>OZ012738.1:96486567-99271567 GCA_963859935.3 Lathyrus sativus | reverse complement strand
ACACACACACTCACACATCCACACACACACACACACACTCACACACCCACACACACACGCACGCACGCACGCACTTACACACATGCCCACACACACACACACACACGCGCGCATCCACCCACACACACGCCCCCCCCCCCCCCCCCCCACTCACACACACACATGCACGCACGCATGCACGAACGCTCCCACGCACGTACGAACCCACACACCCACGCGCCCACCCATACACACGCACCCACACACACACACACACGCACCCACCCACACACACACCATGCACGCACGCACGTACGCACTCACACATGCATGCACCCACACACTCACGCACACACGCACCCACCCATACACACGCCTGCACACACACACACACACATACACACCCACACACACACGCCTACACACACACACACACACACACATATATATATATATATATATATATATATATATATATATATATATATATATATATATATATATATATATATATATATATATATATATATATATATATATATATATATATATATATAAGTATGTGTTTTGGGTGGCTTTCTATGTCAGTGCATTTTGTTCAAATTTATTTAAAATTGGGATGTCTTGTACCATTGATATCACCGGAGTAGAAAACTCATTCAACAAAGAAAGTTGAAACTTGGTCGGATCATTTTTTTAGATAGAATGCGAGAATTCACTAAGTTAAGTAAGTGTTGCACCCCAAAATTTGCCTAACCTTTTTCTTACTTGGCTTTTGTTTCATTGCATTTGCATATCATTGGTCTAACATTTGCATAACATAGCATTATTCATTTAGAAGGGGATCAAGTATGGTTTATGTCAAGAGGAGCCTATCTAGAGGTCTTATTTAAGCTTGAGGGGTCACCAAAGCCATCAGAAAGGGGGTTGTGTTCTTGAGAAGTTTGGATGTTGGTATGTGGTTCATCTCCTAACTTGGGGGCCAATTGAAGACCATCAGTGGGTTGTGAAGCCTTGATCATGGATAGGATATGTGGATAGAGCTCATGGTGTTCCTTGAGGGTCATGGTGGAGCTCAGCCAAGTCATTATGCTAAGTGTGAAGAGCCACAGTTGAGGGTGTTGCAATCAGGGTTTTTGTCTGGTCAACCCTAAGTCAACTATGCAATTGAAGAGAATCAAGACTCAATTCTAAGTCTTTGTGATCATGGAAGGTTGTGTTGAGATACGTGAGGTGATATTCCAATATCAATCCAAGAAGAATTCAAAGTGTGAGGAGTTGTTAAACTAGGGTTCTCAGGGTAAAATCCCTTATTTAGTGCCTAACTTCAAGACCACTTATCTCAAGATACAAGTTTCATCTCAACTTTTGACCAACATGGAACTTGTAGAGCATGTTCTTAGCTTTAATTTGAGTACTAGAAGTCCTTGATTGGATTTTATAGAACTCTAGTTATGATCTAGACAATTTATAAGTCATCAGATGAATGTGAATTTTATCTATGAACGTTCACCAACTTCCAAGGCACTTTTGACCTATAAGGATGTTTCTCCTCAGCTTTTGGCCAACATTAAAGTTTTAGGTCTTGATCTTAGCTTTCCAAATTGTACTAGAAGTCTTTCATATGATTTGTATAACTCAAGTTATGAGGTTTACAAGTCAGGGGTATTTTGGGAAAGTAAGATTACAGGTCATTTTCATTACGGGTCCAGTTCACCACTTTGCATACCTCAAATGAAAATCTTACCAACTTGAAAGTTACTCCAAATGGAATTATTTGGTCAATCAAACCTCAAGGGATCGTGGACATAGCTTGGAAATGAGGATGTATGGAGAAAATTTCATGAAAAGAAGTTTGAAAAGGCCTAGTTTGGATTTAATGCCAATTAAATCAATTTATGTTATGTTGGTGCATTTTTTGAGTGCAAATAATGTTTTAAGAACATTGGAAAAATTAGAAATCCAATTTGAAGTCATTTGATGTGTCAAATTCATGGTTTCTTCATCGTTAAGCAACATAATGGAATCCACCATCCATTCATTTCCAAGGGATTAATCTCAGCCCTACATGATCCTTGTATCATAAGGAACTGATATGAACAAAATTGGAAGCTTCCAAACACCATGTTCATGGAAAACTCAAAGGAAAAAGTGAGAAAAGTTGGAAAATTGGATTGAGTGAATTGGGCCACAATTGGGCCAAATAAGGATCCAAATCATTCATATATAACACCATGGATGAGTTCATAGCAAGGTTGGTGATTGGAAAAGCTAAAATGAGGTAAGAAGCACTTCAAAAAAAGTTGGTTGAAGGTGAAAATTTATTTTCTACTTTGAAGCAATTTCAGAGGGAATTAACCATTCAAGGAGCTTCTCCAAGCATCATTGAAGGATTTTGAAAAACTTTGATCAAGAATTCGTGCAAGAACAATCCATCATTGAAGCTCCGAACAAGGTTCTTATTTCTCATTCATACACTCTATTCTTGATGAGTTATTGCGCCATTTTTACATAATTATGATCCTTGGAGTATGTAGAAGCTTTTAGGATTAGTTTGGTTAGGTTCCATGAAAATTCAAGAATTGACACCCTAGGTTGTAGTTTGATTTTCTCTCTTGTTAGTGGATGAAAACGGAAAAGATTGATATTCATGATGTAGGAAGTGAGAGGAAGAGATTAGTATCATCAATTTGGAGTTTTGAGAAAATTGATTTTCTTGAGTGATTCTTGGAGGTTTATAAATTCTAAGTTTTAATGGAGGAAAGTAGAAATAAATTGCATATTTTAATTGTACACGAAAAAATACACAAGTTTGGTTAAAGAAAATCGAATTTTGGTTAAGAAATGAGGAAGTGTCGTTGTTGGTGAAATGAAGAAGATGATCGGAAAAAATTCTGGCCACCATCCAATGACAGCACCACCATGTGTTGCACCCCAAAATTTGCCTAACCTTTTCTCACCTGGTTTATGTTTCATAACATTAGCATATCATCATCATAGCATTTGCATATCACATCATTGTTCATTGTGCAGGGGATCAGGTGGTGTTTATATCCAGAGAAGCTTAACTAGAGGTTTTATGCAAGCTTAAGAAGTCACCATAATCATTAGGAAGTGGGTTGGGTTCTTAAGAAGTTCATTTGCTTGTATGGGGTTAGTCTCCTACTTTGAGGACCAGTTGAAGATCAGCAGTGGATTATAAGGCCTTGATCAAGGAGAGAGTGTGAGTAGAGCTCATTGAAGTGCCTTGAAGGTCATGTTGGGGCTCAATCAAGTCATTATGCCAGGTGTGGAAAGTCACAGTTGAGGGTGTTGCAAGTGGAGTTGTCATCTGAGTAATTCCAAGTCAAATGGGCATTTGAAGAGGGTCAAAGCTCAATTCTAGGTCTCTGTAACCATGGATAGTTGTGTTGAGACACATGAGATGATATTTCAAGATCTATTCAAGAAAATCAAGAGTGGTTGGAGTTGCTAAGTCAGGGTTCCTAGGGTAAAATCCCCTATTTAGTGCCTAACCTCAAGACCACCTATCTCAAGATACAAGTTTCATCTCCACTTTTGGCCAAGATGAAACTTGTAGAGCATGTTCTTAGCTTTAATTTGAGTACTAGAAGTCCTCCATTGGATTTATAGAACTCAAGTTATGGTCCAGATAAGTTACAGGTCATCTGAGGAATGTGAAATTTATCTATGAAAGTTCATCAACTTCCAAGGAACCTTTGACCTAGAAGGGTGCTTCTCTTGAACTTTTGGCTAATATGAAAGTTGTAGGTCTTGATCTTAGCTTTCCAAATTGTATTATAAGTCTTCCATCTAATTTGTAGAACTCAAGTTATGAGGTTTACAAGTTAGGGGTATTTTGGGAAAGTAAGATTATACGTCATTTGGAATCATAGATCAATTTCACTATCTTGCAAGCTTCAAATGGATTTTTGTTCAACATGAAAGTTTCTCAAAATGATGTTTTTAGCTTAGCCAAGTATCAAGAGTCCATGGCTATGGATTTTCTCAAGCATTGGTTGAAGAAAATTCCCAAAAAGACCATTTTAATGAATTAAAAGGTGAAAATTCAAAACAATTGGAAATAATATGTTTTCAGGTCAAATTTGTGGTCATTTTGAATGGAATTGATATTCTAAAGAGATTTGTATTATCACAATTTTGAATTGAAGTGCATAACATGGCCATATGGAGTCTTGCTTCATAATGAAGAAACATATCAAGTACACCCCATGGATTGAAATCAAGGAGGGGAAGCTATACCATTACACTCCACAGCTGTTAAGTGAGAATTGGACTGAGTTTGAAGGAAGAACAAAGCCAAAACATGCATATCACTATTGAAATTTTTGGAGAAAAGTTGGAATTGGATTTTTGATTTTGGGCCTGGGCTGAACCTCTAGAAGGTTCCAAATCACTCTATAAATGTTTAGGAACTCATCAGAAGCAAGGTTGGTGACTGATTCGTGCTGAGCAGAGAAAGAGCCATTGGAGTTTTCAAGCTTCCACTCAAAATCGTTTTTTGGATTCAAGCAACTTTCTGATCAAATTGAAGGTGCTAAAGGCTTCTATCATCATCATTGAGTGATTCTGGAAGATTTGGGAGCAAGATTCAAGCCAGAAACACCTCAATTCAAAGCTTGAAACCAGGTTGGTAGAATTCAATTTTCCTCTTAGTATAGCATGATGTAGCTAGAAACGAGCATGTGGTTAGGTTACAATCAAGGTATAGATGATTTCTGGACAGAAAAATTGAGGTTTAGTGACGAATTAGGAATTGATCCGTTTTCGGTTGAGATTTAGATTTCTTGATTCTTGAGGTTTTAGCGTGATTAAGTGGTATAATTTCAATCCTCATGAAATTTCACACAATTTTCGTTCAAGAACCATGTTAGTTGGTGGAATATTGAGAGGGATATGAGGTCACGAAGGTTTTCGGCGAAGCTCCGGCCGGTCATGGCCGGATTCTGCGTTTTCCCTCCCTGCGCATATTCAAAAGGAAGAAGATGAAATCTGGACCATTCACGCGTGGGAAGACGAAGACCAAGTCACCGTATCCAATGGCAGCAAGCGCGTCACGTAACCCCCTCTCCAAAACGCATCGTTTCATTTAGTGATGTTACCAGGCTTCTTCAGCGCACTGTTTGGACCAAAGGGACGCGAGTTCGAATCCTCGCGTGCTCTTTCTTTTGTTAATTGAGAGGAACTGAGTTGAATTAATTTTGTTTTGGGCCTTGGTTTCCCATGCTATTCGCGCCTCCCCCTACAGGCCCAACAGGAATTTATACATGGAATTTCTTACTTGATACACCTCCCTGGTCACGTTGTTGGGAAAGTGAATTTGCTGAATTCACAATCAAATGGGTCCAGCACCCATGCTGTTAGCACCCCCAATTCAAGGGCCCAGGCGCAATAATACTTGATTTTCTTGCTGATTGAACCCCTCCCAGTTATTTGTTTTAATTTCTTTTCTTTTATTTTTTTGTTTGTATGCTTGTTAGATTTAAATCATAAAAAATAGTAAGTGATGGAAATAAATTCTGGAAAATTTTGTGATTATAGATTGAGATGTTTAGGATTTTATCATGCTTTGTATTTTAATTTTCCATGCATTTTCCATTTTATTTCATATTTTCTCGTTAGTGCACTTTTAATAATGAAATAATGTTGTTTTGAATTTGTTGATTTTCTTTCTCTCTCATATTTTGGAGTTTGATCTTGAAATTTTGTGTGCTGGCTATATACATGTTAAAGTTGCTATGTGATTTTTGGTGTGATTTTTTAGATGATTTTAAATAGGATTTTAGGGTAGTTGTTTAGGAGTATTCTTTAGTGTTTTCCTTTAGTACACCCTTGAAGTTTTGGATTTAATTTGAGCATTTTGATTTAGATTTAGCTTCTGATTTTTCTACCATAGCATGTTGACACATATAAGATGATGTAGTATTTTCCTTAGAATTTTTAGGATTGATTTTCCCTTAGTTCCCTATTTTACAAATTGACCTTAGAATAGGTAATCATTAGGAGATAACATTTGATGTTCTTTAGAGATTCAAGTAGGTGATGATATTTCCCTAGGATTAGTTCTCCTTTCAAGTACTCCTTGCTTAATTAGGATCCTTAATTGTGGGTATAATTCCTCCTGTGGAGGAATTCCCTGCCTTTTACATTGGAGTTGACCCTAAGCAAGCTCTCTAAAGGAAATGGATTTGGTTGAGTGTCTGTGGTAGGTTCCTGTGGAACTTACCTTGCTTCTCATCTCCATTCTCCTAAAATTACCTCATTCTTTCCTCTTTAGGAACCTTCTCGAGGTAGCACAGTCCCTCCTGTGGGGGGGAATATGGCACACCTCTTGAAGGAGCCAAACCTTTAGGTTTCCCCAAAGATCTTTTTGTTGGTTGAGTGCCTGGGATAAGTTCCTGTGGACCTTACCCTTGCCTCCCAACACCCAATTTCCTTCCATAGGATAGAAGCTTGTTTGATTGCTTGTCATGGATTCCTTTCCTCCTCTTGAAGCTGGTATGGACTTGAAGAACAATTATGAACTTTGGATTGGATTGTTGTCAGAAGATTGCTCTGCTATGGAGATTGCTGGCTTGTTTTCTCTGTTTGTCTGTTTTCTTCTTGTTTAACTGTATTGATGTGTATTGATGTGACTTGCTTGGAGTGTTGCATTAGTAGTAGGCTTCATGTAGACAACCATAGGCCTAAGAGCATCCTAAGGGTTGAGTTTCTCCCCTTGCTTGTATTGCATTTGAGGTTGAGTTTCTCCCTCTGCTTGTATTTTTTACTGGATGGCTTTGCTTGCTGGTATTTGGTAGAGCTCCGCTCCCTTGCCTGTGTGGTGTGTGGTCTGTTTGATTGCATTTACTTTCTTCTATTATCTTTTCCGTTATTCATATCTGGCTTGAGGTTGAGATGAGCTTGTGGAGGCTTATGCCCCACACATATTTCCTCCCTCACTTGCATTGCATGCATCTTAACGGTAATTTCTGTACGGTTATTTCTTTTACTGTGCGATTTCCATTGCCATGTTCCCCTAAGAACTCTGACTTCTCTTATTCAAGAGAAGTTATGACAGACATTAGGATTCTAACCATGCATGATAACATTAGTTAGTTTCCCCTCTAACCTCAACTGTAGGACGAATATTGCATGATAACTGTAGGATCGAGTCAGTTTCCCTGTAGAGAGTCTGTTTCTCTTCTTATCTCAAACAACAGTAAAAAACATAATAAAGGCAAGTTAGTACAAGCGCGTTGCGAGCCTTAAGCTACTTGGGAAATTATGATTGAGCGGTCTCCTCTCAATCGTCTAGAGTGTTTTGTATATGTCCTTTGGACGATATGCGACGCATTCGCTCCTAAGTCATAGTCTCTAGTGTTGTGCAAACTACAGACAACTAAAAAACACTTCTTCCGTAAAAAACAGAAAACAAAGATCAAATATCTTTTTGTCCTCTTGGACCCTAATCCCTTGGAAACCTTTTTTCAGAAGGAGAGTTCTGTTAACTTTCAGTTCTACCGCAAACGGTAATGCCTAAGTCTCCAAGGATCGAGCTGCAAACACCAAATGTTGGAACTGTCTGTTAACTTTACTTGGATAAAAAGCAGCTGAACAAACCCGTGTTCTTCGTAGCCCAAACTACGTTTTCTCTGATCTTTCATGCCGTATGAAATTACGTAGGCACGAGATGATATATCTCGGCGAGCAACCTTCCCCCATAACCCGTAGTTAGGCGAACTACGTTGACTCTGATTTCTCGTTCCAGACGGGAATACATAGGCATAAAGTGCGATATTTTGCCGAGTCATTTTCTTTCTTTTTAGACCATACTTTTAGTGTAGATAGATATAACAAACCCGTCCGATAAACACAATAAGCATGGATCCCATCGAGTACGATGGACGTGAGGGGTGCTAATACCTTCCCCTTGCGTAACCGACTCCCGAATCCAGACAGTGGTTGCGATGACCTTGTCTTATACCTTTTTGTCAGGTTTTTTCCGATCGTTTCCTTTCCTGTTCTGAGGGATAAATAACGAAAGGTGGCGACTCTTCTGTTTTGCCCGCCTCAATTTTCGCATTAGCGCCAGCTGGCGACTCTGCTGGGGACCCCAACGGTTCCCTGTGCGAGTCATTCCTAGCGCTTGTGTGTTTACCTGTTGGGTTATGTTTATTTATCGCTTTTTTACTTTCCGCACTCTATTTTCAGTATGATATTATTATTATTGTGCTGTTGTGGGAAGGGGCTCTGATGAGTGGTAAGCCAGACCCAGGCTTGAGTATGTACATAGCTTTAGAAGCAGATTTCTGGTGAACCTGTATGTTAGGCATGCACTAGTTCCCATGAAATATGCACTCAGACGAGGTTCTTTGAGATGGTTTCCATTTCCAGCCCAGTGGACCGTTGAAAGGATTTCAGATCCTAGGATTGTCGACTATGGGGACCGATCATTTGTGATTCAACTAAGTGAGGCCACTTCAAGAGATGATGATGCCACACCTTCTGGGTATCGTATAATTGTTTCTTGAAAGTCAGTGACGCTGATGAACGCATAGGATGTCGTACATTTATCAATGATTAGGTCCATACCTGTGAGCGGGGTCGGGTTTATTACAGGAAATCGTAACCTTCAGACAACCTGGTTTTCTTGTCAGTGAATCAGTTTTGTGGGTTTCAATAGGCCTTTATTATCAGAGTGTGGTATTTTCTTGCTGAAGCTAAATTATGATCTGCCACTTCACCGCACAGCACAACACCGCACGACACTTGATCCCCTGCTGCATTTTGCATCTGCATTTACATTTTCATATTGTATTACATCTAACATGTATCTGTGTTGCAGGTGTGCAGTTCCCTCTCGATTCTAGCAATCTTGTCCTTTCTGTGTCCATCATGGAGCCTAGTGTGAGAAGAAATTTGGTCTACAAATTTCCTACTCCGGATATTACTACTCTGAGGGGTTTGATTTCCTTGCCTGGTAAAGAAGTGATGGGAGATTTCAGAAGAACCTATGGGAAGCTACTCAGTGTTGTGTGCAAGCCATCCGTGTATGAATTGAACAGACTCCAGACTCTACTTCAGTTTTATGATCCCCCGCTGCGTTGCTTCACATTTCCGAGCTATGTGCTGGCCCCCACTTTGGAAGAGTTCTCTGTCATATTGGAGATACCCATTCTTGCTCAGGTACCCTTTTGGCCTATCGATCAGGAACCAGATTTGGCTAAGATTGCTCCAACTCTGCATATTGATGTTTCTGAGTTAGAGGGAAAGGTTGTCAAGAGAAATGGAGCCTAGGGATTCCCACTACCTTTTCTAGCCGAGAAAGCCCGACACTTCGCCAAGAAGGAATGCTGGGTGGCGTTCAAAGCTATTTTGGCCCTGTGCATATATGGTATCATGTTATTCCCCAATATTCCAGATTTTGTGGATGTGGATGCCCTTCGTATCTTCGTCTCAAGGAATCCAATCCCAACCTTGCTCGGAGACGTGTACCATTCGGTGCACTACAAGAACGAAAATAGGAGAGGCAAGGGTGTGTCCTGTTGTGCGTCATTGTTCTACAGATGGTTTGTCACTCATCTATCGAAGGATGGTCCTTTTATAAAGACGACAAAGACGAAGGAATGGTCAGAGCGACTGATGAGCTTGTCTGCCAAAGACATCGATTGGTTTGATAGAGATCGTCTGGGGAGTGAAATTATTTACAGATGTGGGAGCTTTCCTAATGTCCCTCTTGTGGGTAGGAAGGGATATATCAACTATAATTCATTTGTTGCTATCAGACAATTCGGGTATGCTTTGAGGGGCCCTCCTAAGGACGAAGAGGTACAAGAATCTCTGTACCTCACTGGTGCATTAGAAGTGGATGATCTGGTTAGGTTTGAACATGCTTGGAGCAACGTTCATCAAAAGGGAAAGACCTCATTAGGGAAAAGCAATAATCAGGCTTATCCTCCTTATGTGAACTGGATTCGTAATAAAGCAGCGAAAGTGTTGATGCCTTTTCCTCCTGTCAAACAGGACGAACCTTCAGAGCCTACCATGATCGAAATCTAGAAGTACGAGCAGCTTCAAGCCAAGAATGCAGAGCTAGTCAAAGCCAATGAAGAACTGGAAAATGAGATCGCTCAGCTCCGAAGAGAAAAGAGTGAAGCCGTCTACACCTGCAAGAGGCAGACAGAGATGATCAACCACCTGGGTGCTAACTTGACCAAAGAAACCGATTCTAGAGAGCGTCTTGGGTTGGACCTAAAGGCAGTGCACGGGGTATTGACCACCAAGAAGCAGGATCTAGATAAGGTATACCGGAAGTTGACCCAGTACAAGAAGCTGTGGAATAATACCTTGACTAGTCACAAAGAGAGGGAAGAAAAGCTGAAGCAACAGATAATCCAGTTGGAAGCACAGGTTGAGGCCAAAAACAAGAAGATAGAGGCTGAAGCCTCACTCCGACGAGATGCCCAATATAAGATAGTTGAGATCAAAGCTAACTTACGGGATTATCAACTCCGGGCTGACGCTAAGAGGAGTAGGGTGGAGAACCGTTCTGAAGAAGGTGTGTGTGGGCGCATTGCTGAGAACCTCCCGGATGCCATCAGGCAAAGGGATCTGTTGATCCAGGGCCTGCTCACTCAGCCTGACCATCCTGATACGAAGAAGTTACTAGAGGATATTTGTGCCCGTGGCCGCATCTGATTTTCTTTGTATTTCTTTGTACCTTTTATGCATTAATATGTTGATCACCACCGGGCTTGTTGGTTGGGGTCATGTTGCTGCTTCAGTTGTACTTTGCTTTTGTTGTACGCTACCCGCGCGGGCTTTTCATATATATATATATATATATATATATATATATATATATATATATATATATATATATATATATATATATATATATATATATATATATATATATATATATATATATATATATATATATATATATATATATATATATATATATATATATATATATATATATATATATATATATATATATATATAAGGATTTCTTTTCCATGATTGGACGGTAGACTTTATTTGTCTTGGAGATAGAATCGAGGGAGACTTCCTCCTACTGTGTTTGCATGGATACGTGTTTGCATTTGCATAAATCATTTGCATAGCAGGTGCCTCGTACTGTGTTTCCTAACCCTCTGTTGATGCATGTTATCTCAGGATCCGATCGAGAAGATTACATAAGTCCCCACAAGGCTATGGAACGGGTACGAGCAGAGCTGAGTGAGGTCTGAGGCCAAATGAGGCGGGTTATGGGGAACATGCAAGAGTTGCGTCTGGAGCATGAGGCCCTCAAAGATGAAAACAATCAGCTGAAGACCCAGGTGGGCCTGATCATGGAGGTGTTAAAGGATGTGCTCAGGAAAGAAGATGATCAACTACCTGAAACCGCAGTAAAGATGCTTAATCCACTCGGGTCTGTGGAACCGGTGCATGTGCAACCTGTGCCCAGGGTTGATAAGCCTCCGATGTCTAATAGGCGACAAAGAGCTTTGAATTTTTCTCTTCAACGTGGCGCTTCTAAGGATAATCATGTGACTAAGTGAAGGTGAGAAAATACTTAGAAGCGGGGTTGAATAAGTATGAAGATAAAAACTTAGAAGTAAAAACTCAAGTATTTTTATCCTTGTTCGTTGAACTCAACTACTCCAGTCCACCCTATCTAGAGTGATTTGCCTTTCTCAAACAAGGACTTAATCCACTATTTAATCAACTGATTACAATAGTAAGCACTAAGAACAACTGTTCAAAGTCTTCTCAAGAACTATTGATCCTAACTGGATCTTCTTAAGGTTCTCTTACAATCAAATGTAATAATAAATACAAGTGTTAAAATGCTTCTAATAAAGCTTTATCACAACTGTGATTTTTCACTTAAGATTAAGAATAATGAAATAATTCTAGCAAGAATATATGAGTTGTATGAGAGCTTTTTAATGAATTCTTTTCAATTGTTTCGTCAACTGAAGAAGATGAGTGGAGACTTGCTTTTATAGGCACAGTGATCCAAGAGCTTTTCACGTTGAGAATAGTGTACCAAAAGGTCTGAGCCTTTTTGTCTTCACATCATGTGACCTTTCCTAGAAGAAGAATGCACAGAGAAATCCTTTTTGTTTGTGTTCTTGTGTCTAGCATAAATAAGGAAAGAGTCGTTTGGATATTCCAATGGACATAATCTTTGAATTCTTCTTTAACAATTTTCAGCAAGAATCATCAGAGTCTAAGTTAGTCAGAGCCTTCTGACGTTCATCAGAGTTTTGCTGAATCAGAGTCTTTGCAGCAAGTGTGCTTTCAGCGTGTATAAGTTCAGAGCAGAGTTTTGGGTCAGATCCTCAGTACTGGCAGCGTTAGTACTATCAGAGTCTTCTGAAGTAACTGTGCTTGAAAAAACTCTTCATACATACTTCTTCATTGCTTCAGATTCTTCTGGCTTGCTTCAGATTCTTCTGTAGCTTCTGCTTCAGATCCATCTGGAGGCAGCGCTCAGAATCTTCTGGTGGCAGCGTTCAGAATCTTCTAAGAGATGCTTCTGACGCTTCAGAGCCTTGCATATTTCTTATGTTCATATCTAATTTGCTTCTGGAGTGATATTTACTTTAACATCTGCAGCAAACATTCTCAAGCAAATTTTAGAGTATATAATTCTTCAATACAAAATTTCATAATAGTTATCATCAAAACATAGAGATATTATTAAGAACCAATCTGTGTTCTAACACTAAGAGGGGGAACGCCCAGAAGGTAATGTCAGCTGAAAGAACTTTCGATCCGATCCCCATGACTTATGCTCAGTTGCTGCCAGTCTTACTTCAGCTTCGGTTGGTCGAATTATGGAAATTACATCCACTAACTGGGACCCCACCACGCGGCTATAATGCAAACGCCCGTTGTGATTTCCATGAGGGGGCACCCGAACACTACATTGAGAACTGCAAAGCTTTTAAGCACGTAGTTCATGACTTGATCAACTCAAAGGCTATTAAGTTCGTGTCGGGCGACACGAGTCTAACAGAGGGTCTCATTCTAGGCATTACAGAAAAGGTGGACACCCCTGTTTTTGTCCCCAAAACGGCATCGGACCCCAAGGAGGCCTCGCAATTTATGACTTATAAGTCTCCGTGCCCGCAGCTCTTGCCAATTCAGGGGATAAACCTAAGGATGAGCGCCTCAGAGCAAAAGGAGTCCTTGGTATCTCAGGCCCAATTTCCAGATGTCTTGACCGTTCAAAGTCAACAACCCCTAGGGGCCGCACATCAGACATCATCTCCCTTCCGGAAACAACGATCGTATCACCATCAGCAGGGACGACACGCCAAACCAAGACCAAAGAAGCCCGAAAGGCAGTTCACTCAGCTACCGGTGTCGTACAGTCAGTTGTTGCCATATTTGACCAAAAGTGGGCTGATAGTGCCGAAAGAGACTGATCCAATGATCCCGCCTTACCCTCCAGGTTTTGATGCCAACACTCGCTGTGAGTACCACGTTGGGGCACAGGGGCATTCAACAAATGACTGTAAGGTGCTGCGAAGCCAAATTCAGACCTTGTTGGACTCTAATAGGATATCTATCACGCCTCAGGGTGTCGACCTTCCTTCATCCAGTCAAGTGGGTGTATCAGTTCAGGTTATGAGAGAGTTCACTGAAAGCAGATGTTCCGAGGAGTATCAGGATGTCTTCGACGATCAGCCCTGAAGATGGCTGGCGCAGCAGCAAGTCAAGTTCGAGAAGCCTGGTTCCTAGCAGGTGGCAATCTACATTTTATCATGCCATTTCTTTACATTTGTAGTTTCTTTCCTGTTAGAATTGCAAATCTTCGCTTGTAAAACTTGTTGTTTTTCAATTGATATTGACAATGAAATAAATATGCATATTTTGAATTAATCCATTCGTGTTCACTCTATTGCTTTCTTTTATTTTAAACGCTTGGTAGAGTTTATTTAAACAGTTCAGGTCTATTTTCTCCCCCTTTTTTGTCATAATCAAAAAGTAAGAACTTTTAAAAGACAAATAAAAGGAAATACAGAAAAGATAAATTATGTAGAGAAAAACACATAGTCATTCATACATATAGATCAAGAGATACAAAACATCAGATAAGATTCAAATACATGTGCAAACATCAGATGAAAAAGAATAAACTAAGATTGTTTTGACAAAATCATCTTCAACAGATCAGTGATCTCAGAGGATGACTGTTCTTGCTTTGACATCTACTTAGCCATGGTTTCATTCTTCTGATCTTGTTTGGACATCCACTGAGCCATGTCTTCAGACTTCTTATCTTGCTTAGCCATCCATGACTTAATCTCTGATTGGCCATCTTCCATAACTGCAATCTTATCTTCAAGATCTGGATACTCTTTCTTGATCTCAGATGAAGAAGGTGGGACAGATTCTGAAGCAGGAACATAGTCAATTTCCATAGGGGATTCAGAGTCAGGAGCAGCAGATCCAGAGGGATGTTCTACAAGAGTCATAGCCAGAGGGTTGTCTTCAGATGCAGATTCAACATTCACTTCTGTATCACATACTTCAGATGATGAAGGAGCATCTTTAATAAGCAATGGTGCAGATATTTTAACAGTCCAGAACAAACTTCTAGCAGTTTTAGCAAATTTGAGCTTCGCATCATCAGAACATACGTTCTTCAGATTTGATGCTGCAATATTGAATCTGTTGATGAAGCTATTCCAAATAGCATCAGATTCATTTGCATCCATTATTGATAAACACTTCCTCTGTATAGAGCCTAAATGCATCTCTATTTCTTTCAAAAAACTTGTAAATAAATGATCAACATTCAGCCTAGGTTTTGGTTTTAGAAGAGTTTCCAATATAATTGGCTTGGGTTGAGGTGAAGGTGGAATGGTGAATTTTGGAATGGTGATTAGAGGACGAGGGTAGAAGGGTATGGATGGAGGATCAAATGAAATGACAGTTTTTGATCTGATTAAAGCATTCAACAGATATGGTTTTGCATTTGATGCATAGGAAACAACATCAAACGGGGTAGAATAGTAAGGAATGAATGCAGATTTATCAGATAAAAGAGGTTCTGATGAAATCATTTCTTGCAGTTCTTTTATATAGGTTTGAAGAACAGATGGTAGAATGATGGAAAGCTTGGGTTTAAGAGGGGTGATAGTGTCAGATGGTTCAATTCTGTCATAGAAATTTTTAACTTTCAAAACATAAGAAAGTGGATCAGTGGGGAGTGGTTTAAAGGAAGCAAAGGATACAAATTCAGATCTCCTTGGCTTAGATTTTAGAATGGGATTGGGAATGAGAGAGTCTGATGAAACAGGTGGTTCTGGTTGGTTAACTGCAAGATTTCTGAGAGAGGGAGGTGACAGAATATCTATGTGTATATCAGATTCGGATGAGTTTGAGGATGTGGTTGGAGTACAAGACGTAGAAGACACTTCAAAAACAGTTTTGAGAGGTGTAACGTCTAGAACCTCTGTCTCAAGTAAATTTGTTTTAGATGGGTTGGTTGGTTCTGATGGATGCTCAGAAGGTTTTGATGGAGGTTCAGATGCAGGTTGTTCAGATGTAGGTGGTTCAGAAGTAGGTGGTTCAGATATAGGTGGTTCAGAAGTAGGTGGTTCAGATATAGGTGGTTCAGAAATAACTTGATCAGATGCAATAGGATCAGATGCCACTGGATTAGATTGTATAGGTTCAGATGTGTTTGATTGTTGTTTTTCTGGTTTTTGTTGTTTTTCTGGTTGTTGTTGTTGTTCTGGTTGTTGTTGTGGTGCAGATTGTTCTGTTGGTTTTGTTATAGGTGGTAGAGTTTGATTGGATGGTGTTGTTGTTGTTGTTGTTGGTTCAGATGATGGAATAACAGAGGATTTTAATGGAGTAGTGGAAATAGGATCAGATGATTTTTGTGGGGAAGGAATTTTTAATGGTTCAGATTTTTGAGATGGAGCAGGAACAGATTGTTTTTGAGTAGGAGGGGGTTTTGGAATAGAATTGAATGTTGATTCATTTAAAATAATGTTATTGAAAGAAGATACATAATTTTTGGTACCTTTAATCTTGATACGCTTTGTGGGAACAGAGGGGGCGTCTCCAGATGCTTTCCTCTTGATCAGCTTCTGAGGCTTGTCAGCAACTTTTGGCTTCTTCTGGGCAACAACTTCTTCTGCCTTTGATTGACCTCTTTTCCTTGTGTTCTCATTGTATACATCAGGCATTAGTTCTCTCGCTCTTTTCAGAATATCTGGAGGAATGGGCGTTCCATCTGCTTTACATGCATCAATATATCTCACAATTATATCCCTTGGTTCTTCAGCACCAAACAGTGGAAAGTTTTCAACTGGAATTCGCTTCTGACTTATTTCAGAAATATTCAGCTTCTTGGGTGTATATGAGAGTTCTTCTACAATTTTTAGTCTCTGAAGACTCTTTGCATTCAGAGGTTTTCCAACAATGGATTCAAGTTCATCCATGACTCCAGCTTCATACAGAGCAGTCACCAAACTATTCTCTGTCAGAATGTCTGAAATTAACCTTCCAAAGGGAATCCATGTTCTGATCTTCTGACCCTTATCCTTTACAGATTCTCTTGAAGCATTGATATGATTCCATAAATGCATAAATAGAATGTAAGGAAGATCTACCTTAGTGCTCTGACTTAAACAATACATGAAGTAGAGTTGTTCATTGTTCACATAATCTGGAGAATTTGTAGATTTCCTGTGATGAATACATCCCAGAAAAATCTTTGCCCAAATTTTGTAGTCAGGCTTCAGATCTTTAAATTTGTTGGAGGCCTGTCCAGAAGTGATGACTTCCTCATAAACTTCTTCCATGTCTACACGTCCAGCTGGCAGATGACATGCTCCATCAGTCTCCTCATACCCTATGAGTTTCCTGATTAGATCTTCAGTAATTATAATCTCCTTACCCAGAAGAGAAGACAAGATGAATTTGGGATAAACAGAAGCATGTATCCAGAATTCTTTCACCAGATGAGGGTAAACTGGTCCAAATAATCTGTCAAAGTATTTTACCCAGCCTTGTGCATCAATTATTGAACGAAATTCAAATCCATTTTCAGCTAACGAATCAAATTCCACCATTGATTCACAGAGAACTTCAAGTTTGTCAACAGGAGTTAACAAAGTCCTTTTAGGTATCGTGAATGGAGTGACACCCATATTGGCAGAAGTAACTGCAGCCCTGGTTGATTGAAACTGAGCTGCTGTAGAAGATGAGGTTGCCATTGAAGATGATGAAGATGATTTTGACGAGGGTTTAGGGTTTTTGTGAAGAGAGAATAGAAGACAGAAATGCATAAACTTGCTTGTGTTGTGAAAAGTGTGAAATTGGTGTGAGATGTGGTATTTATAGAAAACAATTAAGGCACTCAAACAGACATACAACGCACGTTTTTACATAGCATTTAATGACAATTAATGAAAGAGAATAAAAATCATTTCAAGCATTAATTGATTCTGACAAATTGGGGGGAAAATCAATACTTTCACTATTCAAACCATACCTCAAACGTCTCTTCAGTAGTGTACACGCCATCTTTTCAGATTAAGAGTGACACGTGTTTGCTTGCATGTGCTTCTGAATTCTCTTGAGAAATGAAACCTTAGCCAACATTCAGATCCTCTAAGATTGGTTAGTTCAGATACACACAAATAAACATAAATCTAATAAGCAACAAATGAAATACTTCAGAGTTATAAACATTTTACATCTGAAAAATTTGCTTCTGACAAATATTATTCTGGACACAAATCCACACCAATATTTTTCAGAATAAATTTGAACCTATCTTCAGTAAGGGGTTTTGTGAAAATATCTGCCCATTGATGATCTGTATCAACAAAGGCTAAGTTTATAATTCCCTTCTGAACATAGTCTCTGATGAAATGATGTTTAATTTCTATATGTTTTGCCTTAGAGTGTAAAATGGGGTTTTTAGACAAACATATAGCAGAAGTATTATCACAGAATATAGAAATGTTACTTTCAAATATCTGATAGTTTTCTTGCTGACTTTTCATCCAGAGCATCTGCGTACTACATCCAGCAGCAGCAATATATTCTGCCTTTGTAGTTGATGGTGCAATTGTGGGTTGCTTCTTGTTGTACCAAGAGATTAGATTTCTTCCTAGAAATTGACAACTTCCAGAAGTACTTTTTCTTTCCACTCTGTCTCCAGCGTAATCAGCATCACAAAATCCAACTAATTTGAAATCATCAGATTTTCTGTAACACAAACCCACATTAGAAGTACCTTTCAGATACCTTAGAATCCTCTTAACAAATGTTAAGTGTGATTCTCTAGGATCTGATTGGAATCTTGCACATAAGCATACGCTGAACAAAATGTCAGGTCTAGAAGCAGTTAAGTAGAGAAGAGATCCTATCATACCTCTGTAGAGTTTCTGATCTACTTTCTTACTTACCTCTTCCTTGCCTAGTGTACTAGTTGGATGCATGGGAGTCTTTGCCATCTTACTATCAGTCATGTTAAATTTCTTCAGAAGTTCTTTAACATATTTGGTCTGATGAATGTAAGTGCACTCTGGAGTTTGGTTAACTTGAATTCCCAAAAAGAATCTCAATTCTCCCATCATGCTCATTTCAAATTCTGCCTGTATACATTGAGCAAACTCCTTTCCCAGCATAGTATTGGTAGATCCAAATATAATATCATCCACATATATTTGAAAAATTAGAAGATCTTTCTTAAATATTTTACAAAATAGTGTTGTGTCCACTTTTCCTCTGATGAAATTTTTCTCCAGAAGAAAATTGCTTAATCTCTCATACCAAGCTCTGGGAGCTTGTTTTAAACCATACAAAGATTTCTTTAGTTTGAAAACATGTTCTGGAAATTTTCCACTCTCAAAACCAGGAGGTTGGTGGACATAAACTTCTTCTTCTATAATACCATTTAGAAATGCACTTTTAAAATCTATCTGATATAGAGTGATGTTATATTGTGCAGCAAAAGAAATGAGTAAACGAATAGACTCTAACCTTGCAACAGGAGCATAAGTCTCTGTATAATCAATTCCTTCTTGCTGAATGTATCCTTGAGTAACTAGCCTTGCCTTATTTCTTTCAACTTCTCCTTTCTCATTAAGCTTGTTTCTGAAGACCCATTTAGTTCCAATTATGTTGAATCCTTTTGGTCTTGGAACTAAATCCCACACATTATTTCTTGTGAATTGATTTAGCTCTTCTTGCATGGCAATGATCCAGTTATTGTCTTGCAAAGCTTCATCCACAGAGGTTGGTTCAATTACTGACACCAATCCAAATAATAATGCTTCAGAAGATCTGAGGAAGTATCTTGTTCTGATAGGGTCATCCTTCTTTCCAATGATCACATTCTCTGGATGAGAAGCTTTGATTCTGGAAGATGATCCTCTAACAGTTGATTCTTCAGAAATGTTTAAGTTGTTCATCTGAGAAGTCAAAGGAATTGCATCTGGCGTTGCTTTAGATTCCTTCACTTGAGCTTTGTCTTCCTCTGAGCCTTCAGAGTCTGTGAGAATTACTTCTCTATCTGCAGAACTTTCAAACTGCTTTGGCTTTTCAATGCCAAGCTTATCATCAAATCTAACATGAATAGATTCTTCCACAATCTGTGTTTCAGTATTGTATACTCTGTAGCCTTTAGAGCGTTCAGAATACCCAAGCATGAAACACTTATGTGCTTTAGAATCAAACTTGTTCAGATTCTCTTTAGTATTTAACATATAGCAAATACATCCAAAAGGATGAAAATATGAAATGTTGGGCTTTCTGTTTCTCCACAATTCATAGGGAGTCTTTTCCAGAAGAGGTCTTACAGACACTCTGTTCTAAATGTAACAGGCTGTGTTGATTGCTTCTGCCCAAAAGTGCTTTGCCAGATTAGTCTCATTGATCATGGTTCTGGCCATTTCTTGCAGAGTTCTATTTTTCCTCTCTACAACCCCATTCTGTTGTGGAGTTCTAGGACAGGAAAAATCATGAGCAATGCCATTTTCATTAAAATATTTTTCAAATTCACCACCATGATCACTTCTGACTTTTATGATTTTGAAATCTTTTTCATTCTGGACTTGTTTGCAGAAGTCAAAGAACACAGAATGTGACTCATCCTTGTGTTTTAAGAACTTTACCCATGTCCATCTACTATAGTCATCAACAATGACTAATCCATACTTCTTGCCTCTGATGGATGCAGTTTTCACTGGTCCAAACAGATCAATATGCAGTAATTCTAATGGTCTGGAAGTAGAAACAACATTTTTTGATTTAAAAGAGGATTTTGAAAATTTCCCTTTTTGACATGCTTCACAAAGAGCATCCGAGGTGAACTTCAACTTAGGAAGTCCTCTGACAAGATTAAGTTTATTAATCTGAGATATACGTCTCATATTAATATGCCCCAATCTTCTGTGCCAGACCCATTGCTCCTCATTAATAGACAATAGGCATTTAACATTCTGAACCTTAAGTTCTGAAAGATTTATTTTATAAATGTTGTTCTTCCTCTTTCCACTAATAGGATTGAGCCATCCTTTTGACTAATAGTTTTACAACATTTTTGATTAAAGACTATGTCATAACCATTGTCACTTAATTGACTTATGGACAATAGATTATGCTTTAATCCTTCTACAAGTAAATCATTAGTAATAAAGGGAAGGTTACCATTTCCAATAATGCCAGATCCAATGATCTTTCCCTTCTGATTCCCTCCAAATTTCACGTCACCTCCAGATCTAAGCTCCAGACTTTGGAACATAGACCTTTCTCCCGTCATATGTCGCGAGCATCCAGAGTCCAGGTACCATGACTGGCGTCCTGACCTTGCTGCTAAGAACATCTACAACAGGAATTATTTTACTCTTAGGTACCCAGATCTTCTTGGGTCCTTTTGGGTTAGTTATTCTGAAGGTTCGTCTAAACTTCTGTTTTTCAACATAAGGTTTATTTTGACTAGCCTTAGATTTAAACACATGAATGTTCTTTTCAGAACGAGTGTGTTTAATATCATTCAAGTGACCAAATTTAAAATGGGAATATAAAGGAGTCTTCTTGATGATAATTTTATCAATAGGTTTTGGATTTAAATCCTTTCCAGAGGAAGATTTATATCCAATTCCTTTTCTGTTATTTCTGCTAACTCCATAGATCATAGAAGCCATTTTGCTTCTGTCTATGCTTTTAGCAAGAAACTTCTGAAAGCTGTAGTCATATTTTTCCAAAATATTTTTTCATTCAGACTCAATTTCAGAATCAGAGTCTTGTTGAGCTAATTCGAAATCATTTTTCATTTTTAAGTTCTTTTCATTTAGCTCAGCCACTTCTGATTTGAGAATATTATTCTCAGATACAAGATTGCTTTGACGCTCCTTGTATTTGAGCTTATTATTGTTATAGCTCTTCAGAACCTCTGATAACACTTTGATAAGTTCATCTTTAGTGAGTTTAGCCATTACCTCTTCAACGTCAGAGTCAGATTCAGAGTCAGATTCAGATCCTGAAATTCCTTCCTCCTGATCTTTTATGTCTGCCATCAATGCTACGCTGGCACATTCGTCTTCTGACTCAGATTCAGATTCAGATGTATCTGAATCATCCTAGGTTGCCATTAGAACCTTCTTCTTCTTATCAGATTTTCTTTTAGGCTTTTCTTTCAACATCTTTGGACATTCATTTTTGTAATGCCCAGGTGTTGCACCCTAAAATTTGCTCAACCTTATGCACTTGGTTTATGTTTCAATATCATTAGCATTTGCATATAGAGCATGTACATAGTCTAACCATCTGCATAGCATAAGCATAGTAAGTCATCTAGCAGGGGACCAATCATTATTCTCATCTATATGAGCCTATCAAGAGGTTATTATCCAAATTCAATCTCATTCAAGTCATCAGAAAGAATTTGAAAGCTGGGAAGTCAATAGATCAAGCAAGTGCATCTATCTCCTAACTGAGGGTATCTGGGGATCAATAAGTAAGTGGTGAGCTGTGGATGGAGCTTGGAGAGTATGTGGGCATCATGGGAGACTTAGAAAGTCATTTGGAGAAGGAGACAAGTCATTGGTGTAGTCACAAGGGTTGTGGTTGAAGGCAGTCAACTAGGGTTTCATCTGGGTCAACCCTGGGTCAACTCTAGGTCAATTGATTGATTGAAAGGCATTGAGGTCTATTGAAGAGATGTGGGGTTTGTCATTTGACATGAAGAATAAGGATATGATGATATGCTAAGAAGAAATCAAGAGAAATCAAGGAGAAGAGGAGTTTCTAAATTAGGGTTTCTATGTAAAATCCCCTAGTTTAGGTCAAATTTCCAAGCAAGATAAGTCAAAATGCAAGCTTCAAATGGATCCTTGGCCAACATGAAACTTTTAGAGGATCTCAAGACCTTTAATTTTAGTGGTGGAAGACATCAAGGAGATTTATAGAACTCAAGTTATGCTCCTTGCAAGTTACAGGTCATCTGAGGTATCTGAAATTTTGTCTGTGAAAGTGACTTGACTTCTAAGCTATGTTTACCCCTCAAGGAGATTTCAAATGAATTTCTGGTCAACATAAGAGTTGTTCCTCATTGTCTTAGATTTCTAGAATGGTATAGTATGCCTTCATATGATTTGTGGAACTCTACTTATGGTCTTGGCAAGCAAAGGGTATTTTGGTCATCTGAGAATTACAGGTCATTTCAAGCCTATGCCCAAAACTCATACAAGGAAGCTTCAAATGGAAAACTTTACAACACCAAACTTGTTCCAAATGACATTTTGAGTCTAGAAAAGTGACCATGGGAAATTGGAAAGATTCATAGCACAAGGTTTCAAAATTGTTGGATTTAATGAATAAAAATGACCTAAAAAATGAGATTTTTCATATTTTGGCCAAATGAAGCAAAATTATAGGTCATTTTGGATGGAAAGGTCATTTTAAGAACATTGGTTAAAGTAGAATTTTGAGCTTAGTTCACATTTTGGGAGTTATCCATGGTTACTTGTAATGGAAGATACATAAGCCAAATCAAAAGGAAAAAGTGCAAGGGAAGTTTCTCCAAGCTTCTAGGAGTTTCTAACTTCACCTATATATTGATATGAGAGGGTTCATGCCATGGTTGGTGATCTCATTTGCTCAAAACACAAGCTATACACAATTCTTCCATTTTTGCAAAATCAATTCAAACTCCATCAAACCTTCACCAATTTCCATTTTTCTTGATTTGATCATCATCAATATCTTCCATAGATCACATTCACATCAGAGTTTGGTAGAATTGGGGAAGAAATCGTGTTGTTCAAGTTAATCCTCCAAGAAGCAAGATTTTGGTGATTGCAAGATTCAAGAACTAGGAACAAGATCCATTGCATACAGAATTCATAATCAAGTTCCTTAATCATTTTCCACTCATCACAAGCATCAGATCCAAGGATTTTAGCACCTGTTTTCAAGAATTTGCACCAGGTATGTTTTCCTTCGAATTAGCTAGCATAGTGATCATGGCATAGGATTGTTAGTATATTAGAGACTTAGGTGGTTAGGTGATGAATTTCACAAAGTTTGGAGAAGTTTAATGGAGGTTGCTCATAGTGCACCAAATCTGTTAGGATTGATAACTCACAGTTTATGGCAAGATAATCCTAGATGAATGGCTCAGGTTGATTAGCATGGCTTGTAGATCATTTTAGGGTAAAAATTATGGAGAATTGAAGCAGTTGATATCAGGTGTTAATGGTGGATTCTATCTGTTCTACCTATCGGGTTCACTTATTGGCTGAGTTTTAGAAGGAGTTGATGTTATGGTTGTGTAGAGGGAAGAAAATGGATCGTTTTTGCTTTTTGTATCTTGTGATTTCATGGCGAATGGAGAGAACACGAAGAGATGGAAGGAGCATGCATGGGACTGGTTTTTTCTGAAACCCTAGAGGATAATTGGGGACGATGATGGATAGCCGTGGGATCTATCGTTTGACCATGACTCTGAGTCTAATCCAACAGCCGTGGTTTGAAGTTGACAACGGAGGGAAACCCTGAAGGTGCTACGCACCGTTTCATTAAAGCCTTTCTGATGG
The DNA here is from genome assembly GCA_963859935.3 of Lathyrus sativus. Lineage (NCBI taxonomy): Eukaryota > Viridiplantae > Streptophyta > Magnoliopsida > Fabales > Fabaceae > Lathyrus > Lathyrus sativus. The sequence continues at coordinate 99,247,496 of OZ012738.1, read as the reverse complement.
GCTTTGGAATTACTTGCTAATGCCACCCCTCAAACCAAGCCCAATCCCAGTTATAACTAGATTAATTGCTATTGGCACCGTTCAGGTTTTTTTTAATTTTTTTGTTAGTTTTTCTGATTGCATTGGGCCCAGACGCGCTTGCTATGCGCGCCCCCAGTCTGGGCCCATCCTTGCTTTTTAACTGAATCAACTTACTCCCTGCACCCCTTTCCACTTTTAATTCATTTTATTTCTTCAAAAATATTAATTCTTAAAAAAAATCATAATAAATCATAAAATGCATATTTTCAATTGGTTCTTTTTGCATTATTTTCATAATTGTGTCAAGAAAATTCTCATATAAAAAATTTAATAATTCATTTCATTTTCTTATTTTTGGCATATTTTTCTTTTAATTAGGTGTAAATAATATTTTGTTTAGTACATGATTTTGTTAATTTTTGTTCTAATAGTTGCTTTAATATTTTTCACCCATTCTTTTTATGTTGATTAGTAGATAAGATTAGCTTGTGTATACAATTTAGTTCTCATTTTTTTAGAAATTAATTTCAGGTGATTAGTTTAGGTGTGAATAACATGAACAAAATTAGGGTTTAAGTGACAACTTAGGAGAATTAGTTCATTTCCATTAGGACTTAGAGATTGAATGTGTTAGATATGGGACTATAGGGACTATGAGTAGTTATTAGATCCCTTAGAAATCACTAGGATTCCCCTACTGCTATTAGTACTGTCTGTATTTGACTGATTGGTGTGGTGTGCCCTCTGGGGATTATTGTTGTCTGTGTGGGTATTGGGATTGTCTGGGGATTGGGGGGAGCTGAAGACTGATGATGATGAAGCCATTGGAAATCCAGAGACCGAAGACCGACTTCTAGAGTTGAAGAGGAGATTCCTGCTAGCAGCTGTTGAGGAGATTAGGGTTTAAGAGCTAGGCAGAGCTCTAGATTAGAAAGCTTGTTTCTCAAACATGGAATGCTTTGTCTGCATCCATCCTTTCCTTATGATTCAAAGTCTCTATCAAATACCCACCTCCTTCCTTTGGAAGGATCAGTGAATGTATTTGAAAGATAGAACTTTTGAGGGAAAATTATCTGTATAATGTTAATAGTTAATGAACCACCCTTGGTAGGTAATTGACTGTCTAACATTCATTCACTTCATCTTGTTGATTGATGTGCATCCTGGAGATGGAGACTTGAAGGAAAGCCATTGCAGATGGAAGATTAATGATCAAGACTTTGCTTGAGGGCTGTGGAGATGGTGAGTGATGCTTGCTGAAGCTTGTAGCTGATTGGAGATGACTTGAAGATAGGTGTTGATGCAGAGCTGCTTTTGCTGTTTATTTTAGCTGTTTAATTCTTGATGTATTGTTTGAATTTCCCTGACTGTATTGCTTGTTGTTTAACCTGTTAGGTTGAAAGTGAATTTTGTTCACTTTTGCCTATTGTTTTCTAGGTTCGAGGTTGAGTGGGACTCCCTTGCCTCGCTTGTATTGCTGCATCCATGCATTTTTACCGCTTTACTGTATATATCTGATATTGTTTCTGTTTCCGTCTATTCCCTTAGGATCTCTGTTTCTCTCTGCGCAAGAGAGGATCATGATAGACACTAGGTCTTAACCCATGCATGATAACATTAGGTTAGTCTGATTCCCTTCGCAACCGTAGGTTAGAGTTCTGTCTCTTCTTCCTCAAAACAAATAGAAAAATACAATAAAATTTCAAATACAATAAAAGACACTTCTTCCGTAAAAGAATGTGAACTCATCAAGACGTCATTTTTGTTCGCTTGGACTGCTAATCAGAAAACCTTTTTCAGAAGGAATAAAATCAACCCAGACAGACTTGTGTCGTACGTGGCCCGAACTACGTTTGCTCTAATCTTTCATGCTGTATGAAAGTACGTAGGCATAGGATGCGATATCCTAGCGAGCAACCTTCCTCTCCTTTCCAGTAGGTAGGCGAACTACGTTGACTCTGATTTCTCGTTCCAGACGGGAATACGTAGGCATAAAGTGCGATACTTTGCCGAGTCATTTTCTTTTCTTTTAACCCCTGACCTGTAGAGTAGATAGAATAACAATCCATACCCGAAAGCAAGCGTGGATCCCGTCGAGTACGACGGACGTGAGGGGTGCTAATACCTTCCCCTTGCGTAACCGACTCCCGAATCCAGGTTTTGGTTGCGACGGCCATACCTTTCCCGTGTTGTGCGAGGTTTACTCTGAGCGTTTCCTTTCCCTCCCGTGGGATAAATAACGCACGGTGGCGACTCTTCTGTTCAGCCGGCGCCGATTTTCGCAGTAGCGACAGCTGGCGACTCTGCTGGGGATCCAACGTCCCCTGGCTGCTAAGGACTGCGATAGTTCTTATGCATTCGGGATCCAACGTCCCTTAAGAGAGTCAATCCTAACGCTTGTTTTCCCGTCGAGGATTTTGTATGGATTTATATTTCTGACCTTTATTTTCAGCATCATATATATTGATTATTACTGCTGTATTGGGGTGTGATGGGTGGTTCTATGATTGAGAGAAAAGCCGGACCTGGGCTTGAGTGCACCTAGAATTAGAGTAGAAAGTAGTGGGCGCGTGCCGGCTTTGCTTGCATTAGTGTCTCATGAAATCTACACTCGAACGAGGTTCTTCTGGTTGGCTTCTTTTTCTACCCTTTGGGTCGAAGGGGTTGTTGGTCAGCTGAATTGTCGACTCCGGGGACCGATCATTTGGAAGTTGGCTAAGTGAGGCCTCTTCAGGATTTGATGATGCCACTCCTTCTGGGAATCGTATCATCAACCCTGAAAGTCTGTGACGCCAACGACCGCATAGGATGCCATACCTTTGCCAGTTACTAGGACATCCACCTGTGAGAGGGTTTGGGGTTATGCAGGTAACTAGACCTTCAGACTACCGGTTTGTTTCTTGATCAGAGATCCTGGGTATTTATGGAGAGTTCTGAGGTCTGTCAGAGACCAGTTGGAGAGTTCTAAGGTCTGTCAGAGACCAGTTGGAGATATGATATGAAGTCTGCCAGAGACCAGTTAGAGTTATGGTTTGAGGTCTGTCAGAGACCATTGTTGAGAGCTTCGTTTTAGGTCTATCTGAGACCATGGTTTGAGGACTTCTATAGAGTCTATCTGAGACTTCTTGATATGGTTCAGGCTCTTCAGCTACAGCATTTGGTCCCTGTTGCATGTTACTTGCATTGCATTGTTTGTATACCCATTATCATTGCATCCCATTAACGTGTGTCTGTGCTGCAGGTGCATTTGCATATCCTCCGATTCTAGTGCCCAGACTTCTGAGTATTGATCATGGCTGGTTTGAGGAAGACAGTTGCGTATAAGCTGCCTACACCTGATATTACTTCTTTGCTTGGTCTGATATCTCTTGCTGATGAGGAGGTTAGGAGAAGCTTCAGAATGAGCCATGGGAGATTACTGAGATTAGTCTGCAAGCCCATTGCTGATGAGATGAACGGGCTGTACACCTTGATGCAGTTCTATGACCCCGCATTGAGATGTTTTACGTTTGCTGACTTCATTCTAGGGCCCACCATTGAGGAGTATGTGGAGTTTACTAAGCTACCAGTGCAGAACAAGGTTCCCTTTATTCACTCTGCTGCTGAGCCCAAGTTGGAGGACTTAGCCAAGGCCTTGCATCTGGACGCTGCAGAACTGTTAATGACTTCTTGGCTTGGGGTTTCAGGTTTCTCTCTTGATTTCCTGGTTGGAAAAGCTCAGGAGTACGCCAAGAGCGGATGTTGGGTGGTTTTCAATGCTATCTTGGCTCTATGCATTTATGGGATTGTGTTGTTCCCTAACTTGCCCAATTTCGTAGACTTGGACGCTTTCCATCTATTTGCTGCCGGCAATCCAGTGCCAACGTTGATCGGAGACTTCTACCACTCATTGCACTACAAGAATGAAAACAGAAGGGGAAAGGTTATTTACTGCTGTGCTCCTTTGTTGAATATGTGGTTCAAGAGTCATCTTCCCATGAAGGGATCTTTTGTGGAGAGTGCAACCACCGCTAGCTGGTCAGAGCGCCTGATGAGGCTATCTTCAGAGGACGTCGAATGGTTTGATAGAGATCTACTGGGATCTGAGCTTATCTTCAGTTGTTCTGGGTACCCTAATGTCCCGCTGATAGGAAGAAAAGGGTGTATCAACTACAACCCGTCCCTGTTGGTCCGTCAGTTCGGATATGCGCTGAAGAACCCGCCAAAGGAGGAAGAAGTACAGGAATCTCTGTACTTCACTTGAGATTTGAAGGGGGAGTTGTTAGCCAAGTTGCAGCATGCCTGGACGCGTATTAACCGAAGAGGGAAGTCGCTGTTAGGGAAGAATGACTGTCAGGCCTATGCACCTTACAGGGTTTGGATCCAGGAGAGAGCAGGTCAGTTGCGGATGCCATTTCCAGAGGCACCAATTCTTGTTCCTATTCCGGTAGCAGAGCCAACTACTGTTTCTAGGGAGGCCTACGAGCAAGTTGTGAAAGAAAAAGAAGCCTTGATGAAGATCAACGAAGGGTTAGAGCAGAAGCTAACCCAGATACGCAGCGAGAAAAACAAGGCCGTGCATGCTTTCCAACAGCAGATTGAGCTAATGAACAGATTAGGGGCTGAGTTGACTGAGGAGAGGAAGAAGCGCGAACGTCTGGGGCAAGAGTTCAGAAGCTCCCATGACATGCTGGAATCCAAAAAGAAGGCGCTCGACGTAGCACACCGAGAGATCTCTTCTTGCAATAAGACTTGGAATGCTACGCTCACCAACAATAAGAAGAGGGAGGATAAGTTGAAGCAGCAAATTTCCGACCTCGAAGAGCAGTTGAAGTCCAGCATCAAGAAGTGTGAAGAAGAAGTGATGACCCGGTATAGTCTCCAGAATGCGCTGAACAAGGCCATCAAAGGCAGAGATGAAGCTGTGTCTCAGAAGCGTAAACTAGAGGATCACTTCGGAGAAGGGGCATGGGAAGAAACTGCTGAAGACGTGCGGCGTGTTCTTAAGAAAAGAAACCAACTTGTTGAAGGGCTGCTTGCTCGACCAATTCATCCGGAGACCAAGAAGTTGCTAGAAGAATACCAGACTTATGGGAGTGTTTGATCATTTCATGTAGTAACTTGTATGCTTTATTTGCATAGTGCTGACCATCACCAGGATTGTTGGTCGAGGTCATGCCTTCTTTTATTGTACTCTCAGTGACATTGTATTCCTGGCTTATTGGTTTCTCTGCAATATATGAGGCTTTCTGTGATTCAACTCCGATCTTTGTATTGCTTGCACCGGCACCTTCACACTAGAATCGGGGAACGAATTTCCCTAATGCACAGACACACATTGCATTGCATTCATATTCATATTGCATTACCGGTAATCTTTGGATGGTGTCTTATTTCCTGCTCTGTACCAGGTACTTTCAGGATTGCAGATCAGCACCCGCACCGCTATTCCACTCGCACCAACTGTCGAAGAATCATGGATCAAATGCAGAACGAGATGCAAGATGTGAGCAAGAAGCTAGCTCTCTTTATGCAAACCATGGAAGCTATTGCAAAAGGTCAGGAGAATTTGCAAGCCATGGTGCAGCCTCTGTTGGTCAGAAATGCTGGTCACGGTAATGAGGATCATTAGTCTGTGCGAGTCGACGTTGTTCATGGAGATGGCACTCCCACGCCAGTGGCTCCACCTGTAGTCAATATACCTGCCGCTAATGTCAACAACGCTACCGCTGCTGGGAACGGTAACGTCGGAGTTGGGAATGAGACGGTCGTCCATAACGTTGGGCTTGGTGATGTCAACTTGGGTGATAATATGGGAAGCAACAGCTTTGGCAATGCTGGATTCGGGTTCAACGATCAGGGATTCGATAACGCGGGGAAATATGGTTTCAATGCTCAAGGCTTTGGGCAAGATGGTTATGGTGTGGCCAATCAGGGTTACGGAGGTTTCGGAAATGGAAACGGCGCTGGGTTAATGGCTTTCGGGCCTGCAGGAGGTATTCAAGGATACGGCAACAGAGGTCGAGGCCCGGTGATGAATCAAATTAGAGCTGGCCGCAATAATGAACATGATGGGTATGGAGCTGGGAATGGTATGTGGCAAGAAGATCAGCAGGAGGACGCTTTCTCCGGCGGAGGTTTTGAAGGGCCGATGGATGACTCCCAGAAGATCAGAATGCTAGAAGAGCAGATGAGGGGGGTCCTGAACCAAAGTGTTGTGGGCTTGGACATGGCAACAATGGGTCTGGTACCTGGCTTGAGGGTGCCAATCAAATTCAGAGCTCCTACGTTTGATAAGTATAAAGGGGACACATGTCCGAAAGTGCACGTGCGGGCTTATTACAGAAAGATGTCTGCGTACTCAACTGATGAGAGAATGCTAATGCATTTCTTTCAAGATAGTTTGTCAGGCCCTTCCCTAGAGTGGTACATGGGGTTGGAGCCAACTAATATAAAGACATGGAAGCAATTGGCAGAGGCATTTGTAGCTCACTACAAGTATAACAGCGACTTGGCACCCAACCGGGTCCAATTGGCAGGGTTGTCTCAGAAAAAGGAAGAGAGCTTTAAAGAGTACGCGCAAAGATGGCGCGACATGGCTGCTAGGGTCCGCCCTCCTTTAGAAGACAAGGAAATGAATGACATGTTTATCGGAACCTTCACGGGCATGTTTTATGACAAGTTGTTTCACACATCTTTGGCCAGCTTCTCCGACTTAATTCTGATGGGAGAAAAGATTGAAAACAACATTAAGCAAGGCAGGTTCCAGGCTGAGGAATCAACTGCATCTGGCAATAATAGGAAGGCTTTTGGTGGGCGCCGTCAGGGCGAGGCAAGCGCGGTATTTGGAGGCCGAGGCCGAGGCCGAGGCAGGGGTCGAAACCAATATCATCAGCCGCAGCAGGTGGCGAGTGTTACTATTCCATATCAACAACAACCGTTTCAGCAGCAGCCAATGCAGCAGCAGCAGCAGCCACAGCAGGGGGCACAGCAGGCTCAGCGAAGATTCCAGGGTGGTAAACCAAGAAGAGTGTTTGAGAAGCCTCCGTCAACGTATGCTGATTTATTGCAGACATTGTTGGGTTTGAACCTGGTAGAGAAGAGAACTCTGGCACCAATAACGGGAACTCCTCCATATGGTTATGATGCAAGCAGGCACTGTGATTTCATTCTGGGGCTCCGGGCCACGATATAGAGGGTTGCCATGCTTTTAAGCACGTTGTGCAGGATCTTTTAGACAATAAGACTATCAATTTCGGAACGGCAGGTCCGAATATAGTGCAGAAACCCATGCCCAATCATGGGGCAAACACCATTCTGATTGAAGAAGGGTTGAATCTGATTATGAATGTCAACGATTTAAAGACGCCGCTGAGCGAGGTAAAAAGCAGATTGTTGCAAGGGGGTGTTTTTCCAGGATGTGACGAGTATTGCTTAGAATGCTGGACCCTAGTTGGGGGGTGTGATGATTTGAAGAAAGGCATTCAAGCTTTAATTGATGGAGGCACATTGCAGTTTGACCGAGCAGCAATTGAGGAGCCTACAGGGGCAGTAGCAGATGATCAGAGTGATGTGGCCACTGTAACGATTCCTCGGAAGACAATCACTATTGCAGCACCGGTCCAGCGACCACCGATCACCATAACTAAGGCCGGACCGATCCCGTACGAGAACACGAAAGCAGTCCCATGGTCATATGGGTTGGAGGTGTATTGTGACGGGATAAAGATTGATGTTGATAAGCAGCCAGCCGAGACTGTGGATAATGTTGTTGGTTCAGGAGGTATGACAAGGAGTGGTAGGATCTTTATATCATCTGAAGTGGAGGCCGAAAGACTAGCAAAAGGAAAAGGGAAGATGGTTGAGAATGTCCCAGTGCAAGCAGGCGAAAAAGAAGCGGCATCAAAGGATGTAGAAGAGTTCATGCGTTTGATTCGAAAAAGTGATTATAAGATTGTGGAGCATCTGCAACAGACACCATCCAAGATATCTATACTGTCGTTGCTACTGTATTCTGAAGCTCACAGAAATGCTTTGTTGAAAGTCCTGGATACTTCCTTCGTACCCCAAGATGTCTCTGTAAATTAGCTGGAAGGGGTGCTGGCACATGTGAATGTCGGCCACAGCTTAGGCTTTACCGACTTTGATTTGACCCCAAAAGGGAGAGATCATAATATGACGCTGCACATATCTGTCGAATGTAGAGGATCGGTAATGTCGCATGTATTGGTCGACACCGGATCGTCTTTGAATGTGCTGCCCAAGAAGGCGATGATGAAACTAGATGTCAGAGGAATCCTGTGCACGCCCAGTGACTTGGTAGTCAGAGCATTTGATGGCACGCGAAGAACAGTCTTTGGATCGATAACATTGCCTCTACAGGTGGGGCCGGAGGTGTTTGCCACTGAGTTTTATATCATGGATATACAGCCCGCATATAGCTGCCTGCTCGGAAGACCCTGGATTCATGGGGCTGGGGCAGTCACGTCTACCCTGCATCAGAAGTTGAAATATATGGTCGGAGACAGCATAGTCACCGTGTGCGGAGAAGAAGACATCCTGGTCAGCCATCTGTCGTTATTTAAATATGTGGAGGTCAACGGAGAGATCCACGAAACGCCCTGCCAGGAATTTGAAGGTTTGCGTATCAAGGACAAAGGTCCCGGGCCGGGCAAAGCGTCAGAGATAGCTGTCTCGTCGTATAAAGAAGCTCAAGCTCTGGTGGAGGCAGGAGAAGCAAAAGGCTGGGGCAAAGTGCTGGATATTCTTGTGAAGATGGATCGATTCGGGCTGGGATACCAACCGTCGTCGTCAACACCTGCTGTGGGAGCACCCCGTTTCAGAGGGCCAATAACCATCTCTGCCAGTGGAGTATGTCATGAAACCATCAATGCTGCTTCGGAGTCTGACGAAGGAGACAGCGACTGTGATATGGATGCCTGGATTCAGCCAAGCACGCCAGGACAGGGACTGTGCAACTGGTCTATTCAGGAGCTTGTTCCTGTGACTCTTAAACAGTAATGCTTTGCTTTATTAATTGTTGAACAATCTGATGTCTTGCCCGGGGCATCGTGATTTGCTTAGGGTTGTGTTGTTATGAACATTGCGTGTTAATCATTAAATAAATGGCGTTTTTCATGTGCAAATACTGTAATCTCTGTCTTTCTTGTTTTGTATTTTTCAATAAAATGGCAACGTGGTTATTCGCTTTAAACGCATTTTGAAGCACTTAACCATTCCTTTTGCAGGATAACATTTTCAGATGACATCCTTGAACCACCTATGACTCGTCCCGACTTTGAGCACCCGGTATTTCAGGCCGAAGAAGAGGTTGTCGAAGATAGCGACGTTCCTGAAGAATTGTCTTGGTTGGTGAAGCAAGAGGAAAGAGCCATTCTGCCTCATGAAGAGGTCATCGAGATTATCAACTTGGGGTCGGAAGGGGTTGAGAAGAATATTCGTATTGGAGCCGCACTGCAGGGCGATATCAAGCGAAGACTGGTCGAAATGCTCCGAGAGTATAGTGATGTATTCGCTTGGTCTTATGAAGATATGCCAGGGCTCGATACAGATATGGTTGTGCACCGTCTGCCACTGAAAGAAGAATGCCCGCCGGTCAAACAAAAGCTTCGCAGAACTAGACCAGACATGGCAGTGAAGATCAAAGAGGAAGTTCAAAAACAGTGGGACGCGGGTTTCCTGGCTGTGACAAAATATCCCTCATGGGTTGCTAACATCGTACCAGTGCCAAAGAAAGACGACAAGGTTCGAATGTGCGTAGATTATAGAGATTTGAATAAAGCAAGCCCAAAAGACGATTTTCCACTTCCTCATATCGATGTGCTAGTTGATAATACTGCTCAATACTCCGTATTCTCCTTCATGGATGGCTTTTCAGGCTATAATCAGATTAAAATGGCGCCAGAGGACATGGAGAAAACTACTTTCATAACGCCTCGGGGAACATTTTGCTACAAAGTGATGCCTTTTGGTTTGAAGAATGCTGGGGCAACATATCAGCGTGCGATGATGACTCTTTTTCATGATATGATGCATAAAGAGATCGAAGTTTATGTTGACGATATGATTGCCAAATCCCAGACGGAGGAAGAGCATCTGGTAAATCTACTGAAATTATTTAAAAGGCTTAGGAAGTTCAGGCTGAGACTGAACCCTAATAAATGCACCTTCGGGGTGAGATCGGGTAAACTGCTGGGGTTTATCGTAAGCGAAAGAGGAATAGAGGTCGATCCTGCCAAAATAAAAGCGATTCAAGAAATGTCGACGCCTAAAATAGAGAAAGAGGTGCGCGGGTTTTTAGGGAGGTTGAACTACATCGCCCGGTTCATATCTCACCTAACGGCCACGTGTGAACCATTATTCAAGCTGTTGAAGAAAGATCAAGCTGCAACGTGGAACGAAAATTGTCAAAAGGCGTTCGATAAAATAAAGCAGTATTTGCAGGAGCCTCCTATTTTGATACCCCCAGTGGCAGGTAGACCCTTGATTATGTATTTGACGGTTCTTGAGGGAAGCATGGGTTGTGTTCTCGGTCAACACGACGAGACAGGAAGAAAAGAGCATGCGATCTACTACTTGAGTAAGAAATTTACAGATTGTGAATCTCGATACTCAATGCTTGAGAAAACTTGTTGCGCGCTAGCCTGGGCCGCCAAGCGTTTGAGGCAATACATGCTGAATCATACAACCATGCTCATCTCAAAGATGGATCCTATCAAATATGTGTTCGAAAAGCAGGCGTTGTCAGGGAGAATCGCCCGTTGGCAGATGGTCTTGACTGAATATGACATCCAATACGTCTCACAAAAGGCTATAAAGGGGAGTGTGTTGTCTGAGTATCTGGCGGAGCAGCCTATTGAAGATTACCAATCGATGAGGTTTGATTTTCCTGACGAGGATATCATGTACCTAAAGATGAAAGATTGTGAAGAGTCGTTGCCAGACGAAGGACCAGAGTTGGGTTCTAAATGGAAGATGATATTTGACGGAGCTGTGAATGCTTACGGTAGCGGAATAGGGGCAATCATCACTACTCCACACGGGTCGCACATCCCGTTTACTGCCCGATTGACCTTTGCTGTTACCAACAATGAGGCCGAATACGAAGCTTGTATAATGGGGCTTGAAGAAGCCATTGATTTGCGAGTCAAGAATTTGGACGTATACGGAGACTCAGCTCTGGTAGTGAATCAAATCAAAGGAGAATGGGAGACACGTCAGCCCAACTTGATACATTACATGAACTATGCAAGGAGATTGTTGCCTTTCTTCGACAAGGTTGAATTGCATCACGTACCGCGGGCAGAGAATCAAATGGTTGACGCCCTGGCCACTTTGTCTTCCATGTACAAAGTCAACTTCTGGAACGAGGCTCCCCGAATCATTATCTCTCGGCTTGACAGACCAGCTTACGTATTTGCTATTGATGAGGCATCCGATGACAAACCGTGGTATTTTGATATCCTTAATTTCCTGAAGAACAAAGAGTATCCGGCTGGGGCATCCAGTCAAGATCAGAAGACTCTCAGGAGATTAACGGGTAATTTCTATTTGAATCCGGATGGTGTCTTGTACAGAAGGAACCACGACTTGGTGCTATTGCATTGTGTAGATGAAAGAGAGGCAAAGCTGCTCATGGAGGAAATACACGAAGGTACCTTTGGTACGCATGCTGGTGGACATGCTATGACGAGAAAGCTGCTGCGGGCAGGTTATTTTTGGCTGACTATGGAAACTGACTGTTTCAAGTTCGCAAGGAAGTGCCACAAGTGCCAGATCTATGCCGATAAGATCCATGTGCCTCCGAGTCCTCTGAATGTGATGTCATCTCCATGGCCATTCTCGATGTGGGGAATCGATATGATTGGAAAGATCGAGCCGACAGCTTCTAACGGGCATCGGTTCATCCTAGTAGCAATCGATTATTTCACCAAGTGGGTAGAGGCGGCGTCTTACGCAAATGTAACGAAGCAAGTGGTGGCCAGATTCATCAAGAGAGATGTCATTTGCCGATATGGGATTCCCGAGCGGATAATCACGGACAACGGTTCAAACCTGAACAACAAAATGATGAAGGAGCTCTGTCAGAATTTCAAGATCGAACATCACAACTCCGCCCCTTACCGACCCAAGATGAATGGCGCTGTCGAGGCGGCCAATAAGAATATTAAGAAGATCGTTCAGAAAATGGTGGTGACCTATAAGGATTGGCATGAGATGCTACCTTTTGCTTTGCACGGTTATCGTACGACGGTACGCACATCAACCGGGGCAACCCCGTTCTCGTTGGTATACGGAATGGAAGCAGTACTACCATTGGAAGTTGAGATCCCTTCTCTGAGGGTATTGCGAGACGTTCAGCTAGACGAGGCAGAATGGGTGAAAGACAGGATGAATCAACTGAGTTTGATGGATGAGAAGAGGCTAGCTTCTCTAGCATACGGTCGTTTGTACCAGAGCCGAATGAAGAAAGCATATGATAAGAAGATACATTCGCGAAGCTTTCAGACGGGCGACCTTGTGCTGAAAAGGATTCTCCCGCCGCAAGCAGATCACAGGGGCAAGTGGACCCCCAACTACGAAGGGCCATACGTTGTCAGGAAGGTCTTTTCAGGAGGAGCTTTATTGTTGTCCACCATAGACGATGAAGACTTTACGTCGCCCGTGAATTCGGACGCAGTCAAAAAATACTTTGCTTAAAATTGACCCGCTGGACAGAAAAAAGAGAGTTCAGGCAAAAATGGGGCATCCTGGCGAACCAAAAACAGAAGGAAAGGTTCGGGCAAAAGTTAGGGATAAAATTGAAAAAAATGTACACCCGCGAAGTTGAAAACCTACACTGGGCGGCTTCGGCAAAAAAGGGTATCCCGGTGAACTGAAAACCCGTAAAGGGCGGTTCACGCAAAAGTTAGGGATTTGAAGAGCAAATGACTGCGGTCCGAATTTGATATTGCATTGAGCATTGGTGCGGGGAAATATACTCGAGGGGTCGATTATCGGATACAATCTCTTCGGAAGAGTGAATACTGGGGAAGCATTAGAGTCGGGCGAGTCATGGGAGGATCAGTTCGTGGTGTTCGTCTGCATCCCGTTGCCGACATGTGTACAAAATTTAATTTGTCAAAATATTTATGCTTCTTGTGCATACTTGTGTATTTGCTTTGTGTAGATTCCTCTTTTCAGGAGTTACATCCCGTGTACAAAAATTCCGCCCATTCAGGGGCCCAATCAATAAAATATGTTATTCAGTACTTGATGTTGGTTCTTTACTGTTTTATGCATGATAAAACGCCTAAGTTTATTGAAACTAGCATGTGTATAACATCACTGGCCCTTGCCAACCATTGCTAAAGCTTTGAATTAACTGAAAATAACGTCACTAACCTGAATTGATTTGGTTGCATAGGCTTGTCTTGTCTTGTTTGTGTTGTTGCAGGTTTCATAGCCGTACGAGGAAGATGATCAAAAGATTGCGATAACGAAAGACTCGACCTTCACGCAGGTCATGCATGTTCTTCCTGAAGAAGGATAGAATTCCCCAGCTAGTCGTAGCTTATCCAGAAGGCATGCTCCAACAAAGCCATTTATTTTCAGCAGAATTGACAATTCCAAGATTATAAGGCTGTATTCGGACAGTGTATCTCAAGCAAAATGGGTTAGCCTCAAGAGATTAATATCGATGAGCTGTATTCAGGCAGCTTACCTTTCCCCGCAGGGTCGTTTACTCTCTCCCAGCGGAATCAGTTGATTTTCCCCAAGAGAATCGTCCCCTCCCCATTGGAGTTCTCTTTCCAGCAAGTATTTTCATTCCTCCCAGTGGAATTCGAAGATTAAGACTCTCCCCGGAAGAGTTGGTGTGGGCCCTAGCATTTATTTTGTCAGAATACCGTGTGATACCCGTTCACTCTCCAGCAGAAGTCTAATCCTACCAGGCGCATATGCTATTCTCCAACAGAGTTATATTCCCAGCAGGGTGTTATTTCAACGAGGTGTTTGGTTTAAGTTCCCTGTTTCCCAGCTGAGTCGACTTCACTCTTCCGGCATTTATTTTGCTGGAATAATTCTGTAGCACCTGGCTATCCCCAGCGGAGTTGGCATTGTCTTCAACATTTATTTTGCTGAAGCAGTTTCTGTATCCCAGCAGTTCGAGTCTGCATTTGCATCGGCATATAGTGTCATATTTGCATATAGTGTCACACTTGCATCCACCAAATAAAACGTGTAGCATTCCCATGTTGATTGGAACATTGCGTCATTGTCAAACACATGCATTTGAAACATGAACCAGGTTGGCTAACCGTTTGTTTCAAGTATTGCTCTCTTGCAGGTGGAAGGAGTTCTTGCTCCAATGAATTACCAAACGTTCAAAGTCTCGACAGGAGACATTCAACGAAGTGTCAGCTTTGGCACTACTCCCCACAGAGTCAGCAGGATAAGTTTCTCTTTGTCCCCAAGCAGGGTCACTTACTTCCCCGCCAGGGTTTCTTGTTGAAGTTTCTCTAGTCCGACCAGCGGATTGTTTCCTTCAAAGTTGTTGTTACGTCAGCATTAAAAGGTTTCATGAACCAGAATTTCAGAGGCTACCGCCAGTTATCAGAACAGGCATCCAGTGGTTTGGTTTCCAAATATCCCCAGTAGAGTCAGCCTCAAAGCTGCTGTAACGTCAGTGCTAAGAAGTTTGTGGGTGGGGATCAATGAAGAAATGAGTCCTGACATGGACATTCTTATTGAGGGGATTTCTTTGTGCTAGAGAAGTGGGGGTCCTAACGTGGACAGATTTATTTCCCCGGGCTAATAAGAGGTGTTAGTCCTAACGTGGACAGGGTCAATTTCTCAGAATTGATGGAACGTGGAGTCCTGACGTGGACATTTCCCAAATTGGCGATATGTGCTAGTCCTAACGTGGACCGATTTGATTCCTCCGTATTGATTGAAGGTGCAGTCCTGACGTGGACAAGATTGGTTATTCTTCGTGTTGACGTCCTGACAGGGACAATTTATTTTCAGCAAGTGTCTTCCTTCTTAATGGTGAACTGTGTGTCCTGACGTGGGCAAAGTTATAGTTTTTCGTGATGACAAGATGCGAGAGTCCTGATGTGGACAAATTTATCCTTCTTCATGTTGTTGGCAGAGTGTGTATCCTGACGTGGACGAGTTTTATTTCCCCAGCAAGTCGAAGACGCGTGAGTCCTGACGTGGACAGGTTCTATTACTTCAGCAGGTTGAGATGTGAGTCCTGACGTGGACAAGTCTCACTTCCCAAGTAGATCAAAGAAGTTATTCCTAACGTGGAAAAAGAAGATAGATTCCTCACGTGGAAAGTTTAGTCCTGACGTGGACGGATCCAGAAGAAATGGTATTCCTTACGTGGAAAGGTTGATTCCTAACGTGGAAAGATGTATTCCTTACGTGGAAAGATGTATTCCTAACGTGGAAAAATGTATTCCTTACGTGGAAAGATTGAGTCCTTACATGGACGTATCAAGTTGGAGTCCTAACGTGGACAGATTGAGATTATATTCCTTACGTGGAAAGATTGGGGTCCTTACGTGGACAGATTCAAATCAAAATGTGATTCCTTACGTGGAAAGATAGTATTCCTTATGTGGAAAGAGGCTTGTATTCCTAACGTGGAAAGAAAGAGTGTGTTCCTGACGTGGAAGGGGTTTAGCCCTGACGTGGACCGATTCAAAAGGAGACGTATTCCTTACGTGGAAGAGTTTGACGAAGAAGAAGTTCATTCCTAATGTGGAAGGGTGAGTCCTAACGTGGACAATGTTATTCCTAACGTGGACAAGAGTTTACTCCTGATGTGGACGGTTTATTCCTTACGTGGAAAGACGAGCCATCCCCAGCAGGGTCGCTATTGGATCAGTTGGTTGCTGTAACAGTCAGATTCAGTTGATGAAAATAATTCCCAAGCAATGGCGCAGTTTATTTCTGCGGTTGGCAAATTTCTGGGTGCTTAGTATTCAACCGTCTCAGACCTCGAATGTTTGAAGGCCGTTCGCTCTTCACCCAATCGGGTCCAAGTCGCTTGAATAGGGGCAGCTGTTGCACCCTAAAATTTGCTCAACCTTATGCACTTGGTTTATGTTTCAATATCATTAGCATTTGCATATAGAGCATGTACATAGTCTAACCATCTGCATAGCATAAGCATAGTAAGTCATCTAGAAGGGGACCAATCATTATTCTCATCTATATGAGCCTATCAAGAGGTTATTATCCAAATTCAATCTCATTCAAGTCATCAGAAAGAATTTGAAAGCTGGGAAGTCAATAGATCAAGCAAGTGCATCTATCTCCTAACTGAGGGTATCTGGGGATCAATAAGTAAGTGGTGAGCTGTGGATGGAGCTTGGAGAGTATGTAGGCATCATGGGAGACTTAGAAAGTCATTTGGAGAAGGAGACAAGTCATTGGTGTAGTCACAAGGGTTGTGGTTGAAGGCAGTCAACTAGGGTTTCATCTGGGTCAACCCTGGGTCAACTCTAGGTCAATTGATTGATTGAAAGGCATTGAGGTCTATTGAAGAGATGTGGGGTTTGTCATTTGACATGAAGAATAAGGATATGATGATATGCTAAGAAGAAATCAAGAGAAATCAAGGAGAAGAGGAGTTTCTAAATTAGGGTTTCTATGTAAAATCCCCTAGTTTAGGTCAAATTTCCAAGCAAGATAAGTCAAAATGCAAGCTTCAAATGGATCCTTGGCCAACATGAAACTTGTAGAGGATCTCAAGAACTTTAATTTGAGTGGTGGAAGACATCAAGTAGATTTATAGAACTCAAGTTATGGTCCTTGCAAGTTACAGGTCATCTGAGGTATCTGAAATTTTGTCTGTGAAAGTGACTTGACTTCCAAGCTATTTTTACCCCTCAAGGAGATTTCAAAAGAATTTCTGGTCAACATAAGAGTTGTTCCTCATTGTCCTAGATTTCTAGAATGGTATAGTATGCCTTCATATGATTTGTGGAACTCTACTTATGGTCTTGGCAAGCAAAGGGTATTTTGGTCATCTGAGAATTACAGGTCATTTCAAGCCTATGCCCAAAACTCATACAAGGAAGCTTCAAATGGAAAACTTTACAACACCAAACTTGTTCCAAATGACATTTTGAGTCTAGAAAAGTGACCATGGGAAATTGGAAAGATTCATAGCACAAGGTTTCAAAATTGTTGGATTTAATGAATAAAAATGACCTAAAAAATGAGATTTTTCATATTTTGGCCAAATGAAGCAAAATTATAGGTCATTTTGAATGGAAAGATCATTTTAAGAACATTGGCTAAAGTAGAATTTTGAGCTTAGTTCACATTTTGGGAGTTATCCATGGTTACTTGTAATGGAAGATACATAAGCCAAATCAAAAGGAAAAAGTGCAAGGGAAGTTTCTCCAAGCTTCTAGGAGTTTCTAACTTCACCTATATATTGATATGAGAGGGTTCATGCCATGGTTGGTGATCTCATTTGCTCAAAACACAAGCTATACACAATTCTTCCATTTTTGCAAAATCAATTCAAACTCCATCAAACCTTCACCAATTTCCATTTTTCTTGATTTGATCATCATCAATAACTTCCATAGATCACATTCACATCAGAGTTTGGTAGAATTGGGGAAGAAATCGTGTTGTTCAAGTTAATCCTCCAAGAAGCAAGATTTTGGTGATTGCAAGATTCAAGAACTAGGAACAAGATCCATTGCATACAGAATTCATAATCAAGTTCCTTAATCATTTTCCACTCATCACAAGCATCAGATCCAAGGATTTTAGCACCTGTTTTCAAGAATTTGCACCAGGTATGTTTTCCTTCGAATTAGCTAGCATAGTGATCATGGCATAGGATTGTTAGTATATTAGAGACTTAGGTGGTTAGGTGATGAATTTCACAAAGTTTGGAGAAGTTTAATGGAGGTTGCTCATAGTGCACCAAATCTGTTAGGATTGATAACTCACAGTTTATGGCAAGATAATCCTAGATGAATGGCTCAGGTTGATTAGCATGGCTTGTAGATCATTTTAGGGTAAAAATTATGGAGAATTGAAGCAGTTGATATCAGGTGTTAATGGTGGATTCTATCTGTTCTACCTATCGGGTTCACTTATTGGCTGAGTTTTAGAAGGAGTTGATGTTATGGTTGTGTAGAGGGAAGAAAATGGATCGTTTTTGCTTTTTGTATCTTGTGATTTCATGGCGAATGGAGAGAACACGAAGAGATGGAAGGAGCATGCATGGGACTGGTTTTTTCTGAAACCCTAGAGGATAATTGGGGACGATGATGGACAGCCGTGGGATCTATCGTTTGACCATGACTCTGAGTCTAATCCAACGGCCGTGGTTTGAAGTTGACAACGGAGGGAAACCCTGAAGGTGCTACGCACCGTTTCATTAAAGCCTTTCTGATGGGCTTTGGAATTACTTGCTAATGCCACCCCTCAAACCAAGCCCAATCCCAGTTATAACTAGATTAATTGCTATTGGCACCGTTCAGGTTTTTTTTAATTTTTTTGTTAGGTTTTCTGATTGCATTGGGCCCAGACGCGCTTGCTATGCGCGCCCCCAGTCTGGGCCCATCCTTGCTTTTTAACTGAATCAACTTACTCCCTGCACCCCTTTCCACTTTTAATTCATTTTATTTCTTCAAAAATATTAATTCTTAAAAAAAATCATAATAAATCATAAAATGCATATTTTCAATTGGTTCTTTTTGCATTATTTTCATAATTGTGTCAAGAAAATTCTCATATAAAAAATTTAATAATTCATTTCATTTTCTTATTTTTGGCATATTTTTCTTTTAATTAGATGTAAATAATATTTTGTTTAGTACATGATTTTGTTAATTTTTGTTCTAATAGTTGCTTTAATATTTTTCACCCATTCTTTTTATGTTGATTAGTAGATAAGATTAGCTTGTGTATACAATTTAGTTCTCATTTTTTTAGAAATTAATTTCAGGTGATTAGTTTAGGTGTGAATAACATGAACAAAATTAGGGTTTAAGTGACAACTTAGGAGAATTAGTTCATTTCCATTAGGACTTAGAGATTGAATGTGTTAGATATGGGACTATAGGGACTATGGGTAGTTATTAGATCCCTTAGAAATCACTAGGATTCCCCTACTGCTATTAGTACTGTCTGTATTTGACTGATTGGTGTGGTGTGCCCTCTGGGGATTATTGTTGTCTGTGTGGGTATTGGGATTGTCTGGGGATTGGGGGGAGCTGAAGACTGATGATGATGAAGCCATTGGAGATCCAGAGACTGAAGACCGACTTCTAGAGTTGAAGAGGAGATTCCTGCTAGCAGCTGTTGAGGAGATTAGGGTTTAGGAGCTAGGCAGAGCTCTAGATTAGAAAGCTTGTTTCTCAAACATGGAATGCTTTGTCTGCATCCATCCTTTCCTTATGATTCAAAGTCTCTATCAAATACCCACCTCCTTCCTTTGGAAGGATCAGTGAATGTATTTGAAAGATAGAACTTTTGAGGGAAAATTATCTGTATAATGTTAATAGTTAATGAACCACCCTTGGTAGGTAATTAACTGTCTAACATTCATTCACTTCATCTTGTTGATTGATGTGCATCCTGGACATGGAGACTTGAAGGAAAGCCATTGCAGATGGAAGATTAATGATCAAGACTTTGCTTGAGGGTTGTGGAGATGGTGAGTGATGCTTGCTGAAGCTTGTAGCTGATTGGAGATGACTTGAAGATAGGTGTTGATGCAGAGCTGCTTTTGCTGTTTATTTTAGATGTTTAATTCTTGATGTATTGTTTGAATTTCCCTGACTGTATTGCTTGCTGTTTAACCTGTTAGGTTGAAAGTGAATTCTGTTCACTTTTGCCTATTGTTTTCTAGGTTCGAGGTTGAGTGGGACTCCCTTGCCTCGCTTGTATTGCTGCATCCATGCATTTTTACCGCTTTACTGTATATATCTGATATTGTTTCTGTTTCCGTCTATTCCCTTAGGATCTCTGTTTCTCTCTGCGCAAGAGAGGAGCATGATAGACACTAGGTCTTAACCCATGCATGATAACATTAGGTTAGTCTGATTCCCTTCGCAACCGTAGGTTAGAGTTCTGTCTCTTCTTCCTCAAAACAAACAGAAAAATACAATAAAATTTCAAATACAATAAAAGACACTTCTTCCATAAAAGAATGTGAACTCATCAAGACGTCATTTTTGTCTGCTTGGACTGCTAATCAGAAAACCTTTTTCAGAAGGAATAAAATCAACCCAGACAGACTTGTGTCGTACGTGGCCCGAACTACGTTTGCTATGATCTTTCATGCTGTATGAAAGTACGTAGGCATAGAATGCGATATCCTAGCGAGCAACCTTCCCCTCCTTTCCAGTAGGTAGGCGAACTACGTTGACTCTGATTTCTCGTTCCAGACGGGAATACGTAGGCATAAAGTGCGATACTTTGCCGAGTCATTTTCTTTTCTTTTAACCCCTGACCTGTAGAGTAGATAGAATAACAATCCATACCCGAAAGCAAGCGTGGATCCCGTCGAGTACGAAGGACGTGAGGGGTGCTAATACCTTCCCCTTGCGTAACCGACTCCCGAATCCAGGTTTTGGTTGCGACGACCATACCTTTCCCGTGTTGTGCGAGGTTTACTCTGAGCGTTTCCTTTCCCTCCCGTGGGATAAATAACGCACGGTGGCGACTCTTCTGTTCAGCCGGCGCCGATTTTCGCAGTAGCGACAGCTGGCGACTCTGCTGGGGGTCCAACGTCCCCTGGCTGCTAAGGACTGCGATAGTTCTTATGCATTCGGGATCCAACGTCCCTTAAGAGAGTCAATCCTAACGCTTGTTTTCCCGTCGAGGATTTTGTATGGATTTATATTTCTGACCTTTATTTTCAGCATCATATATATTGATTATTACTGCTGTATTGGGGTGTGATGGGTGGTTCTATGATTGAGAGATAAGCCGGACCTGGGATTGAGTGCACCTAGAATTAGAGTAGAAAGTAGTGGGCGCGTGCCGGCTTTGCTTGCATTAGTGTCTCATGAAATCTACACTCGGACGAGGTTCTTCTGGTTGGCTTCTTTTTCTACCCTTTGGGTCGAAGGGGTTGTTGGTCAGCTGAATTGTCGACTCCGGGGACCGATCATTTGGAAGTTGGCTAAGTGAGGCCTCTTCAGGATTTGATGATGCCACTCCTTCTGGGAATCGTATCATCAACCCTGAAAGTCTGTGACACCAACGACCGCATAGGATGCCATACCTTTGCCAGTTACTAGGACATCCACCTGTGAGAGGGTTCGGGGTTATGCAGGTAACTAGACCTTCAGACTACCGGTTTGTTTCTTGATCAGAGATCCTGGGTATTTATGGAGAGTTCTGAGGTCTGTCAGAGACCAGTTGGAGAGTTCTAAGGTCTGTCAGAGACCAGTTGGAGATATGATATGAAGTCTGCTAGAGACCAGTTAGAGTTATGGTTTGAGGTCTGTCAGAGACCATTGTTGAGAGCTTCGTTTTAGGTCTATCTGAGACCATGGTTTGAGGACTTCTATAGAGTCTATCTGAGACTTCTTGATATGGTTCAGGCTCTTCAGCTACGGCATTTGGTCCCTGTTGCATGTTACTTGCATTGCATTGTTTGCATACCCATTATCATTGCATCCCATTAACGTGTGTCTGTGCTGCAGGTGCATTTGCATATCCTCCGATTCTAGTGCCCAGACTTCTGAGTATTGATCATGGCTGGTTTGAGGAAGACAGTTGCGTATAAGCTGCCTACACCTGATATTACTTCTTTGCTTGGTCTGATATCTCTTGCTGATGAGGAGGTTAGGAGAAGCTTCAGAATGAGCCATGGGAGATTACTGAGATTAGTCTGCAAGCCCACTGCTGATGAGATGAACGGGCTGTACACCTTGATGCAGTTCTATGACCCCGCATTGAGATGTTTTACGTTTGCTGACTTCATTCTAGGGCCCACCATTGAGGAGTATGTGGAGTTTACTGAGCTACCAGTGCAGAACAAGGTTCCCTTTATTCACTCTGCTGCTGAGCCCAAGTTGGAGGACTTAGCCAAGGCCTTGCATCTGGACGCTGCAGAACTGTTAATGACTTCTTGGCTTGGGGTTTCAGGTTTCTCTCTTGATTTCCTGGTTGGCAAAGCTCAGGAGTACGCCAAGAGCGGATGTTGGGTGGTTTTCAATGCTATCTTGGCTCTATGCATTTATGGGATTGTGTTGTTCCCTAACTTGCCCAATTTCGTAGACTTGGATGCTTTCCATCTATTTGCTGCCGGCAATCCAGTGCCAACGTTGATCGGAGACTTCTACCACTCATTGCACTACAAGAATGAAAACAGAAGGGGAAAGGTTGTTTACTGCTGTTCTCCTTTGTTGAATATGTGGTTCAAGAGTCATCTTCCCATGAAGGGATCTTTTGTGGAGAGTGCAACCACCGCTAGCTGGTCAGAGCGCCTGATGAGTCTATCTTCAGAGGACGTCGAATGGTTTGATAGAGATCTACTGGGATCTGAGCTTATCTTCAGTTGTTCTGGGTACCCTAATGTCCCGCTGATAGGAAGAAAAGGGTGTATCAACTACAACCTGTCCCTGTTGGTCCGTCAGTTCGGATATGCGCTGAAGAACCCGCCAAAGGAGGAAGAAGTACAGGAATCTCTGTACTTCACTGGAGATTTGAAGGGGGAGTTGTTAGCCAAGTTGCAGCATGCCTGGACGCGTATTAACCGAAGAGGGAAGCCGCTGTTAGGGAAGAATGACTGTCAGGCCTATGCACCTTACAGGGTTTGGATCCAGGAGAGAGCAGGTCAGTTGCGGATGCCATTTCCAGAGGCACCAATTCTTGTTCCTATTCCGGTAGCAGAGCCAACTACTGTTTCTAGGGAGGCCTACGAGCAAGTTGTGAAAGAAAAAGAAGCCTTGATGAAGATCAACGAAGGGTTAGAGCAGAAGCTAACCCAGATACGCAGCGAGAAAAACAAGGCCGTGCATGCTTTCCAACAGCAGATTGAGCTAATGAACAGATTAGGGGCTGAGTTGACTGAGGAGAGGAAGAAGCGCGAACATCTGGGGCAAGAGTTCAGAAGCTCCCATGACATGCTGGAATCCAAAAAGAAGGCGCTCGACGCAGCACACCGAGAGATCTCTTCTTGCAATAAGACTTGGAATGCTACGCTCACCAACAATAAGAAGAGGGAGGATAAGTTGAAGCAGCAAATTTCCGACCTCGAAGAGCAGTTGAAGTCCAGCATCAAGAAGTGTGAAGAAGAAGTGATGACCCGGTATAGTCTCCAGAATGCGCTGAACAAGGCCATCAAAGGCAGAGATGAAGTTGTGTCTCAGAAGCGTAAACTAGAGGATCACTTCGGAGAAGGGGCATGGGAAGAAACTGCTGAAGACGTGCGGCGTGTTCTTAAGAAAAGAAACCAACTTGTTGAAGGGCTGCTTGCTCGACCAAGTCATCCGGAGACCAAGAAGTTGCTAGAAGAATACCAGACTTATGGGAGTGTTTGATCATTTCATGTAGTAACTTGTATGCTTTATTTGCATAGTGCTGACCATCACCAGGATTGTTGGTCGAGGTCATGCCTTCTTTTATTGTACTCTCAGTGACATTGTATTCCTGGCTTATTGGTTTCTCTGCAATATATGAGGCTTTCTGTGATTCAACTCCGATCTTTGTATTGCTTGCACCGGCACCTTCACACTAGAATCGGGGAACGAATTTCCCTAATGCACAGACACACATTGCATTGCATTCATATTCATATTGCATTACCGGTAATCTTTGGATGGTGTCTTATTTCCTGCTCTGTACCAGGTACTTTCAGGATTGCAGATCAGCACCCGCACCGCTATTCCACTCGCACCAACTGTCGAAGAATCATGGATCAAATGCAGAACGAGATGCAAGATGTGAGCAAGAAGCTAGCTCTCTTTATGCAAACCATGGAAGCTATTGCAAAAGGTCAGGAGAATTTGCAAGCCATGGTGCAGCCTCTGTTGGTCAGAAATGCTGGTCACGGTAATGAGGATCATCAGTCTGTGCGAGTCGACGTTGTTCATGGAGATGGCACTCCCACGCCAGTGGCTCCACCTGTAGTCAATATACCTGCCGCTAATGTCAACAACGCTACCGCCGCTGGGAACAGTAACGTCGGAGTTGGGAATGAGACGGTCGTCCATAACGTTGGGCTTGGTGATGTCAACTTGGGTGATAATATGGGAAGCAACGGCTTTGGCAATGCTGGATTCGGGTTCAACGATCAGGGATTCAATAACGCGGGGAAATATGGTTTCAATGCTCAAGGCTTTGGGCAAGATGGTTATGGTGTGGCCAATCAGGGTTATGGAGGTTTCGGAAATGGAAACGGCGCTGGGTTAATGGCTTTCGGGCCTGCTGGAGGTATTCAAGGATACGGCAACAGAGGCCGAGGCCCGGTGATGAATCAAATTAGAGCTGGCCGCAATAATGAACATGATGGGTATGGAGCTGGGAATGGTATGTGGCAAGAAGATCAGCAGGAGGACGCTTTCTCCGGCGGAGGTTTTGAAGGGCCGATGGATGACACCCAGAAGATCAGAATGCTAGAAGAGCAGATGAGGGGGGTCCTGAACCAAAGTGCTGTGGGCTTGGACATGGCAACAATGGGTCTGGTACCTGGCTTGAGGGTGCCAATCAAATTCAGAGCTCCTACGTTTGATAAGTATAAAGGGGACACATGTCCGAAAGTGCACGTGCGGGCTTATTACAGAAAGATGTCTGCATACTCAACTGATGAGAGAATGCTAATGCATTTCTTTCAAGATAGTTTGTCAGGCCCTTCCCAAGAGTGGTACATGGGGTTGGAGCCAACTAATATAAAGACATGGAAGCAATTGGCAGAGGCATTTGTAGCTCACTACAAGTATAACAGCGACTTGGCACCCAACCGGGTCCAATTGGCAGGGCTGTCTCAGAAAAAGGAAGAGAGCTTTAAAGAGTACGCGCAAAGATGGCGCGACATGGCTGCTAGGGTCCGCCCTCCTTTAGAAGACAAGGAAATGAATGACATGTTTATCGGAACCTTCACGGGCATGTTTTATGACAAGTTGTTTCACACATCTTTGGCCAGCTTCTCCGACTTAATTCTGATGGGAGAAAAGATTGAAAACAACATTAAGCAAGGCAGGTTCCAGGCTGAGGAATCAACTGCATCTGGCAGTAATAGGAAGGCTTTTGGTGGGCGCCGTCAGGGCGAGGCAAGCACGGTATTTGGAGGCCGAGGCCGAGGCCGAGGCAGGGGTCGAAACCAATATCATCAGCCGCAGCAGGTGGCGAGTGTTACTATTCCATATCAACAATAACCGTTTCAGCAGCAGCCAATGCAGCAGCAGCAGCAGCCACAGCAGGGGGCACAGCAGGCTCAACGAAGATTCCAGGGTGGTAAACCAAGAAGAGTGTTTGAGAAGCCTCCCTCAACGTATGCTGATTTATTGCAGACATTGTTGGGTTTGAACCTGGTAGAGAAGAGAACTCTGGCACCAATAACGGGAACTCCTCCATATGGTTATGATGCAAGCAGGCACTGTGAGTTTCATTCTGGGGCTCCGGGCCACGATATAGAGGGTTGCCATGCTTTTAAGCACGTTGTGCAGGATCTTTTAGACAATAAGACTATCAATTTCGGAACGGCAGGTCCGAATATAGTGCAGAAACCCATGCCCAATCATGGGGAAAACGCCATTCTGATTGAAGAAGGGTTGAATCTGATTATGAATGTCAACGATTTAAAGACGCCGCTGAGCGAGGTAAAAAGCAGATTGTTGCAAGGGGGTGTTTTTCCAGGATGTGACGAGTATTGCTTAGAATGCTGGACCCTAGTTGGGGGGTGTGATGATTTGAAGAAAGGCATTCAAGCTTTAATTGATGGAGGCACATTGCAGTTTGACCGAGCAGCAATTGAGGAGCCTGCAGGGGCAGTAGCAGATGATCAGAGTGATGTGGCCACTGTAACGATTCCTCGGAAGACAATCACTATTGCAGCACCGGTCCAGCGACCACCGATCACCATAACTAAGGCCGGACCGATCCCGTACGAGAACACGAAAGCAGTCCCATGGTCATATGGGTTGGAGGTGTATTGTGACGGGATAAAGATTGATGTTGATAAGCAGCCAGCCGAGACTGTGGATAATGTTGTTGGTTCAGGAGGTATGACAAGGAGTGGTAGGATCTTTATATCATCTGAAGTGGAGGCCGAAAGACTAGCAAAAGGAAAAGGGAAGATGGTTGAGAATGTCCCAGTGCAAGCAGGCGAAAAAGAAGCGGCATCAAAGGATGTAGAAGAGTTCATGCGTTTGATTCGAAAAAGTGATTATAAGATTGTGGAGCATCTGCAACAGACACCATCCAAGATATCTATACTGTCGTTGCTACTGTGTTCTGAAGCTCACAGAAATGCTTTGTTGAAAGTCCTGGATACTTCCTTCGTACCCCAAGACGTCTCTGTAAATTAGCTGGAAGGGGTGCTGGCACATGTGAATGTCGGCCACAGCTTAGGCTTTACCGACTTTGATTTGACCCCAAAAGGGAGAGATCATAATATGGCGCTGCACATATCTGTCGAATGTAGAGGATCGGTAATGTCGCATGTATTGGTCGACACCGGATCGTCTTTGAATGTGCTGCCCAAGAAGGCGATGATGAAACTAGATGTCAGAGGAATCCTGTGCACGCCCAGTGACTTGGTAGTCAGAGCATTTGATGGCACGCGAAGAACAGTCTTTGGATCGATAACATTGCCTCTACAGGTGGGGCCGGAGGTGTTTGCCACTGAGTTTTATATCATGGATATACAGCCCGCATATAGCTGCCTGCTCGGAAGACCCTGGATTCATGGGGCTGGGGCAGTCACGTCTACCCTGCATCAGAAGTTGAAATATATGGTCGGAGACAGCATAGTCACCGTGTGCGGAGAAGAAGACATCCTGGTCAGCCATCTGTCGTCATTTAAATATGTGGAGGTCAACGGAGAGATCCACGAAACGCCCTGCCAGGAATTTGAAGGTTTGCGTATCAAGGACAAAGGTCCCGGGCCGGGCAAAGCGTCAGAGATAGCTGTCTCGTCGTATAAAGAAGCTCAAGCTCTGGTGGAGGCAGGAGAAGCAAAAGGCTGGGGCAAAGTGCTGGATATTCTTGTGAAGATGGATCGATTCGGGCTGGGATACCAACCGTCGTCGTCAACACCTGTTGTGGGAGCACCCCGTTTCAGAGGGCCAATAACCATCTCTGCCAGTGGAGTATGTCATGAAACCATCAATGCTGCTTCGGAGTCTGACGAAGGAGACAGCGACTGTGGTATGGATGCCTGGATTCAGCCAAGCACGCCAGGACAGGGACTGTGCAACTGGTCTATTCAGGAGCTTGTTCCTGTGACTCTTAAACAGTAATGCTTTGCTTTATTAATTGTTGAACAATCTGATGTCTTGCCCGGGGCATCGTGATTTGCTTAGGGCTGTGTTGTTATGACCATTGCGTGTTAATCATTAAATAAATGGCGTTTTTCATGTGCAAATACTGTAATCTCTGTCTTTCTTGTTTTGTATTTTTCAATAAAATGGCAACGTGGTTATTCGCTTTAAACGCATTTTGAAGCACTTAACCATTCCTTTTGCAGGATAACATTTTCAGATGACATCCTTGAACCACCTATGACTC
This sequence comes from Lathyrus sativus, assembly GCA_963859935.3. Taxonomy (NCBI): domain Eukaryota; kingdom Viridiplantae; phylum Streptophyta; class Magnoliopsida; order Fabales; family Fabaceae; genus Lathyrus; species Lathyrus sativus. The sequence goes on along the minus strand of OZ012738.1, from coordinate 99,219,770 downwards.
GTCCCGACTTTGAGCACCCGGTATTTCAGGCCGAAGAAGAGGTTGTCGAAGATAGCGACGTTCCTGAAGAATTGTCTTGGTTGGTGAAGCAAGAGGAAAGAGCCATTCTGCCTCATGAAGAGGTCATCGAGATTATCAACTTGGGGTCGGAAGGGGTTGAGAAGAATATTCGTATTGGACCCGCACTGCAGGGCGATATCAAGCGAAGACTGGTCGAAATGCTCCGAGAGTATAGTGATGTATTCTCTTGGTCGTATGAAGATATGCCAGGGCTCGATACAGATATGGTTGTGCACCGTCTGCCACTGAAAGAAGAATGCCCGCCGGTCAAACAAAAGCTTCGCAGAACTAGACCAGACATGGCAGTGAAGATCAAAGAGGAAGTTCAAAAACAGTGGGACGCGGGTTTCCTGGCTGTGACAAAATATCCCTCATGGGTTGCTAACATCGTACCAGTGCCAAAGAAAGACGGCAAGGTTCGAATGTGCGTAGATTATAGAGATTTGAATAAAGCAAGCCCAAAAGACGATTTTCCACTTCCTCATATCGATGTGCTAGTTGATAATACTGCTCAATACTCCGTATTCTCCTTCATGGATGGCTTTTCAGGCTATAATCAGATTAAAATGGCGCCAGAGGACATGGAGAAAACTACTTTCATAACGCCTCGGGGAACATTTTGCTACAAAGTGATGCCCTTTGGTTTGAAGAATGCTGGGGCAACATATCAGCGTGCGATGACGACTCTTTTTCATGATATGATGCATAAAGAGATCGAAGTTTATGTTGACGATATGATTGCCAAATCCCAGACGGAGGAAGAGCATCTGGTAAATCTGCTGAAATTATTTAAAAGGCTTAGGAAGTTCAGGCTGAGACTGAACCCTAATAAATGCACCTTCGGGGTGAGATCGGGTAAACTGCTGGGGTTTATCGTAAGCGAAAGAGGAATAGAGGTCGATCCTGCCAAAATAAAAGCGATTCAAGAAATGCCGACGCCTAAAACAGAGAAAGAGGTGTGCGGGTTTTTAGGGAGGTTGAACTACATCGCCCAGTTCATATCTCACCTAACGGCCACGTGTGAACCATTATTCAAGCTGTTGAAGAAAGATCAAGCTGCAACGTGGAACGAAAATTGTCAAAAGGCGTTCGATAAAATAAAGCAGTATTTGCAGGAGCCTCCTATTTTGATACCCCCAGTGGCAGGTAGACCCTTGATTATGTATTTGACGGTTCTTGAGGGAAGCATGGGTTGTGTTCTCGGTCAACACGACGAGACAGGAAGAAAAGAGCATGCGATCTACTACTTGAGTAAGAAATTTACAGATTGTGAATCTCGATACTCAATGCTTGAGAAAACTTGTTGCGCGCTAGCCTGGGCCGCCAAGCGTTTGAGGCAATACATGCTGAATCATACAACCATGCTCATCTCGAAGATGGATCCTATCAAATATGTGTTCGAAAAGCAGGCGTTGTCAGGGAGAATCGCCCGTTGGCAGATGGTCTTGACTGAATATGACATCCAATACGTCTCACAAAAGGCTATAAAGGGGAGTGTGCTGTCTGAGTATCTGGCGGAGCAGCCTATTGAAGATTACCAATCGATGAGGTTTGATTTTCCTGACGAGGATATCATGTACCTAAAGATGAAAGATTGCGAAGAGCCGTTGCCAGACGAAGGACCAGAGTTGGGTTCTAAATGGAAGATGATATTTGACGGAGCTGTGAATGCTTACAGTAGCGGAATAGGGGCAATCATCACTACTCCACACGGGTCGCACATCCCGTTTACTGCTCGATTGACCTTTGCTGTTACCAACAATGAGGCCGAATACGAAGCTTGTATAATGGGGCTTGAAGAAGCCATTGATTTGCGAGTCAAGAATTTGGACGTATACGGAGACTCAGCTCTGGTAGTGAATCAAATCAAAGGAGAATGGGAGACACGTCAGCCCAACTTGATACATTACATGAACTATGCAAGGAGATTGTTGCCTTTCTTCGACAAGGTTGAATTGCATCACGTACCGCGGGCAGAGAATCAAATGGTTGACGCCCTGGCCACTTTGTCTTCCATGTACAAAGTCAACTTCTGGAACGAGGCTCCCCGAATCATTATCTCTCGGCTTGACAGACCAGCTTACGTATTTGCTATTGATGAGGCATCCGATGACAAACCATGGTATTTTGATATCCTTAATTTCCTGAAGAACAAAGAGTATCCGACTGGGGCATCCAGTCAAGATCAGAAGACTCTCAGGAGATTAGCGGGTAATTTCTATTTGAATCCGGATGGTGTCTTGTACAGAAGGAACCACGACTTGGTGCTATTGCGTTGTGTAGATGAAAGAGAGGCAAAGCTGCTCATGGAGGAAATACACGAAGGTACCTTTGGTACGCATGCTGGTGGACATGCTATGACGAGAAAGCTGCTGCGGGCAGGTTATTTTTGGCTAACTATGGAAACTGACTGTTTCAAGTTCGCAAGGAAGTGCCACAAGTGCCAGATCTATGCTGATAAGATCCATGTGCCTCCGAGTCCTCTGAATGTGATGTCATCTCCATGGCCATTCTCGATGTGGGGAATCGATATGATTGGAAAGATCGAGCCGACAGCTTCTAACGGGCATCGGTTCATCCTAGTAGCAATCGATTATTTCACCAAGTGGGTAGAGGCGGCGTCTTACGCAAATGTAACGAAGCAAGTGGTGGCCAGATTCATCAAGAGAGATGTCATTTGCCGATATGGGATTCCCGAGCGGATAATCACGGACAACGGTTCAAACCTGAACAACAAAATGATGAAGGAGCTCTGTCAGAATTTCAAGATCGAACATCACAACTCCGCCCCTTACCGACCCAAGATGAATGGCGCTGTCGAGGCGGCCAATAAGAATATTAAGAAGATCGTTCAGAAAATGGTGGTGACCTATAAGGATTGGCATGAGATGCTACCTTTTGCTTTGCACGGTTATCGTACGACGGTACGCACATCAACCGGGGCAACCCCGTTCTCGTTGGTATACGGAATGGAAGCAGTACTACCATTGGAAGTTGAGATCCCTTCTCTGAGGGTATTGCGAGACGTTCAGCTAGACGAGGCAGAATGGGTGAAAGACAGGATGAATCAACTGAGTTTGATGGATGAGAAGAGGCTAGCTTCTCTAGCATACGGTCGTTTGTACCAGAGCCGAATGAAGAAAGCATATGATAAGAAGATACATCCGCGAAGCTTTCAGACGGGCGACCTTGTGCTGAAAAGGATTCTCCCGCCGCAAGCAGATCACAGGGGCAAGTGGACCCCCAACTACGAAGGGCCATACGTTGTCAGGAAGGTCTTTTCAGGAGGAGCTTTATTGTTGTCCACCATGGACGGTGAAGACTTTACGTCGCCCATGAATTCGTACGCAGTCAAAAAATACTTTGCTTAAAATTGACCCGCTGGACAGAAAAAAGAGAGTCCAGGCAAAAATGGGGCATCCTGGCGAACCAAAAACAGAAGGAAAGGTTCGGGCAAAAGTTAGGGATAAAATTGAAAAAAATGTACACCCGCGAAGTTGAAAACCTACACTGGGCGGCTTCGGCAAAAAAGGGTATCCCGGTGAACTGAAAACCCGTAAAGGGCGGTTCACGCAAAAGTTAGGGATTTGAAGAGCAAATGACTGCGGTCCGAATTTGATATTGCATTGAGCATTGGTGCGGGGAAATATACTCGAGGGGTCGATTATCGGATACAATCTCTTCGGAAGAGTGAATACTGGGGAAGCATTAGAGTCGGGCGAGTCATGGGAGGATCAGTTCGTGGTGTTCGTCTGCATCCCGTTGCCGACATGTGTACAAAATTTAATTTGTCAAAATATTTATGCTTCTTGTGCATACTTGTGTATTTGCTTTGTGTAGATTCCTCTTTTCAGGAGTTACATCCCGTGTACAAAAATTCCGCCCATTCAGGGGCCCAATCAATAAAATATGTTATTCAGTACTTGATGTTGGTTCTTTACTGTTTTATGCATGATAAAACGCCTAAGTTTATTGAAACTAGCATGTGTATAACATCACTGGCCCTTGCCAACCATTGCTAAAGCTTTGAATTAACTGAAAATAACGTCACTAACCTGAATTGATTTGGTTGCATAGGCTTGTCTTGTCTTGTTTGTGTTGTTGCAGGTTTCATAGCCGTACGAGGAAGATGATCAAAAGATTGCGATAACGAAAGACTCGACCTTCACGCAGGTCATGCATGTTCTTCCTGAAGAAGGATAGAATTCCCCAGCTAGTCGTAGCTTATCCAGAAGGCATGCTCCAACAAAGCCATTTATTTTCAGCAGAATTGACAATTCCAAGATTATAAGGCTGTATTCGGACAGTGTATCTCAAGCAAAATGGGTTAGCCTCAGGAGATTAATATCGATGAGCTGTATTCAGGCAGCTTACCTTTCCCCGCAGGGTCGTTTACTCTCTCCCAGCGGAATCAGTTGATTTTCCCCAAGAGAATCGTCCCCTCCCCAGTGGAGTTCTCTTTCCAGCAAGTATTTTCATTCCTCCCAGTGGAATTCGAAGATTAAGACTCTCCCCGGAAGAGTTGGTGTGGGCCCTAGCATTTATTTTGTCAGAATACCGTGTGATACCCGTTCACTCTCCAGCAGAAGTCTAATCCTACCAGGCGCATATGCTATTCTCCAACAGAGTTATATTCCCAGCAGGGTGTTATTTCAACGAGGTGTTTGGTTTAAGTTCCCTGTTTCCCAGCTGAGTCGACTTCACTCTTCCGGCATTTATTTTGCTGGAATAATTCTGTAGCACCTGGCTATCCCCAGCGGAGTTGGCATTGTCTTCAACATTTATTTTGCTGAAGCAGTTTCTGTATCCCAGCAGTTCGAGTCTGCATTTGCATCGGCATATAGTGTCATATTTGCATATAGTGTCACACTTGCATCCACCAAATAAAACGTGTAGCATTCCCATGTCGATTGGAACATTGCGTCATTGTCAAACACATGCATTTGAAACATGAACCAGGTTGGCTAACCGTTTGTTTCAAGTATTGCTCTCTTGCAGGTGGAAGGAGTTCTTGCTCCAATGAATTACCAAACGTTCAAAGTCTCGACAGGAGACATTCAACGAAGTGTCAGCTTTGGCACTACTCCCCACAGAGTCAGCAGGATAAGTTTCTCTTTGTCCCCAAGCAGGGTCACTTGCTTCCCCGCCAGGGTTTCTTGTTGAAGTTTCTCTAGTCCGACCAGCGGATTGTTTCCTTCAAAGTTGTTGTTACGTCAGCATTAAAAGGTTTCATGAACCAGAATTTCAGAGGCTACCGCCAGTTATCAGAACAGGCATCCAGTGGTTTGGTTTCCAAATATCCCCAGTAGAGTCAGCCTCAAAGCTGCTGTAACGTCAGTGCTAAGAAGTTTGTGGGTGGGGATCAATGAAGAAATGAGTCCTGACATGGACATTCTTATTGAGGGGATTTCTTTGTGCTAGAGAAGTGGGGGTCCTAACGTGGACAGATTTATTTCCCCGGGCTAATAAGAGGTGTTAGTCCTAACGTGGACAGGGTCGATTTCTCAGAATTGATGGAACGTGGAGTCCTGACGTGGACATTTCCCAAATTGGCGATATGTGCTAGTCCTAACGTGGACCGATTTGATTCCTCCGTATTGATTGAAGGTGCAGTCCTGACGTGGACAAGATTGGTTATTCTTCGTGTTGACGTCCTGACAGGGACAATTTATTTTCAGCAAGTGTCTTCCTTCTTAATGGTGAACTGTGTGTCCTGACGTGGGCAAAGTTATAGTTTTTCGTGATGACAAGATGCGAGAGTCCTGATGTGGAAAAATTTATCCTTCTTCATGTTGTTGGCAGAGTGTGTGTCCTGACGTGGACGGGTTTTATTTCCCCAGCAAGTCGAAGACGCGCGAGTCCTGACGTGGACAGGTTCTATTACTTCAGCAGGTTGAGATGTGAGTCCTGACGTGGACAAGTCTCACTTCCCAAGTAGATCAAAGAAGTTATTCCTAACGTGGAAAAAGAAGATAGATTCCTCACGTGGAAAGTTTAGTCCTGACGTGGACGGATCCAGAAGAAATGGTATTCCTTACGTGGAAAGGTTGATTCCTAACGTGGAAAGATGTATTCCTTACGTGGAAAGATGTATTCCTAACGTGGAAAAATGTATTCCTTACGTGGAAAGATTGAGTCCTTACATGGACGTATCAAGTTGGAGTCCTAACGTGGACAGATTGAGATTATATTCCTTACGTGGAAAGATTGGGGTCCTTACGTGGACAGATTCAAATCAAAATGTGATTCCTTACGTGGAAAGATAGTATTCCTTATGTGGAAAGAGGCTTGTATTCCTAACGTGGAAAGAAAGAGTGTGTTCCTGACGTGGAAGGGGTTTAGCCCTGACGTGGACCGATTCAAAAGGAGACGTATTCCTTACGTGGAAGAGTTTGACGAAGAAGAAGTTCATTCCTAATGTGGAAGGGTGAGTCCTAACGTGGACAATGTTATTCCTAACGTGGACAAGAGTTTACTCCTGATGTGGACGGTTTATTCCTTACGTGGAAAGACGAGCCATCCCCAGCAGGGTCGCTAATGGATCAGTTGGTTGCCGTAACAGTCAGATTCAGTTGATGAAAATAATTCCCAAGCAATGGCGCAGTTTATTTCTGCGGTTGGCAAATTTCTGGGTGCTTAGTATTCAACCGTCTCGTACCTCGAATGTTTGAAGGCCGTTCGCTCTTCACCCAATCGGGTCCAAGTCGCTTGAATAGGGGCAGCTGTTGCACCCTAAAATTTGCTCAACCTTATGCACTTGGTTTATGTTTCAATATCATTAGCATTTGCATATAGAGCATATACATAGTCTAACCATCTGCATAGCATAAGCATAGTAAGTCATCTAGCAGGGGACCAATCATTATTCTCATCTATATGAGCCTATCAAGAGGTTATTATCCAAATTCAATCTCATTCAAGTCATCAGAAAGAATTTGAAAGCTGGGAAGTCAATAGATCAAGCAAGTGCATCTATCTCCTAACTGAGGGTATCTGGGGATCAATAAGTAAGTGGTGAGCTGTGGATGGAGCTTGGAGAGTATGTGGGCATCATGGGAGACTTAGAAAGTCATTTGGAGAAGGAGACAAGTCATTGGTGTAGTCACAAGGGTTGTGGTTGAAGGCAGTCAACTAGGGTTTCATCTGGGTCAACCCTGGGTTAACTCTAGGTCAATTGATTGATTGAAAGGCATTGAGGTCTATTGAAGAGATGCGGGGTTTGTCATTTTACATGAAGAATAAGGATATGATGATATGCTAAGAAGAAATCAAGAGAAATCAAGGAGAAGAGGAGTTTCTAAATTAGGGTTTCTATGTAAAATCCCCTAGTTTAGGTCAAATTTCCAAGCAAGATAAGTCAAAATGCAAGCTTCAAATGGATCCTTGGCCAACATGAAACTTGTAGAGGATCTCAAGAACTTTAATTTGAGTGGTGGAAGACATCAAGTAGATTTATAGAACTCAAGTTATGGTCCTTGCAAGTTACAGGTCATCTGAGGTATCTGAAATTTTGTCTGTGAAAGTGACTTGACTTCCAAGCTATTTTTACCCCTCAAGGAGATTTCAAAAGAATTTCTGGTCAACATAAGAGTTGTTCCTCATTGTCCTAGATTTCTAGAATGGTATAGTATGCCTTCATATGATTTGTGGAACTCTACTTATGGTCTTGGCAAGCAAAGGGTATTTTGGTCATCTGAGAATTACAGGTCATTTCAAGCCTATTTCCAAAACTCATACAAGGAAGCTTCAAATGGAAAACTTTACAACACCAAACTTGTTCCAAATGACATTTTGAGTCTATAAAAGTGACCATGGGAAATTGGAAAGATTCATAGCACAAGGTTTCAAAATTGTTGGATTTAATGAATAAAAATGACCTAAAAAATGAGATTTTTCATATTTTGGCCAAATGAAGCAAAATTATAGGTCATTTTGAATGGAAAGATCATTTTAAGAAAATTGGCTAAAGTAGAATTTTGAGCTTAGTTCACATTTTGGGAGTTATCCATGGTTACTTGTAATGGAAGATACATAAGCCAAATCAAAAGGAAAAAGTGCAAGGGAAGTTTCTCCAAGCTTCTAGGAGTTTCTAACTTCACCTATATATTGATATGAGAGGGTTCATGCCATGGTTGGTGATCTCATTTGCTCAAAACACAAGCTATACACAATTCTTCCATTTTTGCAAAATCAATTCAAACTCCATCAAACCTTCACCAATTTCCATTTTTCTTGATTTGATCATCATCAATATCTTCCATAGATCACATTCACATCAGAGTTTGGTAGAATTGGGGAAGAAATCGTGTTGTTCAAGTTAATCCTCCAAGAAGCAAGATTTTGGTGATTGCAAGATTCAAGAGCTAGGAACAAGATCCATTGCATACAGAATTCATAATCAAGTTCCTTAATCATTTTCCACTCATCACAAGCATCAGATCCAAGGATTTTAGCACCTGTTTTCAAGAATTTGCACCAGGTATGTTTTCCTTCGAATTAGCTAGCATAGTGATCATGGCATAGGATTGTTAGTATATTAGAGACTTAGGTGGTTAGGTGATGAATTTCACAAAGTTTGGAGAAGTTTAATGGAGGTTGCTCATAGTGCACCAAATCTGTTAGGATTGATAACTCACAGTTTATGGCAAGATAATCCTAGATGAATGGCTCAGGTTGATTAGCATGGCTTGTAGATCATTTTAGGGTAAAAATTATGGAGAATTGAAGCAGTTGATATCAGGTGTTAATGGTGGATTCTATCTGTTCTACCTATCGGGTTCACTTATTGGCTGAGTTTTAGAAGGAGTTGATGTTATGGTTGTGTAGAGGGAAGAAAATGGATCGTTTTTGCTTTTTGTATCTTGTGATTTCATGGAGAATGGAGAGAACACGAAGAGATGGAAGGAGCATGCATGGGACTGGTTTTTTCTGAAACCCTAGAGGATAATTGGGGACGATGATGGACAGCCGTGGGATCTATCGTTTGACCATGACTCTGAGTCTAATCCAACGGCCGTGGTTTGAAGTTGACAACGGAGGGAAACCCTGAAGGTGCTACGCACCGTTTCATTAAAGCCTTTCTGATGGGCTTTGGAATTACTTGCTAATGCCACCCCTCAAACCAAGCCCAATCCCAGTTATAACTAGATTAATTGCTATTGGCACCGTTCAGGTTTTTTTTAATTTTTTTGTTAGGTTTTCTGATTGCATTGGGCCCAGACGCGCTTGCTATGCGCGCCCCCAGTCTGGGTCCATCCTTGCTTTTTAACTGAATCAACTTACTCCCTGCACCCCTTTCCACTTTTAATTCATTTTATTTCTTCAAAAATATTAATTCTTAAAAAAAAATCATAATAAATCATAAACTGCATATTTTCAATTGGTTCTTTTTGCATTATTTTCATAATTGTGTCAAGAAAATTCTCATATAAAAAATTTAATAATTCATTTCATTTTATTATTTTTGGCATATTTTTCTTTTAATTAGGTGTAAATAATATTTTGTTTAGTACATGATTTTGTTAATTTTTGTTCTAATAGTTGCTTTAATATTTTTCACCCATTCTTTTTATGTTGATTAGTAGATAAGATTAGCTTGTGTATACAATTTAGTTCTCATTTTTTTAGAAATTAATTTCAGGTGATTAGTTTAGGTGTGAATAACATGAACAAAATTAGGGTTTAAGTGACAACTTAGGAGAATTAGTTCATTTCCATTAGGACTTAGAGATTGAATGTGTTAGATATGGGACTATAGGGACTATGGGTAGTTATTAGATCCCTTAGAAATCACTAGGATTCCCCTACTGCTATTAGTACTGTCTGTATTTGACTGATTGGTGTGGTGTGCCCTCTGGGGATTATTGTTGTCTGTGTGGGTATTGGGATTGTCTGGGGATTGGGGGGAGCTGAAGACTGATGATGATGAAGCCATTGGAGATCCAGAGACTGAAGACCGACTTCTAGAGTTGAAGAGGAGATTCCTGCTAGCAGCTGTTGAGGAGATTAGGGTTTAGGAGCTAGGCAGAGCTCTAGATTAGAAAGCTTGTTTCTCAAACATGGAATGCTTTGTCTGCATCCATCCTTTCCTTATGATTCAAAGTCTCTATCAAATACCCACCTCCTTCCTTTGGAAGGATCAGTGAATGTATTTGAAAGATAGAACTTTTGAAGGAAAATTATTTGTATAATGTTAACAGTTAATGAACCACCCTTGGTAGGTAATTGACTGTCTAACATTCATTCACTTCATCTTGTTGATTGATGTGCATCCTGGAGATGGAGACTTGAAGGAAAGCCATTGCAGATGGAAGATTAATGATCAAGACTTTGCTTGAGGGCTGTGGAGATGGTGAGTGATGCTTGCTGAAGCTTGTAGCTGATTGGAGATGACTTGAAGATAGGTGTTGATGCAGAGCTGCTTTTGCTGTTTATTTTAGCTGTTTAATTCTTGATGTATTGTTTGAATTTCCCTGACTGTATTGCTTGCTGTTTAACCTGTTAGGTTGAAAGTGAATTCTGTTCACTTTTGCCTATTGTTTTCTAGGTTCGAGGTTGAGTGGGACTCCCTTGCCTCGCTTGTATTGCTGCATCCATGCATTTTTACCGCTTTACTGTATATATCTGATATTGTTTCTGTTTCCGTCTATTCCCTTAGGATCTCTGTTTCTCTCTGCGCAAGAGAGGAGCATGATAGACACTAGGTCTTAACCCATGCATGATAACATTAGGTTAGTCTGATTCCCTTCGCAACCGTAGGTTAGAGTTCTGTCTCTTCTTCCTCAAAACAAACAGAAAAATACAATAAAATTTCAAATACAATAAAAGACACTTCTTCCGTAAAAGAATGTGAACTCATCAAGACGTCATTTTTGTCCGCTTGGACTGCTAATCAGAAAACCTTTTTCAGAAGGAATAAAATCAACCCAGACAGACTTGTGTCGTACGTGGCCCGAACTACGTTTGCTCTGATCTTTCATGCTGTATGAAAGTACGTAGGCATAGGATGCGATATCCTAGCGAGCAACCTTCCCCTCCTTTCCAGTAGGTAGGCGAACTACGTTGACTCTGATTTCTCGTTCCAGACGGGAATACGTAGGCATAAAGTGCGATACTTTGCCGAGTCATTTTCTTTTCTTTTAACCCCTGACCTGTAGAGTAGATAGAATAACAATCCATACCCGAAAGCAAGCGTGGATCCCGTCGAGTACGACGGACGTGAGGGGTGCTAATACCTTCCCCTTGCGTAACCGACTCCCGAATCCAGGTTTTGGTTGCGACGACCATACCTTTCCCGTGTTGTGCGAGGTTTACTCTGAGCATTTCCTTTCCCTCCCGTGGGATAAATAACGCACGGTGGCGACTCTTCTGTTCAGCCGGCGCCGATTTTCGCAGTAGCGACACCAGGTTCTTTACATTCGTAGCAGACAACCTCCTCTTTGCCATATCTTCTGTGTCCAGAAGATTCTTTTCTTTGGTCAGGCTTCCTAAAGTTTCTAAACTTCTTTCGTTTATGCTTCTAGAGTTTGTTTATTCTTCTGGACAGCATGGATAATTCATCTTCATCTTCAGATGAGGATTCTTCAGAGCTTTCCTCTATTACCTGTAACGCTTTAGCAGATTTATTAGATTTTAAGGCAATTGACTTATCTTTCTTTTGAGGCTCATCTTCCTCAAGTTCAATTTCATGACTCCTCAGTGAACTGATTAATTCCTCCAAGGAAATCTGGTTCAGATCTTTAGCCATTTTCAGCGCAGTCACCATAGGTCTCCATCTGGTAGGTAAGCTTCTGATGATCTTCTTCACGTGATCAGCAGTAGAGTAACCTTTATCCAGAACCTTTAGTCCAGTTGTAAGTATTTGAAATCTAGAGAACATGGCTTCAACAGATTCAGCTTCTTCCATCTTGAAAGCTTCATACTTCTGAATTAGAGCCAGAGCCTTGGTCTCTTTTACTTGAAGGTTTCCTTCATGAGTCATTTTCAAGGACTCAAACATGTCAAATGCAGTTTCTCTATTTGTGATCTTTTCATACTCAGTGTGAGATATTGCATTTAACAATATTGTTCTAGCCTTGTGGTGATTTCTAAACTCCTTCTTTTGGGCTTCTGTCATAGATTTTCTATCTACTTTCTTGCCATTCCCATCAATAGGATGAACATATCCATCTATGACCAAATCCCATAAATCAGCATCATAACCAAGGAAAAAACTTTCAATCCTGTCTTTCCAATAATCAAATTTCTCCCCATCAAACATAGGGGGTTTAGTGCTGATTTTATCCCTTTCTTCATATTTGTTGTTAATGTTAGATATTGAAGTATCAACCATAGTGTTGAACCCCAAAATTTGACCAACATGTATTCATCCATCAAGTGTTTGAAAGTTGATACCTTCATCAGAAAGTTCAAGAGATCCTCAGAGGGATTAGTTGAAACCAAGGTTGTGTGCTTCATAGCTTGAGAGTTGTGGGAGCTCCTCAGATGATTCTGAGACTGTGAGAATGAACTTGAAGCTTTGAGAAAGTTTATGAGATGTCTTGAAAGCCATCATGAAGCCCAGAGAGGTCATTGTGCAAGAATTCAGAAGATTCAACCATGAATGGTAGAATTAGGGTTTTGACTGGGTCAATCCTAAGATAGCTGAAGATTTGGAGAAGGTTGAGACCTAATCCAAGGGCCATGAGATCATGGAATGATGAATGGAGATGTTATAAGTATTATTCCTAGACCAACTCATCATGATTGAGGAGTTTGAGAAGTTTTGAGTTAGGGTTTCTAAGGATGGACAGTGAAAAAACCCTAGTTTGATCCCTATCTTCCAGGCAGTTTTAGCTCAAGATGTGATTGATATCTCATCTTCCAAACAACATGAATGTTGTAGAGCTTGTTCTTAGCTTTAATTTGAGTGGTAGAAGTCCTTGATAGGATGTGCAGAGCTCAAGTTATGGTTTTGACAAATTACAGGTCATCTGAGGTATGTGAATCTGGGTCCTTGAAAGTCACCCAACTTGCAGACAACTTTTGCCCTAGTAGGATGATTCCTATGATTTCTTGGTCAACATGAATGTTGAATAGAATCTTCTTAGCTTTCTAGATAGTACTAGAAGTCCTTGATAGGATTTGTAGAACTCAACTTATGGTTTGAACAAGACAGGGGTATTTTGGTCATTTAGAAGTTATAGGTCATTTTAAGCAAAGGCCATATCTCCTATTTCCAAGCCTCAAATGAAAAAACTCAAAACATAAAAGTTGTTCAAAATGGGATTTTAAGCCTAGAAAAGGGGTCATGAGTTGTTGAAAAAGCTTGTAGCAAGGATTTACATGAATGGGTAAAGATGACCTAAAAATGACTTATAAAGTAAATGGATCCAAGTTGGAAATTGGTTTGGGAGATGTACAAGTCCAAAATAGGTCATCCAATATGTCATTTTGAATCCAAACATCATTTTAAAAACAATGGTTCAAATAGAATTTTGATTTGAGGTCTTAAAATGGAGGTTGCTTTGTAATTTTGTTTCTTGCATATTAAGGAACTTTGGAAAACTTGGCATAAGGCAAGGCAATGCTTGTTTTTTCGCACATTCCCTTTCAATATCTCACAAGGGGAGATTTTAAAGCAAAAAACCAAGTATTAAGGCATGATATGAGATGATACAACATAACCTTACAAGAGAAGTTCCATTACTTTCTAGATGATTCTCAAAGTTTCTAGATGAATCTAGACTCTTCCATTGGTTTCTATATATTGGTTTGATCATAATGAAGAAAAGGTTGGTGAATCCATTGGTGAAGAGTGAGAGGAGAAAGAGATATTCAAGGTTTCCTTCAAGTGCAAGTCAAGCTCGATTTGATCTCTACAAGTCTCTTCCATCAGGATTCTTGCAAACAGAAAGCTATTCACCATTAGAGGAGTGTTTTGCATCGATTACAAGTTCTGAAACCATCTCTACACACCTCCACCATTGATATTTGACAGGTTGGTGTTTTCATTGCCATCTCTTTAATTAGGTGCTAGATGTTTAGATCTTTAGTATAGAATGGCTAAGATAGGTTAGATGACCATTTCCATAGAGTTTCAGAGGGTTTCATGAAGGTTGGTAACAGATCGTAGTTTCTTTCAAGATCAAGATCAAGCTGTGTATTGAGTTTTGGTGATTATGTTATAGCATATATTGATGAGGATAGCATGTAGAACAAGTTTATACCATTGGAATTAAGCTTCATCGTGATTGATCTCAGAAGAAAATGGTGAAACCCTAATGTTGATGCGTTCTGTTAGAGAGAGATACGATGTTTCAGTGAAAACTAGGTGTACCATTGTATTCTTGGGGAAATGTGGAGCAATTTTGGTCTTTGGATCGTGGCTTTTCATGGCCATATGAGAGAGCACGAGCTTGGAGAAGAGTTATGCATGAATCCTGTTTTTGGCTGAAACCCTAGGTTGAGTTGGAGAAGACGAGTTCTTTACCGTTGGATCGTCCTGGTTATTTGACTTAATCATCTCATCGCACGGCCAGAATTTAATTTCAGAAAAGGAGGGAAACCACGAAGCAAAACGTTGCTGTTTCATTTAATGATGAATCCTGGGCTGAATGCAATTTGTGATACTCGCACCCCACCAGCGGCCCAGTCCAACTTTTAAACTGAAAATGGTTGCTATTCGTACCGTCTCCATTTTATTTTTCTTTTCAATTTTTATGTTGATTTTTTGAGTGCACCTGGGCCTACCAATTGCTACGCGCACCCCTGGGTTCTTGGCCCACCATCATGAATAACTGGGCGCAGTTATGTTTGACACCCCCTCCCCCTTTTTAATTCATTTCTTTTATTTTCTCATTTTTATTTTCTTGCATATTATAAAATTCATATAAAATAGGAAAATCATTGTTTTTTAATGCTTGTTTTTTTTACATGTTCATAATTTTGTCTAGAAAAATATCAATAAATAAAATTGGCATTTTATTTTCTTTTAATATTTTTAGAATATTATTCTTTTAAGTAGCTTCTTAATAGTTTTAAGTAGACACTCAATTTTGTAGAATTTCTTTTAGGACCCCCCCCCCTTAGGATTTTTAATTCACTCTTTCTGGTGTGATTAGATATTGAATCATAGTTCCCCATAGGATTTAATTCATGATTTTTAGGTTAAAATTTGATTAGTTTAATTAGGTGAGATTAGAGTAACCAAAATTAGGGTTTTATTCAACATAAGTAGACTTAACAATTTTGTTTTGGGTTTTTAGGTCAAGATTAGAGTATGGGGAATATATGGGTTAAGGGTAGGTATGTATAGAATCCCCTAGAATTTTACTAGAATATTATATAGTATTTTAGTATTTTTTTAATTGATTTTTGAATGTATGATGTTGTGTGTTGCTTAAGGGCATAGTTTGTATTGTTTTGCTTTCTTCTCTTCTCCTTTGAGTGTGTGAGCCTTGAAGATTGAGTTGAAGACCTTGTGGATCATCATTGAAGACTTTGAAGACCTTGAAGAGGAGCTTAGTTTTAGCTTTTGTTTGTGTTGTTTATAGGATCATAAGTACATAGGTAGAGCTTTAGATAGAATAATTCCATTCAATAAACAAGGAGTGTCTTGCTCACCTCCTTCCTTCTCTATGATATAAAGTCCCTTAAGGGTATTCACCTCTCTCCTTTGGAGGGATTAGTGACCTTGCCCTATGAGGTAGAACTTTGAGAGAGCCCTTCCTTTTGATGTTAAGTCCTTAATGGCATCCTTTGGAAGTCAGTGAGCACTCTAACATCCTCACCTCATCTTGTTGATTGACTCTTGTTTGTTGGAGCATTTGGGTTGTTGAAGATAAAGAAAGCAATGAAGAGTATTGAAGATTTGCATTGAAGTTGTCTGCTTTGAAGCAGAAGATGATAAAAGATTTGATTGAAGATCTAAAAGCATTTGGGTTAGAAGCTGAAGCTTTGAAGAGGATGATTCCTTGGAGATTGTTGAAGTCTGAAGACTTTGTGAAGATCAAGTTGATACTTGAAGATCCCTAAGGATAGTGAAGCCTGAAGGTGGAGCTGATCAAGAAGCTGAAGCTAAAGGGAGAAGATGAGTTGATACTCATATTGTAGGGTTGATACCTGGAAAGCAGTTGATGATTGAAGTCTGGAGATTGAGTTGCTGCTGGAAGAGCTGAGGCTTTCTTCTGTTTTTCTTTTCTGTATTGTTTGTTTTGTTTGATTTGTCTGTTGCATTAGATTAAGTCCATCTAGAATAAGTTCAGGCTAAGAGCATGATTGCATTAGAGGTTGAGTTGCTCCCTCTGCTTGTATTGTTATTGCGTGGCTTTGCTTGCGGGTATTTGGTAGAGCCCTGCTCCCTTGCCTGATGGTATTTCATTTCTTTTATCCGTATGATTGCAGTTTACTGTTTATTGCTGGATAGCATGTTGTTTATTTTTCAGTATGATTACTGTTATTTCATGACTGGCTTGAGGTCGAGACGAGCTTGTGGAGGCTGAAGCCCCACACACATTTCCTCCCTCACTTGCATTGCATGCATTTTACTGTTAAGCTGATGCTTTGTCTGTTTTGGTGTATCATTGACATGATCCCTTAGGACTCTCATTTCCTTTGATAAGGACTTGATGATATACTTTTAGGTTGAAACCTATGCATGACAACATCTAGGAGTTCCCTGTTCAAACCTCAACCATAGGATGAATCCATGGCATGATAACAGTAGGACTTGATAGTCTCCCTCCTAGTTGGGCCTGTTCTCTTCTCATCTCAAAACAGTTTAAGATACAGTAATCATGAATGATTTCTTTCGTACGTTACGAGCCTTAAGCTACCTGAGAAAGGATTGTGGGAGAGTTTCTTTTCCACAGTCTGGATGTTTAGTATGGTACCCTTTGGGTGACATGCGACACATTCACTCTCAGGTCATAGTCTCTAGTACGGTTGAAATCGCAAACACAATAAAAAACACTTCTTTCGTAAAAACAGGAAATAAATCGTAGTTTCCCGAACTACATGAGCTCTGATCTCTCATGCCTGTTGAGAGTACGTAGGCATAGGATGCGATGTCCTAGCGAGCAACCTTTCCCCCATAACCCTTCGTAGGCCGAACTACGTTGACTCTGATTTCTCATTCTCTGATGAGAATACGTAGGCATAAAGTGCGACGCTTTGCCGAGTCATTTTGTTTTCTTTTTAAGCCAGCCTTGATAGGTAGATAGATTATAACCAACCCGTCCAAGTAAACACACAAGCGAGGATCCCGTCGAGTACGACGAACGTGAGGGGTGCTAATACCTTCCCCTTGCGTAACCGACTCCCGAACCCAGACAATGGTTGCGACGACCTTGTCTTACTCTTATTCGTCAGGTTTTTCCGATCGTTTCCTTTCCCGCTCTGAGGGATAAATAACGAAAGGTGGCGACTCTTCTGTCATGCCGGCACCTTATTTTCGCGCAAGCGACAGCTGGCGACTCTGCTGGGGAGACTGCGATGGTTCCCTATGCGAGTCTCGCCTTGGGTTTTCTTCCTAGCTGTCTGGGCCTGTCCCCAGCAGCTGGCGACTCTGCTGGGGACTCCAACGGTTCCCAGTGAGAGTCAATCCTAGCGCTTGTATGTTTGCTTGTTGGGTTGCGTTTATTTATCGCATTTTTACTTCTCGCACTTTATTTCCCGCATGTTATTTTCAGTATAATATGATTATTTGTGCTGTTGGGGGATGGGAGTTCTGATGAGTGAGAAGCCAGACCCAGGCTTGAGTGCACCATAGACTTAGAGTGGAAATTAGTGGGCGCGTGCTTGCTTTGCAGGCACTAGTGTCTCATGAAATCCACACTCAGACGAGGTTCATCCGGTTGGCTTCACTTTCAACCCTTTGGGTTGAGACGGTTGCTGGTTTGGTGGATTGTCGACTCTGGGGACCGATCATTTGTGATTCAGCTAAGTGAGGACTCTTCAAGACTTGATGATGCCACTCCTTCTGGGAATCACATCGTCAGTTTTGAAAGTCTGTGACGCTGATGAACACATAGGATGCCGTACCTTGAGTCAGTTTATGTCCATACCTGTGAGTGGGATTGAGTTTATTGCAGGAAACTTTGACCTTCAGACTACCTGGTTTTCTTGACAGTGAATCAGTTATGTTGGTACCAGGGTTCTCAGTTGCAGATTTGTCTGTTCTTGATAGAGCAGGTTTTGATCAGAGGGTCTTATCATCAGGTGTATGTCTGTTCTCGATAGAGCAGGTTTTGATCAGAGTATTGTCATCAGTGGTTTGTTCTTGATAGAGCATATTTCTGGGGTCTGAAGATCTCATCAGCAGATGTTGTTTGTTCTTGATAGAGCAGATTTTGAGTGGGGTCTGAAGATCTCATCAGCAGCTGTATGTTTGTTCTTGATAGGGCAGATTTTTGATTTGGGGTTTGAAGACTTCATCAGCAGATGTTTCTTGATCATACATCCGAGGTCCTTATTATCAGCCATTTGTTCTCAACAGAGCAGAATTTTGATCTTATGTATATGGTCCTATCAGATGGTCGTTCTTAGCAGATCAGATTAGTGGTCTTACACCGGGGTTTTCTTCTCATCAGTGATTGTTGATACAGAATCTCCACAGCAGCTATCCGGATATATTATTGCATGCCTGCATTTTGCATTAGTTTGCATGTTCATTTGCATTCCATTAACGTGTGTCTGTGTTGCAAGTACCGTTTCCCTGATCCAGGATTTCTCGCCTCCTATTGTATTCTTATGGCCTCTCTAAGGAAGACTGTTGCGTACAAGTTCCTGACCCCTGATGTGTCGAAGTTGACTGGTTTGATAGCTCTAGCAGGTGATTCTTTGAAGGATAGGTTCAGGAAGTCTTATGGCAGGTTGCTCAGTCTGGTTTGCAAACCTTCTACGTCCGAGTTGAATGGGTTACATGCTCTTCTGCAGTTCTATGACCCTCCTCTGAGGTGTTTCACTTTTCAGGACTTCGTACTCGCGCCGACGCTGGAAGAGTATGCTGATTTGCTGGGTGTGCCTATCAAAAGGCAGATGCCTTTTGTCCACATGGATGCTGAGCCTGATCTGGCTGGTTTAGCTTCTTCACTCCATTTGGGCGCCTCTGAGTTAGTAGTGAAGAGTTGGAACAAGGTTCCTGGATTTTCCTTGCAGTTTCTGATAGCTAAGGCTCAGCAGTGTGCTAAGGACAAATGTTGGGACGCATTCAATGCCATCCTTGCTTTATGCATATATGGCATTATCCTGTTCCCCAACATGCCTGATTTCGTAGACTTTGATGCATTTCACATCTTCGCTTCAGGGAATCCAGTCCCTACTCTGATCGGAGACGTCTATCACTCAGTGCACTACAAGAATGAGAACCGGAGAGGGAAGAATGTCTCATGCTGCGTACCGTTGTTGTACAAATGGTTTGATAGTCATTTGCCCAAGAGGGGTTCTTTCGTCTTGTCTGCAGCCACAGCTGAGTGGCCTGAGCGTCTGATGAGTTTGTCTGCAGAAGATATTGATTGGTTCGTTGACAGAGACAGGTTAGGTACCGAGGTGATCTTCAGTTGTAGTGGGTTTCCTAATGTACCTCTGATAGGTAGAAAGGGTTGCATCAACTACAATCCGTCGTTGCTAGTTCGTCAGTTCGCATATGCTTTGAGGACTCCACCGAAGGAGGAAGACGTACAGGAATCTCTGTACCTCACGGGTACCCTAGAGGGGGATTTGTTGTCCAAGCTTCAGCGTGCGTGGAACAGTATCAGCAAGAGGGGAAAGCCTTTGTTGGGAAAGAGCAACAGTCAAGCCTACCCTCCTTATTCAGCTTGGATCAGAGCCAGAGCCAACGCTATAGGGATGCCATTTCCTCATGTCAGACCAGAGAGTCCTCCACCAGTCGAAGAGCCTACCACTGTGTCCATTCATCAGCACAACCAGGTATTAGCCGAGCGGGATGAACTGAAGCGGGCGAACACAGAATTAGAGAAGGAGTTAGCTCAGCTTCGAAGTGAAAGGAACGAAGCCGTGCATGCTCTCAAAAAGCAAACAGAGTCGGTGAACCAACTGGGTGCAGACTTGGCAAAGCAGATTGCTGATCAGGAACGCTTGGGTCAGGACTTCAGGGCTGTTAATGATGTACTAGCTACGAAGAAGCAGCATCTGGACGAGGCATATCGGAGGATATCTAAGTTCGACCAGCATTGGAAGACCTCCCTGGCCACCAGGAAGGAGCGAGAGGACAAGCTGATGCTGCAGATCTCTAAGCTGGAAGCCGAAGTGAAGGACAGTGAGCGGAGGTTTGATGAAGAGACCGCCCGCAGATACGCCGTCGAAGGCCAACTCAACAAAGCCCTTGCTAACCTGAAGGGGCATAAGCTGATGTTTGAGTCTAAGAAGCGGAAACTGGAGGACTGCTTTGGCGAAGGAGCATGGGAAAGTTCAGTTCAGGGGCTTCAGCATACCATTGTGTAGAGGGAACTACTCGTCAAGGGGTTGCTCACCTTGCCAGATCATCCAGAGACGAAGGAGTTATTAGCAGAGTATCGCGCCCGTGGCTGTACTTGACTAGTTGTATTCCTGTTGTTTTGATCTTTGTTGTATGCTGACCATCACCAGACTTGTTGGCTGAGGTCATGCTGTTGATTTGTTTTGTACTCGCTGATACTGTGTACTGCCTTGACAGGCCTTTCCATATATATATATGAGATTGATGTTTCCATGATTGGGCTCGGACTTCTTCCTCTTATTATTATCAGCACTGGCACTAAGGCACTAGGATCGGGGGAAATCTCCCAAGCACACAGACACACGCATGCATCTGCATGAAGCATTTGCATGGCGTACATTTTGTTGCTTTTCCTAACCATTAATGTTTTCAGGTTTTTCAGGTTCACAGGTTCCGAGCTGTTTCCGGTCTCCAGGATTGATCAGAGACTCATTCACCGCTACTCAACTCGAGCTAATCAGACAAGGATCATGGATCAGGTGCAGTCAGATGTTCAAGAGCTCCGTGAACGGATGGATCGTTTTATGGAACTGATGCAAGTGGTCGCTAATGGTCAGGACCAGCTTCGTACTTTGGTTCAACCTTTGATCTCCAGGGTTGATAGTAATGGCATACTTCATGGAGGGGCTGTGCCTACTCCTCCTCCAGTGGATGCTCCACAGAATGTTGTTCCTGTTGCCGGGGGCAACGGCAGTGCTAACGGCAATCTGATGACTAATATCGGACTCAATGCGGCAGGCGTCGGCAATGGTAGTCTGGGAGCCAATGTTAACATAGGGCCGGTCAACGGCAATGCTGGTGTCGGAAATCTGTTGGTGCCTCAACCGTGGCTGGAGGACCATCAGGATGACGTATTTTCTCAAAGAGGTGTGGAAGCGGAGTTGAATGCTGAAGCTCGCCTCAGGTTCAAAGCGCTGGAAGACAAGATGAGAGACATTGAAAATCAGAATACCTTGGGCGTTGATATGTCCAAGCTGGGGTTAATTGCTGATTTCAAGGTACCTCATAAGTTCAAGGTGCCTGTCTTTGAGAAGTATAAGGGTACTACTTGCCCCCGTGTCCATCTTCGATCTTACTATAGGAAGATGTCGGCCTATTCCGACGATGAGAAGTTGCTGATGCACTTCTTCCAAGATAGGCTGTCTGGTCCATCACTCGAGTGGTATATGGGCTTGGAGCCCACTATAGTGCGCACGTGGAAAGATCTCGCTGAAGCATTTGTCCTCCACTATCAGTACAACAGCAACTTGGCCCCCAACCGAGTTCAGCTCCAGAATCTTTCACAGCGGAATAATGAAAGCTTTAAAGAGTACGCCCAACGGTGGCGTGAATTGGCTGCTCGGGTGCAACCGCCGATGGTTGAGCGCGAGCTAGTGCAAATGTTCGTGGCTACCCTTCCTGGAATCTACTATGAAAAGCTGGTCAGTGGCATGTCTGGGACATTCTCGGCTCTCATCACTATGGGCGAGCATGTCGAGAACGGTATAAAAATCGGAAAAATCCAAGGTGAATCATCCTCAGCTGGAGGAGGTGGTAAGAAACCTTACGCTGGCAAACGTCGAGAAGGAGATGCCAGTGCTGTCACCAATGCTCGGAGAAAGGGCAAGGGCCCTCAGCAGCAGATTGCTAGCATAAATATCCCAGCGGCTCCGCAGCAGCAGCAGCAACCGCAGCCGCAGAATCAGCAGGGGTATAGGAAATATCAGAATCGGGCTCCTTTGGCAAATCGTCACTTCGAAGCGCCACCTATGTCGTATGCGCAGCTCCTGCAAACTTTGATGCAGCTTCAGTTAGTTCAAAAGAGGACGTTGGCTCCCTTAACAGGGGCACCACCACCGGGGTATGACGCAAATGCTACTTGCGATTTCCATACTGGGGCACCAGGCCATACGATTGAGAACTGCAAAGCTTTTAAGCACAAGGTGCAGGACCTGGTAGATGCCAAGGTTATTAACTTTTCTGATAGTGTGTTCAATGTTACCAAAAACCCTATGCCTCATCATAGGGGAGGCGGAGTGAACGCCATTATCACAGAGGAGAGCGCAGATATGTTGACTGATGTCAAGAACTTAAAGACGCCGCTTAGTTTCGTCAAAGCTAAGTTGCTGAAGAAGGGATTCTTTCCTGGATGCGGAGAGTTATGTATGGCTTGTGCTACACATCCTGATGGGTGTGAGCAGCTGGTAGAGGGTATCCAAAGTCTGATGTCTGAGGGTATTTTGCAGTTCAGCCGGAGAGTTGAAAGTGTATCAGGGGAGGTTGTGCTGAAGCAGGCAGATGAAGTCGCCACCATCACTATTCCTCGTCAACCTATTACTATTTCTGCGCCCCGACCGCCTACAATCACTATTACCAGGGCCGGGCCAATCCCATTCGAGAGCACTAACGCCGTTCCATGGCATTATGGCGCCGAAGTCTATTGCAATGGTCAGAAGTTAGAGCTGGAGCCGTATGGGTCGACTGCGCAGAATCTCGCAGGAGTCAGTGGCATTACTCAAAGTGGTAGAGTGTTCGCACCGACAGAGGTTATGGCAGAGAAAGTGGTCATAGCTGAGGCTGCTGATAAGGGTAAAGGCAAAGCCGTCGAAGAGGTCCCTTGTGGGGTAGAGAAGGATTTGCTGGTTAAAGATGCTGAAGAGTTCATGCGGTTAATCAAGAAGAGCGACTACAGGATTGTAGATCATCTTCATCAGACTCCGTCAAAAATTTATATTCTCAACTTGTTGCTGTGTTCTGAAGCGCACCGCAACGCGTTGCTGAAGGTATTGAACGCTGCCTACGTGCCGCAGGAGATATCAGTAAATCAGCTAGAAGAGGTGGTAGCCCATGTTAACGCTGGCAATGGGCTAGGTTTCACAGATTTAGAGCTGACTCCTAAAGGGAGAGATCACAACAGCGCCTTGCACGTCTCAATAGAGTGCAGAGGCACAATCATGTCGCATGTCCTGGTGGATACGGGTTCGTCGCTTAATGTGCTTCCGAAAAAGGCACTAATGAAGTTGGACACTCGTGGATTGCTTTGCACGCCCAGTGATCTGGTGGTGAAAGCCTTTGATGGAACTAAGCGCCACGTTTTCGGAGAGTTGACCCTGCCGATTCAGGTTGGTCCGGAGACGTTCGATACGGTTTTTATATCATGGATATCATGCCTGCCTACAGTTGCCTCTTAGGTCGGCCATGGATCCATGCTGCTGGTGCCGTGACGTCCACGCTGCATCAAAAGCTTAAGTATGCTGTCGGGGGAAGCATAGTAACCGTTTATGGTGAGGAGGATATTATGGTGAGCGACTTGTCATCCTTTAAATATGTTGAAATGGATGGAGAAATCCATGAAACTCTCTGCCAAGCATTTGAAACCGTCAAGGTGAAAGAGGTAGCTCCTGTCGTCATGGAGAAGCAAGGGATGAATCTCTCCTCGTTCAAAGAAGCTCGGGCCGTCGTCGAAGCCGGTTCCACCCCAGGCTGGGGGCATGTCTTGGAGGTACCGATCAAGCAGGATAAGTTTGGATTGGGGTATTCCCCTGAAGCTGAAGCTTCATCTTCTTTGTCTAGCAGCTCGTCTCGTGGGAAGGGGCCGATCCTATTTACCAAGGGCGGAGTGATTTTCGAAAGCATCAACGCAGCGTGTGAGGATAGCGGGGATAGCGATTGTGATCTTGACGCCTGGATTCAGCCAAGCAAGCCGGGCGAGCGCCTCAACAATTGGACTATCAAGGAGATTATCCAGCTGACAAGTGAAGAGTAATGATTTGCTTTTTACAATCTTTGTACAACCCTATGTCCTGCCCGGGGCATAGTGGTTTTATTGTCAGGGCCTTGTTGGATTATGTACATGCATTTTGTTAATAAATCAAAGGCGTTTTCTTCGTACTCAAATATTGTGTTCTCTGTTATTCCTGTTTTATGTTTATTTCGAAAAACAGTAAAATGGCAACGGGGTTTGTGCTAATCTGCATATCCTTGCTTTAAACTTAACCCTTGTTATTGCAGGATCCACATAACAGATGACATCGACTCTGGACCCTCTACGGCTCACTACGACTTCGATTGCCCGATATATCAAGCCGAGGATGAGATTGATGAAGACGAAGACCTTCCGGAAGAGTTGGCCCGCTTGTTGAGACAAGAGGAAAAGGTTATTCTGCCTCATGAGGAAGATATTGAGATCGTAAATCTGGGTTCTGAAGAGCTCGTCAGAAATGTCAGAGTAGGGGCTGCGCTGCAGAATGATGTCAATCATAGACTGGTCGAGATGTTTCGAGAGTATAGTGACGTCTTTGCTTGGTCATACGAAGATATGCCCGGACTTGACACAGACATCGTGGTTCATCGCTTGCCGTTGCGAGAGGATTGCCCTCCAGTCAAGCAGAAGCTTAGGAGGACTAGACCAGATATGGCTGTAAAAATCAAAGAAGAAGTCCAGAAGCAGTTGGATGCAGGATTTCTAGCCGTTACCACTTACCCTCCGTGGGTCGCCAACATAGTGCCTGTACCAAAGAAGGACGGTAAGGTACGCATGTGCGTCGATTATCGGGACTTAAATAGGGCGAGCCCTAAGGATGATTTCCCGTTGCCTCATATCGATGTGTTGGTCGACAACACAACCCAGTTCTCTGTGTTTTCATTCATGGATGGCTTCTCCGGTTACAATCAGATTAAGATGGCACCGGAGGACATGGAGAAAACGACATTTATCACCCCCTGGGGAACATTTTGCTATAAGGTAATGCCCTTCGGTCTGAAGAACGCAGGGGCCACTTACCAGCGAGCAATGGTAACTTTGTTTCATGATATGATTCATCATGAGATCGAGGTCTATGTTGATGACATGATTGCAAAATCCCAAACGGAGGAAGAGCATCTGGTCAACTTATTGAAGCTTTTTGAGAGGCTTAGGAAGTTCAGGCTGAGGCTGAATCCTAACAAGTGCACTTTCGGAGTGCGGTCCGGAAAGTTATTGGGGTTTATCGTTAGTGAACGAGGTATTGAAGTTGATCCTGTGAAAATAAAAGCTATTCAAGAAATGCCAGCGCCGAAAACAGAAAAAGAAGTTCGTGGTTTCTTGGGCCGAATAAACTACATTGCAAGGTTTATCTCTCAGCTCATGGCCACTTGTGAACCGATGTTCAAACTGTTAAAGAAAGATCAGGCGATTACTTGGAATGAGGATTGCCAGAAGGCATTCGATAAAATAAAGCAGTATCTTCAAGAACCTCCAATCTTGATACCCCCAGTGGCTGGACGGCCATTAATCATGTACCTAACGGTTCTGGAGAATAGTATGGGGTGTGTTCTCGGTCAGCACGACGAGACGGGCAGAAAAGAGCATGCCATTTATTATTTGAGTAAAAAGTTCACTGAGTGTGAATCTCGATACTCGATGCTAGAGAAGACGTGTTGTGCATTAGCTTGGGCTGCCAAACGTCTACGACAATATATGCTCAATCACACCACTATGCTAATTTCGAAGATGGATCCGATCAAGTACGTCTTCGAGAAGCAGGCTCTTTCGGGCAGGATTGCCAGATGGCAAATGGTGTTAACGGAATATGATATTCAGTACGTCTCCCAGAAGGCCATCAAGGGAAGCGTATTGTCTGATTACCTTGCCGAACAGCCAATCGAAGACTACCAGCCGATGAAGTTTGATTTCCCTGACGAGGATATTATGTTTCTCAAAGCGAAGGATTGCGATGAGCCATTGCCCGGTGAGGGGCCAGATAGGAAGTCTCAGTGGAAGTTGATATTCGATGGGGCAGTTAATTCCTATGGAAGTGGTATCGGGGCTATCATCACAACTCCTCACGGATCCCACATCCCGTTTACTGCGAGACTAACGTTTCCGGTTACCAACAATGAGGCAGAGTACGAAGCATGCATCATGGGTCTAGAAGAGGCAATTGATTTGAGAATCAAGAACCTAGACGTATATGGTGACTCAGCTCTTGTAATCAATCAGATTAAAGGGGAGTGGGAAACTCGTCAATTGAATTTGGTGCCGTACATGGATTATGCCAGAAGGCTACTTCCGTTCTTTGATCGAGTGGAACTCCATCATGTGCCCAGGGCCGAAAATCACATGGCTGATGCCTTAGCCACGTTGGCTTCAATGTATAAAGTCAATCTTTGGAATGAAGCTCCAAGCATTGTTCTTTCGCGTCTTGACAGACCGGCATTTGTCTTCGCAATCGAGGATGCCGCCGACGACAAGCCATGGTTCCACGACATCCAGACCTTCCTTATGACTAAGGAGTATCCTGCGGGTGCGTCAACCCAGGATAAGAAGACTCTGAGGAGGCTATCTGGAAACTTTTATCTCAATCCTGATGGAGTGTTGTATAAGAGAAACCAAGATCTCGTGCTACTCAGATGTGTAGATGAGAAAGAGGCGAGTATGCTCATGGAAGAAGTCCATGAGGGCACATTTGGTACGCACGCCAGCGGGCATGCCATGACGAGAAAGATCCTGAGAGCAGGGTATTACTGGCTGACTATGGAGTCGGATTGCTTCAGATTCGCGAAGAAATGTCATAAATGCCAGATTTATGCTGATAAGTTCATGTGTCGCCGTGCCCATTGAATGTCATGTCCTCCCCTTGGTCGTTCTCCATGTGGGGCATCGACATGATAGGCAAGATCGAGCCCACTGCATCCAATGGTCATCGTTTCATTCTGGTAGCTATCGACTACTTCACCAAATGGGTGGAGGCAGCCTCGTACGCTAATGTGACCAAGCAGGTGGTAGCTAAATTCATAAAGAGGGACATCATCTGTCGTTATGGAGTTCCCGAGCGGATCATTACTGATAATGGTTCGAATTTGAATAACAAGATGATGAAGGAGCTGTGCCAGAGCTTCAAGATTGAACACCACAACTCATCTCCTTACCGGCCGAAGATGAATGACGCCGTCGAAGCCGCCAACAAGAACATAAAGAAGATTGTTCAGAAGATGGTTGTGACGTACAAAGATTGGCACGAGATGCTGCCGTTTGCCTTGCACGGTTATCGTACGACGGTGCGTACGTCGACCGGGGCAACCCCTTTCTCCTTGGTGTACGGTATGGAAGTTGTCCTACCGTTAGAAGTGGAGATTCCTTCTTTGCGAGTTTTGGTTGATGTGAAACTCGACGAGGTAGAATGGATTACGAATCGTTTGAACCAACTCAGCCTGATGGACGAGAAGAGGTTAGCATCGATTGTATTTGGTCGTCTGTACCAAAGCCGAATGAAGAAAGCTTATGATAAGAAGGTGCGTCCTAGAAGCTTTCAGACGGGTGATCTCGTCCTGAAGAGGATTCTTCCGCCACACTCCGATCACCGGGGCAAGTGGACTCCGAATTACGAAGGGCCGTATGTCGTCAGCAAGGTCTTCTCAGGAGGAGCTTTGTTGTTATCCACGATGGATGGTGAAGATTTTGCATCCCCGGTGAACGCGGACGCAGTTAAAAAATACTTTGCTTAAAAGAGACCCGTTGGACAAAAAAGAAAGAGTCCAGGCAAAAAAGGGGCATCCTGGCGAACCAAAAACAGAATAAAAGGTTCGGGAAAAAATTAGGGATATATTGAAAAATGTACACCCGCGAAGTCGAAAACCTACACTGGGCGGCTTCGGCAAAAAAGGGTATCCCGGTGAACTGAAAACCCGTAAAGGGCGGTTCACGCAAAAGTTAGGGATTTGAATAAGCAAATGACTGGGTTCCGCGTGTGGACTTTCATTGTTAGTGGTTTGGAGGACCTGAGGGTCGTTTATCTGAATCAATCTCTTCCGAAGCTGAAGCGTCGGAGAAATATCAAAGTCGAGTGGGTCTTAGAGGGATCAACTCATGGTGTTCTTCTACGCCTCGCTGCCGACATTTGTATATACTGATGTATATTTATGTTTTATTTTTGCGCGACTTCCTCATTCCAGGAGCTTGCCTCTGTTGTAAAACATTTTTGCCCATTCAGGGGTTCACCATCAATAAAATGCATATTATTCAGCAATTCTGCTTGCCTGTTTAGCATTTATCTGTTTTGTTTGCGAATGAAAACGCCGATGTTTTTTATAAAATGCGCATACATAAACTCACGGGCCTAGGCCCATTGATTGTAGAAACAATTAATTACCTGAATATGGTCACGAGATAATAACCTTGATAGGCCCCTTTGAGGAGGGTATATTGTCTGTTTGTTTGTGTTATTGCAGGTGTAGCACCTTCCAGACGGTGCGCCGTGCGCATCCCCGAAGCAGGGCGAGTCCTCCTTCTCCAGCCGAACTCAGTAGTCTCTCCTCCGCAGAATCTGAACGCAGAATGGTGAGCATTGATATGTCTCCCCAGGCAGAGATGATTCTCTTCCCCAGCAGACGCATCCTGAAGGAACGTCACTTCATCAGCTGAGTCGCGCGCCAAAGCTCGTATGTCCCCAGCACCGGGTCACAAGTGCAGATTTCATAGAAGTGTTCGGGTGCCGAAGCTCGTGTTTTCCCCAGTAAAGTCGCCGAAGCAGGTGTTTCCCCAGCACCGGGTCACAAGGGCAAGTCTCGTAGGAAATCGCTCGTACGCCGAAGTGTGTAGTAGCTGATGGTGCCAGACTGAAGTCTCCAGCGGAATTGAGATTCCCCACCAGAGCTATACTCTCCCCGAAGTCGGATGATTCCCTCTTCCCCAGTAGAGTGTTGAAACAGCTGACGCTGTATTCCCCTGCAGAGTTGTACTCTCGGATGATTCCTTCTTCCCCAGCGGAATTAGAACTCCTCATCAGAGGTGTACTCTCCAGTGAAGTAGAATGATTTCTCTCTCCACGGCTAAGTTCGCAAACCCCAAGAGAGCCAAACCCTTGGAGGCAGTTGAGGCCGTGAGTGGTTTTCCCTAGCAGAGCATTGAACAGCTGGTGCTGTATTTCCACAGAGCCGCACTCTCTCCAGCGAAGCAGAATGACTTCTCCTTCCTCAGCCGAGTTTGCCGATGTCCAAGAGAGTCGAGTCCTTGGAAGTTGATCAGATCATGATTGGTTTTTCCCCAGCGGAGTGTGGAGCAGCTGAAGTTGTTTCCCCACAGAGTTGTTATCCCCAAAAGAGTAGCCGAGACGGCCACGCAGTTTATTCTCGCGATTGACATCGCATTCCTTCAGCAGGTCCAAGTTCTCATAGAGTTTCGTTCCCTTGCAGCAGATCAACTGAAGTTGTTTTCCCTGCAGCAGTTAACGGAAGATCAATTCCCCAGACGGAGTCCGATTGATATTGGTGCGTCCACGTTCTCCTCAGCAGGATGATTCCTCTACCTGAGTAGTTCTTTCTCCTTGATAGGAGAATTCCCCCCGGCATTTATTTTGCTGACGGGATCGCATCATTGTGCATGATTGCATAGCATTATGCATGATTGCATAGTATTACGCATGATTGCATAACATTTAGCATAAACGCATGGCATTTCCACCGTGTGGGGCATGGCGCAGAAGCATATGCATCATAAGCATGATCTAGGTTATTATCATTCTTGTTTTACGGGTGTTCAGCCGAAGGACCAGTTGCTCAGGATGATTCCTGACACTCGCCCCAACGAAGT
Organism: Lathyrus sativus; assembly: GCA_963859935.3. Classification (NCBI taxonomy): domain Eukaryota; kingdom Viridiplantae; phylum Streptophyta; class Magnoliopsida; order Fabales; family Fabaceae; genus Lathyrus; species Lathyrus sativus. The sequence continues at coordinate 99,189,687 of OZ012738.1, read as the reverse complement.
CGTTTGCTCAAGATGATTTTTGAGATCCCCAACGAAGTCTTCAGTTCAAGACGATTCTTGAATTCTTCAGCAGGGCCGTTCGCTTAAGACGATTCTTAAGACCTCAACGCAGTTTCCCGAGTTGTTTGCTTAGGATGATTCTTGAGCTCCCCAGTAGCGTCCCCAGCAAGAGTTGCCTGGGAAGACTCCTGGAATCCCTAGCAGAAAAAGTCTCCAGAATGGTTATCGGTTCAGGATGATTCTTGAAGGTGCCCGATGGAGTTTGTTTGTTCGAGATGATTCTTGAAGTCCGTAGCAGCGTGATATGTTTGCTCCAACAGTGACGTCTAATCTAAAGATTGACTTCGTAAACGCCTGAAGGTGATATCAGAAGGTTCCTGTGAATTCAAATTTCCTTGTTGATGAATCAACGTGTGGCTGAAGACCAGGTTCCAAAGTTTGCAAAGTGATCCGTGTTGGCCTGAAGACCAAGTCAGTTGTCCTGAGGTGATGATTGATAGCGATCAAGTGAATAGTTTTTCTTCTGACTGAAGTCGAAGATGTTTCTCCAGCTGAAGCGGAGTTTTGCCTGAAGGCAAAGTGTTTGAATCCCCGTAGAGTCATGAATGGCTCAGGATACCATTTCTCTGACTGAAGTCACAGATTTCCCGAGCTGAAGCGAAGGTGCCTGAAGGCAAGGTTATCCCCAAAGTCATGAATGACTTAGGGTTCATTTTTCGGACTGAAGGCCGAAGTATATCCCTGACTGAGGTCACGGATACTCTATAGCAGAGGCGGAGTTGCCTGAAGGCAGATCCATGCATCCTTGAAGGCCAAGGATCATTTTCTTCAGACTGAAGTCGAAGATACCTCCTGCAGAGTTGCCGACGGGCAAGGTTTATATCCTTGAAGGCCAAGGATGATTATCTTCAGAAATGCTTGAAGATCTTTTCTAGCTGAAGCTGGAATTGCCGACGGGCAAAGTTTATATCCTTGGAGGCCGAGGATGATTATCTTCAGGAGTACTTGAAGATCTTTTCTAGCTGAGGCTGGAAGTGGCCAGGGGCCAGGGTTTCGTATAGCTTTGATGTTGAAGTTCTACGGTGGGATCAGTATGCAGTAGTATTCCGATGTTCGTTATGGTTCTGAGGGTGAACCCCAGATCAGAGTGTGCTCGGTTAAGTCTCTCATTCCCAGCGGAGTAGTTTCAAATACACAAGTGTACCTTTGGTTCCATTTACCAGGGGTGAACCCCAGGTCAGAGTTGTTCAGTGTTGTATCTTCTCCGACGGCGAGGTCGGATGTTTGTTTGGACGGCAAGGTCAGATGATGTTTGTTCGGCGGCGAGGTTGAATGTTCGTTTTGACGGCGAGGTCAGATCATGTTTGTTTCCGGCGGCGAGGTTGGATATTTGTTCGACGTCGAGGTTGAATGTTTGTTTTGACGGCGAGGTCAGATCATGTTTGTTTCCGGCGGCGAGGTTGGATATTTGTTCGACGGCGAGGTTGAATGTTCGTTTTGACGGCGAGGTCAGACCATGTTTGTTTGGATGGCGAGGTCAGATGATGTTTGTTCGGAGGCAAGGTTGAATGTTTGTTTGACGGCGAGGTCAGACTCTTTAAATCCCCAGCAGAGATGATGTTTGTACGACGGTGATGTCGAGTGTCTCTCAGATCATGCTTGTTTCCGACGGCGATGTCAGATAGTTTGTTTTCCAGCAGTGATGTCGGATGGTTGGGTCGACGGCGATATCAGATGTAGTTCTCCAGCGACGATGTTGGGTGTTGTGGTTGTCTGAAGGCAATATCAGAAGAATTTAATGTAGATAACTGACGGCGATGCCAGATCAGTATTTCTCCAGCTAGTTGTTGAGCGGCTAGTATTGCAGTGTTAGAAGATTTGTTCCCCGTAGAGTATCGTGTGCTCGTGCAGTTGGCAAATTTTCGGGTTTACCGGTATTCAATCGTCTCGCACCTCGATTGGTTGAGAGTCGTTCGCTCCTCACCCAGTCAGGTTCAAGCCGTTTGAATAGGGGCAGCTGTTGCACCCCAAAATTTGACCAACATGTATTCATCCATCAAGTGTTTGAAAGTTGATACCTTCATCAGAAAGTTCAAGAGATCCTCAGAGGAATTAATTGAAACCAAGGTTGTGTGCTTCATAGCTTGAGAGTTGTGGGAGCTCCTCAGATGATTCTGAGACTGTGAGAATGAACTTGAAGCTTTGAGAAAGTTTATGAGATATCTTGAAAGCCATCATGAAGCCCAGAGAGGTCATTGTGCAAGAATTCAGAAGATTCAACCATGAATGGTAGAATTAGGGTTTTGACTGGGTCAATCCTAAGATAGCTGAAGATTTGGAGAAGGTTGAGACCTAATCCAAGGGCCATGATATCATGGAATGATGAATGGAGATGTTATAAGGATGATTCCTAGACCAACTCATCATGATTGAGGAGTTTGAGAAGTTTTGAGTTAGGGTTTCTAAGGATGGACAGTGAAAAAACCCTAGTTTGATCCCTATCTTCCAGGCAGTTTTAGCTCAAGATGTGATTGATATCTCATCTTCCCCACAACATAAATGTTGTAGAGCTTGTTCTTAGCTTTAATTTGAGTGGTAGAAGTCCTTGATAGGATATGCAGAGCTCAAGTTATGGTTTTGACAAATTACAGGTCATCTGAGGTATGTTAATCTGGGTCCTTGAAAGTCACCCAACTTGCAGACAACTTTTGCCCTAGTAGGATGATTCCTATGATTTCTTGGTCAACATGAATGTTGAATAGCATCTTCTTAGATTTCTAGAGAGTACTAGAAGTCCTTGATAGGATTTGTAGAACTCAACTTATGGTTTGAACAAGACAGGGGTATTTTGGTCATTTGGAAGTTATAGGTCATTTTAAGCAAAGGCCATATCTCCTATTTCCAAGCCTCAAATGAAAAAACTCAAAACATAAAAGTTGTTCAAAATGGGATTTTAAGCCTATAAAAGTGGTCATGAGTTGTTGAAAAAGCTTGTAGCAAGGATTTACATGAATGGGTAAAGATGACCTAAAAATGACTTATAAAGTAAATGGATCCAAGTTGGAAATTGGTTTGGGAGATGTACAAGTCCAAAATAGGTCATCCAATATGTCATTTTGAATCCAAACATCATTTTAAAAACAATGGTTCAAATAGATTTTTGATTTGAGGTCTTAAAATGGAGGTTGCTTTGTAATTTTGTTTCTTGCATATTAAGGAACTTTAGAAAACTTGGCATAAGGCAAGGCAATGCTTGTTTTTTCGCACATTCCCTTTCAATATCTCACAAGGGGAGATTTTAAAGCAAAAAACCAAGTCTTAAGGCATGATATGAGATGATACAACATGACCTTACAAGAGAAGTTCCATTACTTTCTAGATGATTCTCAAAGTTTCTAGATGAATCTAGACTCTTCCATTGGTTTTCTATATATTGGTTTGATCATAATGAAGAAAAGGTTGGTGAATCCATTGGTGAAGAGTGAGAGGAGAAAGAGATATTCAAGGTTTCCTTCAAGTGCAAGTCAAGCTCGATTTGATCTCTACAAGTCTCTTCCATCAGGATTCTTGCAAACAGAAAGCTATTCACCATTAGAGGAGTGTTTTGCATCGATTACAAGTTCTGAAACCATCTCTACACACCTCCACCATTGATATTTGACAGGTTGGTGTTTTCATTGCCATCTCTTTAATTAGGTGCTAGATGTTTAGATCTTTAGTATAGAATGGCTAAGATAGGTTAGATGACCATTTCCATAGAGTTTCAGAGGGTTTCATGAAGGTTGGTAACAGATCGTAGTTTCTTTCAAGATCAAGATCAAGCTGTGTATTGAGTTTTGGTGATTATGTTATAGCATGGATTGATGAGGATAGCATGTAGAACAAGTTTATACCATTGGAATTAAGCTTCATCGTGATTGATCTCAGAAGAAAATGGTGAAACCCTAATGTTGATGCGTTCTGTTAGAGAGAGATACGATGTTTCAGTGAAAACTAGGTGTACCATTGTATTCTTGGGGAAATGTGGAGCAATTTTGGTCTTTGGATCGTGGCTTTTCATGGCCATATGAGAGAGCACGAGCTTGGAGAAGAGTTATGCATGAATCCTGTTTTTGGCTGAAACCCTAGGTTGAGTTGGAGAAGACGAGTTCTTTACCGTTGGATCGTCCTGGTTATTTAACTTAATCATCTCATCGCACGGCCAGAATTTAATTTCAGAAACGGAGGGAAACCACGAAGCAAAACGTTTCCGTTTCATTTAATGATGAATCCTGGGCTGAATGCAATTTGTGATACTCGCACCCCACCAGCGGCCCAGTCCAACTTTTAAACTGAAAATGGTTGCTATTCGTACCGTCTCCATTTTATTTTTCTTTTCAATTTTTCTGTTGATTTTCTGAGCGCACCTGGGCCTACCAATTGCTACGCGCACCCCTGGGTTCTTGGCCCACCATCATGAATAACTGGGCGCAGTTATGTTTGACACCCCCTCCCCCTTTTTAATTCATTTCTTTTATTTTCTCATTTTTATTTTCTTGCATATTATAAAATTCATATAAAATAGGAAAATCATTGTTTTTTAATGCTTGTTTTTTCTACATGTTCATAATTTTGTCTAGAAAAATATCAATTAATAAAATTGGCATTTTATTTTCTTTTAATATTTTTAGAATATTATTCTTTTAAGTAGCTTCTTAATAGTTTTAAGTAGACACTCAATTTTGTAGAATTTCTTTTAGGACCCCCCCTTAGGATTTTTAATTCACTCTTTCTGGTGTGATTAGATATTGAATCATAGTTCCCCATAGGATTTAATTCATGATTTTTAGGTTAAAATTTGATTAGTTTAATTAGGTGAGATTAGAGTAACCAAAATTAGGGTTTTATTCAACATAAGTAGACTTAACAATTTTGTTTTGGGTTTTTAGGTCAAGATTAGAGTATGGGGAATATATGGGTTAAGGGTAGGTATGTATAGAATCCCCTAGAATTTTACTAGAATATTATATAGTACTTTAGTATTTTTTAATTGATTTTTGAATGTATGATGTTGTGTGTTGCTTAAGGGCATAGTTTGTATTGTTTTGCTTTCTTCTCTTCTCCTTTGAGTGTGTGAGCCTTGAAGATTGAGTTGAAGACCTTGTGGATCATCATTGAAGACTTTGAAGACCTTGAAGAGGAGCTTAGTTTTAGATTTTGTTTGTGCTGTTTATAGGATCATAAGTACATAGGTAGAGCTTTAGATAGAATAATTCCATTCAATAAACAAGGAGTGTCTTGCTCACCTCCTTCCTTCTCTATGATATAAAGTCCCTTAAGGGTATTCACCTCTCTCCTTTGGAGGGATTAGTGACCTTGCCCTATGAGGTAGAACTTTGAGAGAGCCCTTCCTTTTGATGTTAAGTCCTTAATGGCATCCTTTGGAAGTCAGTGAGCACTCTAACATCCTCACCTCATCTTGTTGATTGACTCTTGTTTGTTGGAGCATTTGGGTTGTTGAAGATAAAGAAAGCAATGAAGAGTATTGAAGATTTGCATTGAAGTTGTCTGCTTTGAAGCAGAAGATGATAAAAGATTTGATTGAAGATCTAAAAGCATTTGGGTTAGAAGCTGAAGCTTTGAAGAGGATGATTCCTTATAGATTGTTGAAGTCTGAAGACTTTGTGAAGATCAAGTTGATACTTGAAGATCCCTAAGGATAGTGAAGCCTGAAGGTGGAACTGATCAAGAAGCTGAAGCTAAAGGGAGAAGATGAGTTGATACTCATATTGTAGGGTTGATACCTGGAAAGCAGTTGATGATTGAAGTCTGGAGATTGAGTTGCTGCTGGAAGAGCTGAGGCTTTCTTCTGTTTTTCTTTTCTGTATTGTTTGTTTTGTTTGATTTGTCTGTTGCATTAGATTAAGTCCATCTAGAATAAGTTCAGGCTAAGAGCATGATTGCATTAGAGGTTGAGTTGCTCCCTCTGCTTGTATTGTTATTGCGTGGCTTTGCTTGCGGGTATTTGGTAGAGCCCTGCTCCCTTGCCTGATGGTATTTCATTTCTTTTATCCGTATGATTGCAGTTTACTGTTTATTGCTGGATAGCATGTTGTTTATTTTTCAGTATGATTACTGTTATTTCATGACTGGCTTGAGGTCGAGACGAGCTTGTGGAGGCTGAAGCCCCACACACATTTCCTCCCTCACTTGCATTGCATGCATTTTACTGTTAAGCTGATGCTTTGTCTGTTTTGGTGTATCATTGACATGATCCCTTAGGACTCTCATTTCCTTTGATAAGGACTTGATGATATACTTTTAGGTTGAAACCTATGCATGACAACATCTAGGAGTTCCCTGTTCAAACCTCAACCATAGGATGAATCCATGGCATGATAACAGTAGGACTTGATAGTCTCCCTCCTAGTTGGGCCTGTTCTCTTCTCATCTCAAAACAGTTTAAGATACAGTAATCATGAATGATTTCTTTCGTACGTTACGAGCCTTAAGCTACCTGAGAAAGGATTGTGGGAGAGTTTCTTTTCCACAGTCTGGATGTTTAGTATGGTACCCTTTGGGTGACATGCGACACATTCACTCTCAGGTCATAGTCTCTAGTACGGTTGAAATCGCAAACACAATAAAAAACACTTCTTTCGTAAAAACAGGAAATAAATCGTAGTTTCTCGAACTACGTGAGCTCTGATCTCTCATGCCTGTTGAGAGTATGTAGGCATAGGATGCGATGTCCTAGCGAGCAACCTTTTCCCCATAACCCTTCGTAGGCCGAACTACGTTGACTCTGATTTCTCATTCTCTGATGAGAATACGTAGGCATAAAGTGCGACGCTTTGCCGAGTCATTTTGTTTGCTTTTTAAGCCAGCCTTGATAGGTAGATAGATTATAACCAACCCGTCCAAGTAAACACACAAGCGAGGATCCCGTCGAGTACGACGGACGTGAGGGGTGCTAATACCTTCCCCTTGCGTAACCGACTCCCGAACCCAGACAATGGTTGCGGCGACCTTGTCTTACTCTTATTCGTCAGGTTTTTCCGATCGTTTCCTTTCCCGCTCTGAGGGATAAATAACGAAAGGTGGCGACTCTTCTGTCATGCCGGCACCTTATTTTCGCGCAAGCGACACATAGTAACAACCAAATATATATCAAAGTTTTTCTCACTGGATCTTTTCTGTCATTGTGAAGTGGTAGCACACACAGAACCGGAGCTCTGATGCCAACTGAAGGTGAGAAAATACTTAGAAGGGGGGTTGAATAAGTATGAAGATAAAAACTTAGAAGTAAAAACTCAAGTATTTTTATCCTGGTTCGTTGAACTCAACTACTCCAGTCCACCCTATCTAGAGTGATTTACCTTTCTCAAACAAGGACTTAATCCACTATTTAATCAACTGATTACAATAGTAAGCACTAAGAACAACTGTTCAAAGTCTTCTCAAGATCTACTGATCCTAACTGGATCTTCTTAAGGTTCTCTTACAATCAAATGTAATAATAAATACAAGTGTTAAAATGCTTCTAATAAAGCTTTATCACAACTGTGATTTTTCACTTAAGATTAAGAATAATGAAATAATTCTAGCAAGAATATATGAGTTGTATGAGAGCTTTTTAATGAATTCTTTTCAAGTGTTTCGTCAACTGAAGAAGATGAGTGGAGACTTGCTTTTATAGGCACAGTGATCCAAGAGCTTTTCACGTTGAGAATAGTGTACCAAAAGGTCTGAGCCTTTTTGTCTTCACATCATGTGACCTTTCCTAGAAGAAGAATGCACAGAGAAATCCTTTTTGTTTGTGTTCTTGTGTCTAGCATAAATAAGGAAAGAGTCATTTGGATATTCCAACGGACATAATCTTTGAATTCTTCTTCAACAATTTTCAGCAAGAATCATCAGAGTCTAAGTTAGTCAGAGCCTTCTGACGTTCATCAGAGTTTTGCTTAATCAGAGTCTTTGCAGCAAGTGTGCTTTCAGCGTGTATAAGTTCAGAGCAGAATTTTAGGTCAGATCCTCAGTACTGGCAGCGTTAGTACTATTAGAGTCTTCTGAAGTAATTGTGCTTGAAAAAACTCTTCATACATACTTCTTCATTGCTTCAGATGCTTCTGACTTGCTTCAGATTCTTCTGTAGCTTCTGCTTCAGATCCATCTGGAGGCAGCGCTCAGAATCTTCTGGTGGCAGCGTTCAGAATCTTCTAAGAGATGCTTCTGACGCTTCAGAGCCTTGCATATTTCTTATGTTCATATCTAATTTGCTTCTGGAGTGATATTTACTTTAACATCTGCAGCAAACATTCTCAAGCAAATTTTAGAGTATATAATTCTTCAATACAAAATTTCATAATAGTTATCATCAAAACATAGAGATATTATTAAGAACCATTCTGTGTTCTAACACTAAGAGGGGGAACGCCCAGAAGGTAATGTCAACTGAAAGAACTTTCGATCCGATCCCCATGACTTATGCTCAGTTGCTGCCAGTCTTACTTCAGCTTCGGTTGGTCGAATTACGGAAATTACATCCACTAACTGGGACCCCACCACGCGGCTATAATGCAAACGCCCGTTGTGATTTCCATGAGGGGGAACCCGAACACTACATTGAGAACTGCAAAGCTTTTAAGCATGTTGTTCAGGACTTGATCGACTCAAAGGCTATTAAGTTCGCGTCGGGCGACACGAGTCTAACAGAGGGTCTCATTCCAGGCATTACAGAAAAGGTGGACACCCCTGCTTTTGTCCCCAAAACGGCATCGGACCCCAAGGAGGCCTCGCAATTTATGACTTCTAAGTCTTCGTGCCCGTAGCTCTTGCCAATTCAGGGGCTAAACCTAAGGATGAGCGCCTCAGAGCAAAAGGAGTCCTTGGTATCTCAAGCTCAATTTCCAGATGTCTTGACCGTTCAAAGTCAACAACCCCTAGGGGCCGCACATCATACATCATCTCCCTTCCAGAAACAACGGTCGTATCACCATCAGCAGGGACAACACGCCAAACCAAGACCAAAGAAGCCCGAAAGGCAGTTCACTCAGCTATCGGTGTCGTACAGTCAGCTGTTGCCATATTTGACCAAAAGTGGGCTGATAGTGCCGAAAGAGACTGATCCAATGATCCTGCCTTACCCTCCAGGTTTTGATGCCAACACTCGTTGTGAGTACCACGTTGGGGCATAGGGGCATTCAACAGATGACTGTAAGGTGTTGCGAAGCCAAATTCAAACCTTGTTGGACTCTAACAGGATATCTATCACGCCTCAGGGTGTCGACCCTCCTTCATCCAGTCAAGTGGGTACATCAGTTCAGGTTATGAGAGAGTTCACTGAAAGCAGATGTTCCGAGGAGTATCAGGATGACTTCGACGATCATCCCTGAAGATGGCTGACGCAGCAACAAGTCGAGTTCGAGAAGCCTGGTTCCCAGCAGGCGACAATCTACATTTTATCATGCCATTTCTTTACATTTGTAGTTTCTTTCCTGTTAGAATTGCAAATTTTCGCTTGTAAAACTTGTTGTTTTTCAATTGATATTGACAATGAAATAAATATGCATGTTTTGAATGAATCCATTCGTGTTCACTCTATTGCTTTCTTTTATTTTAGACGCTTGTTTAAGTGGAATCCGGGGAGGATGACGAAATCGAAAGACGTGTAAGCTTCCGATTGTATGCTCTTGGATGGAAAAACCTGTTGACGATATACAGGCATTGTTTCAAATCCACAAACACCGGAGATATAAGGAAGATAATCCCTTGTCAGCCCCTTTGAGCCTTGTAGTAGGAGTTTCTTTCTGAAAAACGAAAAAAACCTATATCTTAACCTGGGGCAGGGTAGGTGTCAGTTAATTTGACCAGGCATTCAAATTACAAAAGGAGTGTCTGTTTGAGGATCAATCACACCTGTATAGGTCGTGCCTAAAGAGCCACAATGGTTAAACCTTGCCGATAAGGAGTGGAACAGTCAAAATCGTTTTAACAAGTCAGACAAGCCGGTGTCACACGATTTGTTCGAACAAAAGAAAAAAGAGAAAGAAGAAAGCCCGCTAAGTCGAATCTTGAAAACAAGCGACTTAGGCAAAAACTAGGGCACCCCACTGGACTGCAAAATCGAAAAAAGAAAACTCTGAGGAGTTAGTCCAGGCAAAAGTTAGGGAAAAACGAAAAGAACCGAAAACGATTACAAAAGAAAAATCCTCGAAAGAACGAAGTCGTGTGACTCTAGGTCCCAATAGACGAATAGCAAATGACCGTCAATCCCAAAGGTAGGTGGTTTCCTGAACTGTCACTACTCCTATACAACCGTTGAAAGGTGAACGCTAAGGTCGGATTAGCCGAACGTAGGATCGGAGAACATCACGAAGAATGGGTGGGTTAAATTAAACTTTGAGCCTTTGTCCTTTATTTCTTAAACCGTGAACCTGACCATGTTACAACCTGAAAAGTCCTAATTGAAGCAGGTTTATTTCGAGAGCATACTTCGGTAAAGACCGCATCGAAACTGACTCCTAAAAAGGATTCCTCTTGCAGCGTTGTATTAATTTTGACATTTTGATAATTGATTCGTTCATTATATGTCATAAATTGTTTCCAGTGAACAGACTTGGATTTTGAAAACTGTCATATGCATTGCATTTAATATCTTTTATGCAGAACAATTTGTTTTACTCGCGAGTAAGCGCTTGACAGCAGGAAAGTTTCTGCAGTGGAAAGTTTGATCGGGATAGAATATAGAATGCCTGAATACTCCGTCAAGTTGTGGACAGCTATATCAAGTGATCCCCAGTGAAGTCAGCTATCTGGGGCAATCAGGTCGAGATTCGGTAAATCTCTCTTAGCCAGAGGCACTACTACGAATCGGCCAGTCAGGGGCAAAGTCATTACAAGACTGGGGCAAGCCACCCAGAGAGCACGAAAGTTATTGTTGATCAGAAGGCGATTAATCTGAAACACCTCTTCGAGGTTCGAAACGCGAAAGTAGTTCATATCTAACCATTAGGGTACGGAGATTGCGATGCCCTTTTAGGGGAAGATTTTACGAAGATCCCATGAGCAGGGGGCAAAAGCGGAAGCGAAGGAAATGTTCCTCTCTGTTTCATCAGAGTTTATGAGAATTTGTCCCAGGTTCAGGGGCAAGCCATCTCGAAGTCGGTTTGTGGCAAGTTTGCCTTTTCAAGTTGAAATATTTGGACTGGGGCATTGTCGTTACCTTTGCAGCAGATATCCAAGGGAGGGTGTTCCCCAGCCAGAGCAGGCTTTATGTGAAACCTTTTCCCCCCAGCAGGCGGAATTTGCTTTTCCTCCCCAACAGATGGAAGTCAAAGTTTTTATCCCCAGAGGAGTGGAGATTGAATCGGAGCGGGATCAGACTATTCTTAGCAATTCAAGATTGACTTATTCGGTAGGATAAAGTCATCCCCACCAAGGCGAGATTGATATACCCAGCAGAGGATGCATTCCTGGTGTTTGGTTATGAATATATTTACTCCTCAGAGAGTCCTTGCAAAGTACAATAAGAGTACGCAGATCAGTTCCCAGCTGAGTATCCCCAGCAGGGTTAATCCCCACAGAGCACAATCAGGTTGTCAATAGTTTGAAAAAAGTATCCCCGCGCAGGACCGTCCTTTCTGTTTTCCAACAGGTTGTTTTTCCTCCGACAGGATGATCATCCTCAGTAGAGTTCGCAACTCAGGGCTTGTGAGCTATTCCCCAGCAGGATGGTTATCCCCTGCAGAGTTGGTTTCACCTTTTCAGCATTTATTTTGCTGGAATATGTCTGTGATACCCGGTCATCCCCAGCGGATTCAGTTTTGTCTTCAGCATTTATTTTGCTGGAGGGCCTCATTGCATTTGCATAATGTCGCTACTGCGAAAATCGGCGCCGGCTGAACAGAAGAGTCGCCACCGTGCGTTATTTATCCCAACAGAGGGAAAGGAAACGCTCGAAGTAAACCTACCGCAAAGACGGGAAAAGAATGGTCATCGCAACCAAATCCTGGATTCGGGAGTCGGTTACGAAAGGGGAAGGTATTAGCACCCCTCACGTCCGTCGTACTCGACGGGATCCACACTTGTTTTCTGGTACGGATTGTTATTTTATCTACTCTACAGGTTTGGGGTTAAAAGAAAATAAAATGACTCGGCAAAGTATCGCACTTTATGCCTACGTATTCCTGTCTGGAACGAGAAATCAGAGTCAACGTAGTTCGCCTACCTACGGGAAAGGAGGGGAAGGTTGCTCGCTAGGATATCGCATCCTATGCCTACGTACTTTCATACAGCATGAGAGATTAGAGCAAACGTAGTTTGGGCTATGGAAGACACAAGCTTGTCTGACTGTTTTTTATTACCTTCAAAAAGGGTTTTTTCTTGATTAAGAGTCCAAGCGGACAAAAATGACACTTTGATATTTGTTTTGAATCTTTTACGGAAGAAGTGTTTTTTAGTGTGTTTGCAATCTCTGACACACTAGAGACTATGATTTGAGAGTGACTACGTCGTATGTCACCCTAAGGGTAACACACTAAGCAATCAGATTACTGAAGAGTGACCCTCCAGCAACCTTTTCTCAAATAGCTTAAGGCTCGTAGCGTACGACATCGATTAACCTTATTACTATGTTTTTGAATTGTTCTGAGATAAGAAGAGAGAGAAGCTCTAAAAAGCCTATGGTTGAAAAGGGAATCAAAACTACCCTAATGTTGTCATGCATGGATGAAAGCCTAATGTCTATCATATTTCTCTCTTGCGCAGAGAGAAACAGAGATCCTAGGGGATAAATGGAAAAGCAACAGCATATATACAGTAAAGCAGTAAAATGCATGAAATGCAGCAAGAAACAATAGGCAAAGTGAACAGCTTCACTTTAAACCTAAGGGGAAGATTAACAAACAATACGACAAAGAAAATAAAACCCCAAAATCAGCTCTGACAGCTCAACAGCTCCTACAGCAGCAGTCCAAACAACACCAGCTCTGGCAGCTACAGTTGATACACAGCAAAAGGTTAACAACTTGAGGCAAGATCCTATCTTCTTCTCCCAATGATATCTAAGCTCCAGCTAAGCTCTTATCTTCCAATAATCTTCAACTTCAACAAGCATTGAGTTCCAACCAGCAAAGCCTTAGCCTTCAACAGATATCCAGCTTTGACAGGTACCAGCTTCCTCTTCTAAAATCATCAATGAACTTCATTCTCAATAGGCTTTTAACTTCAATGCATACATTCCCAAGAGAGAATCAAGTAATAGAGTAAGTTGGGATGTTAAGATGCTTAACGATAACCCATGGAAATCACCAAGATCTTAACACATCTAGTGAAAGTTATCCTCAAGATTCTACCCAATCAAAGCAGGCTCTACATCCCTCCTAAGGAGAGATATAACCCTTTGTGGGGACCTTGTGTCATAGTATGGAATAGAGGCACAAGAAGCTCTCTATGTTTGACAGAAGAATTTGTCTATTCTAAGCTCTTCCTATTTTCTCCTATTTCTCCTAAGTCTTCAATCAACACCTTCAATCTCCAAGCTCCAAGGATCTTCTTGCATCCAACTTTGATTATTATCTTCAATCCTCTCTTTTGATGTCTTCATGCTTCCACAAGCCCAAACCAAGCCCACACCCCAAAATAAAAGCCCAGAGACCCAAACAGACAAACATAAACCCCAAGTGGGAACACCAAACAAACACTCTAGTTGCAAAATATACTAAAAATAGTAAAATGGTATTTAAAATTCTAAGATTAATTCTAAGGTGATTTCTATATCTACCTTACATACCCTACATGTCCCATAACCTAATTCATTCTAAAAACCCCAAAACAAAATGTTAGAATGCACCTATGTTGAGTTTAAACCCTAATTATACTAACCTAATGTTCTCTAATCAAAACTAATCAAGATTAATCCACAAAAATATGGAATAAATCCAGGGGGAACTTAATGTTCTAATCTAACTACCACAAAAATAATGGGATCAAAATATGAATTTAAATGACCAAACAAAATTCACCAAATGATATGTACAAACAAAATGAAAATAAAATGCAATTAAATGTAAAAATCACCAAAAATAGAAAAATGCTTAAAATGATATTTTTATTTTTTTACAATTTTTGTCAGACAATTATTAAAATGTAGCAAAAATCCCCATATCAAAATTATTATTTTTGGATTTTATATGAATTTAATCCTAAGCTATATAAAAATGTGAAAATAAAAGAAGATAAAACAAAAATGATAAAATGGCGTGACAAATAGCAAATAATCCAAGTTAAATCACCAGAATGGGCCCAACTGGGGGTGTGGATAGCGCGCGTGCTACTAAGCCCAAGCAAATTAAAAGAAAATCAGGAAATTCCATGAAAAAAAGGAAAAGCTCTGTGGCAAATAGCAACTAAACCTAGTGTAATATCCTAATGGGCCTAAAGGGAGGGTGTGTATAGCAATCAAATTCAATAAGCCCAACCAAAATGATTAATGAAACGGTGAGTTTTGTATGTGTTCTCTCTTCAGACCTCCAAACTCAATCGTGGCCCTTGGATCCCTCATCTGAGTCCAAGTCAAACACCTCATCTGATGGCTCATGTGTCTTCTTCCCCCAAACACTCAGGCGAGCCTCAATGTTACAAACGGTGGTTCACGGTGGAGACCACCGTCTTCTCCGGTGAGCACCTCCACACAGGTCATCAAACATAACAAAACCCTACATCATCCTGCTCGATTTTTCACGTAGATCATGATTCTAACCTCAGAATTCCTTGAACCTCATTCTATCTTAAAACACGAAGGGAATTTCAGAATACACACAATTCTTGATCAACACAAATCTTGAATCTAAAGCTATGGATCGAATCCTCATGTTACACTGATTACTTTCCAATATCCAAACATGATTAATTCATCCAAGATCACCATAACCAACTCTCAACAGAATTTGCACTCCATGATCCAACATCATCAATTGCTACCAAACTCTCCAGAATCGTTCTCTAATTATCCTAGATCCTAACCACATGAAGATTTCTATCTAATTCAGCCTAGAATGGTGTATAATTGGAAAGTTACATACCTGCAAGGATGAGATCCACAGAAGGTCTTTGAGGCACAAACAAGCTTCAAATTGATGCAAACACCTTCAATGAAGCACTAGGAACACTCTCCAATCTTCAATTTGGCTTGAACTCTTCTCTAATTCCAAAAACGACTTTGAACTTCTCTTGCAAAATTCAGTTATGGCTCTCTCTCCACAGCACGAAATCACCAACCTCCTTCATCTGAGCACACTCTAAACTATTTATAGAACATATTCATGGGCTTCTGATCCACTATAGAGGCCCAAAACAGTGGATCCAAATTTCTGTTATGGAGGTGACAAATCCAATGGTACAGTCGTGTAAATCTTGCTTACAGCTAGCTTAAAATTCCCTCTTTCAATCATATGAACCAAGGCAAAGGTGTTTGGATGATTAACTAAGCCTGAAACAGCTTGTGTTGAGTTTTGGTTATGTAACTTGAATTTCAAGTAAGAGGTTTATAAGGCAAGTCACATATTCTGACCTCTAATCAAAAATGTGTTAATTCCATCCTTTCTAAAACATCTTTTCCAATTGAAATGAGTATATACATGGTGCATTTTGGACCTATAACTTGAAAATCCCAATTTCCCTCCATAAGCTCATTTGAAATCCTTCCATATTTAAACCAATTTTGGGCATTTTGGACTACAATCCATTCTAGCTCACCATGACCTCTTTTCTAGCCTAAAAATGCCATTTGGAACACATCTCATATTGGGCAAAATTTCATTTGAAGAGTTGAAGATGAAGATATTGACCCATGTAGAAAAATGACTTATAATTCAACTTTCCCAAAATACCCCTGAGTTGCAAAGACCATAACTTGAGTTCTACAACTCCTCTTGAGGACTTATAGTACTCAAATTAAAGCTAAGATCAAGACCTACAACTTTCATGTTGTCCAAGGATCCATTTGAAAACTCCTTCTAGCATAAAGGTTGCTTGGAAGTCAAGTGACTTTCACAGATAAATTCCAAAGTCCTCTGATGACCCATAACTTGCAAGAACCATAACTTGAATTATATAAATCTCCTTGAAGACTTATAGAAATTAAATTAAAGGTATTAAGAAGATATACAAATTTCATGTTGGCCAAGGATCCATTTGAAACTTTCATTTTGACTTATCTGGCTTGGAAGTTAAGCCTAAATTAGGGTTTTTTACACTGAAACCCTAATCTAATGACTCCTCCTCTTCTTGATACCTCTTGATTTCTCCTTGGCACAACACCACACATATATCCCCATATCAATTCATGACTTCCACAACCTCCAAGATGACCTTGATACTCTTCAATCACCCAGTTGACCTGAGGTTGCCCTAGGGTTGACCCAGATGAACCCTAGTTGACTGCATTCAACTGTAGCAATTGTAATCACACGAATGACTTGACTCATCTTCAAAATGACCCTCTAAGCCCTCCATGATGCTAACACACATTCCATACCCTCAGTTCATAGCTCATGTCTCATTGATGATCCTCAAACACACGCCTAGATAGGAGAGGAATCCACTGCTTGACCTTCTAACCTCTCAAAGCTTCAATTCCTTTCCTGGTGACTTGAATAGACTTAGGCTTGAATAAAACCCCTTTTGATGTGCCTCTTTTAGATAAGAATGGCACTTGATCCCTTGCTAGATGACTTTCTTATGCTATGCTATGCAAATGGATGAACTATGTACATGATCTTTTATGCAGATAATGATGCAATTGAAACACAAATCAAGTGAAATGAGTTGGTCAAATTTTAGGGTGCAACAGCTGTCCCTATTCAAGCGGCTTGGACCCGACTGGGTGAAGAGCGAACGACCTTCAAACGTTCGAGGTACGAGCCGGTCGAATACTAAAGAAACCCTGAAATTTGCCAACCGCAGAAATAAACTGCACCACTGCTTGGGGAACGACATTCGTCGAGTGAACCTGATTGTTATGGTAACACCGGATCATTCGTCGGAGAATAACTCTGATTGTAGCTTCCCCCACCCATGCAACACCATGGGTAGTGAACTATCTTTGCAAAATACCTCTGTCTATGACGGGACTAAACTTGTCAACACAAGAAGAGCAACAAATTCGTCAACACTAGTAGAGATCTCATCATCCCAGGAAAAGCTTATCCACGATTGTCCTCAAATTTCGTCAACACGAAAAGCCATAAATTTGTCATTACGAAGAAATTCTATCATCATAGGAATAAAACTTGCTCTCATCAGGACTCCTCATTCCGTCAACACGGAGAAATCAAACTTTGCGACTCCACTGGGGATAGGTTATCCGTATCTCGTCAACACAAGGAGATCCTATTAGCATGGGTAATAAAGTTCTTATTTACGTCTTATCAACACAAGAACTCCTATTAACATAGAAATAACTTGTCCACGTCAGGACTCACGTCTCGTCAACACGAGGAAAATAGGTTCATTGACATGAATAAATCCTATCATCATAGGAATGCCATTCTTGTACATCTCTGCACTCACATTTCGTCAACACGAAGAAATCCTATCCACATAATCATAAATTGTCCTCATCAGGACGCACATTCTGTCAACACAGAGAGAGTAATCCGTTAACACGAATAAATCCTATCAACATAGGCATAAATTGTCCTCATCAGGACTCCCTATTCCGTCAACACAGAAAAATCCCATCAACATAGGCATCAATTGTCCTTATCAGGACCCCATATTCCGTCAGCACGGAGAGACCTCGTCCTCATCAGGACCCCATGTTCCGTCATCATGGAGAAGTAATTCGTCAACACGAATAAATCCTATCAGCATAGGCGTAACTTGTCCTCATCAGGACTCCATATTCCGTCAACACAGAGAAATAATTCGTCAATACGAATAAATCCTATAATCATAGGCATAAATTATCCTCATCAGGACCCCATAATCCGTCAACACGGAGAGAGTAATTCGTCAACACGAATAAATTCTATCAACATAGCCGGGGATATTCTGAAAACCAATGACCGACACCCGTTCTGACAACAAGTGACCACTTTTGAACTTGATTCACGGAACCCTGAAATGCTACTGCAGCAACAAACTTGACACAACAGTCCGCTGATCGGACACGAGGAAACCTCAACCAGTAACTCTGTGGGGATGATAATAAACTGAATCGCATCATCATATGTCTCACGTCAAGACTTTGATTATCTAAAAAGACCCTTGAGCTTTAGAACTCCACACTCCTGTTGAGAAACACACTTGAAAGCAAAAGGTTAACCAACCTGGCTTATGTTTCAACATGCATATGTTTGATAATAGCACAATGTTCCATACAGCATGGAGCTGCTACATGTTTTCTGGATGGATGCAAACATGATAATGCATGCAAATGCAAATGCAGGTTCAGGCTGCTGGGGAAAAGCTCTGATAAACTCGCTTCATCACGGATGCTGAGGACAAATACCACCCTGCTGGGGAAGGAATGGTTGCCACCAAGTATTCCGGCAAAATAAATGCCAGGACATACAACGAACTCTGTCGGGGAGAGCTTTAAACCTTCGATTTCCGCTGGGAGGGAAGAATAACACCTGCTGGGGAGAGAAAACTCCGTTGGGAAGAAACGGCTCTCTTGGGGAATATTAACCGACTCCGCTAGGGAGCATGA
Source organism: Lathyrus sativus (assembly GCA_963859935.3). Classification (NCBI taxonomy): domain Eukaryota; kingdom Viridiplantae; phylum Streptophyta; class Magnoliopsida; order Fabales; family Fabaceae; genus Lathyrus; species Lathyrus sativus. The sequence continues at coordinate 99,170,993 of OZ012738.1, read as the reverse complement.
ACAACCCCACTGGGGAGAATAACTGTCTGAACACAGTTTACAACTCTCTGAAAACTAAACGACTCTGCTGAAGATAAAGAGTCCTTTTGGAGAGCCACCAACGTCTGAATACAGCTTACGTATTTTGGAGTTATCAAATTCTGCTGAGGGTAAACGACCCTGCTGGGAAGAGTAAACCATCTGGCTACAGTTTGCATACTCGGGACTGAGGGTAGACATCCTGCGGCGAGCATTAATCTTGACCTTCTGGAGAACATCTTTTGGGATAGGCTGCGACTAACTGGGGGAGATTGACCTTCCTTCAGTAAAGAACATTGTCATCTTAGCTTCGGGAAATGAAGTGTGACCTGCGCGGGAATTCATCTCGTATAAGGATCAGGTCTTTCGTCCCGAGCCTCTGGTTAGGACTACAATCCTCTGATCACCCACTTATATGGGTAAGAAACCTGCAATACCACAAACGGGACAAAACAAGTCTATACAACCAAATCTATTCAAGTTAGCGTTAGTGACATCATTTTCAGTCAATCCGAAGTTTTAGCAATTATTGGCAAGGGCCAGCAACGTTATGCACTTGCTAGTTTTATTAAAACGTTGGCGTTTTTCACATACAAAACAGTAAAGAACAAGTATCAACTTCTGAATAACATGTTTTATTGATTGGGCCCCTGAATGGGCAGAGTTTTGTACACTGGATGTAACTCCTGAAAAGAGGAAGTTACGCACAACAAATATACAAGTATGCACAGGAAGCATAAATATAATGACAAATCAAGTTTGCGCATATGTCGGCAACGTGATGCAGACAAACATCATGAGCTGATCCTCCTATGACTCGCCTGACTCTGACGCTTTCCCGGTATTCAAACTTCTGAAGAGATTGTATCTGATAATCGAATCCCCCAAGTATTCTCCCAACCACCAAGCTGCAACATCAAATTCGGACCGCAGTCATTTGCTTTTTTAAATCCCTAACTTTTGCGTGAACCGCCTTTTGCGGGTTTTCAGTTCACCGAGATACCCTTTTTTGCCGAAGCCACCCAGTGGAGGTTTTCAACTTCGCGGGTGTACATCTTTTCAATTTTATCCCTAATTTTTGCCCGAACCTTCTATTCTGTTTTTGGTTCACCAGGATGCCCCATTTTTGCCTGGACTCTCTTTTTCCTGTCCAGCGGGTCAATTTCAAGTAAAGTATTTTTTAACTGCGTCCGAATTCACAGGCGACGTAAAGTCTTCACCGTCCATGGTGGACAACAACAATGCTCCTCCGGAGAAGACTTTCTTGACAATGTATGGCCCTTCGTAGTTGGGGGTCCACTTGCCCCTGTAATCTGGCTGTGGCGGGAGAATCCTTTTCAGCACAAGGTCGCCCGTCTGAAAGCTCCGTGGATGTATCTTCTTATCGTACGCTTTCTTCATTCGGCTCTGGTACAAACGACCGTATGCTAGAGAAGCTAGCCTCTTCTCATCCATTAAACTCAGCTGGTTCAATCTGTCTTTCACCCATTCTGCCTCGTCAAGTTGGACATCTTGTAACACCCTCAATGAAGGAATCTCAACCTCCAATGGTAACACTGCCTCCATACCGTATACCAACGAGAACGGGGTTGCCCCAGTTGATGTGCGTACCGTCGTATGATAACCGTGCAAAGCGAAAGGCAGCATCTCGTGCCAGTCCTTATAGGTCACTACCATCTTCTGAACAATCTTCTTTATGTTCTTATTGGCCGCTTCAACAACGCCATTCATCTTGGGTCGGTAAGGAGAAGAGTTGTGATGCTCAATCTTGAAATTCTGACACAGCTCCTTCATCATCTTGTTATTTAAGTTCGAACCGTTGTCGGTAATAATCCGCTCAGGGATTCCATATCTGCAAATGATATCTCTTTTGATAAACCTGGCTACCACCTGCTTGGTCACATTAGCATATGATGCCGCTTCTACCCATTTGGTAAAGTAATCGATTGCTACCAAAATGAACCGGTGTCCGTTAGATGCCGTCGGCTCAATCTTTCCAATCATATCAATGCCCCACATCGAAAATGGCCACGGTGACGACATCACGTTCAGAGGACTCTGAGGCACATGAATCTTATCCGCATAGATCTGACACTTATGACACCTTTTCGCAAACTTGAAACAGTCAGTTTCCATAGTTAGCCAGTAATAACCTGCCCGCAGCAGCTTTCTCGTCATAGCATGCCCACCAGCATGTGTACCGAATGTACCCTCGTGTATTTCCTCCATGAGCAACTTCGCCTCTTTCTCGTCTACACAGCGTAGCAACACCAAGTCGTGATTCCTTTTGTATAGGACACCGTCCGGATTCAGATAGAAATTACCAGCCAATCTCCTGAGAGTCTTCTGATCGCGACTGGATTCCCCAGCCGGATACTCCTGGTTCTTCAGGAAATTCTGGATGTCAAAATACCAGGGTTTATCATCGGAAGGTTCGTCAATGGCAAATACGAAGGCGGGTCTGTCAAGCCGAGAGATAACAATTTTGGGAGCCTCATTCCAGAAGTTGACTTTATACATGGAAGACAGTGTGGCCAGGGCGTCAGCCATATGATTTTCTGCTTGCGGCACATGATGCAATTCAACCTTGTCAAAGAAAGGCAGCAATCTCCTTGCATAATTCATGTATGGTACCAAATTGGGCTGACGTGTCTCCCATTCTCCTTTTATTTGATTTACCACCAGAGCTGAGTCTCCGTATACATCCTGATTTTTGATTCACAAATCAATGGCTTCTTCAAGCCCCATGATGCAAGCTTCATATTCGGCTTCATTATTGGTAACCGGAAAGGTCAATCGAGCAGTAAATGGGATGTGTGACCCATGTGGAGTAGTGATGATTGCCCCTATTCCGCTACCATAGGAATTCACAGCTCCGTCAAATATCAACTGCCACTTGGAATCCGTCTTTGGCCCTTCATCCGGCAATGCTTCTTCCCAATCTTTCATCTTCAGGTACATGATATCCTCGTCAGGAAAATCAAACCTCGTCGATTGGTAGTCCTCAATAGGCTGCTCAGCCAGATACTCTGATAACACGCTCCCTTTGATAGCCTTCTGTGACACATACTGGATGTCATATTCGGTCAAAACCATTTGCCAACGGGAAATTCTCCCAGATAGTGCCTGCTTTTCAAATACGTATTTGATAGGATCCATCTTCGAGATGGGCATGGTTGTATGATTTAGCATGTACTGCCTCAAACGCTTGGCGGCCCAGGCTAGCGCACAACAAGTTTTTTCGAGCATTGAGTATCGAGATTCACAGTCAGTAAACTTCTTACTCAGGTAGTATATCACATGCTCTTTACGCCCTGTCTCGTCATGTTGACTGAGAACACAACCCATACTCCCCTCAAGAACCGTCAAATGCATAATCAAAGGTCTCCCTGCCACTGGAGGTATCAAAATAGGAGGCTCCTGCAAATACTGTTTTATTTTATCGAACGCCTTTTGACAATTTTCATTCCATGTTACAGCCTGGTCTATTTTCAACAGCTTGAATAACGGCTCACACGTAGATGTTAGGTGAGATATGAACCGAGCGATGTAGTTCAACCTCCCTAAAAACCCGCGCACTTCTTTTTCTGTTTTAGGCGTCGGCATTTCTTGTATTGCTTTTATTTTCGCAGGATCAACCTCTATTCCTTTTTCGCTCACGATAAACCCCAGCAGTTTATCCGATCTCACCCCGAAGGTGCACTTGTAAGGGTTCAATCTCAGCCTGAACTTCCTAAGCCTCTTGAATAATTTCAGCAGATTCACCAAATGTTCTTCCTCCGTCTGGGATTTGGCAATCATATCATCAACATAAACCTCGATCTCTTTATGCATCATGTCATGAAAGAGAGTCGTCATTGCACGCTGATATGTTGCCCCAACATTCTTCAGTCCAAAGGGCATCACTTTGTAACAAAATGTTCCCCAGGGCGTAATGAAGGTAGTCTTCTCCATGTCTTCTGGCGCCATTTTAATCTGATTATAGCCCGAGAATCCATCCATGAAGGAGAATACGGAGAATTGAGCGGTGTTATCAACCAGCACATCGATGTGAGGAAGTGGGAAATCGTCTTTCGGGCTCGCTTTGTTCAGATCACGGTAATCTACGCACATTCTCACTTTACCGTCTTTCTTTGGCACTGGCACAATATTAGCGACCCATGAGGGATATTTTGTAACATCTAGGAAACCAACATCCCACTGCTTTTGAACCTCCTCCTTAATCTTCACAGCCATGTTCGGTCTAGTTCTTCGGAGCTTCTGCTTAACCGGTGGGCATTCTTCTTTTAGCGGCAGACGGTGCACGACCATATCCGTATCCAGCCCAGGCATGTCCTCATACGACCAAGCAAAAATATCGCTGTACTCTTTGAGCATTTCAACCAATCTTCGCTTGACGTCGCTCTGCAGTGCGGCCCCTATACGGATGTTCCTTTCAACCCCTTCCGACCCCAGATTGACGATCTCAATGACTTCCTCATGAGGCAGAATGATTCTTTCTTCTTGTTTTACCAACCAAGACAACTCTTTTGGAACGTCGCCATCTTCAACAATCTCTTCTTCGGTCTGAAATACCGGGTGCTCAAAGTCGAAGTGAGTCATAGGCGGTTCATAGATGTCATCTGAAATAGTAATCCTGCAAAGGAAATGGTTAAATGCTTTAAAATACATACAAAGCGAATAACCACGTTGCCATTTTATTGTAAAGAATAAAAACAGGAAAAACAGAGATCACAATATTTGTACATAAAAACGCCTTTTATTTAACGATCAAACAGTGCAATGTACATAACATCATGGCCCTAAGCAAAATCACGATGCCCCGGGTAGGACACCGGATTGTTCAACAATTAAGAAAACAAAGTATTACTGTTTAGTTGTCACAGGAACAGTCTCCTGAATAGACCAATTGCAAAGCCCTTGTCCTGGCACGCTTGGCTGAATCCAGGTGTCCATGTCGCAGTCGTTGTCTCCTTCTTCAGAATCTGAAACAACGTTGATAGTCTCGTGATATACCCCACTAGCCGTAATCGTTATTGGTCCTTTGAAACGGGGTGCCCCTGCAGTAGGCGTTGATGATGACGGTTGATATCCCAGCCCAAATCTGTCCATTTTCACGGGAATTTCCAGAACCTTGCCCCAACCCTTGGTCTCACCAGTCTTCACTAGAGCCTAAGCCTCTTTGTATGACGACACTGCCACCTCTGATGCTTTACTCGGCCCTGGAACTTTGTCCTTGATGCGCAACCCCTCAAAGGCTTGACAGGGTGTTTCATGAATTTCTCCGTCGACTTCCACGTACTTGAATGACGACAAATGGCTGACCAGTATATCCTCCTCTCCACAAACTGTGACCACACTGTCCCCCACCATGTACTTCAGCTTTTGGTGCAAGGTAGATGTGACTGCCCCAGCACCATGGATCCATGGTCGTCCAAGAAGAAAACTATATGCTGGCTGGATGTCCATAATGTAGAATTCCGTCTCAAAAATCTCCGGCCCCACCTGCAGAGGCAAAGTTATGGATCCAAAGACTGACCTTCGCGTACCATCAAATGCCCTGACCACCAAGTCACTAGGCGTACAAATGATCCCCATGATGTCTAACTTCATGATTGCTTTCTTTGGAGGCACATTCAAGGAAGACCCGGTATCTACCAGCACGTGGGACAGGACTGTGCCCCTGCATTCAACTGAGACGTGCAACGCCATATTATGCTCTCTTCCCCTCGGGGTCAAATCAAAATCCGTAAATCCCAAGCTATGGCCTGCATTCACGTGCGCCATTACCCCCTCCAACTGATTCACAGAAACATCTTGGGGTACGAACGACGTGTCCAGAATTTTCAGTAACACATTCCTATGGGCTTCGGAACATAATAACAGCGACAATATGGATATCTTCAACGGCGTCTGGTGAAGGTGCTCAACAATTTTATAGTCACTCTTACGGATAAGACGCATAAACTCTTCTACATCCTTCAGTGACGTTTCTTTTTCATTCCTCTGCACAGGAACATCCTCATTCACTTTTCCTTTACCTTTTGCCAATCGTTCAGCCTCTACCTCAGGCGATATAAAAATTCTCCCACTCCTTGTCATCCCTCCAGTCCCGACGACATTGTCCACAACCTCAGCTGGTCGTTTACTGATATCAAGTTTCTCCCCGTCACAATATGCTTCCAGCCCATAAGTCCATGGTACTGCCTTAGTGCTCTCATAAGGGATTGGCCCTGCCTTCGTGATAGTGATCGTCGGTCGCCTGGCTGGCGCCGTTATAGTTATCGTTTTCCGTGGAATTGTAACCGTAGCTACATCACTTTGCTCATCAGCTAATACCTCTGCAGGTTTCTCAACTGCCGTTCTATCAAATTGCAACGTGCCTTCATCTATCAAGGTCTGAATACCCTTCTTCAATTCATCACAACCCCCAGCCTGGGTCCAACATTCTAGACAAAACTCATCGCAACCCAGATACACACCTCCTTTCAATAACCTGCTCTTTACTTCACACAACAGCGTTTTCAGTTCATCAACATCCATAACCAGATTCAAACCCTCCTCAGTCAAAATAGCATTTGCCCCATGGTTGGGCATGGGCTGCTGTACTATATTCGGACCTGCTCGTCCAAAATTTATGGCCTTGCTATCTAGTAGATCTTGAACCTTATGTTTAAACGCATGACAGGCCTCTATGTCATGCCCGGGTGCCCCGGAGTGGAAGTCATAGTGCTTGTTAACATCATACCCATAAGGAAGGGTTGGTCCCGTGGGTGGTGCCAAGGTCCTTTTTTCAACTAAATTCAGCCCCAACAGTGTCTGAAAAAGTTCCGCATACGTGGAAGGAGGTGCTTCAAACACTCGTTTCGGCTTCGCATTCGGGAATCTTCTTTGGCCAGCATTCTGCCCCTGCTGCTGCTGTGACTGCTGTTGTTGTTGCAGTGGTTGTTGTTGTTGTCTCTGGTGTGGAATCGGAATCGTGACACTCGCTATTTGCTGCGGCTGATTATACTGGTGTCTTCCTCTGCCTCTGCCCCGACCACCAATCACTGCACTAGAATCACCTTGACGACGACCACCAAATGCTTTTCTATTACCGCCTGACGAAGTAGACTCCACAGCTTGGAATCTTCCCACCTTAATACTATTCTCAATCATTTCACCCATCAAGATCAGATCAGAGAAACTGCCCAACGCAACAGGAAACAACTTCTCATAGAATATCCCTGTGAATGTTCCAATGAACATATCATTCATTTCCTTCTCCACTAGAGGAGGATGCACTCTTGCCGCCATGTCGCGCCACCTTTGCGCATATTCTTTGAAACTCTCCCCAGTTTTTTGTGACAAGTCTTGCAGCTGGACCCTGTTCGGTGCCAGGTCACTATTATACTTGTAATGAGTCACAAATGCTTCAGCCAGTTGCTTCCATGTCTTGATCTGAGTAGGCTCCAGCCCTATATACCACTCAAGCGACGGTCCGGATAAGCTGTCTTGAAAGAAATGCATCAGCATTCTTTCGTCATTCGAGTAAGCGGACATTCGTCTATAATAGGAGCGAACATGCACCTTCGGACAAGTATTTCCCTTATATTTGTCAAATGTGGGAGCTTTAAACTTCAGCGGTACCCTTAGGCCAGGCACCAAACCCATAGTGGTCATATCTAAACCAGAAGCACTCTGGTTTACTACACCCTTCATTTGTTCCTCAAGCATCTTGATCTTCTGAACAGGATCCACAGGTCCATCCATGCCCCTACCAGAGAAGGCATCTTCTTGTTGGTCTTCCATCCAATTAACATTCTCATTTCCATACCCATCATACCCATTGTTATGACCAAGTCTAGTCTGATTCATCACAGGCCCCCGTCCCCTGTTACCATACCCTTGAGCGACCCCGGTAGGTCCAAAAGCCATCATTCCAGCACCATTTCCGTTACCAAATCCACCATAGGCCTGATTAGCATTACCAAATCCATCATGTCCGACACCCTGAACGTTGAAACCAAACTTCCCATCCTGGTTAACATAATCAAACCCCTGGTCGTTATAGCCAAATCCGTTGTTACCAAAGCCATTACCTCCATTGTTATCACCGCCCAAATTGGCGTCTCCGAATCCAACATTGTTAATGATAGTCTCATTACCAATTCCGAGATTACCATTCCCGACGCCAGCGCCATTGTTCACATTCACAGCAGGTATATTCACCACAGGTGGTGCTACTGGTGTAGGAGTATCATCCCCATGAATGGTGTCAACGCGTACAGAGTTGTGGTCTTCGTTTCCATTCCCGACATTTCTCGTCAGTAATGGCTGCACCAAAGTTTGCAAGTTTTCCTGCCCTTTCACAATTGTCTCCATCGTCTGCATGAACAGCGCCAGCTTCTCACGCATTTCCTGCATCTCGCTCTGCATCTGGTCCATAACTCTTTTACAGTTGGTACGAGTAGAGTATCGGTGCGGGCGTTGAGTTTCAATCCTAGAAGAACCTGGATAGATGCAGGAAATGAGATACAATTCAATAATTACCTGGTGAATGCAATATGAATGCAAATGCAATTATGTAAATATGCTACAGGTTACATTTCCCCGATTCTAGTTCCGGAGAGAAAGCCATTACGGCAATGGAGTCCCTATCCAGCAAGCAATAAACCAAAAAATCCTCATATACAACAAATGCCAAGAGGCTGGGTACAAGAGTTCAACTGAATACAACCGAAGAGACCTCGGCCAACAAGTCTAGCGATGGCCCAAATACAAGTACAAATAACAAAGGTAAGGCAAAGATACAGCAGGCTAAATGGCGTGCTTGGACGTCCTCCAATATCCTCGTCGTCTCCGAGTGCCCTAGTCGGGAGATCAACTCCTAAATCAGTAAAGCATGTCGCTTGGTAGTGGATCGCAGCTTCGCGGCGTCGTCCCGGGAAGCTCCTTTGCTCAAACTCTCGTCAGATCTGTACCTCTTGGAACCGGCCTTCTCCTCGTAACCTTTCGACTTCTCATCACTGTCACTTACTCTGAGATCAGCAGTACTCCTAAGGGATGTCACTTCAGCAATCTTTGCTTCCTGGGCTTTAACATGTGCCTCCAGCGTGGCAATCTGCATTTTCAGTTTGTCTTCGTGCTCTTTCCGCTTGGTAAGTGTGGCATTCCACAAAGCTTCCCACTTACTGATACGAGCATAAGCTTTTCTTAGAAGTTCCTTCTTGGAAGTAAGCACCTTGCTAACACCGCTCAAGGCTATCCCCACTTTTTCTTTCTTGTTGGTTGCTTCTGTCAGCTCTGATCCCAACCTGTTAATCAATTCGGTATGTTCCTTCACAGTGAAGGTGGCTTCCTTCTTCTCTCGTCGTAACTGGAAGATCTCCTTCTCTAACTCCTCGTTAGCTTTCTTCAATTCCTCATTTGCAGCCAACAACTTGTTATATTTTTCACTCTCTTCTGCAGGAGGTACCTCAATCAATGGAAGATACAAGGGTTCCACAGCAGGATAAGGCATCAAAGAAGTACTAGCTCTCTCACGGACCCATGCCACATAAGGATCATAAGCTCTGTTGTTGCTCTTACCGAGCAAAGCTTTCCCCCTCCTATGGATGCTAGCCCATGCATGCCTTAATCTGGTCAAAACAACCTCGTCTAATGAGCCCGTGAGATACAGAGATTCCTGTATCTCCTTCTCAATAGGGGCGGCCTTCAAAGTGTAACCGAACTGTCGCACCAACAGTGAAGGATTATAGTTGATGCAACCTTTCCGTCCAATCAGGGGAACATTCGGAAAGCCACTGCAACTATATATAATGTCAGTACCAAGCATACCCTGATCAAACCAAATGATATTCTCAGCAGATAGCCCCATCAACCGGGACGGCCAATCCAAAGTATCAACGGTATCAACAAACGGCCCAGTCTTCGGAAGATGCCTCTGGAACCACCTGTACAGGAGAGGAAGACAGCAGGAAACATTCTTGCCACGACGTTTCTCATTCTTATAGTGAATAGAATGATAAACATCGCCCAAGAGAGTAGGAACTGGATTCTTCGAGGCGAGAATCAAGAAGGCATCCGAGTCGACAAAGTCTGGCACATTAGGAAACAAGACAATCCCGTAGATGCAGACAGCCAGAATAGCACTAAAGGCAACCCAACACCCATTCTTCGCGCACTGTGTAGCCTTCTCAACTAGGACAGACAAGTGAAAACCATAAGCTCCATTCAGCTTGACCAAGCCTCCTGGAAACTCAGAAGCGTCCAAACTGACAATCTCTGTGAGTGTAGCTAACTCAGGCTCAGTATCAACGTATACAAAGGGCATCTGGTCTAGCACGGGAATACCCAACATAACATAGTACTCCTCCAAAGTGGGTGCCAAAATGTAGTCTGGAAATAAGAAACATCTCAGCTGCGGCTCATAAAACTGCATCAAAGTATACACCCCAGTAGTCTCGAAAGCTGAAGGTGTGTACAACAAGCTAAGCAGTCTCTCATAGAATACTCTGAACCCAGCCCTCACACTCTCATCTGCCAAAGCAACTAAATCTAATAATGAACTGATGTCTGGTGAATGCAACCTGTAAGCAACCGTCTTCTTCAGGGACTCCATGCCTGACTAGAAGATATCCTAGAATCAGAGAGGAATGATCACCTGCAACATAAATACATGTTAATGAAATGCAATCATGAAAATGCCCATGCATATGCAAACAATGGACCAAGTGCAATGCTGATAGACTGGTCTGCTCTGTACTGAAGCCTGAGAACCATCTAACCTTCACCTCAAACCAAACCAACCACTCAAAAGAACCCTGTAACCACATCTCACTGACAGAGATAAACCAGGTATTCTGAGGTCAAAGGTTTCCTGCAAACAGACCCTCCTACCCCTCACAGGTGTGTACTTAACTCGCAGACGAGGTACGACATCCTATGCGGGTTCAACGTCACAGATTTTCAAGAGCGATGATACGATACCCTGAAGGTGTGGCATAATCATCCCTTGAAGCGGCCTCACTTAGTTGAATCCCAATTGATAGGTTCCCAGAGTCGACAATCCTCGGGTCAGACAACTCGTCGAGCCCTAAGGGCCAGGCAAGAAGCATCAAAGAGAATCTCGTCCGAGTGAGATTTCGCGGCTAGCTGGTGCGAGCTAAGCAAGCAGGCTAACCACTACTCTCTCTCTAAATCTATATGTGTACTCAAGCCCGGGTTTGGCTTATCTCTCAACAGATTACCCCTACCCACATCAGCAATGATAATACAAGGTTAGTAAAAATATTGCGGAAAGTAAAGACAAAATAGTAAATCCATACAACACCCCTGACGGGAAAACAAGCGCTAGGACTGACTCGCGTAGGGAACCGTTGCAGTCCCCAGCTGTCGCTACTGCGAAAATTGGCGCCGGCTGAACAGAAGAGTCACCACCGTGCGTTATTTATCCCAACGGAGGGAAAGGAAACGCTCGAAGTAAACCTACCGTAAAGACGGGAAAAGAATGGTCATTGCAACCAAATCCTGGATTTGGGAGTCGGTTACGAAAGGGGAAGGTATTAGCACCCCTCACGTTCGTCGTACTCAACGGGATCCACGCTTGTTTTCTGGTACGGATTGTTATTCTATCTACTCTACAGGTTTGGGGTTAAAAGAAAATAAAATGACTCGGCAAAGTATCGCACTTTATGCCTACGTATTCCCGTCTGGAACGAGAAATCAGAGTCAACGTAGTTCGCCTACCTACGGGAAAGGAGGGGAAGGTTGCTCGCTAGGATATCGCATCCTATGCCTACGTACTTTTATACAGCATGAAAGATCAGAGCAAACGTAGTTCAGGCTATGGAAGACACAAGCTTGTCTGACTGTTTTTTATTACCTTCAAAAAGGGTTTTTTCTTGATTAAGAGTCCAAGCGGACAAAAATGACACTTTGATATTTGTTTTGAATCTTTAACGGAAGAAGTGTTTTTTAGTGTGTTTGCAATCTCTGACGCACTAGAGACTATGATTTGAGAGTGACTACGTCGTATGTCACCCTAAGGGTAACACACTAAGCAATCAGATTACTGAAGAGTGACCCTTCAGCAACCTTTTCTCAAATAGCTTAAGGCTCGTAGCATACGACATCGATTAACCTTATTACTGTGTTTTTGAATTGTTCTGAGATAAGAAGAGAAAGAAGCTCTAAAAAGCCTATGGTTGAAAAGGGAATCAAAACTACCCTAATGTTGTCATGCATGGATGAAAGCCTAATGTCTATCATATTTCTCTCTTGCACAGAGAGAAACAGAGATCCTAGGGGATAAACGGAAAAGAAACAACATATATACAGTAAAGCAGTAAAATGCATGAAATGCAGCAAGAAACAATAGGCAAAGTGAACAGCTTCACTTTAAACCTAAGGGGAAGATTAACAAACAATACGACAAAGAAAATAAAACCCCAAAATCAGCTCTGACAGCTCAAGAGCTCCTACAGCAGCAGTCCAAACAACACCAGCTCTGGCAGCTACAGTTGATACACAGCAAAAGGTTAACAACTTGAGGCAAGATCCTATCTTCTTCTCCCAATGATATCTAAGCTCCAGCTAAGCACTTATCTTCCAATAATCTTCAGCTTCAACAAGCATTGAGTTCCAACCAGCAAAACCTTAGCCTTCAACAGATATCCAGCTTTGACAGGTACCAGCTTCCTCTTCTAAAATCATCAATGAACTTCATCCTCAATAGGCTTTTAACTTCAATGCATACATTCCCAAGAGAGAATCAAGTAATAGAGTAAGTTGGGATGTTAAGATGCTTAATGATAACCCATGGAAATCACCAAGATCTTAACACATCTAGTGAAAGTTATCCTCAAGATTCTACCCAATCAAAGCAGGCTCTACATCCCTCCTAAGGAGAGATAGAACCCTTTGTGGGGACCTTGTGTCATAGGATGGAATAGAGGCACAAGAATCTCTCTATGTTTGACAGAAGAATTTGTCTATTCTAAGCTCTTCCTATTTTCTCCTATTTCTCCTAAGTCTTCAATCAACACCTTCAATCTCCAAGCTCCAAGGATCTTCTTGCATACAACTTTGATTATTATCTTCAATCCTCTCTTTTGATGTCTTCATGCTTCCACAAGCCCAAACCAAGCCCACACCCCAAAATAAAAGCCCAGAGACCCAAACAGACAAACATAAACCCCAAGTGGGAACACCAAACAAACACTATAGTTGCAAAATATACTAAAAATAGTAAAATGGTATTTAAAATTCTAAGATTAATTCTAAGGGGATTTCTATATCTACCCTACATACCCTACATGTCCCATAACCTAATTCATGCTAAAAACCCCAAAACAAAATGTTAGAATGCACCTATGTTGAGTTTAAACCCTAATTATACTAACCTAATGTTCTCTAATCAAAACTAATTATACTAACCTAATGTTCTCTAATAAAAATGTTAGAATGCACCTATGTTGAGTTTAAACCCTAATTATACTAACCTAATGTTCTCTAATCCAAGTTAAATCACCAGACTGGGCCCAACTGGGGGTGTGGATAGCGCGCGTGCTACTAAGCCCAAGCAAATTAAAAGAAAATCAGGAAATGCCATAAAAAAAGGAAAAGCTTCGTGGAAAATAGCAACTAAACCTAGTGTAATATCCTAATGGGCCTAAAGGGAGGGTGTGTATAGAAATCAAATTCAATAAGCCCAACCAAAATGATTAATGAAACGGTGAGTTTTGTATGTGTTCTCTCTTCAGACCTCCAAAGTCAATCGTGGCCCTTGGATCCCTCATCTGATGGCTCATGTGTCTTCTTCCCCCAAACACTCAGGCGAGCCTCAATGTTACACACGGTGGTTCACGGTGGAGACCAGCGTCTTCTCCGGTGAGCACCTCCACACGTGTCATCAAACATAACAAAACCCTACATCATCCTGCTCGATTTTTCACGTAGATCATGATTCTAACCTCAGAATTCCTTGAACCTCATTCTATCTTAAAACACGAAGGGAATTTCAGAATACACACAATTCTTGATCAACACAAATCTTGAATCTAAAGCTATGGATCGAATCCTCATGTTACACTGATTACTTTCCACTATCCAAACATGATTAATTCATCCAAGATCACCATAACCAACTCTCAACAGAATTTGCACTCCATGATCCAACATCATCAATTGCTACCAAACTCTCCAGAATCGTTCTCTAATTATCCTAGATCCTAACCACATGAAGATTTCTATCTAATTCAGCCTAGAATGGTGTATAATTGGAAAGTTACATACCTGCAAGGATGAGATCCACAGAAGGTCTTTGAGGCACGAAACAAGCTTCAAATTGATGCAAACACCTTCAATGAAGCACTAGGAACACTCTTCAATCTTCAATTTGGCTTGAACTCTTCTCTAATTCCAAAACCGACTTTGAACTTCTCTTGCAAAATTCAGTTATGGCTCTCTCTCCACAGCACGGAATCACCAACCTCCTTCATCTGAGCACACTCTAAACTATTTTTAGAACATATTCATGGGCTTCTGATCCACTCTAGAGGCCCAAATTTCTGTTATGGAGGAGACAAATCCAATGGTACAGTCGTGTAAATCTTGCTTACACCTAGCTTAAAATTCCCTCTTTCAATCATATGAACCAAGGCAAAGGTGTTTGGATGATTAACTAAGCCTGAATCAGCTTGTGTTGAGTTTTGGTTATGTAACTTGAATTTCAAGTAAGAGGTTTATAAGGCAAGTCACATATTCTGACCTCTAATAAAAAATGTGTTAATGCCATCCTTTCTAAAACATCTTTTCCAATTGAAATGAGTATATACATGGTGCATTTTGGACCTATAACTTGAAAATCCCAATTTCCCTCCATAAGCTCATTTGAAATCCTTCCATATTTAAACCAATTTTGGGAATTTTGGACTACAAGCCATTCTAGCTCACCATGACCTCTTGTCTCGCCTAAAAATGCCATTTGGAACACATATCATGTTGTGGAAAATTTCATTTGAAGAGTGGAAGATGAAGATATTGACCCATGTAGAAAAATGACTTATAATTCAACTTTCCCAAAATACCCCTGAGTTGCCAAGACCATAACATGAGTTCTACAACTCCTCTTGAGGACTTCTAGTACTAAAATTAAAGCTACGATCAATACCTACAACTTTAATGTTGTCCAAGGATCCATTTGAAAACTCCTTCTAGCATAAAAGTTACTTGGAAGTCAAGTGACTTTCACAGATAAATTCCAAAGTCCTCTGATGACCCATAACTTGCAAGAACCATAACTTGAATTATATAAATCTCCTTGAAGACTTCTAGTACTCAAATTAAAGGTATTAAGAAGATATACAAATTTCATGTTGGCCAAGGATCCATTTGAAACTTGCATTTTGACTTATCTGGCTTGGAAGTTTAGCCTAAATTAGGGTTTTTTACACTGAAACCCTAATCTAATGACTCCTCCTCTTCTTGATCCCTCTTGATTTCTCCTTGGCACAACACCAAACATATATCCCCATATCAATTCATGACTTCCACAACCTCCAATCTGACCTTGATACTCTTCAATCACCCAGTTGACCTGAGGTTGCCCTAGGGTTGACCCAGATGAACCCTAGTTGACTGCATTCAACTGTAGCTCTTGTAATCACACCAATGACTTGACTCATCTTCAAAATGACCCTCTAAGCCCTCCATGATTCTAGCACACATTCCATACCCTCAGTTCATAGCTCATGTCTCATTGATGATCCTCAAACACACCCCTAGATAGGAGAGGAATCCACTGCTTGACCTTCTAACCTCTCAAAGCTTCAATTCCTTTCCTGGTGACTTGAATAGACTTAGGCTTGAATAAAACCCCTTTTGATGTGCCTCTTTTAGATAAGAATGGCACTTGATCCCTTGCTGGATGACTTGCTTATGCTATGCTATGCAAATGGATGAACTATTTACATGATCTTTTATGCAGATAATGATGCAATTGAAACACAAATCAAGTGAAATGAGTTGGTCAAATTTTAGGGTGCAACACATATATCATCATATTTGCATTTACCCAAACGCGTAGCATTTCCATGCCGTATGGAGCATTACGCCATTGTCAAACATATGCATTTTGGAACATAAGCCAGGTTGGTTATCTCCTTGTTTTAGGTGATTTTTCCTTGCAGGTAATTGAAATTATTGTTCAGGAAGGTGTCCAGATATTCAGATTTGTGGCGTGAGATACGCGATGATATTGTTCGCCCTGTCATATGCTCCCCTAGCAGAGTTGCTTGATTAAGTTTCTCTTCTCCCCCAGCGGAGTTCTTCTCAGGTTGCTGTTACGTCAGCATTAAAAGATTTCGTGGTTTAAACTTTCGGAGTTGTTACTCGTGATTTCCTCAGTAGAGTTCTTCCCCATAAGAGTTGTTTGGTTAAGTTTCTCTTATTCCCCAGCGAAGTATTCTTTAGACTGTTGTACATAAGTTTTGAAAATCTTGAAGTGTTACCTGTTGTCGACAAGTGTTTGACGGTCGTCGTCAGAATTTCCCCGTAGAGTTGTTTGTTCAAGTCTTCGGATGTCCAGCTCTCGCTTTTATTTAGAGTATGCTCGTTTCCTTGTAAACGGAAGGTTGACGTGATGGTTCAACGGTCGACGTGATGGTTCGACAGCTCTCGCTTTTATTTAGCGTATGCTCGTTTCCTTCTAAACGAAAGGTTGACGTGATGGTTCAACAGTCGACGTGATGGTTCGACAGCTCGCACTTTTATTTAGTGCTTTTCCCGCTTCTTCGGAAATGGAAGGTTGACGTGATGGTTCAACAGTTGACGTGATGGTTCGACAGTTTATACTTTGGTTGACGTGATGGTTCAACGGTCGACGTGATGGTTCGACAGCTCTCGTTTTTATTTAGCGTATGCTCGTTTCCTTGTGAACGAAAGGTTGACGTGAGGGTTCAACGGTCAACGTGATGACTCGACAGTTTGCGCTTTGATTCAGCGCTTTACCTGCTTCTTCAGAAATGAAAGGTCGACGTGATGGTTCGACAACACTCGCTTTTATTTAGCGTATGCTCGTTTCCTTGTGAACGAAAGGTTGACGTGATGGTTCAACGGTCGACGTGATGGTTCGACAACTCTCGCTTTTATTTTAGCGTATGCTCGTTTCCTTATGAACGAAAGGTTGACGTGATGGTTCAACGGTCGACGTGATGGTTCGACGGCTCTCGCTTTTATTTAGCGTATGCTCGTTTCCTTGTGAATGAAAGGTTGACGTGATGGTTCAACGGTTGACGTGATGGTTCGACGACACTCGCTTTTAATTTAGTGTATGCTCGTTTCCTTATGAACGAACGGTTGACGTGATGGTTCAACGGTCTACGTGATGGTTTGACAGCTCTCGCTTTTATTTAGCGTATGCTCGTTTCCTTGTGAACGAAAGGTTGACGTGATGGTTCAACGGTCGACGTGATGGTTCGACAGCTCTCGCTTTTATTTTAGCGTATGCTCATTTCCTTATGAATGAAAGGTTGACGTGATGGTTCAACGGTTGACGTGATGGTTCGACAACTCTCGCTTTTATTTAGCGTATGCTCGTTTCCTTGTGAACGAAAGGTTGACGTGATAGTTCAACGGTCGACGTGATGGTTCGACGACACTCGCTTTTATTTAGCGTATGCTCGTTTCCTTGTGAACGAAAGGTTGACGTGATGGTTCAACGGTCGACGTGATGGTTCGACAACTCTCGCTTTTATTTAGCATATGGTCGTTTCCTTGTGAACAAAAGGTTGACGAGATGGTTCAACGATCGACGTGATGGTTCGATGGTTCGCACTTTCGAGTAGTGCTTTACCCGCTTCTTCAG
Organism: Lathyrus sativus; assembly: GCA_963859935.3. Taxonomy (NCBI): domain Eukaryota; kingdom Viridiplantae; phylum Streptophyta; class Magnoliopsida; order Fabales; family Fabaceae; genus Lathyrus; species Lathyrus sativus. Next base: position 99,153,127 of record OZ012738.1, on the reverse strand, counting down.
GATTGGAAAGGTTGACGTGATGGTTCGACAGTTTGCACTTTGATTCAGCGCTTTACCCACTTCTTCGGAATTGGAAAGGTTGACGTGATGGTTCGACATTTTACCCGCTTCTTCGGAAATGGAAGGTTGATGTGATGGTTCAACAGTCGACATGACAGTTTGATAGTTCGCGCTTTGGTCGACGTGATGGTTCGACGGTTCGTGCTTCGAGTAGTGCTTTTCCCGCTTCTTCAGAAATGGAAGGTCGAGGATGATATTTAGATATGGTCTTTTGACGATGCCCGCTTATTGTGACATATCTCGGGAGGATTAATGGTGTTAATCCAGTTTGTTGATTCGATGCCTGTGGCGTCACACAGGTGGTTGATGATGAAATCAAGTCAGTTTTTATCGGATGATTGATCAATTGTCATCGTGACAACCAAATTCAGTTTTCTGGATATTGCTTCCCAAGCAGTTTTGTAGTTTATTTCTTCGGTTAGCACATTTCTGGGTTCTCTGGTATTCAACCGTCTTCTACCTCGATTGTTCGAAAGCCGTTCGCTTTTCATCCAGTCGGGTCCAAGCCGCTTGAATAGGGGCAGCTGTTGCACCCCAAAATTTGCCTAACCTTTTCTCACCTGGTTTATGTTTCATAGCATTAGCATATCATCATCATAGCATTTGCATATCATAGCATTGTTCATTATGCAGGGGATTAGGTGGTGTTTATATCCAGAGAAGCTTATCTAGAGGTTTTATGCAAGCTTAAGAAGTCACCATAATCATCAGGAAGGGGCTGGGTTCTTAAGAAGTTCATTTGCTTGTATGGGGTTAGTCTCCTACTTTGAGGACCAGTTGAAGATCAGAAGTGGATTGTAAGGCCTTGATCAAGGAGAGAGTGTGAGTAGAGCTCATTGATGTGCCTTGAAGGTCATGTTGGGGCTCAATCAAGTCATTATGCCAGGTGTGGAAAGTCACAGTTGAAGGTGTTGCAAGTGGAGTTGTCATCTAAGTAATTCCAAGTCAACTGGGCATTTGAAGAGGGTCAAAGCTCAATTATAGGTCTCTGTAAACATGGATAGTTGTGTTGAGACACATGAGATAATATTTCAATATCTATTCAAGAAAATCAAGAGTGGTTGGAGTTGCTAAGTCAGGGTTCCTAGGGTAAAATCCCCTATTTAGTGCCTAACTTCAAGACCACCTATCTCAAGATACAAGTTTCATCTCCACTTTTGGCCCACCTGAAACTTGTAGATCATGCTCTTAGCTTTAATTTGAGTACTATAAGTCCTCCATTGGATTTATAGAACTCAAGTTATGATCCAGATAAGTTACAGGTCATCTGAGGAATGTGAAATTTGTCTGTGAAAGTTCATCAACGTCCAAGGAACCTTTGACCTAGAAGGGTGCTTCTCTTGAACATTTGGCTAACATGAAAGTTGTAGGTATTGATCTTAGCTTTCCAAATTGTATTAGAAGTCTTCCATCTGATTTGTAGAACTCAAGTTATGAGGTTTACAAGTTAGGGGTATTTTGGGAAAGTAAGATTATAGGTCATTTGGCATCATAGATCAATTTCACTATCTTGCAAGCTTCAAATGGATTTTTGTTCAACATGAAAGTTGCTCAAAATGATGTTTTTAGCTTATCCAAGTATCAAGACTCCATGTATATGGATTGTCTCAAGCATTGGTTGAAGAAAATTCCCAAAAAGACCATTTTAGTGAATTAAAAGGTGAAAATTCAAAACAATTGGAAATAATATGTTTTCAGGTCAAATTTGTGCTCATTTTGAATGGAATTGATATTCTAAAGAGATTGGAATTATCACAATTTTGAATTGAAGTGCATAACATGGCCATATGGAGTCTTGCTTCATAATGAAGAAACATATCAAGTACACCTCATGGATTGAAATCAAGGAGGGGAAGCTATACCATTACACTCCACACTTGTTAAGTGAGAATTGGACTGAGTTTGAAGGAAGAATAAATCCAAAACATGCATATTACTATTGAAATTTTTGGAGAAAAGTTGGAATTGGATTTTTGATTTTGGTCCTGGGCTGAACCTCTAGAAGGTTCCAAATCACTCTATAAATGTTTAGGAACTCATCAGAAGCAAGGTTGGTGACTGATTCGTGCTGAGCAGAGAAAGAGCCATTGGAGTTTTCAAGCTTCCACTCAAAATCGTTTTTTGGATTCAAGCAACTTTCTGATCAAATTGAAGGTGCTAAAGGCTTCTATCATCATCATTGAGTGATTCTGGAAGATTTGGGAGCAAGATTCAAGCCAGAAACACCTCAATTCAAAGCTTGAAACCAGGTTGGTAGAATTCAATTTTCCTCTTAGTATAACATGATGTAGCTAGAAACGAGCATGTGGTTAGGTTACAATCAAGGTATAGATGATTTCTGGACAAAAAAATTGAGGTTTAGTAACAAATTAGGAATTGATCCGTTTTCGGTTGAGATTTAGATTTCTTGATTCTTGAGGTTTTAGCGTGATTAAGTGGTATAATTGCAATCCTCATGAAATTTCACACAATTTTCGTTCAAGAACCATGTTAATTGGTGGAATATTGAGAGAGATATGAGGTCACGAAGGTTTCCGGCGAAGCTCCGGCCGGTCATGGCCGGATTCTGCGTTTTCCCTCCCTGCGCATATTCAAAAGGAAGAAGATGAAATCTGGATCGTTCACGCATGGGAAGACGAAGACCAAGTCACCGTATCCAATGGCAGCAAGCGCGCCACGTAACCCCCTCCCCAAAACGCATCGTTTCGTTTAGTGATGTTACCAGGCTTCTTCAGGGCACTGTTTGGACCAAAGGGACGCGAGTTTGAATCCTCGCGTGCTCTTTCTTTTTTTAATTGAGAGGAACTGAGTTGACTTAATTTTATTCTAGGCCTTGGTTTCCCATGTTATTCGCGCCTCCCCCTGCAGGCCCAACAAGAATTTATACATGGAATTTCTTACTTGATACACCTCCCTGGTCACGTTGTTGGGAAAGTGAATTTGCTGAATTCACAATCAAAAGGGCCCAGTGCCCATGCTGTTACCACCCCCAATTCAAGGGCCCAGGCGCAATAATACTTGATTTTCTTGCTGATTGAACCCCTCCCAGTTATTTGTTTTAATTTCTTTTCTTTTATTTTTTTGTTTGTATGCTTGCTAGATTTAAATCATAAAAAATAGTAAGTGATGGAAATAAATTCTGTAAAAATTTGTGATTATAGATTGAGATGTTTAGGATTTTATCATGCTTTGTATTTTAATTTTCCATGCATTTTCCATTTTATTTCATATTTTCTCTTTAGTGCACTTTTAATAATGAAATAATGTTGTTCTGAATTTGTTGATTTTCTTTCACTCTCATATTTTGGAGTTTGAACTTGAAATTTTATGTGCTGGCTGTATACATGTTAATGTTGCTATTTGATTTTTGGTGTGATTTTTTAGATGATTTCAAATAGGATTTTAGGGTAGTTGTTTAGGAGTATTCTTTAGTGTTTTCCTTTAGTACACCCTTGAAGTTTTGGATTTAATTTGAGCATTTTGATTTAGATTTAGCTTCTGATTTTTCTACCATAGCATGTTGACACATATAAGATGATGTAGTATTTTCCTTAGAATTTTTAGGATTGATTTTTGTGAGGGAAAACTGTCTCACAACATACGTTCTCAAGTTTCGATGATGACAAAGTACAACCTCGGATGAATCGGAGTCGTCATGCATACTTACGATGATGACAAAGTACAACCTCAGATGAATCAGAATCGTCATGCAATACTTAACATATTACATCCTTCCTATATCCTTTTAAATCATCATATTTAATTGGCAATATATGTGACTAATGTTTGGTCGTGACAAGATGCACGAAACAACAAACATATTTATGTTTTTGCAGATTTTTGAACCATGAGCCGACCATACCGTCAGCACACAGTTTCATTCAGTTCACACGGGTCAGCGCATGGAACCATGCGTCGACCGCTGACTTGGCGCATGCAGGTTTAAGAATCAGACGGCTCAGCGCATGAAGATCATGCGTCGACCGCTGACTCGGCGCATGACAGTTTGAGTGTCACACGGCTCAGCGCACGCCGACCCTATGGTCGACCGTTCGCGCGCAGAAACAGAAATTCTGCTATGTTTCTTTGATCTGTCAACTGTCTGTTTTGTATATTACTATAAATAGCTGTCTTTTCAATTTTAACAATATAGAACATTTTTGAAAGCATTGTGAGAAAGTGTTCAGGTCAAGAAACGTGAAAGAGGTGCATCAGTGTTCTTCATCTTCATCGTTCAATCAACTCACAAATCCTCAAATTACAGATAATCAATTTTTTTTTTGCTGCGGTTTGTGGTTTGCTCGACGGTGATAAGGTTCGAACGCGTGATTGAAGATCCGGTTCGAGTGGAAGCTGGTGCAGGTGTTTCTTGGGAGAAAACCTTTGAGGTTTTACCTATCAAGACTACAGGTTTTGAAGGCTTTTGTTACGGAATCGTCGGTTCAACAATCAAGCGAGTGCGAAGGTGATTGATTAGCGGAAGGTTGATCAATCTAGTAGCTAGGGCGTTGAAAGGTTGAAGACGTTCCGGGTTCAATTTGGGTGTGTCTAAGATCAGCCGTGCCGAAGGTTTGATCAACGGAAGAGTTGTCAATAAGGTGGCTGCAATCGGAGGTCATTCACATCAAATTGGAGGACTTGATTCATCTTGAATCAAGGGGCAAGAAGTGGTAGAAATTATCAGCAACATTGAGATTGTTTGTATCAATTGTCTATCGATTCTTGTGTATAATTGTTCTACCAAACAGGTGATATCTATTCAATACATATCTCAATTCTCATTGTAGAATTGAGGGCAGACGTACCCCAACGCGAGGACGACTGGGGGAACTGCCTCATCAAATCTTGTGTTCCTTTATTTTCTGCATTTTCAATTACAGCTTAAAAATTAAGTGATTCTAGAATAAGTGATTTTGTCAAATTGTAGTATTGATTGAGTGAGTTGGTGAAACACTGTTTTTTAACTACTAAGTACAATAGAAATACTGTACTAAGGCTTTTTCAATCACTCATTCAACACAAATATCATTTAAGGTATTTGTGCACACCAACTGTTCGACAAAAGTGCTGAACTAAAATTGCCTTAATTTTGCTGCTAGTTTTGGTGTAATTTTTGTGCACACCAACTGTTCGACAAAAGTGCTGAACTAAAATTGCCTTAATTTTGCTGCTAGTTTTGGTGTAATTTTTGATCATTGGAATAAGGAAATAGTACGAGTGAATCACATCTGAGTTTTGCATAAAAGTGTGTAGTGATTTACTATCCGTTATCGTCTTAAATTCATCTGCTTGACGCATATCCGGCTCTCCAATAGTTGTTCGTTTTAGACTATATTTTCCAAGGCCGCTTCCGCATTTGAAAACAATTTTGAAAACCAATTTTATTGGTAGCGCCACTCAAATTTTTAAAAGGGATCTATTCAACCCCCCCTTCTAGATCCGTGCCTTAGTCTAACAAGTGGTATCAAGAGCTCCGGTTCTCCGGTGCTTCAAATACAACATTGATAGAATAATGGCTAACGAACCAAAAGGGGCGTACAATAGAGCTCCCGTTTTTAACGGTGAAAATTATAGCTATTGGAAAGACTGTATGCGGGTGCACATTAATTCCATAGATAGAAAGATATGGAACGTTATTCTCAATGGTCCGATTGAAATAACCATGACAAATGAGAATAACGAAGTTGTGCCAAAGCCCGAAGCACAATGGACCGACGACGATGAGCGAAAGTATAATTACGATTGGAAAGCTAAGAACATTCTAATCTCCTCATTAGGTGTAGATGAATACTACCGTGTATCCCATTGCCCTACGGCTAAGACTATGTGGGATGCACTACAAATTGCCCATGAGGGGACAAACGATGTTAAGTTGGCTCGAATCAACACTCTTATACAAGAGTTTGATCTCTTTTTCATGGAGCAAGGGGAAACCATTGCTGACATGCAAAAGAGATTTACTCATCTCATAAACAGATTACATTCACTAGGAAGACCTATTTCCAATGATCTTGCTACTAATAAAGTTTTGAGATGTCTTAGCAGGGAATGGCAGCCGAAAGTGACCGCCATCAAAGAGGCAAATGATCTTACGGTATTAGACCTGACTACATTGTTTGGCAAACTACAAGAGCATGAACAGGTACTCTTGAGTCTTGACCAACATGAAAGGAAAGAAAAGAAGGACAAAGTAAAGATGAGTGAAAAGAAGTCCATAGCTCTTAAGGCTTCTTCCTCGAAGTCTAAAGCAAAAGAGCAAAGTGATTATTCTTCAAGCGACGACGAAGAAGAAGACATAAATGAGGACATGGGGCTGTTCGTTAAACGGTATAACCGGTACGTGAGAAAGAACGGCATCCAACATTCGGAGAAGAACCTGGTAAATTTCCGAAGGCAATCAAGGTTCTCTAAAGATGACAATCAAAAAGGCAAAAAGACTAGAGGAACGTGCTATAAATGTGGAAAGCCCGGTCACTACAAACCGGACTGTCCAATGAACAACAAGGGAAAAGAAAAGGAACAATCGAAGTCACATAAGAGAGCATCAAAGCCTAGGAGGGCGTACATCGCGTGGGAAAGCGACAGTGATTCTTCCTCCTCTAATGAAAGCTCTAGTGATGAAGAAGAGTCCGTGAATCTATGTCTCTCCGCAAATCAGAAAAAGAAAAAGAAACAGGTACGTCACTCTAGATATAATATGTCATCTAATATGTCTCATTCCGAATTACAAACCGCATTCGATGTTTTACACAAGGAAGCAACTGAAGCCTTTAAGAAACTTGCTTCTAATAGAAGAATTTTTACATATTTAGAGCACAAAGTCTTAGAGTCCGAAAAGAAATTAGAGGACCTTAAGGCTTCCATTGTGAAAGATAATGAATCGGATTGTAAGGACAATAGTAATCCTTTCAACTTTGGTTGTGATACTTGTCATATTTGGCAAGGTGAGGTTAGAAACCTTAAGGCCAAATTAGACAAGGCACTTGAACCTAAAATTACATTTGCAATCGATAAAAAGGATTTTAGAAAAAGTATGATAAACCCATATCAAAAATATGCATATGTAATTAGGGATCAAGCAAGTGAAAGTGATTCTAATGTCGACTTTGTATGCTTTTACTGTTGCAAGAAAGGCCACTCCATTGGTAAATGTCGATTTAGGAGATTTCTTGTTCCTAAAGGCATCTACCAATGGTTGCCCAAACGCAACCGTCTTGTCGCTAACCTATTAGGACCCAATATGCCATTGGGTACCTCCCTTTTGTAAGTTATATTTTGACAGGTGAAATGTGTCGAGTCCACCGAGAGAAGATGGGTTCTTGATAGTGGGTGCTCAAGGCACATGTCTGGAGACATATCCTTATTCATAGACTTCGTGGCTAAGAAGAAAGGGTATGTAACATACGGTGATAACAACCGCGGAGCGATACTAGGTAAAGGTAGTATAGGTAATCCCTCCTCTACTACAATTTCCGATGTGTTGCTTGTCGAAAACCTTAAACATAATCTCTTTAGCATTAGCCAATTATGCGACAAAGGTTACAATGTTTCCTTTTCAAAAGATTGCTGCAAAATTGTGCATGAAAGTGATAAGAAGAATGTGTTTATTGGTTTTAGAGTAAACAATGTGTATATGCTTGACTTGAATGTGGTATCCCCAACAAGCGATCAATGTCTCATATCTATGAGTGAAGACTCATGGCTATGGCATAGGCGCTTAGCGCATGTCAACTTTGACTTACTCAATAAGATTGTCTCAAAAGATCTAGTACTAGGACTTCCCAAAATTAAGTTCACCAAGGATCACCTTTGTGATGCTTGTCAAAAAGGAAAACAAACGAGGATCTCCTTTAAATCCAAAAAGATTATTTCAACAACGAGACCTCTTGAACTACTTCATATGGACTTGTTTGGGCCGTCTAGGATCAAAAGTCTAGGAGGAAACTATTACGGATTCGTAATAGTGGACGACTTTTCTAGGTTCTGTTGGACCATCTTCTTAGTGAGTAAAAGTGACACGTTTGCCGCTTTTGAGAGATTTGCCAAGCTCTCCCAAAATAAGTTAAATACAAACATTGTGTCAATAAGAAGTGACCACGGAGGTGAATTTGAAAATCATTTATTTGAAGAATATTGCGGTAACCATGGCATCGATCATAACTTCTCGGCTCCACGAACTCCTCAACAAAATGGGGTTGTGGAGCGTAAAAACAGAATTTTAGAAGAATTGAGAAGAACAATGATTAATGATAGTGGTTTACCAAAATACTTTTGGGCCGACGCCATTAGTACGGCATGTTATGTTTTGAATAGGGTACTCATCCGCCCCATTCTAAACAAAACTCCGTATGAACTTTTAAAAGGGCGAAAGCCTAATGTTTCTCACCTTCATGTTTTTGGATGCAAGTGCTTTGTATTAAACAATGGAAAGGAAAACTTGGGCAAGTTTGATTCAAAAGCCGATGAAGGCATTTTTCTAGGGTACTCGCAATCAAGTAAAGCATATAGGATTTATAATAAAAGATTACTAGCTGTTGAAGAGTCTGTGCACGTTACGTTTGATGAGTCCTATCCGAGAAATGTCGGAAAGGATAGTGTTGTTCATGGTGCAGGTACATCCACAGAAGACATACTCAAAGGTGGCGAAACGGGGATTGATCAACCCGATAGAGTCAAAATTGAGGAGGATAAGGATGCACACCATGAGGTAACTGAGGAAGCTCATCCGCCTACAAACGATGATCTCCCTCAAGCTTGGAAGTCGTGTAAAGATCATCCAATTGACAATATTCTCGGAGACATCACAAAGGGAGTCACCACTCGATCTAAGCTAAGTAACTTTTGTTATCACTTCGCTTTCGTTTCACAAATAGAGCCTAAAAACCCCAAAGAGGCCCTACTCGATGAGCACTGGTTTTTATCGATGCAAGAGGAACTAAATCAGTTTAAAAGAAACGAGGTATGGGACCTTGTCCCTCCTCCGCGAGGCCATCGAGTAATCGGCACCCGATGGGTGTTTAGGAACAAGTTGGACGAAAACGGGGTAATAACCCGTAATAAAGCGAGATTGGTCGCTCAAGGGTATAACCAAGAGGAAGGCATCGACTATGAGGAAACTTATGCGCCGGTTGCCCGACTCGAGGCTATACGCCTTTTACTCGCCTTTGCATGTGCAAAGGATTTTAAGTTATTTCAAATGGATGTTAAAAGTGCGTTCCTTAACGGTCACATAAATGAAGAAGTATATGTGTCTCAACCTCCCGGTTTTGAATCTCATGAATACCCTGAACATGTTTACAAGTTAAAAAGAGCTTTATATGGTCTCAAACAAGCTCCTAGAGCTTGGTATGAGCGACTAAGTAAGTTTTTACTTAATCAGGGGTACTCACGAGGAAAGGTTGACACTACACTCTTCATTAAACGTCAAGGAAAGCACTTGATTTTGGTGCAAATCTATGTTGACGATATTATATTTGGATCCACTAACATGAATCTCGTGAGAGAGTTTTCTGACCTCATGCAGGGCGAATTCGAGATGAGTATGATGGGGGAGCTCACATACTTCCTCGGCCTGCAAATTAAACAACTCCAAGAAGGGACATTCGTGAGCCAAACAAAATATTGTTTGGACTTGATCAAGAGATTTGACATGGCAAAATCCAAGGCCATAGACACCCCAATGCCTACATGCGTAAATTTGGATAAAGATGAAAATGGCAAGGACGTAGAGGTAAAACGATATAGAGGTATGATTGGTTCACTTCTCTATCTTACTGCGTCACGTCCTGATATTATGTTTAGTGTGTGCATGTGTGCACGATACCAATCATGTCCCAAAGAATCCCACCTAAAAGCTGTTAAACGAATTCTTCGATACCTGTCAGGTACCCCGAAGTATGGATTGTGGTATTCTAAGGGTAGTGATTGCTCGTTGGTAGGTTACTCCGATTCCGACTTTGCCGGGTGCAAATCGGATAGGAAAAGCACTAGTGGTACATGTCATTTGTTTTCAAACTCCTTGGTTAGTTGGCATAGCAAGAAACAAGTTTCAGTTGCTTTATCAACGGCCGAGGCGGAATACGTTGCCGCTGGTAGTTGTTGTGCTCAAATTCTGTGGATTAAGCAACAACTACTAGATTTCAATCTTAAACTTGAACGTATTCCTATCCTATGTGACAACACTAGCGCTATTAACCTTACCAAAAATCCCGTATTACACTCTCGCACTAAACATATAGAAATTCGACACCATTTTCTTAGGGACCATGTTGAGAAAGGTGATGTTGTATTTGAACACGTTGACACTAAAAACCAACTAGCGGACATTTTCACAAAGCCGCTAGCAACGGAACCTTTCTTTCATATCCGCCGAGAACTTGGCATCCTCGACATTTCAGAGCGGGAGTCATAAATTGCTTACTCTATCTTATTTCATTTAAAACCATACTTTTGTACTTCTAACAAATTGACGTTTTTGCAAGTACAAGTATGTTGTTTATCAAGCTACTCCGGCATTAAGGTGATATTGTTCCATTTCTCTCTCTATCTCTCTCTAATAACTCTCATGATCAACAATTGTATCGTTTGACCTATGTTGCATATGTATGAAACTTTTTTTTGTATGATAAACTGTTTGGATGCAAATTGTTTTGTGGCATTTTAGGTAGGCATCAAATATGGCTTGATATGTGACATTAAGTGCAAATCTACATTTGTGCATCCGAACTGAGCTACACACCAAATCTGAACAGTTCAACTCTTTTTCAACAAGAATGAATGAAAGATTTGCAGCTTTCACAACTGCCCATGGATACCAAGAAACAGTCGTCTCTCGCAGCATCAATCGCCTGAATCAAGCAGTGGATTACCTCACTGATATGGCTGATCCATATCGTTATCCGTCTTCCTTTGATATGGGCAAGGGACAAGGATATTAGTCATTTGTTTTTGCATTTGCTCATTCTCCATGTTGTTTTTGTTATCATGTTCTGTTTTATCTCTCCTAAGTGCACACTAATGTTTGTTTTACAGTCTTGATTCCTATAAAATGTTATGACTTATGTGTCCTTAATCTGGTTTAATCTATTTTCAATATTTTGCTCATTGTCAATATTTTGTGTGGATATTGGTATATGATTACTTATTACCTGTTGAGTATTTTGTTAATTGTTAATATGCCAAAACTTTACCTTTCTCCATCTCTTTTTGATGTTGTCAAAGGGGGAGAAAAGACAAGTAGATTGTAGACCACAACAGCTATGACTGTAAAAGAAAGGGGGAGCTTACTACTATGTTAAAGATATCGCATGTTGTGTTCACCAAGCTTCGCACAGGTTTGTCATCATCAAAAAGGGGGAGAATGTGAGGGAAAACTGTCTCACAACATACGTTCTCAAGTTTCGATGATGACAAAGTACAACCTCGGATGAATCGGAGTCGTCATGCATACTTACGATGATGACAAAGTACAACCTCAGATGAATCAGAATCGTCATGCAATACTTAACATATTACATCCTTCCTATATCCTTTTAAATCATCATATTTAATTGGCAATATATGTGACTAATGTTTGGTCGTGACAAGATGCACGAAACAACAAACATATTTATGTTTTTGCAGATTTTTGAACCATGAGCCGACCATACCGTCAGCACACAGTTTCATTCAGTTCACACGGGTCAGCGCATGGAACCATGCGTCGACCGCTGACTTGGCGCATGCAGGTTTAAGAATCAGACGGCTCAGCGCATGAAGATCATGCGTCGACCGCTGACTCGGCGCATGACAGTTTGAGTGTCACACGGCTCAGCGCACGCCGACCCTATGGTCGACCGTTCGCGCGCAGAAACAGAAATTCTGCTATGTTTCTTTGATCTGTCAACTGTCTGTTTTGTATATTACTATAAATAGCTGTCTTTTCAATTTTAACAATATAGAACATTTTTGAAAGCATTGTGAGAAAGTGTTCAGGTCAAGAAACGTGAAAGAGGTGCATCAGTGTTCTTCATCTTCATCGTTCAATCAACTCACAAATCCTCAAATTACAGATAATCAATTTTTTTTTTGCTGCGGTTTGTGGTTTGCTCGACGGTGATAAGGTTCGAACGCGTGATTGAAGATCCGGTTCGAGTGGAAGCTGGTGCAGGTGTTTCTTGGGAGAAAACCTTTGAGGTTTTACCTATCAAGACTACAGGTTTTGAAGGCTTTTGTTACGGAATCGTCGGTTCAACAATCAAGCGAGTGCGAAGGTGATTGATTAGCGGAAGGTTGATCAATCTAGTAGCTAGGGCGTTGAAAGGTTGAAGACGTTCCGGGTTCAATTTGGGTGTGTCTAAGATCAGCCGTGCCGAAGGTTTGATCAACGGAAGAGTTGTCAATAAGGTGGCTGCAATCGGAGGTCATTCACATCAAATTGGAGGACTTGATTCATCTTGAATCAAGGGGCAAGAAGTGGTAGAAATTATCAGCAACATTGAGATTGTTTGTATCAATTGTCTATCGATTCTTGTGTATAACTGTTCTACCAAACAGGTGATATCTATTCAATACATATCTCAATTCTCATTGTAGAATTGAGGGCAGACGTACCCCAACGCGAGGACGACTGGGGGAACTGCCTCATCAAATCTTGTGTTCCTTTATTTTCTGCATTTTCAATTACAGCTTAAAAATTAAGTGATTCTAGAATAAGTGATTTTGTCAAATTGTAGTATTGATTGAGTGAGTTGGTGAAACACTGTTTTTTAACTACTAAGTACAATAGAAATACTGTACTAAGGCTTTTTCAATCACTCATTCAACACAAATATCATTTAAGGTATTTGTGCACACCAACTGTTCGACAAAAGTGCTGAACTAAAATTGCCTTAATTTTGCTGCTAGTTTTGGTGTAATTTTTGTGCACACCAACTGTTCGACAAAAGTGCTGAACTAAAATTGCCTTAATTTTGCTGCTAGTTTTGGTGTAATTTTTGATCATTGGAATAAGGAAATAGTACGAGTGAATCACATCTGAGTTTTGCATAAAAGTGTGTAGTGATTTACTATCCGTTATCGTCTTAAATTCATCTGCTTGACGCATATCCGGCTCTCCAATAGTTGTTCGTTTTAGACTATATTTTCCAAGGCCGCTTCCGCATTTGAAAACAATTTTGAAAACCAATTTTATTGGTAGCGCCACTCAAATTTTTAAAAGGGATCTATTCAACCCCCCCTTCTAGATCCGTGCCTTAGTCTAACAATTTTCCCTTAGTTCCCTATTTTACAAATTGACCTTAGAATAGGTAATCATTAGGAGATAACATTTGATGTTCTTTAGAGATTCAAGTAGGTGATGATATTTCCCTAGGATTAGTTCTCCTTTCAAGTACTCCTTGCTTAATTAGGATCCTTCATTGTGGGTATAATTCCTCCTGTGGAGGAATTCCCTGCCTTTCACATTGGAGTTGAGCCTAAGCAAGCTCTCTAAAGGAAATGGATTTGGTTGAGTGTCTGTGGTAGGTTCCTGTGGAACTTACCTTGCTTCTCATCTCCATTCTCCTAACATTCCCTCATTCTTTCCTCTTTAGGAACCTTCTTGAGGTAGCATAGTCCCTCCTGTGGGGGGAATATGGCGCACCTCTTAAAGGAGCCAAACCCTTAGGTTTCCCCAAAGATCTTTTTGTTGGTTGAGTGCCTGGGATAAGTTCCTGTGGACCTTACCCTTGCCTCCCAACACCCAATTTCCTTCCATAGGATATAATCTTATTTGATTGCTTGTCATGGATTCCTTTCCTCCTCTTGAAGCTGGTATGGACTTGAAGAACAATTACAAACTTTGGATTGGATTGCTGTCAGAAGATTGCTCTGTTGTGGAGATTGCTGGCTTGTTTTCCCTGTTTGTCTGTTTTCTTCTTGTTTAACTGTATTGATGTGTATTGATGTGACTTGCTTGGAGTGTTGCATTAGTAGTAGGCTTCATGTAGACAACCATAGGCCTAAGAGCATCCTAAGGGTTGAGTTTCTCCCCTTGCTTGTATTGCATTAGAGGTTGAGTTTCTCCCTCTGCTTGTATTTTTTAATGGATGGCTTTGCTTGCTGGTATTTGGTAGAGCTCCGCTCCCTTGCCTGTGTGGTGTGTGGTCTGTTTGATTGCATTTACTTTCTTCTATCATCTTTGCCTTTATTTATATCTGGCTTGAGGTTGAGATGAGCTTGTGGAGGCTTATGCCCCACACATATTTCCTCCCTCACTTGCATTGCATGCATCTTTACGGTAATTTCTGTACGGTTATTTCTTTTACTGTGTGATTTCATTGCCATGTTCCCCTAAGAACTCTGACTTTTCTTATTCAAGAGAAGTTATGACAGACATTAGGATTCTAACCATGCATGATAACATTAGTTAGTTTCCCCTCTAACCTCAACCGTAGGACGAATATTGCATGATAACTATAGGATCGAGTCAGTTTCCCTGTAGAGAGTCTGTTTCTCTTCTTATCTCAAACAACAGTAAAAAACATAATAAAGGCAAGTTAGTACAAGCGCGTTACGAGCCTTAAGCTACTTGGGAAATGATGATTGAGTGGTCTCCTCTCAATCGTCTGGAGTGTTTAGTATATATCCTTTGGACGATATGCGACACATTCGCTCCTAAGTCATAGTCTCTAGTGTTGTGCAAACTACAGACAACTAAAAAACACTTCTTCCATAAAAAACAGAAAACAAAGATCAAATATCTTTTTGTCCTCTTGGACCCTAATCCCTTGGAAACCTTTTTTCAGAAGGAGAGTTCTGTTAACTTTCAGTTCTACCGCAAACGGTAATGCCTAAGTCTCCAAGGATCGAGCTGCAAACACCAACTGCTGGAACTGTCTATTAACTTTACTTGGATAAAAAGCAGTTGAACAAATCTGTGTTCTTCGTAGCCCGAACTACGTTTGCTCTGATCTTTCATGCCGTATGAAAGTACGTAGGCACGATATGCGAAATCTCGGCGAGCAACCTTCCCCCATAACCCGTAGTTAGGCGAACTACGTTAACTCTGATTTCTCGTTCCAGACGGGAATACGTAGGCATAAAGTGTGATACTTTGCTGAGTCATTTTCTTTCTTTTTAGACCAGACTTTTAGTGTAGATAGATATAACAAACCCGTCCGATAAACACAACAAGCGTGGATCCCATCGAGTACGATGGACGTGAGGGGTGCTAATACCTTCCCCTTGCGTAACCGACTCCCGAATCCAGACAGTGGTTGCGATGACCTTGTCTTATACCTTTTCGTCAGGTTTTTTCCGATCGTTTCCTTTCCCGTTCTGAGGGATAAATAACGAAAGGTGGCGACTCTTCTATTTTGCCGGCACCTTATTTTCGCAGTAGCGACACCGTGCGCGGAGGTTCCCTCCGTTTCCGTTTGAAAATGCCAGAATTTATACTACCCGTCTGATCGCATACTTCGCGTGGACTCAGTACGCACAACGAACGACTCAGATTGATTTCGCGAATTGCCTTCATTCTTCCCATATGCGTCCAGCGCTTCGTTTTGGCATGAAATAAAAAGCTGAGCTTTTTATTTCAGCTGGGCTTACACGTTACGCTATTTACACCTCCCAGCACGCGGCCCAATTGGAATAACATGTAAAACACGACTACCAGCACCCCCCCGGGCCATTTCCCTTAGTAAAATGCTTAGGTGAAATTCTGGGCCTAACCCTGTTCGCTGTTCGCACCCCTACACGCAAAGCCCAACGTGAATTAACACCCATGAGATATACTGATTGCACCTCCCTGTCGCTTGCGCGAAAATAAGGTGCCGGCATGACAGAAGAGTCGCCACCTTTCGTTATTTATCCCTCAGAGCGGGAAAGGAAACGATCGGAAAAACCTGACGAATAAGGGTAAGACAAGGTCATCGCAACCGTTGTCTGGGTTCGGGAGTCGGTTACGTAAGGGGAAGGTATTAGCACCCCTCACGTCCGTCGTACTCGACGGGATCCTCGCTTGTTTGTTTACTTGGATGGGTTGGTTATAATCTATCTACCTATCAAGGCTGGCTGAAAAAGAAAAGAAAAATGACTCGGCAAAGCGTCGCGCTCTATGCCTACGTATCCCCGTCTGGAACGAGAAATCAGAGTCAACGTAGTTCGGCCTAACTACGGGTGAAGGGGGAAGGTTGCTCGCTAGGATGTCGCATCCTATGCCTACGTACTTTCATCTGGTATGAAAGATCAGAGCAAACGTAGTTCGGGAAACTACGGGTTATCTCCTAAAAGAAGTGTTTTTTATTGTGTTTGCGATTTCAACCGCACTAGAGACTATGACCTGAGAGTGAATGCGTCGCATGTCACCCAAAGGGTACCATACTAAACATCCAGACTGTGGAAAAGAAACTCTCCCACAATCCTTTCTCAGATAGCTTAAGGCTCGTAACGTACGAAAGAAATCATTCATGATTACTGTATCTTAAACTGTTTCGAGATGAGAAGAGAACAGGCCCAACTAGGAGGGAGACTATCAAGTCCTACTGTTATCATGCCATGGATTCATCCTATGGTTGAGGTTTGAACAGGGAACTCCTAGATGTTGTCATGCATAGGTTTCAACCTAAAAGTCTGTCATCAAATCCTTATCAAAGGAAATGAGAGTCCTAAGGGATCATGTCAATGATACACCAAAACAGACGAAAGCATCAGCTTTAACAGTAAAATGCATGCAATGCAAGTGAGGGAGGAAATGTGTGTGGGGCTTCAGCCTCCACAAGCTCGTCTCGACCTCAAGCCAATCATGAAATAACAGTAATCATACTGAAATAAACAACATGCTATCGCGCAAAAACAGTAAACTGTAATCATACAGACAGAAAATGAAATCATGCCATCAAGCAAAATAAACACATGGGCAAGGGAGCTGGGCTCTACCGAATACCCGCAAGCAACGCCAAGCAATAACAATACAATCAGATGCACTCATGCTCTTAGACTGAACTTATTCTAAATGGGCTTAGTCTAATGCAACAGACAAGTCAGACAAAACACACAATACATCAAAGAAAACAGAAGAAAGCCTCAGCTCCTCCAGCAGCAACCCAGTCTTCAGACTTCAGAGATCACTTGCTTTCCAGGTACCAACCCTACAACATGAGTATCAACTCATCTTCTCCCTTGAGCTTCAGCTCCTTTGATCAGCTCTACCTTCAGGCTTCACTATCTCCAGGGATCTTCAGGCATCAACTTGATCTTCACAGAGTCTTCAGACTTCAATAATCTTCAAGGAATCATCCTCTTCAAGGCCTCAGCTTCTATCTTCAGGCTTCAATGCTCCAGCAGACAAGATTCAGTCAACAAGATGAGGTGGGGATGTTACAGTGCTCACTGACTTCCAAAGGATGCCATTGAGGACTTAACATCAAAGGAAAGGCTCTATCAAAGTTCTACCTTATGGGGAAAGGTCACTAATCCCTCCAAAGGAGAGAGGTGAATACCCTTAAGGGACTCTGTGTCATAGAGAAGAAAGGAGGTGGACAAGACACTCCTTGTTTATTGAACAAAATATTCTATCTAAGGCTCTGCCTATGACCCTATAAACCTATAAACAAAACAACAAAAGCTATGCTAAACTCCTCTGCAAGGTCTTCAAAGCTTCCATGATGATACACAAGGTCTTCAACTCAATCTTCAAAGCTCACACACTCAAAAGAGAAGAAAAACAAACACAACAATACAACTTATGCCTTTAAGCAACACACATACTATCCATACATTCAAAAATCAATGAAAAATACTAAAATACCATACAATATTCTAACAAAATTCTAGGGGATTCTATACATACTTACCCTTAACCCATGTATTCCCCATACACTAATTTGGCGTATAAACCCCAAAACAAATTTGTTCAAGTCTACCTATACAACTTAAACCCTAATTAAACTATCCTAAGTTCAATTATCTAAACTAATCAAATTTTATTCTAAAAAATCTAATAATAAATTCTGGGAATACTATAATTCAATATTAATCACCACAAAAAAGAATGGGCAAAAAATCTATTTCTAAATGTAAGAACAAAAATCTACAAGATCATGTATGAAATAAAACCTTCAAAATATGCATTTATTTGTAAAATATGGAAAAAATATCAATTAAAATATAAAATGCAATTTTTATATTTTGTAATTTTCTAGACATTTTAATGAAAATGTTAAAAAAAGAATGAGTTAAAAATATGCATTTTCCATTTAGTTATGAATTTTTGAAGATGAATGAAACAAAAAAGAAAATGAATACGAAATAGAAAGAAATAAGTGGAAGGGGTGCAAATAGAAAGAAATGATAGTTGAAATCATTGGGCCTGGAAATGAGGGGGGTGGCGTTAGCGAATCTGGCCCAAGTCTTCATTAAAATTCAGATTAAACTGTGGCCACAGGATCTTTGGTCAAGTCAAATTTTTCCTCTTCATCCAACGACTCTCCTCTTTCTTCTTCCTCTAGAAACCCTAACCATACCAGAATTTTCACTCCATGTCATGATCTTCTACTCCCTCTAGCTCACTCGTTTCTCCATGAAAACGTACGAAATAAAAACCAAAAACGATCCTCTTCTTGCCCTCTATCCAACCATGTCCATATCTCCTCTTGAAACCACCTAGAATGTGCAAACCGAAAGTACCAATCCTTGGTTCCACCATGAACACATGTTCTTCAACCTCAACAAACCTTGAAAACCTTGATGCTAGCTTGTTCTATATGTTGCACTGAGTATACTATACCATTCCACATGCATTAAAACTTCATATTCCAACCATTCTTGATCTTGAAAGAATTGTTACCATATCTTGAAACTCCATGAAATGGTCCTAAACTCATCATAAATGCTCCCTAGCTTGTCTCTATCTCATATAACTTAACATTAAACCCTAACAATGGCTAATCATGGTGATTGGAATCAAAACGTATTCTTACCAATTGGATATGGTGATGGTTGCTATGCCTTGTTTCAGCCCTTGCCAATGGTGCCAAATGATCTTTATATGATGGTGATGATGCTGGTGAAGAAAACTCGTGTTTACACCTCTTGAAAATGCCAATTTGAAGCTTCACGCCTCTTGGAGTGATGGAGAAGAACTCACAATCCAGCCACGATTTGATGTGCCTTTTTCTTGCTTTTCAATCCACAACAATGGAGAATGATGATGATGATGATAGCTAGCACAAACAATGGAGTTTGGGAGAGATGGGAATCAAAATGCAATTTTGGAGTTATGAGATGAAAGTATGGTTTGCAAGCAACTAGAATCACCAACCATGGCATGATCTCATCCTTGGGTATTTATGGAAGTGAAAGGAAAGATCTAGAACATATGAGAACCTTCCAAGGAAGTTCTAGAACTTCTCACGTAATGAGAAATTCAAAAATACTATTTTTAGTAAATCTCATAAAACTCATGATAAGTCTTCAAAATACCCTTATATGAGATATACATGTGAGAACAAGGCATTTTATGCAAAATTAAGGCTTTGGCAAACAATTTCTCATGGTACCTTAAAGTGCAAGAAACAAATTTACAAAGGAAGTCCAATTTTTAAGCCTAAACTCAAAAATGTGGATAAACCATTGTTTCCAAAATGTTGTTTCCAATCAAAATCATCTATCATATGCCCCATTTTGGATTTGTAGATCTCTCAAACCAAAATCCAATTTCAACTTTTTTAACTTATAAGCCTTTTTCAAGTCATTTTGACCATTTTAAAATATCCATGCTCCAAGCTTTTCCAAACTCTCAAGACCTCTTATCTAGCCTTAAAATGCCATTTTGAACAACTTTCATGTTTTGAGTTTTTTCATTTGAGGCTTGGAAATAGGAGATATGGCCTTTGCTTAAAAATGACCTATAACTGACAAATGACCAAAATACCCCTGTCTTGTTCAAACCATAAGTTGAGTTCCACAAATCCTATCAAGGACTTCTACCACTCAAATTAAAGCTAAGAAGATGCCCTACAACATTAATGTTTACCAAGAGATCATAGGAATCATCCTACTAGGGAAAAAGTTGTCTGCAAGTTGGGTAACTTTCAAGGACCCAGATTCACATACCTCTGCTGACCTGCAATTTGTCAAAACCATAACTTGAGCTCTGCAACTCCTATCAAGGACTTCCACCACTCAAATTAAATCTAAGAACAAGCTCTACAACATTCATGTTTTGGGGAAGATGAGATATCAATCACATCTAGAGCTAAAACTGCCTGGAAAATAGGGATCAAATTAGGGTTTTTCCACTGACAATCCTCAGAAACCCTAACTCAAAACTTCTCAAACTCCTCAATCATGATGAGTTGGTCTAGGAATTACCTTTACAACATCTCTATGCATCATTCCATGATCTCATGGCCCTTGGATTAAGTCTCAACCTTCTCCAAATCTTCAGCTGATCTAGGGTTGACCCAGTCAAAACCCTAATTCTACCATTCATGGCTGAATCTTCTGAATCCTTGCATAATGACCTCTATGGGCTTCATGATGGCTATCAAGACATCTCATAGGCTTTCTCAAAACATCAAGTTCATTCTCAAAGTCTCAGAATCATCTGAGGGGCACCCACAACTCTCAAGCTATGAAGCACACCATCCTGGTTTCAATCCACCCCTCTGAGGATCTCTTGAACTTTCTGATGAATGTATCAACTTTCAAACACTCAATGAATAAATAATTGTTGGTCAAATTTTGGGGTGCAACAGCTGCCCCTATTCAAACGGCTTGAACCTGACTGGGTGAGAAGCGAACGACTCTCAACCAATCAAGGTGCGAGACGATTGAATACCGGTAAACCCGAAAATTTGCCAACTGCACGAGCACACGGTACTCTGTGGGGAACAAATCTTCGAATATTGCAATGCTAGCTGCACGACAACTAGCTGGAGAGATATCGATCTGACATCGCCGTCAGTTATCTACATTAAATTCTTCTGATATTGCCTTCAGACAACCACAACACCCAACATCGCCGCTGGAAGACTAAATCACCTGACATCGCCGTCAAGAACAACCATAACTCGGGGAAACAAGCATCCAACATCGTCGCCAGAGACCTAAACCTGAATCACCAAAATACCCAACATCGCCGCTGGAGAAAATACAAAAATGAACAAAATACCCTGCATCGCCGCTGGAGAAACTAGAAGGATCTGCATCACCTAACATCGCCGTCAGAAGACTGGATCATCTTGACATGCCCAACATCGCCGCTGGAAAACCGAATCTGACATCGCCGTCGGAAACAAACATCCTCCCAGAGACACTCGACATTGCCGTCGCACAAACATCATCTCTACTGGGGATTTAAAGAGTTTGACCTCGCCGTCAAACAAACATTCAACCTCGCCGTCGAACAAACATCCAACCTCGCCGCTGGACAAATGATGATCTGACCTCGCCGTCAAATCCAAACGTTCAACCTCGCTGTCGAACAAACATCCAACATCGCCGCTGGACAAATGATGATCTGACCTCGCCGCCAAATCCAAACGTTCAACCTCGCCGTCGAACAAACATCCAACATCGCCGCTGGACAAATGGTGATCTGACCTCGCCGCCAAATCCAAACGTTCAACCTCGCCGCTGGACAAATGATGATCTGACCTCGCCGTCAAATCCAAACGTTCAACCTCGCCGTCGAACAAACATCCAACCTCGCCGCCGGACAAATGATGATCTGACCTCGCCGTCAAATCCAAACGTTCAACCTCGCCGTCGAACAAACATCCAACCTCGCCGCTGGACAAATGAAACAAAAGGTACGCTTACGTATTTGAAACTACTCCGCTGGGAATGAGAGACTTAACCGAGCACACTCTGATCTGGGGTTCACCCTCAGAACCATAACGAACGTCGGAATACTGCTGCACACTGCCTGCCGTAGAACTTCAACATTAAAGATACATGAAACCCTGGCCCCTGGCCATTTCCCGCTTCAGCTAGAAAAAATCTTCAAGTACTTCTGAAGATAGATGAAACCCTGCCCGTCGGCGATTCCAGCTTCAGCTAGAAAAGATCTTCAAGTACTTCTGAAGATAAACATCCTTGACCTTCAAGGATATAAAATTTTGCCCGTCGGCAACTCTGTAGGAGGTATCTTCGACTTCAGTCTAAAGAAATGGTCCTTGGCCTTCAAGGATACATGGATATGCCTTCAGGAAACTCCGCCTCTGCTATAGAGCATCCAAGACTTCAGTCAGGGATATACTTCGGCCTTCAGTCCGAAAAATGAATCCTAGGTCATTCATGACCTTGGGAATAACCTTGCCCTTAGGCACCTTCGCTTCAGCTTAGGAAATCTGCGACTTCAGTCAAGGAAATGATATCCTGAGCCATTCATGACTCTACGGGGATTCAAACACTTTGCCTTCAGGCAAAACTCCGCTTCAGCTGGAGAAACATCTTCGACTTCAGTCAGAAGAAACACTATTCACTCGATCGCGATCAATCATCACCTCAAGACAGCTGACTTGGTCTTCAGACCAATGCGGATCATCTTGAATACAAAATTTGGAACCTTGTCTTCAGCCACCCGTTGATTCATCAACAAGGACATCTGAACTCACAGGAACCTCTGGTATCGCCTTCAGGCACTTACGAGGTCAATCTTCAGATTAGACATCAATGTTGGAGCAGACACATCACGCTGCTAAGGACTTCAAGAATCATCTTGAACAAACAGCTCCGTCGGGCACCTTCAAAAATCATCCTGAACCGATAACCATTCTGGAGACTTTACTCTGTGGAGTATTCCAGGGATCTTCCTGGGCAAACCTTGCTGGGGACGCTACTGGGGAACTCAAGCATCATACTAGGCGAACAACTCGGGAAATTGCGCTGAGGTCTTAAGAATCGCCTTAAGCAAACGGCCCTGCTGAGGAATTCGAGAATCATCTCGAACTGACGACTTCGCTGGGGATCTCAAAAATCATCTTGAGCGAGCGACCGTGGAGATTACACCGGGGTCCTGGGAATCATCTCAAGAGAGTGACCTTGTTGGAGAGAATATCAGGAATCGCCCTGAGCAACTGGTCTCTTGGTGGAACACCTGTAAGGCAAGAATGATAGTGACCTAGATCATGCTGATGATGCATATGCTTCTGCGATATGCCCCACACGGTGGGAATGATATGCGTTTATGCTAAATGCTGTGCAATCATGCACAATGCTATGCAGCGTTAGATGCTATGTAGTGTTAGATGCTATGCAGTCATGCATAATGATGCGATCCCGTCCGCAAAATAAATGCTGGGGGGGGGGGGGGGAAACCCTTTTGTCAAGGAGACAAGAACTACTCAGGTAGAGGAATCATCCTGCTGAGGAGAACGTGGACACGCCAATGTCAATTGGCCTCCGTTCGGGGAATTGATCTTCCGGTCGACTGCTGCAGGGCAAACAACTTCAGCTGATTTCTGCAGGGGACGAAGCTCTACTTGCTGATATCAATCATGAGAATGAACTGCGTGGCCGCCTCGGCTACTCTTCTGGGGATGATCACTCTGTGGGGAAACAACCTCAGCTGCTCCACACTCCGCTGGGGAAAACATGGTCTGACCAACTTCCAAGGACTCGGCTCTCTTGGGCATCTGCAAACTCGGCTGAGGAAGGAGAAGTCATTCTGCTTCATTGGAGAGAGTGCAACTCTGGGGAAATACAGCATCAGCTGCCCCACGCTCTGCTAGGGAAACCACTCACGGTCTCAACTGCTTCCAAGGATTCTGCTTTTCTGCGGACTCAGCCGGGGAGAGAAATCATTCTACTTCACTGGAGAGTACGACTCTGGTGCGGAATTTCAATTCCGCTGGGGAAGAAAGAATCATCTGACTTCGGGAGAGAGCATGACTCTGGTGGGGAATCTCAATTCCGCTGGAGACTTTACTGGGGAAACACGAGCTTCGGCACCCGAACACTTCTATGGAATCTGCACTTGTGACCCGGTGCTGGGGAAACGACATCATTCTTTGGTGTTTGACTCAGCTAATGAGGTGACATTCTTTCAGGATGCGCCTGCTTGGGGACGAGAATCCTCTCTGCCTGGGGGAGACATATCAATGCTCACCATTCTGATTCTGATTCTGTGGATGAGAGACTACCGAACCCTGCTGGAGAAGGAGGGCTCACCCTGCTTCGGGGATGCGCACGGCATATCTGCCTACACCTGCAACAACACAAACAAACAGACAAGATACCCTTCTCAAAGGGGCCTATCCAGGTTATTATCTCGTGACAATATTCAGTTAATTAATTGTTTTAACAATCAATGGGCCTAGGCCCGTGAGTTTATGTATGCGCATTTTATCAAAAAAACATCGGCGTTTTCATTCGCAAACAAAACAGATAAATGCTAAACAGACAAGCAGAATTGTTGAATAATGTGCATTTTATTGATGATGGACCCCTGAACGGGCAAAAATGTTTTACAACAGAGGCAAGCTCCTGGAATGAGGAAGCCGCGCAAAAAAGAAAACATAAATATACATCAGTATATACAAATGTCGGCAACGAGGCGTAGACGAACACCATGAGTTGATCCCTCTAGGACCCACTCGACTTCGATACTTCTCCGATGCTTCAGCTTCGGAAGAGATTGATTCAGATAAACGGCCCTCAGGTCTTCCAAACCACTAAACAATGAAAGTCCTCATGCGGAACGCAGTCATTTGCTTATCCAAATCCCTAACTTTTGCGTGAACCGCCCTTTACGGGTTTTCAGTTCACCGGGATACCCTTTTTTGCCGAAGCCGCCCAGTGTAGGTTTTCGACTTCGCGGGTGCACATTTTTTCAATATATCCCTAATTTTTGCCCAAACCTTTTATTCTGTTTTTGGTTTGCCGGGATGCCCCTTTTTTGCCTGGACTCTTTCTTTTTTGTCCAGCGGGTCTCTTTCAAGCAAAGTATTTTTTAACTGCGTCCGCGTTCACTGGGGATGCAAAATCTTCACCATCCATCGTGGATAACAACAAAGCTCCTCCCGAGAAGACCTTGCTGACGACATACGGCCCTTCGTAATTCGGAGTCCATTTGCCCCGGTGATCGGAGTGTGGCGGAAGAATCTTCTTCAGGACGAGATCACCCGTCTGAAAGCTTCTGGGACGCACCTTCTTATCATAAGCTTTCTTCATTCGGCTTTGGTACAGGCGACCAAATGCAATCGATGCTAACCTCTTCTCGTCCATCAGGCTGAGTTGGTTCAAGCGATTCGTAATCCATTCTGCCTCGTCGAGTTTCACATCAACCAAAACTCGCAAAGAAGGAATCTCCACTTCTAACGGTAGGACAGCTTCCATACCCTACACTAAGGAGAAAGGAGTTGCCCCGGTCGACGTACGCACCGTCGTACGATAACCGTGCAAGGCAAACGGCAACATCTCGTGCCAATCCTTGTATGTCACCACCATCTTCTGAACGATCTTCTTGATGTTCTTGTTGGCTGCTTCGACGGCGCCATTCATCTTTGGCCGGTAAGGAGATGAGTTGTGGTGTTCAATCTTGAAGCTCTGGCACAGCTCCTTCATCATCTTGTTATTCAAATTTGAACCATTATCAGTAATGATCCGCTCGGGAATTCCATAGCGACAGATGATGTCCTTCTTTATGAATTTAGCAACCACCTGCTTGGTCACATTAGCGTACGAGGCTGCCTCCACCCATTTGGTGAAGTAGTCGATAGCTACCAGAATAAAACGATGACCATTAGACGCAGTGGGCTCGATCTTGCCTATCATGTCGATGCCCCACATGGAGAATGGCCAAGGGGAGGACATGACATTCAATGGGCACGGCGGCACATGAACTTTGTCAGCATAAATCTGGCATTTGTGACATTTCTTCGCGAATCTGAAGCAATCTGACTCCATAGTCAGCCAGTAATACCCTGCTCTCAGGATCTTTCTCGTCATGGCATGCCCGCCGGCGTGCGTACCAAATGTGCCCTCATGGACTTCTTCCATGAGTATACTTGCTTCTTTCTCATCTACACATCTGAGTAGCATGAGATCGTGGTTTCTCTTATACAGCACTCCATCAGGATTGAGATAAAAGTTTCCAGATAGCCTTCTTAGAGTCTTCTTATCCTGGGTTGACCCACCCGCCGGATACTCCTTAGTCATAAGGAAGGTCTGGATGTCGTGGAACCATGGCTTGCCGTCGTTGGCATCCTCGATTGCAAACACAAACGCCGGTCTATCAAGACGCGAAAGCACAATTCTTGGAGCCTCATTCCAATAATTGACTTTATACATTGAAGCCAGCGTGGCTAAGGCATCAGCCATCTGATTTTCAGCCCTGGGTACATGATGAAGTTCCACTCGATCGAAGAATGGAAGCAGCCTCCTGGCATAATTCATGTACGGCATTAAATTCGCTTGACGAGTTTCCCACTCCCCTTTAATCTGATTGATTACAAGCGCTGAGTCACCATATATGTCTAGATTCTTGATTCTCAAATCAATTGCCTCTTCTAGACCCATAATACATGCTTCATACTCGGCTTCATTGTTGGTAACTGGAAACGTCAGTCTCGCATTAAACGGGATGTGGGATCCGTGAGGAGTCGTGATGATAGCCCCGATGCCACTTCCATAGGAATTAACCGCTCCATCGAATATCAACTTCCACTGAGACTTCCTATCTGGCCCCTCATCGGGCAATGGCTCATCGCAATCCTTTGCTTTGAGAAACATAATGTCCTCGTCAGGGAATTCGAACTTCATTGGCTGGTAGTCTTCGATTGGCTGTTCGACAAGGTAATCAGACAATACGCTTCCCTTAATGGCTTTCTGAGAGACGTACTGAATATCATATTCTGTTAACACCATTTGCCATCTGGCAATCCTGCCCGAAAGAGCCTGCTTCTCGAAGACGTACTTGATCGGATCCATCTTCGAAATCAGCATAGTGGTGTGGTTGAGCATATATTGTCGTAGACGTTTGGCGGCCCAAGCTAATGCACAACACGTCTTCTCCAGCATCGAGTATCGAGATTCACACTCAGTGAACTTTTTACTCAGATAATAAATGGCATGCTCCTTTCTGCCCGTCTCGTCGTGCTGACCGAGAACACACCCCATACTATTCTCCAGAACCGTCAGGTACATGATCAATGGTCGTCCAGCCACTGGGGGTATCAAGATTGGAGGTTCTTGAAGATACTGCTTTATTTTGTCGAATGCCTTCTGGCAATCCTCATTCCAAGTAATCGCCTGATCTTTCTTTAAGAGCTTGAACATCGGTTCACAAGTGGCCGTGAGCTGAGAGATAAACCTTGCAATGTAGTTTATTCGGCCCAAGAAACCACGAACTTCTCTTTCTGTTTTCGGCGCTGGCATTTCTTGGATAGCTTTTATTTTCGCAGGATCAACTTCAATCCCTCGTTCACTAACGATAAACCCCAATAACTTTCCGGACCGCACTCCGAAAGTGCACTTGTTAGGATTCAGCCTCAGCCTGAACTTCCTAAGCCTTTCGAACAGCTTCAACAAATTGACCAGATGCTCTTCCTCCGTTTGGGACTTTGCAATCATGTCATCAACATAGACCTCGATCTCATGATGAATCATATCATGAAACAAAGTTACCATTGCTCGTTGGTAAGTGGCCCCTGCGTTCTTCAGACCGAAGGGCATTACCTTGTAGCAAAATGTTCCCCAGGGGGTAATAAACGTCGTTTTCTCCATATCCTCCGGTGCCATCTTAATCTGATTGTAACCGGAGAAGCCATCCATGAATGAAAACACGGAAAACTGGGCTGTGTTGTCGACCAACACATCGATATGAGGCAACGGGAAATCATCCTTAGGGCTCGCCCTGTTCAAATCCCGATAATCGACGCACATGCGTACCTTACCGTCCTTCTTCGGTACAGGCACTATGTTGGCGACCCACGGAGGGTAAGTGGTAACGGCTAGAAATCCTGCGTCCAACTGCTTCTGGACTTCCTCCTTGATTTTTACAGCCATATCTGGTCTCGTCCTCCTGAGCTTCTGCTTGACTGGAGGGCAATCTTCTCGCAACGGCAAGCGATGAACCACGATGTCAGTGTCAAGTCCAGGCATATCCTCATATGACCAAGCAAAGACGTCACTATACTCTCGAAGCATCTCGACCAGTCTATGCTTGACATCATTCTGCAGCGCAGCCCCAACTCTGACATTTCTGACGAGCTCCTCAGAACCCAGATTTACAATCTCAATATCCTCCTCGTGAGGCAGAATAACCTTCTCCTCTTGTCTCAACAAGCGGGCCAACTCTTCCGGAAGGTCTTCGTCTTCATCAATCTCATCCTCGGCTTGATAGATCGGGCAATCAAAGTCGTAGTGAGCCATAGAGGGTCCAGAGTCGATGTCGTCTGTTACGTGGATCCTGCAATAACAAGGGTTAAGTTTAAAGCAAGAATATGCAGGCTAGCACGAACCTCGTTGCCATTTTGCTGTTTTTCGAAATAAACATAAAACAGGAATAACAGAGAACACAATATTTGATTACGAAGAAAACGCCTTTTATTTATTAACAAAATGCATACACATAATCCAACAAGGCCCTGACAGTAAAACCACTATGCCCCGGGCAGGACATAGGGTTGTACAAAGATTGTAAAAAGCAAATCATTACTCTTCACTTGTCAGCTTGATAATCTCCTTGATGGTCCAATTGTGGAGGCGCTCGCCCGACTTGCTTGGTTGAATCCAGGCGTCAAGATCACAATCACTGTCTCCGCTGTCCTCCGACGCAGCGTTGATGCTCTCGAAAATTACTCCCCCCTTGGTGAATAGGATCGGCCTTTTCCCACGAGACGAGCTGCCAGAAGATGAAGCTTCAGCTCCAGGAGAATATCCCAATCCAAACTTATCCTATTTGATTGGTATATCCAAAACATGCCCCCAGCCTGGGGTGGAACCGGCTTCGACAACGGCCCGAGCTTCCTTAAACGAGGAGAGATTCAACTCTTGCTTCTCTGCGACGACGGGAGCTACCTCCTTCGCCTTGACGGTTTCAAATGCTTGGCAGAGCGTTTCATGGATCTCGCCATCCATTTCAACATATTTAAAGGACGACAGGTGGCTCACCATGATGTCCTCCTCACCGCAGACGGTTACTATGCTGCCCCCGACAGCATATTTAAGCTTCTGATGCAGCGTGGACGTCACGGCACCAGCGAAATGGATCCATGGCCGACCTAAGAGGAAACTATAGGCGGGCATGATATCCATGATATAGAAAACCGTATTGAATGTCTCCGGACCGACCTGAATCGGCAGGGTCAACTCTCCGAAGACGTGGCGCTTAGTTCCATCAAAGGCCTTCACGACCAGATCACTGGGCGTGCACAACAATCCACGGGTATCCAATTTCATCAGTGCCTTTTTCGGAAGCACATTAAGCGAGGAACCCGTATCCACCAGGACATGTGACATAATAGTGCCTCTGCATTCTATTGAGACGTGCAAGGCGCTATTGTGATCTCTTCCCTTGGGAGTCAGCTCCAGATCTGTAAATCCCAGCCCATTACCAGCATTAACATGGGCCACCACCTCCTCGAGTTGATTTACTGATATCTCCTGCGGCACGTATGCAGCATTTAATACTTTCAGTAATGTGTTGCGGTGCGCCTCAGAACACAGCAACAAGTTAAGAATCGAGATCTTTGACGGAGTCTGATGAAGATGATCTACAATTTTGTAGTCACTTTTCTTGATTAGTCGCATGAACTCTTCAGCATCTTTAACCAGCAAGTCCTTTTCTGCCCCAGAGGGGACCTCTTCGACAGCTTTACCTTTACCCTTATCCACGGCGTCAGCTCGGACCACCTTCTCTGCTGCAACCTCTGCTGGCGCAAACACTCTACCGCTTCTAGTGATACCACTGACCTCGGCAAGATTCTGCACGGTCGATCCGAATGGCTCAAGCTCTATCTTCTGACCATTGCAGTAAACTTCGGCGCCATAATGCCATGGAACAGCATTAGTACTCTCGAACGGGATTGGTCCGGCCCTGGTGATAGTAATAGTAGGCGGACGGGGCGCAGAAATAGTAATAGGGTGACGAGGGATAGTAATGGTAGCAACTTCGTCTGCCTGCTTTAGCACGACCTCCCCTGATGCACTTTCAACGCTCCGGCTGAATTGCAAAATACCCTCGGACATCAGACTTTGGATACCTTCGATCAGCTGCTCACACCCATCAGGAAGTGTAGCACAAGCCATACATAACTCTCCACACCCAGGGAAGAAGCCCTTCTTCAGCAACTTAGCCTTGACAAAACTCAACGGCGTCTTCAACTCTTTGACATCAGTCAGCAAGTCCGCACTTTCCTCAGTGATAACAGCATTCACTTCGCCCCCTTATGATGAGGCATCGGGTTTTTGGTGACGTTGGGCATGTTGTCAGAAAAGTTGATAACCTTGGCGTCCACCAAGTCCTGCACTTTGTGCTTAAAAGCTTTACAATTCTCAATCGTATGGCCAGGTGCCCTAGTGTGGAACTCACAAGTAGCATTGGCATCATACCCCGGTGGTGGTGCCCCTGTTAAGGGAGCCAACGTCCTCTTTTGAACTAGTTGGAGCTGAAGCAACGTTTGCAGAAGCTGTGCATACGACATAGGTGGAGTATCAAAATGACGGCTTGCCATAGGAGCCCGATTCTGATATCTTTTATACCCCTGCTGGTTCTGCTGCTGAGGCTGCTGCTGCTGCTGCTGCGGTGGGGCAGCTAGGATATTTATGCTAGCAATCTGAGGCTGAGGGGCCTTGCCCTTTCTCCTAGCATTAGTGACAGCACTGGCATCTCCCTCTCGACGCTTGCCAGCGTAAGGCTTCTTGCTACTTCCTCCAGCTGAGGACGATTCGCCCTGAATTTTCCCGATCTTTATACCGTTCTCAACATGCTCGCCCAGAGTGATGAGAGCCGAGAATGTTCCAGACATGCCACTGACCAGCTTTTCATAGTAGATCCCAGGAAGGGTAGCCACGAACATTTGCACTAGCTCACGCTCAACCATCGGCGGTTGAACCCGAGCAGCCAATTCACGCCACCGCTGGGCGTATTCTTTAAAGCTTTCATTGCTCCGCTGTGAGAGATTCTGAAGCTGAACTCGGTTGGGAGCCAAGTCGCTATTGTATTGATAGTGGAGAACAAATGCTTCTGCCAGATCTCTCCAGGTGTGCACAGTAGCGGGCTCCAAACCCATATACCATTCGAGCGATGGACCAGAAAGGCTATCCTGAAAGAAGTGCATCAGCAACTTCTCATCGTCAGAATAGGAGGACATCTTTCTATAATAAGATCGGAGGTGGACCCGGGGGCAAGTAGTACCCTTATACTTCTCAAAGGTAGGCACCTTGAACTTGTGAGGAACTTTAAAGTCAGCAATCAACCCGAGCTTGGACATGTCAACGCCCAATGTGTTCTGATTTTCGATGTCTCTCATCTTGTCTTCCAGCGCTTTGAACCTGAGTCGAGCTTCAGCATTCAACTCTGCTTCTACACCTCTCTGAGAGAATATGTCATCCTGATGGTCCTCCAGCCACGGTTGAGGCCCCAACAGATTTCCTGTACCAGCGTTGCCGTTGACCGGCCCTATGTTAACATTGGCTCCCAGACTGCCATTGCCGACGCCTGCCGCGTTGAGTCCGAGATTAGTCATCAGATTGCCGTTAGCGCTGCCGTTGCCCCCGGCAGCAGGAACAACGTTCTGTGGAGTATCCACTGGAGGAGGAGTAGGCACGGCCCCTCCATGCAGTATGCCATTACTGTCAACCCTGGAGATCAGAGGTTGAACCAGAGTACGAAGCTGGTCTTGACCATTCGCGACCACCTGCATCAGCTCCATAAAACGATCCATCCGTTCACGGAGTTCTTGAACATCTGACTGCACCTGGTCCATGATTCTTGTCTGATTAGCGCGAGTTGAGTAGCGGTGGATGAGTCTTTGATCAATCCTGGAGGTCAAAAGCAGCTCGGAACCTGAAAAACCAATCAACAATAAAGGTTAGGAAAAGCAATAAGATATACACCATGCAAATATGCTTCATGCAGATGCATGCGTGTGTCTGTGTGCGTGGGAGATTTTCCCCCGATCCTAGTGCCTTAGTGACGGTGCTGATAATAATAAGAGGAAGAAGAAATCCGAGCCCAATCATGGAAACATCAATCTCATATATATATATATATATATATATATGGAAAGGCCTGTCAAGGCAGTACACAGTATCAGCGAGTACAAACCAACAGCATGACCTCAGCCAACAAGCCTGGTGATGGTCAGCATACATCAAAGATCAAAATCAACAGGAATACAACTAGTCAAGCACGGCCACGGGCGCGATACTCTGCTAATAACTCCTTTGTCTCTGAATGATCTAGCGAAGTGAGCAACCCCTTGACGAGTAGTTCCCTCTGCCTGATAGCATGCTGAAGCCCCTGAACTGAACTCTCCCAAGCGCCTTCGCCAAAGCAATCCTCCAGCTTCCGCTTCTTAGACTCAAACATCAGCTTATGCTCCTTCAGGCTAGCAATAGCTTTGTTGAGACGGGCTTCAGCGGAGTACCTGCGGGCGGTCTCTTCATCAAACCTCTGCTCACTGTCTTTTACCTCGGCTTCTAGCTTGGAAATCTGCAGCGTCAGCTTGTCTTCTCGCTCCTTCCTGGTGGCCATGGAAGTCTTCCAATGCTGGTCGAACTTAGATATTCTCCGATATGCTTCCTCCAAATGCTGCTTCTTCGTAGCTAGCACATCATTAGCAGCTCTGAAGTCTTGACCTAAGCGTTCCCGATCAGCAATCTGCTTTGCCAAGTCTGCACTCACCTGGCTCACCGACTCTGTTTGCCTTTTGAGAGCATGCACGGCTTCGTTCCTCTCACTTCGAAGCTGAGCTAACTCCTTCTCTAATTCTGCATTTGCCCTCTTCAGTTCATCACGCTCAGCTAATACCTGATTGTGCTGATGAATGGACACAGTGGTAGGCTCTTCGACTGGTGGAGGACTCTCTGGTCTGACATGAGGGAATAGCATCCCTATAGTGCTAGCTCTGGCTCTGATCCAATCGGAATAAGGAGGGTAGGCTTGGCTGTTGCTCTTCCCCAACAAAGGCTTTCCTTTCGTGTTGATATTGTTCCACGCATACTGAAGCTTGGACAACAACTCCCCTTCTAGAATACCCGTGAGGTACAGAGATTCCCGTACCTCTTCTTCCTTCGGAGGAGCCCTCAAAGCATATGCAAACTGACGAACTAGCAATGATGGATTGTAGTTGATGCAACCCTTCCTACCTATCAGAGGTACGTTAGGAAACCCACTACAACTGAAGATCACCTCGGTGCCTAACCTGTCTCTGTCAACGAACCAATCAATGTCTTCTGCCGACAAACTCATCAGATGCTCAGGCCACTCAGCTGTGGCTGCAGACAAGACAGAAGAACCCTTCTTAGGCAAATGACTATCAAACCACTTGTACAACAGCGGTACGCAGCATGAAACATTCTTCCCTCTCCGGTTCTCATTCTTGTAATGCACTGAATGGCAGACGTCTCCGATCAGAGTAGGGACTGGATTCCCTGAGGCAAAGATATGGGATGCATCAAAGTCTACGAAATCAGGCATGCTGGGAAATAGGATAATGCCATATATGCATAAAGCAAGGATGGCGCTGAAGGCGTCCCAACATTTGTCCTTAGCACACTGCTGAGCCTTAGCTATCAGAAACTGCAGAGAGAACCCTGGGACCTTGTTCCAACTCGTCACTACTAACTCAGAAGCGCTCAAATGGAGTGAGGAAGCCAAACCAACCAGATCAGGTTCAGCATCCATGTGGACAAAAGGCACTTGCCTTTTGATAGGCACACCTAGCATATCACCATACTCTTCCAATGTCGGCGCGAGAACGAAGTCATGAAAAGTGAAACACCTCAAGGGAGGGTCATAAAACTGCAGAAGAGCATGTAACCCATTCAACTCGGACGTAGAAGGTTTGTAAACCAGGCTAAGCAACCTGCCATAAGACTTCCTGAACCTATCCTTCACTGAATCCCCTGCCAGGGCTATCAAACCGGTCAGCTTCGACACATCGGGGGTCGGGAACTTGTATGCAACAGTCTTTCTGAGAGAAGCCATAATAGCAGCAGAAGACGAGAAATCCGGGATCGGGGAAACGGTACCTGCAACACAGACACACGTTAATGGAATGCAGATGAATGCGCAAACTAATGCAAAATGCAGGTATGCTATAATATATCCAGGTGGCTGCTGTGGAGATTCGGTATCAACAGTCGCTGATGAGAAGGAAACTCCGGTGTAAGACCACTAATCTGATCTACTGAGAATAACCATCTGATAGGACCAAAATTCTGTTCTGACAAGAGTAAGTGACTGATAATAAGGACCCCGGGCGCAAGATCAAGGAACATCTGTTGAAGTCTTCAGACCCCAAATCAAAAATCTGCCCTATCAAGAACAAACACACAGCTGCTGATGAGATCTTCAGACCTCACTCAAAATCTGCCCTATCAAGAACAAATAACATCTGCCGATGAGGTCTTCAGACCTCACTCAAAATCTGCTCTATCCAGAACAAACCACTGATGATAACATACTGATCAAAGCCTGCTCTATCAAGAACAGACAAACACCCGGCGACAAGATCCTCTGATCAAAAACCTCTTGCTCTATCAAGAACATGTTTGCAACTGAGAACCCAACATAACTGATTCACTGCCAAGAAAACCAGGTAGTCTGAAGGTCTAAGTTTCCTGCAATAAACCCAGTCCCACTCACAGGTATGAACCTAGACTGACTCAAGGTATGGCATCCTATGCGTTCATCAGCGTCACAGACTTTTAAAACTGATGATACGATTCCCAGAAGGAGTGGCATCATCAAGTCCTGAAGAGGCCTCACTTAGCTGAATCACAAATGATCGGTCCCCAGAGTCGACAATCCACCAAACCAGCAACCGTCTCAACCCAAAGGGTTGAAAGTGAAGCCAACCGGATGAACCTCGTCTGAGCGTGGATTTCATGAGACACTAGTGCCTGCAAAGCAAGCACGCGCCCACTAATTTCCACTCTAAGTCTATGGTGCACTCAAGCCTGGGTCTGGCTTCTCACTCAATCAGAACTCCCATCCCACAACAGCATAAATAATCATATTTTATTGAATATAAAATGCGGGAAATAAAGTGCGAGAAGTAAAAATGCGATAAATAAACGCAACCCAACAAGTAAACACACAAACGATAGGATTGACTCGCACAGGGAACCGTTGGAGTCCCCAGCAGAGTCGCCAGCTGTCGCTTGCGCGAAAATAAGGTGCCGGCATGACAGAAGAGTCGCCACCTTTCGTTATTTATCCCTCAGAGCGGGAATGGAAACGATCGGAAAAACCTGACGAATAAGGGTAAGACAAGGTCATCGCAACCGTTGTCTGGGTTCGGGAGTCGGTTACGTAAGGGGAAGGTATTAGCACCCCTCACGTCCGTCGTACTCGACGGGATCCTCGCTTGTTTGTTTACTTGGATGGGTTGGTTATAATCTATCTACCTATCAAGGCTGGCTGAAAAAGAAAAGAAAAATGACTCGGCAAAGCGTCGCGCTTTATGCCTACGTATCCCCGTCTGGAACGAGAAATCAGAGTCAACGTAGTTCGGCCTAACTACGGGTGAAGGGGGAAGGTTGCTCGCTAGGATGTCGCATCCTATGCCTACGTACTTTCATCTGGTATGAAAGATCAGAGCAAACGTAGTTCGGGAAACTACGGGTTATCTCCTAAAAGAAGTGTTTTTTATTGTGTTTGCGATTTCAACCGCACTAGAGACTATGACCTGAGAGTGAATGCGTCGCATGTCACCCAAAGGGTACCATACTAAACATCCAGACTGTGGAAAAGAAACTCTCCCACAATCCTTTCTCAGGTAGCTTAAGGCTCGTAACGTACGAAAGAAATCATTCATGATTACTGTATCTTAAACTGTTTAGAGATGAGAAGAGAACAGACCCAACTAGGAGGGAGACTATCAAGTCCTACTGTTATCATGCCATGGATTCATCCTATGGTTGAGGTTTGAACAGGGAACTCCTAGATGTTGTCATGCATAGGTTTCAACCTAAAAGTCTGTCATCAAATCCTTATC
Source organism: Lathyrus sativus (assembly GCA_963859935.3). Taxonomy (NCBI): domain Eukaryota; kingdom Viridiplantae; phylum Streptophyta; class Magnoliopsida; order Fabales; family Fabaceae; genus Lathyrus; species Lathyrus sativus. Next base: position 99,116,930 of record OZ012738.1, on the reverse strand, counting down.
AAAGGAAATGAGAGTCCTAAGGGATCATGTCAATGATACACCAAAACAGACGAAAGCATCAGCTTTAACAGTAAAATGCATGCAATGCAAGTGAGGGAGGAAATGTGTGTGGGGCTTCAGCCTCCACAAGCTTGTCTCGACCTCAAGCCAGTCATGAAATAACAATAATCATACTGAAATAAACAACATGCTATCGCGCAAAAACAGTAAACTGTAATCATACAGACAGAAAATGAAATCATGCCATCAAGCAAAATAAACACATGGGCAAGGGAGCTGGGCTCTACCGAATACCCGCAAGCAACACCAAGCAATAACAATACAATCAGATGCACTCATGCTCTTAGACTGAACTTATTCTAAATGGGCTTAGTCTAATGCAACAGACAAGTCAGACAAAACACACAATACATCAAAGAAAACAGAAGAAAGCCTCAGCTCCTCCAGCAGCAACCCAGTCTTCAGACTTCAGAGATCACTTGCTTTCCAGGTACGAACCCTACAACATGAGTATCAACTCATCTTCTCCCTTGAGCTTCAGCTCCTTTGATCAGCTCTACCTTCAGGCTTCACTATCTCCAGGGATCTTCAGGCATCAACTTGATCTTCACAGAGTCTTCAGACTTCAATAATCTTCAAGGAATCATCCTCTTCAAGGCCTCAGCTTCTATCTTCAGGCTTCAATGCTCCAGCAGACAAGATTCAGTCAACAAGATGAGGTGGGGATGTTACAGTGCTCACTGACTTCCAAAGGATGCCATTGAGGACTTAACATCAAAGGAAAGGCTCTCTCAAAGTTCTACCTTATGGGGCAAGGTCACTAATCCCTCCAAAGGAGAGAGGTGAATACCCTTAAGGGACTCTGTGTCATAGAGAAGAAAGGAGGTGGACAAGACACTCCTTGTTTATTGAACAAAATATTCTATCTAAGGCTCTGCCTATGACCCTATAAACCTATAAACAAAACAACAAAAGCTATGCTAAACTCTTCTGCAAGGTCTTCAAAGCTTCCATGATGATACACAAGGTCTTCAACTCAATCTTCAAAGCTCACACACTCAAAAGAGAAGAAAAACAAACACAACAATACAACTTATGCCTTTAAGCAACACACATACTATCCATACATTCAAAAATCAATGAAAAATACTAAAATACCATACAATATTCTAACAAAATTCTAGGGGATTCTATACATACTTACCCTTAACCCATGTATTCCCCATACACTAATTTGGCCTATAAACCCCAAAACAAATTTGTTCAAGTCTACCTATACAACTTAAACCCTAATTAAACTATCCTAAGTTCAATTATCTAAACTAATCAAATTTTATTCTAAAAAATCTAATAATAAATTCTGGGAATACTACAATTCAATATTAATCACCACAAAAAAGAATGCGCAAAAAATCTATTTCTAAATGTAAGAACAAAAATCTACAAGATCATGTATGAAATAAAACCTTCAAAATATGCATTTATTTGTAAAATATGGAAAAAATATCAATTAAAATATAAAATGCAATTTTTATATTTTGTAATTTTCTAGACATTTTAATGAAAATGTTAAAAAAAGAATGAGTTAAAAATATGCATTTTCCATTTAGTTATGAATTTTTGAAGATGAATGAAACAAAAAAGAAAATGAATACGAAATAGAAAGAAATAAGTGGAAGGGGTGCAAATAGAAAGAAATGATAGTTAAAATCATTGGGCCTGGAAATGAGGGGGGTGGCGTTAGCGAATCTGGCCCAAGTCTTCATTAAAATTCAGATTAAACTGTGGCCACAGGATCTTTGGTCAAGTCAAATTTTTCCTCTTCATCCAACGGCTCTCCTCTTTCTTCTTCCTCTAGAAACCCTAACCATACCAGAATTTTTACTCCATGTCATGATCTTCTGCTCCCTCTAGCTCACTCGTTTCTCCATGAAAACGTACGAAATAAAAACCAAAAACGATCCTCTTCTTGCCCTCTATCCAACCATGTCCATATCTCCTCTTGAAACCACCTAGAATGTGCAAACCGAAAGTACCAATCCTTGGTTCCACCATGAACACATGTTCTTCAACCTCAACAAACCTTGAAAACCTTGATGCTAGCTTGTTCTATATGTTGCACTGAGTACACTATACCATTCCACATGCATTAAAACTTCATATTCCAACCATTCTTGATCTTGAAAGAATTGTTACCATATCTTGAAACTCCATGAAATGGTCCTAAACTCATCATAAATGCTCCCTAGCTTGTCTCTATCTCATATAACTTAACATTAAACCCTAACAATGGCTAATCATGGTGATTGGAATCAAAATGTATTCTTACCAATTGGATATGGTGATGGTTGCTATGCCTTGTTTCAGCCCTTGCCAATGGTGCCAAATGATCTTTATATGATGGTGATGATGCTGGTGAAGAGAACTCGTGTTTACACCTCTTGAAAATGCCAATTTGAAGCTTCACGCCTCTTGGAGTGATGGAGAAGTACTCACAATCCAGCCACGATTTGATGTGCCTTTTTCTTGCTTTTCAATCCACAACAATGGAGAATGATGATGATGATGATAGCTAGCACAAACAATGGAGTTTGGGAGAGATGGGAATCAAAATGCAATTTTGGAGTTATGAGATGAAAGTATGGTTTGCAAGCAACTAGAATCACCAACCATGGCATGATCTCACCCTTGGGTATTTATGGAAGTGAAAGGAAAGATCTAGAACATATGAGAAGCTTCCAAGGAAGTTCTAGAACTTCTCACGTAATGAGAAATTCAAAAATACTATTTTTAGTAAATCTCATAAAACTCATGATAAGTCTTCAAAATACCCTTATATGAGATATACATGTGAGAACAAGGCATTTTATGCAAAATTAAGGCTTTGGCAAACAATTTCTCATGGTACCTTAAAGTGCAAGAAACAAATTTACAAAGGAAGTCCAATTTTTAAGCCTAAACTCAAAAATGTGGATAAACCATTGTTTCCAAAATGTTGTTTCCAATCAAAATCATCTATCATATGCCCCATTTTGGATTTTTAGATCTCTCAAACCAAAATCCAATTTCAACTTTTTTAACTTATAAGCCTTTTTCAAGTCATTTTGACCATTTTAAAATATCCATGCTCCAAGCTTTTCCAAACTCTCAAGACCTATTATCTAGCCTTAAAATTCCATTTTGAACAACTTTCATGTTTTGAGTTTTTTCATTTGAGGCTTGGAAATAGGAGATATGGCCTTTGCTTAAAAATGACCTATAACTGACAAATGACCAAAATACCCCTGTCTTGTTCAAACCATAAGTTGAGTTCCACAAATCCTATCAAGGACTTATACCACTCAAATTAAAGCTAAGAAGATTCCCTCCAACATTCATGTTGACCAATAGATCATAGGAATCATCCTACTAGGGAAAAAGTTGTCTGCAAGTTGGGTAACTTTCAAGGACCCAGATTCACATACCTCTGCTGACCTGCAATTTGTCAAAACCATAACTTGAGCTCTGCAACTCCTATCAAGGACTTCCACCACTCAAATTAAAGCTAAGAACAAGCTCTACAACATTCATGTTGTGGGGAAGATGAGATATCAATCACATCTAGAGCTAAAACTGCCTGGAAAATAGGGATCAAATTAGGGTTTTTCCACTGACAATCCTCAGAAACCCTAACTCAAAACTTCTCAAACTACTCAATCATGATGAGTTGGTATAGGAATTACCTTTACAACATCTCTATGCATCATTCCATGATCTCATGGCCCTTGGATTAAGTCTCAACCTTCTCCAAATCTTCAGCTGATCTAGGGTTGACCCAGTCAAAACCCTAATTCTACCATTCATGGCTGAATCTTCTGAATCCTTGCATAATGACCTCTCTGGGCTTCATGATGGCTATCAAGACATCTCATAGGCTTTCTCAAAACATCAAGTTCATTCTCAAAGTCTCAGAATCATCTGAGGGGCACCCACAACTCTCAAGCTATGAAGCACACCATCCTGGTTTCAATCCACCCCTCTGAGGATCTCTTGAACTTTCTGATGAATGTATCAACTTTCAAACACTCAATGAATAAATAATTGTTGGTCAAATTTTGGGGTGCAACACTCCCAGCGTGTTCCTTTATATTCATTTTTTCCTTTATTTTCTTATTAATTCCTTGTTTCATTTTAATTCCAAAAAAATACTTAATTTCTTCATAAAATCATGAGAAAAATACTGAAGATACTTTGACATGTCTAGAAAATTGTCATATTTTTTAATTGCAATTTTAATTCTTTTTCCAATTAATTTTGTATTTTTCTTTTATGTGTTGTTCCATGAATAGAAATAATATCATGTTAGCTTCTAGAATTTTGTTTCCATATCAATGATTGGATTTAATTTCTAATTTCTTACATGATGAATGATGACCCATTGTAGGATATTGTATGATTTTTCTTAAATTTTTTAGATGACTATAAGTTCTGTTTTGGAGTAGGGTTTTAGAGGCTTCCCCTTTTGGCCCTTCATTTGATACCTCTTGGTTTAGAATTTCTTTAGAGACCTTAAGCATAAATTTAGACCCTGAGCTTTTTTCCCTAGGTTCTCAACACATGTAGGGTCCCTTAGAAAAATTCGTAGGTTTTTAGAAGTTGATTTAGTATTTTAATTAGATTTAATACTTAGGTGGTTTTTAGGGTGCTTCTAACATAGTGCTTCCCCTAATTGAACTTCAATAGTGACTATTAGATGATTCTAAGTCTCAAATACTCTCTTGATAGAATAGAAGTTAAGAAGATACCTCATTAAAACCTTGTTGAAGCCATGGTAGAGGTTTTGTTTTCCCTAGCTTGGGGGATCCTTGTAGCTAGTCTGTAGGGTTTCTTAGAAGTGATGTGTTGCCTTTTGTCCCCTATGTGATTTTTTCCTTGGGCTTTGCCCTACCCTCTTTCTCCAAGTCTTGAAGAGGAGCCCTCCTAGGAGAGCCTAATCCTTCCTTTGGTTGGATTCTGTGCATTCCTCAAGAGGTTGAGCCTTGAATTGACATTCACTAGTATAGTACATTCCTTTGGTTTGTACTATCTTTCCCTTCAAAGTCTTGATGAGGATCCCTCCTGGGAGAGCCTAATCCTTCCCTTGGTTTGATTCTGTGAATTCCTCAGGAGGTTGAGCCTTGGATTGACATTCTTGGCAAGGTATATTCCCTTGGTTTATACACTGTCATCCATCTCAAAGTCCTTTTCTTAGGATCCCTCTTGGGAGAGCCTAATCCTTCCCTTGGTGGGATTCTGTGCATTCCTCAACAGGTTGAGCCTAAGATGGACATTCAGTGTTGATACACTTTAAACCAGTTACCTTAGATTAATATCTAGGGCTAATACCCAGTTTTCTATCCTATTGACATAGGATCCCTCTTGGGAGAGCCTAATCCTTCCCTTGGTTGGATTCTGTGTATTCCTTAAGAGGTTGAACCCATGATGGACTCTGGTATTGATACACCTCCAACCTGATGTAGCCTGGGATGACTTCCCTGTTGCTCATTTTGGGTTCTCTTCCTTGCTTGAATTGCTTGATGCATTAGAATAGGTTCATATTTAGAATATTTTAGGTTAGGAGCATGACTGCTTAGAGGTTGAGTGGGTCTCCCTCTGCTTGTTTGCATTAAGGGTTGAGGTGTTCCTCCCCTTTCTTGTGTGTTGTTTTTATTTTTATCTGTGTGTTTGTATTAGAGGTTGAGTCTGTCTCCCTCTGCTTGTCTGTTACTGTTTGGCTTTCGCTTGTTTGCCCTAGAAGTTGACTTTGTCTTCTTCTGCTTGTATTGCTGCATTGCATGCATTTTACTTACAGTTATTTCTTTCAGATTATTTCTTTGTTGTTGCTTTCCTTTGCCATGTTCCCTTAGGATTTCCATTCCTTCTTGTTCAAGTTGGAATGTGACAGACATTAGGGTTCTAACCATGCATGATAACATTAGGTAGCTCCCTCCTAACCTCAATCATAGGATCAACTTTGCATGACAACTTTAGGATTGGATCAGTTCCCCTTTAGTGCGTCCTTTCTCTTCTCATCTTAAAACAACAGTAAAAAATGTAATAAAGGCAAGTTAGTACAAGCGCGTTATGAGCCTTAAGCTACTTGGGTAATGATAATTGAACGACCTCCTCTCAATCGTCTAGAGTGTTTAGTATACGTCCCTTGGACGATATGCGACGCATTCGTTCTCAGGTCATAGTCTCTAGAGCTGTACGGACTACAAACACCCATAAAGAACACTTCTTCTTTAAAATACTTCAAAAACAAAGATCAAAACTTCTTTTGTCCTTTGGGGACCTTTAATCCTTGGAAACCATTTTTATGAGGAGAGTTTTGTTAACCCTCGTTCTACCGCAAACAGTAAACACCTAAGTCTCCAAAGGTCGAGCTGCATACACCAAACTGCTAGAACCGTTTGTTAACCCTACTCAGGTAAAACCTTTTGAACCAAACCTGTGGTTTTGTTAGCCCGAACTACGTTTGCTCTGATCTTTCACACCGTGTGAAAGTACGTAGGCACGAGATTGACAGCAAAATCTAGATTGACTTAAACTTTTTCAAAACTTTGTGTTTACTTGATATATGAATAACAAAAGGATGACCATGGACGTTTATTTCATCCATGGTAGAACAACAATCATATGTGCTTCTCTAAGGCAAAAGGATATTTATTTTATCCAGACATGAAGACTATCTTCGTTCGAGATACTTTCCTTGTAGGTGATAAGAGATCTGTGGAGATTTTGCTTGAGTACCCCACCGTTTGAGGCGTTTGTTTCACTTCTCCCAGTCCGTCAGCATCCACATAGCATATAAGCAGACAGCATGGCATGTGCATTTATTTGCAATCTTTGTGTTCGTTTTATTCTATCACTTTGGCTGTAGTTATCCCTAGGTGTTTGGGTGCGTCTTACCCCTCCAATTAGATTCGTCGACCCTAGGTAGAAAAAGCACGATGTTTCATTTTCCCCATGGAGTTCAATCCTCATGGAAGATGGTTATTTTAGTACAATCCCATTTGAGTTCATGCCTCAATGGTCGAGTCTTGCTTGGCAGTGTCTCTTCGGCTACTTCCCGAATTGAACTTCGGTCTTCGGCAATCACATCATGGATAATCTCCGATGTTTGAACATGGACTAAGTGTGCATTTATTTTGCACTTTATTCCCCAGGAAGAATATTTTCGAAGAATCTCTACAAAGACAGATATTGCTCCAACAATGTCACAGGTTTTCCTCAACAACCTACATTTGGACTGCAAACATCTCTTTATTTGAGCAACTCGTTTTGACCAGGATCCTATTCAAAACGACAAACGACAATTTCTACAAGACAGTTCATTCATCCTCAGTGGGTCTTTCAACATCATCAAATCATCAAAAGGCATCGCTTCATAAATTCATCAAAGAAGTTTACCGAAGACGTTACGAGACGTCTCTCTTTATTTGAGGGCTCACAGAATATTTTACAATTACAACAAGGATAGTCCGCAGGAATGCATTCCCCAGTGAGTTTACTTCACCAAGTTTATCTCCATCGAGCGACATCTCCCCAGAAAAGTTTGATGAAGATTATCGCATTAAGTCCTCCTTTTATTTGAGAAGGCATACATTACAATTCAACCGGCTCACATTTTTTTCTGAAGATCCCCGGTGAAGCTTTACAACCTCCAATACATTACAAATTACATCTACAAGTTCAAACATTTACAGTTTACAACGACATTTACATCAACATTTACAGTCTACAACGACATTTACATCAACATTTACAGTCTACAACGACATTTACATCAACATTTACAGTCTACAATGACAATTACAAACTACAATGATTCTACAATCTACAAAATTCTCAACAATTCGAGTAGAGACTAAGACCAACTTATGGTTCCCATACCATGACGCTCGGGGAGGTTCTACATCAGAGACTGAGACCAGCTCATGGTTCCCATACCATGACGCTCGGGGAGGTTCTATATCAGAGATTGAGACCAGCTCATGGTTCCCAAACCATGACGCTCGGGGAGGTTCTACATCAGAGACTGAGACCAGCTCATGGTTCCCATACCATGACGCTCGGGGAGGTTCTACATCAGAGACTGAGACCAGCTCATGGTTCCCATACCATGACGCTCGGGGAGGTTCTACATCAGAAACTGAGACCAGCTCATGGTACCCTTATCATGATGCGCGAGGGAGGTTCTGCACATTAGAGACTGAGACCAGCTCATGGTACCCTTATCATGACGCTCGGAGAGGTTCTGCACAATCAGAGATCGAGACCAGCTCATGGTACCCTTATCATGACGCGCGGGGAGGTTCTGCACATCAAAGACTAAGACCAGCTCGTGGTACCCTTATCATGACGCTCGGAGAAGTTGTACATTTTACTATTTCCAGTTGATTTCCAAAAGAAAAAAGATTTACAAAAAAAAAAGAAAAGAAGAAAAAGAATACAAAATAAAGCTAGATTGTGTCTCAATCAAGAAAATTCATTTGGTTATTACCGACTACCCCATTTTGGTAATAAGTTATCCCTCGATTGCAAGTTTCTCGTGGAACGTTTAAATCGCCATATCCTTGGCGTACGTGCTACTGTTATACTTTGGAGATTCCCCATTGGTGGTTGTATCTTGTCCCCCATGAAGTCCCGCCTCGTCGGGTCTGTTGCTCTTTTGTCTAGCATGTTGTGTCTAGTTCATCCCCGTGATATCTTTTCCTCATAGGACTGTCTGTCTTGCATTTTCACATCATTGCATATCATGTGCATTCGGTGGCATCTTAGGGCCAAAAATCCGTGCAATGTTTGTATTTAAGTCCCTCCTATCTCGTCGAGACGGAGATTTCTATCTCCATATCCCCGAATAGAAGTAACTTAAATAGGGGCATCTGTCACACCCTAATTTTTGACCTTAAGACCCCACTTCCTCGTTTTTTTTCTGTTTTCGTTGCACATCATCTAAGGCCGTCACCCCTGCAAAACTAACAGTTTTTACCCAGTTTAGGTTCATTTTGCAGACTTGTGGAAGAAGATTCAGAAGTCATGAAGGCTCTGTGTATATTATTGTCAAGATTTTTATCCTCTGAACTTATGTTGAATACTAGTTGAGATGAAAGAAGGGATAAACTTCATGTTGTACTACTACAAATGGCTTTTGTTTTCAAATTACTAAGCCCAACATCGTCATCAAATCTTTTGGTCATTAGAGATGGATTTATTGTGGAAATTAATGTATTTTGAGAGGGTGAAATAGCTAATGCGTCTTGAACCAAAGTTTACCAAGAATTCTTATTAAGTCTTTAATTTTCTCTTCAAAGGAAGGTCATTTCAAGCACTACGGCAAGATCCCACGCGTGCTGCATGGTCTGGGAGTTGTTTTTATGATGCTCTAGCCATATTCAGGTGGTGATGATGGATACTACTAAACCAATATGCTACGTTGGAACCCCACTCTATTGGAAGACATTGTATTAAAGTTTTTCACATTATTTAAATTCAAGCAGCCTGTGCAGAGCAAGTTCAAGGTGCAAACCTTCCTGTGCTAAAACTCAAACATGCCATTACATACAAGAATTAATAATCCACTGACAATACAACTTTGATCATTAAAGCAACGAGTACATAATCCCGCGATGGGGAACTATAACAACTGATGTTTGAATTCGAAAGGCTTGCAAAACCGAGTCGGTTTATCATATGGAGAGTATGAGTATAGCACATCACGATGCTTTGTTGGCGTTCCGCACTCGTTGCAAAATAGGCATCTCCTTTCCACTGATAGTTCCTTAGACCTCTGGATGGTTTAGAATTTTTTCTATCAACCAAAACTCAGTGTTCTTTGGATGTTAGAGAAAGTATGCAAGGATCCACAAATGCTTGTTGACATATTTGTGAATTACGACTGTGATCTTGAGGTGCCAAACTTGTTAGAAAAAATGGTTACAACTTTGTCCAAAATAGCTCAAGGGACTCAAATATTGATCCAAGTTCGCTTGCCGCTTCTCAAACAACTTCAGTTAAAGGTTCGTCACTTCAAGGTCTAATTCTGCATTTGTGATAGCCTGCGTCTATGATGTGCTCTTCCTATTTCTACTTCACGCTGGCTATGCTCCACGTAGTTTTACCTGCATAACAAGAAGAAAGCGTGAAGTTAACCACCACATTTGATTCAAGACAGCGACAACAACAATAGTTAGTAAATCAACAACAATCTAACAAATATGCATCAGAGAAGCAGGAATGTAAATACCAGCTTGAGCAACACGCCCAAATACCTGCAATATCAGCAGCAGCAATTAATATTACTGGCAACAGTTAGCTTAGAAGATGTCATAGCAATTGGATCGACGGCAGCCAGTTTCTTCACAACGAGATGCATGACAGAAAATACAACATCAGGGCCTTCACACCAATAACCAAGTGCTCTTGATCATCAAAAGCAGTTAATCCCAAAGAGTTCCTCTTGAAGCGTCCACAAGCATTGCTAGACTGCACACTGCAGGTTGAACGATTAAGTAAGGGAAATTGGCAAGAAGATTGTTACGAAGTTGCAAGCCCTGGAAATATTTACCCGACAAACCAATGCAGAGCATTCCAAGAATTACTATAAGATGTCAACAGTAGGACTTTTACTCTTCAATAACACAGTCACCGACTCAAGTTGCTTCAGTACGGCCCCCTCTCAAGATGCAAACCGTCAAACCAAGTCTCGACATTGGGAACAACACAATTCCTTTCCGCAGAAAAAACCAGTTATGACGGCCAGTCCAGGATCCCTTATCCCATCTTCCAGAGGAGAACATTGCTAAATTTGTTCAGGCTTGAGTTGTCCACTTAGATTGCTGCGTCTACGTACAAGGAGGTCTCCATCGATGCACCCCCGTGCCAAGAGATTAAAGCTCATAGATCTGACTGCAATGTGCCATTGAAGACAATGCCTGCAAGATAATAACAGAATCATATAAACACTGCAATGGTGTCAATGCCAATACCAATATTTGATCAGTTTCTACAACTTTCAGGATGAGAAGAAGATACGCATTACAGAGAGTAAATTAACACAGCAGCAACATATGTGTTAGAGGCAACAATGCGTATAGCAGCAATATCACAAGTCACACGCCTTACAGCAAGAATCATCAAGAATTACACTCACATAAGAAACATGACAAGACCTTGGAATAAAGCGAAGCTCATACCAGTCACTTGAAGCTATGGCAACAATCTCAGTAAGTCGAAGCTCGCAGCAGGTAGGGAAATACCACGCCTTGGTCAACCAGAGACACTTTGCTCAACCCTGTCAGGAGAAGTGATTAAAGTTGGTAAATCTTTGAAACAATCCGACGAACAGGCAAGACATCGATTAAGTGGGTTGAAGGAAAGCACAGGCCAGAGCTATACACGTGCACCAGAATTGGTGAGCTTCTCCAAGGCATTCATTGAGCGCCATACACCAGCAATTCACCCTGGGCTGTCCATTTTCTGGCCCAACTCGTTCGCTTTCTACACCCATCAAATATCATATGCAAGTTAGCAATTGTTTGAAGAATATACCGTTGAAATATCCAAATCTAAATCCAAGACATTGAACCTAGACAAATAAGATATTTAACAGATTTGATACACCAAATCAAAGATTGGATTTTCAATAAACAAGCATTGAACGAAATCGTTTGGAAGAGGAAAGATTTCAAATTTTCGTTTATCCCAAATTGGAAAATCCAATCAGTATTCAAAGCATCATTCAACACTCAATCAATACACTTTCAATTTGAGGCCTATAAAAGGAGGCTACATAGAAGGAGAGAGTCATTGAAAAAAGTTATCGTAAGGGACCGAAAAAAATTCGCAAAGCACCGTGAAAATCCTAAAACTGAGAAAACCTAGAAATTGAGAGGAAGCTTATCTTCGACAGAAGCGCCGGCCGGATTCAAAAGCTCGTCAACCACGCCGTGAAAGCCATCACTTTGAATCCCTCGCCGGAATCACGAAGCCGTCGCTGCCGTCCTCACTGAGCCCTCACTGATTTTCGTTGGGTAAAACTCTTGTGTGAATCTGATTATTATCACCATGATTATTGTTTTGCAGGTTTGATTGTAGCATGAAAGGAAAAGAGAGACGATGGATCGAGGGAAGGAGATTGGCTTTCGATTTGGGGATTTTTGGGGGGGGGGGGATTTAGGGTTCCGTTTTTCTGTTGTTTTATTATTTTTGTAATGTAATACTTAATCACACACAATCACCACACAACACTACTAATCCTCGCTTAATCACCCTAATCAACTTCCAAACCTGCCACCTAGTTAATTAATTCTGACTTAATCAATTATAACTATTAATCAATCTTTTTAGAATAAATTAATAACTTTTTTATTAACCATAATCAGTTTTTTTAATCCTTCTATAGTTAATTCATCTTTAATATTTCACCTTTATTTAATTAATTATTTTTACTTTTTGTTTATTTTCAATTAAATCAACCTTCATAAATTTCTTTATCTTAATAACTAAAACTCTTTTTTTTTTTTAAATCCTATTAATTCATTTAAGATCTTTTTGCTAATTAAAATAAATTAACCTTGTTTTTTTCTAAGTCAACTTAATAACATTTTACTAAATAATTTGTTTAATCATTAAAAACCCTTTTATAATTTATACCAATTAACATTAAAACTCCTTTTTTAGGAACAAATAATAAGAACAACTCTCTTTTACTTTATAATTAATCCTTCTTAATAGTCATAATGCTATTTTAATAAACCATTTCACTTAGGTTTTATAATAAAAGTAAACTATTGTAACCTTTTATTTAAAACTTTAGACCTTAATTTATAAATCAACTCATCTAAAATCGAATAAACATTTTCTTATAATTAAAACTAAAATCAATCCAACTCTTCTCTTAAAATCAATCAACAGCGTAAAATGCAACCTAATCGTGCACACTCACATTCACGACACAATCACTCTCACACACTTCAGCGCTTTCATGCGTATGTGTATGATTTTATTTCCGCAATTTATTTTACAAGCAATTTTCATTACCGTCATTTATATTTCCGCCTTGCATTCCGTCCAAAGGAAGAATCTGCGCATGATCCCAACAATTGTGCGTATGCATCATTTGCATCATTTTCCCCATGATCCTTGATCCCATTCAAGTCGATCTTTTAGGATAAATCCTACCCCATAGGAAGGACCTTCCTTTTATTTTTTACAACATAGAAATAAAAAATAAAACAATTCAAACACACTATTCAAACACAATAGAGAAAGATGTTAATCATCTTAAGTGAGATAGAATCTCCACCCCACAAAAATACAATCTCTTACACTTGAGGCGGTTAAATCTCCCTTAGGATGACAACTCGTCTTTTCTCCTAAAATCAATCAATCAACTACCCTAAACCCATAGGAACTTTGACCACAGTCAAAAAACTCCTCAAACCCTTTAGGGGAACTACAGATACTCTGATTCCACTCCCGTAAGGATATGTAGGCATAAGATGCGATATCTTATCGAGTATATTAGAAATAAACCCCTAGGTCTTTAAACCTTTAAGCATATAAACACTTAGCAATAAACAAACGTAAAACAAGAGGTTCCTGTAGAGTACTACAGAAACTTAGGATGCTAGTACCTTCCCTAAGTTTAACCAACCTCTGAACCTAAACTCTCTAGCTTGCATTTGCATTGCATTGTGGGGATTTCAATCTTTATCCCTTCCTTTGGACAAATCAAATTTCGGTTGCAAATTGAATTAAAGATTCAAACTAATCAATAGTTTGGTATCCAAATTTCATCGCAACACTTTGCTTGCATCAATTCCCATGTAATCCACACTCAGACGAGGTTCTCTTTGATGACTTCCCATCGGTCCTTTAGACCCGAGGAGATTTTGGATTTGAGGATTGTCGACTCTGGGGACCGATCATTTGGGATTCAGCTAAGTGAGTCCACTTCAAGAGATGATGATGCCACACCTTCCTGGGTATCGTATCATCGTTTCTTGAAAGTCTGTGACGCTGATGAACGCATAGGATGCCATACCTTGTCCGTGATTAGGTCCATACCTGTGAGCGGGGTCGGGTCATTGCAGGAAACTTAACCTTCATACAACCTGGTTTTCTTGACAGTGAATTAGTATTGTTGGTATCCGAGGGTTCTTATCATCATAGATGTATTCATTCTTGAAAGTGCATATTTATTGGTCCTCCTCAGGGTTTTATTATCAGAGCAGTGTTGTGATTGTGTTGAAACAGAGCCTTGGTCTCCTTAACAACACAGTCATCTTGATCTCCCGCTGCATGATTGCATTTTGCATTGTTTGAATCCTCATTTGCATATCATTAACGTGTGTTTGTATTACAGGTGCATATTTCTCCCCTGGTTCTAGTGATCTTGATCCTCATGGCTGATATGGCATCTCTGAAGAAGACTGTGGCTTACAAGCTACCCACACCTGACATCCGAGAGTTACGGGCCTTAATTTCTTTGGCTGGTAAGACAGTGATGGAGGATTTCAGAAATAGTTATGGGAGACTTCTGGGTATGGTGTGTAAGCTTTCTACGTACGAGTTGAACGGCCTCTACGCCCTTCTGCAGTTTTATGACCCGCAACTCAGATGCTTCGTTTTTCCAGACTATGTCCTAGCTCCGACCTTGGAAGAGTATTCTGACTTGCTGGGGGTACCTTTGTTGAATCAAATGCCTTATTACCGAATAGATGGTGAACCTGACTTGGGTAAGTTGACTACCACTCTTCATGTAGATGATTCAAAGTTGAAAGGGATGGTGTTCAGAAAGATTGGAGTCCAGGGTTTCTCTTTACCTTTCCTGATGGAAAAGGCCCGAAATTTTGCCAAGAAGGTTCGCTGAGACGTATTCAATGCCTTCTTAGCCCTTTGCATTTATGGGATCGTGCTATTCCTAAGTCATCCGGACTTCATAAGTATGGATGCCTGCCATATATTTGCTTCCGAGAATCCAGTACCCACTCTCCTCGGAGATGTCTACCATTCAATTCACAGCAAGAATGAAAACAGAAAGGGAAAAAACGTGGCATGTTGTGCTCCTTTACTGTATAAGTGGTTTGCTAGCCATCTTCCTAAGACGGGGCCGTTCATTGATTCTACCGAGTCTTCACCCTGGTCTGCATGTTTCATGGGTTTGTCTGCTGACAATATTATCTGGTTTGATAGAGATTTATTGGGCAAAGAGATCGTGCATAGCTGTTGTGGATTTCCTAACATCCCCTTGGTCGGAAGGAATGGATGTATCAATTACAACCCCTCTCTGCTAGTACGACAATTTGGGTATGCACTACGAGGTCCTCCTGAAGAGGAAGAGATACAGGAATCTCTGTATCTCATAGGGTTGCTTGAAGGTAATACTTTGGTTAAGGTACAAAATGCTTGGAACAAAATTCACCGAAAGGGAAAAGTCGTGCTAGGAAAGAGCAATAACAAGGCCTTTGATCCATATGTGGCTTGGGTCCGAGAAAGAGCCGCCGAGTTTCTAATGTCGTTTCCTGCAGTGGAACCATTGTATCCTCCCGTGTACAAAGAGCCTACCACAGTTGATATTCAGAAGTTCAACCAAGTACTCCGAGAGGAAGAAGAGCTACGAAAAGCTGGAAAACGAGATTGCTCAACTTCGGAGAGAAAAGAACGAAGTCGTACATACCTGTAAGAAGCAGACAGAGATAATCAACCACCTGGGCGCTAATTTGACCAAGGAGACCGATTCTAGAGAGCGTCTTGGGTTAGACCTGAAGGCAGTGCATAGCGTGTTGACCACCAAAAAGCAAGAGCTGGATAGGGTGTACCAGAAGTTATCCAAGTACGAGACGTTGTGGAGCATCACCCTAGCCAAATACAAAGAGCGGGAGGAAAAGCTGAAGCAGCAAGTAGCCGAGGTAGAAGTCCAGATTGAAATCAAGGACAAGAAGATTGAGGATGAAGTCTCACTTCGACGCGACACTCGGTATAGGTTGGTTGACGCCAAAGCGAATCTACAAGATTGTCAACTCCGAGCTGGTGCCAAGAGGAGTAGGGTGGAAAACCGTTCTGAAGAAGGTGTTTGCAGGGACGTTACCGAAAACCTCCCAAATACCGTCAGGCAGATGGATTTGCTGATCCAGGGTTTGCTCACTCAGCCTGACCATCCCGCTACGAAGAAGTTATTAGAGGATTTTTGTGCCTGTAGCCGCACTTGATTTCTTTATATTTCTTTGTATCTTTTATGTGTTGATGTGCTGACCACTGCCAGGCCTATTGGTTGGGGTCACGCCTTTTGCTTCAGTTGTATGTGATTACAGTTGTACGTTGCCCACACGGGTTTTTCAGATAAATATATGAGGATTTCTTTTCCATGATTGGGTGTTGGACTTTATTTGTCTTGGAAATTAGGATCGGGGGGAATCTCCCCAAGGCACAGACACACACATTTGCATTTGCATGAATCATTTGCATAACAGGTACCTCCGACCTGTTTTTCTAACCCTCTGTTGATGCAGGTTTCAGGATAGCCGATCAGCGAATTCATCGTTACTCTACAAGAAGTAATTTCAAGAAAGCTATGGATCAAATGCAAGCTGAGATGCAAGAGATACACGACAGGATGGCGCAATTCATGCAGGTCATTGAAACTGTGGCCAAGGGCCAAGAGCAGCTTCAGACTCTGGTGCAGCCTCTGATTGCACGGGTTGACGGTCATGGTGTGCTACATGGTGGGGTTGCTACTAATCCTTCTCAAGTCGGGACCCCTCGAGCGGGCGATACTGTATCGGTGGTCGTTCTCAATACTACTGAGAATGGTAATGGGGTTGGGAATGCGAATGTAGCTGGTAATGGTAACAGACATGTGGAAACCAACAGAAATGTTGGGGCTGGAAATGCTGGCTTTAATGTTGGAACTGGGAATGCTGGTTTTGGGGTTGGTGCTGGAAACACTGGTGTAGGTATTGGTGTTTCCAATGCAGGCTTTGGCAATGCAGGCTATGGCAATGCAGGTTTTGGTAACGCAAGCAACAATGGTGTTGGGATGGGTGCCTACAACGCTGGTTTTGGGTCGGGTGTTGCTAATCAGGGTTTTGGTAATGTGGGGTATGGTCCCAGGTTTAATCAGACTGGCTTTGGTCCTAATGCCGCTTACGCTGGGTATGATAATGAAGATTCCCATTGGGGCGAGGATCGTCAAGAAGATGCTTTCCCTCCGCTGGGCAGGGGTTTCGAAGGGCCCACAGAAAATGACCGAAGGTTCAAGCTGTTGGAGGAACAAGTAAGAGGTCTTGCCAATCAGAATTCCATGGGGTTGGACATGGCTAATATGAGGTTGGTTCCTGGCTTGAGGGTTCCGCTCAAGTTCAAAGCGCCTACTTTTCACAAGTATAACGGGGATACTTGCCCTAGAGTTCATGTACGGTCTTATTATCGAAGAATGTCTGCTTATTCGAGTGATGAAAAGATGCTGATGCATTTTTTTCAAGATAGCTTGTCTGGACCATCACTGGAGTGGTATATGGGATTAGAGCCCACTCAGATTGGTAGCTGGAAAGAGTTGGCGGAAGCCTTTGTAAGGCATTACCAGTATAACAGCGACCTTGCTCCCAACAGGGTCCAACTCCAAAATCTTTCTCAAAAGAATGGCGAGAGTTTTAAAGAATACACCCAGAGGTGGCGTGAGCTTACAGCCAGGGTGTAGCCACCCATGGTAGAGCGTGAGTTGACAGATCACTTTATGGGCACTTTCTCTGGTATGTATTATGACAAGCTTCTCGGTTGTAGGATGGGTAGTTTTTCTGATATGATACTCCTGGGAGAGCGTATAGAGAATGACATCAAGATCGGAAAGATTCAAGTAGGAGAATCAGCCTCAGCTGGAGGAGGGAGAAACGTATTTGGAAATAAAAAGCAGGGAGACACTAATTCGGTATATAGTGCTCGGAATAAAGATAGAAGTCAGAATTATCGCGGGCAGCAGATTGCCAGTGTGACAATTCTCGTACCTCAACAGCAACAACAACAGCCGCAGCAGCAACAGAGACAACAGAATTCTGCTTCGCAAAGGTTCCAAGGTTGGGATAGGGCCGTGAAAAGAGTATTTGATGTGCCTCCAATGCCGTATCCTCAGCTTTTTCAAACTTTATTACAACTGTAGCTTGTTGAGAAAAGGACGTTAGCTCCGCCGAAGGGCACGCCTCCTTTTGGTTATGATGCCAATGCACATTGTGAATTCCACTCCGGGGCACCCGGTCACGGCATAGAGAATTGTCATGCATTCAAGCACAAGGTACAAGACTTGATCGATAGCAAGGCAATCAACTTCTCCGATGATGTTCCCAACGCGGTACAGAATCCTCTGCCAAACCACGGACAAGCTGGAAGCGGTTGAGTCGCCAACAAGTCAAGATACAAGGAGCCCAGTTCCTAGAAGCTGGCAATCTGCATTTTTCATGTCATTTCTTTACATTTGTAATTTCTTTCCTGTCAGAATGCAAATTTCGTTTGTAAAACTTGTTGTTTTCAATTGATATTGATAATGAAATAAATATGCATGTTTTGAATTAATCCATTCGTGTTCACTCTATTGCTTTCTTTTATTTCAAAACGCTTGTTTAAGCGGAGTCCGGAAGGATGACGAAATCCAATGATGCGTAAGCTTCGGATTCTATGCTTTTGAATAAAAACCTGTTGATGATGTACATGCATTGTTTCAAATCCCAAACACCGAAGATATAAGGAAGATAATCCCTTGTTAACCCCTTTGAGCTTAGTTGTAGGAGTTTCTTTCTGAAAATTAAAAACCCTCAATCTTAACCCGGGGCAGGGTAGGTGTCAGTTAATTTGACCAAGCATTCAAATTACAAAAGGAGTGTTCGTTCGAGGATAGATCACACCTATATAGGTCGTACCTAAAAAGCCACAATGGTTAAGCCTGGTCGATTAGGAGTGAAACAGTCACAATCTTTTTAACAAGTCATACGAGCCGATGTCATACGATTTGTTCCAAAAAAAAGAGAGAAAGAAAAGAATCAAAAAGGAAAAAGCCCGCTAAGTCGAATCTTGAAAGCAAGCGACTTAGGCAAAAATTAGGGTACCCTGCTGGACTTCAAAATTGAAGAAACTCTAAAGAGTTAGTCCAGGCAAAAGTTAGGGGAAAACGAAAAAACGAAAAACGAAAATAGAAAAGGGATTGTGAAAGAAAAATCCTCAAACAAGAACAAAATCATGTGGCTCCGGGCGCCAAAAGACGAAAAGGGAGCGACTGTCACTTCGAAAAGTGTAATTTCTTGAACTGTCACTCAACCTTTGAAAGGAGAACGCTAAGGTCGAATTAGCTGAACATAGGATCGGAGAATATCAAGGAGAATGAGTGGGTTAAAATGAATTTTGAGTCTTTATCTTTTCTTTCATAAACCGTGAACCTGACCACGTTACAACCTTTAAAAGTCCTAATTGAAATAGGTTTGTTTCGAAGGCATTCTTCGGTAAAGATCGATTCATACATTTTATGTCATAAAATATTTTCCAGTGAACATATTGGATTTTGAAGACTGCCATATGCATTGCATTTGATATATCTTTTATCCAGAACAATTTGTTTTACTATTGATTAAGCGCTTGACAGCGGGAAAGTTTCCACGATGGAAAGATTTGATCAGGACAGAATGCAGGACGCTAGAATACCCCGGCGAACCGGGGCAAGCTATGTCAAATGATCGCGGCATGGGATTCAGCCATCCAGAAATCAGGTAATCCGGGGCAATCAGGTCGAGATTTGACAATTCTCTCGCAGCCAAGGGTACTACTCCCCACAGATCAGCCCATGAGGGGCAAAGTCATGACAAGACTGGGGCAAGTCACCCCGAGAGCGCCAAAGTTATCCTTATCCTGAAGGAGATTAACTTGAAGCACCTCTGTGAGGTTCGAAGTGCTGAAGATGTTCGTATTAAACCACCAGAGTACAGAGATCTCGAGTTTCCTTTTGAAAGGATATGAAGAAGATCCCGCAAGCTGGGGAAAAAGCTGAAAGCGAAGGAGCCGTTCCTCTCCATATCTGCAGAGTGTGTCAAAAGTTGTTATAGATTCTGGGGCAAGCCGTTTCGAGTTCGTTTCATGGCATAGATTCTGGGGCAAGCCGTTTTGAAAGGTTATTCCCCATGCAGGATTGTCCTTTCTTTTCTCCAGCAGGTCGTCTTTCCTCCAATAGGTTGATCATCCTCTGCAGAGTTCGTAACTTCGGATATGTCAGGCTATTCCCCAGCAGGATTGTTTCTTCCCCCAGCGGAAGTTTGGTTTCGTTCCCTCAGCATTTATTTTGCGGGAACGCCTCTTTGCATTTGCATCGTGCATAGCATCTACCCAAACGCGTAGCATTTCCATTCCGTATGGAGCATTACGCCATTTTTCAAACATGTGCATTTTGAAACATAAGCCAGGTTGGTTACCTCTTTGTTTTCAAGTGTTTTTCTCTGCAGATGATCGGAATTCTTGTTCAGGATGGTTTTCGAATATTCAATTTTTGGCATGAGATATGTGATGATGGCATTCGTCCTATCATGTGTCCCTCATCGGAGTTGCTTGATTGAGTTTCCCTTCTTCCCCAGCGGAGTTTTCCTCAGATTGTTGTTGTGTCAGCATTAAAAGACTTCAGGATTAGACCTTTGGAGTTGTTGCCCATTTTTGTTCAAGATGGATGTCTGGCAGTTGACGTCAGAATTTCCCCGTAGAGTTGCTTGTTCAAGTCTTCGGATGCCCGATTCGCGCTTTATGTAGTGCATGCCCATTTCTTCAGAAATGGAAGGTCAAGGATAGAATATTGACAGTTCACGCTTTACATAGTGCATGCCCGCTTCTTCGGAAATGGAAGGTCAAGGATAGTATATTGACGGTCCGCGCTTTTATTTAGTGCGATGCTCGTTTCTTCGGAAATAGAAGATCCAGGATAGTACATGGATGACGCGCTTTACGTAGTGCATGCCCGCTTCTTCAGAAATGGAAGGTTAAGGATAGTATATTGACGATTCGCGCTTTACATAGTGCATGCCCACTTCTTCGGAATTGGAAGGTCAAGGATAGTACATTGACGATTCGCGCTTTATGTAGTGCTTGCCCGCTTCTTCGGAAATGGAAGATCAGGGATAGTACATTGATGACACGCTTTACGTAGTGCTTTCCCGCTTCTTCGGAAATGGAAGATCAAGGATAGTACATTGATGATGCGTTTTACGTAGTGCTTGCCCGCTTCTTAGGAAATGGAAGGTCAAGGATAGTACATTGACGATTCGCGCTTTACGTAGTGCATGCCCGCTTCTTCGGAAATGGAAGGCCAAGGATAGTATATTAACGATTCGCGCTTTACGTAGTGCATGCCCGCTTCTTCGGAAATGGAAGGTCAAGGATAGTATATTGACAATTCGCGCTTTACGTAGTGCATGCCCGCTTCTTCGGAAATGGAAGGTCAAGGATAGTACATTAACAATTCGCGCTTTACGTAGTGCATGCCCGCTTCTTCGGAAATGGAAGGTCAAGGATAGTACATTGAGAATTCGCGCTTTACATAGTGCTTGCCCGCTTCTTCGGAAATGGAAGATCAAGGATAGTACATTGATGATGCGCTTTATGTAGTGCTTGCCCGCTTCTTTTGGAAATGGAAGATCAAGGATAGTACATTGATGGCGCGCTTTACGTAGTGCTTTGCTCGTTTCTTCAGAAATGGAAGGTCAGGAATTATATTTTGATATGGCCCTATGGCTCGTTGCCCGCTTATTGTAGCGTATATTTGAAGATTGATTATTGTTGATCTAATGTGTGGATTTAATGCCTGTGGTGTCACACAGGTGGTTGATGTTGAAATCAGGTTATGTATCAAATGGCTCGTTGCCCGCTTTACGTAGTGCATGCCCGCTTCAAATGATTGATCAGTGTGTTGCCGTGACAATCAGATTCAATTTTCTGGATATATTTCCCCCAAGTAGTTTGTGCAGTTTATTTTCTTTGGTGGGAAAATTTTCGGGTTCTTTGGTATTCAACCGTCTTTTACCTCGATTGTTCGAAAGTCGTTCGCTTTTCATCCAATCAGGTTCAAGCCGCTTGAATAGGAGCAGCTGTTGCACCCCAAAATTTGCCTAACCTTTTTCTTACTTGGCTTTTGTTTCATTGCATTAGCATATCATTGGTCTAGAATTTGCATATCATAGCATTATTCATTTAGCAGGGGATCAAGTGTGGTATATGTTAAGAGGAACCTATTTAGAGGTCTTATTCAAGCTTGAGGGGTCACCAAAGCCATCAGAAAGGGGGTTGTGTTCTTGAGAAGTTTGGATGCTGGTATGTGGTTCATCTCCTAACTTGGGGGCCAATTGAAGACCATCAGTGGGTTGTGAAGCCTTGATCATGGATAGGATATATGGATAGAGCTCATGGAGTTCCTTGAGGGTCATGGTGGAGCTCAGTCAAGTCATTATGCTAAGTGTGAAGAGCCACAGTTGAGGGTGTTGCAATCAGGGTTTTTGTCTGGTCAACCCTAAGTCAACTGTGCAATTGAAGAGAATCAAGACTCAATTCTAAGTCTTTTTGATCATGGAAGGTTGTGTTGAGATACATGAGGTGATATTCCAAGATCAATCCAAGAAGAATTCAAAGTGTGACGAGTTGCTAAACTAGGGTTCTCAAGGTAAAATCCCCTATTTAGTGCCTAACTTCAAGACCACTTATCTCAAGATACAAGTTCCATCTCAGCTTTTGACAAACACGAAACTTTTAGAGCATGCTCTTAGCTTTAATTTGAGTACTAGAAGTCCTTGATTGGATTTATAGAACTCAAGTTATGATCTAGACAAGTTACAGTACATCAGATGAATGTGAATTTTATCTATGAAAGTTCACCAACTTCCAAGGCCCTTTTGACCTAGAAGGATGTTTCTCATCAGCTTTTGGCCAACATTAAAATTGTAGGTCTTGATCTTAGCTTTCCAAATTGTACTAGAAGTCTTTCATCTGATTTGTAGAACTCAAGTTATGAGGTTTACAAGTCAGGGGTATTTTGGGAAAGTAAGATTACAAGTCATTTTCATTACGGGTCCAATTCACCACTTCGCATACCTCAAATGAAAATCTTGCCAACTTGAAAGTTGCTCCAAATGGGATTATTTCATCAATCAAACCTCAAGGGATCGTGGACATAGCTTGGAAATGAGGATGTATGGAGAAAATTTCATGAAAAGAAGTTTGAAAAGGCCTAGTTTGGATTTAATGCCAATTAAATCAATTTATGTCATGTTGGTGCATTTTTTGAGTGCAAATAATGTTTTAAGAACATTGGAAAAATCAGAAATCCAATTTGAAGTCATTTGGTGTGCCAAATTCATGGTTTCTTCATCGTTAAGCAACATAATGGAAATCCACCATCCATTCATTTCCAAGGGATTAATCTCAGCCCTACATGATCCTTGTATCATAAGGAACTGATATGAACAGAATTGGAAGCTTCCACACACCATGTTCATGGAAAACTCAAAGGAAAAAGTGAGAAAAGTTGGAAAATTGGATTGAGTGAATTGGGCCACAATTGGGCCAAATAAGGATCCAAATCATTTCTATATAACACCATGGATGAATTCATAGCAAGGTTGGTGATTGGAAAAGCTAAAATGAGGTAAGAAGCACTTAAAAAAAAGTTGGTTAGAGGTGAAAATTGATTTTCTACTTTGAAGCAATTTCAGAGGGAATTAACCATTCAAGGAGCTTCTCCAAGGATCATTGAAGGATTTTGAACAACTTTGATCAAGGAATTCGTGCAAGAACAATCCACCATTGAAGCTCCGAACAAGGTTCTTATTTCTCATTCATACACTCTGTTCTTGATGAGTTATTGTGTCATTTTTACATAATTATGATCCTTGGAGTATGTAGAAGCTTTTAGGATTAGTTTGGTTAGGTTCCATGAAAATTCAAGAATTGACACCTTAGGTTGTAGTTTGATTTTCTCTCTTGTTAGTGGATGAAAGTGGAAAAGAATTTGATATTCATGATGTAGGAAGTGAGAGGACGAGATTAGTATCATTAATTTGGAGTTTTGAGAAAATTGATTTTCTTGAGTGATTCTTGGAGGTTTATAAATTCTGAGTTTTAATGGAGGAAAGTAGAAATAAATTGCATATTTGGATTCTACACGAAAAAATACACAAGTTTGGTTAAAGAAAATCGAATTTTGGTTAAGAAATGAGGAAGTGCCGTTGTTGGTGAAATGAAGAAGATGATCGGAAAAAATTCCGGCCACCATCCGATGACAGCACCACCGTGCGCGGAGGTTCCCTCTGTTTCCGTTTGAAAATGCCAGAATTTATACCACCCGTCCAATCGCATACTTCGTGTGGACTCAGTACGCACAACGAACGGCTCAAATTGATTTCGCGATTGACCTTCATTCTTCCCATATGCGTCCAATGCTTTGTTTTAGCATGAAATGAAAAGCTGAGTTTTTTAATTCAGCTGGCTTACACGTTACGCTATTTACACCTCCCAGCACGCGGCCCAATTGGAATGACACGTAAAACACTACTACCAGCACCCCCCCCCCGGGGCCATTTCCCTTAGTAAAATGCTTAGGTGAAATTCTGGGCCTAACCCTGTTCGTTGTTCGCACCCCTGGACGCAAAGCCCAACGTGAATTAACACGCATGAGATATACTGATTGCACCTCCCAGCGTGTTCCTTTATATTCATTTTTTCCTTTATTTTCTTATTAATTCCTTGTTTCATTTTAATTCCAAAAAAAATACTTAATTGCTTCATAAAATCATGAGAAAAATACTGAAGATACTTTGACATGTCTAGAAAATTGTCATATTTTTTAATTGCAATTTTAATTATTTTTCCAATTAATTTTGTATTTTTCTTTTATGTGTTGTTCCATGAATAAAAAATAATGTCATGTTAGCTTCTAGAATTTTGTTTCCATATCAATGCTTGGATTTAATTTCTAATTTTTTACATGATGAATGTTGACCCATTGTAGAATATTGTATGATTTTTCTTACATTTTTTAGATGACTATAAGTTCTGTTTTGGAGTAGGGTTTTAGAGGCTTCCCCTTTTGGCCCTTCATTTGATACCTCTTGGTTTATAAGGTCTTTAGAGACCTTAAGCATAGATTTAGGCCCTGATCTTTTTTCCCTAGGTTCTCAACACATGTAGGGTCCTTTTGAAAAATTATAGGTTTTTAGAAGTTGATTTAGTATTTTAATTAGATTTAATACTTAGGTGGTTTTTAGGGTGCTTCTAACATAGTGCTTCCCCTAATTGAACTTCAATAGTGACTATTAGATGATTCTAAGTCTCAAATCCTCTCTTGATAGAACAGAAGTTATGAAGATACCTTATTAAAACCTTGTTGAAGCCTTGGTAGAGCTTTTGTTTTCCCTAGCTTGGGGGATCCTTGAAGTTGTTGCACCATAATTTTTGACCTTAAGATCCCACCTCCTTGTTACTGAAACCGCCATTGTTCAAGCTATCTGTTTTGCAAGAATTGCATAAAGGGCACTTTAACGGTGGAGTGGGCAAAATGATCATTTTCACGTTGTTGCTGACAATTTTTGAAGACAAGTTGTCACCAGATTTTTTGAGATGGTTGAGATATTATTTCTGATACGTGTATTTGTCGCGAGATTTGATTGTATTGAGGTATCAATTTGGTGCGGTTCATGGTATTGAAGTTATTCATCAGAAACACAGTTGGATTTTGGCGCAGAGTATTGGTCCACTTGGCTGTTGAGTCAGTTTGCTCCAATCAAAGAAAAGTTATCCTTAGGGAATGTTTTTTTTACGGCATGCCAGCTATTGGCACAAAAAGTGATGGAATAATAGTGGATAGATGTCGGTAGCTTATTCAAAAGGCATATGGTTTAAAGGCAAGAAAGTTAACCGAAATATCGAGCTCTCGCATTGTTATTAAGAAAGAATTCTACTGGATATTCAAGTATTCTGAAGCATTCATTTGGACCTCATCAAACAAGTCATACGTGATGTACAAAATACCAAATTCATTCATTCAACATAAGGGAGGTACATCCAGGTATACAAATGAGTTTATTGCAAAGCAGGTCATACTCATTTCCAAAATGGCACGTATGAAAATAACTACCAAATTTCAAAACCCTGTTTACACACTA
The DNA here is from genome assembly GCA_963859935.3 of Lathyrus sativus. Lineage (NCBI taxonomy): Eukaryota > Viridiplantae > Streptophyta > Magnoliopsida > Fabales > Fabaceae > Lathyrus > Lathyrus sativus. The sequence goes on along the minus strand of OZ012738.1, from coordinate 99,090,738 downwards.
AAATCAACTAGGAATGCATCAAACTAAAGCTAAACCAATCTATGAGCAAAGCATGAGTGAAAAAGGGAGAAATGCTCAAATGCCTTGAGGAATAAGTGGCTCGTTTTCTTTTGACAGCAGCTGGTACTGTTATGAGTTAAAACACTCTATAAAGACCCTACATGTTTCGCACGATATGGGTCTTCCTGATGCTTTTTACCGTCAATTGGATTTGAACTACTTCCTTCATGCATTCCGATTGATCTTGGAGGGTCATTCGTCGTAATACCAAAGGTTTGTTGACATATTCACAAGTAAAAGGAGGAACTTCCACGATAGGTATCTTCACTGAGAGTTACTGGTGTTGACATTATTGTTGAGATCATCAATTGCGTCCTTTGGAGACGGTAATGCTACGGGACCTGCAGGAAAAGCCAATAAGGACCGTGCAATGGAAAATGATGTTGAGGGTGGTGTTGCACCCTAAAATTTGCTCAACATATTCCACCTGATCTTATGTTTCAATTGCATTGTCATTTGCATAAAAAAGTCATGTACATAGTCTAATCATTTGCATAGCATAGCATGGGCAAGTCATCCAATAAGGGACCAAATGCAATTCTTATGAGCATATCAAGAGGTTATTATTCAAATTCAAGCACATCCAAGTCATCAGAAAGAAATTGAAATCTGAGAAGTTAGTGGACCAAGCAGTGGATCTATCTCCTATCTTGAGGGTATTTGAAGATCATCAAAGAAGTTGTGATCAAGGAATTGAGGTCATGGAGGGTATATAGACATCATGGAAGACATAGAGAGTCATTTTGAAAGTGATACAAGTCATTGATGTGATCACAAGAGTTGCAGTCGAAGACAGTCAACTAGGGTTTCATCTGGGTCAACCCTAGGTTAAATGCTTGATTGAAAGGCATCAAGGTCTATTTGAAAGATGTGGGGTTCATCATTTGACATGTAGATATGGATGTGGTGTTGTGCCAAGGATAAATCAAGAGAAATCAAGAAGAAGAGGAGTTTCTAAATTAGGGTTTCTGTGTAAAATCCCCTGATTTAGGTCAAACTTCCAAGCAAGATAATTCAAAATGCAAGCTTCAAATGGATCCTTGGCCAACATGAAACTTGTAGAGGATCTCAAGACCTTTAATTTGAGTGGTGGAAGACATCAAGGAGATTTATAGAACTCAAGTTATGGTTCTTGCAAGTTACAGGTCATCTGAGGTATCTGAAAATTTATCTGTGGAAGTCACTTGACTTCCAAGCAACGTTTACCCCTCAAGGAGCTTTCAAATGGATTTCTGGTCAACATGAGAGTTGTTCCTCATTGTCTTAGCTTTCTAGAAATGTATGGTATGCCTTCATATGATTTGTTGAACTCTACTTATGACCTTGGCAAGCAAAGGGTATTTTGGTCATTTGAGAATTACAGGTCATTTCAAGCATATGCCTAAAACTCATACAAGGAAGCTTCAAATGAAAAACTTCACAACATCAAAGTTGTTCCAAGTGACATTTTGAGTCTAGAAAAGTGATCTTAAAAGTTTGTAAATGATCATAGCTCAAGGTTCCAAATTTGGTCAATTAAAAGGTGAATTTAATGAATAAAAGTGACCTAAAAATGAGATTTTTCATAACATGTCCAAATGGGATGAAATTATAGGTCATTTTGATTGGGAAGAATGTTTTAAGACCATTGGCAATAGTGGATATTTGAGTTTAGTTCAGAATTTGGAAGTTATCATTGGTTGCTTCTGTATGAAGTTACACATGCCAAAACACAAGGGATTTGTGCACAAGAAGTTCCTAACAAGTTCTAGAGGGTTCCATGAGCATCTATATATTGAGTAGAGTGGATCCAATCATTGGTTGGTGATTCATTTGGTTGAAAACTCATAGTTGCATCTCATTCCTCAATTTTGCAAATTCATTCCAATCTCTTCAATTCTTCATCAATCATTCAATTTCATGATCCAAATCCACTCAAGAATCATCCCTGAGTACATTGAAAGCAAGATTTAAAGAAGAAATCACAAGAATCGTGCTATACCATTTCATCCTCCAAATTGCAAAAAGAAGTGGTTATGGAAATCCAAGGTGTTTAAGCAAGAACAAGTGCATACAGAACCAAGATCCAAGTCCATTGATCAAGCCCTAAGCACTGCTAGCTGTGAATCCAAGGATTTCTCCATCTGTTTTCAAGATTACATCAGGTTGGTTTTTCTATCGAATTGGCTAGAATTAGTTAGCATGATGTAGAATCCTTAGGTTAGAATTGTTAGGAATAGGTAGATGAATAATTCTGGTGAGTTTAAGAGCATTTCATGGAGTTTGTTACATGAGCACCAAAACTATTTTGACCTAGAACTAAGAGGATAGAGAGTGTTAATTCATGTGGATTAGTTTAGAATGATCAGTGATGTTTGGTGGTTGTGTTGATGCCAAGAAATTGGAGAAAGAAGAAGTTGGAAGTTTGAGCATCCATGGATGTAGAGCTATCCGGTTTGGCTTTCTAGGGCGTGTTAGTGAGAATTAATGATGTATTATTGTTCAGCATGAGAATTAGAGCAATTTTGCTTTTTACGGATCTGAATTTCATGGAGAAACGAAGGTGTATGAGGATGTTGAAACCTGGTTCGTGCAAGCTTGCTCATGGCATTAATGGTGGAAACCCTAGGTTATTTGGAGAAGACGAACTGGGAGGCGTTGGATTGAGTAAGACTTGGTTGACTGAACATTTGATCTAACGGCCTAGGTTTAAAACTGAAAATAGGAGGGATTTCAAAACGTGAAACGCACCGTTTCACTTAAGTTTCTGATGGGCTTAATTGGACAATTGCTATTCGTACCCTCACACAAGGCCCAACCACGATTTGAACTAATTTCTCCTGCTATTCGCACCGAGCGTGTTTCTTTTTCTTTGTGATTTTCTGAAGTAATTTTAAGCTGCATTGGGCCCAGGCGCGCTTTGCTACGCGCACCCCCAGTCTGGGCCCACCATCCATTTTCCAATGCAAATCATTGCTGACTGCGCCCCTAACCAATTTCAATTCATTTTAATTTCATTCATTTTTTTTAATTCTTTGAAAATTCCTAACAAATTGAAAATTCCATATTTTTGAGTGGTTGTTTTTGCATCTTTTTCTTATTTATGTTAAGAAAATTGTCATATAATAAAATTAGCATTTTATTTTATTTTTTTCATTTTTAGTATATTTTTCTTTTAAATAGGTTTTAAATGATGTTTAGTTTAACACTTGATCTTGTTGATTTTAGTTTAGCTAGATCCTTTTGTATTTTGGACCCATTCTTTTTAGAGTACTTCACTTAGGACTTTAATTTTCATATGAGATTTAATTCATGATTTTAGGACTAAATTTTAGATGGCTTGTTTGGGTGTGATTAGGGGAATCAAAATTAGGGTTTAGATATAACATAGGTGTGAGAAATCATTTCTTTTAGGAGTTGTAGTTTGAATTTTGGGGTATGGGACTATAGGGGTATTATGGGTAGATAATAGATCCCTTAGAAAATGCTAGGAGTTCCCCTATTCTATTATTACTACTAGTATATTTCCTGTATCTGCTTGATTGTGTGGTGTGCCCTCTCTAGGGTTATTGTTTGACTATGTGGGGTATTGGGCCTGCTTGGGGTTTGGGGTTTGAGCTGAAGACTTTGCTGATGAAGCCCATTGAGGATTAAGAGAAGGAAGACCAATTTCCAGAGTTGATGAAGAAAGTCTTGCTGGCAGCTGTTGAAGGTTATAGGATCTAGGAGCTAGGCAGAGCTCTAGAGTAGAAAACTTGCTTCATAAACATGGAAGGTTTTGTTTGCCTCCATTCTTTCTCTATGATTCAAAGTCTCTTTTAATACCCACCTCCTTCCTTTGGAAGGATTAGTGAATGTATTTAAAAGATAGAACTTCTGAGAGAAAATTGTCTATATCATGTTAACAATCAGTAGGCCACCCTTGGTAGGCAACTGATTGCTTAACATCCCATCCATCTTGTTGACTGCTGCTCATCTTGGAGAGTGAGACTTGAAGAAAAGCCATTGGAAGATTGAAGATAGAGACCTTGCTTGAAGGCTTGAAGATGAAGACTGATGCTTGCTTGAAGCCTGTAGATGGTTGAAGATGACTTGAAGACAGATGTTGATGAAGATTGCTTTTTGCTGTTTATTTTTGCTGGTTATAATTTTGATGTATTGTTTGAATTTCCCTGACTGTATTGTTTGCCATTTAATCTGTTAGGTTGAAAGCGAATTTTGTTCGCTTTTGCCTGTTGTTTTCTAGGTTCGAGGTTGAGTGGGACTCCCTTGCCTCGCTTGTATTGCTGCATTCATGCATTTTACTGCTTTATTGTATATATGCTATTGTTTCTGTTTTCGTCTATTCCTTTAGGACCTCTGTTTCTCTTTGCGCAAGAGAGGAACATGATAGACATTAGGTCTTAACCCATGCATGATAACATTAGGTTAGTTTAATTCCCTTCGCAACCATAGGTTAGAGTCCTGTCTCTTCTTTCTCAAAACAAACAGAAAAACACAATAAATCTTTCAAACACAATAAAAGACACTTCTTCCGTAAAAGAATGTGAACTCATCAAAACGTCATCTTTGTCCGCTTTGACCAGTAATCAGAAGAACCCTTTTTCAGAAGGAGATAAAAGCAACCAAAACAGACTTGTGCCGTACGTGGCCCGAACTACGTTTGCTCTGATCTTTCATGCTGTATGAAAGTACGTAGGCATAGGATGCGATATCCTAGCGAGCAACCTTCCCCTCCTTTCCAGTAGGTAGGCGAACTACGTTGACTCTGATTTCTCGTTCCAGACGGGAATACGTAGGCATAAAGTGTGATACTTTGCCGAGTCATTTTATTTTTTTCTTTTAACCCCAGACCCTTAGTTTAGATAGAAATAACAATCCGTACCAGAAAACAAGCGTGGATCCCGTCGAGTACGACGGACGTGAGGGGTGCTAATACCTTCCCCTTGCGTAACCGACTCCCGAATCCAGGATTTGGTTGCGATGACCATTCCTTTCCCATCTTTGCGTTAGGTTTACTTCGAGCGTTTCCTTTCCCTCCGTTGGGATAAATAACGCACGGTGGCGACTCTTCTGTTCAGCCGGCGCCGATTTTCGCAGTAGCGACAGCTGGCGACTCTGCTGAGGATCCAACGTCCCCTGGCTGCTAAGGACTGCGATAGTTCCTTATGCATTTGGGATCCAACGTCCCTTAAGCGAGTCAATCCTAGCGCTTGTTTTCCCGTCAAGGATTTTCTATGGATTTACTTTTTCTGTCATTTACTTTCAGCATTATATTATTATTATTATTGTTGTATTGGGGTGTGACGGGTGTTCTATGATTGAGAGATAAGCCGGACCTGGGCTTGAGTGCACCTAGAAGTAGAGTAGAAAGTAGTGGGCGCGTGCCGGCTTTGCTTGCATTAGTGTCCCACAAAATCTACACTCGGACGAGGTTCTTCTGGTTTACTTCTTTTTCTACCCTTTGGGTCGAAGGGGTTGTTGGTTAGTTGGATTGTCGACTCCGGGAACCGATCATTTGGAAGTTGGCTAAGTGAGGCCTCTTCAGGATTTGATGATGCCACTCCTTCTGGGAATCGTATCATCAACCCTGAAAGTATGTGACGCCGACGACCGCATAGGATCCCATACCATTGTCAGTTGCTAGGACACCTACCTGTGAGAGGGGTTGGGCATGCAGGTAACTTGACTTCCAGATTACCGGTTTGTTTCTTGATCTGAGATTCTGGGTATTTATGGACAGTTGAGAGGTCTATCAGAGACCAGTTGAAGTTATGATATGCGGTCTATCAAAGACCAGACAGAGTTATATTATGGGGTCTATCAGAGACCAGTGTTGGAGCTTTGTATTGGGTCTGTCCAAGACCAGGGTTTGGGAATTCTGGAGGGTCTATCAGAGACTGTTGATATGGTTCAGGCTTCTCAGCCATGGCATTTGGTCCCTGTTGCATCTATTTGCATTGCATTGATCGCATAACCATTATCATATGCATTTCATTAACGTGTGTCTGTGCTGCAGGTGCATTTGCATATTCCCTGGTTCTAGTGCCCGGACTTCTGCTTATTGATCATGGCTGGTTTGAGAAAGACAGTTGCGTACAAGTTACCTACACCTGACGTTACTCCCCTACTTGATCTGATGTCCCTTGCTGATGAGGAGGTTAGAAGAAGTTTCAGGATGAGTCATGGAAGATTGTTGAGATCGGTCTGCAAGCCAACTGCTGTTGAGATGAATGGGTTGTACACCTTGATGCAATTCTATGACCCTGCATTGAGATGTTTCACGTTTGCTGACTTTATTTTGGGGCCTACCATGGAAGAATACGTGGAGTTTATCGAGCTGCCAGTACAAAATAAGGTTCCCTTCATCCATCGTGACGCTAAGCCCCAGCTGGAGGACTTAGCAAAGGCCTTGCACATGAGCGCTTCTGAACTATTAGTGACTTCTTGGCTTGGGGTTCCAGGTTTCCCCCTTTGATTTTCTGGTTGGCAAAGCTCAAGAATATGCCAAGAGCGGGTGCTGGATAGTCTTTAATGCTATCTTGGCTCTATGCATCTACGGAATAGTGCTGTTTCCCAATTTACCCAATTTCGTGGACTTGGACGCCTTTCATCTGTTTGCTGCTGGCAACCCGGTACCCACTTTGATTGGAGATCTCTATCATTCATTGCACTACAAAAATGAAAATAGAAGAGGAAAGACTGTTTACTGTTGTGCGCCACTGTTGAACATGTGGTTTAAGAGCCATCTACCCCTGAAGGGACCTTTTGTGGATAGTGCAACTACAGCCGACTGGCCAGAGCGCTTGATGAGACTATCTTCTGAAGACATTGAGTGGTTTGACCGAGACCTGTTGGGGTCTGAGCTTATTTTCAGTTGTTCGGGGTATCCTAATGTTCCTTTGATAGGAAGAAAAGGGTGTATCAATTATAACCCCTCTCTGTTTGTTCGCCAGTTTGGATACGCGTTGAAGAACCCACCTCAGGAGGAGGAAGTACAGGAATCTCTGTACTTCACCGGTGATTTGAATGGAGAGTTACTAGCCAAGCTTCAGCATGCATGGATGCGTATCAACAGAAGAGGGAAACCACTGTTAGGGAAGAACGATTGTCAGGCTTATGCACCCTACAAAGTTTGGATCCAAGAGAGAGCAAGACAGTTGCTGATGCCATTTCCAGCTGCACCAACCCCTGTTCATATTCCAGAGGAAGAACCAATCACTGTTACTATGGAGGTCTACGAGCGAGTTGTAAAAGAAAAGGAGGCCTTGATGAAGATCAATGAGGGGTTGGAAAAGGAACTGGCTCAGATGCGTAGTGAGAAGAACCAGGCTGTGCATTCTTTCCAACAGCAGATCGAGTTAGTAAACAGGCTAGGTGCTGAATTGACTGAAGAGAAGAAGAAGCGTGAACGCCTGGGGAAAGAATTCAGAAGCTCTCATGACATGTTGGAGTCCAAAAAGAAAGCACTTGATGGCGCCCACCGGGAAATCTCTTCTTGTAACAAGACGTGGAATGCTACGCTAACCAACAACAAAAAGAGGGAAGACAAATTGAAGCAGCAAATTTCTGAACTCGAAGAGCAGTTGAAGGCTAGCACCAAGAAGTATGAAGAGGAGGTAATGGCCAGATATAGTCTCCAGAATGCATTGAACAAGGCCATCGAAGGCAAGAAAGAAGCTGTGTCTCAGAAGCGGAAGCTAGAGGATCGCTTCGGAGAAGGGGCATGGGAGGAATCCCCTGGTGATTTGCGACGTGTTCTCAAGCGAAGAGATCTACTTGTTGAGGGTCTGCTTACCTGACCAAGTCATCCAGAGACTAATAAGTTACTAGAGGAGTACCAGGCATATGGGAGTACTTGACCATTTCATGTATTAATGTGTATGCTTTATTTGCATTTATGCTGACCATCACCAGGATTGTTGGTTGAGGTCATGCCTTCTTATTGTACACATTGATATTGTATTCTTGGCTTAATGGATTTCTCTGCAATATATGAGGTGTTTTCTATGGTTCGGCTCCGAACATCGTATTGCTGTCACTGTCACCACACTGGCACATTCGCACTAGAATCGGGGAATGACATTCCCTAATGCACAGACACATATTGCATTGCATTCCCAGTCATATTGCATTACAGGTGATTATTGAACTGTACCTCATTTCCTGCTCTGTATCAGGTCTTTTCAGGATTGAAAGTCAGCACCCGCACCGATACTCCACTCGTACCAACTGCCGAAGAATTATGGATCAGATGCAGAATGAAATGCAGGACATGCGTGAGAAGCTGGCGCTCTTCATGCAGACAATGGAGACCATTGCGAAAGGACAGGAGAATTTGCAAGCTTTGGTGCAGCCTCTGTTGGTAAGAAATGCTGGGCACGGAAATGAGGATCATCAGTCTGTGCGAGTCGACACTATTCACGGGGATGGTACTCCCACACCAGTGGCTCCACATGTAGTAAACATACCTGCTGCCAATGTGAACAACGGCGCCGCCGCCGGGAACGGTAACATTGGAATCGGTAACGAGACTTTCGTCAACAACGTTGGGTTCGGAGATGTCAACCTGGGTGATAATATGGGAGGTAATGGCTTCATCAATAATGGATTCGGCTTCAATGACCAGGGGTTTGATCATACTGGGAAGTACGGCTTCAACGCTTAGGGCTTCGGACAGGACGGATTTGGTATGACTAATCAGGGTTATGGCGGATTCGGAAATGGAAATGGCGCTGGGTTAATGGCTTTCGGACCTGCAGGAGTCGCCCCAGGATATGGTAACAGGGGGCGAGGCCCTGTAATGAATCAGACTAGATTTGGCCGTAACAACAGGTACGATGGATACGGAACTGGGAACGGTAATTGGCAAGAAGACCAGCAAGAGGATGCTTTCTCCGGTGGAGGTTTCGAAGGTCCTATGGATGACTCTCAGAGAATCAGGATGCTCGAGGAGCAGATGAGGGGGGTCGTGAATCAAAGCGCTGTTGGCTTAGATATGACTACAATGGGTCTAGTGCCCGGCCTGAGGGTGCCAATCAAATTCAAAGCTCCCACATTCGACAAATATAAGGGGGACATCTGTCCAAAGGTGCACGTGCGATCATACTACAGAAGGATGTCGGCGTATTCAAACGATGAGAGGATGCTAATGCATTTCTTTCAAGATAGCTTGTCTGGTCCTTCCCTCGAGTGGTATATGGGATTGGAACCAACTCAGATAAAGACATGGAAGCAGCTGGCTGAAGCATTTGTGGCTCACTATAAGTACAACAGTGACTTGGCACCCAACCGGGTCCAATTGCAGGGGTTGTCCCAGAAGAAGGGCGAGAGCTTCAAAGAGTATGCGCAGAGATGGCGCGACATGGCTGCTCGAGTTCATCCTCCTCTGGAGGACAAAGAAATGAATGATATGTTCATAGGAACATTCACTGGCATGTTTTATGACAAGTTGTTTCATACTTCTTTGGGCAGTTTCTCAGACTTAATCCTGATGGGAGAAAAGATTGAAAGCAACATTAAACAGGGAAGATTCCAAGCTGAGGAATCCACTGCAGCTGGCAGTAACAGAAGGGCTTTCGGTGGGCGCCGTCAAGGTGATGCAAGTGCAGTGTTTGGGGGCCGAGGCCGAGGCCGGGGCAGAGGTCGAAACCAGTACAATCAGCCGCAGCAGGTGGCAAGTGTTACTATTCCATTTCAGCAACAACCAATACAATAACAACAGCAACATCAGCTACAACAGGGGGCACATCCTGCCCAGCGCAGAGTCCAGGGGGGCAAACCAAGGAGGGTGTTTGAAACGCCTCCTTCAACATATGCAGAATTGCTACAGACGTTACTGGGTTTGAACTTGGTGGAAAAGAGAACTCTGGCGCCAATAACAGGCACTCCTTCATATGGTTACGATGCAAGCAGGCACTGTGAATTTCACTCCGGGGCTCCTGGCCACGATGTAGAGGGTTGCCACGCGTTCAAGCACGTGGTACAGGATCTATTGGATAGTAAGGCTATCAATTTTGGACAGGCGGGTCCGAACATAGTGCAAAAGCCCATGCCCAACCATGGGGCAAACGCCATTTTAACCGAGGAGGGTTTGAACTTGATTATGAATGTTGACGACCTAAAGACACCGTTGTGTGAGATAAAGAGAAGGTTATAGCAAGGAGGTGTGTATCCAGGTTGCGACGAGTATTGTTTAGGGTGTTGGACCCAAGCTGGGGGGTGTGCTGACTTAAAGAAGGGTACTCAGGCTTTAATAGATGGAGGCACATTGCAATTCGACAGAACGGCAGTTGAGGAACCTGCAGAAGTATTAGCAAACAAGCAAAGTGATGTAGCTACTGTGACGATTCCCCGAAAAACGATAACTATAACGGCGCCGGCCAAGCGACCGCCGATCACTATCACCAAGGCAGGACCAATCCCTTATGATAGCACTAAGGCAGTCCCCTGGACCTATGGGTTGGAAGTATACTGTGACGGGGTGAAAATTGATGTTAATAAACAGCCAGGTGAGGTTGTAGACAATGTCGTCGGTACCGGAGGTATGACAAGAAGTGGGAGAATCTTCATATCGCCTGAGGTAGAGGCTGAGCGACTGGCGAAAGGAAAAGGAAAGATGAATGAGACTGTCCCTGTGCAGAGGAACGAAAAAGAGACGGCATCGAAAGATGTGGAAGAGTTCATGCGCCTTATTCGCAAGAGTGATTATAAGATTGTTGAGCACCTTCAACAGAACCCATCAAAGATATCCATATTGTCGTTGCTATTGTGTTCTGAAGCTCACAGAAATGCATTGTTGAAAGTTCTAGATACTTCCTTCGTACCCCAAGATGTTTCTGTGAATCAGCTGGAGGGGGTATTGGCACATGTGAACGCAGGCCATAGCTTGGGATTTACAGACTTTTATTTGACCCCGAAAGGGAGAGAGCATAACATGGCGTTGCACGTCTCAGTTGAGTGTAGGGGCTCAGTCATGTCTCATGTACTGGTGGATACCGGATCTTCCTTAAACGTGCTGCCCAAGAAAGCGATGATGAAACTGGATGTCAGAGGAATCCTTTGTACGCCTAGTGACTTGGTGGTCAGGGCATTTGATGGTACGCGAAGAACAGTATTTGGATCCATAACATTGCCTCTACAGGTGGGGCCGGAGGTTTTCACAACTGAGTTTTATATTATGGACATCCAGCCAGCATACAGCTGCCTTCTCGGACGACCCTGGATCCATGGTGCTGGGGCAGTCACTTCTACCTTGCATCAAAAGCTGAAATACATGGTAGGGGATAGTGTGGTCACTGTTTGTGGGGAAGAAGATATATTGGTTAGCCATCTGTCATCATTCAAATATGTAGAAGTCGACAGCGAGATTCATGAAACACCCTGTCAAGCCTTTGAAGGGTTGCGCATCAAAGACAAAGGTCCCGGGCCGAGTAAAGCGTCAGAGGTAGCCGTCTCGTCATATAAGGAGGCTCAGGCTCTAGTAGAGACTGGTGAGACAAAGGGCTGGGGCAAGGTGCTGGATATTCCCGTGAAGATGGACTGATTTGGGCTGGGATATCAACCGTCGTCATCAACGCCTGATGCTGGGGAACCCCGTTTCAAAGGACCGATAACCATCACTGCTAGTGGAGTGTGTCACGAGGCCATCAACGCTGTTTCAGATTCCGAAGAAGGAGACAGTGACTGCGACATGGACGCCTAGATTCAGCCAAGCGTGCCAGGACAAGGATTATGCAATTGGTCTATTCAGGAGATTGTTCCTGTGACTCACAAACAGTAATACTTTGTTTTCTTAATTGTTGAATAATCTGGTGTCTTACCCGAGGCATCATGATTTTGCTTAGGGTCGTGCTGTTATGTACATTGTGTTGTTTAATCATTAAATAAAAGGCGTTTTTCATGTACAAATATTGCGATCTCTGTTTTTCTTGTTTTGTGTTTTACAACAAAATGGCAACGTGGTTATTCGCTTTATACGCATTTTGAAGCATTTAACCATTCCTTTTACAGGATAACATTTTCAGATGACATCATTGAACCGCCTATGACTCGTCTCGACTTTGAGCACCCGGTATTTCAGGCCGAAGAAGAGAATGTGGAAGATGGCGATGTTCCCGAAGAATTGTCTTGGTTGGTGAAGCAAGAAGATCGTGTCATTCTGCCTCATGAGGAGGTTATCGAAATTATTAACCTGGGGTCAGAAGGGGTTGAAAAGAATATCCGTATAGGAGCCGCGCTGCAGAGCGACGTCAAGCGAAGACTGGTTGAAATGCTCAGAGAGTACAGTGATGTGTTCGCTTGGTCGTATGAAGACATGCCTGGGCTTGATACAGATATGGTTGTGCACCGCCTGCCGTTAAAAGAAGAATGCCCGCCGGTCAAGCAGAAGCTTCGCAGAACTAGACTTGATATGGCAGTGAAAATTAAGGAGGAGGTTCAAAAGCAGTGGGATGCTGGTTTCCTAGCCGTGACAAAATATCCCTCATGGGTCGCTAATATTGTACCAGTGCCAAAGAAAGACGGTAAAGTGAGAATGTGCGTAGATTACCGTGATTTGAACAAAGTGAGTCCGAAAGATGATTTTCCGCTTCCTCACATCGATGTGCTAGTTGACAACGCTGCTCAATTCTCCGTATTCTCCTTCATGGATGGCTTCTCGGGCTATAATCAGATTAAGATGGCACCAGAAGACATGGAGAAGACTACTTTCATAACACCTTGGGGAACATTTTGTTACAAAGTGATGCCCTTCGGACTAAAGAATGTTGGGGCAACGTATCAGCGTGCAATGACGACTCTTTTCCATGATATGATGCATAAGGGGATCAAAGTTTATGTCGATGATATGATTGCCAAATCCCAGACGGAGGAAGAGCACTTGGTGAATCTGCTGAAGTTATTCAAAAGGCTTAGGAAGTTCAGGATGAGACTGAACCCTAACAAGTGCACCTTCGGGGTGAGATCGGGTAAGATGCTGGGGTTTATCGTGAGCGAAAAAGGAATAGAGGTTGATCCTGCAAAAATAAAAGCAATACAAGAAATGCCGACGCCTAAAACAGAGAAAGAGGTGCGCGGGTTTTTAGGGAGGTTGAACTACATCGCTCGGTTCATATCTCACCTAACAGCTACGTGTGAGCCATTATTCAAGCTGTTGAAAAAAGACCAAGCGGTAACGTGGAATGAAAATTGTCAAAAGGCGTTCGATAAAATAAAGCAGTATTTGCAGGAGCCTCCTATTTTGATACCCCCAGTGGCAGGGAGACCCTTAATTATGTATTTGACAGTTCTTGAGGGAAGTATGGGTTGTGTTCTCGGTCAACACGACGAGGCAGGAAGAAAAGAGCATGCAATATACTACTTGAGTAAGAAGTTCACCGAATGTGAATCTCGATATTCAATGCTTGAAAAAACTTGTTGCGCGCTAGCCTGGGCCGCCAAGCGTTTGAGGCAATACATGCTGAATCATACAACCATGCTCATCTCGAAGATGGATCCTATCAAATATGTATTCGAAAAGCAGGCGTTATCGGGGAGAATTTCCCGTTGGCAGATGGTTTTGACCGAATACGACATCCAGTATGTCTCGCAGAAGGCTATAAAGGGGAGTGTATTGTCTGAGTACTTGGCAGAGCAGCCTATTGAGGACTACCAATCGATGAGGTTTGATTTTCCTGACGAGGATATCATGTACCTAAAGATGAAAGATTGTGAAGAGCCGTTGCCAAACGAAGGACCAGAATTGGGCTCCAAATGGAAGTTGATATTTGACGGAGCTGTAAACGCCTACGGTAGCGGAATAGGGGCAATCATCACTACTCCACACGGGTCGCACATCCCGTTTACTGCTCGATTGACCTTTCCAGTTACCAATAATGAAGCCGAATACGAAGCTTGTATCATGGGGCTTGAAGAAGCCATGGATTTGCGAATCAAAAATCTAGATGTATACGGAGACTCAGCTCTGGTGGTGAATCAAATAAAAGGAGAATGGGAGACACGTCAGCCCAATTTGATACCTTACATGAATTACGCGAGGAGATTGTTGCCTTTCTTTGACAAGGTTGAGTTGCATCATGTACCGCGAGCAGAAAATCAGATGGCTGACGCCCTGGCCACATTGTCTTCCATGTATAAAGTCAACTTCTGGAATGAGGCTCCCAGAATTGTTATCTCTCGGCTTGACAGACCTGCCTTCGTATTTGCCATTGACGAAGCATCTGATGATAAACCATGGTATTTTGATATCCTTAATTTCCTGAAAAACAAAGAGTATCCGGCTGGGGCATCCAGTCACGATCAAAAGACTCTCAGGAGATTGGCGGTTAATTTCTACCTGAATCTGGACGGTGTCCTGTACAGACGAAATCACAACCTGGTGCTACTACGTTGTGTAGACGAAAAAGAGGCGAAGCTGCTCATGGAGGAAATGCATGAGGGTACATTTGGTACGCATGCTGGTGGGCATGCTATGACGAGGAAGTTGCTGCGGGCAGGTTACATTTGGCTAACTATGGAAACTGATTGTTTCAAGTTTGCGAGGAAGTGCCACAAGTGCCAAATCTATGCAGATAAGGTCCATGTGCCTCCGAGTCCTCTGAATGTGATGTCATCGCCATGGCCATTCTCGATGTGGGGAATTGATATGATTGGAAAGATCGAGCCGACGGCTTCTAACGGACACCGGTTCATTCTAGTAGCAATCGATTATTTCACCAAGTGGGTGGAAGCGGCATCTTCCGCAAACGTGACTAAGCAGGTAGTAGCCAGATTCATCAAGAGGATATCATTTGCAGATATGGAATCCCCGAGCGGATAATTACTGACAACGGTTCAAACCTGAATAACAAAATGATGAAGGAGCTCTGTCAGAATTTTAAGATCGAGCATCACAACTCCTCCCCCTATCGACCCAAGATGAATGGCGATGTTGAAGCGGCCAATAAGAATATAAAGAAGATCGTTCAGAAGATGGTGGTGACCTATAAGGATTGGCATGAGATGCTACCTTTTGCTTTGCACGGTTATCGTACGACGGTACGCACATCAATCGGGGCAACCCCGTTCTCGTTGGTATATGGAATGGAAGCAGTACTACCACTAGAAGTTGAGATTCCTTCGCTGAGAGTATTACGAGATGTCTAACTAGACGAGGCAGAATGGGTGAAGGACAGGTTGAACCAGCTGAGTTTAATGGATGAGAAGAGGCTAGCTTCTCTAGCATACGGTCGTTTGTACCAGAGCCGAATGAAGAAAGCATATGATAAGAAGATACATCCTAGGAGCTTTCAGACGGGCGACCTTGTGCTGAAAAGGATTCTCCCGCCACAGGCAGATCACAGGGGCAAGTGGACCCCCAACTACGAAGGGCCATACGTTGTCAGAAAAGTCTTTTCAGGAGGGGCTTTATTGTTGTCCACCATGGACGGGGAAGACTTTACATCGCCTGTGAATTCGGACGCAGTTAAAAAATACTTTGCTTGAAATTGACCCGCTGGACAGAAAAAGAGAGTCTAGGCAAAAATGGGGCATCCTGGCGAACCAAAAACAGAATGAAAGGTTCGGGCAAAAATTAGGGATAAAATTGAAAAATGTACACCCGCGAAGTTGAAAACCTACACTGGGCGGCTTCGCCAAAAAAGGGTATCCCGGTGAACTGAAAACCCGTAAAGGGCGGTTCACGCAAAAGTTAGGGATTCGAAAAGCAAATGACTGCGGTCCGAATTTGATACTACGGTGCGCATTGGCGCGGGAGAATATACCCGAGGGGTCGATTATCAGATACAATCTCTTCGGAAGTGTGAATACCGGGAAGGCATTAGAGTCGGGCGAGTCATAGGAGGATCAGCTCATGATGTTCGTCTGCATCCCGTTGCCGACATGTGTACAAATTTGATTTGTCATTATATTTATGCTTCTTATGCATACTTGTATATTTGTTGTGCGTAGCTTCCTCTTTACAGGAGTTACATCCCGTGTACAAAACTCCGACCATTTAGGGGCCCAATCAATAAAACATGTTATTCAGTATTTGATGCTGGTTCTTTACTGTTTTGTACATGATAAACGCCTAGGTTTAATGAAACTAGCAAGTGTATAACGTCGCTGGCCCTTGCCAATAATTGCTAAAACTTTGAATTAACTGAAAATAATGTCACTAACGCTAACCTGAATAGATTTGGTGGCACAGACTTGTCTTGTCTTGTTTGTGGTGTTGCAGGGTTCATAGCCGTATGAAGTGGACGATCAAAAGATTGCAGTATTGACCAGAAGCTCATAACGAAAGACTCGATCCCCACGCAAGTCGCGCTTCTGAGATGACAATGTTCCTTACTAAAGAAGGATCGAATTCCCCCAGCTAGTCGCAGCTTAGCCGAAGGACATTCTCCAACAAAGTCGTTTGATCTCAGCAGAATTGACGATCCCCAGATCGAAGTGTGGTGTCCCCCAAAAGGACCCCCCATCCCGAGCAGAGTGGTTTAGCCTCAGAAGATTAACATTTCCAACTCGTGAGCTGTACTTAGACAGTTTACCCTTCCCAGTAGGGTCATTTACTCTCCCCCAGCGGAGTCAGTTGATTTTCCCCAAGAGAATCGTTCCATCCCCAGCGGAGTTCTCTTTTCAGCAAGTGTTCTCTTTCCTCCCAGTGGAACTCGAAGATTAAGACTCTCCCCGGCAGAGTTTGTTGTGTGTCCCGACATTTATTTTGTCGGAATACCGTTTGATACCTGTTCATTCCCCAGCAGAAGTCCAACCATGATTGGCGCATTCAGTTATGCCTCAACGAAGCAGGCTTCACTCTTCCAGCATTTATTTTGCTGGAATAAGTCTGCGACATTCGGTCATCCCCAGCGGAGTTGGCATTATCTTCAGCATTTATTTTGCTGAAGCAACTTTCTGTATCCCAGCAGTTCGAGTTTGCATCTGCATTGGCATGTAGTGTCATATTTGCATCTACCAAATAAAAAACGTGTAGCATTTCCATGTCGAATGGAGCATTGTGTCATTGTCAAACATATGCATTTTGAAACATAAGCCAGGTTGGTTAACCGATTGTTTCTAGTGTTGTTTCCCTTGCAGGTGGAGAGAGCTCGTGCTCAAATTAATTATCAAACATTCAAGATCTCGGCATGAGATGTGTAATGATAATGTCAGTTGTGGCATTATTCCCCACAGAGTTGCTTGATTAAGTCCTATTACCCCTCCAGCGGAGTATTTCTTCAAGTTTGTTGTTATGACAGCATCAAAAGATTTCGTGAATCGATCTTTCGAATTTGTATGGCAGTGTGGATTCAGAAAATCCCCAGTAGAGTCCTTCACAGATTTACTGCCATGTCAGCACGGGAAATTGGAAGATTAGACTCAGATTGTGTTACCCATGTGATTGATGGAGCTAGCTGCTGCAAAGATAGGCAGAAAACCTGTATTCGACAGGGTATTACCCGTAGCAAAGACGGAGATATGTTACCTGTGATAGACAGAGATTGTTACCTGTGTTGACAGAGATTGTTACCTGTGATAGACAGAGATTGTTACCCGTGTTGACGGAGATGTTACCCGTGTTGACGGAGATGTTACCCGTGTTGACGGAGATGTTACCCGTGTTGACGGAGATGTTACCCGTGTTGACGGAGATGTTACTCGTGTTGACGGAGATGTTACCCGTGTTGACGGAGATGTTACCTGTGATAGACAGAGATTGTTACCTGTGTTGACAGAGATTGTTACCTGTGATAGACAGAGATTGTTACCCGTGTTGACGGAGATGTTACCCGTGTTGACGGAGATGTTACCCGTGTTGACGGAGATGTTACCCGTGTTGACGGAGATGTTACCCGTGTTGACGGAGATGTTACCCGTGTTGACGGAGATGTTACCCGTGTTGACGGAGATATTACCTGTGATTGACAGAGATTGTTACCTGTGTTGACAGAGATTGTTACCTGTGATAGACAGAGATTGTTACCTGTATTGACGGAGATGTTACCTGTGATAGACAGAGATTGTTACCTGTGTTGACAGAGATTGTTACCTGTGATAGACAGAGATTGTTACCTGTGTTGACACAGATGTTACCTGTGATAGACAGAGATTGTTACCCGTGTTGACGGAGATGTTACCCGTGTTGACGAAGATGTTACCCGTGTTGACGAAGATGTTACCCGTGTTGACGGAGATGTTACCCGTGTTGACGGAGATGTTACCTGTGTTGACAGAGATGTTACCCGTGTTGACGGAGATGTTGCATGTGACGGACGGAGATCGTTACCCGTGTTGACGGAGATGTTACCCGTATTGACGGAGATGTTACTTGGGATGGACAGAGATTGTTACCTGTGTTTAGACAAATGGTTTGCCTGTATGGATAGACGGATGAAGTTTCCTGTGATTAGACAGAAATGTTTCCCCAGCGAAAGCGCCGGGATTTTTCCGTGATATGAGTCCTGACGTGGACAGATTTGCGTTTATCCGCGAGTTGGCGAAATTTGGATCCAGAGGTTGACAAGGTTACTCCGGTGACAACAGAATCTCTAGTCGTGTTGACGAATTTGTCTCTCTTCTTGTGTTGATAAGGTTAGTCCAGTTGTGGACAGATGTGTTTTGCGAAAGGTGTTCAGTACCTGTGGCGTTACATAGGTTGTTGAAGTTGAAATCAGAGTCATCAGACATCGGATCAGTTGTTGCCGTAACAACCAGATTCAGTTGGTGGATGTCGTTCCCCAAACAGTGGTGCAGTTTATTTCTGCGGTTGGCAAATTTCCGGGTTCTTAGTATTCAATCGTCTTGTACCTCGAACGTCTGAAGGCTCCGGGCGTTTCACCCAGTCGGGTCCAAGTCGCTTGAATAGGGGCAGCTGTTGCACCCTAAAATTTGCTCAACATATTCCACCTGATCTTATGTTTCAATTGCATTATCATTTGCATAAAAAGTCATGTACATAGTCTAATCATTTGCATAGCATAGCATGGGCAAGTCATCCAATAAGGGACCAAATGCAATTCTTATGAGCATATCAAGAGGTTATTATTCAAATTCAAGCACATCCAAGTCATCAGAAAGAAATTGAAATCTGAGAAGTTAGTGGACCAAGCAGTGGATCTATCTCCTATCTTGAGGGTATTTGAAGATCATCAAAGAAGTTGTGAGCAAGGAATTGAGGTCATGGAGGGTATATAGACATCATGGAAGACATAGAGAGTCATTTTGAAAGTGATACAAGTCATTGATGTGATCACAAGAGTTGCAGTCGAAGACAGTCAACTAGGGTTTCATCTGGGTCAACCTTGGGTCAACCCTAGGTTAAATGCTTGATTAAAAGGCATCAAGGTCTATTTGAAAGATTTGGGGTTCATCATTTGACATGTAGATATGGATGTGGTGTTGTGCCAAGGAGAAATCAAGAGAAATCAAGAAGAAGAGGAGTTTCTAAATTAGGGTTTCTGTGTAAAATCCCCTGATTTAGGTCAAACTTCCAAGCAAGATAATTCAAAATTCAAGCTTCAAATGGATCCTTGGCCAACATGAAACTTGTAGAGGATCTCAAGACCTTTAATTTGAGTGGTGGAAGACATAAAGGAGATTTATAGAACTCAAGTTATGGTTCTTGCAAGTTACAGGTCATCTGAGGTATCTGAAAATTTATCTGTGGAAGTCACTTGACTTCCAAGCAACTTTTACCCCTCAAGGAGCTTTCAAATGGATTTCTGGTCAACATGAGAGTTGTTCCTCATTGTCTTAGCTTTCTAGAAAGGTATGGTATTCCTTCATCTGATTTGTGGAACTTTACTTATGACCTTGGCAAGCAAAGGGTATTTTGGTCATTTGAGAATTACAGGTCATTTCAAGCATATGCCTAAAACTCATACAAGGAAGCTTCAAATGAAAAACTTCACAACATCAAAGTTGTTCCAAATGACATTTTGAGTCTAGAAAAGTGATCATAAAAGTTTAGAAATGATCATAGCTCAAGGTTCCAAATTTGGTCAATTAAAAGGTGAATTTAATGAATAAAAGTGACCTAAAAATGAGATTTTTTCATAACATGTCCAAATGGGATGAAATTATAGGTCATTTTGATTGGGAAGAATGTTTTAAGACCATTGGCAATAGTGGATTTTTTATTTTAGTTCAGAATTTGGAAGTTATCATTGGTTGCTTATGTATGAAGTTACACATGCCAAAACACAAGGGATTTGTGCACAATAAGTTTCTAACAAGTTCTAGAGGGTTCCATGAGCATCTATATATTGATTAGAGTGGATCCAATCATTGGTTGGTGATTCATTTGGTTGAAAACTCATAGTTGCATCTCATTCCTCAATTTTGCAAATTCATTCCAATCTCTTCAATTCTTCATCAATCATTCAATTTCATGATCCAAATCCACTCAAGAATCATCCCTGAGTACATTGCAAGCAAGATTTGAAGAAGAAATCACAAGAATCGTGCTATACCATTTCATCCTCCAAATTGCAAAAAGAAGTGGTTATGGAAATCCAAGGTGTTTAAGCAAGAACAAGTGCATACAGAACCAAGATCCAAGTCCATTGATCAAGCCCTAAGCACTGCTAGCTGTGAATCCAAGGATTTCTCCATCTGTTTTCAAGATTACATCAGGTTGGTTTTTCTATCGAATTGGCTAGAATTAGTTAGCATGATGTAGAATCCTTAGGTTAGAATTGTTAGGAATAGGTAGATGAATAATTCTGGTGAGTTTAAGAGCATTTCATGGAGTTTGTTACATGAGCACCAAAACTGTTTTGACCTAGAACTAAGAGGATAGAGAGTGTTAATTCATGTGGATTAGTTTAGAATGATCAATGATGTTTGGTGGTTGTGTTGATGCCAAGAAATTGGAGAAAGAAGAAGTTGGAAGTTTGAGCATCCATGGATGTAGAGCTATCGGGTTTGGCTTTCTAGGGCGTGTTAGTGAGAATTAATGATGTATTATTGTTCAGCATGAGAATTAGAGCAATTTTGCTTTTTACAGATCTGAATTTCATGGAGAAACGAAGGTGTATGAGGATGTTGAAACCTGGTTCGTGCAAGCTTGCTCATGGCATTAATGGTGGAAACCCTAGGTTATTTGGAGAAGACGAACTGGGAGGCGTTGGATTGAGTAAGACTTGGTTAACTGAACATTTGATCTAACGGCCTAGGTTTAAAACTGAAAATAGGAGGGATTTCAAAACGTGAAACGCACCGTTTCACTTAAGTTTCTGATGGGCTTAATTGGACAATTGCTATTCGTACCCTCACACAAGGCCCAACCACGATTTGAACTAATTTCTCCTGCTATTCGCACCGAGCGTGTTTCTTTTTCTTTGTGATTTTCTGAAGTAATTTTAAGCTGCATTGGGCCCAGGCGCGCTTTGCTACGCGCACCCCCAGTCTGGGCCCACCATCCATTTTCCAATGCAAATCATTGCTGACTGCACCCCTAACCAATTTCAATTCATTTTAATTTCATTCATTTTTTTTAATTCTTTGAAAATTCCTAACAAATTGAAAATTCCATATTTTTGAGTGGTTGTTTTTGCATCTTTTTCTTATTTCTGTTAAGAAAATTGTCATATAATAAAATTAGCATTTTATTTTATTTTTTCATTTTTAGTATATTTTTCTTTTAAATAGGTTTTAAATGATGTTTAGTTTAACACTTGATCTTGTTGATTTTAGTTTAGCTAGATCCTTTTGTATTTTGGACCCATTCTTTTTAGAGTACTTCACTTAGGACTTTAATTTTCATATGAGATTTAATTCATGATTTTAGGACTAAATTTTAGATGGCTTGTTTGGGTGTGATTAGGGGAATCAAAATTAGGGTTTAGATATAACATAGGTGTGAGAAATCATTTCTTTTAGGAGTTGTAGTTTGAATTTTGGGGTATGGGACTATAGGGGTATTATGGGTAGATAATAGATCCCTTAGAAAATGCTAGGAGTTCCCCTATTCTATTATTACTACTAGTATATTTCCTGTATCTGCTTGATTGTGTGGTGTGCCCTCTCTAGGGTTATTGTTTGACTATGTGGGGTATTGGGCCTGCTTGGGGTTTGGGGTTTGAGCTGAAGACTTTGCTGATGAAGCCCATTGAGGATTAAGAGAAGGAAGACCAATTTCCAGAGTTGATGAAGAAAGTCTTGCTGGCAGCTGTTGAAGGTTATAGGATCTAGGAGCTAGGCAGAGCTCTAGAGTAGAAAACTTGCTTCATAAACATGGAAGGTTTTGTTTGCCTCCATTCTTTCTCTATGATTCAAAGTCTCTTTTAATACCCACCTCCTTCCTTTGGAAGGATTAGTGAATGTATTTAAAAGATAGAACTTCTGAGAGAAAATTGTCTATATCATGTTAACAATCAGTAGGCCACCCTTGGTAGGCAACTGATTGCTTAACATCCCATCCATCTTGTTGACTGCTGCTCATCTTGGAGAGTGAGACTTGAAGAAAAGCCATTGGAAGATTGAAGATAGAGACCTTGCTTGAAGGCTTGAAGATGAAGACTGATGCTTGCTTGAAGCCTGTAGATGGTTGAAGATGACTTGAAGACAGATGTTGATGAAGATTGCTTTTTGCTGTTTATTTTTGCTGGTTATAATTTTGATGTATTGTTTGAATTTCCCTGACTGTATTGTTTGCCATTTAATCTGTTAGGTTGAAAGCGAATTTTGTTCGCTTTTGCCTGTTGTTTTCTAGGTTCGAGGTTGAGTGGGACTCCCTTGCCTCGCTTGTATTGCTGCATTCATGCATTTTACTGCTTTATTGTATATATGCTATTGTTTCTATTTCCGTCTATTCCCTTAGGACCTCTGTTTCTCTCTGCGCAAGAGAGGAACATGATAGACATTAGGTCTTAACCCATGCATGATAACATTAGGTTAGTTTAATTCCCTTCGCAACCATAGGTTAGAGTCCTGTCTCTTCTTTCTCAAAACAAACAGAAAAACACAATAAATCTTTCAAACACAATAAAAGACACTTCTTCCGTAAAAGAATGTGAACTCATCAAAACGTCATCTTTGTCCGCTTGGACCAGTAATCAGAAGAACCCTTTTTCAGAACGAGATAAAAGCAACCAAAACAGACTTGTGTCGTACGTGGCCCGAACTACGTTTGCTCTGATCTTTCATGTTGTATGAAAGTACGTAGGCATAGGATGCGATATCCTAGCGAGCAACCTTCCCCTCCTTTCCAGTAGGTAGGCGAACTACGTTGACTCTGATTTCTCATTCCAGGCGGGAATACGTAGGTATAAAGTGCGATACTTTGCCGAGTCATTTTATTTTTTTCTTTTAACCCCAGACCCTTAGTTTAGATAGAAATAACAATCCGTACCAGAAAACAAGCGTGGATCCCGTCGAGTACGACGGACGTGAGGGGTGCTAATACCTTCCCCTTGCGTAACCGACTCCCGAATCCAGGATTTGGTTGCGATGACCATTCCTTTCCCATCTTTGCGTTAGGTTTACTTCGAGCGTTTCCTTTCCCTCTGTTGGGATAAATAACGCACGGTGGCGACTCTTCTGTTCAGCCGGCGCCGATTTTCGCAGTAGCGACAGGTGGCATATCTATTGTTTTGCATAGCACCATGATACTTAAAGGATCTGCATGACGTCACTCTGCTCCACCGGCACCATAGAAGAAGTAGGAACGACGCCGCACTGTCAAAAGAAAAGCAGTCAGTAATCAGAACACAATTTCAGACACGAGTCGAAGCAAGCAACAAGATGAACGGAATTAAAATTCAGCCCTCAGTTAACTCATCATTAGGCGTGAAACTCAAGCGGCCGGGAGGACTATGACCGAAGCCATCATGAACTCCTTACCAAGCATTGATAAATTTGAATTTAGACAGACGGGACAACTATCCTCAGAATTTTCCCCTCAACACAGGCCAAACGGTACAACATCAAGCACGCATAGTTCAGACCATCAGGTCATCATCACCATTAAACCTTTCTCAACCGAAGCTAAAACCGACAGTTTCCACACTATTTAAACGGGTCCTGAAAGAAGAAAGGGAAGATTAGCACAATAACGGTAGCAAGTGTCCATGCCAAGCAAGTTACATCAGTTGCCTCCGTTAAGGCATCAAAATGATAGCAGGTTACAATGATAATATCAGGCTGTAATTATCCTCATAACAAGCAAGTAAACTACAACAAATACTCAACCACCAGCTCAACAGCGGTGCAACATCACCAAGAGCATCCTAGCCGCAGAGCATCAACAGGTATTGGCAAGCATCTACAAGCAAGCATAACCAGCAATAGCAAGCAAAGTATAGCAACAGCCCAGCAAATGACAGGTCGCGACATCAATAACAGCAGCTGCAAGTACTCTCAAAGGCATCAGCAAACAAGTATTAACAATATAACATAGACAATATCAGTGCCAGCACCAAGCAACAACAATCAGGGTCCAAGAATGGAAAATCAAGAAAAATGTAGCCCTCAGCTTAAATCCATCATCGAGCTAAAAGTCAGGCGGCCAGGAGGACAATGATCAAGGTCATCGTCAACTCCTTACCGAACACCGAAGGAATCAAATATAGACAAACGAGGCAACCATTTTCAGAACAGCTCTCAACATGAGTTCGAAAGATTTCAAAAGCAACGACAATCCTGGCTCGTGGTTCAGACCACCATGTCATCATCATCGTTATACTTTTCTCAACACCAAAGCTAAGACCCGCGGATTTTGAACTAATCAGTAACAACCTGAAAGAAGAAGAGAAAATTAGTAATAACAGCAACAGGTATCAGTTTCACACAAGCTGCACCAGTTAAGGTATCAACAATAAAAGGTTCGCAACAAGCAACTCCATAGCCACAAATGCCACTTGCAAGCTAGCCACAACCAGCAACAGAGCAGCATTAGCAATAACCATCTCCAACTTTCCAAAGTCATCCCATTAAAACCTGAAAATACCACAACCAATGACCAGAGCACCATCAATAACAGCTAACAAGATTGATTCGAAAATCTAAGAGGGAGATGAAGTGATTTAAGGACAGCCCTCAAAAAACTCATCATTGGGCAGAGATGCGAACAGCCAGGAGAGCAACAACCAAGGTTGTCACCAACTCCTTACCACACATCGGATGATTAAAATTCGGACAATTAAAGTAACTAATTGCAAACAGCCATCACAGTACAAAAAATAAGAAACATCAAGGAAACAACCGCATTTTCAAAATTCCCTCAGGGTTCAGACTGTTAAAGTCATCATAACCGCATCAAACCTTTCTCGGCCAACGACAGCAAAACCTCTCAGCTCAGACTAACGTCATCATCGCCGGTTAAAACTAGTTTCAGATAGCGTTCAACACATTTCAGAAGCATAATATAACATCGAGCAACAACGGTATTTTGAGCCCTCTTTGGTTCGGACTGTTACGTCGTCATCACCAAAACCCTTCTCGGACTTCAACATGACTCAAGCATCACATTCAACCAACAATATTCAAAGGCAATCGTATCCTCAAGAATCTTCTGGTTCAGACATAGTGTCGTCATCACCGTTATACCCTTCTCGCCAACGGCCCAAGACCGGCAGCCTCCGGACTTAAAATTTGTGCCTGAAAGAAGAGAAGAAAGAACGCCAGCATAACAGGCAACTCAACAAGCAGCCATAACAGATAATTCAGCAGACAGTCACGATAGGCAAACAAGTGAGACCACAGCAATACAAAACTACAACAACTACTAGTTCATCACCAGCATCTTCACGCGAGCATTCACCAGAGCGTGATTGAAGCCCATTGCAAACACATTGGCTGAAGCCCATGACAAAGCGTATCATGTGCCAAAAGAATCGAATTATTACTCTGGATCGTCAATCTCCCTTGGCCCAAAACAAATCATTATTCACACCTACCAAATTCCAAACCCAAATTAGCAAAACAGATCAAAGAATATACCGTGTGAAAAAAAGATTCGTAAAAGATCCTATCCAGATCCTCCAAAACTTTGAACCTGGACAGATGAGCATTTAACACAACAATCAAAGATTGAAATCTCATTAACGAGCATTCAACAAAATCAAACAGAAAAGGAAACTATTTCAAATCGCGTCTGAACCAATATGGAAAAACCCAATCAGGCATTCAAGGCTATTGATTAAATTCAGCACAACAAATCTCACAAGAAACCTATATAAAGGGGAGAATCGGAAAGCATCAAAGAAGGAGAAAAACCCTATAAGTCAAAAATTGGAGATCGAAAAAACAACTTATCTTTTCCGCCGTCAAAGCCGTCGGAGCCCCCACCTCGCCATCCAGAACCTTTCGCCATCTCTGATCTTCGGTAACTCGTCGATTCATGATAAAGTTGTTGAACTGTTGATGTTTCATTCTGTGTTTCAGGTGTAAAATGAAGGCGATTATGGAAAGGGAAGCGGGAACGAAGCGGTACAAGAGAGGGTGAGATCAAGGAGATGAAGATGAACGAAGGGGGGGATTGGGTCGATCTTGGGCTTAGGGTTTCTGTGTTGCTTCTGTGTTTTTTTTGTTGTTCGTTCTGTTTCCTATGCTAGTCTAATGCACACGTATCACCTGCACATACAACACATACACCCTCTAAACCAACTGCACAATTGATCTTCCCCCTAACCCCCTCGTTACCCACTAATTTTCCATTAATCACTTTAACTAATCATTTACCAGTCTTTAAGATAACTAATAAACCTCAATTAACTTTTTTTCATTTAAAATAATATTTATTTATTATTTAAACCGTTATCATTTACTTAACCTATAGTTAATATTTTATTACTTCACTAATTAACCTTAATCAACTTATAATCCAAAGCAACTTAAACTCTTTTAAATTAACCTATTAATAAGTAGTTTTTAAACTAATTAACTCATTATCTTTTTAGTTTTTTTTATTTTATTTAAAACGGGCTTAATAAACTTTTATAAATGATCTATTCCATTTGTCATTTTATTTTAATTAGGCATTAAAATATTTTAGAAATAAAGTAACTCTTTGTATTATTTTACAATTAACAAATTAATATTATTTAAGTAATCATTTCACTTAGGGCTTTATAATAAAATTAAACCATTATAGCATTTCATTTAAAACTTAAAACTTAATTTACATTCAACATCACCTAAACCAATTTCAGGTAAAATTAATACAACTTCTTTTATTCTTCTTAAAATCAACCTTTCTCAAAATTAATCAATCTCACAAAAATAAAAATAATTGTTCTCAAATTAATTTATTATCTAAAACTTTTATTAAAACTATTAAAATCAATTCACATAAATTACAACATTTTCGTAAAATCAATTTCAATCATCAAATTCAACTTTTATCAAAATTAATAATTAGGCAACCAATTCACCCTCTAATTTTCCATCTAAAATCAAACTCACTCAAATCAATTTAACCTAATTGTGCACACTCACGACACAATTCACCTCAGCGCTTTCATGCGTGTGTATGATTTCCTTTTCTGCAATTTATTTTACAGTCGTTTAATATTATCGCATTTATTTTAGCGCATCGCATCCGTCCAAAGGAAAACCCTACACATGATTCAACAATCGTGTGTAGTGCATTCACATTTGCATCATTCTTCCCATAAGATCCTTGATCTCATTCAAGTCGATCTTCTTAAGTTTAGGACCTACCCCATAGGAAGGACCGTTACCCTTTACAACATAGAAAAAATAAAACAACTCAAACAATATTCAAACACAATAGAGAAATAGATGTTAATCATCTTAAGCGAGATAGAATCTCCACCCCACATCAATACAATCAAGCCGTAGGGACTTTGCCTTAAGAGAGATAAAGGTGTACCTCGTTGATCCCTATCCGAGTACGTAAGTCCTTTTCTTAAGACGATGCAAAGACTATTTTCCTACAACCTGTGGCGGTTAAATCTCCCTTAAAATGAAGACACATCTCTTCTCCTAAAATCAATCAATCAACTACTCTAAACCCGTAGGAACTTTGACCACAGTCAAAGAACTCCTCTAACCCTTTAGGGGAACTACAAGTACTCTGATTCCACTCCTGTAAGGATATGTAGGCATAAGATGTGACATCTTATCGAGTATACTTAAAAATAAACCCCTAGGTCTTTTAAACCATTAAGTAGATAACACATAGCGATAAACAAACATAAAACAAGAGGTTCCTATAGAGTACTACAGAAACTTAGGATGCTAGCACCTTCCCTAAGTTTAACCAACCCCCGAACCTCTAACTCTCTAACCTTGCATTTGCATTGCATTGTGGGAATTTCGATCTTTATCCCTTCCTTTGGACAAATCAAAGTTCGGTTGCAAATTGAATTAAAGATTCAAACTAATCAATAGTTTGGTATCCAAATTTCACCACGACAGTAGCTAGTCTGTATGGTTTCGTAGAAGTGACGTGTTGCCTTCTGTCCCCAATGTGATTTCTTCCTTGGGCTTTGCCATACCCTCTTTCTCCAAGTCTTGAAGAGGAGCTCTCCTGGGAGAGCCTAATCCTTCCTTTGGTTGGATTCTATTCATTCCTCGGGAGGTTGAGCCTTGAATTGACATTCACTAGTATAGTACATTCCTTTGGTTTGTACTATCTTTCCCTTCAAAGTCTTGATGAGGATCCCTCCTGAGAGAGCCTAATCCTTCCCTTGGTTGGATTATGTGCATTCCTCAGGAGGTTGAGCCTTGGATTGACATTCTTGGCAAGGTATATTCCCTTGGTTTATACACTGTCATCCATCTCAAAGTCCTTTTCTTAGGATCCCTCTTGGGAGAGCCTAATCCTTCCCTTGGTGGGATTCTGTGCATTCCTCAACAGGTTGAGCCTGAGATGGACATTCAGTGCTAATACACTTTAAACCAGTTACCTTAGATTAATATCTAGGGCTAATACCCAAGTTTCTGTCCTATTGACATAAGATCCCTCTTGGGAGAGCCTAATCCTTCCCTTGGTTGGATTCTGTGCATTCCTCAAGAGGTTGAACCCATGATGGACTCTGGTATTGATACACCTCCAACCTGATGTAGCCTGGGATGACTTCCCTGTTGCTCATTTTAGGTTCTCTTCCTTGCTTGAATTGCTTGATGCATTAGAATAGGTTCATGTTTAGAATATTTTAGGTTAGGAGCATGACTGCTTAGAGGTTGAGTGGGTCTCCCTCTGCTTGTTTGCATTAAGGGTTGAGGTGTTCCTCCCCTTGCTTGTGTGTTGTTTTTCTTTTTATCTGTGTGTTTGCATTAGAGGTTGAGTCCGTCTCCCTCTGCTTGTCTGTTAATGTTTGGCTTTCGCTTGTTTGCCCTAGAAGTTGAGTTTGTCTTCATCTGCTTGTATTGCTGCATTGCATGCATTTTACTTATAGTTATTTCTTTCAGATTATTTCTTTTCTGTTGCTTTCCTTTGCCATGTTCCCTTAGGATTTCCATTCCTTCTTGTTCAAGTTGGAATGTGACAGACATTAGGGTTCTAACCATGCATGATAACATTAGGTAGCTCTCTCCTAACCTCAATCATAGGATCAACTTCGCATGACAACTTTAGGATTGGATCAGTTCCCCTTTAGTGCATCCTTTCTCTTCTCATCTCAAAACAACAGTAAAAAATGTAATAAAGGCAAGTTAGTACAAGCGCGTTATGAGCCTTAAGCTACTTGGGTAATTATAATTGAGCGGCCTCCTCTCAATCGTCTAGAGTGTTTAGTATACGTCCCTTGGACGATATGCGACGCATTCGTTCCCAGGTCATAGTCTCTAGAGCTGTACGGACTACAAACACCCGTAAAGAACACTTCTTCTTTAAAAGACTTCAAAAACAAAGACTAAAACTTCTTTTGTCCTTTGGGGACCTTTAATCCTTGGAAACCATTTTTATGAGGAGAGTTTTGTTAACCCTCGGTTCTACCGCAAACGGTAAACACCTAAGTCTCCAAAGGTTGAGCTGCATACACCAAACTTCTAGAACCGTTTGTTAACCCTACTCAGGTAAAACCTTTTGAACCAAACCTGTGGTTTTGTTAGCCCGAACTACATTTGCTCTGATCTTTCATGCCGTGTGAAAGTACTTAGGCACGAGATGCGATATCTCGGTGAGCAACCTTCCCCCCTTTTCACCCGTAGTTAGCCGAACTAAGTTGACTCTGATTTCTCTTTCCAGACGAGAATACATAGGCATAGAACTGTTGTGCTCTGCCGAGTCTTTTTCTTTTCTTTTCAGACCAACTTTTTAGCGTAGATAGATAAACCAACCCGTCAGATTAGCAAAACAAGCATGGATCCCATCGAGTACGATGGACGTGAGGGGTGCTAATACCTTCCCCTTGCGTAACCGACTCCCGAATCCAGACATGGTTGCGATGACCTTGTCTTATACCTTTTCGTCAGGTTTTTCCGATCGTTTCCTTCCCCGTTCTGTGGGATAAATAACGAAAGGTGGTAACTCTTCTGTTTTGTCGGCACCTTATTTTCGCGGTAGCGACAGTTGGCGACTCTGCAGGGGACTTATAGCTGCTGGGGACTTTTCCCATCCCATATGCTGAGACCGTTTCCCGTCCCCTATGTGAGTCAATCCTAGCGCTTGCGTGCTTATCTGTTGGGTTTGCATTTATTTATCGCATTTTACTTTTCGCACTTTATTTTCAGTATGATATGATTATTTGTGCTGTTGTGGGAGGGGCATTCTGATGAGTGAGAAGCCAGACCCAGGCTTGAGAGCATATACATAGTATTAAAGTGGATTAGTGGTGGACGTGCTTGCTTTGCTTGCATCAGTTCCCATGTAATCCACACTCAGACGAGGTTCTCTTTGATGACTTCCCATCGGTCCTTTAGACTCGAGGGGATTTTGGATTTGAGGATTGTCGACTCTGGGGACCGATCATTTGGGATTCAGCTAAGTGAAGCCGCTTCAAGAGATGATGATGCCACACCTTCCTGGGTATCGTATCATCGTTTCTTGAAAGTCTGTGACGCTGATGAATGCATAGGATGCCATACCTTGTCTGTGATTAGGTCCATACCTGTGAGCAAGGTCGGGTCATTGCAGGAAACTTAACCTTCAGACAACCCGGTTTTCTTGACAGTGAATCAGTATTGTTGGTATCCGAGGGTTCTTATCATCAGAGATGTATTCGTTCTCGACAGTGCATATTTATTGGTCCTCCTCAGGGTTTTATTATCAGAGCAGTGTTGTGATTGTGTTGAAACAGAGCCTTGGTCTCCTCAACAGCACAGTCATCTTGATCTCCCGCTGCATGATTGCATTTTGCATTGTTTGAATCCTCATTTGCATATCATTAACATGTGTCTGTGTTGCAGGTGCATATTTCTCCCCTGGTTCTAGTGATCTTGATCCTCATGGCTGATATGGCATCTCTGAAGAAGACTGTGGCTTACAAGCTACCCACACCTGACATCCGAGAGTTACGGGCCTTGATTTCTTTGGCTGGTAAGACAGTGATGGAGGATTTCAGAAAGAGTTATGGGAGACTTCTGGGTATGGTGTGTAAGCTTTCTACGTACGAGTTGAACGGCCTCTACGCCCTTCTGCAGTTTTATGACCCGCAGCTCCGATGCTTCATTTTTCCAGACTATGTCCTAGCTCCGACCTTGGAAGAGTATTCTGACTTGCTGGGGGTACCTTTGTTGAATCAGATGCCTTATTACTGAATAGATGGTGAACCTGACTTGGGTAAGTTGACTACAGCTCTTCATGTAGATGATTCAGAGTAGAAAGGGATGGTGTTCAGAAAGATTGGAGTTCAGGGTTTCTCTTTACCTTTCCTGATGGAAAAGGCCCGAAAGTTTGCCAAGAAGGGTCGCTGGGACGTATTCAATGCCTTCTTAGCCCTTTGCATTTATGGGATCATGTTATTCCCAAGTAATCTGGACTTCATAAGTATGGATGCCTGCCATATATTTGCTTCAAAGAATCCAGTACCCACTCTCCTGGGAGATGTCTACCATTCAATTCACAGCAAGAATGAAAACAGAAAGGGAAAAAACGTGGCATGTTGTGCTCCTTTACTGTATAAGTGGTTTGCTAGCCATCTTCCTAAGACGGGGCCGTTCATTGATTCTGCCGAGTCTTCACCCTGGTCTGCATGTTTGATGGGTTTGTCTGCTGACAATATTATCTGGTTTGATAGAGATCTATTGGGAAAAGAGATCGTGCATAGCTGTTGTGGCTTTCCTAACATCCCCTTGGTCGGAAGGAATGGATGTATCAATTACAATCCCTCTCTGCTAGTATGACAATTTGGATATGCACTACGAGGTCCTCCTGAAGAGGAAGAGATACAGGAATCTCTGTATCTTACAGGGTTGCTTGAAGGTAATACTTTGGTTAAGGTACAAAATGTTTGGAACAAAATTCACCGAAAGGGAAAAGTCGTGTTGGGAAAGAGCAATAACAAGGCCTTTGATCCATATGTGGCTTGGGTCCGAGAAAGAGCCGACAAGTTTCTAATGACGTTTCCTGCAGTGGAACCATTGTATCCTCCCGTGTACAAAGAGCCTACCATAGTTGATATTCAGAAGTCAACCAGGTACTCCGAGAGAAAGAAGAGCTACGAAAAGCTGAAAAATGAGATCGCTCAACTTCGGAGAGAAAAGAATGAAGTCGTACACACCTGCAAGAAGCAGATAGAGATGATCAACCACCTGGGCGCTAATTTGACCAAGGAGACCGATTCTAGAGAGCGTCTTGGGTTAGACCTGAAGGCAGTGCATAGCGTGTTGACCACCAAAAAGCAAGAGCTAGATAGGGTGTACCGGAAGTTATCCAAGTACGAGACATTGTGGAGCAGCACCCTAGCCAAATACAAAGAGCGGGAGGAAAAGGTGAAGCAGCAAGTAGCCGAGCTAGAAGTCCAGATTGAAATCAAGGACAAGAAGATTGAGGATGAAGCCTCACTTCGACGTGACACTCAGTATAGGTTGGTTGAGGCCAAGGCGAATCTACAAGATTGTCAACTCCGAGCTGGTGCCAAGAGGAGTAGGGTGGAAATCCGTTCTGAAGAAGGTGTTTGCAGGGACGTTGCTAAAAACCTCCCAGATACCGTCAGGCAGAGGGATTTGCTGATCCATGGTTTGCTCACTCAGCCTGACCATCCCGCTACGAATAAGTTATTAGAGGATTTTTGTGCCCGTAGCCGCACTTGATTTCTTTATATTTCTTTGTATCTTTTATGCGTTGATGTGCTGACCACTGCCAGGCCTATTGGTTGGGGTCACGCCTTTTGCTTCAGTTGTATGTGATTACAGTTGTACGCTGCCCACATGGGTTTTTCAAATAAATATATGAGGATTTCTTTTCCATGATTGGGTGTTGGACTTTATTTGTCTTGGAAACTAGGATCGGGGGGAATCTCCCCAAGGCACAGACACACGTTTGCATTTGCATGAATCATTTGCATAACAGGTACCTCCGAGCTGTTTTTCTAACCCTCTGTTGATGCAGGTTTCAGGATAGCCGATCAGCGAATTCATCATTACTCTACAAGAAGTAATTGCAAGAAAGCTATGGATCAAATGCAAGCTGAGATGCAAGAGATGCGCGACAGGATGGCGCAATTCATGCAGGTCATGGAAACTGTGGCCAAGAGCAGCTTCAGACTCTGGTGCAGCCTCTGATTGCACGGGTTGATGTTCATGGTGTGCTACATGGTGGGGTTGCTACTAATCCTTCTCAAGTTGGGACCCCTCAAGCGGGTGATGCTGTACCGGTGGTCGTTCTCAATACTACTGAGAACGGTAATGGGGCTGGGAATGCAAATGTAGCTGGTAATGGTAACGGACATGTGGAAACCAACGAAAATGTTGGGGCTGGAAATGCTGGTTTTAATGTTGGAACTGGGAATGCTGGTTTTGAGGTTGGTGTTGGAAACACTTGTGTAGGTATTGGTGGTGCATATGCAGGCTTTGGCAATGCAGGCTATGGCAATGCAGGTTTTGGTAACGCAAGCAACAACGGTGTTGGGATGGGTGCCTATAATGCTGGTTTTGGGCCGGGTGTTGCTAATCAGGGTTTTGGTAATGTGGGGTATGGTCCCAGGTTTAATCAGACTGGCTTTGGTCCTAATGCCGCTTACGCTGGGTATGATAATGAAGATTCCCATTGGGGCGAGGATCGTCAAGAAGATGCTTTCCCTCCGCTGGGCAGGGGTTTCGAAGGGCCCACAGAAAATGACCGAAGGTTCAAGCTGTTGGAGGAACAAGTAAGAGGTCTTGCCAATCAGAATTCCATGGGGTTGGACATGGATAATATGAGGTTGGTTCCTGGCTTGAGGGTTCCGCTCAAGTTCAAAGCACCTACTTTTCACAAGTATAACGGGGATACTTGCCCCCAGAGTTCATGTACGGTCTTATTATCGAAGAATGTCTGCTTATTCGAGTGATGAAAAGATGCTGATGCATTTTTTTCAAGATAGCTTGTCTGGACCATCACTGGAGTGGTATATGGGATTAGAGCCCATTCAGATTGGTAGCTGGAAAGAGTTGGCGGAAGCCTTTGTAAGGCATTACCAGTATAACAACGACCTTGCTCCAAACAAGGTCCAACTCCAAAATCTTTCTCAAAAGAATGGCGAGAGTTTTAAAGAATACACCCAGAGGTGGCGTGAGCTTGCAGCCAGGGTGCAGCCACCCATGGTAGAGCGTGAGTTGACAGATCACTTTGTGGGCACTTTCTCTGGTATGTATTATGACAAGCTTCTCGGTTGTAGGATGGGTAGTTTTTCTGATATGATACTTCTGGGAGAGCGTATAGAGAATGACATCAAGATCGGAAAGATTCAAGCAGGAGATTCAGCCTCAGCTGGAGGAGGGAGAAAGGTATTTGGAAATAAAAAGCAGGGAGACACTAATTCGATATATAGTGCTCGGAAAAAAGATAGAAGTCAAAATTATCGCGGGCAGCAGATTGCCAGCGTGACAATTCCCGTACCTCAAAACAACAACAACAACCGCAGCAGCAATAGAGACAACAGAATTCTGCTCCGCAAAGGTTCCAAGGTCGGGATAGGGTCGTGAAAAGAGTATTTGATTTGCCTCCAATGCCGTATGCTCAGCTTTTTCAAACTTTATTACAACTGCAGCTTGTTGAGAAAAGGACGTTAGC
This sequence comes from Lathyrus sativus, assembly GCA_963859935.3. NCBI lineage: Eukaryota > Viridiplantae > Streptophyta > Magnoliopsida > Fabales > Fabaceae > Lathyrus > Lathyrus sativus. Next base: position 99,055,598 of record OZ012738.1, on the reverse strand, counting down.
TCCGCCGAAGGGCACGCCTACTTTTGGTTATGATGCCAATGCACATTGTGAATTCCACTCCGGGGCACCCGGGTACGGCATAGAGAATTGTCATGCATTCAAGCACAAGGTACAAGACTTGATCGATAGCAAGGCAATCAACTTCTCTGATGATGTTCCCAACGTGGTACAGAATCCTCTGCCAAACCACGGACAAGCTGGAAGCGGTTGAGTCGCCAACAAGTCAAGATACAAGGAGCCCAGTTCCTAGAAGCTGGCAATCTGCATTTTTCATGTCATTTCTTTACATTTGTAATTTCTTTCCTGTTAGAATGCAAATTTCGTTTGTAAAACTTGTTGTTTTCAATTGATATTGACAATGAAATAAATATGCATGTTTTGAATTAATCCATTCGTGTTCACTCTATTGCTTTCTTTTATTTCAAAACGCTTGTTTAAGTGGAGTCCGAGAGGATGACGAAATCCAATGATGCATAAGTTTCCGATGTTATGCTTTTGAATAAAAACTCGTTGATGATGTACATGCATTGTTTCAAATCCCAAACACCGGAGATATAAGGAAGATAATCCCTTGTTAACCCCTTTGAGCTTAGTTATAGTAGTTTCTTTCTGAAAATGAAAAACCCTCAATCTTAACCCGGGGCAGGGCAGGTGTCAGTTAATTTGACCAAGCATTCAAATTACAAAAGGAGTGTCCGTTCGAGGATAGATCACACCTATATAGGTCGTACCTAAAAAACCACAATGGTTAAGCCTGGTCGATCTGGAGTGAAACAGTCACAATCTCTTTAACAAGTCATACGAGTCGATGTCATACAATTTGTTCCAAAAAAAAAAGAGAGAAAGAAAAGAATCAAAAAGGAAAAAGCCCGCTAAGTCGAATCTTGAAAGCAAGCGACTTAGGCAAAAATTAGGGTACCCCGCTGGACTTTAAAATTGAAGAAACTCTAAAGAGTTAGTCCAGGCAAAAGTTGGGGGAAAACGAAAAAACGAAAAACGAAAAGCGAAAAGGGATTGCGAAAGAAAAATCCTCAAACAAGAACAAAATCGTGTGGCTCCGGGCGCCAAAAGACGAAAAGGGAGTGACTGTCACTTCGAAAAGTGTAATTTCTTGAACTGTCACTCAACCTTTGAAAGGAGAACGCTAAGGTCGAATTAGCTAAACATAGGATCGGAGAACATCAAGGAGAATGGGTGGGTTAAAATGAATTTTGAGCCTTTATCTTTTCTTTCATAAACCGTGAACCTGACCACGTTACAACCTTTAAAAGTCCTAATTGAAATAGGTTTGTTTCAAAGGCATACTTCGGTAAAGATCGCATCGGAACTGACTTCTGAAAGGATTCTTCTTACAGCGTTGTATTGATTTTGACATATTGATGAACGATTCATACATTTTATGTCATAAAATATTTTCCAGTGAACATATTGGATTTTGAAGACTGCCATATGCATTGCATTTGATATATATTTTATGCAGAACAGTTTGTTTTACTATTGAGTAAGCGTTTGACAGCGGGAAAGTTTCCACGATGGAAAGATTTGATCAGGACAGAATGTAGGACGTCAGAATACCCCGGCGAACCGGGGCAAGCTATATCAAATGATCGCGGCATGGGAGTCATCCATCCAGAAATCAGGTAATCCGGGGCAATCAGGTCGAGATTTGACGAATCTCTCGCAGCCAAGGGTACTACTCCCCACAGATCAGCCCATGAAGGGCAAAGTCATGACAAGACTGAGGCAGGTAACCCCGAGAGTGCCAAAGCTATCCTTATCCTGAAGGCGATTAACTTGAAGCACCTCCGTGAGGTTCAAAGTGCTGAAGACGTTCGTATCAAACCACCAGAGTACAGAGATCTCGGGTTTCTTTTTGAAAGGATATGACGAAGATCCCGCAGGCTGGGGCAAAAGCTGAAAGCGAATGAGCTGTTCCTCTCCATATCTGCAGAGTGTGTCAAAAGTTATTATAGATTCTGGGGCAAGCCGTTTCGAATTCATTTCATGGCATGTTTTTCCAAGCAGGATGACTCATTCTTCCTCGGCAGGTTTAGTCGTGTTTCCCCACAGAATCTGAACCTAGGACTGTGAGCATTGATGTGTCTCCCCGAACGGAGATAGATTCTCCCCAACCAGATGCATCCAAGACAGAGATCGTGTTTCCCCAGCCAGATTTCCTTAACGTAGGAGCAGGCTCTATGTAAAACTTATTCCTCCCCAACAGATGGAGTTTGCATTTCATCCCTGGAAGAGTTAGATGCAGACTTGTGAGTAGTCAGGCAGGTATGTGCATTCCCAGCAGTGGTCACGTGCACATTTAATCCCCAGTGAGGTCCTCACAGGGTACAACCGGGTTGTCGGTGGTTTGAAAGGATATTCCCCATGCAGGACTGTCCTTTCTTTTCTCCAGCAGGTTGTCTTTCCTCCAATAGGTTGATCATCCTCTGCAGAGTTCGTAACTCCGGATATGTCAGGCTATTCCCCAGCAAGATTGTTTCTTCCCCCAGCGTAAGTTTGGTTTCGTTCCTTCAGCATTTATTTTGCGGGAACACATCTTTGCATTTGCATCGTGCATAGCATCTACCCAAACGCGTAGCATTTCCGTTCCGTATGGAGCATTACGCCATTTTTCAAACATGTGCATTTTGAAACATAAGTCAGGTTGGTTACCTCTTTGTTTTCAGGTGTTTTTCCCTGCAGGTGATCGGAATTCTTGTTCAAGATGGTTTTCAAATATTCAATTTTTTAGCATGAGATATGTGATGATGACGTTCGTCCTATCATGTGTCCCTCATCGGAGTTGCTTGATTGAGTTTCCCTTATTCCCCAGCGGAGTTTTCCTCAGATTGTTGTTGTGTCAGCATTAAAAGACTTCAGGATTAGACCTTTGGAGTTGTTGCCCATTTTTGTTCAAGATGGATGTCTGGCAGTTGACGTCAGAATTTCCCCGCAGAGTTGCTTGTTCAAGTCTTCGGATGCCCGATTCGCGCTTTACGTAGTGCATTCCCGTTTCTTTGGAAATGGAAGGTCAAGGATAGTATATTGACAGTTCGCGCTTTACGTAGTGCATGCCCGCTTCTTCGGAAATGGAAGGTCAGGGATAGTATATTGACGGTCTGCACTTTTATTTAGTGCGATGCTCGTTTCTTCGGAAATGGAAGATCCAGGATAGTACATGGATGACGCGCTTTACGTAGTGCATGCCCGCTTCTTCGGAAATGGAAGGTCAAGGATAGTATATTGACAATTCGCGCTTTACATAGTGCATGCCCGCTTCTTCGGAAATGGAAGGTCAAGGATAGTACATTGACGATTCGCGCTTTATGTAGTGCTTGCCCGCTTCTTCGAAAATGGAAGATCAAGGATAGTACATTGATGACGCGCTTTACATAGTGCTTGCCCGCTTCTTCGGAAATGGAAGATCAAGGATAGTACATTGATGACACGCTTTACGTAGTGCTTGCCCGCTTCTTCGGAAACGGAAGGTCAAGGATAGTATATTGACGATTCGCGCTTTACGTAGTGCATGCCTGTTTCTTCGGAAATGGAAGGTCAAGGATAGTATATTGACGATTCGCGCTTTACGTAGTGCATGCCCGCTTCTTCGGAAATGGAAGGTCAAGGATAGTATATTAACGATTCGCACTTTACGTAGTGCATGCCCGCTTCTTCGGAAATGGAAGGTCAAGATTAGTATATTGACGATTTGCGCTTTACATAGTGCATGCCCGCTTCTTCAGAAATGGAAGGTCAATGATAGTACATTGACGATTCGCGCTTTACGTAGTGCATGCCTGCTTCTTCGGAAATGGAAGGTCAAGGATAGTACATTGACGATTCGCGTTTTACGTAGTGCTTGCCCGCTTCTTCGGAAATGGAAGATCAAGGATAGTACATTGGTGACGCATTTTACGTAGTGCTTGCCCGCTTCTTCGGAAATGGAAGATCAATGATAGTACATTGATGGCGCGCTTTACATAGTGCTTTGCTCGTTTCTTCAGAAATGGAAGGTCAAGGATAATATTTTGATATGGTCCTATGGCTCGTTGCTCGCTTATTGTAGCGTATATTTGAAGATTGATTGTTGTTGATCTAATGTGTGGATTCAATGCCTGTGGTGTCACACGGGTGGTTGATGTTGAAATCAAGTTATGTATCAGATGATTGATCAGTTTGATGCCGTGACAACCGGATTCAATTTTCTGAATATATTTCCCCCAAGCAGTTTGTGCAGTTTATTTTCTTTGATGGGAAAATTTCTGGGTTCTTTGGTATTCAATCGTCTTTTACCTCGATTGTTCGAAAGTCGTTCGCTTTTCATCCTGTCAGGTTCAAGCCGCTTGAATAGGGGCAGCTGTTACACCCCAAAATTTGCCTAACCTTTTTTATACTTGGCTTTTGTTTCATTGCATTAGCATATCATTGGTCTAGCATTTGCATAGCATAGCATTATTCATTTAGCAGGGGATCAAGTGTGGTTTATGTCAAGAGGAGCCTATCTAGAGGTCTTATTCAAGCTTGAGGGGTCACCAAAGCCATCAGAAAGGGGGTTGTGTTCTTGAGAAGTTTGGATGCTAGTATGTGGTTCATCTCCTAACTTGGGGGCCAATTGAAGACCATCAGTGGGTTGTGAAGCCTTGATCATGGATAGGATATGTGGATAGAGCTCATGGAGTTCCTTGAGGGTCATGGTGGAGCTCAGTCAAGTCATTATGCTAAGTGTGAAGAGCCATAGTTGAGGGTGTTACAATCAGGGTTTTTGTCTGGTCAACCCTAAGTCAATTGTGCAATTGAAGAGGATCAAAACTCAATTATAAGTCTTTGTGATCATGGAAGGTTGTGTTGAGATACATGAGGTGATATTCCAAGATCAATCCAAGAAGAATTCAAAGTGTGAGGAGTTGCTAAACTAGGGTTCTCAGGGTAAAATCCCCTATTTAGTGCCTAACTTCAATACCACTTATCTCAAGATACAAGTTTCATCTCAACTTTTGACCAACATGGAACTTGTAGAGCATGTTCTTAGCTTTAATTTGAGTACTAGAAGTCCTTGATTGGAGTTATAGAACTCAAGTTATGATCTAGACAAGTTACAGTACATCAGATGAATGTGAATTTTATATATGAAAGTTCACCAACTTCCAAGGAACTTTTGACCTAGAAGGATGTTTCTCATCAGCTTTTGGCCAACATTAAAATTGTAGGTCTTGATCTTAGCTTTCCAAATTGTACTAGAAGTCTTTCATCTGATTTGTAGAACTCAAGTTATGAGGTTTACAAGTCAGGGGTATTTTGGGAAAGTAAGATTACAAGTCATTTTCATTACGGGTCCAATTCACCACTTCGCATACCTCAAATGAAAATCTTGCCAACTTAAAAGTTGCTCCAAATGGGATTATTTAGTCAATCAAACCTCAAGGGATCGTGGACATAGCTTGGAAATAAGGATGTATGGAGAAAATTTCATGAAAAGAAGTTTGAAAAGGCCAAGTTTGGATTTAATGCCAATTAAATCAATTTATGTCATGTTGGTGCATTTTTTGAGTGCAAATAATGTTTTAAGAACATTGGAAAAATCAGAAATCCAATTTGAAGTCATTTGGCGTGCCAAATTCATGGTTTCTTCATCGTTAAACAATATAATGGAAATCCACCATCCATTCATTTCCAAGGGATTAATCTCAGCCCTACATGATCCTTGTATCATAAGGAACTGATATGAACAGAATTGGAAGCTTCCACACACCATGTTCATGGAAAACTAAAAGGAAAAAGTGAGAAAAGTTGGAAAATTGGATTGAGTGAATTGGCCACAATTGGGCCAAATAAGGATCCAAATCATTTCTATATAACACCATGGATGAATTCATAGCAAGGTTGGTGATTGGAAAAGCTAAAATGAGGTAAGAAGCACTTAAAAAAAAGTTGGTTAGAGGTGAAAATTGATTTTCTACTTTGAAGCAATTTCAGAGGGAATTAACCATTCAAGGAGCTTCTCCAAGCATCATTGAAGGATTTTGAACAACTTTGATCAAGAATTCGTGCAAGAACAATCCATCATTGAAGCTCCGAACAAGGTTCTTATTTCTCATTCATACACTCTGTTCTTGATGAGTTATTGCGCCATTTTTACATAATTATGATCCTTGGAGTATGTAGAAGCTTTTAGGATTAGTTTGGTTAGGTTCCATGAAAATTCAAGAATTGACACCCTAGGTTGTAGTTTGATTTTCTCTCTTGTTAGTGGATGAAAGTGGAAAAGAATTTGATATTCATGATGTAGGAAGTGAGAGGAAGAGATTAGTATCATCAATTTGGAGTTTTGAGAAAATTTATTTTCTTGAGTGATTCTTGGAGGTTTATAAATTCTAAGTTTTAATGGAGGAAAGTAGAAATAAATTGCATATTTGGATTCTACACGAAAAAATACACAAGTTTGGTTAAAGAAAATCGAATTTTGGTTAAGAAATGAGGAAGTGCCATTGTTGGTGAAATGAGGAAGATGACCGGAAAAAATTTCGGCCACCATCCGATGACAGCACCACCGCGCGCGGAGGTTCCCTCAGTTCCCGTTTGAAAATGCCAGAATTTATACCACCTGTCCAATCGCATACTTCGCGTGGGCTTAGTACGCACAACGAACGGCCCAAATTGATTTCGCGATTGGCCTTCATTCTTCCCATATGCGTCCAACGCTGCGTTTTGGCATGAAATAAAAAGCTGAGTTTTTTAATTCAGCTGGGCTTACACGTTACGCTATTTACACCTCCCAGCACGCGGCCCAATTGGAATAACACGTAAAACACTACTACCAGCACACCCCCCCCCCCGGGCCATTTCCCTTAGTAAAATGCTTAGGTGAAATTCTGGGCCTAACCCTGTTCGCTTTTCGCACCCCTGCACGCAAAGCCCAACGTGAATTAACACGCATGAGATATACTGATTGCACCTCCCAGCGTGTTCCTTTATATTCATTTTTTCTTTTATTTTCTTATTAATTCCTTGTTTTAGTTTAATTCCAAAAAAATACTTAATTCCTTGTTTTTGTTTCCATATCAATGCTTGGATTTAATTTTGTCGCTACTGCGAAAATCGGCGCCAGCTGAATAGAAGAGTCGCCACCGTGCGTTATTTATCCCAACGGAGGGAAAGGAAACGCTCGAAGTAAACCTACCGCAAAGACGGGAAAGGAATGGTCATCGCAACCAAATCCTGGATTCGGGAGTCGGTTACGCAAGGGGAAGGTATTAGCACCCCTCACGTCCGTCGTACTCGACGGGATCCACGCTTGTTTTCTAGTACGGACTGTTATTCTATCTATTCTATAGGTCTGGGGTTAAAAGAAAATAAACCGACTCGGCAAAGTATCACACTTTATGCCTACGTATTCCCGTCTGGAACGAGAAATCAGAGTCAACGTAGTTCGCCTACCTACTGGAAAGGAGGGGAAGGTTGCTCGCTAGGATATCGCATCCTATGCCTACGTACTTTCATACAGCATGAAAGATCAGAGCAAACGTAGTTCGGGCCACGTATGACACAAGTCTGTTTTGGTTGCTTTTATCTCCTTCTGAAAAAGGTTTTCTCCTGATTACGCGTCCAAGCAGACAAAAAATGACGTTTTGATTGATTTACAGTCTTTTACGCAAGAACTGTTTTTTATTGATGTTTAACCTTTTATTGTATTTTGGATTGTTTTGAGAAAGAAGATAAACAGCAACTCTAAAACCTATGGTTGAAAAGGGAATCAAAATCTACCCTAATGTTGTCATGCATGGATGAGAACCTAGTGTCTGTTATATTCCCCTCTTGCGCAGAGAGAAACAGAGATCCTAAGGGAATAAACGGAAAAGAAACAACATATATACAGTAAAGCAGTAAAATGCATGAATGCAGCAGTACAAGCGAGGCAAGGGAGTCCCACTCAACCTCGAACCTAGAAAACAATGAGCGAAGTGAAACAGCTTCACCTCAATCTCAAGGGGAAAATTAACAAACAATACAGTCAAGAAACTCAAACAATACATCACCAGCTCTAAACAGCATCAACAGCTCTAAACAGCAAAACCTAACAGCATAAGCTCCTTCTTCCATCAGTCTCCAAGGAAATGAACTCTATTCTCAATCTTCAAGGGCTTCTTCAAAGCAAGCTCTCCAGCAGAGAAATGATTATAAGAGGATTTTGCATGTTAAACAGTCTGTTGAACACCAAAGGTGGCCTACAGAAAGTTAACATAATACAGAATGTTTCTCTCAAAGTTCTATCTCCTAGATACAGTCACTAATCCTTCCAAAGGAGGGATGTGAGTATTAAGGAGAGACTTTTAATCATTGAGAATAATGGAGGCAAAAGAAACCATCCATGTTTATGAAGAAAATTTCTATTCTAAGGCTCTACCTATACCCTATGTCCTATGGTCTTCAGACAACTTCAAGCAAGCCAAGCAATCTTCATCAAGCTTTGGTTTTGATCTTCAACTTTGTATTCATTAGGCTCCACCATCATGCTCTTCAAACCAAGCCAACACCCCAAGCAAATGCCCCAAAAAACCCTCACAACAAAGTAAACCCCAACAATGGGCAAACCAAACAAGCACACAATTGTAAAATACACTAAAAATATTAATATAGTAAGGAAAATTCTAATATTATTTCTAAGGGATCTACTATACCTACCCTTAATACCCTATATGCCCCAGATCCTAATTCAATCTAAAAAAGGCCCAAAAGAAATTGTTTTAATGCACCTAAGTTGTGTATAAACCCTAATCTAACCATCTCAATATCCACTAATCAAAATTACCTAAAAATAATCCTAAAAATTAGGGAATAAAATCCAGGGGTACCTAATATGTATATCTAATTGTCCTAAAAAGATTGGTCTAAAAAAATAAGGGGAACTACCTAAACAAAAATCTACAAGATTATGTACAAACTATATTCAATAAAAACAACTAAAATGTAAAATATTCACAAAAAATATATAAAATATCTAAACTAAAATTTTTATTTATTCACAATTTTCATGAAACAATTATCAACATGTATCAAAAATTCCCATATTAAATTAACCATTTTTCAATTTTATATGAATTTTCAAAGTTGTAAAGAAAAAATGAGTTAAATGAAAAAAAAAAAGAAAAAAAAATGGTGCAGATAGCAATAAAACACAACGCAGCAAGCATCTGGGCCCAGATGGGGGGTGCGCGTATTAAAGCGCCATGGGCCCATTGTTCATCAGAAAAAGCAATTAAAATAGCAAAGAAAAAAACAGAAGCGCGGTGTGAATAGCATATGAGTTCAGTTCAAAGTTCAAATGGGCTCGTGAGTGGGGTGGGAATAGCATAATCCAACTTAAGCCCAAACTGCCAATTAAGTGAAACGACTGTGTTTCAATCTTCAGCCAAAGTCTTCACAAACTGAGACGAGATCTGAACCACACGATGGGGATTTCAGTCAACAAGTCCATGTCAATCCAACGGCCACCAACTTGTCTTCCTCATTCAAATGAAAATTGGAGCCAAACTCCATTAATGGACCTCCAAGAACACTCAGATTTCAGCAAATCGAACATCACCAATTCTTGATCAAAAATCATAAACTAAAACCCTAACATGCTCTATTTCTCTCCCTAATTTCATCCATGGCATTGAAATTCATTGATATAGTCTCTAACCCTAAACACGATTCTCAAATCAAAATTGATCAGAAATTCAACATTCACCATTCATCAAATTAAGTGTCTCAATCTTTTCCTTGTTCCATATTGATCAATTCTAACTATAAACCTAAGGCTATAACTCCATATTCACCGAGTTCTAGGTCCAAACAGAATTCTTGTCAACCTAAAAATTGTCACTAAATCGAGCCAAACCTTCCAGAAAGTATCATCTAGCCACATACTAATCATCTATCCTAAGGATTCATGCTAATTCTACCTAATCCAAGCCATAGTGAGAAAGTTACTAACCTGTGTAAATGGAGAAAACAGATGATGAATTGCTTCAATCCAAGGCTTGCAAAGCTCCAGAATCACTCAATGCCTTGATATCTTGCTTCTGTATGCACTAATTCTTGATCAAATTGCTTGGATCACCATAACCGATTTTCATTTGCAGTTGGATGTGTGAAAACTCAAGAACACAATTTGGCCAATGATTCACTCTGGTTTTGATTGCAATATACTCAGTGATGATTATTGAATTGAATTGAATTAAGAAATTGAGAAAATGATGAAGAAATGTGTGAATTCGATTGTGAATTGCAATTGAGCAAGATGAATCTCAATCTCTCTTCTCTGCACCAAAATTAAGTCCAACCTTGATCTTGATCAACTCTAATAGTTATATAGGTGATGTAGGAAGGATCTAGAAAGTGCTGGAATGATCCCATGAGATTTTGGATATCTCATGTCATGAGTTTCTCCTTTAATGAGTTTCAAAAACCAGTTGGAGCTTGGACTGTTACAGCACATGAACAAGGCCTAAATTTCTCTCCAAATGAGAATTAGAATGTGCTTGGATGGTTCTTTGCCTTGTAATTCACTCCTAGTTTGGTTTGGCAAGTGTAGCTTCTCATATAAGTAACCAATGATAAGTCCAATTTCTTGACCTCAAATTCAAAATCCAATGGTGTCAATTATCTCAAAACATGTTTTCCCTTCAATTTGGTATATCACATGATGTATTTTGGCTTTGGATCAAAAAATCCCAAATTTGGTCACTTGAAAATGGACTTTTACCTTCCATATTTGGTCAATTTTATCATTTTGAGTTCCATGCCTTTCCAAGCCATCATGACCTCTTTCCTAGACTCAAAACATCATTTTAAGCAAGTTTGATGTTGAACATTTTTCCATTTGAAGCTTGCAAGTAGGAGTTTTAGGCACATGCTTGAAATGACCTATAATCTTACTTTCCTAAAATACCCCTGGCTTGTCAAGATCATAAGTAGAGCTCCACAAATAAGATTGAGACATACCATACCTTTCTAGAAATATAAGATCATGAGGAACAACTTTCATGTTGACCAAAAATCCATTTGAAAACTCCTCATGGGGTAAACGTTTCTTGGAAGTCAAGTAACTTTCACAGATAAATTTCAGTGTCCTCAGATGACCCGTAACTTGCAAGAACCATAACTTGAGTTCTATAAACCTCCTTGATGCCTTCCACCACTTAAATTAAATTTCTTGAGATGCTATACCAGTTTCATGTTTGCCAAGGATCCATTTGAGACTTGCATTTTGAATTATTTTGCTTGAAAGTTTGACCTAAATCAGGGAATTTTACTCAGAAACCCTAATTTAGAAACTTCTCTTCTTCTTGATTTCTTTTGATTTCTCCTTGGCACAACACCACATCCATACCCACATATCAAATGATGAATCCCACATCCTTCACATAGGCCTTGATACCTTTCAATCAATCATTAGACCTAGGGTTGACCTAGGTGAGACCCTAGTTGACTGTCTTCAACTGTAGCTCTTGCCACCACACCAATGACTTGTCTTACTTTCAAAATGACCCTCTAGGTCTTCCATGATGTCTACACACATTCCATGCCTCAGTCCATAGCTCACAACCTCTATGATGATCTTCAATTACTCCCCAGATAGGCTATAAATCCACTGCTTGATCTATTAACTTCTAAGAGCTTCACCATCTTTCTTGGTGACCTGAATGGGCTTGAATCTTGATAAAAACCTTTTGGATATACTCCTTGAGATGAAAATAGCATTTGATCCCTTGTTGGATGACTTTCCCATGCTATGCTATGCAAATGAATGAACTATGTATATGATCTACTATGCAAATGATAAAGCTATGAAAACACAAATCAGGTAAAACCAGTTGGTCAAATTTTAGGGTGCAACAGCTGCCCCTATTCAAACGGCTTGGACTCGACTGGGTGAAACTCCCGGATCCTTCAGACAATCGAGGTACGAGACGGTTGAATACCAATAAACCCGTAAATTTGCCAACTGCGAACATAAATTGCGAAATAAACTGCACCACTAACTGGGGGAACACTATCTGATTTCGACATTATCTTGTCAATACCGGAATTGACTTCACTGGGAGGATTATTTTTTGTCGAATATAAGAACGCAATTCTGTCTTGTCATGGGACACATACTATGTTCCTTACGGGGAAATCCTTCGTCTAAATACTGAGGAGTTCATCTGCCTATCTCTCACAGGAAACATGCATTGACTTAGTAACACTTCGTCCGCCTATCCAATACGGGAACACTATTCTGTTTACATTACAGGAAAAGTTTCTTCTGCCCATCAAACAGGAAATTTTCTTCTGCCCATCACACAAGAAAATTTATTCTTCTGCCCATCACACAGGAAAATTATTCTTCTGCCCATCACACAGGAAAATTATTCTTCTGCCCATCACACAAGAAAATTATTCTTCTGCCCATCACACAGGAAAATTATTCTTCTGCCCATCACACAGGAAAATTATTCTTCTGCCCATCACACAGGAAAATTATTCTTCTGCCCATCACACAGGAAAATTATTCTTCTGCCCATCACACAGGAAAATTATTCTTCTGCCCATCACACAGGAAAATTATTTTTCTGCCCATCACACAGGAAAATTATTCTTCTGCCCATCACACAGGAAAATTATTCTTCTGCCCATCACACAGGAAAATTATTCTTCTGCCCATCACACAGGAAAATTATCTCGGACATAGCTTCTTTGCCTATTCTTTGCATTAACTAACTCCACTGGGGGATATTTCGAAAATAACTGTCAAACACTCGTCTCGATAACAAGTGGCTACTTCTAAACTTTGATTTTATAAAAACCTGAAACGCTGCCGCATCAACAAATCTTGAAGAAAACATTCCGCTGGCCGGATACAATAACGCCTCAATTGGCAACTCTGTGGGGAAAATAATAAACTGAACTACGTCATCACACGTCTCCCGGCGAGACCTCGATTGTCTGGTAATATCTGAGCTTTAGAACTCCATACTCCTATTGAGAAAGCACACCTGAAAGCGAAAGGTTAACCAACCTGATCTATGTTTCAAAATGCGTATGTTTGATAATAGCGTAATGCTCCATACAATATGGAAATGCTACGCGTTTTTTGTTTGGTGGATGCAAATATGACACTATATGCTGATGCAAATGCAGGCTCAAACTGCTGGGATAGCTCTAACAAGCTTGCTTCATCAATCTTGGCCGTCGAGGACAAATATCACCCTGCTGGGGAGTGAACGGGTATCACAAAGTATTCCGACAAAATAAATGCCAGGACACACAACCAACTCTGTCGGGGAGAGTTTTAACCTTCGAGTTCCACTGGGAGGAAAGAAAACACTTGCTGAAAAGAGAGAACTCCGCTGGGGACGAAACGACTCTCTTGGGGAAAATAAACTAACTCCGTTGGGGAGAATAAATGACCCTACTGGGAAGGGAATCTCTACTGGGAAGAGTAGACTGTCTGGGTACAGCTCACAAGTTTGTAATATTAGTCTTCTGAAGCTAAACAACTCTGCTCGGGATAGGGAATCCTTTTGGGGGACACCACACTGTCTGAATACAGCCTACAATCTTGGAAGCACCAAACTCTGCTGATGGTAAACGACCCTGCTGGAAAATGTCCTGCGGATAAACTGCGACTAGCTGGGGAATCTGATCCTTCTTCAGTAAGGAACATTGTCATCTCAGCTTCCGGGAATGAAGCGCGACCTGCATGGAGATTCATTTCACATAACGATCAAGTCCTTTCGTTACGAGCTTCTGGTTAGGACTGCAATCTTCTGATCGTCCACTTCGTATGGTCAAGAACCCTGCAACACCACAAACGTGACAAGACAAGTCTATACAACCAAATCTATTCAGGTTAGCGTTAGTGACATCATTTTCAGTCAATTCAAAGTTTTAGCAATTATTGGCAAGGGCCAGAAATGTTATGCACTTGCTAGTTTTATTAAACGTTGGCGCTTTTCACATACAAAACGGTAAAGAACAAGCATCAAATACTGAATAACATGTTTTATTGATTGGGCCCCTGAATGGGCAGAGTTTTGTACACTGGATGTAACTCCTGAAAAGAGGAAGTTACGCATAACAAATATACAAGTATGCACAGGAAGCATAAATACAATGACACATCAAATTTGCACATATGTCGGCAACGTGATGCAGACGAACATCATGAGCTGATCCTCCTATGACTCGTTTGACTCTGGCACTTTCCCGGTATTCAAACTTCTGAAGAGATTGTATCTGATAATCGAACTCTCAGGCATATTCTCCCGCACCAGTGTGCACCGTAGTACCAAATTTGGACCGCAGTCATTTGCTTTTCAAATCCCTAACTTTTGCGTGAACCGCCCTTTGCGGGTTTTCAGTTCACCGGGATGCCCTTTTTTGCCAAAGCCGCCCAGTGTAGGTTTTCAACTTCGCGGGTGTACATTTTTTCAATTTTTATCCCTAATTTTTGCCCGAACCTTTCATTCTGTTTTTGGTTCGCCAGGATGCCCCATTTTTGCCTGAACTCTCCTTTTTTGTCCAGCGGGTCAATTTCAAGCAAAGTATTTTTTAACTGCGTCCAAATTCACAGGCGACGTAAAGTCTTCACCGTCCATGGTGGACAACAATAAAGCTCCTCCTGAAAAGACTTTTCTGACAACATATGGCCCTTCGTAGTTGGGGGTCCACTTGCCCCTGTGATCCGCCTGCGGCGGGAGAATCCTTTTCAACACAAGGTCGCCCGTCTGAAAGCTCTGAGGGTGTATTTTCTTATCATACGCTTTCTTCATTCGGCTCTGGTACAACCGACCATATGCTAGAGAAGCTAACCTCTTCTCATCCATTAAACTCAGCTGGTTCAACCTGTCTTTCACCCATTCTGCCTCGTCGAGTTGGACATCTCGTAATACCCTCAGGGAAGGAATCTCAACTTCCAGTGGTAACACTGCTTCCATTCCATATACCAACGAGAACGGGGTTGCCCCGGTTGATGTGCGTACCGTCGTACGATAACCGTGCAAAGCAAAAGGTAGCATCTCATGCCAGTCCTTATAGGTCACCACCATCTTCTGAACAATCTTCTTTATGTTCTTATTGGCCGCTTCAACAACGCCATTCATCTTGGGTCGATAAGGAGAAGAGTTGTGATGTTCGATCTTAAAACTCTGACACAGCTCCTTCATCATCTTGTTATTTAAGTTCGAACCGTTGTCGGTAATAATCCGCTCGGGGATTCCATATCTGCAAATGATATCTCGTCTGATAAACCTGGCTACCACCTGCTTGGTCACATTTGCGTATGATGTCGCTTCCACCCACTTGGTAAAATAATCAATTGCTACCAAAAAGAAACGGTGTCCGTTAGATATCGTCGACTCGATCTTTCCAATCATATTGATTCCCCACATCGAGAATGGCCACGGTGACGACATCACGTTTAGAGGACTCGGAGGCACATGGATCTTATCCGCATAGATCTGGCACTTATGACACCTCTTCTTAAACTTGAAACAGTCAGTTTCCATAGTTAACCAGTAATAACCTGCCCGCAGCAGCTTCCTCGCCATAGCATGCCCACCAGCATGTGTACCAAATGTACCCTTGTGTATTTCCTCCATAAGCAACTTCACCTCTTTCTCGTCTACACAACGTAGCAGCACCAAGTCGTGGTTTCTCTTGTACAGGACACCGTCCGGATTCAGGTAGAAATTACCAGTCAATCTCCTGAGGGTTTTCTGATCGTGACTGGATGCCCCAGCCGGATACTCTTTGTTCTTAAGGAAATTCTGGATGTCAAAGTACCAGGGTTTATCATCAGATGCTTCGTCAATTGCAAATACAAAGGCGGGTCTATCAAGCCGAGAGATAACAATTCTGGGAGCCTCATTCCAGAAGTTGACTTTATACATGGAGGACAACGTAGCCAGGGCGTCAGCCATTTGATTCTTTGCTCGCGGTACATGATGCAACTCAACCTTGTCAAAGAAGGGCAACAATGTCCTTGCGTAATTCATGTACGGTATCAAGTTGGGCTGACATGTCTCCCATTCTCCTTTTATTTGATTCACCACCAGAGCTGAGTCTTCGTATACATCCAGATTTTTGATTCGCAAATCAATGGCTTCTTCTAGCCCCATGATGCAAGCTTCGCATTCGGCTTCATTATTGGTAACCGGAAAGGTCAATCGAGCAGTAAATGGGATGTGCGACCCATGTGGAGTAGTGATGATTGCCCCTATTCCGCTACCGTAGGAGTTTACAGCTCCGTCAAAGATCAACTTCCATTTGGAGCCCAATTCTGGTCCTTCGTCCGGCAACGGTTCTTCACAATCTTTCATCTTTAGGTACATGATATCCTCGTCAGGAAAATCAAACCTCATCGATTGGTAGTCCTCAATAGGCTGCTCAACAAGATACTCTGATAACACGCTCCCTTTTATGGCCTTCTGTGAAATATACTGGATGTCATACTCGGTCAAAACCATGTGCCAACGGGCAATTCTCCCCGATAGTGCCTGCTTTTCAAATACGTATTTGATAGGATCCATCTTCGAGATGAGCATGGTTGTATGATTCAGCATGTACTGCCTCAAACGCTTGGCGGCCCAGGCTAGCGCACAACAAGTTTTTTCGAGCATTGAGTATCGAGATTCACATTCAGTAAACTTCTTACTTAGGTAGTAAATTGCATGCTCTTTTTTTCCTGTCTCGTCATGTTGACCGAGAACACAACCCATACTCCCCTCAAGAACCGTCAAATACATAATTAAAGGTCTCCCTGCCACTGGAGGTATCAAAATAGGAGGCTCCTACAAATACTGCTTTATTTTATCGAACGCCTTTTGACAATTTTCATTCCAAATCACAGCCTGGTCTTTTTTCAATAGTTTGAATAATGGCTCACATGTAGCTGTTAGGTGAGAGATGAACCGAGCGATGTAGTTCAACCTCCCTAAAAACCCGCGCACCTCTTTTTCTATTTTAGGCGTCGGCATCTCTTGTATGGCTTTTATTTTTGCAGGGTCAACCTCTATTCCTTTTTCACTCACGATAAAACCCAGCAGTTTACCCGACCTCACCCCGAAGGTGCACTTGTTAGGGTTCAGTCTCAGCCTGAACTTCCTAAGCCTTTTGAATAATTTCAGCAGATTCACCAGATGTTCCTCCTCCGTCTGGGATTTAGCAATCATATCATCGACATAAACCTCGATCTCTTTATGCATCATGTCATGAAAGAGAGTCGTCATTGCACGCTGATACGTTGCCCCAACATTCTTTAATCCGAAGGGCATCACTTTGTAACAAAATGTTCCCCAAGGCGTAATGAAGGTAGTCTTCTCCATGTCTTATGGCGCCATTTTAATCTGGTTGTAGCCCGAGAATCCATCCATGAAGGAGAATACGGAGAATTGAGCGGTGTTATCGACCAGCACATCGATGTGAGGAAGTGGAAAATCGTCTTTCGGGCTCGCTTT
This sequence comes from Lathyrus sativus, assembly GCA_963859935.3. Classification (NCBI taxonomy): domain Eukaryota; kingdom Viridiplantae; phylum Streptophyta; class Magnoliopsida; order Fabales; family Fabaceae; genus Lathyrus; species Lathyrus sativus. Next base: position 99,038,118 of record OZ012738.1, on the reverse strand, counting down.
GTTCAAATCACGGTAATCTACGCACATTCTCACTTTACCGTCTTTCTTTGGAACTGGTACAATATTAGCGACCCATGAGGGATATTTTGTAACAGCTAGGAAACCATCATCCCACTGCTTTTGAACCTCCTCCTTAATTTTCACTGTCATATCAGGTCTAGTTCTGCGAAGCTTCTGCTTAACCGGCGGGCATTCTTCTTTTAGCGGCAGACGGTGCACAACCATATCCGTATCTAGCCCAGGCATGTCCTCATACGACCAAGCAAAAATATCACTGTGCTCTTTGAGCATTTCAACCAATCTTCGCTTGACGTTGCTTTGCAGCGCGGCCCCTATACGGATGTTCCTTTCAACCCCTTCCGACCCCAGATTAACAATTTCAATGACCTCCTCATGAGGCAGAATGATTCGTTCTTCTTGCTTTACCAACCAAGACAACTCTTCTGGAACGTCGCCATCTTCAACAATCTCTTCTTCGGCCTGAAATACCGGGTGCTCAAAGTCGAAGTGAGTCATAGGCGGTTCAATGATGTCATCTGAAAATGTTATCCTGCAAAAGGAATGGTTAAATGCTTCAAAATGTGTATAAAGCGAATAACCACGTTTCCATTTTATTGTAAAAAATAAAAACAGGAGAAACAGAGATCACAATATTTGTACATGAAAAACGCCTTTTTATTTAATGATTAAACAATGCAATGTACATAACAACATGGCCCTAAGCAAAATCACGATGCCCCGGGTAAGACACCGATCATTCAACAATTAAGAAAACAAAGTATTATTGTTTTGTAGTCACAGGAACAGTCTCCTGAATGGACCAATTGCATAATCCTTGTCCGGGCACGCTCGGCTGAATCCAGGCGTCCATGTCGCAGTCGCTGTCTCCTTCTTCGGAATCTGAAACAGCATTGATGGCCTCGTGATACACCCCACCAGCCGTGATTGTTATTGGTCCTTTGAAACGGGGTGCCCCTGCAGCAGGCGTTAATGATGACGGTTGATATCCCAGCCCAAATCTGTCCATCTTCACGGGAATATCCAGAACCTTGCCCCAGCCTTTTGTCTCACCAGTCTTCACTAGAGCCTGAGCCTCCTTGTATGATGAGACTGCCACCTCTGATGCTTTACTCGGCCCTGGAACCTTGTCTTTAATGCGCAACCCTTCAAAGGCTTGACAGGGTGTCTCATGAATCTCGCCGTCGACTTCTACGTACTTGAATGACGACAGATGGCTGACCAATATATCTTCTTCCCCACAAACTGTAACCATACTGTCCCTCACCATGTACTTTAGCTTTTGGTGCAAGGTAGATGTGACTGCCCCAGCACCATGGATCCACGGTCGTCCGAGAAGACAGCTGTATGCTGGCTGAATGTCCATAATGTAAAATTCAGTTTCGAAAATCTCCGGCCCCACCTGCAGGGGTAACGTTATGGATCCAAAGACTGACCTTCGTGTACCATCAAATGCCCTGACCACCAAGTCACTAGGCGTACAAATGATCCCCCTGATGTCCAGCTTCATCATTGCTTTCTTTGGCAGCACGTTCAAGGAAGATCCGGTATCTACCAGCACGTGGGACATGATTTTGCCCCTGCATTCAACTGAGACGTGCAACGCCATGTTATGCTCTCTCCCCCTCGGGGTCAAATCAAAATTCGTAAATCCCAAGCTATGGCCTGCATTTACATGCGCCAACACCCCCTCCAATTGATTCACAGAAACATCTTGGGGTACAAACGACGTGTCCAGAATTTTCAATAATGCATTCCTATGGGCTTCGGAACACAATAACAGTGACAATATGGATATCTTCGACGGCGTCTGTTGAAGGTGCTCAACAATCTTATAGTCACTCTTACGAATAAGGCGCATAAACTCTTCTACATCTTTCAGTGACGTTTCTTTTTCATTCCTCTGCACAGGGACATCCTCATTCATTTTTCCTTTTCCTTTTGCCAATCTTTCAGCCTCTACTTCAGGCGATATAAAAATTCTCCTACTTCTTGTCATCCCTCCGGTCCCGACGACATTGTCTACAACCTCAGCTGGCTGTCTACTGATATCGATTTTCACCCCATCACAGTATGCTTCCAACCCATAAGTCCAGGGTACCGCCTTAGTGCTCTCATAAGGGGTTGGCCCTGCCTTGGTGATAGTGATCGGCGGTCGCCTGGCGGGCGCCGTTATAGTTATCGTTTTTCGGGGGAATTGTCACTGTAGCTACATCACTTTGCTCATCGGCTAATACTTCTGCAGGTTTCTCAACTGCCGTTCTGTCGAATTGCAACGTGCCTTCATCTATCAAGGTCTGAATACCCTTCTTCAATTCAACACAACCCCCAGCTTGGGTCCAACACTCTAGACAAAACTCATCGCAGCCCGAATACACACCTCCTTTCAATAACCTGCTCTTTATCTCACACAACGGTGTTTTTAGTTCATCAACATTCATGATCAAGTTCAAACCCTCCTCAGTCAAGATAGCATTTGCCCCATGGTTGGGCATGGGCTGTTGTACTATGTTCGGACCTGCTTGTCCAAAATTTATGGCTTTGCTATCCAACAGATCTTGCACCACATGCTTGAACGCGTGGCAATTCTCTATGTCATGGCCCGGAGCCCCGGAGTGGAACTCGCAGTGCTTGTTCGTATCAAAACCTAACGGATGAGTGCCCGTCATTGGCGTCATAGTCCTCTTTTCCACCAAATTCAAGCCCAGTAATGTTTGGAGTAACTCTGCATACGTATAAGGAGGTACATCAAATACTCTTTTTGGCCTCGCGTTAGGAAATCTCCTCTGTCCCTGATTTGGCCTCTGCTGCTGTTGTTGTTGCTGCTGCTGCTGTTGCTGTGGTGGTATCTGCTGTAGTGGTATTGGTTGTTGATGAAATGGAATTGTGACACTTGCCACCTGTTGCGGATGATTGTACTGATTCCGCCCTCTGCCTCGGCCTCGGCCTCCGAATACTGCACTTGTATCACCCTGACGACGACCACCAAAAGCTCTTCTGTTACTGCCACCTGGAGTAGGTTCCTCAGCTTGGAATCTCCCCATTTTAATATTACTCTCAACCTTCTCTCCCATCAAGATTAGATCTGAGAAACTGCCCAAAGAAGAGGGGAACATCTTATCATAAAACATATCGGTGAACGTTCCTATGAACATATCATTCATCTCCTTCTCAACCAACGGAGGATGGACCCTTGCAGCCATGTCGCGCCACCTTTGCGCATATTCTTTGAAGCTCTCATCTTTCTTCTGAGACAGCCCCTGTAACTGGACCCTGTTCGGTGCCAGGTCACTATTGTACTTATAATGAGCCACAAACGCTTCAGCCAGCTATTTCCAAGTCTTTACCTGAGTAGGCTCCAATCCCATGTACCATTCAAGGGAAGGACCCGACAAGCTGTCTTGAAAGAAATGCATCAGCATCCTCTCTTCGTTCGAATAAGCCGACATCCTTCTATAGTATGACCGCACATGCACCTTTGGACAGGTATCTCCCTTATATTTATCAAATGTAGGAGCTTTAAACTTTAGCGGTACCCTCAGGCCAGGCACCAGACCCATTGTGGTCATATCTAAACCAACAACACTTTGATTCACAACACCTTTCATCTGCTCCTCGAGCATCTTGATTCGCTGAGCGTTATCTACAGGACCTTCAAAACCCCCACCAGAGAAAGCGTCTTCTTGCTGATCTTCTATCCAATTACCGTTCCCATTTCCGTATCCATCATACCCATTGTTACGCCCAAATCTAGTCTGATTCATCACAGGGCCCCGCCCCCTGTTACCATACCCTTGGGCGACCCCGGCAGGTCCAAAAGACATTACTCCAGCGCCATTTCCGTTACCGAATCCGCCATAACCCTGATTGGCATTACCAAATCCATCCTGTTCGAAGCCCTGAGCGTTGAAACCGTACTTCCCATCTTGATTAGCATAATCAAACCCCTGGTCGTTATAGCCAAATCTGTTGTTACTGAAGCCATTACCTCCAATATTATCACCGCCCGGATTGGCATCTCCGAACCCCACGTTGTTGATGACAGTCTCATTACCGATTCCGGTATTACCGTTCCCAGTGCCAGTGCCAACATTCACAGCAGGTATGTTCGTCACAGGTGGAGCTATCGGTGTAGGAGTACCATCCCCATGAAGGGTGTCAACTCGTACAGAATTGTGGTCTTCGTTTCCATGCCCAGCATTTCTCGCTAGCAATGGCTGCACCAGCGCTTGCAAGTTTTCCTGGCCTTTCACAATTGTCTCCATCGTCTGCATGAACAGCGCCAGCTTCTCACGCATGTCCTGTATTTCACTCTGCATCTGGTCCATAACTCTTTTGCAGTTGGTACGAGTAGAGTATCGGTGCGGGCGTTGACTTTCAATCCTGAAAAGACCTGATGAAATGCAGGAAATGAGATACAGTTCAATAATCACCTGTTAATGCAATATGAATGAGTATGCAAATGCGTCATGTGTCTGTGCATTAGGGAATATCACTCCCCAATTCTAGTGCTAATATGTCAGTGTGGTGATAGTGACAGCAATACGAAGTTCGGAGCCGAATCATAGAAAACACCTCATATATTGCAGAGAAACCCATCAAGTCAGGAATACAATATCAATGAGCGTACAATAAGAAGGCATGACCTCAACCAACAATCTTGGTGGTGGCCAGCACAATGCAAATAAAGCATACACATCAATACATGAAATAGTCAAGTGCGACCATACGCTTGGTACTCCACTAATAACCCCTTAGTCTCGGGATGATTTGGTTGGGTAAGCAAACCCTCAACAAGTAGATCTCTTCGCTTGAGAACACGTCGTAAATCACCAGCAGATTCCTCCCGTGCCCCTTCTCCGAAGCGATCCTCTAGCTTCCGTTTCTGAGACACAGCCTCCTTCTTGCACTCGATGGCTTTTTTCAACGCGTTCTGAAGACTATATCTTGCCATCACCTCCTCTTCATACTTTTTCTTGCTAGCCTTCAACTGATCTTCGAGTTCAGAAATTTGCTGCTTCAATTTGTCTTCCCTCTTTTTGTTGTTGGTTAGCGTAGCATTCCACGTTTTGTTGCAAGAAGAGATTTCCCGGTAGGCGGCGTCGAGTGACTTCTTCTTGGACTCTAACATATCATGAGAGCTTCTGAATTCTTTTCCCAGGTGTTCACGCTTCTTTTTCTCTTCGGTCAGTTCAGCCCCTAGCCTGTTTACCAACTCAGTCTGTTGTTGGAAGGAATGCACCGCTTTGTTCTTCTCACTCCGCATCTGAGCCAGTTCCTTCTCTAACTCTTCATTGATCTTTATCAAGTCCTCTTTTTCTTTCACAACCCGCTCATAGACCTCAACATCTACAGTAGTTGGTTCCTCCACTGGAATGGGAACAGGACGTGATACTGCTGGAAAAGGCATATGTACCTGTCTTACCCTCTCCTGAATCCACACCCTGTATAGCGTATAGGCTTGACAATCATTCTTGCCTAGAAATGGTTTCCCTCTTCTGCAGATATGATTCCAAGTGTGCTGAAGCTTGGCCAATAGTTCCCCACTTAGTTCACCAGTGAAATACAGAGATTCCTGTATTTCTTCCTCCTTTGGCGGGCTTTTCAAGGCATAACCGAATTGCCTGATCAATAATGATGGATTTTAATTAATGCACCCTTTCCTCCCAATCAGAGGAACATTAGGATATTCAGCGCAGCTGTAGGTAATCTCGGATCCCAATAAAGCTCTGTCGAACCAGACAACATCTCCTGAAGAAAGTCCCATCAAATGCTCAGACCAATCCACCGTATCTGCAGACTCAGCAAAGATACCCTTCTTGGGCAGATGACTCTCAAACCACATATACAGCAATGGTACACAACAAGAGACGTTCTTGCCCCTCCTATTCTCATTCTTATAATGCAGTGAGTGATAGAAGTCTCCAATCAGGGTGGGTACAGGATTGCCTGAAGCAAAGATATAGAATGCATCCAGATCAACGAAGTCAGGCATATTAGGGAACAGTACAATGCCATAGATACACAAAGCAAGGATAGCATTAAACACAATCCAACAACCACTCTTGGCGTACTCTTGTGCTTTTCCAACTAAGAACTTGAGAGAAAAACCAGAAACTCCATTCCACGAGGTTAACAACAGTTCTGAGGGGTCTAAGTGCAAAGCAACAGCCAAATCCTCCAGCTTGGGCTCAGCACCCATATGAATGAAGGGCACCTGGTTCTGAATAGTCAACTCCAAGATCTCAGCATATTCCTCCATGGTCGGAGCCAGAATGAAGTCAGGGAAAGTAAAACACCTCAGCGGGGGATCATAGAACTGCATCAGTGCGTACAATCCGTTGCGCTCGTGCATGGATGGTTTATAAACCAGCCTGAGCAGTTTCCCATAACTATTCCTGAAGCCTCTCTTCACCTCATCATCAGCTAGAGATATCAAACCAAGTAGAGAAGAAACATCGGGAGTAGGTAACTTGTACGCAACAGTCTTCGTCAAAGTACTCATAGTAGCAGATGGAAGTCCGGAGCACTAGAATCGGGAAGTATGAAAATGCACCTGCAGCACAGACACACGTTAATGATATGCACATGATGATGCAAACAATGCAATATGCAAGCAATACAACAAGGGATCACGTGCCCCTGGCTGAGATATTCAATCCACAACACTGGCCTCAAATAGACCCACAAACTGCCCAAGACCATCCACACTGCTCCAACCTGGTCTCTGACAGACCTAATAACACTGTCCTCAAATACCACTGAATCTCAATCAAGAAAATCGGTAATTTGGAGGTCAAGTTACCTGCATGCCCCAACCCCTCTCACAGGTAGGTGTCCTAATAACTGACACAAGGTATGGCATCCTATGCGGTCGTCGGCGTCACAGCCTTTCAAGACTGATGATACGATACCCAGAAGGTGTGGCATCATCATGTCCTGAAGAGGCCTCACTTAGCCAACTTCCAAATGATCGGTCCCTGGAGTCGACAATCCAACTAACCAACAACCCCCTCAACCCAAAGGGTTTAAAAAGAAGTCAACCAGAAGAACCTCGTCCGAGCGTGGATTTCATGAGACACTAGTGCCTGCAAAGCAAGCACGCGCCCACTAATTTCCACTCTAATTCTAGGTGCACTCAAGCCCAGGTCCGGCTTATCTCTCAATCATAGAACCCCCTCATACCCACAGCAATAATCACAATAAAATAATGCTGAAAGTAAATGACTGAAAAGTAAATCCATACAAAATCCTCGACGGGAAAATAAGCGCTAGGATTGACTCGCGTAGGGAACCGTTGGAGTCCCCAGCAGAGTCGCCAGCTGTCGCTACTGCGAAAATCGGCGTCGGCTGAACAGAAGAGTCGCCACCGTGCGTTATTTATCCCAACGGAGGGAAAGGAAACGCTCGAAGTAAACCTACCGCAAAGACGGGAAAGGAATGGTCATCGCAACCAAATCCTGGATTCGGTAGTCGGTTACGCAAGGGGAAGGTATTAGCACCCCTCACGTCCGTCGTACTCGACGGGATCCACGCTTGTTTTCTAGTACGGACTGTTATTCTATCTATTCTACAGGTTTGGGGTTAAAAGAAAATAAACCGACTCGGCAAAGTATCGCACTTTATGCCTACGTATTCCCATCTGGAACGAGAAATCAGAGTCAACGTAGTTCGCCTACCTACTGGAAAGGAGGGGAAGGTTGCTCGCTAGGATATCGCATCCTATGCCTACGTACTTTCATACAGCATGAAAGATCAGAGCAAACGTAGTTCGGGCCACGTACGACACAAGTCTGTCTTGATTGTTTTTATCCTTCTGAAAAAGGTTTTCTCCTGATTACGCGTCCAAGCGGACAAAAAATGACGTTTTGATTGGTTTACAGTCTTTTACGCAAGAACTGTTTTTTATTGATGTTTAACCTTTTATTGTATTTTGGATTGTTTTGAGAAAGAAGAGAAACAGCAACTCTAAAACCTATGGTTGAAAAGGGAATCAAAATCTACCCTAATGTTGTCATGCATGGATGAGAACCTAGTGTCTGTCATATTCCCCTCTTGCGCAGAGAGAAACAGAGATCCTAAGGGAATAAACAGAAAAGAAACAACATATATACAGTAAAGCAGTAAAATGCATGAATGCAGCAGTACAAGCGAGGCAAGGGAGTCCCACTCAACCTCGAACCTAGAAAACAATGAGCGAAGTGAAACAGCTTCACCTCAATCTCAAGGGGAAAATTAACAAACAATACAGTCAAGAAACTCAAACAATACATCACCAGCTCTAAACAGCACCAGCAGCTCTAAACAGCAAAACCTGACAGCATAAGCTCCTTCTTCCATCAGTCTCCAAGGTAATGAACTCTATTCTCAATCTTCAAGGGCTTCTTCAAAGCAAGCTCTCCAGCAGAGAAATGATTATAAGAGGATTTTGCATGTTAAACAGTTTGTTGAACACCAAAGGTGGCCTACAGAAAGTTAACATAATACAGACTGTTTCTCTCAAAGTTCTATCTCCTAGATACAGTCACTAATCCTTCCAAAGGAGGGATGTGAGTATTAAGGAGAGACTTTTAATCATTGAGAAGAATGGAGGCAAAAGAAACCATCCATGTTTATGAAGAAAATTTCTATTCTAAGGCTCTACCTATACCCTATGTCCTATGGTCTTCAGACAACTTCAAGCAAGCCAAGCAATCTTCATCAAGCTTTGGTTTTAATCTTCAACTTTGTATTCATTAGGCTCCACCATCATGCTCTTCAAACTAAGCCAACACCCCAAGCAAATGCCCCAAAAAACCCTCACAACAAAGTAAACCCCAACAATGGGCAAACCAAACAAGCACACAATTGTAAAATACACTAAAAATATTAATATAGTAAGGAAAATTCTAATATTATTTCTAAGGGATCTACTATACCTACCCTTAATACCCTATATGCCCCAGATCCTAATTCAATCTAAAAAAGGCCCAAAAGAAATTGTTTTAATGCACCTAAGTTGTGTATAAACCCTAATCTAACCATCTCAATATCCACTAATCAAAATTACCTAAAAATAATCCTAAAAATTAGGGAATAAAATCCAGGGGTACCTAATATGTATATCTAATTGTCCTAAAAAGATTGGTCTGAAAAAATAAGGAGAACTACCTAAACAAAAATCTACAAGATTATGTACAAACTATATTCAATAAAAACAACTAAAATGTAAAATATTCACAAAAAATATAAAAAATATCTAAACTAAAATTTTTATTTATTCACAATTTTCATGAAACAATTATCAACATGTATCAAAAATTCCCATATTAAAATAACCATTTTTCAATTTTATATGAATTTTCAAAGTTGTAAAGAAAAAATGAGTTAAATGAAAAAAAAAAAGAAAAAAAAATGGTGCAGATAGCAATAAAACACAACGCAGCAAGCATCTGGGCCCAGATGGGGGGTGCGCGTATTAAAGCACCATGGGCCCATTGTTCATCAGAAAAAGCAATTAAAATGGCAAAGAAAAAAAACAGAAGCGCAGTGTGAATAGCATATGAGTTCAGTTCAAAGTTCAAATGGGCTCGTGAGTGGAGTGGGAATAGCATAATCCAACTTAAGCCCAAACTGCCAATTAAGTGAAACGACTGTGTTTCAATCTCCAGCCAAAGTCTTCACAAACTGAGACGAGATCTGAACCACACGATGGGGATTTCAGTCAACAAGTCCATGTCAATCCAACGGCCACCAACTTGTCTTCCTCATTCAAATGAAAATTGGAGCCAAACTCCATTAATGGACCTCCAAGAACACTCAGATTTCAGCAAATCGAACATCACCAATTCTTGATCAAAAATCATAAACTAAAACCCTAACATGCTTTATTTCTCTCCCTGATTTCATCCATGGCATTGAAATTCATTGATATAGTCTCTAACCCTAAACATGATTCTCAAATCAAAATTGATCAGAAATTCAACATTCACCATTCATCAAATTAAGTGTCTCAATCTTTTCCTTGTTCCATATTGATCAATTCTAACTATAAACCTAAGGCTATAACTCCATATTCACCGAGTTCTAGGTCCAAACAGAATTCTTGTCAACCTAAAAATTGTCACTAAATCGAGCCAAACCTTCCAGAAAGCATCATCTAGCCACATACTAATCATCTATCCTAAGGATTCATGCTAATTCTACCTAATCCGAGCCATAGTGAGAAAGTTACTAACCTGTGTAAATGGAGAAAACAGATGATGAATTGCTTTAATCCAAGGCTTGCAAAGCTCCAGAATCACTCAATGCCTTGATATCTTGCTTCTGTATGCACTAATTCTTGATCAAATTGCTTGGATCACCATAACCGATTTTCATTTGCAGTTGGATGTGTGAAAACTCAAGAACACAATTTGGCCAATGATTCACTCTGGTTTTGATTGCAATATACTCAGTGATGATTATTGAATTGAATTGAATTGAGAAATTGAGAAAATGATGAAGAAATGTGTGAATTCGATTGTGAATTGCAATTGAGCAAGATGAATCTCAATCTCTCTTCTCTGCACCAAAATGAAGTCCAACCTTGATCTTGATCAACTCTAATAGTTATATAGGTGATGTAGGAAGGATCTAGAAAGTGCTGGAATGATCCCATGAGATTTTGGATATCTCATGTCATGAGTTTCTCCTTTAATGAGTTTCAAAAACCAGTTGGAGCTTGGACTGTTACAGCACATGAACAAGGCCTGAATTTCTCTCCAAATGAGAATTAGAATGTGCTTGGATGGTTCCTTGCCTTGTAATTCACTCCTAGTTTGGTTTGGCAAGTGTAGCTTCTCATATAAGTAACCAATGATAAGTCCAAGTTCTTGACCTCAAATTCAAAATCCAATGGTGTCAATGATCTCAAAACATGTTTTCCCTTCAATTTGGTATATCACATGATGTATTTTGGCTTTGGATCAAAAAATTCCAAATTTGGTCACTTGAAAATGGACTTTTACCTTCCATATTTGGTCAATTTTATCATTTTGAGTTCCATGCCTTTCCAAGCCATCATGACCTCTTTCCTAGACTCAAAACATCATTTTGAGCAAGTTTGATGTTGAACATTTTTCCATTTGAAGCTTGCAAGTAGGAGTTTTAGGCACATGCTTGAAATGACCTATAATCTTACTTTCCCAAAATACCCCTGGCTTGTCAAGATCATAAGTAGAGCTCCACAAATCAGATTGAGACATACCATACCTTTCTAGAAATCTAAGATCATTAGGAACAACTTTCATGTTGACCAAAAATCCATTTGAAAACTCCTCATGGGGTAAACGTTTCTTGGAAGTCAAGTAACTTTCATAGATAAATTTCAGTGTCCTCAGATGACCTGTAACTTGCAAGAACCATAACTTGAGTTCTATAAACCTCCTTGATGCCTTCCACCACTAAAATTAAAGTTCTTGAGATGCTCTACCAGTTTCATGTTGGCCAAGGATCCATTTGAGACTTGCATTTTGAATTATTTTGCTTGGAAGTTTGACCTAAATCAGGGAATTTTACTCAGAAACCCTAAATTAGAAACTTCTCTTCTTCTTGATTTCTTTTGATTTCTCCTTGGAACAACACCACATCCATACCCACATATCAAATGATGAATCCCACATCCTTCACATAGGCCTTGATACCTTTCAATCAATCATTAGACCTAGGGTTGACCTAGGTGAGACCCTAGTTGACTGTCTTCAACTGTAGCTCTTGCCACCACACCAATGACTTGTCTTACTTTCAAAATGACCCTCTAGGTCTTCCATGATGTCTACACACATTCCATGCCTCAGTCCATAGCTCACAACCTCTATGATGATCTTCAATTACTCCCCAGATAGTCTATAAATCTACTGCTTGATCTATTAACTTCTCAGAGCTTCACCTTCTTTCTTGGTGACCTGAATGGGCTTGAATCTTGATAAAAAACCTTTTGGATATACTCCTTGAGATGAAAATAGCATTTGATCCCTTGTTGGATGACTTGCCCATGCTATGTTATGCAAATGAATGAACTATGTATATGATCTACTATGCAAATGATAAAGCTATGAAAACACAAATCAGGTAAAACCAGTTGGTCAAATTTTAGGGTGCAACAAATTTCTGATTTTTTACATGATGAATGTTGACCCGCTGTAGGATATTGTATGATTTTTCTTAAATTTTTTAGATGACTATAAGTTCTGTTTTGGAGTATGGTTTTAGAGGCTTCCCCTTTTGGCCATTCATTTGATACCTCTTGGTTTAGAATTTCTTTAGATACCTTAAGCATAGATTTAGGCCCTGATCTTTTTGCCCTAGGTTCTCAACACATGTAGGGTCCCTTAGAAAAATTCATAGGTTTTTAGAAGTTGATTTAGTATTTTAATTAGATTTAATACTTAGGTGGTTTTTAGGGTGCTTCTAACATAGTGCTTCCCCTAATTGAACTTCAATAGTGACCCTTAGATGATTCTAAGTCTCAAATCCTCTCTTGATAGAATAGAAGTTAGGAAGATATCTCATTAAAACCTTGTTGAAGCCTTGGTAGAGCTTTTGTTTTCCCTAGCTTTGGGGATCATTGTAGCTAGTCTGTAGGGTTTCTTAGAAGTGATGTGTTGCCTTCTGTCCCCTATGTGATTTCTTCCTTGGGATTTGCCCTACCCTCTTTCTCCAAGTCTTGAAGAGGATCCCTCCTAGGAGAGCCTAATCCTTCCTTTGGTTTGATTCTGTGCATTCCTCAGGAGGTTGAACCTTGAATTGACATTCACTAGTATAGTACATTCCTTAGGTTTGTACTATCTTTCCCTTCAAAGTCTTGATGAGGATCCCTCCTGGGAGAGCCTAATCCTTCCATTGGTTGGATTTTGTGCATTCCTCAGGAGGTTGGGCCTTGGATTGACATTCTTGGCAAGGTATATTTCCTTGGTTTATACATTGTCATCCATCTCAAAGTCCTTTTCTTAGGATCCCTCTTAGGAGAGCCTAATCCTTCCCTTGGTGGGATTCTATGCATTCCTCAACAGGTTGAGCCTGAGATGGACATTCAGTGTTGATACACTTTAAACCAGTTACCTTAGATTAATATCTAGGGCTAATACCCAGTTTTCTGTCCTATTGACATAGGATCCCTCTTGGGAGAGCCTAATCCTTCCCTTGGTTGGATTCTGTGCATTCCTCAAGAGGTTGAACCCATGATGGACTCTGGTATTGATACACCTCTAACCTGATGTATCCTGGGATGACTTCCCTGCTGCTTATTTTGGGTTCTCTTCCTTGCTTGAATTGCTTGATGCATTAGAATAGGTTCATGTTTAGAATATTTTAGGTTAGGAGCATGACTGCTTAGAGGTTGAGTGAGTCTCCCTCTGCTTGTTTGCATTAAGGGTTGAGGTGTTCCTCCCCTTTCTTGTGTGTTGTTTTTATTTTTATCTGTGTGTTTGCATTAGAGGTTGAGTCTGTCTCCCTCTGCTTGTCTGTTACTGTTTGGCTTTCGCTTGTTTGCCCTAGAAGTTGAGTTTGTCTTCTTCTGCTTGTATTGCTGCATTGCATGCATTTTACTTACAGTTATTTCTTTCAGATTATTTCTTTGTTGTTGCTTTCCTTTGCCATGTTCCCTTAGGATTTCCATTCCTTCTTGTTCAAGTTGGAATGTGACAGACATTAGGGTTCTAACCATGCATGATAACATTAGGTAGCTCCCTCCTAACCTCAATCATTGGATCAACTTTGCATGACAACTTTAGGATTGGATCAGTTCCCCTTTAGTGCGTCCTTTCTCTTCTCATCTCAAAACAACAGTAAAAAATGTAATAAAGGCAAGTTAGTACAAGCGCGTTATGTGTAACACCCCAATTTTTAGTAATTATTTTATTAATTAAATTAATTGATTAATTATGTGATTTTAGGCCTAATTGAATTAACTAATTTATGTGATTTATTTGATATAATTGAATTAGTTGATTTCTTGAATTTATATAAATTATTTGATTTATAATTGATTTAATTTTTATTATTTAACTTATATGATATATTCTAATTTGTAGAATTATATAGAATTGTTAGATTAATTGATTGGGCCTATTTGGGGGTGTGAATAGATATGAGTTACTAAGCCCATTAAAAATTATTAGGTTAATGAATTTTGAGAATTTTATAAAACAAGAAAAAAGAGAATAGAAAAAGGAGGCAATAAGAATAGGGTGGAGAAGAAGAAGAAGATTCAAGAGAGAGCTCAAGAACACCAAGAAAATCAAGGTAAGGGTGGGTTTTTGCATATTTGTTGAAATTGTTTGATAATAATTAGTAGGTATAAATATGTTTAGGTTTAAATCCCCAAATTATCCATGAAATTGGAATTGTTAGGTTTTAATATTAAACATTGAAATTGGTTAATTTTATTGTGTTTGGAATTGATATTTGGTATAGTATAGAGACCCACTCAATAAGTAGAGCAAACCCATTGGAATTGGCTTATATATAATTGCTGAACAGTCGCAGGAAAATATAGCATTAGGCAATGTAATGGTATTTCAATGAATTAGTTAATGGAGACTGTTAAGTATTTAATTAGATGATTAGATATGTGCTGAATCAGTCATGTGTAGTTAGTATCTGTTAGCATCCTGGGGCACGCAAGAAATGAGGAAAACAAGTGATCCTATGTTATTGATGTAGCAGAAATTATAGAAAAACAGAGTAGCTCCATACTACTGTAGTGGCTTACATGTTTAGTAAATAAATAAAAATTAGTATATTATGTATGTCATAAAAATTGGAATAGGTGATAGCCGTGCACCACTTGTTTTAAAAAAGGAAAATATAGTAGTTACTGCAGTGAAATTCATTAGGAATTAAGAAATGTGATGAGTTTTATGGATAGTAGTGTTATAGTAGCATACAAACCAAGATGCCATAATGAAAAGTAGAATTGCCTAGCAAATATACTTGTAGCGCCACTTTGGTTCAGTATGATAGCATAATATTTTCTTAGGATTCACTACTGTAGTTTGGTAGAAACATAGAAAGTATGATAATTAAATGAATTAGTTAGTAGCCACACGAAAGCTATATAATGAATGAGATATGCCTGGACTGTAGCACCCACATAATGTAGCATGATGAAGTCATATTAGAGAAATAAATTGATACTGTAGCGAATTGTATAACACCGGAAATGGACGGTAGCTTATCATGTTTTATCATACTGTAGCCAATACGCCCCTGTAGCTTTTGGAGACATCTTGCTAATTCTTTTTTTTTAGTAATATACCCTATTTCTCTAGCTTAATAATAATAATAATAATAATAATAATAATAATAATAATAATAATAATAATAATAATAATAATAATAATAATAATAATAATAATAATAATAATAATAATATGGTTTATTTAATTATTGGTAATTCTTTTAATTATTATTTGAATATCAAATTTAATTAATGATGATGAATTAGTTATTTTATATTTAATTGGTGATATGTGTTTTTGTAAATTGAAATTGGATTTTGTTGATACTTGTGTATTACTTGATAAGTGTGGTGGTGATGTTTGGAGTAAGAATGTTATCCTTTGAAAATGTGTTTGTATGTACAATTGTGTGTCAATTCAAGTGTGATGAATTATTGAAGATGTGCATGGATGTTAAGATTAGGGAATGATCTTAATTGCATATGGTTGTTGAATTTGCATACGCATCATTTATGTCAAGAGGCAATGTTTGTTAGTTCCGTGGGAGCTAGTGACTTGTCCCAAACCTAGAGCGGGGTTTGAAAGCTTAGGGAATGGGCTTTTTGTGTGTTATTGGTCTAGGGAACGGACCCGGTTTAAGTGTAAAAACCGAAAAATAATAACGAGTGTTGGTACCACATGACATGAGTTGCATTGAGTCTTGCATTGAGTTTTGCATTGAGTTTCATTATGTATATTTATGTGCTATGAGATTACGTGTGATATGTGGAACTGATAAATTGGTGAATTATGGAGTTGTGTGTATATACTTATGAATAGTATGGTTACTTGAATAATATTGTGTTGATAAAACTTTTGAAGTGGGAGAATAATAGTGATTATGTTTGTATGCCTTAAATTATATATTATCTTATAATTTCAATAATTATGTGAATTCTCACCCTTCTGTTGGAATGATGTTTTATACGACATCGCTCAGGTACTGAGGAGTAGAGTTGCTTCTAGCACGAGGTAGCCGTTGGAGTAGCTTGAGTTGTGTCTTTATTTATTTTGGGTCGAGTCATGCTCTGATTATGTAACACCGGGGAATATTTTGATTTCATATTTGGAGAGATATTTTATGTACTCTACTTTATTCTGTTGTTGTTATTTTGAATTATATGAAGAATTGGCTTTTAAGCCTAAGTATTAAAGATGAGATGAGCATGAGACTTTTATTATGTCTATCATGATTAAAGCAAATCCGCTGCTACATGTTAATGTGAAGGTGTATGAAAAGCAGGAAGTTATTTTTATATTATTGAGCATGACAGGTGTTGTGTGATGTTTTGAAAGTTTATGTGACACCCTTTTGTGAAATGCATGATAATTACTCTGATCTATTTATATTTATTCTGCGGGGTTAGAAGGGTGTTACATTAGTGGTATCAGAGCAAAGTCGGTCAGTTGACCAAGTTGTTAGTGTGTTTAATCCCTTTTGTATTTGATATGTGTGTGTAGCACTATCGATATTGTTTGTTCTAATGAAGTTTTGTTGTTGGAATCAAGAACAATGGTTGCAGGTAGGAATGATGAAGCGATTGCTGAAGCTTTGGCGATGTTGGCTGGAGCAATTGGGCAGAATCCGCAGGTCAATGTGAATGCTGGAAACAACAATGATGATGAGTTTCGTGCCTTGGGGAAGTTTCAGAGGAACAATCCACCAATCTTCAAGGGAACGCACGACCCTGACAAAGCACAAGTATGGCTGAAGGCAATTGAGAAGATATTTCGAGTCATGAATTGTTCAGATGCGCAGAAGGTGCAGTTTGGCACTCATATGCTTGAAGAGGAAGCTGAGGACTGGTGGGGTAACACTCGTCAAAGGTTTGAAGAAGATGAGGTTGAGGTTACTTGGGATGTTTTCAGAGAGGCGTTTTTGGAGAAGTATTTTCCAGAAGATGTGCGTGGAAAGAAGGAAATTGAATTCCTTGAGCTGAAGCAGGGTAACTCAACTGTGGCCGAGTATGCAGCAAGATTTGAGGAGTTAATTAAGTTTTGTCCTCATTACAACACTACTAATGCTGAGAGATCCAAGTGCCTTAAGTTTGTGAATGGTTTGAGGCCTGAAATCAAACAAGCTATTGGTTATCAGGAGATTAGGCGATTTTCCGAATTGGTGAACAAAAGTAGAATCTATGATGAAGATAGTAGAGCTCGGTCTAGTCACTACAAGAGTTTAAATGATAAGAGGGGAAAAGGTCAATTCAGAGGGAAGCCGTATGTGACTCCTGCTGATAAAGGGAAACAGAAAGCTGGTAATGGAAGGAAGCCGAGTGGGGGAGGAGCTCCTAATCCAGTGAAGTGTTTTAGATGTGGTGTTGAAGGACATCGTGCTCCTGAGTGCACAAGTGTCGAGCAAAAGTGTTTCAAGTGTGGCAAGCCAGGCCACAAGGCTTTGGAGTGCAGAAGCGGTGTGAATGTGACTTGCTACAATTGTGGTGAGCAAGGGCACATTAGTACCAAGTGTGACAAACCAAAGAAGGCTCAATCAAAAGGGAAAGTATTTGCTCTATCAGGATCTGAGACTACTAGTGAAGATCGATTGAATCGAGGTACGTGTTTCATTAATGGTATACCTTTGGTTGCTATAATTGACACTGGAGCTACACATTCTTTTATTTCTTTGGATTGTGTTAAGAGATTAAATCTCGAGTTGTCTGTTATGAGTGGGGGTATGGTTATTGATACTCCTGCTACGGGTTCAGTAACTACCCCATATGTGTGTTTGAATTGCTCGTTGAGTATTTTTGGTAAAGACTTTGGAGTTGATTTAGTGTGTCTTTACTTAGATCAACTTGATGTTATTCTTGGGATGAATTGGTTAGAATTCAATCGTGTCTATATTAACTGTTTTGACAAAACGGTTATTTTTCCTGAAACTGATGATGAAGGAGACTTATTTATGACTGCAAAGCAAGTGAAGGAATCAGTGCAAGATGGTGCGAAGGTATTCATGTTGATGGCAACTTTGAATATTGGCGAAAGTGAAGTAATTAATGCCTTACCAATTGTCCGTGATTTTCCGGAAGTTTTTCCTGAGGAGATAAGAGATTTACCGCCGGAACGAGAAGTGGAGTTTTCGATTGACTTAGTTCCTGGAACTAGTCCGATGTCGATGGCTCCATATCGTATGTCCGCATCGGAATTGAAAGAGTTAAAGAGTCAACTTGAGGACCTACTTGAGAAGAGGTTTATTCGTCCGAGTGTGTCACCATGGGGTGCACCAGTTTTGTTGGTTAAGAAGAAAGAAGGTACTATGAGACTTTGTGAGGATTATAGACAATTGAACAAGGTGACTATCAAGAATAAGTATCCACTTCCAAGGATTGATGATTTGATGGATCAGTTGGTTGGTGCAAGTGTGTTCAGTAAGATAGATTTGAGATCTGGGTATCATCAGATTCGTGTGAAGGCTGAAGATATTCAAAAGACTGCTTTTAGAACAAGGTATGGGCATTATGAGTATTCTGTAATGCCATTTGGTGTAACTAATGCACCAGGTGTATTTATGGAGTACATGAACAGGATCTTCCATCCTTATTTGGACAAGTTTGTGGTTGTGTTCATTGATGATATTTTGATATACTCGAAGAGTGAAGAGGATCATGCTGAGCATCTGAGAATTGTGTTAACTGTGTTGAAAGAGAAGCAGTTGTATGCTAAACTTTCTAAGTGCGAGTTTTGGTTGAAGGAGGTGAGTTTCCTTGGCCATGTGATTTCGAGTCGAGGCATTGCAGTTGATCCATCGAAGGTAGAAGCTGTATCACAATGGGAAGCTCCGAAATCAGTTTTTGAGATTAGAAGTTTTCTTGGGTTGGCAGGTTATTATCGGAAATTCATTGAAGGATTTGCCAAGTTATCTTTGCCGTTGACACAGTTGACTAGGAAAGGCCAAGCTTTTGTTTGGGATGCAAAGTGTGAAGAAAGTTTTCAAGAACTTAAGAGAATATTGACGACATCTCCTGTTTTAATTTTGCCGAATTCAGAAGATCCATTTGTTGTGTATTGTGATGCTTCTTTGATGGGCTTGGGAGGTGTGTTAATGCAGAATAATCAAGTTGTAGCTTATGCTTCAAGGCAACTTAAAGTGCATGAGAGGAATTATCCGACGCATGACTTAGAGTTGGCCGCTGTTGTATTTGTGTTGAAGCTTTGGAGGCATTATTTGTTTGGTTCGAGATTTGAGGTATTTAGTGATCATAAGAGTTTGAAGTATCTCTTTGATCAGAAAGAATTGAATGCAAGGCAGAGGAGATGGTTGGAACTTCTTAAGGATTATGATTTTGGTTTGAATTACCATCCGGGTAAAGCAAACGTGGTAGCCGATGCATTGAGTAGGAAATCTTTGCATATGTCGATGATGATGATAAAAGAGTTGGAAATGATTGAACAATTTCGAGATATGAGTTTGGTTTGTGAAGAGACATCTTATGGTGTTAAGTTGGGCATGTTGAAACTTACTAGTGGCATTCTTGACGAGATACGAGAAGGTCAAAAATCTGATTTGAGTTTAGTTGATCGTTTGACTTTGACCAACCAAGGCCAAGGTGGTGATTTTCGGATTGACGAGGATGGTATTATGAGGTGTCGGGATAGAGTTTGTGTTCCGGATTTGGATGGATTGAAAAAGAGTATTCTTGAGGAAGGACATCGTAGCGGATTGAGTATTCATCCGGGTGCTACTAAGATGTATCAAGATTTGAGGAAGATATTTTGGTGGCCTCGTATGAAGAAGGACATTGCCGAATTTGTGTATTCTTGTTTGACTTGCCAGAAGTCGAAGATTGAGCATCAGAAACCGTCGGGTTTGATGCAACCGTTGTTTATTCCTGAGTGGAAATGGGATAGCATTTCTATGGATTTTGTGTCTGGGTTACCGAGGACGCCGGGTAAATTTGAAGCTATTTGGGTGATCGTGGATAGATTGACTAAATCTGCTCACTTTATTCCAATGCGAATGGATTACCCATTGGAGAAGTTAGCGAAGCTGTACATCGAGAGGATTGTCAGTTTGCACGGTATTCCATCCAGTATTGTGTCGGATCGGGATCCGAGGTTCACTTCGAGATTTTGGGAGAGTTTGCAAAGTGCTTTGGGTACGAAGTTGCGTTTGAGCTCAGCTTATCATCCTCAGACAGACGGTCAGACCGAAAGGACTATTCAATCACTCGAGGATCTGTTGAGGGCTTGTGTATTGGAGAAA
Organism: Lathyrus sativus; assembly: GCA_963859935.3. NCBI lineage: Eukaryota > Viridiplantae > Streptophyta > Magnoliopsida > Fabales > Fabaceae > Lathyrus > Lathyrus sativus. Next base: position 99,017,655 of record OZ012738.1, on the reverse strand, counting down.
AGAGGAGCTTGGGATAGCTACTTACCTTTGATTGAGTTTACTTACAACAACAGTTTTCATTCGAGTATCGGAATGGCACCATTTGAGGCATTGTATGGTAGGCGGTGTAGGACGCCATTGTGTTGGTATGAGTCCGGAGAGAGTTCGGTAGTTGGACCCGAGATAGTTCAGCAGACTACGGATAAGATTAAGATGATTCAAGAGAAGATGAGAATTTCTCAAAGTCGTCAGAAGAGTTATCATGACAAGAGGAGGAAGACACTTGAATTTCAAGAGGGAGATCATGTGTTTCTTCGAGTCACTCCGATGACTGGTGTTGGTAGGGCATTGAAGTCGCGTAAGTTGACGCCGCGTTTCATTGGTCCTTATCAGATTTTGCAGAGGATAGGAGAAGTGGCCTATCGTGTGGCTTTACCGCCATCGCTTGCTAATCTTCATGATGTGTTCCATGTATCTCAGTTGAGGAGATACATTGCGGATCCGTCTCATGTAGTCCAAGTAGATGATGTGCAGGTGAGAGATAATCTGACTGTGGAGACATCACCTATGCGGATAGAGGATCGGGAGTTGAAGCAACTTCGAGGCAAAGAGATTTCTTTGGTGAAGGTCGCTTGGGGAGGACCGGCTGGTGGAAACGTGACTTGGGAGCTTGAGAGTCAGATGCGTGAGTCTTACCCCGAGTTATTCGTTTGAGGTAATTTTCGAGGGCGAAAATCTTTTAAGTGGGGGAGGGTTGTAACACCCCAATTTTTAGTAATTATTTTATTAATTAAATTAATTGATTAATTATGTGATTTTAGGCCTAATTGAATTAACTAATTTATGTGATTTATTTGATATAATTGAATTAGTTGATTTCTTGAATTTATATAAATTATTTGATTTATAATTGATTTAATTTTTATTATTTAACTTATATGATATATTCTAATTTGTAGAATTATATAGAATTGTTAGATTAATTGATTGGGCCTATTTGGGGGTGTGAATAGATATGAGTTACTAAGCCCATTAAAAATTATTAGGTTAATGAATTTTGAGAATTTTATAAAACAAGAAAAAAGAGAATAGAAAGGTTAGTAAGAAAAAGAGGAAAAAGGAGGCAATAAGAATAGGGTGGAGAAGAAGAAGAAGATTCAAGAGAGAGCTCAAGAACACCAAGAAAATCAAGGTAAGGGTGGGTTTTTGCATATTTGTTGAAATTGTTTGATAATAATTAGTAGGTATAAATATGTTTAGGTTTAAATCCCCAAATTATCCATGAAATTGGAATTGTTAGGTTTTAATATTAAACATTGAAATTGGTTAATTTTATTGTGTTTGGAATTGATATTTGGTATAGTATAGAGACCCACTCAATAAGTAGAGCAAACCCATTGGAATTGGCTTATATATAATTGCTGAACAGTCGCAGGAAAATATAGCATTAGGCAATGTAATGGTATTTCAATGAATTAGTTAATGGAGACTGTTAAGTATTTAATTAGATGATTAGATATGTGCTGAATCAGTCATGTGTAGTTAGTATCTGTTAGCATCCTGGGGCACGCAAGAAATGAGGAAAACAAGTGATCCTATGTTATTGATGTAGCAGAAATTATAGAAAAACAGAGTAGCTCCATACTACTGTAGTGGCTTACATGTTTAGTAAATAAATAAAAATTAGTATATTATGTATGTCATAAAAATTGGAATAGGTGATAGCCGTGCACCACTTGTTTTAAAAAAGGAAAATATAGTAGTTACTGCAGTGAAATTCATTAGGAATTAAGAAATGTGATGAGTTTTATGGATAGTAGTGTTATAGTAGCATACAAACCAAGATGCCATAATGAAAAGTAGAATTGCCTAGCAAATATACTTGTAGCGCCACTTTGGTTCAGTATGATAGCATAATATTTTCTTAGGATTCACTACTGTAGTTTGGTAGAAACATAGAAAGTATGATAATTAAATGAATTAGTTAGTAGCCACACGAAAGCTATATAATGAATGAGATATGCCTGGACTGTAGCACCCACATAATGTAGCATGATGAAGTCATATTAGAGAAATAAATTGATACTGTAGCGAATTGTATAACACCGGAAATGGACGGTAGCTTATCATGTTTTATCATACTGTAGCCAATACGCCCCTGTAGCTTTTGGAGACATCTTGCTAATTCTTTTTTTTTAGTAATATACCCTATTTCTCTAGCTTAATAATAATAATAATAATAATAATAATAATAATAATAATAATAATAATAATAATAATAATAATAATAATAATAATAATAATAATAATAATAATAATAATAATAATAATAATATGGTTTATTTAATTATTGGTAATTCTTTTAATTATTATTTGAATATCAAATTTAATTAATGATGATGAATTAGTTATTTTATATTTAATTGGTGATATGTGTTTTTGTAAATTGAAATTGGATTTTGTTGATACTTGTGTATTACTTGATAAGTGTGGTGGTGATGTTTGGAGTAAGAATGTTATCCTTTGAAAATGTGTTTGTATGTACAATTGTGTGTCAATTCAAGTGTGATGAATTATTGAAGATGTGCATGGATGTTAAGATTAGGGAATGATCTTAATTGCATATGGTTGTTGAATTTGCATACGCATCATTTATGCCAAGAGGCAATGTTTGTTAGTTCCGTGGGAGCTAGTGACTTGTCCCAAACCTAGAGCGGGGTTTGAAAGCTTAGGGAATGGGCTTTTTGTGTGTTATTGGTCTAGGGAACGGACCCGGTTTAAGTGTAAAAACCGAAAAATAATAACGAGTGTTGGTACCACATGACATGAGTTGCATTGAGTCTTGCATTGAGTTTTGCATTGAGTTTCATTATGTATATTTATGTGCTATGAGATTACGTGTGATATGTGGAACTGATAAATTGGTGAATTATGGAGTTGTGTGTATATACTTATGAATAGTATGGTTACTTGAATAATATTGTGTTGATAAAACTTTTGAAGTGGGAGAATAATAGTGATTATGTTTGTATGCCTTAAATTATATATTATCTTATAATTTCAATAATTATGTGAATTCTCACCCTTCTGTTGGAATGATGTTTTATACGACATCGCTCAGGTACTGAGGAGTAGAGTTGCTTCTAGCACGAGGTAGCCGTTGGAGTAGCTTGAGTTGTGTCTTTATTTATTTTGGGTCGAGTCATGCTCTGATTATGTAACACCGGGGAATATTTTGATTTCATATTTGGAGAGATATTTTATGTACTCTACTTTATTCTGTTGTTGTTATTTTGAATTATATGAAGAATTGGCTTTTAAGCCTAAGTATTAAAGATGAGATGAGCATGAGACTTTTATTATGTCTATCATGATTAAAGCAAATCCGCTGCTACATGTTAATGTGAAGGTGTATGAAAAGCAGGAAGTTATTTTTATATTATTGAGCATGACAGGTGTTGTGTGATGTTTTGAAAGTTTATGTGACACCCTTTTGTGAAATGCATGATAATTACTCTGATCTATTTATATTTATTCTGCGGGGTTAGAAGGGTGTTACATTATGAGCCTTAAGCTACTTCGGTAATGATAATTTAGCGGCCTCCTCTCAATCGTCTAGAGTGTTTAGTATACGTCCCTTGGACGATATGCGACGCATTCGTTCCCAGGTCATAGTCTCTATAGCTGTACAAACTACAAACACCCATAAAGAACACTTCTTCTTAAAACTTCTTTTGTCCTTTGGGGACCTTTAATCCTTAGAAACAATTTTTATGAGGAGAGTTTTGTTAACCCTCGGTTCTACCGCAAATGGTAAACGCCTAAGTCTCCAAAGGTCGAGCTGCATACACCAAACTGCTAGAACCGTTTGTTAACCCTACTCGGGTAAAACCTTTTGAACCAAATTTGTGGTTTTGTTAACCCGAACTACGTTTGCTCTGATCTTTCATGCTGTGTGAAAGTACGTAGGCACGAGATGTGATATCTCGGCGAGCAACCTTCCCTCTTTTCACCCGTAGTTAGCCAAACTACGTTGACTCTGATTTCTCGTTCCAGACGAGAATACGTAGGCATAGAACTGATGTGTTCTGCCGAGTCATTTTCTTTTCTTTTCAGACCAACTTTTTAGCGTAGATAGATAAACCAACCCGTCAAATAAACACAACAAGCATGGATCCTATCGAGTACGATGGACGTGAGGGGTGCTAATACCTTCTCCTTGTGTAACCGACTCCCGAATCCAGACATGGTTGCGATGACCTTGTCTTATACCTTTTCGTCAGGTTTTTCCGATCGTTTCCTTTCCTGTTCTGTGGGATAAATAATGAAAGGTGGCGACTCTTCTGTCTTGTCGGCACCTTATTTTCGCGGTAGCGACAGTAAGATTGAAAGAGAATCAAATAAACAAAAGTCAAAATCGAAACCACCCATATATATATATATATATATATATATATATATATATATATATATATATATATATATATATATATATATATATATATATATATATATATATATATATATATATATATATATATATATATATATATATATATATATATATATATATATATATATATATATATATATATATATATATATATATATATATATATATATATATATATATATATATATATATATATATATATATATATATATATATATATATATATATATATATATATATATATATATATATATATATATACACACACACACATACGGTAACACATGTTTTGATTAATTTTAATTTTTCTTCAACAATGTATTTAGGTGGTTAGGCATGTTTTTTTTATGTAATGTTGGATTAATATTAACAATGTAAAATGTATATATTTTCATGCAATTTAATATAGATTTTAGTTTTCCAAAATTTTCACCATTTTTCGTGTTTCTTAACAGGTTATGTTTCTATAACATTAATTGTGTGAACAGTGCGGGGTGAATCCAAAAATACATTTTAAGACGCACCCCATTTTAAAAAAATGCTAACGAGGATTTATTCGAAAATGAATTTATGGACTAATCCCATATTATTAAGAAATAATTATATTAAAGTTTTATTGGGAAATACATTTTCAGACTCACCCAAATTTTATTAAAATCAAATAGAGTGTATCTGGAAGTACATCTTTGGTATATTCTCTAAGATAAGATTGGGTTTCTAAGATCCATATTGATTTAAAACTTGTATAAATATGAGTGTGAATATTCTTGTTAGCACGAAAGGAAGACACAATTCAACAAGTTTGAGGTGAAGACGAATGAAGATCTAACTGTTATGTGGAGTACATTTCACCATTACGAAACTAGACGTCTGATTGAGATAGATGCTAAGATTGCGAGATTAACTGAAGATGTTGAAACAGTCTGCTTGATGATGAAATTTATTATTAGATTTATGTTAATAATTATTTATGTAATGTTTCGTTTTTAATGTATCTCATAATAATGATTGATGTTAATCTATGTTACATTTTTTGCATATGTTTCTTCATCTGTTTCTGGTTTTGTAACTATAGCAGTTTTCGAAAATACGTTTTTGTATTTTTCTGAGGTTTGGGTGTGTCCATAAATGTATTTTTGAAGTTGAGGGCACTTTATATTTTTCACAGGGGTGCAAGAGTAACCCTTAGGTTGGGAAAAGTAACTCCACTCATTGAAAATATTTACAATCTTATTAATCTTACCAAATCATAAAGGGGATCAGCATCCAGCAACACGTCATGAGCTCCTAGTTCGTCGGTGGTGGAGAAGAGGATGGGGTGTACCTGCAAGACACTCTGATGCCAAAGTGAGAAAGGGAGTGAGAGAGAGAGAGAGAGGGGGGGAGAGAGAAAGGGAGAGAAAAAGCAAGTACATAGTGAGTATGAATTAGAATACATGACTATCTTATGGAGGAGGATATTTATAATGTGCCCCCAGCATTGGGCCAACGGTCATCAACTTTGGGTTGGATCGCAAGGCCTACAACAGATGACTACCAGGATCCTAAATAGAAGTAGGAAATACCTGCATGTGGTCTTCATCCTGGACCAACTACCCCATGAACTCCGGAGAGTGGAAGACCTGTTCTCTCGGACGTGGGTAATTGGTTGATGACGTGTTCCCGCATGGGGAGCACGTGGAGAATGCGTGATGAACGTGTGAGGTGTGTGGTCTCCAACGATTATGCAAACTGGGTCTTTGTGTTGGGCCATCTCCGACGTAGAGCTGGGCTAGGCCATGCCCGACAATGGCCCACCCCTAGGCCCAGTCTAAAATAGGAGCCTCCCAAGTTGTTGCTTCCAATTAAGGGAGAAATGACTTAAAGTTAGTTTGCATGTCGAGGATGGATGGAGGAAATCCTCTCGAGGAAAGCGTTTGCTCGGAAACGTAGATGTGAGCTTGCAGAGTCGTGCTCGCGAGGCAGTGAGGAGGTTGTCTCTCCTGCCTAACGAAGCGCTTAGGTACGAGGTTTCCTAGAGTCGCTGCTCACGAGGTCTGCGTGTGTCCGACTGCAGGATTCAACATGATTATCTCGAGGACATGTGCTCATGAGAACAGGCCCCAACTTTATTTAAGCCTTAACACTAGGTATGTGCCTGTGACACAGTGTGAGAATCGAGCGTGTCGGGCAAAGCTTAGAGCGGTGAACTCGGACGAGTGAAGGAAGTGGAAGGGGTGGACATGCCATCTCTTCTAGCCGTGCGTTGGGGGCTTAAAGGGACAAGTGTGACGTCTTCTTAAGCCACGTGTTAGAAGTAATAAATGCCTCTGACAGGCTATGTGTATGGGTACTTGAATTCCTAGGAGATGATTTGCCTCTCGTCCTATCGAATATAAGTATGAGGAGAAGAAGCTCATTTGTTACGCTCTTAGCATTCAACTCTTGCACAAATTTCTCAAGTTTTCTGCTCTTTCTATTTCTCGTTTGTCGATGCCACCGTAGCTTTCCAAAACCTTCTATAAACACGTAAGTTTCCTTCGTGTTTATAACTAGCATGGTAGGGGTTAGTTTTAGACACTCGAGAATTTTGCAAAGGAGTTATGCATTTTCTAGTGATTTTTATGAGTTTTCTGGCGTGTTCTTGAACTTCCAACGAGCTTCATGAAGTTTTCGAGGGACCATGAATTTTTCTATGAAGATCCCGGGGAACTCATGAGGGTTATGATAAATTCATGAAGTTTCTGATGACGGTCTCGGGGAGGCTATAAAGTCTTAGCATCCTCATTGGGTTTAACGTCAGGGGGACTTCCTCCCTGTGGGGTCTAGAAACTGTTAAAAAGTCTTGTGTCGAGGATATGTGTTCCTCCTGAAGGTCCTGATACGGAGTTTTTGTGTCGAGGAGGTGCCCCTCACGGCCACGGGCTCGTCGACAAGGGATTTGGTCGAGGACGTCCTCGAGCTTTTCTTCACCCTTTAACTTGATTTGCGGTGGAAGGGTGGATTTGATCTTAAACGTAAAATTCATCGTTTTCCTCTACTTTTTAGGTAAAATGGTGGCAGAGCCCAAGGATGTTTCCATGGTCAATGAGCAGGCAGAAATCGACCTGGTCGACGCAGATGTCGTGGCCGTAAAAGCTGAATTACCGCTGGATTGGGTCGGGCAAGAACCCCGCAACATTGCCTCGCGTTTCTTTTTTGATGACTCGAACGCCTTCATAACAGTCGAGGACCAAGAATAAGGGGCCTCTCAAAATTGGGAGACCCACAAGACTAGGTAAGTGGATCGGATATGCTTGTCATTCTAGGGGTTGCGCTTCCCCATGTACGAGTTTGCCTTACGGGAAGCAGGGCTCCGTTTTCCTTTCAGCGACTTTCAAGCGGGGGTATCCCAATGGTTGGAGTTAGCACCCTCGCAACTTCATCCGAATGCGATCTTGTTCGTGCACGCATTCGAGCTCATGTGCCAACATCTTTGAATTGGCGCCACACTTCCTCTATTCTTCCGCCTGTTTCACCTTCAATGGCAAATATTCACAAGGCCGACACAATTGGGTATCTTTGAAGCATCCGAGGAAGTTGTTCAAGACGTACCTGGATTCGGTCTGCGCATTTAAAGATAGGTACTTTCTTGTGCAGCCCGTGCCGCATGCCGCTGGGGTTTCTTAGTTCGAACGTGAAGCACATGGACGGGTAGGAAGTGGAGGAGTTGGAGGCAAAATTCCCCCTTGAGTGGCAGAGGGCCTACTTCAACAAGGGGACCGACAGCTATATAACGAAGCCCAATGAGTTGGATGCCGAGGACCAGCTTGCTTACGAGAAAATTGTCGTGCTCATTGACGGCTTCACCCCCGCCAAATGCGTTAACAAGGATGGGAGTTTCATTTGCGTCGAGAAAGGAGAGATTTTTTACGAGGCCCTTTTGATTAATACCAAAGTGCTCCTTGAGTGCAGCTCTGGCATGGAGGCTCTTAGGTAGCGAGTGTGTTTCTAACTTGTATGTCCGCCTCCATCTTCCCGGGGGTTCTTCCTTTCCCTAGTGTAGTCAGTCTCCATCTTCCCAAGATAATCTACCTAAGAGGCAGCGTACTAAAGAGTCTGGGCACGTCGACCTTATGGAAGTTGTTGTCGAGAGAGGTTTGTGTTACCTCCCTGCCATCTTCATTGGGGGATTTTTGGTGCTGACAAGTCCCTGATTGTGCCTGCGGCGGAATCCAAAGCAATTCTGGTGCTTGACCAAGAGACCAAGAGGAACGGGTTATCCGAAGATGCGGCCTTCGTGATGAAGGTCCTTGAGGCAACCTTGGCCCTCAATGACGGGACCTACTCCCTTCCCGAGGCAAGGAAGTTTTGGGCGGAGATCGTGACCCTCGAGACGGAGAAGACCCGGGTGGAGAATGACTTCTTTAACTACAAGGAGAAGTATCAGATCCAAGTTGACCTCTACCGCGAGATGGGAAAAATGCGGGAGAAGATGAACAAGGCCGCCGAGGAGAAGGACTAGCTCCAAGCGAGGGTTACTGAGTTGGAGGTCACTGCAACGCCCACCGAGGAGAAACCTTTGGTGACCTGTGGTGACTTAGTTTCCCGAATCAAGGAGCTCGAGCAGGACTTCCTGAGTACCCTCGAGCTGGGTTTTAGTACCGTGGTGGAGCAATTTCAAGTTGTTAATCTTGGGATTCAGCTCGTCAGTGAGGGAATCAGGCCTCTTCACTGGGTGGTCGACGGCTAAATAATCGCCCCTGCAGATCTCGGGGAAAACAGTGACCAGGCTGATGGGGAGTCCCATCTTGTCGAGGAAACAAATGCTTAGTTTTTCGTAGTTGTTTGGCCTGCAAGCCACATTTTGTACTTTGATTTTTTCTGGCCTGTGCGCCACGGCTTGTAATATTTGAGTAGTGGGTTTTTCCCGACATTTGTAATTTGAATGTTTGATTTACAATTCCTATATACTTGCTTTTTTTCTAGGTGTGTATGCCATTGTATGTCGAATAATTATTTTCCTCATGATATGTATGCAATATGTGTTTGCTTATTTTAACTAAGTGTTTGGGGCCTTTTCTCGACATAATTGGTCACCAACCGTGCAAGGAAATGGTCAGATGATCGGAGTTGGCTTCCGATTGACAATGGAGCTAAGATCTCAATCAAAGTATTTGCTTCGCAGCATGAACTTCTTATCGCAAGCTGGGTGTTGTCGCGGTGAAATTTGGATATCAAGCTATTGATGAACTTGAATCTTAATTCATTTGCAACCGAACTTTGATTTGTCCAAAGGAAGGGAAAAAGATCGAAATACCCACAATGCAATGCAAATGCAAGCTAGAGAGTTATAGGTTCGGGGGTTGGTTAAACTTAGGGAAGGTGCTAGCATCCTAAGTTTCTGTAGTACTCTACAAGAACATCTTGTTTTATGTTTGTTTTATTGCTAAGGTTTATCTGCTTAAGGGAAAAAAGACCTAGGGGTTTATTTCTAAGTATATTCGATAAGATATCGCATCTTATACCTACATATCCTTACGGGAGTGGAATCAAAGTATATGTAGTTCCCCTAAAAGGTTTGAGGAGTTCTTTGACTGTGGTCAAAGTTCCTACGGGATAAGGTAGTTGATTGATTGATTTTAAGAGAAAAGATGAGTTGTCATTTTAAGGGAGATTACTTTATTTAACCACCACAACTTTGTAGGAAAATTGATTTACTGTATTGTTATGGGGTAGAAGTTTTATCTCGCTTAAGATGATTAACATCTTATTCTCTAATGTGTTTGAATAAGTTGAATTGAATTGTTGAATGTGTTTGTCTAAGCTGTAAAGATAAAATGTCCTCCTTATGGGGTAGGATCTAAACTTAGAAGATCGACTTGAATGGGATCAAGGATCGTGGGGAGTATGATGCCAATGAGATGCATACGCACGATTGTTTAGATTATGCGCAGATTCTTCCTTTGGACGTTTATGCAATATGATAAAATAAATTGCGGTAAAGGTAAATTGCGGAAAATAAAGACGATAAATAAAACTATACATGGATGCATGAAAGTGCTAAGGTGTGTGAAAGTGGACATGTGAATCGAATCGGTGTTAGGAGACGGAAGTGTGCATGATTGGATCGAATGCGATGTTGATTAATTTCAGCTGGGATTGATTTAAAAAAATGTCGATCTAAGGGAGAGCTTGATTAATTTTAGGCGGATTGAGAAAAATATATTATTTGATGAGATTTGGTTTTAAGTCACTTAAGGGAATGACTTCAAAAGAAGGGTTCAATTATTATTATTAACAAGTGTTATTTAAATTATAAAATGGTTTTCTTGTTATAAAGGTTTATTAAAGTTTTTATAAAAGATTATTTTTATTGATAAAAATAAATAGATCATGAAGTGGATTTTTTTTAAAAAAAATAAAAATGGTTGGTTATTATTAATTGTGAAATGGCTTTTTATTATATAAAAGTTATTAAAAAAAAGGAACTCTTAATAAAACTGAAAGTTGATTTTAAATTAAAAAAAAAGGGTTTATTATTATTATTTGTGCATAAAAAAGTTATGAATAATTTTATTATAAAAAGGGAATTAAGTTAATTAAAGAGATTTATATTAAAAGGTTAAAATAGGCTAATTAGAATAAAAACAGATTTTAGGTTTTCAGAAAAATATTAATTAAATAATTAAGAAAAATGGTTAATTAAATCAAAGAAGGTTAATTAAAGGTGGATTACTGTTAATTAGCTGGGATTACTGTTAATTGGGGGGGGGGGGGGGGCGTGTGATCATGTGTACACGGGCGCAAGGAGAATACCGTGGGGCGTGGGTGCTGCATACAGGTGATTACATGATAATAAAACAAAAAACAAAACAACAGAAGAACCCTACATTCCTAAAATCCCCAAATCGTCGATCTGCTCTTTCTCTCTCGACCCTCTCCCGGTGCGATTTTCGTCTCATCTCCCTCCCTCCCATCGTTTTGTTCTCACTCAAACCTTCATCGTTTCCTCCATTTTGAACCTGAAAACACAAAGCAAACCGTCAAAAGTTCAATAATTTTGACATGAACAAAGAGTTACTGAAAGTTGGGGACGGCGGGGGATTCTAGATGGCAAGGCGGAAGCTTCGTCGGTACGAGGACTCGCGGCGGGTGGTGACGGCTTCAACGGTTTTGACGGCAGAAGAGATAAGTTTCTCCTTCGATCTCTAGGGTTTTGAAATTTAGGGTTTTTGTGGTGATTACGGATTCTATCCTCTTCCTTTCTTGTCTCAACTCCCTCTTTTTATAGGCGAATTGGGCTTCTTCTCCATTCAATTTCGAATTATTGTGTGATAAAAAACCTTCCAAACTGGGCGATTTCTGTCTGAATCCTGTTTTGGGAATATATCAAAATGCTCTGCTATCTCATTATTCCTATTAGCAACAGATTGATTTGGTGATTAATGCGAGGAAATTGTTTGCTTGATTTGGCAGGTGCGAATACGAGGATGAGGGCAGATTTGACAATTACACAAACTCTCCAAATTGACTCAACATCCTTCCACGTGGAACTCCTTGGAAGCAAGCAACGAGAACTTTGGTAAGAGTTTCAGAAACTGGATCTCCATGTTTAATCTTACGGATAACACCTTTAGGGAATTAGTTCTTGGCTTCCTGACGTTGCCTTATTTTCTACATTCTCAGCAGGCCTTCTCAAGGTTTTCTTGAAGTTGATGGAAGCAATATGCATCAGTTCATGCTGGTATAGGTTGCTTTGGCTTAAGTCTGGAGTGCAGGTTTTGGTTTCGACCCAGTGTGCTCTCAATGCTTACACTTGTGAATCATGAGCTTAACAACTGTTACAGTTATCCAGCAAGTAATGCATTGTGTTCTTGTCTCGGCAGTCATTGCTTTTCATGTATATTATTATTTGCCTGAAGTAATAAGTGTGTAGAAACTGTTTTTCCAGGAAGCTGCTTCGAAAATGGAACAAGTGTATGTTGTTGCCTTGTTGTAGTAATGGTTGCTGAAGTCTGAGATGATAAGTTGGCAGTTGCTAAAGGTTCAAACATTGCCTTCGAAACACGGAGTGTTGAATGCCAAATGGTGATGATTCTTGCATTGTTTTCTGATATGATTACACATTCAAATTACTGCTGAAAATATGATTGTGTTAACTGCTGTCCTGATTCGTTATGTCTTTCTCCTGGTTTGCAGGTGTCGTGCATATTCAAACATTTCCGTTGATTTCCTAGCAGTTAGAACTTGCTTGCCCAATGACGCCCATTGGTTTTTCTAACAATGACATAGCTTTGGAATTGTATTTGGCAGGAGGATTTGAGTAGTATGACTATCATAACCTATTTTGGTAGTGATATTATTGATTTTGAATTGTAAACTGACTTGTGGCCTTGTATCTCTGTTCTGATTTCTAGGTATTTGTCCTTTGACTAGGTGTCACAAAATTCGACATGCGTCTAGATGAAACAACTCCTTTCTGTTGCCGGCTAAGAGCATTGTCTTGAGTATGAGAACTCTAGAGAGCACTTGAGAAGTATGACCAGGAACTGATGCTGGCGGATAAGGATGAAAATGAGCATTGTGATTGTTATACATATTCCTTAACGGTTGAGACGGATGAAGGGATATGTTGGTTTGGTTGTGGTTCTGCTCTTAGTCATATTTTTCTTCTTCTTTTGCAGCCAAAACAAGACTGTCATTACTACAATGACTCCATAATTTTGAGATCAAGATACCGTAACAGTCGGCGAATCAAGCTTGTCCGAAGAATATCTATTTCCTAGTCAAACACAGCAGCCTTAAGTTTGAAAAGACGTAGGCAATGCTCTTTGGTTTTATCTGGTCAGTGGATGATGTTTTGAGTCTTCTTAATTTCACTTCGCCTGGTTATTGACTCTGTTAACGTCGAATGCAGGTTCAATCTCTCACTATCAGTTCCGTCGCGCAGCACATTGCGATAGAAGGTCGGCAGCGGCTCATGAGGCTGGGTAAACAAAACTTTCTTCCAAGTACCTGTCGTGGCCGCGTGGATTGGAAATAACGAGATTTGTTCCTCCTTGTTTTGGCGCCTATGTAGGTCTCACCTGTAGTTTTTTTAATGAAATTGTTCCTCTTGTATTAGTGCATTGTAACAACTTTGACCATTTGGAAATGAACTTGTACTTATTATGTTGAAAGATCTTGTGAATGTCAATGAACGTATGATGCTTTTTGAATTGGCTTCAAATGACGGTAGCTTGGTCGTAGTGATATATTCTAATGAAAACCCCGCACCCAAACATTGATGTTCTATGTTAGAAATGGCGAATGAGAGTAATTAAGCCCATTGTGGTATAACTTCATGTAGTCATGTAATCTCTAGGACCCAGGTACCTTTATGTTGGAAACAAGACATACGCTGTTAAACTTGAATTGATAATGATATGTCAAAACATTGACCCAAACTTGCCAAGTATCCACATGTCTTATCTTGAAATTGAAATAAAATGGATGCAATTCAATCTTCTTTATCATGTAAATCATCCTTATCTAAAATGGGCCTTGTGATTTGGAACTTAATTTGTACTTAAATTTGTGATGGTCCTTGAAATAAAAGTCTTGAGTGACTTTACACTTTGCATTTGGCATCAAATTTCGGTACAATCACATGAAGATCTCCTTGAACTTGATACTTGGCTACTTAAATGATGAAATCTTCATAAGCATAAACTTGTCATTTGGATTTACTTTGTCATGCTTGAGCTTGCGGCCATGAGAGATAATTATGAAAGTGGCCCAACCCAACTTGAAACCTTAGGAACATCCTGAATAGGAACCAACTGACCATGTCCGGAAGGATTGAATTATGAGTGTTATCTCCACTTGAATTTAATACACCTGCACACACTTGTTAGTCACGGTAAACACAAGTACAACAGCAGAGAGGAAACACGTAAAAACGAAGGAGGTGGAATCTTAAGGTCAAAAATTAGGGTGTGACAGGTGTTCTGCCACATTGGTACGACAACGGTGGAGCTATATCGAGGTGTCCTTGTTGGGCCAAGAGTCTTCTCGCACACACAAGAGTAAGGACTTGTCCTTTCGTTTCAAGTTGGGAAGTCGTCCTTGTACCTCAACACACTCTTGTGGTTGGAACGTACTTCGTTGTGGTCGAACCAAGTATGTCGATTGTAATGTTTAACTGTAATATTCTTTGAGATTTTCAGCGTTCCATGATCGAGCAAGTTCCTCCCCATGAATGTTTTCAAGGTAATATGCCTCATTTCTGTTTTTGCTCGGACACGATAGGGACCTTCCCATTTCGCGGCAAGTTTGCCCTCGTGCGAATCTTTTTTATTTCTCCGCAGGACTAAGCTGCCAATTTGGAATTCACGTTTTATGACTTTGGTGTCATGTCGCATGGTAATTTTTTGTTTTAACTAGGCTTCACGGAGGGCACCCCAACCGAATTTCTCCGACCAGATCGAGTTCCTCCCTTAATGCCTCGTTGTTCATCTCCTTGTCGAGGGGAGATTCGTTCTGCCTAGATGGCTTTCTGATTTCCACCGGCATAACTTCCTCGGTTCCATAATTTAGTCGGAAGGGAGTCTCCTCGGTGGTCGAGTGTGGTGTTGTCCTATAGGCTTAAAGTATGTTATATAGCTCCTCGATCCACCTATTTTTGGCCTCACCCAATCTTCGTTTGAGGCCTCGTAGGATCACTCTATTCGCAGTCTCAACCTGCTCGTTTATTTATGGGTGCTCGACAGATGTGAAATGTTATTTAGTTCCTAGCTTGGCGACGAAATTTTGGAAGTTCTTGTGGTGAACTGTGTCCCATTTTCGATGACGAGTTCCTGCGGGAATCCAAACCGGGCAAGTATGTTTCTCTTGTAGAAATGAAGTATGTTATGCACGGTGATTTTGGCGAGAGCCTCAGCCTCTATCCACTTCATGAAATAGTCGACACCGACTATTAAATATTTGTTCTTATACAACCCCATGGTGAAGGGCCCAAGGATATCCATCCCCACCAGGAGAAAGGCCATGAGGACGAGAGTGTTTTGAGCTCGTTGAGCGGTGCCAAGTGCATGTCCCCATGTTGTTGGCACTTGTCGCATTTCTTGACATGTCCTTTTACATATTGTTGCATGGTGGGCCAGTAGTAGCCTGCCCACAGGGCCTCTCAGGCGAGGGATCGCTCTCCAAGGTGCTGGGCATTAATTCCTTTGTGGATCTCCCAAAGTATGTGGGGGACTTTGGTAGTGAAGTAAATTGGCTTTTGTCCCTCAGGGGTCTCGCGAATGAGAGTCGCACTGACCGCCTCGGTTGCGACGGCGAAGTACAAGTATAAAGTCTCCTCGTCTTCTGGACGCAAGAGGATTGAGAGTTATGATACAACTTATTTGAGGTGGATGAGGGCTTTCTCTCACTCCTCTGTCCATTCGAACGCGGCCTCCTTGCGCAGAAGTTTGAAAAATGGAAGCGTGTGTTGGGCGGACTTGGCCACGAAGCAAGACAACATGGTGAGCATTCCGTTCAGGGATTGGATCGACTTCTTCGAGCCTGGTGTTAGGAACTCGGAGAAAGCCCTGCATTTGTTAGGGCTCACCTTGATTTCTTGTTCTGTCAGATAGAAACTGAGGAATTTCCTTGCTCAGACACCGAAGATGCACCTCGCTGTGTCGAAGACCCTTTTTAGGTGGACGGTGTGGTCGATTTCTTCTTGAGACTTCACAATCATGTCTTCAATGTAGACCTCGAGCATGTCCCTGATCTCACCCCGAAAGACTTTGTTCATCACCCGCTGGTAAGTAGCACCGATGTTTTTCAGTCCGAAGGGCATTACGTTGTAGTAATAATTGTCTGAATTGGTCTTGAAAGTCGTGTATTGCTTGTCAATTTTCGCCATGGGGATTTGGTTGTACCTCAAGTACGCATCCATGAATGAAAAAAGTTTCAAGCTTGCAGAGTTATCGACCAATTTATCGATGTTAGACAAGGGATAAGCATCTTTGGGGCAGGCCTTATTAAGATCGGTAAAGTCAATACACATATGCCACTTTCCATTAGATTTCTTAACAAGTACAACATTAGACAACCAAGTTGTGTACTGAGCTTCAGAAATAATTTTTTTCTTTAGAAGGTCTTTTATAGCTAATTCAGCAGCCTCTGCTAGACTGCTTACACCTACGTTGTACTACGGCCCTAGCGGTCGGATCTATGGTCAGCTGATGAAAGGCGACGTCGGGGTCTAACCCGGGAATCTCTGCATCGCTCCACACAAATAGGTCAGCGTTCTCCCTGAGGCATGCCTTCAATTGCTTCCTCACCAAGTCAGGGAGTCCCGTGTCGATTATTACGCGTCTGTCTGGGTCATCACCAAGGAGGATGAGCTTGAAGTCAGCATCTGGAATTGAGGGCGTTGGGTGGAGAGGCTCATGTTGCTTCCAACCGTTTGAGATGTGTTTAATGTTGATTTGTTCTGCTTCTGCTCATTGCTGAAGCGGCTGTTGAGGTCGACTTAATTGACGCAGGGCAATAGCTTCTGCTCCTCAGACCAAGTTGGCTTGCTGGCAGTCTTGGGTGACATGTTGATCGAGTTCATCCCCTTTGTTGCTGCTTCAAAGCATCTCCTCGCGGCCTCAATGTCCCCGTAAAGCGTGATGACGCGTCCTTTTGGTCACGTAGTACTTCATCTTCAAGTGGACTGTGGAGGGCACAACAGTTAGCTCAGCCAGAGTTAGTCTCTCCAAGATGCACTGGTATAGAGATGGACAGTATATGACCAGGAAATGAACCTTGACCTACCTGGAGATTTCCTTGGACCCGAAGGTGACGAGAAACTCAACATAGCCCCATGGCTTAGTGGCGGTGCCATTGAAGCCTTATAGGTCGGAGCCTACATATGGTGTTAGATGCCTCTCTTCGAGCTGGAGAGTGGTGAATAGGTGAACATACATGATGTCGATGGAGCTCCCTTAGTCGGCTAGGATGCGGCGGACGTCAAAGTTTTCCATCTATGCTCTGATGAGAAAAGGAATGCTGGAGTTAGGCGAACTGCCTGGAAGCTCCTCTAGGTAGAAGGTGATGGGGTTTTATTTCCCGTGGAACCTGTCAAGGGTCGCAGTCTAGTTCGAGCTCGCGTCGATCATCTCGTTGAACTTCCTCTTCACCAATCTCACAGAGAGCTTGTTGAAACCTCCGCCAAATATGACCATAACGGAGGGAAAATTCTCCCATGTGATGTGAGTGGACACGGGTGTTGCGACCTCGCCGAGGATGTATAAGTCCTCAGGCCGAGAGACGCAAAGAGTGACTTGTAACCCGACGTCGTTAGAAGGTGGTATTTCTTCCTCGACCTTCTTTGCTTCGCGGACGACCTGTCGAGGAGCCTCACTCCTCTTGACGTATTGTTTTAGGCGCCCCTCCTTGATTAAGATTTCGTTTGCATCTTTGAGGTGGATGCAGTCCTCCGTGACGTGCCCGTGGCTCCTATAGAACCGGCAGTACTTAAATTTGTCGACGTTTGGCCTGGGGCGTCGGCCTGGGAAAGTGAACACCCTCTTGTTGGAATTCCGAGTTCGTACACTCGGCCAGGATGCGCTCACGGAGAGCGGTCAGCAGTGTGTACTCTGAGAAGTGGCCTACTGGTCCGCGGTGCTCGCGGGAGTCACGGGGCTTGTCTTCTATTCTTTTCTCCTCGCCATGCCATGGTGTCATCGTGCCTCGCGACTTTGACACCCTCCTGATTCTGCGAGTCGCAGAAATTGTTGGAAACCTCTCTCTCCTCGTACTGGATGTACGCCTAGGCTTTGAGGAGAAGGGCGTCTAGTGAGTGAAGCATCTCAATACCCATTACTTTGGCAAAGTCGCTGCAGGGATGCAACCCTCACTCGAGCAAGTATCTCTTTATCAGGTCAGTCGTGAAAATCTGAACGGCGTCTCGGTTGAACCTCTCTATATAGTCCCGAAGAGATTCGTCTTTCCCCTGAATAATGGCCTCGAGCAACGTTTCGGATTTCGGGTGTCGACAGGAGGCAATGAAGTGCCTGGTGAACTGTGTCTTCAAGTCCTTCCAGGAGGTGATGGATTCAGGCTCGAGGCTCTTATACCATGACAGGCTCCCTTTCTTAGGGTCGTGGGGAAGAGTCAGCACTTGATGGCGCCCCAGACGTTGCGGTAATCGAGCATCACGTCGATGTTCTTGATGTGGTCGTCCGGGTCTGTCGTGCCATCGTAGATTGCCAGACTCGGTGGTTTTTCCATTCCGAGAGGGATGGGGGCCTCCATAATTGCACGTGATAGAGGACCGTGGGGTCGCCTTCGTTGCTCCGTACTGGTGAGCGCGACGGGGAGTGGTCTTGCTGGGGGCTTCTACCACGGCGCGGCGAGTTCCTCGGTCGACCCTTTGGTTTCTCTGGCTGCCCACAGGCTTTGTTCCACTTGGGAGCTAGGGAGCGTCGTTCCTTACAGGGAGGAGTGCGATCCCGCTTTTAGGTGATCACGACTTGTGGCCTCTCCAGCCGTAGTCTACGTCCGGGTTGTCGCGATGAGGGGCTTCGAGATTTGTCCCGTTAGTCTCTCTGTGGGGGAGAGAGAGGACGGGGTTTTCTTCATCGTGGGGACGAGCTACGAGAAAATGGTCGCTGATATCTCCACAGGGGAGAGCATGATTGTCGTTCTTTCTCCAACACTCTGATGCGCTTGTTTTGCTGGAAAATCATAAGGTTCGTCTAGGTGATTGCCGCGAACATGGTCATCATGGTAGGATCGGCGTTGGGCAGCACATGAATTGGCTGGAAAACAACTGAACTCTCAAAATGTTAGGCGGCATTGTAGGCCGCATTGTCGGGGAAGGGAGAGGCGGTGAGCTCGTGCCTAGGGTCAGTTTCTCCAACAGTGGGTGCCACGTTGTTGTGGTCGTCGCCGTCAATGAAGGTGGTGAAAGCAGCTTCGTGGATGTTATCGTCAGCGTGTTGACTGGCCATGACCGAAGGAGGTTGAAGGTTTGCTTTGGTCCTTTGAATTCGAAGGAAGAAAAGACGGGGAAGACCCGCATGTGGTCTTCGTCCTAGATCAACTGCCCCACGAACTCTAGGGAGTGGAAGACCTGTTCTCTCAGACGTGGATAGTTGGTTGGTGATGTGTTCCCGCATGGGGAACACGTGAAGAATGTGTCATAAGCGTGTGGGGTGCGTGGTCTCCAACGGTTATGCAAATTAAGCCTTTGCGTTGGGCCCTCCGCAACGTGGAGCTGGATTGGGCCGTGCCCGACGGTAGGCCACCCCTAGGCCTAGGGGTGGCAAAATAGATGGATTGGATAGATATGAATTGGATTGTTAATAAATTGATCAAACCAATCTATTAATCCATTAACAATCCACTAAATTAAAAATTAAAAAAAAAAATCTTATCAAATCTATCCTTCATTAAGAATAAAATTTATCAAATTCATTCATTAACATCTTTTTAATGGATGAATATCGATTCGTCCATGTAATTATTATTATTTTGAAATTTTTTCAAAATTTAAATTTGTATGTCAATTTTTCTAGTTAAATTATTATTTTTTATTAAATCATGTACGAAAGCTTTCTGCATTTAATGATATATTGTAAGATAGTTATGAGTTATACTTATTTGATTATCCGTTATACAATATAGCTCATGTTCATATAGAATTTGTCATTTTATTATATTCAAAGAATTTGTTATTTTATTTTTAAAAAATTGTATTAACTGACTTGCCACATTTATTTACTTGTCTCACGTATCGCACCTGTAACAGAGTTAAAAACCAATGATCTTTTTCTTTTCGTGCAGAATTTTATATATTGCAAAATTTGTTTTTAGAAATCCTAATTCAATTTTTTTTTTAATTGTAAAATTCCAAACAAGAAAAAAAACATGTCGATTTTGAAAATTAATTATATTGATGAATTGATATGAAATTATGGAAAAATAAACTAATAAAAGAGATATAATTATAATAAAAACAAATTATTTTCTTGTGAATTTAAAAATATATTATGATCTATTGAATTTATAAAATAAGATGAATGGATTTAATTCAATCTATTAAATAGATTTTTATTTGATAAATAAATTGGATTAACTATCAAATGAATTAAATAGATTTTGTGTTAATGAATTTTATTGTCAACCGGTCTAAAACACTTACAGTTGCGGCAATACAACTTAATATGTTTGTTTTGAAATAGAGGTCGTGTGTTAGATACCTGGACTAAACATTCAAAATTTAAAAATTCATTTTTCCAAATAATCCCTTTAATTTATTATTATTTTTATATAAATTTTAGGTGATAATTATATTTTATACTAAAATACTTATTATACAACCACTCATTTATTAATAAATTTTTATGATAATGTATAAACTATTATTATATGTGATTTGATCGAATGTTTTTTATATAAAAAGACTTATTGCTTAATTTTATTTTCTAACAATATTAAAATTTTAATATTATTTTTAATTAAATTTATATGATTAAATAGATGATAAGTTAATTTAATAAATTTAAAATACTTTTAAACAATTTAATTTTAGTTTTTCTAGCCTAGCACAATATTTATAAGATTTTATAATTTTTCTAATTAATTCGATATTCTTTCGTACTGCTAAATGAACTCTAATAAAGTTTTGAGATTTTTATTTTAAAATCTTAAAATTTGACCGAAGATTATAATTATTTTAGGGATTGTTTTGTGCGCATGATATGATAGAGACATGATAGGATATAAAATATGATAAGAATACGATATGATATAAACAGGATAAAACTTATCATATCACGTATTTAATATATATAATGTTAAACATAATATAAAGTTTTATATATATAATGTTTCATGGATCCACTTATTTTTATGAAGATCTATTTTAGGAAGCTTTAACTAAAGAATGTTTAAATGCACCTTAAGGTGCATGTTGTTAAAACACGTATGCATAAAAATAAGTCAGTGTATTATAGCAAACCCCACAGTAGACATGACAACGAGGCGGGCGGATTTAGCTAGCTTCGCACCAGCATCCGCCTCCCTGTTACAGACCCGCCCCCGCCACCAAATTCAGTCGGGGGTGAAAATTTACCACCCAGATCTGCCCCCGATGAAAACGGATTTGCCCGATCCCGCATCTGCTCTCACCCCAAAAAAAATATTTCTTTTAAATAGTAATAAAAATTATAAATTTTATTAAAAACTTGACCATTTTAATAAAAAAAATTGTTTCTAAAGATGAGGGTTTGAGTGAATGATGAGAAATGATTAATGAAGATTTTTAATTATTTCTCCAAAAGTGAATAAATGTGTAATAAAATAATTTAAATATAGATATTAAAGTAAATACCATAAGGTCGGGTAGGGCAGGGTGGGTGCGGGGCGAGTAGTAGCATCTCCCGCACCCGCACTCGCTATTACAACCCGGATTTTCTCCACACCCGCACCCAATCAAATCAGGTTTTCTCCGTTAATTTCGGGCATGGTTCGGACGGGCCCCAGCGGGCTCGAATTTTCTTGTCATGCCTATTCCATGGGGGTTTGCTATAATACACCACTTATTGTTATGAATGTGTATTTTAACAAACTTTAACTAAAAAATGGTTAAATGCATCCTAAGGTGCATCTTGCTAAAATAAGCCTTCATGAAAACAAGTGAGTCTAGTTAGCAAACCCCTATATAAAACAAGGGAAATGCTAACCAGTGCCCTCAGGGCACTTTTTAAAACTTTAAATAGTAAGTTTTTATAAAAGTATATGCAATAATGTATAATAATGTGCATTGGAAATTGAAGTGTTTGAATTTTTTAAAGAATAATTTCTTAATATAGAATGTTTAAATAGTGCCCTGAGGGCACTGGTTAGCAAGACCCATAAAACAATTACATTTTTTCCAAATTATTTTTTAAAATATTTTAAAATTTATAAATTAATAAAAAATTAATAATTTTATATAATTTAAAAAAAAATCATTGACACTACTAATAAACAATTTCAATTTTTTCTTAAAAGATCCTTAATTCTATTATATATATATTAGATATGCAAAATAAAAATATGTATATATAATATGTAAATGACAAAATTATCCTTACAAGAAAATATATTAAATTTGATAAAAATAAAATAAAATTAGTATTAATATTTTTAAAATTATACAAACTTTTTTATTTTTAATACTTCTAAGTTATTAGGTTTTAATTTTTTTATATTATAGAAAGTTATAAAATTACCCTTAAGACAAAATCATACATATTTTTAAAAAAAAATTATTGATATTTTTTAAGTGAATATCAAATTAATTTTTATTTATATTTTATCATATTTAATTTTTTATTTTAAATTATATTTTATAGGGGTAAATTTGTAAATTATTTTCTTAACCTATACTATTGGATTCTAATCCAGCTCATATTAATGATAAAATTTGAACTAATGAAACAAGATAGTATAAGTTTCAAAATTAACTTATCATATTCTGTTGTGTCATCAAACACTGAATTGAAATAGGATATGATACACATACCCTATTCTTTCACTTATCCTACGCATCAAACAAGCTCTTAGTGGTTTGTGAGATCTGACAAAAACAAAAGATTGCAAAATATTCTCATCTTTTACGAATTTAAGTTTTAGTTATTTACTAATTAAAACATTATGTTATTAACATTGCAAATAATGTTTAAATAGAGTAAGTTTTTTTTAACTTACTTCACATCATATTTTTTGAATTGAATCTAATTTAATAATTATTAGTAAAAATACTAATTTAACCATTATATTATATTCAATCTAAAAGCTATGATTTAGAGTAAATTAAAAAAATCTACTCTTAGAGTAAATTACATATATATATATATATATATATATATATATATATATATATATATATATATATATATATATATATATATATATATATATATATATATATATATATATATATATATATATATATATATATATATATATATATATATATATATATATATATATATATATATATATATATATATATATATATATATATATATATATATATATATATATATATATATATATATATATATATATATATATATATATATATATATATATATATATATATATATATATATATAACACTGAGGAAAAGAAAAAAAAATGACAACTGATCTGACCTGATCAGAAGGGGATCACGGACTGGCCACTCGCTGTTAGACTGCTATCTGTTCGCCGATGATGAGGAGGAGAAGGGGGAGTGTACCTGCAAAACACTCCGATGGCAAAGTAAGAAATTGGGCAGAGTGAGAGCAAAGTACAGAAAGGGCAAGATGTGAATTACCTGTCCCTCTTGAGGAAGAGGGTATTTATAGAGAGACCCCAGCGTTGGGCCAACGGTCACTTGCGTTGGGCTGGATTGCCAGGCCCAATCCAGGTGACTGTTAGGGCTTACGTGGCGTAGGGAAGACCAGGACGTGGTCTTCGCCCTAGTCCAACTGCTCCTTGATCTCCGGAAAGTGGGTTTGACCCGCTCTTTCGGAGGTGGGCAGTTGGTTGCTGACGTGTCCCCGCGGAGGGGAGCTCGTGAGGTTCCCCGGAGGGCGTTGTTCTCCCCGCGGAGGGGAGCACGCAAGGACGCGGGAGAGCCATGTGGTCTTGCTCGATGGACCGGGGATGCTCTGTTCGGCCGAAAAAGGGGGTGTTGAGGACGCTACGGGACGTGCCGTCCCGCTTGGCGGGGAGCGTGCCCTGCCCGTCCTATGGGGGTGTGCCCCCGGTTAGGCTAGTCCACTTAACGGGCCTTGTGCGTTATTGGGCTGGACCGCGAGGCTGGGCCCAGACCAGAACAGGAGCCCCCCAAGTCGAAGCTCTGTGGCGAAAGAGCGAGGACTTAAGGTCGTTGCTTCGGGGAGAGAGGTAGCGAAGCGAGAGGCTCGTCGGTTTTGTGCCCGGTGGAACGCGTGCATGCGCGAGGGTCTCCTTGTCGTCGGGAGAGTGGGGCAAAGGTATATGAAAGGACGCGACTGTCAGGTTACCGCCACGTGTCGCACGTTGAGTGGTAGTAGGGGCGGCTACCCTAGGTCATTTAAGAGCCTAGTGTCGCTTCGAGTCCCGCGCCGGGTTATAAATATGGGGGTCCCCGCTCATTTTTCTACTTTCCACCTTGCTGTCTTACCTGCGAAACTCTGAGATTCCTGCTCGTCCGCCGTCGCTGTAGATCGCCGCCGCGCCATTTAGTTCTTCCTCCCGTTCGCCGCCGTCACAAGTGAGTTTCTCTCTTTTCTCCTTTTATTTCTGCCGTTTAATTGGGGTCTGTGGTTGAGGCGTGATGAATGCCCCGAGGAGAGACGCGAGTTCCGTCGTATCTGGCGGTTTTCTAGGTCAGTTCCTATGAATGCCCCGAGGACGGGGGCTTTCTCCGATGAATTCCCCGGGGACGCGCGCCTTTTCCAATAAATATCCCGAGGAGGGGTGATAGGTTGGCCTTTGAACGCCCCGTGGAGGAGCGGCGGGGAACTCCTGCTCGCTCGTCGTTCTCCTGCCGTTGTCGCCCTTTCACTTGACCTGCGGTGGAAGGGTGGATTTGATCTTGGCTATCAAATTCACCACTGTCCTCTGCTTTTCAGGTGTAGATGTCGGCCTTGGTACCGGGGACGATGGTCGAAGATAATGAACCCGAGGTCCCGGATTTCGACGAGCGCGTCCTCCCCGTCGAGGAGTGGGTGGCCGAAGAGTCGTTGTCCACCCCGTCTTGCTTCGTGGCCGACGCGTCCGATGTCTACGCTATCGTCGAGGATACGCCTGAAGGGGAGCCGCAACACTGGCAGGTGTATCGCCCGAAGGAGCATCATCGCATCTGCTCGCGATATGGGCGGCGGATGTTTCCCATGCACGAGTTCTACTTCAAAGAGGCTCGGCTCAGATTGTCGTTCTCCGCTTTCCATTTGGGCCTCTTCGATTGGTTACGTTTGGCCCCGTCCCAGCTGCACCCTAACGCTCTGGCCTTTATCTGCGTGTTCGAGGTGGTGTGCTTTTATCTCGAGGTGGATGCCACGGTGCCCTTGTTTTTTCGTATCTTCCACCTGCAACGCCAGTCGGTGAACGGCCGTCAGGGATGGGTCTCGTTTAAGCAGCCGACCAGGCTCTTTAAGACGTACAACGATTCTGTTCGAGATTTCAAGGGTCGGTTCTTCCTCGTGAAACCGATCACCCAGGAAGGCTCGGATACTCTTTTTACCGAGGGGGAGCGAATGGTAGACGGCCAGCAGTTCCTTGCGTGGCTCCCCAAGGTACATTTATTATGGACCTCGGATCACTTCAACCGCGGTACTGACCGGTACATCGTGCAGGCTGGGACTCTCGACGAGAAGGATATGGCCGCATATATGAAAATAGTTGCCTTTGTGCGGGATCTTCCCCCGTCGAAACTGGTGACGCCCGATGGTCGGTACATCCTCGACGCGCAGAGGAACTGCAGACGAAGAAGATGCTGATTAACACTAAGACCCTGCTCGGTTGCGCCACGGGGGCGGATGCTCTGGAATATCTAGGTAGGGACGTTTCTTCTTTCTTGTGATCGTATGTTTTGACCGTTGCTAACTCTCTGTTTGTTTTTGCAGCGAACATGTCTTTCGTCGAGGAGCGAGTGAAGAAGCTGCGCGCCTCGAGGAACGTCGTGGTCCCGAAGACGCGGGTGAGTCAACTGGTTGGGCAGGAGGCCGTGACGCCGGGAGGCCAGAGTTCGTCTTCTTCTCCCCAGGAGAGTCAGTCTCCTACGTCCCAAGGAGCTGCGAAGAGGCCGAGATCCGAGGAGCCCCGCGGCTTGATTGATCTGACGACCGGCTCGGCCGATGAGGGTTATGTCGTTCCGCCGTGCCATCAACATCCGGGCTATTTTCATGGTGCCCGGTCTCCTACCGTCTCTGCTGGGGAAGTGAAGGTTGTTCATGAAGCCGATCGAGAGTCTCGTCGACGTATCCTGGCGGAGGATTTGGCCGCGATGATGCAGACGTTCACGACGGCCCTTGTCCTGAACGAGGAGGGTTGCTCTGCCGCTGAGCTGTCCAAATTGCAGGGGGACCTTACCTTCATGCAGTCGCGCCTGGCCAAGCTTACCGAGGAGCTGGAGAAGAGTCGGAAAGATGCTGCTGACCAGCGCAAGCGAGCGGAGGGCGCTGAGGAGAAGGTGACCTCGATGGAGGAGAAGCTGGGGGCGGCGGCGGCCGAGGTGCAGGCGCTGAAAGTAAGCATGGAAGTCCTGGACAGCGCACTTCGTCCGGCCGAGGACGAGACTGAGGAGGACCAGCGGTTGATCACACGTGCTGATTTGGTCGCCCGGATTCGGGTGTTGGAAGGCGATTGTCTGGATGCTGTCGAGGTCGGGTTCAAGAGCGCCGTTGCGCAGATCCAAGCTGTCAACCCCGACGTCGCGTTGATCATGGATGGGATTGGGCCGTATCATGAGATCGCCAACGGGAAGGTGGTTGACCCCGAGCTTGTCGTTCCTGAGGATGTCCCCGTGGTTGCTGAGCAGGAGGGCAAGGTGGTATAGGTTTCCCGGGCCTGCGTGCTCATAGTTTCCTGGCCTGCGTGCCGACATTTTGTAACTTGTTTTTCTTTGTTGGGCCTGCGTGCCCCTGTTCGTGTAATATTGACTACTGGGTTGGTGCCCGCTTTTGTTTAATATATCTTTTGAGAATTTTCTAAGTGTGCGCTCGGTATTTGCATGATGTTTATGCTCGTCTTATTTTCGCATTTATTTGTTCGCTTGAATTATGTTCGATGTGCATGTGTTAGTATGCTTTTCGGGCCTGTCCGGGTTTTAGCTCGACAAACTTGTTACCGGCGGTGAAGGGAACTGGCCGGTTTGGCCGACGGTGTGGCCGGACCGTTTCGGGGGTAGTTCTCCCCGTGGCGTAGACGTCCCATCGCGAGCTGGGCGTCTTGCCGGTTTTGGTACAGCAGTGGGAAGTCTCGGTCGAGGTGTTCCCCACCGAGCGAGGCCGTCTGCCCGCGCACACAAGAGGCAGGGCTTGCTTTTCTCTGGTCGCTAGTGGACGCGTGGGAGTGCGGTGGTACCATGTCGCCCCCCAGTGGCCGGGACGAGGGGTCGTCGCGGGCAGTGTTTTAACTGTAGTACCGCTTAAGTTTCGCGGCGTTCCATGGTTGAGCTAGTTGTTCCCCGTGCAGGTTTTCAAGGTAATAGGCCCCGTGCTTCGTCTTGTCGCGGACACGGTAGGGGCCTTCCCAATTCGCAGCCAATTTGCCCTCGTGTGAGTCTTTCTGGTTTCTGCGCAGAACTAAGTCGCCATTTTGAAAATCGCGTTTTAGGACTTTGTTGTTGTGGCGAAGTGCTACTTGTTGTTTCAGCCGGGCTTCTCGGAGGGCTGCTCCTGAGCGGATTTCCTCGATGAGGTCGAGCTCTTCTCGTAGGGCGCCGTCGTTGTCGTCGGTGTCCAGTGGAGCTTCCGTTCGTCTGGATGGTTCGCGTATTTCGACAGGTATCACGGTTTCGGTTCCATACGTGAGGCGAAATGGGGTTTCCCCCGTGGTTGAGTGGGGGGTGGTGCGGTACGCCCAGAGGACGCTGTGGAGCTCTTCGACCCATGCTCGTTTTGCGTCACCGAGTCGTCGTTTGAGTCCCCTGAGGATGACCCTGTTCGCGGATTCTACCTGGCCGTTTGTCTGAGGGTGCTCGACCGAGGTGAAGTGGTGTTTGGTTCCGAGCTTGGTGACGAAGTCGCGAAAGTTTTTGTCCGTGAATTGTGTGCCATTGTCGGTGACGATGGCGAGTGGGACCCCGAATCTGGCGAGGATGTTTCGTTTATAGAATCGGAGTATGTTGTGGGCCGTGATTTTGGCCAGAGCTTCGGCTTCGATCCATTTGGTGAAGTAGTCGACGCCCATGATGAGGTACTTGTTCTGATAGGACCCTAGGGAGGAAGGGCCCGAGGATGTCCAGCCTCCACCAGGCGAACGGCCACGGGGAGGAGAGGGATGTGAGTTCGGTTGGGAGGGCGAGGTGCATGTCACCGTGTCTTTGGCATTTGTCACATCATATGACATGTTCCTTCGCGTCCGATTGCATCGAGGGCCAGTAGTAGCCTGCTCGTAGAGTCTTTCGTGCTAGGGATCTTCCTCCGAGGTGCTACGCGTTGATGCCCTCGTGGATTTCCTCTAGGACGGCTGCGCTCTGGGATTTATCTATGCATTTGAGGAGTGGGATCGCGAAGCCCCGGCGATACAGCCTTCCTTCGAGGAGAACGTACGAGCAGGCTCGTCGTCTGGTTGTGCTAGCTTCCTTAGGGTCGGCCGGAAGGTGGCCGGTGCTGAGGTAGGCGTGGAGTGAGGTCATCCAACAGTCGGTATCCCCAATGGCGTTGATGTCGAGAAGGGTAATGGTCGCGCTGGTGCTTGGTTGCGACAAGACTTCTTGGATGACCGACTTGTGGCCTCTTCGCTTTTTGGTGCTTGCCAACTTGGAGAGGATGTCGGCGCGGGTGTTCTGCTCGTGCGGGACATGCTGAATCTCCGTTGTGTCGAAACCTCGCAGTTTTTCGGTGATGAGTGCTAAGTACTCGGCGAGGTTGTCGTTCTTCGCTTGATATTCCCCTCGTACTTGCGAAACGACTAGCTGGGAATCTGTGTAGATTCGGATGTCTCTGGCCCCGAGGTCAGATGCCAAGCGAAGTTCGGCTAGAAATGCTTCGTATTCGGCTTGGTTATTAGTCGTCGGGAAGGCCAGCGTGAGGGAGACTTTGATGAGGGTGTGATAACACGAAATCGTATATATATATTGACGCATAATTCAACTAATGTTTGACTGGTTTCAATCCGATTTCGGGTTCTTTCCATGTTATTTGTCTGATATTTTGCATGTATTTGATGATCATGTCTAAACAAAGCAATATGAAGAAAAGAAGCAATTACAGATGAAATATGGACGAAAACCAGATAAAAACAACATGAAAAATGCAGAATGCACATTTTGCTGCTGTGACGATCGTCACACCTCCATGACGACCGTCACACGGGTGACGACCGTCACACACCATGACGACCGTCATGCAGGCAAAAACACACAGCTGCAATTAAACGTGCAAAATACAGTTCCAAGTCCCAAATAATGGACCACTACTCCCTGATATTTCTGCCTCCAAGTCCACCTTCTTCAAATTACAACCGTTAGAATTTCTACCTCTATAAAAGGGGAAGGAGGGGAGCTAAGAAAGGGAGCCGCATTCAGATAACGAAGTGCTGCCCAAATTTATTTCCAGAGCAAAATTTAGTTTTATTCTTTCTGTTTTTGTTTCCTTTCCTTATTCCTGTATTCCATTTTCTACAATATTCATTTGTGCGCTCTATTGGTTTGAAGACATAATCCTGCCGACATCGTTGGGATTTGGCCAAAAGCCAATTGGATACGTTACAGGTTTTTTTCATTATTTCGTTAATTGTAACTTTAATTCTCAGTAATATGAATGTTCTAAGTTTCTGTTTTTATTTATGTTTTACCTTTCCCAAATCCATGTCTAGCTAAATCAGAGTAATCGATATGTAATAATAATTCAGACGGGATTTGATAATAACCGGTCGAAAACTTTCTTTTTCAAAAGTTGTTTATGGTCTGAGTGTTTAAACTTATTTACTGAATAAACGTTCGTCGCGAAAGCGAGAACTTATTTAAAAGTAGTTTTGCCACGACAGTGGGAAATTAATTAAGGTACGAACCAACAAGCGACAGCTGCGGTAAGACCAGATAGTAAACACTAGGCATTTGTTTTAATAACAGCGAAAGCACTTTAAAATGGATTAGAACTTAGAGATTTCCAAAAAGTAGTTTTAACCCCGAATGGGACAGCGAAAGCGTATATTTGGCCCTTAGAATTATGAATAGCGTCAACAACCATCGTGAGACGAAAGTCTTCAGATCACTATTTTCTGCTTAAATAAATTCTGAAAAATATTTCATATATCGGTAACCTGTCAAATCCTCGAAGAACATAATTATTGCATATCGATTCACGTAATTATAATTCAAGTAACGTTTTTAGTTCCCTTTAGTGATAGAAATTATTCCCTTAAACATTATCTACCTAGCTAAACATAGTAACTCCCAAGAACACTAGTTTGATTACGAGTCCTTGTGGGATCGATATCTTTTATTACTACGCAATAGACTGTGCACTTGCAGTTAAGTTGTATTAGACATAGAAAGTCGCGATCAGGGTGCCTTTGTTGCTGTCGAGGACGATGCTGGCGCCGCTTCCCGTGGAGTTGGAGGAGCCGTCCACGAAAATGGTCCAGATGTGGCTCCTGGTGGTGGGATCGGGTGACGGGGTCATCTCGGCAACGAAGTCTGCCAAGGCTTGAGCTTTGATGGCGTGCCGGCCCTCGTAGGTGATGTCGAACTCAGATAGTTCTAGTGACCATTTCAGCATGCGTTCGGCCATGTCGGGACGGCCGAGGAGCTGGCGGATGGGCTGATCGGTGCGGAGCACGATGGTGTGTGCGAGGAAGTAATGTCGGAGCCGTCGTGCTGCGGTGATGAGGGCTAGGGCGACCTTCTCGATCAGCTGGTATCAGACTTCGGGGCCGTGGAGGGCTTTGCTAGTAAAGTAGATGGGCTTTTGGCCCTCCCCGGCTTCACTGATGAGGACGGCACTGACGGCTTCGCTAGCCACGGCCAGATATAGGTATAAGGGAAAAGTCCCAAGTATCGATCTCGAGGACTGCGTAGTAATTAACGGGATTTTTAGTATTCAAAGGAACAAGAGATCTAGGGGTTTGTTTGGTAGCAGAGTAATATAACAAGTAAATAAAGACTTATAAATCAATCTAAGAACTGTGTTAGGGGAGTGGATACGATGCGAGTAAAGACCATGTAGGATTATCCTGCTATAATAGTTATTAACCTTAATTCATCAGTTGGCCAGTTTAGTTTTCCTTAATTCCTTAATAAAAACCCTTTGATGAGTTTCATGTACACTAATTCCTCAGTGTCCATGAAAAGCATCAACCAATAGTTCCGACCATAAAATACATGATACAGGATATCCTCATTCCTAAGCAATATCGACCGTGAGACTATTTTGCAAAAGTGTTAGGTTGACTTTCCAGACTGAAACCTAAGCATAATTCGAATTCTACTTTCCAATATGAATACACATTAAGGTTGTTGCAAAATAAAATATATATATATATATATATATATATATATATATATATATATATATATATATATATATATGGTGAATAATATAATTCTCATAGCATAATCAAACAAAGGTCATTACATCGCAACTTAGGACCACCCCCTAACAACTGGGGGTTTAGCTGCTCATGTTCTTCGTAAACATAAATGCAATTAGAAATGAAAAGGAGAAGATCATTACAATTCGAGTTGGATCCCTTGGATCATCAATTGCTTCCGCTTTTGATCGATCCTTTGTTCTCCAGAAAAACTCTCTCCTCAGTTGTCAATCCTAATATCAATTCAAAAGTGTCTCCTCCTTTCTAAAAAGTGGCTCTTATATCTAAATTTAAATTACATCGCGAAATGTCTCAAATGCCCTTCGAAATAGGTCTGACAACATAAAAATCAGAAAAATAACAATTTCACTCTCAGTGGCCATGACACGGGCCGTGTTGTGCAACACGGGTGGCCGTGTCAGGCTGCTGACTCCTCAGGGTGTGTTTTCTTCTATAGGGGCTGCAACACGGGCCGTGTTGTGTGACACGGGCACCCGTGTTGTACGTCTGTTCTCCATTTTCCTCTGCTTCTCCTGCCCGTGTCTGCCAATCGTGTCCTCCCTGAAATGGGCCATGTTGTGCAACACGGGTACCCGTGTTGTGGCTCTGACTTCCCTTTTCCGACTTTTCTTTGCCTCCGAAAGCGGTGCGACTGTCATGCTATCCATTCCTGCCAAAAACACACTAAAAGAAACCGAATCAAACGCACCAGCGGCAAAAGTAATACAAACTTCAAAATAAGACTTGACGACAAACAACTACGAGTAACTCAGATAATAACAACTAAAGCTTCGAAAACAGATAAAAACGGTGCAAAATTAACAACAAACAACGTTTGAAAACACAAGTGAAATCCACCGATCAAACTCCCCCGAACTTGAACTTTTGCTTGTCCTCAAGCAAAAAGCTCGCCAAACCAAACTTAATATCTTTTTCATAACAGAACCGTCCATAGAAATGTGAGTTACGGTGATGATACTCATACTTGAACTTCTCATTCCAAGTTCCACTAGGATTAATCTCGGCTTTCCCCTCAAAACAGGTAACATGCAAACACTAGACTGCGGTAAACCACAGACCTCAGTCTCCCTATGGGTAACCTCTCCAACTATGCTTTGTACTTAAGTCTTCTTTTTCGATTTTCCTCCCTTTCATTCGGACAATCACTATAACGGCTTCTTTTTTTATTTTCCTCGTGTGCACAAGATTCATCAACGACATTTTTCTTTTTCTGGCACTGTTATTATTTTTTTGAATGGCTTTCAGGTTCGACTGCCGTTGGGCTGAATAACCGGGTGAGGGTTACCCAACTTAGAAGGATTAGTCGTCTAATTGCCCCTTTTTGTTTGTTTGGTTTTTTTTCTTTCTCTGTGCCTTAGCTCAATATTTTTTGTTAACCTTGCACACACGATTCTTATTGATGAAACCTGATTGTCAAAATAAACTACTCAGGGGTACTTCTCAGATCAAAGCACTATGGTACAAATCTACACGTCGAACTCGCTCCTATTCGGGAAACCCAGGGTGTTTTCCTTTTACCTATCTCTCAAGATTGTTCCGATTTCATCCTCACAGTTCTTTTCTGAGTATTCTATATACTTTCTCATCACCTCACTCACCGACATCTCCACCAAACAGTTCCCCAAACAAACAATGTTATTAATTTTATTAGCTCAATGTCAGGGGGTTTTCACTGTGGAATTGCTATCATGCTTTCAAACTAACACTGAAAAACTAACACTGAAAATTAAATAACCAAATAAATAAAACAGAAACAAAAACACACAAATAACATAAACAAATAACATAAAAATACAAATAAAATACCCCCACACTAGGATTCAACAGTGTCCCCACTGTTGGAACACTAGTAGCAGAGGATTCACAGAGTTCATGGTTGCGGAGGTTGGTCGCGCAGCATCATCTGCCGCATCTATTCGTGCATTTCACCGATCAACCTGCCTTGTCGGATTTGTTCGTTTCCTTGTCGTGTCTACTCATCGCCTTGCCTTGTCTGCTCACTTCGGAGATGACACATCTCACTCTCCATCCAATCCCATTCTTTTTTAGATAAGCTCCAAGAGCCGGAGCCGGACTCCTGATGGTGTGAGACTCGAGTAGGCGGTATAGGCGCTTCTTCTACCTGATCTCCTTCATCCTCAAAGAATTCTGTACCTGTACCCTCATAAAATTGGTCGTCTTCATCCTGCATTGTGCTCTCATATAGCCAGTTATTCACATTTTGAATACTAATAAAGTCAGGGGCAGGTAAAGCAAGGAGATGATTGTTTCGGCTTACCAAGGAGTAGTAATTATCAAAGACTCGAATCATATCTTGGGCAGTTAAGGTGGCTAGATCTATCTTTGTCTTACCTGCAACAGTGGGTTCCTCCCTCAGGAGAGGACCGTGGCCAAAGTGATTGGCGATTTGAATGATCATACCACCTACACTGATTTCGCCGGAAGGTGCATTCGCAACCCTCTTCAGATGGTCAGCTGCAAAGGCAACCACATTGATGAGTTCTTGATTTGCCATGCCATACATGAAGTACAACTCCCTCTGAGTTGCCACTCCTGTGTTGTCACCCCTGCCGAATAGTGTATAGGCCGGCCCTTTTTGAGCGTACCTGAAACACGGGTTATAGATACACGAGGCTTTTGCCGCCTTAGCGACATAATCAGTTCTACCTGTGATAGCCCTCCAGAAGTCCCCTACACTAAAATTTCCCGGAGGGGCTCTAGGTCCAAAATTGGGGAGCTTCAGAATATCTCCCAATTCGGCTATTTTCAGGCTATGGTCAGTATCAAATAGCCGAAACCTAAGTGTACCATAGTATTCCTCCTCCACACCTGTCCACCTGTGCTTCAACGGAAATTCTAAAGTACTCAAGAATTCAACAGTTATGCGCTCATAAGTCGGCGCTTCCAATTGCGTGAATTCCAGCATACCCAGAGTGTGAAACATCCAATGGACTTCTACTCTCAGCCTTAGATTATCAAGCGTAGTGTTACAGATATACCTTGTTGGAGTGAGCTTACGCATGATGATGTTGGAGTATTTCTTCTGATGATTCGGGTCTTCAAAGAGTATGCCGTGAGGATTAGCCATATGGTGTACTCTCTTTCTGGGGCGCGAAGTTTCCACCACTGCTTTTCCTGTGTCTCTACGAGGCGGCATTGTTAATCCTGCAAAATACAAACAACACAGACAGTTCAAAAAAATTCGAAATCACTGTTAGTGAAAAACGCAACCGTAGAAATGAGCACAAGGATGAGGAGAACGTTTTTTGTGAAGGGCGGAAGTGCTTCCGATGAGTGGGTGCGGTGGATATTGAAGCTTTTTGTGAGAGAAGGCAATGGAGGTTAAGGGTTTTGTGAGGGAGAATAAGAGGGGAGATAAAGTGATAGGGAACAATGATAAGAAATGGGTGGTTACTAATGATAAGTGGGGAGTAAAGAGGTGGGCCCCACAGGGTAAAACTTGATGAATTACTGCGCGCCTTGCAACACGGGCCGTGTTGCACAACACGGGCACCCGTGTTGCACCTCCTGTATTATTATTTTTTTTCAAAATAAAGCACCTGCAACACGGGCCGTGTTGCACAACACGGGCACCCGTGTTGCACCCCTGACTCCACCTCTTTTCAGCCCTGATATGCTACAGCCTGACATGGCCCGTGTTGTGTAACACGGCCACCCGTGTCAGGGTGCTGTTTTTTTTTTCAAATTTTTCCTCTCCTCTGGTTTCCGACAAACTTCTTTCACCGATGACCCGCGAGTTAACCAAAACCTGTTGAAACAAAAAAACAAAATGAAAACGTGAGTGTAAAATACGTGGGTTGCCTCCCATGAAGCGCTTCGTTTTACGTCGCCTGGCTCGACGGTCCTTCATCGTATCATGTGAGATGAACGACATCGTTTCGATCTTTCTGCTGTCCCTCGTAGTAAGGTTTCAAACGCTGACCATTTACTTTAAAAATGTCTCCATTTGCTGGATTTTTCAGCTTGACTGCTCCGTGCGGAAACGCCTTATGTACTATAAATGGTCCTGACCATTTTGATTTAAGCTTTCCCGGAAAGAGTTTCAGCCGGGAGTTGTACAACAGTACTAATTGTCCTTCCCGAAATTCTTTCTTCTGAATTCGTCGATCATGCCATTTCTTTGCTTGATCTTTGTAAATTTTGGCATTCTCATATGCCCGGTTCCGGAATTCCTCTAGCTCATGGAGTTGGAGAGTTCTAGACTTTCCTGCTTTGGTGAGGTCTAGGTTAAGGACTTTTGATGCCCATAATGCCTTGTGTTCTAACTCTAGAGGCAGATGGCAAGCTTTACCATAGACCAGTTGGTAAGGGGATATACCAATGGGTGTTTTGTATGCAGTGTGATACGCCCAGAGAGCGTCGTCTAGCTTTACTGCCCAGTCCTTACGGGAGGCACGCACTGTTTTCTCTAATATCTGTTTGAGTTGTCTATTTGACACCTCGACTTGCCCGTTGGTTTGAGGATGGTAAGGGGTAGCTATTTTGTGCTTCACATTATACTTAAGGAGTAACTTTTCCATGAGATGATTCCGGAAGTGAGTTCCTTCATCACTTATAAGGGCCCTTGGTACTCCAAACCGAGAAAATATGTTCTCCTTTAGAAACCTGACCACTACCTTCGCATCATTAGTTGGTAGTGCCACTGCTTCTACCCACTTCGAAACATAGTCAACTACCACCAGTATATAGTGTTTTCCAAATGATGGTGAGAATGGTCTCATAAAGTCAATCCCCCAAACATCAAACAACTCTACTTCTAACATGGAATTTTGCGGCATCTGGTTTCTTTTCGAGATATTTCCAGTCCGTTGACATCTGTCGCATTCCTTAACGACGTTCTGGGCATCCTTGAACAAAGACGGCCAATACAACCTCGATTGGAGGACTTTAGCCGCGGTGCGGTCACCACTGAAATGCCCTCCATAATCTGAATTATGACATGCTTCGAGCACCTTCCTTTGCTCTTCTTCAGGAACGCATCTTCTGATCAGTCCATCCACCCCTCTCTTGTAAAGAAACGGGTCATCCCATAAGTAAAACCTGCAGTCATGAACAAACTTTTTCCGTTTGTTAGAATCAAAGTCGTCAGGTATTAGACCCCCGACCAAATAGTTGGCGTAATCCGCAAACCAAGGAACACCATGAATAACTAGGATGTGTTCATCAGCAAACTCATCCTTTATCGGACGCTTTTCCTCGTTTTCTTCAATCGGTGACATTCGCGACAGGTGATCAGCTACAGTATTTTCACATCCTCTTTTATCACGAATCTCCACATCGAATTCTTGGAGAAGTAGAATCCATCTTAGCAGCCTGGGCTTTGACTCCTGCTTAGCAAAAAAATATTTTAACGCAGCATGGTCAGTATAAACAATCACTTTAGAACCCAACAGATATTGCCTAAATTTGTCAAAGGCATACACCACCGCTAGCAACTCCTTCTCGGTAGTTATGTAATTCATCTGTGCAGGGTTCAAAATGTGACTCGCATAGTAAATAACATGCAAAAGCTTCTCTCTCCGCTGCCCCAACACAGCCCCCACCGCGATGTCACTGGCGTCACACATGATCTCAAACGGCAGCGACCAATCGGGGGCTATCACAATTGGTGCTGACACTAACTTATTTTTCAGGTTTTCGAATGCGTCAGCACACTCCTTATTGAACACAAACGCTGTGTCCTTGACTAACAAGGACGTCAACGGTTTAGCTATCTTGGAGAAATCTCTTATGAACCTGCGGTAGAAGCCCGCGTGACCCAAGAAACTTCGAATACCTTTCTCGTTCGCGGGTGGTGGTAACTTAGATATTACTTCAACTTTTGCTTGATCGACTTCGATCCCTTTGTGTGAGATTTTGTGACCAAGGACAATGCCCTCTCTTACCATGAAATGACATTTTTCCCAATTTAGGATCAAGTTACTTTCCTGACATCTCTGCAAAACAAGTGAAAGGTAGTTAAACAATTATCAAATGATGACCCAAAAACCGAAAAATCATCCATGAAGACTTTCATATGTTTCTCAAGCATATCCGCAAAAATAGAAGTCATGCATCTTTGAAATGTTGTTGGGGCATTACATAACCCGAATGGCATCCTCCTATAAGCAAAAACTTCGTACGGGCATGTGAAAGCCGTCTTCTCTTGATCCTCCGGCGCAACCGCGATTTGGTTGTACCCGGAGTATCCATCTAGAAAACAATAGTAATCGTGACCAGCCAA
Organism: Lathyrus sativus; assembly: GCA_963859935.3. Classification (NCBI taxonomy): domain Eukaryota; kingdom Viridiplantae; phylum Streptophyta; class Magnoliopsida; order Fabales; family Fabaceae; genus Lathyrus; species Lathyrus sativus. The sequence continues at coordinate 98,979,757 of OZ012738.1, read as the reverse complement.
TCTTTCTAGCATCTGATCAATAAAGGACAACGGAAAGTGATCTTTTCTGGTGGCCAAATTAAGTCTCCTATAATCAATGCATACCCTCCAACCAGTGACTGTACGCGTAGGAATCAACTCATTCTTGTCATTAGTCACCACAGTTGTACCTCCTTTCTTGGGCACCACGTGAACAGGGCTCACCCATGAACTGTCCGATATAGGATAGATAAGTCCAACATCCAACAATTTCACCACTTCCTTTCTTACGACTTCCTTCATAACGGGGTTCAGTCTTCTCTAGGGCTGCACAACCGGTTTGTGGTCCTTCTCCATAAGGATTTTGTGCATGCAAACTGTAGGACTTATACCCTTGAGGTCTTCGATTTTCCAGCCAATAGCACTCTTAAATTTTTTAAGAACCCTAATCAGTCGTTTCTCTTGGACACTTTTCAAACTAGAGCTGATAATGGCGGGGCACTTTTCCTCGGTGTCTAGAAAAACATATTTGAGATTTTACGGCAGTTGTTTCAATTCCGAACCTTTAGGCTTTTCGTAATTACCTTCCAGTGCTATAGGTTTCCTTAAGTCCTCCCATCGGTGTGGTCGGGATCCCCTTTGGAATGGTCGAGTTTCCAACATTTCAACTACTTCCCTGTCATTCTCATCCACTTCTTTATCTTCCTTAAAAATTGACATGCTTAACACTCTCTCAAGGGGCAGTTGGGTCACACTCTCCAAATGTTCGCTCTCTACAACTTGTTCTAGCACTTGTATGTTGCTACTTGTGCCAAGATCCTGTTTATGCTTCATGGTATTACTAACATCAATTTTTAACTCCTCGTCATATACCTTCAAGGTCAGGGTGCCGCCTTCCATATCTATCATGACTCTCCCGGTTTCCAAGAATGGTCGGCCCAAAATTAACGGTATTTCTTCATCTTCCGGCATCTCTAGGATCACAAAATCAACCGGAAACACAAATTTATCTACCTTAACTAGAACATCTTGAACCACTCCATACGGCCGCTTAAGCGAATGGTCAGCAAATTGGAGAGTCATCCGAGTGTCTTGAACCGCACCAATATCCAACTTTTTGCAGATGGACAATGTAACGCCCCGATTCTGAATTCCCATTAATTGTTGAGTCTTTTAATTTATTTAATTGATGTTTGTTTTAAATTGAGAAATTATATATTATTATGTGGTGTTTGCTTATTTTATCTATTTTTACCGATTCGGAGAGTTTTCGGGGAATTAGAGTAAAAAGGGCATTTTAGACATTTAGCAATTTAGTGTGAGAATTGATTGGTAAGTGTTGGAAAAAATTTGAGAGGAAAGAAATAGAGATAGAAATAGAATAAGAGAGGAAAAAGAAAGAAAGATAGTAACATAAGAAGAAAAACAAGAGAAAGAAACGAGGAGAAGAGAAAGTGGAGAGGAAAACCTAGAATCATCAAGGGATCATCACCAAAGCTTGCAATCGATCGGTAAGGGTGTGAAACTCCATCATCTCTTTAATGTGTATGATTGTATGTGTATGGGTTTGGATTTTGTAGAGTTTCTACTCTTTTTCCACTTAGGTTAGAAGTTGGTTTTGTGAGTAGAATGAGGTTTTAATCGGTTAGAACTCGGATTAGACGATGTAGTTTAGTCGGGTGATGGTTGGGTTGTGCTACTGTGAATGGTTTGGATTTAATCGGTCGGTTGTGTGGAGTTTGGGCTTTGAGACAGCCATGGAAGTTCTGTCTTCGTAAGTTCGCCAGGCGAATGGCAGCGAAGCTTCGCCAGGCGAAGCCCAGCGAGCTGTAGCGAAGCAAGTCAGAAGCTAATATCCTGTATTCGCTGGCAAGTTCGCCAGGCGAAGTGAGTTGGCGAAGGTTCGCCAGGCGAGTGGGTAGCGAGCCTCAGCGAGTAATTCCAGAATTACTCCCAGTGGACTTCGCTGGGAAGTTCGCCAGGCGAAGGCCAGCGAGCATTCGCTGCGTGGCTTCGCCAGGCGAAGGTTGGCGAACCTGGCAGTGTTATTTGTTTTGTTGTTTGTTCATAGCATGATGTTTGGTTGATTCAATTATGATTAATGCCTATATGAATGATCGATGTGTGAACTATTTTGACATGTCATGCTGGGGGTGGCCGAAAGGCGTGAATCCTAGATTGTAGAGTAAATGGTAAATCTTGAATATTTGATAATCTTGTGTATTTGCTCGAATTGAATAGAAACGCATTGATAGGCTGATATGTGTGTAAACCATGTGTGGAATGGTGTATAATGTGAATGCATGATAGATATATGCTATGTATGTGATAAATGCAATGAGTATGTTTGTGAGCATAGTATGCATTTTTGTGTCGATTGATCCCTCGGAGGATTTGCAGAACCTCGTATGATACGATGGTTATATTTGATTCCTTGGAGAATCGGTTGCATTGTGTGATTCCTTGGAGAATCGGTTGCATTGTGTGATTCCTCGGAGAATCGGTCATAACATGTAATCCCGTGGAGGATTGGCTAGAGTATTTGATTCCGTGGAGAATCTGCTGAGTACTTGATCCCGTGGAGGATCTGCTGAATATTCGATTCCGTGGAGAATCTGATGAATATTTGATTCCGTGGAGAATCTGCTGAGTACTTGATCCCGTGGAGGGTCTGCTGAATACTCGATTCCTTAGAGAATCTGTTGAATGAGTCGGTACCGCATTTGCATCTGCATAGAGTCGTGTGTCGGTCTCTATGAGTTGCATGAGTCATCTGTGTATGATGCATTGGTTGAATGAATATAACTGTGTATGTTATATATGATTGTTTGGAAGAACATATTGTGAATGTTCATAAGCATGTGTAGAGGCATGATTACTTGTGTATGCTTAATGTGGTGAGAACATAATTTGAGTATAACTTGTACCAATATAAGTATATGTGTATATACAATTTTATGCATTAACTGTTATGATGTTGTTTCTCACCCTTCTGCTGTTTTATAGTGCTCTATGAGGCATTGCAGAGTAGGAAGCTGGAGGTTCTTTTTGTGAAGCGATGTCTTCATTCTTTTTGGTCAATGGCTCTGATATGTAACATCTGGGTAGTTAGGAAGCCTTTGACTCTTTTGGAGTTACATTTGTTTTGATTCTTTTGTGATACATATGTGTATGTATCTGCTGTGGATATGTTGTAAAGCATGAATTAACTGATGGTTGTATATACTTTTATGAATGAGATCGATTCAATATTTGGATGTTTCCGCTTTATTCTAAATATTGAGATGTGGGTTACCCATTGTTGCATATCTATTTTGAGCAGGTATCGTATGTGTTTAATTTCATGATAATGTGATGCGCCTCTTTTATACCATGTTTTAATTAAACTCTGATGAAATGAATTTTCTAAGTGCCTAATTGATTTATTTAATTAATTTGGGGGTATAGAAAGGGGGTGTTGCATTAAGTGGTATCAGAGCCAGTGTTGAGTCAGTCGTGTCTGTCTTATTGTTGTGTTGGTTGAACGGTTGTTTAACCTTGTTGTTATTTTTGGGAATCCTCAGAATATGGCAGGTCGTAATGACAATGCTATGGCAGCGGCGTTAGAGGCTATGGCCAGAGCTGTGCAGGGTGCACCTAACGTGAATGCGAATGATGAGTTCAGAAAGAACCAACCACCGGTGTTCAAAGGGAGATTTGATCCGGATGGTGCTCAGATATGGTTAAAGGAAATTGAGAGGATCTTTAGGGTGATGGATTGTGCTGAAGGGATCAAGGTGAGACTAGGGACTCACATGCTGAGAGAAGAGACTGATGACTGGTGGGTCAGCATGAGGCAAGTTCTTGAGGTCGACGATGAGGAGATTACGTGGGATTTATTTCGTACTGAGTTTCTAAGGAAGTATTATCCCGAAAGTGTTAAAGGGAAGAGAGAAATGGAATTTCTGGAGTTGAAACAAGGTAATATGTCGGTGGTGGACTACACCGCTAAGTTTACTGAGTTAGTGAAGTTTCACCCTCACTATGATGCGGTTACGGCAGAATTTTCCAAATGTATCAAGTATGAGAATGGCTTGCGTCCTGAGATAAAGCAAGCGGTGGGTTATCAAAGGATACGAAGATTTTCGGATTTGACCGAGTGTTGCAGAATTTATGAAGAAGACAGTAGAGCTCGTTCTACTCATTATAAGGGTTTGAGCGAGAGGAGAGGGAAGCAGCAAGTACGAAGCGGACCTTATGTGACGCCTGCTGATAAGGGCAAACATAGGGGAAACTTTGATAGGAGACCCGGAGGAGGTTCCGGTGCGATCAAATGTTTTAAGTGTGGCGTGATGGGCCACAAGTCTTATGATTGTGGAAAGTTCAAGGCGAAGTGTTCCAACTGTGGACTCCTTGGACATGATGCAGCAGAGTGTAGAAAGAATGTTGTGAAGTGTTTTAATTGTGGCGAGGTGGGTCACATTAGCTCGAATTGTACCAAACCGAAGCAAGCTCCGGCGGGCGGAAAAGTTTTCGCATTAGCAGGTTCAGACGCTACTAATGCACCGGATCGTTTGATTAAAGGTACATGCTTTATTAATGATATGCCTTTAGTTGCTATTATTGATACTGGAGCGACTCACTCGTTCATTTCTCTTACGTGTGCTAAGCGGTTGGATTTGTGTATGGTTTCTTTGAGTAGTGGTATGGTTATTGGGACTCCCGCTTCGGGGTCGGTAACTACTTCTTTGGTGTGTGCAAGTTGTCCTTTGACCATGTATGGTAAGGACTTCGTTATGGATTTAGTGTGTTTGTCGTTGGAAGGTTTGGACGTAATCTTGGGTATGAACTGGTTGCAATTTAATAGAGTTCATCTGGATTGCTATCACAAGTTAGTAAGGTTTCCTTCTTTGGAAGATGGTGAAAACGAGAGTTTTCTTTCCACTAAAGAGTTGAAGAAACTTTTAGCAGACGAAGCTCAGTTGTTTGGTTTGTTTGCGTCGTTGTCGGTGGAGAGCAAAGTTGAGCTCGACGTGTTTCCTGTAGTTTGTGAATTTCCTGAAGTGTTTCCGGAAGATGTTGCGGATGTGCCGCCAAAGAGAGAGGTTGAATTTTCTATTGATCTAGTTCTGGGTACTAGACCGATTTCGATGGCCCCGTATCGGATGTAGGCATCGGAGTTGGTGGAATTGAAGAAGCAGTTGAATGATTTGTTGGATAAGAGATTTGTAAGACCAAGTGTTTCTCCTTGGGGTGCGCCGGTATTGTTGGTAAAGAAGAAGGATGGTAGTATGCGATTGTGTATTGATTATCGGCAGTTGAATAAGGTGACAATTAAGAACAAGTATCCGCTTCCAAGAATCGATAATTTGATGGATCAATTAGTTGGAGCCCGTGTTTTTAGTAAGATTGATTTGAGATCCGGTTATCACCAGATTCGGGTTAAGGAAGAAGATATTTCGAAGACGGCTTTTAGAACACGATATGGTCACTATGAGTATACGGTGATGCCATTCGGAGTTTCTAATGCGCCGGGTGTTTTCATGGAATATATGAACCGTATCTTCCACGAGCAGTTGGATCGTTTTGTGGTAGTGTTTATCGATGACATTCTGATTTATTCTAAGTCTCGTGTGGAACACGAAGAACATTTAAGGATTGTGTTGCGGATTTTGAAAGAGAAGAAGTTGTACGCAAAGTTGTCTAAGTGTGAGTTTTGGTTGTCGGAGGTGAGTTTTCTTGGACATATTATTTCCGGCAATGGTATTAGTGTGGATCCATCCAAGATCGATGCGGTAATGCAATGGGAGACTCCAAGATCGGTTACGGAAATTCGAAGCTTTTTGGGCTTGGCCGGTTACTACCGGAGGTTTATCGAAGGATTTTCAAAGTTAGCACTTCCGTTAACGCAATTGACTTGTAAAGGAAAGACTTTTATTTGGGATGTTAATTGTGAAGAGAGTTTCATGGAATTAAAGAGAAGGTTAACGACAGCGCCAATTTTGATTTTGCCGAATCCTACGGAACCTTTTGTGGTTTATTGCGATGCTTCTTTGTCAGGATTGGGTGGTATATTGATGCAAGACGGGAAGGTCGTGGCGTATGCTTCTAGACAGTTGAGAGTACATGAAAAGAATTATCCTACTCATGATTTGGAGTTAGCGGTCGTAGTGTTCGTTTTGAAAATTTGGAGGCACTATCTTTATGGTGCAAGATTTGAGGTTTTTAGCGATCACAAGAGTTTGAAGTATCTGTTTGATCAAAAGGAATTGAATATGAGGCAAAGGAGATGGCTAGAAATTTTGAAGGACTATGATTTTGGTTTAAATTATCATCCGGGTAAGGCGAATGTGGTAGCCGATGCTTTAAGTCAGAAGTCGTTGCACGTGTCTACTTTGATGGTTAGAGAGTGGGAACTTTTGGAGAACTTTAGAGATTTGAGTTTGGTTTGTGAGTTAACGCCGAGTAGTGTGAAGCTTGGTATGTTGCATGTCACGAATGATTTCCTTGCTACGGTGTGTGAAAAGCAAAAGTTGGATTTGAAATTTGTGGATTTGATGACGAATGGGAATGAAGATTTCAAAGTTGATGAATTAGGAGTTTTGAGGTTTCGAGGTCGTATTTGTGTTCCCGATGATGCGGATTTGAAAAAGATGATATTGGAAGAGGGACATCGGAGTAACTTAAGTATTCATCCGGGAGCGAATAAGATGTATCAGGATTTGAAGAAGATCTTTTGGTGGTCTGGATTGAAAAGCGATGTCGCTCGTTTTGTGTACTCGTGTTTGACTTGCCAGAAGTCTAAGGTAGAGCATCAGAAGCCTAGTGGATTTATGCAACCGTTGGATATTCCAGAATGGAAATGGGATAGTATATCGATGGATTTCGTTACGGGATTGCCGAATACGCAAAGAGGACATAATGCTATTTGGGTGATTGTTGATAGGCTTACTAAATCGGCTCACTTTATTCCGATTGATATTACTTATTCTTTGGAAAGGTTAGCCGAGATTTATGTTGGCACTATTGTGAAGCTTCATGGAGTTCCAAAGAGTATTGTGTCGGATAGAGATCCTAGATTTACTTCAAGATTTTGGGAGAGTTTGCAAGGTGCCTTGGGTTCTAAGTTGAGATTGAGTTCGGCATATCATCCGCAAACAGATGGTCAGACCGAGAGAACGATTCAATCCATAGAAGATTTGTTGCGTGCTTGTGTGCTTGAACAAGGTGGTGCGTGGGACGGTTATTTAGCGTTGATTGAGTTCACCTATAATAACAGTTTCCGTTCGAGTATTGGTATGGCGCCATTTGAGGCTTTATATGGTCGGAGATGTCGAACACCTCTGTGTTGGCATGAGACAGGTGAAAAGTCGGTAGTTGGTCCTGAAATGGTACAGCAAACGACGGAAAAGGTGAAATTTATTCGAAAAAAGATGAGAGCTTCTCAGAATAGACAGAAAAGTTATCATGATAAAAGGAGAAAGGATCTCGAGTTTCTAGAGGGCGACCATGTGTTTTTGAGAGTTACACCGGTTACGGGTGTGGGTCGTGCTTTGAAGTCGAGAAAGTTGACTTCTCGTTTTATTGGTCCGTATCAGATTGTCGCACGAGTTGGTGTTGTGGCTTATCGTGTGGCGTTGCCTCCGAATCTTTCGAATTTGCATGATGTATTCCACGTCTCGCAACTTCGGAAGTATGTTCCGGATCCGTCACATGTTATTCCAATGGATGAAGTGGAAGTAAGAGATAACCTTACAGTTGAAGTTTTACCGGTTAGTATTTTGGACCGCGAAGTTAAGAAGCTAAGAGGCAAGGATATTGCGCTTGTGAAAGTGTCCTGGGGAGGTGCCGCGGAAGGCAACATGACTTGGGAATTGGATAGCAAGATGCGAGAGTCGCATCCGGAGTTGTTTGAATAAGGTAATATTTTCGAGGACGAAAATTTCTAAAGTGGGGGAGAGTTGTAACGCCCCGATTCTGAATTCCCATTAATTGTTGAGTCTTTTAATTTATTTAATTGATGTATGTTTTAAATTGAGAAATTATATATTATTATGTGGTGTTTGCTTATTTTATCTATTTTTACCGATTCGGAGAGTTTTCGGGGAATTAGAGTAAAAAGGGCATTTTAGACATTTAGCAATTTAGTGTGAGAATTGATTGGTAAGTGTTGGAAAAAATTTGAGAGGAAAGAAATAGAGATAGAAATAGAATAAGAGAGGAAAAAGAAAGAAATATAGTAACATAAGAAGAAAAACAAGAGAAAGAAAAGAGGAGAAGAGAAAGTGGAGAGGAAAACCTAGAATCATCAAGGGATCATCACCAAAGCTTGCAATCGATCGGTAAGGGTGTGAAACTCCATCATCTCTTTAATGTGTATGATTGTATGTGTATGGGTTTGGATTTTGTAGAGTTTCTACTCTTTTTCCACTTAGGTTAGAAGTTGGTTTTGTGAGTAGAATGAGGTTTTAATCGGTTAGAACTCGGATTAGACGATGTAGTTTAGTCGGGTGATGGTTGGGTTGTGTTACTGTGACTGGTTTGGATTTAATCGGTCGGTTGTGTGGAGTTTGGGCTTTGAGACAGCCATGGAAGTTCTGTCTTCGTAAGTTCTCCAGGCGAATGGCAGCGAAGCTTCGCCAGGCGAAGCCCAGCGAGCTGTAGCGAAGCAAGTCAGAAGCTAATATCCTGTATTCGCTGGCAAGTTCGCCAGGCGAAGTGAGTTGGCGAAGGTTCGCCAGGCGAGTGGGTAGCGAGCCTCAGCGAGTAATTCCAGAATTACTCCCAGTGGACTTCGCTGGGAAGTTCGCCAGGCGAAGGCCAGCGAGCATTCGTTGCGTGGCTTCGCCAGGCGAAGGTTGGCGAACCTGGCAGTGTTATTTGTTTTGCTGTTTGTTCATAGCATGATGTTTGGTTGATTCAATTATGATTAATGCCTATATGAATGATCGATGTGTGAACTATTTTGACATGTCGTGCTGGGGGTGGCCGAAAGGCGTGAATCCTAGATTGTAGAGTAAATGGTAAATCTTGAATATTTGATAATCTTGTGTATTTGCTCGAATTGAATAGAAACGCATTGATAGGCTGATATGTGTGTAAACCATGTGTGGAATGGTGTATAATGTGAATGCATGATAGATATATGCTATGTATGTGATAAATGCAATGAGTATGTTTGTGAGCATAGTGATGGGCTAAAGACGTGTCTACTTATGCGTCTAGCGGTATCTTACTGCAAGTGCACAGCCTATCGAAGTAATATTTAAGATTATCGATCCACAGGGATTCTATTGTTACTTAGTGCTAGATGAACTTCTAGTTTAGCTAAGGTGAATGGTTGTCACGATTGTTGTTGGTTTTTAAGACTATTAAAGGCGGAATTAAATTTAAGTTTTTAATAAAATAATACTAAGACGGTCGGTATGTAATTATACTAACTTAGGTGGGTCAATCTAACCTAGGCTTATAAAGATGTTCACTTAATCTATTCGGTAGAGATTACCAGTTTAAATACCCTCAACTCACACTCTCGTGGTCTTATATCAGATCTTATCCCTAAAGCCCTATGCCTGCTCTCGCTAGCCCATAAGTGTTTAGAGGTAATTTTTGGAAACTAAATAATTCTAATTTATCTTAAAGCGCTCTCGCTGTGTTTAATTTAAATGCCTAACTTTAGCTATCTGGTTAAATCTCACACTCTCGTGGTCTTGATCCAACCTAATACCCTTTTCTTACTCTTGTAACGAAAAGGTCTATTTTAATTAAAAAGTATCAGCCAGAATGTTAAGTGATTAATTATTTTAGCCTATGGTTATATTTTACCGGTTAAGTTGTTATAACTACATACCGCCCTAAGGTATTTAGCTACTCATCGAGATTGAATCAGACACAGAATTAAATAGTAACTTACTCATGGCAGAAAAATAAATAGACATTATAATTAAATTAAAGTGCAATAAATTGAAAAACCTGATTAACAAATATCTGAGTAGACTCCTTCTTCCACAGACCGGAAGGCTTGGAGTAGGCGGAAATAAAAATTAAAACGAATGCTGAAGGTTGGAAACAAATAAAGAGTATAACAATTCCCTAATGTTGGAAATTGTTACACGGTTGGTTTGGGTACAAATAAAACAAGACAGAAAATAAAATAATGCTGGAATAAAAATTCTGGTTCGTAAGGTAATTTGGCAGAGCTTCCGCAGGAAATTTGGATAGTGAAGTCTGTCCTCAGTTCACCTCAGCTGGTACTATTTATAGAGCCTTTGATGGGCTGGAGTCTTGGTCTTTTGTTTCTTGGGCCTTGCTGAAGTGGTTGAGGAAATGTTGGAATGTGGCAGCAGAAAATGGGAGAAGTCGTCTTCACGTGCTGCCTTGAGGAGAATTACTAGGAGAAGTGGTCTTCAGTGGTGGCTTGACGTAGTCTGAGTCAAAACCAAGTTTTATCCTTGTCACGGGCGTGACAAGGTCTTCACGTTCGTTATTTGAGGATTTTAAGTGTCACGGTCGTGACTACTTCCTCACGGTCGTGATGGCCCAAATTGGGGTGTCACGGTCGTGACACCCTTGTAACGACCGTGGCTGTTACAAATTATGCAGACTTTTTGCAGGCTTCTGCCTTGCTTCATTTCTTGTGGTTTCTTTCGTTCCTTTCTTCTTAATTCATGATTCGGCCTCACATAACGATGTACCTGCAAAATAGTAAGAAAAACTCGAGAAATCGAGCGTTAAAACGGTGAATGCGCGATAAAACGTCAATGAAATCTAGCGATATAATCGATGCGTTTTCTCGTGATCACATAGTATGCATTTTTGTGTCGATTGATCCCTCGGAGGATTTGCAGAACCTCGTATGATACGATGGTTATATTTGATTCCTTGGAGAATCGGTTGCATTGTGTGATTCCTTGGAGAATCGGTTGCATTGTGTGATTCCTCGGAGAATCGGTCATAACATGTAATCCCGTGGAGGATTGGCTAGAGTATTTGATTCCGTGGAGAATCTGCTGAGTACTTGATCCCGTGGAGGATCTGCTGAATATTCGATTCCATGGAGAATCTGATGAATATTTGATTCCGTGGAGAATCTGCTGAGTACTTGATCCCGTGGAGGGTCTGCTGAATACTCGATTCCTTAGAGAATCTGTTGAATGAGTCGGTACCGCATTTGCATCTGCATAGAGTCGTGTGTCGGTCTCTATGAGTTGCATGAGTCATCTGTGTATGATGCATTGGTTGAATGAATATAACTGTGTATGTTATATATGATTGTTTGGAAGAACATATTGTGAATGTTCATAAGCATGTGTAGAGGTATGATTACTTGTGTATGCTTAATGTGGTGAGAACATAATTTGAGTATAACTTGTACCAATATGAGTATATGTATATATACAATTTTATGCATTAACTGTTATGATGTTGTTTCTCACCCTTCTGCTGTTTTATAATGCTCTATGAGGCATTGCAGAGTAGGAAGCTGGAGGTTCTTTTTGTGAAGCGATGTCTTCATTCTTTTTGGTCAATGGCTCTGATATGTAACATCTGGGTAGTTAGGAAGCCTTTGACTCTTTTGGAGTTACATTTGTTTTGATTCTTTTGTGATACATATGTGTATGTATCTGCTGTGGATATGTTGTAAAGCATGAATTAACTGATGGTTGTATATACTTTTATGAATGAGATCGATTCAATATTTGGATGTTTCCGCTTTATTCTAAATATTGAGATGTGGGTTACCCATTGTTGCATATCTATTTTGAGCAGGTATCGTATGTGTTTAATTTCATGATAATGTGATGCGCCTCTTTTATATCATGTTTTAATTAAACTCTGATGAAATGAATTTTCTAAGTGCCTAATTGATTTATTTAATTAATTTGGGGGTATAGAAAGGGGGTGTTACAGACAAGGGCATGAGGCTAATACTTGCTCCCAAATCAATTAAAGCCCTGTTGAATGACCTATCGCCAATAGTGCAAGGGATAGTAACAACTCCACTGTCTTTCTTCTTCACCGGAATCTTCAGACCCTGCAAAATAGCACTACAAATTTCCGTTAGAATAACAGGTTTGGACTCACTAGTCCGCTTCTTAGCAATGATGTCCTTCATGAATTTGGCATAGGTGGGCATTTGTTCTAGTGCCTCCAACAACGGAATGTTCAGATCTAACTTTTTTAAACAGTTCAAGGAATTTCTCGAAATTCTTCTCTTGTTGTTCTTTCTTTTTATTTCTTGCGGGGTATGGCAGCTTGATCACCAGTTTCGGTTCTACCACTTTTTCTTTAGTTACCGGTACCGGTGTCACCACCTCTTCCTCAACCACTTCATTTTCTTTAATTTCCAGCTCAACTTCAATCATCTGATCATTTAGTTCCGTTTCCTCTTCTTCTACTTCCTTGGATTTTCCGCTTCTTGTTACTACCGCCTTAATTTGGTGGTGATCCTTCAGATTTGGTACTATGGCACTTGGAAGTGTACCCGGCGCTTGCAAACTCGTTAGCTGTTGAGCAATTTGACTCATTTGTACTTCAAGATTTTTAATGGATGCTCCAGCATTCCTGAAGTTGCTCCTTGTCTCTTCTTGAAATTGAGAACTTTGGGCGGCCATTTTCTCAATGGCTACTTCCCAATCAGCTTTTCTAGGCGCTTGTTGTTGATATTGAGGTTGGTACGGTGTCTGCTGGTACTGTTGTTGCTGAGGTTGATACGGTTGTTGGCCTTGAACCGGTTTTTGTACATTTCCTTGTTGATCTTTCCATGAAAAATTGGGGTGATTTTTCCAACCAGGATTATATGTGTTGGCGTAGGGATTGTTCTGCCTCAACATATTAATCTGTTCCACCTGCTCTTGAGTTGCTACACAATGCACGGTAAAGTGTGGTCCACCGCATATTTCACAAGGTGCTGCTTGAACTGGTTCAACCTGTGCCACTGTCTGAGTTTCAACATTCATTTTCTTTAACCTTCTCTCTACCTCAGCGGTAATCTGATCCTCCATTTTAACAACCTGGTCTGCCAGCTTCAAATTAATCTTACCTTTCGGTTGGTTTACCGTGCGATCATACAACTCAAGGTGCTCGTTAGCGGCAATTGCTTCTATGATCCTTTTGATACCCGTGGTCGTTGAGAAGTTAGTTGAGCCACCGGCAGCAGTGTCTATGAGTTGTTTCGTTTTGAGTCGTAATCCATTCACAAAGTTTTGCATCTGCTCAGTGGCGTCCATGTTATGAGTAGGACATGTTGTAAGACACCTCTTAAACCGCTTATATGCATCCCCTAAAGATTCTCCTTCTTTTTGCTTGAAGTTGACAATGTCATATCTTTTTCGGATAAACACTGAAGCAGGGAAATACTCATTCAGGAACGCAGTTTCCATCTCTTGCCATGTTGTGATACTCCCAGCTGGAAGCGAGTAAAACCATTCTTCCGCATCATCAGTGAGTGTGAACGGGAACATAACCAATCTCTTGGCCTCTTCGGAATGTCCTTCTATCTTCAACGAGGTGGTGGTCGTAAGGAATCTCTGAAGATGTTTATTTGCATCTTCGTTGATTCTTCCGGCGAACGGCTTGCTCTCCAACTGACGGATGGTGGAAGGGTGTAGCTGAAAATGCGCAACATTCACCGGTTGATTCACAATGGTCATCCGGTTTGGTTGAGCATTGGCCCCTCCGTAGTCTCCTAGCAGTCTTTCAGGCTGAGGTGGATTTCTAGCCATTTGAACAGTTTCAGGTGTTGTCTCTCTCTCTTCGGAGTCGCTCTGCACAGATATAATTTCCTCTATTTCTTCCAGTCTTTTAACTTTAGCTATTCTCTGTCTTTCGTGTAACGCTCGTTCTGGTTATGTATCAAAAGAATATTTAGCTGAGGCCTGACCTCCCATACACAATTAGACAAACGTTAGATAATACAAGCAGAGAAAAAAAATATGCAGCGAATAATAAAATTTTAGTCGCAGAGCAACAAAATTTCTTTTGGATTCTAAAAACAATGTTAATTTGGCAGTCCCCGGCAACGGCGCCAAAAACTTGATCGGGAAAATAGCAAGTGTACTATTTTTACCGATTGTAGTAATAAGGGAAAAGTCCCAAGTATCGATCTCGAGGACTGCGTAGTAATTAACGGGATTTTTAGTATTCAAAGGAACAAGAGATCTAGGGGTTTGTTTGGTAGCAGAGTAATACAACAAGTAAATAAAGACTTATAAATCAATCTAAGAACTGTGTTAGGGGAGTGGATACGATGCAAGTAAAGACCATGTAGGATTATCCTGCTATAATAGTTATTAACCTTAATTCATCAGTTGGCCAATTTAGTTTTCCTTAATTCCTTAATAAAAACCCTTTGATGAGTTTCATGTACACTAATTCCTCAATGTCCATGAAAAGCATCAACCAATAGTTCCGACCATAAAATACGTGATACGGGATATCCTCATTCCTAAGCAATATCGACCGTGAGACTATTTTGCAAAAGTGTTAGGTTGACTTTCCAGACTGAAACCTAAGCATAATTCGAATTCTACTTTCCAATATGAATACGCATTAAGGTTGTTGCAAAATTATATATATATATATATATATATATATATATATATATATATATATATATATATATATATATATATATATATATATATATATATATATATATATATATATATATATATATATATATATATATATATATATATATATATATATGGTGAATAATATAATTCTCATAGCATAATCAAACAAAGGTCATTACATCGCAACTTAGGACCACCCCCTAACAACTGGGGGTTTAGCTGCTCATGTTCTTCGTAAACATAAATGCAATTAGAAATGAAAAGGAGAAGATCATTACAATTCGAGTTGGATCCCTTGGATCATCAATTGCTTCCGCTTTTGATCGATCCTTTGTTCTCCAGAAAAACTCTCTCCTCAGTTGTCAATCCTAATATCAATTCAAAAGTGTCTCCTCCTTTCTAAAAAGTGGCTCTTATATCTAAATTCAAATTACATCGCAAAACGTCTCAAATGCCCTTCGAAATAGGTCTGACAACATAAAAATCAGAAAAATAACAATTTCACTCTCAGTGGCCATGACACGGGCCGTGTTGTGCAACACGGGTGGCCGTGTCAGGCTGCTGACTCCTCAGGGTGCGTTTTCTTCTATAGGGGCTGCAACACGGGCCGTGTTGTGTGACACGGGCACCCGTGTTGTACGTCTATTCTCCATTTTCCTCTGCTTTTCCTGCCCGTGTCTACCAACCGTGTCCTCCCTGACACGGGCCGTGTTGTGCAACACGGGTACCCGTGTTGTGCAACACGGGTACCCGTGTTGTGGCTCTGACTTCCCTTTTCCGACTTTTCTTTGCCTCCAAAAGTGGTGCGACTGTCATGCTATCCATTCCTGCCAAAAACACACTAAAAGAAACCGAATCAAACGCACCAGCAGCAAAAGTAATACAAACTTCAAAATAAGACTTGACGACAAACAACTACGACTAACTCAGATAATAACAACTAAAGCTTCGAAAACAGATAAAAACGGTGCGAAATTAACAACAAACAGCGTTTGAAAACAGAAGTGAAATCCACCAATCAAGGGCTTTGCTAGTAAAGTAGATGGGCTTTTGGCCCTCCCCGGCTTCACTGATGAGGACGGCGCTGACGGCTTCGCTAGCCACGGCCAGATATAGGTATAGGGTTTCGCCCGGCACGGGACGTGTCAGCACTGGTGGTTCGGACAAGACGCGTTTGAGGTGGCAGAGGGCTTGCTCGCATTCGTCCGTCTATTCGAACTTGGTTTCCTTCCTGAGCAGTTTGAAGAAGGAAAGGGCGTGTTGGGCGGACTTGGCAATGAACCGGGAAAGGGAGGCGAGCACGCCGTTGAGGGATTGGATGGACTTCTTCGTGGTGGGTGTGGTGATATCTGAGAAGGCGTGGCATTTGTCTGGATTAGCTTCGATCCCCCGTTCGGTCAAGTAGTAGCCGAGGAACTTACCGGCACGGACACCGAAGGTGCATTTCTCCGGGTTGAAGCGCATTCGGCATGTCCTTGCGGTCTCGAAGACCTTCCTGAGGTGGGCCGTGTGGTCGTCCTCTGTGCAAGATTTGACGATCATGTCGTTCATGTATACTTCGGGCATGTCGCCGATTTCATCTTGGAAGACACTGTTCATCATCCGTTGGTACGTGGCCCAGCGTTCTTTAGGCCGAAGGGTATTACGTTGTAGTAGTAGTTGCCCGACGCCGTCATGAAGGTCGTGCTCTGTTTATCGTTCTCAGCCATCGGGATCTGATTGTACCTCGAGTATGCGTCCATGAAGGACAAGAGCCTGAAGCCCGCGGAGTTGTCGACGAGCTTGTCGATGTTGGGAAGGGGGTAGACGTCCTTAGGACATGCCCAATTGAGATCAGTATAGTCAACACACATGCGCCATTTCCCATTATTCTTTTTAACGAGTACAACATTGGACAGCCAGGTTGAATATCGGGCTTCCGAAATAAAATTTTCCTCTAAGAGGTCTTTTACAGCTTTTTCGGGGGATTGGCGACGCCGACGTTTCACAACGGCCTTCGTGGTCGGGCTGATGGACAGCTGGTGGCAGGCGACCTCGGGGTCGAGTCCGGGCATTTCCGCGGCGCTCCAGGCAAAGAGGTCGGCATTCTCGCGGAGGCAGGCTTGGAGCTGTCTTTTCGCGAGGTCTGGGAGTCCGACGCCGATCTTCACGGTTCTTCTCGTGTCTTCCCCGAGTGTGATGATTTTGAATTCTCCGTTCGGGATGGGGCGTGCTGGGTGGGAAGGCTGCCCGTTGACCTCGCTGGTCTTTATTTCGGGGCCGTGCTCCTCGGTGAAGCGACTGTCGAGGTCCACGGATCTGACCAGCTTCTTTGGTTTTCCCTTTGGTGCTACGATTGGAGTTGTCCTCTTGGTCGTTGGAGCGATGGAGTCTAAACCTTTCAGCGCAGCCTCAAAACACCTTCGGGCGGCCTCGATGTCTCCGTTAAGGGTCACCATGGCCCCCCGTTTTGTGTAGTACTTCATCTTCAGGTGGACGGTGGAGGGTACCGCGGTGAGTTCTGCTATCGTTGTTCTGCCCAGGATACAGTTATAGAGGGACGGGCACTCGATGACTAAGAAGCGGATGCTGATTTCCCTGGCCATTTCCTCTTTTCCGAAGGTGACTTTCAGCTCCACGTACCCCCAAGATCTCGTCGTCGTCCCGTTGAACCCCTGAAGGTTGGAGCCTACGTAGGGGGAAAGGTTGGATTCGTCGAGTTGGAGGGTTGTGAACAGGTGCGTGTACATGATGTCAACCGAGCTTCCCCCGTCGACGAGGAGGCGCCTGACGTCGAAGTTCGCCATCCGCGCTCGTATGAGCAGGGGAATGTTGGAGTTGGGGGATCCCTCGGGGAGTTCCTCGAGGTAAAATGTGATCGGATTGGATCGACCTTGGAATTTTTCGAGCGTGCTCATTTTTCCGGAGTTGTTCGTGATAAGCTCGTCGAACTTTCTTTTCACTGATCCTATGGACAGGCTCCTCGTGGCTCCATCTGAGATGACCATGGCTCTGGCGAAGTATTCCCATCGGCTGGTTGGTCGGATTGGTTCGTCGATTAGGTCGGGTCCTTCGGGAAGACCGAATTCTCTGTCCGCGAACCAATCCTCGGGGCGGCTGACACAAAGTGCGACCTGGAGCCTGCTGTTGTCCTCTGGAGGGGGGAGTTCCTCGACTTTCTTGGCCTCTGGGGCCTCTTGCCTCGGTGGTTCGCCTCCCCGGGTGTATCCCTTCAGGTGACCGTCTTTGATCAGAATTTCGATCGCATCCTTGAGATGGATGCAGTCTTCGGTCACGTGCTCGTGGCTCCTGTGGAATCGGCAGTATTTTGATTTGTCCACATTGGGTTTGGGAGGTGTCGGTCGCGGAAAACGGACACCTCCCTGGACGAATTCGATTTTGGCGCATTCGGCCAGTATGCGCTCGCGGGAAGCGACTAAGGCCGTGTACTCTGTGAATCGGCCGGCAGGGCCGCGTGGTTCACGTTGTTCACGGGGCTCGTGGGGGATATCTTCGCGACGGCGGTCCCCTCCTCGTCGATGGCTCGAGGCTCCGTCGTCTCGGTGCCCGCGAGGGGCCTCCCTGTCTCGGGTGTCTCGAGCGGAGTTGGCCGCTTGTGTTTCTTCGAATCAGATATAATGCGCGGCTCTGTCGAGGAAATCTTGGAGGGAGGTTGGCTGGTGTATGCCTACGGCTTCGTAGAACTTGGAGTCGTGGCGTAGACCCTGCTCCATTAAGTAGCGCTTCATCTCGTCTGACGTTGTCACTTGCACTGCTTCCCGGGTGAATCTTTCGATGTACTTTCGGAGAGGTTCGTCGGGGCCCTGGATTATCGCCCCGAGGACAGCTTCCATCTTCGGGTGGCGCCGGGACGCCGTAAAGTGTTTGGAGAACAGGTCCTTCAGGACACTCCACGACGTAACTGATTCGGGCTCCAAACTTTTGTACCAGGTTATAGCGCCTTTCCTCAGGGTCGTCGGGAATAGCCTGCACTTGATAGCTCCCCGGACGTTTCGGTAATCGAGCATGGCTTCGATGTCCTCTAGGTGGTCGTCCGGGTCGGATGTGTCGTCGTACATCGATAGCGTCGGGGGCTTCTCCATCCCTTGGGGTATGGGGGCAGCCATGATTTCTCGGGACAGTAGGGTGCGATAATCGTCCTCGTCGCTGGGAGCCAGGGACCGATGGGGAGACGAGCCGTTCAGAATAGGCCTCTGGTTTCGGGTTCTCGACCTCCTGCCTGGGTTTTCGCCGCGAGGATCCCTGGCCGGGATCTCCGCAGTGTTCTGGTGCCTCTCGCGAACTTGTCTTGCTGAGGACCTGGTGCGTTCTTGCATCACCTGTGTGCGGTGTTTCTCTAGCCGCGGTCGGCGATTTCTGGGTCGAGGTGAGGGACTTCTCGAGCCTCCGTTCTGGTCTTCTCGCGTGGGGGACCTCGGAGGGCCGACGCGCTCCAATGCTCCAATCCTCGCGTTTTGCTGGAACAGCAGCTGGTTTGTCTGGTTGATGGTCGTAAAGAGGGCGGCCACCATTGGGTCTGCTCCCGCCGGGATGGAAACGGGTTGGAATGCTGCCGGGCTCGGGGGCCGGTGGTCGGCTTGAAGGAGCCGCTCTGCGGATGACGGTGAGGCAGTTTTGCCGTCTCTCTCGTCAGTTTCCGCCGGACGCGACGTTTCCATTTGCTTGTTTCTGTTGGTGGCGACGTTGAGCACAAAGTCGTGCGGAGTGTCGTCGTGGTGTGGGCTAGCCATGATCGTGGAGTGTTGGTGAAGCTATAAAAGTAAGAGATTAATTGTTATGCATTATCAGTATAAATATTTTTACATTATTAATGTATCACATCCATCCGATTGTGTTATTTTTCACATAGTTAAAATAAAATTCAATTCTTTTAAATAAATCAATAATTATGATTACATTAGTGGGTATATATCAATTAAATTTTAAAACTAATTGCAAGTTGTATTTGTTGCAAGTATGTTGCTTAGATAGGAAAGAGGAGCATTGAAATATTTACTCTTTTATGTATCCTTTTTTTTTCTATGGTTTTTAATATTTTTATACAACTTAAATAAAATGACTCTTTTATAAAAAAATTCCACTTCTTTCTTTAATAGATTAATTTTTAAAATTAGAAGAGACTTTTCATATTATTTGGGAGGGCTCTGGTTGAATTTATAGCCTCATATTTCCATTTCGTCTCACAATTTTTATTTTTAAAAAAGGAGAAGACTTTCTGTCAATAATAATTTAAATAAATGAAATGAGGTAACAAAAAGCTTTGACGTTGAATTAGATTTAATATTTTAAGATCGTGAAAGCATTTCAATTCCTTTGAAACTTCCGGTGTATCAGAAGTAAAAATTAAGGAGTTTCACAATGTAAAAAGAAGTCAACTTTTGAAAGTAATAAAAAGAAAAAGTTTAAATATATAATAAATCATAATAAATATACTATCTTTTATATTAAAAAATTATAAAAATTTATGTTAATCACACATGAAAAAGCAAGAAATAACATAATAAACATATTAGAGAGTGTGAGTCTAAAATCTTAATCTAACTCGTAATGAAATATGTTCTGGACTGATCCAATCCATTTCTGCTCCCAGAACGGCTCAATTGCCTTACAACCAAATTGTGAGAGCATTTACCTTTCTTTCCCTCCACCAGGGGAGGTTGACTGATCTACCCTTGGGTCATCACTTCTCCTTGTCAGTCATTGCCTGTCACGCACGATCCCACCATCCAGAAACAGTCACGACGTTTGTGCCTGTTACTGCGCCTCTACCTATAACAACGACTAATTATGGGCACCTTTGCCGTCCCAACGACTAGTTTCTGGAAATTATCTATTTTTTGGGAAACGGTTATCTCGCTCCGAAAATAGGGATCAATGGCCAAGCGCTGGGGGCACTATAAAAACCCTCTCATTTGAGAGGATTTGGTACACACATATTCTGTACTTGTCTTTTTTCTCCCGATTCTTACTTTAGCATCGGAGTGCCTTGCAGATACACCCTCTTCCTCCCCTCTTACACCCAGTATCACAACGATTGTCTCTGGCACACTTTAGGTTCTAATCAGCCGTCAAGATCAGTGACGCCGTCTGTGGGAACTCTGTTATCCCCGTCTTTCTTCCATCGTAGATTGGAGACCAAAATAGTTCTTCCAAACTCCAATCATGGTCATTCGTGAAAACACCCATGATGCTCGCAACTCTGCCTTCCTCCCCGTCAGCAAGACTGATACTGACGGAGCAACCACCTCTCTTTATGGTAACGTCCACCAACAAATGAACGAAGCCACTACTTCTCCCTCTCTTGTTCGTGTTGATCACAATGAGGTCCAACTCATCCCATAGCATCTGCCAATTCGAGTTCCGCCCAGCGATGACCCGACCATGGAGGCCCTCCTCGAGGCTCTCAACAAGACCAACCTCTTAATCCTCCACCAAAACGCGAGGATTGAAGCCCTAGAGATTTCAGTCGTCTAAGATCCCCTCTGCCGAGGAAAGAGCGACAGAGATCACAAAGTTCTCCTCCCCGACGCGAAAGGAATCGTCGGGCACCTCCAGAGCCAAAAACCCAGACCATCAGAAAGTGCGACCACATCTCTCCCAAGAACCATCATTCCCCGCGACCCAAGTGGACGGATCAACAAGCAGAGTCCCAGTGTTCTCCTCCCCCCGATCCAAGGGCCGAGCACGAACCCCATCTCCCCGTCGAGATCACCATCCTACCTATAGACGGGGCACCCGCTTCCTGTCATGGTCCAACAACAGTAGCGACAACGAGCCTCGGATTATGGCTATGCGCCTGCCAAAGGGACTGGAGAAACCCCTTTCTCTGGGAATTTACGTCGGTACTGCGGACCCAGACAAGCACATCAAAAATATTAATCCATTACTCGATTACCGTGGCGTCCGGGGCGCCATCAAATGTAGATTGTTCCTGACCACGCTCAGGAAGAGAGCAATGACCTGGTACAAAAGACTCCCCGACGATTCCATCACATCATGGAGGCAAATGGGGAAAATGTTCTCCAGACACTTCACGATCTCTCGCCGGCACCCAAAGATCAAAGTTTCCCTTGAGGCCATCAATCAAGGGAAGGACGAACCTCTTCGAGCCTATATCGAAAGGTTCAACAAGGAAGTTTTCCAGGTCTCCATGACCGACGACATGAAGAAATTTCTACTCGAGCGAGGGCTCTGTCCCCGTACTGAATTTGCCAAAGTTGTGGGCATCCAGCCCCCAATGATGTTGGACGCTTTCCTCCTCAAGGCACAATCGTACATCCAGAACGAAAAGAAGGACGCCACCAGTTCTTCTTGGGATTCGAGGCATTGAGAGAGCGACCAATCCTCCAAGCCCGACGAACCCTCGACATCTCGTCGAGGAGATAGAAGACGCGAAGGCCGTCTCCGGGACAACAAAGGGCTTTCCAGCCGGTTCCATGAGTATACTCCCCTGACGGTATCTCGAGAAAAGATCCTCTCCGAATGTGCCAACTCAGAATTCTGGCAAGCAAGAGTCCAATTTCCCAAACAAATACCATCCAAGCCAAACACTGACAAGTCAAAATATTGTCGGTTCCACGAGAGCCACAACTATATGACCGACGACTACATCCACCTGAAGGATGCCATAGAGATACTCATCAGGGACGAACATTTAAGGAAGTTCACCAAAAGGAAGGATGCTCCTCACCAAGACGCCTAGGAGTCTAAGATGGTCGAGGAAGAGGTGCCTTCCTCGGAAGAAACTAGCCTTCAGGTCGCTATGAGCATCTCGTGGCCTGAGGACTTCTACATTAGTGAGGGGCTCAGCGCCCCTCCATATTTCGCCACACACAGCCCGTGGGAGACCTTCCCCTCCGCCACGGTCATCTCCGGAGGGGGCTTCAACAAGGTTACAGTAGGGTCCGTCAAAATAAAGTTCGAGCACCTTATCAGCAACAGCTTGAACTGGAACTCCACCCTCGATAAGGTCCGGGGAGAGTCTGTTTCCATCTACTTCTACCGCGAGGAGCTCCTCGGCGGGCCCCTCAACACTAGCATCCCACTACTCGTGAGAGCCCAGATGGCCAATTTTGACGTTCGACGAATTCTCATCAATCAGGGCAGCTCAGTTGATATCATGTATTCCCAGTTGTTCTCCACTATCCATCTGGACGAATCACACCTGACGCCCTACGTGGGCTCTGATCTGTAGCGCTTCATGGGTCGGCAACAAAGCCCTGGGGGTTACGTGAAGTTGATCGTGACTTTTAGATCCGCCGAAACGGTCAGGTCTATCAAGGTCCAGTTCCTGGTCATCGACTGCCTGTCGCTATACCAATGCATCTTCGGGCAGCCAACTCTGGCCGAATTGGTAATTGTGCCTTCAACCGTACACCTAAAGATGAAGTATTACACTTCAAAGGGTCTCGTGACAACTCAACACGGTGACATTGAAGCAGCGAGGAGATGTTTCGAGGCAGCCTCCAAAGGGCTGAACACCATCGCCGCCAGGCCAAAGACTCCCAGCAGGTCACTTCTGCCCAGCAGCTCCGAAGAGACAAAGTCGATGCCCCGCGTCGACTCCATCGACCTGGACATCCGTTTCTTCGAAGAAGACCAGAGAGTCCAGAAAGTGAAGGGGATGGAGATCTAGCCATCTTCGAGCACCCCCCCCCCCCCCCCCCGGCATCTACCAGTAGCAGCGAAACATTTCATCCAATGCGCCTAATTCTGAATGGAGAGTTCAAACTTGTCCTGCTCGGCGACGACCCCCATCAGGGAGTGAAGATTGGAACTGGACTCCTCGACCTTGCGAGGAAAAAGCTAAGAGCCTGCCTCTAAGAGAATGTAGACCTGTTCGCATGGAGCGCCGCGGAGATGCCTGGTCTAAACCCTGACGTGGCCTGTCACCATCTCACTATCGATCCCACCGTTAGGGTTGTAGCTCAATGTAGATGAAGGCAGTCTCTGGAGAAAATGGAGGCTTCTGAACAAGCTGTAAAAGACCTCATAGAGGAAAACTTTACCTCGGAAGCCAAGTACACTACTTGGTTGTCCAATGTCGAACTTGTGAAGAAAAATAATGGAAAATGGTGAATATGCATTGATTATACCGATCTTAATAGGGTCTTTCCTAAAGATGCATATACCCTCCCCAAGATAGACAAATTAGTTGATAATTCTGCTAGTTTTAAATTTTTATCTTTCATGGACGCGTATTCGGGCTATAACCAAATACCCATGGCAAAAAGCGACAAAAGGCACACAACTTACATGACCGAATCAGGCAACTATTACTACAACGTGATGCTCTTCGACTTGAAAAACGTTGGCGCTACCTACCAAAGAATGATGAGCAACGTCTTCCAAGGAGAAATCAGGGATATGCTCGAAGTCTATATGGACAACATGATTATGAAATCCCACGAAAAATACGATCACGCGATCAACCCGAGGAAGATTTTCAAGCAGGCCAAGAAGTACAGGATGCGCTTTAATCCGGAGAAGTGCACGTTCAGGGTACGAGCGGAAAGTTCCTCAGTTTCTATCTTACCGAACGAGGAATCGAAACTAACCCCGACAAGTGCAGAGCCTTCTCCGAATTCCCCATGCTGAACTCAAAGAAGTCCGTCCAATCCCTAAACAGAATGTTCGCATCACTATCCCGCTTCGTGACCAAATCTGCTCAACACACCCTCCCCTTTTTCAAACTCCTCCAAAAGGAGGCAGCTTTCAATTGGAAGGAGGAATGAAACAAGGCCATCTTCCACCTGAAACAAGCTCTGTCATAGCCATCACTCCTCTCCCGGATAGATAACGGGGAAACCCTTTATCTCTACCTCGTCGTTGCAACCGAGACCGTCAACACCGCCCTCATTCGTGAAACACCCGATGGGCAGAAACCCATCTACTTCACGAGTAAGGCACTGTAAGGGCCAGAGCTAAGGTACCAGCAGATAGAGAAGGTGACCCTGACCCTCATCAACGTCGCAAGAAGGATGAGGCACTACTTTCTCTCCCACACAATCATGGTGTGCACAGACCAGCCTGTAAAGCAACTATTGGGCCGTCCAGATATGGCCGGCAGAATGCTCAGATGGTGCTGGAGCTATCCGAATTTGACATCCAGTATGAGAGCATAAAGGCCCTTAAGGCCCAAGCGTTGGCCGACCTGGTCGCAGAAATGACCCTGCCCAACTCCCTTACTTACAATGATTATCTTTGTCGATGGAGCATCTAGCTCGGCAGGAAGCGGGGCAAGCGTCATCTTGGAAAACGAGGAAGGAATCCTCGTCTAAGTCTCGCTCACATTGTCCTTCCCCACTTCTAACAATCAGGCCGAGTATAAAGACTTCTTCGCAGTTCAACGCCTCGTTGAAGACCTGAGGGATGATGAAGTCGTCATCTGCACCGATTCTCAACTCGTGACCCTCCAAGTTCGGGGAGAATACCAGGTCAAGAATGACAATCTGTCTGAATAATTGACCCTGGTCAAAGAAAATATGACAAAGTTCACCTTCGTCGAAGTAAAACATGTTCCCCATGAACACAACATCCGGGCAGATGTCTTGTCAAAATTGGCAAGCACGAAAAAGAAAAAGGGAATAAATTTGTCATTCAAGAAGTACTTCCACGACCTAGCATTAAAAAAGCTTCTGCGATCCTCGCCATGCACGTCGTTGGTGACAGCCATTGCTGGATGATCCCATATACAATTACCTTGCCAAGGGCAAACTACCGTCCGACCCTAAGGAAGCCAGCATAGTCAGGGGTAGAGCCTACTCCTACGTCCTGGTCGAAAGCAAGCTTTACAGGCGAGGGTTTTCCATCCCTCTCCTCAAATGCATGGAGGAAGAGATGGTTGCCCACGTCCTGCATGAGATCCACGAGGGAATTAACACCCAGCACCTCGGGGGGAGATTCCTCGCCAGGAAAGCCCTACGTGCAAGATATTACTGGCCAACCATGCAACATGACACGAAGGAACACGTAAAGGAATGTGACAAGTGCCAACGACACGGGGACATGCACTTGGAACCTTCCAATAAACTCAAAGCAATGTGCTCTCCGTGGCCTTTCTCCTAGTGGGGCCTGGATATCTTAGGATCATTTGTCGTAGGGTCAAATGATAATAAGTACCTGATAGTAGGCGTAGACTACTTCACCAAGTGGATCGAAGCGTAGGCTCTGGCCAAAATTACGGCCCACAACATACTTCGTTTCTACAAGAGAAACATCCTCGCCCGCTTCGGCATTCCCCAAGCGATCGTCACTGATAATGAGACATAATTCACGGACAAAAAGTTCCAAGAGTTCATCGCCCAACTAGGCACCAAATAACACTTTGTGTTTGTCTAGCACCCCCAGACTAACAGGCAAGCCAAGGCAGCAAACAGAGTAATCCTACGTGGCCTCAAGTCGAGACTAGACGAAACAAAGAAGCAGAGGGTCTAGGAGCTGCACAACATGTTTTGGGCCTACCGTACTACGCCCCATTCTTCAATTGGGGAGACCCTTTTCCGCCTAGCATACGGGACAGAGGTGGTGATCTCCATTGAGACCCACGTGCCCTCCAGGTGTGTTGAAGTTCCCCTGGACGAGGAAATAAACAGCGAGGCACTAAGGTAGGAGCTTGATCTTGTCGAAGAGGTGCGGTCATAAGTAGCCCTCCGTGAGGCCTCGCTAAAGCAAAAAATCGCAATCAGACACAATGCCAAAGTTATACGACGAGAATTCCAAGAAGGCAGTCTCGTCCTAAGAAGGAATCACAAAGATTCTCGTGAAGGAAAACTCGCCGCGAACTGGGAAGGACCATACCATGTTAGAGCAAAAACAAAGAATGAGGCCTACTACCTAGAACACCTTAACGGGGAAGAACTCGCTCGACTATGGAACGCCTAAAAGCTGAAACAATATTACAGCTAAGGCCTTTACTGTCGGCATGCCTCGCTCATGCGATGAACATAATGTACCGACCATAGGTGTGCGCCCAGGTACAAGCGTTGCACTACCAACGTAAATCTAAGCAGAGTTTTATTCAAGAAAGAATAAAACCCATGCCCGACGGCGGTCCCTCGACTGAGCCCGCCGTCGCCGAAGTAAAATGAAAGACATAACGCCTAGCTCGCGATGGGAAGTTCACACCGTGAACTCAGGCCACAAACGCGGCTTGAGCTCCGCTCCCTTGCCCGGAAGCTACCCAGGCCTTTCGACCAATTCCCCTCACTGTCGAATATCATTTGTCGAGCATACCTGAATCATAACAATCATCCACTAAGGTATCTCATACGACGAGCAGTGGGTAGCATATGACACTTAGGGAAAATTAAACAAAGTACAAACATGCACGAAAATAAATATTAACATAAAACGACCACAAGGACCGTAATTGTGTGTATTACACTAAAAAGAGGCCAGGCCCCACACAAAAGTAAGTTATAATAAACATGGCACGCAGGCCAAAGGTACAAACAAAAAAAAGGTCATTGCTTTGCCTGTTGAGGATCCTCCTAGGCTTCCTGCGCATGCTCCTTACCAATTTGAAGGAACTCGGGGACGACTATCCTACCACCTAAAATATTATAGAGAAACCTGGTGCCCTCAGTAAACAACTCAATATCGGGATTCACAATCTTCAACTGTTCCACGGTGTTCTGAAAGGCTTCATCGCCAATGGCCATGAAATCGTCCTCGGTCTGGGTAATGCATGCGACCAGCTCCACTCGGGTAGTTATATTCTTTACATCCTCGTTTTCATCCTTGGTAGGGGCAGCAGCGGCTTTCAGCTGCTCGACCAGATCTTCGACAACTTTCTTTTGGGCAGTAAGGACATCCTTCTCTGCAAACATCTCTTCCCGACACTTCTTCACAACCTCCTCAATGGCCCTTGCCCACTCCTCCTGGAACTTTTAGCCTTCTCTTCCAGGTCCGCCACCGCAGCCTGAGCTTTCTTCAGCTCAGATTCGTGGTAGAAACCCTCCTCAGTATAGACCATCGCCATCTCTAGAATCCTCATTAGAGCGGATGCGTCCCGAGCGAGCATGGTCCTTTTTCTCCGACGATCCATCTTCTCGTGCTTTAACGACTCTGCTCGAGGAATTGCCAAAGAAGAACCCTCAAAGAACCTCTTGTTATATAAGCACAAGGGCGGCTTAAACCTGCTCTTCTCTCTCCTTGTTGAGGTCCACAAACTCATTTATGTAAGGATGTTTAAGCCTCAAGCTCACGGGCAAGGGCGACGACTGGACAATTGGTGGGGTGGACGAGGAGGTCCCCGACCCGATTTGAGGAGGAGGCGCTTGTTGGCTAAGATGAATCTTCACTATCGTCACGCCTCCTTTCATTTTCCCCTGAGCTTTCTTCACCATTCGCTCCTGAGTGGAAGACATATTACCTACAAAATAACATACACGTTAGTACACG
Source organism: Lathyrus sativus (assembly GCA_963859935.3). Classification (NCBI taxonomy): domain Eukaryota; kingdom Viridiplantae; phylum Streptophyta; class Magnoliopsida; order Fabales; family Fabaceae; genus Lathyrus; species Lathyrus sativus. Next base: position 98,951,840 of record OZ012738.1, on the reverse strand, counting down.
AAGTAAGCAACAAATCGAATGAACTAAGGAAATGAAAGACTACCCAAAAGTTATAAAGCCCCCGAGTGCTACACTTGAGGAGCTCTTTTCTGTTAATATATCGGGCCTCCATCTGAGGTCCCCCGTCTTCCTCGTAAATAATTTTCCCAGCACGGGTCAAGCACTGGGCAGGTAGAAAGCCGTTCACAAAAGCCACCATCTTGGCATAGTTGGCTCAGTCATCATCCCCCAACTGATGAGGAGTAGCGATGTATTCATCGATTGAGCGGGTAAAATGGGCCCCGCTCCCGCAAAAAGAAAACTTGAACAACCTCCGCACAATCACCTCGCCCTGCTCATCTATCAAGTCTTCCCCGTTTTCATTCGTCGAGACCTCTCATACGAATGTTGAGTCAATAGCCTTCTCCGACATGGGCTCAATTACGTAGAACCTTGCTTTGAAAGTCTTGATGGACTCAGATAAAGGTTTGAACAACTTTCTCCCCTGTTTCAGGGAAACCTGTTGCTAGAGGTGGAAGACACTAAAGAAGAGGGGGAGAGTAGCTCCAATCTTCAAATACTCACATACCAGCTCGAATGCCCGTATAAAGGCAATCGAATTCGGGTGCAGATGTGAAGGCGTCAGGTCTAAGTGCACAAAGATTGCCCTCTAAAAGTCTAAAAAGGGAAGCCTCAGTCGTATCTCCTTGAAAATGTATTCGTACATGGGGAACCTCTTCCCGTACGACGAGAAGATACAACCGTCTTCTTTGGGGAAGTGGACCTTTCAATCTCCTTAGGCCCCCACTGTCGTGAAGACATCCCCGGTGTATGAAGAAAAAAGGGAGGTGTGCTCCCCAGGCTCAGCCACAGACCATTCCTCCGTGGTGGTCCTCAAAACATGCACTTCCCCAGCGTCCGGAGGCGTGGAAGTGTCATCGGTCTCAGTATCTTTCGAGGAGCTCTCCTGAGACAAATCTCTCAAGGTCTCTTCTTCAGCTTCGTGAGACATCTCCTTAACCTAAAAAGTAAAGGATAAAAGTGAATTCGATGACAAAATCAAATCCACCCTTTCACCACTAATCAAGTGAAAGGGTGTGCGAAGGCCCGATGACAACGTGCTCAACCTAAGCTCTACTCAAATGGCACAATCAATGAATGAGGCAATGCCCGAGACAACCCCCCGATATGCTCGGAGAAAATCTCCCCTGGTACAGAACCCAGAATCTCCGCTAGGAAACCACCGGAAATCTCATAGGTACACCGGAAATCCATGGTTCCCGCCGGCGACAAACGCTTCTGTGTCGCAACAACATCAGGATCAACTAAAAATCCCAAGCTTTTAAAGCTCTGGCGACACCGGCAGCAGAAGAAATCGCCAAACCACCGTCTGCCACCAACAGCCATCGGAAAACAACCCCTAAGCTACATCACTACGACCATAGCCACATGCATTTTAAAATTAGAAAATGGTAAAAACATACAACAAGAGAGAAATTCAGGAACTTACGTGGTTGAGGGAATGATTTTGAGGTCGAACGGCTCTTGCCAGTGAAGGTACGGCGGTCGGAAGGAACTAGACGGCGGCGAACGGCGGAATGCAAAGACAGAGAAGCAATAATAGAGAGAGAAGCAAAAAATGCAAATGAGTAACTTCTCGCTCTATTTATAGCCAATCCATGGCACGTGCATGAGCACGCGCGGCTAGGGGCGTCATCTTGACCCTAGCCTAGCCATCATTGCACATTAAATGTGGCGTATGGCTCGAGGCGCACGTGACACTTCACCTCTTCAGATCCCATCAACCGTTGGTCTCCCCGTATCTCGTGATCCCCGACATGCTGCGTTACAGGTCCTCGGACACAGATTCCCGCGGGCACCTAGTAACAGCCTCATCTCCTCAACAAGCGACAACCTTGCCCGTAGTGCGAATTGTCCTTAAGTCATCACTCCCATCCTCGGAAGCAACGACTTGAGGGGGCTATTGTTCCGGAATGGCCCAATGGCTAGGCATGGCCCAATCCACTTCTGCTCCCAGAACGTCCCAATTTCCTAAGTCCAACCAAATTGGGGGAGCATTTACCTTTCTACCCCTCCACCAGAGGAGATTGACCGATCTACCCCTGGGCCAACACTTCTCCTCGTCAGTCTTTGCCTATCACACACGGCCCACCCATCCAGAAACAGTCACGACGCTTGTGCCCGTTACTGCGTCTCTGCCCGTAGCAACGACTAGTTATGGGCACCTCGGCCCGTCCCAACGCCTAGTTTCTGGTTGTTACCTATTCTTCGGGAAACAGTTATCTCGCCCCAAAAATAGGGACCAATGTTCAAGCACTGGGGGCACTATAAAAACCCTCTCAAAGGAGAGGGTTCGATATTTAATATTCACCTTGCTACACACATATTATGTACTTGTCTTCATTCTCCCGGTTCTTACTTTAGCATCGGAATGTCTTGCAGGTACATCCATTTTCTCCTCTCTCACACCCAGTATCACAGACGATTACCTCTGATCCACTTTAGGTTATGATCAGCCGTTAAGATCAAAATATAAACCCTAAGAGTTAGCTTAATGGTGGAGCTCCTGCTAAGTACAATCAATCCTTATGTTGGTTCATTTTTAGCAATATATCAAAGACACACATCCTTCTCATTTAAGTCTTTCAACGATAACTTTTCTTCTGGTTGCTTTAATATTATGCACATGTGTATTTGCTCCATCTGCATAATCATGTAGTTGATCAAGGTTTTTCATGTTGCGATCGTCTAAAGATTTTTACAATTTTAATTGATATTGATGTTGGACATTGATTACGGTTATCACAGAGTAAATTAACTGTAATTTATTCTTTTAATTTAAAAACAATGAATAACAATATTGATTTCCACAAGTGTCGATATTGTTTTGTCTCGACCGTTTTCGTAATAATGGTTGTACATCAAGTGGTCCTATGCACAAATAAGCATGGGAAGAACAGAGCATAAAAGCACGGTCACCAGCTAGCTAACACCAAGCTTTAATTGTTTCATATGACAGAATGTTGTTATTGTTTGGAAAGAAAAGAAAAAAAAGTAATGAAAGATTATGCATCGTGATTGTATAATACAAAACACACATTCAATGAACTTGGTTCAAATGACTATAAAAAATGCATTTTTGATTATCAAAGGTTTTGAAGAGATAATTGTTAGACTTGTATGGTATCGTTGTAACATAATATTTTTTATAAATTTAAAAAGTCGATTTTTTTACTAGGATGATAATTTAACTCATCCTAAAAGAAATTCTCGAAAAGTTATGACCTTTACTCAAGTTTGCAAACAACTGGTTGATGAACTCACTCATTTACAATAAGACAAAGTATCAAGATCCTCATTAGTGGATCACTACTAGCTAGTTAATAAAAAAATTCATTCATGAACACACTAAGCAAAACAACAAAGTGTTAAACACCTAAGAATTCTAAATCACTTACATTACAACCAAAATTTTGCTGGGTAGAAACAGCTATTCCTTCAACAAAAGTTCCATAATACTTATAATTTCTGGTGCAAACTGAAATATTTACAGGGAATTATATTTTACTTATTCATTCATATAGCTTTTTCAGCTCAGAATTGCATTGCCTTAGCAAACTCCAGCATATGATCAGCATTCGCAGTATGCGGTTCCATTGAACATGAGATTTGCGACCGCTCTGTCAACACTGTTGGTTTCTGATTCCATCGGTTGCTTGTTGTCGGATCTAAACACAAAGGTATCACTTCAAGTTAGTGTTTGTTTCATCATTTACTCGGTGTATGAATGATAAATTGATTTTGAGTGCGAATCCAAACATATGTAAATCATGTACCTCAAGGCTTCTTGCATGCTAATATCGCCATCCAGATCGTCTACGGCGTGCTGTTGTTTTGTGTCTCTGGCGAGGCGGTAAAGTGCGTCTCGGAAGCTAATTCGAGTCTTGTCGCTGAACTAGTTAAGAGAAAAAGGGAAAACATAGATTAGTAACAAATATAATTGCACTTAAATCAATTACTCATAACTCAATTCTCGGTCATGTCACATACCTGTGAAATTATTGCCTCGAGATTCTGAAGTGTAGATTCCTCAATAGATGAGTGTGTATGCATTGATTCATCTCCATTGAATTGCTCAGAATGATCCAAGATTTGAAGTGTCTGAGGCAGAAAAGATAAATAACTTATTAGATATTACATTACACTATAAAGCTTGATGGCAAAACCACTTGGATTTTTGTAACCGAATGGATCATGGTTTTAAATTGCGGTTACAGTTGCGGTCATTGCAGTTGCTACGATGCGCATTGCAGCGTGAATTTTGATTGAGAAGAGTTTGATATCACTACACTTAATGTTAAGATTTTTCAGAAGTAAATTGAGTTTTGGGATTCTAAATTTTGAGTTTTAACTAAAATATTTAAAGAAACTTGGGCGAAGTTGTTTGATGCGGTTCCTAATCACACCGCAATTGCAGTCTGATGTGGTTGCAGAGACTACCACATCAGTAATATTGCGGCAACAATTGTGGTTGCAAAAACTACCACATCAGTAATATTGCGGTCGCAGTTGCAGTTGCAAACCACAATTTAAAACCATGGGATAGATACTTGCAAAGTACAAGATAAGAGGATAGTATACCTCTATATTCAAGCAATCATCGGAATTCGAGTTACATGAAAGAAACTCAGAAGCTGCCATATCTCTCTGCAATCCACCTAATGGAAACAAAAGAATGCATGTTTAACATCAATACCATAGAATTTTTTTTAGTCTAGTTACTCGCAATAAAATATCAGAAGGTGCGAAAAGAGTTATTACCAGGTGAATTGCTGCATTGGTTTTCAGGATAAAAGTAAAAAGACTTGTTTAGGTTTTCAGCACATGGAAAATCTTCGAGTATCGAATCCCTGCATTATTCAAAACAAGTAAAGGATGTAAGATAAGATACACAGTTATGCGAATTGTATAAATTTCATGCCTATGGTAGCCAGTGAGCATTGAATGTCTCCGTTAAATTACAATTTTCAATGCATCAACATTCAAAATATAGGACCGTTTTCATGCTAGAATCGCCGTTAAATATGTTTTTGGTCCTTGTAAACATACCACTTTTTTGTTTCCGTTTCTAAGAAAAAATCTGAAATCATGGACTAAAAACAGCAAAAACCGAAAAACAAAAAGTTTTATATTTGCAAGGATCAAAATCGATTTTGTTAAACAATTTTGAACCTTAGAGAAAATAGGAGCCCTTACCCTGCAATAACAGGTTCGTGCTTATAGGTTTCTGGTGAGAACCATTATGTTTTTGTCTCCAATGATAATGATAAATATGTTGAAATTCGGAATGCAAAAAACGCGAGAGCATTCAATATCGCACTGGACTTTGCTAAAATGAAAAGCATACTCATGATGCTACATGATAATTATTATCATACAGGCATAAAACCAAGCATATTAATCCCAGAAGTTACGCTTGTGTACAAGAAAATGTCATCGGTCTGTTCGAAACTTGATGAAAGTTCTTGAAGCTGGTAATTCATCTGACGACGATGATGATGTGAAAGCGATGTTTGTTGAAACGATTGATCAGTCAATCCTTCACATACGCTTGAGCTGCTAGATTGAGCTTTCTCGTAGGAAGATGATTCGAACTTGACTCGGTTACTGAAACTTTCGCCGTCGAAGTTGAATTCTGTGTCTGTTGTATTCGAATCCATGCTCATGAAATTCTTAGGTGAATTGTAACCTTCCGGTGCGTTAATTCCCCATTTAGACCAATTTTCCGGTGAAGGATGCGTAGCCAATAGATCTTGATCGCCGGGTACAACGAAATCATTCGTTCCACATCCATAATACCAATCCATGGCGAATAGTCTGCAAATGTTCAAAACATAACAAAATTAACATCTAGAAAACAAAATTATTAATTGAAAATATGCAGAACTTTCTGATTCATAACCTAAAAGCTTCATGGTTAACACAAAAAGTTAACTTTCAAGGAGACCATTTAAAGCCGGAGTATGAACTTAGCCCAACACAGAAATTGTTTGCGCTTAACCGGATTCGAAATTGAGACCTTGATTTACAAAACTCCTTCAAACCAAACATACTAAAACTACTTACCATATAACTTTCTCAATCAAACACTAAAAAAAAATCACTTCTAACCCTTTTTTACCCTTACCAAAAAAATCAAAACCCATATCATTAAATCTTTAGAATCTTCAAAACCAAGCATCAAAAACCCAAAAAAACAGAGAAAAAAAAATCAAAACTTTGTCAAAATTCAAAACACCCCATATGATTTCCATCAAACCTATAGAAATTGATATGAAAAAAACAACATAAAACCATTCATACTACTCAAAACATAACAACATACGAGAAAAAAAACATAAGAAACCAAAAAACAAAAATAAAAACATACCTGTTTTAAAGCTGATTGAAGATGATAAACAAAACAAATCAAAGCCAAATAGAAAGTATAACAAGAAATCAACAGAGCTTGCTAAAAGGATCCAAGAGTTTTTGAGGCGGCTATAGCTTGTTTCAATAAAATATTGAAATATATTGGAAACTGTAAGAAGAGTTAAGAAACAAGGGACACTTGTAAGAAAAAGAAAAAGATGCTAATTGCGAGTTTGTGGCTGAAAATGTTTTGGTACGAAGATTTGTGGCTTAAAAGAAATCCATCTAAATCTGAAAATGGATTGGTCCACGTGGCATTGTGGGTCCCACTTGAGATCGATTTCGTGGTCTAGATTGTAGATCCCATTTATGGAAAGACTTTAATGTTATGATGCTTTGGAAATCACGTTGGAGATGTTGTTAAGCATGTGTACCCTACTGTTTTGTTTCATGTGGCAGTGGTTGATTGTGGATAGTATTTGGGAAAGTTTGGGATTATATAGTTTTCTTAATTATTAAATCATGTTTGCAAAATAAGTTTAAAGTTAAGTCCACAAATTATAAATCAAATGACAAAAGGCAATATTATACCATTATATCATACTCTATCATCTCGGTTTCACGCATGTCTATATAAGAATGACAATTTACAAGGCGATGACAATTTACTGGATGGATTTTGTGCAACAGCAACAAGTTCTACTGAGTTTTAAATATAGAAGGATTTTAAATTTTAAAAGGTGTAATTTTTTTCATTAATATTAATAACCATAAAAAATATTATAATAAAAATTCAATAAAACAAAAAAAAAATGATATGATAAAAACTCAGTTGAAAATCAGTTTTTAACATTTTAGTTATGGTAGCGAGTTATGCGTTTTGGCGTAACGGGTTACGGACTTAGAAAAACTAAAGAATTGTTGGTATTAGACTCATAATCGGTTACAGCATTTTGCGTAACCGATTACAAAGAGATATTTTAGTTTTTTTTAGTGTTTGTTAGTTTCAGCTTATTTTGCTAATTTGTTTTGTTATTTCCAATCATTTTGTACTTGTTGTATATAAGATTTTGTAAACTCTCATTTGTGGTTAATGTCAATTATTCTTCTCACCCTCAATTACTCTCTCTCTATTTTTCTCTCTCAATTTCTTAACTTCATCTTCTACAAATTAACTCAATTCTCCATTAGTTCACCATTAGAGATTTTGTATGCTCTAACATTTGGCATCTAAGAACACTGGTTCTGATCCATTTCCGCTGCAACAATGAGTATCGTTTTCAACGATATAATTTCCACCAACCTTCTGATTCTTGATTCGAAGAATTATGACAAGAGGTCCAAGCAAATGAAAGTTTTGTTTCGGTATCAAGAAGTTCTTGAGATCATCAACAATGTAGGTACACCATTAAGGGCTGAAGCTACATATACTTAAAATACTACATTCAAGGAAGAAAAGAAGAAAGACTACAAGACACTCTTCTTGATTCATTCTTGCATCGATGGTGACAACTTTGAGAAAGTTAGCGATTGCAAGTCGGCGAAGCAAGCTTGGGAGATCTTGGAGAAAACTTATGCAGGGGCTGTTAAACTCACAAGAGGCAATTCGAGTTAACGCAAATGGAAGAGAAGGAGACGATCAACGATTATCTGATGCGTATTACGCGTTTGGTGAATCAAATCAAGTCTTGCGGAGAAACTATTTTGGAGCAGAATGTTGTGTCGAAGATTTTGCGTTCTTTAACTTCAAGATTCGACAATATTGTAGTGTCTATCGAAGAGTCGAAGGATCTTGCGACGTTGAGCAAACATAAGCTTCAAAGCTCTTTTGAGGCTCACGAGCAAATGATGGACGAGAGAGGAAGCGATAAAGTTAAAGCGGAGATTGCTTTGCAAGCACGGTTTAATGAGAATAGTAAAAGATCGAAAGGAAAATGTACTTCGAATGGGAAGCAAAATTCTCAGAATTTGGGTGTAAATGATCCATAAAATTCGAAAGTTTCAATGGTGCAAAAGGGTGAGAGCAGCTCGAAAGATAGTGGTCAAGGAAACAACTTCGAGAAGTTTGACAAGAGTAAGTCAAAGTGTTACAATTGTCATAAACTTGGTCATTTCACAAGAGATTAGCGTGCGAGACCAAGGGAGAATCAAAGCGATGAAGTTGAGGTTGCGAGGTAAGAGGTAGATGATGAAAATACATTATTGATTATGATCACTGAGGAGAATTATGGTATTAAGGAGGTGTTGGGCAGCAGTAGTAGCAGCTGTAAGTTGCGGGACAATAGTTGCAGCAGTTCAAAAAGTGTTGTAGAAACGCGTTCGGAGCAAAATGTAATGATTACGGTTCGAGATGGATTCCAAGGCAACAATGAATGGTACTTGGATTTTGGTTGTTCAACACATATGATGGGTAGAAAGGATTGATTTGTGCGGATCAATCAAGCTGCGAAAAATAGAGTAAAATTCATAGATAATACCATTCTTGCGGCTGAAGGTGTCGGTGATTTTTTGATCAAGAAGATGAATGATGGACATTCTATGATCAAGGATGTTTTGTATATTCTGGGAATTAAGTGTAATCTCTTGAGTATTGGCCAATTTCTTGAGAGGAGTTACGAAATTCGCTTGGAAGACAAGATCTTGCGCGTTGTGGATGCAAACGGTGTTTTGATTCTTAAGGCTCCTATGGCTGTCAATAGGACTTTCAAAGTGGAGTTGAAAGTGATTGAGCATAGGTGTTTAGCTTCAGCAATAAGTCGAGAAGAATCGATATGGCACTACCATCTTGGACATCTCAATTTTCGCGATCTTGACGCGTTACAAAAGGATGGTATGGTAACCGGGTTTCCAAGAATCAACATTTCAACTGAGATATGTGAAGAGTGTGTGTGACCGGAAAATTAGCAAGTGTACTAATTATACCGATGTAGTAATAAGGGAAAATTCCCCGAATGTCGATCTGTGAGGACTGCGTGTAAATTTTTAGGTAAAACTTATTATTTCAATCAGACAAAATAACCTTGGGTTTCGTTTGGTAACATGATATAAGAACTAATAAAATAATAAATTTTATAGAATAAAATAAGAACAATGCTAGGGAAGTGGATAAATTTCTAGTAAAGACCTTAAAGAATTATTCTGAGATATTTGTTTCCAACCTTAATAAGTCAAATTTCAAAATTAGTTTTTCTTAATTCCTTAATGAAAAACTCTTTGATAATTTTCCTGCTCCCTAATTCCTTAGTTGCACACATAAATCATCAAGCAATAGTTATGACATAAAAACACGCTACTACGGGGTATCCCCATTCCTAGGCAATATCTACCGTAATGTTATTTTGCAAAAGCATTAGGTTGACTTTCCAGACCAAAACCTAATCGTAAATCAAATTATATTTTCCAATATGAGTTCGCATAAAGATCGTTGCAAAATAAAAGCTATAAGGTGAACAACAAAAATCTTATAGAATAATCCCAACAAAGGTCAATACATAGAAATTTAGGACCACCCCCTAACAATTGGGGGTTTAGTCACTCATAGTATTCGATAAAAACAACATGACAAATAGAAACATTACAAGATTTAGGGAGTAAATTCGATCTTCAATTTCTTCCGAGCATGAAAATCTCCTTGTCCTCCCAATTCTCCAGAGCTTCAATTTTTCGTTGTATTTTCTTCGTACCAATCAAAAGTCCCCTCTCTTTTGTCAAAACACGTATCAAATAGTCTCAATTCAAACTCAGTACCAGGGAAAAGTCCAAAATACCCTCAGGGATCACAAGTGTCAAAAATACAAGAAAATAGGGAATTTGGCGTTTTAACCAACACAGTCCGTGTCAGGAAACACGGGCGGCCGTGTTGGCTTTCTGATATCATTTTCGCATGATTTTTTCAAGTCCTAGGTGTCCTGACACGGGCCATGTCACACAACACGGGCACCCGTATTAGGCCATTATTTTCCACAAAAAAACACCTCTTCTGAGCACATCCTGACATGGGCCGTGTCACACAACACGGACACCCGTGTCAGGCCCCTCTTACGAATCTAACTTCGACTCCAACACGAAAGTCGTAACTCTGTCTTAGCTTTCCGGAGGTTTTTAGAACGCCTCAAACGGATTCCCGGAACTCCAGTTATGATCGTTTTCGTGCAGACTGCTAAAGATTTTACTTTCACAACAAAACTCTTCCGAAATCTTGCCATTTTCCCCCTGTTTTCGCTCTACTTCTCCTTTATTGTTTACCTGAACCTAGAAACAATGAAAACACCAAACCAATGCGTAAAATGCAATAAAAACACATAAAAGGCGACAAGATAAAACAAATTATTAACAGAAACAAATGGTAAAATAACATGTAAAAACCACCGATCAAACTCCCCCAAACTCAAACCATTGCTTGACCTCAAGCAAAAAACTTGGATAAAAATTTTCAAATCAAACAGCACATCCATTAAAGGGATCAGGATGCAAGGTGTGCCAATACTCATACGTGAGTCTTAGTTCTGATCGGCTCAAACCAGCTCTCTCGGTACTCATCCGTTAACGAAGGCATTACTTAAACATACACCGCAACAAAATCACGGACCTAAATCCCCCTTTCGGCCACCTCTCCAACTATGCTTGGGCTTAAGTCTTTTCTTCAATTTTCTACCCCTTTCATTCGGATAATCAGATTAAGGCATGTACAATTTTTCTCGAGACTTTTTCCGTGGCACCTTTATTCTTTTTCTCGCTCACAGGCGTTTATAAGTCTACTTTGGGACGACTATAGAGATTCAACCGCCGTTAGGCTAAATAACCGGGTGAAGGTTACCCAACTTAGAAGGACAGGTTATCTTTACCGTTATTATTCAACTCTTTTTTTTTTGGTGCCACAAGTCATTCTCAAAATCAACATATACAATTCTTTCAATCATGCCGAACTATCACAATGAACTAATCGGAGAATACTTCTCAAATTCAAGTACTATGGCACAAATCTACACGTTGGACTCGTTTCCTTACCCCGGGGAACCTAGGGTGTTCAAATTATACCTCAATTTTCAAACTTTCCCAAGTTCCTTAGTTCAAACACCTTTTCCCTTGAACTCTAAATACTTTCTTGACTACCTTACACACATACCAATCACAAGAAATGTTTTTACGGTCTTCGTATGGGCGAATTCGACGTGATTTTTACCGAACTTAAAATAAAAAGGCATTTAAATTGAAAATTCAAAACGGTAAAACCTCCCCCAAACTTGAACTAAACATTGTCTCAATGTTTAAGAACAAAAGGAGAGGAGATGTACTCACAGAGATCCTCACATAGGGGTCGACATGTAATTCAGCACCTCTTTGCTGCTTCCACGTTTTCCCTTGCAAACTCTCATTATTCCTGCAAAAATAATAACAACAAAAGAAACAACATCAATACTTAAAATTCGTGGGTTGCCTCCCACGCAGCACTTCGTTTAACGTCACATGGCTCGACGGTCGACGCCCCATTGTTATGGGGGGTACTTCAGCCTCCACACTCTATTGCTTGACTTCTTCGCAACATAATATTTGGCAGGTTCAGAGATAAGAGCAACCTGAAGTGGTTTTGATCGTTCTTCTTTCTTAGTTGTGTTGATCTTCCCAACTGACGGTTTAACATCTTTCTCCTTACCTTTCTTTCTAACCTCATGAGCTTTTAACGTGATTTCCTCATCAAAACATTTCAAAGTGAGTGTACCTTTTTCCACATCAATATTGCACCGACTAGTAAGCAAGAACGACCGGCCAAGTATGATCGAAGTCTCTTCATCCTCTGGTATATCCATGATTTGAAAATCAACAGGGTAAGTGAAGTTATCGATTTTCACTAGAACATCCTCTGCTAGCCCATATGCCATCTTAGTTGTGTGGTTGACAAACTTCAAGCTTGTTCCCGTATCACTCACTTTTCTAATATCCAGCTTTTTGAAAATAGATAACGGCATGAGACTCACACTAGCACCTGAATCAATTAGGACTTTCTTAAAATTTCGATCTTTTATAGTACAAGGGATTACAACTGGTCCAGGATCCTTCATCTTGATGGGTATTTTCCTTTCTTGTGTTATTTCCTTGCATTGCTCAGTTGTGGTCTTCGATTCTTCACCCATTGGTCTCTTTTTACCTATAACCTCTTTCATGAATTTCTTGTACAAAGGCATTTGCTCAAGTGCTTCAAAGAACGACATGTTGATTTCCAATTTGTTGAACATTGCACTGAACTTTCCGAAGTCTTTCTCGTTCTGATCCTTCTTTGTAACTCTTTGAGGGAACGGTAATTTGATTTTCGGTTTGACCTCCTCTTTCTTTTTCTCCCCAGTTGACTTTTCAGATAGCACAGCTTCTTCTGGTTCTTTTATTTTTTCTCTTACCTCAAGTTCCACCTCTATGCATTCTTCCTCCTTTGTTTCCTCCTCTTCTATCACTTTCTAATTTCTTGTTGTGACAACATTAATACTCTCTTGATTTTTCAGATTTGGTATTGTCGCGCTCGGGATGGTTCCTTGAGCGTGTGTTGAGAGGTGTTAGGCTATCTGTCTCATCTGCGACTCAAGGTTTTTGATGAAAGTTGTGTTGTTCCTTTGAATGTTCCGAGTCTCTTCTTGGAATTGCATACTTTGAGCTGCCATTCTTTCAATAGCTAACTCCCATTCTGCTTTTTGAGGGGCCTGTTGTTGTTGTTGATATGGAGGTTGGTTTTGGTCTTTCCAGGAAAAATTAGGATGATTCTTCCATCCTGGAATATAGGTCTGAGAATACGGATTGTTCTGCCTCAAAACTTTTATCTCTTCGACTTGTTGAGTAGTAGCAAGACAATGCACAGTAAAATGGGGACCATTACAAACCTCACAACTCACAGCTTGGACCGGTTGAACTTGAGCTTCAGTTGCACTACTCACATTCATCCCTTTAAGCCTTCTTTCCACTTTAGCCTTGATTTGATCTTCCATGTTCACAACTTGTTCCGCTAGTTTCAAATCAATCTTACCCTCTGGTTGATTCACAGTGCGATCATACAACTCAAGATGCTCGTTGGCGGCAATTGCTTCTATAATCCTCTTGATACCAGTGGCTGTTGAGAAATTAGTTGAGCCACTGGCAGCAATATCTATAAGTTGTTTTGTCTTGATTCTCAAACCATTCACAAAATTATGCATCTGCTCAGTGGCATCCATGTTATGAGTTGGGCATGCAGTCAGACACCTCTTAAACCTCTTGTATGCATCTCCCAGAGATTCCCCTTCTTTTTGTTTGAAGTTGACAATGTCGTACCTTTTTCGAATAAACACTGAAGCGGGGAAATACTCATTAAGGAATGCAGTTTCCATCTCTAGCCATATGGTAATACTCCCAACTGGAAGTGAATAAAACCATTCCCCCGCATCATCGATCAGTGTGAACGGAAACATAACAAGTCTCTTGGCCTCTTCGGAATGGCCTTCTATCTTCAAAGATGTGGTATTTGTTAGGAATCTCTGTAGATGTTTGTTTGCATCTTCATTGATTCTTCCTGCGAAAGGCTTGCTCTCCAACTGGAGAATGGTGGAAGGATGTAGCTGAAAGTGTGCCACATTCACCGGTTGATTTACGATAGTCATCCGGTTTGGTTAAGCATTGTCCCCTCCATAGTCTCCCAAAAGTCTTTCAGCTGGAGGTGGGTCTCTGTTCATGATGAAAGTTTCGAGCTCTGTCTCTGTGCCCGAATCTGTATTTTCGGAAAGAATCACAACTTCTTCTTCGTTATCTGAAATTTCTGCTCCTGAGTTTGAAGTTGTCAATGTTTCCAGCTTAGCTTTTCTACGTCTGGAGTGCAACAATCTTTCAGGTTCTGAGTCAAAAGAAAATAAAGTTGAGGTCTTACCTCGCATACACAGGTTAGGAAATTATTAGTAATAACAGAAATATAATCAGAAAAATAACTTAAAATTTTAGTCACAGAGTGACAAAATTCTAATTGAACGAACAAGATACTTAAAAATTTTGGCAGTCCCCAGCAACGGCGCCAAAAACTTGACCGGAAAATTAGCAAGTGTACTAATTATACCGATGTAGTAATAAGGGAAAATCCCCTGAATGTCGATCTCTGAGGACTGCGTGTAAATTTTTAGGTAAAACTTGTTATTTCAATCAGACAAAATAACCTTGGGTTTCGTTTGGTAACATGATATAAGAACTAATAAAATAATAAATTTTATAGAATAAAATAAGAACAATGCTAGGGAAGTGGATAAATTGCTAGTAAAGACCTTAAAGAATTATTTTGAGATATTTGTTTCCAACCTTAATAAGTCAAATTTCAAAATTAGTTTTCCTTAATTCCTTAATGAAAAACCCTTTGATGATTTTCCTGCTCCCTAATTCCTTAGTTGCATACAGAAATCATCAAGCAATAGTTCTGACATAAAAACACGCTACTACGGGGTATCCCCATTCCTAGGAAATATCTACCGTAATGTTATTTTGCAAAATCATTAGGTTGACTTTCCAGACCAAAACCTAATCGTAAATCAAATTATATTTTCCAATATGAATTCGCATAAAGATCGTTGCAAAATAAAAGCTATAAGGTGAACAACAAAAATCTTATAGAATAATCCCAACAAAGGTCAATACATAGCAATTTAGGTCCACCCCCTAACAATTAGGGGTTTAGCCACTCATAGTATTCGATAAAAACAACATGACAAATAGAAACATTACAAGATTTAGGGAGTAAATTCGATCTTCAATTTCTTCCGAGCATGAAAATCTCCTTGTCCTCCTAATTCTCCAGAGCTTCAATCTTCCGTTGTATTTTCTTTGTACCAATCAAAAGTCCCCTTTCTTTTGTCAAAACACGTATCAAATAGTCTCAATTCAAACTCAGTACCAGGGAAAAGTCCAAAATACCCTCAGGGATCACAAGTGTCAAAAATACAAGAAAAATATGGAATTGAGCGTTTTAACCAACACGGCCCGTGTTGGCTTTCTGATATCATTTTCGCATGAATTTTTCAAGTCCCAGGTGTCCTGACACGGGCCATGTCACACAACACGGGCACCCGTGTCAGGCCACTATTTTCCACAAAAAAACACCTCTTTTGAGCACATCCTGACACGGGCCGTGTCACACAACACGGACACCCATGTCAGGCCCCTCTTGTGAATCTGACTTCGACTCCAACACGAAAGTCGTAGCTCTCTCTCTTAGCTTTCCAGAGGTTTTTAGAAAGCCTCAATCGAATTCCCGAAACTCCAGTTATGATCGTTTTTGTGCAGACTGCTAAAGATTTTACTTTCACAACAAAACTCTTCCGAAATCTTGCCATTTTTCCCCGGTTTTCGCTCTGCTTCTCCTTTATTGTTTACCTGAACCTAGAAACAATGAAAACACCAAACTAACATATAAAATGCAATAAAAACACATAAAATACGACAAGATAAAACAAATGATTAACAAAAACAAATGGTAAAATAACATGTAAAAATCACTGATCAGTGTGCAAGGGAAGAAGCACAAGAGTAACTTCAGCAAGGATGTGGGTCATAAGACCAAACATCACCTTGAGGTGGTGTATTTTGATGTGTGCGGTCCAATGTAAGTCGATTTGTATGGTGGCAATAGGTATTTTGTCACATTTATCGATGATTTTAGTAGGAAGCTATGAGTATACATACTCAAGAGGAAGGATGAGGTATTTGATGTGTTCAGACGATTCAAGTCCATGGTTAAGCGGAAATGTGAAGCTCGAAATTCTCAAAACGGATGGTGGAGGTGAGTATACCTAGAACGAGTTTGGGAAGTATTATGATGAAGATTGTGCCGCCTTATACGCCACAACAGAATGGTATTTCCGAGAGGAAAAATCGTTCGATAATGGATATGGTTCGAAGCATGATAAATGGTAAAGACTTGTCGAAGGAACTATGGGGTGAATTCGTTTCTACAACATCCTATTTGTTGAATAGGTGTCCTACAAAGAAGCTTGATAAAGTGACTCCAGAAGAGGCGTGGTCTGGATTTAATCCAAGCTTAAGCCATTTTAAAGTTTTCGGTTCGATAGCATTTCGACATGTTTCGTGTCAAATCCGAAAAAAGTTGGACGATAAGGGTGAGATGATGTTACTCGTTGGTTATCATCCTACTGGAGGTTATAAGTTGTTTGATGTTACAAATAAGAGGATTGTAATTAGCCGAGATGTTGTGGTCGACGAGCTGCAAAAATTTGACAACAGCAGAAAAATTGTTGATGCAGGCCCCCTAACGGGTTACGCCAAAAGCTGTAACGGGTTACCGTGTGAATTTTTTGGGTTCTAAAGCTGCTGGAACTTGTTTTGCAGAAGGCGTAATGGGTTACGAGAACCTGCAACCAATTACGGGCTGGAAAAATAGAATTTTTAGAACCCTGGAGGTGCAGAACAGCAATATGTCGAAGCCAAAAATTGAGGAAATAGTAGACGACCAACAAGGCAACGAGTTTTATCTTAGAGAATGTGAAGTATTCCGGGATAACGAAATCAATGATGATGGTGATTTCGTTCACTTTGCGCTTATCGCCGAATCTGACCCGGTGAATACAGAAGAGGCTTTAAGTGATCTAAAGTGGATTTGTGTAATGAATGAGGAGCTGGAATCTATTGAAAAAATGGTACTTGGGAGTTGGTAGATTTACCGCTTAGAAATAAGCCAATTGGTATACGATGGGTTTATAAAGTGAAGGCAAATCCTAAACGTGAGGTGATCAAGCATAAGACTCGATTGGTAGCGAAGAGATTTTTGCAATGTGAAGGTATAAACTTTGAGAAAGTGTTTGCACATGTGGCTAGGCTTGGAACCATCTAATTAGTTGTTGGCATTATGAATAACAACGATTGGGTGATATATCAAATGGACGTCAAATCTGCATTTTTGAATGGTCCGCTTGATGAAGAGGTTTATGTTGAGCAACCCCCTGGATTTATAGTAAAGAATCAAGAGCTTGGAACATAGGCATTGATGGATTTCTTGTTGATATTGGTTTCAAGCGGTGTGTGTCCGAATACGGAGTTTATGTGAGATCGAATGCAAATTATAGTGTGATCATTCTTTGCTTATATGTGGATGATATATTAATTACCGGCAGATGTTAGAAGAGTATCTCTAAGTTCAAGAGTGAACTTATGGATGAGTTTGAGATGACGAACCTTGGCATTATGACATATTTCCTAAGCATAGAGTTCCATAAGTCAAAAATGAGACTACTCATGCATCAAAGGAGATATGCTCTTGAGATCCTAAAGAGGTGTGAGCATTGCAATGTTACCATTACACCATGTGAGCAAGGTTGCATCTGTTCAAGAGTGAAGATGAGCAAGATGTGGATCCAAAGCAATATAGGAAATTAATTGGATCATTGTGGTATTTACGCAATACGCGAGCGGACTTGGAATTTAGTGTCGGTATTGCTAGTAGATTCATGGAGAGATCGAAGTTGTCTCACTTGGTAGCAGTCAAGAGAATCCTTAGATACATTAAAGGAACTTTTGGTTGTGGAATTCTCTTTCCCGCATCGGATATGGGGCCAAATTATAATTCACTTGGTTTCACCGATACCAATTGGTATAGTGGTAAGAATGATAGAAAGTCAACGAATGGATACATATTTATGCTTGGTAGAACACTAATATCTTAGTGTTCGAAGAAGGAACCGGTGGTAGCACTCTCGTCTTGTGAGGCCGAGTACATTGCGGCTTCGTTGTGTATGTGTGTCAAGTTATGTGGCTCATGAATCTAATAAAAGAGTTGGGTAGCAATTAGGGTAAGGCTACTACACTTCTTGTTGGTAATGTTTCTGCAATAAACCTTGCGAAGAATCTGATTGCACACAGAAGAAGCAAGCACATAGAGATGCGGTTTCATTATTTGAGAGAGCTAGTGAGTGAAGGCAAGTTATGATTGGGATATTGCCGAAGTGAAAATCAAGTTACAGATTTGTTGACCAATGGGGTAACAAATAAGGTGTTGAAAAGGTTGAAGAAAAGTTTGAGCATGCTGGACTTGGAATAACTGAAATGAGGTGGTGTGTTGATAACTAGTTTTTGACATTTCAGTTGTGGTAACGTGTTACAGATTTTGGTGTAACGGATTACGAAGTTAAAAAAGCTTAAGGATTACTGGTATCGGGCTCGTAATCGGTTACAACATTTTGCGTAATTGGTTACGAAGGCATATTTTGGTTTTTTTTCCTTCAGTTTTTGTTAGTTTCAGCTTATTTTGTTAAGTTGTTTTGTTATTTCCAATCATTTTGTACTTGTTGTATATAAGACGTTGTAAGCTCTCATTTATGGTTAATGCCAATTATTCTTCTCACCCTCAATTACTCTTTCTCTTTTTCTCTCTCAATTTTTTAACTTCATCTTCTCCCAATTAACTCAATTCTCCATTAATTCACCATTAGAGATTTTGTATGTTCTAACAAACTCAATATATATATATATATATATATATATATATATATATATATATATATATATATATATATATATATATATATATATATATATATATATATATATATATATATATATATATATATATATATATATATATATATATATATATATATATATATATATATATATATATATATATATATATATATATATATATATATATATATATATATATATATATATATGAGATGGATTAAAAGTAGAAATAATTATAATTAAATTTATTTTTAATTAATATATAACTATATTTATATATTTTATTTTTAATTATTTTAATTGCAACTTTTTTAAAAAAAAAATTGGGCCTATTTTTTAAATTAGAATGGGGCATCCAGATTGATTGGGTCGGCCCTGGAAATTTAGCTCATCTCTAATGAACACCCACGAAATTATCCACAATGGATAGAGTAAAAATCTGCAAAAATGGGTACAGTTACGAACTTGGGTAATTACCCACAAATATAAACAGGTATGAGTGCGGATATAGATACCTTGCTGCCCAGCCCGCCTCATATCCGCACATATATATTTATGTATTTTAATTTATATTTATATATTTTAATTTATTTAATTTATATTATCATATAAAAATATATTTCTATTAATTTTAAAAATTAATGTTAAATCATTATGTATTTCATATAAATGTTTGTTTATTTCAATAGTAAATTTTTAAAAAATGTTTTAATGCTTTTAAAAACTTAAAATGATATGATTTTTATAATTGATCTTTTTATGTTTAATAGGAATGCGGGTAACGGATACAGGTATGGATACTCACATACCCATTGGATACGGGTACATGTGTTAACTTTGACACTCAAGCGGGTATGGGCTCGAGTAAGGGGATGGGTACTATAGTACCCTGCCCATTGACATCCCTATGTGTATATGAGTTTCTAATTATTCCTGTTATTAGGTTTATGGATTAAAAGAATTAAAATTAAAATTTTATAATTAAACATTTGGTACTATTAAATTATTGAATGATAAATATATACTAATAAAAATCATGTGATTGAATGTTAGAATTTGGAATTATAAGATTGGTGAATAATGGAGAATTAAAGTGTGGAGAGGGAGAGAGAAATTGATTGAGAGTGAGAATATTTTTGTTATCATAGATGAGAATGCCTCCAAGACATTTAGACAAACATTACAAGTTGACTGGGACACAAATTACATAACCTTAAAAATAGAAGAAAAAAAATTCTCGAACTTGTAACCTGTAATGCCCCAGATTTCCATCTAAGACATGACTCATGAATTATTAAAATACTTGTCTGAAACAGAATTAAATGGTTTAAAATTTTAATCAATTCAACATCAACCCAATTTCCTAAGCGGAAAAACCACCGCACTTCGAATTCAATGAAAAGAAATACTAAATAAATAATTTCAAAATATCGCGCGGTCTAATTATTCTACATAATATTATTTTAAACCCTTCTTCCCCGCGAGCACACATTAAGCAATCATCAATCACTTTCAGGACCGCCCCATGCCTAAGGCTAGTAAGGCAAGGGTTTTAGGCCTCATTCTTTTAGACCTTAAAATAAGTCTCAAATGTTGAAAAAATAGGCCTCAAATTACATATAATTAATATATTCTTTAAAATAAATTACAACAAATTGAATGTGTCAAACAACAAAATTTTGTTTCTTTATGGTATAATACTTGTATTCAATTCTTACCATCTTAGCCAGTGGCAAAGCCAGAAATTTTTTGAAGCCTGGGCAAAAATTTAAAATCCGCAAATTCACATTGTATATATAATATATAAAAAGTTATCAATCAAAATAAAAGATCTTTAATTAAATTGATCTCGACAGAATTTTAAAAGTAATATAGTCATATCCAATTTGAGATTGATTCTAACATGGAACATCATTTCATGTGATTCATGAAATTAGCAGCAAGTTAACAAAACAAAATTTTATTTGCTAACTACTGTTATTATACATTAAATTTAAAAAATAAATTCTTAGTTAACATAAATTGAACCATATAATTTATATAAAGTGAACATAAATTGAAGTATTGGACCTCATGTAACATAAAGTGAAACAAACAATAACAACAATTCAACACCATAATTTATAAACCACAACCTGCAACAACAACAATCATCAACAACAACAATAATTCAACATCATGAAGTAAAAAAATTGAAGCGAAAATAAACGAGAAATTAATTAAACTATTTTATCGAACACATAATATATTTTTATATTATTTAAGGATAAAATTTATTCTTTTCTTCTTCTTTACAATACTGTACATATTTTTTAAAATTTTAGTAGTTGTTACTTTTGTGTTAATTTTTATTTCTCCTAAGTATTCATTTTGTTGTTTTTGGTTAATTTTTTCCTAAATTGCAACTTTATTATTTATTTCAATTCTTGTACTTTTTGTAATGTAGTTGAATCTAAATATTATAATATCAAAAAAAATTGATGTAATGTATGCTTAATTGCATAAAAAAGTATTAAAAAATTATGTTTTTATTTGTGAAAAATGTTTAATTTATGGCGGTCAAAACTGCCATTATCGACGAGAAAGAAACTGCTATTTTATTCAATATATATTATGATATTTTGTGTGGCAGTCAATTTTATTCAAAATTGTAATGTTTTTTCTGCATTTTTGTTAAT
The DNA here is from genome assembly GCA_963859935.3 of Lathyrus sativus. NCBI lineage: Eukaryota > Viridiplantae > Streptophyta > Magnoliopsida > Fabales > Fabaceae > Lathyrus > Lathyrus sativus. The sequence goes on along the minus strand of OZ012738.1, from coordinate 98,930,283 downwards.
TATGACGGTTCAAACCGCAATAATATTCTAACCGCCACAATTTTCATAATTTTTTATTTAAGAAGGAAAAATTTTGGGGCAGAGCCTTGCACATGCCTAGCCTAGCCGGGCCTTAAAATCACCCATGATCTTAGGTTTACAATTTTAAAACAAAAAAAATTTGTATTTCAATAATCAATGGTGCAGTTTTAAATTCTTTAATTGTCTACAGTGTAAAATGGTTATAAAATAATTAATTTAAAAAAATTATTTAATTTTTAATAAAATATTAATTTTTAAAATATCTTAATTTTATCATTTTAAAAGTATTTTTCAATTCAATAACCAATAGCGTTGGTTTTAAATTCTCTACCCACATCAAAATTAATATTAATTTTTAAAAAAATTTAAAAATTATTTATTTATAAAAATATTTTAAATCGAAATCTGCCTTAGGCCTCAAAACGCGTTGGACCGACCCTGATCATTTTGAGAACTCCACACATTTATACCTAAAATGTTGTTGTAAGGGTCAGTTACCATTAACCATAGTTCATGTTAAGAATAAACTAAACGAGAGTTAAAAATCAGACAAATATAAATATACATTTCATGTCCAAGAGGAATAAATAAAGGAAAATTCATCAAAATTATTAATATCGAACTATAGACATCACGTCATACACAAAAAGTAATAAAATCAAGACTGACGACAATAACAATCACCAAATATTATATGCAAAAATGTGATGCTCTTAAACTACATGATCCAGATATAATCAGTTCGCCACTAAGGCACCACATAAAATATTAATATTAATAAAATATAACTAAATCAATTAAGTCTCAACTGATTCCACAATATTCTCCCATCATCCCCACTTTCTCTCAACTTCTGCCTCAAAAACTTCACCTAGAAACTATTCATATAACCTAACACTTCACAGAAAAATATTTCCTAATCACCGGTGAGTTGCAACGACAATAAACTCTCATACTCCTTTCCAGTATTACTCCTGAGAGCATCCCTTAGAGTCGTTGTTGGTGTAAATCAAATTGGAGAATTTTTGTCGGTTCAGAAAAAAAACACTTTGAGGTAAGGGCTTTTCCCCATGTAAATCTAAATTAGACCTAAACTAAGAGTTGGATAGATGTAATATATATGTTTTCAGTGTTTTAGGGATATAAATAACTTAAAAGAAAACTGGGATTTAAATGTAAAGAACCAATTGAATATTAGATAAATTGGTGAATCGATATCTACATTAAAATATCTTGTTAGTTTAAATAAATAAGTATGAGATTGTAAATTATGTGCATACACTACTGCTATTGCAAATGGAATTGGAGGCCACTGAAACGAAGAGGAAAAACATTAAAGTCATACATATGTATTATTATTATTATATTAGGAGTAGTAATCAGGTTAATTAAATGTATAATTATAGTTATGTAAAACACTTTTCATTAGGAAATTGAGTTGATGTTGAATTGATTAAAATTTTAAACCATTTAATTTTGTTTCAAACAAGTACTTTAATAATTCATAAGTAGTGTCTTGGATGGAAATATGGGGCATTACATAATCAGTTATATAAAACGTGTAATCGATTACCGTTGAAATAAAATAGAAATCAACTAACAGTGGTAAGCGATTACTGCAAATGTGTAACTAACTAAGTCAACGGCAAAATCACTTTTCTTCAACTTAATTGAGTTATTTTGACACCTGCGACCGATTACACACTCGTATTTATTAAGAATGTAGCAAGTGGGAGTAGTGTAGGTAATAGTCCCACATTGGTTAGAAATGTGGAGACTTAACCATTTATAAGTGAGATAACTCACTCACCTATCACCTTAAGGTTTTGGATGAATATGTGGTGTGTCTCTCACAAAGGTGTTGCTCTAAAAAAGAAGTCTCACAATATTCAATACTCCCTTTGGTGAAAAAAACTCCACCAACAATAACTCCTCTCATGTGCAATTGTAACACCCTAATTTTAATATTTTATTTTTAGTAGAGTTTTAGAGAGTGATTAACCTGTGTCTATTCAATTGATAATATATTATTTTGACGTCTTGCAATAACCATGTTGGTGCCTTATGATAAGGCAACAATTAGATTTATCATCCTTAAATTGTTGAATCCATGATGTTATTGTGATAACATGTTAAAATCTATGATTGTTGGTTCTTATTGATCAATGTTGTGTTTATCGATTGCGTTTGAGCTGCTAGAACTCAAATAGGCGAAATAGGTGAGTTTTGAATTTGTTCAACAATGAGAAAAATGCAGAAAATTGCATGTGGACATAGAAGGGGATTAATCGTCTTATTTCATGCATAACATAAGTTTTGTAAGTCTGTTTGAGGTGTCGTTAATTGTATTAGAAAGCTAACGCAATAATATTCCATTTGAAGTGGGGAAATTGGGTATATGAATGCTAAAACAGTAGCAGTTAATTAGTTTTTTTATACCAGAGACGTAGTTGTCACACCCTAATTTTTGACTCTAAGATCCCATATCGTTTTGCATCATCTGTGTTGTTTATCATGTCTTGCATCTTGCATAATACCCAATTTATCAGCTGAAATAAACTTTTTGGAATTACAGCCGAATCGGTCAAACTAAAAGTCAACTGAGCAAAAATCAGTGGGCATAAATATTTAAATTCGAGCTTGCAAATGTCAGTGATATTAATCTACGTTTCATGTAGTTTAATCTGGCGTGCTCATTTAAAATTTTCGATCACTTTTTGGTCACATTTTTGGACAATTTAAAACATTTTAGCGGGTAAAATTTATTTCAAAATTTAACCAAACGTTGTATTTTTCTGAATTGTATATTTTACGCTGATCATTTTGGTGTATTCATTTTATTTTTCTGAGCACTTCGATACCGACCCAATTATTCGTTTTTCTATCATTTTTTATTTCTATTTCTAATTTAATAATCATCTTAATTAATCTATTTTTTATTTTAGATTATTTATTTTATTATAGTTTATTTTATTGTTATTGTTATTTATTTATTTTGTTTTTATTTTATTCATTTAATTTTAGTTTTATTAGTTTTTAAAAAACTTGTTAAATAAGTTTCTTAAAAGTGATTTGTTTGAGTTCCCATGTACATAACCACTTTTCCATAATTTTCTCCTTTTCCATGTCATGTGTCATCACTTCATCACACAAGGCCTACATTATATTACTAGCATTACATTTTCAAGACCTCATTTTATGGAAGTTGTTACACACTTTCTACTACTTTTCTCTCTTTTTCATACTCTCATCATCCTCACACTTTCACATAAACTAAAAATCACTCACTATTCTAACACTCTCCCATCTTCAACTCTTGCTCACAAAATCACCTATTTTTCATGTAGAAAGACCATTACCATTACATGTTTCTATTTCATCTTCTTCACCACAACACCACCACCAAGACCACTATGTAAGTATTTTTTTTCTTCCTATTCCATTTTGTTTCTCATCCTTTTATATTTTTCATAGTTAGAATGTTGATTTATTTTATTATAATAGTTGTTTAATTCTTTGAAGGTTTTATTAGTTTATATTATATGGTGTTATATGTGTAGATTCTATGTTTCTTTTTAACTTTCACTACTAGAAAAGCTCTGTTTTTTTGCGGATTTACCTGCGGATTTTGACAATGTTTCCGCAGGAAACGTGTTACCTGCAATTCTTTCTGCTATTTTATGTTTCCAGCTATAACCTTTGTGGGTAATTAATTTAGCAGGTAAAGTGCCGCAGGAAATATCGCAGGATATATTAATATAAATCCAAAATTGCAGGTAAAGTCTCAGGAATTTCTGCAAACTTTGCTGCTATCTCAATTTGCAGGAATAATGTTACACAATGTAAATTCTCGGGTAAATCTGCGGATAAATTTTCACAGGAAAATCCGCAAGTAATTCATATATTTCTAGTAGTGTTTATTATCTAGTCCACTTTTTTTTACATAATTTGTTTTAGAGTTTTCAATAATTTTCTTTAGAGTTTTTAGTAATTTGTTTTATTTTTATATTATTGTTTTCAATATTTTGTTTTATTTTTTAGAACAACATGCTATTGAACATGCGAAAGTAAAAAATATATGTTTTAATTATTAATTATTTTAAATATTTTTATTTAATATTGATTAACTAAATTATTAGTTAATTATATTAAATATTAATATTTAATTTGATTAATGATTTATTTGTTGTCTGGTTTTATCTTTTGTTACTTGTCTGCTTCCTTGTCTTGGGTTTGTTCCTCGATTAATTCTTGATGCTCTTCTTTGAATAAATGATAATGTTTTCTCACGATGCTTTGCCGTAATTGTTTTGTGGATTTTATTCGTGATGCTTTGCCGCGTATCCCTGTTTACTTACTACACGATGCTCTTCCGCATACCTGTTATTTTTATTTTGCGATGCTTTGCCGCGTATCTTTGTTTGTTGATTACATGATGTTTTTCCGTGTATTTTAGTTGACTTTTCACTGTCTGATTACCGTGATGTTTTTCCATGCGTATTATGTGCTACCTTATCTGTATGATCATACATGATGTTTTTCCGTGTATTGTGTCTGTGTATTCTTGCTTGCCATTTACATGATGTTCTTCTATGTATCTGTTGCTTTCCGTTTCTTGTTGACCTAATCCAAGGGGAGAGATTGTATGTTGACTTATTGTCATTATGTGTGTCCCTTGTTTATTCTTTACTTGTCTTTGTTGTTCTTGGTTCTTAGAACCTAGCAACCCGTAGTTCCATGAACTTCGGTCTAGTGAAAATGGACTTCATTCCATTGTTGTAATTTATAATTGATAATGGTAGTAGGAGGTTCATATGGAGTTTGTTTGCATTTGTTTGTAGCATCATGCATCATGTATATCTGACATTAGCTTGGAACTTTAGTCCAACGTTATAGGATAATCACTTTTTCACTTGTAATGCAATTAAACACTTAATGCAATTAAACACTTAATCACATATACAAAATTCATCAGAGTATATTTATAACATGGTATAAAGAGGCGCATCACATTATTCACGAAACGACAACATAAATAATAATGTTCATAAAGAGATAAAACAAAAGGGGTAAATCTCAACTAAAAGTAAAGCATAACTCTTAGAGTCTACATATTAATGTTTTGATTGAAGCGGAAGACTAGAACATTGAATTACTTAAGACATGATATAATATAAGTACGCATCATCAAGTTGTTCATAGTATCATTCATATTTTACAAACATCATCAGCTGATACATATACAATGTATCACAAAAGAATACTCTACAAGCCTAGCTACCCGAAGTTACATATCAGAGCAACCGACTCAAAAGAATGAAGCTATACTTCACCAAAAGAAAACCTCCAGCAATGCTAATCTGCAATGCCTCATAGAGCATTATAAAACAGCAGAAGGGTGAGAAATATTATCATAATAATTAATGCATATAATTATATATACACACATAACATAAAACATACATACATTACATTTCTCACCACAATCCATTTAACTCATATACATAGTCCATACGCAATCATATTTCATATAATAATGACATTCATGCTATGTGACTCAATACGACTCAATGCAAACTTATGCCATGTGGTACCAACACTTGTTATCTTTTTTCGGTTTACATTAAACCGGGTCCACTCTTCTAGACCGATAACCACCAAAAGCCCGTCCTCTAAGCTTTCAAACCCACTCTTCTAGGCTTGGGACAAGTCACTAGTCTCCACGAAACTAGCAAGCATTGCCTCTTGACTAAATGATGCATATACAATCAACAATTCATTTCACTTAAGACCGACATCTTAATCTCATGCATTCAAATAATTCATATCTTCAAGAATTGTCACAACGATTGCACACACAACATATTCATACATATCATCAATATATTAACAAACAATGCACACATATACACAATATGTTCTCATGCATTCTTAATACATTTTTAATCACACTAAACAATGTATAACATTCGTCAAAAGACCATAATTCAATTAATTCAACAATCTAGGATTCACGCCATAAGGCTACCCACAGTAAAATATATCCCGGCGTAATCGACGCCTCGAGCATGGAAATAATCAAAGTTAAGTAGGATATCCGACCTCGGATGGAAACATTAAAGAAAAATACATCCTGTCACGTTCGCTACTCTGCTCGCTTAGCAACCTCCTAGTGAGTATTCGCTACTTGTTCACCCAACGAACAAGCTCGCGAAGGCAAACAGAAGCTTCTGACTTCGTTCGCTACCTCACTCGCTCAACGAAGGCCTAGCGACCCTTCGCTACCCCCTTCGCTACCAGCGAACACCACAAAATGCATTATGTCCAAGTCTGGGACCGTTTCCTATTGGCTCGCTCCTAGCTCACTTAGCGAACGTTCGCTACCAGCTCGCTCAGCGAACACGCTAGCGAATGTCTACGAACTCAGAATTTCTTGTTGTCCAACTTCCATCAAACTCTCCAAAACCAACCGATTCTCACCGAACAAGTTCTGTAACCTTAGTCTAACATCCTCTCGACTAAATACTACCACTTATTCTTATTTTCCACCGTGAAAACTCATATTCTACCGATTAATCCGCTTATGCCCTAAAATGGAAGTTGTAGAAAAACATCCAATACTCTAACCCAAGCATACATATTCATACACATTGTTAAGATGATGATATTTCACACCCTTACCTTGATTAATCCAAAGCTTGAGAGTTGTTCTTGATGATTCCAAGTTCTTCCCTCTTCTTCTTCTCTTTTCTCCTCTTTCTCTATTCTTTCCTTTTTGTTTCTATCTTTTTCTTTTCTTTCCACTCTCCTCTTAGTATGTCTTTCTCTTCTAATTCCCTCCAACATCTAATAATTCATTTAATTAATTACCCATCAATTAAATAATTCTCATTAACCCATTAATTAGTGCAATTAATTAACTAATGAAAAATAGGGCTGTTACAACTCTCCCCCACTTTAGGAATTTTCGTCCTCGAAAATGTTACCTGATTCGAACAACTCTGGATAAGATTTCCTCATCTGGCTCTCTAGCTCCCACGTTACATTCCCACCAGCCAGTCTTTCCCAAGCGACCTTCACCAAAGCAATCTCCTTGCCTCGAAGTTGCTTCGAATTCTGATCATCTATCCGTATAGGTGATGTCTCCACAGTCAGGTTATCTCTCACCTGTACATCATCTACTTGGACTACATGAGATAGATCTGGAATGTATTTCCTCAATTGAGATACATGGAACATATTATGAAGATTAGCAAGAGATGGCGGCAAAGCAACACGATAGGCTGCCTCTCTTATCCTCTTCAAAATCTGAAAAGGACCAATGAAACGCGGCGTCAACTTACGCGACTTTAATGCCCTCCCAACACCAGTCATAGGAGTGACTCGAAGAAACACATGATCTCCCTCTCCTCTTGTTATGATAACTCTTCTGACGACTCTGGGAAATCCTCATTTTCTCTTAGATCATCTTAATCTTGTCAGTAGTATCTTGAACTAACTCGGGTCCAACTACAGAACTCTCTCCCGACTCGTACCAACACAATGGCGTCCTGCAACGTCTACCATACAAGGCCTTAAAAGGTGCCATACCGATGCTCGAATGAAAATTGTTGTTGTAAGTAAACTCAATCGAAGGCAAGTAGCTATCCCAAGCTCCTCCCTTCTCCAATACACAAGCTCTCAATAGATCTTCAAGTGATTGGATCGTTCTTTCCGTCTGACCATCTGTCTGAGGATGATAATCTGAACTCAAACGCAACTTCGTACCCAAAGCACTCTGCAGACTCTCCTAAAATCTCGAAGTGAACCTTGGATCTCGATCTGACACAATGCTAGACGGAATACCATGCAAACTGACAATCCTCTCAATGTATAACTTCGCCAATTTCTCCAATGGATAGTCCATGCGCATAGGGATAAAATGAGCAGATTTGGTCAGTCTATCCATAATAACCCATATGGCTTCAAAATTACTCTGCGTTCCCGGTAAACCGGACACAAAATCCATAGAAATGTTATCCCATTTCCATTCAGGAATAAACAATGGTTGCATCAAACCTGACGGTTTCTGATGTTCAATCTTTGACTTCTGACAAGTCAAACAAGAATACACAAACTCTGCAATATCCTTCCTCATACGAGGCCACCAAAATACTTTCCTCAAATCTTAATACATCTTAGTAGCACCCAGATGAATACTCAATCCACTACGATGCCCTTCCTCAAGAATACTCTTCTTCAGCTCAACAATGTCAGGAATACAAACTCTATCACGATACCGCATAATACCATTCTCATCAATCCAAAAATAACCACCTTGTCCTTTATTGATCAAAGTCAACCGATCAACTAAGCTCAAATCTGATTTCTGTCCTTCTCGGATCTCGTTCAGAATACCACTAGTAAGTTTCAACATATCAAGCTTCACTCCATAAGAAGTCCTTTCACACACCAAACTCAAATCACGAAACTGCTCAATTAATTCCAACTCCTTCACCATCATCATCGACATATGCAATGATTTCCTACTCAATGCATCTGCTACCACATTCGCTTTACTGGGATGGTAATTCAAACCAAAGTCATAATCCTTTAGAAATTCTAACCATCTCCTCTGTCTTGCATTCAATTCCTTCTGATCAAAGAGGTACTTTAAACTCTTATGATCACTAAACACCTCAAATCTCGAACCAAATAAATAATGCCTCTAAAATTTTTAACACAAATACAACGGCGGCCAACTCTAAGTCATGTGTCGGATAATTCTTCTCATGCACTTTGAGTTGCCTCGAAGCATAAGCTACAACTTGGTTATTCTGCATCAACACACCTGCCAGACCCATTAAAGAAGCATCACAATACACAACAAACGGTTCTTCCGGGTTTGGCAAAATCAAAATAGGGGTCGTCGTCAATCTCCTCTTAAGCTCTTAGAAACTTCCTTCACACTTGGCATCCCAAATGAAAGCTTGACCTTTCTGAGTCAACTGCGTCAATGGTGATGATAGCTTAGCAAATCCTTCAATGAACTTTCGGTAATAACCGGCCAACCCAAGAAAACTTCTAATCTCAAAAACTGACTTCGGAGTCTCCCATTGTGATACCGCTTCAACTTTTGACGGATCAACCGCAATACCTCTACTTGAAATTACATGCCCAAGGAAACTCACTTCCTTCAACCAAAACTCGCACTTAGAAAGTTTCGCATTCAGCTGCTTTTCTTTTAACACAGATAACACGACCGTCAGATGCTCGACATGCTCTTCTTCATTCTTCGAATAGACTAGAATGTCGTCAATGAACACAACCACAAACTTGTCTAAATAGGGATGAAAAATTCTATTCATGTACTCCATAAACACACCTGGTGCATTAGTCACACCAAATGGCATCACAGAATACTCATAGTGTCCATACCTCGTCCTAAAAGCAGTTTTCGGAATATCCTCAGTCTTCACGCGAATCTGATGATATCCGGATCTAAAATCTATCTTACTGAACACACTTGCACCAACCAACTGATCCATCAAGTCATCAATCCTCAGAAGTGTATACTTATTCTTGATAGTCACCTTATTCAACTGTTTGTAGTCCATACAGAGTCTCATAGAACCTTCTTTCTTCTTAACCAACAGCACTGGTGCACCCCATGGCGACACACTTGGAAGAATAAACCTCTTATCAAGCAGATCTTCAATTTGACTCTTCAACTCTTTCAATTTCGATGCGGACATACGATATGGAGTCATCGATATCAGATTAGTTGTAGGAACCAAATCAATCGTAAACTCCAATTCCCGTTCCGGCGATAAATCTCTTATCTCATCAGGGAAAACTTCCGGAAAATCACGAACAATTGGTAAAACAACAATTTCTTCACTCTCACCAATACTCAAAGTTGCCAACAACATAAACACCTTTGCACCATCTTGCACCGCCTCCTTCACTTGCTTAGCCGTCATAAACAAATCCCCTTCTTTGTCAGATTCAGGGAAAATAACTGTTTTGTAAAAACAGTTAATATAAACACGGTTGAACCTCAACCAATTCATTCCAAGAATGATATCAATTCGGTCTAAGTGAAGACACACTAAGTCAACTCCAAAATCTTTACCAAAAATACTCAACGGACAATTCAAGCACACATACTGGGTAGTTATCGAACCCATAGCAGGAGTGTCAATAACCATACCGCCACACATAACAGACAACTTAAAACTTAATCTCTTAACACAATCCAAAGAAATAAAAGAATGCGTAGCTCCGGTATCAATTATAGCAATCAAAGGTATACCATTAATGAAGCACGTACCTCAGATCAGTCGATCATCACTAGCAGTTTCTGATCCAGATAGAGCAAACACTTTTCCGCTCCCTTGCATCTTCTTCGGCTTATCACACTTTGTACTAATGTGCCCTTGCTCACCACAATTGTAGCAAGTCACATTTTCACCGCTTCTGCACTCTATAGCTTTGTGGCCTGGCTTACCACACTTAAAACACTTCAACCCAACACCTTTGCATTCAGGAGCACGATGTCCCGCTTAACCACAATTATAACATCTTACTGGAGTAGAGGTTCCTCCCCCACTTGGCTTCTTACCATAATCAGCTCTTTGTTTCCCTTTATCTATAGGAGTCACATAAGGTTTCCCTTGAAATTGACCCTTTCCCTTCTTATCACCCAAATTCTTGTAGTGGCTAGACCGAGCCCTACTATCCTCGTCATAAATCCTACTCTTCTTTACCAACTCAGAAAATCGCCTGATCTCCTGATATCCGACAGCTTGTTTGATCTCCGGCCTCAAACCATTTACAAATTTGAGACACTTAGATCTCTCAGCATTAACGGTGTTGTAGTGAGGACAAAACTTAATCAACTCTTCAAATCTTGCCGTATACTCGGCCACAATAGAGTTACCTTGCTTCAACTCTAGGAACTCGATTTCTTTCTTCCCACGCACATCTTCTGGAAAATACTTCTCCATAAATGTCTCTTTAAAAAGATCCCAAGTAATCACCATCCCATTCTCCTCAAACCTTTGGCGAGTATTACCCCACCAATCCTCTGCTTCCTCCTCCAGCATATGGGTGTCAAACTGCACCTTCTGAGCATCCGAACAATTCATAATTCGGAAGATCTTTTCTATAGCCTTCAACCAAACCTGTGCTTTGTCAGGCTCATGGGTTCCTTTGAACACTGGCGGATTATTCCTTTGGAACCTTCCTAAAGCACAGAATTCATTATCTGCTTGATTCCTAACATTCAAACTGGCTTGAGGGTTTTGCTCGATCGCTCCAGCCAATCTAGTCAAAGCCTCCGCAATCGCCTCGTCGTTCCTACCAGCCACCATTGTTCTGTATCTCAACAACAGAACTCACAAGGTCAAACGATATCGATAGTGTCACACACAATCAGATATACAAAGGGAATAAACAAGTTAACAACTTGGCCAACTGGCCGACCTGCTCTGATACCACTTAATGTAACACCCCCTTCTATACCCCCAAAATAATGCAATTAAACACTTAATCACATATACAAAATTCATCAGAGTATATTTATAACATGGTATAAAGAGGCGCATCACATTATTCACGAAACGACAACATAAATAATAATATTCATAAAGAGATAAAACAAAAGGGGTAAATCTCAACTAAAAGTAAAGCATAACTCTTAGAGTCTACATATTAATGTTTTGATTGAAGCGGAAGACTAGAACATTGAATTACTTAAGAGATGATATAATAGAAGTACGCATCATCAAGTTGTTCATAGTATCATTCATATTTTACAAACATCATCAGCTGATACATATACAATGTATCACAAAAGAATACTCTACAAGCCTAGCTACCCGATGTTACATATCAGAGCAACCGACTCAAAAGAATGAAGCTATACTTCACCAAAAGAAAACCTCCAGCAATACTAATCTGCAATGCCTCATAGAGCATTATAAAACAGCAGAAGGGTGAGAAATATTATCATAATAACCAATGCATATAATTATATATACACACATAACATAAAACATACATACATTACATTTCTCACCACAATCCATTTAACCCATATACATAGTCCATACGCAATCATATTTCATATAATAATGACATTCATGCTATGTGACTCAATACGACTCAATGCAAACTTATGCCATGTGGTACCAACACTTGTTATCTTTTTTCGGTTTACATTAAACTGGGTCCACTCTTCTAGACCGATAACCACCAAAAGCCCGTCCTCTAAGCTTTCAAACCCACTCTTCTAGGCTTGGGACAAGTCACTAGTCTCCACGAAACTAGCAAGCATTGCCTCTTGACTAAATGATGCATATGCAATCAACAATTCAATTCACTTAAGACCGACATCTTAATCTCATGCATTCAAATAATTCATATCTGCAAGAATTATCACAACGATTGCACACACAACATATTCATACATATCATCAATATATTAAAAAACAATGCACACATATACACAATATGTTCTCATGCATTCTCAATACATTTTTAATCACACTAAACAATGTATAACATTCGTCAAAAGACCATAATTCAATTAATTCAACAATCTAGGATTCACGCCATAAGGCTACCCACAGTAAAATATATCCCGGCGTAATCGACACCTCGAGCATGGAAATAATCAAAGTTAAGTCGGAAATCCGACCTCTGATGGAAACATTAAAGAAAAACACATCCTGTCACGTTCGCTACTCTGCTCGCTTAGCGAGCTTCTAGCGAGTATTCGCTACTTGTTCGCCCAGGGAACAAGCTCGCAAAGGCAAACAGAAGCTTCTGACTTCGTTCGCTACCTCGCTCGCTCAGCGAAGGCCTAGAGAACCTTCACTACCCCCTTCGCTACCAGTGAACACCATAAAATGCATTTTGTCCAAGTCTGGGACCGTTCGCTACTGGCTCGCTCCCAGCTCGCTCAGCGAACACGCTAGCGAATGTCTGCAAACTCAGAATTTGTTGCTGTCCAACTCCCACCAAACTCTCCAAAACCAATCGATTCTCACCGAACAAGTTCTGTAATCTTAGTCTAATATCCTCCCGACTAAATACTACCATTTATTCTCATTTTCCACCGTGAAAACTCTGATTCTACCGATTAATCCGCTTATGCCCTAAAATGGAAGTTGTAGAAAAACATCCAATACTCTAACCCAAGCATACATATTCATACACATTGTTAAGATGATGATATTTCACACCCTTACCTTGATTAATCCAAAGCTTGAGAGTTGTTCTTGATGATTCTAAGTTCTTCCCTCTTCTTCTTCTCTTTTCTCCTCTTTCTCTATTCTTTCCTTTTTATTTCTATCTTTTTCTTTTCTTTCCACTCTCCTCTTAATATGTCTTTCTCTTATAATTCCCTCCAACATATAATAATTCATTTAATTAATTACCCATCAATTAAATAATTCTCATTAACCCATTAATTAATGCAAATAATTAACTAATGAAAAATAGGGTTGTTACAGTTTTCCCACATGCCTTCACTTGATTCACTAATCAAGTAGTTATAATTATGAAATCGTTGATCTTCTCCTTTTCCTCCCTTTTTATTAATTTAAGTTAACGCTTGTGAGTTTGTAACCTCGCCACCTTCGCCTTGCCAGCCTCTGCGTATGCCATCTCTAAGATTTCCAACGCTTTCTTTGATGATTCACAATCACCAACTTTCTTAAAGTTATCACCACCCACTCATTGGATAAAAATAACACTTTAAGTCTTTCTTCTTATCTTCCTTATGTGTTTCTTGCTATGCGCCCGTTGCACCTTAGACAAGAGAATTCACCTCGTTCTTTATCACTTCAAGAACATCTTGGTAGCCAAACAACACTTTCATTTGTTTGCATCATTTATCATAATTCTTCGTATCAAGGATGGGTAGATTTTCAGGGATTCTTTCATTGGAGACAAAAATCATGTTGCACACTAGGTATTTGTTGATCAAAACTAGACTCTTGATGCCAAATGTTAGAACTTGGAATCATAAGATTGGTGAATAATGGAGAAATTAGAGTGTGGAAAGTGAGAGAGAAATTGAGAAAGAAAATTGATTGAGGGTGAGAATATTTTTGTTATCATGGATGATGATGCCTCCAAGGAATTTATTCAAACTTACAAGTTGATTGGGAGACAAGTTACATAAGTAAAATAATAGGAAAAACAAAATTCTCTGACCTGTAACCAGTTACAACAAACCTGTAATCGATTATAGTTGAAATAAAATAGAAATTCGGTAACCGATTACTACGAATGTGTAACCGATTACACCAACCTCAAAAACACTTTTCGTCTGCTTATTTGACTTAATTTTATACCTGTAACTGTTTACACACTCGTGTTAACCACTTACGAAAATTGAATTAGTAAGAAATTCTTAACACCATATACTGGTGGTTTGATTTAATTAAGATAAAATAATAGAATTGTTTTTATTTTGTATGGGTGATTCAATTATGGCTCTGATCTTTATTATAGAAGGTTAACACTCTTTGATTCAATAGGTGACGAGGGAAGAAGTTATTTATGCGTTGAATCAAATGCACCTTTTCGAAGTGCTTAGCTCTGAGTGATTCAAGGTTATTTTCTTCAATCAATTTCGGCATTTAATTGTAAATGACATTGTACAACTTATATCAGATGCTTTTGTGGCACATAATTTTCATTCCTCACTTTCTAAGACTTTTATCGCTTTAATTCTCAAGGTATATTACCCTCAAAATTTTAAGGAATTCATGTTCATTAGCTTGTGCAACACTATTTACAAGCTTATTCCGAAGATTATGACTAACAAATTGTATCCTTATCTAAATTAGATAGTTGGACCATTCCAGAGTAGTTTTTTGCCTGGTAAAGGGACAATTCAAAATGTCATTATCCTCCAAGAAATAATTCATTTTATGCGTAAGTCTAAAATGGAAAAAAAAACTGACATAGTGTTCAAAATAGATCTCGAAAAGGCCTATGGTCATTATTAATTATAATTTCTTGGAATTTTGTTTGAATCGAAATAAACTTCCTCCCATTACTATAAAGTTGATCTTGCAATGTGTAACTAGATCCTCTGTGTCTATTCTTTGGAATGAGATACGACTATCAAATTTTGGTCCAACTAGAGGATTATGACAAGGTTATCTCATAATGGACCCCCTCTATAACAAATTACCTCGTCTTTTTGTTATCCGCATGAAATTCTTGTCGTAGACAATCATCGGGGCAGTCGATGAAGGCAATTGGAAACCTGTCAGGTTATCTCGTAATGGACCCCCTTTATCACATTTTTTTATGATGTTATTCTTTTTGCGAAGGTTACTAAATCCAAGGCAGGGATGATTTATGCTATCTTGAATCATTTTTCTATGTTCTATTACCTTAAAAAAGAATGTTGCTAAATAAAATGTGTTCTTCTTCGCTATCACTAATAGTAGTAAAATGGATTTAAATGTCTACGACACAAGTATCAAACACACTCTTACTCTAGATAAGTTATTAGTTTTCCCTATGTTGCATGGTCGTCTTCAACACAAGGACTTTGAGTTCCTATAGAAGAAAAATAGACAGAGGTTAGCATCTTGGCAACCTAAATTATTAAACAAGGCTCGTCTTTTGACTCTGGTTAGATGTATTTTGAACTCCATCCCAAATTAGTATATACAAGTGGCCTGGCTACCTCGGGCAACTGGTAATTTTATTGATGAGAAGGCTGAGAATTTTTTGTGGAAAGGTAATTCGAACTTTGGTGTGCATTTCGTTGGCTGAAATAAAATCACTTTGCCATAAAATATGGGTGGTCTTTGGATCCAAAAAGTAAAAGAGGTCAATACTTCTATGTTGGAGAAGCTGGTTTGGAGTCTCCACCAAAATTGTGATTTTCTATAAGTCCAAGTTTTGAAGTAGAAGTACATCAATAAAAAAATATTCCTTAATATGAAAAAGAAATCGAGATCAACTACTTAGAATAAAATAATAAAAACTCTTTCTTCACTAAAAAGATGGTTTTAAATTTAAATTGGAGGTTGAAAATTCCTCTTTCTAGTTTTCTATTTGGTCTGAGGTAAAAAAAATTAACAGACCAAGTTTTCTCTGTGGTGGTATCCACAATCTAAAAATGTAATTGAATAAAAGAGAATTAAAATTTCGATTCACAGTTCACTATATATTAGAATCCCTTCGATTGTTTATTACACTTGAAAACACTTCCTACTTATTTAAAAACTGCAAGAAGAGTTAAGAAACAAGAGAAGCTTGTAAGAAAAAGAAAAAGATGCTAATTGTGAATTTGTGGCTGAGAATGTTTTGGTACGAAGACTTGTGGCTTAAAAGAAATCCATCTAAATCTGAAAATGGATTGGTCCACGTGGCATTGTGGGTCCCACTTGAGATCGATTTCGTGGTCTAGATTGTAGATCCCATTTATGGAAAGACTTTAATGTTATGCTTTGAAAAATCACGTTGGAGATGTTGTTAGGCATGTGTAGCCTACTGTTTTGTTTCATGCGGCAGTGGATGATTCTGGATAATATTTGGGAAAATTTGGGATTATGTAGTTTTGTTAGTTATTAAATCATGTTTGCAAAATAAATTTAAAGCTAAGTCCACAAATTATAATCAAATAACAAAATTCATAAATTTATAATGGTTATTGTTGTTAGGTTTATATGGAATAAAAGAATTAAAATTAAGAATTTATTTTAAAATGATTAAATATTAGGTACTAATAAATTATTGAATGGTAAATATGCAATAATAATTAAAAATTATGTTATCAATTTAGAATCACAAGATT
This sequence comes from Lathyrus sativus, assembly GCA_963859935.3. Taxonomy (NCBI): domain Eukaryota; kingdom Viridiplantae; phylum Streptophyta; class Magnoliopsida; order Fabales; family Fabaceae; genus Lathyrus; species Lathyrus sativus. Next base: position 98,913,449 of record OZ012738.1, on the reverse strand, counting down.
GATGAATAATATAGTAATTAGAATGTGGAAAGAAGAGAAAAATTGATTGAGTGTGAGAATATTTTTGTTATTATAGATGAGAATGTCTAGACATTTATACAAACATTACAAGTTGATTAAAACACAATTTATATAAGCCAAAGAAAAAAAAAACAATACTCAAACATGTAATCAATTACACAAAATCTGTAATGGTTACAATTGAAATAAAACAAAAATTAACTAACATTGGTAACCGCTCCAACGCTATAATCATTTTTTCTTTAACTTATTTGACTTATTTTGACACTTGTAACAGTTTACACACCCATGTTAACTGGTTGCAACACTTGAATTACTAAGAAATTCTTAACACACCACCTTAATTTAAGTGCTTCAAGTCTTTCATGTCTATGTTCATCTTCTAACTCTTGAACACTTCAATTGTGACTCCATTGATCAACAAATCAACAACTTGTTTTTCACTTTGACAATATCTCAATCTTAATCTCGCTTCACTAAGAAGTTCCCTCAAGTAGTGAAACCTCATCTCAGTGTGTTGACTCCTCCCATGTGCAATCAAGTTCTTAGCAATATTAATCGTGGAAACGTTATCAACTAGAAGCGTAACTGCATCACCTTCATTGCTGCCCAGCTCTTTTAATAGATTTATTAGCCACAAGGCTTGACATGCACATAACGAAGCAGCAATGTACTCGATCTTATAAGACGAGAGTGTAATTACTAGTTCCTTCTTCCAACACCATGAGATTGGTGTTCCGTCGAACATAAAGATGTATTCAGTGGTATACTTTCGATCATCTTTATCTTCGCACCAATTGGAATTGGTAAAATTAAGCAAAATTCATTTTTTGCATGTGTCTGCTGGGGAAAGAGAATTTCATATCCAATCGATCCTTTGACGCATCTTAGAATCCTCTTTACTGCTGTCAAGTGAGACACCTTCGGTCTCTTTATGAATCTACTCGCAATACCGACACTAAACGCTAAGTCTAGTCGCATATTGCACAAGTAACACAAGGATCCAATCAACCTCTTATATTAGGTTGGATCAACATCTTACTCATCCTCTTACTCTTTGACAATTGTAGCCTCGGTTCAGTTGAAGTAATTGCAGCATTACAATGCTCCATTTAAAACTTCTTCAATATCTCAAGCACATACCTTCTTTGGTGCATGAGCAGACCCTTTTTGGACTTATGAAACTCAATGCCTAGGAAGTATGTCATGAGGCCAAGGTCAGTCATCTCAAATTATTTCATAAGTTCACTCTTGAACTTAGAAATGCATTTTCTGTTACTACTCGTTATCAATAAGTCGTCTACATATAGACTAAAGATAATCACTCATTCACTTGTATCCGTTTTCACATACACGCCATGCTCAGATACACATTTCTTGAAGTCAACCTCCTTCAGAAAACCATCTATACTTTTGTTCCAAGCTCTTGGAGCTTGCTTCAAACCGTACAACGCTTTCTTAGACTTGTAGAACTTTAGTTTTTGGTTTCTCACAACAAAACCATGGGATTATTCTACATACACCTCTTCTTTGAGCGGTCTATTCAAAAATGTAAATTTGACGTCCATTTGATAGATGGGCCAATTGTTGTTATTCGCAATACCAACAACTAACCTAATGGTTTCAATCCTAGCAGCCAGTGTGAATACCTCTTCAAAATCTATGCCTTCTCTTTGCAAGAATCCCTTAACAACTAATCAAGCCTTATGCTTGATTATTTTACCCTTGGGATATTCCTTCACTTTGAATACCCATCTCACACCAATTGACTTCTTCCTATCTGGTAGATCAACCAACTCCCAAGTATTGTTCTTCTCAACGGATTACAGTGCCTCCTTTATAACATAAATCTATTTTGGATCAGTTAAAGCCTCTTCCGTTTTAACGGGTTCGAATTCGGCCATAAGGGAAAAATGGAAGAAATCACCATCATCATTGACTTTTTTTAATCTCAAAACAGCTCACAATCTTGGAGTCTTTGAGACGAGCTTCTTTGCCTTGTTGATCTTCACACATTCTCTTTAATTCGGGATTCGACGACGGGAATTTTTACACTTCCCAATTCTACAAAATCTGAAATTTCAAAGTTGTAACTGGTTACAACTTTTACGTAACTGGTTACAAGCATATGCAATTGCTTTATCTTGTTAAAAATGACATCTCGGCTGATCACAACCCTCATATATGTTGCATCATCAACTCTCCCTTATCATCCAACTTCTTCCTAAGCTGACGAACATGTCGTTACGCTACTGAACTAAAAAATCTCAAATGATTCAGGTTAGGTTTGAATCTCGATTATGCTTCCTCCGGTGTTACCTTCTCAAGCTTCTTTTTCAGAAACCTATTCAACAAATAGGCAGTTGTGGATACTGCTTCTCTTCATAACTCTTTTGATAAGTTCTTCCCCTTTAACATGTATCTTACCATGTTCACAATTGGTCAATTCTTCCTTTTGGAAACACCATTTTGCTGCGTTGTATAAAGTGGTACAACCTTATGTATTGTCCCTTTTTGATGTACAAAACCTCTCAAAGTATTTTGATATATATTCGCCTCAATCATCCGTTTTGAGCACTTTGAGCTTGTGGTCGCTTTGCCTCTCAACCATGGACATGAAATTTTTAAACACTTCGAATACATCATCATTGTCTTGATTTAGGTATGTCCATAGGTTTCTACTATGATCGTCAATGAATGTGAAAAAATATCTATTGCCACCAATAGAATCTACTTGCATCAGCCCATGCACATCTGAATACACCACCTCAAGGTTATTCTTGGTTCCAAAATCTACATCCTTATTGAATATACCCTTATGTTGCTTCTCTTGCACACATTCTTCACAAATTTCATCCGATATGTTGATCAAAGGAAACCTCATTACCATTACGTTCTTTTTTAAGTCTTTGAGATCTCAGAATTGAAAGGCCTAAAACAGTATTGTCATATCCACTCATCTCGACTTGCCATTGTAGCAAGACGTCTATGCTCCATAACCTTTAGTTCAACCTTGAAGGTTCTATTGGCAGCCGTATGAGCTTTTAGACCAAAATCTTGTTTTCATCCATAACGCGTAGCCCCTTGTTTTCCATGTGAATCATGTAACCCTTCTTAAGCAATTGACCAATACGCAGAAGGTTACATTTAATTCGTAAAATGGATAATACATCTTTGATCAAGGAATGTCCACCATCCCTTCTCATGATCAAAACATCACCGACCCCATCGGCCAATAGAGTGGTGTCATTTGTGAACTTCACTTTATTCTTCATGACACGATTGATTTGAACAAACTAATTCTTCCTCCTTGTCATATGAGTAGAGCACCCGGATTCCAAATAACAATCCTCCCTGAACTGAACTAAACCTTTCGTATACATCATGACATTTTCTTCTGTCTATAACTGATTACATCTTTTACATAATCGGTTACAACATGCATATATCGCGCAACCTATTGCTGATGCATTCCCCTTCCGTGATCATGACCAAAAATGTATTCTCCTTGTCAAACTCTTGCATTGCAAGCTTGGATTCATCTTCTTAAGGTTACTTCTTGTTCATATTACATTATTTTGTAAAATGATCTAACCTTAGACAATTAAAGTATTGCACCTTACTTTTGTCAAACTTCTTCCTTTCACCTTTAAAGTTGCCTTGACCACCATTTTTGTTGCAGATGCTCTCACCCCTTTGACAAGTCTAATTCTTGGAACTTTAGGACTCTCTTCCACTAACATTCTGAAAATTCTCTTTACTCTTCATGTGCCATTTTCCTTTCGACCTCTTGTCCTTCTCGTTGAAGCGAGCTTGCAGAGCAATCTTCGTCTTTGTCTTATCATTATTTCTCTCCTCCATCATTTACTCATGAGCCTTAATATAGATTTGCAACTCCTATATTTCTCATTATCGCAAGATCATTCGATTCCTCAATCGCTACAACCATGTTATCAAATCCTGGCGTTAAAGAACACAAGATTTTCGTGACAACATACTAATTCATGACTGTTTTTCCACATGCCTTCACTAGATTCATTAATTGAGTGATTCTAGTTGTAAAATTGTTGATCGTCTCCTTTTCCTCCATTTTTATAAATTCAAGTTAACTTGTGAGTTTTTAACCTCTTCACCTTTGCCTTGTCAGCCCCTGCGTATGCCTTCTCTAAGATTTCTCACGTTTTCTTCGACGATTTGCAATCACCAACTTTCTCAAAGTTATCACCATCCACACATTGATGGATCAAAAATATCCCCTTGAAAATTTTCTTCTTATCTTCCATATGCGTTACTCGTTGTGCATCTGTTGCACCTTTGATAAGAGGATTCACCCTGTTCATGATCAATTCAAAAACATTTTGGTAGTCAAATAACACTTTTATTTGTTTGCACCATTTATCGTAATTATTCGCATCAAGGATGGGTAGGTTTGCAGGGATTCTTTCATTGGAGACAAATTTATGTTGCACACTAGGTGTTTGTGGATCAGAACTAAACTCTTGATTCTATATATTAGAACTTGGAACCACTAGATTGGTGAATAATGGAGAAATTAGAGTGTGTAGAGGGAGAAATTGATTGAATGTGAGAATATTTTTGTTATCATAGATGAGGATGTCTCCAAATCATTTATACAAACATTTCAAATTAATTAGGACACAAGTTATATAAGCCAAATAACAGAAAAACAATTCTAGGACCTATAATCGGTTACACAAAACCTGTAATTAATTACAACTGAAATAAAATAGAAATTAACTACCAGTAGATTACCCTCAAAATTCTAAGGAATTCACGCTCATTAGCTTGTACAACACTATTTACAAGTTTATTACAAGATTATGGTTAACAAATTATGTCTTTATCAAAATCAAATAGTTGGACCATTCCATAGTAGTTTTTTTCTTGGTAAATGGACAATTGATAATATCATTATCCTCTAAGAAACAATTCATTCTAGGTGTAAATCTAAAATGAAAAAAGCTGACATGTTATTCAAAATAGATCTTGAAAATGCCTATGATCATTGTTAATTAGAATTTCTTGGAATTTTGTTTGAAGTGTAACAAATTTCCTCTCATTACTATAAAGTTGATCATGCACTGTGTATCTAGATCCTCTATGTCGATTCTTGGAATGAGAGGCAACTATCAAATTTTGGTCCGACTAGAGGACTGTGACAAGCTGACCCGTTTTTCACCTTATGTCTTTGTTACCCGTATGAAATTCTTAATGCATACAATCATCGGAGAAGTCGATGAAGACAATTAGAAACTTGCCAGATTATCTCATAATGGAACCCCTCTATCACATTTAGTTTTTGCTGATGATGTTGTTCTTTTTGCGCAGGTTACTAACTCCAGGGCAAGGATGATTTATGATATCTTGAATCATTTTGCCATGTTTTTTGGCCTTAAAGTGAATGTTGCTAAATCAAATGTGTTCTTCTCCGCTCCCACTAATAGGAGTAAAATGGATTTAAATGTCTCCGACGAAAGTATCAAGCAAACTCTTACCCTAGATAAGTACTTGGTTTTCCCTATGTTGTATGGTCGTCTTCAACACAAAGACTTTGAGTTCCTAGAGGAGAAAATTAGTAAGAGGTTAGCATCTTGGCAACCTAAATTGTTAAACAAGGCTCGTCATTTGACTCTGGTTAGATGTGTTATGAACTTCATCCCAAATTATTATATACAAGTGGCCTGACTACCTCAACCAACTTGTAATTTTATTGATAGGATGACTAGGAATTTTTTTTGAAAAGGTAATTCGAACTCTGGTGTGCATCTCGTTGGCTGGAATAAAATCACTCAGCCAAAAAATATGGGTGGTATTGGTATCTAGAAAGAAAGAGAGATCAATACTTCTATGTTGGATAAGCTGGTTTGGGGTCTCCGTCGAGATTGTGTTTTCCTATATGTCCAAGTTTTGAAGCTTAAGTATATAAGTGAGGAAATGTTCATTAATATGAAAAAGAAATCAAGATCAATTACTTGGAATAAAATTATGAAAACTTTCTCTGCTTTAAAAGATGGTTTTGAATTTAGATTGGAGAATGAAAACTCTTATTTCTAATTTTTCATTTGGTTCAAGATAGGAAAATTAGTGGAGCAAGTTTTCTATGTGGATATCACAATCTTGAAATGTATGTGAATGATGTTTATTTGAATGAGAATTGAAACTTCAATATATTATATATTATTATTCTTTAAGTTGTTTGTGAATGCTTGAAAGCACTTCATATTTGTTTGAATTCGCTAGTGCTTGATCGATTGATCTGAAAATAAAATATTAAATCATATTAAAATCTATAATAGTTAAGAAACAAAAGAGATTAAAAGGAAAAATATGCTTCTTGCAAGTTTGTGGCTTAGAATGTTTTGATATGAAGATTTGTGGCTTAAAAGAAATCCATCTAAATCTAAAATTGGATTGGTCCACCTGGCGTTGTGGGTCCCATTTGAGATTGATTTCGTGGTCTGTATTGTAGATCCTATTTATGGAAAGACTAATGTTAAGTTATGCTTTGAAAATCACGTTCTCCATATGTACCCTACTGTTTTGTTTCACGCGGCAGTGGTTGATCGTAGATAATATTTGGGAAATTTTGATGGGAAAAAGTCTATATTACTAAATTAGATGATAATATGAGTTTTTAATAGTTATTGTTATTGTGGTTATGGATACAAAAATTAAAATTATTATTTTTGTAAATAATTAAATATTAAATATTATCAGATTATTGAATGATAAATATGTATTAATAAAAATCATGTTACCGTATACTTTTATGTATTATGGTGGTTTGGTTTAATTAAGATAAAAGGAGATTTTAGAGTGATCCAATTATGGCGATGAGTTTTATTATTGAAGTCTAACACTCTTTATCTCAAAAGGTGATGAGAAAAGAAATTATTTATGCTTTGAATAAAATGCGCTTTTTTAAATAGTCATGACAAAAAAATTCGGACTCGTCCTGAAAATAGCGGGGAAAACCCGGTTTGAGTGGGTACGGGTGCAGGTGCGGGGAAAACCCGACTTTTAATTACAGGGGCGGGTACGGGTGCTGGAAGACACTAAGACCCGCCCGCACCCGATCTCGCCCCGCCCCCGAATAATGCATTTTAATTTAATTCTCTTATTTTATTATTTTAATATTCATTTATTAATTATATTTTTAATTAAATTATTAACACCTTTATTGCAACTAAAATAATTAAATCAAATTAATATTTATTTATTAATTAAAATTTTAATTAAATAAATAATTAATTTATTAAAATAATCAAATTTTAAATAAATTATTAATTTTTATTGCAATTAAAAAGAAATTAAATTTTTTTCGGGTGGGGGCGGGGCGGGTGACAGTGCACCCGTTCTCTATTGGGGGCGGGTCTGTGCGGTAAATTTTTACCCCCGATTGGGTTTGGGGGCGGGGGCGAGTGTGTTACATGGAGGCGGGTGCGGGTGCGGGTATAGTAAAATCCGCCCCCGACCCGCCCCGTTTCCATCCCTACTTTTAAAGCGTCTAATTCTCATGGATTTAATGGTGTTTTCTTCAAACAATTTTGGTATTTAGTTAGAAATGACATTGTTTAACTTATATTAGATACTTTTGTGACACGTAGTTTTCACTCCTCTCTTTTTGAGACTCTTATCGCATTAATTCCTAAAGTAGAATTTTCTCAAAGTTTTAAGGAATATATGCTAATTAGCTCATGCTACACTATTTAAAAGCTTATTACAAAGATTATGGTTAACAGATTGTTTTCTTATCTAAATCAGATAGTTGGACCAATCCATAGTAGTTTTTTGTCCGGTAAAGGGACAATTGAAAATTTCATTATCCTCTAAGAAGCAATTCATTCTATTCGTAAATCTAAAATAAAAAAAGTTGCCAGGTGTTCAAAATAGATCTTGAAAATGCATATGATCATGTTAATTAGGATTTCTTGGAATTTTGTTTGAAGCAAAACAAATTTTCTCTTATTACTTTAAAGTTGATCATGCACTGTGTAACTAGACCCTCTATGTCTATTCTTTGGAATGGAAGACAACTACCAAATTTTGTTCCGACTAGAGGATTACAACAAGGTGACCCCCTTTCACCTTGTCATTTTGTTATCTGCATGAAATTCTTGTCGTATACAATCATCAGGGCAGTCGATGAAGACAATTGGAAACCTGTCAGGTTATCTCTTAATGGACGCCCTCTATCACATTTATCTTTTGCTGATTATGTTCTTTTTTTTTGCGAAGGTTACTAACTCCAAGGTAAGAATCTTTTCTAATATTTTGAATTGTTTTGACATGTTTTTTTGGTGTTAAAGTGAATCTTGCTAAACCAAAGGTGCTCTTCTCCGCTACCACTAAGAGGAGTAAAATATATTTAAATGTCACCAAAACAGGTACCAAGCGAACTCTTATTCTAGATAAGTATTTGGTTTTCCCTATATTGCATAGGCATTTTCAACACAAGGACTTTGAGTTATTATAGGAAAAAACCAGTCAGAGGTTAGCATCATAGCAACATAAATTTTTAAACAAGGCTCGTCATTTAACTTTGATTAGGTATGTTTTGAACTCCATCCCAAATTATTATATGCAAATCGCCTGGCTACCTCTGCCAACTTATGATTTTACCGATAGTATGACTATGTATTTTTTTATGGAAAGGTAATTCAAACTCTAGTGTTCATCTTGTTGGATGGAATAAAATTACTAAGCCCAAAAATCTGGGTAGTTTTAGGATCCAGAAAGAAGAGAGGTCAATACTTCTATGCTGGGTAAATTGGTTTGCGTACTCTGTCGAGATTGTGATACCCTATGGGTTCAAGTTTTGAAGCATAAGTACATTAGTGAGGAAATGTTCCTTAATATGAAAAAGAAATCGGGATCAGTTACTGGGAATGAAATTACGAAAAATCTCTCTAGTCTTAAATATGGCTTTGAATGTAGATTGGGGGATGAGAACTCCTCTTTCTGGTTTTCCATTTAGTATGGGGTAGGAAAATTAGCGGAGCAAGTTCTTTATGTGCGTATCCACGATCTGGAAATGCAAGTGAATGATGTTTACTTAGATGGGAATTGGAATTTTAATTCATTATATACTAATATTCCTTCGGTTGTTTCTGACCGCCTGAAAGCGTTTCCCATTTGTTTGAATTTTCTGGTACTTGATTGGTTAACCTAGAAAGGTAATTTAGATGGTACCTATTATGCTCAATATGATTATAACTCACTAAACAAACTTGATTTTATCCATAATACAATAGAGAATAACTGTTAGAAGTGGGTGTAGCATATTCCTGCTCTCGGGAAGGTGAAATTCTTCATTTAGACGACTTTACATAGGTCCCTTCATACGAGATCATTGTTGTTTCATCGTGATATACTCCAAAAAAATATGTGTCCTATATGCAATCAGGACGCTGAGACAACTCTACACTGCCTAAGAGACTGTGAATTTGCTACTCGCTTTAGAAATTTATTGGCTTATTGGACCAACAATTCTTCCAATTGGATAGTTTATATAACTGGATTAGACATGGTGTCGATGGTTGCTATGTCTTTTTGGCTGCTTGCTGGTGGTTGTGGTGCGCTAGGAACAAACAGTGTCTTAAAAATGAAATGGCATGTTCCTATACTTTGAAACTCATCATAATGAATCATGTTAATATATTAGCTAAATATTTTCTTAAGCATAATTTGTTTCATCTAACGAGAACGATCATGTTAAATGCATACAAAGGTTGAATGTTGATGACAGTAGCCTCGATAATTCCGACGTCTCACGTTTTGGTGGATTAATTAAAAATGCTGATGGTGCTTGGGCTCACGGTTTTGCGGGTAATATTTGTTATTTAAACATCCTTCATGATGAGCTAATGACGCAATATCATGGTTTGGGTATGGCATGGGAACCTGACATTAAAGACATGGCGTGTTATTCTGATTCAAACTTTGCTATCAAGCTTATCTTATAGTCTGTTAATGTTTGACACCACTATGTCGCGATTATTTACAATATTAAAGAGCTTCTCTCTAGGAAATGACGAGTTCAAATATTTCATATTTCTAAGAATGAGAATGCTTGGGCTGACAATCTGATGCAGTGTACTAGTCTTTTACAGAACCTCGTGTTAAAATCATCGCTATTTTATTTGCTGAAGTTAATGAGACTTTATTTTCTAAATAAATTTGTTTCTTTTTCTTTTCCTGCTTATATAAAAAGGATGGAGTTTTATTTGTTTGATTTTGCGACCATAAAAGCAAAATTACATTCATCTCATTCATAATCGCTTGATAGATTTTATTCTTCTATATTTTAAGAATATGCCAAGATACAAATAAATCAATTTAAAGTGTAGATTTACATAAGCCTAGTGCTTCACTTGAAAGTGGCTATGGAAGCTTTGTCTATATTTATAAACATTTAACTCTTTCAATTATGTTATGGCCACATTTACATTATTAAAGTTCATTGTTTTTTTTACGGCAAAGAATCTGGGTTCCTCTTTTTCTATGTGTTTTTCTAGTGCACTCATCTTTTACTCTACCGTATTTCTTTTTTTAAGAATTAGGTATTAAATCCATTCTTTATCCAATCACATTGGGATAAGGTCAATCACTCACACTTGTTTTCTTTTTCTTTCTTTTAAGTAATGTGGAGACTCCCATTTAAAGAGGGACCCATCTAAGTACCAAAACAACTTGTAACAAGAGGCCAAACGAAAGATGCTTTATTAAGAATTCGTGGCTGAAAATGTTTTGTGCAAATATTTGTGATCTCAAGCTCTCCATCTAAATCTCATATACTATTGGTCCACGTTGCAATGTGGGTCCCATTTTAGATCTCAACAACTTGGATTTCGTGGCCTAAAATGAAGATCTCACTTCCCCAGATAAGTTGAATATGCTTTGAAAATATATCATGTTCTCAATCTTGATACTAGTTGATTGTGGATAATTTTTTTTTGTGTAAAATGTGTGTTTGGTGAATTTTTCACCCAAATAACCATATTTTTACACCATATATCTTAAATTACTCAATATTTCAACATATATTTTAAATTAATTAACTTTTACGTTTTTTTTAAATAATAAGGAAGCGCTATTGCTGTTGACTCCTCCCTTATAAATTATAGGGGGGCGCCATCCAGGTTGGAGGCACCTTATAATTTATAAAGGGGGCGCCATCCCCTTTGACTCCTCCCTTAAATTCGAATTTTGAAAATAATTTTTAAATATATATTAAATTTAAAAATATTTAATAAATAATATTTAATAATTAAAAATATTTAAAAAATAATAGTTTTATAAATAATAATTTCTGAATAATTTTTATATATTTAACAATTAATAAATAATAAATAATAAATAATTTCATTAATAAATTCTAAATAATAAATAAAAATTATTCACAAATAATAATCTCAGTTGTATCTAGAAATATTCAAAATTAGAAAAACAAAAATTTATATTATGCTATTAATAGGGTGATTTTTATGTCCGGATACAAGTGGTAACACTCTTCACTCTATGTACTTAGCTTTATTAAATGATATAGATAAAATAAAAACATATAGTTGGGGTCCGCTACACTATTTAGATGATGTACACTCAAAAACCTACCTATTTAGAATATACTCTCCTTGAATATTATTAGAAAATACTAAATATTATTTTTGAAGGCATGGGCGGACACGTCTACATGGACCGAAGTCATGCAATTGCTTGATGACAACACAATGGACCCGACTCCACAACAAAGACCACCAAAAAACGTACGTAATCGAGGATGCGGTACAGACAGACATTTAAACCGACCTAGTCTTAGAAATTAGTGTACCATATCTCTCATATGTACCCATTTGTGATTAAATGAAAATTGTAATTATTATTTAATATTAAATTTATTAAATACAATTTAATTTTTATTTATTATTTGGAATTTATTAATGAAATTATTAATTATTAATTATTTATTAATTGTTAAACATATAAAAATTATTTAGAAATTATTATTTATAAAATTATTAATTTTAAATATTTTTAATTATTAAATATTATTTATTAAATATTTTTAAACTTAATATATATTTAAAATTATTTTCAAAATTCGGATTTAAGAGAGGAGTCAAAGGGGATGGCGCCCCCTTTATAAATTATAGGGTGCCTCCAATCTGGATGGCGCCCCCTATAATTTATAAGGGAGGAGTCAAAGCCAATGACGCCCCTTTGTAATTTAAAAAAAAAAAAAACTCAAAGTTGGTTAGATTGGTAAATATAATGAAAAGTTGGGTATAATGAAAATTAGGGGTGAAAATCATGGTTATTCGAGTGAAAATTTCGTGTTTGATTTTATTAAGAAAAATGTTTGAGTTGATCTTATATTGTTTCAAATGTGATTTTATTAATATAAAGTGCAAGATGTTTTTTTAATTTTTAATTTTTAATTTCTATTTTTTCAATTTTAAAAATTAATTATTTAGCTCCTTTATTTTAAATTATTGTCTGGTCATCATTGTTTACTGTGTTCATCAATGTCAAATATTTTGAAATTAAATCAATAACAATTAATTATATGTATAGGTTCTATATATTATATCATATACTTTAGTATCGAATATAATAAATAATACAAAAACATGTATATAATAACTAGTTCCGCCCCGCCCTTTCAATGGACGGCAAATGTGATTTTTAAACAGTTACACCTTTTCAATCTTTTTTTTGAAACTATGGGAGAATTTATGGTTAATTTATATGGTATATTGAAAATAACAAGTCAGTATGACATGAAAAAAAATCGCACAAATACACTTTCCTAAACCTCAACACGGCTGCACACAAGCTTCAATCAGACAAAAGCCAGCACTTCATGCCATATGCTACTACTTCCAAAAGCTGCAAAACCAAGCAACTTGCAAATTCAGCTTCTCCCAAGCCGTCACCAAGTCGTTACGTCACGCGCAGTACACAAGTGAAATGGCCAAAGCGACACAGCAAGTGACAATATGACATCACACAAGTTACTAAACAAAAACGACTTGCAAAGCTAACGGTCAAAAACACGGGCAACACAAACGTGAAACGCAGCAAGAACGTCTTCAAAACGTAGGCTGCAAATTCATCACAAGTTTGCAACAAACTTTCACAAATCAAAAAGCCTAAATTATCCTTCATACTTCCTATAAATTGAAGCCTTCATTTACAATTATAAAAAAGCTTCATTAAGCTAATAAATCACTGCCAATTTTTCACCTTCAATTCTCCAAACTTTCATCAATACTCAAAATCATAATCTTCAAAAAACCTGCAAAAATCCAATTTCTCTTCAACCTCAATTCTTCATCACTTACAAATTCATCACCCTTCATACTCCAACAAACTACACAAAATCAATCTTCAACAATCCGCAACAATTCTCACAGCGATTCAACAATAATAACTGCAACCAACGCGCAAAACTTCTCACGATTCGCAACACAAGCATAGTGAGAGCAAAGAATTGTGTACCTGAAGCAATCGTCTTCAATCTTAGCTTCTTTTTTGTTTCGTAAGCTCCACTCAATCTCGACTCTATTTTCGTAGTTGAGTAAATTTTTTGAAAAATCGCTTGTGGATTTGAAGCAAGCATGATGAGATGATTAATTTCATGTAAGTTTTGGCTTGAATGGAGCTTCGCCGCCGCCGATGAGCTCTGGCACGGCGGAGGCGAATTGAATTTCTGGCGTGGAGAAGAGAAGAAGATTTGCATGATGAAGTGAAGCAGCTGATACATTTCGAGGTCTTCATATGTAGCCTATTGGGCTGGGCCATTTTTTTTTGGATTTGGATCCTCTCCCATTTTTTCTTTCATGTCATCTCTGTAATTTTTAACCATTGATTTAATTCAACCATTAAAAATATGAAAGTGAAAACATAACATTTAAAGATGAGAGGTAAATGTATATCTATTTTTATTTTTATTTTGACTCTCATCTTTAAATGTTATGTTTTCTCTTTTATATTTTTAATGGTTGAATTAAATTAATGGTTCAAAATTACACATGAGAAGTGACATGAGAAAAAAAAAAGGAAGAGGATCCAAATCCTTTTTTTTTGTTTATTGCAATTACCTTCACCTTTTTGCTTCATAAACCTCTCTTGCCTCCTCTTGTAAAAAATTTCTTTAACTTTCCTTAATTTCAAGTGTTTTTTTATATATATTTTCTAGTTCACCTTTTTGCTTCATAAACCTCTATTGCCTCCTCTTGTAAAAAATTTCTTTAACTTTCCTTAATTTCAAGTGTTTTTTTATATATATTTTCTAGTTCTTATTTTATGATTTTATTGATTTGAAAACTTCTTTTTAGTTTCTCTCGATTTAAATTTTAGATCATTTTTTCACTTCTTTAATTTTTGAATTTTTGTTTAAAATTTCTTTTGAAAAATATTTTAATATGACATAATCTTGATTTTTTTTTCTTGTTGTTTATTGTTTGATCTTTGTTGGTTTTTGAATCTTAGTTGATTTGATCTTAAGTTTCACCAACATCATTGGAACTTGGGTGTTGATGGAGTGAAAACTCTAATCCACCAAGATGGTTGAATGATGTTGATGATAAATTGATCCTTACTTTGATTCAATTTGATTTTGGTCTTGTTGTTATCTTTTTCTTCTTTTTCTTTTGGTCAATGAAATCTATGGATCATGGATTGTTGGTTTTCAAGGATGTTTAATCTTCACTATTTCAAATCTATGGATGAATGATCATTTGGATCATTCTTCATACTTTGGAATAGTGATAGATTGCCTTTGATTAATCTATAAAAAATCTTGATTAAGATGAGACTATTACCTTTTTTCTTTTAGTGTGACAAGCTTTAGGAGAGTGACTTATATGTCACTTTTCTAGCTTGTATTAGCACAAATATCATTATTAACCAGTCTCTCATAGTATAACATTCTTTATAGGTTGTGTTATGATTGCTTAACATAGCGTTACATTGGTCCCAAGTCGGAAATCAAGTCATTTTTGTAAGCGAGATTGTCAGCCTCCTACTCTCCATAGTGTGGTGTGAAATAGATTTTCTCTTTGTCATTTAAGAGAGCTAGTGGCATACTTGTCGGTTTTATCCAAGTTATAGCCCTTCTCTTAATGATGTATACATTCATGTTTTCATGCTTATGGATGAATAGTCGAGTATTCTCCGAAAAATAACATAATGTTCTTCATCACTAACACTAACCTATTAACTATATTGTTCCACTAACTTTAGTTTGGGCCATTTAATTCTTGCTTTCTATTTCTTGCCATTTATTTTATGTTTTTGCTTTTAGCATTTCATATAATATTATCATAGTATTTTTCTCTTTGTCCACTTGGACCTATGTTTATGCTTATGTTCTTTTGTTTAGTCCATTTGGACTTTCTCTTTAAGACACTAATAAATATCACAACACTAAAAAACTTGATTCTCTTAATCTCGGACTGTTGTGACCTTGTGATTGGACTTGGATTGTAGACTTAGATTTAGGATCATTGCCTTATGCTTTTGATATTTGAGAGTTTGGACCCTTTGTGTTGTCTTTTTCTGTTTGTTAGGAAATTTTCTGTGTGCATGTGTTGTTACTTTGACCTTGTAAAAATCATATAATTCATGACTCTCTTAATTGGTTCTTAACCTTTGGGAAAACCTTACTTTGACTTTGCTATGGCTTAACTTGGGACTCCCTCGGATGCTTTATTTCATCTGGTTATTATGTTTGTGACTTAAGTCCAAAAGAGAAAAGGAATGCTTATGTTGACTTATTGTCAAGTGTTTGCTCCTTGTGTGATTAGATCTTTCTTTGTCCCTAGCTTTTATTTTTTAGTAATAGGAAAGTCACTTCATCTCCTCCCCTTCTTCAATTTTCAAAATCTTCTCCCTTTTTCAAAACCTTCTTGTTTTCAAACTATAACCTCTTTCACAATAAACCTTGACTTTAGTCAAGTGATTTTCTAACTTCATTTTCTTTAATAAATGTTAATCAACTTTAAGCATATTTTGACCATTTCAAAAAGACTTTATAAAAACACTTAAACTCATTCAAACTTTTGTGTCTTTGTGCACTTTTTCATTTAAAACTTTTCATAAAGTTTAGACATGAGTCATTTTCATAGTTGAGATGTAATTCTCCTATTTCCCATAGTATTTAAAATGTTGACATTTTCCACTTAGATGTTGAGTGATAAACTTATTGATTTTAATCTAAGCAAAATCTTCCATCTTAAGATGATGCAAATGTTATTTTCTCATACTTGTGGGCGACTAGTTGTAGTTTTCTCCTTAAAATGACAACTTGTCTTTTCATTTAAGATGAATCATGAAAAAACAATTTTGTTATTTGTACCATGAACTACATGGTTTTGATCCTATATTGCACTTTGTGGGTATGTAGGCATAAGGCTCAAGAAGTCTCTCTAAACACAAAAATATTAAAAAACATTTATTTTCTCATCTCCCTAATCTCATTTCAAGCAAACATTTCAAACCAAAAAGTTTAGATTTTTCAAAGAGGTTTCTATAGAGTACTATAGATGTTTTGGGTGCTAACATCTTTCCTTTGCGTAACCAACCCCTTACCATATCTTTGTTTATTTGTTCTTGTTTTAGAAATTCTTAAGTTTTGTTCGCTCTTTTTCCTTTCCTTTAGATAAAATATAAGTGCGATGGCGACTCTTGTTTTATGAGTTAAATTAATCAATAGCTTACACTCACAAGTTTTACCACTACAGAAAAGTGGTGACTCTGATGGGGATTGTGGTTCTTAACAGATTCAGCCTGCTTTGATTTATTTACGCTTATTTATTTGATTTGTTTGTTATTGCTTGTTCTGTTTGGGTGCTTGGTGATCTCTGTGTGGTGAGATAAATTCTATACCCGTAATTGAGTGCACAATAAGATAAGATGTGTGGTATAATCAAGGAGATGTGTATGGAGTAGTCCTTTGTATGTAAAGTCGAGATTTACCATTCAGTGGATGCCCCTTTGGAATTACTGATGTCATACTGAGTAGTCATATTTGACATAACTTTTTTCGACCTGGAAACCTGAGAAGTTGGGGACCGTCGAACCTTTAACCCATCTTGGCCTATTAGGATGCAGCATTGTGATTATCCAGGTGTAAATCTAGATGATTGTCATACGATACTACATTCAAACGAGTTTCTTTTAAGAATATTACTGGTGGGTGAGTAGTCGTTAATACCAGTAATATCCGAAAGATGAAATTATGACTCTGAGAACTTTTTAGAACCTTGTTTTACATGTTTTTATACCCTTAGTACAAACCTTTGTGGGTTGGTTTTTATCCCTTGGCTCCATGTTCGTGACTCGAAACCTTTGAACCAGTGTGCCTTGTGTGATTTTGTTTGTGGTTGCTGCATACATGCACTCGTGCATTCATGAGCATTTTCTCAAGATTTCAAGGAACTTAGAGGTGCCTTTTGCAAATAATTCAGGTATCAGTGATTATGGATATTTAAAGAAGGAATAAAAAAGTACAATTTCAATAGTTCTGATTTACAAGAGTTGAGAAAGCTTGGATATTAGGTATCTAGTCCCGTGGATTTTAGACGCCGTTATAGGAGACTTTTGTCCATTCTGAAGACTGATATGGAAGATAGGATTCTCAACACCTTGATTCAGTTATATGATTTGTTGCATCATTGCTTCACTTTTCCTGACTATCAGCTTATGACAACTTTAGAAGAGTATTCTTATTGGATGGGTTTACCTATTTCAGACAAGGCCCCTTTTAGTGGTTTGGAAGAAGTTCCTACACTCAAGGTCATTGCCAAAGCTATTCATCTTAAAGAGTATGATCTTAAGGGAAAGTTTGTCACGAAAGGAGGAATTCTTTAGATTAATGCCAAGTTTTTGATGGGGAAAGCTTCTACCTTTGCAACTACGGGGAGTATGGATGCTTTTGTGGCTATTCTTGCCTTACTTATCTATGGTCTTGTGTTGTTTCCTAACATGGATGATGTTATTGATGTTCATGTCATTCATATCTTTTTAATTGGGAACCCCGTGCCTACTTTACTAGGAAATACTTACCATTCCATCCACTATAGGACTTCCAAGGGTGGAGGAGAAATTACTTGTTGTGCACCTCTACTATACATGTGGTTTATTTCACACTTGTCGCAGTCCCAACTCTTCAAAGATAACAAGGATAAGCTCGTATGGTCTTAGAGGCTTATGTCCATCACTCTTGTAGACATGACTTGGTATTATTCAGCGTATGATACTGGAGTGGTTATTGATGGTTGTGGAGATTTCCCCAATGTACCTCTTCTTTGTACACAAGAAGGAATTTGCTACAACTTTATTCTTGCTAGGCGTTAGTTTGGATATTGCTTAAAGAATAAACCTAGTAATTTTTCATTATCAGGTTTCTTTTTTCTTGATGGAGTAGAGAGCTTGGTGTTGAAGAAGAGGATTCTGAATTCTTGGCGCAAGGTCCATAGGAAAGAAAAGGGCCAGTTAGGACGACAACATTGTGCTGCTTTTGAGTGTTACATTGAGTGGGTTCGTGATAGAGCTTGTTAACTCAATATGCTTTATCCACTTGAGAAGCCATTATTTCGTGTTATTGCACCATCATCTTCTCTTATTCCCGTTGATGATGGAGGAAGTCTTAAAAAAGATTTGGCTAAGATGAAGCAAGAGAAAGAGATGTGGGAGAGCAAGTTTCGTGCTTCATACCTGGAGAATGAGGAATGGTAGAAACAATTAAAGGAACAGGATGACTTGATTGAGTTACTCGAGCGACGTGTTACGAAGAGATATAGGGAACCAGAGGGTTTATTTTCCTCTAAAAATTCATCATCTATTCATCTTCCTACCTCTGGAGCATGAAAGAGCACCGACTCATGAGGAAGAAGGACACCATGGAGAGTTACTACAAGAAAGAGATCAAGAGGCTTCGTGAGAAGTATCATCCTAGGGTTGGGTCATCTTCGGACATGATTCTGTAGATCTAGTTTCGTTCCTCTTATGTATTGAGACTCTTTGAGATTGTATTTCAGGCTTTGTAATCCTTTTTCCAATATTAATAAAATGAGATTTTCAGTATTTCAAAATGTGTTATTTCAATAATATTTGCAATTCTCTTTAAGGTTCCTTGAAAACTTGCATTTGCATTTTTGCATATCATGCATCATTGTACATTGTGTTTTGCCTTTCTCAAGTATCTTATATTTCCCTTGGTCTTCATTCAGATAAGTTTTTGCATCACTATATTACTCGGGCTAATCAAAGAAAAAAGATGGATAACCTTGAGCAAGAAAATTGTGAACTCCGTAAAGAGGTATCAACACTGAGAGTTGGTATGGATAGGCTCACTGCTTTGGTGGAATCTTTGGTTATTGCTCAGAATCAGCCACCACCACCTCCTTCTCAGACTCCATTTTAAAGGAATATGATTCATGAAGTTTTCATTAGCGCTTCTAGCATCTCTAAGAAGTTTGGGAATGGTTTGCCCAAGAAGAAATAACAAGATGCTAACGTCATTTCACAAGAAAAGTGTAGAAGATCTCGTAGAAACCATCAGCATCATCAACATGTTGCATCTGTTGCTCCGGTTGTTAATCCCGCTCTAGTTATTTGAGCAACTCCAAATTATTAACCGTGTTTCCAACAATGTGCGCCACCACATAATCATCAACAAAACCGAGTCCAAAGACAAATGCATTTTGATCTGATTCCGATGTCGTACGTGAAATTATTTCCTGCCCTGATACAGAAGAATCTTGTGAATACTAAGACTCCATTTGTTGTTCCAAAAGATATTCCATGGTGGTACAAACCTGAGACCCATTGTGCTTTTCAACAGGGCACCCCATGGTATGATCTTGAAGATTGTTTTCCTTTGAAACATGAAGTGCAAAGACTCGTGCAAAAGGGTGTTTTGTCTCTTGTAGACGCTAACGTCCAAGCTAATCTGCTGTTTGTACATGGTGATGTCACAATTGTTGAGATGCATGCCATAACTCACAATATTTTCCAAGAAACCCAAGATTAAAGCAAGAAACACCATTGGTCATGGATGATTTTATAAACATGAAGATTAAGGATGTCCCTTAAAGCTCAAGCTGAGACAGTCTCTTCAAATCATCAATTTATTACTGCAATTTTATTTGTAATCTTTCATGTATTAATGCTTTGTTTGCATGTAGAAACTTGTTTGATTTTGAATATTAATCATAATGCAATGATATGTTTGTCTTGAAGCAATCCATTCACATTCACTCATAAAAATATTTTTTGCATTGCGATACCAACTTCTTGTTTAAACTCTTGGAGGGAGGATGATGAAGTGAAAACGCAAAATTTCTGGTTGTATGTTTTTGAATAAAATTTTGTTGATGATGTAAGGCATTGTTTCAAATTCCCAAACACCGGAGATATAAGGAAGATAATCCATTGTTAACCCCTTTTAGACTTGAAGTAGGAGCTTCTTTTCTAAATGAAAAATCCTCACATTTTAACTTGGGGGAAGGTAGTCTTCAATTAATTTTGTTAGAACACATATTGGTTCTTAATAATATCTCTTTGTTTTGATGATAACTATTAGGAAATTTTGTATTTAAGAATTATATACTCTAAAATTTGCTTGAGAGTTTTACTGCATATTGAAATGAAATTAACACTCCAGAAGCAAATCTGAATTGTATACAAGAAGTTATCTAGACTCTGAAGCGCCAAATGCATTCATTAGAAGATTCTGATTGCTGATTACAGAAGATCCTGAGCGTAGTCTCCAGAAGGATCTGAAGCAAGAAGCTCCAGAAGATTCTGAAGCAGAAGCTCTAGAAGAATCTGAAGCAAGTCAGAAGCATCTGAAGCTAAGAAGAATATTGTATGAAGAGTTTCTCAAAGCATAGTTTCTACAGAAGTTTCTGAAAGTACTAAAGCTGCCAGTACTGAAGTTCTGAGTCAAATATGCTCTGATGATCAACACGCTAAAAGCACACATACTGTAGAAGACTCTGATACATCATAGTTCTGAACATCATTAGAAGACTCTGACTCAATCAGATTCTGATGAACTTGCTGAAAACTGAAGAAGAAATATTCAAAGAATATATCCGTTGGAGTAAATCAAACGTCACTTTCCTCATTGGTGCTAGACACAAGAACACAGACAAAAAGGATTTTTTTGTGCTTTCTACTTCTAGGAAAGGTCACTTGATGTGAAGACAAAAAAGGCTCAGACCTTTTTGGGACACTCTTCTCAATGTTCAGCTCTCCTTGGATCAGCTGCCTATAAAAGAAACACTCCACCAAATTCTTCAGTTAGACATTTTGCTGAAAAGAAATCATAACATTCAAAGCTCTCATACTTTCATATTTATTCTTAGAATTATTTGTACTTAAACTTAAGAGAAATATCACTGCTGTGATAAAAGCTTTTTAGAAGCGTTCATACTCTTGTATTAGATTTACATTGATTGTAAAGGATTTCCTTAAGAGGATTCAGTTGGAATCAGTAGCTCTTGAGAAGACTAAGAACAGTTGTTCTTAGGTGTTACTATTGTAATCTGTTTGATTAAATAGTGGATTAAGTCCTTGTTGAGAAAGGCAAATCACTCTAGGAAGGGTGGACTGAAGTAGTTGAGTTCAACGAACCAGGATAAAAATAATTGTGTTTTTATTTCTAAGTTTTAATCTTTCATACTTATTCAACCCCCTTTCTAAGTATTATCTCACCTTCAGTTGGCATCAGAGCTCCGGTTCTGTGTGTGCTACTACTTAACAGTGACAGTAAAGATCCAGAGAGAAATACTTTGATATATATTTATTTGTTACAATGGCTGATAATACAATATCCAACATTAACAATAAATATGAAGAAAGGGATAGGATCAGCACAAAACCCCCTATGTTTGATGGGGAGAAATTTGATTACTGGAAAGACAGAATTGAGAGTTTTTTCCTAGGATATGATGCTGATCTATGGGATTTAGTCATAGATGGATATGTACATCCCACAGATGGGAATGACAAGAAGATAGACAGAAAATCTATGACAGATGCTCAGAAGAAAGATTTTAGAAATCATCACAAGACCAGAACTATATTATTGAATGCAATTTCTCATACTGAGTATGAAAAAATTACAAACAGGGAAACTGCTTTTGATATGTTTGAATCCTTAAAAATGACTCATGAGGGAAACTCTCAAGTCAAGGAGACAAAAGCTCTGGCTCTGATCCAGAAGTATGAGGCCTTCAAGATGGAAGACTCTGAATCTGTTGAAGCAATGTTCTCCAGATTTCAGATCCTCACAGCTGGGCTAAAGGTTCTGGACAAGGGATACTCTACATCAGATCATGTAAAGAAAATCATCAGAAGTCTACCTACCAGATGGAGACCAATGGTGACTTCCTTGAAGATGGCTAAAGATCTGAACAAGATCTCTTTAGAAGAACTCATCAGCTCACTGAGGAGCCATGAAATTGAGGTTGAGGAAGATGAACCTCAGAAGAAAGAAAAAGGTAAATCTGTTGCCTTAAAATCTAACAAATCTACTAAAGCTTTGCAGGTTATTGAAGAAAGCTCTGAAGAATCTTCTTCTGAAGAAGAAGATGAATTATCCATGTTGTCCAGAAGGATCAACAGACTCTGGAAGCACAAGGGAAAGAAGTTCAACAACTTCAGAAGATTTGATCATAGAAAGGAATCTTCTGGGCACAGAAGATCTGGCAAAAAAGAAGTTGTATGCTATGAGTGAAAAGAACTTGGGCATTATAAGAATGATTGCCCCAAGCTTCAAAAAGAAAACCCCAAGAAGAAGTTTAACAAAAAGAAGAAGGTTCTGATGGCAACATGGGATGACTCAGATGAATCTGAATCATCTTCTGAATCAGAAGAGGAATGTGCTAATGTTGCACTGATGGCCAGCACAGAAGATCAGGAGGAAGGAACCTCAGGATATGAATCAGATTCTGAATCTGATGATGACGCTGAAGAGGTAATGGCCAAACTTATTAAAGAAGAACTTATAAAAGTTTTATCAGAAGTTCTTAAAAGTTATAACAATATCAAACTCAAATACAAGAAGCTGAAAAGCAATCTTGAATCTGAGATTGATCTTCTGAAGACAGAACTTGTTGAGCAAAAAGAAATTAATTTGAAAATCAAAAATGACTTTGAAATAACTCAACAAGAATCTGAATCTGAGACTAAGTCATGTGAAAACATTTTAGAAAAATATGACTCTAGCTTTCAGAGATTCCTTACTAAGAGCATAGACAGAAGCAAGATGGCTTCTATGATCTATGGTGTTAGTGGGAACAACAGAAGAGGTATTGGATATGAATCTTCATCTGGAAGTAATCCAAAATCTGTTAACAAACTTTTCATCAAGAAGACACCTCTGTATTCTCAATTTAAATTTGGTCACTTAAATGACATTAAACACACAAGCTCTGAGAAGAATACTTATGTGTTTAAACCCAAGGCAAGTCAGAATAAACATTATGTTGAAAAACAGAAGTTTAGACAAACCTACAAACCAACTAACCCCAAAGGACCCAAGAAGATTTGGGTACCTAAAAACAAAATAATTCCTGTTGCAGATGTTCTTAGCAGCAAGGTCAGGACGCCAATCATGGTACCTGGACTCTGGATGCTCACGACACATGACAGGAGAAAAGTCTATGTTCCAAAGCATGGAACTTAGATCTGGAGGTGATGTGAAGTTTGGAGGGACCCAGAAGGGCAAGATCATTGGATCTGGCACTATTGGAAATGGTAAACTTCCCTCTATTACTAATGTTTTACTTGTTGAAGGGTTAAAGCATAACTTATTGTCCATAAGTCAATTAAGTGACAATGGTTATGATATCACCTTTAATCAAAAATGTTGTAAAGCTATTAGTCAAAAGGATGGCTCTATCCTATTTAGTGGTAAGAGGAAAAACAACATTTATAAAATAAATCTTTCAGAACTCAAAGTTCAAAATGTTAAATGCCTCTTGTCTGTTAATGAAGAGCAATGGGTCTGGCACAGAAGATTGGGCCATATTAATATGAGACGTATATCTCAGATTAATAAACTTAATCTTGTCAGAGGACTCCCTAATCTGAAGTTCACTTCAGATGCTCTTTGTGAAGCATGCCAAAAAGGGAAGTTTTCAAAAACCTCATTTAAATCAAAAAATGTTGTTTCTACTTCCAAACCACTAGAACTACTTCATATTGATCTGTTTGGACCAGTGAAAACTGCATCCATCAGAGGCAAGAAGTATGGATTAGTCATTGTTGATGACTATAGTAAATGGACATGGGTAAAGTTCTTAAAACACAAGGATGAGTCACATTCTGTGTTCTTTGACTTCTGCAAGCAAGTCCAGAATGAAAAGGATTTCAAAATTATAAAAGTCAGAAGTGATCATGGTGGTGAATTTGAAAATAAATATTTTGAAAAATATTTTTCTGAAAATGGCATTGCTCATGATTTTTCCTGTCCTAGAACTCCACAACAAAATGGGGTTGTAGAGAGGAAAAACAAAACTCTGCAAGAAATGGCCAGAACCATGATCAATGAGACAAATCTGGCAAAACACTTTTGGGCAGAAGCAATCAACACAGCATGTTACATTCAGAACAGAGTGTCTGTAAGACCTCTTCTGAAGAAGACTCCTTATGAACTGTGGAAGAACAAAAAGCCCAACATTTCATATTTTCATCCTTTTGGATGTATTTGCTATATGTTAAACACTAAGGAAAATCTGAGCAAGTTTGATTCCAAAGCACAGAAGTGTTTCATGCTTGGATATTTTGAACGCTCTAAAGGCTACAGAGTATACAACACTGAGACACAGATTGTGGAACAATCCATTCATGTAATATTTGATGATAAGCTTGGCTCTGAAAAGCCAAAGCAGTCTGAAAACTCTGCAGATAGGGAAGTAGTCTTCATTGACTCTGAAGTTCCAGAAGCAGACAAAATTCAAGTGAAGGAACCAGAAGCAACGCCAAATGCTACTCCTTTAACTTCTCAGATGAATAATCTAAACATTTCTGAAGAATCAACTATTAGAGGATCATCATCCAGAATTAAAGCTTCTCATCCAGAGGATGTTATTATTGGAAAGAAGGATGATCCCATCAGAACAAGATCCTTTCTAAGATCATCTGAAGCATCACTATTTAGACTGGTGTCAGAAATTGAACCATCTTCTGTAGATGAAGCTCTGCAAGACAATGATTGGATTATTGCCATGCAAGAAGAGATAAATCAATTCACCAGAAATGATGTATGAGATCTAGTTCAAAGGCCTCAAGGATTCAATATAATTGGTACCAAATGGGTCTTCAGAAATAAGCTAAATGAGAAAGGAGAAGTTGAAAGGAATAAGGCAAGGCTGGTAGCTCAAGGGTACAGTCAACAAGAAGGTATTGATTACACTGAGACATATGCTCCAGTGGCAAGGTTAGAATCTATACACCTTCTTATTTCATTTGCTGCACAAAATAACATCACTCTGTATCAGATGGATGTTAAAAGTGTCTTTCTTAATGGTATTATAGAAGAAGAAGTTTATGTCCACCAACCTCCTGGTTTTGAAAATGAAAAATTTCTAGATCATGTTTTCAAATTAAAGAAATCTCTATATGGTTTAAAACAAGCTCCCAGAGCTTGGTATGAGAGATTGAGCAATTTTCTTCTAGAGAAAAATTTCATCAGAGGCAAAGTGGATACAACACTCTTTTGTAAATCAATTAAGAAAGATCTTCTAATTTGCCAAATTTATGTAGATGATATTATTTTTGGATCAACAAATATTATGCTTGGAAAGGAGTTTGCTACATGTATGCAGGCAGAATTTGAAATGAGCATGATGGGAGAACTCATATTCTTTCTAGGAATCCAAGTTAATCAAACTCCAGAGTGCACTTACATACATCAGACAAAATATGTTAAAGAACTTCTGAAGAAATTTAACATGTCTGATAGTAAGCTGGCAAAGACTCCCATGCATCATACTAGCTCACTTGGCAAGGAAGAGGTAAGTAAGAAAGTAGACCAGAAGCTCTACAGAGGTATGATTGGTTCTCTTCTTTATCTTACTGCTTCTAGACCTGACATATTGTTCAGTGTTTGTCTGTGTGCTAGATTCCAATCAGATCCTAGAGAATCATACTTGACAGCTGCCAAGAGGATTCTAAGGTATCTGAAAGGTACTTCTAATGTGGGTCTGTGTTACAGAAAATCTGATGATTTCAAATTAGTTGGATTCTGTGATGCTGACTACGCTGAAGACAGAGTGGAAAGAAAAAGTACTTCTGGAAGTTGTCAATTTCTAGGAAGAAATCTAATCTCCTGGTACATCAAGAAGCAACCCACAATTGCACTTTCAACCATAGAGGCTGAATACATTGCTGCTGCTGGATGTAGCACGCAGATGCTCTGGATGAAGAGTCAACTAGAAGATTATCAAATTTTTGAAAGTAACATTTCTATCTTCTGTGATAATACTTCTGCTATATGTTTGTCCAAGAATCCCATTTTACATTCTAAGGCAAAACATATAGAAATTAAGCATCATTTCATCAGAGACTATGTTCATAAGGGAATCATAAATTTAGCCTTTGTTGATACAGATCATCAATGGGCAGATATTTTTACAAAACCCCTTGTTGAAGATAGATTCAAATTTATTCTGAAAAATATTGGTATGGATTTTTGTCCAGAATGATATTTATCAGAAGCAAATTTTTACAGATGCAAAAATGCCTAATGCTCTGAAGTATTTCTTCTGTTTGCTTATTTTATTCTGCTCAATATTTCTTTTGTGAAACTCTGAACTAACAATCTTTAGAAGATATGAACGTTGGCTAACGTTTCATTTCTTAAGAGAATTCAGAACACATGCAAGCAAACACGTGTCACACCAAATCTGAAGAGGTGGCGTGTACATTACTGAAGAGACGTTTGAGGTGAAGTTTGAATAGTGAAAATCTTGATTTTCCCCCCAAATTGTCAGAAGCAATTAATGTTTGAAATGATTATTATTCCTTTTCATTTAATGCTTGTTAAAACGTGCAAATTCTGACTGTTGGTATGCCTGAGTGTTTTAGTATAAATACATGACTTGTATTCACTTTCACACTTTTCACACTCTCAGAAAATTATATGCGTTTTCATCTTCTATTTGCTCTGCATAAAAACCCTAAACCTAAGCGTTTGACAAAGCATTCTTCAATGGCAACTTCATCATCAACAGCTGCTCAATTCCAATCTTCAATGGCTACAGTAACTTCTGCTAACATGGGTGTTGCTCCCTACTCTCCTCCTAAAAGAACTCTTTTAACCCCTGTTGAGAAATTGGAAGTTTTATGTGAATCCATGGTAGAGTTTGACTCTCTTGCAGAAAATGGTTTTGAGTTTTGTTCCATCATTGGAGCTCAAGGATGGGTTAAGTATTTTGATAGGCTCTTTGGACCAGTTTACCCCCTCCTTGTGAAAGAATTCTGGATCCATGCATCAGTTTACCCCAAGTTCATCTTATCTTCTGTGCTGGGAAAAGAAATTATTATCATAGAAGATCTGATAAGAAAAATAATTGGATATGAAGAAACAAATGGTGTTTCCCACTTGCCAGCTGGGCGTGTGGACATGGATGAGGTATATGAAGAAGTAATAACTGCTGGTCAAGCTTCTAACAAATTCAAGGATCTGAAGCCTGACTACAAGATCTGGGCCAAGATCTTCATGGGATGCATCCACCATAGGAAGTCAACTAATTCTCCAGACTATGTCAATAATGAACAGCTCTATTTCATGTATTGCCTCAGTCAGAGCACCAAGGTAGATCTTCCATACATTCTTTTTATGCATCTGTGGAACCATATAAATGCATCTAGAGAGTATGTTAAAGAGAAAGGACAGAAGATCAGAACCTGGATCCCCTTTGGAAGGTTGATCTCAGATCTTCTTACTGAGAATGGTTTGGTCACTGCTCTGTATGCTACTGGAGTTACAGAGGAATTAGAATTTATAATGGGAAAGCCTCTGAATGCTAAAAGTCTTCAGAGACTCAAAACTGTTGATGAACTCACAACAGCTCCCAAGAAGCTGAATGTGTCTGAATTGAGTAAGAAGAGGGTTCTTGTAGATGACTTTCCATTATTCTTTGCTGAAGAGCCCAGATACATAGTTGTTATGTACATTGATGAATGTAAGAAGGAAGGAAAACTTGTTCCTGCAAATGTGATTCAGCTAGCTAGACAACCACTACCTGATGCAGAAGAAGAAGAAGAAGAAGCACAACTACAGAGGAAAAGGACTCAGCCAGTAGTAGACTCTGCACCTGCTCAGAAGAAGGTCAAGATTGCTGAGAAGCCAAAGAAGCTCTTGAAGAGAAAAGAATCTGAAGATGCTGCTTCTGTACCAGCCAAGAGGATCAAAATAAAAGGTACTAAATCTTCTGTATCTTCTGCAAATATTGTTATAAATGATTCCAATATTAAGTCTGTTCCAAAACCACCCTCAACACAAACTACTTCTGTTACTGCTCCTAGTTCTAAATCACCACAAAAACAAACTTCTATTCCCACAACAACAACAACAAAAATCACTCAAACACCACCAGTCTCTATCCCCAAATCATCTCAACCAAAAATCCATATCAAACAGTTTGTTCCACAAAACAATCTTCACAAAAACAACCTACAGAACAACAACCACAACAATCTGTACAACAAAAATCATCTGAACAACCAGAAAAACAACAAGAATCTCAACCAGAAAAAGCCTCTGAAAATCCACCATCAAATAATCCATCATCTGAACCCATTGCACCTGTTACTTCTGAACCTACAAAAGTAACTTCTGCTCCAATTTCATCAGAACCAATCAATATTCCATCTGATTCACCCATCTCAGAACAACCATCCAAACCATCTAAAATTCCTTCAGAACAAACTAACACTTCTGAACCTCACATCCCTGAGACAGAAGTTCTTGATGTCACACCCTTAAAAACGGTGTTTCAAGTGTCTTCTACTTCCTGCACACCAACCACATCTTCTAACTCCTCAGAATCAGACCTCCACCCAGATTTTCTAATCTCTCCATCTGAAAAATACTCTGAGGTAAACCAACCTGAACCTTCTATACCTTCAAAATCTCGCATTCCAGATCCTATTCCCGCACCTACACTTTCATCTGAGATTTTAATCCCCAATTCAAACCCAAGATCTTCTATATCTTGTGCCCAAGTATCCTCTCTGTTTCATAATTTGGCCTATGGTTTTAAACTAAAAGACTTTTATGACAGAGTTGAACCCTCTAACCCCATCAACCCTCTGAAACCAAAACTCACCATGACCCTTCCATCTGTGATTCTTGATTACATAAAATCTATGTCAAATGTAGGATCTTTAGCAACCATATCATGTTCTACAAAATCTGATAAAGCTGTTGCTTCAGCTCTGCCAATTGCATCTGATAACACTGTTGCATCTGATGCACCACCAAAATCTGCCTTTCAACCCTACTCAAATGAACCTTTTGATGTAGTTACCCTTCACACCAGAGCAAAACCTCATTTGCTAAATGCCTTAATCAGATCAAAAGAAAAAGCTCCTGAGATACCCTTCATTCCATATTATCCTCCTCATCTGATCTCTATTCAGAAATCTCTTTTTCCACCAACTCCCCAACCTAAACCTGTAACTCTGGAAACTCTGTTACGACCAAAGCCCAGACTTAACGTTGATCATTTATTTCAAACATTTTTGCATGAAATATAGTTGTATTTAGGTACTGTTCAGAAGAAATGCTCAGCAACAATGGATGCCAAAGAATCTGACATCATCTGGAATGGATTCATCAACAGATTCAACTCTGTGGCCTCAAATCTGAAGAACATCTGTTCTGATGATGCGAAGCTCAGATTTGTTGAGGCTGAAAGGACTCTGTTGCACCCCAAAATTTGAACAACAATTATTTATTCATTGAGTGTTTGAAAGTGGATACCTTCATCAGAAAGTTCAAGAGATCCTCAGAGGAATGGGTTGAAACCAGGGTTGTGTGCTTCATAGCTTGAGAGTTGTGGGTGCTCCTCAGATGGTTCTGAGACTTTGAGAATGAATTTGATGTTTTGGGAAAGCCTATGAGATGTCTTGATAGCCTTCATGAAGCCCAGAGAAGTCATTATGCAAGAGTTCAGAAGATTCAACCATGAATGATAGAATTAGGGTTTTGACTGGGTCAACCCTAGGATAACTGATGATTTGGAGAAGGTTGAGACCAATCCAAGGGCCATGAGATCATGGAATGATGCATAGAGATGATATAAAGATGATTCCTAGGCCAACTCATCATGAGTGAGGAGTTTGAGAAGTTTCAAGTCAGGGTCTCCAAGGATTGTCAGTGAAAAACCCTAATTTGATCCCTATCTTCCAGGCAGTTTTAGCTCAAGATGTGATTGATATCTCACCTTCCCCATAACATGATTGTTGTAGATCTTGTTCTAAGCTTTAATTTGAGTGGTGGAAGTCCTTGATAGGAGTTACAGAGCCCAAGTTATGGTTTTGACAAATTACAGGTCAGCAGAGGTGTGTGAATCTGGGTCCTTGAAAGTCACCCAACTTGCAGACAACTTTTGCCCTAGTAGGAGGATTCCTATGACTTCTTGGTCAACATGAATGTTGGAGAGGATCTTCTTAGCTTTAATTTGAGTGGTATAAGTCTTTGATTGGAATTGTGGAACTCAACTTATGGTTTGAACAAGACAGGGGTATTTTGGTCATTTGTCAGTTATAGGTCATTTTAGCCAATGCCTAAAACTCCTATTTCCAAGCCTCAAATGGAAAAACTCAAAACATGAAACTTGTTCAAAATGTGATTTTAAGTCTAGAAAGAAGGTCACAAATTGTTGGAAAAGCTCATAGAATGAAGTTACATGATTGGTCAAAAATGAACTAAAAATGGCATATAAGTTTGAAAAGTTGAATTTGAAAATTGATTTGGAAGATCCACAAATCCAAAATAGGTCATCCAATATATCATTTTGATTGGAAAAATCATTTTGAGAACATTGGTTTAGCTAGAATTTTTATTTGAAGCTTTAAAATGGGTGATGCTTTGAAAAGTTGTTACTTGAAAAAGAAGGCAATGTTGAAAAACCTTACACAAGCCAAAGATGAGCTTGTTTTTCACTCATCCACACTCAATATCTCTCATAAGGAGAATTTGGCACAAAATGGTAAGGCATAAGGCATGAGATGAGAGAAATCCAACTTGTCCCCACATGAGATTTTCAAGAACCTTCCACCATATTCTAGATGAATCTAGAGGCATCTAATGATCATTATAAAGAGAGTGCATCAGAGAGTGATCAAGGTTGGTGATAGAGAGAGATTTCAGGAGAGAGAGAGAGAGAAATAGCCATTGAAGCACTTTCTTCAAGTTCAAGCAACTCAAGAAATCTGCATCTACAAGCCATCTCCTTCCCAACAAGTGCAAACAGAAGCATTTCCACCATTGGAGGATCATCCTGAAGCAGTTACAAGCCCTGAATCATCCTCCACGAGCACCTACCATCATCACTTGACAGGTTGGTTTCTCTCCCTAATTCTCTTAATTTATGCAGTTTTAGTTGGTTTTATAGATATAGGATTGATGTATTAGGTTAGTTGATGAAACCCTAGAAGTTGCAGCATGATCCATGGAGTTCCATAACAGAGCTATGAATCTTTAGAGATCAAGAACATGCACTCTAGGCTGTTATATTCTTAGGTTTTTAGCTTAGTGTAATCCCCTCAGCATATAGAACATTCTAGGTTAGTATGGATTCATTCCATTACCATGCATATCAGTGTGAATCAAGTGTACCCGAAACTTCCATCTTCCATAGTTCTTTGTAGAGTGAGTTTTAGAAGAATATGGCACCATGATTGTGTAGAGGGAGATGAGTAGAATAAGTTTGCTGTTTGGATCGAGGAAAATGGTGGAGAATTGAGTGAGCTAGATGAAGGAGAAGATTGGTGCATGGAGGCTGTTTCGAAACCCTAGCAGGCCAGAGGTTGAAGATGCAATCCTCACCGTTATTTCATTTGGAATACTTGACCTTTTATGTTGATCCAACGGCCATGATTGAGTCTGAAGATGGAGGGAAAAGATTCAAAAAGCGAAACGCGGTCGTTTCATTTAAACGCGCTTGGGCTTGCTGGTTTCTATCCACACCCCCCCTATTTCTGGCCCATCTAAACCAACTGGCGCGTGTTGCTATTCCTACCCCCCCTCCCTTTTATTGATTTAATTTCTTTTTAATTGTTTTAATATTTTTCTTGTCTTTGAAAATTCATTAAAAATTGAAAAATAATTGTTTTCTAATTCTTCTTTTTTCTATGAGTAGATGATAATGTGTAGAAAATATTAAAAATAAAAATGGGATTTTATTTTTAAGTTTAGTATTTTTAATAGATTTTTCTTGTAAATAGCTTTTATATTGTTTAGTTTGGTAGCATGATTTTGCAAGAATTGTTTTAGGACTTTCCTTTAGTCTTTTTAATCCATTCTTTTTTGTGCAATTAGATGATGAATCATAGTTCCCCATAGGATTTATCCTAGAATTTTAGAATTAAATTTTGATTAGTTTAATTAGGGTAGATGTAGGGTATCCTAATTAGGGTTTAGGTGGTGCTTAGGTGAAGAATTCACTTTCTTTGATTGAGTTTTGTCTTGATTTTTAGGTAGAGGCCTATGTAGATGTTATGAATAGACTTTGTAGACCCTTGTGAATAATTGTTAGATTTTTTCCCCATTGGTTTAGTATTTTTTAGGTATTTTCTGAAGTTGCCTGTTGATTTTGTTTACCCTGTGGTTATCTGTTCATCTTTGGAGCCCATTGTGGGGAATTTGTTGAGGGGCTTGTGTTGCCTTGAAGATCTTGTTGGAGAGCATCATGAAGAGAAGATTGTAGATCAAGATTCAGAGACCCAGAGCTTGGCTAGTCCCCTGTCTGTGAGGTTTGAGATCCTGAAGTTTGAAGGAAGTTCATGGTACTTTCCTGAGGAAGGCACTATGAATGACTTTCATTCTTTCTTCTCACCTCTTTCTCAAGTATCCAATGATGTTGGAGCCAACTTGTGAGTTTAATTTCTCCTGAGGAGGAATGTAAACTGATCACAGTTGTTGAACCACATGGGATACAACTCCTAAGTGGAAGCCTCCTAGTACTTTCCTGAGGAAGGTCCTGTGGGTCTATTCACTTAGTTCCCTTAGTTTGTCTAGGATTTCTCAAGTATCCAGTGATGTTGGAGCCAACTTGTGAGTTTGATTTCTCCTGAGGAGGAATGCAAACTGATCACAGTTGTTGAGCCACATAGGATACAACTCCTAAGTGGAGGCCTCCTAGTACTTTCCTGAGGAAGGTCCTATGAGTCTATTCACTTAGTTCCACTAGTTCAGATAGGATTTCCTAAATATCCAGTGATGTTGGAGCCTGCTTGTGAGTTTAGTTTCTCCTGAGGAGGAATGTAAACTGATCACAGTGGTTGAGCCACATAGGGTATGACTCCTGAGTAGTCACCTCCTAGTGCTTTCCTGAGGAAGACACTATGAGTCTGCTTGCTTAGCTCCCTTTCTTTGGTAAGCTTGTTCTGAAGCTTGAAGACTGGGATTGATTTCTCTTGTTTAGGGTTTTGCTTTAGTGCTTAGATTTGATTCAGATTCTGTGATTAGGGTTAGGATAGGAGAGTAGATTCTTTCTTTCTCAAGCATGTGTGTTTGTTTGCCTGTTGGCACTTCATTTCCTCTATTTTGTTCATTGCTTGATAGTATGTGGTTTATCTTCAGTATGATTACTGTTATTTCATGACTGGCTTGAGGTCGAGACGAGCTTGTGGAGGCTGAAGCCCCACACACATTTCCTCCCTCACTTGCATTGCATGCATTTTACTGTTAAAGCTGATGTTTTTGTCTGTTTTGGTGTATCATTGGCATGATCCCTTAGGACTCTCATTTCCTTTGATAAGGATTTGATGATAGACTTTTAGGTTGAAACCTATGCATGACAACATCTAGGAGTTCCCTGTTCAAACCTCAACCATAGGATGAATCCATGGCATGATAACAGTAGGACTTGATAGTCTCCCTCCTAGTTGAGCCATTTTTTCCCGTAGTTTCCCGAACTACGTTTGCTCTGATCTTTCATACCAGATGAAAGTAAGTAGGCATAGGACGCGACGTCCTAGCGAGCAACCTTTCCCCCATAACCCGTAGTTAGCCGAACTACGTTGACTCTAATTTCTCATTCTCTGATGGGAATACGTAGGCATAAAGTGCGATGCTTTGCCGAGTCATTTTTTTCTTCTGTTTAAGCCAGCCTTGATAGGTAGATAGATTATAACCAACCCGTCCAAGTAAACAAACGAGCGAGGATCCCGTCGAGTACGACGGACGTGAGGGGTGCTAATACCTTCCCCTTGCGTAACCGACTCCCGAACCCGGACAATGGTTGCGATGACCTTGTCTTACCCTTTTTCTTCAGGTTTTTCCGATCGTTTCCTTTCCCGCTCTGAGGGATAAATAACGAAAGGTGGCGACTCTTCTGTCATGCCGGCACCTTATTTTCGCGCGAGCGACAGCTGGCGACTCTGCTGGGGAATATAGCATCTAGGGACTTTTCCCATCCCTTATGCTGGGACCGTTTCCCATCCCCTACGCGAGTCAATCCTATCGTTTGTGTGTTTGCTTGTTGGGTTGCGTTTATTTATCGCATTTTACTTCCCGCATTTTATTTCCCGCATTTTATTTCCAGTTTGATATGATTATCTGTGCTGCTGTGGGAGAGGGATGTTACTGTGAGTGAAAAGCCGGACCTGGGCTTGAGTACACACCTAGATATAGTTGCGGAGAAGTAGTAGACGAACCTGTCTGCTGAGCAGGCACAGTTCCCTACGAAAATCTGCGCTCAGACGAGATTCTTGCAGAGGTGCTCCTTTCCGGTCCTGAGGATCTGAGGGGAGTCCAGACGTGAGGATTGTCGACTCTGGGGACCGATCATTTGGAAGTCAGCTAAGAGAGGCCTCTTCATGACCTGACGATGCCACTCCTTCTGGGAATCGTATTGTCACTCATGAAAGTCTGTGACGCTGACAACCGCATAGGATGCCGTACCTTTGTCCATGGATTAGGTCCATCATACCTGTGAGTGGGGTTGGGATATTGCAGGAAACTTTGACCTCCAGACTACCTGGTTTTTCTCGACAGTGAATCAGTTATGTTGGGTTCTCAGTTGCAGAGATGTTCTTGATAGAGCAAGAGTTCGATCAGAGGATCTTATCATCGGGTGTTTGTCTGTTCCTGATAGAGCAGGTTCCGATCAGAGTATTATTATCAGAGGTTTGTTCTGGATGGAGAAGGTTTTTGAGTGGGGTCTGAGGATCTCGTCAGCAGTTGTTGCTTGTTCTTGATAGGGCAGATCTTGAGTGGGGTTTGAAGATCTCATCAGCAGCTGTGCATTTGTTCTTGAGAGGGCAGATTTTTGATTTGGGGGTCTGAAAACTTCATCAACAGATATTCCTTGATCTTGCATCCGGGGTCTTTATTATCAGGCCTTCGTTCTTGTCAGAGCAGAATTTTGATCTCGATCCTATCAGATGGTTATTCACAGCAGATCAGATCAGTGGTTTTACACTGGGGTTTCCTTCTCATCAGTGATTGTTGACATCGAATCTCCGCAGCCGCCACCCGGATATATTGTTGCATACCTGCATTTTGCATTAGCTTGCATAATCATTCCATTAGCGTGTGTCTGTGACAGGTACCGTTTCCCCGATCCAGGATCTTTCGCCTCTTATCGTGTTACTGCAGCCTCTCTCAGAAAGACTGTTGCGTACGAGTTCTCGATCCTTGTTGTGTCGAATCTGACTATTGCTGTGTGAGATTGCTATTTCCATGATTGGGCCCAGATTCCGCTCCTTATTATTGTCAGCAGGTGCCAGGATCGGGGGAAATCTCTCAAGCACACAGACACACGCATGCATCTGCATAAAGCATTTTTGCATGACATACATTCTGCTGCTTTTCCTAACCCTTGATGTTGACAGGTTTTTCAGGTACTCAGGTTCCGAGCTGTTTTCGATCTCCAGGATTGATCAAAGATTCATCCACCGCTACTCAACTCGCGCTAATCAAACGAGAATCATGGACCAGGTACAGTCAGATGTTCAAGAGCTTCGTGAACGGATGGATCGCTTTATGGAGTTGATGCAAGTAGTTGCGAATGGGCAAGACCAGCTTCGTACTTTGGTTCAACCTCTCATCTCCAGGGTTGACAGTAATGGAATACTTCACGGCGGGGCCGTGCCCACTCCTCCTCAAGGGGATACTCCATAGAACGTTGTTCCTGCTGCCGGGGGCAACGGCAGTGCTAACGGCAATCTGATGACTAATCTCGGACTTAATGCGGCAGGCGCCGTCAATGGTGGTTTGGGAGCCAATGTTAACACAGGGCCGGTCAACGGCAATGTTGGTGCGGGAAATATGGTGGCGCCTCAACCGTGGCTGGAGGACCATCAGGATGACATTTTCTCTCAGAGAGGTGTAGAGGCTGAGTTGACTGCTGAGGCTCGACTCAGGTTCAAGGCGCTGGAAGACAAGATGAGAGATATAGAAAATCAGAACGCATTGGGCGTTGACATGGCCAAACTCGGGTTGATTGCTGACTTTAAAGTACCTCACAAGTTCAAGGTGCCTATCTTTGAGAAGTATAGGGGCACTACTTGTCCCCGTGTTCACCTCCGATCTTATTATAGAAAGATGTCCGCTTATTCTGACGATGAGAAGCTGCTGATGCACTTCTTTCAGGATAGTCTTTCTGGTCCATCGCTCGAATGGTATATGGGTTTGGAACCCGCTGCTGTGCGCACCTGGAAAGATCTTGCAGAAGCGTTTGTTCTCCACTATCAATATAATAGCGACTTGGCTCCCAACCGAGTTCAGCTTCAGAATCTCTCGTAGCGGAGCAATGAAAGCTTCAAAGAGTACGCCCAGCGGTGGCGTGAATTGGCTGCTCGGGTTCAACCACCCATGGTAGAACGTGAGTTGGTGCAAATGTTCGTGGCTACCCTTCCTGGAGTCTATTATGAAAAGCTGGTTAGTGGCATGTCCGGAACATTCTCGGCCCTCATCACTTTGGGCGAGCATGTTGAAAACGGTATAAAGATCGGAAAAATTCAGGGCGAATCATCCTCAGCTGGAGGAGCTGGCAAGAAACCCTATACTGGCAAGCGTCGAGAGGGAGATGCCAGTGCTGTCACTAATGCTAGGAGAAAGGGCAAGGGCCCTCAGTCTCAGATCGCTAGCATAAACATCTCAGCTGCTCCGCCGCAGCCGCAGCCGCAGCAGCCACCTCAGCAACAGAATAATCCGGGATATAAGAGATATCAGAATCGGGGTCCCCTGGCAAACCGTCATTTGGAAACTCCTCCTATGCCGTATGCACAGCTTCTGCAGACGTTGCTTCAGCTCCAATTAGTTCACAAGAGGACAATGGCTCCCTTGACAGGGGCACCACCACCAGAGTATGATGCTAATGCTACTTGTGAATTTCATTCTGGGGCACCTGGCCATACGGTTGAGAATTGTAAAGCTTTTAAGCACAAAGTCCAGGACTTGGTCGACGCCAAGGTTATCAACTTTTCTGACAGCGTGCCCAACGTCACCAAAAATCCAATGCCTCATCATAGGGGGGGCGGAGTGAATGCTGTTATCACTGAGGAGAATTCAGACTTGCTGACTGATGTCAAAGATTTGAAGACGCCGTTGAGTTTTGTTAAGGCTAAGTTGCTGAAGAAGGGCTTCTTTCCTGGATGTGGAGAGATGTGTATGGCTTGTGCTACACTTCCTGATGGGTGTGAGCAGCTGATCGAAGGTATCCAAAGTCTGATGTCCGAGGGTGTTTTGCAATTCAGCCGGAGCGTTGAGAATGCGTCAGGGGAAGTCGTGCTGAAGCAGGCAGACGAAGTTGCTACCATTACCATTCCTCGTCACCCCATTACTATTTCTGCGCCCCGTCCGCCTTCTATCACCATCACCAGGGCCGGACCAATCCCGTTCGAGAGTACCAATGCCGTTCCATGGCATTATGGCGCCGAAGTTTATTGTAATGGTCAGAAGATAGAGCTTGAGCCGTCCAGATCGACTGCGCAGAATCTTACTGAGGTCAGTGGTATCACTAGAAGCGGTAGAGTGTTTGCGCCAGTAGAGGTTGCGGCAGAGAAAATGGTCCGAGCTGACGCTGTGGATAAAGGTAAAGGTAAAGCTGTTGAAGAGGTCCCTGCAGGGGCAGAGAAGGACTTGCTGGTTAAAGATGCTGAAGAGTTCATGCGACTGATCAAGAAAAGTGACTACAAGATTGTAGATCATCTTCACCAGACTCCGTCAAAGATCTCGATTCTTAACTTGTTGTTGTGCTCTGAAGCGCACCGCAACGCGTTGCTGAAAGTATTGAATGCTGCATATGTGCCGCAGGAGATATCAGTAAATCAACTCGAGGAAGTGGTGGCCCATGTCAATGCTGGTAATGGGCTGGGATTTACAGATCTGGAGCTGACTCCTAAGGGAAGAGATCACAACAGCGCCTTGCACGTCTCAATAGAGTGCAGAGGCACGATTATGTCACATGTCCTAGTGGATACGGGCTCCTCGCTTAACGTGCTTCCGAAAAAGGCACTGATGAAGTTGGATACCCGTGGACTGCTGTGCACGCCTAGTGATCTGGTCGTGAAGGCCTTTGACGGAACCAAGCGCCACGTCTTCGGAGAATTGACCCTGCCAATTCAAGTTGGTCCAGAGACGTTCAATGCAGTTTTCTATATCATGGATATCATGCCCGCCTATAGTTGCCTCTTAGGTCGGCCATGGATCCATTCCGCTGGTGCCGTGACGTCCACGCTGCATCAGAAGCTTAAATATGCTGTTGGGGGCAGCA
This sequence comes from Lathyrus sativus, assembly GCA_963859935.3. Lineage (NCBI taxonomy): Eukaryota > Viridiplantae > Streptophyta > Magnoliopsida > Fabales > Fabaceae > Lathyrus > Lathyrus sativus. The sequence continues at coordinate 98,874,435 of OZ012738.1, read as the reverse complement.
TAGTCACAGTCTGCGGTGAAGAGGACATCATGGTAAGCCACCTGTCGTCCTTTAAATACGTTGAAATGGATGGTGAGATCCATGAGACTCTTTGCCAGGCTTTTGAAACAGTCAGGGTGAAGGAAGTAGCTCCCGTTGTTGCAGAGAAGCAAGAGTTGAACCTCTACTCGTTTAAGGAAGCTCGGGCTGTTGTCGAAGCTGGTTCCACCCCAGGCTGGGGGCATGTCTTGGATATACCAATCAAACAGGATAAGTTTGGATTGGGATATTCTCCGCAAGCTGAAGCTTCATCTTCTTCTGGCAGTTCGTCTCATGGGAAAGGGCCGATCTTATTCACCAGGGGGGGAGTAATTTTTGAGAGTATCAACGCTGCGTCAGAGGACAGCGGGGACAGTGATTGCGATCTTGACGCCTGGATTCAACCGAGCAAGCCAGGCGAGTGCCTCCACAACTGGACCATCAAGGAGATTATCAAGCTGACAAGTGAAGAGTAATGATTTGCTTTTTACAATCTTTGTACAACCCTATGCCCTGCCCGGGGCATAGTGGTTTTACTGTCAGGGCCTTGTTGGATTATGTGTATGCATTTTGTTAATAAATAAAAGGCGTTTTCTTCGTAATCAAATATTGTGTTCTCTGTTATTCATGCTTTATGTTTGTTTCGAAAAACAGCAAAATGGCAACGAGGTTCGTGCTAACCTGCATATTCTTGCTTTAAACTTAACCCTTGTTATTGCAGGATCCACGTAACAGATGACATCGACTCTGGACCCTCTACGGCTCACTACGACTTTGATTGCCCGATCTATCAAGCCGAGGATGAGATTGATGAAGACGAAGACCTTCCGGAAGAGTTGGCCCGCTTGTTGAGACAAGAGGAGAAGGTTATTCTGCCTCACGAGGAGGATATTGAGATCATAAATCTGGGTTCTGAGGAGCTTATCAGGAATGTCAGAGTAGGGGTTGCGCTGCAGAATGATGTCAAGCATAGACTGGTCGAGATGCTTCGAGAGTATAGTGACGTCTTTGCTTGTTCATATGAGGATATGCCCGGACTTGACACTGATATCGTGGTTCATCGCTTGCCGTTGCGAGAAGATTGCCCCCCAGTCAAGCAGAAGCTCAGGAGGACGAGACCAGACATGGCTGTAAAAATCAAAGAAGAAGTCCAGAAGCAGTTGGACGCAGGATTTCTAGCCGTTACCACTTACCCTCCGTGGGTCGCCAACATAGTGCCTGTACCGAAGAAGGACGGTAAGGTACGTATGTGCGTCGATTATCGGGATTTGAATAGGGCGAGCCCTAAGGATGATTTCCCGTTGCCTCATATCGATGTGTTGGTCGACAATACAGCCCAGTTTTCCGTGTTTTCGTTCATGGATGGCTTCTCCGGTTACAATCAGATTAAGATGGCGCCGGAGGACATGGAGAAAACGACGTTTATTACCCCCTGGGGCACGTTTTGCTACAAGGTAACGCCCTTCGGTCTAAAGAATGCAGGGGCCACTTACCAGCGGGCAATGGTAACTTTGTTTCATGATATGATTCATCATGAGATCGAGGTCTATGTTGATGACATGATTGCAAAGTCCCAAACGGAGGAAGAGCATCTGGTCAATCTATTGAAGCTGTTTGAAAGGCTTAGGAAGTTCAGGCTGAGGCTGAATCCTAACAAGTGCACTTTCGGAGTGCGGTCCGGAAAGTTATTGGGGTTTATCGTTAGTGAACGAGGTATTGAAGTTGATCCTGCAAAAATAAAAGCTATCCAAGAGATGCCAGCGCCGAAAACAGAAAAAGAAGTTCGTGGTTTCTTGGGCCGAATAAACTACATTGCAAGGTTTATCTCTCAGCTCACGGCCACTTGTGAACCGATGTTCAAGTTGTTAAAGAAAAATCAGGCGATTACTTGGAATGAGGATTGCCAGAAGGCATTCGATAAGATAAAGCAGTATCTTCAAGAACCTCCAATCTTGATACCCCCAGTGGCTGGACGGCCATTAATCATGTACTTGACAGTTCTGGAGAATAGCATGGGGTGTGTTCTCGGTCAGCACGACGAGACGGGCAGAAAAGAGCATGCCATTTATTATTTGAGTAAAAAGTTCACTGAGTGTGAATCTCGATACTCGATGCTGGAGAAGACGTGTTGTGCATTAGCTTGGGCTGCCAAACGTCTACGACAGTATATGCTCAATCACACCACTATGCTGATTTCGAAGATGGATCCGATCAAGTACGTCTTCGAAAAGCAGGCTCTTTCGGGCAGGATCGCCAGGTGGCAGATGGTGTTAACAGAATATGATATTCAGTACGTCTCCCAGAAAGCCATCAAGGGAAGCGTATTGTCTGATTACCTTGCCGAACAGCCAATCGAAGACTATCAGCCGATGAAGTTCGAATTCCCTGACGAGGACATGATGTTCCTCAAAGCGAAGGATTGCGATGAGCCATTGCCCGATGAGGGGCCAGATAGGAAGTCTCAGTGGAAGTTGATATTCGACGGAGCGGTTAATTCCTATGGAAGTGGTATCGGGGCTATCATCACGACTCCTCACGGATCCCACATCCCGTTTACTGCAAGACTGACGTTTCCAGTTACCAACAACGAAGCCGAGTATGAAGCATGCATTATGGGTCTAGAAGAGGCAATTGATTTGAGAATCAAGAATCTAGACATATATGGTGACTCAGCGCTTGTAATCAATCAGATCAAAGGGGAGTGGGAAACTCGTCAAGCGAATCTAGTGTCGTACATGAATTATGCCAGGAGGCTGCTTCCGTTCTTCGATCGGGTGGAACTTCATCATGTGCCCCGGGCTGAAAATCAAATGGCTGATGCTTTGGCCACGTTGGCTTCAATTTATAAGGTCAATCTTTGGAATGAAGCTCCAAGCATTGTTCTTTCGCGTCTTGACAGACCAGCATATGTGTTCGCAATCGAGGATGCCACTGACGGCAAGCCATGGTTCCACGATATCCAGACCTTCCTTATGACCAAGGAGTATCCTGCGGGTGCTTCAACCCAGGATAAGAAGACTCTGAGGAGGCTATCTGGAAACTTTTACCTCAACCCTGATGGAGTGCTGTATAAGAGAAACCACGATCTCGTGCTACTCAGATGTGTAGATGAGAAAGAGGCAAGTATGCTCATGGAAGAAGTCCATGAGGGCACATTTGGTACGCACGCCGACGGGCATGCCATGACGAGAAAGATCCTGAGAGCAGGATATTACTGGTTGACTATGGAGTCGGATTGCTTCAGATTCGCGAAGAAATGTCACAAATGCCAGATTTATGCTGATAAAGTTCATGTGCCGCCGTGCCCATTGAATGTCATGTCCTCCCCTTGGCCGTTCTCCATGTGGGGCATCGACATGATAGGCAAGATCGAGCCCACTGCATCCAATGGTCATCGTTTTATTCTGGTAGCTATCGACTACTTCACCAAGTGGGTGGAGGCAGCCTCGTACGCTAATGTGACCAAGCAGGTGGTAGCTAAATTCATAAAGAGGGACATCATCTGTCGCTATGGAATTCCCGAGCGGATCATTACTGATAATGGTTCGAATTTGAATAACAAGATGATGAAGGAGCTGTGCCAGAGCTTCAAGATTGAACACCACAACTCATCTCCTTACCGGCCGAAGATGAATGGCGCTGTTGAAGCGGCCAACAAGAACATCAAGAAGATTGTTTAGAAGATGGTTGTGACGTACAAATATTGGCACGAGATGCTGCCGTTTGCCTTGCACGGTTATCGTACGACGGTGCGTACGTCGACCGGGGCAACCCTTTTCTCCTTGGTGTACGGTATGGAAGCTGTCCTGCCGTTAGAAGTGGAGATTCCCTCTTTGCGAGTTTTGGTTGATGTGAAACTTGATGAGGCAGAATGGATTACGAATCGTTTGAACCAACTCAGCCTGATAGACGAGAAGAGGTTAGCATCGATTGCATTTGGTCGCTTGTACCAAAGCCGAATGAAGAAAGCTTATGATAAGAAGGTGCGTCCTCGAAGCTTTCAGACGGGTGATCTCGTCCTGAAGAAGATTCTTCCGCCACACTCCGATCACCGGGGCAAGTGGACTCCGAATTACGAAGGGCCGTATGTCGTCAGCAAGGTCTTCTCAGGAGGAGCTTTGTTGTTATCCATGATGGATGGTGAAGATTTTGCATCCCCGGTGAACGCGGACGCAGTTAAAAAATACTTTGCTTGAAAGAGACCCGCTGGACAAAAAAAAGAAAGAGTCCAGGCAAAAAAGGGCATCCCGGCGAACCAAAAATAGAATAAAAGGTTCGGGCAAAAATTAGGGATATATTGAAAAAATGTACACCCGCGAAGTCGAAAACCTACACTGGGCGGCTTCGGCAAAAAAGGGTATCCCGGTGAACTGAAAACCCGTGAAGGGCGGTTCACGCAAAAGTTAGGGATTTGAATAAGCAAATGACTGCGTTCCGCGTATGGACTTTCATTGTTTAGTGGTTCGGAAGACCTGAGGGCCGTTTATCTGAATCAATCTCTTCCAAAGCTGAAGCATCGGAGAAGTATCGAAGTCGAGTGGGTCTTAGAGGGATCAACTCATGGTGTTCGTCTACGCCTCGATTGCCGACATTTGTATATACTGATGTATATTTATGTTTTCTTTTTGCGCGGCTTCCTCATTCCAGGAGCTTGCCTCTGTTGTAAAACATTTTTGCCCGTTCAGGGGTTCATCATCAATAAAATGCACATTATTCAGCAATCCTACTTGTCTGTTTAGCATTTATCTGTTTTGTTTGTGAATGAGAACGCCGATGTGTTTTTGATAAAATGCGTATACATAAACTTGCGGGCCTAGGCCCATTGATTGTTGAAACGACTAATTAACTGAATATTGTCACGAGATAATAACCTGGATAAGCCCCGTTGAGGCGGGTATCTTGTCTGTTTGTTTGTGTTGTTGCAGGTATAGCACCTTGCCAGAAGATGTGCCGTGCGTATCCCCGAAGCAGGATGAGTCCTCCTTCCCCAGCAGAGTTCAGTAGTTTCTCCTCCGCAGAATTTGAACGCGAGATGGTGAGCATTGATATGTCTTCCCCAGGTAGAGGTGATTCTCTGCCCCAAGCAGATGCATCCTGAAGGAATGTCACCTCATCGGCTGAGTCAAGCACCGAAGAATGATGTCGTCTCTCCCCAGCACCGGGTCGCAAGTGCAGAGTTCATAGAAATGTTTGGGTACTGGAGCTCGTGTTTTCCCAGTAAAGTCACCAAAGCAGGATCTCCCCCCGCACCGGGTCACAAGTGCAGGTTTCGCAGAAGGTCGTTCGTATACCGAAGGATGCGGTAACTGATGGTGCCAGACTGAAGTCTCCAGTGGAATTGAGATTCCTCACCGGAGTCAGGCTCTCTCCTGAAGTTCGATGATTCCCTCTTCTCCAGTAGAGTGTTGGAACAGCTGATGTTGTATTCCCCGGCAGAGTTGTACTCTCCCCCGAAGTCAGACGATTCCTTCTTCCCCGGCGAAATTGAGTTTCCGCACCAGGGTCGCACTCTCCAGTGAAGTAGAATGATTTCCCTCCCCGGCTGAGTCCGCGGAAAAGCAGAATCCTTGGAAGTCGATCAGATCATGGTCGATTTTCCCCAGCAGAGCGTGGGGCAGCTAGTGCTGTGTTTCCCCAGAATCGCACTCTCTCCATCGAAGCAGAATGATTTCTCCTTCCTCAGCCGAGTTTGCAGATATCCAAGAGATCCGAATCCTTGGAAGTCGATCAGATCATGATTGGTTTTTCCCCAGTGGAGTGTTGAGCAGCTGAAGTTGGTTCCCCACAGAGTGGTCATCCCCAGAAGAGTAGCCGAAACAGCCGCGCAGTTCATTCTCGCAATTGATATCAGCAGATCCAAGTTCTCGTGGAGCTTCGTCCCCTGCAGCAGTCAGCTGAAGTTGCTTCCCTGCAGTAGTCCGCGGAAGATCAATTCCCCAGACAAAGCCTGATTGATATTGGCGTGTTCACGTTCTCCTCAGCAGGATGATTCCTCTACCTGAATGGTTCTTTCTCCTTGTCAGGAGGATTCCCCCTTCGGCATTTATTTTGCTGACGGGATTGCATCATTGTGCATGATTGCATAGCATTGAGCATGATTGCATGGCATATTAGCATAAACGCACATCATTCCCACTGTGTGGGGCATGGCGCAGAAGCATATGCATCATAGGCATGATCTAGATCATTATCATTCTTGCCTTACAGGTGTACCACCAAAAGACCGGTTGCTCAGGACGATTCTTGATGTTCTCCCCAGCAAGGTCGCTTTTGAGATGATTCTTAAAGACCCCGGTGTGATCCCCACGGTCGCTCGCTCGAGATGATTTTTGAGATCCCCAGCGAAGTCCTCAGTTAGAGATGATTCTTGAATCCCTCAGCAGGGCCGTTTGCTTAAGACGATTCTTAAGACCCCAGTACAGCTTCCCGAGTGGTTCGCCTAGTATGATACTTGAGCTCCCCAATAGCGCCTCCAGCAAGAGTTGCCCAGGAAGATTTCTGGAATACCCAACAGAATGTTTGCTCCAGAAAGGTTATTAGTTCAGGACGATTCTTGAATATGCCCGACGGATCTGTTGGTTCAAGTTGATTCTTGAAGTCCAGAGCAGCATGATATGTTTCTCCAACAACGATGTCTAATCTGAAGATGGATTTCGTAAGCGCCCGAAGGCGATATCATAAGGTTCCTGTGAGTTCAGATTTCCGGATTGATGAATCAACGGGTGGCTGAAGGTAAGGTTCCAGAGTTGTAGATACAACAGGGTGATCCGTGTGAGTCTGAAGACCAAGTCAGTTATCCTGAGGTGATGATTGATTGCGATCAAGTGAATGATACGTCTTCTGATTGAAGTCGAAGATGTTTCTCCAACAATGATGTCTAATCTGAAGATGGATTTCGTAAGCGCCCGAAGGCGATATCAGAAGGTTCCTGTGAGTCCAGATTTCCGTGTTGAAGAATCAACGGGTGGCTGAAGGCAAGGTTCCAGGGTTGTAGATACAACAGAGTGATTCGTGTGAGTCTGAAGACCAAGTCAGTTATCCTGAGGTGATGATTGAGTGCGATCAAGTGAATGATATGTCTTCTGATTGAAGTCGAAGATATTTCTCCAGCGGTGACGCAGGGTATTTCGATCGTCCGACAGCGATGTTAGGTTTAGTTCTCCAGCAGTGACGCAGGGTGCTTCGATCGTCCGACGGTGATGTCCAATTTGGTTCTCCAGCCAGTTGTTGAGCAGCTAGTGTTGCAGGATTCAAAGATTTGTTCCCCGCAGAGTACTGTGTGCTCGTGCAGTTGGCAAATTTTCGGGTTTACCGATATTCAACCGTCTCGTACCTTGATTGGATGAGAGCCGTTCGCTTCTCACCCAGTCAGGTTCAAGCCGTTTGAATAGGGGCAGCTGTTGCACCCCAAAATTTGACCAACAATTATTTATTCATTGAGTGTTTGAAAGTGGATACCTTCATCAGAAAGTTCAAGAGATCCTCAGAGGAATGGGTTGAAACCAGGGTTGTGTGCTTCATAGCTTGAGAGTTGTGGGTGCTCCTCAGATGGTTCTGAGACTTTGAGAATGAATTTGATGTTTTGGGAAAGCCTATGAGATGTCTTGATAGCCTTCATGAAGCCCAGAGAAGTCATTATGCAAGAGTTCAGAAGATTCAACCATGAATGATAGAATTAGGGTTTTGACTGGGTCAACCCTAGGATAACTGATGATTTGGAGAAGGTTGAGACCAATCCAAGGGCCATGAGATCATGGAATGATGCATAGAGATGATATAAAGATGATTCCTAGGCCAACTCATCATGAGTGAGGAGTTTGAGAAGTTTCAAGTCAGGGTCTCCAAGGATTGTCAGTGAAAAACCCTAATTTGATCCCTATCTTCCAGGCAGTTTTAGCTCAAGATGTGATTGATATCTCACCTTCCCCATAACATGATTGTTGTAGAGCTTGTTCTAAGCTTTAATTTGAGTGGTGGAAGTCCTTTATAGGAGTTACAGAGCCCAAGTTATGGTTTTGACAAATTACAGGTCAGCAGAGGTGTGTGAATCTGGGTCCTTGAAAGTCACCCAACTTGCAGACAACGTTTGCCCTAGTAGGAGGATTCCTATGACTTCTTGGTCAACATGAATGTTGGAGAGGATCTTCTTAGCTTTAATTTGAGTGGTAGAAGTCCTTGATTGGAATTGTGGAACTCAACTTATGGTTTGAACAAGACAGGGGTATTTTGGTCATTTGTCAGTTATAGGTCATTTTAGCCAATGCCTAAAACTCCTATTTCCAAGCCTCAAATGGAAAAACTCAAAACATGAAACTTGTTCAAAATGTGATTTTAAGTCTAGAAAGAAGGTCACAAATTGTTGGAAAAGCTCATAGCATGAAGTTACATGATTGGTCAAAAATGAACTAAAAATGGCATATAAGTTTGAAAAGTTGAATTTGAAAATTGATTTGGAAGATCCACAAATCCAAAATAGGTCATCCAATATATCATTTTGATTGGAAAAATCATTTTGAGAACATTGGTTTAGCTAGAATTTTGATTTGAAGCTTTATAATGGGTGATGCTTTGAAAAGTTGTTACTTGAAAAAGAAGGCAATGTTGAAAAACCTTACACAAGCCAAAGATGAGCTTGTTTTTCACTCATCCACACTCAATATCTCTCATAAGGATAATTTGGCACAAAATGGTAAGGCATAAGGCATGAGATGAGAGAAATCCAACTTGTCCCCACATGAGATTTTCAAGAACCTTCCACCATATTCTAGATGAATCTAGAGGCATCTAATGATCATTATAAAGAGAGTGCATCAGAGAGTGATCAAGGTTGGTGATAGAGAGAGATTTCAGGAGAGAGAGAGAGAGAGAGAGAGAGAGAGAGAGAGAAATAGCCATTGAAGCACTTTCTTCAAGTTCAAGCAACTCAAGAAATCTGCATCTACAAGCCATCTCCTTCCCAACAAGTGCAAACAGAAGCATTTCCACCATTGGAGGATCATCCTGAAGCAGTTACAAGCCCTGAATCATCCTCCACGAGCACCTACCATCATCACTTGACAGGTTGGTTTCTCTCCCTAATTCTCTTAATTTATGCAGTTTTAGTTGGTTTTATAGATATAGGATTGATGTATTAGGTTAGTTGATGAAACCCTAGAAGTTGCAGCATGATCCATGGAGTTCCATAACAGAGCTATGAATCTTTAGAGATCAAGAACATGCACTCTAGGCTGTTATATTCTTAGGTTTTTAGCTTAGTGTAATCCCCTCAGCATATAGAACATTCTAGGTTAGTATGGATTCATTCCATTACCATGCATATCAGTGTGAATCAAGTGTACCCGAAACTTCCATCTTCCATAGTTCTTTGTAGAGTGAGTTTTAGAAGAATATGGCACCATGATTGTGTAGAGGGAGAGGAGTAGAATAAGTTTGCTGTTTGGATCGAGGAAAATGGTGGAGAATTGAGTGAGCTAGATGAAGGAGAAGATTGGTGCATGGAGGCTGTTTCGAAACCCTAGCAGGCCAGAGGTTGAAGATGCAATCCTCACCGTTATTTCATTTGGAATACTTGACCTTTTATGTTGATCCAACGGCCGTGATTGAGTCTGAAGATGGAGGGAAAAGATTCAAAAAGCGAAACGCGGTCGTTTCATTTAAACGCGCTTGGGCTTGCTGGTTTCTATCCACACCCCCCCTATTTCTGGCCCATCTAAACCAACTGGCGCGTGTTGCTATTCCTACCCCCCCTCCCTTTTATTGATTTAATTTCTTTTTAATTGTTTTAATATTTTTCTTGTCTTTGAAAATTCATTAAAAATTGAAAAATAATTGTTTTTTAATTCTTCTTTTTTCTATGAGTAGATGATAATGTGTAGAAAATATTAAAAATAAAAATGGGATTTTATTTTTAAGTTTAGTATTTTTAATAGATTTTTCTTGTAAATAGCTTTTATATTGTTTAGTTTGGTAGCATGATTTTGCAAGAATTGTTTTAGGACTTTCCTTTAGTCTTTTTAATCCATTCTTTTTTGTGCAATTAGATGATGAATCATAGTTCCCCATAGGATTTATCCTAGAATTTTAGAATTAAATTTTGATTAGTTTAATTAGGGTAGATGTAGGGTATCCTAATTAGGGTTTAGGTGGTGCTTAGGTGAAGAATTCACTTTCTTTGATTGAGTTTTGTCTTGATTTTTAGGTAGAGGCCTATGTAGATGTTATGAATAGACTTTGTAGACCCTTGTGAATAATTGTTAGATTTTTTCCCCATTGGTTTAGTATTTTTTAGGTATTTTCTGAAGTTGCCTGTTGATTTTGTTTACCCTGTGGTTATCTGTTCATCTTTGGAGCCCATTGTGGGGAATTTGTTGAGGGGCTTGTGTTGCCTTGAAGATCTTGTTGGAGAGCATCATGAAGAGAAGATTGTAGATCAAGATTCAGAGACCCAGAGCTTGGCTAGTCCCCTGTCTGTGAGGTTTGAGATCCTGAAGTTTGAAGGAAGTTCATGGTACTTTCCTGAGGAAGGCACTATGAATGACTTTCATTCTTTCTTCTCACCTCTTTCTCAAGTATCCAATGATGTTGGAGCCAACTTGTGAGTTTAATTTCTCCTGAGGAGGAATGTAAACTGATCACAGTTGTTGAACCACATGGGATACAACTCCTAAGTGGAAGCCTCCTAGTACTTTCCTGAGGAAGGTCCTGTGGGTCTATTCACTTAGTTCCCTTAGTTTGTCTAGGATTTCTCAAGTATCCAGTGATGTTGGAGCCAACTTGTGAGTTTGATTTCTCCTGAGGAGGAATGCAAACTGATCACAGTTGTTGAGCCACATAGGATACAACTCCTAAGTGGAGGCCTCCTAGTACTTTCCTGAGGAAGGTCCTATGAGTCTATTCACTTAGTTCCACTAGTTCAGATAGGATTTCCTAAATATCCAGTGATGTTGGAGCCTGCTTGTGAGTTTAGTTTCTCCTGAGGAGGAATGTAAACTGATCACAGTGGTTGAGCCACATAGGGTATGACTCCTGAGTAGTCACCTCCTAGTGCTTTCCTGAGGAAGACACTATGAGTCTGCTTGCTTAGCTCCCTTTCTTTGGTAAGCTTGTTCTGAAGCTTGAAGACTGGGATTGATTTCTCTTGTTTAGGGTTTTGCTTTAGTGCTTAGATTTGATTCAGATTCTGTGATTAGGGTTAGGATAGGAGAGTAGATTCTTTCTTTCTCAAGCATGTGTGTTTGTTTGCCTGTTGGCACTTCATTTCCTCTATTTTGTTCATTGCTTGATAGTATGTGGTTTATCTTCAGTATGATTACTGTTATTTCATGACTGGCTTGAGGTCGAGACGAGCTTGTGGAGGCTGAAGCCCCCACACACATTTCCTCCCTCACTTGCATTGCATGCATTTTACTGTTAAAGCTGATGTTTTTGTCTGTTTTGGTGTATCATTGGCATGATCCCTTAGGACTCTCATTTCCTTTGATAAGGATTTGATGATAGACTTTTAGGTTGAAACCTATGCATGACAACATCTAGGAGTTCCCTGTTCAAACCTCAACCATAGGATGAATCCATGGCATGATAACAGTAGGACTTGATAGTCTCCCTCCTAGTTGAGCCATTTTTTCCCGTAGTTTCCCGAACTACGTTTGCTCTGATCTTTCATACCAGATGAAAGTACGTAGGCATAGGACGCGACGTCCTAGCGAGCAACCTTTCCCCCATAACCCGTAGTTAGCCGAACTACGTTGACTCTGATTTCTCATTCTCTGATGAGAATACGTAGGCATAAAGTGCGATGCTTTGCCGAGTCATTTTTTTCTTCTGTTTAAGCCAGCCTTGATAGGTAGATAGATTATAACCAACCCGTCCAAGTAAACAAACGAGCGAGGATCCCGTCGAGTACGACGGACGTGAGGGGTGCTAATACCTTCCCCTTGCGTAACCGACTCCCGAACCCGGACAATGGTTGCGATGACCTTGTCTTACCCTTTTTCGTCAGGTTTTTCCGATCGTTTCCTTTCCCGCTCTGAGGGATAAATAACGAAAGGTGGCGACTCTTCTGTCATGCCGGCACCTTATTTTCGCGCGAGCGACAGACTCTATTCTGGACTGTCAAGAAATATGATCCTATGCTCCTTACAGATGCTCCTCCATCTTCAACAGAATCTACTGACACTGCATCTGAAGAAAATCTGTTGGCTATGACTCTGGTAGACCCTCCTTCTAACTCCACTGCTCCAGACTCTACAGAACCAATGGAAATTGACTCTGTTCAAGCTCCAGAACCTAATCTTAATTCTTCATCTGAGTTAAAGAAAGAACATCCAGATTTTGAAGATAAGATTACTGCTCTGGAAGCTGGCCAGTCAGAGATCAAGTCATGGATGGCAAAGCAGGATAAGAAGTCTGAGGATATGACAGAATGAATGTCAAAGCAAGATGAAAAGAATGAAACTATGGCTAAGTGGATGTCCAAGCAAGAGCAATCATCCTCTGAGATTACAGATCTATAGAAGATGCTTTTGTCCAAACACTCTTAGATTTCTTTTCATTCTAATGTTTTTTGCATCTGTTGTTTGCATAAGTACTTTATTGCTATATCTTCTGATGTTTGCCTATGTACTCTTGATATGATCTTATGAATGAATCAAAGTTTTCTCCATTGAATTATCTTATTTACTGTTTCCTTTTAATTGTCTTTTTAAAAGTTTTTACTTTTTGCTTATGACAAAAAATGGGGAGAAAATATAGATCTGAATTGTTTAATATAACTTCACCAGAATGAAACTTCAGACATATTTATTCTATCTAACATTTAATCTGACTATTTCAAAACATTTGATAAGTACATTCTATAAAAGAAACTCTGAGTCTATCAGATCATTTGACTATTATCAAACTCTGAATCTTAAATCTGCAAGACATTCTGACCTTCAAATGTTATAAGAACAAACAAGATCTAACTCTGAAGATTACTCAAAGACAAAAGGGAAGTTTCTATTCCTTACTTGTATTTAACTCAGGGGGAGATTCATCATCTCAGGGGGAGTTATAATTCTAATATGTTCAGTTAAACAAAATTTCTGATGCTTTTTGTCATCATCAAAAAGGGGGAGATTGTTAGAACACAGATTGCTTCTTAATAATATCTCTTTGTTTTGATGATAACTATTAGGAAATTTTGTATTTAAGAATTATATACTCTAAAATTTTCTTGAGAGTTTTACTGCAGATTGAAATGAAATTAACACTCCAGAAGCAAATCTGAATTGTATACAAGAAGTTATCTAGACTCTGAAGCGCCAGATGCATTCATTAGAAGATTCTGATTGCTGATTACAGAAGATCCTGAGTGTAGTCTCCAGAAGGATCTGAAGCAAGAAGCTCCAGAAGATTCTGAAGCAGAAGCTCCAGAAGAATCTGAAGCAAGTCAGAAGCATCTGAAGCTAAGAAGAATATTGTATGAAGAGTTTCTCAAAGCATAGTTTCTACAGAAGTTTCTGAAAGTACTAAAGCTGCCAGTACTGAAGTTCTGTGTCAAATATGCTCTGATGATCAACACGCTGAAAGCACACATGCTGCAGAAGACTCTGATACAACATAGTTCTGAACATCATTAGAAGACTCTGACTCAATCAGATTCTGATGAACTTGCTGAAAACTGAAGAAGAAATATTCAAAGAATATATCCGTTGGAGTAAATCAAACGTCTCTTTCCTCATTGGTGCTAGACACAAGAACACAGACAAAAATGATTTTTCTGTGCTTTCTACTTCTAGGAAAGGTCACTTGATGTGAAGACAAAAAAGGCTCAGACCTTTTTGGGACACTCTTCTCAATGTTCAGCTCTCCTTGGATCAGCTGCCTGTAAAAGAAACACTCCACCAAATTCTTCAGTTAGACATTTTGCTGAAAAGAAATCATAACATTCAAAGCTCTCATACTTTCATATTTATTCTTAGAATTATTTGTACTTAAACTTAAGAGAAATATCACTGCTGTGATAAAAGCTTTTTAGAAGCATTCATACTCTTGTATTAGATTTACATTGATTGTAAAGGATTTTCTTAAGAGGATTCAGTTGGAATCAGTAGCTCTTGAGAAGACTAAGAACAATTGTTCTTAGGTGTTACTATTGTAATCTGTTTGATTAAATAGTGGATTAAGTCCTTGTTGAGAAAGGCAAATCACTCTAGGAAGGGTGGACTGGAGTAGTTGAGTTCAACGAACCAGGATAAAAATAATTGTGTTTTTATTTCTAAGTTTTAATCTTTCATACTTATTCAACCCCCCTTCTAAGTATTATCTCACCTTCAAATTTGACCAAGTGTTCAAATTTCAAAAGGAGTATGCATCTAAGGACCAACCAAAATGGTTATCCCTCATTCCAAAGGGAAGAGGCAGTGACAGCCTTTTCAAACAAGTCAGATAAGCCAATGTCGCAAGATTTGTTCAAAATAAAAAAAAAGAAATCAAAAGAAAAATAAAAGCCCGCTAAGTCAGAAACTTAAAAACAAGTGACTTAGGAAAATATTAGGGCATCCTGATGGACATAAAAAATTCAAAAGAATCGGTCCAGAAAAAAATTAGGGAAAAACGAAATAATGAAATGCACGAAGAGCGAAAAGAAAGGGTTACAAAGAAAAATCCTGAACAAATCTATGTGACTACAACACCCAAGGACAAAAAGGGTGACTGTTATTCCCCATAAAACCTCATTGGTTCTTAAATCATCAGTTTCATTGGTTCCTTAGCCATCACAAAATACTTAAGAGATGAAAATTTGTGTCAAATTAACTAAATGTAGGACTGAAGAACATCACGGAGAATGGGTGGGTACAAATAAATTTTGAGCCTAAAAATCCTTTTTTTTTAGAAAATCGTGAACCAAACCATGTTTCAACCGTCAAAAGACCTAATTGAAGTAGCGTTTATTTTGAAAGCATACTTTAACGAGATATATTTTCAGACTCCCATGATTTGTGCTAAAAGATCTGTGTTGGTATTGCATGTGCATTCAAAAATTCAATGTCACATCTTAACTAGTGATTCGTTCACAAAGTTTTGCGACACCTTTTTAGTAAAAACTTAAAGACTAACATGTGTAATTGCGTTAGAATTATCATTCTTAGAATTAACATTTTCTACTTGCATACATTTGTTTGACATGATAGAAGCTTACATACGAGCATGAGTGATGAATTTAATCTTTTGAGACATGTAACTCTGATGAGTAATTGGAAAATCATTTCAAGAATGATCATATTCAGGGGCATGTTGCCTGATGACTATGTTAAGCATGAGGAAGTTTGTTTTCGCAATTGATGCTTTCACAGGGACAAAGCTTGAATACTCTATTGATCAAAGAATGTGCCAAGTTCAGTCAATTTAGGGCAGTTACATCGAAACTCGACGAATCTCTCAGAGTTTGAAGACACTAGGGCAAATTATCTCAAGTCCTTATGGTACAAGGTTTCTTCTAGATCAAATTTCTTGTATATAATGCAGTTTGGGGAAAAAGTTAATTATTATAAGGCTTATCTAACACAACAAAACTCGATATTCTCCCAATTAGAGTTTGTCCTTATTTATGTTCTCCCCGGTAGAGTTTGTTGATGATCTCCCGAGAAAAGTTTGATCTTATTGATGCATTTATCAGCTGAGTGTTAGTTCAATCATCTCAAACTTGGATTCCCTAACTAAGTCTTAATTCAGATTTCCTTAGTCGAGCATGGGTCTTCTTCCCAGACTTGTTTGTGATCAAGCATATATGAATGCGAATGTGATTGTTGGATCCCATCTTGTTTTGTGATAAAACTTGATGAGGAGTCCCCAACATGTTTCTACCTCCTCTATTATAGTTTGTTGCTCTTATGGCCAATCTGAATCTATTTTCTTTCTAAGAAGTGTTGATATAACAGTCAACTATTGGGTTTTCTCTCACCCTGTGTTGAGTTTTAAAATCCCCTACAGATTGACTTTATGTTATGATGTTAACTTCTTAATCATCCCTGCGATTCTAAGATATTTCTTGGAAGGTTGTTAGTACTCATAGATTTATCATTGTTGATCCCCAATGGAGGTTGTGCAATTTATTACTACTAGTTATGAGAGATAGGATATGACCAGTCAAGCAGAATTTTGTATCTGGAAGGTTCATCTTTCCACCCCCTGCAGTTGTTAGTAGGATCCCTTCAGATTATTACATTGTGTTGGACTCATGAAATCCAATATTCCCCAATTGAACGCCAGTTTGGGTTTTCCCCATACAAGTACTATTTGTTTGTTCTCCATCTAAGTCTTGATTCAGATATTCTCAAGCTGAGTGTGTTTCTTTTCTCCATCCATGTCGTGATTAGGTAGTTGAGCAGTTTTAAGTTCCACATCTCCTTGATGTGGAATCCCCACACAGAATTTATCCTCTTATTATGATGTTATTGCTTTGGTTGCTTCCCGAGCATATAGTCGCGTTTCCTATTAAGAAGTGTTGATATAGCAGTCACCTGTTGGGTTTTCTCTCACCTTGTGTTGGGTATTGATTTAAAATCCCCTGCAACTTGACTTCTTGCTATAATATTAACTTCTTATTTCCCTGGCAGGTCCAAAATGCTTTTCTCAGAGATGGTTATTCCCTAGATAGTTTTCTTATATCTTTGGAAGATATTTGTTTTCCCTCAGTAGGGTTTATGTAATTGTTTACATGGTTACAATCCCCAAAGGATCCATCATTTTCTGCTGCAGATCTCTCCATCCTCTTGAAGCGGAGTCCACGTTGTTATCCCCTTTGTAGATTATTAATGTTATAATATTAATCTTTGGGTTTCTCTCTAAGCAGTATCTTCCTCTCCCTGGCATGATTTGAGCCGTGTAGTATGATTTAACTCCTTTGATGGCTCTTGTTTATCCTTAGCAGTATCTCCAGTGATATCTCCATCTTATTGAGATTAGCCGAGTGTTCATTTGTGTTGTGATGTTTATTCATCCTTTGTTTATTTTCATGTCTGTTTTATCAGCATATTCATATTCATTGCATACACATTCATTTGTTTTGTATATCATACTATTGTTGCATTATGCACTTTGCATTTTTGTCAGGAGCTTCCCCGCTCTCTGGTGTCGCTGTCTCCTGCAGAGCGTGTGTGTCCTCTTTCTAATAGAGTGTTGACCTTAAGTAGAAAGTATATATCTTTTCTAATTGCCTACTAAATTCATTCCTCATGGGAGATTTTTGCTTTAGTTTTCCTTCCCAACTTTTATTTGGATGGAATTGCTCCCCAATTTAGTTATTTCCTTATTGGGTTGAGTCTTGTTTGACCGTTTCTCTCCAGTTTCTTCCTGGATTGACCTTTGGTCTCCTGCAGCAGTTATTTTGAATCTCTATGGACTGTGAAACCTAGATGATGAGAAGGAATTTATGTAGCCCTTTGAGGATTTATTTTCCTCAACAATTGAATAGATAGAATAAAAACCTCAAAACCTTGGAAACGCGATTACAGTAGATCAACTTTGGATGATTAGTTGTTCATCATAATCGTACAAAGAAAATGTATTATTTTTTAGTGAATAGTGTAATGTGTACAATACGGCTGATAGAAAGCCTTTTAACAAAATAAGGATTTCACTTAAAATTCAAACTGGGTTGGAAACATATACCAGGCCCAAAAAATGACCCAAAACAAATTATTTTCTAAAGTTTGAAACTTCAACGAATTATTTGAGCCTACTACACTCTGAATCAACTCCTACCTTCAACATGAAAGTTGTATCTCTTTCTCTTAGCTTTCTAACACATATCAGAACGTGTAAATCGTCATCCCGTAGTTCCTGTTATGATGCGATTAGTGGACAGGTGTCAAATAACCGCTAAAGCTGAAAATAATATACGAAAATAGATTAAAGACAAACAAAGAATTAATTCTAAAAACATAAGAAAACAGTAAAATAAATAAAACAAACTATGGAAATGCATAAGTTTAAACCTAAGAGAATATGCATTTAAATGCACTGATCAATAACAAAAGTATTAAAAGAACAATGGTTTATTTTATGTGTGTTTTATTTATGTAGGTTCTTGTTCTTGTACATAAATAATCAGAATCTATTTTACTTCGACACACTTGGGAGTTGCCTCATTGCTAGCTTCTGGTGGCAAAGTCTGAAGAACAATTGCTAGTGTGGCTTGTCGTAGACTCTGAGCTGAAGGCCTCAACATTTAGACGAGTTACTACACTTGGTAATTGTATATTAACATCTAGTACCATTCAGAGTTTGTGATAAAGTTGTGGACTATCCGTATTGCAGAAAGCAAGTTGTATTGTCTTATAAACTTGTCAGCTAGAGTCTACAAGATTGCGAGGCTCAAGAAAGGTTGACATGCTCTACGACGTCTGCTCCCAATGGCTCTATCAGTACAAAACCTCTTAAAGACTCAAAGGTTAAACGCATTACACATTGGATTCAAAATTTGTTGTACATCCATCTTCAACGTCTCTTATACTATGGAGTAAAGGCAAAAACACTTTATCAAGTCACTTCCTCAATGGCTAGTTTCTTTAAAGGCTATATATATGGCTGAAGATTCAAGTTTGAATCTTAACAAGGATTCTTCTAATGAAGGAGTAGCAAGATCAAGCAATTATCAACTCTAGTATAATATGCATATTTTCTATTTTAGGTTGTAATTTTAGAAGCCTTAAGATTTCTTACCATTAAATATTTTAGAAATATTAAGAGCTTTAGGTCTTTGTTATAGTGATTTCCTGTAGCTCTGATGCTTGCATCATGTACAACTTGTTCTCTATTCTGTTGAGCCTTAAGAAGTTTAGATCAAGTCCCTTGCTATGTGCTTGAGCAAAAGTCTTATCTCATTGGGATTCAAGCAACAAGTCTTGAGCCAAGATGCTTAAGCCACGTAAGTCTCATTGCTTAAGTGCTTGAGTTGTGAAAGTCTTATTCAGCTAGTTTGACTGAGAAAAAGGGAAGTCTCCGTTTAAGGGGCGTTAGCAAGAAGTCTCAAGGGAACTTGAGCAAGGGAAAATCTTAGACATGTGCTCTAAGCAAATGGGAAGTATCAACCAGAAGACATTAGAGCAAATGGCTCAGGCAGAAGGTATGAGTAAGGGAGAGTCTTAGACGTGTGCTATAAGCAATGGGTAAGTCTCAACCAGAAGACATTGGAGCTGGTGGCTCGGTCAGAAGGTGTGATCAAAGAAAGTCTTAGACATGTGCTTTAAGCAAGGTAAGCCTCAGACAGTTGGTCTGAGTAGTTGCTAAAGACTTATGCAGAAGCATAAGTGATTGTAATCATGAAGTGGTTATAATTAAAATCTCTTGTAAGGCAAGGAGACTGGACTACCCTTAGTTAAGGGAGGAACCATGATAAATCTTTTGTGTTTTCTGCTGTTATTTTATTTACTTTTGTTATATCTGCTGCCATTGAATTAAAACAGAATTTGAACATCAGTTCTAATTCTAAAACTCTGATCAGAAGTTAAATTAAAAGAAAACGTGAAACAAAATTTAACCCCCCCTTCTTGTGTACTTTCCACACCTTCATATACAAGCAACAATTACATGTGATAATATGAACAACGAAAGAAATTCGGATATGTTTGAACATGTTGAAGCAAAAATAAAAACAATATCATCATCATAAAATCAAGTTCATGGCAACTGTTGGTACTTTCCAAAACAAACCATAAACATGTTCCTTTGAAATTCAATCATCATAAATCACAAGACAAGCTTTGCTTTTTTCCAAAACAGCATACAAACATGTCAGATTTCATCATACAATCACAATAATGAGCAGTATTTTCAGCATTCAAGACATTCACATTGTTGGCTATAAAATCAGTGAGGGCCACAAATCGAGAAAACGGAAGTATAGATACACACACAAGATTTGCAAGAGAATCATGACATTACATATTCACGCAAATTGGAAGAAAAAGGGAAGATACATCATGATACCACACGCGTGTTCATACGCATAGCAGCAAGAGAAAAATACGCATGAAAAACAAAGATACACACAAGAATAACTGCAACATCACATACCAAAATAAGCTAGTACCAACAAGCAGAAAATGAGTGAAAAGCGCATAGGCAAAATGGCATAACTGCGACGCGAAACAAAAAGGAGAAACTTGAATCATACCACTATTCAACTTCAGGTAATTCTCCAATTTCATTGTAGTTGTGTAATTCGATTTGAGGTGTTCTTAATTTTTAACGAAGCCAAAACGGAGTCGAATTCAATTTGGGTTGAGTTAGATGAGGGATTAGTGCCTTTGTTGTCGCCGGCCAATGGGCCATGGCGCGCGGATCCCATCAGTTTCCGACAAGGCGTGAGTCTGGCATCACATTTTGTGAGTGAGGAAGGGATGAAAATAAGAAAGTCGTGTGATCGCGACTTTCTATGTCTAACAAATCTAACTGCAAGTGCACAGTCTATCGCGTAGTAATAATAGATATCGATCCCACAGGGACTCGTAATCAATCTAGTATTATCGGGTGTTACGGTGTTTAGCTAGGTCGGTTTGGTTTCAAGTTGAATAATGGCAGAATAGATGCATAAACTAAAGGGAACTAAAGCTTTTACTTAAGATATGAATTTATGAATCAATATGCAATAATTTTGTTCTTCGGAGATTCGACAATTTACTGGCGTATTAAGTGTTTTCAAACTTAGTTTAAGAAGAAAATAGTGATCTAAAGACTTTTGTCTCACGATGGTTGTTGACGCTAATCGCAACTCTAAGGCGGAACGTATGTTGTCGCTATCCCGTTCGGGGTTAAAGTTACCTTTTAAAAATCTCTAATTTTTAATCCTTTTTAAAGCGCCTTCGCTGTTTTTAAATCGAATGCCTAGTTTTTACTATCCGATCTTAGCCGCAGCTGTCGCTTGTTGGTTCGTACCTTAATATGGTTTCCCACTGTCGTGGCAAAACCACCGTAAATAGCTTCTCACTGTCGTGACAAAGGTTTATTTAGAATTTTGATTAAAAACTAAAACCATAACTGAGTTTTGAAAAGAGAAAGATTACGTTAATTATTATCAAATCCCATCTGAATTATTATTACATATTGATTACGGTAATTTAGCTAGACATGGAAAAAGAAATGATAATACATAAATAAAAGCAGTAATTAAGAACATACATCATAATGAAAATTGCAATTACGATTAAAATAAAAACCTATGAATATCCCAATTGGCTTTTGGGCAGATCCTCCATAATGTTGGTAGGATTCTGGTCTTTATGCCAATTGATCGTACAAGAAAAATGGAAATTACAAAATGCCAAAGAATACAGAGAAGGAAAAGAGAAACAAATAAGAATATAAGAATGGTAAGGTTGCTCTGAAGATAAATTGGCAGCACTTCGTTGTCTTGAATGCGGCTCCCTTTTTCAGGTCTCAACCTCTTCCTTTTATAGAGAGAGAGTATCTAACGGTTATTCCTTCAGGAAGTGGGTTTGAGGCA
Source organism: Lathyrus sativus (assembly GCA_963859935.3). NCBI lineage: Eukaryota > Viridiplantae > Streptophyta > Magnoliopsida > Fabales > Fabaceae > Lathyrus > Lathyrus sativus. The sequence continues at coordinate 98,852,930 of OZ012738.1, read as the reverse complement.
GAAAAGTAGGAGTTAGTGGCCACACTTTTGGTCTTTGAGGGGGAATTTTTGCACATGACTTCATTCTGCACGTTCTGGGTGCATGACGGTCGTCATGGAGGTGTGACGGTTGTCACACGCATGACGAGCGTAACGGCCATGTGACGGTCGTCACATCAGTAAAACTCGTTTCTGCTATTTTTCTCTTGGTTTTTTCATCTGTTTTTCACCTGTTTTTGCTCCTTTTCTTCATATTGCTTTGCTTGGACATGTTCTTCGAATACCTGCATAATACTTAGACAAATAGCATGGAATGCCTCGAATTCGGAGTGAAACCAGTCAAATATTAGTTAAAACACATGTCGTTTTATATATATAATTTCGCGTTATCAAACTCCCCTAAACTTGAATCTTTACTTGTCCTCAAGTAAAAGTTGGAAAAATTTAAAAATGTGGCAAACACGCGGCACGCTTCTCCTTTCCGAAAGGTTTTTCAAATCATAAGTTAGGAAGGCCAAGACTTAAATTGAAACAAAACACATACGGTGGTGACACTGAGTTGTAAGTCTTTGAAGGCCTCCCTTTTATGCAAGCCAGTTCCAATCATGTTACTGCAGCTTGGCGTCAAGTTCCTTGCAACAAGTTTTACCCGGTTTGTTCTGGCGCAGTCACATTAAGCCCGTTATCCATATACTTTCATGGCAAGTTAACCTGTTAGTGGCTATGATCTCTTTTCTATTTCGATTCTTCTTTGCACATAAGCTTATGCTATTGATTTCCAAAGACTTTCTGTACCATTGGGCTAAATGCTCGGGTGAGGAGCACCTAACTTAGAAGGAACATGTCTTTACACTCAGGCTATATGGCTTTTCTTCTTCATGATTTTTCATTTTGAGTTAGAGATCACACACTTATTTGCATCGGTTTGATTGCTTAGAAGCATTTAGGATGGTGCTGACTGCTTGTATAAACTACTGGGGGCTACGTTTGAGTAGGAGCTTGAAGCTTTGGTACGTGTAGGTAGTGAAACGGACTCGCATAAACTGGAGGTCTAAGGTGTCAGGACGGTAATGGAATTGTTAGAATTTTCTTCTCGGGATTTCCATACTTGATTGAACTTTGGCGTGTCCTCGTGATGCTTTGAGGCAAAGGGTTTAAGAACTTCTTTGTATAGTCATATGAAACGCGGGGAGTTCACGTAATGGATATATATATATATATATATATATATATATATATATATATATATATATATATATATATATATATATATATATATATATATATATATATATATATATATATATATATATATATATATATATATATATATATATATATATATATATATATAAGAGCTTATTTGTCGAAAATTAAAATTACTTTAAATTAAGAATTCAAAAGAAAAAGTACAATGGGAAATAACATGAAAAAGGGAAATGAAAAGGGAAATAACGATCCGCTCCCACACTATCTCAATCAGTGTCCTTGCTGATTTGAAAGAATGCGGAAGGGAGGAATACAAAGGAAATAAAGAAAAAAACAACAAAAATGGCAAAAATGAAAAATACTACTATTCCCGTCCTCGTCCTCGATCTCTTCCTCGACCTCTGGCTGGGGGGTCTCGGGCGGCGAGGTTCAGAGCTCCGGTGTGGAATATGTAATCACGGAGGTCGTCGACTCGCACAGTGAGGTGTGCCATCTCATCGGCCATGCCGGAATGGATATCGTGCATCATCTGCAAAGATTGCTGAATTTGGCCGGTTTGCTCTCTCTGCCATGCTTCAAATTCCTCAGCCCTTCGGTTCTGCTGCTCCATCATAAGCATCATCTGGTTCTGTTGCTCGATGCAGCGGAGGAGGCCTGCAAATGTGTCATCAGTAGCAGGACGGGGGCGGCGGCGCGTGGAAGGGCCTGCGGCAGCAGCAGCTTGTGATGGCTCAGGATGGTCGGCTCTATCTAGCTCCTCTTGAACTTCGTCCCTGGGCTCTTGGCTATTATCCTGCGTTGGGGCAGCAGGGGCAGTGGTGTCGAAGAGCCAGTTGGCTCTGTCCTTTGGATGCATCCGGGTGCGTGAAGGCATGATGATGCTCTGGATAATGTGGCCTCGCACTACAGGATGATATCTCCCATCACGGCGAGCCTTGATGAGGTGGGAGGCGCGGCTGTGGTCGGTGTCCAGGAATACGGGGGGCATCTAGCGGAGTGTCTGGAGGCGGTCACCAAGGCCGAGGCCGATGGCGGTGGATGTGATGATGCCACCGAAATAGAAAGGTTTAGAGCTGCGGTTACAATTGGCTTGGATGTGAGCCAAGAGAAACGGGGTGGCGTTAACCGGCTCTGAAGCAAACACGCAGCGGAGGAAAAACAGCTCCTTCGAGTTGACCTTATGGTTACTGTCACGAGCGAATATTGTGTTGCTCAACACGCGGTGGAAGTAGCAGATAGCTGGGTTGTGGATATGAGTGGCGTTCAGCGTGTCCCAACTGTCTGGAGTGGTTCCGGTCAGTCGGTTCTAGAGAGGGAAGTCCTCTTGGTAGAACTGATCGGAGATGCGGCGGTGAATATCGTCGTTGTGAGTTAACTGTAGAATGACAGCGATGCGGTCCTGGGGGACCTGATATTCAGTGTCGAACAGACGAAAGCAGGCGGCACCGTGAAGTTGGTTGGCATCGCCGGAAGATGTTGTGTATGCGAAAGAGCTGAGAAACTCCAGAGTGAGTTGCTCGTGGGTGGGTTGGGGATTGGTGCAGAGATGCCAGATGCCGGCTCTCTGCAACATCCAAGTGACGCCGTCGAGAATCCCGAGTTCCGTCAGAGAATCCAAGTGAGCATACCGGGTCAGTTGAAGCGACCGTTGATGGAATGCTAGGAAGTTGGTCTGCTTCCGTTCTCCGACCTCTCCTTCTCGGAAGGTGATGTTGCTCAAATCGGGGTTTGCATTGGTTTGGCTGGCCATTTTTGGTGATAGAAGTGCAGAGGTTTGAGAATATGGGGTTTCAGAGAATGGTGAGGCAAGGGAATGCAGAGGGTAATATATAAGGGTGAATTGGAGGTTGAAAATGGTGGAGGTTTTATGGGGGGATTCAGAGGGTTTTGAGTGGGTTTTAATAATGGGATAGTGGGGAATTAGGGGAGAGGAAGTGGAGAGGGGCGCAACTCTATTTTATACAGAATTGGGGTTTTTACTGCATGACGACTGTCAGGGATGTGTGACGGTCGTAACACGCATGATGACCGTCATGGGAATGTGACGACCGTCACAACAGCAAAGTCTGCAGAATTGCAGAATTTTGCATGTGGGGTGTTTTAACAGTGGAGAATATGGTATTTTGACTTATGATGGACTAATGACAAAATAAAAATTAACAGGAAACATAATTAAGGGAAATACTGAAATGAAAATAGCATTAAATCGAAAAATGAGTTTAAGGTACTACAATATCCAAAACGAGGAAACAATTGCAAAATGAACTAATGTAAAACAATGTAAAATGCAGTAAACTTAAATTAAAGCGAAAACTAAAATATCACTCTGTGGGTTTCTTCAAATTGTTGACCTGCTGAACAACGTCATTAAATTGGTCGCTAACCAAGTCCATGAAGGTAACGAAATCCATATGAAGTTGCGTTAATTCATCTTTGATAGTGGTTACTTCCAGCTTAAGGTCGTCTACAGTTCTCAGAACAGTGTCTAGCTTATCTGTGTTTTGTTCAGGCGTGGGGTCAGGAAAATTATGGTAGTTAGGAGGGGTCTCAGGATCGATCTCCACTTCGGACTCATAATCTTGGTAGTATAAATAGTCATGTGCTTCTGAGAGTTGATCACTGTCATACATATAAGCCTGGGGTGTGGAGTGAGGTGATGGAGGTCCCATAGGCTCATCCAAATCATAAAGCCAATTGTCTTTGTTATGGATACTGGTTAGCTCATGGTTGGGCAATGTGAAAAGGTGGACAGGTTGATCAGCTATGAGGTATTCGTAGGCTCCTGGTCCTAAGGTACCTAGAATGCGTCTGTTGAAGCAGAACTGGATGTCCATTGCTCTGAGGTTGCCGAAACGAACGGCTTTGTTCAGGTAATACCTCAGGCCAATTTCATGGGCGATCATGGTGACTAGGCCTCCTATTAAAATGGGTGAGTGCGGATCCTGATTGATGCATGTAAATGCCCTCATCATAAAAGGGACAACATTTACAGGGCGGCCTTGTGAAGCACAGAAAAGGATGAACAACTCGTCCTTTGAGACTGTTGTAATGTTTTCTTCCTTACCAAAGAGGGTATGGGCTAATATCCTATGAAAATAGCGGAAGGCTGGATTGTGTATCTCGTTGTTGTGCATGTCGTTCGGTTCTGGGTGATAGTTTCCGATGATGGAACCCCAGAATTGGTCTAATTCGAGATCAATATCCTCTTCAGTGGCGGTAAACACAAAAGGTCCGCTAGGGAAGCCTAGGATGTTAGCTAACGTGGTACGGTTGTGTGTTTGGTTTATTCCAAACATTCTAAAGGTTATTAACTCTTTAGTGGATCCAAAGCCATATTCAGGTGAGTAACTTAGGGAGCTAAGGAATTCGAATGTCAGTTTGCGGAAGGTGGCAAATCGGGTCTTTAGAGCAGTTTGCTCCCAGCCTAATTGGTAAAATAAGTACTGAATGTTATCCTGGATTCCTAGCTTGTCCATGGTTGGTGTATCGTAGTACAAAGTCGAAGCAAAGTTTCTTTGAGTCAGTGCCTCGAATCTGGCCTGATGAGCTCGTCCTCTAAACACAACAGTCGTAACGTCGATGTCGGCCATACTCGTTAATCGGATAAAATGGAAGAAAAGTAGAATGACTTTTAAAATCCTGGAAAAAATCACATTCACTCAGATCATATTTTTAAGAAATAAAGGGTGATAAAAGAGAAAAATATAAAATAAATATAAATATTGGAAAATAAGGTAATAGAAATTTATAGAATATCATAAATTAACAAAAAGAATAGTTTTAATAAATTTAGAAGGAAAATATGGAAAAATTTTGGGTTGCCTCCCAATCAGCGCTGTCTTTAACGTCAGAAGCCTGACGATAGCTTGGATATAGCTATTCGGGAATCTCGAGCAATTTCATATTGCTCCCGTGGTCGTTGTGTTCACTTTGATTATAATGTTTCAAACGCTGTCCGTTTACTATAAACGGTGCGTTGATTTGATTCTTGACTTCAACAGCTCCACTCTTAAGGACTTTGGTGACCTCAAAAGGTCCAGACCATCTCGATTTTAGTTTTCCAGGGAATAGTTTCAATCTGGAGTTGAATAGGAGCACGATGTCTCCCACTCTGAATTGCTTCCGGATTGAACGTTTATCATGCCATTTCTTGGTCCTTTCTTTGTAGATGCGTGCATTCTCGTACGCGTCTAATCTTAGCTCTTCCAATTCATGAAGGTTCCAGATTCGCTTTTCGCCTGCCGCAGTGTAGTTGAAGTTTAGTGTCTTAATAGCCCAGAAGGCCTTATGCTCTAACTCTACCGACAGGTGGCATGATTTTCCGTAGACTAGTTTGAATGGTGTGGTGCCTGTCGGTGTCTTAAAGGCGGTTCTATAAGCCCATAAAGCTTCGTTCAGCTTTGAGGACCAATCTTTCCGGGAGGTTGTGACAGTCTTTTCTAAAATTTGCTTTATTTCCCTGTTCGAAACCTCCACTTGTCCACTAGTTTGTGGATGATACGGTGTGGCTACGCGGTGTTTGACTCCGTACTTGGAGAGGAGTTTGTCAAAGATTCGCGATATAAAATGCGACCCACTGTCACTAATGACGATCCTGGGCACACCGAATCTTGGAAAGATTACGTTTTTAAAGAGTTTAACGACTACTCGCGTGTCATTTGTTGGAGCGGCAACGACCTCTATCCATTTCGATACATAGTCGACAGCGAGGAGTATATATTTATTTCCAAAAGAAGATGGGAAAGGTCCCATGAAGTCGATTCCCCAAACGTCAAAGATTTCTACTTCCAAAATTCCTCTCTGAGGCATTTCATCGCGTCGTGAGATGTTGCCAGTGCGTTGGCACCGGTCGCATTTTAGTACAGCGATATGGACGTCCTTCCAGAGACTGGGCCAAAATAGGCCAGATTGTAGAATTTTAGCGCACGTCTTCGAGGTGCTAGCATGACCACCATTTGGTGCTGAATGGCATTGGGTGATGATGTCTTCTATTTCTTCCTCTGGGACACAACGACGATATAAGTTGTCGATGCCTCGTCTGAAGAGTAGAGGTTCGTCCCAGTAGTAGTGCTTTAAGTCATGGAAGAATTTCTTCTTTTGTTGATAAGTCAGGTCCGGTGGAAGCACGCCTGCGGCCAGGTAATTAACGATGTCGGCAAACCACGGCAAAGTGGCTTGGGCATAGACAGCTTCCACAGCTTTTTCCAGTTCCGGTTCTTCCGAAATAGAGTTAGACATATCGCTTTCCAATTTAGCTATGAGACGTTCGTAGGGGAAATCGTCGTTGATAGACACTGGTTCTTGTTTTATGCCCTCTATACGGGATAAGTGATCTGCAACTACGTTTTCGGTCCCCTTCTTATCTTTAATTTCTAAGTCGAACTCTTGTAATAATAGGATCCATCTCAATAATCTGGGTTTCGCGTCCTTTTTGCTTATTAGGTACCTAATGGCAGCATGGTCTGTGTATATGATTATTTTGGCTCCTACCAAGTAGGAACAGAATTTGTCAAGAGCGAATACGACTGCTAAGAGTTCCTTTTCTGTTGTGGCGTAGTTCATTTGGGCAGGGTCCAATGTTCTACTGGCGTAGTAGATAGCGTGAAACTTCTTGTCTTTCCTTTGTCCTAGAACTGTGCCTACGGCAAATCACTCGCATCGCACATGATTTTGAATGGTAGTTGCCAATCTGGAGGTTGCATGATTGGTGCGGTGATAAGTGCTGACTTTAGAGTTTCGAATGCCTCTAAGCATTCTTTGTCGAAGATGAACTCGGCATCTTTCATTAATAAACCTGTAAGAGGTTTTGTGATTTTCGAGAAATCCTTTATGAATCTTCCGTAGAATCCAGCGTGTCCTAAGAAGCTTCGTATTTCTCGTACGGTTTTCGGAGGTTGGAGATCCTTTATGATCTCTATTTTAGCTTTGTCAACTTCGATCCCCTTTTCAGAGATGATGTGTCCTAAAACAATGCCTTGTCGGACCATGACATGGCATTTTTCCCAATTAAGGACAAGGTTCACTTTGGCGCATCTTTTGAGTACCATTTCTAAATTCGACAGGCAACTTTCGAAGCTTTGTCCGCATACATAGAAGTCATCCATGAACACTTCCATGATGTCATCTATGAAATCTGCGAAGATTGCCATCATGCATCTTTGAAAGGTTGCTGGAGCATTGCGTAGTCCGAACGGCATTCGGCGGTAGGCAAAAGTACCATAAGGACAGGTGAATGTTGTCTTTTCCTGGTCATCGGGGTGAATAGGGATTTGAAAGAATCCCGAATAACCATCTAGATAGCAGAAGTACGAATGTTTCGCTAGTCTTTCCAACATTTGGTCTATGAATGGTAAAGGGAAGTGATCCTTCCGAGTCGCCTTGTTCAGTTTTCTGTAGTCGATACACATCCTGTTTCCGGTCACAACTCTTTGGGTTATCGATTCACCTTTCGCATTCTTCACTACAGTAACACCTCCTTTCTTGGGTACTACGTGTACTGGGCTGACCCATTGGCTGTCAGAGATTGGGTATATGATTCCTGCGTCTAGTAGCTTTTTCACCTCGTCTTTGACTACAGTGCTTAGGATCGGGTTTATCCTTCTCTGATGTTCTCTTGAAGTTTTGCAGTCTTCCTCCAGCATGATATGGTGCATACAGATGGAGGGACTTATGCCTTTTAGATCGCTTATATTATAGCCTAACGCAGTTGGGTATCTCCTTAGGACTTCTAATAATCGCTCAGTTTCTGATTGTCTTAAATGAGCGTTTACTATTACTGATCTTTTGAATTCTGTATCTAAGAATTCATACCTGAGAGTTTTGGATAGCTCTTTAAGTTCTAAAGCTGGGCTTTTCGGACCTGGCATGTGATTTGGAGTGAGTGCTAAGATCTCGCTCAGACTATCATCTTTGTATGGTGCACGCCAGTTGTCGTCTTTATGAATAGCATGGATCGGGATTTTCATGATTTCAAAATATGTAGTTTCCTCCTTTTCTAATTCTCGTATGCATTCATCAATTACATCTACTATATAGCATGTGTCATCGATGGCTGGTGCCTTCAAGAATTTAGTAAGGATGAACTCTATCTTTTCTTCTCCTACTTTGAATGTTAGCCTTCCTTTCTTTACGTCTATAATAGCTCCGGCTGTAGCTAAGAACGGTCTTCCTAGGATAATTGGGGTAACAGAGTCCTCTTTGATGTCCATGATTATGAAGTCGGTTGGGATATAGAATTGTCCTATGCGTACTGGGACGTTTTCCAGTATTCCGACGGGGTATTCGACTGATCGGTCAGCCAATTGTACGAACATTTTAGTTGGTCTTAGTTCTCCCATATTCAGCTTTTTGCATATAGATAAAGGCATGACGCTTATACTGGCTCCTAGATCGCATAGAGCTTTGTCTATTACGAACTTTCCTATGACGCAGGGTATGGAGAAACTACCTGGGTCTTTTAGTTTAGGAGGCATGTGGTTTTGAATGATTGCGCTACATTCGGCAGTAAGTGTCACTGTCTCGTTATCCTCTATTTTCCTTTTATTAAACAAGATTTCTTTAAGAAACTTAGCGTATGACGACATTTGAGTTATCGCTTCTGTGAAAGGAATAGTGATGTTTAGTTATTTCAGAAGTTCAACAAATTTCTTGAATTGTCCTGAAGTTTTAGAGTTTATTAATCTTTGAGGATAAGGGATATGTGGTTTATATGGCGCTGGAGGCACATATGAGTTTTCATCTTTGGAGGCTTTTTGCTCGTCACATTCCTTATTTTCTATTTCAGACTCCTTTTCGGTTGGTTTATCAAATTTCTGTTGCATTACTAAATCTTCGTTCCTAGGATCTGTTGGGCCTTCCAATTCTTTTCCACTTCTTAATATAACAGCGTTTGCGTGACCTTTCGGATTAGGTTCGGGCTGTCCTAGAAATGTTCCAGCTGGGGCAGCTGTAGAGGCTTGTTGTTGAGCCACTTGTGATATATGCGTTTCGAGCATTTTATTGTGGGTGGCTAAAGCGTCTACTTTTCTGGTCAACTGTTTAATTTGCTCGCTAGTGTGTATGTTTTGATTTAGGAATTCTTTGTTTGTTTGAGCTTGAGTAGCTATGAATTTTTCCATCATCAATTCGAGGTTTGATTTCCTAGGGGCAGTCTGGGCAGCAACGGCTGGTTTCTGATATCCTGGCGGAGCACCTGGTGCTTGCAAGGCATTATCGTTCTTGTAGGAAAAGTTTGGGTGGTTCCTCCATCCTGGGTTGTAAGTATTTGCGTAAGGATTTCCTTGAGCGTAATTTACTTGGTCTGGTGGGATTTCGGCCAGTAATGGGCACTCGGGCGCATTATGAGTGGCGATTCCGCATAATTCGCAGTTTGGAGTTACAGCAGCGACGGTTGCAGTGGGGTTAACGGTCAGACTGTCGATTTTCTGTGCTAGAGCATCTACTTTAGCGTTGAACTTTTCAAGGCTGCTGATCTCGTACATCCCACCTTTCGCTGCGGGTTTCTCTGCTGGTATGCGTTCACCTCCCCATTGGCAGTAGTTCTGAGACATGTTTTCGATTAGTTGATAGGCTTCGTTGTATGGCTTATCCATAAGTGCACCGCCCGCGGCGGCGTCTACCGTTAATCTGGTGTTGTATAGAAGCCCATTATAGAAAGTATGGATCGTCGCCCAGTCTTCTAGACCGTGGTGAGGACATGTTCTCATCATATCTTTGAACCTTTCCCACGCTTCATAGAGAGATTCAGTATCTTTTTGTCGAAATCCGTTGATTTGGGCTCTAAGCATAGCAGTTTTGCTTGGCGGAAAGTATCTTGCTAAGAAAACGTTCTTCAACTGTTCCCACGTCGTAACGGAGTTGGATGGTAAGGATTGTAACCATGTCCACGCTCTATCTCTAAGAGATAAAGGGAAAAGACGAAGTCTTATTGCGTCTGGAGTTACTCCATTTGCTTTCACTGTGTCTGCGTATTGCACAAACTTCGTTAAGTGTTCATTTGGATCCTCAGTTGCATTTCCTGAGAATTGATTTTGTTGTACAGCTGACAGCAATGACGGTTTTAGTTCGAAATCGGTTCGATTGATAGCTGGGGCAGCTATGCTACTTCGAGGCTCCATCTGAGAGGGTGTAGCGTATGCCTTCAGCGGTTTGTTCTGAGGTCCTTCAGCCATCTTTGCTTCTTCAACAGGAGGATGAGCTAGAGGATCAGGAATGTTGTGTCTTCGTTGATATTCGACGATGCGCCTTCTTAGATGTAAGAAGCGCTCTAGTTCGGCGATTGTGGGTTGTAAGATTTCACCTTGTGAGCGAGTACTTGGCATACAATCGAAGAACGAGTAGAGGGAGAGAGAATTGTTAACCTAGTCTATACTGTGTAATAGAGGATTACACTATTGACTAAACGGGTCCCCGGCAACGGCGCCAAAAACTTGATCGCGACTTTCTATGTCTAACAAATCTAACTGCAAGTGCACAGTCTATCGCGTAGTAATAATAGATATCGATCCCGCAAGGACTCGTAATCAATCTAGTATTATCGGGTGTTACGGTGTTTAGCTAGGTCAGTTTGGTTTCAAGTTGAATAATGGCATAATAGATGCGTAAACTAAAGGGAACTAAAGCTTTTACTTAAGATATGAATTTATGAATCGATATGCAATAATTTTGTTCTTCGGGGATTCGACAATTTACTGGCGTATTAAGTGTTTTCAAACTTAGTTTAAGAAGAAAATAGTGATCTAAAGACTTTTGTCTCACGATGGTTGTTGACGCTAGTCGCAACTCTAAGGCGGAACGTATGCTGTCGCTATCCCGTTCGGGGTTAAAGTTACCTTTTGAAAATCTCTAAGTTCTAATCCTTTTTAAAGCGCTTTCGCTGTTTTTAAATCGAATGCCTAGTTTTTACTATCCGGTCTTAGCCGCAGCTGTCGCTTGTTGGTTCGTACCTTAATATGGTTTCCCACTGTCGTGGCAAAACCACTGTAAATAGCTTCTCACTGTCGTGACAAAGGTTTATTTAGAATTTTGATTAAAAACTAAAACCATAACTGAGTTTTGAAAAGAGAAAGATTACGCCAATTATTATCAAATCCCATCCGAATTATTATTACATATCGATTACGGTAATTTAGCTAGACATGGAAAAAGAAATGATAATACATAAATAAAAGCAATAATTAAGAACATACATCATAATGAAAATTGCAATTACGATTAAAATAAAAACCTGTGAACATCCCAATTGGCTTTTAGGCAGATCCTCCACAATGTTGGCAGGATTCTGGTCTTTGTGCCAATTGATTGTACAAGAAAAATGGAAATTACAAAATGCCAAAGAATACAAAGAAAGAAAAGAGAAACAAATAAGAATATAAGAATGGTAAGGTTGCTCTGAAGATAAATTGGCAGCACTTCGTTGTCTTGAATGCGGCTCCCTTTTTCAGGTCCCAACCTCTTCCTTTTATATAGAGAGAGTATCTAACGGTTATTCCTTCAGGAAGTGGGTTTGAGGCAGAAAAGTAGGAGTTAGTGGCCACACTTTTGGTCTTTGAGGGGGAATTTTTGCACGTGACTTCATTCTGCATGTTCTGGGTGCATGACGATCGTCATGGAGGTGTGACGGTCGTCACACGTATGATGAGCGTAACGGCCATGTGACGGTCGTCACATCAGTAAAACTCGTTTCTGCTATTTTTCTCTTGGTTTTTTCATCTGTTTTTCACCTGTTTTTGCTCCTTTTCTTCATATTGCTTTGCTTGGACATGTTCTTCGAATACCTGCATAATACTTAGACAAATAGCATGGAATGCCCCGAATTCGGAGTGAAACCAGTCAAATATTAGTTAAAACACATGTCATTTTATATATATAATTTCGCGTTATCATCGTGCGAGAGAAAAATGAGATACAAGTGAAGAGGGAATGCTGAGGATAGTTCTCTTCTTTGCAATGTTGTTGTTATTGGGTCGGATGGGTTAGAAAAGCAACCCAGCCTATTTTTTTGGTGGTTTCTACATGTTTTTTTTTGTTGCATGCTTCAAAATTGGGTAGGCCTCATGTATAAGCCCAGGAACTTTATTTTCTTAAATAAAACACATTTTAGCTTCACCTTTTTTATTTTATTTTGTAATTTAGTTTTTTCATTTATTTTAATATGAATTTAATATTTAATTGTTAGATAGTAATTAAATCCTTAATTTTGATTAATTAAATTTTTAAGTGATTAATTGGAACTCTTAAAATTCCAATTGATTAATTAATTTTTTAGTTAACATTAATCTTTATGTCAACATTAATCTTTTTGATGATTTTGATTCATATGTTCCCTTAGGTTATTGATACGACTTTATCTTCGATAAATTGAATCAGGTCAAACTGCTTGCATGATAACATAAGGTAGCTTTTCCCTTGTTCATTAGGTAGCTTTTACCTAGATCATTAAGTTTCCTTTCCACTTAAACTTAAAATCTTTTCTTCATGAAAATACAAAAAATATCTTTAACTAAATTCAATTTACTTCATTATACCAAAATCCTTTTTATTAAGAATAAAGGGAGGGATTTTGAATCTTCAAAATTCCTCCTCATTTTGTTTGAATGCGAGATGTCTTTCTTGTGTTCAAACGACTATTTCTTAAAATACCTAGTCATATCTTAACACTATTTCTCTAAAGATGAAACAAGAGGGGTGAGGATTCTTCCATTCTTCTATTTCAATTGTTTGGGTACGAGATGTCTTTATCGTGTTCGAGCAGTTGATATCTATAAAAAACACATCAAATCTAGCTACTCACCCCCGTGCGATCAAACACTTTTTCTTAAAAGAACATTGTTTAGCCCTTTCTATCACGCATATAAACTACTGCTTCAGCCTCTCTTAATGATCAGATAAACCAATGTTTAGCCGTTAGAATGTGATATAAACACTCGTTCATTAAAAGATGTAACACCCTTCTAACCCCGCAGAATAAATATAAATAGATCAGAGTAATTATCATGCATTTCACAAAAGGGTGTCACATAAATTTTCAAAACATTACACAACACCTGTCATGCTCAATAATATAAAAATAACTTTCTGCTTTTCATACACCTTCACATTAACATGTAGCAGCATATTTGCTTTAATCATGATAGACATAATAAAAGTCTCATTCTCATCTCATTTTTTATACTTAGGCTTAAAAACCAATTCTTCATATAATTCAAAATAACAACAACAGAATAAAGTAGAGTACATAAAGTATCTCTCAAAATATGAAATCGAAACATTCCCCAGTGTTACATAATCAGAGCATGACTCGACCCAAAATAAATAAAGACACAACTCAAGCTACTCCAACGGCTACCTCGTGCTAGAAGCAACTCTACTCCTCAGTACCTGAGCGATGTCGTATAAAACATCATTCCAACAGAAGGGTGAGAATTCACATAATTATTGAAATTATAAGATAATATATAATTTAAGGCATACAAACATAATCACTATTATTCTCACACTTCAAAGTTTCATCAAAAAAAGTATTACTCAAGTAACCATATCATTCACAAGGATATACACACAATCCACAATTTCACCAATTCAACAATTCACATAGTTACACAAAATCTCATATCACAAACATATGCACAATGAGACTCAATGCAAAACTCAATGCAACTCATGTCATGTGGTACCAACACTTGTTATTATTTTTCGGTTTTTACATTTAAACCGGGTCCGTTCCCTAGACCAATAACACACAAAAAGCCCATTCCCTAAGCTTTCAAACCCCGCTCTAGGTTTGGGACAAGTCACTAGCTCCCGCGGAACTAACAAGCATTGTCTCTTGACACAAATGATGTATATGCAAATTCAACAATCATATGCAATTAAGACCATACTCAAATCTTAATATTCATGCATATCTTTGATAATTCATCACACTTGAATTACCACACATTTGCACATACACAAGCATCACTACACTCCAACCTCAATTCACAAAACACACATCACTAATTAAATATAAAATATTTAATTCATCATCAATAATTAAAAATCAATATTCATAAACAGTCAATATTCAATAAATAATTTAATATTCAATAAATAATCAATATTAAATAAACAAGTAATCAATATCTTAATATAACTTTATAATTGTTTTGTAAGTTAAAATATCTAAAGCATGTAAGTTAGATAATTTTATATTAATTTAGATTACTTCTTATATCAAATTATTATTTAAATAAAGTTTCAATATTCGTTGAAGTCCAAAGTTAATAGAGTTCAATTTCATAACTATATAAATATAGATATTGATAAGAATGCTGAAATATATGTTACAACTTTCAACCGTCATTAGCTGGCTTGTCAATTTACTGCTGAATTATATATAAATATATAGTATCACTTTTATTCCCCAATTGGTTCTATTGTTACAGGATGTTAAAAGGAGGGGCTACTTGTTTTCCTTAATTTATTGATACATCACATGAGAATGAAAAGGGTCATATTCATTCTCTCAATTCATGTTTATCACTACAGTTAAATAATATAGTATCACATCTTCTGGTCATCGCTACAGGGTAAGTAGTGGCAAGGAATCACAATATTACATTCCTATTATTTTTGTTTTGCTTCGTTACAATTATGAACAAGCCACTTCCATAATTTGGCTTTTGGTGTCGCTACATATAATCGAAATGAATGAAATACATTGCCTCATTTATTATGCCACTACAATATTATTGAAGGAGAGACATTTCATTGCCTATTAATATATATACATGTCACTACAGTAACATTCTAATATATTAAATCTGATATATATTTACTACCCATTAAATTATGTGTTACAGTAATGAAGTAGAAACTACTCTCCATTATGATACTTTTATTAAAATAAATCCAATGATAAATGAAATGTAATATATGATCACTAAAATAATTCCTCATTATTTTTCTTGCTACAGTAATATACCATCACTAAATTCACTTGAAGTAATATCCAATTAATAGAATCATTTTTAAATTATCCTACTCCATGTTCTTATGCTACAGTAAGTAGTAACAATATCTCTATATTAACACTTTCTGGTCGCTACAGGGCAAGGGAAGGAAAAAGGGTTTCACCTGCTATTTTTTTTCTTTCCAATCACCTGCTACCGTTAATGACTATATATAGGAATTTCTCCATTCCTATTTATTTGCTACTAACACACATTAATTTCAAACAAATTAATCATCACATATTAAGGACATTCATCAAAATCTAACCATTACTAAATCATAAAAACTTAGGGGTTTTATTCTAAACATATTTCTACCCATTAACACTATCAAATAATTTTAATAAATATGTAAAAATTCACCCTTACCTTGAATTTGTTGAACTTTTTCTCTTTCTCTTGAGTTTCCTCCTCTTCTTCTCCACTCTTCTCTTTGCCTCTTTTCTCCTTTCTATCTTTTCTTTCTTTCTATTCTCTTTTATCCCATTCTCTTATTTTATATAATTCTCACAATTTTAATTAACATAGTAATTCCAATGGGCTTAATAACTTATGTCTATTCACACCCCCAAATAGGCCCAATCAATTAATCTAACAATTCTATATTATTCTACAAATTAGAATATATCATATAAGTTAAATAATAAAATTAAATCAATTATTTCGAATATGTCCAATAATTCAATTAATCCAAACAACTCAAATAAATTAAATAATTTATATAAATTCAATAAATCAACTAATTCAATTATATCAAATAAATCACATAAATTAGTTAATTCAATTAGGCCTAAAATCACATAATTAATCAATTAATTTAATTAATAAATAATTACTAAAAATTGGGGTGTTACAACTCTCCCCCACTTAAAAGATTTTCGTCCTCGAAAATTACCTCAAACGAATAACTCGGGGTAAGACTCACGCATCTGACTCTCAAGCTCCCACGTCACGTTTCCACCAGCTGGTCCTCCCCAAGCGACCTTCACCAAAGCAATCTCTTTACCTCGAAGTTGCTTCAACTCCCGATCCTCTACCTGCATAGGTGATGTCTCCACAGTCAGATTATCTCTTACCTGCACATCATCTACTTGGACTACATGAGACGGATCCGCAATGTATTTCCTCAACTGAGATACATGGAACACGTCATGGAGATTAGCAAGCGACGGCGGCAAGGCGACACGATAGGCTACCTCTCCTATCCTCTGCAAAATCTGATAAGGACCAATAAAACGCGGCGTCAACTTACGTGACTTCAACGCTCTACCAACACCATTTATCGGAGTAACTCGAAGAAACACATGATCCCCCTCTCGAAATTCAAGTGCTTTCCTCCTCTTGTCATGATAACTCTTTTGACGACTCTGAGAAATCTTCATCTTCTCTTGAATCATCTTAGTAGCACCGGGATGAATACTCAATCCACTACGATGCCCTTCCTCAAGAATACTCTTCTTCAGCTCAACAATATCCGGAACACAAACTCTATCACGACGTCTCATAATACCATTCTCATCAATCCGAAAATCACCACCTTGACCTTGATTGATCAAAGTAAAACGATCAACTAAACTCAAATCATATTTTTTTTTGACCTCCTCTGATCTCGTCAAGAATGCCACTAGTAAGTTTCAACATACTAAGCTTAACTCCATAAGAAGTCTCTTCACAAACCAACTCATACCATAAAATTGCTCAATCAGTCCTAACTCTTTTCACCACCATCATCGGCATATGCAAGGATTTTCAAGTCAATGCATAAGCTACCACGTTTTGATTTCCCCGAATGGTAATTCAATCCGAAACCATAATCTATTCCGGAGTCCTAATTATTTTCTCTGCCTCATATTCAACTCTTCCAAATCAAATAAATACCTTAAGTTCTTGAGGTCACCAAACATGTCAAATCTCAAACTAACTAATTGAGGCTTCCAACTCCGGCACAACCACAACCGCAACCAACTCTAAATCACTTATCAGATGATTCCTCTTATGTACTTCAAGTTCCCTTAAAGCATAATCAAAACTCACTGAAGTTTCACTTAGCATCTCTCCCAATCGTATCAACAAGGCATCACAAAATACAACAAATGGTCCTGTCGGGTTCGGCAAAAATCAGCACACGATACATTTTCAATTTTCTGCTATAATTGAACCAGGCACAGGCCTCAAAACAATTTTTCCTAGAAATAGCATCTTGTTAGCTTTCTAACGCTTCGAACGGGGACTAAAACCGAGTTACGGATCAAGAGATATGAATTTTTGAAATTTCTCCAAAACAGAATTTGTCTGCATAAAGACTGCTACGGGTTTGAGCATTTTCACCCGAAAATCCGACCGATTCAATTATTTTATTCGAAACAACCACATACTCATTCACACCAAACATATATTAGTGATTTAGAACCATCAAACGTGAATTTTACGACTTTCAATTTCAATCCGAATCTTAAATCCTCAACTCTCCAAAAATGCAAAAGCTTACAAAAATCAATCAAATTCGATAAAACAAGCATACTCGATCACGGCCTAACATTACCCGACACAACAGTATAATCTATTCCAACTTTCGTCCGTAAAAATATTGATTCCGTAACAAGCTGCGATCTCGGAATTCGACGTACGACAACAATTTCACACTCAGAAGGTCATTCAACACATCTTCAACTCTTGGAATATCTAGAGGTTTAATTATACTAATATTGCATTCCACATCTTACTTTCTTTACTAATCATTCGGAGTCACTATTCACCTTTTATATACTCAACCTGACATTCTGTTGCCTTAGCACACACGCCAGACCCAAGTCTCAACACTACTTAATCAGTTTAATCCATTGACCATCCAAACAGACATAAAATACGGAGTTCTCACTCTCGGACCAGTTTCCGTATCTAAGTCGGTCACAACTCCACTTCACGTCTTGGTCGTACATCACTATCTCGCCAGGAAATTTTCCGGGCAATCACAATTAATTGGTAAACCACCAACTTCTTCACTTTCATCAACACTCACAAATTCCATCAAAATCAAACATCTCGGCATCATCTTACACCGACTCATCAAAACAATTCTTAAACACTTAGCATAACTCAAGACAATTTGCTGCTCACACCATCTAAGCTTGCAAGACACGTATATCCCATCTAACACAATCCCAACTACAATCAATAAGAGATTAAGGGCGATCAGTTCCTCAATTTGTCAATAGACAGCCGAAAATCATGATGGAGTATAAACCATCTTTACCAAACTATAAGAGCATTCAACCACACACTGAGCCACAACTCTGCACTTGCAGCATCATGGAGAAGTACAAGCTTCTCCCCCACTTGAATCATTCTCACTCCTGCAGACAAAGGTTCCACCACAAAACATGTACCGATGGTGTTTTCACACACATGTCGCATACCAGGGAATACACAACATTAGACAACTTGGTCGGACGGACCGACCTGTTCTGATACCACTAATGTAACACCCTTCTAACCCCGCAGAATAAATATAAATAGATCAGAGTAATTATCATGCATTTCACAAAAGGGTGTCACATAAATTTTCAAAACATTACACAACACCTGTCATGCTCAATAATATAAAAAAAAAAAACTTTCTGCTTTTCATACACCTTCACATTAACATGTAGCAGCAGATTTGCTTTAATCATGATAGACATAATAAAAGTCTCATTCTCATCTCATTTTTTATACTTAGGCTTAAAAACCAATTCTTCATATAATTCAAAATAACAACAACAGAATAAAGTAGAGTACATAAAGTATCTCTCAAAATATGAAATCGAAACATTCCCCAGTGTTACATAATCAGAGCATGACTCGACCCAAAATAAATAAAGACACAACTCAAGCTACTCCAACGGCTACCTCGTGCTAGAAGCAACTCTACTCCTCAGTACCTGAGCGATGTCGTATAAAACATCATTCCAACAGAAGGGTGAGAATTCACATAATTATTGAAATTATAAGATAATATATAATTTAAGGCATACAAACATAATCACTATTATTCTCACACTTCAAAGTTTCATCAAAAAAAGTATTACTCAAGTAACCATATCATTCACAAGGATATACACACAATCCACAATTTCACCAATTCAAAATTCACATAGTTACACATAATCTCATATCACAAACATATGCACAATGAGACTCAATGCAAAACTCAATGCAACTCACGTCATGTGGTACCAACACTTGTTATTATTTTTCGGTTTTTACATTTAAACCGAGTCCGTTCCCTAGACCAATAACACACAAAAAGCCCATTCCCTAAGCTTTCAAACCCCGCTCTAGGTTTGGGACAAGTCACTAGCTCCCGCGGAACTAACAAGCATTGTCTCTTGACACAAATGATGTATATGCAAATTCAACAATCATATGCAATTAAGACCATACTCAAATCTTAATATTCATGCATATCTTTAATAATTCATCACACTTGAATTACCACACATTTGCACATACACAAGCATCACTAAATCCAACCTCAATTCACAAAACACACATCACTAATTAAATATAAAATATTTAATTCATCATCAATAATTAAAAATCAATATTCATAAACAGTCAATATTCAATAAATAATTTAATATTCAATAAATAATCAATATTAAATAAACAAGTAATCAATATCTTAATATAACTTTATAATTGTTTTGTAAGTTAAAATATCTAAAGCATGTAAGTTAGATAATTTTATATTAATTTAGATTACTTCTTATATCAAATTATTATTTAAATAAAGTTTCAACATTCGTTGAAGTCCAAAGTTAATAGAGTTCAATTTCATAACTATATAAATATAGATATTGATAAGAATGCTGGAAGATATGTTACAACTTTCAACTGTCATTAGCTGGCTTGTCAATTTACTGCTGAATTATATATAAATATATAGTATCACTTTTATCCCCCAATTGGTTCTATTGTTACAGGATGTTAAAAGGAGGGGCTACTTGTTTTCCTTAATTTATTGCTACATCACATGAGAATGAAAAGAGTCATATTCATTCTCTCAATTCATGTTTATCACTACAGTTAAAAAATATAGTATCACATCTTCTAGTCATCACTACAGGGTAAGTAGTGGCAAGGAATCACAATATTACATTTCTATTATTTTTGTTTTGCTTCGTTACAATTATGAACAAGCCACTTCCATAATTTGGCTTTTGGTGTCGCTACATATAATTGAAATGAATGAAATAAATTGCCTCATTTATTATGCCACTACAATATTATTGAAGGAGAGACATTTCATTGCCTATTAATATATATACATGTCACTACAGTAACATTCTAATATATTAAATCTGATATATATTTACTACCCATTAAATTATGTGTTACAGTAATGAAGTAGAAACTACTCTCCATTATGATACTTTTATTAAAATAAATCCAATGATAAATGAAATGTAATATATGATCACTAAAATAATTCCTCATTATTTTTCTTGCTACAGTAGTATACCATCACTAAATTCACTTGAAGTAATAGCCAATTAATAGAATCATTTTTAAATTATCCTACTCCATGTTCTTATGCTACAGTAAGTAGTAACAATATCTCTATATTAACACTTTCTAGTCGCTACAGGACAAGGGGAGGAAAAAGGGTTTCACCTGCTATTTTTTTTCTTTCCAATCACCTGCTACAGTTAATGACTATATATAGGAATTTTTCCATTCCTATTTATTTGCTACTAACACACATTAATTTCAAACAAATTAATCATCACATATTAAGGACATTCATCAAAATCTAACCATTACTAAATCATAAAAACTTAGGGGTTTTATTCTAAACATATTTCTACCCATTAACACTATCAAATAATTTTAATAAATATGTAAAAATTCACCCTTACCTTGAATTTATTGAACTTTTGCTCTTTCTCTTGAGTTTCCTCCTCTTCTTCTCCACTCCTCTCTTTGCCTCTTTTCTCCTTTCTATCTTTTCTTTCTTTCTATTCTCTTTTATCCCATTCTCTTATTTTATATAATTCTCACAATTTCAATTAACCTAGTAATTCCAATGGGCTTAATAACTTATGTCTATTCACACCCCCAAATAGGCCCAATCAATTAATCTAACAATTCTATATTATTCTACAAATTAGAATATATCATATAAGTTAAATAATAAAATTAAATCAATTATTTTGAATATGTCCAATAATTCAATTAATCCAAACAACTCAAATAAATTAAATAATTTATATAAATTCAATAAATCAACTAATTCAATTATATCAAATAAATCACATAAATTAGTTAATTCAATTAGGCCTAAAATCACATAATTAATCAATTAATTTAATTAATAAATAATTACTAAAAATTGGGGTGTTACAACTCTCCCCCACTTAAAAGATTTTCGCCCTCGAAAATTACCTCAAACGAATAACTCGGGGTAAGACTCACGCATCTGACTCTCAAGCTCCCACGTCACGTTTCCACCAGCTGGTCCTTCCCAAACGACCTTCACCAAAGCAATCTCTTTACCTCGAAGTTGCTTCAACTCCCGATCCTGTAGCCGCATAGGTGATGTCTCCACAGTCAGATTATCTCTTACCTGCACATCATCTACTTGGACTACATGAGAAGGATCCGCAATGTATTTCCTCAACTGAGATTCATGGAACACGTCATGGAGATTAGCAAGCGACGGCGGCAAGGCGACACGATAGGCTACCTCTCCTATCCTCTGCAAAATCTGATAAGGACCAATAAAACGCGGCGTCAACTTACGTGACTTCAACGCTCTACCAACACCAGTTATCGGAGTAACTCGAAGAAACACATGATCCCCCTCTCGAAATTCAAGTGCTTTCCTCCTCTTCTCATGATAACTCTTTTGACGACTCTGAGAAATCTTCATCTTCTCTTGAATCATCTTAGTAGCACCGGGATGAATACTCAATCCACTACGATGCCCTTCCTCAAGAATACTCTTCTTCAGCTCAACAATATCCAGAACACAAACTCTATCACGACGTCTCATAATACCATTCTCATCAATCCGAAAATCACCACCTTGACCTTGATTGATCAAAGTAAAACGATCAACTAAACTCAAATCATATTTTTTTTTGACCTCCTCTGATCTCGTCAAGAATGCCACTAGTAAGTTTCAACATACTAAGCTTAACTCCATAAGAAGTCTCTTCACAAACCAACTCATACCATAAAATTGCTCAATCAGTCCTAACTCTTTTCACCACCATCATCGGCATATGCAAGGATTTTCAAGTCAATGCATAAGCTACCACGTTTTGATTTCCCCGAATGGTAATTCAATCCGAAACCATAATCCATTCCGGAGTCCTAATTATTTTCTCTGCCTCATATTCAACTCTTCCAAATCAAATAAATACCTTAAGTTCTTGAGGTCACCAAACATGTCAAATCTCAAACTAACTAATTGAGGCTTCCAACTCCGGCACAACCACAACCGCAACCAACTCTAAATCACTTATCAGATGATTCCTCTTATGTACTTCAAGTTCCCTTAAAGCATAATCAAAACTCACTGAAGTTTCACTTAGCATCTCTCCCAATCGTATCAACAAGGCATCACAAAATACAACAAATGGTCCTGTCGGGTTCGGCAAAAATCAGCACACGATACATTTTCAATTTTCTGCTATAATTGAACCAGGTACAGGCCTCAAAAAATTTTTTTTATAGAAAGAGCATCTTGTTAGCTTTCCAACGCTTCGAACGGGGACTAAAACCGAGTTACGGATCAAGAGATATGAATTTTCGAAATTTCTCCAAAACAGAATTTTTCTGCATAAAGACTGCTACGGGTTTGAGCATTTTCACCCGAAAATCCGACCGATTCAATTATTTTATTCGAAACAACCACATACTCATTCACACCAAACATATATTAGTGATTTAGAACCATCAAACGTGAATTCTACGACTTTCAATTTCAATCCGAATCTTAAATCCTCAACTCTCCAAAAATGCAAAAGCTTACAAAAATCAATCAAATTCGATAAAACAAGCATACTCGATCACGGCCTAACATTACCCGACACAACGGTATAATCTATTCCAACTTTCGTCCGTAAAAATATTGATTCCGTAACAAGCTGCGATCTCGGAATTCGACGTACGACAACAATTTCACACTCAGAAGGTCATTCAACACATCTTCAACTCTTGGAATATCTAGAGGTTTAATTATACTAATATTGCATTCCACATCTTACTTTCTTTACTAATCATTCGGAGTCACTATTCACCTTTTATATACTCAACCTGACACTCTGTTGCCTTAGCACACACGCCAGACCCAAGTCTCAACACTACTTAATCAGTTTAATCCATTGACCATCCAAACAGACATAAAATACGGAGTTCTCACTCTCGGACCAGTTTCCGTATCTAAGTCGGTCACAACTCCACTTCACGTCTTGGCCGTACATCACTATCTCGCCAGGAAATTTTCCGGGCAATCACAATTAATTGGTAAACCACCAACTTCTTCACTTTCATCAACACTCACAAATTCCATCAAAATCAAACATCTCGGCATCATCCTACACCGACTCATCAAAACAATTCTTAAACACTTAGCATAACTCAAGACAATTTGCTGCTCACGCCATCTAAGCTTGCAAGACACGTATATCCCATCTAACACAATCCCAACTACTATCAACAAGAGATTAAGGGCGATCAGTTCCTCAATTTGTCTATAGACAGCCGAAAATCATGATGGAGTATAAACCATCTTTACCAAACTATAAGAGCGTTCAACCACACACTGAGCCACAACTCCGCACTTGCAGCATCATGGAGAAGTACAAGCTTCTCCCCCACTTGAATCATTCTCACTCCTGCAGACAAAGGTTCCACCACAAAACATGTACCGACGGTGTTTTCACACACATGTCGCATACCAGGGAATACACAACATTAGACAACTTGGCCGTAATGTAACACCCTTCTAACCCCGCAGAATAAATATAAATAGATCAGAGTAATTATCATGCATTTCACAAAAGGGTGTCACATAAATTTTCAAAACATTACACAACACCTGTCATGCTCAATAATATAAAAATAACTTTCTGCTTTTCATACACATTCACATTAACATGTAGCAGCAGATTTGCTTTAATCATGATAGACATAATAAAAGTCTCATTCTCATCTCATTTTTTATACTTAGGCTTAAAAACCAATTCTTCATATAATTCAAAATAACAACAACAGAATAAAGTAGAGTACATAAAGTATCTCTCAAAATATGAAATCGAAACATTCCCCAGTGTTACATAATCAGAGCATGACTCGACCCAAAATAAATAAAGACACAACTCAAGCTACTCCAATGGCTACCTCGTGCTAGAAGCAACTCTACTCCTCAGTACCTGAGCGATGTCGTATAAAACATCATTCCAACAGAAGGGTTAGAATTCACATAATTATTGAAATTATAAGATAATATATAATTTAAGGCATACAAACATAATCACTATTATTCTCACACTTCAAAGTTTCATCAAAAAAAGTATTACTCAAGTAACCATATCATTCACAAGGATATACACACAATCCACAATTTCACCAATTCAACAATTCACATAGTTACACATAATCTCATATCACAAACATATGCACAATGAGACTCAATGCAAAACTCAATGCAACTCATGTCATGTGGTACCAACACTTGTTATTATTTTTCAGTTTTTACATTTAAATCGGGTCCGTTCCCTAGACCAATAACACACAAAAAGCCCATTCCCTAAGCTTTCAAACCCCGCTCTAGGTTTGGGACAAGTCACTAGCTCCCGCGGAACTAACAAGCATTGTCTCTTGACACAAATGATGTATATGCAAATTCAACAATCATATGCAATTAAGACCATACTCAAATCTTAATATTCATGCATATCTTTGATAATTCATCACACTTGAATTACCACACATTTGCACATACACAAGCATCACTACAATCCAACCTCAATTCACAAAACACACATCACTAATTAAATATAAAATATTTAATTCATCATCAATAATTAAAAATCAATATTCATAAACAGTCAATATTCAATAAATAATTTAATATTCAATAAATAATCAATATTAAATAAACAAGTAATCAATATCTTAATATAACTTTATAATTGTTTTGTAAGTTAAAATATCTAAAGCATGTAAGTTAGATAATTTTATATTAATTTAGATTACTTCTTATATCAAATTATTATTTAAATAAAGTTTCAATATTCGTTGAAGTCCAAAGTTAATAGAGTTCAATTTCATAACTATATAAATATAGATATTGATAAGAATGCTGGAAGATATGTTACAACTTTCAACTGTCATTAGCTGGCTTGTCAATTTACTGCTGAATTATATATAAATATATAGTATCACTTTTATCCCCCAATTGGTTCTATTGTTACAGGATGTTAAAAGGAGGGGCTACTTGTTTTCCTTAATTTATTGCTACATCACATGAGAATGAAAAGGGTCATATTCATTCTCTCAATTCATGTTTATCACTACAGTTAAATAATATAGTATCACATCTTCTGGTCATCGCTACAGGGTAAGTAGTGGCAAGGAATCACAATATTACATTCCTATTATTTTTGTTTTGCTTCGTTATAATTATGAACAAGCCACTTCCATAATTTGGCTTTTGGTGTCGCTACATATAATTGAAATGAATGAAATACATTGCCTCATTTATTATGCCACTACAATATTATTGAAGGAGAGACATTTCATTGCCTATTAATATATATACATGTCACTACAGTAACATTCTAATATATTAAATCTGATATATATTTACTACCCATTAAATTATGTGTTACAGTAATGAAGTAGAAACTACTCTCCATTATGATACTTTTATTAAAATAAATCCAATGATAAATGAAATGTAATATATGATCACTAAAATAATTCCTCATTATTTTTCTTGCTACAGTAATATACCATTACTAAATTCACTTGAAGTAATAGCCAATTAATATAATCATTTTTAAATTATCCTACTCCATGTTCTTATGCTACAGTAAGTAGTAACAATATCTCTATATTAACACTTTCTGGTCGCTACAGGGCAAGGGAAGGAAAAAGGGTTTCACCTGCTATTTTTTTCTTTCCAATCACCTACTACAGTTAATGACTATATATAGGAATTTCTCAATTCCTATTTATTTGCTACTAACACACATTAATTTCAAACAAATTAATCATCACATATTAAGGACATTCATCAAAATCTAACCATTACTATATCATAAAAACTTAGGGGTTTTATTCTAAACATATTTCTACCCATTAACGCTATCAAATAATTTTAATAAATATGTAAAAATTCACCCTTACCTTGAATTTGTTGAACTTTTGCTCTTTCTCTTGAGTTTCCTCCTCTTCTTCTCCACTCCTCTCTTTGCCTCTTTTCTCCTTTCTATCTTTTCTTTCTTTCTATTCTCTTTTATCCCATTCTCTTATTTTATATAATTCTCACAATTTTAATTAACCTAGTAATTCCAATGGGGTTAATAACTCATGTCTATTCACACCCCCAACTAGGCCCAATCAATTAATCTAACAATTCTATATTATTCTACAAATTAGAATATATCATATAAGTTAAATAATAAAATTAAATCAATTATTTCGAATATGTCCAATAATTCAATTAATCCAAACAACTCAAATAAATTAAATAATTTATATAAATTCAATAAATCAACTAATTCAATTATATCAAATAAATCACATAAATTAGTTAATTCAATTAGGCCTAAAATCACATAATTAATCAATTAATTTAATTAATAAATAATTACTAAAAATTGGGGTGTTACAAAAGACACAAACCAACAACCTGTAGCCATGAACTATGAATGCTCTGATTTCACATTCCTGTTGAGAATATGTAGGCACAAGGATCATATTCCTTGGTGAGCCCACTAACAACTAACCAACCTTTTCTCTCGCCCCCGTGCGATCGAGACCCTATTTGAAAAATCGTAACCGAACTACGGTTGCTCTGATTCCTCATTTCCAAATGAGAATACGTAGGCACAAGGTCCCTAATCCTTGGTGAGAACCTTAATAAAAACTTCCTATTTTCTTAATAATAAAATCCATCATTCTTCTTGTACCTTAATTAACCATTTTTGCAAATATCTATATTATTCAAAGAAGACAAATAAGCTTAGTTAGACACTAAAAATCACTAATTAGACTAAGAGGTTTCTATTGAGTACAACGAATGTGAGGGGATGCTAATACCTTCCCTCACGTAGTCGACTCTCGAACTCGGATATGGTTGCGATGACCATTTTCCATTTTTAAAAAAGGTTTTTTTCGATATTTTCCTATTCCTTCATTGGAATAAATTAAAATTAGGTGGCGACTCTGTTCGAACATAATTTTTCGCGTTCTTCGCGAGGATCGTATTTTAAAGGTACGACAATAATCTAGAATGAATCATGGTACTAGTATCATGTTGAGGCATAAAACAAGAGAAAACTTGTCAAGACTAACATTTATGGACTCATAGAAATATAAGTATCATTATCCAAATTTGTATTCACTGCATATATAACATAAGAAAGGAGCAAGGCGTCTTCCATGGTACTTCATCAAAGGTTATTTACAACATTTGATGGAAGAATAGCCTACATCCCAGACTCAAGTGCTAAAAGCTATAGGTTTGGTGGATAAAATGGAATCATTGGTTTAAAAGCCAATGAATCAGAATTCACTCAAGACAGTATTCATATTTATGGAATTAGTACCTTCACATTTTATGATGAAATTGTTGCTAATTAGTTGTCAAAAAAATCAATTTAATATTCAATAATCAAGCTTGACTCTAGTTCTAAGAGAAAAGGCTTGATTCTGAATAGAATATCAAGGATTGATGACTAACAGAAGATGTTTCACTCAAAGTTTAATCCTACTAGACTTTGATGACAAATAGCTTCTGAAAATTGTCAGTCTCTGAGATTCAGAAAAGGAATATTTATTTCTGATAAAGCAATTTAAGTAAAAATATTTTTTTTTAAAACTTTGTTTACTTAAAACTCAATAAAATTGATTATCATCTGGTGGATGCAAGAAATATGCTAGGTAAGAACCTAAGGGTAATGATGTTTTCTTTTATATATTTCTATTATCTTTATCCCATATCTTTGTGAAACATCATTTCGTGTCTTCTTTCTGTTCTTCTGACAATATTCTTATTCCTTCAGAGTCTTGTTTAGTTTCTTTTTATTATTATTTTATTTTGTGTTGTTCAAATCAAACTTGAGATGAATTCTCTAGTCAATTCTCCTTTGAATCAACTAGTTGTCATCAATGAAAAGTTTGTAGATTTTGATGAGCTGCTTAAACTTGGTTTTAACTTTTGAAAGACTGTGTCTGAACAAGGTTGGAATGGATGCTTTGATATGCTATGTGGTTTAACTTATCCAAGTCTTGTCAAAGAGTTTTAGATTAATGCTTCCATTTTTTAGTTAAGTTCTGAGTGTGCTATTCTTTCCAAAGTTTCTGCTGTTTCTATAATAGTAACCTCTAAGATGATTGCCAATGTAATCAACTGTGAGAAGATTGAAGAAATTCAAAGTACTCTTGTTTGAGAATACTATCTTCCTACTTGGTGTATTTTTGTAGATCCATCAAACATCTTTTCATTCTCAAATCTTCGTGTTAATGCAATTATTTGGAATCAAATTCTGAACTCAAACTTACTAACTAAGGACAAAGATCTGGACCTTGTGGATCTTATTAAAAAATATTTGTTATTTCTTCTTAATTCAGACCTGCAGATTGATCTTCCTCAAGTTATATTTGACTATCTAAAGAAGACTCTTTCATCCTTTCACAAGAGAAATACATTCTTCATTCCTTATAGACGAGTCCTTTAAGAACTGTTGATCCAACAGGGAGTTATCATAAGTTTAAAGGATGATTATTCTAAAATCTGGAGAGAAAAGCTTAAAGTTATCTATGAGAGTTTCTGATGTTTCATTTCTACAAATATATGCCTTGTAATTATTAAAACATCTTGAATTAAGCAGTCTTGTTATTAAAAGTTGTTTTGTTCTTGTTCATATTCTTGTTTAAGTTCTTGTTTATCTTAACTGTTATATATATGTTTATCATGTTGTTCAAGAGAATAATAAATATGATTAAAACTAAAAAAATACATCATTCTTATTGAAATATTGGAAGTTGTAATATATTTATTAACTAAACATTCTAGATATTTGGATTTGTCTTAAGGTATTCCCTAGGCTAATATGACATATCCATATTGTTTAAATAATCTTCCCAATCTTCTCGAGCAAACTCAACAGCCTCCTTTCTCAAATGATTCCTGCGTTTTAACCTAGAAGTTTTCCTTCTTCTTTGTGTCTCAACAAAGGTTGCTGAAGAAGTATGTGCTTTTGAAGTTGTCTGCTTGCTTGTAGATCCTTCAGTTACTCCATACCTTGTGCTTGCTTAAGCTGATCCATTCAACATTGTTGTCTTTCTGAAATCTCTCTTTGGAACCCACATTTGTTTCTAATTATACATTTTTTGTGTTTAGAAGATTAAGTGATTACGAAAGTCAGTTTGTTGAGGGTTTTATAGAGTCTATTCATCCAAGTACCTTGAGTATTTAATTATTTTAATATTGATTAGTCAAATCAATCTTTTAATATTCTGACTCTTGAGAAATGATGTCTAGCATTTAATCCTAAAGATTCTCTTAACAACTGTAAATGTTATTATTAACAAGTTAATTGTTGTTCATGTTCATCTTCTTACTCCATTTATATTTTTATTGGAAAATTATAGAGGAAATTAAAAGAGTCCACATGTAAAATAAAAATGGTCCAAACAACTTTTTCATTAATCAAAATAAAAAGGGATTACAACAAAAAAAATGGATTGGAAGGAACTAAGATTATTCTAATCTAACTCTTCCATGGCCTTAGAACCAACCCAGTTTTCCCAACTGATGTTAGGCTCATCTTCATCCACATCCTCATCTTCTGCTTCTGGGATAACCAGCTAATAAAACATCTCGTGTATCTTCTTCTTCTTTCTCTTCTTCATTGATTTCCTTTTTGGTTTAAACTCAGTGGTAGACGAACCTTATTCAGTAGGCCTTTGAGGTTCTAAGGATGAACCCTCGTTAGAAGTATTTAGTGTAGAGGATAAATGACCAGTTATAGACGCCTCAGAATTTGCTGGCTTTTGAAGATCTTGTGTCTTCAGACTAGTAGACTTCTCTGAGACTTCAGTCACAATTGAGATGTTAACACTTTCAGCTGAGGACTCCATAGTGTTTTGATGAATGTTGATGAAAAATGGACTAGGCTTCAGTTGCTTTTATAGTGGATTATGGGTAACCCAAACGTTAAAATAAGATCTTTTGCTTGATTCTTGGAATTTTTACGACTAATAAATAATAAACACGCATTGTACAACTCTTTAATGATCTCTACTACTTGATCATTTTCTCTTCCTTGAAAAATGGTCAGTAATGATGCTCGATTAT
This sequence comes from Lathyrus sativus, assembly GCA_963859935.3. Lineage (NCBI taxonomy): Eukaryota > Viridiplantae > Streptophyta > Magnoliopsida > Fabales > Fabaceae > Lathyrus > Lathyrus sativus. The sequence continues at coordinate 98,822,171 of OZ012738.1, read as the reverse complement.
GCATTTATGACTGTAATTCTTTTCTTTTTATCTTTTTTTATTCTTTTTGATGTGAAAAAAAGGGAGAAAGATATAATAGTAATAAAGAATCTGAACCCTTCAGATTTAATATTGTACATTTATAATTAATGTACTTTTAAATTTATGTTATTCTCTGTTATTTTTTTTTTTTTTTGTTTCAGTTATCTTTCCCAAGTGATATATTTTAATTTTTTAAATATAAAACTAAGGGGGAGCTTAAAAACCTCAACATTGGACTATTAGACTCGGAGAGAGCTTACAAACCTCGGACTCTAATGTTGCTTAGAGAATTAAAATATTTTTCTTGAATATAGTACTTATGAGGAGTTTACAGAACTCAAACTTGGACTATTAGACTCAGGGAGAGCTTAAAAACCTCATACCTTGATATGACCAAGAAAATTATACCTGCCCAACATTGTTCTTTAAATACTTATGTTTGTCATCATGAAAAAGGGGGAGATCGTCATGACAAGATTTGTTCATGACATATATTCCTTGAATTTTGATGATAACAAAGTATTGAAAGAACAATGATGCTATCTAATGTATGTTCCAAGTATACAAGTTCTAAAGCTTGAAGAGAAGGCATTCAGAATATGATATAAGGGTGCATTTGAAAGGAGTTGAGTTACTAGCTTCTGGTAGATCAGAACCTGAAGAGCACTCTCTTTGTGATGTCTGATGTAGACTTTGAAGCTAAAGGCCTCATCATCAGAAGTGCAACATATTGTATCTACACTAAGTTAATGTATCAGCTTCTGGTGAACATTAAGAGTTAGTAATAAAGCTTGAGTTGCCCGTACTGCTGAAAGCAAGCTGCATTATCAAATAAGTTTGTCAGCTAGAATCTATGTTCACAAGACTCAAGAAGAGTTGACATGCTTTACAGATAGCTACTCTCAATGGATCTATAGTACAATATTACATAGAAGACACAGTGGTTAAACATGTTACACAATGAATTAAGATCTTTTGGTGTATCTATTTTCAACGTCTCTTGTACTATAGAAAAACAAAGACACTTGTTCAAGTTATCTCTTCCGACGACTAGTCTTATACAACTGTTATATAAGCTGCTGAAGATTCAAATTGAAGTCTTCAACAAGGAACATTGAGCTAATAGAGTAGGAAAGTCAAGAAGGATAGAAGTGTTCTACACTTCTGTCTGGGTGGAGGAAGAACGAGATCAACAATAAGCATTAAGCCTTAAGATTTCTTAAGCATTGAATATCTTAGAAATCTTAAGTGCATAAGGCCTTTGTTACGGTGATTACCCTGTACCTCTGATTTTGTATCAAGTACACCTTATTCTCTATTATGTTAAACATGTTATTTAGTAGTTTAGATAAAGTCTATTTCTATGTGCTTGAGCATCAAGGTCTCTTGCTGAGAAACTTGAGCCAGGTAAGTCTACTGCTATATGCTAGAGCATTGAAAGTCTTGATTAGTTGTTGATTGAGAAAAAAGTCTTAGAATGTGAGTCTGAGCAAAAGTCTTGTACTTGAGAGTATGAGCAGAAGTCTTGGGTTTGTAGAACCTGAGTAAGAAAGTCTTGAGTTCGTGGAACTTAAGCAAGGAAGTCTTGGGCCTGAGGGGCTTGAGCAGAAGTCTTGGATTCGTGGAATTTAAGCAAGGAAGTTTTGGCCCTGAGGGGCTTGAGTAGAAGTCTTGGATTCATGGAATCTAAGCAAGGAAGTCTTGGACCGAGGTTCTGAGCAGAAGTCTTGAGCCTGATGGGGTTAAGCAAGGAATTTACTTGGGTTCGTGGAACCTAAGCAGAAGTCTTTAACCTGAGGAGTTTAAGTAGGAAGTCTCAGACTGAGGGTATGAGCAAAAAAAAGTCTTATGATTAAGTGCATAAGTTATTGTAATCATGTTTTGGTTATAGTGAAAACCACTTGTACTACAAGAGGACTGGACTACTCCCATTTGGGAGGAACCAATATAAATCTTTGTATGTTCTTTTTGTTTTATTTGCTTCTGTTAACATTCTACTGTAATGTATAATCAGAATCTGAACACCAGTTTAGATTCTGAACTCTGATCAGGAAAAGTTAAGAAACAGAAAACACAATTCAACCCCCCGTCCTTTCTTGTGTATTTTTCTAACCTTCAGAGTAGTCCTAGCCTCTAAGATGCTTTGTTTCAAATGTTGCAGTGGCTTACTCAGAGTTCTTATGACACTTTGCAACCTCTTCATCTTTTCCCACATCACATATATAGGTCTTCCAGGTAAAGGTTCCATCCAACTATTAGAAACACCTTCAATATAACCACTTACATTAACCATACAGTTTGTAAATTTGAATTGAGTTATCTTGAGATGGATCTTCTCTTGGTTCTACAACCACAATAGTGTACAGTCAGATGCACTAGGAGGAAGGATATTAAGAGTAACATCCATATGGTCATTAAACCACTCAACATTACCCAAAACTCTATTTATTCTAGAGTAAATAGTTCCAATGGACTGCTATTTGACCAAGTATAATAGTCACCTCTGTTAGAACACAAATTGGTTCTTAATAATAACTCTTTGTTTTGATGATAACTGTTAGGAAATTTTATATTTAAGAATTATATACTCTAAAATTTGTTTGAGAGTTTTACTGCAGATTGAAATGAAATTAACTCTCTAGAAGCAAATCTGTTGTATACAAGAAGTTATCCTGACTCTGAAGCGCCAGATGCATCTTACAGAAGAATCTGATTGCTCTTTACAGAAGATCCTGAGCGTAGTCTCCAGAAGGATCTGAAGCAAGAAGCTCCAGAACATTCTGAGTCAGAAGCATCTGAAGATAATCAGAAGCATCTGAAGCTGAAGCATCTGAAGCAAAGAAGAATATTGTTTGAAGAGTTTCTCAAAGCATAATTCTACAGAAGGTTCTGAAAGTACCAATGCTGCCAAGTACTGAAGCTCTATGACACATATGCTCTGATGATCAACACGCTGAAAGCACACACGCTGCAGAAGACTCTGATACAGCAAAGTTCTGAATATCATTAGAAGACTCTGATCCATTCAAACTCTGAAGAACTTGCTGAAAACTGAAGAAGAATTATTCAAGAATATATCCGTTGGAGTTAATCAACATCCCTTTCCTCATTTGTGCTAGACACACTTACACAGACAAAAATGATTTTTCTGTGCTATCTACTTCTAGGAAAGGTCACTTGATGTGAAGACAAAAAGGCTCAGACCTTTTTGGGACTCTCTTTTCAACGCTCAGCATCCTTGGATCAGCTACCTATAAAAGAAGAACTCCACCACATTCTTCAGTCACACAATTTGCTGAAAAGAAATTATAATATTCTAAGCTCTCACTATTTCATATTCTTCTTAGAATCTTTTGTACTTAAACTTAAGAGAAAATCACTGTTGTGATAAAAGCTTTATAGAAGCATTAATACTCTTGTATTTAATTTACATTGATTGTAAAGGTTTTTCCTTAAGAGGATTTAGTTGGAATCAGTAGCTCTTGAGAAGACTAAGAACAGTTGTTCTTAGGTGTTACTATTGTAATCAGTTTGATTCAATAGTGGATTAAGTCCTTGTTGAGAAAGGCAAATCACTCTAGGAAGGGTGGACTGGAGTAGTTGTTTAAACGAACCAGGATAAAAATAATTGTGTGATTATTTTTAAGTCTTAATCTTCCATACTTATTCAACCCCCCCCCCCCCCCCCCCCCCTTCTAAGTATTATCTCACCTTCAGTTGGCATCAGAGCTCCGGTTCTGAGTGTGCTACCACTTAACAGTATCAGTAAAGATCCAGAGAGAAATACTTTGATATATATTTATTTGTTACCATGGCTGATAATTCAATGTCCAATATTAACAATAAATATGAAGAGAGGGATAAGATCAGCACCAAAACCCCAATGTTTGATGGGGAGAAATTTGACTACTGGAAAGACAGAATTGAGAGTTTTTTCCTAGGATATGATGCTGATCTATGGGATCTAGTCATAGATGGATATGTCCATCCCACAGATGGGAATGGCAAGAAGATTGACAGAAAATCTATGACAGATGCTCAGAAGAAAGATTTCAGAAATCACCACAAAGCCAGGACTATATTATTGAATGCAATTTCACATACAGAATATGAGAAAATTACAAACAGGGAGACTGCTTTTGATATGTTTGAATCCCTAAAAATGACTCATGAGGGAAATTCTCAAGTTAAGGAGACAAAAGCTCTGGCTCTGATCCAGAAGTATGAGGCCTTCAAAATGGAAGACTCTGAATCTGTTGAAGCCATGTTCTCCAGGTTTCAGATACTCACTGCTGGGTTGAAAGTTCTGGACAAGGGATACTCTACATCAGATCATGTAAAGAAAATCATCAGAAGTCTGCCTACCAGATGGAGACCAATGGTGACTGCCTTGAAGATGGCTAAAGATCTGAACAAGATCTCTCTAGAAGAACTCATCAGCTCACTGAGGAGCCATGAGATTGAGCTTGAGGAAGATGAACCTCAGAAGAAAGAAAAAGGTAAATCTGTTGCATTAAAATCTAACAAAACTGCTAAAGCTTTGCAGGTCATTCAAGAAAGCTCTGAAGAATCTTCTTCTAAAGAAGAAGATGAGTTATCCATGCTGTCCAGAAGGTTTAGCAGACTCTGGAAGCACAAGGGAAAGAAGTTCAACAACTTCAGAAGATTTGATAGCAGAAAGGAATCCTCTGGACACAAAAGATCTGCCAAGAAAGAAGTTGTATGCTATGAGTGCAAAGAACCTGGGCACTACAAGAATGATTGCCCCAAACTTCAGAAAGAAAAACCCAAGAAGAAGTTTAACAAAAAGAAGAAGGTTTTGATGGCAACATGGGATGACTCAGATGAATGTGAATCATTTTCTGAATCAGAAGAAGAATGTGCAAATGTTGCACTGATGGCCAGCACAGAGGATCAAGAGGAAGGTACCTCAGGATATGAATCAGAATCTGAATCTGATGATGACGCAGAAGAGGTAATGGCTAAACTTACCAAAGAAGAACTCATAAAAGTTTTAACAGAAGTTCTTAAAAGTTATAACAATATCAAACTCAAATACAAGAAGCTGAAAAGCAATCTTGAATCTGAGATTGATCTTCTAAAAACAGAACTTGTTGAGCAAAAAGAAATAAATCTGAAAATCAAAAATGACTTTGAAATAACTCAACAAGAATCTGAATCTGAGACTAAGTCATGTGAAAATATTTTAGAAAAATATGACTCTAGCTTTCAGAGATTTCTCACTAAGAGCATAGACAGAAGCAAGATGGCTTCTATGATCTATGGTGTTAGTGGAAACAACAGAAGAGGTATTGGATATGAAGCTTCATCTGGAAGCAATCCAAAACCTGTTGACAAACTTATCATCAAGAAGACACCTCTGTATTCTCAATTCAAATTTGGTCACTTAAATGTCATTAAACACACAAGCTTTGAGAAGAATACTTATGTGTTTAAACCCAAGGTAAGTCAGAATAAACATTATGTTGAAAAACAGAAGTTTAGACAAACCTACAAACCAACTAACCCCCAAGGACCCAAGAAGATCTGGGTACCTAAAAACAAAATAATTCCTGTTGCAGATGTTCTTAGCAGCAAGGTCAGGACACCAATCATGGTACCTGGACTCTGGATGCTCACGACACATGACAGGAGAAAAGTATATTTTCCAAAGCCTGGAACTTAGATCTGGAGGTGACGTGAAGTTTGGAGGGAACCAGAAGGGCAAGATCATTGGATCTGGCACTATTGGAAATGGTAAACTTCCCTCTATTACTAATATTTTACTTGTTGAAGGGTTAAAGCATAACTTATTGTCCATAAGTCAATTAAGTGACAATGGTTATGATATTACCTTTAATAAAAAATGTTGTAAAGCTATTAGTCAGAAGGATGGCTCTATCCTATTTAGTGGTAAGAGGAAAAACAACATTTATAAAATAAATATTTCAGAACTTAAAGTTCAAAATGTTAAATGCCTCTTGTTTGTTAATGAAGAGCAATGGGTCTGGCACAGAAGATTGGGCCATATTAAATATGAGACGTATATCTCAGATTAATAAACTTAATCTTGTCAGAGGACTCCCTAATCTGAAGTTCACTTCAGATGCTCTTTGTGAAGCATGCCAGAAAGGGAAGTTTTCAAAAACATCATTTAAATCAAAAAATGTTGTTTCTACTTCTAAACCACTAGAACTACTTCATATTGATCTGTTTGGACCAGTGAAAACTGCATCCATCAGAGGCAAGAAGTATGGATTAGTCATTGTTGATGACTTTAGCAGATGGACATGGGTAAAGTTCTTAAAACACAAGGATGAGTCACATTCTGTGTTCTTTGACTTCTGCAAGCAAGTCCAGAATGAAAAGAATTTCAAAATTATAAAAGTCAGAAGTGATCATGGTGGTGAATTTGAAAATAAATATTTTGAAAAATATTTTTCTGAAAATGGCATTGCTCATGATTTTTCCTGTCCTAGAACTCCACAACAGAATGGGGTTGTAGAGAGGAAAAACAGAACTTTGCAAGAAATGGCCAGAACCATGATCAATGAGACAAATCTGGCAAAACATTTTTGGGCAGAAGCAATCAATATAGCCTGTTATATTCAGAACAGAGTGTTTGTTAGACCTCTTCTGAAGAAGACTCCTTATGAACTGTGGAAGAACAAAAAGCCCAACATTTCATATTTTCATCCCTTTGGATGTATTTGCTATATGTTAAACACTAAGGAAAATCTGAGCAAGTTTGATTCCAAAGCACAGAAGTGTTTCATGCTTGGATATTCTGAACGCTCAAAGGGCTACAGAGTATACAACACTGAGACACAGATTGTGGAAGAATCCATTCATGTCAGATTTGATGATAAGCTTGGCTCTGAAAAGCCAAAGCAGGTTGATAACTCTGCAGATAGGGAAGTAGTCTTTATTGACTCTAAAATTCCAAAAGCAGACCAAATTCAAGTAAAGGAACCAGAAGCAACTCCAGATGCTACTCCCTTAACTTCTCAGATGAATAATCTAAACATTTCTGAAGAGTCAACTATCAGAGGATCATCATCCAGAATTAAAGCTTCTCATCCAGAGGATGTCATTATTGGAAAGAAGGATGATCCCATCAGAACAAGATCTTTTCTAAGATCATCTGAAGCATCACTATTTGGACTAGTGTCAGAAATTGAACCATCTTCTGTAGAAGAAGCTCTGCAAGACAATGATTGGATTATTGCCATGCAAGAAGAGCTAAACCAATTCAGCAGAAATGATGTATGGGATCTAGTTCAAAGACCTCAAGGATTCAATATAATTGGTACAAAATGGGTCTTCAGAAATAAGCTAAATGAGAAAGGAGAAGTTGAGAGGAATAAGGCAAGGCTGGTTGCTCAAGGGTACAGTCAGCAAGAAGGTATTGATTACACTGAGACATATGCTCCAGTGGCAAGGTTAGAATCTATACGCCTTCTTATTTCCTTTGCTGCACAAAATAACATCACTTTGTATCAGATGGATGTTAAAAGTGCCTTTCTTAATGGTATTATAGAAGAAGAAGTTTATATCCACCAACCTCCTGGTTTTGAAAATGAAAAATTTCCAGATCATGTTTTCAAATTAAAGAAATCTCTATATGGATTAAAACAAGCTCCCAGAGCTTGGTATGAGAGATTGAGCAATTTTCTTCTGGAGAAGAATTTCATCAGAGGCAAAGTGGATACAACACTATTCTGTAAAACAATTAAGAAATATCTTCTAATTTGCCAAATTTATGTAGATGATATTATTTTTGGATCAACAAATATTATGCTTGGAAAAGAGTTTGCTACATGTATGCAGGCAGAATTTGAAATGAGCATGATGGGAGAACTCAGATTCTTTCTAGGAATCCAAGTTAATCAAACTCCAGAGTGCACCTACATACATCAGACAAAGTATGTTAAAGAACTTCTGAAGAAATTCAACATGTCTGACAGCAAGCTGGCAAAGACTCCAATGCATCCTACTAGCTCACTTGGCAAAGAAGAGGTAAGTAAGAAAGTAGACCAGAAGCTCTACAGAGGTATGATTGGCTCTCTTCTTTATCTTACTGCTTCTAGACCTGACATATTGTTCAGTGTTTGTCTGTGTGCTAGATTCCAATCAGATCCTAGAGAATCACACTTGACAGCTGTCAAGAGGATTCTAAGGTATCTGAAAGGTACTTCTAATGTGGGTTTGTGTTACAGAAAATCTGATGATTTCAAATTAGTTGGATTCTGTGATGCTGACTACGCTGGAGACAGAGTGGAAAGAAAAAGTACTTCTGGGAGTTGTCAATTTCTAGGAAGAAATTTAATCTCCTGGTACAGCAAGAAGCAACCCACAATTGCACTTTCAACCACAGAGGCTGAATACATTGCTGCTACTGGATGTAGCACGCAGATGCTCTGGATGAAGACTCAACTAGAAGATTATCAAAATTTTGAGAGTAACATTTCTATCTTTTGTGATAATACTTCTGCTATATGTTTGTCCAAGAATCCCATCTTACATTCTAAGGCAAAACATATAGAAATTAAGCATCATTTCATCAGAGACTATGTTCAGAAGGGAATCATAAATTTAGCCTTTGTCGATACAGATCATCAATGGGCAGATATTTTTACAAAACCCCTTGTTGAAGATAGATTCAATTTTATTCTGAAAAATATTGGTATGGACTTTTGTCCAGAATGATATTTATCAGAAGCAAATTGATACAGATGCAAAAATGCTTAAATACTCTGAAGTATTTCTTCTGTTTATTTATTCTATTCTGATCAATTTTTCTGATGTGAAACTCTGAACTAACCATCTTTAGAAGATCTGAACGTTGGCTAACGCTTCATTTCTTAAGAGAATTCAGAACAGCATGCAAGTAAACACGTGTCACACAAAATCTGAAGAGGTGGCGTGTACATAACTGAAGAGACGTTTGAGGTGAAGTTTGAATAGTAAGAATCTTGGTTTTCCCCCCAAATTGTCAGAAGCATTTAATGTTTTGAAATGATTTTTTATTCTCTTCATTTAATGCTTGTCCAAACGTGCATTTTTTTCTGACTGTTGACGTGCCTAAGTGTTTAGTATAAATACTTGTCTTGTATTCACTTTCACACTTTTCACTCTCTCAGAATTACATGCGTTTTCATCTCTTATTTTCTCTGCATAAAAACCCAAAACCTAAGTGTTTGAAAAAGCATTCTTCAATGGCGTCTTCATCATCAACAACTGCTCAGTTCCAATCTACTATGGTTGCTGTGACTTCAGAAAACTTGGGTGTTGCTCCATTTTCTCCTCCCAAAAGAACACTTCTAACGCCTGTTGATAAACTAGAAGTTCTGTGTGAATCTATGGTTGAGTTTGATTCTCTGGCAGATAATGGGTTTGAATTTCGTTATATAATTAGAGCTCAAGGATGGGTTAAGTATTTTGATAGGCTGTTTGGACCAGTTTACCCTCTCCTTGTGAAAGAATTCTGGATTCATGCATCAGTTTATCCCAAGTTCATCTTATCTTCTGTGCTGGGAAAAGAGATTATCATCACAGAGGATCTGATAAGAAGACTGATAGGTTATGAAGAAACAGATGGTGTTTCCCACTTGTCAGCTGAGCGTGTGGATATGGATGAGGTTTATGAAGAAGTTATGACTGCTGGTCAAGCTTCTAACAGATTCAAAGATCTGAAGCCTGATTACAAGATCTGGGCCAAGATCTTCATGGGATGCATCCACCACAGGAAATCAACCAATTCTCCAGACTATGTCAATAATGAACAGATTTATTTCATGTATTGCCTTAGTCAGAGCACCAAGGTAGATCTTCCATACATTCTGTTTATGCATCTGTGGAATCATATCAATGCATCTAGAGAATCTGTGAAGGAGAAAGGACAGAAGATCAGAACTTGGATCCCCTTTGGAAGGTTGATCTCAGATCTTCTTACTGAGAATGGTTTAGTGACTGCTCTGTACGCTGCTGGGGTTACAGAGGAATTAGAGTTTATTATGGGAAAGCCTTTGAACGCTAAAAGTCTTCTGAGACTCAAAATTGTTGATGAACTCACTACTGCTCCAAAGAGGCCGAATATGTCTGAATTGAATAAGAGGGTTCCTGTAGCTGACTTTCCTATATTCTTTGCTGAAGAACCCAGACATATAGTGCTTATGTATATAGAAGAATGCAAGAAGGAAGGAATACCTGTTCCAGCCAATGTGTTTCAGCTTGTTAAACAACCACTACCAGATGCAGGAGAAGAAGAAGTACCACTTCAGAGGAAAAGGACTCAGCCTGCAGAAGAATCTGAACCTGTCCATAAGAAAGTTAAGATTGCTGAGAAGCCCAAGAAGATCTTGAAGAGGAGAGATTCTGAAGAAGCTGCCTCTGTACCTGCCAAGAGGATTAAAGTAAAAGGTTCTAAGTCATCTGTCCCTTCTTCAAATCTTGTTATTAATGATTCTAATATTAAGTCTGTTCCAAAACCTCCTGTTACTCAAACCACTTCTGTTACTGCCCCCATTTCTGTTTCACCTCAAAAACAAACAACAGTTTCTGTATCAAAACCATCTCAGCCCAAAATACATATCAAACACTTTGTTCCACGTCAACAACCATCAGATCCACAACCACCAGATCATCAACCATCAGAACAACCTCCATCTGAAAAACAAACATCTGTTCAACAACAAACCTCAGAACATCCAGAAAACCAACCAAAAGAAGTTCAACCAGAAAAAGCCTCTGTCATTCCACCATCAAATAATCCACCTTCTGAACCTATTGCACCTGTTACTTCTGAACTACAAAAGTAACCTCTGCTCCTGTTTCATCTGAACCACCATCCAAACAATCTGACATTCCTTCAGAACCTACCAACACATCTGAACCTCACATCCCTGAGACAGAAGTTCTTGATGTCACTCCACTAAAAATAGTGTTTCAAGTATCTTCTACCTCTTGTACACCTACAACATCCTCCAACTCATCAGAATCAGAAATCCACCCAGATTTTCTTGTCTCTCCATCTGCAAAATACTCTGAGATGAACCAACCTGAACCTGAACCTGAACCTACCATAACTTCTAAAACTCCCATTCCAGATCCTATGCCTCCACCTGCACCATCATCTGAGTTATTAATTCCCAATTCCAATCCAACATCATCTGGTATATCTTGTGCCCAAGTTTCTTCTCTTTATCATAATCTATCTTATGGTTTCAAACTGAAAGATTTTTATGATAGAGTTGAACCTTCTGAACCCCTCAATCCTCTGAAACCAAAACTCAGACAGGCTCTTCCATCTGTGATTCTATCATATATTCAATCAATGAACAATGTAGGATCTTTAGCAACCATATCTGCAACATCTGGTAAAGCTGTTGTTTCAGCTCTGCAACTTGCATCTGATAATACAGTTGCATCTGCTGAACATCCAAAATCTACTTTTCAACCATACTCAAATGAATCCTTTGATGATGTTTACCCTCGCACTAGACCAAAACCTCATTTGCTTAATGCTTTACACAGATCCCTACCTCAAAAACCAGAAATTCCTTTCATTCCATATTATCCTCCTCCTCTGATTTCCATCCAAAAATCACTTCTTCCACCAACTCCCAAACCTAAACATATAACTCTGGAAACCTTGCTTAAACCACAGCCCAGACTTAATATTGATCATTTATTTCAAACTTTTTTGCAAGAAATACAGATGTCTTTAGGTACTGTTCAGAAGAAATGCTCTGAAACAATGGATGCAAATGAATCTGACATCATCTGGAAAGGATTCATAAACAGATTTAACACTGTAGCTTCAAATCTGAAGAACGTTTGTTCTGATAATGCAAAGCTCAGAGCTGAAAGGACTCTATTATGGACTGTCAACAAAACTGAACCTCTGCTTCGTTTAGATGCTCCTCTACCTCCAACAGAATCTACTGCTAATGCATTGACTATGACTCTGGTAGAACCATCTTCAGGATCTACAGAACCAATGGCAATTGACTCTATTCAGGCTACAGAACCTCCAACTTCTTCATCTGAGATAAAGACAGAACATCCAGACTTTGGAGACAAGATTGCTGCTCTGGAGCCTGGACAGTCTGAGATAAAATCCTGGATGGATAAGCAGGATAAGAAGTCTGAGGATGTGACAGAATGGATGTCAAAGCAAGATGAGAAAAATGAAACTATGACTAAGTGGATGTCCAAGCAAGAGCAATCCTCCTCTGAGATTACAGATCTATTGAAGATGCTTTTGTCCAAACACTCTTAGATTTTTCTTCATTTCATTTTTTTCTTGCATCTGTTGTTTGCATCTGAAGTTTATTGTTATATCTTCTGATGTTTATCTATGTACTCTTGCTCTGATATTTTGAATGAATCAGTTTTCTCCATTGAATTATCTTATTTATTGTTCCTTTTATTTGTCCTTTTAAAAGTTTTTACTTTTTGCTTATGACAAAAAAGAGGGAGAAAATATAGATCTGAACTGTTTAATATAACTTCACCAGAATGAATCTTTAGACATATCTATTCTATCTAACATTTATCTGACTATTTCAGAACATTTGATAAGTACACTCTATAAAAGAAACTCTGAGTCTCTCAGATCATTTGTCTATTATCAAACTCTGAATCTTATATCTGCAAGACATTCTGACCCTAAAATGTTATAAGAACAAACAAGATCTAACTCTGAAGATTACTCAAGATAAAAGGGAAGTTTTTATTCCTTTTTCATATTAAACTCAGGGGGAGATTCATCAACTCAGGGGGAGTTATAATTCTTTATGTTCAGTTAAATAAAATTTCTGATACTTTTTGTCATCATCAAAAAGGGGGAGATTGTTAGAACACAGATTGGTTCTTAATAATAACTCTTTGTTTTGATGATAATTGTTAGGAAATTTTATATTTAAGAATTATATACTCTAAAATTTGTTTGAGAGTTTTACTGCAGATTGAAATGAAATTAACTCTCTAGAAGCAAATCTGTTGTATACAAGAAGTTATCCTGACTCTGAAGCGCCAGATGCATCTTACAGAAGAATCTGATTGCTCTTTACAAAAGATCCTGAGCGTAGTCTCCAGAAGGATCTGAAGCAAGAAGCTCCAGAACATTCTGAGTCAGAAGCATCTGAAGATAATCAGAAGCATCTGAAGCTGAAGCATCTGAAGCAAAGAAGAATATTGTTTGAAGAGTTTCTCAAAGCATAATTCTATAGAAGGTTCTGAAAGTACCAACGCTGCCAAGTACTGAAGCTCTGTGACACATATGCTCTGATGATCAATACGCTGAAAGCACACACGCTGCAGAAGACTCTGATACAACAAAGTTCTGAATATCATTAGAAGACTCTGATCCATTCAGACTCTGAAGAACTTGCTGAAAACTGAAGAAGAATTATTCAAGAATATATCTGTTGGAGTTAATCAACGTCTCTTTCCTCATTTGTGCTAGACACACTTACACAGACAAAAAGGATTTTTCTGTGCTATCTACTTCTAGGAAAGGTCACTTGATGTGAAGACAAAAAAGCTCAGACCTTTTTGGGACTCTCTTTTCAACGCTCAGCATCCTTGGATCAGCTACCTATAAAAGGAAAACTCCACCACATTCTTCAGTCACACAATTTGCTGAAAAGAAATTATAATATTCTAAGCTCTCACTATTTCATATTCTTCTTAGAATCTTTTGTACTTAAACTTAAGAGAAAATCACTGTTGTGATAAAAGCTTTATAGAAGCATTAATACTCTTGTATTTAATTTACATTGATTGTAAAGGTTTTTCCTTAAGAGGATTTAGTTGGAATCAGTAGCTCTTGAGAAGACTAAGAACAGTTGTTCTTAGGTGTTACTATTGTAATCAGTTTGATTCAATAGTGGATTAAGTCCTTGTTGAGAAAGGCAAATCACTCTAGGAAGGATGGACTAGAGTAGTTGTTTAAACGAACCAGGATAAAAATAATTGTGTGATTATTTTTAAGTCTTAATCTTCCATACTTATTCAACCCCCCTTCTAAGTATTATCTCACCTTCAACCTCTGCTATCCATTTCACATATGTCTGTTTTCTCCAACATATCATTAAAATTTACATACTCAGCTTCAGTAACCATTTTTCCCCTAACCCTATCTTAGGCTTTTCCCCATTGTTAAAATCACCAAGTAGTCACCTCTGCTATGCATATATTCTCAAATAAATGTATAAAATAAAACCATAAAGAATTGAAATTACTAGAACTAACAAAAAAAAAGGGCGGGTTTAAGGTGATACAAGTTGAACGAATAGGTGCGGCGGGCGGCGGGTTTTGGCGGAACGGGCTTTGCTGGGTGGTGGTCTTTAGTGGGACGGATTTTGATGGGCGGCAGACCAAAAATTCCAACCCAACCCGCCATTTTTTGACGGGTGCGCGGGCCGGCCCGACGGACCACGCCCCGTTTTGCCACCCTTGAGTGTTACTCTATTCTTTAAATCTATATTCTTTAATACTTATTTATTTGATGTTCTTTTTCATAATTTAACAGAAATCAAATATTCATCTTGATCTTTAAAATTATTAAATATATTAATTAATTACTTATAAAAAAATATTTAATTTAATTCTTAATTTGTAATTAATAAAATCTACATAATTAATAATAAAAATCACTAATGAGATACTCCATTTAAAAATATACTTCATTTGTCCCAATATAATAAAAACTATATTAATAGTTTTTATTTTAAATGTTAAAATAAATTACACTTATATCATATTTTCACAATTATTCTATTTTTAGGTTTAAAATCAATATCTCAAAAATCTTTAAAAAAATGTATTAACTACATTTAAAAATACTATTACATATTAAAATATAATTAATATAGTTGATTTTTAAAATTATGATAAGATGTTAATATTATTTTAATCATTTATATTATACAATTAAAATTACAATAATAACTATAATTTGCGTGTAATCGATGCAGACATAAAAAATTTAGAATCATTGATCCAAATTTTGTTATAAACACTTATTTTTATATACTAAAAAATGTTTATCATTGATCCAATGTTTTTATAAACGGTGCCAAAATAAAAATAATCAAAATATTTTTAAAAATGGCAAAATAAAATTTTTAGTTAAATTTGTTTACCAATGGACATATACCAGTATCTAGACTAAATACGTTAAATTAGACATTATTATGATAACACCAATATCTTTCGAAAGACATAGGTATCCAAATTAAAATATGTGATAACACCAATATCTTTCGAAAACATAGGTATCCAAATTAAAATATGTGCGAACGCACACCAATATCTTTGGAAAGACACATGTACCCAAATTAAAATATGTGCGAACGCACGGATCATTATAATTTTTGTATAATTAAAAAAATTATAAATAAATACATTTTAAATAATATATGAATCTAAACACAGACAAATATGTTTACTTATATTATTAATAATTATTTTTCCAATTAAAAGAATATTTATAAATACTATATTATTAGTTGATATTTATAAAACTAAATGAGTGTATAAATATTTTTATAAATAATGTAAAAACAAAATTAATATTTATATACGCTGAAAATATAGAATTGATCCAAATATATATATATAAATAATAAATTTTCTTAGTTAAATAATATTTTTTTTCTATTTATTATATTCTTATTATATTTTAAAAATAAATACACGTAACATATCAGTCAGGGTGCGAATGCACGAGTATCCACACCAATCTTTGTACGGACGCATGAGTATTCACATCGGTATTCATATGAACTATAAGTTATTATATTTTTTTATAAAATTAAAAAAAATAAAAATATTTAAAATAATGTATGAATTCAAACACTAAAAAAATGTGTGGTTTTTAAATTATTTATCTTACTAATATTTTAATTTTAATTTTTTAAAATTTAAAATACAATATTTTTTAAAATAATGTATGAAAAAATATATTATATATTATTGATCTAATTATTTTACTAATATATTTTATTAATGACAAATTTTATTTTTTAAATTAAGACGTAAATCTTAATATTTTTTTAAACGAGAAATAAATATTTTTTATCTAAATATTTTTATAAACAATGTCAAAACAAAAATAGTATTTTATATTAAAAAAATATCATTCTTCAAATATTTTTATACATAAAAAGATTATATTTATAATCCTTATATAAATTAAAATATATCTTTTTAAAAATAAAAAAGTAAATTTACTAAAAAATGATATTATATAGGTAATATTAACTTGTGTCAGAAGAGTACAAATTAAGAGATTCACTTATAATAAATTTATATTGAAAAAAATAATTTAAAAAATAATTTTATATTTTAATTAAAATTTATACATAATTTTTAAGATAATATTTTTTAATTTAGTTGTTAACTTTTACTCTTTTGGGCTCAAGTTAGATTACCCATATTATATTACCCGTGGAAACGCACTAATTGCTACATTATTTGTATTTATTCTCGTTTGATTGATTAAAATTTGATACTCATGGGACCGTCCCGATTGTGACTCTCTTCGATTCCTTTATCGTCTCCCTCGCGTCCGTTGCTGTTTCTCTTACCAACCCCCACCGCTCATCGTCGTAAGTCTCTTTAACCCTCTCTCTGTTATGTATTCTTTTTCCTCTCTCTGATTGTCACTAAACCCTAAATTCATCTTTCTCTCAAATCCCTAAATTGTGATTATTGCTTTTGAATTGACGGAGAATGATCCCCAATTTCATCTCTATTATATAAATCACTATGACTATAAATTCAATGTTACTAAACCCTAAATTCATTTTTAGTGATTTTGGATTGAAAACTTGATTTTGATGTGCTTTTTGTCATTGCAGAAAATGTTCAAGAACACATTCCAGTCTGGATTTCTTTCCATACTATACAGCCTCGGGTATGCTGTGTTTTGGCTTGTTTGTTTCATATTTCAGTTTCACATGTTTGTTGTGATTAAGGTTCTGAATTTTCACACGGTGCTTCAATTTTAATTTTTTTTTGTAGGAGCAAACCTTTGCAGATATGGGACAAAGAAGGTAAATGTTTTTTTGTTTGCAGTGGCATTAGGTGTAATTTTTAGCTTGTTAGAAATTTGATATGCTGAATTGAGTTGATAAAAAATCCTTAACTCTAATTGATTATTTATTCTCATTGTTGAAGTTTTGTTTTGTTGTACTTGTTAAACGGTAAGGTTGCTGCATGATGCGTTAGAGTTACACTGTCCCTTTGACTATGTTGTGAAATGTGGGTATGTAAAACATGATGAATAGTGCTTATGAGAGATGGAATTTGGTATTTTGACCCTCATTGTTTTGTGAAAGGGAATTGGTGCATTCTGTATTTAGATCAATATATTAAGTGGCCCTTTATCTATTGGATTAAGTGACTCTTTCATTCAGTTGAGAAATGTTGTCTTTTGTAAAACATGTATATTGCTTCAATGTGTAATTAATTAACAATATCTTTTGGATTACTCTTCATGATCATGCTCTTGTTGTAGTTCTGCTGAATGGAAATTTATGTAGACGAGTGGAAAAGAAAAACTTATATTAGGAATGAATTCATTCGGGAGAAAGATGGAATAGAAGAGATATAGGAGAAGACGGCCGAAACTGGCTCAATATGGACTAATTGTTCTCTTGGATCATTCTCTCTGACTCCGTTCCTAACACTATGATATTTATTCTATTTCATATTCACCATTGTTTGTGTGATATTTATTATTTAGTACTTTGGCAATAAAATTGTCTCTATTAGTTGACTGTTTATCTTAACATATCTGTAGTTTGCTTGATGATAGTAACAATTTTTTTATACTTATGATTTTGTAGTTGTGAATGGCCATATTAAACGACCACAAGATGAAGACATACAATCCAATGTGCTCGAAATAATTGGATCTAATATTCAGTCCACATTCATTACGTGCCCGGCAGATCCCGCTGCCACACTTGGTATAAAACTTCCATTCTTGGTTATGATTGTCAAGAATCTAAAGAAGTACTTCACATTTGAGATTCAAGTTTTGGATGATAAGAATGTCAGACGACGATTTCGAGCTTCTAATTTCCAAGTGTGTAAGTCCGCCCATGATTGTGTGTCTTGTAGGATTGCCAACATAGTAACACATTTGCATGATTTCTTTTGCTGAAATAAACTCTGAATAATTGAATCACAAATACAGTTATGTCATTTCTACCCAAATTGCTATCAATGTGCATTGCAAGTGATTTATTTTATTATTTTCATTTCATAGGGTGTCACTCGAGTAAAGCCCTACATTTGCACTATGCCACTGAGAATGGATGAGGGCTGGAATCAAATCCAGTTTAACCTAGCTGATTTTACCAAGAGAGCATATGGTACTAATTATGTGGAGACACTGCGAGTTCAGGTCCATGCAAACTGTCGCTTGAGAAGGATATACTTCTCTGATCGTCTCTACTCAGAAGAGGAACTCCCACCAGAGTTCAAATTGTACCTTCCAATGCAGGTAAGAGATGTCTGTATATAAACATCTAGTCTTTTGGTTTATCTTTTCATCTCAATTGCATGCCAAGTTTCACCTTGTATTGTTCATAATGCAGAAATCATGAAAATATTATAGGAGGATGGAATTGAAGCCACAAGATGTTATTTGAATGTTATGTGTAGTTCTGCATTACACTAAAAATTGTATTCTCTTTAATGGCAGAACAAGAACTTGTTACAACTGCTCTATTTCCTTTCAGTGTCAGATTAAGTTGTAGGGTGTTCTGATGTTTTTCTGTAATATTTAACCTCAATTTTATTGATAAACATGTGCTTTTATTGTGTTACCAAAGAAAGAGGGTAGATATGTGTTAAATGCAAGAGAATATATGTGACGGATTCTTGGTAGGGGAGTGTGTGGGTTGGTTAAACTGTAATGCACCCTTCACTATAAATATAATGAAATCCTTCACTACAAACAGAAATTTTCATATTGGTGTCACCATCACTATAAATATAATGAAATCCTTCACTACAAACAGAAATTTTCATATTGGTGTCACCATAGTTCGCAATTTTATTTTTGAAACAAATTTTACTTGCTAAAACAATAACAATTGTCATTTTGGATTCATTTAATCAAAAGTAGAAACTGAGATTTGACATCCAGTTCATAGTTTCCTTACCTTTCAGTATTTATGAATTACTTAAAATTACATCTTTAGAAATTCAAATATAGTATCATAAATTCGAACAGAACCTATGGCCTCTTTAAACAGAGTTTCGGTGAATGCTACAGAGGATCCACTATTGCTTAGCCTTACATCGTCTCCTTCAGCAAGGTACACTTGTGGCAATATCATAGAAGCTAGACTCATCCACGCGCACACCACCATATCTCAGGCAGCCTGACACATTACTAACACGCACCTGACACATTACTAACACGCGCACACCGCCATATCTCAGCCAGCTTCACCTTATCCCTCAACTTCCGCACATCCAACCTTAAATATCCTCCCTAACATCAGGACTTCAACATGTAAGTCCACGAAATTTTTGATGTGTGTTTAGCTAATAAATGGCCGAATGTCTTAACATTTTAATATTTATTAGTTTATTTAATATTTTAAATAATTTTAATAAAAAATATAATTATAAACATAACATTTTATTAATTAAATAAAATTTTTAAAAATATATTTATAATTTTTTAACTAGGACTTTAAAAAAAAATAATTTATTAAATAGATTGTATTAATTATTTTAATCTCTTATGACATGTAATGGTCGAGTGAAGTCACCGTTAAGAGACTCTCAGCTAATGAATAACCGAGTTTACATGTAATATTTTTCTATAAGTAACTTGATGCGTAGAAACATAATTAATCTCACATAGTAAATTACATTTTTGACAAAAAAACAAGTGTTTGCCTAGATCTGCAATGGAATTTCAGAAAACTAATTGCAACTATCAACACGAGTTTTCGACAATTGGGTGGTTGTCGTATGAAGGTGAGAAAATTAGAGTATCATTGTCCATACATAACGTTGACTGATGCAACCCCTGATAGTACGTACATGTATTACTTAGATCGTATAGAAAATGATGAAGATGTCCAGTGTATGTTTTCAGCACATAGTGGCGAAGTTAACAGAGGAGTCGAATATCCACTTGTGTTGATTGTTGGTGTTGATTGGTTTGTTAATAATTTTTTAAAATTTTAGTTTTATTTATTAGACTTCAACTATTGCATGAAGATGCTCGACCATCCATTGGCCAAGCTCGGGTATCCATTGGCCGAGAAGTGGAATATTTTATTATTTGACTCTGTTTGGTAAAACTAGCTTATAGCTGATAGCTGGTAGCTATTAGATGGTAGTTGGTAGCTGATAACTGATGACTGGTAGCTGATAAGTTAATTTGAGTGTTTGATAAATTAGTTGTTACACTAACTGATAATTACAAAATGACCTAAAAGACATTTTTAATTGAAAAATTTGTGATTTCATTATCTTATTATATTATTAAATTAAATTAAATTTTATTCGATAAAAGTAAATGTATCAAAACAATTTTAATATATATGAAAAATTGAAGATATCATCAAAATATATAAATTTGTATATAAGTTTTATGAGGTTTGCTATTTAGTATGAATATATTGAAAACGAAATTCAATGAATAAAATAATCAGTAAATCATACATGAAGCAGGGGTATTTTTATATAGCCATTTATGAGTATACAAAAGTAAAAGTAATTCTAATAACTGTAATTTTTGGTCTGATTAACTCATTCTTTCGTAGAACATAGTTTTTTTTCCTCATTTTATAATGAAATTTAATAAAATATGTGAAATAATAACATTGTAATTTTGAATTTAGTTATATTAATCTAAAATAATAAAATAAATTTATTATCTAATATTTTACAATAAAACTGTAATAATATTCTGAATTTTCTTCACCTTTGTTGATTTCATTGATTCTCCTAACTTGAGAATTATAACCACTATTTCTAAATTAATTATATAATTTATATTTAATAAATAAAAATAACGTCTAATAAAGTAGAGAAAAATAATAAAAATCTTCTATAACATCCTTCAAAATCTCCCTAAATTCAATCTTTTAAAATCAAATTTTTAATAGTAAATATTATAATACGCATAGGCACACACGCGAGCGTGCGCGCGCGCACACACACACATATATAATAATAATAATAATAATAATAATAATAATAATAAGGGTATAATTGGAATAAAAAGTCATAAGCTAAATGCTATAGGCTCAAAAGCTATTTCAAATAGCTTTTGAAAAAAAGAAGCTAAAAGCTAGTTAAAAAACTATAAGCTAAAAGCTAAAAGGCAGTTACCAAACAAAGCTTTTTAATCAAAATGAGCTGAAAAGCTAAAAGCTCTTTTTTTGGTCTTACCAAACAGACTCTTTATCTATTTCCTATAAATAGTTTTGTGTGGCAACCTATAAGTCTCACATCATTTACACTAATTTCATCATTTAACTCTGAAATATTTCTTAAAGAATGAAGTATTTTACCAATTCAAATGATCCTCTTATCAAAAGAGATGCTCAACTATTTTTTCGGCAATAAAGCCTCCGTTGATGATCTGACTATGAAACACAGTGACATTCGAGCATCTTCAGAGAAGCCTGGTGAGTTGGTTAGATGGATAAATTGCTGAAGGTGAAAAGATTAGAAGAATTGGCATGCTTGTTAAAAATGGAGAAACTCGATCTTGGAAAGCTGTTAAAAAAAACTATGATGTTGTTTTGATGATGTATGGACCAGCATATATTGTCTTGATGGTTATAATCTCCTAGAAATGTTGACATTTTAATCGTTTTATTGTTTATCGTCTTGTTGTTTTATGTGTGGTTTTGTTATTTTGTTGTTGTTGTTGTTGCTGAAAGTTGTTTTGAATATTAACTGAATGTTGAATTACAAAGACATGAAATAAAAGCTAAAACCTTGACTAAATGATTAACTAAAAAACAAACAAAATCATCTAGACAGGTCGGTTAGACGAGCCGTCTATATTTGGGCATTTTCTACACATATGACCTATTTCTCGATAAATCTCACACATTCTCTTTTCTTTTTCAACGTTGTCCATTTTGGTTCTAATCCGGGTATTGGTTGGACGTCCCTTCTTCTTCCTTCTTATAGATTTATCGTGGCAAAGAGTAAAACCTTCATATCATGTCTAGTTCTCCTCGTGGGATAGTCCCAGGAAGCTTTCCTTGTAGACCTTGAATACGTTAAGAATTTTGAAGACATCTGGAATGTGAATGGAGTGGTCATGGTGTATACTAGAACATATTATGATGACGTGGGATCAAGGTAAGTGAAATGCTTGAAATTTCCCCCAATCACATCACCACATCCTTAGGTCAACACTGAAAGTGTAACACCCCTTTTCTATACCCCCAAATAAACAATTAAATCATTTAGGCACTTAATGAAAATTCCATCAGAGTATAATTATAACATGGTACAAAAGAGGCGCATCACATTATCATCGAAACGAAACATGAATAATACCAGCTCATGAAGATATGTAACAAAAGGGGTAAATCTCAACTAAAAACAAAGCATATCGTTTAAAACCTACACATCAACATTTAGAATAAAGCGGAAACATCTAAACATTGAAATCACTTCATTAACATAAGCATCATATACACCGTTCAGAGTAATTCAATTCATCAGTTGAGTTTACAAAATATTCATCAGCAAATACATACGCAGGTGTATCACAAAAGAATCAAAACAATTCCTAACTACCCAGTGTTACATATCAGAGCCATCTGACCAAAAGAAATGAAGACTCACTTCACAAAGACTCCAACAATCTAATCTCCAATGCCTCATAGAGCATTATAAAACAGCAGAAGGGTGAGAAACGATATCATAATACATAATGCACATAAAAACACACACACACACAGACACACACACAGACACACACACACAGACACACACACACACACACACACACACACACACACACACACACACACACACACACACACACACACACACACACACACACACACACACACACACACACACACACACACACACACACACACACACACACACACACACACACACACACACACACACACACACACACACACACACACACACACACACACACACACACACACACACACACACACACACACACACACACACACACACACACACACACACACACACACACACACACACACACACACACACACACACACACACACACACACACACACACACACACACACACACACACACACACACACACACACACACACACACACACACACACACACACACACACACACACACACACACACACACACACACACACACACACACACACACACACACACACACACACACACACACACACACACACACACACACACACACACACACACACACACACACACACACACACACACACACACACACACACACACACACACACACACACACACACA
Organism: Lathyrus sativus; assembly: GCA_963859935.3. Classification (NCBI taxonomy): domain Eukaryota; kingdom Viridiplantae; phylum Streptophyta; class Magnoliopsida; order Fabales; family Fabaceae; genus Lathyrus; species Lathyrus sativus. Next base: position 98,798,619 of record OZ012738.1, on the reverse strand, counting down.
CACACACACACACACACACACACACACACACACACACACACACACACACACACACACACACACACACACACACACACACACACACACACACACACACACACACACACACACACACACACACACACACATATATATATATATATATATATATATATATATATATATATATATATATATATATATATATATATATACACACACACACACACACACACACACACACATAACGTCCAAAAACGTCTTCCGCATTCTCACTGCAACTCATCTCACTACACCGTACATCGCAATGTATTCACAATTAACTATTTACGAATAGAGCATCAAGCATATACAATACGCATCAACAATGTTTATATCAATTCATAAACACACACACATATACATATATATTCACACATACATATATCTTCGAGCCTTCCATTCATGCCAATTATCAACAATCTACATAAACATCTACATTCATGTTTATTCACCATCAATCATGCACAGATGTCTAAATGCAACTCATAGAGACCGACACACGACTCTATGCAGATGCAAATGCGGTACCGACTCATTTCAGCAGGTTCAATTGAAGAACCAAAATAACCATCGCTCACACCCCACATGGGCACACGAGGTTCTGCAGATTCACCGAGGAATCAAATATAACCATCGCAACATACGAGGTTCTGCAGATTCACCGAGGAATCAATAAATAACCATCACTCACACCCCACAAGGGCACACGAGGTTCTGCAGATTCACCGAGGAATCAATAAATAACCATCGTTCACACCCCACAAGGGCACACGAGGTTCTGCAGATTCACCGAGGAATCAATCGACACAAGAATGCATACATGATGCTTCACATGCAACATGACTCATGACACTCTTGAAATGCATACATGTTTACAAACATACTCATGCATTCATCACATTCGTCGCATACATTCATTATGCATTCAAATATATGTATCACAAAGCATACATATATATTCATCATCCATTCAAACCAATTTTCATACATGGTTCACATTCATAATCAATCTCGCCATGCATTTCTATTCAATTCAAGTAAATGCACAAGATTACCAAACGGCCACATTTCACACCTCACAAATCACAAACTAGGATTCACGCCATACGGCTACCCACAACACACATAACATCATATAATTAGTCATCTCAGACAAAGAACGATTGCAACCAAACCACACAACCAATCCACGAATGGAGAACACAAGAAAGGAAAACATGCTGCTGTGTTCGCTAACCTTCGCCTGGCGAAGCCTTTGGCGAACCTTCGCTACTCCGTTTGCCTGGAGAACTTGCCAGCGAGGACCACTGGGATTTATTCTGGAATTACTCGCTAGCACACTCGCCTGGCGAACCTTCGCCACACTCATTCGCTTGGCGAACTTGCTAGTGAAGACAGGGTGTTTGCTACTGACTTGGTTCGCTGCTGCTCCCTGGGCTTCGCCTGGCGAAGCTTCGCTGCCACTCGCCTGGCGAACCTGCGAACTCAGAACTCCCATGGCTGTCCAAAAAGCCCAAACCCCACAAACCGACCGATTTAACCCAAATCAGTTCCAGTAGCACAACCCACTAATCACCCGACTATACTACACCGTCTATTCCAAATTCTAACCGATAAAACTCAGTTTCTACCGATTAAATCAACTTCCGACCTAGAAATGGAAATATAGAAAACAATCCAACAAATCCAATCTAGCACATACATGATCATATACATTATCAAGATGATAAAACTTCTCACCCTTACCTGATTAATCGCAAGCTAAGGTTGATTCTTGATGATTCTAGGTTTTCCTCTTCTTTTCTCTTCTCTTTCTCTTCTCCTCTTTTCTTTCTCTTGTTTTTCTTCTTAATGTTTCTATCTTTCTCTTTTCTCTCTATATCACATATTCTATTTCTTTCCTCCCAAATTCTTTCCACACACTTATCAATTAATTCTCACAAAATATCCACTTAATATTATCACTAATGCCCAAAATACCCTCCAACCTATTTTTACCCGAACTTTTCATAGTCGGCAAAAATAGCCCAATATGTAAACATAACATATTATCACACAAATTACACATAAATAAAATAATTTATTTAAATAAATCAAACAAGGACTCAATAAAAATGGGAATTCAGAATCGAGGCGTTACAACTCTCCCCCACTTTAGAAATTTCCGTCCTCGAAAATATTACCTGATCCAAACAGTTCTAGATGCGACTCACGCATCTTACTCTCCAATTCCCAAGTCATATTGTCTTCTGCAGCACCTCCCCATGCCACTTTCACAAGTGTGATATCCTTACCTCCGAGCCTCTTAACTTCACGGTCCAAAATCCTAACCGGTAAAACGTCAACTGTAAGATTATCCCTTACTTCCACATCATCCATCGGAATCACATGTGACGGATCCGGAACATACTTCCGAAGTTGCGAAACATGAAACACATCGTGCAAATTCGAAAGGTTCGGAGGCAACGCCACACGATAAGCCACAACACCAACTCGTGCAGTAATCTGATACGGACCGATGAAACGAGAAGTCAACTTCTTCGACTTCAAAGCACGACCCACACCCGTAACCGGTGTAACCCTAAAAAATACATGGTCGCCTTCTTGAAACTCAAGATCCTTTCTTCTCTTATCATGATAACTCTTTTTCCTACTCAGAGAAACTCTCATCTTTTCCCGAATGAACTTCACCTTCTCCATCATTTGTTGTACTATCTCCGGTCCAACTACCGACTTCTCTCCGGTTTCATGCCAACACAAAGGCGTTCGATATCTCCGACCATACAAAGCCTCAAATGGTGTCATACCAACACTTGAGTGAAAACTATTGTTGTAGGTGAACTCAATCAATGCCAAATAACTATCCCAAGCACCACCTTGCTCGAGCACACAAGCACGCAACAAATCTTCCAACGATTGAATCGTCCTCTCGGTTTGACCATCCGTCTGCGGATGATAAGCCGAACTCAATCTCATCTTAGAACCCAAAGCCTTTTTCAAACTTTCCCAAAATCTCGAAGTAAATCTAGGATCCCTATCCGACACAATACTCTTAGGAATCCCATGTAACTTCACAATCATACCAACATAAATCTCGGCTAACTTCTCCAAAGGATAACTAATGTCAATCGGAATAAAGTGAGCAGATTTAGTAAGTCTATCAACAATCACCCATATAGCATTGTGACCTCTTTGCGTATTAGGCAATCCCGTAACAAAATCCATCGATATACTATCCCATTTCCACTCTGGAATGTCCAACGGTTGCATCAAACCACTAGGCTTCTGATGTTCCACTTTAGACTTCTGACAAGTCAAGCACGAATGCACAAACCGAGCTACGTCCTTCTTTAATCCGGACCACCAAAAGATTTTCTTCAAATCTTGATACATCTTATTCGCTCCCGGATGAATACTTAAGTTACTCCGGTGTCCTTCCTCCAATATCATCTTTTTCAACTCTACATTATCGGGGATACAAATACGACTATGAAATCTCAAAACTCCAAAATTATCAACCTTGAAGTCCTCATTCTCATGCATCATCAATTCGACAAACTTTAAATCCAACTTTTGCTTTTCGCACACGGTAGCAAGAAAATCATTCGTAACATACAACATACCAAGTTTCACACAACTCGGCGTTATCTCGCAAACCAAACTCAAATCTCTAAAACTCTCCAACAATTCCCATTCTATTATCATCAATGTTGACATATGAACCAACTTCCGACTTAAAGCATCGGCTACTACGTTTGCCTTACCCGGATGGTAATTCAAACCAAAATTATAATCCTTCAAAAACTCTAAGCATCTCCTCTGCCTCATGTTCAATTCCTTCTGATCAAATAAACATTTCAAACTCTTGTGATCACTAAAAACTTCAAATCTCGCACCATAAAGATAATGTCTCCAAATTTTCAAAACAAACACCACGACCGCTAACTCCAAATCATGCGTAGGGTAGTTCTTCTCATGCACTCTCAATTGTCTCGAAGCATAAGCCACAACTTTCCCATCTTGCATTAAAACACCACCTAAACCAGACAAAGAAGCATCACAATAAACCACAAACGACTCCGTCGGATTCGGCAAAATCAAAATCTGCGCCGTTGTCAACCTTCTCTTAAGCTCAACAAAACTTTTCTCACACTCAATATCCCAAACAAAGGCCTTTCCCTTACAAGTCAATTGAGTCAACAGAAGTGCTAACTTCGAAAATCCTTCAATAAACCTCCGATAATAACCAGCTAATCCCAAAAAGCTTCGAATCTCCGTAACTGACTTAGGAGCTTCCCACTGCATTACCGCATCAATCTTGGATGGATCAACACTAATACCATTACTAGAAATAACATGCCCAAGAAAACTCACTTCCGATAACCAAAACTCACACTTCGACAACTTAGCATATAATTGCTTCTCTTTCAAGGTCTGCAACACAACTCTCAAATGCTCTACATGCTCTTCTTGGGACTTAGAGTAAATCAAAATGTTGTCGATGAACACAGCCACAAAACGGTCCAACTGATCATGAAAAATATGATTCATGTATTCCATAAACACACCTGGCACATTAGAAACTCCAAATAGCATCACTGAAAATTCATAATGACCATACCGTGTCCTAAAAGCCGTCTTTTGAATATCCTTCTCTTTAACACGAATCTGGTGATAACCCGACTTCAAATCAATCTTACTAAAAACACGGGCACCAACCAATTGGTCCATCAAGTCATCAATTCTAGGAAGCGGATACTTATTCTTAATCTTCACTTTATTCAACTGCCGATAATCAATACACAATCGCATACTCCCATCTTTCTTCTTAACCAACAACACTGGTGCACCCCAAGGAGAAACACTTGGCCTAACAAACCTCTTTTCCAATAAATCATTCAATTGTTTCTTTAATTCTACCAACTCCGATGCCGACATACGATACGGTGCCATCGAAATCGGTCTAATACCCAGAACTAGGTCAATCGAAAACTCAACTTCTCTTTCCGGCGGTACGTCCGCAATATCCTCCGAAAATACTTTTGGAAAGTCGCACACCACTGGAATCATATCCAGTTCAACCTTACTCTCTTCCGACAATGATGCAAACAAATAGAACACATGAGCCTCATCCGCCAAAAGTTTCTTCAACTCCTTAGTAGATAGAAAACTTTCTTCCTCATCCTCCTCCAAGGAAGGAAACCTTACCAACTTGTGATAACAATCAATACGGACTCTATTATACTGCAACCAATTCATACCCAAGATCACATCTAATCCTTCTAACGGCAAACACACCAAGTCCATAGTGAAGTCTTTACCATATATGGTCAAAGGACAACTTAAAAATACCAAAGATGTAGTTACCAACCCCGAAGCGGGTGTCTCAATAACCATATCACCACCACAAGAAGACAAAAACAAATCCAAGCGCTTATCGCACTCAAAAGAAATGAACGAATGAGTCGCTCCGGTATCAATAATAGCAACTAAAGGCACATTATTAATAAAGCATGTACCTTTAATCAACCGATCCGCATTAGTAGTGTCTGTACCGGCTAATGCAAATACCTTCCCACTTGTTGGAGCTTGCTTTGGCTTAGTACACTTTGTACTAATATGACCAACTTCCCCACAGTTGTAACACTTCACCATGTTCCTCCTACAATCAGTCGTAGCATGGCCGATACTTCCACAATTATCACACTTCGCTCCATCCTTCTTACACTCAAAAGATTTGTGCCCCACTTCACCGCACCTATAGCACTTAATGGGACCAGAACTTCCACTTCCGTACCTCTTAACAAAGTTTTCCTTATGCTTGCCTTTATCAGCAGGCGTCACATAAGGTCCACTCCTTACCGGTTGCTTCCCTCTCTTCTCATTCAAACTCTTATAGTGAGTAGAACGAGCTTTACTATCTTCTTCAAAGATTCTACAGCATTCGGTCAAGTCCGAAAATCTCCTAATCCTCTGATAACCCACCGCTTGCTTGATCTCAGCGCGCAAGCCGTTCTCATACTTAACACACTTGGAAAATTCCGTCGTCACCGTATCATAGTAAGGATGAAACTTCACTAACTCTGTGAACTTAGCCGTGTAGTCTATCACAGACATATTGCCTTGTTTCAATTCCAGGAACTCCATCTCCTTCTTTCCCTTCACACTCTCAGGATAATACTTTCTCAAAAATTCAGTGCGAAATAAATCCCAAGTGATTTCCTCATCGTCTACTTCAAGAACTTGTCTCATACCGACCCACCATTCGTCGGCTTCCTCTCTCAGCATGTGAGTCCCAAGTCTCACCTTGTTGCCTTCAGCATAATTCATAACTCTAAAGATCCTCTCGATCTCCTTTAACCAAATCTGAGCACCGTCCGGATCAAACCTTCCCTTGAATACCGGCGGTTGATTCTTTCTAAACTCATCATTAGCATTCACATTCGGCGCACCCTGCACCTCCCTAGCCATTGCCTCCAATGCAGCAGCCATCACATTGTCATTACGACCAACCATATTCTGATTATTTCCAAAAATAACAACAAGGTTAAACAACCGTTCAACCAATAAAACGACGAGACAGACACAACTGACTCAAGATTGGCTTTGATACCACTTAATGTAACACCCCCTTTCTATACCCCCAAATAAACAATTAAATCATTTAGGAACTTAATGAAAATTCCATCAGAGTATAATTATAACATGGTACAAAAGAGGCGCATCACATTATCATCGAAACGAAACATGAATAATACCAGCTCATGAAGATATGTAACAAAAGGAGTAAATCTCAACTAAAAACAAAGCATAGCGTTTAAAACCCACACATCAACATTTAGAATAAAGCGGAAACATCTAAACATTGAAATCACTTCATTAACATAAGTATCATATACACCGTTCAGAGTAATTCAATTCATCAGTTGAGTTTACAAAACATTCATCAGCAGATACATACGGAAATGTATCACAAAAGAATCAAAACAATTCCTAACTACCCAGTGATACATATCAGAGCCATCTGACCAAAAGAAATGAAGACTCGCTTCACAAAGACTCCAGCAATCTAATCTGCAATGCCTCATAGAGCATTATAAAACAGCAGAAGGGTGAGAAACGATATCATAATACATAATGCACATAAACATATATATATATATATATATATATATATATATATATATATATATATATATATATATATATATATATATATATATATATATATATATATATATATATATATATATATATATATATATATATATATATATATATATATATATATATATATATATATATATATATATATATATATATATATATATATATATATATATATATATATATATATATATATATATACATATATATATATATATACATATATATATATATATATATATATATATATATACATATATATATATATATATACATATATATATATATATATATATATATATATATATATATATACATATATATATATATATATATATATATATATATATATATATATATATATATATATATATATATATATATATACACACACACACACACACACACACACACACATAACGTCCAAAAACGTCTTCCGCATTCTCACCGCAACTCATCTCACTACACCGTACATCGCAATGTATTCACAATTAACTATTTACGAATAGAGCACCAAGCATATACAATACGCATCAACAATGTTTATATCAATTCATAAACACACACACATATACATATATATTCACACATACATATATCTTTGAGCCTTCCATTCATGCCAATTATCAACAATCTACATAAACATCTACATTCATGTTTATTCACCAGCAATCATGCACAAATGTCTAAATGTAACTCATAGAGACCGACACACGACTATATGCAGATGCAAATGCGGTACCGACTCATTTCAGCAGGTTCAATTGAAGAACCAAAATAACCATCGCTCACACCCCACATGGGCACACGAGGTTCTGCAGATTCACCGAGGAATCAAATATAACCATCGCAACATACGAGGTTCTGCAGATTCACCGAGGAATCAATAAATAACCATCGCTCACACCCCACAAGGGCACACGAGGTTCTGCAGATTCACCGAGGAATCAATCGACACAAGAATGCATACCATGATGCTTCACATGCAACATGACTCATGACACTCTTGAAATGCATACATGTTTACAAACATACTCATGCATTCATCACATTCGTCGCATACATTCATTATGCATTCCAATATATGTATCACAAAGCATACATATATATTCATCATCCATTCAAACCAATTTTCATACATGGTTCACATTCATAATCAATCTCGCCATGCATTTTTATTCAATTCAAGTAAATGCACAAGATTGCCAAACGACCACATTTCACACCTCACAAATCACAAACTAGGATTCACGCCATACGGCTACCCACAACACACGTAACAACATATAATTAGTCATCTCAGACAAACAACGATCGCAACCAAACCACACAACCAATCCACGAATGGAAAACACAAGAAAGGAAAACATGCTGCTGTGTTCGCTAACCTTCGCCTGGCGAAGCCTCTGGCGAACCTTCGCTACTCCGTTCGCCTGGCGAACTTGCCAGCGAGGACCATTGGGATTTATTCTGGAATTACTCTCTAGCACACTCGCCTAGCGAACCTTCGCCACACTCATTCGCTTGGCGAACTTGCCAGTGAAGACAGGGTGTTTGCTACTGACTTGGTTCGCTGCTGCTCGCTGGGTTTCGCCTGGCGAAGCTTCGCTGCCACTCGCCTGGCGAACCTGCGAACTCATAACTCCCATGGCTGTCCAAAAAGCCCAAACCCCACAAATTGACCGATTTAACCCAAATCAGTTCCAGTAGCACAGCTCACTCATCACCCGACTATACTACACCGTCTATTCCAAATTCTAATCGATAAAACTCAGTTTCTACCGATTAAATCAACTTCCCACCTAGAAATGGAAACATAGAAAACAATCCAACAAATCCAATCTAGCACATACATGATCATATACATTATCAAGATGATAAAACTTCTCACCCTTACCTGATTAATCGCAAGCTAAGGTTGATTCTTGATGATTCTAGGTTTTCCTCTTCTTTTCTCTTCTCTTTCTCTTCTCCTCTTTTCTTTCTCTTGTTTTTCTTCTTAATGTTTTTATCTTTCTCTTTTCTCTCTATATCACATATTCTATTTCTTTTCTCTCAAATTCTTTCCACACACTTATCAATTAATTCTCACAAAATATCCACTTAAAATTATCACTAATACCCAGAATACCCTCCAACCTATTTTTACCCGAACTTCTCATAGTCGGCAAAAATAGCCCAATATGTAAACATAACATATTATCACACAAATTCCACATAAATAAAATAATTTATTTAAATGAATCAAACAAGGACTCAATAAAAATGGGAATTCAGAATCGGGGCGTTACAGAAAGTACCTGTAGACCGACCATCATTCTGATCAATTTTTTCATGGACCATGAAATATAATCTTTCATGGTCAAGTTGCATGACATTATGTGTGTTAGATTTAGTCACTTTTTTAGCCATTCCCTTATTGCAAACATCCGTGAAAACCTGCCCAGAAGCCAACATTTGTTTTCCACTGATGACCTCTTTTACCAAAGAGCGATCCCAACCGATAGTATGTAGTTAGACCAATGCAGTGATTAGAAGGTTTCGGGTTGCCTTAAGCATTGAGTTCATTGTTTCAGCCAAGTTAGTTGTCATGTGTCCCCAACATTGCCCTCCGTCATATGCTCTTCCCCAATTCTCCCTAGGGATGTTGTCTATCCAACATAAAGCCTCAATGTCTGTTCTTCCGATTTCTCTGTGATACTAATTAAATGTAGCCCCCGTCAATGCATAACCTGTAATAAAAATGTTATAAAAATCACAATAAAAATGAAAAAGTATTTGCGGTAACTGAAATGTATGTAGTTACCCATGTTAATAAGTTTTTTGCATAGTTCCTTGTCTTTAATTTCACACATGAAGTTTTGCGCAATGTGTCTAATGCAATAGACATATGAAGATGGGGGGTATTGCCACCTGTTTTCAAAATTGTTACATGCAGTCTTTATCGATTCGTGTCTATCTGAGATTAGACACAAATTAGCATGTGTTGTCATATGTTTTCTCAGGTTCCTAAGAAAGAAGCTCCAAGCATCCTTTGTCTCACCTTCTACTAATGCGAAAGCTATTGGGAAAATGTTGTTTTTCTCATTCTATGCCACAACCATCAACAGAGTTCCTATATACTTGCCATACAACCATGTTCCGTCAACTTGCACAATAGGCTTACAAACCATGTATACATGGTTGAAAACACAAGCTTCCTTGTTTTCAAACTCCATTCCCTTCTTTATTTTATCACCTATATGGTTTGGTCTGATACATCCAAACACAAAGATTGATTCAAAATTTTCCAAGCATATATTTTGCATGTGAACAGGTGCGTTGTACAAATTTATTGGTTCGATGCTAATTGCATGCGTAGGCGCGTTGACTAGATCTTCACTGCCATTATCATCGTTGTTACCAAAAAGATATTGCATTCTCACCTCTTCAAGGTCATCCTCACTATCTTCTCCAACCTCTTCATTTGTTATGAAAGGTTTATTGTTTTGTATTGGTTCGTCGTCAGAAGTTTGACTCATTCCATACTGATGTGATTATGTTGATTGAGTCAGATATGTTTCAGCATGTTCAAGTAGACAAACATATATCTCAATTGTGGGTAATTGAGCAAACATATCGTGACACTAAAATATTAATTTTACGTCTTCGTCGTTTCCAATTGGGGTCATTATGTAAAATAAGGTATCATCATCTCCATTAATTAATGGATGGCGATAAATAATCTCTTCAAAACAATGTTGTAAATTTTTTTCAATCCTATCTTTGAAATGAAGGAAATCAGAATTCACATGAATTTGGTATAAGTAGGTATTTGTATTACTAAATGAGAATCCAACATTAATATCTGTGAAAATAGTACCATTAAAGTGATTGGTTACTACTAAATTTCTCTGAGCCATTTAGATATAAAAAAAGTATATAATAATGCTGGAATGTGGAATGAGCAAATGAAGAGATATATATATATATATATATATATATATATATATATATATATATATATATATATATATATATATATATATATGTGTGTGTGTGTGTGTGTGTGTGTGTGTGTGTGTGTGTGTGTGTGTGTGTGTGTGTGTGTGTGTGTGTGTGTGTGTGTGTGTGTGTGTGTGTGTGTGTGTGTGTGTGTGTGTGTGTGTGTGTGTGTGTGTGTGTGTGTGTGTGTGTGTGTGTGTGTGTGTGTGTGTGTGTGTGTGTGTGTGTGTGTGTGTGTGTGTGTGTGTGTGTGTGTGTGTGTGTGTGTGTGTGTGTGTGTGTGTGTGTGTGTGTGTGTGTGTGTGTGTGTGTGTGTGTGTGTGTGTGTGTGTGTGTGTGTGTGTGTGTGTGTGTGTGTGTGTGTGTGTGTGTGTGTGTGTGTGTGTGTGTGTGTGTGTGTGTGTGTGTGTGTGTGTGTGTGTGTGTGTGTGTGTGTGTGTGTGTGTGTGTGTGTGTGTGTGTGTGTGTGTGTGTGTGTGTGTGTGTGTGTGTGTGTGTGTGTGTGTGTGTGTGTGTGTGTGTGTGTGTGTGTGTGTGTGTGTGTGTGTGTGTGTGTGTGTGTGTGTGTGTGTGTGTGTGTGTGTGTGTGTGTGTGTGTGTGTGTGTGTGTGTGTGTGTGTGTGTGTGTGTGTGTGTGTGTGTGTGTGTGTGTGTGTGTGTGTGTGTGTGTGTGTGTGTGTGTGTGTGTGTGTGTGTGTGTGTGTGTGTGTGTGTGTGTGTGTGTGTGTGTGTGTGTGTGTGTGTGTGTGTGTGTGTGTGTGTGTGTGTGTGTGTGTGTGTGTGTGTGTGTGTGTGTGTGTGTGTGTGTGTGTGTGTAACAAAATCCGGAACCCAATGAACATGTGGGTGCTCGGCCAAAGGAATGGCGAGCATGAACCTCCGCGTGGGTGCTCAGCCAAAGGAATGACGAGCAGGAGGGTGCTCGGCCAACGAAATGGCGAGCAGAAACATGACAAATCATAGCCTGCATGCATGCAACAAGACTAGCTGCGAATTGTATAGGCTTGCATACATGCTTTCACTAGCTGTGCAATTTTTCAGTCTATGCCTTGTTAAATCAATTCTCCCATTGTAAAGTCAACTCAAATTATTTACCTCACACACAAACCCAACTCTATAAATTTAGCTTCTACAAATTTTTTATCACACTCACTCACAAACCATATTCATTGTTAAGAAATCAACATATATTTCACAATCTCATAAAATGTCTTGGTTGTGGATGGGAGAATCGCACCGTGGAACACTAAGAAACATCCAAGAATATGTAAGGTTCTTATATTCTCAATGTAATTGTTTATTTAATCATTATATTCATTACTATTACTATTTTTTACCAGGTGGAAGATAGGTTCCGAATACATTCACATACTCATATACAACCAATTCCGGAAATACTTTCGTAATTGGAAGGAGCCGGTTTTACAAATATCGCAAAAATATTGAGTTTCAAAATTGACTCTATGCTAGTTGTGGCTTTACTAGAGAGATGGAGACCGGAAACACATACATTTCATTTACCAACTGGTGAATGCACTATAACATTAGAGGATGTTAATATGTTACTTGGTCTACTAATAGATGGAAAACTTGTTAATGGCCATACTGATGAAACAAACGATGTTTACATTGAGAATTTAGGGGTAAAACCTACAGAGTCTAATAAAAATAAATGCTCTGTAAAGATTGTTTGGCTAAAGCGTCTGTTAGCAGATTTAAAAATTAAATCTTCCCCAACCGTAGAATATAATATTCTACAAGATAAAGCATACTTTTTACTTCTCATTTCTACGTTGTTGTTCCTAAACAAGAGTCACAATTTGTTGCATTCATCTTGGGTACCTTTCATAGGAGATCTAGAAAAATGCAACACGTATAGTTGGGGTTTTGCTTGTTTGGCAATATTGTACAGACATATGTGTAAGGCTGCCATCAAAGATGTCAATAGATTGGGAGGTTATGTAGTATTACTCATTGTTTGGGTATTCACGCATATACCGTTGTTTGCTCCCATTACTATAGTAGAGCCATCATTTTCATATGTTAAAAGGTATTCCTAATATATATATATATATATATATATATATATATATATATATATATATATATATATATATATATATATATATATATATATATATATATATATATATATATATATATATATATATATATATATATATATATATATATATATATATATATATATATATATATATATATATATATATATATATATATATATATATATATATATATATATATATATATATATATATATATATATATATATATATATATATATATATATATATATATATATATATATATATATATATATATATATATATATATATATATATATATATATATATATATATATATATATATATATATATATATATATATATATATATATATATATATGTACTTTATTATCTTCTTATTAAATTATATCCAACATTAATACATTTTTTTGTAAATGCAAGATGGTGCCAACGTGGTATGAATTACGAAAATAATCCTCGTCATTTTCTACGTGGGTGTCGAGTCGCAATAGAGCACATGGAGGAAAAGTATGTAAGTTTGAAACCATACAACCTATATGTTTTCTAGACTTCTTATTTAGATTCTAACTTATATATTTTTTGTGACAATTTATATGGAGGTCGTACCTTCAATTCCTAGTGTCTGATCTTAGAGATAACTGAGTCTGGAGTGCGATAACTTACCTTATCTGTTTCTTTACTGTGGAGATGCATCAGATAGATAGGGTCAAACTCCTTGAACAACAAATTTCTTCCCAACCAAGGTGTCTAAGAGAACACCATGACATGACGATGGTTAAAGCACAAAAAATCCATTGGCAAGATTTACACAAAAATGAGGTAAAAGAATCAGAAAAGAGAAGACATTTGGTATTCCAGGGGGACGCAATAGTTGGTGAGCGTAAGCCAAGTCGAGAATATTTGAATTGGTTACATGCAATTTCATTTATGCATGTTACTCCCAATCAGTTTTTGAACAACCCCGTCAACATGCCTCCTCTTCAACGTAACAAACTACTGCGCCCATACATCACGATGTTCCACCCATGTACACATTCTGATTTGGGGGACATACATGTTAGAGGATGGCTCGGATCTAGAAGGGGGGTTGAATAGATCCCAATTAAAAAATCAGTCGGCGCTACCAATTAAAATTTTGGTTTTAAAAATATTTGATTTGCGGAAGCGGCCGTGGAAAAATTACCGTCTAAAATGAACCGTTATTAGAAGGCCGGATATGCGTCTAGCCTTATGGAAGTGATAATGAGCAAAAAATAGATTCAACACACTAGTCACACTTATCAATTGATTTTACCACTAATACGTAGGACTAGTTCCAATGCTCCACAATCACCATAAAATATGCAAATAATCCAAGTGAATTTTGGTTTAGGAAATTTATCAAACACTTGGTGTGCGAGACACTTCAAGTGAATTTTGACTTGAGTAAGTAACTCCAAATTCCTTGTACAATATACAATTGTATAAGAGTTCAAAACAGTGAAAATCACTTACTCAACTCAATGCAAATTTTGATAGAATTGCTTATACTAAAACTACTCAAATTCTAAAGCCAAAATGAAAGTGCAGAAAAATAAAGGAGACAAAGATTTTTTGAGGCAGTTCCTCCGCCGTCCTTGCTTCAGGGTACGTCTGCCCTCAATTCTAAACCTAGAATTGAGATCAATATAATAGATATCACCTGTAGAATTGAAATGTTTATACAAGGATAGATAAGCAAAATATACAAACAAGCTCTCTTGATGTTGATGATGCTTTCTCTCCTTGTTCCTTGATTCGAGTCGAATCAAGTTCTTCGATCGTTGTGAGTAGACCTCTGATTCCAGCCCCTTTGTTGAACAACCTTCCGTTCTTCAAACCCTCGACCCGGATGATCTCAAACACAAACAAATCAAACTCGGAACTCTCTTGCACACTTTACTGATTCCCGCTACTAGACTGACGAAACCTTCCGCTTCTCAATCACCTTCGCTCAGCTGAAGTTGGTAGAGATGATTCGTACCAAAAAAAACCCAAATTCTCCGAACCGGATTCCCAATCAACGACTTTAGACCTTATCACCTTGAACGAGACACAAACCACAACAAGAATTATTGTGTGTAATTGTTGTGTTGTGAATTATTGAGGATGAAGATGAAGAGATTTGGTAGCACCTATTTCACTTTTCTTGTTCTTGCACAATTGACTCAAAATTTCAATTGTTGTTGAGAAAAGAACATAAAACATTTATATATAGTAACCAACAAGCCAACAAACATAACAGCTTTTCACCCAAAGTGTAAAGCCTTCAAATACAACATAAACGAGCGAACGGTCGACCATACCAAGACTATGCATCGACGCATAGCCTGCATATTTAGACAAATTGCAAAGTCTTCACAGTATGCGTCGACCATAGGTCGGCATGCACCGACCCGTGGGCTTTTGCACTAATTCATGCGCCGACCATGCGTCGACCTGTGGTCGACTCAAACCTTGCAAAACTAAAAAAAATATTTTTGTGGTTTTTATGCATTTAGTCATGATCACAGATCTCCCATATATATTGAATTGAATATGACACTTTAGATGGATATAAGAAGGATAGGAGAGGTAAAATATTGCATTTGTTGTAGAGGTAGAATCGAGAAAAACCGATTCATTCATGATTGCGTTTTGTTATCATCAAAACTCAAGTATGTAAGCTATATGAGGGTTTGTCCTCACATACTCCCCCTTTTTGATGATGACAAAACGTGCAAAGCCAACGAGAGCAACGCGCAATATTGATAACATAATCTCTCCCTTGCTTTTGTAATTTTATGCTTAAAGAAAAAACTGATGTGATCTTCTTGGCTTGGCTTTGGCATACTCCAACTCTCTTCTCCCCCTTTGACAACATCAAAAAGAGAAAGAGATAGGTTAAGAATGATATGTTCAATTCCAAAATGCTCAACAGGTAATAACTACCATCAATCAATATCCACATAAAATATTGTCAATGAAAAGAGAAAACAACTGATTTTTCACGCGAGCCGTCGACCATACCCTCTGCATGCGTCGACGCATACTGTTTGAATTTTGATAAATGTAAAAGTAATAAGTGTGCATTGACCGTTGTCCTGTTATGGTCGACTGATACAGGCAAAAGGTGCAGAATTTCAATTTTATGGACATATGAGCAGATAATTGATGCATAAATACAATGCCACACAACAATAAGCAACCAAGCAGATATGATACATAGAAAATGTCATATTGAGAATATTTATCATGCGATACAACTTTTGAACATGATAAATTAGAGAGGGAGAGAGAAAGAAGAGGAACAACATCACCTCAATACCAAGGATAGCTTGATGACTTATACAATTGTACTTATAACAACCTTGAATTATTAGATGTACGAGAATATAATCATAAATGAATAAACTAATGAACAAGTAATATTATGACACACGATCCGAAATATCGAGAATGCCAAGTTCTCGTCGGATATGAAAGAAAGGTTCAGTTGCTAGCGACTTTGTGAAAATGTCCGCTAGTTGATTTTTAGTATCAACATGTTCAAAAATAACATCCCCTTTCTCTACATGATCCCTAAGAAAATGGTGTCGAATTTCGATATGTTTGGTGCGTGAATGCAATACCGGATTTTTGGTTAGATTAATGGCACTTGTATTGTCACAGAAAATAAGAATATGTTCAAGTTTGAGGTTAAAATCCAACAATTGTTTCTTAAGCCACAAGAATTGAGCGTAACAACTGGCAGCGACAACATATTCCGCTTCAGCGGTTGATAAAGCAACAGAGACTTGTTTCTTGCTATGCCAACTTACCAAAGAATTTGAAAATAGGTGACAAGTACCTCTAGTACTTTTCCTATCCGATTTGCACCCGGCAAAATCGGAATCAGAGAAGCCTACCAATGAGCAATCATTTCCTTTAGAATACCATAGCCCATACTTCGGAGTACCAGAAAGGTAGCTAAGGATGTGCTTAACAACTTTCAAATGGGATTCCTTAGGAGCCGATTGATATCAAGCACACATGCACACGCTAAACATAATGTCGGGTCTAGATGCGGTAAGATAAATAAGTGAACCGATCATACCTCAATACCGTTTTACCTCTACATCCTTACCACTTTCATCTTTATTCAAGTTTGCGCATGTAGGCATATGTGTGTCTATGGCTTTGAAGTTTGCCATGTCAAATCTCTTGAGAAGTTCCAAACAGCACTTAGTTCGACTCACCAACGTTCCATCCTCAAGCTGTTTAATTTGCAATCCGAGAAAGTATGTGAGCTCCCCCATCATACTCATCTCGAATTCACCCTGCATAAGGTTAGAAAACTCTCTCACGAGATTCATGTTAGTTGACCCAAATATAATATCATCAACATAAATTTGTACCAATATCAAGTGCTTTCCTTGACGCTTAATGAAGAGAGTTGTGTCCACTTTGCCTCTCGAATATCCTTGATCAAGTAAGAACTTGCTTAGGCACTCATACCAAGCCCTAGGAGCTTGCTTGAGTCCATACAAGGCTCTTTTTAGTTTATAAACATGATCGGGATATTCGTGAGACTCAAAGCCCATAGGTTGTGCCACATAAACTTCTTCGTTAATGTAACTATTAAGGAATGCACTCTTAACATCAATTTGAAATAGCTTAAAGTTTTTCGCATAAGTGAAGGCAAGCAAAAGGCATATAGCCTCGAGTCGGGCAACCGGCGCATAAGTCTCCTCATAGTCGATGCCTTCCTCTTGGTTATAGCTTTGCGCTACTAAACGTACCTTGTTTCGGGTTATTACCCCGTTTTCGTCCAACTTGTTCCTAAACACTCATCGGGTGCCGATTACTCGATGTCCTCGCGGAGGAGGGACAAGGTCCCAACCTCATTTATAGTGAACTGATTAAGTTCTTCTTGCATTGACACAAACCAGTGTTCATCAAGTAAGGCATCTTTAGGGTTTTTAGGTTCAGTTTGCGAAACTAAAGCGAACTGATAACAAAAACTACTTATCTGAGAACGGGTTGTAACACCCTTTGATATATCTCCGAGAATGTTGTCAATTGAATGGTCTTTGGAAGACTTCCAAGTTGGAGGGAGATAATCTTTTGAGCGCAGATGAACTTCCTCGGTTTCCTCATGGCGGACATTTATATCCTCCTCAACTTTGGCTTGGTCGGGATGATCAATTCCCAGCTCGGCACTGTCGCTTCCGCGAAAATAAGGTGCCGGCAAAACAGAAGAGTCGCCACCTTTCGTTATTTATCCCTTGGAACAGGAAAGGAAACAATCGGAAAAACCTGACGAAAAGGAATAAGACAAGGTCATCGCAACCATTGTCTGGGTTCGGGAGTCGGTTACGCAAGGGGAAGGTATTAGCACCCCTCACGTCCGTCGTACTCGACGGGATCCACGCTTGTTGGTTTGTCTACGGGTGAAAAACAATCTATCTACGGCTGCTAAATCTACACGGAGGGACATTGACTCGATAGAGCGTCGCACTCTATGCCTACGTATTCTCATCAGAGAATGAGAAATCAGAGTCAACGTAGTTCGGGAAACTACGGGGGGAAGTTTTTTTTTTGCTCGCCAAGACGTCGCGTCTTGTGCCTACGTATTCTCGTCAGAGAAATCAGAGCATGACGTAGTTCAGGCTAACTACGTCTAGACAGGGGTGTTCTCGATCACGCGGGGGTGAGAGATTAAGTTGTTCTGGAAGGTACGGGAACCTACGGGAACTAGAACTACGGTCTGGTCTCAATTGCGCTCAGGCAAGAGAAAAGGATAACATCAGTCGTCAGCGGGAAAGTCTCGATCGCACGGCAGCGAGAGAACAAAAAGGTTAGTTGTTAGTGTGCTCGCTAGGATATCGCATCCTATGCCTACATATTCTCCTCAGAGAAAATCAGAGCAGCTGTAGTTCAGCCTACTACAGCTAAAACGGGGAAACGGGAGAAAATGGAGAAGGGAGCTCGCTAGGATGTCGCATCCTATGCCTACGTACTCTCAACAGGTATGAGAGATCAGAGCAAACGTAGTTCGACGGACTACGAGTCTCGATTGCACGGGGGCAAGAGAAGGGGTCTCGATCGCCTGAACGCGAGAGAAAAGGGTTTCAATCGCACGGGGGCGAGAACAAAGAGGAAGTAGGCTTACGCCTAAACGGGAAGGAACTCGGGACACACACGCAAGAACCTAAGATGTAGGAGTGAATGCGTCGCATGTCACCCAAAGGGTACCATACTAGACATCCTAGACGATTGAGAAGAAACTCCTCAACTGTCATTTCCTACGTATCTAACGATACAACTCACAACACTCGACGGTTGCCTGAAGACTTGAAGAAGAAGATGATGATGTTGAACGAAGCAGCTCCTGGGCTCCTGACGTGCGTGCAAGCTCCATTCCAATCTTCTCTTCTCTGGATCTTTGATGATGACGCTCGAATCGGAACAATGTAAGCTTATACCGTCATGGTTCGACTTACACTAGAAGTCGAACACTAAGAGGTATCATATTGATATCCGTGTCAAAGACGAGATAGAGAAATGATATCGAAAATCATTCTCCAATTGAATCATGTCACACGGCCGACCAACAATAAAATCAGAGATAAAATCGGATAGAAAAGAAAATAGGAGACAAATCCACTAACAAATGGAAATAAAATGCTACTCCTAAAATACGACAATTAACTTCTACTAGAAAATATTCTAAAGAATTAAATCTATAAATCCCCTAAAAATATCTAATTCCTAATATCCTAAAGAAAATAGAAGTTATATAATATTCTATAAGAAAATAGAATTAAAATCTATATTAGATCTATGTTCTATACTATGTTAATAATATTCTAAGACTATGAGCTATAATCCCTAAGGAAAGATAAAATCTACAATTACTACAAGTACATGCCCAATACAAGAAAATTAAATCCAAAGGGGAGGGGGTACAAACTGCAAAGCTGGGGTAATGCAGAAAAAATAGCCATGGGGCCCAGCCCACAACAACAAAAAAATAACATAGAAAGAAAAACCAACAAGGGGGGGGGGGGGGGGGTGATGAGAGATAACGGGGGTGTAATCAGAAATCTGTTGGGGTTGTTAGGCCCAGCCCGTCTAACAGCCAAAAGAGAACAAAGAAAGGCTGGGGGTGTAAAGGAAATGGGGGCGTATGGATCCAAAACAGGTTAGGCCCAGCCCAAGAAGGCCCTTCCCCTCCCCTTCTCTCAAAAATCAAACTCTGAACCCTAGTCTCTCTTTCCCTCAGGTGCGCCGCCGCTGATCACCCTCTCCGTTTCCGCCTCAACGCAGACCTCCACCAATCAAACCCCTCCCCTTCTCGGCTCAAACACGTCCCCTTCACACATCACCTTGTATGATTCTTGAAGACGTTGTATGAAGATGTTAATGGATGAAGATTGGAGTTGGTCTGAAAGTCTATGGTGTTCGGAAGTTGAAGGTTCTTGCATATTATTGAAGTTTGAGGGAGATCTTGGAGGAGATTCGTTGAATGCTTGATGAACTCCTTAACGTTTGATCTGGAAACTGACGGATGATAGCTTGAACATGATGCATGGTGCGATGAAGATCTTGAAAGGTTTTGACGAACGGTTGATGAAGGTGTACGAATTTGATGAATTCTGGAAAAGGAACGAGTTGAACACGTTGAAGGTTGGTGAGATCTTGAGCGGATCTATGAAGATCTGGTGAAAATATGGAAATAGCGTTGTGTACGTGATGAGGAAGATGAAGATCCTGTGGAAAAAATCTGGAAAAAGCCTTGGATGCGATGAACACATTGAAGGATCTTCTGATGAATGATGATGAAGATCTATTAAGATCTTTGAGTGTTTCTGGGATTTCTGAAGCTTTGATGGGACGAGCGAACATCAGATCGATGAAGGTGATTACGAACATACGAACTAATCTGGAAAGACTTCAAGAATCTTGAAGAACGGACGGTGGTTGTATGAAGGTTTCGACGCTGGGATGAGTTTTCCGGTGAAATTCGGAAAACGGTTACGGTGTGATGATGAAGATCTCCGACGATGTTGATGAACACATGATGAGGATCATGTAGATTTCTGGGAAATTTTCATAATCATGAAGAGCACGGTGAACTTTCCGGCGGGTGGAGGGACTTTTCCGGCGAGTGTGACCGAGTTTGATTTCTCCGTTGCGTTCTCCGGCAGTTTGCATGCGTGTTGTGTGGTGTTGCCACCTGGAGGGACGCGTGTTACTGCATGGGAGAGAGGGATGGAGAGGTGTACACGTGTGGCGGTGATGTGTCGCTGAGAGAGTGCATGGAGTGATGAAGTGGCCAGCGGAGAATGAAACTCGTGGGAGCCTTTATACGCAGACACGTGGCAGAAAATGGACTGGGCCTCCAGAGTGATACCTGGCCCACGAATTAATTGCATTAACAGCTAATTAACATTTGATTAGACTCTAATTAAATCCAATTAAAACTAAACGAAGATTAAAACTGCAATTAAAGCCTAAATGACAATTAAGACTATTCTAAACCTAATTAAAGCTAATAAATCCAATTAAAATGAACTAATACCCTAATTAACATCTAAAAAAAGTGATTAAGATCTAATTAATCTAATTAAATCCTAAAAGAATTTAAAATCTAATAACTTCTAAAATCTATTAAATCTAAAAGAGATTAAACCTATTAAACTCTATTAATTTCTAAACAAATAAAAAATAGAAAAAACTCTATTAATCCTATTTAAGAAAATCCTAGTAAAGGAATTACCCTATTAAAAATCATTTTAAAACCATTATCTAAAAAATTAATTATTCAAAAAAGGAAAATTGCCATTAAAACTCTATTAAGTTCTATAATCGAAAATAAACCCCTAAAATTCTAGAAATTAAGAGAAAAATCTAAAAAAAAAATACGAGGAAGCTGATTAAATTGATTAGAAAACAGATACGCAAATACAGCGAAATAAACGGTAAAAACCGGACACCGAGATGTCCTCAAAAACAACAGCGAGAGCTGAAAACACAGGGAACGAGCATCAATTCTCAAAATACGTCCTCGTATTGGCCTGAAATGCCTGAAGCGTGATCAGAGGGCTGTAATCCCGATAAAGCCAATCTGACGGAAAAAATGCAATGTACGTGGTATGCAAATGCAAAATGAAATGAGTTGAAACATGAGCCAAATTGCGATAGGTAGTTGGTCAAGTTTTGGGGTGCAACAGCTGCCCCTATTCAAACGGCTTGGACCTGAAGGGTTGAAGCGAACGACTTTCAATCATTCAAGGGTAGAAGACGGTTGAATACAAAAGAACCCGGAAATTTGCCAACTGCACAAGTACACGGTACTCTGATGGGAACAAATCTTCGGAAGCTGAAATCATAGCTGCACGGCAACTAGCTGGAGAAATACTGATCTGAATCTCCGTCAGGATGATTCTCTGCTTTATCTGATATCATTGCATCCTCAAATCACCGAGGGATCACTGGTTACACGGTAACGGATGATTCGCCAACCGTACGGGTAAACGGTACTCCGATTGGTAGGAACATCTTCGACGCTGAGCATAATAGTTGCACAACAACTCTGCTGGGGAATTGGTCACACGGTAACCGGTGAAAGGTCTAATCTCAAATCTCCGTCAGGATGATCGTCTGATTTTTCGTAGATCTTCGTCTTCAAGTTCAAAGGGTCACTGGTCACTCGGTAACCCGTAATGGATGGTCGATCATGCCGTCAGGCATTCTGCGTCATTGTATCAGAATTCCTCGGGACTCGTCAGGTCATTAGGAACTTTTTAACAATCATGCTATTTATGCCGTCGGGCATTCAAAGGGATTCTCAGGCGTCGGCCGGACTTCATCAGTAGGTCGAGAATAAAATTCTAGGTCGATCATGAACCAAATAAGGATATACAATCTTTTACCGTCAGGCACTCTGCATCAGCTGAGAGAACTACTTCGTCAATACAGTTGGGCTTCATCAGCAAGTCTGGGGTTTCGGAACCGCTGTCAGACTTCAATCATCAAGTCTTCCAAGGAAAGTTCAACTTTTCTGTTTAAAACCTGCTGGAGATTTCGGGAATCATCCTGAGCAAACACTCTGCCAGGGATTTCAAGCATCAACTTGAGCAACCAACTCTGGCGAATTCACTGGGGCTTTTAAGAATCACCTTAAGACATCACCTTCGCTGGAGAATTCAAGAATCATCTTGGGCACACAACTTTGCTGTGGAGTTCAAGAATCATCTTGGGCCACATAACTCTTCCGAGATTTCAGGACTCATCCTGAGCAGACACCATGCCAGGGAACACCTGCAAAACAAGAACGGTAACAACCTAGCTCATGTTTCATATGCCTATGTTTGACAATGGCACCATGCTCCACACAGTGGAAATGCTACGTGTTTAGGGTAAATGCTATGCAATCATGCAAAATGCTACGGCCCCATCAGCAAAATAAATGCTGAAGGGAAAAGCCTCCTGTCAAGGAGAAGAAGTCACACCAATCTCAATTGGATAACGCCTGGGGAAACGAACTTCAGTCGACTGCTGTAGGGGAACAAAGTTCTACGAGAACCTGGACCTGCTCAACCGGGTATTCAAACCACAAACTGTCGAGGAAACGATATCAATCGCAAAAATAAATTGTAAAGCCTTCGCGGCAAAACGTTCTGGGAGAAAATGACTCCGGTGGGGAAATACAGCATCAGCTACTCAACACTCTACTGGGGAGCACCAATCATGGCCTGAACGCTTTCCAAGGACTCGTCTCTCTTGGGGATTTGCAAACTCGGTTGGGGATAGGCAGCCAGACGCTGGAATCGTTCCTACCTGCCGGGGAGAGTACAACTCTGTGGGGAATTTTAACTCTGCTGGAGACTTCAGTCTGCGCTATCGAAGGCTGAACACTTGTGAATAGTCTTCTACGAGAAAACTGCACATTGACTCAGTGCTGGAGAAATAAACCCAAATTCGCTTGTCAGGGAGGACTTCGATCCTAAACCGTTGGGAATGCACAATCAATCTGCCGGGAATGGCTACACTCTGTCGGGGATACCAACCCTGATCTGCTGAGGATAATCTTGCATACACCTTACGGAGACTGACCCTTCTGGGTAACACCTGTTGGACTATCAAGTCTGATGAGGAATACCTGTGTATCAACACTGCTGGGGATATCAATCCTTAGCTACTCATTGTACAACTCTGTTGGAGATATATCGATCCTATCAAGGAAATACCTCTGGCGACTACGGAAGATAACAACCGATCACTGAAATTGAATCTCACTTCATTGAGGAAAACAACCCTGGACGGTCTTTTTAGGACACCCTAAGTCCTTATAGGGTATGCAGCAATCTGCTGAGAAATAACTCTTCTCTGTCTGACATCAAAATCTACCCATCTGGAGATTACTCAGTGGGGAATCACTGTCGACCTCTGCTTGAGGAATGAGTCAATGACCTGGACTAGGAGGGGAAAGGAGTCAAACTTGGACTCTACGGGGATACAACATTGCATCAGTCCCACTGCTGGGGAAATAAACCCAAATCTGCTGGTCAGGGAAAGCTTCAGTCTCAACCCACTTGGGAAAATAGCACATCAGGCTAATCACCGTTCAATGCTTGGGATGGCCATACTCTGCCGGGAACATTAATCAAACCTGCCGAGGATGATCTTGATCCTACTCTGATAAGGGATAAATGTCATCTCAACTTGCTGCAATCTCAAACTGCTCAGGGGAAACAATCTCAAACTGTACATCTCTGCTGAGAAAATAATCCTGATTCAACAACATCAACACAGGGAATACATAATACCAATAATGGAGCTGGGATCACTCGAGCCTTGTGTCGGGGAATGCGACAACATACGAGCCACTAGGAATCATCGTGTCGGATACACTTAGGCTTTTTCTGGTTTAGGGACAGGTTTATGGTGATAGGGATTTATTTCTGGTTACCAACAAAAGTGGATTTGAAGGGGACATACTAGACGAGAACTAGCATTCAAAGATGGACAATCAGACGAGAACTGATTTACGGTTTGCCAGACGAGAACTGGACTTAAAAACTGTGTTAGCCAGACGGGAACTGGTTGAACAATAGGTTAAAGAAAAAGTGACCAGACAGGGTTGGTTTCTGTTTTATATTTCAGACGAGAACTGATCTCTGGCTTGCCAGACGGGAACTGGACTTTAAAACGATTTGGTTACAAGGTTCTGCCTAGTAACAGGTTAGGCTGTAGGATAACAATCCAATGGCAGCAAGACTTCTTCAGAAGGTTCATGTTTTTGGCAGGGTAATGACACAATTCCCCGACACTCAACTCTTGCTAGGGTGAACAAACTCGTTTGAACAACTTGCCCCAGTGCAATTCAACTTGCCCTAATCCGGCTCTTTGGAAACTTCATCCTGAACAGAAAGCAGCTGGCAACGAGACAATCTTCAGATGGCTTGCCCCAATATCTGTACAACGGAAGGATTTATCCTCAATTAACCAACTCTCAGCATGGTTGGCTTCAATATACTTCTGAAGTAGCTTGCCCCTGAACGAGCGTTGAGCGACTTAACGTGCCCTGATTGAACACTGGAGGGATCTGCCCTCAAATCACAGGAGTTCTGGATAACTGCCCCTGATTGGGTCTCGAGAGGATTCACTTCTGATCAACTGCTTCTTGAACAAACTGTCCCATAATCAACCGATGCTTCGGGACTTGTCCTCAGACTGACTGATTCCAAACTCACTGGAAGTCAATGCCCCAGATTCACAGGGTTTCACAGTATACCACTCTGATCCCAACCGCTAACGATTCAGTCTTGACTGACTATTCCCTGTTGGAATTCCTTCATATCAACTACTGACCTGCAGTTAAAATTGTCTATTCACGAATGGTAATTTTAATGCAGTGTTCATGCAGATTTCAAAAAAAAGTGTTGTCACTCATTTACGTGTCATGATAGTGAGTAACGAGTGAACCAACAGTTCACACGTAGTGCTGCTTTGATCAGTGAAAAACACAACAAGGATATGATTAGCAAATCATGTAGGAGTCAGGTTACTCAACCTTATCGTAATGCGCTTTCAGAATAAACCCTGACTCAATTAGGTCTTTTAAGGGTTGTATCGTGGTCGGGTTCACGGTTCGTGAAACAAGGGATATTAGGCTCAAGTCATGATTTGTACCCACCCCTTCTACGTGATGATCTCCGATCCTAAAGTTCAGTTAACTTGGTTCGAGCGCTCGCCTCTTCGAGAGGTTTGTTGAATATTGGGAATGGTGGTTAAAGAACTCACAAGGTTTTCGGAGTGACAGTTACTCCTCTTTCGTTTCGGTGTCTGTATCCACACGACTTTGTCCTTGTTCGACGAATTTTCTTTTTATATCCTTTCTTTTTCATTCTTTTGATTCCCTAATTTTTGCTTGGACTGACTCTTCAGAGTTCTTTTCGATTTTTCTTTTGAAGTCCAGCGGGATGCCCTGATTTTTGCCTAAGTATTTGCTTTCCAGCTTTTCTCTTTTTCTTTTACTTAGCGGGCTTTCTTATTTTTTTTCTTTTTCTTGGAACAAGTCGTGCGACACTGGCTGTCTGGATTCATTCGAGAGGTTTATAACTGTCTCACTCTTGATTGGTGAGGTTTAACCATTGTGGTTGACGAGGTACGACCTCTGGGGAAAAATGCGATGTGATTGGTCCTCGAAAGACAACACTCCCCTATAAGACCTGAACGCTCGGTCAAGCTAACTGACGACTACCCTGCCCCGGGTTAAGATGTGAGGGTTTAAAAGTCCAAAAAAACTTCTCCTTCTTGGCTCGAAGTGGTTAACAAGGGACTAACTCCTTATCTCTCCGGTGTTTAGGGGGTTTAAAACAATGCCTTGTACGTCATCGACAAGGTTTTATCCGAAAGCATACGATCCTCGGTTATGAGTATTCAGTTTCGTCATCCTCCCTCCAATATTTACTAATCATAGTGACAAATTGGAGTAAATAAAGTGCAAGTGTCAGTGCAATGCAGTAAATGAGTGACAGCGACATGATCAATTCAGAAAAATGCATTGTCACTTCATCAATATTACCATTCGAAACAAATAATGTTTAACAGCAAGTAGTAACTAACAGAAAGGAAACTACAAATGCAAATGATAAAAAGTATGAGGGCTGCCAATGCTGAGGACGTCTGCGTGCCTGGACCACTGGCTTCTGGAAATAACCCTCTGAATCTGCGAGCTCAGACAGCTGAGAGGTTGTCATGCACAACCAAAACTCCCTCTGGAAAGGAAATGCACCCTTTGTCGATCAACTGTTGCACTTTTGCCTGAAAAGCTTTGCAATCTTCAGTCGAATGCCCCGGGGATCCACCATGGTATCCAAACTGAGCATGGGGATTGTAACCAGGAGGGTAAGGCTCTGGCACGGGCTTAAGAGCTTTAGGTTCCACCAAAGAATTCTGAATCAAATATGGCAGAATCTAGCTATACGGCACAGGCACTGGATGGAAAGGAACATTCCTTCGTTCTAAGTTGTTATGAGGTCGGTTCTGATTCTGACGTTGATTCTGATAACCTCGGCCACGGGCTCGTGGATTTGCAAGAGGAGCGACATAAGGTTCCCGATGTGGTGCCCTAGGCACAATTGTCTGTCCAGAGTGACGAGACACAGAAGATACTGACCGCTGAGGAGACGAAGAACCAACAGATTTCACCGATTCATCTCGAGGATGCCCAACATCGGTCAGGACTGCATTGATCACAACTCCTTCTTCAGTTTGACAACTATAGAGAGATTCGGTTTCACTAGCCTGACCGCCCGAAACATTCTGGATTCTTCCAGTCTTTACACCATACTCGATGCGCTCTCCTGCCCTCACCAATCCAGAGAAATTTGGTGCAACTCCAAGCATTCTTTCGAAGTACGGGCTCTGCAAGGAGTTTACGAACATGCCTTTTAACTCTCGGTCTAGAAGCGGTGGTTGCACTCTGGCAGCAAATTCTCTCCATCTCTGAACATACTTCCTGAAAGGTTCATTGTTCTCTTGAGACAATTCTTGCAGCTGCATGCGACTAGGAGCTACATCAAGATTGTAGTCATACTGCTTCAGAAAAGCATTGGCTAAATCCACCCATGATCGGATCTGATTACTCTCTAACTGCATATACCAACTAAGAGATGCCCCAGTCAGACTATCTTGAAAGCAGTGAATCATCAACTTGTCGTCGTGCACAAATGAAGTCATTCTTCGGCAGAACATCACCAAATGTTGCTTCGGGCAACTATCTCCTTTGTACTTTTCAAACCTCGGCGCTCTGAACTTCGGAGGTAACACTAGGCCAGAAACCAGACACATGTCTGCAGCATTAGGGTTAACAACATCTTTAACTTTCAAGGCTTTGAATCTTTCATCCAATGCACGAAACCTTTTAGCATACACGGGAGCTAATGGGTCTTCAGTCTTGGTTATCGGGACCTCTCTTCGGGAAGTTGGCACAGGGAGAACAACACCCTGATAGTCTGAGGTATCAACATAAGGAGGACGTTCACTTCGGACAACAAACTGTTCACGTAGATCTCGGTCTTCAACAGAAGGCTGTACAAGTCGAGTTGCAGTAAGGTTGTTCACTTGCGGGAAATCTTCGTCATGCGTAGATCCATACAAAGGATTGGACGTCACAGTGAAACCTGACAAGGTATCAACAAACTGGAAGCTGCTATCTGACATAGCTACCAACAACTTTCAACTGACTTCACTGCTCAAATCTGCTTCAACCCCTTGGTCGTCTTCAACACTCACCTTCAGAATCAAAACAACGGCTGGATAAGAGCTCTGACTAGCTGGAGCATGATATGTGATATGATGCAAAGATGATTATGCAAATGCAATGCAAGATGCAGCAAACACGGGATCACAGCCCCCACAAAGCTCTGATTACTGTCGCGCTGCTGATGGGATAAGTTCGCTCTGACGAGAGAAAACCAAAATACCGGGTAGGCTGGAAGTCAAGTTTCCTGCAAAAACCCTCCCACTCACGGGTATGGACCTGAACTGACATAAGTTCGGCATCCTATGCGGTCGTCGGCGTCACAGACTTTAAAGACTGATGATACGATACCTAGAAGGTGTGGCATTATCATGTCCTGAAGAGGCCTCACTTAGCCAACTTCCAAATGATCGGTCCCCAGAGTCGACAATCCTCCAAACCAACAACCCCCTCAACCCAAAGGGTTGAAAAAGAAGTCAACCGGGAGAACCTCGTCTGAGCGTGGATTTCATGAGACACTAGTGCCTGCCAAGTAAGCACGCGCCCACTAATTTCCACAACTAATTCTAGGTACACTCAAGCCTGGGTCTGGCTTATCACTCATCAGAGTTCCCCTCCCGCAACAGCACAATAGCAACAGATAATAATATAGTGCGGGAAATGTAAATACATCAGTAATATACAACACAAAAATAAACACCCACAGACACGCAAACAAGCGCTAGGATTGACTCTCTCAGGGGACGTTGGATCCCCAAACTGACTCGCATATGGGATGTTGGATCCCAGGAAACTATCAAGTCCCCAGCAGAGTCGCCAGCTGCTGGGGATGACCCAGACAGCCAGGAAGAGAATCCAAGACAAGACTCGCTTAGAGAACCAGAGTCCCCAGCAGAGTCGCCAGCTGTCGCTTCCGCAAAAATAAGGTGCCGGCAAAACAGAAGAGTCGCCACCTTTCGTTATTTATCCCTTGAAACGGGAAAGGAAACAATCGGAAAAACCTGACGAAAAGGAATAAGACAAGGTCATCGCAACCATTTGTCTGGGTTCGAGAGTCGGTTACGCAAGGGGAAGGTATTAGCACCCCTCACGTCCGTCGTACTCGACGGGATCCACGCTTGTTGGTTTGTCTACGGGTGAAAAACAATCTATCTACGGCTGCTAAATCTACACAGAGGGACACTGACTCGATAGAGCGTCGCACTCTATGCCTACGTATTCTCATCAGAGAATGAGAAATCAGAGTCAACGTAGTTCGGGAAACTACGGGGGGAAGTTTTTTTTTGCTCGCCAAGACGTCGTGTCTTGTGCCTACGTATTCTCGTCAGAGAAATCAGAGCATGACGTAGTTCAGGCTAACTACGGCTAGACAGGGGTGTTCTCGATCACGCGGGGGTGAGAGATTAAGTTGTTCTAGAAGGTACGGGAACCTATGGGAACTAGAACTACGGTCTGGTCTCAATTGCGCTCGGGCAAGAGAAAAGGATAACATCAGTCGTCAGCGGGAAAGTCTCAATCGCACGGCAGCGAGAGAATAAAAAGGTTAGTTGTTAGTGTGCTCACTAGGATATCGCATCCTATGCCTACATATTCTCCTCAGAGAAAATCAGAGCAGCTGTAGTTCAGCCTACTACAGCTAAAACGGGGAAACGGGAGAAAAGGGAGAAGGGAGCTTGCTAGGATGTCGCATCCTATGCCTACGTACTCTCAACAGGTATGAGAGATCAAAGCAAACGTAGTTCGACGGACTACGAGTCTCGATTGCACGGGGGCAAGAGAAGGGGTCTCGATCGCCTGAACGCGAGAGAAAAGGGTTTCGATCGCACGGGGGCGAGAACAAAGAGGAAGTAGACTTACGCCTAAACGGGAAGGAACTCGGGACACACACGCAAGAACCTAAGACGTAGGAGTGAATGCATCGCATGTCACCCAAAGGGTACCATACTAGACATCCTAGACGATTGAGAAGAAACTCTTCAACTGTCATTTCCTACGTATCTAACGATACAGCTCACAACACTCGACGGTTGCCTGAAGACTTGAAGAAGATGATGATGATGTTGAACGAAGCAGCTCCTGGGCTCCTGACATGCGCGCAAGCTCCATTCCAATCTTCTCTTCTCTGGATCTTTGATGATGACGCTCGAATCGGAACAATGTAACGCTTAGACCGTCATGGTTCGACTTACATGAGAAATCGAACACTAAGAGGTAGTGTATTGATATCCGTGTCAAAGACAAGATAGAGAAATGATATTGAAAATCATTCTCCAATTGAATCATATCACACGGCCGGCCAATAATAAAATCGGAGATAAAATCGGATAGAAAAGAAAATAGGAGGGAAAATAGGAGACAAATCCACTAACAAATGGAAATAAAATGCTACTCCTAAAATACGGCAATTAACTTCTACTAGAAAATATTCTAAAGAATTAAATCTATAAATCCCCTAAAAATATCTAATTCCTAATATCCTAAAGAAAATAGAAGTTATATAATATTCTATAAGAAAATAGAATTAAAATCTATATTAGATCTATGTTCTATACTATGCTAATAATATTCTAAGACTATGAGCTATAATCCCTAAGGAAAGATAAAATCTACAATTACTACAAGTACATGCCCAATACAAGAAAATTAAATCCAAAGGGGAGGGGGTACAAACTGCAAAGCTGGGGTAATGCAGAAAAAATAGCCATGGGGCCCAGCCCACAACAACAAAAAAATAACATAGAAAGAAAAACCAACAAAGGGGGGGTGATGAGAGATAACGGGGGTGTAATCAGAAATCTGTTGGGGTTGTTAGGCCCAGCCCGTCTAACAGCCAAAAGAGAACAAAGAAAGGCTAGGGATGTAAAGGAAATGGGGGCGTATGGATCCAAAACAGGTTAGGCCCAGCCCAAGAAGGCCCTTCCCCTCCCCTTCTCTCAAAAACCAAACTCTGAACCCTAGTCTCTCTTTCCCTCAGGTGCGCCGCCGCTGATCACCCTCTCTGTTTCCGCCTCAACGCAGACCTCCACCAATCAAACCCCTCCCCTTCTCGGCTCAAACACGTCCCCTTCACACATCACCTTGTATGATTCTTGAAGACGTTGTATGAAGATGTTAATGGATGAAGATTGGAGTTGGTCTGAAAGTCTATGGTGTTCGGAAGTTGAAGGTTCTTGCAGATTATTGAAGTTTGAGGGAGATCTTGGAGGAGATTCGTTGAATGCTTGATGAACTCCTTAACGTTTTTTCTGGAAACTGACGGATGATAGCTTGAACATGATGCATGGTGCGATGAAGATCTTGAAAGGTTTTGACGAACGGTTGATGAAGGTGTACGAATTTGATGAATTCTGGAAAAGGAACGAGTTGAACACGTTGAAGGTTGGCGAGATCTTGAGCGGATCTATGAAGATCTGGTGAAAATATGGAAATAGCGTTGTGTACGTGATGAGGAAGATGAAGATCCTGTGGAAAAAATCTGGAAAAAGCCTTGGATGCGATGAACACATTGAAGGATCTTCTGATGAATGATGATGAAGATCTATTAAGATCTTTGAGTGTTTCTGGGATTTCTGAAGCTTTAATGGGACGGGTGAACATCAGATCAATGAAGGTGATTACGAACATACGAACTAATTTGGAAAGACTTCAAGAATCTTGAAGAACGGACGGTGGTTGTATGAAGGTTCCGACGCTGGGATGAGTTTTCCGGTGAAATTCGGAAAACGGTTACGGTGTGATGATGAAGATCTCCGACGATGTTGATGAACACATGATGAGGATCATGTAGATTTCTGGGAAATTTTCATAATCATGAAGAGCACGGTGAACTTTCCGGCGGGTGGAGGGACTTTTCCGGCGAGTGTGACCGAGTTTGATTTCTCCGTTGCGTTCTCCGGCGGTTTGCATGCGTGTTGTGTGGTGTTGCCACCTGGAGGGACGCGTGTTACTGCATGGGAGAGAGGGATGGAGAGGTGTACACGTGTGGCGGTGATGTGTCGCTGAGAGAGTGCATGGAGTGATGAAGTGGCCAACGGAGAATGAAACTCGTGGGAGCCTTTATACGCAGACACGTGGCAGAAAATGGACTGGGCCTCCAGAGTGACACCTAGCCCACGAATTAATTGCATTAACAGCTAATTAACATTTGATTAGACTCTAATTAAATCCAATTAAAACTAAACGAAGATTAAAACTGCAATTAAAGCCTAAATGACAATTAAGACTATTCTAAACCTAATTAAAGCTAATAAATCCAATTAAAATGAACTAAGACCCTAATTAACATCTAAAAAAAGTGATTAAGATCTAATTAATCTAATTAAATCCTAAAAGAATTTAAAATCTAATAACTTCTAAAATCTATTAAATCTAAAAGAGATTAAACCTATTAAACTCTATTAATTTCTAAACAAATAAAAAATAGAAAAAACTCTATTAATCCTATTTAAGAAAATCCTAGTAAAGGAATTACCCTATTAAAAATCATTTTAAAACCATTATCTAAAAAATTAATTATTCAAAAAAGGAAAATTGCCATTAAAACTCTATTAAGTTCTATAATCGAAAATAAACCCCTAAAATTCTAGAAATTAAGAGAAAAATCTAAAAAAATACGAGGAAGCTGATTAAATTGATTAGAAAACAGATACGCGAATACAGCGAAATAAACGGTAAAAACCGGACACCGAGATGTCCTCAAAAACAACAGCGAGAGCTGAAAACACAGGGAACGAGCATCAATTCTCAAAATACGTCCTCGTATTGGCCTGAAATGCCTGAAGCGTGATCAGAGGGCTGTAATCCTGATAAAGCCAATCTGACGGAAAAAATGCAATGTACGTGGTATGCAAATGCAAAATGAAATGAGTTGAAACATGAGCCAAATTGCGATAGGTAGTTGGTCAAATTTTGGGGTGCAACAGGCATCTTTGAGTATGTCTTCTGTAGATGTACCTGCACCATGAACAATACTACCTTTTCCGACATTTCTCGGATAAGACTCATCAAATGTTACGTGTATCGATTCTTCAATAATAAGTAATCTTTTATTGTAAATCCTATAAGCTTTACTTGACTGAGAGTATCCAAGGAAGATACCTTTGTCAACCTTAGAGTCAAATTTACCCAAGCTTTCCTTTCCATTATTCAAAACAAAACATTTGCAACCGAAAACATGTAGGTGAGACACGTTTGGCTTGTGCCCTTTTAAAAGCTCATACGATGTTTTGTTTAAAATGGGGCGGATGAGCACCCTATTCAAAACATAACCAGCCGTACTTATGGCGTCAACCCAAAAATATTTCGGTAAGCCACTTTCATTGATCATTGTTCTCCCTAACTCTTCTAAAATACGATTTTTGCGTTCCACAACCCTATTTTGTTGAGTACATGGAGCGGAGAAGTTGTGATCAATTCCATGGTTACCGCAATATTCTTAAAATAAATGGTTTTCAAACTCTCCTCCATGGTAACTTCTAATTGACACAATGTTTGTGCTTAATTTATTTTGGGAAAGCTTGGAAAATCTCTCAAAGGCGGCGAACGTATCGCTCTTGCTAGCCAAAAAGATAGTCCAACAAAATCTAGAGAAGTCATCCACTATTACAAAACCGTAATAGTTTCCACCTAGGCTTTTAATTCTAGATGGCCCAAATAAGTCCATATGAAGAAGCTCGAGAGGTCTCGTAGTTGAAACAATATTTTTCGGATTTAAAATAGATCCTCGTTTACTTTCCCATTTGGCAAGCATCACAAAGGTGATCCTTGGTAAACTTAATTTTAGGGAGACCTAAGACTATATCTTTTGAGACTACTTTATTTAGCAAGTCAAAGTTAACATGTGCTAAACGCCTATGCCATAACCATGAGTCTTCACTCATTGTCATGAGACATTTGTCACTTGTTAACGATACTTTATTCAAGTCTAGCATATAGACGTTATTCACTCTTAGGCCATTAAACATACTCTTCTTATCGTCACTATGCACAATTTTGCAACAATCTTTTGAAAATGATACATCGTATCCTTTGTCGCATAATTGGCTAATGCTAATTAGATTATGTTTAAGACCCTCGACAAGCAACACATCAGAAATAGTAGTGGAAGAAGAGTTACCTACACTACCATTTCCAAGTATTGCACCGCGGTTATTGTCACCATAAGTTACATACCCTTTCTTCTTTGCCATGAAGTTGATGAAGAGGGATATGTCTCCTGACATGTGTCTTGAGCATCCACTATCAAGAACCCATCTTCTCTCGGTGGTCTTGACACATTGTACCTGTTTCTTCTTTTTCTTTTGATGGGCGGAAAGACATAAGTTCACATATTTTTCTTCATCACTTGAGCTTTCATCTTCGGAGGAGTCATTATCGCTTTCCCAAGCTATATATACTCTTCTCGACTTTGAAGGCTTCCTATATGATTTATTAGATTCCTTTTCTTTGCCCTTTTTGTTCAAAGGACAATCCGGTTTATAATGACCGGTCTTTCCACACTTGTAACACGATCCTCTAGTTTTATTTCTTTTTGTGTCGACCACATAATTTCAGATGACACCGACCAAGAACTTCCTATGACTCTCTTCGACTTTGAGCACCCGATCTTTCAAGCCGAAGAAGATATTGTTGAGGATAATGACTTATCAGAAGAGCTGACTCGGTTGTTGAAGCAAAAAGAGAGGGTTATTCTGCCTCATAAGGAGGAAATTGAAGTCATTAACTTGGGGTCCGAGGAATGTGTCAGGAATGTTCGTATAGGGGCTGCACTGCAGAGTGATATCAAGCAAAGGCTTGTCGAGATACTTCGAGAGTATAGTGATATCTTTGCTTGGTCTTACGAAGATATGCCCGGGCTGGATACTGATATGGTGGTTCACAGTTTGCTATTGCGAGAGAAATGTCCGCCGATTAAACAAAAACTCAGAAGAACTCGACCAGATATGGCTGTGAAAATTAAGGAGGAATTGCAGAAACAGTGGGACGCTGGTTTTATTGCTGTTACAACTTACTCTTCTTGGGTCGCCAATATCGTACCTGTACCGAAGAAAGACGGTAAGGTGCGGATGTGCGTTGATTACAGGGATCTGAACAAGGAGAACCCAAAGGATGATTTCCCTCTTCCTCACATTGATGTATTGGTTGATAATACAACTCAATTCTCAGTGTTTTCCTTCATGGACGGCTTTTCGGGCTATAATCAGATAAAGATGGCGCCGGAGGATATGGAGAAACCAACTTTTATTACCCCGTGGGGAACGTTCTGCTACAAAGTGATGCCCTTTGGTTTGAAGAACGTCGGGGCAACATATCAGCGAGCTATGACAACACTCTTTCATGACATGATGCATAAAGAGATCGAAGTCTATGTTGACGATATGATTGCCAAATCCCAGACGGAGGAAGAGCATCTGGTCAATCTTCTGAAATTATTCAAGAGGCTTAGGAAATTCAGGCTGAGGCTGAATCCTAACAAGTGCACCTTCGGGGTGAGATCTGGTAAGCTATTGGGTTTCATTGTTAGTGAAAAAGGAATTGAGGTTGATCCTGCAAAGATAAAAGCTATACAAGAGATGCCAGCAGCGAAAACAGAGAAAGAGGTTCGTGGTTTTTTGGGGAGGTTGAACTACATTGCCCGGTTCATATCTCACCTAACCGCCACGTGTGAACCAATGTTTAATTTGTTGAAAAAAGATCAAGCGGTGGTCTGGAATGAGAATTGCCAAAGGGCATTTGAAATAATAAAAGAGTATTTGCAGGAACCTCCAATCTTAATACCCCCAGTAGCCGGGAGACCATTGATTATGTATTTGACGGTTCTTGAGAACAATATGGGTTGTGTTCTTGGTCAACATGACGAGACTGGACGGAAAGAGCATGCGATTTATTATTTGAGTAAAAAATTCACGGATTGTGAGTCTCGATACTCTATGCTCGAAAAGACGTGTTGTGCACTTTCTTGGGCTGCCAAACGTCTGAGACAGTACATGCTGAATCGTACAACCATGATGATATCGAAGATGGATCCGATCAAATACGTCTTTGAGAAGCAGACACTTTCTGGAAGGATTGCCCGATGGCAGATGGTACTGACAGAGTACGATATACAGTATGTCTCGCAAAAGGCTATCAAAGGTAGCGTACTGTCAGAGTACCTGGCTGAGCAGCCAATCGAGGATTACCAGCCGATGAAGTTTGATTTTCCTGACGAGGATATCATGTACTTAAAGATGAAAGATTGCGAAGAGCCATTGCATGGTGAAGGTCGTAAGCGGAGTTCCCAATGGCAATTGATTTTTGATGGTGCTGTGAATTCATATGGAAGTGGAATTGGGGAAATCATCACGACTCCCCATGGGACGCACATCCCGTTCACTGCCAGATTGACCTTCCCAGTTACTAATAACGAAGCCGAATATGAGGCGTGCATCATGGTTCTCGAGGAGTCTATTGATTTGAGAATTAAAAACCTTGATGTGTATGGAGACTCCGCGCTAGTCGTAAACCAAATCAAGGGTGAATGGGAGACCCGTCAGCCCAATCTGATACCGTATATGAATTATGCGAGGAGATTGTTGCCTTTCTTTGTCAGGGTAGAGTTTCATCATGTGCCACGGGCAGAAAATCAGATAGCTGACGCTATTGCAACGTTGTCCTCCATGTACAAAGTTAACTTCTGGAATGAGGCTCCCAAAATAGTTATCTCTCGCCTTGATAGGCCCGCCTTCATATTCGCCATTGAGGAAGCTTCCGATGGCAAGCCGTGGTATTTTGATATCCAGAATTTCCTAAAGAACCAAGAGTATCCGACTGGGGCATCCAGTCGCGATAAGAAGACTCTTAGGAGATTGGATGGCAATTTCTACTTGAATCCGGATGGTGTTCTGTATAGGAGAAACCATGATTTGGTGCTTTTGCGATGTGTTGATGAGAAAGAGGCTAATTTACTCATGGAAGAGGTCCACGAGGGAACCTTTGGCACGCACGCTGGCGGACATGCTATGTCTCGGAAGTTATTACGGGCAGGATACTATTGGCTGACAATGGAACGAGACTGTTTCAAATTTGCAAAGAAGTGCCACAAGTGCCAAATTTATGCGGACAAGATTCAGGTGCCGTCGAGCCTTTTGAATGTTATGGCGTCCCCGTGGCCTTTCTCCATGTGGGGCATCGATATGATAGGCAAAATTGAGCCCACCGCATCCAATGGACACCGGTTCATCTTGGTAGCTATTGATTACTTCACCAAATGGGTGGAAGCAGCGTCTTACGCTAATGTTACCAAGTAAGTAGTAGCCCGATTTATCAAAAAGTACATCATTTGTCGCTACGGCATCCCTGAAAGAATCATTGCTGACAATGGTTCGAACCTGAATAACAAGATGATGAAGGAACTGTGCCAGAATTTCAAGATTGAGCATCACAACTCATCTCCCTATCGGCCCAAGATGAATGGCGTTGTTGAAGCGGCCAATAAGAACATCAAGAAGATAGTTCAGAAGATGGTTGTGACATACAAAGACTGGCACGAGATGTTTCCCTTCGCTTTACACGGTTATTGTACGACGGTACGCACATCAACCGGGGCAACACCTTTCTCATTGGTGTATTGTATGGAGGTTGTCCTGCCATTAGAAGTTGAGATCCCTTCCTTGAGAGTATTGCTCGATGTCCAACTAGATGAGGCAAAATGGGTGCGGAATAGGATGAATCAGCTCAGTTTGATGGATGAGAAGAGACTTGCATCTATCGCATATGGTCGGTTATACCAGAGCCGGATGAAGAAAGCTTTCGACAAGAAGGTGCGCCCTCGAAGCTTTCAGACGGGCGATCTTGTGCTAAAGAAGATTCTCCCGCCACAGTCAGATCACAGGGGAAAATGGACTCCTAACTATGAAGGTCCATACATTGTTCGCAAGGTCTTCTCTGGAGGAGCCTTACTCTTGTCCACCATGGATGGCGAAGATTTTTCATCCCCTGTGAACTCGGACGCAGTTAAAAAATACTTTGCTTAAAGAGACCCGCTGGACAGAAAAAAGAGAGTCCAGGCAAAAATGGGGCATCCCGGCGAACCAAGAAGATAGAAAAAGGTTCGGGCAAAAGTTAGGGATAAAATTGAAAAGATGCACACCCACAAAGTCGAAAACCTGAGAAGGCGATTTCGGCAAAAAAGGGTATCCCGGTGAATCGAAAACCCGCAAAGGGCGATTCAGGCAAAAGTTAGGGATTGAAAAGCAAATGACTGCGGTCCGAGTTTGATACTGCATTGCTTAGTGGTTTGGGAGTACCTGAGGGTCGATTATCCAAAACAATCTCTTCCGAGGACGGAGCGTCGGGAAAGTTTTAGAGTCAGGCGAGTCATAGGAGGATCAGCCCATGGTGTTCGTCTGTACCATGTTGCCGACATGTATACAATTTTCGTTTTTGTATTTTTGTACATATTTGCATTCTCTTTTGCCTGACTTCCTCTTTTCAGGAGTTGCATCCGATATACAAACGTTGCCTATACAGGCTGTTATCAATAAAACATATTATTCAGAACTTGATGTTTAATTCTTGTTTTAACTTTTACTGTTTTGTTTGCGGAAAACGCCGATGTTTTTGATAAACTTACATATGCATAAAGCTTGCAGGCCTCGACCAATGATTGTTAAAACTTTGAATTAACTGAATAGTTGTCACGGATACTAACCAGGATAATTCCTTCTGTGTAGAATGTATTGTGTTCGTGCGTGTTTTGCAGGGTTGTCACCTTTGCAGCAGATATCCAAGGGATGGTGTTCCCCAGCCAGAGCAGGATTCATGTGAAACCTTTTCCTCCCAGCAGGCGGAATTTGCTTTTCATTCCTGGCAGGCGGAAGTTGAAGTTTTTATCCCCAGAGGAGTTGGGATTGAATCAGAGCAGGATCTGATTATCCTCAGCAATTCAAGATTGACTTATTCAGTAGGATCAAGTCATCCCCGGAGGGTCGAGATTGATATACCCAGCAGAGGATGCATTCATGATGTTTGATTATGAATATGTTTACTCCCCAGAGAGAGTCCTCGTAGAGTACAACCAGAGTACACAAATTGATTCCCAGCTGAGTATCCCCAGCAGGATGTTTAATCTCCACAGAGCATGATCAGGTGATCAGTGGTTTGAAAGGATCATCCCCATACAGGACCGTCTTTTCTGTTCTCTAGCAGGTTGTTTTTCCTCCGACAGGATGATCATCCTCAGCAGAGTTCGCAACTCAGGGCTTGTGAGCTATTCCCCAGCAGGATGGTTATCCCCTGCAGAGTTGGTTTCACCTTTCCAGCATTTATTGTGCTGGAATATGTCTATGATACCCGGTTATCCCCGACGGATTTGGCTTTGTCTTCAGCATTTATTTTGCTGGAGCACCCCTTTGCATTTGCATATATTATCATATTTGCATCTACTCAAATGCGTAACATTTCCATGCTGTATGCCATTGTCAAACATATGCATTTTGAAACATAAGTCAGGTTGGTTACCTCGTTGTTTTCAGGTATGTTTCCCTGCAGATAATTGAGATTATTGTTCAGGAAGGTGTCCAGATATTCAGATTTTGTGGCGTGGGATACGCAATGATAGCGTTCGACCTGTCATATGCTCCCCTATCAGAGTTGCTTGGGTAAGTTTCTCTTCTCCCAGCAGAGTTCTTCTCAGATTGCTGATGCGTCATCATTAACGGATCTTGTGGTTTAAACTGTCAGAGTTGTTATCCGTGATCTCCCCAGTAGAGTTTTTCCCCACCGAGTTACTTGGTTGAGTTTCTCGTCTTCCCCAGCGAAGTATTCTTCAGACCGTCGTACAACAGTTTTGAAAATCTTGAAGTTGTTACCTGTTGTCGAAATAGGTGTTTGACGGCTATCGTCAGAATTTCCCCACAGAGTTGTTTGTTCAAGTCTTCGGTTTCCCGACTCACTTTTATTTAGCGTATGCCCGTTTCTTAGGAAAAGGAAGGTCAGAGATATTG
The DNA here is from genome assembly GCA_963859935.3 of Lathyrus sativus. NCBI lineage: Eukaryota > Viridiplantae > Streptophyta > Magnoliopsida > Fabales > Fabaceae > Lathyrus > Lathyrus sativus. Next base: position 98,757,640 of record OZ012738.1, on the reverse strand, counting down.
ACGACACTCGCTTTTATTTAGCATATGCTCGTTTCCTTGTGAACGAAAGGTCAGTGATATTGACAATACTCGCTTTTATTTAGTGTATGCCCATTTCTTAGGAAATGAAAGGTCAGTGATAGTGACGATACTCGCTTTTATTTAGCGTATACCTGTTTCCTTGTGAACGAAAGGTCAGTGATATTGACAGTACTCGCTTTTATTTAGCGTATGCCCGTTTCTTAGGAAAAGGAAGGTCAAAGATATTGACGATACTCGCTTTTATTTAGCGTATGCCCGTTTCTTAGGAAAAGGAAGGTTAGAGATATTGACGATACTCGCTTTTATTTAGCGTATGCCCGTTTCTTAGGAAAAGGAAGGTCATAGATATTGACGATACTCGCTTTTATTTAGCGTATACCCGTTTCTTAGGAAAAGGAAGGTCAGTGATATTGACAGTACTCGCTTTTATTTAGCGTATGCCCGTTTCTTAGGAAAAGGAAGGTCAGAGATATTGACGATACTCGCTTTTATTTAGCGTATGCCCGTTTCTTAGGAAATGGAAGGTCAGTGATAGTGACAGCACTCACTTTTATTTAGTGTATGCCCGTTTCTGCGGAAATGGAGGATCAAGGATATTGATGTCGTGCTTTACGTAGTGCTTGCTCGTTTCTTCGGAGGTGGAAACTCAAGGATAATATTTCGATATCGTCTTGTGGCTCGGTGCCCGCTTACGGTAGCGTATATTTGGAGATTGTATGTTGATTCAACACCTGTGGCGTCACACAGGTGGTTAATAGTGAAACCAGTTTCTTTATCGGATGGTTGACCAGTTGTTGCCGTGACAACCAGATTCAATCGTCTAGATATGTTGTCCCCAAGCAGTTTGTTCATATTATTTCTTCGGTTAGCAAATTTCCGGGTTCTCTGGTATTCAACCGTCTTATACCTCGATTTCCTGAAAGCCATTCGCTTTCCACCCAGTCGGGTCCAAGCCGCTTGAATAGGGGCAGCTGTTGCACCCCAAAATTTGCCTAACCTTATCTCGCCTGGTTTATGTTTCATTGCATAACATAACATTGTTCTAATATAGTTCTAGCATTTGCATATCATTACATTAGCATTTAGCAGGGTATCAAGTGTAATATATGTTAAAAGAAGCCTAGCCAGAGGTCTTATGCAAGTTTGAGAAGCCATCATAATCATCAGTCAGGGGGTTGGGTTCTTAAGAGGTTTAGTTGCTTGTATGGGGTTTATCTCCTAGATGAGGAGTCATTGGAAGAGTATCAGAGGTTGTGGAGCCTTGGATGTGGATATGAGGTGTGGATAGCGCTCACGGGGTTCATAGAGGATCAAGACAGAGCTCAATCAAATGTTTGTAGCAAGTACAAGAGTCACAGTGGAAGTTGGTGTCACTAGGGTTTCATCTGGTTAATCCTAGGCCAAAATGAGCCATTAAAGAAGATCAAGGCCTACTTCTAGGTCATTAAGATCATGAAAGGATATGTTGAAGCATTTGAGAGATTGTTCCAGGATCAAGCTAAGTCAGGGTTCCTAGGGTAAAATCCCTTGTTTAGTGTCATACTTCCAAGCCATGTAAGTCAAGATGCAAGTTTCATCTCCATTGTTGGCCAACATGAAACTTGTATATCATGATCTTAGCTTTAATTTGAGTACTAGAAGTCCTCCATTGGATTTATAGAACTCAAGTTATGGTCCAGAAAAGTTAAAGGTCCTCAGATGCCTCTGAAATTTGTCTGTGAAAATCATCTGACTTCCAAGCTACTTTTGACCTAGGAGGGTGTTTCTCCTAAACTTTTGGCCAACATGAACGTTATTACTCATGATCTTAGCTTTCCAAATTGTATTAGAAGTCTTCCATCTGATTTGTAGAACTCAAGTTGTGAGGTTTACAAGTTAGGGGTATTTTGGGAAAGTGAGATTATAGGCCATTTTCAATCATAGGTCAAAATATCCAACTTGCACATCTCGAATGCAATTTTGTTCAACATGGAACTTGCTCAAAATATGGTTTTTAGGTCAACCAAGAGCTCATGGTGAATTGGTTTGTCTCATATCAAAGATTGGCTTGAAGTGGCCTTGTAAAGGGAGAAATTCAAAGGCATTTTTGGTGGGAAATTCAAATAAATTGTTATGTGCACAAAATATGCCAAATGACCACTCAATTTAATCAAAAATGATAATTTAGAAACATTGGCAATTTTAGAATTTTCAATTAACTCATAATTCATGGTGTTTTGACATGTTTCTTCACAAATAAGCAACATCACAAAAAAAATCACTCACAAAGGCAATTCAAGGCTCTAGCCAAGCTGAATTTATTCAAGGGGTTTTGTGTATGATGCTAGAAGCTTCCAAAGCAAGCTTTTGAGACAAGTTTGAGTTTACCATAATGAAATTTTTGGAGAAAAATTTTGGATATTGGATTTTTGGATTGGGCTTGGATTGGGCCTCTAGAAGGTTCTAATATGTTCTATAAATATTTAAAAATGAAATTGGATATAGGTTGGTGACTCATTGGAGCTGAAGAGAGAGAGAAGCCATTGGAGCAAGTTGAAGAAAAAGTTTGAAAGTGAATTTTTGGTTTTGGAGATTTAGAGGATTACAACAAGATTTGATTATCAAGAATCGTTCACCATCAATCATCGAAGTTTTCTGCACTTGTTGGAGGAGAATTGAGGTCTGAAACCACCACAATCGGAGCTTAAAGCCAGGTTTTTATTTCTTGAATTTTCTCTCAATTCATGTGTTTTTGATGGCTTAGATTCATGTGGTTAGGTTACAATTAGGATGTAGATGATTTCTGGACAGAAAAATTGATGATTAGTGGCAATTTAGGATGAGATCCGTTTTCGGTTGAAATATAGAATTCTTAATTCTTGAGGTTTTAGTGTAATCTATTAGGATATTTGTAACCCTCGTTAAATTTTGTGCAATTTTCATTCAAGAATCGTTGCATTCGGTGGATTATTGAGAGAGATATGATGGTTTGAAGTTTACCCGAAAAAACACCATTTCCGGCCAGCTACAGTACCGCGCGACACTGTTCATGGTGAAGAAAATTTGGAATTGGAGAAGACGGCCACCAGCCGTCCGATTGGAGAGGAGAGAAGACTTCGTCCGTGCATCACAAGGCTAGGAACGCGCCACGCGTACAGTTGCCAAACGACGTCGTTTTGGCCGCGCTACAGGAACCCCAGGCGCGCGGGTTCGATTCCATGCGTTGCCTTTTTTTCTATTAATTGTGAAGCTGAATCAATTATTAGTTTTGTATTGGGCCTTGCGCCCAGGTGCTACTCCCACCCCCCATTTCTTGAGCCCAGGCAGCTTATTACTTGATTTCTTGCTAGCTACACCCCTTCCATGTTTTGTTTTAATTTCTTTTCTTTTCTTTTTTGTTTAATGCTTGTTTGAAATTAATTCATAAAAAATAGTAAAAGTTGGAATAAATTCTGAAAAAAATTGTGATTGTAGATTTAAATGTTTAGGATTTTATCATGCTTTACATTTTATTATTTCATGCATTTTCCATTTTATTCCATATTTTCTTTTTAGTGCACTGTTAATAATGAAATAATGATGTTATGAATTTGTTGATTTTCTTTCTCTCTCATATTTTGGAGTTTAATCTTGGATTTTTGTGTGCTGTTTGTATATATGCTAACGTTTCCATGTGATTTTTTTTGGATTTTTTAGATGATTTTAAATAGGCTTTTAGGATAGTTGTTTAGGAGTATTCTTTAGTGAATTTCTTTAGTGCACCCTTGAAGCTTTGGATTTAATTTGGGCATTTTGGTTTAGATTTAACCTCTGATTTTTCTACCATAGAATATTGACACATATAAGATGATGTAGGATTTTCTTTAGATTTTTTAGGTTTGATTTTCCCTTAGTTTCCTATTTTACCATTTGACCTTAGAATAGATGATCATTAGGAGATAACACTTGGTGTTTCTTTAGAGATTCAAGTAGGTGATGATTTTTTTTACCTAGGATTAGTTCCCTTTCAAACACTCCTTTGCTTAATTAGGATCCTTCATTGTGGGTATAATTCCTCCACATTTCCTGCCTTTCACATTGGAGTTGAGACTAAGCAAGCTTTCTAAAGGAAATGGATTTGGTTGAGTGTCTGTGGCAGGTTCCTGTGGAACTTACCTTGCTTCTCATTTCCATTCTCCTAAAATTCTCTCATTCTTTCCTCTTTAGGAACCTTCTTGAGGTAGCACAGTCCCTCCTATGGGGGGAATATGGCACACCTTTTGAAGGAGTCAAACCCTTAGGTTTCCCCAAAGATCTTTTTGTTGGTTGAGTGCCTGGGATAAGCTCTTGTAGAGTTTACCCTAGCTTCCCAATACCCAATTTCCTTCCGTAGAGTAGAAGCTTTGTTTGATTGCTTATCATGGATTCCTTTCCTTCTCTTGAAGATGGTGGACTTGAAGAACAGTTACAGACTTTGGATTGGATTGCTGTCAGAAGACTGCTCTGCTGTGGAGATTGCTGGCTTGTTTTCCCTGTCTGTTTAACTGTATTGATGTGTATTGATGTGACTTGATTGGTGTGTTGCATTTAGATTAGGTCATGTAGTTGAATAGGCCTAAAAGCATCCTAAGGGTTGAGTTTCTCCCCTTGCTTGTATTGCATTAGAGGTTGAGTTTCTCCCTCTGCTTGTATTTTTACTGGATGGCTTTGCTTGCTGGTATTTGGTAGAGCTCCGCTCCCTTGCCTGTGTGGTTTGTGGTCTGTTTGATTGCATTTATTTCTTTTTATTATTTTTGCAATTATTCATATCTAGCTTGAGGTTGAGATGAGCTTGTGGAGGCTTATGCCCCACACATATTTCCTCCCTCACTTGCATTGCATGCCTCTTTACAGTAATTCGTGTACAGTTTTTCTGTTTACTGTTTGCTTTCCGTTGCCATGTTCCCCTAGGAACTCTGACTTCTCTTCTTCAAGAGAAGTTATGACAGACATTAGGATTCTAACCATGCATGATAACATTAGTTAGTTTCCCCTCTAACCTCAACCGTAGGACGAATATTGCATGATAACTGTAGGATCGAGTCAGTTTCCCCGTAGAGAGTCTGTTTCTCTTCTTATCTCCAACAATAGTAAACAGCATAATAAAGGCAAGTTAGTACAAGTGCGTTACGAGCCTTCAGCTACTTGGGAAATGATGATTGAGCGGTCTCCTCTCAATCGTCTAGAGTGTTTAGTATATGTCCTTTGGACGATATGCGACGCATTCGCTCCTAAGTCATAGTCTTTAGTGCTGTACAAACTACAGACAACTAAAAAACACTTCTTTCTGTAAAAAAACAGAAAAACAAACATTCAAATCCTTTTTGTCCTCTTGGACCCTCAATCAGGAAAACTCTTTGCGTAAAGAGAGTTCTGTTAACTTTCAGTTCTACTGCAAACGGTAATGCCTAAGTCTCCAAGGATCGAGCTGCAAACACCAACTGCTGGAACTGATTGTTAACTTTACTTGGATAAAAAACAGCTGAACAAACTTGTGTTCTTCGAAGCCCGAACTACGTTTGCTCTAATCTTTCATGCTGTATGAAAGTACGTAGGCACGAGATGCGATATCTCGGCGAGCAACCTTCCCCCATAACCCGTAGTTAGGTGAACTACATTGACTTTGATTTCTCGTTCCAGACGGGAATACGTAGGCATAAAGTGCGATACTTTGCCGAGTCATTTCTTTTCTTTTTAGACCAGACCTCTAGTGTAGATAGATTAACAAACCCGTCAGATAAACATAACAAGCGTGGATCTCATCGAGTACGATGGACGTGAGGGGTGCTAATACCTTCCCCTTGCGTAACCGACTCCCAAATCCAGACAATGGTTGCGATGACCTTGTCTTATACCTTTTCGTCAGGTTTTTTCTTATTGTTTCCTTTCCCGTTCTGAGGGATAAATAACGAAAGGTGGCGACTCTTTTGTATTGTCGGCACCTCGTATTTTCGCAATAGCGCCAGCTGGCGACTCTGTTGGGGACTCCAACGGTTCCCTGTGCGAGTCATTCCTAGCGCTTGTGTGTTTACCTGTTGGGTTATGTTTATTTATCGCTTTTTTACTTTCCGCACTTTATTTCCAGTATGATATTATTATTATTATACTGTTGTGGGAAGGGGCTCTGATGAGTGATAAGCCAGACCCAGGCTTGAGAGCTACATAGTATTAGAGCAGATTGATGGAGAACCTGCATGTTAGACATGCACTAGTTCCCACACAATCTGCATTCATACGAGGTTCTTTGAGATGATTTCCATTTCCAGCCTAGTGGGCCGTCGAAAGGATTTCAGATCTAAGGACTGTCGACTCTGGGAACCGATCATTTGTGATTCAGCTAAGTGAGGCCACTTCAAGAGATGATGATGCCACACCTTCTGGGTATCGTATCATTGTTCTTGAAAGTCTGTGACGCTGATGAACGCATAGGATGCCGTACCTTTGTCAGTGATTAGGTCCATACCAGTGAGCGAGGTCGGGTTTATTGCAGGAAACCGTAACCTTCAGACAACCTGGTTTTCTTGTCAGTGAATCAGTTTTGTGGGTTTCAGTAGTCCTATATTATCAGAGTGTGGTATTTTCTTGCTGAAGCTAAATTATGATCTGCCACTCCACCTCACCGCATAACACATCACAACACGGCACTTGATCCCCTGCTGCATTTTGCATCTGCATTTACATTTTCATATTGCATTGCATCTAACACGTATCTATGTTGCAGGTGTGCAGTTCCCCTTCGATTCTAGCAATCTCGTCCTTTCTGTGTCCGTCATGGAGCCTAGTGTGAGAAGAACTTTGGCCTACAAATTTCCTACTCCGGATATTGCTACTCTGAGGGGTTTGATTTCCTTGCCCGGTAAAGAAGTGATGGGAGATTTTCGAAGAACCTATAGGAAGCTGTTCAGTGTTGTGTGCAAATCGTCGGTGATCGTCGGTGTATGAGTTGAACGGACTCTAGACTCTACTTCAGTTTTATGATCCCCCGCTGTGTTGCTTCACGTTTTCGAGCTATGTCCTGGCCCCCACTTTGTAAGAGTTCTCTGTCCTATTAGAGATACCTATTCTTGCTCAAGTACCCTTTTGGCCTATCAATCAGGAGCCAGATCTGACTAAGATTGCTCCAGCTCTGCATATTGATGTTTCTGAGTTAGAGGAAAAGGTTGTCAAGAGAAATGGAGCCTGGGGATTCCCACTACCTTTTCTAGCGGAGAAAGCCCGACACTTCGCCAAGAAGGAATGCTGGGTGGCGTTCAAAGCTATATTGGCCCTGTGTATATACAGTATCATGTTGTTCCCTAATATTCCAGATTTCGTGGATGTGGATGCTCTTTGCATCTTCGTCTCAAAGAATCCAATCCCAACCTTGCTCGGAGACGTGTACCATTCGGTGCACTACAAGAATGAAAATAGAAGAGGCAAGGGTGTGTCCTGTTGTGCGTCTTTGTTCTACAGATGGTTTGTCACTCATCTACCGAAGGATGGTCCTTTTATAAAGACGACAGAGACCAAGGAATGGTCAGAGCGACTGATGAGCTTGTCTGCCAGAGACATTGCCTGGTTTGATAGAGAACGTATGGGGAGTGAGATTATTTACAGCTGTGGGAGCTTTCCTAATGTCCCTCTTGTGGGAAGGAAGGGCTGTATCAACTACAATCCATCTGTGGCTATCATACAATTCGGGTATGCTTTGAGAGGACCTCCTAAGGACGAAGAGGTACAGGAATCTCTGTACCTCACTAGCGTATTAGCAGGAGATGATCTGGTTAGGTTTGAGCACGCTTGGAACAATGTTCATCGAAAGGGAAAGACCTCATTAGGAAAAAGCAATAATCAGGCTTATCCTCCTTATATGGACTGGATTCGTAACAGAGCAGCGAAAGTGTTGATGCCTTTTCCTCCTGTCAAACAGGACGAACCTTCTGAGCCTACCATGATCAAAATCCAGAAGTACGAGCAGCTTCAAGCCAAGAATGCAGAGCTAGTCAAAGCCAATGAAGAATTGGAAAACGAGATTGCTCAGCTTCGAAGAGAAAAGAGTGAAGCCGTCTACACCTGCAAGAGGCAGACAGAGATGATCAACCACCTGGGTGCCAACTTGACTAAAGAGACCGATGCAAGAGAGCGTCTTAGGTTTGGACCTAAAGGCAGTGCACGGGGTATTGACTACCAAGAAGCAGGATCTAGATAGGGTATACCGGAAGTTGACCCAGTCCGAGAAGTTGTGGAATAGCACCTTGGCTAGCCACAAAGAAAGGGAAGAAAAGCTGAAGCAGCAGATAGTCCAGTTGGAGGCACAGGTTGAGGCCAAAAACAAGAAGATAGAGGCTGAAGCTTCACTCCGACGAGATGCCCAATATAAGGTAGTTGAGCTCAAAGCTAACTTACTGGATTATCAACTCCGGGCTGACGCTAAGAGGAGTAGGATGGAGAACCATTCTGAAGCAGGTGTGTGTGGGAGCATTGCTGAGAACCTCCCAGATGCCATCAGGCAAAGGGATCTGTTGATCCAGGGCCTGCTCACTCAGCCTGACCATCCTGATACGAAGAAGTTACTAGAGGATTTCCGTGCCCGCGGCCGCACTTGATTTTCTTTGTATTTCTTTATATTAATATGCTGATCACCACCAGGCTTGTTGGTTGGGGTCATGTTGCTGCTTCAGTTGTACTTTGCTTTTGTTGTACGCTACCCAAGCGGGCTTTTCATATATATATATATATATATATATATATATATATATATATATATATATATATATATATATATATATATATATATATATATATATATATATATATATATATATATATATATATATATATATATATATATATATATATATATATATATATATATATATATATATATATATATATATATATATATATATATATATATATATATATATATATATATATATATATATATATATATATATATATATATATATATATATATATATATATATATATATATATATATATATATATATATATATATATATATATATATATATATATATATATATATATATATATATATATATATATATATATATATATATATATATATATATATATATATATATATATATATATATATATATATATATATATATATATATATATATATATATATATATATATATATATATATATATATATATATATATATATATATATATATATATATATATATATATATATATATATATATATATATATATATATATATATATATATATATATATATATATATATATATATATATATATATATATATATATATATATATATATATATATATATATATATATATATATATATATATATATGAGGATTTCGTTTCCATGATTGGACAATAGACTTTATTTGTCTTGGAGCTAGAATAGAGGGCGACTTCCTCCTAATGCATGGATACGTGTTTGCATTTGCATAAAACATTTGCATGACCGAGACCTTTGTACTGTGTTCCCTAACCCTCTGTTGATGCAGGTTCCAGGATTGCCGAACACCGAACTCATTGTTACTCCACCCGAAGCAACTGTAAGAAATTCATGGACCAGATGCAGTCAGAGATGCAAGAGATGCGTGACCGCATGACTCAGTTTATGCAAGTGATGGAGAACGTGGCTAAAGGCTAAGAACAGCTCCAGACTCTCGTGCAGCCGCTGATTGTACGAGTTGATAACAACGGTGTGCTACATGGGGGTACGGATGCTAATCGTCCTCATGGTGAAACTCCTCAGGCTGGTGATGCTATACCAGTGGTCGGTCTTGACGCTGGTGAGAACGTTCTCGTGGCTGGTAATGGGAATGCTGGTAATAGGAACGGTAACTTGGAAACCAATGGGAACATTGTTGACAATGGTAATGCTGGTTTCAACACTGGTGCTGGAAATACCGGTGTGAATATGGTCAACGGCAATACGGGCTTTGCTGGTGTGAATATGGGCTTTGGTAACGCTGGTGGTGCCATTGCTGGATTTGGTAATCAGGGTTTTGGAACTATGAGTAACAATGGTTACGGAATGGGTGCCTACAATACTGGCTTTGGGACAGCGGCTGCTAATCAAGAGCTCGGTAATTTGAGGTATGACCCCAAGTTTTTCCAGAATGGGCATGGTCGCAACGCTGCGTACGACAATGAGGGTCCTTATTGGGGTGAAGACCGCCAAGAAGATGTTTTTTCTGGTCAAGGCATGGTTTATGAGAGGCCTACCGAAAATGATCGCAGGATCAAGATGCTAGAAGAGCAGGTCAAAGGAATAGCCAACCAGAATTCTGTAGGATTGGATATGGCGAACATGGGATTGGTCCCTGGGCTGAGGGTGCCACTCAAGTTTAAGGCTCCTGTATTTGACAAATACAAGGGAGGCACGTGTCCCAGAGTGCACGTACAATCTTATTACAGAAGAATGTCTGCTTACTCCAACGATGAGAAGATGTTAATGCACTTCTTTCAGGATAGTCTGTCTGGGCCGTCCTTGGAATGGTACATGGGTTTAGAACCTACTCAAAGTGGAAGTTGGAAAGAACTGGCAGAAGCTTTCGTGAGACACTACCAATATAACAGTGATCTTGCTCCGAATCGGGTTCAATTGCAGAATCTCTCTCAGAAGACTGGTGAAAGTTTCAAAGAATACGCCCAGAGATGGCGCGAGTTGGCTGCAAGGGTACAACCGCCAATGGTGGAGAGAGAGTTGATAGATATCTTTGTGGGTATGTTTTCAGGGCTGTATTACGATAAACTTCTCAACTGTTCAATGAGCAATTTCTCTGACTTGATTCTGATAGGGGAGCGAATTGAGAATGGAATTAAGATCGGTAAGATTCAGGCTAGTGAATCGACCTCAGCGGGAGGTGGCAAGAAGGCTTTTGGGGGTAGAAAACAGGAAGATGACAATTCAATATGTAGCTCTCGAGGGAGAAATAGGGGATAGAGGTAATACCAACAGCAACAAGTTGCTCGTGTAACAATCCCCGCACAGCAACAGCCGCAACAGCAACAAGGGCAACAACATCCTGCTCAGCGAAGAATTCAGAATGGGAAGCCGAAAAGAGTATTTGATATGCCTCCAGTATCGTACGCTGAACTTCTTTAGACTTTGCTACGGCTACAGCTGGTTGAGAAAAGGACGATGGCCCCGCCAACGGGCACACCTCCTTTTGGTTACAACGCTAATGAGCATTGTGAATTCCACTCCGGGGCACCCGGTCATAACATTGAGAATTGCCACGCCTTCAAGCATAAGGTGCAGGATTTAATTGATAGTACGACCATTAATTTTGGTACGGAAGGACCCAACATTGTGCAACAACCAATGCCAAACCATAGATAAGCTGGAATCTGATTGACGAAGAGGGGTTCTATAGTTTGGTTGGGCCGTTGAAAGCAGATCAGGACAATATCAGGATGCCTCTAACAATTGATTCTGAAGATGGCTGGTCCAGTAGCAAGTCAGAGACAAGAAGCCCCGTTCCGAGAAGCTGGCAATTTTTATCTCATCTTGTTATTTCTTTCCATTTGTAGCTTTCTTTCCTGTTAGAATGCAATTTTCGCTTGTAAAACTTGTTGTTTTTCAATTGATATTGATAATGAAATAAATATGCATGTTTTGAACTGATCCAGTCGTGTTCACTTTATTGCTTTCTTTTATTTCAAACGCTTGTTTGAGTGGAATCCGGGGAGGATGACGAATATCGAAAGACGCAGAGCTTCCGATTGTATGCTTTTGAATAAAACCTGCTGATGATGTACAGGCACTGTTTCAAATCCCCAAACACCGGAGATATAAGGAAGATAATCCCTTGTCAACCCCTTTGAGCCTAGTAGTAGGAGTTCTTTCTGAAAACGAAAAACCCTCAATATTAACCCGGGGCAGGGTAGGTGTTAGCTAATTTGACCGAGCGTCCAAATTGCAGAAAGGAGTATCCGTTCGAGGATCAATCACACCTCTAGAGGTCGTTCCTAAAAAAAACCACAATGGTTAAACGTCAAGAGTGAAACAGTCACGTTAGTCCTCAAAAAAGTCAGACAACCAGTGTCACACGACTTGCTCGAAAGAAAGAAAAAAGAATCAAAAGAAAAAACCCGCTAAGTCGAATCCTGAAAACAAGGGACTTAGGCAAAAATGAGGGTATCCCGCTGGACTTTAAAATCGAAAATTCAGAGGAATTAGTCCAGGCAAAAGATAGGGAAAAACGAGAAGAACCGAAAAGCAAAAGGATTGCAAAAGGAAAATCCTCAAACAAGAACGAAGTCGTGTGACTCAGACGTCCAAAGATGAAAAGCGAATGACTGTCACTCCGAAAACGTGTGATGTCCTGAACTATCACTCCTATACAACCTTTGAAAGGTGAGCGCTAAGGTCGAATTAGCTGAACATAGGAGCGGAGAACATCAAGGAGAATGGGTGGGTTAAAAGGAATTTTGAGCCTCATATCCTTCCTTATTAACCGTGAACCCGACCGTGTTACAACCTGAAAAAGTCCTAATTGAAGCAGGTTTATTTCGAGAGCATACTTCAGTAAAGACCGCATCGAAACTGACTCCTGAAAGGATTCCTCTTGCAGCGTTGTATTAATTTTGACATTTTGATAGTTGATTCATTTATGTCATAAAATGTCTTTTCCCAGTGAACAGACTTGGATTTCAAAACTGTCATATGCATTGCATTTAATATATCTTTTATGCAGAACAGTTTGTTTTACTTGCGAGTAAACGCTTGACAGCAGGAAAGTTTCCGCAGTGGAAAGTTTGATCGGGATAGAATGTAGAATGCCTAAATACTCCGTCAAGTTGTGGCCAGCTATATCAAATAACCCCCAATAAGAGCAGCCGTCCAAGAATGGTTAATCTGGGGCAATCAGGTTGAGATTCAGCAAATCTCTCTCGCAGCTAGAAGTACTGCTCCACGAATCAGCTAATCAGGGGCAGAGTCGTTGCAAGACTGGGGCAGGCCAGCCTGAGAGCACAAAGGCTATTGTTGATCAGAAGGCGATTAGTCTGAAACACCTCTTCGAGGTTCAAAACGCGAAAGTAGTGCATATCTAACCATCAGGGTACAGAGATTGTGATGCCCTTTTAGGGAAAGATTTTACGAAGATCCCATGAGCGGGGAGAAAAAGTAGAAGCGAAGGAAATGTTCCTCTCTGTCTTATCGGGGTTTACCAGAAATTGACGCAGGGTCAGGGGCAAGCCATCTCGAGGTAGGTTTGTGGCAAGTTTGTCTTTTCAAAGTTGAAATATTTGGACTGGGGCATTGTCGTTACCTTTGCAGCAGATATCCAAGGGATCATGATTCCCCCACCCAGAGCAGGCTTTATGTGAAACTTATTCCTCACCAGCAGACAGAATTTGCTTTTCATCCTCGGCAGATGGAAGTCGAAGTTTTTATCCCCTGAAGAGTTGGGATTGAATCCGTGCAGGATCAGATTATCCTCAGTAATTCAAGATTGGCTTAATCAGTAGGATAAAGTCATCCCCAGTGAGGCAGGATTGATATACCCAGCGGAGTGTGCAGTCCCGGTGGTAGGTTATGAATATGTTTACTCCCCAGAGAGTCCTCGCAGAGTACAATCAGAGTGCGAATCGATTCCCAGCTGAGTATCCCCAACAACATGGTTAATCCCCACAGAGTATGATCAGGTGGTCAGTGGTTTGAAAGGAGTATCCCCACGCAGGACCGTCCTTTCTGTCTTCCAGCAGGTTGTTTTTCCTCCGACAAGATGAGCATCCGCAGCAGAGTTTGCAACTCAGGGCTTGTGAGCTATTCCCCAGTAGGATGGTTATCCCCTACAGAGTTGGTTTCACCTTTCCAGCATTTATTTTGCTGGGATATGTCTGTGACACCTGGTTATCCCCAGTAGATTCGGCTTTGTCTTCAACATTTATTTTGCTGGAGCACCTCTTTGCATTTGCATATATCATCATATTTGCATCTAATCAAATGTGTAGCATTTCCATGTTGTATGGAGCATTACGCCATTGTCAAACATATGCATTTTGAAACATAAGCCATGTTGGTTACCTCTTTGTTTTCAGGTGTGTTTTCCTGCAGGTAATTGGAATTATTGCTCAAGAAGGTGTCCAGATATTCAGATTTGTGGCGCGAGATATGTGACGATAGTGTTCGTCCTATCATATGCCCCCTAGCAGAGTGCTTGGTTAAGTTTCTCTTCTCTCTCCCAGCGGAATTCTTCTCAGGTTGTTGTTACGTCAGCATTAAAATATTTCATGGTTTAAACTTTCGGAGTTGTTACTCGTGACTTCCCCAATAGAGTTTTTCCCCATCAGAGTTGCTTGATTAGGTTTCTCTTATTCCCCAGCAAAGTATTCTTCAGACTGCCGTACAGCAGTTTTGAAAATCTTGAAGAAGTCTTACCTGTGATTGACAGAGATTGTTGCCCGTGATGGACAGAGAAGTTACATGTGATTGACAGAGATTGTTGCTCGTGATGGACGGAGAAGTTACATGTGATTGACAGAGATTGTTGCCCGTGATGGACGGAGAAGTTACCTGTGTTGACAGAGATTGTTACCCGTGATGGACGGAGAAGTTACCTGTGATTGACAAAGATTGTTACTTGTGTTGATAGAGATTGTTACCTGTGTTGATAGAGATTGTTACCCGTGATGGATGGAGAAGTTACCTGTGATTGACAGAGATTGTTACCCGTGATGGATGGAGAATTTACCTGTGTTGACAGAGAAGTTACCTGTGATTGACAGAGATTGTTACCCGTGTTGATGGAAAGTTACCCGTGATAGAAGGAGTTGTTATCTGTGTTGACAGAGATTGTTACCCGTGATGGATGGAGAAGTTACCTGTGATTGACAGAGATTGTTACCCGTGTTGACGGAAAGTTTTACCCGTGTTGGCGGAGTTGTTACCCAAGTTCGCACTTTGGCCGGCGTGATGGTTCAACAGTTGACGTGATGGTTCAACAACTATCACTTTGATTCAGTGTTCTTATCCCGCTTCTTCGGAAAAAGAAGGTCGAGGGCGATATTTAGATACGGTCTTTTGATGATGCCCGCTTATTGTGACATATTTTGGGAGGATTGATGTTGTTAATCCAGTTTGTTGATTCGATGCCTGTGGCGTCACACAGGTGGTTGATGGTGAAACCAATTTCTTTATCGGATGATTGATCAGTTGTTGTCGTGACAACCAGATTCAATCATCTGGACATGTTGTCCCCAAGCTGTTTGTGCGGATTATTTCTTCGGTTAGCAAATTTCCGGGTTCTCTGGTATTCAACCGCCTTATACCTCGATTGCCTGAAAGTCGTTCGCTGTTCATCCAATCGGGTCCAAGCCGCTTGAATAGGGGCAGCTGTTGCACCCTAAAATTTGCCCAACCTTTTTATCACTTGGTTTATGTTTCATTGCATTAGCATAACATAGTTCTAGCATTTGCATAGCATAACATCCTTCATTTAACAGGGTATAAAGGGTGATACATATCAAGAGAAGCCTAACCAGAGGTATTATTCAAGCTTAAGAAGTTATCAGGGTCACCAGACAGAGGGTTGAGTTCTTGAGAAGTTTGAGTGCTTGTATGGGGCTCATCTCCTCACTTGGAGCCAGTTGAAGATCAGCAATAGATTGTAAGGCCTTGATCAAGGAGAGGATGTGTGAGTAGAGATCATTGGATTGCCTTGAAGGTCATGTTGGAGCTTAATCAAGTCATTTTATCAAGTGCAAGAGCCACAGTTGAAGTGGATGCAACTAGGGTTTCATCTGGTTAACCCTAGGGCCAAATGAGCAATTGAATAAGATCAAAGCCTACTTCTATGTCTTTGAAATCATGAAATGATATGTTGAGGCATATGAGAGGTTGTTTTAAGATCAAGTTGAGAAGAATCAAGAGTGGTTGGAGTTGCTAAGTCAGGGTTCCTAGGGTAAAATCCCCTTTTTAGTGCCAAACTTCCAAGCCATGTAAGTCAAGATACAAGTCTCATATGACTTTAGCCTCCACATTAATATTGTATAGTATGCTCTTAGATTTAATTTGAGTACTAGAAGTCCTCCATTGGATTTATAGAACTCAAGTTATGGTCCAGACAAGTTACAGGTCCTCAGACGCATCTGAAATTTGTCTATGAAAATCATCTGACTTCCAAGCTATTTTTGACCTAGAAGGAGGTTTCATCTGAACTTTTGGCCAACATGAAAGTTGTTCATCATGATCTTAGATTTCCAAATTGTATTAGAAGTCTTCCATCTGATTTGTAGAACTCATGTTATGAGGTTTACAAGTTAGGGGTATTTTGGGAAAGTGAGATTACATGTCATTTTCAATCATAGGTCAAAATCTCCAACTTGCACTTGTCAAATGGATTTTTGTTCAACATGGAACTTGTTCAAAATGTGTTTTTTAGGTTAACCAAGAGCTCATGGTGAATTGATTTGACTCATATCAAAGATTTGTGTGAAGTGGTTTGAATAAAGAAGAAATTCAAAGGCATTTTTGGTGGGAAATTGAAATAAATGATTATGGGTCCAAAACAAGTCAAATAACCACTCATTTTAATCAGAAATCATGTTTTAGAAACATTGGCAATTATGGATTTTTCATTTGAAGCACAATTCATGGCCTTTCATAAGGTTTCTTCACATAAAAGTTACATCACACAAATCATTCCTAAAGCCAAATTCAAGGCCCTAACCAAGCTGGATCCATTCAAGGAGGTTAGTGTATGATACCCAAAGCTTCCCAAGCAAGTTAATGGAGGAAAATTGGACATTTCCATATCAAACTTTTTGAAGAAAGTTGGAGTTGGATTTTTGATTTTGGGCTTGGGCCTCACCTCTAGAAGGTTCTAAACAATTCTATAAAGGTCCAGGAACTCATCAGAAACAAGGTTGGTGATTGATTGGGGCTGAGAGCAGAGTTTTCCATTAAAGCTTGAAGGAGAGAAGTGCAAGATTGAATTTCTGATTGAGGCCATTTCAAGTGCAATTGAAGCTTCAATCTTCTTCTAACATCATCACTGATTGGATCTGGAAAGTTTTAGAGCAAGAATCAAGCCAGAAACGCCTCAAATTGAAACTTGAACTCAGGTTCTTACTTCTTGAAATTGCACCCAATTCTTGTGTTTTCAATGCATTAGAATCATGTGGTTAGGTTTACCTTAGGTTATAGATGATTTCTGGACAATTAATTTGATGATTAGTGACAATCTAGGATTGAATCCATTTTCGGTTAGGATGTGGAATTGTTTATTCTTGAGGTCTTAGCTCGTTTAGTTAGGATATTTGGATTCCTCGTAAAATTTCGTGCGATTTTCATTCAAATATCGATGCGTTTGGTGGAGTATGGAGAGAGATACGATGGCATGAAGTTCGTCTGAAAAGTTATCGTTACCGTCGCCATAGTGCTGCGCGCGGGTTTGTAAACCTGCAGAATTTTGAAATGGAGAAGACGAAATCCTGGACCTCCATTGGTTTAGAGAAGTAAGACCAAGTCATTGTATCTGAGCGCTCAAGATGCGCCACGTGCCCACTCCCCCCATGCGACGTTGTTCCTGTAAGTGGGAATCCAAGTCTATGCAGCGCGCTGGGTGATCATAGAGAGAGCGTGTTTGATTCCTGGCTGGCTCCTTTTTGATTAATATTGAGAGAACTGAGTTGATTTAATTTGTTTTGGGCTTTAGTTGTTGCGCTTTTCACACCTCCCCATGGCAGGCCCATGTGAGATTAATACATGATTTACTTGCCAGTTACACCTCCTTGAACATTTTGAGAGTGAGATTTTTCTTCACTGAATAATCAATTGGGCCTTGCGCCCAGGTGCTACTCCCACCCCCATTTCTTGAGCCCAGGAGCCTTATTACTTGATTTCTTGCTAGCTACACCCCTTCCATGTTTTGTTTTAATTTCTTTTATTTTATTTTTTGTTTAATGCTTGTTTGAAATTAATTCTAGAGTTCCTAGATTGCTTTCGGAAGTTAGCAAGGTTCTTCTCGGAGTGTTGGATGTCATTCTTTCTCACGTAGCGATTGTAGCACTTTACGAACAACCCCATATCCTCACTCTTGTCATCTTCTTCATCGTCACTTGATGAATAATCACTATGCTCCTTAGATTTAGACTTTGAGGAGGAAGTCTTTTCATCATCATTCGTCCATTGTGCTTCGGGCTTAGGCATAATCTCATTATTTTCATTGGTCATGGTTATTTCCATTGGACCATTGATAATAACATTCCACACTTTTCTATCTATGGAATTTATGTGCACCCGCATACAGTCCTTCCAATAACTGTAATTTTCTCCATTAAAAACAGGAGCTCTATTATAAACCCCTTTAGGTTCGTTTACCATTTTCTATCAAAGTTATATTTGAAGCACGGAGTGAACCGGTGCTCCTGATACCACTTGTTAGACGATGGCTTGGATCTAGAAGGGGGGGGGGGGGTTGAATAGATCCCAATTAAAAAATCAGTCGGCTCTACCAATTAAAAAATTGGTTTTAAAAATATTTGATTTGCGGAAGCGGCCGTGGAAAAATTACTGTCTAAAACGAACCGTTATTAGAAGACCGGATATGCGTCTAGCCTTATGGAAGTGATAATGAGCAAAAAATAGATTCAACACACTAGTCACACTTATCAATTGATTTTATCATTAATACGTAGGACTAGTTCCAATGCTCCACAATCACCACAAAATATGCAAATAATCCAAGTGAATTTTGGTTTAGGAAATTTATCAAACACTTGGTGTGCGAGACACTCCAAGTGAATTTTGACTTGAGTAAGTAACTCCAAATTCCTTGTACAGTATACTATTGTACAAGAGTTCAAAACAGTGAAAAGCACTTACTCAACTCAATGCAAATTTTGATAGAATTGCTTATACTAAAATTACTCAAATTCTAAAGCCAAAATGAAAGTGCAGAAAAATAAAGGAGACAAAGATTTGTTGAGGCAGTTCCCCCGCCGTCCTTGCTTCGGGGTACGTATGCCCTCAATTCTAAACCTAGAATTGAGATCAATATAATAGATATCACCTGTAGAGTTGAAATATTTATACAAGGATAGATAAGAAAAATATACAAACAAGCTCTCTTGATGTTGATGATGCTTACTCTTCTTGTTCCTTGATTCGAGTCAAATCAAGTTCTTCGATCATTGTGAGTAGACCTCCGATTCCAGACCCTTTGTTAAACAACCTTCCGTTCTTCAAACCCTCGGCCCGGCTTATCTCAAACACACACAAATTGAACCCGAAACTCTCTTGCACACTTCACTGATTCCCGCTACTAGACTGACGAAACCTTCCGCTTCTCAATCACCTTCGCTCAACTGAAGTTGGTAGAGCCGATCCGTACCAAAAAAACCCCAAATTCTCCGAATCTTAGAGGGCAAAACCTTCAAGGTTTTATTCAAGAAAAACTTACTATAAACTTAACCCGAACCAGATTCCCAATCAACGGCTTCAGACCTTATCACCTTGAACGAGACACAAACCACAATAATAATTATTGTGTGTAATTGTTGTGTTGTGAATTGTTGAGGATGAAGATGAAGAGATTTAGTAGCACCTATTTCACTTTTCTTGTTCTTGCACAATTGACTCAAAATTTCAATTGTTGTTGAGAAAAGAACATAAAACATCTATATATAGTAACCAACAAGCCAACAAACATAACAACTTTTCACCCAAAGTGGAAAGTCTTCAAAAACAGCATAAACGAGCGAACGGTCGACCATAACAGGACTATGCATCGACGCATAGCCTGCAGATTTAGACAGATTGCAAAGTCTTCACAGTATGCGTCGACCCGTGGGCTTTTGGACTGATTCATGCGTCGACCATGCGTCGACCTGTGGTCGACTCAAACCCTGCAAAACTGCAAAAAAACATATTTTTGTGGTTTTTATGCATTTAGTCATGATCACAAATCTCCCATATATATTGAATTGAATATGACACTTTAGATGGATATAAGAAGGATATGAGAGGTGAAATATTGCATTTGTTGTAGAGGTAGAATCGAGAAAAATTGATCCATTCATGATCGCGTTTTGTTATCATCGAAACTCAAGTATGTGAGCTATATAAGGGTTTGCCCTCACAATGCATCTTCATCTGCATAACAAACATACCATCACACATGACTCCCACACATTCTATACCACTCATCCCAACACCAAACTCCCTCAAACAAACTACTACTACAACCAACAATATCAACACCAATCCATTCATTGACCATCCTTACACTTCATTCCAATTCCTCAGCCAAACTTCAATCACTCAAATCCCCAATCTCAACACCAAAAATTCAAAACTACATTCTCTCAGCCCACCTCTACCTCGCCAATGATGATGTTTATTACCCACAAATTCAATAAACCCAACCCAAAACCTACACACAACTAACACAATCATTCCTAAACTTCCTTCTCACGGATGAACAACTTATGAATATGCCAAATCATGGCATTCAAGATATGCTTGGTATGGATGCGGACCCCCTACGACACATCACAATCAAGATCTGTCTTCCGATTCATCTCCATCACCTCTAAGAAATAGAACTGAAGAGTTGGGCAAGAGAAAGCGAACAAAAAAGACACCAGGTGTGAAACAGGTGGTCACTATAATCAATGACATGTAAATTATTTCTTTATAATTAATAAAAAATATTTTACTTCTTTAAATTTATTAACCGCATAATTCTCATAATTATAAATATATTATAAAAAAAATAATATAGTCAAAACAAATTTTAATTTTTTTATATTATTAAAATAATATATTTTAATATATTTATTATTAAATTAAATTATTAACATTAATTGATTTAATAACAAAACTTTAAAAAATTATATATTTAACATGCTCGACCATTTATTGACCGAACACACCTCACAAAATTCCGTGCAACTACTTTCCCTTCCATTGATCGAGCAAATACAGAAAATGGAGCATTTAGAGAATTTTTTTAAAAAATTGGAGTAGAATGAGAATTTTTTTTCAAATATAAGGTAGAACAGTTATAAAATCACCATGTAAACCAGATCCAAAGATGTATTATTTTGTCTTAGACACTACAGTACACTCATCTATATGTTGGTTTATGTGTATGATATCATCCTCACTAAAAACAACTCTCAACTTCTCACATTCATAGTTATCAGTCTGACTTCCAGTTTTTCTCAAAAAGAGATTGGTAATTTGAACTATTTCTTAAGCATTGAGGTGAAAGTTCAATCAAATGGGTATTTACGTTTTTCTTAAGACAAACTAGCGAAATACGCGTGTCTTCACACTGGTATTCGTCGGTGTGGCGCATTTGTTTATATTTAGAAATTTGTCAAAAAATAGAATTAATAAAAATTAGTAAATATAAAAAATATAATTTACATTTTGTTCTGGCCTGGGCCCCGGTCCGGCCACACGGGCCCAGCCCAATAGCGTTTCACAAAGCCCAACCCAGCTTGGACCATAACGTCGGGCACAGGTCCCCGACGAGCAGGATAGGTCTCCCCGCGAGAAGGTCTTACCCCAACCCCGTCGGGCAGGAGGATGCCCGTCGGTCAAATATTGTCCTGCCGGGCAGAACCTTCTCCCTCCCCGGGCAGGGTATGTTCCCTGGTCGGGCAGAACAACGTGTCCTTCACACATTCTCCACGTGCTCCCCTACGTGGGGACACGTCATCCACCAACTGTCCACCTCCGAAAGAGCGGGTCAACCCACTTTCCAGAGTCCACAGAGCAGTTGAACTAGGGCGAAGACCACATTCCGGTCTTCACTACGCCACGTAAGCCCTAGTAGTCATTAGGGTTGGGCCTGGTCATCCAACCCATCTCAAGTGACCGTTGGCCCAGCGCTGGGGTCTCTCTATAAATACCCTCTTTCACAAGAGGGTCAGGTAATTCACTTCTTACCCCATTTCTGTACTTTGCTCTCACTCTGCCCAATTCCTTACTTTGGCATCGAAGTGTCTTGCAGGTACATCCCCCTTCTCCTCCTCATCACCGGTGAACAGGTAGCAGTCCAACAGAGTGTGGCCAGCCCGTGATCCCCTTCTGATCAGGTCAGATCATATTTTAAAAAAATAAAATCAATACCCACAAACACTAGTTGATATTTTTTGCGAGATATCCATAAAAAACGTAATTAAGTAACAAAATTTTAAATAATAAACGATTTTTGAAAATAAATTTGAAATTTCAAGTATTAATATTTCACTCATTTCTAGAATAAAATATTAAATTTTACAATATTTTTAATAAATATTTAATACATAACAAAATGTATTTAATGATATTTATACAATAAGTATGAACGATGCATTTAAAAAAGATTAAAAAATTGAGTTTAATCCATTTTAAAAAATAATCAAACTCAAAAATTAATTATACACCTTTAAAATTATTTTGATTATTTTAAAATAAAAATTAAATATATATATATATATATATATATATATATATATATATATATATATATATATATATATATATATATATATATATATATATATATATATATATATATATATATATATATATATATATATATATATATATATATATATATATATATATATATATATATATATATATATTTATCATCAATCACATTTTTTATACCATGTGTCATAGTTCAAATTAAGTTTGATAGTCTGACGGAATATACGTGTCTTCGTACGGATACCTGTCGGTGACGCGCATTTATTTGCATTTAAAATTTGAAAAAAATAATAAGATTAATAAAAATTAATAAATATTAAAAATATAATTTATATTTAAAAAATCAAATACACACGTACTATTTTTTTTAATTTTTTTATTTTTTATATTTACCCGTATTACATTTGTTCTCGGGGAGAAGTAGAAAAATAGAATTAAAAATAGAATCAAAGTAATGTTATTGGGGAGAGAAGTAGAAAAAGTTAGATTACTTGAAAAAGGAACATAGAAATTTAAGTTCTCAACATTTAGAATATTTTGGATAAGAAAAGAAAGAAAAATCAAAGAAAAAATATATAAGAAATATTCAATAATGTCTTCTTTAACACAACAAATTACCATTACGGATAACTCTTAATCCACAATCACCAACATTAACTTTCTTCCGATTCACATTCTTTTCCAACATAACAATGACGCTTCAGTGAATCGCATTAAATCAATGGGATATGTATAATGTGGTAGAATAGTTTAAAATTAAAACACATATAACTTTTTTTTATCTTTTCCAATCCAAATCGGCATGCTAAATAAAAAAAATAATGGTAAACTTACACAACTGCAAAACATAACAAAAGAAACGTGTTGAGAAAATAGATTGTTTTGTAATAAAGATTTTTTCTAGTATGAGTGAAAATAAAGAATGAAACAGAGATCAATTAATATCTTCAAAATAAAGTGTTTGTGATTATGTAAAAAATGAATATTAGGTTTAAAGAAATGAAGGTTGTTTTAAAAATATGCATACTACATACCACGGGTAAAATCCGCCCCGCCCCATCCTCGGTCTATTTTAAAAGTGAGTTAGGCGAAACGGGACAAATTAAGGCACTGAGCCGAAAACTTCGCCCCGACCCGTCAAAAATGGTGGGTTAAACAGGCGGATCTGACGGGCCCAACCCGTTTTGCCACCCCTAAATAGTAGTATATCAAAATTAAATTTAAAAAGTTGACTACTATATTAAATAAAAAAATTAATTATTATTAATAGTTATCATTATAAAATATCATTTTTTGTTAAATTAAATCATTACAAAATACATGCATATTAAAATAGTATAAAATGAGTCAATTAATAATAAATGCTAAAATTATGTTGTAAATAATAAAAAATTTAATTGTACTATATTACATACAATAGAGATTTTTTTTAATATAACATGATTATTCAAAATAATTTTCAAATAAACAATTAATTCAAAAAACTGACAAAAGTGACTGAGTTTGTATGAGGATTCGCCATATGAAATGGTTACTCAAGTCTCTCAGATCTGATTCGCCATTTTATATGGCGCATGGGTTCAATTGAGTGCCCTAAAATCCTACAATGAGTCGCCATATGGGATGGCGCATCTCATGTAGGGTTTTTTGTTTTTGTTTTTTTGTTTTAAAATTTTTTATATTTGTTTAAAAACCCTTATAAAAATATTTTTTATATTTTTTATATTTGTTATATTTTTTTTTATATTTTGAAAAATATAATTCTAATATTTTTTTATTTTTTTATTTTTTTATTTTATGATATTTGTTATATTTTATCACCTTTAATTAATATTTAGTTTTTGTCATGTTTAATTAAAATAATAATAAAATTTGTTATTTTTAATAATTAAAAAAATATAAATACAAGAAATAATAATTTATAATATAATATAAGTTACAACAGATGAAAAAAAGAAAATTAATGGCCGACTCTATCTAAACGACCATCTGTATCACATTTGAGAGGATGCGCGCGACGTCGAGGTCTACCACGAGGTTGTTGAGGTGTATATGGTCTTTACGTATTTACTTGTGGAAGAAGTATTTGTTGAGATGGCCCTGACGTATCAGATAAATTTTGAAGCATTTGACCCCAAAAGTCGGGATGGCCGCTGCCAACGGCGCTTCTGTAATTAAGTTCAATGCCAATGTTTTCGTAGTTTTGTCTGGGAGGTTGGGTGTGGTGTGCATGGTATGGTTGTCTGAATTGGTACATCGAATCGGTTTGGAAACGATGTATTGGTTGTTGTGGGGTTTGGTAGTCAAAAAGTGGATATGTATTTTGTTGGTAGGAAGATTGATTGTCTGGTGTGGAGTCAAAAGAATTATATGGGCTATAGGTGGATGGGTAGGGTCAAAAGATGTATCAGGGTTGTATGAAGAAGTGACGTCAGTTTCAGAAGGATGGATGTAGGGGTAAGGCTCTTGTTGTTGTGATTGGGTTGGTGGCATGTATGGGTTGCGGTTTTGGAAGATTGATTGGGTGGGCATAGTTGGATTTTGGGTATAACATGGTGTTTGATGTTGGGCATTGGGTTGCTGCTGTGGATTCGAGGAAGACGCACGTTGCCTTGGGTCAATCAAACATGTCGGCTCAGACACAAATGGTTGTGAGGTTGTAACCAACCTAAACCAAATCATATATTGATAACTTGGTCTAGCCTCTTCCATAATAGGGTCGATTAAGATGTGTTGATGTCGGTTCTTTCAATGCAGACACATCTCTTTCGCAAAGTCCTTCCAATGATTTACACTCCATTGTGTATCCACCCTTAGCTGATGCCAGTGTCCCAATGACGTTGGAGCATCTGGAATATCCTAATGCATTCCGAACTGTAGTTTCACCTGGTCACTTTGGTGCATCTCCACTATAGTGAACCGAATGATAGGTGTTTTAGATGTCCACACGGCAGCATCATTGGCGTTGGGCTGGTGGTCGAGACCTTCGTACGGCATCCAGACAAACTACATTAACAATATATGTAATGAGAAATACAAGTATGTGTTTATCAATTAGACAAAGTAATAGTAGATAAATTACATCATCTGGCCCAATTTGTTCAACAAGGTTGCGGTACACGATTATGGAGTTCCTGAGACATCTTTTGTAATTCATTCGCAGAACAGACCATCTAAAAAAAAGAAACACAAATAAATTAGTTACTAAGAAACATTGCATAAATAATTAAGTTACAAATAAACATTGTTTGTATACTCGTATTGAAAATAAACTTACTTGTTAGCGTATGGGAATGTGAATGGATTACGGTTGATTGGAGAAAGTGTTGGCATCATAGACCAACCCCACGCTTGAAGGAGATAAGTGCAGCCATAAAAAGTACAATAACTTTTTTTGCATTTTTACATAATGCACTATATAGATGGGTGAGGGCAGCTGGACCCCAACTATATATGCACACTTTATTAATGTTATGCAACAACGGTAAATAGATAATATTTACAGTATTTCCAGTACTTTCTGGAAATAAAAAAATGGCCAAACAATATCATAATATAGCACCGAGTTTTAAGTATCTTCTCATACTCGGTGGATTCCTCATTTAACACGATACTATTGTAGTGTTGTCTGAGGTATTTCAAATTAATACCTTGCCCCCTCGGTCGACCCTCACGTTGTGGCTGAGGTGTGTCGACACATAGAGGGGCGCCCAGTAAATCTTCGCAAAGTTGGTCATTAACACCAACTTTACCGTTGACGGCCTTACCGTTGAAGTGTAGGCCATGTAACATGTATACATCCTGTCAAGTTACGGTACACTCACCGAAAGGTAGGTGAAATGTGTATGTTTTTGGTCTCCAGCGTTCTAACAATGCTAGAATAAAATTGGGATCCAGTGAGTACGATTTTATTTTGATCAAATCACCGAACCCACATGCTTCTAGGCATCCTTCTATTAAAGGGTCGTGTGGTATATAGTCATGCACACGACAACGAAACCTTGATACATCCTGCGAAAGAATATAAATGCCATTAGGTTTAAAGGAAAATTAAACTTTGTAAAGATCGATAACAAAAATAAAAATACTTACAAACTCTGTGATATTCTCAATTGTGCCTCTGTGATTATTGCCCATTGTGAGTAGAGACATTATGGGTTAAGTTTGCTGAGTGAAGTTGGATGAGTGACAAGAAGATTTTGTAGAACGTATGAGGGGTAGAGTTGGTAATGGGATGAGAAGAGTTTGTTCCTTGATGAATATGTATTTATAATGGTCAAATGTGATGAGAGGAGTCACATGAAAATACATGTTGAAGTGTGCAAGTTTCTAAGTGCAGGAGTCACATGAAAATGCATGCTGAAGTGTGCAAGTTTCTAAGTGCATGAGTCACATGAAAATGCATGTTGTGGTGTTTTCATTCATGCAGAGTGTTGGCCTGCTTCGGTAATAATGTAGGCATGTGAGTACTACATCTATCAATGCATGCTGAAACATGATGACAATGGTTTAGGGAAGCATGCAAGTGTGGTCTTGTCATGCATGTGAAGTAAAAAACATTAGTGTAGTGTTGTCACGCATGCAAAGTGTTGTGAAAATATATGTTCTGCTAGAGTGTAGTGTTGTCAAGCATGCATGCTGAATTTTTATAACATGGGTGAAGGGAGGCGTGCAAGTGTAGTCTTGTCTCACAAGATTCTTGGTCATTGGAATGCAGAGAATCTTACAGTCATTGATTGATAGAGTGTAGTCTTAAAGATATTTATTTTTTCCTTTATTACAAAGTAATGATCATAATTATGCAGTGTATAGTGTAGTCGTGGAGATATGAAGATGTAGTCTTACAAGTATGAAGCATCCTGCGAGACTAATACTGTAGCCATATATATATATATATATATATATATATATATATATATATATTTATTAGTAATAATCTTGTAGGCATGCATAGAATCAGAGTGTAGACGGTAGGCATGCAGAGTGCAGATGGTAGGCATGCAGAATGCAGACGGTAGGCATGCAGAGTGTAGCCATGCAGAGAATCGTGTAGGCATGCATAGAATCAGAGTGTAGACGGTAGGCATGTAAAGTGCAGACAGTAGGCATGTAGAATGCAGACGGTAGGCATGCATAGAATCAGAGTGTAGTCGGTAGGCATGCAGAATGCAGAAGCTAGGCATGCGGAGTGCAGAGGGTAGCCATACAGAGAATCTTGTAGGCACACAGGGTTTAGTCTTGTCATGCAGAGAACCTTGTAGGCATGCAGGGTTTAGTCTTGTCATGCAGAGAACCTTGTAGGCACGCAGGGTTTAGTCTTGTCGTGCAAAGAACCTTGTATGCACGCAGAGTGTAGTCTTGTAGGCACGCAGAGACATGTGATGAATGCAGATATAATGATAAAAAAAAACAACATTTTATTGCTATTAATACAATAGAGATAGTTGATTTATTATCATATCAATTAGTAAAACAATCCCTTCAAACACAAGTTTACTAACATTTTAGTTATGGATCAAACACCATAATACATGATCAATGCACATTTAAATGATGAGGTTTTTGAATGTAACTTAGCCAATTTCAATTTTCGAAATACTGATGTTACTAGATTTTTGATTGACAGAAGATCAAATTTTTTACACTTGAAGTCGAGATTAGAAAATAAATTACAATGTGGTCCAGCTGGCCAAATAATCTACAAGAATCTTGTGTTCTTTGGCGGACACGATCAATGCAAAATTTTCCATTTAAAGATTCGAGACGATGAAGATGTGTGTAGCATGTTCCGCAATCATGAGTATTCCGGTTTCTCAAATATTGTGTTATATGTTACGTTACAACAACAACAACTGTCTCAAAACTTGATTCTTCTCAAGTTTTTACAAATCTGATGAGGAACACGCTGAAGTTGATGCCATTGATGATGAAGAAGAAGCAACTGAAGTCATTGTTGACGACATGGTAAACAAAGAGGAAGAGGGGGTTCCACTCAGTCATGTTTATTGCCCACCTCAACATATGAAAAGTATCGACTTAGGTGACGATGAACCCTCAACAGATATTTTTTACAACCCTAACTACGCAACAAAAGGACTATTAAAAGAGGGCGACAACTTTCGTATAAAAGAAGACTATGTCCGAGCAATTAAACAATATCACATTGACTTAT
This sequence comes from Lathyrus sativus, assembly GCA_963859935.3. Lineage (NCBI taxonomy): Eukaryota > Viridiplantae > Streptophyta > Magnoliopsida > Fabales > Fabaceae > Lathyrus > Lathyrus sativus. The sequence goes on along the minus strand of OZ012738.1, from coordinate 98,729,017 downwards.
CAGTAGATTATAGAGTCGATCAAACAAATCCGACTCTGTATAAGATTTATTTCTGTAACGAGGAGTGTCCGTTCCGATTAACAGCGTCTTTCCAGAAGAGAAGTGATTCATGGAAGATAGGGTCAATGGGTCCAGCCCACACTTGTATAATCATGAATCCGATGCAGGACCATCGCAAGCTCAGCTCTCAATTGATTTACAATGAGATTCTATCGGTCATTAGCGACAATCCTTCTTTGAAGGTGGGTACCATAATTTCACATATGGTTCAAAGTTACAATTACACTTCTTCGTACCGGAAATCATGGATAGCTAGGACTAAAGCGGTTGAAAGGGTGTTTGGAAATTGAGAGGAGTCTTACAAAGAACTTCCAAAATTCTTGGTGGCTCTTAAAAAATATTCTCCAAGGACTGTTGCCATATTGAAGACAATGTCGGTGTATACACCAGACAGGACTTGTGTTAGTGGAAATGACATTTTTCACATAATCTTCTGGGCGTTTGAACCATGTATCAAAGGCTTTGCTTATTGTAAACCTATGATTCAAGTTGATGGGATATGGTTATACGGGAAATATAAGGGCACACCACTCATGATTGTGGCACAGGACAGGAACAACAACATTTTTATAATAGCCTTCGCTCTAGTTGAAGGGGAGACTGCTGGGGGTTGGAATTTTTTCCTAAAAAATCCCCGCTTTTATGTTTCTCCCTAACCTAACTTATGTTTGATCTCTGGTAGACTCCCATCAATCGAGAGTGCATACAAGAACCTTGATAACGATTAGCAGGATCCTCCCTCAACCCATGTGTATTGCATAAGACATATCGCCCAAAATTTCATGCGGGAAATCAAAGACAAAACACTAAGGTAGAAGGTTGTGAACGCAGGATATGCACTAGCAGAGCCCATATTCAAACACTACCGTGACGAGATTAGACTGGCAAACACATATGTATTAAGATGGATTGATAATACTGATAAAGAGAAATGGACAAGGGCATACGACAATGGGGTGCGATGGGGCCACATGAGAACTAACCTCGTTGAATCAACGAATTATGTTTTCAAGGGAATCTGAAACCTATCGATAACTACCTTGGTAAAGGCAACATATTTTAGGCTCGGGACACTCTTTGATGACAGATGTACAAAGTAGGGTTCAGTATTACAATCTGGTCAACTGTACAGTAATAGTTCAACAAAATTCATGAAAGACGAGGATGCCAAAGCCAACACACATGTGGTCACAATTTTTGACCGTAATAAAGGTTGGTTCAGTATTTCCGAGTCAATTGATCACAATGAAGGAAGGCCTAGGGGATATTGTCATACCCCAAATTTTACCCTCAGATGCTTTGATCTTTGCATAATCATTTTAGGTTTTTCATCTATGCATCATTAACCAATTCATATGGTAAGTTTTAAAGTTGTGAATAAAGCAACAAAAAAAAAACAATTGATGAAAAGTTAGAAATGCACATGGTAAGTGTTGAACCCACAACCTTTAGGTTACAAGTCAAAAACTCCACCAACTCAGCTAGCGCGCGCATGTGAAAAGTTTTGGAGAAAGAATGTTAAGTATCAAAGAATGAAATAAAATGCAAATAGCCAAAAGAGTTGATCCACACGGATCGAACTCAAGACATGGGGCTATGGGCCATTGAGGCACAACTTCATATTCCAAGAAAGTCACGATAATCCCAAAAGCAAAACCAAACCTGATGTGAAAGGTATTACACAAAAATGGCAAAATCCAATACAATACACAAAACAATAGGTTCCACTTCACACCTGCAAACCGTGTAGCTATCACCCTATCTTATCCAAATTCTCTCTACTCTAAACACTGCCAAATTCTATTGTACATCTGCTCATAATTACACCAAAATGAAACCTTTGCTAAGACCTACACTTTGAAAGTGATCCCTAGCATTGCAACAAGCCAAATCTTGTGCTGTAACATGAGATGAAAAGGACTAAACTTGGCAATTTTTTTTACCATAATCCTGCATTCCAAAATGAAAACAACAACACTACTGAAACTCTAAAAATACTGCTATAATCTGCACAGTACATACTCATCAACACAGTTCCTGCATTTGAGAGTGATAGAACAGGCTTACACATCAAAATAATCCTGCTTCACCCTGCATCAGTACCTTTCAAGAACCATTTGCACAACCTACACTCTAAAGGGACCCATCAATAGAGAAAATTTCATAATGGTTTTAAAAATAAGGAGAGTTAACAGAAACAAAGAAGAGGGGGAACTATAAAAAAATAGAAGCAGAAGCAAGATCACCAAAAATGCCTCAAAATTTGTCTAGAACAGTTTGTCTTCCAAAACCATTTCTACACCTTAAAACTCATTGGAAACCATCTGCACAATCGACAAATAAGGTGTGAGAGGTGTTCAAGATCTTAAACCAGTCAAAAACTTCATATCCTCAAAAGTCAACTTCCAACCAAACAAACTTTGACTTTTCATACAAAACTGAGTAATACTCTGCTCAGGCCTGTTTCAATGACTTCAATCCTCCAAACACTCTTTGTTTAAGGTGTACCAACTGTCTAGAACATCAATACCCTCTACATCACTTGTTCTGAGATCTGTCACAAAGTTCCCTCATTCACTTCAAGTGCAAGGAAACTGTGTTTTCATCAAGGCATTGGTTGAATATCAATTGGAGCTCATCAAGGTTTTCCCTACTGCGTAAGCTTTCTTGGAGGTCTACAAGAGGTTAGTAGTCAATACCTCATTTATGAGCTGTCACTTGACCTGTTTAGTAGCAGCTGTCTATCATGTGTGAATAAAGGTTGTTGGTTTAGTTCATGACAGACTGAAGGTTTAGATTTCATTGGTTTGTGCTTTGTTTCAACAAGTTATTAACTACCCTTATAAATCATGTTGGATCCTTGGCCTTGTACCTAAGCATGATGCATTAGGGTTGTTCTAGAGTTTGTGTTAGGGCTGGACCTGCTTAGCTTATAGTTCGCATTGAACTGGCATTTGATTTATTTGGTTAAGATTTTCTGTTAGAAGCATTGTTAGGTTTTCACCTTGTTTCATTTACTGTTGGAGCTATGATGGGAATCCATCAGTGGATGTTTGATTGGAACACTTGAAGCTAGCAGTCCATTGATGCCTTAAAGTTTTGTAGTTGTTGGTATCGGCAGGTTAGTCGGTGACCATTCATGTGTGTTAGGAATTCATAACCTGCTATAGATTGAGTTAAGAGATTTTATTGTTTCTATATTTCAACCAAAGCCTCCTTGACCATGTTCTTTGCATTTAAGGACTTTCAAGTTTTTGTGGTTACTGTTGATTGGAATTCATCAATGATGATTGAAATACCAAAGCCAAATAAATGTCAAATAACACAAAAAACTTTGGTCTGCTGTTGATTGTAAAGGATTTTAGTAGCAGGTTTGATGACTGCTTCTGTCCTGAGAAATTCATCTATGTTGGATTGATGTTACAATTTTGATTTGAGGTTCATATCTTTGTAAAAGCCATGTTAGTTGGAATTCAACATTGTTGAAATACCACTGCTTCATATGACAACTTAACATTGGATTGGCATGTTGGAGACTTTAAAGGCATGGTGCCTTGAACTATTGCTTGCTTTCTATTTCGGAAAATGATTAGAGCTTTAGTACCTTCAAGCTCTATCTTTGAGATCTTTGTAGTTGGTAAGTTTGAAGTTTAACTCATGACTTTCAACAATTTGGTTACTGTCATAGAATGGCTGGTTTAGTTAAATCAACTTGAGAATTTTTTTTTGCATATGTTCATAACTAGTTGTCAAGTTGTTAGTGAACATGGTGATGCATTAAACCTGCCATCTCACATTGATGTACTTAGAATTAGGACACTTTATGTGGACTGCACCATCCTTGATGTAGGCTTATTGATGACAGATTTTGCTAGAGCTTGTCTAGGCTTAGATGTGGTTTCCTTGTTGGATTTATGATTTGGTAACATTTTTTTTTGCCATATTGGATCATTTAAGTTTGCTCTGGCCATATTGGAAGTTATGAATGTGGTTTTTGGACTATTCTTGGAGGCTGAGTTTGGTCAACTCATGTCTGTTGCTTTTCTTTTGGAAGATATGTTTTGCTTGGACCTTCATCTAAGGAGGGTTGTAACCAGATTATTGCAGTTATGGCTGTTAGGTATAAGCTGTTCTAGTTTGTGATAGGACTATAGTATGCCTTAAGACTGCTAGTAGGATTTGTTCTAGGTAGGTTGGATTAGAGAGCTTAGAGGATGAGGACTCAGTAGGAGTTTTTAGCTTGTTTGAGTTTGTACTGTCACTGTTGGTTTGTTTTTACTCATGCTAGATTTTGATTTGGATGATCAAGTGTTGTTGCTGTCAAGAAACTTTACCATGTATGTTCAATTGCTACCAAAACCATTTTGCAACAGTATTGTCTCTTAGAGAGGTTCAAGTTAGTTTTGTTGGTTTTGAACTTTGTCAAGTTTGATGTTTGATGACTGTCATGAGGATTATGCTTTAGGACTGAAAGTGGTTGTTGTCAAGATTATTATGGATATGGAGTTTGTCAATTCATGAACATCACTGTTAGATCAATCCAGGACAGTTTAGTTGCAGCCTCTCATTTGAAAGTGTGTGTTTGTTTTGCCATGGCAACTTGTTAAAAAAAGTGTTAAATGCTTTGGTTCTGTAAGAACCTTTTTTGAGTTTGTCAATTCACACATACTGTCAGCATGCTTGATGCTTGTTTTGACAGCAGTGATTTTGTTTCCATTAAGGAGATGAATGGTCAGCACCATCGTGATCCTCAAGGAATTTCAAGTAGGATAGGCTTTTATTCCACTGAATTTGGTTGAGATTTGGAGAAGTTTGGATTGAAAACGCATTTTGGATGTTTTGTTTTGCTTGCATTGCATTGTTGCCCAGAAATTGGCTTTGTTTAAGTATTTGTATTAATGGGGTGGCATTAATACACGGATGTATCGCCACCCCAGTAGTTAAATGCAATGCCTTAAGTCACTTGCCATGCCTCTGATCCTTTGTTTGATCCCCGACGAGGACATGTTTTTTGCTCTTTTGTGATTTTTCCATATTTATTATTTCTTTTTTATTTTCCATTTGTTTTCAAATTTGTTTGATGGTTGGGATGGTCATGTTTTGAGCCTATGACCCCAAGGTCTTGGGTTCAAGCCTTGGGGGAGGCATTTCTTATTTTTTTAGCACTATTTTATTTAACTTCATTTAAATTTCAATTTACCATAACTTCTTTATTTTTAATCATTTTAAATTGATTTTTTTTGCTAATTTTTCATGTTAATGTGTATTTTCATATAATTTTCAAGTTGGTTCACCTTTAAAACTATTGACTATCACTATGAGGTTTTGAACTTTTTGTCTACTTTATTGAGGCACTGTTTGATGTTATCTTTTACCTTTAACCTTTTCCTAATCTTAGGATTAGAGTCGTCGTGCCCTATTTAGCGTCCCGCCGTGGACATCCTTATCCTTCATCCTAACCTTAGGATTAGAGTCGTCGTGCTCTATTTAGCGTCCTGTCGTGGACATCCTTATCCTTTATCCTAACCTTAGGATTGGAGTCGCCATACTCTATTTAGCGTCCCGCCGTAGACATCCTTATCCTTTATCCTAACCTTAGGATTATAGTCGTCGTGCTCTATTTAGCGTCCTGCCGTGGACATCCTTATCCTTTATCCTAACCTTAGGATTAGAGTCGTCGTGCTCTATTTAGCGTCTCGTCGTGAGCATCCTTTACCTTTTATCCTAACCTTAGGATTGGAGTTGTCGTGCTCTATTTAACGTCCCGCCGTGGACATCCTTTAACCTTTTATCCTAACTTTAGGATCTGAGTTGCCGTACTCATGTTAGCGTCCCGCCGTGGACATTCTCTACCATAACAATCTCAACGTAGATTCAGGAGTCGCCGCACTTCATGTAAGTACTTCCATATGAATGCTTACATCCCCCTGGAACCTTGACCACAATCAAGAGTTCCTCACCCCTAGTTAGGGGAACTACGGTTGCTCTGATTCCATTCTCGTCAGGATACATAGGCACGGGATGCGATGTCTTCGCGAACATACTTTGTACTTTATATCTTTACCCTTAGCACTTTCCCTTTAGCAAGCAAACTTTAGCAAACACAAATATTAACAAGAGGTTCCTGTAGAGTACTACAGATGTTTAGGATGTGAAATACCTACCCTAGGCATAACCAACCCCCGAACCTTTAGATATCTCTTTGCTTAGCTTTAAGCCTTGCTTTTTGCTTTGCATTTTTATAGATTTTTTTTCTTTAAACCTTTCCTTTTTGGATAAATTAAAGTCCGGTTGTGAATTTAAGAATTAAAGATTCAAGCTAATCAATAGCTTGGTATCACGATTCTCACCGCAACAGATATTACCGAGTGGAACTAGATAAAAGTTGGTATGACTGTGGAAAGTTTTAGGAATTTCGTATGCCTTGCTCCCATGTTATAGCAGCATGTTCAAAGGCGCGCCAGGACCCAACCAACTATCTTTCTGCTGTTCACCAAGTGATAAGTCTATGCAATGTCTACACATGTAGCTTTCAAAGGGTGGCAAAGGAGGACTATTGGCCTCCATACGAAGGCGAAATTGTTTGGCATAATGAATTGATGCGAAGAAAGAAAAATGGTCGCCCTAATAACAGGCACATCGAGCGGAGATGGATGCAGCAAACAAAATGGTCAGATTATGTAGTTCGTGTCGGCAACCAAGACACAATCGTACAAAATATCCCAATGTAGGATCAAGCGCAAGATCATAGTTTCTAATGTAACTGTATCCCTTTAAATCAATAGCAAATCTCATTCCATTTAAAGCATAGTTAAGCGATTACAATTAACAAGCAACATAAATTAAACAAACATAACTTAATATCACAACAACATTCCAAAAATAACAACAACAAACCCACATAAAACAAAATAATGCATCAAGTTGTCTAGGATATCACAACCATCAAGGTTATCTTCTTTGGTGTTAACATCATCACAAGGACACCATCATCATTTTCCACTTTTCTCCAATCACGAGTAACTTCATTTCTCCCTGACTCCTCAACCAACCTCTCAATTTCCTAATCTTTTCACCTACAACAATATCTCCTTCTAGCCAGCGATTCAGTTCCCTATGCAAATGCTCCAAAGTCTACGTGTTCCACAGTAGCACCTTCATCAGAGGCTTTGTTGCTGAAAAATAAACTAGGGCATTTCTTTTCATTAGAGGAAATGTTGCAAACGGTTCCTCCGATGATGACGACGACGATGAACGTTGATTTAGAAATGCAGACATTCTAGACTGAATTCAAAATTATGAAGACTTAAGTCTATTGGTAAAAATTGTTGTGAAAAACTATATGAGTGTGCAGTCTTATTTATAGAAAAATAAAATAGTACGGACCACATATGATATGTTTTAAATACCCTTACAAAATTTATTATTTTTCAGAATTATATTTTTTTCCAACAAATATCAAATATAAAAAATGAATAATGTAGGGTTTAAACAAATATAAAAAATTAAAAAATTAAAAAAATTAAAAATATCAAATATCAAGAATTATATTTATTATTTTTTAGAATTTATAATTTTTATAAGTTTTTTTAAACAAATATCAACAAAAAAAAAAAAAAATCCTACATGAGATACGTCATCCTATATGGCCACTAATTGTAGGATTTTAAGGCATTCAATTGAACTCATTCGTCATATAAAATGACGAATCAGGTTTGGAAGATTTGAGTAACTATTTCATATGACGAATCCTCATACAAATTCAATTACTTTCGTTATTTTTTTGAATTTGTTGTTTATTTAGAAATTATTTTAAATAAACATGTTATATTAAAGAAAAAAAATTCTACAATAGAAGTAAATAATTTGTAAAACATCAACCTAGTTATGAATAAAATAGTTGTTGCAACCGATTATGAAATTTAGTTTAAAAAAAATATAATTTAAACAATAATGATTTTAATATGATGACGTGTCAAAAAAAGGGATAAGTATCGTTATAGTATTTCTCATAATATAACTTAAATATAATGCTATATGGGTTAAAGTAAGACAGGTCTTAGTTGTAGACTGCACTCCATATTTTGGCATATTCTAAAATGAATTTTAAAAATTTTCAAATGTTGAAGATTGGATTTTTTAATTGTATAAATAAATATTAGTGACATAAATAAATATATTTTATGTAAATATTATTATAAATATTTATTTTGTGAGACACTCATATCATGTGTTCATTCTAGATATTGATGTGGTACGCACGCACCGGTATTTAAAATGTAATAAAAATATAAATAAGAAAAACAAAATTGTTTCACTGAAATAGTTTATCATTTTTTTAAAAAAAGACATATTTTTTAAAATAAAGTCAAAATTATTTTACATCAATAATATATATATATATTAATTTTTCATATATTATGTTTTATAAAATTGTATTTTAAATTAAAAATAATTTCAAATATATACAATCATTTAGTTTTATAAATATTATTTAATAATATAGTATTTAAAAATATTATTTTAATTGTATAAATAAATAATAATAAATTTGTTGTTTTAAAATTTCAATATTTGACCAGTATTAGTCATAATGACAATTTATGGTTTTAATATCTAATTCCATCTAGTTAAAGTAATATAACTGTTATAACTGATAGTTAAAATATTGAAATTTTTTAAAAAACTAATTACTTTCTTAGTATTGTGTTGAATGAAATTAATTGAAGTAAGACAAAACGAAACTAAAGTGAAATTAATAAAAATATATTTTTGTAGTAATAATTTATTATTGAATAGGTTTAATATGTAATATTTTTTATAACTGAAATCAATATATTATGTTAAGAAATATAAATAAACAAATATCTTCAGACCTTGTTGAAAACTTCAAGGAACATGCTTTTTATAATGTAAAGAAAGTACGCACTCTATTATAGGATTATGTAAGTATAGAGTATGCCTAAGAGATGGGGGGAGGGGGTGAATTAGGATTTTAGAACTTTTTCCGGTTTTTATGATTTCTTGAAATTTTACTGGTTTGTGTTCTTGGTTAAGAAAACAGTAGAAAGTAAAAGAACAGTGGACACCAAGATTTATAGTGGTTCCCCTCACAGTCCGAGAGTACTCCACTCCCCTTTCAACACGAAAGAGAGTTTTCACTATTTTTTAATAAAGTACAACCTATCACACCATCAACGGGTGAGGCCTACTATCAAACAATAAAACTAACAAGTGTACAAGAACAATCCTCTTGTAAACACTCACCCTTGTGTCCAACAATCCTGGATCACAAGTCAGAATACAAATACTTGTAATAATTTTGTTTTGTGAATAATAATATCAATCAAAATTGATCTTCTCCAAATGATCAAAATTCACTCTTATAATTTTCAACACAAGTGTTCAACAGATGAATATGAAATTTTTATGCAAATATGAACACTTAGAAAGGATTTTGAAAATTGTGAATTTGATTCTAAGAATATTTGAAAATGAATGTTGGAGGTGTTTTTCAAAATTGAAAAACTCAGAATTTATATGTGTAAACACACCTTTTCCAACAGGTATATTTGAGTATATTTCAAAATATGAACTGGTATAATTTTCAAACCATTTTTGAACTTGAAACAAAGTCATTTTTCAAAATACGTTCAGTGTTAATCGGTTAACCTATATGGTTAATCGGTTAACACTTGAACGTTATACCAAAATATTTAAAATTTGAAATGGTTAACCGGTTAACCTATATGGTTAATCGGTTAACACTGCTATTTTTTCAGAAAAATGCTTATAAAAATAGTGTTATACCAATTCTAATAGTTTAAGAAATTATGCTTATGCAATGATTAAATGACAAAGATGTTGAACACTTGTATATCAATTAAATTAATGAATTTTGATATACCATAACTTGTGTCCAAAACTTGAAAGTTGATCAGTCAAATGTTCATGAAGCTTTGAATGTTGATCACTTCCATTCCACTTGATCTTGGTCTTTTGAAAGCGTTTGCCTTTTTGCACAGATGAATTATTCTTGATCTTGATGTTGACGTCATCAAAACTTTGAGATGAAGCTTGCTTCTACAGTCTCCCCCTTTTTGATGATGACAACCAAAATGATCTTGTGCAATTTTTTGACGATGATTAGCAGTGATCTTGTTTTCTCCCCCTATGTCCATGAACTCCCCCTATCGAATACATAGGCAAAAATTCTGCACACATAGACATAAGAAAGCCAAAGCTTTTCTCCCCCTTTGTCATAAGCAAAAAGGAAGGAGCTTTCAAGAAAGAAAACTAGATAGACCAATAATGCAAGCAGTCACAATAAAATGGAAGCAAAGCATACTTAAATTAAAAGATAGCAATACTGCGAATATTGTACGAGTTACAAAGCCAAATTAAAACAGAGTTCAAACATAAATGAAAGCATAAACAACAAAAACTAGAAAACAATGCAATAAAAGACATTAACAGCAACATATTCTCTAAAGATCCTCATCCGCCATATCCTCCTCCTCTTCTTCCTCTTGTCCTTCATTTTTTTCATCAGATACAACAAAGTTGTCAGTGTTGGTGCGGTGAGAGGAAAGTACAAGGTTTCGGAGAGAAGCAATGGCCCAGGAGGTTTCTCTATGTTGAGTCATTATAGTTTGGTAAAGGAACTCATTTGTAATACCTCCTTCAGGTACGGGATAGGCTTGGTTAGCATTGACTCCTTCATCTGAATACTTATAAGTACCGTCAGTATCCTTAAAAATTCTAGTATTCTTGACAATTGTAATCTCGTTGATCTCATTGGTGGTTGATTTCATCTTGATGGTTGGTTCACGGTTAAGATCCAAAGTAGTTAGTTCCAAAATTATTGATACCAGCCTTGCATAAGGAAGACGGGTTGAAAGAGATAGTTGTTGTTGAAGGTGATACATGATGGTCAGAATCCAATTGACACGAATCTTGTTCTTGATGGCGAAAAGGAGTTGCATTTCCAGATCATTAATTTGGGCATGATTCGAATCCTTGGGAATCAGCACATAACAAATTATGTAATGAAGCATCTAATCAGAAACGGTAAGATTCTTTGCATATCACAACAGACGAGCAGTGCGTTGGATGGCGATAATCATCTCCTTTGGAAATCTGCATATCTGATAGTAGAACTCCATCTTGTCGTAGTTTGACCACGGCCCTTCCACGTGCTTAACTCCCTTTCTCAGAAAGTACCCAGATGATGGTATGTTCAACATTGCAGCAACATCAGACAGATTTTCTTCCACAACACAGTCTCTAACAATTGTTTTCATAATATGCTCATCATTTGCATTTATAAACACAGACAGTTTATGCAAAAAGGATTTGACAAGATCCGGATAGCAGTTTCCAGAATCCGACACAAATTTATCGATCCTCTGATATTTGAGCAAAGCAGGAAAATCAAAAGATGATGCTGGAAAAGCCTTAAGATTCACATACTTTACCGGGAGGATGGAACGAACTCGGACTTTGAAATCCATTATGCGCTTCTTGGTTGTTTCCATAGGGATATCTTCTTCATCAGATGCAGAATGATATTCTGGTACCTTTCCCTTGCCGCGATTTGATGCTGAAGCCATGGATGAAAGTTTGAGAGAATTGAGGTTGTGGGTTCTGAGGAAGTTAGGGTTTGAGAAGTTGTGGGGATGGTTATGAGGAGTTATCTAACTTTAGAGAGTGGGAGAGAGAAGTTAGGGTTTGAAGAGGGAAGTTCCACAAAAACTCTTTAAGAGGGGATATGATTTTGGATATGGATTTGGATTCTTAAGAGAATATGGACCATATAAAAAATGCATTTATGATATATAATATTTTCAAAATTTTAATTAATTTTCGTTTCTGATTTTTAGAAAATTTAACAGTGTTAATCGGTTAACCATATAGGTTAATCGGTTAACACATTAAAAAATTGAGTCAGAATTGAAAATTTAACAGTGTTAATCGGTTAACCCATATGGTTAATCGATTAACACACTCGAATTTTTGAAAAATACTTAAAAACAGACTGCATACACATGAAAACACAACACAGATAATGCATACACATATTAGAGAAAAGGTCAGATGTCACCTTCATCAAGAATCCCCAATTCTCGCCGAATTTTGTAGAATGGTTCTTTCGCCAAGGGTTTGGTGAAGATGTCGGTGAGTTGATTGTGCGTGTCGACGAAAGTAACATCTACATCTCCATTCAATACATGATCTCGAAGGAAGTGATGTCGGATATCTATATGTTTTGTTCTTGAATGCATGACCGGGTTCTTTGTAATATTGATGGCACTTGTATTATCACATCTAAGAGGAATGCAACCGAGATCTATACCGTAATCGAGGAGTTGTTGCTTGAGCCACAGAATTTGTGCACAGCAACTTCCTGCTGCAATATATTCCGCTTCGGCTGTACTGAGTGCCACACACACTTGCTTCTTGCAGGCCCATGACACTAATGCATTCCCGAGAATGTGACATGTACCGCTTGTGCTTTTTCTATCGGTCTTACATCCTGCATAGTTAGCGTCAGAGTAACCAACTAAAGAACAAATACTACCTTTAGGATACCATAATCCGACGTTCATTGTCCCTTTGAGATACTTTATGATTCTCTTTACGACTGTGAGATGCGATTCCTTCGGACTTGCTTGAAAGCTGCACACAAACAAACGCTAAACATAATGTCAGGACGGCTTGCCGTTAAATATAGTAATGAACCAATCATACCTCGATATTTTGTTATATCAACTGGAGTACCGAATTCATCTTGATCAACGTACGTTCCGGACCCCATAGGAGTGGACATTACCTTGCAACTATCCATATCGAATTTCTTCAACAATTCCTTGCAATACTTGGATTGGTTGAGGAAGATGCCATCCTTAGTTTGCTTGATTTGTAGTCCAAGAAAATAATTCAATTTTCCCATCATGGACATCTCGAACTCTCCTTGCATCATAAGTGAAAATTCTTCGCAAAGTTCTTTGTTTGTTGATCCGAAGATGATGTCGTCGACATAGACTTGAACCAATAAAGTGTTTCCTTTGATCTTCTTTATGAACAATGTCTTGTCAACCTTTCCTTTTGTAAATCCCTTCTCACATAAGAAATTACTAAGGCGGTCATACCATGCTCTTGGTGCTTATTTTAGTCCGTAGAGTGCCTTTTTCAGTTTGTAGACATGTGAGGGATTCTCGAAGTCTTCAAAACCCGGAGGCTGTTTGACGTAGACTTCCTCATTAATGTACCCATTCAGGAAAGCGCTTTTGACATCCATCTGGAACAACTGAAAATTCATAGAACAAGCGTAAGCAAGTAGTAATCTAATTGCTTCTAACCTTGCTACCGGAGCGAACGTTTCATCAAAATCAATTCCTTCCTCCTGGTTGTAACCTTGTGCGACCAATCTTGCTTCGTTACGAACTACGATCCCATTCTCGTCAAGTTTGTTCTTGAACACCCATCTTGTTCCTATGATGTGCTTATGGTCTGGTCTTGGTACAAGACTCCAAACTTGATTCCTTTCGAATTGATTGAGTTCTTCTTGCATCGCTACAATCCATTGGTCGTCGCCTAAGGCTTCATCAATCTTGGTTGGTTCAATTTCAGACACAAAAGCCATGTTGAGACAAGCATCCTTTAGATTAATTCGACTTGCAACGCCTTGGCTAATATCACTAATAACTTTATCTATCGGGTGATCTCTATGCGTTCTCCATTCCTTCGGAAGATCTTGATGTTCTTCAATGATTTGAGTGACATCTTCTTGTGGTATTTCTTGATTCTTTGAAATCTCTTCTTGTTGTTGTGGAGAACCTACTATATCATCATCATCATTCATAATAATATTATCCTCTTTCGAGGGGTTAGTCTCATCAAACGAAACATGAATGGATTCTTCAATAGTAAGTGTTCTCTTATTAAAAATTCTAAATGCTTTACTATAAAGAGAGTAACCAAGAAATATATCTTCGTCGGATTTCTCATCAAACTTACCGATATTATCTTTGTTGTTGTTGAGAACAAAGCATTTGCATCCGAATATATGAAAGAATGCTATATTTGGTTTTCTTCCCTTGAATAACTCATACGGAGTCTTTTTGAGGAGTGGTCGAATATTGACACGGTTGCTTACGAAGCATGCTGTACTAACTGCATCTGCCCAAAAATATTTAGGAAGATTTGCATAGCTGAGCATTGTCCTTGCAAGCTCTACCAGTGATCTATTCTTCCGTTCTACGACACTGTTTTGTTGAGGCGTCCTTGGTGCTGAAAAATTATGAGAAATTCCATACTCTTCGCAAAATTCTTCAAAGTTTGAATTTTGGAATTCTCCACCGTGATCGCTTCTTATAGAGGCTATGGTGAGTGATTTCTCATTCTGAATTTGCTTTGCATATTTCTTGAATGCTTTAAAAGCATCACTTTTCTGCACTAAAAACAATGTCCAAGTGTATCGAGAGAAATCATCAACAATAACTAAGGCATAGAAATTACCTCCGAAGCTTTTTGTCCTCGATGGACCGAAAAGATCCATATGCAACAATTGAAGTGGTCTTGATGTAGAAACCACTTGCTTGGATTTGAAAGTTGTCTTGGTCTGTTTTTCCTTTTGACATGCATCGCATAACTTATCTTTGATGAATTTTATCTTCGGAAGACCAACAACTAGATCATGCTTTATCAACTTGTTTAAATGCTCCATGTGAATGTGAGCAAATCTTTTATGCCAAAGCCATGCCCCGTTGTTGTTCGCCATAAGACACTTACCTTCAAGGAAGAGTCATCAAAAGAGATCATAAAAATGTTATTATATCTTTTACCTTTTAGCAAAATGTCATGAGTGACTTCATGTTCTATCAAGCATTCCTCCTTTGTGAAGTTGATTCGGAACCCTTTGTCACACAATTGACTTATGCTAAGTAGGTTGTGTTTAAGGCCTTCCACATAAAGAACGTCTTCGATGATTGTACATGGAGGTGCACCAATGGTTCCAACTCCAAGAATTTTTCCCTTATTATCATCACCATAAGTGACGTATCCTTTGGCCTTTAATGATAGACTTGAAAATTTGTTTATGTCTCCCGTCATATGCTTCGAGCAACCACTATCAAGATACCATTGATTTGTGGTTGTCTTCAAGCATACCTACAAAACAAAATTAGGTAGTGTTAGGTACCCAAATTGCTTTGGGTCCTTGATAGTTAGTACCCTTTTCAACCCACACATAATGCCCCTTTGCAACACCAATATTACGTACATAGCAGGCATTAGGTGTGTGCCCTTTAATTCCACAGTAAAAACACGTAGGTTGAAAATGACTTCTATACCTAGGAATATAATTCTTTTTCTTATCAATTCTTTTCTTGTTATGATTTTGATGCTGAATTTTAGAAGTGCTTGTCTCTTCTTTAACAATTTATTCACTTGCTCTTACGAAAATGGTCTTATTGGTGCTTGGTTTTGAAAATTTAGAATATCCCAATCCACTTTTATCATTAGGATACCTTTGATGTTTAAGAATTTCTTCCAAGCCAATTTGACCTTTTTCGTATCTTTCTAAAACTCTTTTAAGTTGAACAATTTGAAAAGACAAAGACTCACAATTCTTACATACAAGACTTTGTTTTTCATCCATCACTTTTTGCTTTTCATCTTCAATATTTTTCAAGAAGGCAGAATTTTGTTTTTCTAAAAGTAAAATTATTTTCTTTTGTGATGAGATGTCTTTATACAAAGTCTTGCACTCTTTTAGAAGTTCATCTATAACTTCTTGTGCATCATTATCATAGACAGTGAAATTACTACTAACCTCATTTTCGTCATCGAAATGGTGAAAGGCCATTAAAGCCATATTTGCGCATTCATCGCTATCTGATTCCGATGATGAACTCACTTCGTTGTCGTCCCATGCGACATAAGCCTTCTTCGTTTTGAAATCCTTCTTGCCTTTGAATTTTCCTTTATTTGCGAGTTTCGGGCAATCTGGCTTTATGTGAACTTGTTTCCCACATTCGTAACATGTAATTTCTTGGTTTGATGTGGGTGCCTCCTTTTTCCTGAAATGTCTATTTTTTTAGAAAAAGAAGAAATTTTATTATTATTAAAAAACTTACCAAGCTTCTTTACTAGAAGCATGAAATTTTCGTCTTCGGAAGATTCGTCATTTTTATCATCCCTTGTGTCAATCTTCAAGGCAATTCCTTTGGACTTCTTGTCTTGACTTTCATGTTTCTCAAGCCTTCCAAGTTCCAGTTCATGCTCTTGAAGTTTCCCGAATAAGGAAGCGGATGTCATTGTTGAAAGACTTTTCTTTTCCGAAATGGCGGTCACCTTCGGTTGCCATTCTCTTGTCAAGGATCTTAAGACTTTTAAGTTGAGATCATCATTGGTGAAGGTCTTCCCGAGAGCAATCAGATGATTTGTTAGATGAACGAACCTTTTTTGCAAGGCAACAATAGATTCACCGGGCTGCATACGGAACATCTCATATTCTTGACTTAACGTGTTAAGTCTTGATCTTTTTACTTCTGCTGTTACTTCATGCGTTTCTACCAAGGTATCCCAAATCTGTTTTGCCGGTTGACACTGTGATATGCGAAAGAATTCATCCATACTGAGAGCACTTTGAAGTATGTTGATTGCTTTCTTCTCATTCAAGATTCTCTTCTTGTCATCTTCATCATATGAGGATTTAATCTTTGGGGTTCCAACACCATTTACCACACTTGTAGGAACATGTGGACCAGTTTCTACGGTTTCCCATATACCATCTCCTTGAGCCTCAAGATGTGCCTTCATACGAATTTTCCAAAAGTCGAAGTATTCTCCAGAAAAGAGTGGTGGCTTATTACTACTTCCACCATCTTTGAAAACTGGGTTAGTACTAGCGGAAGCCATTAGGATCGATAGGAACAGGTTACCTTAACATGCTCTGATGCCAATTGTAAGTACAAAGTATGCCTAAGAGGGGGGGGGGGGGGTGAATTAGGACTTTAGAACTTTTTCCGGTTTTTATGATTTCTTGAAATTTTACTGGTTTGTGTTCTTGGTTATGAAAGCAGTAGAAAGTAAAAGAACAGTGGACACCAAGATTTATAGTGGTTCCCCTCACAGTCCGAGAGTACTCCACTCCCCTTTCAACACGAAAGAGAGTTTTCACTATTTTTTAATAAAGTACAACCTATCACACCATCAACCGGTGATGCCTACTATCAAACAATAAAACTAACAAGTGTACAAGAACAATCCTCTTGTAAACACTCACCCTTGTGTCCAACAATCCTGGATCACAAGTCAGAATACAAATACTTGTAATGATTTTGTTTTGTGAATAATAATATCAATCAAAATTGATCTTCTCCAAATGATCAAAATTCACTCTTATAATTTTCAACACAAGTGTTCAACAGATGAATATGAAATTTTTATGCAAATATGAACACTTAGAAAGGATTTTGAAAATGGTGAATTTGATTCTAAGAATATTTGAAAATGAATGTTGGAGGTGTTTTTCAAAATTGAAAAACTCAGAATTTATATGTGTAAACACACCTTTTCCAACAGGTATATTTGAGTATATTTCAAAATATGAACTGGTATAATTTTCAAACCATTTTTGAACTTGAAACAAAGCCATTTTTCAAAATACATTCAGTGTTAATCGGTTAATCTATATGGTTAATCGGTTAACACTTGAACGTTATACCAAAATATTTAAAATTTGAAATGGTTAACCGGTTAACCTATATGGTTAATCGGTTAACACTGCTATTTTTTCAGAAAAATGCTTATAAAAATAGTGTTATACCAATTCTAATAGTTTAAGAAATTATGCTTATGCAATGATTAAATGATAAAGATGTTGAACACTTGTATATCAATTAAATTAATGAATTTTGATATACCATAGCTTGTGTCCAAAACTTGAAAGTTGATCAGTCAAATGTTCATGAAGCTTTGAATGTTGGTCACTTTCATTCCACTTGATCTTGGTCTATTGAAAGCGTTTGCCTTTTTGCATAGATGAATTATTCTTGATCTTGATGTTGACGTCATCAAAACTTTGAGATGAAGTTTACTTCTACAAATTAATCTTTAACCATCCTCTCTTAAACTTTCCCTCGATAACATATATTTTTTTAACAACAGAATAATTCAAAAGTTAGAAAGACACGCAAGCCAATGCAACAATACTACTTTCTAGCAAATATGGTAAATCAGTTTTATTAGATTATCATAATTAAGAATAAGAATTAGCATATATAGTAAATAGTCTTTATACTATTCATTTATATTTAAAAGATTAAAAACGTATTTATACTTGCAGATCTTCCTATTTTTATAACATACTTATTTTTATCATTTAATTTTATTAAATTAAAAATAATTATTTAATATTGTTGATTATAATTATTTTAATGCAGTTTAAGTTAATTGTTGGTTATGCCAAAAATAAATACATACAAAAAAGAAAAAATTTAGGAAAGTTCAAAAAATTAGAAATTTTTTTAGCTTTTTTTAGGTATTTGATTTTTATACTTTTTTTATAATTAAAAAAATCAATCTTTTTAAGGTGTAAAATTATATATTAAAGAAGTTGTAATTATAATATTACATGTTGAAAAGAGATGAAAATATTTAACATCTGGCAGTGTAATTCATAAAGTGATAGAACTATATTAAAAATATCAATATACAATAACATACAACATAAAAAGTAAGTATTCAAAATTGATGAAAAATTTAAAATATTTAGTAGTTTTATATATCTATTTTTAGCTACATTCATATATAAGAAAATAAATATATAAAATGATAAAATTATTTTTTTATGGATAGTAATATAGTAAAAATCAATAATAATTTTATTTTTTAGGTATATTTTAATGAGATAAATTTAAAATGTAATTTTTTTCAGATGCACATTATTGATATTATTTAAATTTTGTTATTAATATTAAATTATTATAATCACTCATTAATATTAAATTTTATAGTTGCAGCAAGCAATATGATATACACTTAAAAGATTTTCATATTTTATATTATTTTTGTTGCGTAAGCAGAGAAAGGTTGAGTCTGCTGTAAAAATAAAAAAGACAGATTGTGATAAAATACCCAACAACTCTATACTAAACCCAGAGCATGTGCAATAAATGCAGCGATTTGACATGTGAAAAAATGATAAAGTAATAAGAAAGTTTGATAAAAAATCATTTTATAAAGTTTAGTGGATGTTTTGAGAAAATCAAATAAGTTTCATTACAATTTATGTATTTAGCTTCATTCCAATTACAACTTGAATTTTGCTATGTATGTATTGATGGAAAAACATAAAAAGTTAAGTGGAACTTTGCTAAATAACTAATATGTTTAATTCTATGTTTGAGCTATAATATATCTATTTTCACTATCAGTTTCATTTTGATATTACTACCTATAGTTCAATATATATGTGTCTGCATTAAACCACGGTTCATAAAGAGTTGTGTTATGTTGAGACAATTTTGACATCAAAGTTTTATTTAGAAATTATATGGTTTACAGAGTTTAAATACTATTTTATTAACTACGTTTATAATATGAGTAATGATTATACCTATATGTCACAGTTACCATCATATTTCTATTTTTAGTGCATGATTAATGAGTTCCATTTATTGATACCAATTAACCAAACATCTTATTATATTTATTAACCATATTTTAGATTATTATGCGAGTTTCTTTTTTCTAGCACACTATAAAAAAACAAATAAATAAATAAAATAAACATAACTTGATAGAAATTGAATAAAATATTTAATCATCAACACATTTATTAAGAAGGATGGAGAAGAAGGAGAATAAAAAATGAGAAAATAAACTTCTTTATATTGATTGAAATGGATAAAATCAAATCATATCTTACTCGTTAACCATACAATATTGCGACAAAACAAATTTTGAAAAATTTAATCATCAATTCAAAATATCATCTTAATTTTCTTCCATCTTCGAAACATTTTAGCTTTTGTATATTGTTATAGATCCATGATCCCCTTTGCATCATCATTTTGAGTCACTTTCCACACATCCCATAGCTTTCAATCCTTTTGGCCTTTACATCTAAAACCCAAAAATTATATAAAAAAACAAATAAAAAAAATTTTAAACCTTAAAACAATAAAACCCAACACCATTAACCATTTACTTTCTTGTTACACTTTTTCTCCCTAACTTCATATCTTTTTTGACACATATTAGTCATATCTTTCGCAGCCGATCGCAGAACCACCGTGTCTCCTATACACAAAATTTTCATTAAAAAATATAAATAATAGACCTAAAAATAACATAAATGAAAATAACATATCTTACATACTGAAATTCATACAAAAAAGCGACATTTTTCTTCTTACATATCTTACATACTGAAATTCATACAAAAAAGCGACATTTTTCTTCTTGAGGGAGTGAATCTAACAGAGCAAGTCTTTTAGCAGCTTAGAAGCTTTACACAACCAAGGACATCTTGGAGAGCCTCCTGGTTTTAAACAATAAAAATGACAATAACAATGAAAATAAATGGGTATGAACAAATTGATTTTTACCTGGTTCAACTTTGAGATCTGAAACGATGTTAAGCATGAAAAATCAAAACCTACAACCACAACAAAAAATATTAACATAAAAATAACAAATATGATCTAAAAGAAAGAAGAAGAGGGAGAAGAAGAAGAAGGAGAGAGAGAGAGAGAGAGAGAGAGAGAGAGAGAGAGAGAGAGAGAGAGAGAGAGAGAGAGAGAGAGAGAGAGAGAGAGAGAGAGAGAGAGAGAGAGAGAGAGAGAGAGAGAGAGAGAGAGAGAGAGAGAGAAAAGAGGGAGAGAGAGGGAGAGAGAGAGAGAGAGAGAGAGAGAGAGAGAGAGAGAGAGAGAGAGAGAGAGAAAGTTGTTTTAGACATTATGATGTGAAATTAGAAATAAAAGGTTAAAGAAGGGGGGAGTGAAAAAGTTAGATAAAGATTTTGAGAGATAAGATGTACTGAAAAGTTGAGATGTGATGGATGCAACAAATTTAAAAATAAGTGAAAAAGAAGTAATGAGGCATATGTGTAAGAGTGAACAATGAAGAAAAGAAGCAATGAAAGAAAGCTGCATGAGTGAAGCAAATGAGGCTGATGTGTCAACCACAGAAGCAATATACTTGTTGGGATTGTAAGATATAAGGGTATAAAGGGAATTTAAACAACACAATATTTTCTTATATGGTAGATATACTAGGGACATACTAGCAAAGACCCTCTACCCTCTCCAATGGTAGTTGGCCTCAAGCACTCTAAAGAATGGTCCAACACTCCTCTTAATTCCACCCAGTACAGGTCCATTGTGGGAGCTCTTCAATACATGCCATCATTACAAGACCTGACATATACTTCTCTGTCAACCAAGTCTGCCAATTTATGGCACATTCCAGCAAACAGTCAAGAGAATCCTTCATTAACTCAAAGGAACCATCCAACTTGGTCTTTTTGTCAAACATGTCTCATCTTTGGGGGTTTCTCTTTTGGTGACACACACTTGGAAATCCAAAAATATCCTTACATGTCTAAAGATATATCTCCGGATGCACTTAAAATCACACCAACAAAAATATTGCAAGTAAGACACCTCTATTTTGCCAAAAAATATATTCAAAGATGCACTTTCGTAAAATTAGATTATGACCATGCTAGATAATATAGATAATCTAGTTGATTGAATCAAAGTGGTGTTAGTATTGTATTTGTACTACATTATGTTTTTAGTTTTTATGTATTTCTTATCACAAATTTCTTACTTCATCTAATGTTTCTTAAAATTTTAAATTAAATGTAATATTGTGAAAAAATACAGCAATGTTTGGATAGCCGATACCTTCGTTTTTGTAGTTTTAGAAAACCCGTATTGGTATGCTATCGACATACCACCTTAGAATTAAGAGTGGTGATAAATAATATTATAGTAATTTTTGTGCAATTAGAAAGTGAATTGCTTTGTTCTGCTACAACTTACACAAAATTATGTGGGATTCAAGTGAACGGTGTAATTGTGAAAACTTCACTTAGGTCAAACCAGAGGTGAAATTGTTGTTCTCTACTTCCATTTTCTTGTGTATATATGTTAGTGTTAATTGTGAATGGTTGTCCTGAACTTAACATTTATCTCATCATGATGGCTTCCTGTGGAAGATAACTGTGTGGGTTTTAAATAAGAAGCATTAGCATTTCATATAAAATTAAATATATCACGGGTCTTCATAAATATGACAATATTTAATTTTAGTTTCTCAGAAAATTTTCTTTCAAACAATTGTCCTCGCAAACTTTTCTATCCTTAAAATTGGTCTTTCCCATTAGTTTCCATTGATGGAGGCTTACGTGACAATGTCAAATGTGTTTTTTTTACACTTATGATTTTTATTAAATTAATTATTTTTGTTTTATATTAGTTAAATTGTGAGGTTATAAATCTTCCCTAAATATTTAAATTCTCTTAGATATTTCATCAAACTGTTTCATAACATTCTTTCAAGGATTTTCCAATTGAATATTCTGTTAACCATGAAGTTTATTTTCTTCAACTGAAGTATGCATTACTTATAGAAAGTGGAATTTCATTTACAAACTT
Organism: Lathyrus sativus; assembly: GCA_963859935.3. Classification (NCBI taxonomy): domain Eukaryota; kingdom Viridiplantae; phylum Streptophyta; class Magnoliopsida; order Fabales; family Fabaceae; genus Lathyrus; species Lathyrus sativus. Next base: position 98,706,284 of record OZ012738.1, on the reverse strand, counting down.
TTTTCAATTCAATTCAATGAAAGACCTTTTTCAAAACAACCTTCTTTCTTTTCATAAGAGAAATGTTATAATTTATTCCTTAGTAACCAGACTAAAAACCTAGCACATCCGAACGAGCATCAAAATCAGCTGATGTAAAAAAACTTATGGGATAAGATTATAATCGTTCCCTAAAGTCAACCAACGAATACTTATTTTCTACCTATGAACTATGAAGCTGTGATTTTCTCATTGCATTATGAGAATGCATAGACACGAGGATTTGAATCCTTAGCAAACACATTAATTAAAAACTTATTTTTCCCTTAATTACAATCAATCGCAAGTAACCTCGAGATAACAACACCCATCTGTGCAAAGAACATTCAAAACGGTTCCTATCGAGTATAATGGGTGTTAATACCTTCCCATCGTATAACCGACTTCCTCACCTGTTTGTCTTTCCAAAGGGTTTTATTGATATTTTCCATTTCCATTGGAATAAATAAAACTCAGTAACGACTATGTAAAAATTATTTTTAGTCGCAAAGAAAACCCGACAACTTTTTGTTTGGATACTATGTTACGAGGCATATGTTAAATATTGTCTCCGAATGCACTATCAGTTTACGGGTTAAGGTATTAACTTTATCCATATACATGTAATTTATTTATATTTGTTAAGTTAATGTTTTTGTCGTTAACTTATCATAATTTAAATTTTATTAAAGTTATAGGTGTTTAGCATTGGGTCGGTGACCTCCTAAATTTTTATGAATCTCAATAATACTAGTTTTTATTGGTTGTTGTAAGCATTATATAGAGGTTTTGTCATTATAGGTTCAAATATGTATAGATTCTCTTTCTAGAGGTTTTCTTTATCCCAAATGTCATTATATGGTTATGTTTTCAAATATGTATGGGTTCTCTTGGTGTATCATTTTGAATATGTGCACATTTGGTTTTGTAAACAATGTAATTTGATATTCCATGTATATTTAGTTATGTTATGTATAAAATAAAATGTTATGATTATGTCACAAAATTTGAAGTTTTTGTGTAAAAATAAATACAGACCAACCAAATTGAAATTTAAAACAAATTATAAATGACAAATAAATATGCTATACCCCATTGGTATATATATATATATATATATATATATATATATATATATATATATATATATATATATATATATATATATATATATATATATATATATATATATATATATATATATATATATATATATATATATATATATATATATATATATATATATATATATATATATATATATATATATATATATATATATATATAACCGATGCAAATACATTCCTTTTCTCTTAATAATTCATAAAAATCGAACGGTATATGGTGCACATTTTATAGTTTTGAAAATAAACAATGTTGATGTTGAGGATCAAACCAATGACCTTTACAAGTGTCCCTTTAATGGAATAAAAAACGAGGGGTAAAGTGGCAAATTTTTATGATGCTCTTCAGTACACTCTTCTGGTGGCTGAACTGAAATTCTGGCATACAGATCTCAGATGTCCCAAGAGATGTCAAGACAATGATCTTTGTATAACTAAACAAGGACATAATAGAACAGAACAATCGGATATCTCAAAGTCATAACAAAGTAATGACAAATGTTTTAACATCTGTTGAAGCATGTCTTTAATAGTAAGAGAAAGAATTGAAACATTCATAACAAAATGATAAATAACGCCAAGATATCATAATCCAGTTTGGTGTACAACAACACCTGCATTTGGGTGCTATCAAGCCAGGAATGAACTCACTAGCAGTAGTATTAATTTAGAACAACCTCCAGTTTACAACTCCTCACTCAATCATTACCCAATGCAAATTCTACCTAGAAATCACCATCTAGATAAGAGAAACCCATCTCAATTCCTAAATCACCTCAGTGATATCTAACAGTCACAACCTCTGGTGACTGTATAAAACTGTTCAATTGAAAGACACCTCTTTCAATATAATATTCAGTCAAGACTCTTGACTAACAATCATACTTGAATTTTCTTAATAGCTTCATACAAGAACAATATACAATTCATTACCTACAGGTTTCTGAATGCGTAAAACCATGTCTACCATAATGTATCAACTGATACAAAGGGCGACTTACAATACAAGAAAGCCACACAACTCTCAAAACCCAAAAACCTTATTTTTACTATACAAAAGTCTTAACAAGGAATCCCCTGTTTGCTCTAGATCTTAGTCTTCCTTTTATAATCTTCAGTAGTCCATGGGTTTCGAAGTCTCTGTCCAATAATTCCTTGATCCATGCTCTAATTGCACCTTAAAATTTGGAACAGATATGCAACAAACCTGTTGTATCAAACCAAGATGTCGAGTTTTTAAGATATGACATCTTGTCTGACATGTTGTTCTTTATAAATTTCTTCATGTTAGAACATCTTGTTTAACATCATGTTTTACCAAAATTTGGTCAAATCTTATAGCCTTCAATCTCCCCCTTCTGACAAATTTTGGCTAAAACTCCTTTTGCACAATAAACCCAGGAAATAAAATAGAAGAAAAGTAGAAAATCCTGAGGTCATTTCAGCCGGCTTATGACGAGTCCAACAGAAAATAATTAACCTTCTGGAAGCTTTCATTCTTCCTGTACATTATACAACACCTGTTGTACGATGTGTATCCTGAACCCTGGTGTATATGAGGCAGAAGATACCAGACACTCCCCCTCAAAACCAGCCCCAATTTACCACCCTCAATTATCCAGATCAGGGCTAGGAGGAGCAGACCCCAATTTCGGATAACTCAGAATATAATATACAACTGTGTTCATGACTCAGATCACAAGACACAAAAAGAAGACTCAAGACAATATGAATTGAGTCACATATAGAATGTTAGAGCATCCTATCCAACATCATTGCAGAAAAATTGCAAGAGCAAACTCATACCCAACAAGAGATCAGTTATGTGTTGTAAGGTGCAACACACAAATGGATAGACACGCAATTTATCTCTCCCTTTTTAGCCAAAATTTGACAAAGGTGTCCAACACAGGTCCATACCCAAATGGTACTCACCCAAACCTGGACAAAAGCCATAAAAACTCGACACAACAAAAGAAACACAACCTGAGACAAAAGAAGCAAAGATCCCCATTTAAATACCCGAGCAGTTTCCTTAGGAATTAACGTTCCATTGATACGGTCGAAGGATAATTCAATGAAAGAGTAAATTGAGTAAGAAAACTTTAGCATAAATCGATGTGCATCGACCAACTAAGTTTTGATTGTTTATTCTTTAATGAGAACCGTCCAAATATTATGCATGTACCAAGGAAACATATTTTGCACGCCTTCTTAAAGTCACGTTTACACCGTCTAAGCCACGCCGTCCACATAGAGGCACAAGTCCTAAACAATGTCCTAACATCCAGTCAGTATTTGTTTACTCTCTCTTGAAACTTTTGAAGCATATAAACAATGTCTTCCAACGAACTCCAAGCATACTCCTTTCAGCAAGAAATAAAAGATCTTAACCAAGATGTCAAGACAGTATATGTGACATCTCCCATTTATGGACCTTATCCCAAACTGCAGAAAAAAATAAATTCTCCCAGACAATATCCAATCCTGTTTCTTAGATCTCTTCTAAGAAACATGAACATAGTTGAAATAATTCAAAAACCTTAACAAGTAAAGCTCACAAGTAGAAATCACTAAGTTAAAGAATCAACACATCAAGATGTTAGTACATTTAGTCTGACATCACAATTTCACCTGAATCACATGACACTTCCATGGATCACAATTCCAATAACCTATTGAATAGAGATAAAATAACACCATTTATATCTCCCCCCCTGAACACATCCACACACTGTACAAATCCATCTTGAACTTTACAGCCATAAATAACCTCGTTCTTTGAGAGAAATCCAATCAAACCTGGAATGCTCACTTCCTTGAAAGAGACATATACATTCTCTTAACTTCTTGACATCATCCGTACTTGGAAGACATCAAACCTCTTCACCATATGAAGAGAGATACATTCTCAACCTGCATCCTTCCCAAGGTTTGGCCTGAAGCAATATTTTCTATAAATACTTCCAACAAAGCCTTCCGTCTGCTCAGTATTCACACAGTCTTGACCATACTCCCCAAGGAATATATAATTCATTTATGATCCAACTGGTGAGTAACAACCTTAACATCGTGAATTTCAAATTATCTCCCATAGAAAAAATAACTTTCCTTTTAGGAGAGATAATCAACTGAGATGATGTTTCAAATATTATTTAAGACATCATCCTCAATCATAGGAACTAACTACTTTGGTTATGGAGTCAACATCCATAGGAGTAACTCTTTGCATGATAATCCACACACTTTCCATTGCAAGGAACACGTGAGAGTTCTAATAGGTCACAACTGCAATAACTCATATACCAACATAGGAATAAGAATACCACAGAAAGAAATAAGCTCTCACAAGCCTCAGGAAGCTTCAACATAATGTTCATACATCTTGTCTAACAATACAAAGTCATCACCTATCCTTAAGCATCCAAATAGGAGATTCCCTATGAGCATCATACCATAAGCAGATTTCTCAGCATGATCTACTTCTCTTTTGCCCTTCAGTCCTCTATCCTTCAGAACTCCACCTTGAAAGATTATAATAACTTCATATAGAAATTTGGATCACTCATACCAAACAACTTAGATGAGACTCCAATAAGAAGATATGAATGCACCAACCAATCAACAACTCCCTTGGGCTTTTTTCATTGCATGATTCACAAAGGTTGAGATGGACTTTACCATTAGCCATACAAATGAATAACACATAAGCCTAAAGAGACCTACCTTTAACAAAACAAACAAGTTATGTGCATGAGCAATATGATGTTCATCATAATGTCAGGATGACATCAATGACTTGGCTTTCCAATTCATGAACCACACTGAGCTCCATCTTAGTCGATACAGTACAAAGGATTTATCCCTTTTAGCCTTCCACAATACCATCTCACATTAAGGACTTATCCACCATAATAGAACAAGAGTTCATAGACACGATGACACAATACTCCAAAAGAATCATCACCACCCGATCAGAGTCCACACATAACCTTAGATGATGTAGTCACAAGATAGACACAACTATTTGTAATATCACTCAGATCTAGCTTTGAAAGACCAGAAAAAGTATCCAAGATGTCAGAGTGAAAGTCCTAGACATTTTCTTTGACTTCAATATGCACAGAATCTAGTAGAGATGTCTTTACAGTCCTTCATTAAGAATTTGAACACAGACTCCTATAGAAGATACAAGAACATAGCTTATGCACCCCTAAATGCTTAGATCAGAAATAAACTAACCCAACAAATGTTCATCAAGATGACCATGAGTTAATCTTGACCTCCACCAGCACACACTCTTTTGCAGTGATGTTTCAAGATCTGGTGAACATCAGTTCCTTTTCCCATGAACAGGTAATTGGTTCTTGAGTACTTATAACGGTTTGAAGCTGCACCTTCAGGTGTGATAATTTTTGACATCACCAATAAAAAAGGATAATCAATTAAATACTTGATAAGGCCACAAATATCAATTGATTTTAAATCCCAATTCTGTATTCATCAGTCACAAAATGTCATAAGAGTCACATCCTTACTCAATCAACAACCTAAAGAGAAATCTTCAAGGCATAAATCTTCCTTAGAATACCATATTCTCTTCTGAATAAATTCAGCAATGCCTTTATGAGTGGACTTGAGAGAAAACTCAAGTATCTTGGGCTACTTTAAACGTGACATATAGTGCTTACCAAATCCATAAATCATGAATTAGATAAACAATACCTCAATTCAATCTTTTTCCTCTTGTTACCCTTCATGGTACCTGGTTGACATTATCTCCCAAGCAACACAGGGAGCTCTTTCAGAGGAAGCCAAATCACAATGCTCTCTCCTTTATATTACTCCTAGCTAGTGGCGGCATGAACATCTATAGAGGCTGACACCATCTTCAACAAGCTCCAGGTAAGATGCCAGAACATCTTATAAGGCACCGTGCATAACAATATCATCATTATTAGCAGCAGCGTAAAATCTTCACATAAGTATCAGTCAACCATCAGTAGTTGTCAGGCTGGATTCAAAAAGCCACCATCATAGCTTTCAATCCCCTTGAACACAATAATAATGGATGGTTTAATCATACAATCTCCTTCCTTGTTCAAAAGACCATAAAGTATCTTCCATGGTATCATCCTAAAACAGAACAAGATGCCTGCTCTGATACCAATTGAAATTCTGGTATGCAAATCTCAGATGTTCCAGGAGATGTCAAGACATTGATCTTTGCATAACTAAAAAAGGACATAACAGAACATGACAATATGATATTTGTCAAGATATGTATTTAATAGCAAGAGAAAGAACTGAAATATTCATAACAGAATGATAAATAATGCCAAGATATGATGACACAGTTTGGTGCACGACAACACTTACATCTGAGGGCTACTAAGCCAGGAATGAATTCACTATCAGTAGTATTAGTTTAGAGCTAAACAACCTCCGATTTACAACTCCTCACTTAATCCATACCCAGTGCAACTTCTACCTAGAAATCACCATCTAAATAAGAGAAACCCATCTCAATTCCTAAATCACCCCAGTGATATCTAACAGTTACAGCCTCTAGCGACTTTATCAAATTGTTCAATTGAAAGACACGTCTTTCAACATAATATTCAGTTGAGACTCTTGACTAACAATCATACTTGAATTTGCTTAATAGCTTCATCCAAGAACAATATACAATTCATTACCTACAGGTTTCTGAATGTGTGAAACTATGTCTACAACAATGTATCAACTGGTACAAAGGGTGACTTACAATACAAGAAAGCCACATGACTCTCAAAACCCTAAAACTTTATTTTTACTATACAAAAATCTTAATAAGGAATCCCCCGTTTGCTCTAGGTTTTAGTCTTCCTTTTAGAATCTTCAGCAGTCCATGGGCTTCGAAGTCTCTGTCCAATCATTCCTTGATCCATGCTCTAATTGCACCTTAAATCTTAGAACAAATTTGCAACAAACCTGTTGTATCAGACCAAGATGTCGAGTCCTCAAGATAGGACATCTTGTATCACATGTTGTTATTTACAAATTTTTTCATGTTATAACATCTTGTTCAACATCATGTTTTACCAAAAATTTGTCAAATCTTAGAGCCTTCATGAACCATCTCTTTACAATTTATGGTGTATTAAGGCTATTATTAGAGGTTTTAAGAGGGGTTCAGGTATTCGTATTAACTTCTTCAAGCATGGTTTGGTGGAGGTTAATGTTTATCATGATTTTTATTACTTTTGTGGGGACTTTCTCCATTGTGAGTTTACATCTCTTACGTTTAAATGTCCTGGCTTGCCTGTTGGGGTCAATCCTCGTCTTGAGTCTACTCGAGAGCCTTTGCTAATTTTGTTGGAAAAGAGACTCAATTATTTAAAGCATATATCTATTAACTTGAAGGGTAAAGTTGTTCTCCTTAATTAAGTGCTTAATGATATTCTTATTTTCTTCTTGTCCTTTTTGAAGAGTCCTGTTATGGTTTAGAAGAAGATATTGTCTTTACAAATCAATTTTCTCGAGGGGGGGGGGGGTGAAAAATAAAAATAAAATCCCTTGCATGAATTGGGATGATATGTGTAAACCAAAGAGAATAAGGGAATTGTGGGTGAGGGATCTCCAGTTGGTTAATTTGGCTCTATTGGAAAAGCGAAGATGAAGGTTGCCTGTAGGGGATTCAAGGCTTTGAGTGAATATTATGGTGATATCTTATCTCCTCTCCCAAAAAGGTAAGGATAGGGGTTTCCGTTCTTCTTCGTCCAGGTGGAAAGAGATATCTCTTATTGGGTTAAAAGAGAATTATATATCAATTTGGTTTTCTAAAGGTATTAATAGGAAAGTGGTATAAGGTTATCACACTTCCTTTTAGGAGGATCCATAGGTAGGGAACTCAACCCTCATGTTTAGGTTCCCTAATTTTTCCCTAATTATCTCCATAAAAAAGGAATGGTGTGCGAGATACAAGTAATTATTAATGAGACTCTAATATAGGACCTTAGATGGATAAAAGTCTTTTTCCTTAGAGATTTACATGTTCTTGAGGAGTTTCAAGCCTTTCTTATAGAATTTATCATTACTATGAACAAAAATAAGTGGATTTGGAAGCACTATTTAAATAGTTATTTTTTTAGTGGTATCTGCTAACATTGTCCAGCGAAAGAGTCTATCTTCTTATATGACCCCTCTTTTGCTTCAGAGTCATTTTCCCCCTTATTTAGCGTAAAAACCAAGATATTAGACAAGGGCCTAACTATAATTAGTTGATTGGTTATTTAAAGTTTATTATAAGTTGGTTAGTCAAAGTTCCATTTCTTTTAAACTTATTCTTGTTGGTCTTTACACTGTAAATATTGTTTCTTTCATTTCACGTGCCAAAAAAGTTGGACTATTATATCATCATCCCTTTTATTGTATTTGTTATAAAATTGCAGGATAAATTTTCCTTTAGAGACAACCTGTTTAAGAGAGGAGTCTTATCTGATATTAGTAGGCTTGTTTGTCCCTTCTGTGGGTTTATAGTTGAATCAAATTGTCACCTTTTTATTACTTGTGAGATCGTTTCCTTAGTGTGGCATAAAGTTCTTTGAGCATTTTTTAGTCTTTTCTTTCTTTTGGAGATAAGACTAAGTATATAAGCGATTACCTTATGATTTGACATGCAGTTATCTGGTATATTAGGAAAGTTTGTAATGATGTAATTTTTAATGGTGTCATAATAGTAGCGAAAGAAGTGGAAGAACAAAATATTTATTTGACTTGAAACTAATTTTTGGGTAAGGGAGGAGGTAACTTTTGCACATACACAATTTGACTTCATAATTTTATCCTCTACCTACACCTATAGCAGATCAAAGGTTTGTCTTTTTTTAGAGTGTAACGATGGACTTTCAATTCTTTTTGCTGAAATATAATCTGTTGATGATGGATTTAGTTGGTTGGAGATCTATATTACAAATATCGAAAGAATTCTTTAGTAGTTGTGATTGTATTTTTGTTTAATATTTTATTTTTAGTGTTTTTCTGTTTTTTTTACTTGTATCTTGTTTTTCCATTTCTAAATACTTATTGTATTTTGAGTAATGTTTTTGGGTTTCTTAATTTCTTTTTCAATATATTATATTTGCCATTAAAAAAGTTGCATGAATAGCAAATCAATGAATCAATAAATTCAAGCCATAATAAATTAAGCACCTTTAGAAAGAAACATATAAAAAACAAATAGAAATCAAATAAGAATTTAAATATGTAGTAGATGATACTTTCTCCCTTAAAAATGTCACTTAAACGAATTTATGAGTTAACATACATATTATTATTAATTATATTTATTTATTTTGAAAATTGTTTATACTTACCATAATAATCAAGCTTAATTCGAATCAAATGGTTCAATTGATTGAACTAAATTTTGTCTAATTCCTCAACTTGCAAGTCAACTGTATAATAGTACAAATAAATATTTTCTCTATTTTTTTATATAATTAATAGTACAATAGTATTAAAAAAATATTTTTTTAATAGTTCAATTGATTGAACTAGAACATCTATTATTATTATTATTATTATTATTATTTATTCGTAATTTTAAAAATATAATTTGATATTAATTATAAAATTATCAGTGATATATTTAGCAATTTGGCGCATATAAATAAATAAAATAAAATAAAAATAATACTAAAAGACAATTTTATTATTTATTATTTTGACATGTGTAACAAACTAAAAAAATCAGACATAAAAAAGAAGGGACAAAATATATTTCAACAAGACCACAATTATTTAACCTAAATTTTATTTTCACATTAAAAAAAACTAATTCTATATTTCTCGTTTTCATCCAATAACCATGATTAGACTTATGGTTTGTTTTAAGGTAAGAAAAAAAGTAAGCATAGTAGCGAAAAGACGAAAAGCCCAGTCAAAACATACAAAATCCCTCACATACCCCTTATCCACATCGGACTTACATTGGGCGGGAAAAACCTGTCGGGTATAACATATGTGGCGCCAAAACATAATCAACTTCTTTTAATAATAATAAAAAAACATTATTAAATAAATAAAAAATGTTTATTCCTCTTTTGTTTCGAGATTTCCCAGAGTTTCTCTGTTCTTGTTCTCTCTAGGGTTTCCTCAAATTTGCAAGGTTATTCCCCTTTCTCACCGCAATTCACCGACTTTCCTCTCAAATTAGGGTTTTCGTCTCACGATCTGAGTAAATTAGGGTTCTTTCATGAGTCTTCCAGCTGAAACGGATATGGAAGATACCAAACCCTCTGTTGTAATGGTCGACAATGGTGACCAAGCTCAGTTTCGGTTTGCTGAGTTTTCCAAGGTGAATACTTTGTTTTTCTGTTTCTTTTTTTGTGTTCTGGGTTACTAGATTTTTGTTTATGTGAAATTAGATTACTTAATTTTTGTTGTTTTTTGTGTTATATTTGTGTTTGAGCTGATTCCGTTTGTGGTTTATGTTATAAAGTTGCGATCTTTAAGTTTTTTAGTTATTGGGTCGGTGATTTGAAGAAATTTAATACGATGAAATTTGTTATGTTTCTTTGTAAGCTATTCCATTCACTAACCCTAAGATGAATTTTCACTGAGAGATAAGATTTAGTTAAAATATTTCATTGATTCAATCGATCTGCACCTAATGATAGGTGTGGCAATATTTAATTCTTGAATAGAGGCATTTTTATTTTATACATGTGATTTGGTGATAGTATGTGATGGAGAAAACTTAGGACCGATTAACCGAAGACACGTCCGATTTTATTAAATTCAGTCAATTTGTTCTACTATTATTAATTGATCTGTCTTTTGCGATCGGTTATTGTGGTTGATTAATTGAGTAGACGGGCGTTTTTGCTTTGTGATTAATTGATCTGGATTGATCTTTCTTATATGATTGCTGTTATTAATTGATCTGTCGTTTTCGGTTATTTTATGTGAATGGGAAGGAGTTTGACATGGGTTACCTTTTTTATCACAGAATGAGCTAGCTTTGGATGAAAAAAGCTGTAAAGAAGCAATGGATCTGTTTGGAGAAACCAAACATCTTCTCATGGCGAATGTTTCTTCAATGGGGAATGGAACGGTACAGACAAACATTACTCTAGTATGAAATCCATTTGTTATTAAAATTTTTGTTTGAGTTCACAATTTTTATAAATCTTTTCAGATGGAAGAAGCAGAGCGGTACTGGTTTGCTTTCATTTTGTACTCTATCAAGAAACTTACTCAGAAAAACGAGGAGAGTGGGAAGGAAGAGATTGAGAATACCGGTCTTACCTTGTGCCGAATATTGAGAGCAGCTAAGCTTAAGTATTTTTCTGACCTTTTTTTATCTAATAAGTCTGTAGTTTGGCCTGTTATTTACCATTATGTTTATCTTGTATTTAACAGTATTGCGGAATTTTTCAAAGAACTTCCTCAATTTGTTGTTAAGGCCGGTCCAATTTTAAGCAATCTATATGGCCCGGATTGGGAAAACAAGCTTGAGGTATTGACTAGGCAATCGTAATCGTGATGTTGTGATTTTAAGTTTTTGGAATAAGTTTTATATTTAACCAATTTTTATGTTGCTATGTTTATATCAGGCCAAGGAGATGCATGCCAATACTATTCACTTGAAGATTCTTAGCAAGTGAGTATTCTGCTATTTTTCCCGTATAGGGTTAATTGCTTTGATTATAACTTGCAGTACATCTTACAAGTTTGATGTTGCCAGGTATTATAAGCGCGTGTTTGAAGAGTTCTTTGTGTCAACTGATGCAAATGTTGAAAATAACTCATCTGTTACTATTCGTGTATCTGAGTATCATCGCTTTGGATGGTTACTTTTCTTGGCCCTTCGTGTACATGCTTTCAGCCGTTTCAAAGACTTGGTGACTTGCACCAATGGTTTAATTTCTATCTTGGTTAGTGAGATTCTTTAATTCTCCTTTAGTCTTTTTCATTGTTGGAATTTTCTTGTAGAAGTGAAGGAAACAATTTCTTATATGCATGGTGTATCTGTTACAGGCAATCCTAATTATTCATGTTCCGGCTCGTTTTCGGAGTTTCAACATTCACGACTCTTCACGCTTTGGTAATGTCTTTGTTACCCCTTCCTGCATTTTGATTATATTATTTTTGTTCTCTTTCTTGGGGGCCTTGTATTTGTACACGTACACGGTTTACTTATAACAGATGGTATTTCAGCGTTGGGCTTAAAAGTGGATTATTTTAATTACATTGAATTTTTGCAGTTAAGAAAAGTGGCAAAGGCGTGGACCTCCTTGCTTCACTTTGCAACCTATATAACACTTCAGAAGATGAGTTGAGGAAAACCATTGAGCAAGCCAATAATTTAGTAGCAGATATATTGAAAAAGAAACCTTGTTTGGCATCTGAATGCGAAACTGAAAACCTAGAGAATTTCGACCGAGGTTTGTTTTCCTTCAGCCATTTATTATTTATGCATCATGATTCAAATACGATTTTTTTAACTGATGTTTATTATTGCACTTTACAGACGGTTTAACCTATTTTAAAGATCTGATGGAAGAATCGTCTCTGTCGTCTAGTTTGAATGTCTTGGAAAGTGATTACGATCACATGACTCGCAACAATGGTGAACTGGATGAAAGGTTATTCATTAACGAGGATGACACTCTGCTAGCTTCAGGAAGTCTTTCGGGAGGTTCTATTTCAGCGGGAGGTGTAAAGGTATGCCTAATCAAAATTTTGTTCTCTCTTGGGAACGATTATACGTAAAATAATCTAATATTGTTATCTGTAGAGGAAATTTGATCTGATGACATCACCAACTAAAACCATTATGAGTCCACTTTCACCACAACGCTCTCCTGCATCCCATGCTAACGGCATTCCAAGTAGTGCAAATTCAATGATTGCTGCCACCCCTGTAAGCACAGCAATGACTACGGCAAAGTGGCTTCGTACCGTCATTTCCCCACTTCCGTCAAAGCCCTCACAAGAGCTAGAGCGATTCTTGACATCATGCGACAAGGATATTACAAGTGATGTAATACGCAGAGCACAGATTATATTGCAAGCAATATTTCCTAGTAGTCCCCTTGGTGACCGATGTGTAACTGGAAGCCTGCAAAGTGCTAACCTCATGGACAACATATGGGCGGAACAACGAAGATTAGAAGCACTGAAGTTATACTATAGGGTACTCGCAACAATGTGCAGAGCAGAAGCTCAAATACTCGGCAACAATCTAACTTCACTGCTTACTAATGAGAGGTTCCATAGGTGTATGCTTGCCTGTTCCGCAGAACTAGTCTTGGCTACTCACAAGACCGTAACAATGTTGTTCCCTGCTGTACTAGAGCGAACTGGAATTACAGCTTTTGATCTTAGCAAGGTGATAGAAAGTTTCATTAGATACGAAGAATCTCTCCCAAGAGAATTGAGGCGACATCTTAATTCATTGGAAGAACGGCTTTTGGAGAGCTTGGTATGGGAAAAGGGTTCTTCAATGTATAATTCATTGGCAGTTGCCAGACCCGCCCTTTCTGTGGAAATCAATCGGTTTGGTCTGTTGGCTGAACCTATGCGATCATTAGATGAAATCGCAATGGATATTAACTTCTCTTGTGGAGGACTGCCTCCTGTGCCTTCCTTGCCTAAGCCCGAGCCCATGTCAGGTAAATGATTCTCTTTTATCAGTTAAAATTTTCTTTCATCATTTATACACATCTCTCCCTTAAATAGCACATGTTGAAAGATACAAATTCTTTGTTCATAATTTCAGCTCAAAATGGGGACCCCAGATCACCAAAACGACTCTGCACAGAACATCGAAATGTGTTATCGGAACGAAATTCTTTTACTTCACCGGTGAAAGACCGGCTTCTTCACTTAAGCAACCTAAAGTCAAAACTACTCCCACCTCCTTTGCAATCAGCATTCGCAAGGTATAAGTCTGACGAGTCTTGAAGTAACATTCGTTGAAATTTTGCTTTATTTGAATTTTTCACCACCTTAAAACATTGGCTTCCTTGTAGTCCGACAAAGCCAAATCCCGGTGGTGGAGGAGAAACATGTGCAGAAACTGGTATCAGTGTGTTTTTCAGCAAGGTATGAATTGAACTTTGATAGTACTGATATCCAATTTGGTGTTCCGTAAGCTTTAAATTTTGTGTTCGTTTCCCATGTTTCCTAGATTGTCAAGTTGGGAGCAGTCAGAATAAGCGGAATGGTTGAAAGACTACAATTATCTCAGCAGATAAGGGAGAATGTATACTGTCTTTTCCAGCGAATCCTAAATCAATGGACATCGCTCTTCTTCAACCGCCATATCGACCAAATCATTCTGTGTTGCTTCTATGGAGTTGCAAAAGTTTGTATTTAATTTTATAAATTCGAGTGCCTAATATGATTTGATTACTTTTTTTTCTTTCTCATTCTATTCTGTTTTGCAGATATCACAACTGAACTTAACTTTTAGGGAGATCATATACAACTACAGAAAGCAACCACAATGCAAACCGCAGGTTTTTCGCAGCGTATTCGTCGACTGGTCATCTGCACGCCGTAATGGATCATGCAAACAAAGAACAGGACAGGAGCACATTGATATCATTTCATTTTATAATGAAGTTTTCATCCCCTCTGTAAAGCCACTGCTGGTTGAAATTGGCCCTGGTGGAGCAACTACGAGAAGCGATCGAATACCTGAAGCTAACAACAAAAATGATGGTATTTGCCTATTCACTTAGTTACTTTCAACCATTGCTACACAGTTCTTCCATCCATTGACACGGTTTTCTCTTTGTAGGCCATTTAGCTCAATGTCCAGGATCTCCCAGAATATCACCTTTCCCAAGCCTTCCGGACATGTCACCTAAAAAAGTGTCGGCAACGCATAATGTGTATGTCTCTCCATTACGATCATCCAAGGTACAATGTCGCACTCTTACCAATGAACCGACACGTAATGAACATGTAAAACTAATTGAAATGCAAAATTGTTTTATTTTATGTGCACAGATGGATGCTCTAATTTCACATAGCTCCAAAAGCTATTACGCATGTGTCGGGGAGAGCACACATGCTTACCAGAGCCCTTCAAAAGATCTGACTGCCATAAACAACCGATTAAACGGGTATGCTACTTTCCATGTCTTGATTTTTGAATTGTGTTATGTTAACAATAAGATTATGATGTCCTAACTAATCTGTTTCAATTTTTTTAGCAACCGGAAAGTAAGAGGACCTCTCAATTTCGATGATGTCGATGTTGGCTTAGTGAGCGACTCTATGGTAGCAAACAGCCTCTATCTGCAAAACGGAAGTTCTGCTTCATCATCAGGTGCACCATTGAAGTCTGAGCAACTCGACTCTTAAAACTCAATGATGTGTACATTCTACCTGTCTCTTTTCTCATACTTTCGAGTTCATACTAGCTGTTAATGGATTTTGAGACGAGGGGCTGTGTACGAGCGGCGAGATTGTAGAAAGCCGCCTCTACCCCTTTGTACTTTTGGTATATGTTAGGCATTTTAGTGCAAATTGTAGGTCTTACTTTCAATTAGCTCAACAATAAAATGTTTTCCTTTTCTAGCTTAAAATACAAATTTGATCATTTTTTAAAAGGAAACTAAACTCAGAAAGTTGATGACAATGAACACATTTCTTTTTAAAAACATTCTCATGAGCAATATATGGTCTCAAGTGATGAATCTCAGGTCTGATGAATCTCTTTTTCAAGGGCCTCAACTTCTCTAGATTCATCAACCATCATGCCTACTACATTATACCTATAAAATTGCCCATGGAGAAGGCCATCTCATCAGGAGGTAGATAAATTGATGATGTCTTAAAGTGTCATCTTTTGGCAAACATTGATAGTAATGTGGTCTATATAAGTATATCCACTTTGTGCAACATCTTTCAAATTAGATTGTAAATATATTTTAAAATCATGCTCAATCAGGCTGCATTAGTGTAAAAAATACACAAAATAGATACTTATTGACGTATTTTATAAACAATCAATGAAAAATTCTTAATTTATCAAAAAAACATGATAAAATGCATGTACGGACATTTTAGCTGTGTATTTATTAAGAACATGCAAAGAGGATTGAGAAAACATCAAAATGCATCATTCAAGCATCAAAGATGGCATTGGACTTGCTAAGCCAAAAATGGGTGGCAAAAGCGGGCTAAGCTAGAATCAGGCACGAAGTGTGCTAAGCGAGAAATGAGCAGCAAATCTGGGCTAATACATTTGGTGGAGTGCAATCAAGAAGATTTCAAAGCCAAGTTATATATTACAAGATGAAGGTAGGTGAAGATATGGTTCCCTTAAAGAGTTAGGGTGATTAGGACAAGTTGTAGAACAATTGATATTGCTTAACGTAAAAGAAAAAGAGAGAGATTGCTAAAAGAAGCGTTGTCGGGGAATCGACAACGAATGCTTCTCAAAATCTTTTTTTTTTGGGATTAAGTTCAATGCTACTATGAGTAAGCATAGTAAATTTTCTTTTGGGGTTAGATGTAGTTGTCCTAGTACTCATGTTTTGATTCTATCATGGTGTTTTATATATTTCTACCTAAGTTTTAAAATTGTTGATTTTTCGTTTTTAATGCTTATTTAAAATTATCTATTTAAAATATATTTTTACGGTATGACTTAACATATGAGAGGTGGTGATCGTTGTTAGATTCAAATCTATCGGATGCTAATGTCTAGAGATAGAGTTATGTTTAATATCCGTATAATATTGATAATTGATCATTAACATCTTTATATCACATATTAAATAATCGCTGATCTCACGTCATCGAGTCAGAGATTAGATACGATGAGAGCAACATGCGATAATATTAATAACTGAGTAGAAAAACATATTAATGATCAAGAATGATACATGAGAATAGGCAAATGAAATCTAACCCTAACAATTTTTCTCAACTGTTAAACACTAAAGATCATTTTATTTTATGTTATTTTACCTTTAGGTATTCATAAGTAATCAACCATCTGATAAATCATTCATGAAATCATAGAAATTATTGAAAGATCTTTAAAATACAACCAGTCCCTGTGGAAACTAGTTGTGTTTTTAATGAAAATAGGTTAATGAAATTTAACCCCGGGTTAAACACCGAGAATCATTTTATTTTTTGTTATTTTACCTTTAGGTATTCGTAAATAATCAATGATATGATAAATCATTCTTAAAATCACATAAATTATTGAAAGATCTTTAAAACACAACCAACCCTTGTGGAGACGATAAAAACATACTTACTTTTGTACTTTAACAAAAAGACGTCGTTGACAGGGACTAGCATTAGTTTTTAAAGGAATTACAATAACTTTTATTATTTTAAGTATTTGATTTATATTTGTCTTGTATTTGTAGCTAAAGTAAGTTTTATATTTATCGTATCCATAAAAACCTACAGTTTTAAAGACAATTTAACAATGTTTTTATTTTAAATAGGAAAGAGTTTTGTGATTGTTGTGTTGCGAAAAATTAAATGACAAAAAATAAATAACAAAAAGTAAAGTTGGAGATTTCAGTGTTAACAGTAAGAATGTTTGTTGGAGGTAGATTTTATCATTATTTCCACGAGCATCTGGTGCCCAAGAATGTACGTAGTGTTTCATCTCCTCTTCCACATGACGCCATAGTCAAAAGTATATCCTCCTAAATCGACTCATCAGGAGTTACTAGAAGAAAAACATGCAAGGACAAACCATGTTATGAATGTACTGTCTATATGTTACAATATTGTTGCTATTGGAAGAGAGGCCACAACTAAAGGGGAGTTTCAAGAAGACACTCTTAAGAGTGTCACTATACCGACAATATTAGTATATGCACGACATTGCAGTATAAAAGGTAGAGAAAGAACATGGATGTTAGATATACATAATAGTAGCTGTATTTGTATTTGTATTTGTATTTTGTAAACACTTTAAAAATTTGACTTAATACCTCTTTTGATCCTTTAACTTTACTTAATGTTTCACTTTGATTCCTTAACTAAAAAATGTTACATAGTGGTCCATTAACTAATACTCCGTTACATATTTTGGCCCTTTTTGTTAGTTTTTTATTTATGAAAAAACGTTAAATATAGTCTTGTTGGACAATTTAAAGCCGATCTGGAATTCTTTTATTTAATATTTATAATTTTATTTAATAATATTATAGTAACTTTATTTAAAAAAAAATCTAAAGTCAGAACTCAAATTATTGCCAACCCACGCTTCAAGCTTTAACCCTATCTCAAAACCCCATTTCCTAGGCCATGCCAATTTATCTCCTCCTCTTTCACTACCACCGTATCAGAACCCAAATCCACTATTCTTCAAGGTGCAAGACCAATTCCTTTTTTGATTTCAATTTGAACAAGTTTCATTGTGAGGTTCTTTGTTCCAAAACCAGTTGAAGTTACTGCTCAAGTATAGTAGTTGCATTCAATTTTTCTTTCAACCATAGTTGGACTTATTTTAAAGTGATTTGGTTGATTGTGATATCTTGTCCTTTAATTTTAAGATCTTTACTTTCAATCATTTTCACAGATCCAAACAAAGCACAACAAAATAAAATTTAAGGTTTATGTTTCTTTATAGATTTGGTGTTCTTTCGTTCGTTACTGATGAATGTTTTAACAAGTGTTTAAGTTTTTTCGAGAAAATTTTAGCAAAAAAGTTGAGTGTACAAAGAATCGGGTTTTAATCTGTTTAAACAAAAGCTGCGTTGAAGTTTTTTTTTGAGTTGAAAAGGTTAAAATTTTATTATGTTCTTCAGTGATATAATATATGAATTAGCAAACATAATAATTTTATGTTTGTGTTGAAGTTTTTCTTAAGTTTAATTGTTAGATGGTGTATGATAAAAAAATTTGGGGTTGTTTTAAAATTTCCTGGGTTTTGATATGAATGTGGTGAAGGGGAGGATAAAGATAAAGAAAGAGAAGATGGGAGAAGATGAAGAATTGTCTACCTGACATGACAATTCAGCCTTAATTAATATTTTTTTAGGAATGAGTGATGTATGATTTTCAAATGAGTTATGAAAATTTGATCTTAGTTATGTTTGGTTTATGTCTATGATTTATTGTGAATAATGTGTGCGTTGTCAAATTATGCAAAAATTTCTTCCCAAGTACCGTCAAAGGGTTTATAATACTGTCCATGGATTTATCCTGGTTTTAAAATTCAGATCCATCTCATTGTTCTGAAATAAAGACTCATGCAATACGTTAAATTCTGTTAAGAGGTGTGTACGAATTTTAAAATTTGAATCCAGCGATATGTTTAAAACATAAAGGCAATATTGTTCTAGGATTTAGTATGGAGATTAAAATCCAGACTATTTTAAACTTGGATGGGAGTCCCTTTTTGGATGAATAAATTTGTTGTATAATTGATGCATTTGAATTTCAATTTGTGAACCGTGTGAATAACATATCTGAATGTGAGGTTGTTTTAAAATTTCCTGGGTTTTGATATGAATGTGGTGAAGGGGAGGATAAAGATAAAGAAAGAGAAGATGGGAGAAGATGAAGAATTGTCTACCTGACATGACAATTCAGCCTTAATTAATATTTTTTCATCAAAACTAACGGAATTGAAAAAATAGTTTAAGGAAGAAAAGTTAAAGGACCATTACGTAATGTTTTTTAGTTAGAGGACCAAAGCGAAACTTCGCTTAAATTTAAGGGACCTAGGGACTAATTATGCCTAAAAATTTACATGGTTAGTTGTATTTTAGGAATGAGTGATGTATGATTTTCAAATGAGTTATGAAAATCTGATCTTAGTTATGTTTGGTTTATGTGTATGATTTATTGTGAATAATGTGTGCGTTGTCAAATTATGCAAAAATTTCTTCCCAAGTACCGTCAAAGGGTTTATAATACTGTCCAGGGATTTATCCTGGTTTTAAAATTCAGATCCATCTCATTGTTCTGAAATAAAGACTCATGCAATACGTTAAATTCTGTTAAGAGGTGTGTACGAATTTTAAAATTTGAATCCAGCGATATGTTTAAAACATAAAGGCAATATTGTTCTAGGATTTAGTCTGGAGATTAAAATCCAGACTATTTTAAACTTGGATGGGAGTCCCTTTTTGGATGAATAAATTTGTTGTATAATTGATGCATTTGAATTTCAATTTATGAACCGTGTGAATAACATATTTGAATTTCCAAGAATTAGTGAATACTATTTGAAATGAATGCTCGAGACCATCACACAAGGGAGTTTATTTTTCCAGTCCCAAAATATGTCACTTCAAAAGTATATTTTTGAAGAAGGGGAAAAATGTTTTTATACCATCAAGAATATGGAAGGATATGTATGAATAAAGATAATTTTTTCAATCTCAAAATATACGTCCAAACTTTGGGAAATGCTATTTCCACCATATGAGGTGCATCCCACACCTCTGAAAATTCGAAAATGTTCTTCTTGTATCTGGAGATGCATCTCCTGACGCATCTTAAAGCACATAAGTCCTCATATTTTTGAGAGACACCCTATTTTTTTTTTCCAAAACCTAATTCGGAGATGCATCTCTGTAAGTATTTGGGGGGGGGGGGGGGTCTGGAGATGGTTCTCTGAAATACCTCTTGAAGTCATTTAAAGGTTTATTAAGGGAATATTTGGTGATGCATCTCCGAAAATTCTCTTAAATGCTTTTAAGGAAGCACCATCGTCTCAACATTTACATTTTTTTTATACAACTTATATTTTACGTCACTTTATGCCATACTACACATACATTAAAAAAAGCCCCCCCCCCCCCCCCCCCCCCCCCACACACACACACACACACCCACACACACCCACACACACACACATACACACACACACACACACACACACACACACACACACACACACACACACACACACACACACACACACACACACACACATACACACACACACACACACACACACTCTCTCTCTCTCTCTCTCTCTCACACACACACACACACACACACACACACACACACATATAATTTTCCAGGGATCCTTTCAAAGAGGGTGTGGTTTTTTCAATTGGTTTCACGAGGATTTGGGAGATGAGAATGGGGAAATTTATGATGAATAGGTTGGAAAGTATAGCAAAGGAAATTGATGATGCAAAAAAAGAATTTGAAAAAGTTAGGGTGACAAATGAAGAATTATGGAAAGTTGTGATGGAACTTCAAACTCAAAACAAGATCTTAAAGTGGAAAAATATGGAATATTATGTTTCTTGTAATCTTGTGTGTATTATTTTTTAGAATGTTTTATG
Source organism: Lathyrus sativus (assembly GCA_963859935.3). Taxonomy (NCBI): domain Eukaryota; kingdom Viridiplantae; phylum Streptophyta; class Magnoliopsida; order Fabales; family Fabaceae; genus Lathyrus; species Lathyrus sativus. The sequence continues at coordinate 98,684,851 of OZ012738.1, read as the reverse complement.
AGTATGTAAAAGTTCGTATGGATGAGTTAGTATGTATCAGTTTGTATCAGTTAGCAATATCCGTTTGTATCACTGTATTGTTATGGATGAGTTGGTATGTAACACATTGTATCAGTTTAAATGAGTTGGTTTGTTTGGCGGATTATTGTTTGTACCAGTCCATAAACATATAGATTTTATTTAACCAATTTACAATATCAGTTCATAAACCAGTCCATAAACACAATGTAACACAAGTTGTTTACTTAACCAATTTACAATATCAGTTCACATAACATGAATTCCAAAATGATTTGCATAACACACTACAAAATTTCAAAACATAACATAATTCCACAAAGGTTCAAAAATGACATTGTGATGTTACATAAACATGTTCAAGATACGTTGAATAATACCAAAATGATTCAAAGTGGTTCATATTACAACCAAAGTGCTTCAAAATACATGTTAAAATCATTAACTAGACAAGAGATAAATAACACTAGATGTTCTTCTTTGGTGTGATTCTCTTGGTTGGAGTAAATCTCTTGGTTGTTGGGCCAACTACATTCTTGGCTGCAGTTAATCTTGTTGTTGGTCCTGGGGGTAGAAATAGTCTTCTTACACCTAGGTTCCGTGTGTTGCCATTTCCTTAAGTTACTTAAGTTGTACTCCCTTGAAATGACTTAGTTGGTTGAGTTGTTGGCCTTTTCGCCTGAGTTGATTCAATTGCCTTTCCTTGAGATGACTAAGTATAATTCCTATATCCTTGAGTTGTCTGAGACTGATGAGTAGCATTCCTACTTCCTTGAGTTGCATTGCCCTGATATTGCTAAGTAGCATTTCCCTGAGATTGCTGAGTTGCATTGCCTTGAAATTGCTGAGTTGCATGGCCTTGAGATTGTTGAATAACATTTCCCTGAATTTCCTGTTGTGAAACTAGATTTGTCGGTGTAACCTTACAAGTTAATTTGTTGGTGAATGTTTCATACATGACAAGTCGTAAGTTGGTGAATGTGCTTATTCTATCAATCTTCCTTCTAATGTTAGGAAAAATATCATTATCAAAGACATTTTGAAACCTCATTCTATTGTTTTCCCATATCTCTATAATGTAGGTTTCAATCTCTTCCAGCATAATGACTAATGGTTTAGCCCTTGAAGTCAAGAATAACACTATTATAAGACTCTGGCATGTTGTTGAAAACAACATCACACTTGTTATTTGTCCTAAAATATGATCTACTCCAATATCTTGGTGGAATCTTCATCATATTGAGATATGCATCTTCATTGATTAATCTCATTCCCCTAATATCTCTTTCCCAAGCTTGTGAGTATGTTGATTTTGCAGCCTTCCATATAATTTCCTTTAACATCTTTCCAGGATACCTCTTCTTGAAATTGTTATACAAAGGCCTCACACATAATCTTTGTTTAATATTAGGCAAAAGATCATCCGTTGCAGGTAAGAGAGCCTGCAAAACATCATATATATCCGAAAACTATCAAGTTTAGATAACAGGAAAAAAATAATGTAATAATAAGAGGAAGTAATCAAGTTTATACCTTGATCTTACCAGACCAGAAAGAGATCAGCAGCAGGCAACGTGTCGTGAGCTCCTAGTTCGCTGGTGGTGGAGAAAAGGAGGGGGTGTACCTGCAAGTCACTTTGATGCCAAAGTGAGAAAAGGGAGAGAGTGAGCAAGTACAGAAGCAAATGAGTTTTGAATACCTAACCCTATAGTGAAATAGGGTATTTATAATGTGCCCCCAGCAATGGGTCAACGGTTATTTGCATTGGATTGGATCATTAGGCCTAATACGAATAACTGCCAGGATCTACATGGCATGGGGAAGACCAGCACGTGGTCTTCATCTTGGTTCAATTGCCCCGTGAACTCCGGAAGGTGGAGGACTTGTTCTCTTGGATGCGGGTAGTTGGATGATGATGTGTCCCCGCGGGGGAACACGTAGAGACCGTGGGAGAGACGCGTGAGAGCACCCCATGTGAGATGATGAATTGGACCTTCATTGGGCCCTCCCCGACGAGGAGTTGGGTTGGATCGTGCCCGACGGTGGGGAAGCCTCTGACCCAGTCCAGAACAGGATCCCTCTATGTCGTTGCTCCGAAGCAGAGGAGTAATGACTTAAGGGTCAATTCTGGCGTCGAGGAGGGGTGCAGGTACTTGTCCGGAGGAGCGTCGCACATGCCTAAGGTGTTGAGCTCGCAGGGTGATGCATGCAACCAAATGTAGGAGCCAGTAGATGCGCGCACCAACATGACGTGATGATAGGTTCGATCTGCTCACGTGGAGGCCTGCTCGCCGCATGTAGTCGTGGCTTTCTTTGTAACTTCCACTGAGGAAGTGTTCCCGACAGCGCAAGGGTCGGACATTGTGCTCGACATAAGTGAAAAGGCGTGGACACGTCATTCCCTCGAGCAGTGCACCAGGTTTTGAAAGGACATGCGCGACGTCTCCTTGAGCCACGTGTCAGGAGCAATAAATGTCTATGACGACTACGAGTAGGGGTGCTTGAGTGTCTATGAGATGCTTCACTTCCCGTGCTAGGGCTTATAAATTAAGGGGAAATCCGATTCATTTGCACGCTCCCTCATTCTAGCTCAAGAATTCCTCAAAGTCCCTAAAGGTTTCCTCTGTTCTCACAACGTTCGTCCACCTCCGTTAGATCCTTGCTCTGCCGTCCAGATTCTTCTCGGTATAAGTAATTATTTTGTATTTCTCCAAATTTTATGTGTTTTCCGACTTCTATGAATTTTCTGAGGAGTTTCTTGAGTCTCTGATGAAGTTTTTGGGAGGCTCATGAAGTTTCTGGCAGCTTTTCTAGGGAACCCTTGAAGTTCCCGGCGGCCTCATTAAGTTCTCGGCAGAATCATGATGTTTCCGATGAAGATTCCTGGGACCTCATAAAGATTCTAGAAAAATGCATGAAGGTCCCGATGAAGGTCTCAGGGACCTCATGAGTCTTTAGTGTCCCCACTGGGTTTGACGTCGAGGAAAGCTTTCTCCCCGCGGGCGCGGGAGTACCACAAGGAAGTCTTCAGTCGATGAGGCTTTCCATGTTTGACTCTGGTGGGAACTTCAGCGCCGAGGAACCGTTCTCTTGTGGAGTGAGATTTAACATTCTGTGTCAAGGAGAGTCCCCTCACGAGCACGCGCTTGTCGGCAAGGGCTTCGATCGAGGACGTTTGTCGAGCGTTTCCTCACCCTTTCTATTTGCCCTTTCACTTGATTTGTGGTGGAAGGGTAGATTTGATCTTAGATGTCGAATTCATCGTTTTCCTCTGCTTTTCAAGTAAAATGGTCGCAAATCTCGAGAATGTCGTCATGGTCGACGAAGAAGTCGAGCTTAATATGGTTGACGAGGAAGTCGAGGTCATGGAAGCCGGAACACCGTTTGATTGGGTTGGGCAAGAGCCCTACAACATTGCTTCCCGCTTCGCCTTCGATGACTCGGATGCCTTTACGACCATTGAGGATCTCGCCGAAGGGGCCTTCGCGAACTGGATGGTCTACAAACCTAGAGAGACGTACCTTATATGCTTTTCGTTTAAAGGGATGTTGTTTCCGATGTATAAGTTCGTGTTCTGGGAAGCAGGGTTTCTTATGCCCTTTAGCGACTTCCAAAAGGGGGTGTTCCAATGAATGGTTTTGGCGCCTTCGCAGCTTCACTCTAATGTGATCGCGTTTATGCGGGCGTTCGAGCTTGTGTGCCAACATCTTTGTGTCGGTGCCATGCTCCCCCTGTTATTCCTCACATTTCACCTTCAACGACAATCCTTACATGACCGAGACAATTGGGTATCTCTGAAGCAGCTGACGAAGTTGTTCAGGGCATACCTGGATTCTGTCCGTGCTTTTAAGGATAAATACTTCGTCGTAAAGCCTGTATCACATTCGGCTGTCAATTCTCTAATCGACCATGTAATCAAGCACGAGAATGAGGAACAAGTGGAGGATTTGAAAGAGAAGTTCCCCCTTGAGTGGCAGAGGGCCCACTTCAACAAGGGGACAAACAATTACATCACCAAGTCCGACGAGCTGGACGACGAGGATCGACTCGCTTATGAGAAGATAGTCACATTCGTCGACAACTTTACTCCTGCCAAGTGTGTTAACAAGGACATGAGTTTTATCCGTGATGAGCATGGGGAGGTTCGCCTTGAGTCCCGGTTGATTAATACCAAGGCCCTTATCGAGTGCGGGTCCGACAGGAAAACATTGAGGCTCTTAGGTAGTGGGTTTTTCTAGTTTGCTTGTGTGTCAGTTTATTTTCTCTTGTCATGCTAACATGTTCTTTTCTTTGTTGCAGGGCAGATGTCGAGCCTTCAGGAACATGTGATGAAGCTCGTTGCGACCAAAGGCGCGAAGAAGGCTACCAAAGGCCGAGTTTCCCAGGTCCAGCAGATGGCTAGTGTAACACCCATTTTATTTATTTAGTCATTTCGGTGTTAATTTAATTATTTTATGTTGGTGTGCCCTTAGGTGGGGTGTGTTGGTATGTGATTGGTGAGTATCCTTGATATATAAGGATCATTGGTGGTGTGGAGATAATAATATAATAGTTAATAGTAATATTGGTGGTATTATTATTATTATTATTATTACCATCGGTATGAATATTATTATTGGTGGGTGTCCCTGATATGGGAGGATTATTGGTGGTGTTTTGGTGAATATAATAATATAGTGTATAATATTGATATTGGTGGGAATATTATTATTATTATTATATTTATTATAGTTACTATTGTTATTAACATTATTATTATTTTGGTGAGATAATAATAGGATTATTATTACTATTATTATTATTATTACTTTATTAAAGTTATTAACATTATTATTAAGTTATTATTATTATTGGGATTAGAAAATTAAAATAGAGAAGGAGAGGGATTAGCAATTTTACGATACATTGTGAGAAGTTAGAGAAAGTGGAAAAAGAACGATAGAAAGGAGAGAACGGGAAAGGGAACAGAAAAGGGAGCAAAGAACGAAGGATACAAGGGAAAATCAGAATTGGCCAAACCTTGGAGGGTTCTTTCATCGATCAACCGATTAAAAAGGTAAGGGGGGAGAAACTTGATTTGGGATGGTATATACATGTATAGGGTAGAGGGGATTCCTTAACCCCGTAGGAAAATTCCGATCTATGAAGTTTTATATTGGCATGCTTGTTATTATTGTTGCTAATGATAAATTGATGTTTGACATTGATGAATTGTTGATTGGTATTGGTGAATTTGGTGTATATATATTATGGTGATGTTAGTGAAATTATATGTTGTTACTGCAGTGTTGATAGTAAATATAAATAGAGTTTTGGTGAGATTCTGTGTTGTTACTGTAGTGTGGGTAACGACCATGGTTATAGCTTTGGGGAAAATTATATGTTGTTACTGCAGTGTTGATAGTAAATATAAATAGAGTTTTGGTGAGATTTGGTGTTGTTACTATAGTGTTGGTAATGATCAGGATTATAGCTTTAGGAAAATTATGAGTTGTTCCCTGTGGTGTTGTTACTGACTATGGTTAGGACCTTGGTGAGATTCAGAGTGACTCTGAAGTGTCAGTAATGTTCCCGTAAGTTGAAGAAAGAAATGTTAAAGATTAATGTTCCCGTAGTAATGTTCCCGTAGTGATGTTCCCGTAGTAACGTTACCGTAGTAATGTTCCCGTAGTAATGTTCCCGTAGTAATGTTCCTGTAGTGATGTCCACGTAGTAACGTTACCGTAGTAATATTCCCGTAGGTTGAGAAATATTAAAGGAATATTAAGGGTAAATGTTCCCGTAGGTTGAGAAATATTAAGGGCTAATGTTTGTCTATACCTGCATTAATGTTTATGTCGTTAGTTTATGTAGTAATGTTGGGAATCGGCGCCGACACGCGCTAATTTCCCATTTGTTGAGGAAATGTTATTATAATTTTCTCCTAGGATTATGTGAATAAGTTGTAGTTATATTACCCGTATGAAGGTATATGAAAATGTGTTGAGTTCTTATTTGTAGTAATGATGTTGTCATTTGTTCTCTGACATGAAAATGCTGTTGAGTTCTCGCTTGTAGAGACGAGGTTGTTTTTAATTGTTCTCTGCGAAAATGTGTTAGAGTCTTATTCGTAGGAACGATATTGTTGGTAGTCCTCTGATATGAACAGATTGAAATGGTGAGTCCATAATATATGCAAAATGTGATGTTTCTGTTATGGATAATTGGTTGTAGGCGTGATGCCTTGTTACACGGTTGTTGCACAGTTGTTGTTGTTACGGTAATGTGCAAGATTGGTACTAGAATAGACTGAGGATCCGAGTGTTGAGATGTGTTTATATATGGTGTTAGAGTGTGAACTCGTTTAATATCTAATTTAATTAAAATGAATGATGGGTGTATCATGTATATGATTATGGTGCAGTGATCAGTAGGATCGTGTATTCCCCGAGTGTTGGGATGTGTTCATACTTGGTGTTAGAATGTGAGATTGCTCACTGTGTGAATTAATTTATATGGTGTTGGTGTAATATATCTATACATATATGCATTGATGTATGATGATATGATCAGGAGGATCGTGTGCACTTTGAGTGCCTAAATATATTAGTTATGCATTGGTGTGTGCATATCATGGTGTTTTGGTGGGATGAATCATGTCTCAGGAGGAGCGTAAGTGATTCATCCGTACTCCTTTGTGGAGAATGGTGGGGGATAGATCATGTCTCAGGAGGAGCGTAAGTGATCTATCCAGGTTCGATTGAATGAACCAATGAGTCGGTACCGCATGCATGGTGTTGAGTTGCATATTTGCATTATAATATGTTATATTGTAATTTGAACAGTAGGTTCGTCATATGGAGTTGTTGGGGGTGAATATTGGTGTGTTGGTGTATTTTACTACCTTATTTACATGTATTACATTACCATTATATTCTGATCATTATTTATCACCCCTTTGTTGTTGTTGTGGTCTGTGCTTCTTCGGAAGTACAGATAATCCAGGTTTTTAGCTAGCTTGGATATTGGTGTGACCGTCGAGTCTAGGATGCTCTGATACGTAACACGGGATATGGGTGTTGTAATTGTTTTATGTCAAACTTATTGTAATCCTGTGACGTATCATGAATTTGATGTATTTTATTTTATTAAACAAATTCCGCTGTAGTATTTTGAAAAGAATGAATAAAGTATTTTTATAAAATTTGGAGATGTGATATCCCACTTTTTGGTGAAAACTCTGATTATTATTATAATATTTATATTTTATTTAATACGGGGAAGTGGGGTGTTACAATTGGTATCAGAGCAGGTCGGTCCGTCTGGCCAGTGTTGTTGAGTTGAGTTGAGTCTGTCCTTTGGGATGGAGACTGTGTGTTGTTTAACCTGGTGTTGTGGTTTAAATCCCTAGTATACGGCATGTGTGTGAAAACACTGTCGGTACGTGTTTATTTCCTAACCTTGTCTGCAGAAGCAGGAATGATTCCAGTGGGGGAGAAGTTTATAATTCTCCGGAATGCTACGGTGTGGTGGCTTAATGTGTTGAGGAATGCTATCATAGTTTGATAAAGATGGTTTGTACCCCATCATGATTTCGGCTGTCTAGTAACAAATTGAGGAACTGATCATCCTTAATCTCTTGTTAATAGTAGACGGGATTGTGTTGGATGGGATAGACGTGTCTTGCAAGCTTGTGTGGCGTGAGCAATGAATTGTCCTGAGTTAAGCTAAGTGCTTAAGGGATTATTTTGAGGAGTTGGCGTAATACGGTGTTGAGACGTTTATTTTGACGGAACCTTCGAATGAGAAGGAAAGTGAGAAAATTGGGATTTGTCAATTTGTTGAAATTGCCGGAGGTTCCCTGAGGAAGTAAGCGATTTACTATCGGAGTGTGAAGTAAAGCTTACACGTTTATTTTGTTTTTGGGACGAGTCTGATATTGATGACTCCATATTGTATGTTTACGTTGGGATTGGAGAAGTTGAAGAGTCAACTTGAAGACCCGCTGGGGGAGAGGTTCTTTTGTTTGAGTGTGTTACCGTAAGGTGCACCAATTTTGTTGGTTAGACAGACAGAAGGTTTTGTGAAGCTTTGGGTGAACTATAGATAAGTGCACAAGGTGACTGTCAAGGATAAGTTAAAAGGGTGTTGGACGGCCTCCTAGGTATGAAATTGTGGTTATACGTTGAATTCCGAGATCGCAGCTTTTTACGGAATCGAAATGGGACACTCGGAAGTCAAGTAACGGTCGAAAATAGAATTTCGGGACTGTCATGTTCGCCGAGATTCGCCTGGCGAAGTGCCCTGAGCAGAAAAATGTTGTTGTGGTATTTTTGTCGTAACGGAAGAACCGTAACTCGGAATGACGCCTGGTTCGAAGCGTTGGAAAGCTATTGAAATTATCTATGATATGGTGAAGTATTGAAATAGATTTAATCTATTTATTGATGAAGTGTGTTTGAATGTTGTGGTAAGGACGGGCGGTACGGTATGTGTTCCCGCTATAACTCACAACTTGTTTGTCCATTTGGCATGGGATCTTCTTTAATTATTTATATAAGGCAATGGTTGTGTTAATAAATGATATTTTAAGGTATTCGAAGAGTATAGAGGATTATGTTGAGCATAAGGAACTGGAGTTATCAGTGTTAGAAAAAGAGCGGTGATATACTTCCGTAAGGAAAGTTCTGCCGAATCCGATAGAACTAATTGTGGTGTTTGTGATGCTTGTTGAGATGATTAGGGGATTTGCTAAAGACAACTTCAGCGAGTTTCAATTATGCAAAAGGCAACTTGAAGTGTATAAGAGAAATCATCCGACCAGTGATTTAGAGTTGGTTACTATTGTGATTGTACCGGAGTCGGAGTCTTCAAAAGTTCAGACTGAGATCGGAGATATTTGCTGATCTTAAGAGTTTAAGGTGGTTGTTTAATTTTAATAAGACGAATATGAGGCATAGGAAATAATTGGGACTTCGAAAAGAGTACGACTTCGAGTTGAATTACCATTCGGGTAAAGCGGACATGGTAGATGATGCAGTGAGTTAGAAATATTTGCATATACCGAAGATGATGGTGAAAAGAGTTAGAACTAATTGAGCAATTTCATAATATGAGTTTTGTGAGTAAGGAGACTTCTTATGGAGTTAAGCTTTTATTATTAAGACCTGACTAGTGATATCCTTGAGAAGAATCGAGAAAGTCAGAAATCTGGGTTGAGTAGTGAATTAGTTGAAATTGATAAATTAGAGTCGAAGAGTGGATTGTCGGGTTTGTGGAAATAGTACCATGATATGTTATGATAGGGTATGTGTACCAGATGTTGTTGAGGGGAGTAGAAGTACTCGTGAAGAAATACATTGGGGTAGATGGAGTATCCATCCCAGTGCTATGAAGAAGTAACCGAATTTGAGTAGATTGTTTTGGAGACCATGGATAAGGGGAGGAGTAGTTGAGGTGGAATATGCTGGTTAGAATTGTAGGAATTCGAAGAGTGAACATCAGAGACTGTTGAGTCTGATGCAGTCGTTAAATATTCCAGAGTGGAAATCAGGTAGTATTTTCACGAAATTGGTGTTGAGATTTCCAAAGAATTTGTAAAGACATAATTTTAATTTGAATTGTTAAGAGTGGATTAACTATTCCGTGTTGAGGATATACGAGATGCATATTGAGAAAGTGGCGAAGTTAGATGAGATACTGACGAATATTGTGTCAGATGGGAATTTGAGGTTTATATTGAGATTTTGGAGGGGCTTACAGGAAGCATCGGGTACTAAGTTGAAGTTGAGTTCGACTTACCATCCGCAAACTGATGGTCAGTCAGAGAGGACTATTGAGTCTGTAGAGAATTGGTGAGAGCTTGGGTGTTGGATCGAGGTGGATTGTAGGATAATTAATTACCGTTGATTGAGTTACCTATAATAACGGTTACCATCCTAGTGTCGAATGGCACTATATGTGGCTTGGTGAAATAGGGAGTGTAGGACTCTACTGTGTTGGAATGGGTCGAGTGAGAGTATTGTGCTCAGACCTGAAAATTATGTGGAGATGGCTGAAAAGATCAAGAGGATCCAAGGAAAGATATGTTTGGAGAGTCACGTCGGTGACTGATGTTGGTCGAGCTTCGAAGTCTCAGAAGTTCGCACCATGTTCTGTGGTTTGTATCAGAGTGGCGCAGCAGAGGCATGGGAGGAGTAACATGTTAGACCGTTTTTCCCGCTGTCGCTATGAATTGGCATGATATGTTTCATGTGTCTTAGTTGAGAAAGTACATTGAACCAGGTGGATGATGTACAAGTGAAAATAATTTGATTGTTGAGGCATTGCTACTTCGTTTGGACGAGCGAGAAACAACTCCGAAGGGAGGAGATATCTTTGGTGAAAGTAACTTGGGGAGGTGCTGCAGAAGGCAGTGTGACCTGTTAGTTGGAATGAAGGATGCGGGAAGCGTACCCGGAAGTGTTCCATCAGGTAATTTTCGAGGACGAAAATACTTAAAGTGGGGGAGAGTTGTAACACCCATTTTATTTATTTAGTCATTTCGGTGTTAATTTAATTATTTTATGTTGGTGTGCCCTTAGGTGGGGTGTGTTGGTATGTGATTGGTGAGTATCCTTGATATATAAGGATCATTGGTGGTGTGGAGATAATAATATAATAGTTAATAGTAATATTGGTGGTATTATTATTATTATTATTATTACCATCGGTATGAATATTATTATTGGTGGGTGTCCCTGATATGGGAGGATTATTGGTGGTGTTTTGGTGAATATAATAATATAGTGTATAATATTGATATTGGTGGGAATATTATTATTATTATTATATTTATTATAGTTACTATTGTTATTAACATTATTATTATTTTGGTGAGATAATAATAGGATTATTATTACTATTATTATTATTATTACTTTATTAAAGTTATTAACATTATTATTAAGTTATTATTATTATTGGGATTAGAAAATTAAAATAGAGAAGGAGAGGGATTAGCAATTTTACGATACATTGTGAGAAGTTAGAGAAAGTGGAAAAAGAACGATAGAAAGGAGAGAACGGGAAAGGGAACAGAAAAGGGAGCAAAGAACGAAGGATACAAGGGAAAATCAGAATTGGCCAAACCTTGGAGGGTTCTTTCATCGATCAACCGATTAAAAAGGTAAGGGGGGAGAAACTTGATTTGGGATGGTATATACATGTATAGGGTAGAGGGGATTCCTTAACCCCGTAGGAAAATTCCGATCTATGAAGTTTTATATTGGCATGCTTGTTATTATTGTTGCTAATGATAAATTGATGTTTGACATTGATGAATTGTTGATTGGTATTGGTGAATTTGGTGTATATATATTATGGTGATGTTAGTGAAATTATATGTTGTTACTGCAGTGTTGATAGTAAATATAAATAGAGTTTTGGTGAGATTCTGTGTTGTTACTGTAGTGTGGGTAACGACCATGGTTATAGCTTTGGGGAAAATTATATGTTGTTACTGCAGTGTTGATAGTAAATATAAATAGAGTTTTGGTGAGATTTGGTGTTGTTACTATAGTGTTGGTAATGATCAGGATTATAGCTTTAGGAAAATTATGAGTTGTTCCCTATGGTGTTGTTACTGACTATGGTTAGGACCTTGGTGAGATTCAGAGTGACTCTGAAGTGTCAGTAATGTTCCCGTAAGTTGAAGAAAGAAATGTTAAAGATTAATGTTCCCGTAGTAATGTTCCCGTAGTGATGTTCCTGTAGTAACGTTACCGTAGTAATGTTCCCGTAGTAATGTTCCCGTAGTAATGTTCCTGTAGTGATGTCCACGTAGTAACGTTACCGTAGTAATATTCCCGTAGGTTGAGAAATATTAAAGGAATATTAAGGGTAAATGTTCCCGTAGGTTGAGAAATATTAAGGGCTAATGTTTGTCTATACCTGCATTAATGTTTATGTCGTTAGTTTATGTAGTAATGTTGGGAATCGGCGCCGACACGCGCTAATTTCCCATTTGTTGAGGAAATGTTATTATAATTTTCTCCTAGGATTATGTGAATAAGTTGTAGTTATATTACCCGTATGAAGGTATATGAAAATGTGTTGAGTTCTTATTTGTAGTAATGATGTTGTCATTTGTTCTCTGACATGAAAATGCTGTTGAGTTCTCGCTTGTAGAGACGAGGTTGTTTTTAATTGTTCTCTGCGAAAATGTGTTAGAGTCTTATTCGTAGGAACGATATTGTTGGTAGTCCTCTGATATGAACAGATTGAAATGGTGAGTCCATAATATATGCAAAATGTGATGTTTCTGTTATGGATAATTGGTTGTAGGCGTGATGCCTTGTTACACGGTTGTTGCACAGTTGTTGTTGTTACGGTAATGTGCAAGATTGGTACTAGAATAGACTGAGGATCCGAGTGTTGAGATGTGTTTATATATGGTGTTAGAGTGTGAACTCGTTTAATATCTAATTTAATTAAAATGAATGATGGGTGTATCATGTATATGATTATGGTGCAGTGATCAGTAGGATCGTGTATTCCCCGAGTGTTGGGATGTGTTCATACTTGGTGTTAGAATGTGAGATTGCTCACTGTGTGAATTAATTTATATGGTGTTGGTGTAATATATCTATACATATATGCATTGATGTATGATGATATGATCAGGAGGATCGTGTGCACTTTGAGTGCCTAAATATATTAGTTATGCATTGGTGTGTGCATATCATGGTGTTTTGGTGGGATGAATCATGTCTCAGGAGGAGCGTAAGTGATTCATCCGTACTCCTTTGTGGAGAATGGTGGGGGATAGATCATGTCTCAGGAGGAGCGTAAGTGATCTATCCAGGTTCGATTGAATGAACCAATGAGTCGGTACCGCATGCATGGTGTTGAGTTGCATATTTGCATTATAATATGTTATATTGTAATTTGAACAGTAGGTTCGTCATATGGAGTTGTTGGGGGTGAATATTGGTGTGTTGGTGTATTTTACTACCTTATTTACATGTATTACATTACCATTATATTCTGATCATTATTTATCACCCCTTTGTTGTTGTTGTGGTCTGTGCTTCTTCGGAAGTACAGATAATCCAGGTTTTTAGCTAGCTTGGATATTGGTGTGACCGTCGAGTCTAGGATGCTCTGATACGTAACACGGGATATGGGTGTTGTAATTGTTTTATGTCAAACTTATTGTAATCCTGTGACGTATCATGAATTTGATGTATTTTATTTTATTAAACAAATTCCGCTGTAGTATTTTGAAAAGAATGAATAAAGTATTTTTATAAAATTTGGAGATGTGATATCCCACTTTTTGGTGAAAACTCTGATTATTATTATAATATTTATATTTTATTTAATACGGGGAAGTGGGGTGTTACAGCTAGGGCCGACCAGTAGGCCGAGGGTTCTTCCTCAACCTAGTGCAGCCAATCCCCACCCTCCCAAGAACATCCATCTAAGAAGCAGCGACAGATGAGCCCGGGCCCGTGGACCTCCTGGAAGGTGTCGTTGGGGAGCGGTTTATGTTTCCCCTTCCACCTCCATCAGGGGATTTTTGATGGGGACAACTCCCTCATCGTGTCAGCAGCGGACTCCAAGGCGATGATGGGCGTTGACAAGGTGGCCCGGAGGAAAGCTTCGTCCTAGGATATAGCCGCCATGATGAGGATCTTTGTGACAACACTGGTCCTCAATGACGAGACCAACCCCACCTCCGAGCTAAAGGCGTTGTGGGATGACAACACACTCCTTTGGACGTAGAAGAACAAAGCGAAGAATGACCTTCTCCATTACCAATTAAAGTACGAGGCCCAGGTGTGTCTCCTCCAAGACATGACCGCAATGTGGTAAACGATGAAGGGGGCTAGCCTTTTTTACATTTTGTGTGTGCTATTTGTTGGGTATTTATTTTCTCCATTGGTGTGTATGCAATATTGTATTTACTTGTTTGTGAATTGGGGCCTTTGCTCGAGGTAATTGATCCTTGGCTGTTGTAATACCCCAAATTTTGCCCTAAGATTAGTCGTAGGGATGGCAACGGGGCGGGTCGGGGGCGGGTTTAACTATACCCGCACCCGCACCCGCCTCCATGTAACAGACCCGCCCCCGCCCCCAAATCCAATCGGGGGTGAAAATTTACCACCCAGACCCGCCCCCAGTAGAAAACGGGTGCACCCGCACCCGCCCCGCCCCCACCCGCAAAAAATTATTATTTTTTTAATTATAATAAAAATTAGTAATTTAATTAAAAAATTGATTATTTTAATAAATTAATTAATTATTTAATTAAAATTTTAATTAATAAATGAATATTAACTTGATTAATTTTATTATTTTAATTGCAATAAGAATATTAATAACTTAATTAAAAGTATAATTAATAAATAACTATTAAAATAAATAAAATAAGAAAATCAAAATAAAATATATTATTTGGGGCGGGGCGGGGGCGGGTGCGGGCGGGTCTTAGTGTCTACCCGCACCCGCACCCGTAGTTAAGAACCGGGTTTCACCCGCACCCGCACCCAATTAAATCGGATTTCCCCCGTTAATTTCGGGGCGGACCCGGGCGGGTGTGGACGGGCCCGGGTTTGTTTGCCATCCCTAATTAGTCGTTTCATCTTGCATCCCATTTCATTTTGCATTGCGTTTAAACTAACCACTAACGGGTTGTGCAATTGTTTGATCGTTGCAAGAAAATATCATGTGGCGCGGTCTTTTAGTTTACAGGGTTTCTAGTGCCATTTTATTTTGAATGAATAAAGTAGCACAATTGACAAGAGACCGTGTGTAAGGAGTTGTGAGTGTGAAAGGTCGAGAGTTCGAATCCCACCTTCTTCACTTTTTGTTTTGGTTCTTTTATTTTTATTCTACCTTTCTATTTTCATAAAAAAAGATAACAAAAATAGTTTTTTTATTATTTAATTATTATTTTCGTATTTTGTTTAAATTATTTTTTAAAAATATTATTTTTTCACTTTTTTCCATATTATTCATAAAAACATCCAAAAATCATAAAATTAAAAATATTAGGAAATATTTTATTCTTGTTATAATATTTTTAATGTTTAGTATAAATAAATAGAATTTTAAGTTTATTTTAAATTGTTTAAATTTTATTTAGTTTTAACTAGTTATTTAAGTTGGGCTTTAAAGTGGACATTAGGTTAGAGTTAACCCTAATGTGTTACCTATATAAACATAAGTTGTATTTAAGAAAGGGGGAAGGAGACAAAAGAGAAAAACGGCGGCCGTTCTCACGACTTATCAGAAGAGGAGAGATTTTTGAAAAAAAACCATCATCGTTCATCATCAACGAACTCCATCGTAGAAAAGCCACTTCAAACCCGTGAAAGGTGAGTAACTCTTGTTTCTAACAGATGTTTTCTTTTGATGTTTTTTTGCAGGAAAAGAAGAAGGGGTCGTGGCCATGCAAAGAAGAAGAAAAAGCTTCAACAGGCAACAATGGCAGCGGCGCCGCATGCAGCAGTAACCATAACCCAACCCAATTTTTGTTTTTCCTTTTGTTGTTTTAGTAGTACATTTATTTTTAATTGAAAATTCTGTTTTTAAAAATAAGTGAAAGTTCTACTTTTATAAAACAAATTAAATTTTTTTTCTTAAAAGCTTTTCTAAAATAAAAACTTTTTTAGATAATAAAATAAAAACCTTTTTTAAAATACAAATTAAAACTTTATTTTTTTTAAGTATAAAACTTTTTTTAAAAAATTGATAAACATTTAAAAAAAAATTAAAGTTAAAACTTTCTTCCTTACAAAATAATAATTAAATTTTATTTTTCTAAAATATTAAAATTAGAGTTTTGTTAAAATTTAAAACTAAAACAAATTTTTAAAACTTAAACTAAACCTTTTTTAAACTAAGATTAAAATTCTTTTCTTCAAAATTAAAACTAAAATCCTTTTTCAAAACTAATGAAACAATAATAAAAATTCCAAATTGCAGTTTGTCTTTCTTTCAATACTAACTGTTCCATTTTTTGCCATATTTCTGTCTAACCCTTCTCACAAATGTTCTTTGTTTTTCTCCTCAGACTATACTTAAATTCTGATTAGTTTATTCAATTTATGTTGGTCCATGGATGTAATTTACGCGAGGCCATGGTCGGGTTTTATTTTTTTTTCCTTTTTCTGCGATAGGATAAGATAATCCCCATTTGAGTTCATTTCCTCAATGGAGTCTTGTTCGTCAGTTCTTTCTAGCCCAATTATAGATCGAACTTCAGCCCCGTCGGTCGTCGAACCTACCCGGACGTGCATTTATTTTGCACTATCTTTCAAGAACAGCCTTCACAATCCTTTATGGATATGCGACAAGTCTCGCCTGAGAAGCGTATCATCACACTACAATTGTCATTACAGTACATCTTACAACAACCGGTATGCGACTGTTCCCAGCCGAGGAACTAGCCTATCATTATCACTTCATTACAACTTTCATTATAAACCTTCATTATAATTTACCTTATAATTTTCATTACAAACCTTCATTACAATTTTCATTACAAATTTCATTACAAATTTTCATTACACTCTACAATTGATCTTCTCGTACAAGGAGCTCAGTACAACCTTCATTACAATTTACACTGTTCTTTCATTACAACCTTCATTACAATTTACATTACTTGTTACCACCTCTACAAGCAGCTCTCACTCGAGAAGCTTATCCGTTACATTCGTACAAATAAGCGGTAGTTCTTATATGAGAAGCTTATCCTATCTTCATTATGACTCGCAGTAAATGGCCATCTCCATCGAGCAGCTGGGCTTCCATTTTCCTTTTCATTTTGAAGTGCGGGGAGGTTTTTGAACTGAATCATATTTAGGAGAGCACAGATCTTGAAGTATGAAGAAGTCCGTTTACCCTTTAGTAAAAGAAGGAGCATAATCATATTCAGGAGAGCACAAATCTTGAAGTATGAAGAAGTTCGTTTACCCTTTAGTAAAAGAAGGAGCAGAATCATATTCAGGAGAGCATAAATCTTGAAGTATGAAGAAGTTCGTTTACCCTTTAGTAAAAGAAGGAGCCGAATCATATTTGGGAGAGCACCGATCTCGAATTATGAAGACGTTTATTTTATCCTTTAGCAAAAGAAGAA
Source organism: Lathyrus sativus (assembly GCA_963859935.3). Classification (NCBI taxonomy): domain Eukaryota; kingdom Viridiplantae; phylum Streptophyta; class Magnoliopsida; order Fabales; family Fabaceae; genus Lathyrus; species Lathyrus sativus. The sequence goes on along the minus strand of OZ012738.1, from coordinate 98,667,726 downwards.
ACCGAATCATGTCCAAGGAGCACAGACTTGAGACGTGAATAAGTTTATATTATCAATCAATCTATTATCCACAGATAAGCAGCAATCTCTTTATTTGAGAGCTTATCCAGTTTGGCATATAAGTCCCTTCCAACGATAAGTGGCAGTTCTGTCTCTCGAGAAAGCTTATCAAGGCGTTTCCCATTTAAGACCATTTATTTTGGCATACAGCCGATTTTACCCTGTATATTTTCTATGGATTCCTAAATTCCGTTTGATCCTGTCACGAGGGAAAGTTTACAGAAGCTCGGATGTATTCTTTGCTCAATGCTCTAGCATCTTGTTAATCGATCCTACAGTCATGCATATCCAGTTTTATTTTCTTACTCTAGAGTATCAGCCGGTCACGCCTGAACCTGTTGATAATTACTCTTAAATTCCCCCAGTGGAGGCCATCTCACCGGTGCCATCTCCATTGAGGATCCCACTCTTACCATTCCTTTTTCTGAAAGTGACAATTGGTCGCACTCGCACCAGTTGACTATCACCTTAGAATTCCCCAGTGTCGTGCTGCCTCTCAGTGTGTCATACCCCCCAGTGTGGTTCGTTCATCGCGTCTGTCCCATGTGTCGTCGTGCCGTCTGCATCTTTGTATTTACCATTTCATCATACGCATTATATTAAATTCACGGCATTGCCAGCATTATAGGCCGTTCTGTTTTGTCCATAGCATTGCATATCACTGCACCTAAGGGCAAAATTTTCGGTTATCTATATTTAAATCCCTCCACCATGATTTCTCGAGCCTTCATCGCTCAAATCATCCGGTGAAGCTCTTTAAATAGGGGCAACTGTAATACCCCAAATTTTGCCCTAAGATTAGTCGTTTCATCTTGCATCCCATTTTATTTTGCATTGCGTTTAAACTAACCACTAACGGGTTGTGCAGTTGTTTGATTGTTGCAAGAAAATATCATGTGGCGCGCTCTTTTAGTTTACAGGGTTTCTAGTGCCATTTTATTTTGAATGAATAAAGTGTCACAATTGACAAGAGACCGTGTGTAAGGAGTTGTGAGTGTGAAAGGTCGAGAGTTCAAATCCCACCTTCTTCACTTTTTGTTTTGGTTCTTTTATTTTTATTCTAACTTTCTATTTTCATAAAAAAAGATAACAAAAATAGTTTTTTTTTATTATTTAATTATTATTTTCGTATTTTATTTAAATTATTTTTTAAAAATATTATTTTTTTCACTTTTTTCTATATTATTCATAAAAACATCCAAAAATCATAAAATTAAAAATATTAGGAAATATTTTATTCTTGTTATAATATTTTTAATGTTTAGTATAAATAAATAGAATTTTAAGTTTATTTTAAATTGTTTAAATTTTATTTAGTTTTAACTAGTTATTTAAGTTGGGATTTAAAGTGGACATTAGGTTAGAGTTAACCCTAATGTGTTACCTATATAAACATAAGTTGTATTTAAGAAAGGGGGAAGAAGACAAAAGAGAAAAACGACGGTCGTTCTCACGACTTATCAGAAGAGGAGAGATTTTTGAAAAAAAACCATCATCGTTCATCATCAACGAACTCCATCGTAGAAAATCCACTTCAAACCCGTGAAAGGTGAGTAACTCTTGTTTCTAACGGATGTTTTCTTTTGATGTTTTTTTGCAGGAAAAGAAGAAGGGATCGTGGCCATGCAAAGAAGAAGAAAAAGCTTCAACATGCAACAATGGCAGCGGCGCCGCATGCAGCAGTAACCATAACCCAACCCAATTTTTGTTTTCCCTTTTGTTGTTTTAGTAGTACATTTATTTTTAATTGAAAATTCTGTTTTTAAAAATAAGTGAAAGTTCTACTTTTATAAAACAAATTAAAAACTTTTTCTTAAAAGCTTTTCTAAAATAAAAACTTTTTTAGGTAATAAAATAAAAACCTTTTTTAAAATACAAATTAAAACTTTGTTTTTTTTAAGTACAAAACTTTTTTTAAAAAATTGATAAACATTTAAAAAAAATTAAAGTTAAAACTTTCTTCCTCACAAAATAATAATTAAATTTTGTTTTTCTAAAATATTAAAATTAGAGTTTTGTTAAAATTTAAAACTAAAACAAATTTTTAAAACTTAAACTAAACCTTTTTAAAACTAAGATTAAAATTCTTTTCTTCAAAATTAAAACTAAAATCCTTTTTCAAAACTAATAAAACAATAATAAAAATTTCAAATTGCAGTTTGTCTTTCTTTCAATACTAACTGTTCCATTTTTTGCCATATTTCTGTCTAACCCTTCTCACAAATGTTCTTTGTTTTTCTCCTCAGACTATACTTAAATTCTGATTAGTTTATTCAATTTATGTTGGTCCATGGATGTAATTTACGCGAGGCCATGGTCGCGGTTTTATTTTATTTTCCTTTTTTTGGGGTTTGTAATTTACGCGAGTGATCGTCGCGACGCTTTCTTTACTTTCCGCACTTTAATTTCTGCCATATAATATTTTTCCATGTTTGTATGTTTTACCGTTAATTTTCTCCTTCGAAGGAATTAGGTTTAACCATTGACCGCCGAGTCATTAACCCTAATTCTTGACCATTTTCAAAACCCTAATAGCCTAGGCGTCCCCCCGTGGACGAAAATACCCTTTACCCTAGCTTTTAGGTCAAAGAGCCGCCGTGCTCTGTTTAAGGTTTCCCGCCATGGAATCCCTAATTTTAACCTTAATTTCAATTCAACTTTTCAACATAGAAATAGGAGTTTCAAGACTCCACGTAAGCGTTTTCTTAAGAAATGCTTACTCCCCGTTGAAACCTTGACCACAGTCAAGAAGTTTCTAATCTCCCTTTCGAGGGGAACTACGATTACTCTGATTCCATTCCCTATCCAGGATACGTAAGCACAAGATGCGAATCTTGCCGAGTAAACTTAGGACTAACCCTTAGGTCTTTTAGGTCACTCTATCCCTTAGCAATATACATCAAGCAGATAATAAAATACAAAAGGCATACAATAAACAAAAAGTTCCTGTAGAGTACTACAGAAGTTTAGGGTGCTAGTAGCTTCCATAAGCTTAACCAACCCCTTACGTAGGTCTCTCCCCGCATTGTGTTTACGATGCAAAAATAGGTTTTTCCTCTTTTGACCTTTTCCTTCGGATAAATCAAAGAGCGGTTGTGAATCAAAAAATTGTGATTCAAACTAATTAATAGTTTGGTATCCTATTTCCACCGCAACAACTGTGTAGAGAACTGGTCGAGTGGTCAGAGTTGGGTTCCGACCGTTGATGAAGCTAAGAGCTCGGTAGAGGTGTTAGCTATGTGGCGTGAATTTCCCACTACGAGCTGGGTGTTCAGCCTAATTGGTACGACAATGGTAAAGCTCGGTTGAGGTGTCCCCGTCGGATCAAGAGTCTGCACGCACACACAAGAGCGAACTCTTGCCTTTTTGTTTAAAGTTTAGGAGTCATGCTTGTACCTTAGCACGCTCCTTTGGTCGGGATGTACTTCGTCGTGGTTGAACCAAGTGCACCGACGACAATGTTTAATTGTAATATTGTTTGAGCTTTTCAGCATTCCATGGTCGAGCAAGTTCTTTCCCGTGTAGGTTTTCGAGGTAGTACACCCCATTATCCGTCTTTGCTGGACACGATAGGGTCCTTCCCAATTCGTATCAAGCTCGCCCTCGCGCGAGTCTTTCTGGTTTCTTCACAAGACTAGGCTTCTTATCTGGAATTCGCGTTTAATGACTTTGTTGTCATGTCGTAAAGTTATCTCTTGTTTGAGCGAGGTTTCACGGAGGACTGCCCCTGTCCGAATTTCTTATCTCTACCGGAATTACTACCTCAGTTCGGTATGTTAGTTGGAATGGGGTCTCCCCGGTGGTCGAGTGTGGGGTCATCCTGTAGGCCCAGAGCACACTGTGTAGCTCCTCGACCCACCTCTTTTTTGCTTCGCCTAGCCTTCGTTTTAGGCCTCGCATGATCACTCTGTTCGCGGCTTCAGCTTGCCTGTTTCTCTATGAGTGTTCAACAAATGTGAAATATTGCTTCGCACCGAGCTTGGTGACGAATACTTAGAAGTTTTTGCTAGTGATCTACGTCCCGTTGTCGGTGACGATTGCTTGTGGTACGTCGAACTGGGCAAGTATGTTCCTTTTGTAGAAGCGGAGTATGTTATATGCCATGATCTTGGCGAGGGCCTCAGCCTCTTTCCATTTCGTGAAGTATTCAACGCCAACTATTAAGTACTTGTTCTGGTATGACCTTATGGTGAAGGGCCCGAGGATATCCATACCCTACCACGCAAAAGATCATGGGGACGAGAAAATTTTGAGCTTGTTCAGAAGTGCCATACGCATGTCCCCGTGGCGTTGGCACTTGTCGCACTTCTTGACGTGCTCCTTCGTGTCCTAATGCATGGTGGGCCAATAGTCCCCAACTCGCAGAGCCTTACGAAAGAAGGATTGTTCGTCGAGGTACTGGATGTTGATCCCTTCGTGGATCTCCTTGAGTATGTGAGGGATCTTGGATTCCTCGACACATTTAAGGAGAGAGATAGAGAATCTCAACCTGTATAATTTATCCTCGATCAAGACGTAAGAGCAAGCTCAGCGTCTGACCATGTTGGCTTCCTTGGAGTCGTTAGGCAGCTCCCCAGTGCTGAGGTACGTATATATTGAGGTTATCCAAGAGTTGCTGTGGATGATGGAATTTACGTCGACGATTGAGGTGGGTTTCTCGATGCTTGGTCGAGAAATTACCTCCTGGATGACAGACTTCTTTCCACCTTTCTTCTTCGTACTCGCGAGCTTCAACAGGATGTCCACCCGAGTATTGTGCTCGCGAGGAACATGTGTCACCTCCGTGGAGTCGAACTTCTTCATCCTTTCTTTTACCAGGGCTAAGTACTCGACGCGGTTGTCGTTTTTGGCTTGGTACTCTCCCCATATCTGAGAGGCGACAAGCTAGGAGTCAGTAAATATCTTCACCTCCTTCGTGCCAAGGTCCTTGGCCAGACGTAGCCCCCACGAGGAAGGCCTCGTACTCGACTTGGTTGTTTGAAGTCGGGAAGACTAGGGTGAGGGAGACGTCGATCAAGATGCCTTCTCCATTCTCAAGGATGATGCCTGCTCCACTTTCTGTTGAGTTGGATGCCCTACCGACATAGATGATCCACTTGTGGGCTCCATGCGTCAGAGAGGTTGTTACGGTCATTTTTGCAACGAAGTCGGCCAGAACTTGAGCCTTGAGGGCCTTTCTGATCTCGTACTAGAAGTAGAACTCTAAGAACTTGAGTGACAATCTGAGCATCCTACTCGCCATTTTGGGACGGCCGAGTAGCTGCTTGACGAGCTGGTCCGTCTTAACCACGATCATGTAGGCCAGGAAGTAGTGTCACAACCTTCTGTCTGCGTTGATGAGGGCCAAAGAAACCTTCTCAATCTACTGGTACCTGAGCTCGGGGCCTTGTAGGGCTTTTCTGGTGAAGTAGATTGGTTTTTGTCCCTCGGGGTTTTCGCGAATGAGAGTCGCACTGGCGGCCTCAGTCGCGACGACGAGGTACAAGTATAGAGTCTCCCTGACTTCAGGTCATGATAGGATCAGAGATTGTGAGAGAGGTGCATGAGGGCTTGCTCACACTCATCTATCCACTCAAATATGGTCTCCTTGCATAAAAGCTTTAAAAATGGGAGCGCATGTTAGGCAGACTTGGCCACAAAGCGAGATAGTGAGGCGAGCATCCCGTTTAGAGATTGGATTGACTTCTTCGAGTTCAACTTAGGAACCTGGAGAAAGCCCTGCACTCATCCTGCATCTCCTTGCCGTGTCGAAGACTTTCCTGAGATGAGCAGTGTGATCGGTTTCTTATCATAATTTCACAATCATGTCGTCCATGTATACCTCAATCATGTCTCCGATTTTGCACCGAAAGACCTTTTTCATCATTCATTGGTAAGTTGCGCCAATGTTTTTTAGACCGAAGGGCATTGTGTTTAATAATTGAAATTCTAGGTACACAATAGTGGATGTTATCACAAATTTTATGACATCCACTGTAACATAGACTACTAAACTTAAGGACAAACTGTAAATGAAAACAATAAATAACACAAGTAATTGTTTATCCAGTTCAGTGCAAACCACACCTACCTCTAGGGGGCTACCAAGCCAGGGAGGAAATTCACTATTAGTAGAATTAATTCAGAGTCAAACAACCAGTTTGCACTCTTCACTTAAGACCTACCCAATGACCCTTCGGCCTAATACTAGACCAGAGTTACCAACTCACTCCCCCTCAATCACAACAGTGATATCAACCAATTTAAAATTACAAATGGCAATGAAGTCACACTTCAAACACACCTTGATCCTGCTTCACAACTTTGATCAAGTGACACAACACTCTTTCTTAAAATCTTTAGAGTGACACACTTAACATACAGCTTAAGAACTCTAGACCAATGCAATCATCCAGAAGATAATTTCTTGGTTTACAAGTATACCTAAGACACACACAAACACGTGAAGAACAGAATTCTTCACTCACAAATACACGTTCTCTGAAACCCTGTCAAGAACTGTCTTCAATTAGGATTGCTGCTTCTGTATATATAGGCAGCATACAGTCCTTGGGCCTTCGTACATAGGTTAGGTTTACCCAAGATAAACCTTTTTTCATGAAGCCGCGCACGCCAAATTGAGTCAGGGGCATTCCATGTTATCCTTAGCAATGCCTGATATGTCACCTTAGATAACTAGGCTTCCTAAAATGTTTCCTGAAGTATAGCCTGAGCTAATAATAGAAACTAATACCTGCGCGCCCTGATGTCATACGCTTGATGTCATAACATTCAGTCATGACATCCAACTTAAGTGAGTCTTAGCTATTTAAACTTACCCCGCTGAATCCTCATTATGTATATCATAACATCAGTCATGAAATTCATACATCCATCAATGTTTTGCCACAAAATGAAGCCAATCAAAAGCATCTACAAACTCCCCCTTTGGCAACTTTTTGGCTAAAACATTATGTTACCATATCAGAGATCACAAGCAACAGAAATTATACCATACATGCAGGAAATCTACTAGCTAAACACACACAACTACAATACTATATCAGAGACATATTCACACCTCTAAGAACTGCCTGCTAGTCCATACTACAGGTATCACACTGATTTGTGGATCAACTAGTGATACTCCCCCTCAACTGATGCACAACACATCAGTGCATACACAACCTGCAGTCTAACACCAATGTCATAACATTCAGGATGACATCCTGAAGAACACAATCACCTGTTAGCCTAGGCTACAGGCTACAGATGTCACAGATTTCTGTGAAACATTCTGTGCTACTGCCCCTAAAAAGATGCACAACCACACATATTCTGCAAACACACTGCAGACACACACAAAACTAACAACTATCCTACTACTAGGTTCCATTAAGGAACATACACACTCCTTATGCAGCTTCAGCCAAAACTCACACAACAACAACACATCAGGCTGTTATCACACCTACAAACATGTTCAGTTCAAACATGCATATTAGCAGCAACACCTGTAGCACACTTAGAGCAACAACAACAACCAAGTCTTCCACCTGTGAGATACACACATACACATCTAGCCCTGCTGTTACTCAATTACTACTACAACTTCTCCCCCTTTTTAGTCACAAATTTAGATCACAACTAACTAAATAGTATAAATAAAAAAAATATGGAAGTGCAGATGTTAGGAGTTATTACAACATACTGATCATGAAGAGCCTAAAAAATTTCATGCTATCACAATACAAAAAAAAAATCTAAGCAAGGAAACACAAAAAAACATCACTAGTCACACCAGCACCAGCAACACACCCTCATCAGCCCAAGCACACCAGCAAGCCATCAACACCACCATATTAATCTTCCTCCTCAGAAGAGCTGGAGTCACTGTCATCACTTGCCTCCTCAGAACTGGAAGCAACTTCCTTTGATGCAGCATCCTGGCCATCAGACCCATCATCCTTGTCCTCATCATTTTGAGTAGACTCATTATCTTCATCTTACTCAAGAGCCCTGATCAATCTTTCAAGTTTTTGCTTCCTTGTTTCCAAATCATTGCAAGTTTCTTTTAGCATGGCAATAACCTCAGTCTTTCGTGTCTTAGAGCTCCCTTTGGATGTCTCTGCTGATGTCATGACAATGTCAGGAACATGTGTTCCTTGAAACAACTTGTGATGGAAGGACAAATGACTCTCTCTCTTGCTTGCAGAATCATTCTCTTTGAGGATGTTGGGATACTGATTTAATATTATTCCACAGATAAGGGAAGGGAATGCAATGGGGCCTTTGATACTATAGCTTCCTGCATGCTTCATAGTCTGATCAAAGATATAGGTCCCATAGTCAAATTTGGCTTTGGTTCCAACAACATAGATAAATCTCCCAAGGATAGTAGCCACAGTTGACTTATGATTTATGGGCACCCAATTTGCAGTACCAATCTTGTGCAGCATAACATACTTCACACTCAACTTGCTTGCAGCCAACTTTCCTTTTGATGGCCAGCTTTTGACCTGGTTCCCTGTAATCACTTGACACACTTTGTTGTCGGATGCAGCTATATCAGGTTGTCCTCTACCTGATCTTTCAAGATAGTTGTTGATGTTGGTTTAAGAGAAATTAACACATTTACCTCTTACATAAACCTTGCCAAACTCCTTAATTTCCTATCAACACATTCTTATGACAAGTTAATTATGAATTCTTTGACAAGTAATTCATAGCACTGAGTGAACTGAGTGACCGTCTTCAGCAAGCCAGCATCATGAATAAGATTCATGATCTCTTTGTTTTTAAGAGCATTTTGAGCAAGCTCTCTCTCCAAAGCCAGCCTCTTCTGATAAACATATTTCCATCTGTTTACACTAGATGGATAATGGAAGGAGACATTGTCAATGGGGACATCTGGAACACTAGCAGCCAGTTTGCTAGTTGTGGGTTTCTTCTTTGGTTGGATGTCAGTGACATCACCAACAACATCTGAATTAGAGTCTGATTCGGAACTAGTTTGGGCCTTCCTCTTCTTTGGAACAACCTTGCTCCAAGCTTTGGTGGGGCCAACCAGAGTCCTCTTAGTCCCAACCTTCTTTGTAGAAGTGTTCTGCTCAACAACCTTCTTCCCTTTCCTAGTCATGAGCCTTTTGGCTATGCTAGGGTTGATAGTGGCAATCAGATCATTGTCTGAGTACTCATCAAGGTTTACAATATCAACATTGTCCTTTTGAACCTCATCACCATCACTTTTATCATTTTGCATGTGATCATCTTTATTTTCAGAGGCTTGACCCTTGTCAGTGTCCTTTTAAGTAGTTGTTTCCAATGTTTCAACATCGTGAATGACATCAGCTTGTTCATCCAGATGAGGGGCAAAAACCTCAGAGTTAGGGGGAATAGATATTTTTGGCACATCATGAGGCTCACTCAGAACCCTTGATACCAAATTGGCAATGGTGTTGTGGATTTGCCTAGCTTCTTCCCCATTGATATCATCATTAAGAATGGAGGTTGTAGAGTGAAAAGCCTGACTTGTGACTAGGTGTAGCACCCCAAAATTTGCCTTTTCGTTTTGGCAGCATCTGGCTTTTGCCTCTTTGCATTTTTGCATTTCCGCATTTCCGCATTTGCATAGCATTCGTTCTTGAGACAGGGGATCAAGGTTTTCCCATGGCTCAGATTTCATCTCATTGCATGAACCTGAATAGCAAGCCTCAGAGGCTCTGGTATTTCTTTTGCCCAGCGGTCGGACGACCGATTTTATTTTATTTTGCAGGGTATTTTCAGCTCAGAAAGCAGCATTCAGGCTATCACAAGCATTTTCATGGGTATGATACTCAAAAGTAAGTTTCAGGAGTTGAATAGAGCTCAAAACAGTTGGAAACGGACAAACAGGCAGATTTCCCTCCAAAAGGCGCCAAAATTCAAATTTTTGAGGTGTTAATCAGTTAACCTATATGGTTAATCGATTAACCAAGTTAAAATCAGGTCAAACATGAAGTTTTGAAGGTGTTAACCGATTAACCTATATGGTTAATCGGTTAACCAGTGCAGATTTTGCCTATGCACGTGAATTTTCAATCCAAACCACTTTGGGGTCCAATTTTGGTCATGTGCAAGTATGATTTTCACTTTGGGAAGGATTTAGAACTGTAATACCCCAAATTTTGCCCTAAGATTTGTCGTCGCATTTCATTGCATTTTTATTGCATTTAATCAATTACTAACAAATTTGTGTAGTCGTTTGACTTTTTGCAGGTAAATATCATATGGCATGCATTTTTTTTCTAAAAAGTAAAAATGGCACAATTGGCAAGAGGATATGTGTAAGGGGTTGTGAGTGTGAGAGGTTGAGAGTTTGAATCTCACCTTTGTCACTTTTTTTGTTTTTTATTATTTTTACTCTAAATTTTTCTATCTTTCATTAAAAAATAACAAAAATAGTTTTTTATTATTATTTAATTATTATTTTCGTATTTTAATTAAATCATTTTTTAAAATATTATTTTTTTCACTTTTTTCTAAATTATTCATAAAAATATCCAAAAAATCATAAAATAAAAAATATTGAAAATTTTTTTTTTCTTTTTATAATATTTTTGATTTTAGGAATCAATAGGATTATTAGTTGTTATTTTAAGTTTATTTTAATTATTTTAAATTATTTAAATTTTATTTTTTTTTCTTAACTAATTATTTAGTTTGAGCTTTAAAATGGGCTTTAGGGACATTATTGACAATTTGGTGTTAACCCTAATTTGTTCCCTATATATACATGTGTTGCTTTGTTGAAAAAGGGGGAGAATGAAAAAAACCTAAGAGGAGTGAGTGCCGTTTGCCGTTATTTATTTTTCTTCTTCATCCATTACTATTGTTTCTTTTTCTTCATCGTTTACCGTTATTTCTTTTCCTTCATCTATTACTGTTGTTTCTTTTTCTTCATCTTTTACCGTTATTTCTTTTTCTTCATCTATTACCGTTATTTCTTTTTCTTTATCTATTACTGTTACGTTTATATATATATAATTTTTAAATTGTTAGAGTTTATATATATAAGATTAATTTTTGATCGAATTATGTCGATACGATATTTGCACATTTGTGTGCATGACGCGTGACATTTGTGTTAGTTCGATCTGGTTGCGATGATCACATTTTTGTGTGAGCAATAATACTATTTTTTGCTTAATTTCTTTTTCTTTGCGATAAATTTTGTTTCGTCCGATTTAGATCTGGTTGCGATGAGCGCATTTCTGCGTTAGCAACATTGTTGGGTTATTTGGCACATTTAAAATTCATTATTGCTTTATTATTATTATTATTATTATTATTATTATTATTATTATTATTATTACTATTATTATTAGTATTATTATTATCATTATTTATTATTATTATCATTATTATCATTATTATTACCATTATTATTATTATTGTTATCATTAATTTATTAAAACTTGTTATAATATAAAAATCTCTTTTTTAAAATAAATAACATTAACATCTTTTCCAAATTAATATGAAAACCTATTATTTTTAAGAAAAACTTTTTTTATAGATAAATTTAAAATAATAACTAAAATCTTTTTTTTAAAATAATAACTAGAACCGTTATTTATTTTATTTTATTATTGTTCAATTCAAATTTCATTATCATATTGTATCTGCTCCTCTCATGTAACCTCGCGAACTTAACAATCGCTCTTTAAATTCTGCCTTTAAATTTCTGCTTGCATGGTTTAAATTATGACATTATCTCTCTGTTTGCATGATTCAATTATCTCACGCGTTTACCATTATTTCTGTCACATTGCACACATCCGAAGGCTAGGTCTAACTGTTTGGCCGCCGCGCCAATAGTCCGTAAAACTTCACACATTCAATTTCAAATCCTCAAAACTACAAACTACAAACCCTAATTTTCACAAATGCCTCGCCGCAGGCCAAATTACAATTTTACCCCTAGCATTAGGTCAAAGAGCTGCCGCGCTCATTTTAGGGTTTTCCGCCGCGGAATCCCTAACCTAACCCTAATTCACTTAACAATTCAACGTAGAGATTTGGAGTTTCTACACTCCACGTAAGCGTGTCCTTAAGATGCGTTTATTCCCCTTGAGACCTTGACCACAGTCAAGAAGTCTCTAACCTCCCTTTTGAGGGGAACTACAGTTACTCTGATTTCATTCCCGTAAGGATATGTAGGCACAAGATGCGATGTCTTGCCGAGTAAACTTAGAATTAACCCCTACGTCTTTTTTAATTTTCAATCCTTTGTATATACCCTTAAGCAAAATAATTAATGAAATAAAAAAAAATAAACAAAAGGTTCCCGTAGAGTACTACAAAAGTTTAGGGTGCTAATACCTTCCCTAATCTTAACCAACCCCCGAACCTTAGATCTCTCCCCTTTAGGTTTTTCCTTTCTTTAACCTTTCCTTCGGATAAATCAAAGACCGGTTGTAAATGAATTAAGATTCAAGTTAATCAATAGCTTGACATCCAAATTTCACCGCAACAGAAAATGGCGAATTCACTGGGGACTCCTAACTATTGAGGGTTATCCCTATTTTGTTTATTTTTCTTTATATATTTGTTTTATTATATATTTTGCTCACTTGTATGTATATATTGGGGTACCTTACCTTGAGTTACTGTGTTGTGAGATAAGTCCTACACCCGGACTTGAGCGACCTTATGATAGGATGGCTGATATATTCGACGAGGCTTATAGGGAGTGAGTCCCGACTAAGCTAAATCGAGAATCACCGCTCAGTTGAGACACTTTAGAAAATGGTTCGGTTGATCGAGTGTAGTCGTGAAAACTTTTACCGTTATCGATTGGAGTCTGTGATACTGGGAACCGTAGTACCTTTACACCATCTTGACCTTATATAGGACGTAGTGCGGGAACTATGTGGGAGTAGTCCTACAATAGTTGCTACGCGATACTACACTCAAAAGAGGTTCTCTTGAGAATATTATCGACCTCCGAGTCAGTTGGAAAGTTGATAATATCCGAAGGATGGACTGATGACTTTGGGCACTGATTTAGAACCCTTGTTCTGTAGGTACAATCAACCTATAGTACATACCTCTTTGGGAAGGGTAGACCTTGACTCCATTCATTGTTCCTCTAACTTAGGACCTTTTGTTTGCTTATGTGTATTTGTGCTTCGCATCCATAAAGCATCATATCATTTCTAGTTTCAAGGAATTCAACAGTCCTTTGCAAATTCGAAAAGCCTTACATTTTAAAGTCTAAATTTTTTTTCCAACTTTCTTAAAAAGCAATATTCGCAATCGACCGTTGAAATTCTTGAAACCATTGCATGGCATTAGCATCACATTTTTGCATTGCATTTATCCCCCGGTTTCTCATTCTTGGTCCTATCGTCTTCCAGTGTACCTTTGAGTCGTCAAGTTGATTCCTCGACACAGATATCAGACCAGAAACGAAACAGGAGTCACTTTGATCCTATTCTCATGACTTACACAGAGCTATATCCTGACTTAGTCCGGCAAGGACTGATTACTACAAAGGCTTTACCACCTCCTCTTAATCCTCCGGCTGGATTTAGGGCTGATCTCCATTGTGCTTCCCATGAGGGTGCCCCAGGCCATGACTTGGAGCATTGTTTTGCATTGAAGGCTAGAGTATGTGAATTGGTTAGAACTGGAATACTTGATTTTACAGACAGTCATCCGGATGTTCAGAAAAATCCCTTGCCAGTACATCAGAATTGAAGCTTTGTCATTGGGCCTTTTTTTTCTCTCTCGTTGTTTGCACTTTCCTTATTTTGTTTAAGTTGTTTGCTTTTAATTATGTTTGTACTTTCATTAATGAAATAAGCATTGCGACTTTTGATTCAATTCATTTCCGTCCACTTATTTGCATCTTTATGCTTTATTTTTCAAATGTTTACTTCTTGTCCAAAATTTTGATATGCTAAGATTGGAGGGAGGATGATGAAAACGTTATACCCATGATTGTTGTCAGTATGCTTTCAATCAAACCTTGTTGACGATGTAAGGCATTGTTTCAATTCCCAAACACTGGAGAAATAAGGAAGTTAATCCCTCGTTACCCCCTTCGAGCCTAGAAGTTGGAGTTTCTTTCGTTACAAAAAACCCACAATTTTAACCTTGGGATGGGTAGTTCTCAGTTAACTTGGTTGTGTGTTCATACGATACACCTTTCATTAACAAATTTTCCTTCGCACACGTCAAACAAGTGTCGAAGATGTTTTCTAATCAAAAGGTCGATGATGGTTCACCGTAATAATTAAAATAAAACAGTCACTTTCCTTCACAAAAAAAATAATATAAAAAAAGCAAAAGAAGCCCGCTAAGTCAAAACCTATGAAGGAGACTTAGGCAAAACTGGGGCATCCCGCTGACTGTAAACTCTAAAATAAACAGTTTAGGCAAAATTTAGGGATAATACAAAGAGATTTTTAAATCCTTATCTTGAAAATCCTCAATGTCAAAACAACCACATGTTATAAGGAAGTAGTGACTGCCTTTCCACAAGTCCCTTGACTTTGAACCATCATTGCTACCATCAGTGCAATCCCTAACTTATGGGAACCTGAATGCATAACATGAGTTAACTGAGTGTAGGACTGGAGATCATCACGTAGATTGGGTGGGTACAAATAAATTTTGAGCCTTTATCTTTTGTTTCATAAACCGTGAACCAGGCCACGTTACAACCCTCAAAAGACCTAACTGAAACAGGGTTATTTTGAAAGTATACTACAACAAGGTTGCGTAACCTGACTCCAAAAGATCCTTGCGAATCATTTATTTTGGCAATACACTTTTATTTTAAACTTTGAGTGTCTTGAACCGCCTTGTTCTGACTAACGACTCATGTATTTTCCATCTTTCAAAAATAATTTTTCAAAAATCGCATGAACTTTGCATTACCATGTTTGTATGAATATTTTTGTTTGCAAACTGGCTTTCCTCTAAGTAATTTTCAAACAATGAGAAATTTGGTCAAGTGATCTTATCAGGGGCAAGTTCCTTTTGCATCCTGTCAAAGAATCAATTCAAGATTTGTTCAAGGCAATATCTTCTCAGATTTGGTTTATCCAGAGAATTGTTCAAGACTCAGACTGGGGCAAGCCCTCCGAGGATACAGCAAAACAGTCGATTCCACGAATCAGACAGCTGAAGCAATTATCAATTCATTTGGCCTGGGGCAGTTTACTTGCATAATCCCCAAGCAGTTATTCATCATTCCTACAATGACTATCAACTTGATACAGTTTAACAGAATGACAGTGATCTCCGTGTTGAGGAATCAGTCCTCCAGTTTTGTCATCTCACCGAAAGAGTCGAGCCTTGTCGTCGACGTCTGCATTTGCATTTGATCATATGTCATAGCATAATTCTTATACATGTGCATATCTTGGGTGCTTTATTCCCCATTTACATTTCTATCTTGGGTGATTTACTCCCCATTTACATTTCTATCTTGGGTGCTTTATTCCCCATTTACCTCTCTATCTTGGGTGCTTTACTCCCCAGTTACATTTCTAGCTTGGGTGCTTTACTCCCCATTTACATTTCTATCTTGGGTGCTTTACTCCCCATTTACATTTTTATCTTGGGTGCTTTACTCCCCATTTACATTTTTATCTTGGGTGCTTTACTCCCCATTTACATTTTTATCTTGGGTGCTTTACTCCCCATTTACATTTCTATCCTGGGTGCTTTACTCCCCATTTACATGTCTATCTTGGGTGCTTTACTCCCCATTTACATGTCTATCTTGGGTGCTTTACTCCCCACTTACCTTCTATCCTTATGTGTTTTATCCCCCATGTACCTTTATCCCGGGTGTTTTATTCCCCGTTTACCAGATATTCCTGGGTTTACCTAACATCATGGTGTTTTACCCCCATTTACTTTTTTTTCCTCCCCGAGGTCGTGTTTTACTCGCGTCTTACCTTGTGGGCAAAATTTATTTACTTGGCATCATGGGTGTTTTATCCCCATTTGCGTTTTTCTCCTGAGCTCGTGTTTTACCCGCGTCTTACCTTGCGGACAATTTCTAATTTACTTGGCACCTATCAACAATTTTGTGTCGTGTCTACTCGACGTTCTTCCAGATATGACATGTCTTCTTCCCTAGTGCAATTCCTTGATGGGTCGTCCCCTGTGACGTTGTTTCGTCTGTATCCGTGCATTTGTCATTTTCATCATACGCATCATATCAGATTCATATCATATTTAGCATTATAGTTCGTTTTGTTTTGTCCATATCATTGCATAGCACTGCGTCTAAAGGCAAAATTTTCGGTTATCTGTATTTAAATCCCTCCACCATGATTTCTCGAGTCTCCGTTGCTCAAATCACCCGGTGAAGTTATTTAAATAGGGGCAACTGTAATACCCCAAATTTTTCCCTAATATTTGTCGTCGCATTTCATTGCATTTTTATTGCATTTAATCAATTACTAACAAATTTGTGTAGTCGTTTGACTTTTTACAGGTAAATATCATATGGCATGCATTTTTTTTTTAAAAAGTAAAAATGGCACAATTGGCAAGAGGATATGTGTAAGGAGTTGTGAGTGTGAGAGGTTGAGAGTTTGAATCTCACCTTTGTCACTTTTTTTGTTTTTTATTATTTTTACTCTAAATTTTTCTATCTTTCATTAAAAAATAACAAAAATAGTTTTTTATTATTATTTAATTATTATTTTCGTATTTTAATTAAATCATTTTTTAAAATATTATTTTTTTCACTTTTTTCTAAATTATTCATAAAAATATCCAAAAAATCATAAAATAAAAAATATTGAAAAAAATTTTGTTCTTTTTATAATATTTTTGATTTTAGGAATCAATAGGATTATTAGTTGTTATTTTAAGTTTATTTTAATTATTTTAAATTATTTAAATTTTATTTTTTTTTCTTAACTAATTATTTAGTTTGGGCTTTAAAATGGGCTTTAGGGACATTATTGACAATTTGGTGTTAACCCTAATTTGTTCCCTATATATACATGTGTTGCTTTGTTGAAAAAGGGGGAGAATGAAAAAAACCTAAGAGGAGTGAGTGCCGTTTGCCGTTATTTATTTTTATTCTTCATCCATTACTATTGTTTCTTTTTCTTCATCGTTTACCGTTATTTCTTTTCCTTCATCTATTACTGTTGTTTCTTTTTCTTCATCTTTTACCGTTATTTCTTTTTCTTCATCTATTACCGTTATTTCTTTTTCTTTATCTATTACTGTTACGTTTATATATATATAATTTTTAAATTGTTAGAGTTTATATATATAAGATTAATTTTTGATCGAATTATGTCGATACGATGTTTGCACATTTGTGTGCATGACGCGTGACATTTGTGTTAGTTCGATCTGGTTGCGATGATCGCATTTTTGTGTGAGCAATAATACTATTTTTTGCTTAATTTCTTTTTCTTTGCGATAAATTTTGTTTCGTCCGATTTAGATCTGGTTGCGATGAGCGCATTTCTGCGTTAGCAACATTGTTGGGTTATTTGGCACATTTAAAATTCATTATTGCTTTATTATTATTATTATTATTATTATTATTATTATTATTATTATTATTATTATTATTATTAGTATTATTATTATCATTATTTATTATTATTATCATTATTATCATTATTATTACCATTATTATCATTAATTTATTAAAACTTGTTATAATATAAAAATCTGTTTTTTAAAATAAATAACATTAACATCTTTTCCAAATTAATATGAAAACCTATTATTTTTAAGAAAAACTTTTTTTTTAGATAAATTTAAAATAATAACTAAAATCTTTTTTTTAAAATAATAACTAGAACCGTTATTTATTTTATTTTATTATTGTTCAATTCAAATTTTATTATCATATCGTATCTGCTCCTCTCATGTAACCTCGCGAACTTAACAATCGCTCTTTAAATTCTGCCTTTAAATTTCTGCTTGCATGGTTTAAATTATGACATTATCTCTCTGTTTGCATGATTCAATTATCTCACGCGTTTACCATTATTTCTGTCACATTGCACACATCCGAAGGTTAGGTCTAACTGTTTGGCCGCCGCGCCAATAGTCCGTAAAACTTCACACATTCAATTTCAAATCCTCAAAACTACAAACTACAAACCCTAATTTTCACAAATGCCTCGCCGCAGACCAAATTACAATTTTACCCCTAGCATTAGGTCAAAGAGCCGCCGCGCTCATTTTAGGGTTTCCCGCCGCGGAATCCCTAACCTAACCCTAATTCACTTAACAATTCAACGTAGAGATTTGGAGTTTCTACACTCCACGTAAGCGTGTCCTTAAGATGCGTTTATTCCCCTGGAGACCTTGACCACAGTCAAGAAGTCTCTAACCTCCCTTTTGAGGGGAACTACAGTTACTCTGATTCCATTCCCGTAAGGATATGTAGGCACAAGATGCGATGTCTTGCCGAGTAAACATAGAATTAACCCCTACGTCTTTTTTAATTTTCAATCCTTTGTATATACCCTTAAGCAAAATAATGAATGAAATAAAAAAAATAAACAAAAGGTTCCCGTAGAGTACTACGGAAGTTTAGGGTGCTAATACCTTCCCTAATCTTAACCAACCCCGAACCTTAGATCTCTCCCCTTTAGGTTTTTCCTTTCTTTAACCTTTCCTTCGGATAAATCAAAGACCGGTTGTAAATGAATTAAGATTCAAGTTAATCAATAGCTTGACATCCAAATTTCACCGCAACAAGAACCTATTTGAAATTTGGTTAATTTCATTTTCACTTCAAATGTCCATTTCTTATTCCAATCCAAAATTTCCAAACCATATTCCAAACCTTTCATTTGGATCCAAGCCTAAGTGATATTTAAGTGCTCCACTCCAAACCTCACACATCTAATCACTCACAATTCACTCATTTTCATAATTGATCTCAATTTTCTCTCAATTCTCTCTCAATTTTCCAATCTCCAAAACCCTCACAAAGCTCTTCTCATTTCCAATCTCCAAAGCCTAAGTGTTTAGCTCTTTGATTTCTAAGAGCTAAACCTTCATCCATTTTCTCCATTGAATCAATTTCTTCATCCAATTTTCGTGCAAAATTGGATCCGAACTTGGAAGTGATTTTGGAAGTGATTATTTGGCTTGATTTGGTTTAATCTTGAAGGATCTTCATTGCTACTACAAGAATTTGTGTGGATCTCGAAGTATTCCGGACTTCTAGCATTGGATCTATTCAATCACAGTTGAATCAACATTAACCGGAGCAAATCTTCGCTCCGAAGGTTGGATCTGAATCTGTTTTTAGCTTATTTGCATAATCATGTGGATTTTCATATTTGATTAGCTTGTGGTTAATTTGATTTGTTTGATCCATGATTTGGTTGTGTTAATCTGTTTACATGCTGTTTGAATCATGATTTGCTGGTTTAATTTCGTGATTAAGTGATTATGCGATCATCCGGTTGATCGGATAAGTGCTTATTTACTGAAAATGCTGTTCTATTGCTGTTTTTCTACTGTTGGCACAGTGTTAATCGGTTAACTCATATGGTTAACCGATTAACCATTTCAAATATTCAAATTTTTCAAAGTTTTCAGAGTGTTAATCGGTTAACGCATATGGTTAACCGATTAACATGAACAAATTTCCAGATTTTTAAGCATTTTTCAGTGGTTAATCAATTAACGCATATGGTTAACCGATTAACACTGTGCCAGTGGGTCTGTTTTGCTGATTTTCTTGCATGTTTGAGTACCGTTTCGCATCGAATCATCGTAGTTCAATATGATGCATTAGAAGTGAAATGTTCTGGACATTTTGTCGCTGTTTTGGTTGTTTAATCGAGACTTTATCGACTTATTTTTGTTTTCCACTTGGATGCACACTTATGTGTTGTTATTCATAGTGATGGTGTTCTTGCATTTTCATTTCCTCTTGTGTTTTGCATCTTTATTTCTCGCATTAATAAAGGTCGAGATGTGCTTGTGGAGGTGTTTACCCCACACTTTTTCCTCCCTTTGCTTGTGTGTTGCATTCCATATTTGCATCTCTTACTTGTGATTGAATTTATCTGGTGCTTTCTTATGCTTTTTGCCATGATCTCCATAGGGTTCCTAGTCCCTCCGTTTAGGATGGGAGTAGGAGAGATATTTGGTGTTCAATCCAAGCATGATAACATTAGGGTAGATGTTTCCCCTTTCAATCCTAACCTTAGGACCACTTTGCATGACAACGTTAGGGCCGAGTTTCCCTTAGACCTTCCGTGTGTCTCTCTTCTCATCTCAAAACAATTCTAACTCATCTAATAAATACGATGAACATTGTGTGCTACGAGCCTTAAGCTACTTGGGAAATGTTAATTGTGGGGCTTGCTCTCAATGGCCTAGAGTGTTTAGTGTACACCCTTTGGGTGATATGCGACGCATTCGCTCATAGGTCATAGTTTTTAGTGCAACGTGAATCATAGACCGAATTAATTCACTTTTCTAAAAGACACAAAAACAACTTCAAACTTCTTTTTTGTCCTTTGGGACCTTTAATGATGGAAAACCTTTTTCATGAAAAAGAGTGTTGTTAAGCTTTGGTTCTACCGCAAACAGGCATTGTCCCTAACTGCTAGAACGAAGGTTTAACCCTACTCGGGTAAAACGTGTTGAACCAACCGGTGTTCTCATTAGCCCGAACTATGTTTGCTCTGATTTCTCATACCATATGAGAATACGTAGGCACAAGACGCGATATTTTGGCGAACAACCTTCCCCTCTTTCGCCCGTAATTAGCCGAACTACGTTGACTCTGACTTTCCCATTGCACGAGGGAATACGTAGGCACAAAGCGGCGATGCTCTGCTGAGTCTCTTTTCTTTTCTTTTGTCCCAAGACATTTAGTGTAGATAGTTAAACACACCCTTAGATAGACAACTAGCGTGGATCCCGTCGAGTACGACGAACTTGAGGGGTGTTAATACCTTCCCCTTGCGTAACCGACTCTCGATTCCAGGACTTGGTTGCGATGACCTCGTCTTCTCCCTTTTTCGTTAGGTTTTTCTGATTGTTTCCTTTCCCTCTCTTTGGGATAAATAACGAAAGATGGTGACTCTTCTATTTTCCGCCGGGTGTTTTTCGCAGTTGCGACACTAGGTCTTTAAGTCTTCTTGCATGTGAAGACTGTGGTTTCTTCACTAACAGTCCTTCTGGAGTTAGCATGCGCAGAGGAGCTACCACAAGAACCTCGTTAGGGTTGCTAGAATCAGGTCTAGCATCAGCATCTGTAGCAGCGATGATGTTCATCCTTTTGGAAGGGGAGGATTTTGGATGTTGAGACATTCTTGGAAACTTTGATCGCGAGAGAGAGAGAGGATTTTCTGTGCTTGTTTGAATAGGCATGGAAGATGAGGAGTTTGTATGGGCACCAAATGAAGTAAGCGTAATGTGTGAGGATGCTAGAGGGGTGATATTGCACAAGAGGAGGGAACTTAATATTTTGACCGATCACCATATGATTAATTTTCAAAATACAATTCCCAGTTAACATTAATTGCTATAAACTCTTATAAAGACACGTCCTTAACTTGCTTTGTGAACTTTCAAATTGAGTGGCCTTGAGACCTCTGGTAACCATGTCAGCACTATGTAGATCAGTGTTTCAAACCTTTCCAAATTGATGCTTGTTATCCCTATGTCTGACTCTTTTAGATTGATCTGAGTTTATATTGATGTTACTCTTAATGTCACAGTACAAAGTCATGACATCCTGAGTGACATTGCTTCTTTTAAGATCATTTGTCATGGACTCCATCAAATTCCAATATAATAGGTCTAGGTTTCTATGATGTCCATCTTTTGGATGTCCTTTCTTGACTTTCCTACCAGCCTGACATTTTACACAACCTGTTCTATCATCTGGAGTTATCTTTGAAGTTCCTCCTACTGCTTCCTTGGATATGGTCTTCTTTATCCTTGGAAGTTGTCCACCCTTTTTATTCCACAGTTTATCCTCCTTTTCTTCTCTGGTCAAGGGACATATTTTCAAGTTACTTTTAGGATCCCATGAGTAACAATTGTTCTTAGCTCTAGACCCTCTCATGACTTCCTCACCTTTTTCATTGGTGACATCACATTTACCCATAGTAAATTTGACATTGAGACCTTGGTCGCAGAGCTGACTAATACTTATAAGATTCACAGTCAGTCCTTTAACCAACATGACATTCTCCAGTTTTGGAACACCAGGACAATCTAGTTTTCCAGCACCCATGACTTCTCCTCTAGCTCCATCACCAAAGGTTACATGGCTTGAGGTATGAGGTTTAAGGTTCATCAAAAGATTCTCCTTTCCAGTCATGTGTCTAGAACAATCACTGTCAAAATACCAGTCTTCTTTGGTTGGCATCCTAAGAGATGTATGGGCTACTAGAGCAACCTCCTTGGCAACCCATTGTTGTTTCTTGACCTGAACATCCCTTTTTGGTCTAACTTGATGTTGTTTCTTGGCATGAATACCCTGTTTGGATTTGCCTTGATAAGTGTGACTAGGAAATCCATGTAGCCTGAAGCATAAAGGTTTAATGTGTATAAGTCTTCCACAGTAGTAACACATATACCCTTGGAATTTATTCTTGATCAGGTTCCAGCTTCTGTTTCCATGATGTTGTGACATTGGTCGTGACATTCGGTTTGACCTCTGATTCTCAATCTTTGGCTTCTTGGACCCCAAGATGGGTTTCTGTTCACCAACAAATCCCAGACCAGACTTGTTTCCTGCTTTATGACCACTCTGTAGTATTTTTTCTATAGTGTCAGCCCCAGTGTTTAACATCCTTAAGGATTTTGACATCTGATATAGTTTAGATTCCAACAGGCTGACCTCACTTTTGAGAGAGTCTATGGTTGCCAGATGATCCAGTTTCTCAGCCTCTAATTCCCTTATGCTTTTCTTCTGTTGCTCTCCTTGCTAATATATTTCTGCACTTCTGATGCATAACTTCTTATATGAAGCTGCAAGTTCATCAAATGTCAGCTTATCTTCACTTGAGTCACCATCATATATGCATACACTGTTCAGAATAGTGACATGTTTGGCAGATTCTTCATCTGATCCACTCTCTGAGTCTCCATCAGACCAAGTAACTGTTAGGCCCTTCTTTTGCTTCTTGAGATAGGTGGGACATTCTGCTATAATGTGCCCATATCCCTCACATTCATGACACTACACTCCTTTGACTTGGCTGGGCCTTTCTTCATTTCTTCCTCTTCTACTGATGTCAGAAGAAGTGTTCTTGTCATTAGGCCTAGACTTGTGATCTATTCTTTTGATCAGTTTGTTGAATTGTCTTCCAAGCAAGGCTATTGCTTCTGACAGATTCTCCTCACTGTCACTATTGTCTTCCTCAGAGTCTTCTACTGAATTTGAGGCAAGGGCTATGCTTTTGTTCTTCTTCTCAACCTGATCACACATTCCCATCTCAAAAGTTTGGAATGAACCAATGATTTCATCCACTTTCATGTTGCATATATCTTGAGCTTCTTCAATAGCAATGACTTTCATGGCAAACCTCTTAGGCAAAGATCTTAGAATCTTCCTCACAAGCTTTTCTTCAGACATCTTCTCTCCTAAAGCACCTGAGGTGTTGGCAATCTCAAGAATTTTTATGTAGCATTCATGAATAGTCTCATCCTCTTTCATTCTCAGATTTTCAAACTTGGTGGTCAGCATTTGTAATCTTGACATCTTGACTTTAGAGGTTCCCTCATGAGTAGTTTTAAGAGTATCCCAAACCTCTTTAGCTAGTTCACAATGATGCACTAGTCTGAAAATGTTCTTGTCTATACCATTAAATAAGGCATTCAAAGCCTTAGAATTCCCAAGAGCCAATGCCTCTTGTTCTTTGGTCCATTCTTCCTCAGGTATTAACACAGATAATCTATCCTTGTCAGTATTCACTGGATGTTCCCATCCTGAGTTTGCAGCTCTTCATGCCTTGTTGTCTAAAGACTTCAAGAAGACTATCATCCTAGGTTTCCAGTAGTCATAATTTGAACCATCCATAATTGGTGGTCTATTCGTGAATCCTATATCCTTATCCATAATACCATAATTTATCTTCCCTAGATCTCACCCAGAAAATAACAGGCAGGGTGCCTGCTCTGATGCCAATTAAAATTCTAGGTACACAACAGTGGATGTTATCACGGATGTTATGACATCCACTGTAACACAGACTAATAAACTTAAGTACAAACTATAAATGAAAACAGTAAATAACACAAGTAATTGTTTACCCAGTTCAGTGCAAACCACACCTACCTCTGGGGGCTACCAAGCCAGGGAGGAAATTCACTATTAGTAGAATTAATTCAGAGTCAAACAACCAGTTTGCACTCTTCACTTAAGACCTACCCAATGACACTTCAGCCTAATACTAGACCAGAGTTACCAACTCACTCCCCATCAATCATAATAGTGATATCAACCAATTCAAAGTTACAAATGGCAATGAAGTCACACTTCAAACACACCTTGATCCTGCTTCACAACTTTGATCAAGTGACACAACACTCTTGCTTAAAAGCTTTAGAGTGACACACTTAACATAAAACTTAAGAACTCTAGACCAATGCAATCATCCAGAAGATAATTGCTTGGTTTACAAGTATACCTAAGACACACACAAACACGTGAAGAACAAAATTCTTCACTCACAAATACACGTCCTCAGAAACCCTGTCAAGAATTGTCTTCAATTAGGGTTGCTGCTTCTGTATATATAGGCAACATACAATCCTTGGGCCTTCGTACATAGGTTAGGTTTACCCAAGATAAACCTTTTTTCATGAAGCTGCGCACGTCCGATTGAGTCAGGGGCATTCCATGTTATCCTTAGCAATGCCTGATATGTCGCCTTATATAACTAGGCTTCCTAAAATGTTTCCTGAAGTATAGCCTGAGCTAATAACAGAAACTAATACCTACGCGCCCTGATGTCATACGTTTGATGTCATAACATTCAGTCATGACATCCAACTTAAGTGACTCTTAGCTATTTAAACTTACCCTGCTGAATCTTCATTATGTATGTCATAACATCAGTTATGACATTCATACATCCATCAATGTTTTACCACAAAATGCAGCCAATCAAAAACATCTACAATAATAATTTCCCAACTTGATCATGAAAGCGATGTATTGTTTGTCGGCCTTCGTCATGGGGATTTGGTTGTATCCTGAGTACGCGTCCATGAACGACAGCAACTTAAAACCTGCAGAATTGTCAACCAGTTTGTCGATGTTAGGCAATGGATATGCATCTTTGGGGCATGCCCTGCTGAAATCGGTATAGTCAACATACATTCTCCATTTTTCATTAGATTTTTTAACTAATACAATGTTAAACATCCAGGATGTGTACTGGGATTCATAAATAAAATTTTCCTCTAAGAGGTCTTTTATAGCTTTTTTAGCAACCTTCGCTTTCTCGGGAGACTGCCTGCGGCTAGGTTGTACTATGGCCCTAGTGGCCGGATCTATGGTGAGCTAGTGGCAGGCCACGTCGGGGTCAAGCTCGGGCATCTCTACAGCGCTCCACGCGAACAAGTAAGCATTCTCCCCGAGGCATACTTTCAGTTGCTTCCTCACCAAGTCGGGGAGGTCCATCCCGATCTTTACGCTCCTGTCGGGGTCGTCACCAAGAGTGATGAGCTCGAATTCGCCATATGGAATGAGGCGCACGGGGTGGAGCAGCTGTCCGTTACCACTATTTGCTGTAGGTGCGTCTTCTGCTGCTTCGTTCTACTTTTGCTTGCTGGGGAAGCGACTATCGAAGTTGATCGAGTTGACGCGTAGAAACAACTTCTTCTCCTTAGTGAGGGTTGGCTTGTCGGCATTCTTAGGCGTGATGTTGATTGAGTTGAGCCCCTTGGTGGCCACCTCGAAACATCTTTGGGCATCTTCAATGTCTCCGTGGAGGGTGGCGACTCGACCCCTGACCGTGTAGTACTTCATCTTTAGGTAAGCCGTAGATGGTACTACGGTTAGCTTGGCCAGGGTTGGCCTTCCCAAAATGCACTGGTATAGGAGGGATATTATATCACCAAGAAGCGAACCTTTACCCGCCTGGAAGTCTCCTCAGACCTGAAAGTGACGAGTAACTAAATGTAGCCCCACGGCCTCGTGGTGGTGTTGTTGAATCCCTGCAAGTTAGAACCGACATACGGGGTCAGATGGCTCTCGTCAAGTTGGAGAGTGGTGAATAGGTGAGCATAAATTATGTCATCTGAGCTTCCCTGGTCAACGAGAATGCGACAGACATTAAAGTTCGCCAACTGGGCCCTGATCAGCAAGGGGATCTTGGAATTGAGGGTGTTATCCGATAGCTCCTCAAGGTAGAAGGTGATCAGGTTTGATTTTTCATTGAATCTATCAAGGGTGGCGTTCTACTTCGAGCTTTTATCAATTAGCTCGTCGAACTTCCTCTTGACTGACCCCACTGAGAATTTGTTAAACCCTTCGCCAGAAATGACCATCGTGGCGGGAAAACTTTACCATGGGTTACAAGCGGACAGAGGGGTGTCGGCCTCGAGAAGGAGGTAGAAGTCCTCCGGTCGGGAGATGCACAGAGCGACCTGAAGCCCAGTGTCATCGGAGGGTGGCGTCACCTCCTCGACCTTCTTCGCCTCGCGAGTTTCCTACTGAGGAGCCTCGCTTCTCCGAGTCTATTACTTTAGCTGTCATTCCTTGATCAGAATTTCGATGGCGTCCTTGAGATGGATGCAATCTTCCGTGACGTGTCCGTGGCTCCTGCAGAACCAACAATACTTGGACTTGTCGACGTTGGGCTTGGGGGCATTGGCTTCGGAAAGGGGACCTCACTTCTTTGGAATTCCGAGTTGATGCACTCGACCAAGATACAATTTCAGGGAAGCCGTAAGTAGTGTGTACTTGGTAAAATGGCCTGCTGGTCTCCGGTGTTCTCGGGAGTCGTGGGGCTTGTCTTCTGTTCTTTTGTCCCCGCCACGTCAGGGAGCAATAGACTCTCCGTGCCTGGACACTTTGGCACTCTCCTGGTTTCGTGAGTCGCAAGCGCTATTGGCGGCTTCCTTCTCCTCATATTGGATGTAAGACTGGGCCTTGTGGAGAAGTTCGTCCAGTGTGTCGGGCCTTTCGATACCAACCACCTTGGCGAAATTGCTATGGGGTCGCAGCTCTCGCTCGATCAGGTATCTCTTCATGTCGTCCATCGTGGACACCTGGACAACCTCTTAATTGAATCTCTCTATATAGTCCCAAAGAGATTCGTCCTTCCCTTGAATGATAGCCTCTAAGGATGCCTCCATCTTCGGATGTCGCCGAGAGGCGGTGAAGTGTCTGGAGAACCATCTCTTCAGCTTTTCCAAGAGGTGATAAATTCAGGCTCGAGGCTCTTGTACCATGCCATTGTGCCCTTCCTCGGGGTTGTCGGGAAGAGTCAGCATTTTATGGTTCCCTAGACATTGCGGTAATCGAGCATTGCTTTGATACTCTCAATGTGGTTGTCTGGTTCGGTCGTACCATCGTAGATCGCCAAACTCAGTGCTTTCTCGATCCTGTCGGGGAGGCGAGACTCCATGATGGCTCTGAACAGTGGAGTGCGAGGGTCATCCTCGTCGCTTCTGATGGGTGATTGTGACGGGGAAGGGTCATACTGAGAGCTCCTGTCGTGGCGGGGAGGGCTCCTCGATCGACTCTTTGGTTTCCCCATCTTCCCGTCAGTTCTGCTTCTCTTGGGAGCCGGGGAGCGTCGTTCCTTCAGGGGAGGGCTACGGGCGTTCTTCTGGGTTGCTACGGGATAAGGCCTTTCTAATCTTGAGGGACGTCCATGTTGTCGCGACAAGGGGCTTCGAGATTCGTCTCGTTGATGTCTCCGCGAGGGGAGAAAGAGGACGTGTTTCTCGCCGTCTCGGGGGCGGACTGTGAGAAATTGGAAGCCTATGTCTCAGTGGGGGAGAGCGTGATTGTCGTTCCTTTTACAGCATCTCGATCTGTTCGTTTTTGAGAACATCATCAGGTTCGTCTGGTTGATCGTTGCGAACAAGGCCACCATGGTCAGGACGACGTTGGGCGGCACATGAATGAGTCGGAAAACAACAGGACTTTCGAACCGTTGGACGGTGTTGTCGGCCGCATCGTTGGAAGAAGGAGAGGCGGTGCGCCCGTCCCTAGGGTCACCTCCTCGATGGGGACAACCATGTCGGGATCATGTTCGTCGCCGTTGGTGAAGGCAGTTTCTTGGAGGTTATCATCAACATGTGGGCTGACCATGTTCGATGGAAGTTGAGATGTGCTTTGGTTATTCGATTTCTAAAGAAGAAAGAATGGGGAAGCAAGAGTTTCCCACAAGACGACGCCACTGATGTTACCAGACCAAAAAGAGATCAGCAGCTAGCAACGCGTCGTGAGCTCCAAGATTGCCGGTAGTAGAGAAGAGAAGGGGGTGTACCTGCAAGACACTCTGATGTCAAAGTGAGAAAAGGGAGAGAGTGAACAAGTACTAAAGCAAGTGAGTTTTGAATACCTGACCCTCTAGTGAAAGAGGGTATTTATAATATGCCCCCAGCGCTGAACCAACGATTATTTACATTGGGTTGGATCATTCGGTCCAATACGAATAACTTCCAGGATCTACGTAGCATGGGGAAGACCAGCACATGGTATTCATCCTGGTCTAACTGGCCCGTGAACTTCGGAAGGTGGAGGATCTGTTCTCTCAGATGCGGGTAGTTGGCTGATAATGTGTCCCCACGTGGGGAGCACGTGGAGACCATGGGGGAGACGCGTGAGAGCTTCCTGTGTGAGATGATAAATTGAGCCTTTATTGGCCCCTCCCTAACAAAGGGTTGGGTTGGGCTGTGCCCGACGGTGGGGCAACCTCTGGCCCAGTCCAAAATATACCATTTGTTAGTCTAAAATGAATGTGTATGAGATGCAATCATTTCTACCTCCTAGGTCACCAATCAGGAGCTCCAAAAACCATGTCCAGCTATCCCTATTTTCACCCTCCACAACTGCAAATGCTATAGGAAGCATTTGATCATTAGGATCTCTGCCTATGGCTTCCAAAATTTATCTTCCACAAAGCCCCTTCAAAAAGCATTCATCCAGACCTATGACATGTCTACATAATTTGAAGTTCTCCTTACATGCTGCATAGCATATATACAACCGTCTAAAAGAGGGTCTTTTATCCTCAACACCTTCTTGAACATGTTTAACATTTAGCTATTGGCCCTGGATTAACTC
The DNA here is from genome assembly GCA_963859935.3 of Lathyrus sativus. NCBI lineage: Eukaryota > Viridiplantae > Streptophyta > Magnoliopsida > Fabales > Fabaceae > Lathyrus > Lathyrus sativus. The sequence continues at coordinate 98,638,409 of OZ012738.1, read as the reverse complement.
TTAATAATTCATGACAATAATCATAAATTCTAGTGTGATACCCTAAGAAAAATCCATCAACCATGTGCCTAGCAACAAGTATTGCTCTGATTGTTTTAGTCTTGTTTACCCCTACATTTCCTTATATCCTTTACCTTCATCCTATGATTGATTTTCAAGAAATTATAAATTCTCTTGCTCAACCACCATGTACTCATCATCTTTACATTATACTCTCTACTACAATTATATTTGTCATTTACCTTCCTTACTTGCCAAGATTCCTCATTTGCCAACTTGACACAATAGACCTCCCACTCACAATCATATTTACATCTCACCCTCACCCTTTTTTTTGGTCATTTTTTTTAAACTTTGGGTCTCTACCATTTTAACCATATGAGGTTATCCTTTCCTAATATCACTTTTTGAAGTAAAATACACTCCTAGTTCCCATTTGTAACTGAACATATCCTTCTTTAACTTGAAAATTGAGTACTTCTTCCTTTTAGCTCCACTACTATCATCACTCTCACAACCACTTTGCAGATCTTCAATGTCATTACCACTCCCTTTAAATTCTTCTTTATCTTCTTCCCACTTTTCTTTCCCTTTTCCTTTTACATCACTTTCATATTCAATCAGATCAGCAAGCTCTCCATGTCATGATACCCATCAGAGTCATCCTCAAAAGCTACTTCAAGAGAACTATCATACTGGTAGTCGTCATCCTCACTGTCATCAGAAATGTACTCCTCATGTACCTCACCAACATTGTCTAATTTCACTCTAACATTGACATCCTTCACTCCAACGTTATTTGATTCCACCCCAACATCGGTTGATTCCACTCCCACATTGGTTGAGTCCACTTTAACATTTCCATCCTTCAATCCGACATTATCTTCTTCCACACTAGCATTACCATCATTCAACTTATCTACAATCTCATCATGTAGTTTATTAAGTAACTATTCCACCTCATCTATAAACTTATCAGGCCCCTCATCAACATTATCAACAACATCATCACAATAATCAGGCTGAGACAAAGTGTGTCAAATGTAGATATCAACACTTTGGTGCACCCTGTAAAGATCTGTAATTTCTAAAGTCATCAAGAAGGGCATTCATCCCAAATGTAGGGTCCTTGTGATATATTGTCTCAAAGTCCATATAACCTAACTCCTTCAATACACCAACTAACTCAAAATAATTTCACTTATCAATATCTACTTTTGAATCATCTACTAGTCCTTCTTCATACACATTTAGTTCAGGATCAATGAATTCACCATTATGATGAATTTTAAATTTCAAAAATTCATCCATTATCGATGTTCAAATAGATTTCGTCAAAGTCTTAGAACATGAAAAGTCCTAAATATACTAAAAGCCCTAAATGTACACAAATCTCTAAATCTACAGGAATCCCTAAATTTTGCCTTTACAAAAACATGCAAATAATACTGACTTTCGAAACTTCGTCTTCAAGGCTTCACTTCCTTGATTTCGCCAGAATGTGCACCTTCAAACGCCGATTCAATCGTTTCTTCAAAATAGCCTTCGTGTAACTTCAGCTTAGGGTTCCTTTGTTTTGAACAACAACAAAACGTTTTGGTTGCCACATCATTAGGTAACATGCTACTTGGAAGTTTTTTTTTTGTCTTTGACTAACGTCCACTAACAGAAGGACAAACGTGACAATGTTTCAAAAGTTAAAGGACAAAGGTGACACAAAAGAAAAAATTAAAGGACTAATATGAATTTAAATGTATAGTTAAGAGATCAAAAATATTATTTTTTCTGTTTAAAAAAAAAAATTGAAGATAAAACAAAACAAAACAAACAAAATTTAAAAAAAATATGAACTACCAAATTTTCTATTTTATTTTTTAAAATTCTAAAATAATTATGTATTTTTTGAAAAATCTAGTGCGCGACAAGTTCTAGCGGTTTTTCAAAAAATTCAAAAATGAAACCATTCAAAATATTTTAGCGGTTTTTCAAAAAAAATGACCTACTAAATTTTTTAAAACTCCGAATATAATCATATAACTACCAATATTTTCGAAAAAAAATACGGTATTGTATTGACATTTTTACTAGCAATTTCAAAAGTATTGTATTTTTTTCAAAAATATTGGTAGTATTGTATTTTTTCAAAAATATTGGTAAACATGCATGTAGTAAAATAATTTTTTATTGAAAATTTTGATATTACCAATAGAAAAACCTAGTTATCTTAAAAAATCCAGTATAAATTCAAAATTGTCTGACATAATACATAAATTTAATAGAAAAACATTACTTGTAAATATTTGATAAAAACTTAAAAAATACAAAGAAAAAAAATCAACATCTGTAAAAAAAAAATACATCAGTAACGAATTAAAATTTTTTTAGTTTATATGGACAAGATCATAATATTTCTACCAATAAAAAGTTGAAACATTATATAATTATATTAATATAATATACGTAAAATTTTATAATTATAATTGCATATTTAATATTAAGATTATAAAAATATTAAATAGTTTTTAGTGGTGGATATACATAATTTTTTTGTAAATAAAAAATAAAATTATTAGAAAGTATATAACAAACCATTTAACTTTGTGGGGCATCTGCCCCAATATCACATCATTTACATGAATTTATGCCGGTGAGAATATTATGAAAAAGAGTGGCAACAATTGGGGCGTAAGATATAACTAATTTGGGTGCCTGATAATTCCTCTAACTACATGTAAAAACAATTTATAAAATCTCAAATTGGATTTAATGTGATTTTAAAAAGTACACCGAAAGTAGGAACACGTTAAAAAATCTTCAGTGTATAAGTGTGTTTTTCACCATTCAATCAATAAATTTCATCACATCTTATTTGATATGATTCAGTAGTAGACTTTATTGATCCAATACTTGATTTTCTACTTATGCAACTAAGATTTTCTATATTTAATGTTAAGTGATATTTATCCTTATTTATGATCTGATATCGTAGAATCAAAGGTTTAAAAAATTATGTTTCCTTATTAGTAAAGCGTCGAATGGTCAATTAACCAACCAATTTGGAGGACTAGGGGAGTTTGCTTTATTTCATTCAATTTCCCATTAAGAAGACGTCATCTTCAAAACCTAAATTCTCAAATGGGAAATTTATGAAGCACATATTCCCGCAGTCTTCTACCCTTGAATTCACTAATGAATCAAAAGGGACAATTCATTTGTGTTAATGGTTGAATTTAATGAACCCAAAGGATTGGTCGAGTTTATTGATTGTGTGAATGTGTGCTGCGTGCAATCTAAATCCTAGCCAAGCTCAGAATGTGTGCTGCATGCAATCTAAATCCTAGCCAAGCTCAATGAGCTTAGCTCAAGGACAGTAAACAGTCGAATTTAAAATATTATCAGCAACACGCAGAGAAAGAGCCACGGGAAATTATATCGATTCCCATTAGAAGCAAAGGAAACAGAGTCCTATATGATAGTTTATTTTAAAAAGATAACTTACCATGCCTTAGCATGTAAAAGCATCAATCCTAACTACCCATTTCTCACACTCCCATATGATTCTCCAGTCAACAAGTCAGCTTTACAGGTCGAAACTCCCTCTCTCCTCAACAAGACTACTATTGATGTTTAGCAGTCACAGTAATGAGCCATTGACCCAACTAAATTTTTTCTACACTGAAGCACAAACCTCATCACACAAACCATGAGTACATGCTTCACTAGAGACAACACCAGTACTTTCATAAGCCATTTCCTCTTCTTCACTTTTTACATATATAAAAAAACTTGAAATTTGATCACAATATGATCAAAAGGTGCCCTTAAATTAGGTAGATGCCCATTCAAAGTAATGGCAGCGAGCACCTCTAGTTGTAGTCCAATTTCCACATCCAAAGAAAAGGCTCCCTTGCTTAGGCCCTGGCTTTCTGATCATGCCCCTACTACTTTTCACCCCACAATAACAGCAAGGGTGATACTGAATGACTGGAACTGGGGTATTCATATGAATCACATCCCTTGATTTGTAGGGGCAATGAGGGTGAGCACTTTGCTGTTCTTGAGACTGCTTCCAGATCAGTGATCGATCGGCCGTCTGCCACAGAATGGAGTTGGTAATGGAAAACTTAAAACCTCTGTGCATTAGCAGTGCCAGCAGGCGAGCAGTATTTTTGGCATCATCCAAGCCACAATGAGGACGACCCTGCCAGGCCAAGCCGGCTATCTCAACAGCCTCCTTTAGATTGCACTTCACATCACCAAATACCTCGCTGAAAGGAATCCTCAAGTTGATCCAGCTAACATAAGTTAAACAAAAACAAAAGTCAGTTCTGAAATGATGCCTTGATAAACATAGGTTACATTTACACTGCAGCATTTACCGGTTGAAATAAGGTGGCTTTCGTATTTTCTTGAAACGGCACTCTGATTCAAGCATCACACGACAATCCCAGCTAGACCATGTAACCACAGCAAAGTTGGCATTCTTTATTCCCTTTTTCTCAAGCCATTTGTCATGCCTAAGTAGAGCCTCACTCAATGTAACACCTCTGTCTACCTGAACAATATATAGTAAGAAATACAATTAGCAACCTTCACCCACAGGCAAGAACAATGTAATGTAATAGCTGACAATCGACACATAGGTTAATAACATACAAAATAAATCATAGAAATATTTCTCTCATTCAAGTGGAGGTTCTTTATTTATGCCCATGTATTAACCGTGTTAACCTCAAAGGATATTAATCATCCAATCAGACCGCACACACACAAAGCTGATCCCAGGAGCAGAGCCAGACAATTATCTTAGCAAGGACTAAAATAAAAAAAGCAATATTTTTGAAAACGAGATATAAGAAGGTTTGCGCAACCTTGGGATACACTACCATAATGAGTAACTTTCATGATGCAATTATTTATTTTATAATGCAATTTCAAATAGGTGGGCATATATGCATTGATCTTTAGTTATAGATTTTAAATTTTGTAGATAGGCTAAAGCCCCTGAACAATACACTAGTCTGCCCCCTGGTTGATCTAGAAGATGCAAGGATACAAAATTATATGAAAATCAATCGCAAAACTATACTGAACCAAAACCCAGTGAGTACTTAGTATTGACCGAAAGGGAGGGAATAAAATCCTCTTCATTTCTCCAATTTACAGACCCACATAATATGAATTTCTGCCCAACATCCTTTTATCAATATCTTTTTAACATCCATATTATTAGAGAAATAACAGTATATGCTCAAAATAAATATTACACTTTTTTTTTGGCAATCATAATTGACCGTACATCATACCACAGTTTTGATATTCACTTGATAATATTAATAACGTGTTATTCACTTGATATAAAAGACGAAACACTAATCACTATTTATAAGGATACATAGACTCAATCCTAAACAATAATCTAAGATATGCTAAGAATGAAAACTAATCCTAGAAGGTAAACCAAGATATTCTGCAACATTATTTTATAGCCTGTAACAAGAAAAGAATGCATTACGACACAGATAAATATTAAATAGAAAAGCAAAGAAAAAATTGAGCTCCACCACCAATAAAGGTTGGGAAGACAACTCAGGAATGTTGGACAAGCCTAAGAAAAATTACTATTAATGATGGCTTGGTCAAATAGTTGGAATGATCATCAGGATGAGACAAATTCATTACAACTTACAAGCAATCAAACAAAGAAAGGTCCATCCTTCTCAAAATTGCACTTGGAAGCTTCAAACCAACAAAGACCCTAAAGATGAGGTCAGTACATCAGGGATAGAGATAAGGCTAGTGCATCTCAGAAGAAAGCTGGGTCCGGTGCATGTCTGACAAAAGTTGGGGCCAGTGCATCTGTGGAAGAAAGCTGAGGCCAGAGCATCAGGGACGGAAAGGGGGCAGAACAGTGCTCAGAAACACTCACAACTCACAAGACAAAGCAGCAACAAAAAAAGGAGGCACTAAATTGAAGCTGTAACAACAGGAAGTCATGATCGGACAAAGGAGAGAGAAAATGCTACAGAAACAGCAGAGATAAGGAGTTACTTTCACTGGAGCGTAGATACCTACGGCCTGAAACAGAAATTTGAGATTGAATCAACAGGAAGAACGTAGCGACGATAATCAAAAGGAAGGCGGGAAAGGTAGATAGATCCACTGCCCTGTAATAATCTGGATGTTGAGATTATAAGATTTAGGTGAATTTTCGGGGGTTTGGCGGTCTTGAGGAGGCGATTATAATAGTGGCACTCTTTGCCTGAAAGGTCAACAAAAGAGTGGTGGCGGATGACGGTGATGGTCCCTAAAAGTGACATCAATCGAAAAAGAGAAGACCATGTCAAAAGATCACATTCCCAACATTTGGAAACTTGGCAACGTAATAGTGACAAGACAAATCACAGAAGATCAAATCAAGTTAGGATACAGTGTTGAATTTGTGGGTTTTTAGATAAAAGGAGCAGAAAAATTAACAACTCGGTTGATAATAATCTCTACTTATGGCTATCAATGGGGAAGAAGCATACCACTTAAATACTCCATAATACCTAAGTATCTATCAACTTCATCCAAGATAGGTTCAAAAGAAGTAGAGCTAGGTTAGAGTGGGATCAACCATCACAAAAAAACAAGGGGTTATTGATGAATAGTGGCAAGGAAAAGTAACAAGAGGCCTCGGTTTTGCATCGGGACATGTATGAAGGTAAGCATTTTAAGCTTTGATGGTAAAAAAAAAGCAAAAGATGAAGGAGGCACTGTATAAAGGGTGTAAAGAGAGGATGTTGGGAGTAACAAGGCCACCAGTTATCCTTAAATAAAATGGAAGGCTTCACACTTCATGTCCTGAAGCTACTTGTGGAGATCACTAACTCCTATTTTGTCGAAGTAGTAAACGACCACAAGGTGAAGAGACAGGAAAATAAATTTAAGATTTTAAGAATTTTCTTATTTCATCCTACTAGTAGATCTTTCATGATGATAAGTAAACACTTAAGTTTGAGACCTTTGCTAGTGGGATTTTATATTATATTCTAACTACAAAATTTTCACCTTCAAGACAAGGTTAATGAGTATAGGGAATCAAGAGTGAGGTGGTCTACCATAAATAAGAGGAAAGGAAGATTTGTGAGGTCATCTATGGTTTTGGAAAGAAATTTAGGGCACGAATGAATCAGGCTTCTCAAATACCTCTTATGTTATAGAAATTTTCAATCCATAAACAATATTTTTTCGGCATTCAAAACAAGTTGCTATGAGGTGTGATCTTCTAATGAATATTTTACATATTATGAGCGTTAGATTCTTTGGACTAGCTAGACACATAATTTTACCTCAATCCTTCTAACTCAATATGGTATAAGGAGTCACACATTACGGTTTGATCCCTCAGTTGTCAAATAGTAGTGGTGCTGTAGCGTAGCAAAATTTGAACAGACCGTTATTGTTCTGCAATACGCTCTTTAGTACAAAGTATTGTCAAATACCAGCTAAAGCAATCTAACACATTGGAATTGGAACAAACCGCTATTTTCCACAATCCATGATTGACAATATTGGATCCTCTAACTGAGCGCTAACCAATTGTGCTTCTTCCCCGTTATCATATGCACCAACCTCTAGCTGGTGTTACCCTCTGACAGAAGCAATTCCGACAGTCTCAAATCAGCAGCAAAGCTTCCAGATCAGCTCACTGCTTCACCCACATCAGACCCACTATCATCAACAGTCCTATGCACACCTTTGTCCTTTGTGTCTTTTACATACTCTATGCATACAAGTGTGTTACGTTTGAGATCCTCTTCCATGGGAAGCTAAATCCCAACATCAAACTCATAAGTTATCTTTTTCACTTTATTCTAATAGCCACAGACACAAACAAAACCCACTATACTCCCTTCATCTCCTACTCCGCCAAACTCTCTGGCTCTACCTCCTCCTTTGCTAAAATTTCCCGTAGTTAACACAAACATATATGGTAAATCAGTCACTTAATACTCTTTACACCAGTCATTTTGTCATCATTTACCCACAGCTACAAGTGAAGCCCTATTTTAATTCCAGAAGGAGACAAGCTAATGTTAATAAACGGTTGCTTAAAATTCTAGCATTATCCTATACTGTTTGTCAATAGGTCTGTATTATTGAGATTGGCCCCAAAAAAGAAGTTGATGGCCTAAGAGTTCACTTGTCTCTTATGGCCAATGTTGCTTTTGTTTTCTTAATTGTTCGTGCTTCTATTCATCAATGGTCATTTAATAAGTTAGTCATAAAGAATGCTTTTCAACATGGTGAGTTATAAAAGGTCTATATGCAACTACAATTTTTACTTCATATGAAGCATCAACATAGGATGCCAACCATGCTGCACCCTTAAGTATGGACAAAAAAACAACCACCTGTATTTGGTTTGGGAGGTTTTGTACTATCAAAGTCAATGTCACCTAGTTATTTATGTTCAGAACAGCATTATCAGGAAAAAATGATTAGGCTGGCATCTAGTCTAGAATCTAAAGCAATACATTTCACACCACAATCAAACAAGACCTGGGCCTATCAAATACTTTTTAGGGATTGCGGTTTTGAAGAAAATGTTGTTATTGCCAACACTCAAAGTATGTTTTACATACACTTTATGAAACAGGCATTAACAACAACAACCACCAAGCCTTTTCTCACTGAGTGGGGTAGGGTTCATGGATCAAACTACCCATAATGTTCTATCAAAAACCATGCTTCTATCCAACTCTTAGATCCTTCTCTATAGTTTTTGTTATAGTTTTTCTAGGTCTTCCTCTATCTCAAGCGGTTTGACTACCATCCATCTACTCTCCTTACTACAAAATCCACATGTCTTCTCTGTGCATTTCCAAACCACCTAGGCCCAGATTCCACCATATTTTTCTAGTAAAGATGCTACCCAAACACTATCTGGGAATTTAACAAAAAATCAAATGATGGAAAGATGCGAAAAGACATAGAAACATATGTTAGGACAGCTTCCTGTGTGATTGAAAGATGAGAGGCAGGAGACAAATTCAAATAAGCAAGTGAAACAACCTTGCCCTGGGATGCAACAGAAGGGCAGTTTCGAAGATGGAATGCAAGGAGAAAGTTCCTAGGCTGTTTACTGCAGCAGCGGAATGCTCTGCAGCATGTTTTTGTTTTCCGTAAGTTACTTCCCAACGAAATCCGTTGTTCTCCATTTGCTGGAAAACACCATTCAAGCACCTTAAGTATTCTCTTCTCTGTGGCTTTCAAACAAGGCAATGAATAATTAAGGGGATAAAATAAGTGAAAGGACAAAAAGCCATGTCACTTTTGGCTTATTCCAGCTTGTTTTAGACTAATTGGCTCGGTCACCCATTCACAAATAAGAGAAGGCCCAATTGATTCTAGCAAAATCTACCAGAGTTTGGTGCGAGTCTGAGTTTTGATGAAGTACAAGTCTCTAACGTTACAATGTTTTCCCCACCTAGAAACTTAAAGTCAGATGCGTTACGAGTCAACTTGCAAGTCTGACAATAATGCTCCTGCCAAGTTATGGAGGTTTAATGATAGACCTTAGTTAACCAAAAAGGGTTAATTTATAAAATCAGCACAAGTTGTTGTCTATCCTAATGCTGGTTGGGCAAGTATAGCATCTAATTTAATAGAAGATTAATTTAAGCATGGTGTGTCTTTGTTGAAGGTTAATTGATGCTGGTTGTTACTATATTGAGAGCAAAGGAGAGTATTGTGCTATGGCAAATTGGCAATAGGCACCTATAAGCTTATATGGCTAAACAATTGCTTCAGCAACACAAATCGGGAGATGTTAAGGAAATGAAATGGACTGGTGACAACCAAATAGCTTTGCATATTGCCTCTTCCCCAGTCACTAACGAAGAACCGAACAAATAGAGATTACCAGTTATTTTGTTAGGAAATGAAAGGATTCTTTCAAGCAATATCACTATTGGTTTGGTGCTGCAAACTTACACAAACACTTAGCTTGTATATTTACTAAATCTCTTGGATGACCTAAGGTTGATTCTTTTTTGTAACAATCTGGTTCATATGACATATATGCTCCTGCTCAGGGAGAGCATTACTTCAGGAATAGTGCCGGTTTTCTATAACACAGGAAATTGTTCCTATAGTAATTAATAGATATAGATAGATATATAGTAATACTATATATAGTATGATAGTTACCTATATGGAGTGAAAAGACACAATTCTATACAAGTCAAATCTTAACAAACCTGTTATTATACAAACAATCCCAAATAAGCATTAATGGTTACTGAGATGGGTGGCATGCAAAAACTTACATACACATGCAAAGGAAGTTACCATATACAATTACAAATATTATAGAAATCCAGATGTTTGATATGCACATAGCACTGTACTAATTAGTTCAATAATAAGGACAAAATGAAGAGTTAGCCGAATCATAGAATAAAGGTGCATAAAAGTTTATCTTGCTCTTTTCGTATCAATTTCTTTACAGAAGTGAAGGCAAAACTTTTGCAATTAACATACCTGAATTTGCTGGATACCAGTTAGATCCTTGCAGAAGTCACTCAGAAGCTGATTGCAGGTAGGCTTCACATATGTTTGGAAACATGCTTCCAGCTGACCAGTAACACTACTCACTATGACAGATGGAAACTCAATTATTTCTTGAGGATGGGGATTTTTATCCTTATCACAGGTAGCCTCAAAGTCTATGACCACAAAATACTGAAATTCTTGAAATTGCTCACGCGAGTAACCCTGAGATAACATATTAATTGGAGCACACTGGAGTTGGTTCTCGACAGGATAAGGATAAAAGTGGCTCTCAAAAGCATTCATTTGACACTGCTGCAGCTTGTGAGGATTAAAATGGCAGGCTGTCCAGGCACTGTAATCATGGTGATAAGCAGGTTTACTATGAAATTCATTGGAGTGCTCAAGAAACTCACTGCCTAAACGACGGTTAGATTCAGGAACATTCCCAGCTGAATGAGTACCAGGCTCATTTGTAAGCTCCGGAAATCCTTCCATAGAACTCCCACTACACTGAAAAGTGAAAGGGGGTCCCTTTCCCTGAAGGCACTTTAGAGATGCCTCACAGGACATTTGCATATTTTCTGCACAAAAATAAAGAAACACAATCATACAAGGCCAGTATAAATCTGAAAAAATCATACATCTACAGTATATAGTCAGAAACTAAAAAACTATTAGCACAAAAAGACAACAGATGTATTCTGTAATCAAGTTTCCCCAAAAGGACTGGATTGCTGACAAAATGGAACAATGTACCAGCTTCTCAAGATAGATGACAGATGACAAACTATTTAGTTTTCAATTATTTAAATAACAACACTATATGGCACAACAAACTGCTTGCACAAATTGAACAAATGTGTGAAACCTCAGACATTTCGAATTTATCTCTAGCTTGTGGATATAGTTAAATAAAAGAAATAATAGATTAAAACCAAAATCAAAATCAATGTGTCATCGAAAATAGAAGAAAACAAAATCAAAATCAAAATCAAGCACTTTTTTCTTCTTAATTCTCTCTCCACTTGAAAGGTGAAACTGATTTACTTTGTTGGTAGTTTCTTATTGCTTGCCCTTGATTACGGCAAGCAATAAGAAAGAAACTTAAAAAGATAAAAAGAACCGACCACAGAAAAAGAATCTGACTATTGACAGGTAAACTCTCCATCATGTCGTCGATGGCGGATGGCGGTCCATGGCAGAGAGCCAAAATCTGACCATATGAGAGTGGCACCGTTATAGTGGATTATGGCGGAAAAACCCACAATATCAACTGACATTTACTATTGTGAGCCCAAAATAAGTGCAAATTACTCTGTTTTAAATTTGTATTACAGTAAACTACTCTGTTTTAAATTTGAACACTTATCAAGCAAACACTCCATGGTGGTCTCTACAATACACACGCACACTCCCATCACATTTGGCTCCATCACATCACCAAATTCAAAACCTCACTCTTTCTCCCAGGTGTTACCCTCTTCCCAACCTCACTCCCACACCATTAACATGTCAAATCCCAACATCTCATACAAAATAATAGGTAAAACTAAAACCCGCCACTCCTCACAACCAAAACAAAGTGTAACCACTACTCATTCAAAACCCAATCCCCACACACATTGTTCCGAACCACATAAAATCAGCGATCAAACCAAAACAGAACAACCACAAAGCAAACACACTCTAACCCCAATTTCCACATAATTGCAAACCGCACGCACACTTGCACCCATAATCAAAACCACGAATTAATAAAAAAAACAGTTTAATTTTTTATCCCATTCTTCAAAACCAAAACCGAATTGAATAAAATCAAATCAAACAAAAAACAAACAATTTTTAAAAACTAACCTGAATTCTCAAGGGCCATCATGATCGTGAATGTAATTGAGATCCACAGGCGAGTACATGAGATCCTCGAGTACAACAAAAATCCTCCCTAAACAACAAATTTCCAAAACCACAATCAAAATCAAACCAACTCAAAACCATAATCAAAATCACCGAGAAAGCGTAAGAAAACGGAAAAGAAAACGCAACAGAAAGAAAGAAAAAAAACGAACAACCTCGAAAACGTAGAGAGAAAGAGAACCTATAGAGAGAGAGAGAGAGAGAGAGAGGGGTTAGAGTGAAATTACCTATGGCAATTTTATAAGCAAGTTCTCTTCTTTCTCTTCTTGTAATGTAATTTTCACGATATAGTTAAAAGCACACGAAGAGGAAGAGTGGGGCCCACGCAACAGTGAAAAATTAAATTAAAATATAAAAAAATACGATATGCATGAAAAATAAAACTGTATTGGACGGAGAGGGACACGTGTCGGGCGTGAGAGGGGGAGTTACTAGTACTAGTGATAGTTTTCAAGTGTTTTGGGTAATACGTGAGATATTTTTGTGTTGGTTTTGTGTGTGACTGCGACCACCGCTTAACGGTTGTACATTGTTTTCCGCCGTTGGATTGGTTTTGAGGTTTCATCATCGGTTTCTTTTTAATTACGCTTTATCTGTGGGCCAGTAGGGTTTTGATAATATACGACGTTAACCGGATTAATCATTATTTACTTTTATAATATAGCCGCGTTATAATCTAATCAAATCAATAATATATTAGTAATGTTTTTTTTAATCGTATATATTAAAAGCACTAATATATGATATATGTTAATAAATTAATAAATATAATAGAGTAAATAAAAATTATAAATAGATATTATTAATTTAGCCTTGTTTAAGGATGGAGTATTTTATGGAATTGATACGCATCTAGTTGGAATATTCTTTTATAATTTTTACTTTTTCTATTCTTTCATATCTATTAATACATGATTTTTTAAGTGTCATAAATTTAAATGTTTTTATAGTTTTTCTAACTTTTTTTAATTTAAAATATTAATATATAATCTAGTTAAATAAGTTTAGTTGGTTGTTATGCTTCGGATACAAGGGTATATATTCCAACTCACAACTTCCTATTTAATCACCTTGTAAAATTTTAACCACCAAAACTATTCGAAAATATATATATATATATATATATATATATATATATATATATATATATATATATATATATATATATATATATATATATATATATATATATATATATATATATATATATATATATATATATATATATATATATATATATATATATATATATATATATATATATATATATATATATATATATATATATATATATATATATATATATATATATATATATATATATATATATATAATTTCATGTGATACTTTTTTGCATCTGTATTTTGTTTTCGGAGTTCATTTTGATTCTATAAATATGTTTGGATTGATAGAATTCGACGGAATTGAGCGGAATAGAATGGAATAATGTTATATTGCATCGCTTGGATTGGAAAAAAGAGGATGGAATAGAGCAGAACATGATGGAATGCATTTCATTCAATTCTATTACTAACACTCATTTTTGTTCCATCCAATTTGGACGGAATAACATTTTTTTACTGCATTTCATCCTAAAATATCCAAATAATGGAATGAGATATCGATTCTACTCCGCTCCATTTCACTCTGTTTTATTCCGCTTCACACAGTTCATTTTGAAATATCCAAAAATAGTCTATAACTTTAAAATATTCATTTGGGTATTCATATTTTCAAAACATATCACATTAGTAATTTTTGTCTAATATGTTTGTCAAAGTTAATGAAGTATTTATGTGACACTGATGTAGAATTCAACATGTATGATAACTAGACTACCATTTTTTCGTGACCAAATTTGTCACAATTAATTTTATGTGTCATTTCATCAAACATACATTTCTTACATTGCATTTTTTTTAGATTACATCACTTCTAAGATCATTGTTAACAATTACTCCCTTCATTATCTTTTATAAACAAATTTTGACTTTTAAATTTGTAGCTTACGAGTTATAAGTTAGTGTTGTAGCAAATTCTGTCAAAGTCGAAGAGCCTTGTCGAAGTCGAAGATGAACATGCTATTGTCGAAGTCTGCTCTTGCATGCAGAATATGTTAGTTTGTTATTTCTTTAGCATGTTTAATTGGGTCAGCCTATTTGTCATACCCCAAATTTATTCTACCTGTGCACAACCTTCATTTTTGTAACCATTACCCAGAAAATTAAGATATGTTGATCCTGCTCAAGGTATCACTAGGATGAATCAAATTTCAAGCAAAACTGTCAAGTTAGGTGTATATGTAGTATGAACTAAGGTATAAGGGTTCTGACTTAATCATTCAGTTAGACAAAGTTTATTTCAAGATCAAAGCCATGGTTTGTAGTAATTCAAAGCTCTAGTTAAAGGTTTGTGTGCCAAGTCAGGTCGCTTATGAATAAACCAAGTTTTCAGGTTGTGACAAAATCACAGTCACGTGATCACAAATCATATTCTCTTTCACTAGGTTCATGAGTGTACAAGTGGCAAGGTTCTAAGGCATTTGAAGATCCAGATAGTTCCATGATTCAAATTTTCAAGTTGTGTTTCAAGGCCGTTGGAATTTGGTCCCTGGTGCATTTATGAATCCGATTAAGGTGTAATATTGAATCAAGATTCGATATTGGTTCACTTAATTTTAGTGATTGCAAGGCGCATCGTATGCGATTTGGATTCAATTGGTATTTTGGTTTATCATCATGAAGAATATTAATACAAACCATTACCAATTCGAGATCGAAATTCAAAGTATGGTTTATGACCATTCCAAAGTGCAAGAATCAAATGGAGGATGTAAATGGTGTTCAAAGCTTATTTATTTATTTTTTACAAGCCCAAAGACTCATTATCATGTAACAACGTTATTATACAATCCATAAAAGTAAAAAATTTACAAAAAAACACAGCAATAAGCCCATTACACTTTTTCTTTTTTCCAAAAAAATTGTTAGAAACAAATTCAAGAAAAAATGAAACAAGTTATAGCCAAGGCCACATGGGGCACCAAATCCCAAACGAGCAGGGCAACGATCCAAATTGAAAGGGATATGTTCACGTCGAGCTTCAAAAATGCAACAATAGCATTTTTCATGAGGTTCCCTATTCCACCATTCACTCTCTTACATAAGGCAGGAAATTCATCTTCATAAGAGTGGGGGGAATCGACCGAAGGATTGGCCCCAACTTCCTCAAAACCCTTTTTGACTTTCCTTCAACAACAAGACCTTCCGCCCTTTTCAAAACAACAACCCGACGATAAGATATTCACTCCAAAACCCCCTTCTTCGTCTTCCACTTTCAAACCCTTTCAACTTTCACAAACCAAAACCTCAATCCATATCCTTCTCAAACAAAAGTTAGAAACCAAGAAGGTTGAGACGAAGAAAACTAAAGACAGATCGTAAAACAAAAAAAAAGATGAAGAAGAATGATTGAATGATGAAAACAAATAGGAACCGAGCCTAGAGTGGAATCGAACATAGACGAGCTCAAAAAATCAGAGAGACAGATTGAGATTAAGACGAAGCCGCAAGAAGGTTGAAATGAAATGAGCTTCGGTTTTTCGCATGTTGATTTTTTCTGTTTTCATTTTTCCGTTCATTTTTTATTTTATGGAGATATGGAAAGGGTTGATGCTCAAAGAAAACGCTACCTGATGCCCTGTGTCTTGGTGTTATTATTAATTGAGTATATTTGTTTTGCTACCATTCATTTTTGTCGCGGTTGCATAGTTGAGTTGGACGATGGGCTTTAATTCTAGCCCATATGACTCCAACTTAGGGCCACACGCCCATGATCTATCTCCACCAGTTTTTGTTGGCCGCTTTTGTTTTTATATGGAGGTGATGGGCTTTTAAGCCCAGATGATCTTCATATATTTTCATACCACCATATTTATTCCAGCAAACCCCCCCCCCCCTTCTAATCACTCTCATTTTTCTTAGTTTCTTATCATTTGATTGATTTAGCATTTTAAGTTATTATTTTATTAGGGGTTCTCATTTAACATCTTGATTTAAGGTTTTGTTATTGGTTTTGTTAAAGCACTTCACTAGACATCGCGTTAAACTCAATATCTTTATGATTTATTTTTACCTTGATTTTCATCTTCGATTTTATTTATTTTTAATTTCAATCTCGGTCTATGAAAGTCAAAGATCATAGATTGTCGATTCATTGACTAATCTTGATTAGGATGAGACTAATTTCATTTCCATCTCCATTATCGAACTATCTTAGATCTTCTTCTACTACTTTAATTTTATAGGTCGATGACGAGACTTTCAAAAATCATTACTAGTCAAATTATTGATAAATAGTGATAAATCCGAGACCAACTACTTTTTCGCTTCTCATTTTCTTCTCTATCTCGACTTTATTTCATTTTTCGATCTATGAAGTCTTTCGATTCACGAACGTTAGTTTTCGAAGTTGTTAACCTTCATTATTTCAAATCTGTAGAAAATGATCATTTGGATCATTTTTCTATACTTTGGGATCGTGAGAGGTTACCCTCAATTAATTAACACAAATTTGTGATTAAGACGAGATCCCACTCTTTTTGGTATGTGCGACACGATTAAATTGGAGAATGATTCTCAATATCATTTCTCTATCTTGTTTTTAGCACGGATATCCATTTACGTGACCTCCTATAGTTCGACTTTCGTCATAAGTCGAGTTACGACGGTTTAACGCAACATTTCGTCCCGATTCAATTCACAAATCAACTAACGACTAATTTTACTTTCCATCAATATACAACTATTTTATTTTCAGTCAAATATACATTGTTTTACTTTCAATCAATATTATCTTGTTCATATACTTGTTGATATTTATCTCGATTATATTATTGTGAATATTATCTCGATTATATTGTTGTATATCTTGTCATATTATACATATTCATATTGTTCATCTCCTATTCATATTCTATTCGAAAATACTTAACAATTATCGAAACAATAAAGGCCTAAATTGGTGGACTGTTGGATTATCAGACTTTGTCTGAAACCCTCGCTTGGAGTTTTGTCCGACTTTTGTTTAAGGCATAGTTTAGGACACTTCACACACACACACGACTTTCTCTTGGGCTACCTTACAACGAGACCATTTATTTCGTGCAATCCCGTGTACCTCACATGTATCCCTCTTCCATTTCGATGTACGCTTTCGTATTTATTTGACTGTGGTTTATCTTCTAGGAGCACCCTCAAGGACTAGTTTAGATTAAAACCGTTTTCAAAATAATTCTTGATTCGTCATCGAGCCATTTTCAAACACCCTCTGTAAGTCGAGTGCTAATACGCATTCTCCATCGACCTATTTCACACACTTTCACATTTCCTCGTGGTTTCGATATTGGGGGCACCCTCAGGGACTAGTATTGTTTCTCACAACCTAACCCTTGATTCGTCGTCAGGCTGGTTCCATTTTCAATCAAACCCTCGAGTCGTCGTCGAGCCATTTTCAAACCAATTTCCATCTCACCATGTTTTGCACGAAAATAGAAGTCAAACCCTTGGTCCAATGTCAAGCGATATTTTAAGTCAAGTTGTAAGCCGAGTGCCTTTTGCCTCGCGGTCCACCTCTTTGCGCAACCTATTCGATTAATATTTTTACAAATTTTTTCTTAACAAAATAATGAAAGAAGAAGATTCTTTGAGTCTATCATTCATTGAATATTTGAACGAATGGCTCTTGAGGCGCACGCTTTGGGTTGTTGTTCATTCACCCTTTCGACTTAAAATACCTAATTTATATCCAAATATATTTCGCAATCAAACTTACAAAAGAAGGATATTCTTAGAGTCTAGCATTCTTTGAATCTTCGAATGAGTAACTCTCGAGGCATGCCCCTTGAGTTGTTATCAGTTCACTCTTTCAAAATCAAAAAATTCAAACCCTTTCCTCAAACCGTTTTCAATCAACTCCCGAAAGAATTGAGTTCTTGGTGTAGCACCCCAAAATTTGCCTTTCATTTTAAGCTTAACTGGCTTTTGTTTCTTTGCATTTTGCATTTTTTGCATATCATAGCATTTGTTCCCGAGGCATGGGATCAAGGCATTCCTGTGGGTCAGGCTCATTTCGGCTCAAAGGTTGAAAGACTGAACATCGAGCATCAAAGGCTCTGGCATTTATTTTGCCCAGCGGTCGGGCGACTGATTTCATTTTTTTGCAGGGTATTTTCAGCTCAGGAAGCAGTACTCAGGCTCATCTCAAGCATTCTTACAGCTACAACATTCAAGAACGGGATTCAGAAGCTTAACAGAGCTCCAAACAGTTGGAAACTGACAAACGGACAGATTTCCCTCCAAAAGGTGCCATAATTCAAATTTTAAAGGTGTTAATCGGTTAACACATATGGTTAACCGATTAACCAAGGAAAAATCAGGCCAGATTTGAAATTTTGAAGGTGTTAATCGGTTAACACATATGGTTAACCGATTAACCAGTGCAATTTTTGCCTCTGTACGTGATTTTTCAATGTAGAGCCATTTGTGGTCCAATCTTGATCACTTGAATTCCAATTTTACACTTTGGGAAGGATCTAGAACCTATTTGGAATTTGATTAATTTCATTTTCCTCCAAAATCACATTCCTCATTCCAAACCATATTTTCCACACCACATTCCAAGCCTTACATTTGGATCCCAACCTAATTGGTATTTAAGTGATCCACTCCAAACCAACACATCTAATCACTCATAATTTCATTTCAAATTTAGAATTGATCTCATTTTCTCTCAATGTTCCAAATTCCAAAACCTTCACCAAAGCTCTTTTCCATTGAATTCTTTGATTCTTCCATGGAATCAATGAATTATTGAGCTCAAACCTCCATCCATCATCTTCATTGGATCAATTTCTCCATCCAATTTTCGTGCTAAATTGGATATGAATTTGGAAGTGATTGTGGAAGTGATTATTTGGCTTATTTTGGATTAATCTTGAAGGATCTACATTGCTATCACAAGAATTGGTGTGGATCTTGAAGTATTTCGGACTTCTAGCATTGGATCTATTCAATTCCAGTTGAATTAACATTAACCGGAGCAAATCTCCGCTCCGAAGGTTGAATCCAAATCTGTTTTTAGCTTATTTGCATAATCATGTG
Organism: Lathyrus sativus; assembly: GCA_963859935.3. Lineage (NCBI taxonomy): Eukaryota > Viridiplantae > Streptophyta > Magnoliopsida > Fabales > Fabaceae > Lathyrus > Lathyrus sativus. The sequence continues at coordinate 98,618,793 of OZ012738.1, read as the reverse complement.
GATTTTCATCTTTGATTGAATTTTGGTTAATTTGACCCGTTTGATCCGTGATTTGGTTGTGTTGATTTGTTTACATGCTGTTTGAATCATGATTTACTGGTTTAATCTCGTGATTAAGTGATTATGCGATCATCCGGTTGATCGGATAAGTGCTTATTTGCTGAAAATGTTGTCCTGTTGCTGTTTTTCTGCTGTTGGCACAGTGTTAATCGGTTAACGCATATGGTTAACCGATTAACCATCATAAATTTTCAAATTTTTCAAAGTTTTCAGAGCGTTAATCGGTTAACACATATGGTTAACCGATTAACCAGTTCAAATTTTCAAATTTTTTAAACGTTAACAGTGTGTTAACCGATTAACCCCTGGGGTTAACCGATTAACACTGTGTCAGTGGGTTTGTTTTGCTGTTTTGCTTGCTTGTTGGAGTACCGTTTCACTTCGAATCATCATAATTCGATATGATGCATTAAAAGTGAAATGTTTTGAGATATATGTCGCTGTTTTGATTGTTTAATCGAGATTTCGCCGATATTCATGTTCTTTTCCACTTGAATGCATGCTTATGGATGTGGTTCAAGGTGATGATTTTTTGCATGTTCGTTTGTTTTCATCTTTTGCGCTTTCCTTCATGTTTGCATCATTTTTGCATCGCTGCTGAGGTTGAGATGCGCTTGTGGCGGCTGCTGCCCCACACATTTTTCCTCCCTCCCTCCATTCTAAGTGTGCATTCCATGTTTGCATCTTTCACTTGTGATTGAATTTACTTGGTGCTTTCTTGTGCTTTTTGCCATGATCCCCATAGGGTTCCTAGTCCCTCCGTTTAGGATGGGAGTAGGAGAGACATTAGGTGTTCAATCCAAGCATGCAACATTAGGGTAGATGTTTCCCCTTTCTAATCCAAACCTTAGGACCACTTTGCATGACAATGTTAGGGCCGAGTTTCCCTTAGACCTTTCGTGCGTCTCTCTTTCCCATCTTCAAACAATTCTAACTCATCTAATAAATGCGATGAACGTTGCGCACTACGAGCCTTAAGCTACATGGGGAATGATGAGTGAGGGGTCCCCTCTCACTTGTCTAGAGTGTTTAATGCATGTCCCATTTGGAGGCGATACGCGACGCATTCGCTCCTATGTCATAATCTTTAGTGCAACGTGAATCACAAACCGAATTAATTCACTTCACTAAAAAAACACAAAATAAAACTTCAAACCTTTTTTTTCCTCCAGGATTAATCGGAAACCTTTTTTCCAGAAAAGAGTGTTGTTAAGCTTCGGTTCTACCGCAAAAAGGCTTTGTCCCTAACTGCTGGAACGGAGGTTTAACCTTACTCAGCTAAAACACTTAATCAACCTGTGGTTTCGTGTCAGCCCGAACTGCGTTTGCTATGATTTCTCATACCAGATGAGAATACGTAGGCACAAGACGACGATGTCTTGGCGAGCAACCTTCCCCCCTTTTGCCCATAGTTAGTCGAACTACGTTGACTCTGACTTTCCCATTGCACGAGGGAATACGTAGGCCCAGAGCGGCGATGCTCTGCCGAGTCTCTTTTCTTTTATTTTGTCCTGTGAGCCTGTAGCGTAGATAGTTTAAACACACCCTTAGATAGACAACAAGCGTGGATCCCATCGAGTACGACGGACGTGAGGGGTGTTCATACCTTCCCCTTGCGTAACCGACTCCCGAATCCAGGACTTGGTTGCGATGACCTCGTCTTTTCCCTTTTTCGTTAGGTTTTTCCGATCGTTTCATTTCCATCTCTTTGGGATAAATAACGAAAGGTAGCGACTCTTCTATTTTCCGCCGGGTGTTTTTCGCAGTTGCGACAGCCGGCGACTCTGCTGGGGAAACTGGTTCCATATGCGAGTCAATCCTAGCGCTTGTTTGTTGCATTTTTGGGTGTTTTTTTTTGTACATATCTGTTGTATATTATTGCATTTGCATTCTTGTTGTTGCTGTGTTGTAGGTTGGGTTGTTCTATTGAGAGATAAGCCGGACCCGGGCTTGAGTATACACACAGGATTAGTGTGGAGAGTAGTGGGAGCTAGTGAGGTGTTTGGCCATGCAATAGCTCGCGCGAAATTCACGTTTAGACGAGGTTTTTCTTTGGAAATATTCTATCCTGCACGTCTGGTGCAGTTGAGGGAATATTGACTTAGAGAAACTGTCGACTCTGGAGACCGTTCATTTGGGAAGTCAGCTAAGTGAGGCCGCTTCGTTAGGCTATGATGCCAAACCAGAAATGGTGAACGTATCATCGTTTCTCAAAAGTCTGTGACGCTGACCACCCGCATAGGATGTCGTACCTTTCAAGACTAGAACCCACATGTGAGAGGGGATGGGTTTTGTAGGAAACCTGACCTTCAACCAACCCTAGTTTTCTTGTCAGTGCAGACTTTTGATCCTGAGTACTCCGGTTTTCTGTTATCTCAGTATTCTGATTAGAGCAGAGCTCTGGTTGAGTTCAGTCAATGACACAACAACAAATTTGAGCATTGGATACCTTGATCCCATGTTTGCATCTGCATAATCATTATGCACTTAATATAGCATGTTTGTGTGTATTACAGGTTCTTGTCTTTCCTTTGATTCTGGTACTGGTCTTCTGTAGAGATGGAAGCAAGTAGAAAGAGGATTGTTGTGTATAAGTTTCCTGCGCCTGAGTTAGGACCTTTATTTGGTCTGATTTCTCTGGCTGATCCTGGTGTTCTGGAAACCTTTAGGGAAGATTATGGGAGTATTCTAAATATTTTCCGTAAGATCATGAGCTATGAGTATGGTGCTATTCATACCCTGTTGCAGTTTTATGATTCGCCACTGCGTTGTTTCACATTCCCAAACTATGTGTTGGCTCCAACTTTGGAAGAGTTCGCCTTCATCTTAGGTGTTCCGATCCTAAATAAGGCGCCATTCTTCAGCTCTGAGGAAGAACCTAATCTTGAGAAGTTATCGGCCGCTCTTTATTTGAGCGCTTCTGACTTGGTGGACCATGTTATCAGCAGAAACGGAGTTTCCGGCTTTACTTTACCCTTCTTGGTCGACAAAGCCCGAGAGTATGCTGAAAAGGGTTGTTGGGTGGTTTTCAGTTCTATCTTGGCTTTGTGTGTCTATGGTATTGTGTTGGTTTTCAGTTCTCTTCTGAATGGTTAAAGAGGCTTATGGGTTTAACAGAAAAGAATATTGTCTGGTTCAACCGAGACTTACTAGGTCGTGAGCTTATCTTTAGTTGTGGTAGCTTTCCTAATGTGCCCTTGATAGGGAGGAAAGGCGGTATTAATTATAATCCTTCTCTTGCGGTGAGACAATTCGGTTATGCTTTGAAAGGACCTTCGAAAGAAGAAGAAATGTAGGAATCTCTGTACTTCACAGGTGTGGCTGATCATGGTATCTCGGCTAGATTCGTAGACGCTTGGGGTAAGATTCACAAGAAGGGAAAACTTTCTTTAGGCAAAGGAGATTGTAGAGCCTATGATCCCTACTTGGAGTGGATTCATAAGAGGGTTGAAGAGGTACTATTTCCATTTCCTGTTGAAGAACCACTGTATCCCTTAGTCATTGAGCCGCCTACAACCGTCGACATCCTGAGGTATACCAAGCTTTGGGCAGAGAAGGAAGAGCTGCGCAAAAAGAATGAAGAGTTGAAATAGGAGATCAGTCAGCTGAAGCATGATAAGGGTGAAGCTGTTTATTTGGCCAAGACAAAGTTAGAATCCTTTATCAAGTTAGAGAAAGAACTTGTTGATCAGGTACAAGCATGGAAGCAAGTCGGTCTTGATCTAAAAAGCACTTGTAGCATGCTGAAAAGTAAGAAGGAGGATTTAGATAGAGCCTATCTAAAGATATCCAAATTCAATGAGTAATAGAGTGCTACCTTGACTGCCAATAAGAGTAGAGAAGATCAGCTTTGTATTCAGGTTGATAAGCTGAAAGTGCAACTCAAGGCTAAGGAGAGAGAGGTATTGTTAAAATCGTTTCATAGGAGCACGATCGAGCAGAAATACCAGGAAACTTTATCAGCACTTGAAGAGTTCAAGATTCGAGCAGAGGTGAAGAAACCCAGGCTTGAGGATGCCTTCGGTGAAGATGCTTGGGAGGATCATTGCCATTATCTCCGGGATGTGATACGCAAGAGGGATATCCTTATCAAAGAGTTGGTTGCTAGACCAGATCACCCAGATACAAAGGAGATGCTCAAGGAGTCTCAGGACTGGAGTAGAGATCATGGCTACTAGGGAGTTGTATCTTTGGTAGTTTTATTTGCTTTTGTATCTTGATCATCACCAGGGATGTTGGATGAGATCAATATATCTTTGTATGCAGATATTTCTCATTTGGTTGTATTATCTCAGCTTTACCTGATATATGAGAAGATTTTTGTGGCGCGTTTGTCCATCTCTGCTTCTTTTTTATTGAAACTGGAATCAAGGGGGAGATCTCCCTGTGCATACATAGACATGTTTGCATTTTGCATCTTGCATTTTCATTTGCATCGCAGGTTGTTCTCGGTGGCCTTCTGTTCCTAACTCTGCTTGGTTTTCTTCAGTTCAGGATTGAGGAAGTTGAGGAGTTCAGTTTCTACAGGTATCCAACTTGAGGGAATAAGCGAAAAGTGATGGATCAGGTTCAAGCTGAATTGCAGGAAGTCAGGACTCGCATGGCTCAATTCATGGAACTGATGCAGACTGTTGCTAGTGGGCAGGAACAGTTAAGAAGACGGTGTTTTACACGGAGGAGCTGGTGTTATTCCTCCACAGATCGTTGGATCTATTCCACAGGGTATCCCTACTGTTGTTGTACCTCCGGGCAGAGGAGCTGCGAATGAGAATGGTAATATTGCTGGTAATGGAAGTGTGTGCACTATGCACGGGGCTGCTGACCCTCATTGGGAAGATAATCAGGATGATGTGTTTTCCATGAGAGATATAGAGAGTGGTTTACCAACTGAAGTTGACAGAAGGTTTAAAATGATCGAGGAGAAAATGAAATCATTTGAGAATCAGAACTCTTTGGGCCTTGATATGTCTGATCTTGGTCTAGTTCTTGGGGTCAGGATTCCTCCCAAATTTAAGGTGCCCGATTTTGATAAGTACAAAGGGACGACTTGTCCCAGAGTGCATATTCGAGCGTATTTCAGGAAAATGTCTGCTTACTCCAGTGATGAAAAGCTGCTGATGCATTTTTTCCAAGACAGTCTGGCAAGGGCGTCTTTGGAATGGTATATAGGGCTCGAGAGAACTCATATCCGCAACTGGAAAGAATTGGCTGAGGCTTTTGTGCGTCATTATCAGTATAGTAGTGATCTGGCACCAAACAGGGTACAATTACAGAGTTTGTCGTAGAAGAGTACTGAGAGTTTCAAGGAATACGCCCAGAGGTGGCGGGATTTAGCTGCAAGAGTGCAACCCTCTATGGTTGAAAAGGAATTGATCGACCTGTTCATGGCTTCACTACCTGGTGTGTACTTTGAGAAGTTGGTAGGCTGCATGTCTGCAGGGTTTTCTGATTTAGTAATAGCGGGTGAGAAAATTGAAAGTGGAATCAAGTTTGGTAAGATTCCGAATGGTGGTGGAACCTCTTCGCGAGGAACAAAGAAGTCGTATTCTGCAAACCCCAAGAGAAGGGAGGGGGATGAAAATGCTATTGCTCACAAGGCTAAAGGTAGAGCTTGGTCCCGTTATTCTCAACAAGTCGCTACAGTAGATATCCCGGCTGCAGCTCAGCAGCGAGTCAATGTTCCACAACCTTATGCTGCCAGGCGCAGAATGGCTGATAGGCAGTTCACGAATCCTTCGATGCCGTATTCTCAGTTGTTACAACATTTGCTGCAGTTACAATTGTTTCAAAAGATGACTATGGCTCCTCTCACTGGTCCTCCACCAGCTGGGTACGATGCGAACGCTCATTGTGATTTTCACTCAGGTGCTCCGGGGCACGATATTGACCATTGCAAAGCTTTCAAGCATAAAGTATAGGACTTGCTTGATTCCAAAGCTATTAATTTTACCAACGATGAACCGAATATGACTCAAAACACGATGTCGAACCATGGGGTGGCAAGAGCCAATGCTGTTATTGAAGGAGAAAGATTAAATCTGATAACTGATGTTGAGGATTTGAAGACTCCATTGGGTTTTGTGAAGGCTAGTCTGTTGAAGAAGGGGGTGTTTCCTAGTTGTTCTGCTGACTGCTCAGAGTGTGAAGTGCATCCTGAGGGTTGCGATCTTTTGAAGAAGGGTATTCAGAGAATGATTGATGAGGGTTGTTTGCAATTTGAAAAAGTTGTGAAAGAAGATGTCGAGAATAAAGTGAGTAATGACGGAAACGAAGTTGCTACGATATCCATTCCATACCGGACGATCAATATTTCAGCGTCTGCTAGGCCAACTCCGGTTATCATTATTGTACCTGGACCCATACCGTACGAGATCACTAGAGCTATACCATGGAATTATGGGGGAGAGGTGTTCTGTGATGGGCAGAAGCAAGAATGGACAGGGTCTGCAAGCGGAAGTTCGTTGGTTGAGAATATCATTGGAGCCGGAGGTATCACCAGAAGTGGTAGGGTCTTTTCTCCACCGGAGGTTAATGCTGATAAGAATAACAAAGGTAAAAGAAAGGCCGTGATTGAGGAGAATGTCCAACCATCGGTCGGGGCTAATGACCTTTCGAAGGATGCAGAGGGATTTATGAGGCTCATTCGAAAAAGTGACTACAAGATTATAGATCACTTAAATCAAACTCCTTCGAAGATTTCTATCCTGTCATTGTTGTTAAGTTCCGAGGCGCACCGCAATGCATTGTTGAAGGGGGTAGTAGCTCATGTGAACGCCGATAACGGTCTTGGTTTTACTGATCTGGATCTGACTCCTGCCCAGAGGAACCATAACCGTGCTTTGCACATATCTTTGGAATGTAGAGGTTCTTTGATGTCGCATGTCCTGGTTGATACATGATCATCTCTCAAAGTGCTTCCAATGAAGGCATTAATGAAGTTGGACATTCAAGGTTTGATATGCACGCCAAGTGATTTGTTCGTGAGGGCTTTCGATGGATCTAAGAGATTAATGTTTGGAGAGATCACGTTGCCTATTCAGATAGGACCAGAGATCTTTGATGCAACTTTTTACATTATGGATATCCAGCCAACATATAGCTGTTTGCTCGGCCGACCTTGGATACACCTTGCAGGGGCAGTTACCTCAACGTTGCATCAAAAGTTAAAGTATATGGTGGAGGGGAAGATAGTCACGGTATGCGGTGAAGAGGATATTATGGCTAGCCATTTTCCATCCTTCAAGTACGTGAAAGTGGATGGGGAGATCCACGAAACACTCTTCTAGACGTTCGAAACAGTTCATATTCAAGGGAAGTCTCCTGTAGAAGCCAGAGGCCCAGAGGTTTCGATGTCATCGCTCAAGGAAGCTCGTGTTATCGTAGAATCCAGTTCATCTCCTAAGTGGGGCCAAGTTCTTAATGTTCCCGTCAAGCAGGACAAGTTCGGCCTGGGATACAAACCCTCCAGTTCTTCTCAAAGCACTCTGAAGTACAGGGGACCTGTTCGGTTCACCAGCATTGGTGTGATATTTGACAGGATTAATGTCGTCGAAGATGATGAAGGTGACAGTGACTGCGATATGGATGCTTGGATTCGTCCATGTACTCCTGGCCAGAAGCTGTGCAACTGGACTACCGAAGAAGTCATTCATGTTACTACTGCAGAGTAATGTTCATTATTTTGATTATGTTCAGTCCTACGTTCTGCCCAAGACGTAGTGACCCAATTTGTGGGGCCTTTTGTTATTTGCACTTTATCATTAAATAAAGGACGTTTTTGCATTCAAATATTGTGATCCCTTTTTTCTTGTTTTTTATTTTGCATTTATATTAAACAGAAAAATGGCAATGTGTTTTGTTTGTTGCATTGCATAATAAACATAATATCATGATGTAGGTCTTTTTTATTAGATGCCATCGATTCAGGTTCGACTATGACTTCGTATGACTTTGATAATCCCATTTATCAAGCTGAAGAAGAAACTGACAAAGATTGTGAACTACCTGAAGAGTTAGCCAGACTTCTCAAGCAGGAGGAAAGGGTTATTGTACCTCATCAGGAGGATATTGAGATTATTAATCTGGGCACCAAGGATGATAAGAAAGAGGTTAAAGTAGGGGCTGCATTGGAAGACAGTGTCAAGAGAAGATTGGTTGAAATGCTCCGTGAGTATAAAGATATCTTCGCTTGGTCTTACCAAGACATGCCCAGGCTGGATACAAATATTGTGGTACACCAGTTACCTCTCAGAGAAGAATGTCCGCCAGTCAAGCAAAAGTTGAGACGAACAAGGCCTGACATGGCAGTCAAGATCAAAGAAGAAGTTCAGAAGCAGTTGAATGTTGGGTTTCTTGCTGTCACGAATTACCCTCCGTGGGTCGCTAATATTGTTCCTGTGCCTAAGAAGGATGGAAAGGTCTAGATGTGCGTTGATTATCGAGATCTGAATAAAGTGAGCCTGAAAGACGATTTCCCGCTCCCCCATATCGATGTGTTGGTTGATAATACCACTCAGTATTCTGTGTTTTCATTCATGGATGACTTCACTGGGTATAACCAAATCAAGATGGCCCCAGAGGACATGGAGAAAACTACTTTCATCACATTATGGGGGACATTTTCCTACAAAGTAATGTCCTTTGGATTGAAAAATGCAGGGGTAACTTATCAGCGGACGATGGTCACTTTTTTTCATGATATGATTCATCATAAGGTAGAAGTCTATGTTGATGACATGATAGAAAAGTCACAGACGGAGGAAGGACATCTGGTCGATCTTCTGAAATTATTCGAAAGGTTGAGGAAGTTCAAGCTGAGGTTGAATCCTAACAAGTGCACCTTCGGGGTGAGGTCTGGAAAGCTACTGGGTTTCGTTGTCAGTGAAAAGGGTATTGAGGTAGATCCTGCCAAAATAAAAGCTATACAAGATATGCCTGAGCCGAGCACGGAAAAAGAGGTTCATGGTTTCTTGGGGAGATTAAACTACATTGCAAGGTTTATATCTCATCTTACAGCCACTTGTGAACCAATATTCAAATTGCTAAGAAAAGATCAAACGGTCAGGTGGAATGAAAATTGTCAGAAAGCATTCGAAAGAATAAAAGAATATCTGCAGGAACCTCCAATACTCATGCCTCCAGTTGTAGGGAGACCCCTGATCATGTACCTCACGGTTCTTGAGAATTCAATGGGATGTGTGCTCGGTCAACAAGATGAGTCAGGTAGAAAAGAGCATGTCATATACTACCTGAGTAAGAAATTCACTGATTGTGAGTCGAGATACTCGATGCTGGAAAAAACATGTTGTGCACTCGCTTGGGCCGCTAAGCGTTTGAGACAGTACATGTTAAACCACACAACCCTATTGATTTCAAAGATGGATCTAATCAAGTACGTCTTTGAAAAGCAAGCACTCTCCGGAAGGATTGCCCGTTGGCAAATGGTTTTAACAGAGTATGATATTCAGTATGTTTCCTAGAAAGCCATCAAGGGAAGCGTCCTGTCGGAATATCTAGTGGAACAACTGATTGAGGATTATCAGCCGATGAAGTTTGAGTTTCCAGATGAAGACGTCTTGTTTTTGAAGATGAAAGACTGTGATGAGCCTTTACCTGACGAGGGTCTTGTGATTGGATCTTAGTGGAAACTGGTTTTCGATGGAGCGGTTAATTCATATGGCAATGGAATCGGGGCTATCATTACTACTCCTCACGGTTCTCATATACCGTTCACTGCCTGATTGACTTTCGTATGCACTAATAATAAAGCCGAGTATGAAGCGTGCATACTGGGTTTAGAAGAGTCCGTTAATATGAGGATCAAGAATCTTGATGTATACGGTGACTCAACGTTAGTCATTAACCAAATCAAAGGAGAGTGGGAAACTCGTCAAGCCAACCTAGTGCCTTACATGGATTATGCAAGGAGACTGTTTCCGTTCTTTGATAGAGTTGAGTTCCATCATGTGCCAAGAGTCGAGAACCAGATGGAAGATGCCTTGGCCATGCTATCTTCGATGTACAAAGTGAATTACTAGAATGAAGCTCCAACCATCACCATTATGCGTCTTGATAGACCTATTTTTGTGTTTGCAATTGAGAAAGCATCAGATGGAAATCCTTGGTATTTTGATATCAAGCATTTTCTCAAGACTCAAGAGTACCCATCCGGGGCATCTGACAAAGATAAGAAGACTCTGAGGAGGTTAGCCGGTAGCTTCTATCTGAACAAAGACGATGTGCTCTACAGGAGAAATTTCGACATGGTCTTGCTGCGCTGTGTTGATGAATTTGAAGCAAAGCTGTTGATGGAGGAAGTCCATGAGGGTTCTTTCGGTACTCATGCCAATGGGCATGCAATGGCTAGAAAACTATTGAGAGCTGGGTATTATTGGATGACTATGGAATCCAATTGCTTCAAATATGCCAGAAAATGCCATAAATGTTAGATTTATGCAAACAAAGTGCATGTGCCACTGGCTCCTCTGAATGTGTTGACATCTGCTTGGCCTATTGCCATGTGGGGAATTGATGTGATTGGAAATATTGAGTCGAATGCTTCTAATGGACATCACTTCATTCTGGTCACGATTGATTACTTTACAAAGTGGGTAGAAGCAGCCTCCTACGCTAATGTCACGAAGCAGGTGGTCGCCCGATTCATAAAGAAGGACATCATTTGTCATTATGGAATTCCTGAGAGAATCATTACCGATAATGGTTCAAATTTGAATAACAAAATGATGAAGGAATTGTGTCAGAGTTTCAAAATTGAACATCACAATTCTTCTCCATATCGTCCGAAGATGAATGGCGCTGTTGAGGCAGATAACAAGAATATCAAGAAGATTGTGCAGAAGATGGTTGTGACCTATAAAGATTGGCACGAGATGTTGCCATTCGCTCTTCACGGTTATCGTACTTCGGTGTGTACATCAACCGGGGCAACTCCTTTCTCACTGGTGTATGGCATAGAAGCGATCCTGCCATTAGAAGTTGAGATTCCTTCTTTAAGGGTATTGTCGGATGTAAAGCTTGACAAAGCTGAATGGGTACTGTCATACCCCAAATTTGTCCTACCTGTTGAGATTTCCTTATACCAAGGGGTTATGTGGATTGGTAGCCTTTCTATGTATTCAATTATAAGGCATGAATTAATTTCGAGTTTGAGTCATGGTGCAAGGTGACCTATTTTGTCTCAATTGGTTCAATTGTCTTCTATAAGATATGATTGGAGGGGTCGTTTCGAGCTTTGTGCATTCGCAGCTAAGTTAATGTTAAGATACAAGACTGGAATCTTTTCACGTTTCAGGTTATATTGAAATTCGCTTCAGAGAACTCCTGGCATAATTCAAGAGGTGATTAGTTTGTTTGTAAGACCATGGTCTTCAGACGTGCTTCAGAAGCAGTTTTGCCAGTGAGGGCGTTTATATCTTAAAATGAATTGATGAGCTCACATGGAAGTTCCAGACGATAATAGATGATTCTTGGGGGACCATTAATTTGTGTTCAAACAAGGGGGTTCAAATTGAACTGAAAGATAAACAAACTCAAATCTTGACTCAAGATATTTTATTATAATTGAAGCCTTTGCTAAGAATAGGACGTAATTATCTTTTAAGACATATTTAAGGGTGGTTTTAAAGATTAAGATATGTCTTAAAGATACAGTCACGTTTGTTCTCCTTTGTATTAATTCAAAAAATTTTAGTCCAGGATGATGCCATAACACCGCACTGAAGCCTGACCAAGCCTTGGATAGTGTTCTTGAGGATTTAGTCCAAGCTCTTTTATGAACCTTTTATTGAGCATTTACAGTATATTATAGTAAGTTATTGGTTTCAATGAATGAATAATGTTGAGGTATTTAAATATACAAATTTGAATTACAAAAGGGAGCAGTACATTCAAATTCAAAGCGGTGTCGTAAGTTATGACAAAAGATTAAAAGTTTAAGCTTTGATGTCGCTGTTTGTTATCACGAAGTCCTCGAGTGCTGAGAGGTACGGAAGGGTTACCGTTGCCACCACTGGTACCTGCAGTAAAAAAACCATAGCAGCACATACATGAGTTAATGAAACATAAAAAAAAGGGGATCACATAACCACATCGCCAAGCATAAATGACAAAGAGAAATGGCCATGCCTGCTGTGGGTGAGTTATCTCAAGTTGCAACAAAATCTTCACGCCGTAGTGCATTTGCATAAACAACTATGTGCAAAACTGATCACGACACAGCCACAACGAATGTTGTTAAGTGTGACCCTTACAACTTCACGCATCCACCAAAACCGCAGCTTGCCACCAAACCGTACAGCAGCCCCGCGCTAATAACGAGTTGATGCAAAGGTCGCGGTGACCGAGCCACAAGGCCACTGCCCTGTACTCCACAAATTAATCCATGTTACCTGCATAAAACTTCATAAGTCGCCTTTGTTGCTCGACCATAACCTGCATAAATAACAAGGCAGTCATTTTGGCATTTGGTATGTAAAAAAGGTTAGTCAAAAGAAAGTCCAATAAAGGCAGTAAGGATGACTCTATTGTATGCGAGGATGGAACTTCTAAATCTGCACCAAGTGCAGAGAAAAAGCAGAAGAATAGAAGAAAAAAAGAGACAGTGCGAGATGATACTCTGAAAGAAAGTGATGCTTCTGTTGTTGTGCCAGCTCAGCAAGATATTGTAGTCCTAGCCAACCCTTCAGAGCCTGCACAGGGTGATTATAGTGCAACAGACAGTCTGACTGTCAACGTTGACGCTGAGACAAATGAATTGGCGCCGGTATCAACTTCTTCAGGGGCTGAACAAATTGGATTACTGCCTCACTAATACGGATGCTCATGTAGCTGGTGGCTTCGAGGATGGCTTCGTCTATTTCTGGGATCTTGTAGATGCATCTGTTGTGTCAAAAATCAGGGCCCATGCCTCAGTGATTACAAGTGTAAGTTATCACCCAAAGGAAGACTGCATGATAACTTCATCGGTAGACGACACTATTCGGGTATGGAAGACATGAAAAAAACACAAAGACCTGTACCTGCAGCATATTTATTGATGCAGGCCCCTCCAACTTCTCTCGACCGCGACCTCGCAACCTGCAAGTGAAAACGTCACACAAATCCAACCGTAATATCACGCAGCAACCATCACCAAGATTCCTAAGGAAAAAAAACAATTAGCCAAAAATAGGAAAAGGTCTAGTAGCAGGGTATTCATTTTTACGGGTCGGCATACGTGTTTAGGATGCTTGCGCCATACAAAATACAACATGGTCCAGTTTTGATCTCCATACTAGAAAGAACTCATGAAATATTGAAGGTTGCAACACAACCAGAGAGAAGACAACAGAAAATTATGAAGGATTAGCGAAGAGAGACGGGAAACAAGGAGAAGAAAAAAACCTTGGAGGACCCGCTACTTTTGTTGCAGACATCGCAATTGTGCTGCTATTTTATTGAATCCGATTTTGGTCACTGTCGTTGCTACCACTGCATTGCCTTCAACAGCCACGGTTCGAGTCAAAAGTCGACAACAACATCGAGCAGCTTTAAACAAATTTAGCGTTGTAGCTTGATGTATGATTATGAGTCTTCATTATCATCTCTAGCCTTAATCATTACCATGGTTCTGAAGTTTCTTCAAGTCACTTCCATGCAATCAATATATCGTGTTGTTGTTCTTGTCCGTGACCCCTCTTGCATATGTCGTCCACGAACTTTCATTTCTTCTTTAGCAACATACACCCTGCAAAAGACAAAACCAATTCTAAGCAGTGAATTAACACACAAAACCTATGTGTTGAATTACAAACAAAAACCTGCAAAAACGGATACAGAGGCACATGGTTCAGAGCCATAACAGGATCTTGTTTGCGCAAGCCATGAGTTAAAAGGTCACAATAAGTCATGAGTCATTTGGAATTAAAACAGCAGGTGAGACCATTTTATGACCAAGTTTTGGAAGAGATTCACAATTGAGTTTCTCCCAAAGATTGACTTCGAACTTATGATCGGGTACGCTCCTGCTGGTGTATGATGAAAGCCTTGCTGATAATGAAAATCCTTCATCAAACGAAGGAAAACTGTGCATACTCAATAAGGACTATTGAAGGAAGGGCGCGAATTCTGTTGTACGGCAGGATACGTCTAGCTTGAAGTTCATTTCGCCTTTCTGTTAGAAGCAACATTTTCACCTTGGGTTTTACCGGTTGCCCCTACCTGCACGTGTTAGGTCGAAATTTCTTTTAGGATGCAAATATGTCATTAATCCTATATTATACAAACCGAAAATGCTCCGCAGAATAAGTTATAAGAGGTATTCATCTGCATAATCTAGTGTCGACCATATGTGCCATACTGCATAATCTGCATAAGTCATAAGAGGTGTTATCAGTATGGGCATGAATCATGACAAATTACAAGAAAATCTTCCATTGAAGCGCAAGTACGTACATGAAAAGAAAAGAGAAGAAATGTTATTATGCTGCAGTACATACAGGCTAAATCAAAATCGCAAGAGAACGACTTTCCTGGTACGCATTGGCAGCAACAAAGGATCTTTTTTTCTGCTGTACAGCTTATGCAGACATGTACCGAGCAATGTGGGATCTCAGCACACCAAGGCCTATCACAAGGCAAGGAGATATTAATACAGTGTACTTTTGAATTGAGAAACAACAGAATTTTGCAGCACAACAGACTATTATGCCACAAAACTTGCACATTGAATTCATGACAAACCGTTACGCACCAGCAGTAGCATCACGCAGTAACCCGCACACCAGCTTACGAACACCCGCAACTATCAAGCAACGTAGCAGCTACAAAAAATCAGCAGCATATTAAAACAGGTACGAAAGCAGGTTGAAAATTAGATTGTACAAGACCAATATGCAAGATGGCTCACGCAGCGCAAACATGGTGAATTGAAAAGAGCAGAGTGGCAAGCTCTTCATTATTGGTGATCGTTATACAAAAGTTGCGGAAAAACTCCCTGCAGATCAAGAAGAAAGAAATTAAGTTGTGCTCACAAGTGGTCCAAGCTATTACTTTGCATAGGCCAAATATAACATTCCATGTATGCGGTGTGTCGTACGAGCCAACCTTCATCGCACTACCCACCTCTTGTTACCGACCTGCACAAAATTAAGCCGCGACATTAATCATCATAGGGGATACCACAAACATAACCAGTGTAAAATCACGACATTCTGATAATAAGGGTAATTGAAAAACCGACCTCTGCTCCTTAGTCTCAGTGGCCTCTTCTTGCACATAAGTCAAGCCGTAACCCGAAAAAGCCCGGAAATCACCTTCAGATGCAGGCCATCATGTAATTTTCCTCAACTACAAAACACGCCTTCAGTAGACCTCTAACCGGTACCAACTTGGCGCCCGCATCAGCGTATGGTTTACCTGCACCGGCAACAACAAATGATTATGGTATGAATTCGATCAACACCAATCTGATGAAATTGTTGTCCAAGCCACACCTAGTCAAAGAATGTCAGCATAGCAAATTGGGATTAAAAGCGCATTCAGGAATTGCACGGCATAATCTCGCATTTTGATTGTGGGAATTAAATAAAAAGTAGGAAACAAAAAGACAATACCTGCACCAAACAATTCCACAATGACGAAAAAAGAAAAAGACAACACCATAATGCCAGGTCATGTACTCCATGTATGACCTTTTTGCTGCAATAGCACTCAGACCATAACGGATTCCGAAAAAGAAAATGAAGAGGAAATTGCAAATGTACGATCAAGAGCAAATTCCTTTGATACCCTTCAAAAGTCATGTGGACATTGGGAATAAAAAGGCTCTTGAAGCCAACGAAAAAGGGAGAGCCTCCATTTGAAACCCTAGCCGTCATCTCCTTCAAGGATGGCCCTCCGCCCTCAACTTCTTCTCCTTAAAACCAACACACCAAAAACTTATAAATTTTCTTGAAATCTCCCAAAACGTTCATTAAAATGGCCTCTCCAACCTTCAACTAACTGGCACCTACAACCATTTTCCAATCACCTCCAATCAACTCTCAAGAAAACTTCAACCTTTTCTCCTGCAAAACCCTCAAAACACTTTTAACCTACATTCATAAACACCAAATCCTTCAAATCTTGACAATGTATCGAGCCATAATACCTTTCTGGTTTCAAAATCAAATAAGCATATAAATTTTCTACCATTTTCTCAACATGACTCAACCTTCATTTCTGAACCGAAGAAAAATCCCAAACCCCTTCCTCCATTAACGTCCACCTTCAGCAAGCCCATACTTCAACCAACATCTAAACCAGAACGAAGCAGAGAGACTCAGAATCAGAAGAGAGTGAAAACCACAAGTGAAATCTAACAAAACAGACTTGTTGCAAAGTCAAATCTGAACCTGAAAACTGAAGCTGACAGATGAGATAGTGAAGAACGCGATTGCAGGAAAGACGAAGCGATTTTTTTGAGTTAAAGGTCGTCGCAAATTTTGTTTCTCTTTAAATCTCTTCCTCCACTGTTTGAGACGCGATGATGAACGCGTCCTGAGCAAGTTTGATTTTCCATGGCCGTTTCCTTCATGACTTTGTGTTAATACTGTGTTTTGAGGAGAGGTTTAAAATCCGAGCTTTTTGTGGTTTCATTCTAAACTTGTTTACGTTTTTGGCTGACCATGATATTGGGTACTGGGTTTTGAGCCCGAGTAGGGCCTACCCCTCTTTTGTTTTTTTCTTTTCATTTAGTTTTTTTTTAAAAAGAACCTGTTTAGTTTTATTGTTAATCTTTTTAATTTTCTTTTTTTAATTATCTCATAAACTTCATTTAGCTATTGATTAAGATTTTGTAAGATATTTTGGGATTTATTGTTTTATTATCTTTTAATTTCTTTTTGGGTCGATGACGATACCCCAAGTTATAACTTTGTCAAATTATTGACGAGTAATGACAAACCCGAGACCGTTTTCTTTTTAACTTCTTTCATTTTCGACTTTTATCGATTTCTTGCTTATTTTGGTCAAATGATAATTTTTAAATTATTATCGGTCAAAATTATTGATTGATGATAATTTTAGTCGAGACTTTTCATTTGCACTTCAAATTATCTTTTAAACATTTTCTCGAAAAAACTCCAAAAGAGGGAGATTCTTGAAATCTAGCATTTCTTGGATCTTCGAATGAGCAACTCTCGAGACTCGCTCTTGAGTTGTTGTTCATTCAATCTTTTGATTTTCTCAAGCATATTCTCAACATCTTTTTGATCAAAACCCCGAAAGAAAGAGGCACTTGGAGTCTAGCATTCCTTGTGTCTTCGAGTGAATAATTCTCGAAGCACGCCCTTTGAGTTGTTATTCACTCAACCTTTCGAATTCAATCGTTTTTAAACATTCTCCTAAGTCGAATGCTCATATGCATTCGCAACCCACATTCCACCCACACTTCACAATTCCTCGTGGTCTCGATATTAGGAGCACCCTCATGGACTAATATCATTTCTCACAATCTTAACCCTTGACACGTCGTCAAGTCGGTTCAATCTTCAATCAAATCCTCGACACGTCGTCGAGCCAGTTCAAAACAACTTCCTTTTGGCCTCGCATGCCATCTTTCGATCCGATCCTTTCACAAACATTTCCAAAGCTTACGAAAGAGGGATATTCTCAGAATCTAGTATTCTTTGGATATTCAAATGAGTAATTCTCGAGGCGCGCCCTCGAGTTGTTATTAATTTATTCTTTCGATTTCAAAACATCCAACTCTTTATCTTCAACTTATTCAGTCAATTCCCGAAAGAACTGAATTCTTGGAATCTCGCATTCCTTGAATTCTTGAGTGACAAGCTCTTGAGACGCGCTCTTGGGTTGCTTGTCAGTCACCCTTTCGTCTCGAACTTAATTTCCAACTTATTCCACCTCACCTTTTCGTGGTCGTTATCACGAACTACGGACGCTCTGATTCTTCATTCATTTTCGAATGTAAGATACGTAGGCACAAGATTGCGATGATCTTGGCGAGCACACTTCTATCCATCTTCCATTTCCCCCCATCCTTTCCCGTAGTCGAACTACGACGCTCTGATTTCTCATTCTCGTCCGAATGAGCATACGTAGGCACAAGGGCCCCAATCCTTGGCGAGCACCCTATTCTTTAACCATCCATCTCCCTTTAGCATCTTTATCCTGTTAACCTACCAATTCTACCTTTAACAACGAGAAGAAAACAAGTAAACCTAAACAACACTCCCCACATTTACCTTAAAGAGGTTCCCGTCGAGTACGACGGACGTGAGGGGTGCTGATACCTTCCCCTCACGTAACCGACTCCCGAACCCGGAACTTGGTTGTGACAGCCATGTTCCTATCCTTTTGTTTCAAGAGGTTTTCTCGATATTTTCCTCTCCCGTTTATCCGGGAAAAATAAAGTTCGGTGGCGACTCTGTCGAACCGCATTTCCGCGCCTTTCGCGCGAGGGTCGTATGTTCGAATGAAATTTTCGAGGTGCGACAGGTGGCGACTCTGCTGGGGACATTTTGCTCCATGCAAAGAGAGAGTCGAGCCTATCTTTTGGTTTGTGAGGAGTGTTTGTTTTTTCTTCTTGTTTATGTTTTTGTTCTCTTATAGATTTTATTTGTGCTTGTTACCTTGATTGCCTGTTGGTTCTTGGGATGATATCATGAGTAAGGCTCTACGCCCGAGCTTTGGTAAAAGCAGAGAAAACACATAGTTTAGAATTGATAGTCGAGTAGTGTTAATCTCCGAGGACTTGCTCCTTGTGGGCCTAGCATGAAAGCTCCTCCAGAGGAGACCTATTCGTAGATCTCGTTGTAACGCAGCTAGCCTGTTGCACGACTTGATTAATGAAGGGTCCGTGATTCTGGGAACCTTTTGTTAGCACCAGTTCTGATATTGGTGGTCGTGTAGTGTTAGTCTCCAAGGACTCGCTCCTTGTGCGCCTAGCACGAGGACCCCGCTCAGAAGAGACCTTATCGTCATTATCGTCATAATACAGCCAGCCTGTTGCGTGACGCTAATACGATTAGTGTCCGTGATATTGGGAACCAAACGTAGAAACCATCCCGTAAGTGGGTTTATGGGTAGAATGTCTATATCTTCCCGTATAGGTCGTACCTGTCCATGTTCTTTGAGCAGGAGTTATGGTTACTTATCTATTACAGTTACCAGCTTCAGGAGTTGTTTGATTGTGATCTTGGGATCCTGGATCTTGTATCTTGCATTGCATCTTGCATATCATTCGCATTGCATTTCATATGTTGTGCATTTTGCATTTCCAGTCCTCCAACAGAATCTTATGTCTTCGTTCCTTCCTCTCCAGTAAATCAAGTTGATTCCTCGACACCAGTACGCAACTAGAGCCAATACCAGACGAATGATGGAGCAGATTTAACAGGAGCAAGTCACCTTCAGGGAAGAATTGGATTCTATGAAAGGAAAGATCAATCAGATCCTCGAAGCCATCCTCGCAGCCAGGAGAGAGGAAGAACAACGTGAAGCCGCTGTTGTCGTCAATGGACAGGGGTCTACTGCTATCCCTTTGGTTCCAATTCCAAATTCTCATGGGATGCCGTTGAACTTCAACAATGCAGTCGAAGGAAACACTTCTCAGCCAATCCCAGCGCCTGGAGTTACTGTTGGAGTTATCCCGCAGGCCCAACCTACTGCTGTGCAGATCCCAGCTCCCCATATCGAAGATACTCTGATGGATCAGTATGACGATGTTCAGAACTATCATGCTGCTATTCCCATCGCCAGTCCTGTTGCCGCTCAGGATTCAGAAGCTATGAAGATGTGCCGAGATCTAGCCGAGAAACTCTGCGCCATGGAGGGGCATAACTCAAATTCTTTCAGTGCTTTGGAATTGTGCTTGGTGCCTGATGTTGTCATTCCTCCCAAGTTCAAGGTACCCGAATTCTCGAAGTACAAGGGTCTCAGTTGCCCAAACATTCATCTGAAGATGTACTGTCGCAAGATGGATGCCTATGCCAGAGACGAGAAGCTCATGATCCATTGCTTCCAGGATAGCTTGTCTGGAGCATCACTTGAATGGTATATGCAGCTGGAGCGTAACAGTGTGCGCACTTGGGCCGAGCTAGCCGATGCATTTGTCAAGCAGTACAAGTACAACACTGATCTTGCTCCGAATCGTACTCAGCTTCAGAGTATGACTCAGAAGGACAGCGAATCCTTCAAGGAGTACGCACAACGATGGAGAGAGCTAGCCGCAAGGGTGCATCCACCTCTTGTTGACCGTGAATTGATTGACATCTTCATGGGTACCTTGCAAGGCCAGTACTACGAAAAGCTGATCGGTAGTGTCTCCGCGGGATTCTTTGACTTGGTGATCGTTGGTGAGAGAATTGAAGAAGGGCTGAAGAGTGGGAAGATCCCAGGAGGTTCTAACAGTCAGGATAATGCCAAGAAGCCTTTCAACGGATACAAGAAGAAAGAGGGCGAAACAAATGCCATCTTTTTGCAGAAAGGGCAAGCTTCTCAACAAGCTCCTGCTTCTATGCCTTATCAAGTTCCCTATTATCAGTATCCATATGTTGCTGCTGCGCAATATGCTCCAATGCCTTATCAGCCAGCTGTTCAAGCAGCGCAAGCTCAGATGCCACGACAGCAAGCTCCTCAGCAACAAGTCTACAACCAACAAGGATATCGGTATCCTGCTCAGCAACAACAAATGCAAGCTACTCAACAACGACAAGGTACTCGCCCACAGCGTCAGCAGAGAACCTGGAGGCCAGATAGAGTCTTTGATCGTCTACCAATGACATATGCTAAAATCTTCGCTCAGTTGATGGAGAAGAAAGCTGTTGTTTCGAGAGATTTGGCTCCTCCAACTGTCATTCCTGCCGATTACGATGCAAATGCTCATTGTGAGTTTCATAAGGGCGCTCCAGGTCATACCATTGAGGACTGCAGGGCTTTCAAGCACATAATTCAAGACATGATCGACAGAGATGCTATCAACTTCAATGGGAAGTCTCCAAATATCATCAACAATCCGATGCCACCAGTCAACTAGTGCTAACGTCATATCGATTCCAGTCAAGTTCATTCCCCGAAGAAGGCAGTCATGTTGCCATTTCATTATTCGCAGTTCTTATATTTTGTCTTTGTTTGTTTAAGTACTGTATGCTTTGAACAATTGCCATTCGTATTTGGTTTTCATTAATGTATCGTTTATGCATGTTTTGAATTAGTTATGTCGTATTCACTCATCTTTACTTATCACCGACACATTTATTCACTCCACTCTATTCACTGTTGTTTAGCATGATTTGAGGGAGGATGATGAAAACGAGATACCCATAATTGTAAACTGTATGCTTTCAGATAGAATCTCGTCAATGATGTACAGGCATTGCTTCAATTCCCCAAACACCGGAGATATAAGGAGTTAATCCCTAGTAAACCACTTCGAGCCTAGAAGTAGCAGTTTCCTTCGGATATTCAAACCTTTTACACTCAACCTGGGGCAGAGTAGTGTTCAGTTAATTCAACTCCGCAAAATCCAGAAAACGACTGTTCATCAGTGACCCATGCTATGGCAGTCACAACCTTTCAACAAAACCAAAAAAAATCAAAAGCCTGCTAAGTCAGACACCTTAGAGGGGACTTAGGCAAAATCAAGGCAATCCCGATGGATCTGACGAGCAAAGTCAATCCATGCAAAAGTTAGGGATCAAAAGCAAAAGAGGACCCCAAAATCCTCAACAAAAACAAAACAATATTCAGTGGCCACCCAAATCAAAAGGGGCACTGACATCCATCAAAAAAAAAAACCAAAATAAGGTGACTGCCACGACGAGCAAACCTTGAACCTTCAAGCTTACACCGTCCATGCAAGTGTATAATTAACTGAGCGTAGGACTGGAGATCATTAAGAAGAAGGGGTGGGTGCAAATCATACTTTGAGCCTAATACCTTTTGTTTCATAACCATGAACCAGACCACGTTACAACCCTCGAAAGACCTAATTGAGGCGGGGTTTATTCTGGAAGCATATTATTGCGAGGTTGCGTAACCTGACTCCTCACATGATTTCTAATCATCAATATTGGTGTCATTTTGCTTGCTATATCTTTCGCACCAATCAAAACAGCACAACGTTTGGGCTAGCAGTCCATTCGTCTCACTACCACGACACTTCAATAAAATAACACTTTTCTAAAACTTGCATTGAACTTTGCATTAATTATTGCCATTTGTGAATGTACAATTTTATCTGCAAATCAGTGCTAGGTATTCAAAGACACTCCAGCAAGGGGCAATCGAGGAGAAACTTGACTTTCAGTGGCGTACACGAAGCAAGATTATTTCAAGGCCTACAGGCTGGGGCAAACCACTCAGTAGCTCGAACAGGGGCAAGTCATCCGAGTTCAACCACCATATGTCAGAGATGGTTAACTTGAGGCAAACCACTAGCAAGTTCAGACTGGGGCAAGACTATGTCACCTTGATCATCAGGCAGAGCTGCAACTTTCTCTGAAGTAAATTCACCACAAATCACCAAGTACCCAGACTTGGGGCATCAAGGACATCTTCTGCTTCAATTGTGACGTCTTCAACAAACTGCGTGTCGAGGAAGTCAATCCCTCCCACCACCCAAAGTCCAATCTGCATTGGCAACTCTCAAAGTCCACCATGCTGGCGTCTTCACCTGCATTTCCAAATTACCCGTCTGCATCATATGCATTATATGTATTGCATTCATCCTCATAAAGTATCTTGCATCATATGCATACTCCAATCATACTATACTTCCCCAGCTCTTGCATCTCCGCGCGTCAGCATTTGCATTTGTACTTCCACCCATATGGAATATCATCCAGCATTCATATATGCAAGTCAAGGTCCAGGATTAATCCCGAAGATTTCCAAGACCATCGGTAGCCCAGTCAGGGGCATCTTCCACAAGATGGTGGGTTTATCCCACGATTTTCAAGAGCTTCAAAGTAATCACCAGCCCAGGCAGGGGAAATCTTCCGCAATTGGGTGTTTCTCCCAAAAAATTCAAAGACATTCAAAGCAAGATTCAGCCCAGTCAGGGGCATCTTTTTCAAGACCGTGGGTACTTCCCATGGAGTGTTTCAACCTCGTGGTTGATCAGATCTTCAAATCAACATTCAGCCTAGTCAGGGGCATACCATTCAAGACCGTGGGCGTTCCCCACGAAGTTGTTCAACCTTTTGTTGGGCAAATCCAAGAAGTTCAGTGCAAGATCCAACCCGAGCAGGGGCATCTTCAGCAAGACCGTGAGCGTTCCTCATGAAGTTGTTCAACCTTTTGTTGAGCAAGACAAGGCATCAAGACAAATTCAGCCCAGTCAGGGGCATCCTCTTCAGAATTCATGGGCGTAACCATGAAACCATCTCAGCAAAACGATGATATCCAAGCAAGTCGGTGGCCGTCCCCGCTGATTTATTTCAACCCAATTTTCCTCTTGGGGGTTCCCTAGTGAGTTGTACCCAGCAAGCGTGACCGTTGTCAATTGCCTTACTATCATCCTTTTGGTGATAGCCGAACTTCGTCGGTTCAACATAACCTGCATCCTTTCGATGTTGGTAACCTTTTATTTGTGTTTGTCCTATCATCCTTTTGGTGGTAGTGACTGGTGTGTGTTTCGCTCTACCATCCTTTTGGTGGTAGGTCTGATATTTCGTTGATATCAGATTGTGCGATGTTTTGATTGTGTTTTCGCTCCATCATCCTTTTGGTGCTGGGTCTGGTATTTCGTCGATATCAGATTGTGCGATGTTTTGATTGTGTTTTCGCTCCATCATCCTTTTGGTGCTGGGTCTGGTATTTCGTCGATATTAGATTGTGCGATGTTTTGATTGTGTTTTCGCTCCATCATCCTTTTGGTGCTGGGTCTGGCATTTCGTCGATGTCAGATTGTGCGATATTTTGTTTGCGTTTCGCTCTGCCATCCTTTTGGTGGTGGGTCTGGCATTTCGTCGATGTCAGATTGCGCGATGTTTTGTTTATGTTTCGCTCCATCATCCTTTTGGTGGTGGGTCTGACATTTCGTTGATGTCAGATTGTGCGATCGTTTATTTGTATTTCGCTCTGTCATCCTTTTGGTGGGGGGTCTATCATGGTCATTAATGATAGATTGTGCGATATTTTGTTTGTGTTTTCGCTCCATCATCCTTTTGGTGGTGGGTCTGACATTTCGTCGATGTCAGATTGTGCGATCGTTTATTTGTATTTCGCTCCGTCATCCTTTTGGTGGGGGGTCTATCATGGTCATTAATGATAGATTGTGCGATATTTTGTTTGTGTTTTCGCTCTATCATCCTTTTGGTGGTGGGTCTGACATTTCGTTGATGTCAGATTGTGCAATCGTTTATTTGTATTTCTCTCCATCATCCTTTTGGTGGGGGGTCTATCATGGTCATTAATGATAGATTATGCGATATTTTGTTTGTGTTTTCGCTCCATCATCCTTTTGGTGGTGGGTCTGACATTTCGTCGATGTCAGATTGTGCGATCGTTTATTTGTATTTCGCTCCGTCATCCTTTTGGTGGGGGGTCTATCATGGTCATTAATGATAGATTGTGCGATGTGTTCATTTATGTTTCGCTCCATCATCCTTTTGGTGGTGGGTCTGGCATTTCGTCGATGTCAGATTGCGCGATGTTTTGTTTGTATTTTCGCTCCGTCATCCTTTTGGTGGGGGGTCTGTCATGGTCATTAATGATAGATTGTCTGATGTTTGTTTGTGTCTCGCTCCGTCATCCTTTTGGCGGGGGGTCTATCATGGTCATTAATGATGGATTGTGCGATATTGTTCGGCGTGTGTTTCGCTCCGTCATCCTTTTGGTGGGGGGGGGGGGTCTGTCATGGTCATTAATGTCAGATTGTGCGTTTGTGTTTTCTCTACCATCCTTTTGGTGGTAGTAGCCGTGTGTGTTTTGTCCCATCATCTTTGTGATAATGGCGACCTTTTGCTAGTCTCTCATAGTTTATTCATTGGTAGGCCTCATCCTGCATTCCACTTATCTGGCGTTTCTTTTTCTTCGGACAAATTCAGGGTCTTCTTTATATCAAATTATCTTCTACCTCGAAAGAATGAACACTGCAGTAGTTCATCTTACTCGGTCTAAGTCAATTAGATAGAGGCATCTGTCATACCCCAAATTTGTCCTACCTGTTGAGATTTCCTTATACCAAGGGGTTATGTGGATTGGTAGCCTTTCTATGTATTCAATTATAAGGCATGAATTAATTTCGAGTTTGAGTCATGGTGCAAGGTGACCTATTTTGTCTCAATTGGTTCAATTGTCTTCTATAAGATATGATTGGAGGGGTCGTTTCGAGCTTTGTGGATTCGCAGCTAAGTTAATGTTAAGATATAAGACTGGAATCTTTTCACGTTTCAGGTTATATTGAAATTCGCTTCAGAGAACTCCTGGCATAATTCAAGAGGTGATCAGTTTGTTTGTAAGACCATGGTCTTCAGACGTGCTTCAGAAGCAGTTTTGCCAGTGAGGGCGTTTATATCTTAAAATGAATTGATGAGCTCACATGGAAGTTCCGGACGATAATAGATGATTTTTTGGGGACCATTAATTTGTGTTCAAACAAGGGGGTTCAAATTGAACTGAAAGATAAACAAACTCAAATCTTGACTCAAGATATTTTATTATAATTGAAGCCTTTGCTAAGAATAGGACGTAATTATCTTTTAAGACATATTTAAGGGTGGTTTTAAAGATTAAGATATGTCTTAAAGATACAGTCACGTTTGTTCTCCTTTGTATTAATTCAAAAGATTTTAGTCCAGGATGATGCCATAACACCGCACTGAAGCCTGACCAAGCCTTGGATAGTGTTCTTGAGGATTTAGTCCAAGCTCTTTTATGAACCTTTTATTGAGTATTTACAGTATATTATAGTAAGTTATTGGTTTAAATATACAAATTTGAATTACAAAAGGGAGCAGTACATTCAAATTCAAAGCGGTGTCGTAAGTTATGACAAAAGATTAAAAGTTTAGGCTTTGATGTCGCTGTTTGTTATCACGAAGTCCTCGAGTGCTGAGAGGTACGGAAGGGTTACCGTTGCCACCACTGGTACCTGCAGTAAAAAAACCATAGCAGCACATACATGAGTTAATGAAACATAAAAAAAAGGGGATCACATAACCACATCGCCAAGCATAAATGACAAAGAGAAATGGCCATGCCTGCTGTGGGTGAGTTATCTCAAGTTGCAACAAAATCTTCACGCCGTAGTGCATTTGCATAAACAACTATGTGCAAAACTGATCACGACACAGCCACAACGAATGTTGTTAAGTGTGACCCTTACAACTTCACGCATCCACCAAAACCGCAGCTTGCCACCAAACCGTACAGCAGCCCCGCACTAATAACGAGTTGATGCAAAGGTCACGGTGACCGAGCCACAAGGCCACTGCCCTGTACTCCACAAATTAATCCATGTTACCTGCATAAAACTTCATAAGTCGCCTTTGTTGCTCGACCATAACCTGCATAAATAACAAGATAGTCATTTTGGCATTTGGTATGTAAAAAAGGTTAGTCAAAAGAAAGTCCAATAAAGGCAGTAAGGATGACTCTATTGTATGCGAGGATGGAACTTCTAAATCTGCACCAAGTGCAGAGAAAAAGCAGAAGAATAGAAGAAAAAAAGAGACAGTGCAAGATGATACTCTGAAAGAAAGTGATGCTTCTGTTGTTGTGCCAGCTCAGCAAGATATTGTAGTCCTAGCCAACCCTTCAGAGCCTGCACAGGGTGATTATAGTGCAACAGACAGTCTGACTGTCAACGTTGACGCTGAGACAAATGAATTGGCACCGGTATCAACTTCTTCAGGGGCTGAACAAATTGGATTACTGCCTCACTAATACGGATGCTCATGTAGCTGGTGGCTTCGAGGATGGCTTCGTCTATTTCTAGGATCTTGTAGATGCATCTGTTGTGTCAAAAATCAGGGCCCATGCCTCAGTGATTACAAGTGTAAGTTATCACCCAAAGGAAGACTGCATGATAACTTCATCGGTAGACGGCACTATTCGGGTATGGAAGACATGAAAAAAACACAAAGACCTGTACCTGCAGCATCTTTATTGATGCAGGCCCCTCCAACTTCTCTCGACCGCGACCTCGCAACCTGCAAGTGAAAACGTCACACAAATCCAACCGTAATATCACGCAGCAACCATCACCAAGATTCCTAAGGAAAAAAAAACAATTAGCCACAAACAGGAAAAGGTCTAGTAGCAGGGTATTCATTTTTACGGGTCGGCATACGTGTTTAGGATGCTTGCGACATACAAAATACAACATGGTCCAGTTTTGATCTCCATACTAGAAAGAACTCATGAAATATTGAAGGTTGCAACACAACCAGAGAGAAGACAACAGAAAATTATGAAGGATTAGCGAAGAGAGACGGGAAACAAGGAGAAGAAAAAAACCTTGGAGGACCCGCTACTTTTGTTGCAAACATCGCAATTGTGCTGCTATTTTATTGAATCCGATTTTGGTCACTGTCGTTGCTACCACTGCATTGCCTTCAACAGCCACGGTTCGAGTCAAAAGCCGACAACAACATCGAGCAGCTTTAAACAAATTCAGCGTTGTAGCTTGATGTATGATTATGAGTCTTCATTATCATCTCTAGCTTTAATCATTACCATGGTTCTGAAGTTTCTTCAAGTCACTTCCATGCAATCAATATATCGTGTTGTTGTTCTTGTCCGTGACCCCTCTTGCATATGTCGTCCACGAACTTTCATTTCTTCTTTAGCAACATACACCCTGCAAAAGACAAAACCAATTCTAAGCAGTGAATTAACACACAAAACCTATGTGTTGAATTACAAACAAAAACCTGCAAAAACGGATACAGAGGCACATGGTTCAGAGCCATAACAGGATCTTGTTTGCGCAAGCCATGAGTTAAAAGGTCACAATAAGTCATGAGTCATTTGGAATTAAAACAGCAGGTGAGACCATTTTATGACCAAGTTTTGGAAGACATTCACAATTGAGTTTCTCCCAAAGATTGACTTCGAACTTATGATCGGGTACGCTCCTGCTGGTGTATGATGAAAGCCTTGCTGATAATGAAAATCCTTCATCAAACGAAGGAAAACTGTGCATACTCAATAAGGACTATTGAAGGAAGGGCGCAAATTCTGTTGTACGGCAGGATACGTCTAGCTTGAAGTTCATTTCGCCTTTCCGTTAGAAGCAACATTTTCACCTTGGGTTTTACCGGTTGCCCCTACCTGCACGTGTTAGGTCGAAATTTCTTTTAGGATGCAAATATGTCATTAATCCTATATTATACAAACCGAAAATGCTCCGCAGAATAAGTTATAAGAGGTATTCATCTGCATAATCTAGTGTCGACCATATGTGCCATACTGCATAATCTGCATAAGTCATAAGAGGTGTTATCGGTATGGGCATGAATCATGACAAATTACAAGAAAATCTTCCATTGAAGCGCAAGTACGTACATGAAAAGAAAAGAGAAGAAATGTTATTATGCTGCAGTACATACAGGCTAAATCAAAATCGCAAGAGAAGGACTTTCCTCGTACGCATTGGCAGCAACAAAGGATCTTTTTTTCTGCTGTATAGCTTATGCAGACATGTACCGAGCAATGTGGGATCTCAGCACACCAAGGCCTATCACAAGGCAAGGAGATATTAATACAGTGTACTTTTGAATTGAGAAACAACAGAATTTTGCAGCACAACAGACTATTATGCCACAAAACTTGCACATTAAATTCATGACAAACCGTTACGCACCAGCAGTAGCATCACGCAGTAACCCGCACACCAGCTTACGAACACCCGCAACTATCAAGCAACGTAGCAGCTACAAAAAATCAGCAGCATATTAAAACAGGTACGAAAGCAGGTTGAAAATTAGATTGTACAAGACCAATATGCAAGATGGCTCACGCAGCGCAAACATGGTGAATTGAAAAGAGCAGAGTGGCAAGCTCTTCATTATTGGTGATCGTTATACAAAAGTTGCGGAAAAACTCCCTGCAGATCAAGAAGAAAGAAATTAAGTTGTGCTCACAAGTGGTCCAAGCTATTACTTTGCATAGGCCAAATATAACATTCCATGTATGCGGTGTGTCGTACGAGCCAACCTTCATCGCACTACCCACCTCTTGTTACCGACCTGCACAAAATTAAGCCGCGACATTAATCATCATAGGGGATACCACAAACATAACCAGTGTAAAATCACGACATTCTGATAATAAGGGTAATTGAAAAACCGACCTCTGCTCCTTAGTCTCAGTGGCCTCTTCTTGCACATAAGTCAAGCCGTAACCCGAAAAAGCCCGGAAATCACCTTCAGATGCAGGCCATCATGTAATTTTCCTCAACTACAAAACACGCCTTCAGTAGACCTCTAACCGGTACCAACTTGGCGCCCGCATCAGCGTATGGTTTACCTGCACCGGCAACAACAAATGATTATGGTATGAATTCGATCAACACCAATCTGATGAAATTGTTGTCCAAGCCACACCTAGTCAAAGAATGTCAGCATAACAAATTGGGATTAAAAGCGCATTCAGGAATTGCACGGCATAATCTCGCATTTTGATTGTGGGAATTAAATAAAAAGTAGGAAACAAAAAGACAATACCTGCACCAAACAATTCCACAATGACGAAAAAAGAAAAAGACAACACCATAATGCCAGGTCATGTACTCCATGTACGACCTTTTTGCTGCAATAGCACTCAGACCATAACGGATTCCGAAAAAGCAAATGAAGAGGAAATTGCAAATGTACGATCAAGAGCAAATTCCTTTGATACCCTTCAAAAGTCATGTGGACATTGGGAATAAAAAGGCTCTTGAAGCCAACGAAAAAGGGAGAGCCTCCATTTGAAACCCTAGCCGTCATCTCCTTCAAGGATGGCCCTCCGCCCTGAACTTCTTCTCCTTAAAACCAACACACCAAAAACTTATAAATTTTCTTGAAATCTCCCAAAACGTTCATTAAAATGGCCTCTCCAACCTTCAACTAACTGGCACCTACAACCATTTTCCAATCACCTCCAATCAACTCTCAAGAAAACTTCAACCTTTTCTCCTGCAAAACCCTCAAAACACTTTCAACCTACATTCATAAACACCAAATCCTTCAAATCTTGACAATGTATCGAGCCATAATACCTTTCTGGTTTCAAAATCAAATAAGCATATAAATTTTCTACCATTTTCTCAACATGACTCAACCTTCATTTCTGAACCGAAGAAAAATCCCAAACCCCTTCCTCCATTAACGTCCACCTTCAGCAAGCCCATACTTCAACCAACATCTAAACCAGAACGAAGCAGAGAGACTCAGAATCAGAAGAGAGTGAAAACCACAAGTGAAATCTAACAAAACAGACTTGTTGCAAAGTCAAATCTGAACCTGAAAACTGAAGCTGACAGATGAGATAGTGAAGAACGCGATTGCAGGAAAGACGAAGCGATTTTTTTGAGTTAAAGGTCGTCGCAAATTTTGTTTCTCTTTAAATCTCTTCCTCCACTGTTTGAGACGCGATGATGAACGCGTCCTGAGCAAGTTTGATTTTCCATGGCCGTTTCCTTCATGACTTTGTGTTAATACTGTGTTTTGAGGAGAGGTTTAAAATCCGAGCTTTTTGTGGTTTCATTCTAAACTTGTTTACATTTTTGGCTGACCATGATATTGGGTACTGGGTTTTGAGCCCGAGTAGGGCCTACCCCTCTTTTGTTTTTTTCTTTTCATTTAGTTTTTTTTTTAAAAAGAACCTGTTTAGTTTTATTGTTAATCTTTTTAATTTTCTTTTTTTAATTATCTCATAAACTTCATTTAGCTATTGATTAAGATTTTGTAAGATATTTTGGGATTTATTGTTTTATTATCTTTTAATTTCTTTTTGGGTCGATGACGATACCCCAAGTTATAACTTTGTCAAATTATTGACGAGTAATGACAAACCCGAGACCGTTTTCTTTTTAACTTCTTTCATTTTCGACTTTTATCGATTTCTTGCTTATTTTGGTCAAATGATAATTTTTAAATTATTATCGGTCAAAATTATTGATTTATGATAATTTTAGTCGAGACTTTTCATTTGCACTTCAAATTATATTTTAAATATTTTCTCGAAAAAACTCCAAAAGAGGGAGATTCTTGAAATCTAGCATTTCTTGGATCTTCGAATGAGCAACTCTCGAGACTCGCTCTTGAGTTGTTGTTCATTCAATCTTTTGATTTTCTCAAGCATATTCTCAATGTCTTTTTGATCAAAACCCCGAAAGAAAGAGGCACTTGGAGTCTAGCATTCCTTGTGTCTTCGAGTGAATAATTCTCGAAGCACGCCCTTTGAGTTGTTATTCACTCAACCTTTCAAATTCAATTGTTTTTAAACATTCTCCTAAGTCGAATGCTCATATGCATTCGCAACCCACATTCCACCCACACTTCACAATTCCTCGTGGTCTCGATATTAGGAGCACCCTCAGGGACTAATATCATTTCTCACAATCTTAACCCTTGACACGTCGTCAAGTCGGTTCAATCTTCAATCAAATCCTCGACACGTTGTCGAGCTAGTTCAAAACAACTTCCTTTTGGCCTCGCATGCCATCTTTCGATCCGATCCTTTCACAAACATTTCCAAAGCTTACGAAAGAGGGATATTCTCAGAATCTAGCATTCTTTGGATATTCAAATGAGTAATTCTCGAGGCGCGCCCTCGAGTTGTTATTAATTTATTCTTTCGATTTCAAAACATCCAATTCTTTATCTTCAACTTATTCAGTCAATTCCCGAAAGAACTGAATTCTTGGAATCTCGCATTCCTTGAATTCTTGAGTGACAAGCTCTTGAGACGCGCTCTTGGGTTGCTTGTCAGTCACCCTTTCGTCTCGAACTTAATTTCCAACTTATTCCACCTCACCTTTTCGTGGTCGTTATCACGAACTACGGACGCTCTGATTCTTCATTCATTTTCGAATGTAAGATACGTAGGCACAAGATTGCGATGATCTTGGCGAGCACACTTCTATCCATCTTCCATTTCCCCCCATCCTTTCCCGTAGTCGAACTACGACGCTCTGATTTCTCATTCTCGTCCGAATGAGCATACGTAGGCACAAGGGCCCCAATCCTTGGCGAGCACCCTATTCTTTAACCATCCATCTCCCTTTAGCATCTTTATCCTGTTAACCTACCAATTCTACCTTTAACAACGAGAAGAAAACAAGTAAACCTAAACAACACTCCCCACATTTACCTTAAAGAGGTTCCCGTCGAGTACGACGGACGTGAGGGGTGCTGATACCTTCCCCTCACGTAACCGACTCCCGAACCCGGAACTTGGTTGTGACAGCCATGTTCCTATCCTTTTGTTTCAAGAGGTTTTCTCGATATTTTCCTCTCCCGTTTATCCGGGAAAAATAAAGTTCGGTGGCGACTCTGTCGAACCGCATTTCCGCGCCTTTCGCGCGAGGGTCGTATGTTCGAATGAAATTTTCGAGGTGCGACAGGTACAAACCAAGTTGAATCAGCTGAACTTGATTGATGAAAAGAGATTGGAAACCCTTGCACATGGCCGGTTTTACCAGAGTAGGATGAAGAAAGCCTTTGATCAGAAAGTGCGTCCTCGGTGCTTCCAAACGGGTAATTTGGTGTTGTAAAGGATCCTTCCTCCTCAGATAGATCACAGGGGAAAATGGACTCCTAACTATGAAGGTTCGTATGTGGTAAGAAAGGTTTTCTCTGGCGGAGCCTTATTGCTATCTACCATGGATGGTGAAGATTTTTCGTCCCCTGTGAACGCGGACGTGGTTAAAAAATACTTTGCTTAAAAGAGACCCGCTGGACAGAAAAAAAATGTCCAGGCAAAAATGGGGCATCCCGGCGAACCATAAAAAGAATGGGTTCGGGCAAAAATTAGGGATAAAAGAAAAAAGAAATGAACCCGCAAAGTTGAAAACCTGAAAAGGCGACTTTGGCAAAAATGGGTACCCCGGTGGATTGAAAACCCGAAAGGGCGTTCCAGGCAAAAGTTAGGGATTTAAAAAGCAAATGATCATGGTCTGCGTTCGATCTGTAAGCTTGTGAGCGGCTATCCCGAAGGAAAGGAATCAGTCCAGTCAGTCTTGCCAGAAGGCGAATCATGTGGAACATCAAAGACATACAAGTCATAGCTGAATCGACACATGATGGTTGTCTGTTTCCATATTGCCGACATTTGTATTGTATTTTTATTTTTCTTGTTTTTGAGCAATTACCTCTTTTCAGGAATTGCATCTGAATTGTAATTCACCTATTTATAGGCCATTCATCAATAAAGTGTTCACTTCAGTCAAAGAGCTTTCTTTTTCTTGTTTGTTTCACTGTTTCGTTTGCAAAAACGTCCGTTATTTTGATAAACATTGCAGGTAAAGGCAAGAGGCTTCGCAGAGCATAAAGAAAGCGCCGACTTTGCTTGAGCAACAAGTATCATGAATGGCAACTGAGGTAACTATTTCACATATAAAAATATTCCTGGTGTTGTTTTCGGTTGCAGGTCAGCAGGGCGTTTTTGTTAGCAGGTTGAGATTACCCTATCCTTAGCAGTTCAAAATTGCAACAAGTGGTAGTTTGTTCTCAGCAAGTCGAGGTTGATACCTCCGACAGAGTAAACTCATCCCTAACAGGTTGGATGCAATCAGGCGTTTTGATCAGCAAGGATGTTCATTCCTCATAGCAAAAAAATTTTCTTCCCTAGAGAAGTTGCCACGAAATCTCATCGTCAAGTCCAAAATGTGGTAGCCAGTGTAGGTCTGGTGTGTCTCCAGCAGAACGAAGCTTTGTCTTCAGGTAAAGGGTAATTCTCAGTAGGGCGAATTTGTTCCTGGTAGAGCAAGGTGTAAGGATGTTCCCTCGGCGACAGGGTAGTTCATAATCCGGCATTCTTCCCCAGCAGAGGCAACGTCTGTGACGCCCTTTCCCAATAGAGTCGATGTTCGGGTGTTTTCCTGGTAATATCGGTATTTAGGATTTTATTCCTCTAGCAGAGTTCAATGTTGATTCCCTCGACAGAGTAAGTGTTAGAATAGAAGCGTGGGATTTCCCCAGTGGAGTGGAGTTTCCAGTAGGAGTATCTGATATTCCTCAGCAAGACAGGTTGATACCTGATGTAATCCCAAGCAGAGTAGGTTCTTTCCCAAGTAGGGCAAAAGTTTCTGGTAAGCCATACAAGGCTGATTTCCCGGGTAGAGTGAAGTCAACCTCGGTGTTTGGTTTTATTTCTCCTGCAGAGTCAGTTCCCTCAACAGATGTATTAAGGGTTGCTTGTTTCGCAGCCGAGTTTTCTGATTCCCCAGAATAGTGGTGTGCTGGTAGGCCATCCAGGGCGTTTTCCTCAGCAGGACGTGATTTAATCCCCAGCGGAGTGGATTTTTGTTCTTAGAAGGGCAGTATTACCCAAGTTGTGTTTCTGCAAGCCACTCAGGGCTTGTTTCCCCAGTGAGTCCAATCGTATTTGGCGCGTGATGTCTCTCCCTGGAAGAGTTGGTATCTTCTCTCTAGCATTTATCTTGCTGGGGTGGTTCTTTTGCATTTGCATAGCATCCTCCCAAATGCGTAGCATTTCCATTTTTTATGGAGCATTACGCCATTTTCAAACATACGCATGTGATCGTTATCCCTACCCGTGTGGTTTTCAGGCCCGACGAGCAGCGTTTATTTCGCTCTCGGTTTATGGTATTCCCCAGAGATGTCGACAAATTTCGATTTGTGATATTCTATTCTCCAGGTTCGTACAGGTGTGCAGACCTCAGCAGAAGATGTGTGATAGATGCGTT
This sequence comes from Lathyrus sativus, assembly GCA_963859935.3. Classification (NCBI taxonomy): domain Eukaryota; kingdom Viridiplantae; phylum Streptophyta; class Magnoliopsida; order Fabales; family Fabaceae; genus Lathyrus; species Lathyrus sativus. The sequence goes on along the minus strand of OZ012738.1, from coordinate 98,583,872 downwards.
TATCCTATCGTGTGATCCTCGTCAAGAGTTGCTTGTTTAAGTTTTCTCTTTCCCCAGCGGAGCTTCCGTGTGATTATTATCAAGGATGATTTTAGCTTCGTGTGGATCCGATCTTTGGGTTATTGCTCGCTTTTATTTAGCGAATGCCTGGCGGCGTGGCCAGATGTCCTGACCTTTGGGTTCAATACTTGTTTGTGTTCAACAGAGGACTGGCAATGATGCCAGAAGTCTATTAGCTTTGTGAATGTCAAACGACGATGTCAGGTGATTATCAATTTCTTGCCTATCCAATATTCGGGTTTCGACTCGCTTTTATTTAGCGACTGCTTGACGGCGATGTCATATTCTTTTACCAGCTTCATGGAAATGTCTGACGGCGATGTTAGAGGGTTTTTATTAACTTTGCGATATTTTGATGGGAGGTCGAGGCCGGACGGTGATGTCATGCTATCCTTTAGTCTGACGGCGAGGTCAAATGTTTCTGTTCGTCTGACGGTGATGTCAGATGTGTATCAGATTGGTGTTATCCGACGGTGATGCTATATGTTTATTAACAGTGTGTTCGCTTGACGGTGATGTCAGATGTGTATCAGATTGGTGTTATCCGGCGGCGATGTTGGATGTTTATTATAGTGTGTTCGTCTGACGGTGATGTCGGATGTGTATCAGGGGGTTACTAATTGCATGGAGTTCTGGTGGCGATGTCAGATGTGTTATCTTCGGCAGTTGGTCTGGCGGCAATGTCAGCGGTTCTACTGATTGGATGTTAATGGCTGACGGCGATGTCAGGTATTTTATCAACGTGGTATTGTTCTGACGATGATGTCAGATGTTTCTCAATGTTATGTTTGTTTGGCAGTAAAGTCAAACATTTCTTAGCCTAAGGTTTGTCTGGCGGTGATGTTAGACGTTTGTGGTTTTCTGATGGCGAGGTCAGATGTTCAGAATTCCAGACTGCGATGTTGGAATTTTCACCCCCCCCCCCCCCCCCCCCCCCCCCCCCCCCCGCGGACGCTCGTGGTTTTCCGACGGCGATGCCAGATCTTCATTAGCTTTGTGGTTATGACGACGATGTCAGAGGTTTATCAAAGTTGTGGTTTCTGGCAGATGCCCGATCTCCATCAACTTTGTGTTTTTATGGCGACGATGTCAGATGTGGTTGGTTCTCTAGTGGCGATGTCAGGTCTTCATCAAATTTGTGGTTATGGCGGCGATGTCAGATGTTTATTGAAGTTGCGGTTTTGACGGTGATGTCAGATTTCTGTCGATTTTGTATTTCTGGCGGCGATGTTAGATGTTTGTCAAATGTTGTGGTAGCCTAACAACGAGGTTAGAAGATTTGTATCCCCTACAGAGAGATGGTGGCGATGTTAGATATTTTGGATCTGTTGTGGGATGTTTGGGTTTCTTTCCGACTTAGTGTCGATGCCTGACGACGAGGTCAGAGGTTTTGCCAACTGGGTGTAGATGCCTGACGGCGATGTCAGATATCCTGTATCAGTTATCCCTGGAGAGTTTGTGGGTATTCCTGCTCATATTGGGTTATCCCCAGCATGTCTCATCCCAACCCTTGGTTGGTAGGCGCTGTTTTGCATCCTCGTCGGTTGCAAATTTCCGGGTTCTTGTTGTATTCAATCACCTCATACCTTGAATGTTTGAAAGCTGATGCTTCTCACCCTTTCAGGTCTAAGTCGATTGAATAGGGGCAGCTGTAGCACCCCAAAATTTTCCTTTCATTTTAAGCTTAACTGGCTTTTGTTTCTTTGCATTTTGCATTTTTCGCATATGTTGCACCCCAAAAGTTGCCCAACTTTTTTTTCTTTACTGGCTTTTGTTTCACTTCATTCATATAGCCTTAACACTGCATTCATAGCATTAGCATTTGCATATCTTTATCCATTCACAGGGGATCAAGGGGGTGTGCTCATCAATAAAATGTTATCAAAGTCTAAGCCTAATCAAGGTTATATTCAAGCTATTCAAGAGCTTATCACCATCAGAAAAGTCAAAGAGCAGAGCTGTATGTGGTTATATCTCCTAGCTTGGGGGTCAATGAATGTCATCAGGAGGCTATGAATCCATGGATGTGGGTATAAAGCATTAAGGAAGCTCATGGTATGCCTTGAGGGTCATCATGGAGTTTATGCAAGTCATTATGCAAAGTACAAGAGGCCACAACCAAGATTGGTGCAACTAGGGTTTTCACTTGGTCAACCCTCAGTCAACTGTGAGTCTTGATTAGATTAAGACTCAATTCTAAGCAACTATGATCATGGAATGTTGTGTTGAGACACTTAAGATATCATTTCAAGATCAATTCATCAATATTCAAGAGTGTGAGAAGTTTTTGAGCTAGGGTTTCTAAGCTTGACAGTGTAAAATCCCCTATCTCAGTGCCTAACTTCAAGACCACATAACTCAAGATACAAGTTTCATCTCATCTTGACATAAACATGAGACTTGTAGAGCATGCTCTTACCTTTAATTTGAGTATTATAAGTCATTCATTTGATTTCTAGAACTCAAGTTATGAGGCAGACAAGTTACAGGTCACCAGATGAATGTGATTTTGGTACTTGAAAGTCAATCAACTTCCAGGATATTTTTGAGCTAGAAGGATGTTTCTCCTCAACTGTTGATAAACATGAAAGTTGTTCCTCATGATCTTATCTTTCCAAAGAGTACTAGAAGTCCTCATTTGGATTTGTGGAACTCAAGATATGAGACTTACAAGTCAAGGGTATTTTAGGAAAGTAAGATTACAGGTTATTTTCATTATAGGTCAAGTTCACCACTTTGCATACCTCAAATGAAAATCTTTCCACATTCAAAGTTGCTCCAAATGGGGTCATTTGGTCAACCAAACCTCAAGGGATCATTGGCATGGCTTGAATTGGAAAATGCTTGGAGAAAAATTCATGAAAGGAAGCTTGAAAAGGGCTAATTCAAATCAATTCATTTTGGAACCAATTCATGTCATATTTGTGCTTGTTTTGAGTCCAAGTGATGTTTTAAGAACATTGGAAAAATTAGAAATCAAGTTTGAATTCATTTGCTATGCCAAATCCAAGATTTCTTCATCCTTAAGCAACATAATGCAAATCTACCATCCATTCATTTCCAAGGCATCAATCTCAGCCCTTCATGTCCCTTACATCATAAGTAACTAGGATGGATCAATTAGCAAGCTTGACAGCTCTGTTTTGATGAGTTTCAAAAAGCTCCATAATCAAAAACTTGGATTTTGAATTGGGCTGTTATGGACTTCCATTGGGCCTCAAATCATTCTGAGCCCATTCCATATAACATCCTTGATGATTCCCAACTGCCATAACTGATTTTGGATGAAAAAATAATAGAAATTGGTTGAAGAATCACAAAAAACAGTTAGAAAAAGTGAGGAAAAGTGAGAATTCGATTTTGAAGATGGAGCCATTTTCAGTCCAAATTACCATTGCAAAAAGCTTTAGTGAGGATCATTGATGGATTCTGGACGATTTTCTTGAAGCTTCATCAACAATTCAAGCCTCTGTCAAAGCTTATTAACAATTTCCTAACTTTCATCCATACTCTCTGTTCTTGGTGAATTACTATGCTATTTCTACATAATTATGATCTTTATAGTGTGTAGAACGTTTTAGGATTAGATTGGTTAAGTTTCGTGGAACTTCTTGACAGAACACCTTAGCTTCTAGCTTGCGATTCTCCTTATTTATTAGTTAAAAATGAAAATAGGACTTGGAATGATGATCTAGGAAGAGAGAGGAAGAGATTGGTGTAAGCAATTTGAGTTTTTGTTGAGTTTGAAAACGAGGTTACTATAGCAACCTAACGGAGAAGATGACCGGCGCTACGCCGGCCACCGTCTGGAACTCCCAGCCACCGCGTGTGTTTATTCCCTCCGTTTCCAATTTTGAATGACCAGATTTCATACACGCCGTAGGATCACGTTGGCAAGCTTGACTAAGTCCCCCATCGCACGGCCACGATGCGCGCTTGGTTTAGTTGACTAATTCCACATCAAAACGACGCGTTCAATAAATGAAACGTTGAGTTTCACTTGCTGCACTCAGCTGGGCTTAAGACCCCAATTCTCTATCCGCACCCCATCTCGCAGCCCATTAGAAATAACACGCATGAAAGTTACTAACTGCACCCCTTTATTTTCCTTTTTAATTTCATTTTCTTTTGTTTTCTATTTGATAGCTGTTCCATATTAATTCAGAAAAAATATTAAATTGAGTCAATAAATCTTGGAAAAAATCATGAATGTAGTTTAACATGTTCTTTAATTTTTCACACTTTTTAGTTGCAATTTTAATTCCTTTTTCAATTAATTCTGTATTTTTCTTTTATATGCTTTTCAATAAATAGAAATAATAGCATGTTAACTTCTAGATTTTTGTTTCCATATCAATGCTTGGATTTAATCTCTGATTTTTTGTATGATGAATGTTGATACATTTTAGAATATTGTAGCATTTTTCTTTCATTTTTTAGATTCCTTTAGATATAAGTTTGAACTAGTTCTTTAGGACCATTCCCAATTGAGCTTCCCCTAGCACACCTTTAGGTATAACATTTGGTTAGTGCCCTTAAACTTAGAGTTTGCCTCTGAAATTTCTACCATATGTTTATAACATCCTTAGGAGCTATTAGGATTTTTGTTAGACTTTTTAGGTATGATTTCCTATTTTTCCCATATTTTGCTTTCTGACCGATGTTTGCATGTTTCAACTTGCACCTTCTCATAGTTTGGCCTAATAAATGAACTCTTAGCCAACTTTAAGCATCCAATCTTCCCATTAACCCTTAGTGCATAAGTTGACACCTTTTTATGTCTATTTTCAAGTCTCTAGCATACCATTAAGCTCCCTTAGGATGAACTTTCCTTAGAGCTAAACATTGAAGGTTTCTTTGGAAGTTTTTGTGATGATTGCTTCTCCTTGTATGGCTTCTTTGCTTGAGCTTGCCTTGTCATTCCAATCTCTCTTAGTCTTATCTTTAGGATACCTCTTGGGAGAGCCTAATCCTTCCTTTGGTTGGATTCTGTGCATTCCTCAAGAGGTTGAGCCTTGGATGGACATTCCATGGCATAGTACATTCCTTTGGTTTGCACTATCTTCCTCCTCCTAGTCCTGATGAGGATCCCTCTTGGGAGAGCCCAATCCTTCCTTTGGTTGGATGTTGTGAATTCCTTAAGAGGTTGATCCTTGGATAGACATTCAATGGCATAGTACATTCCTTTGGTTTGCACTATCTTCCTCCTCCTAGTTCTGATGAGGATCCCTCTTGGGAGAGCCTAATCCTTCCTTTGGTTGGATTCTGTGCATTCCTCAAGAGGTTGAGCCTTGGATAGACATTCCATGGCATAGTACATTCCTTTGGTTTGCACTATCTTCCTCCTCCTAGTACTGATGAGGATCCCTCTTGGGAGAGCCTAATCCTTCTTTTGGTTGGATTCTGTGCATTCCTCAAGAGGTTGAGCCTTGGATAGACATTCAATGGCATAATATATTCCTTTGGTTTATACTATCTTCTTTCTCCAAGTCCCTTTCTTAGGATCCCTCTTGGGAGAGCCTAATCCTTCCTTTGGTTGGATTCTGTGCATTCCTCAACAGGTTGAGCCTTTGATGGACATTCTGTGTTGATACACATTAACCAGATACATTAGACTGACATCTAGGTTCCACCATTCTCATATGTCCTACATTCTTAGGATCCCTCTTGTGAGAGCCTAATCCTTCCTTTGGTTGGATTCTGTGCATTCCTCAAGAGGTTGAACCTGAGATGGACTCTTGTGTTAAAACACATCTAAACCTGATGTAGCCTGGGATGATTTCCCTGTTGCTCATCTTGTTTACACTTCTCCTCCCTGTTTGATTGATTTGCTTGCTGCATTAGGATAGAACTGCATGAGTAGAATACTTTTGTCTAGGTTCATACTTGCATCTAAAGGTTGAGAGTGTGTCTCCCTTTACTTGATTGCTTTTCTGCTTACTTACCTATCATGTTTGTATTAAAGGTTGAGTTTATCTCCCCTTGCTTGTGTGTTTTCTCTGTGCATCTCTGTTTGCATCCCATGTTTGCATTGAAGGTTGAGCTTGTCTCCCTTGCTTGTACTGTTGCATTGCATATGCATCTGTTTATATTCTTATCTCATCTGCTTAATGATTTTAGATGTGTTTCTTTTTCCCTTTAACATGTTCCCTTAGGATTCTCACTTCCTTGTTTAAAGAGTGATGATAGACATTAGGATGAATCCATGCATGATAACATTAGGGTATATTCCCCTTCAAACTCAACATTAGGACCATCTTGCATGATAACATTAGGGTCTTGATAGTTTCCCCTGTAGAGTCCTTCTCTCTTTTCTCATCTTCAAACAACATTAAAACACATAATAAAGGCAAATTCATACCGTACGTTACGAGCCTTAAGCCACTTGTGAAATGATAATTGAGCGGTCTCCTCTCAATCGTCTAGAGTGTTTAGTATACGTCCTTTGGGCGATATGTGACACATTCGCTCCTAAGTCATAGTCTCTAGTGCAGTATGAATTACAAACATTCATAAAAAACACTTCTTTCGTAAAAGACAAAAAACAAACATCAAACCTCTTTTTGCCCCGTGGGCTCCCCTTTAATAAGGAAAACCTTTTCAGAAAAAGAGTGTTGTTAACTCTCAGTTCTACCGCAAACGGTAACACACGAGTCTCCGACGAGCGAGCTGCATACACCAAATTGCTGGAACTGTTTGTTAACCCTACTCGGGTAAAACACGTGAACTAGTCTGTGTTCCGTTTTATCCCAAACTACGTAAGCTCTGATCTCTCATATCTGTTGAGAGTACGTAGGCACAATACTGACGTATTGGCGAGCAACCTTCCCCCATCACCCGTAGTTAGCCGAACTACGTTGACTCTGATTTCTCGTTCCAGACGGGAATACGTAGGCACGAAGCTGCGAGGCTTTGCCGAGTAAATTTTCTTTTCTTTTGAGCCAACCTTGATAGGTAGATAGATAAACAACTCGTCAGATAAACACAATAAGCGTGGATCCCGTCGAGTGCGACGGACGTGAGGGGTGCTAATACCTTCCCCTTGCGTAACCGACTCCCGAATCCAGACTTGGTTGCGATGACCTTGTCTTTTCCTTTTCGCTAGGTTTGTTACGATCGTTTCCTTTCCCTCCTTTGGGATATATAATGAAAGTTGGCGACTCTTCTGTCTTTGGCGACACCTTATTTTCGCAGTAGCAACAGCTGGCGACTCTGCTGGGGACATATAACTGTTGGGGAATTTCCCCATCCCCTATGTTGAGACTGTTTCCCATCCCATATGCGAGTCAATCCTAGCGCTTGCGTGTTTATTTGTTGGGTTTGCATTTATTTATCGCACTTTACTTTCCTGCACTTTACTTTCAGTATAATATGATTATTCGCTGTGTTGTGGGACTGATTCTGATGAGTGATAAGCCAGACCCAGGCTTGAGAGCAAACGTAGCATTAGAGTGGATTAGTGGTGGACTTGCTTGCTTTGCTCGCACCAGTTCCCATGTAATCCACACTCAGACGAGATTCTCTTTGATGATTTCCCTATCGGTCCTTTGGACTTGAGAGGATTTTAGATCTGAGGATTGTCGACTCTGGGGACCGATCATTTGTGACTCAGCTAAGTGAGGCCTCTTTAGGGGGTGATGATGCCAAACCATAAATGGTGAACATATCATCATTTCTTAAAAGTCTGTGACGCTGAGGAATGCATAGGATGTCGTACCTTTATCAGTGGATTAGGTCCATACCTGTGAGTGGGACTGGGGTTATGCAGGAAAATTTTACCTTCAGACTACCCGGTTTTCTCTACAGTTTGAATCGAATTTATTGGTATCAGTTGGTTCCTGTCAGAGCAGTGCTATGTTCTTGTCAAGGCAGTACTTTGATTTCTTCTCAGCAGTCTTGATCCCTTGTGTGTGGCATTTAGCATTTAGCATTTTGCATTGTATTGCATTCACATCTCATTTTGCATATCCATCCTCAGCCGGAACAGGAAGCTCACCCATCGTTTGTCTGCTTCGCTAGTTGGTTTCCCGACATTCGCATCAAACTTGAATCAGCTTCAGGATCATGGATTCAGAGGAGCAGAACTTGGTTGTTACCCGGGAAGAGTTTGAACTGTTGAAGGATCAGTTGAGTCAATTCATGGAAGCTGTGACAACCCTGACTAGAGATGAGGCTAATATGCAGAGGATTTCGGTGAATAATGTTGCTCAAGCCTAGAATGTGCAGACTCCTGTCAGAGATAAAGATGCCTCTTCTCTCCATGACACAGACTATCAGCATTTCACTTTCTCTGTGCTAGATCCTCAAAAGGTTGTTCCTAAGGTTAATGCCAAGGACCCACAGACTGTTGAATGTATGAGAAGATATCAGTTGTTAGAGGAAAAGCTTGATGCCTTGATGAGTCAGAATACTCTAGATTTGAATGCTTCGAGCATGTGTTTGGTGCCAGGCCTTGTGATGCCTCCGAAATTCAAAATGCCAAATTTTGAGAAGTTCAAAGGGGATAGTTGTCCGAAGCTACATTTGGTGATGTTCTGCAGGAAAATGACTTCGTATGTCCATAATGATCAGATTATGATTCACTGCTTTCAGGATAGTCTGAGTGGAACATCGTCGAGTTGGTATATGCAGTTGGAAAGTAGTTGCATCAGGTCATGGTCAGATTCAGCCAATGCCTTCATGAAGCAATACAACTACAATCTTGACCTGGCTCCCAGCCGCACGCAATTGCAAGAATTATCTCAGGCAGATAATGAGTCCTTCAAAGGGTATGTGCAAAGATGGAGAGAATTTGCTGCTCGTGTGCAACCCCCACTTCAGGACAGAGAGTTGGTTGACATATTATTGGGTACTTTGAAAGGCCATTACTTTGACCAGCTGATCAGTGGTAGAGCGTCGAACTTTGCTGATTTAGTGATAACAGGAGAACGTGTTGAGAGCGGACTCAAGAACAGAAAGATTCAAGACATTCCTTATACTTCAGTTTCTGAAAGTAAATCAGTTGCCAGTTCTCAAGAAGAATGGGAGAGAGAAAATGATGTCATCCAAGAATCTCCAGTATCTCAGGTTCAGTTTTCTGATGCTTCGAGTATTCAAAGTCAACAGTCGTACCGTCGTCAACCGTGTCAACATGCCAGACGAAGGTCGAGGAAGCCAGAGAGATAGTTTACTCAGCTCCTGGTATCGTACAATCAGTTGTTGCCGGATTTGATCAAGGGTGGATTGATTGTGCTAAAAGAAATTAGTCCCGCGATTCCACCGTATCCGCCAGGTTTTGATGTCAACGCCCGCTGTGAGTACCATGTTGGGGCACAGGGGCATTCAACTGAAGACTGTAAGGTACTTAGAAGCCAAGTCCATTCTCTGCTGGATTCCAACAGGATCTCAGTCACGTCTCAGGGGGTTCAGATTAACGATCTTCCTTCATCCAGCCAGGCAGGTGTATCAGTTTAGGTTATGGAAGAATTCACCGAGAGCATTTGTTCGGAAGAGTATCAACCTGGAGACTCAGTTGAGGGTTGTTTCTCTATGTAGTTTTTGTCCATTACTGCATGTTAACCATCACCAGGCTTGTTGGTTGAGGTTACTCTGTTTGTACCTAGTTACTCTTGTATGATGCATATTTGTGTGATGGTTATCCCTGTGCTTGAATCTTGGGTTCCTATTTGCCTTATCGCTATTTCCCTGTTGCATTCATACGTGTTTGCATTCTGTATGAAATTTTTGCATAACAAGTACTCAGAACCATTGGTCTTATTCCCTGTGCTAACTAGTTTGTTGTAGGATATCCGATCAGGAAGTTTACAGAAATCCCCACAAGGCTATGAAACAGGTACGAGCAGAGTTGAGTGAGATTCGAGGCCAGATGGGGCAGTTCATGAAGGACATGCAGATGCTCAGATAGGAAAACCATCAGCTGAAGACCCAGGTGGGTTTGATTGCAGAAGTGTTAAGGAATGTGCTCTGAAAAGAAGGTGATCAAGTACCCGAAGCTGCAGCAAAAATGCTCGTTCTAATTGTGTCTGTGGAACCTATACCAAGGAATGATAGGCCACCAAATCCTCTGCACAGCTTGAAGCTCAAAACGTTTCCCTTCAGTGGCTACGTCAGGTTTCTCAGGACAACCCTATAAGATATGGTCAAAATATGAAACTATCTGACATAATCCTCGATCCAATCCCTTTGGATTATGCTCAGTTGGTGCAACTCTTGCTCCAACTTCAGTTGGTTAAACCCCAGTTTATGGCTCCATTGACTGAGGAACTACCACCCGGCTGGGATGTAAATGCCCATTGTGAGTTCCATTCCGGCTCACCGGGGTATGACACCACGAACTGTAAAACTTTTAAGCATAAGGTTCAAGACTTGATTGATTCGAAAGCAATTGAGTTTGTGCCGGGAGGCATGAAGGCATCAGGCAAATTTGTTCCCATTCCCTCATCTGAAGCTGAGAAAGATCAGGAGTATATCCTGCAGTCTTTGAAGTCTGAATCACCTTGCCCGCAATTTCTTCCTGTTCCGGGATCAAGCTTAAGGATGAAATCCCCTGAACAGAGAGAGTCCTCATTAGTTCAGACCTCGTCTCCTGATGTTTCTGTTGATCAGCGTCGACAACCTGTTGCTCCGTTGCAGCAAAACTATCGGAGGCTGAATCAGAGTCGACCTCACAATAATCGCTCTTCTGATCGAGTCTGAAGACTTCAATGGGTCGCTCCCCTCAGCAGTAAACCAGCGTGGAAGCCTAGTTCCTGAAGGCTGACAATTTCCGTTTTGTTCTGTTATTTCTTTGCATTTGTAGTTTCTTTCCTGTCTGAATGCAAATTTCGTTTGTAAAGCATGTTGTTTTTCAATTGATATTGATAAATGAAATAAATATGCATGTTTTGAACTAACCCATTCATGTTCACTCATTTGCTTTCTTAAGTGGAATCCGGGGAGGATGACAAAATTGAAAGATGCGTAAGCTTCCGATGATATGTTTTTGGATAAAAACCTGTTGATGATGTACAGACATTGTTTCAATCCATAAACACCGGAGATATAAGGAAGATAATCCCTTGTCAATCCCTTTGAGCCTAGTAGTAGGAGTTTCTTTCTGAAAACGAAAAACCCTCAATCTTAACCTGGGGCAGGGTAGGCGTCAGTTAATTTGACAAAGCGTTCAGATTACAACATGAGTGTTCCCGTTCGAGGATAAATCACACCTATATAGGTCGTACCTAAAAAACCATGATGGTTAAACCTGGCCGATCAGGAGTGAAACAGTCACAATCTCTTTTCAAACAAGTCAGACAAGCCGGTGTCACATGATTTGTTAAAAAAAAGAGAAAAAGAATAAAGCCCACTAAGTCGAATCTTGTGAACAAGCGACTTAGGCAAAAATTAGGGCATCCCGCTGGACTTCAAAATCGAAGAAACTCAAAAGAGTTAGTCCAGGAAAAAATCAGGGAACGAAAAAACGAAAGACGAAAATGATTACGAAAGAAAATCCTCAAAAAGAACGAAATTGTGTGGCTCCGGACGCCAAAAGACGAAAAGCGAGTGACTGTCACTTTGAAAACGTGTGGTTTTCCCGAACTACCACTCCTATCATACAACCTTTGAAAGGTGAACGCTAAGGTCGAATTAGCTGAACGTAGGATTGGAGAACATCACGGAGAAGGGGTGGGTTAAAATGAATTTTGAGCCTATATCCTTTCTTTCTTTAACCGTGAACCTGACCACGTTACAACCTTTAAAAGTCCTAATTGAAATAGGTTTGTTTCGAAAGTATACTTCGGTAAAGATCGCATCGAAACTGACTCCTAGAAAGGATCCCCCTTACAGCGTTGTAGTAATGTTGACATGTTGATAAATGATTTGTTCATTATATGTCATAACACTTTTTTCCAATGAACCGAACTGGATTTTCAAAACTGTCACATGTATTGTATTTAATATGTCTTTTATGCAGAACAACTTGTTTTACCAGCGAGTAAGCGATTGACAGCAGGAAAGTTTCCACAATGGAAAGTCTGACCAGAATAGAATGCAGAATGCCTGAATATTCCGGTGAACCGGGGCAAGCTATGTCAAACGATCACAGCATGGGAGTCAGCCATCCAGAAGTCAGTTAATCTGAAGCAGTCAAGTCGAGATTTGATGAATCTCTCAAGGACAATCAGAGGTAATTCCCCATAGATTAGCCAATCAGGGGCAAAGTCGTTGCAAGATAGAGGCAGACCACCCTAAGAGCGCAGAAGTTACTTCTTGCCCATGGGGCAATTAACCTGAAGCATTCTTTCGAAGTTCAAGATGCTGAGGCAGTTCATATCAAGTCATTGGGGTATGAAATTTCAGAGTTTTCCTTTCGAGGAACCTCCCCACAGAGATCCCACAGGTTGGGGCAAAATATGGAAACAAAGGAATTGTTCCTTTCCGTATCATCAGAGCTGCTCAAAGCTAATCAAGCAAGTTCAATCAAAGTTCAAGTTCAAGACGAATGTCGGGAAGTCATGTTAATCACTCACCGTCAGGTTTCACTTGTCTTCCTCAGCAAAAGTCCAATCATCATTGGCACGCGCAAGCCATCCCCAGGAGAGTCCAATCATACTTGGCACCTACTGCTATCCCCCAGCGGAGTCGGCTTCACCTTCCCAGCATTTATTTTGCTGGAATAATTCTGGGATACCCGGTTATCCCCAGCGGAGTTGGCCTTGTCTTCGGCATTTATTTTGCTGAAGCAAATTTGTCGTACCCAACTCTCTCCTACAGCCCGAGCCTGCATTTGCATCTTTGCATATATCATCATATTTGCATTTCATCCTCAAATGCGTAGCATTTCCATTTCGTATGGAGCATTATGCCATTCAAACATACGCATATGCATACGAAGCATAAGCCAGTTTTCTATCAGTCTTCCATGGCAGCGTGAATCTCTCTGCAATGAATATAGGGGAAGCTATTCAACAGTTGTGTTCAGATAACTCATCAGCTTACCCGGGTCCCAGATCGTGCGTCAGATTTTCTCTGTTCATCGGCCCGTTGAGGATGACTTCTCCAAGCAAATTTTCTTTGTCCGTCGGTCCTCTGATGACGACATCTCAACAAATTCTTGTTATCAATCTCTATTGACGATAAGTTTCCCCAGCAAGTTTTCTCTCCGTCTATTCTTGGACGATGCGAGAGTTGGATATGTCTCTCCATCAGGTTTTTTCTCCGCCTATTCTTAGACGATGCGAGATTTTGATTTAGTGTTCTCTCCGTCTAGCCTTAGACGATGTGAGTTTTGAAGATGATCTTCTGTGCGCCTAGTATTTGGATATGAGATATGGATATGGTTTTCTCTCCGTCTATTCTTAGACGATGCGAGGTTCGGACGTGGTTTTCTTTCCGGTTGTTAGGTGAGATGACATTTCAGGAGGGTTTTTCGTGCTGTCGATTCATATTGACGTCGTGGCTCTTTTGAAAAATGTTTGGTTCGTGTTGTCAATCACTATTGACGATATGACTCTTTGAAGGTTTTCTTTCTGTCGATCACTATTGACGATGTGGCCCTTCGAAAGATATTTTCTTTCCATCAGTTACAATTAACGAAAGGATTCTGAAGTTTGCTGAATGGGTTTGAAGTTCATCGACATGATATACGATTGGATACTTTCTTCCCGTCTTTCTTTAGACGATGTGAGTATTAGAGTCTTCCCGTCTTTCTTTAGACGATGTGAGTATTGGAGTCTTTCCGTCTTTCTTTAGACGATGTGAGTATCAGATTTGTTCCTGTTTACCCTCAGATGACGTGAGCGGGTTGGAGTCTTCCCGTCTTTCCTTAGACGATGTGAGTATTGTTTTTTTTCTGACGAAGTGAGAGGATCAAGTGCATGTTGATCCAGCTTTCAAGGGTGACTTCCCGTCTTTCCTTAGACGATGTGAGTATTGTTATCTTTCTGACGAAATGAAAGGATCAAGTGCATGTTGATCCGACCTGTGGGTTCAGTGTCTGTGGCGTTACACAGATGACTGACAATGAGGTCAGGTGTTATGTATCTGATGAGCAGTCAGCTGGTTGCCGTGCAACTGCATTCAGTTTTCTGGATATTTTTCCCCAATCAGTTTTGCAGTTTATTTCTGCAGGTTGGCAAATTTCCGGGTTTCTTTAGTATTCAACTGTCTTCTACCTTGATTGTTTGAGAGCCGTTCGCTTCTTTCCGACTTAGTGTCAATGCCTGACGGCGAGGTCAGAGGTTTTGCCAACTGGGTGTAGATGTCTGGCGGCGATGTCAGATATCCTGTATCAGTTATCCCTGGAGAGTTTGTGGGTATTCCTTCTCATATTGGGTTATCCCCAGCATGTCGCATCCCAACCCTTGGTTGGTAGGCGCTGTTTTGCATCCTCGTCGGTTGCAAAATTCCGGGTTCTTGTTGTATTTAATCACCTCATACCTTAAATGTTTGAAAGCTGATGCTTCTCACCCTTTCAGGTCTAAGTCGATTGAATAGGGGAAGTTGTAGCACCCCAAAATTTTCCTTTCATTTTAAGCTTAAGTGGCTTTTGTTTCTTTGCATTTTGCATTTTTCGTATATCATATCATTCGTTCCCGAGGCATGGGATCAAGGCATTCCTGTGGGTCAGGCTCATTTCGGCGCAAAGGTTGAAAGACTGAACAACGAGCATCAGAGGCTCTGGCATTTATTTTGCCCAGCGGTCAGGCGACCGATTTCACTTTTTGTAGGGTATTTTCAACTCAGAAAGCAGTACTCAGGCTCATCTCAAGCATTCTTACAGCTGCAACATTCAAGAACGGGATTCAGAAGCTTAACAGAGCTCCAAACAATTGGAAACTGACAAACGAACAAATTTCCCTCCAAAAGGCGCTAGAATTCAAATTTTGAAGGTGTTAATCGGTTAACACATATGGTTAACCGATTAACCAAGGAAAAATCAGGCCAGATTTGAAATTTTGAAGGTGTTAATCGGTTAACACATATGGTTAACCGATTAACCAGTGCAATTTTTGCCTCTGTGTTGCACCCTAGTTTTTGACCATAAAATGCCACCTCCTTTTGCGTTTTTTCTCTCTCTGTTATTTATTTGATTTTATGTTACTATTTATGTTTTACGGCTAACCAATTTGTACGCAGTAATTCCAAGCGGAGATAGCCTTCATGCCTACATTTAAACAATCTCAGGGCGTGATTCGGCGGATTGGATTCAGACCAAAATGTCAAAGAGTATAATTTGGCCCGAAATAATTCCAAGGATTGGTCTAAACTCATGGTAGATTGGTTTCAAACTAGGTGCATTAAGATGAGAAGAGTTGTCCACATTCAGTTGGCGTTACAAATTGCATTGCAAGATTCAATTTCATGACCTGTTTCCCGATGCGAGCATTATTGAAAACCTCAACACAATTGCAAGCCAATAATTTTATAATTACAAAGAAGGAATTACAAAGCATAGCCGACATAACCCTAGGGCAAGTACATTGTTTCATATTGATAATATTTGGTACACTTTTTCATATTGTATAAAGTCTTGCTTCTGAAACAAGCTCGTTCCTATCCTTTTCAAGTGCTAGCCTTATCAAAGAGAAACCTCTGGTATTGTACCGCTCCAAGCTCCAACAGAAGTTGAGACCAACATCCACAAATGCCACTTTCCGGGCCCGCATATTGATTCACATTAGCCCATGTTCCTTTTGCAGTCAGGAACCTGCGCAACCTGCAGGAAATAAGGAGATAAGATATCAATAGATAGTTTCACCCGCCGAAACGATAAATGTAACAGAAGGTCCCCGAGTTCCCTCCTGAAACAAACACAAGTATTGATTTTTGAAGAAGAAAATTCAAAAGTCATAACAGATATAAAGTAAAATCTAAGAAGAAGATGAAGTGATTTAAGTTCAGCCCTCAGAAAACTCATCATTGGGCAGAAATACGAGCGGCCGGGAGAGCAACAACCAAAGCTGGCGCCGACTCCTTACCGAACATCGACGAAATCGAATTCGGGACAAGAGAAACAACTAGTTTCAGACAGTTTCCGCACAAGGCAACCATTATTATTCAAAGGCAACACTAATCTCACAGAGCTTTGGTTCAGATGATTAAGTCATCATCATCATAACCGCACCAAACCTTTCTCGACAAACGACATAAAACCGGCAGCCTCCGAACTTAAGTTTGTTCCTGAAAGAAGAAGAAAGAAATGTCAATGTGGTTCAGAAGCTAAGTCTGAAACTTATCAAGAGAGTTTCCTAACGGAATCAGATAGCAGAAAAGAAAGTGTTTCATGAAGATGAAACTCGGTTTGCGCATTCCCAGAACAGCTAATAGCTGCACAAATTAACAAAAGGAAAGGAAGTTAATAGCTTCCAATTATGAATATTTTGGACAAAGACGAGGTATTCATGAAAAGGTTTGAATTGGGAAGTCATTAACTCTTACAGTCATCAACACCACAAAACAGCACCTGCAAAATCAGTCCCAATCATCAACATCCATGCACAACTATGAGAAAATGAAAAATACATCATTAAAGTAAACTAGACTAAAACAAGAACGGTTGCCTCATGTTTTTTCTCCTGGAACAGACACACGTAATGATTTTAAAAGTAGAGGATTTAAACGCCATTATCAGTTTGTTACCATACAGAGTTAAGAGGATTTACTTGTTCCAAGTCATCCATATTCTGTCCTAAGCAATCGAGCATAATCAAGCGTAATCACATGAAAATGGAAGCCAGAAATCAAGGAATTCAATTGGCATTGAGAGTAAAACGGAAGTTAATTCTTTTCTTTCCAAAACAGTTACCTAACATGTCCATGCGAAAAAGGAAAGTTTTCCAGATAACTATCTAAACCGAAACGGAAGATTCAGAATCAGATCAAATCAAAGGAAAATCAAATTAGGAAATGTCAATTGATTAGCTCATTACTACGGTTTTCGAGAAAGGAAAGACTTTTAATTCGATTTATCTTAAAACAGAAAGTCAGAATCAAATCCTTCAAAGCATTCCAAGTCAGTTTTTAAAGGCAATTGATTCTCAGAGCCTATATAAGATGATCAGAACCGCTAAAGAGGGGCTACCGGCAAAAAACCCTAAAACACACAAAGTTCTGAATCAAACCCTAAAACACAAAGTTCTGAATCAAACCCTAACATACAAAGGATAGAATCGAAGAGACGAGAAGAAACTCATCTGACGAAAGGTTGTCCTCCGTGACCTCCGTTTAATCGCAGTTGCCTCCGCCTCCGTCGAACGCCCTCCATAGGTGGGTTCCGCTCCCGATTCAGAGTGTCATCCGCGACAACTCCCTTTTAATTGTTTGCTATCTGTTTTTTTCTGGGGATTTTAGGGTTTTCTATAATTTGGGGATTGCGAGGGTTTTTGCTATTGTTCTGCTTGCGGTGTGCTTTGTTTTATTTGTTTTGCAGAGGAAAGGTGGAAAGGTAGATGAATCAGAATCGGAGAAGGGATGAAGAACGGGGAGGCGAAATCGTTAGAGGAAATGGAGGAAAAGAGAATGGGGATCGCAGAGAGAGTGAGATTGAGTGATCAAGGGCGGCCAATCTGGGGAAGGGGAATTAGGGTTCATCGCCTTTGTTCTCAGTGTTTCATTTTTCAGTTATGTCGTAATGATCGCACAACACTCACTAATTACACTAATCAGCACACACAACACTACACAAAAAACCTGTTAACTGCTAATCACCGTAAACCTACCACTTTTTTTTATTAATTAAACCTTAATCAACCTAAAAAAAAAATTAATTAATTAAACTAATCCTTCTTAAAATCATCTTTTCTTTTTTAAAAAAATAATAACTATTTTCTTTATAAACAATATGCTTTTAAGATCATATCACATTTAAAACAAACTCTTAAAAATAATAAATTATAACAAACCTTTATTATCTAAATTGATCTTTTATTAATAAATAAATTATTAATTTTCTTAAAATCAAATCACTACCAACCTTTTTAAAAAATTATTATTAAAATCAATCTTTATTTTAATAATCAGATAGAATTGGTTAATATTCTTTCGAATCAAATAATATAACTCTTTATCTAAAATCAACTTCACCAACCCAAACAGTTTCTTAAAACAATTAAAATCAATCCTCTTAATCTTGACTTAAAATCAATCAACATCGTAAAATTCAATCCAATCGTACACACTCACATTCACTTACACTTACACCTAGCGCTTTCATGCGTATGCTTTATTATTTTCGCTGTTATTTCATCCACAATGCACACACTCACCTAGCGCTTTCATGCGTTCGTGTATGGTTTATATTTCCGTATTTACTTTCTGCAATTTAACTTTACTACCATTTATCATTTATTATCTCCGCATCGCATTCCGTCCAAAGGAAAAACCTACACATAATTCAACGTTGTGTGTAGTTGCACATCATAAGCGTCATATTCCCCTCGATCCTTGATTCTTCAAGTTGATCACTTAAGTTTAGGACCTACCCCATAGGAAGGACCTTGTCTTTATCTTTACAACATAGAAACAAAACGATCAACGCGATACAACTTTTTCAAACACATTAGAGAATAGATGTTAATCATCTTAAGTGAGATATAATCTCCACCCCCACAACAATACAATCAAACATGTAGGGACTTTGCCTTAAGAGCGATAAAGGCATACTTGGCGATCATCCGAGTATGTAAGACCTTTTCTTAAGACCATGCAAAGACCATTTCCTACAACCCCTTACATTTGTGGTGGTTACATCTCCCTTAACATGAAGACTCATCTCTTCTCCTAAACCCAATCAAAAACAATTACCCTAAACCCGTAGGAACTTTGACCACAGTCAAAGAGCTCCTCTAACCCTTTAGGGGAACTACAAATACTCTGATTCCACTCCCGTAAGGATATGTAGGCATAAGATGCGACATTTTATCGAGTATACTTAGAAATAAACCCCTAGGTCTTTCAACAATTAAGCAGATAAACACTTAGCAATAAACAAACATAAAACTAGAGGTTCCTGTAGAGTACTACAGAAACTTAGGATGCTAGTACCTTCCCTAAGTTTAACCAACCCCCGAACCTAAACAATCTAGCTTGCATTTGCATTGCATTGTGGGAATTTCGATCTTTATCCCTTCCTTTGGACAAATCAAAGTTCGGTTGCAAAATGAATTAACGATTCAAACTAATCAATAGTTTGGTATCCAAATTTCACCGTGACAGAAATGGCGACTTCACTGGGGAGCTACCTTAGTGGGTTACCCTACCTTGTTTTACTTATTTGTTTATTGCTTTATATTTGCTTACCTGTTTACTTGTTGACTTATTAATTTCTTTATTTCTTTTGGGTTATTATCCTTGAGTGGTGAGACAAAGTCCTACACCCGGACTTGAGAGAAATTAAGATAGGATGGTGATATGTTCGATGAGGCTTATAGGGAGTGAGTCCCGACTAAGTTGATTCGAGAATCCCGCTTAGTTGAGACCCTTTTGAAAATGGTTCAGTTGAACGAGTTTAGTCGTGAAAACTTTTACTATTCTCAATTGGAGTCCATGAGACTAAGGACCGTAGTTACCTTTAACCCCACTTTGGCCTTTATTAGGATGTAGTGCGAGGCTATGAGGGAGTAAGTCCCGAAATAGTGCTACGCGATGCTACACTCAAAAGAAGTTCTCTTGAGAATATTATTAATCCTCAAGTTAGTTGGGAGATTGATAATATCCAATAGATGGACTAATGACTTTGGGACCCTTTTAGAACCCAGTTCTGCAGGTACCAATCAATCTTTAGTCCACAACCTTTGGGAAGGGGTATACCTTTGCTACATGCTCGTTGCAAACCTAGGACTTTTGTTTGTTTATCTTTGTGCCCATATGTGTTTACTTGTGTTTGTTGCATTCATATAGCATCATACTACATTGGACCTCATGGGACTTACCCTCTATTTATGAACATTGTAGGACATTATGGATAGACGAAATACTCTAAAATATACTTTTAAAAGTCCCGAATTGGATGACCTAAGGGAGTTAGGAGCTTTGATTGAAGACCAAGAGAAGTTCAAGAGTAAATATGGGAAGTTAATATCTTTGTTAAGACGCAAGGCAAATGAAGACCTGCTTTCCGCTCTGTTACAGTTCTATGATCCAATGTATCACTGCTTTACTTTTCCAGATTATCAGTTGTTGCCAACTTTGGAAGAATACTCCTTTTTAGTAGGGTTACCCATTCTAGAAGAATCTCCTTTTCCTTTCTTGGATAAGGATCCTGAAGAAAGTGACATCGCTAAGGCTCTTTATCTCAAGGTATCTGACGTTAAGACCAATATGGTTGTTAAAAATGGGACCTTTGGTTTGACCACAGATTTTTTATTCAAGAAGGCCTCATTTTATACTGATTTTACGAATAAGGCTCCGTTCGAGGCAATCTTCGCTTTACTTGTCTATGGGGTGTTTCTATTTCCCAGTTTTGAGGGGTTTGTGGACCTTAACGCCATTAAGATCTTCATGAAGAACAATCCAGTGCCGACTCTATTAGGTAACACCTACCACTCTATACATCTCCGAAACCTTCGTGGTGGAGGAATGATCACATGTTGTGTGCCCTTATTATATAAATGGTTCCTTACCCATTTGCCCAAATATGTTTCCTTTTGGCATCTCAATGACAAGCGTTGGTCAGAAAAGATTATGGCTTTGACTCATGCTGACATTGATTGGTATAGCCGTGAGTATGATGGAACTTTGATTGTTGATGGATGTAGGGATTTCGCTAATGTACCTTTACTCAGCTTTGGGGGAGGGATCAGTTACAATCCGATTTTAGCCCGCCGACAGTTGGGATATCCATTGAAGGAACCACCTAAGAGCATACAAGTTGAAAGTGTCTTCTTCGAGGATAATCGAGAACTCCGAGAGAAGATCGTAGAGGCTTGGAAGCATTTGTATAAGAAAGATAGGAATAGTTTGGGAAAGCCCAATTGTGTGTCCATGGAACCATATCTCCAGTGGGTGAGGAATAGGGCGATCAAGCTGAAGATGCCTTACTCTCGCCAAGACCCCATACCCCCGAGGAGGGAACCCACTTATGTTTTCATGTATGAAGCTGAGAAGTCAGAAGTTGCTATGAAGAAATTGCGACAAGAGGTAGAGTCATGGAAGAACAAGTATCAAGTGTCTGTCGCAGAGATTGAACAACTTCAGAAAGAGAAAGAGGAACTCCAGAAGCAGCTACAGTTAAAGGATGAAGAGTTACTCCCCTGCAAGAAGAGGAGGGTCATGGAGGATTTATTTTTCTCCGACCCGCAATGTACTATTTGGAAGCTAATTGTGGACAACCTTATCCGTGAGAAGGCGCAGTTAGAAGAGCAACTCAAGCAGCAAACTTTGAAACTTCCTTAGTGTCTTTACTAGCTTTTATTTAGCTTTTATTTGGGACTTTTAAAGGCAATTATTTGTATTCCGTTTCGAAATTAATAAAAAGAAAACGTTTTCTTTTACTACAATGTTTATAAATAGCTGGGATCCCATGAAGTCCTACTCATATTGCATTACATTCTGTCTCTATTCATTTCAAGAAGCTCAACTTTATTTCTCAGGTATTGTAACCATGGATTCCAAAAGAGAAGCCTTGGAGTACACTTTTCAGAGCCCTAACATTGAAAGCTTGAGAGAGCTAGCTGACCTCATCGAGAATCGATACGCCTTCGCAGCAGAGTATGGAGAAGTCTTCCGTTTCCTCGAACTCCAGATGAAGGGGGGGTTATTGGAGACCCTCGTTCAATTCTATGACCCATTGTACCACTGTTTCACTTTTCTAGACTACCAGTTGATGCCGATGTTGGAAGAGTATTCTGATTTTCTGAGGATGCCTGTAACGGCCCGTCCCATATTCACCGGCCAAGAAGACGCGCCCGGTCATCAAGAAATTGCCAACGCCACTCACCTTAGCTTGGCAGACGTGCAAGCGCACCTAACCACCAAGGAAGGAGTCCTTGGATTCCCTGCTGACTTTTTGATTGAAAAAGTTCGCTACCATGCTGAAAGAAAAGAAGTCCTTATCATGGAAGCCACCTTTGCTCTGCTGGTTTATGGAATTTTCTGGTTCCCGAAGATCGATGATTTCGTTGATATGAACTCAATTAAACTGTTCATACTTAAGAATCCCGTTCCAACCTTGCTCGCAGACACATACTTTTCAATCCACTCGAGGAATGCCGAGGGAGGAGGACATGTCGTTTGTTGTGCCGCTCTGCTGTATTCATGGTTCATTGCTCGCTTAACTCGACACCCGTCTATTTGGGAAGAAGAGGAGTCGCCTCGTTGGCCCGAGATAGTTATGGCCCTTACTCACTCTGACATTGTGTGGTACAATCCTACATATGGAGGTATAAGTATGATCTACAGCATCGGAGGTTTTACCAACGTACCGCTTATTGGAAGAGAAGGATGCATAAGTTACAACCCTGCGCTGGCCCATCTCCAATTTGGGCATCCCATGATTGAAGTACCTGATCAGACTCTGCTAGAAGGAATCTTTCTCAAAGAAGGAGAAGACCCAGACCTGAAGACCGTCATAATTTACTCATGGGAATACATCAATAAAGAAGGGAAAGCTGCTTTAGGATACCCCAATTGTACTGTCTCTGAAGAATATCTACATTGGGTGCGAGCAAGAGCTCTTGACCTCAAGATGCCGTTCCCTTTCCATGAACCCATGGTGTTGGCCTTCCATGACCCAGATTGGTTCGATGTGAGTGAAGTAGATCAATTGAAGGCTGCTTTGGACGAAGCTCGAAAATTGAAGGCCGCTTGGAGGAACAAGTTTTTTACGCTTAAGGTAGAGCAAGAAAAGTCCCAGAGGTTACCAGAAGTTGAACTCGCAAGGAAAAGAAAAGCGCAAGGGGATTTATTTTCCTCTCCCGCCTCTTCAAGTGCTGTCACCAGTGATGATCTTCCCCCAGATACTATGGCTTGGAAGGAGTGTGTCGACCGACTCATCAGAGAAAAAGCCGAGTTGCAAGAACACATCAATAAGTTGGAAGGAGAACTTCGCGCACAGAGGGAGCATAAGGAGTAGATCCCCGAGTTTCTCTTTTGCTTTTGATTCAATGTAATAAACTCTTAAAAGAGTACTCCGTTTTTGTAATGCTTCAATCTTCAAAATAAAATAAGTTTTTCCAAGGTTACAACGCCAGAGTTACTTGAGTTTCTTGAAAGTTTCACACTCATTTGCATTTTACATAAGCATAGCATCATTTGCATTCCAGGGTCTTACTCTTGCTTCGTCTCCGCAGAACAATCTGAATCACCGATACAACACTCGATCTAGTCGACGTCAGAAGATGGATCAGCTAGAACAAGAGAACAGGGTGCTCCGTGAGGAAGTTGCAAGCATGAAAGAGAGTTTGGAAAAGTTGAATGGCCTGGTAGAAGCTTTGTCCAGTCAAATCTCGATCAACAACCAAGAAGTTCCAAGGACTGTTGTACCCGAAGTGACACCAACACCGATCCCAGTGGTGTCTTCTGTTGCTGAAGTATCTTACAGTATGCCTCAAGGTTTCCCGTGGGGGATGTCTCCCTATTTCACTCCGGCTGGTTACCATCCGCCCGTGTCGGAGACCCCCGTTGTGACCACTGTTCAAGTTGCTCCTGTTGTTTCTGCTGTGATGACTACTGCGCCTCCGCAGGTGAACACTGTCCCGTATATTCTGGATGAACCAATTCTACATGGATCGCCAACCGAGACCGTGGGTTTAGAAGAGAAGATGGATGGATTCCAAGACCAGTTTTCTGAAATATAAAAGGAATTGAGAGCCCTTCGGGGAAAAGATTTATTTGGTAAGAGTGCTTCTGAGCTATGTTTGGTGCCGAATGTTAAAGTCCCACCAAAGTTCAAAGTTCCTGATTTCGAAAAGTACAAGGGGAATACCTGCCCTCAGAGCCATCTCATTATGTACGCCAGGAAGATGTCTGCCCAAACTGATAATGATCAGTTACTCATTCACTATTTCCAAGACAGTTTGACAGGCGCCGCACTCAAGTGGTATATGGGGCTGGACAGTACAAAGATTCGAACTTTCAATGATCTGGGAGGAGCCTTTATCAAGCAGTATAAGTACAATGTGGACATGGCACCCGACCGAGATCAGTTGAGAGCAATGGCACAGAAGGATAAGGAGAACTTCAAAGAATATGCCCAACGTTGGCGCGAGTTGGCCGCACAAGTCACGCCACCATTAGAAGAAAAAGAGATGACCAAGATTTTTCTGAAGACTCTGGGTCCTTTCTTTTATAAGAAGATGGTAGCCAGCGCCCCCAGTGACTTTACTGAAATGGTCAACATGGGAATGCGTTTAGAAGAAGGTGTTCGCGAGGGAAGGCTGACCAAAGAAGAAAATGCTCCTAAGAGGTATGGGAGCAGTTTCGCGAAGAAAAAGGAACAAAGTGTGAATGCTATTCAAAAAGGACAATTCAGAAGGAGGTACATGCCACCACATCAGGTTGCAGCGGTGTCTCCAGTGTTTAATGCTCCGGCTTATCAGCTACAGTCTCCACGACCCTATCAACAACCTCAGTCTCCCATTGCTCAACAACCCCAACTTCAGCAGAGTCCACAAAATCCTCAGCAGAATCGGCCACCTAGCAATCAGGGTCGTGTGTACCGAAAAATAAATTTTGATCCGATCCCAATGACATACACTGATTTATTCTCCGCCTTGATCCAAAAGGGTCACATTCAGACGAAAGCTCCACCTCCGGCTCCCACGAATCCTCCCCCTTCTTATAGAGCTGACAAGTTCTGTCCTTACCATCAGGGTGCCCCAGGACATGATATTGAGAGTTGTTTCGGCTTGAAGATGGATGTCCAGAGGCTCATAAAAAATGGGATCTTGTCTTTTAGGGATTCCGACCCGAATGTACAGAAGAATCCATTACCACCACATGGTTCACCCTCTGTCAATATGATTGAAGTTTGTTTAGAAAGTGATGATCAAGAAGTTTCAAGTGAGAAAGCTGAAGAAGTCTGTGTCATAGTACCCCACTTTAAAGAGGTGGAACGTATAGAGATCGTTTACAATAGCAAGAAGCCAACTGTTGCTCCGTTGGTAATCAATGTGCCTGGACCTGTCCCTTATACCTCTAGTAAGGCCGTCCCTTATAGATACAATGCTACTATGTTGGAGGATGGGAAAGAAGTGCCTCTGCCCACCATACCCTCAATCGTTAATATTGCAGATGTTAGTAGAGTAACAAGAAGCGGGCGAATCTACCCGACTGTGCCACCGAAAGAAAAAGAGGTTTTGTTCGAACCAACAAGCTCAAAGGACCCAAACATGGGGCAATCTGGTGGGTCTAACTTATCCAACTCCGATGAATGTTTGAAAATAATCAAGAGAAGCGAGTATAAGGTTGCAGATCAGCTTTTGCAGACCCCGTCAAAGATTTCCGTGCTACAATTATTGATGAGTTCCGAGGCTCATAGAGAAGCACTTCAGAAGATTTTGGAACAAGCCTATGTCGAGCAGGATGTGACTATGGAACAATTCAATAACATCGTTGGCAGTATTACTTCGAGTGATAATCTGGGTTTCAATGAAGATGATCTCCCAGAGGAAGGGAGGAAACATAATATGGCTTTGCACATTTCTGTGAACTGCGGAAATGACTCCCTGTCCAGTGTGCTGGTTGACACTGGATCGTCTCTAAACGTAATGCCTAGGACCACCCTATCTAAGCTGTCATATCAGGGACCACCGATGAGGCCAAGTCGCGTTATCGTCAAAGCTTTCGATGGGTCAAGGAAAACAGTAATTGGTGAGGTTGATTTGCCTATGACTATTGGACTACAGACTTTCATGATCCCGTTTCAGGTCATGGACATTCGTGCCGCCTACAGTTGTTTACTAGGGAGGCCATGGATACATGAAGCTGGAGCAGTTACTTCTACCCTGCATCAGAAGTTAAAATATGTTTTTGAAGGGAAAGTAGTTACAGTTTGTGGAGAGAGAGCTTTGGTGGTAAGTCACTTATCATCATTCTCATATGTTGAAGCTGAAGAGGAAGTTGGCACACAGTTTCAAGCTCTGTCTGTTGTGGGTGAGAGTACTCAGAGAGCTCAGGCATCCATGTCATCATTTAAAGACGCACAACGAGTAGTAAACAGTGGTCACCAGTCAATGTGGGGAAAGGTGTTGTCTTTGCCAGAGAACAAGAACAAGGAGGGTCTCGGTTTCACCAGCAGTTCTGCTCACCAAGGCACCAAAAATCAAGGGTTTCCACTGATCAGTGAAGTGTTCCGTAGTGGAGGGATCGCCCACCATCCTCAGGTTAATGCTGTGTTAAAAGATGAACTCGAGGGCTACATATCAGATGGTTCTACAAGGTCCCCCATTCCTTATGAAGACTACGAGCCCTATATGGAAGATCCAGGTTACGTGTCAGACGACTTCGACTATACCTTTGGAGTTTACGCCATCACTGAGGAAGAGCCAGCTGAAGACATCCCAGACTTTGTGACTCCAAGCGTCGTGGTCAAGAATTGGAGTGTGGTTGAAGCTCCTACCGCCATTCATATATCTAAGTAAAGCATTTGTTTAAAATTTTCGCTCTGCCCAAGGCGAAACTGCATTTAGTAGGGCATACTTTTAATAATTCCCTTTGCTCTGCCCAAGGCAAAGGTGACTTTGTTGGGCGTGTCTTTTCGGTTTTTGCTATCATCAATAAACTACTTTCGTTTACATCTGTTTCTTTTATTTTATTCACGATGTTGGAAAATAATAAGTAGCATCTCGCGTACACACACTTTCCACTTCACAAAGCAAAAAAAAAAAAACTTATTAAAAATCACGTCACTTGCGCAGATTGCTACACAAATTACAACCTCGGAATAATGATCAACTACCTTCTCCGAATTTTGAGTTTCCTGTGTATGAAGCCGAGGACGAAGAAGATGGTATTCCAGAAGAAATCACTAGATTGCTTGAGAGAGAAGAAGAAGCTATCCAACCCCATCAAGAGCCGGTGGAGGTAATCAACTTGGGATCAGAGGAAATCCGTAGAGAAGTGAAAATTGGAGCTCTGCTCAAACCAGATGTGAAGAGGCAGCTGATTGATCTGCTTGGAGAGTTTGTGGATGTGTTTGCTTGGTCATATCAGGATATGCCCGGTTTGGACACGGCTATAGTTGAGCATCATTTACCTTTAAAACCAGAATGCCCGCTGATAAAACAGAAGCTTAGAAGGACTCGACCTGATATGGCTCTGAAGATTAAGGAAGAGGTACAGAAACAGATTGATGCAGGTTTCCTTGTTACTGCCGAATATCCACTATGGCTGGCTAATATTGTACCCGTTCCGAAGAAGGATGGCAAGGTTCGCATGTGTGTAGATTACAGGGATTTGAATAAAGCCAGCCCGAAAGATGATTTCCCATTACCTCACATTGACATCCTGGTAGACAGTACTGCAAGATATGAGGTGTTCTCCTTCATGGATGGTTTTTCAGGTTACAACCAGATTAGAATGGCTTCCGAAGACAGAGAAAAGACATCATTCATAACCCCCTGGGGAACCTTTTGTTATAAAGTTATGCCATTTGGATTAAAGAATGCAGGGGCAATATATCAGAGAGCTATGACTACTTTGTTCCATGATATGATGCATAAGGAGATTGAGGTGTATGTGGACAATATGATAGCTAAGTCAAAAACCGAAGATGATCATGTTAAACACCTGGCTAAGCTGTTTGTTCGTTTGAGGGAATACAAACTTCGTCTGAACCCCAACAAGTGTACATTTGGAGTACGATCACGGAAATTATTGGGTTTTATTGTCAGTTAAAAAGGGATTGAAGTGGACCCTGACAAAGTAAAAGCTATCCGAGAAATGCCAGCTCCCACCACTGAGAAACAAGTCAGAGGATTCTTAGGGCGTTTGAACTACATCTCCAGGTTTATATCCAACATGACTGCTACATGTAAACCTATTTTCAAGCTCCTGAGGAAAGAACAAGGGTACGTTTGGACTGAAGATTGTCAAAGGGCTTTTGATAGTATCAAAGAGTATCTGCTCAAACCACCTATCCTGATACCACCGGTCGAAGGGCGCCCTTTGATTATGTATTTGACTGTTCTAGAGGATTCAATGGGTTGCATACTCGGCCAGCGAGATGAAGCCGGAAAACAAGATCATGTCACTTATTACCTGAGCAAGAAATTTACCGATTGTGAGACCAGATACACTATGCTAGAGAAGACTTGTTGCGCTCTAG
The DNA here is from genome assembly GCA_963859935.3 of Lathyrus sativus. NCBI lineage: Eukaryota > Viridiplantae > Streptophyta > Magnoliopsida > Fabales > Fabaceae > Lathyrus > Lathyrus sativus. The sequence goes on along the minus strand of OZ012738.1, from coordinate 98,555,569 downwards.
CGTGGGCCGCTAAGCGTTTACGCCAGTATATGTTGAACCACACTACCTGGTTGGTTTCAAAGATGGATCCCATCAAGTATATTTTTGAGAAGCCCGCTTTGACTGGGAGAATTGCCAGATGGCAGATGTTATTGTCCGAGTATGATATCGAGTACCATACTCAGAAAGCTATTAGAGGAAGTGTTTTGGCTGATCACCTGGCTCACCAACCTATTTTGGATCATCAACCCTCAAATGATGACTTTCCTGATGAAGATGTCATGTTCTTAAAGATGAAAGATTGTGAAGAACCCGTACACGGTGAAGGACCAGAGCCAGGTTCTCAGTGGGGTTTAATCTTTGATGGAGCTGTCAACGCTCATGGAAAAGGGGTAGGTGCTGTTATTGTGACTCCTCAAGGGACCCATTTCCCATTCACCTCCAGATTAGCATTCCAATGTACTAATAACGAAGCTGAGTATGAGGCATGTATCATGGGTCTCGAAGAAGCAATCGATTTGAGAATTAAGAATTTAGATGTGTTTGGGGATTCTGTAGTAGTAATCAACCAAATTACTGGAGAATGGATAACTCGACATGATAATTTAGTCCCATACAGGGATTATGCTAGAAGATTGTTACCATTCTTTGATAGGGTTGAGTTTCATCATATCCCTCGCGATGAGAATAGAATGGCAGACGCATTGGCAACTTTGGCCTCGATGATTGTGGTGAACTTTTGGAACGAGTGTCCTCGGATTGAAGTAAAACGTCTCGATAGACCTGCCTACATCTTTGCTGTCGAAGGAGTTAAGGATGATAAACCCTGGTACTATGACATCGAAGTGTTCCTTAGAACTCAAGAATATCCCCTGGGAGCTTCCAACAAAGACAAGAAGACTTTGAGAAGGTTGGATGGAAATTTCCTTCTGAGTAACAATGTGTTGTACAAACGGAATTTTGACATGGTCTTGCTGAGATGTGTTGACAAGCAAGAAGCGGATAGGTTAATGTCGGAAATTCACGAAGGATCTTTTGGCACTCATGCCAACGGACATGCTATGGCTAAGAAGCTTTTAAGGGCCGGTTATTATTGAATCACTATGGAGTCAGATTGTTACAAGTTTGCTAGAAAGTGCCACAAGTGCCAGATCTACGCAGATAAAATTCACGTGCCTCCGACTTTGTTGAATGTTATCTCATCACCGTGGCCGTTCTCCATGTGGGGAATTGATATGATTGGAATGATAGAGCCGAAAGCGTCTAATGGACACCGATTCATCTTAGTAGCCATTGACTATTTTACCAAGTGGGTTGAGGCGGCTTCCTATGTTAATGTAACTCGACATGTGGTTGTCAAATTCATCAAGAATCAGCTTATTTGCCGATATGGTGTGCCAAGCAGAATTATTACAGACAATGGTTCCAATCTGAATAACAAAATGATGAAAGAGTTGTGTGAAGAATTCAAGATCGAGCATCACAATTCTTCTCCTTACAGGCCAAAGATGAATGGGGCTGTTGAGGCCGCCAACAAAAACATTAAGAAAATCATTCAGAAAATGGTGGTTACTTACAAAGATTGGCACGAAATGCTCCCATTTGCTTTACATGGATACCGTACGATGGTACGTACATCGACTGGGGCAACTCCATTTTCACTTGTCTACGGTATGGAGGCAGTACTCCCAATAGAAGTTGAGATTCCTTCTATGAGAATTTTAGTATAGGCAAAATTATCAGAGGCAGAGTGGTGTCAGAATAGGTATGATCAGTTGAACTTAATCGAAGAAAAGAGGATGGCTGCGCTATGCCATGGGCAGCTGTATCAGCAGAAGATGAAAAAAGCATTTGACAAGAAGGTTCGACCCCGGGTATTCAGGGAAGGTGACCTTGTGCTCAAGAAAATCCAATCTTTCCTCACTGACATCAGAGGAAAATGGACCCCGAATTATGATGGACCATATGTAGTCAAAAGGGTCTTGACTGGAGGCGCTTTGATGTTAGCAACCATGGATGGAGAAGAGATCACTCGCCCCGTAAATGCGGATGCTGTCAAGAGATACTTTGTTTAGGAGAAGCAGGACATTATTCCCTCTATGTAATCGATATCATTTTCCAACACTGTAATATCGGGTCATGCTTTTCCGCTGCCCGCCGTTCAATAAAAAGTTTTTCCTTTACTATAAATCTGTGATCTTGATAGCAAAATCCTAATTGATTTAAACCTTTTCAAAATTTGTTCTACTTGATATATGAATAACGAAAGGATGACCGCCATTGCTCACCCTTACTCACAGAGAGATGACTAGACTATTGACGCTTATGCCATCTGAGAGTGAAGGTCACTCTCGTTCGAAGGATCTGCGGAGATAGGGCTCGAGCATTTCCCCATGCATAAACACTGTGTCCCTCTTGACTTGTCGGCACAAACATAAGCATACGCATATCATATAAGTAGATAGCATAACATTGGCATTTTGTGCATCCTTTGTATGTTTTACTCTATCTCTTCGATTGCGTTTACCCTTGGGTATTTGGGCGTGTCTTACTCCTTCCAAATAGAATTGTCAGCCCTAAGCATAAAAACTCAACATTTCTATTTCCCCACGAAGTTCGATCCTCGTGGAAGACAGTTGTTTCAGTACATTCCCATTGGAGTTTATGCCTCTATGGTTGAGTCTTGCTTGACAGTTTCGCTTCGGCTATTTCCCGAATTGAACTTCGGTATTTGACAATCACGCCATGAACATCTCCAGCTTTGAACACAAGCCAAGAGTGCATTTATTTTGCACTTTGACATCATAAGGATCACCATTGAAGATGTGGTACTTCTCCGGCAATATTACAAGATCCACTCGACAACTTACAGCTGAATGACAGAAGATCTCTTTATTTGAGCAACTCGTTTTGGGCAGATCTATTCTCAAAACGACAAACAACAATTTCCTCAAGATAATCTGTCCTTCCCCCAGCGGATTATTTCAAGATTATCAAGTCAAAACAAAGTACATTACAGATACTTCCCCATTTGAGGATTTCTGCTACAACAATCTTACATATTTTTACGTTTACAACAAAGATACTCCTCAAATGATTTTTCCCCAGAGAATTCATTGCGAGTACTATCAATGACATATCTCCTTACAAGAGGACACTCCACAAATCAACCGGCTTACAGCTCATCTGAAGATCCCCGGTGCACATTCTACAAATTGCTAATACAATACAAACTGCATCTACAAGTTACAATTACAAGTACAAGATCACATCTACAAAATTCTACAATTACAGATTACATCGACAACATTTACATCAACAATTCTACAGTTCTACAATTTACAACATACAATCTACAATGACATTATGGCCCACAGCCGAGAATTTACAATCTACAATCTACAAATCACAACCCCCTATGAAGGTGCTCTCACGAGTTTTCATCATTTCGGGAAGGAACCGAGACCAGCTCATGGTTCCCAGACCATGATGCAAGGGGAAGTTCGACTTCAGGAACCGAGACCAGCTCATGGTTCCCATACCATGATGCAAGGGGAAGTTCAACATCAGAAACCGAGACCAGCTCATGGTTCCCATACCATGATGCAAGGGGAAGTTCAACGTTAGAGACCGAGACCAGCTCATGATTCCCATATCATGATGCTCGAGGAAGCTCTACCACTACAACAACATCTACAAAGTTCTGACATTTCAGACAGGGACCGACACCATCTCATGGCATCCTTACCATGATGTTCGGGGAAGTCATACATTTTATTATTTCAAGTTGAGTTCCAAAAGAAAAGATATACAGAAAAACAAAAAGGAGAAAAAGAAAAATAAAGATGAATCATTAACTCAATTCACTTGGATTGTTACCAACCAACATTATGATAAGTACATCCCTCGACCACAAACTTCTTTCTCATCACCATGCCCCTGATATATGAGATACTGTTTTACCTCGGAGGATTCCCCAGTGATGTTTGTTCCCAATCCCCGTGGAGTCTCGCTTTTGTTGGGTTTGTCCTTCCCGCGCTTCGTGTCTAGTTTCTCCTCGTGGCACCATTGCTCCACGGGACCCTCTGTCTTGCATTCTCATATCGTTGCATATTATTGCATATCATTCGGTGGTTTCTTATGGCCAAAAATTCGTGCAATGTTTGTATTTAAGTCCCTCCTATCTCGTCGAGACGGAGATTTCAATCTCCATATCTCCGGATAGAAGTAACTTAAATAGGGGCATCTGTTGCACCCTAGTTTTTGACCATAAAATGCCACCTCCTTTTGCGTTTTTTCTCTCTCTGTTATTTATTTGATTTTATGTTACTATTTATGTTTTACGGCTAACCAATTTGTACGCAGTAATTCCAAGCGGAGATAGCCTTCATGCCTACATTTAAACAATCTCAGGGCGTGATTCGGCGGATTGGATTCAGACCAAAATGTAAAAGAGTATAATTTGGCCCGAAATAATTCCAAGGATTGGTCTAAACTCATGGTAGATTGGTTTCAAACTAGGTGCATTAAGATGAGAAGAGTTGTCCACATTCAGTTGGCGTTACAAGATGCATTGCAAGATTCAATTTCATGACCTGTTTCCCGATGCGAGCATTATTGAAAACCTCAACACAATTGCAAGCCAATAATTTTATAATTACAAAGAAGGAATTACAAAGCATAGCCGACATAACCCTAGGGCAAGTACATTGTTTCATATTGATAATATTTGGTACACTTTTTCATATTGTATCAAGTCTTGCTTCTGAAACAAGCTCGTTCCTATCCTTTTCAAGTGCTAGCTGTCGCTACCGCGAAAATCGGCGCCGGCTGAACAGAAGAGTCGCCACCGTGCGTTATTTATCCCACGGGAGGGAAAGGAAACGCTCAGAGTAAACCTCGCACAACACGGGAAAGGTATGGTCGTCGCAACCAAAACCTGGATTCGGGAGTCGGTTACGCAAGGGGAAGGTATTAGCACCCCTCACGTCCGTCGTACTCGACGGGATCCACGCTTGTTTTCGGGTATGGATTATTATTCTATCTAAACTATAGGTCAAGGGTTAAAAAGAAAATAAAATGAAAATAAAAATGACTCGGCAAAGTATCGCACTTTATGCCTACGTATTCCCGTCTGGAACGAGAAATCAGAGTCAACGTAGTTCGCCTACCTACGGGAAAGGAGGGGAAGGTTGCTCGCTAGGATATCGCATCCTATGCCTACGTACTTCCATACAACATGGAAGATCAGAGCAAACGTAGTTCGGGCCACGTACGACATAAGTCTGTCTTGATTGATTTTATTCCTTCTGAAAAAAGTTTTCTTGATTAACAGTCCAAGCGGACAAAAATGACGTCTTGATGAGTTCACATTCTTTTACGGAAGAAGTGTCTTTTATTGTGTTTGAAATCTTTATGTGTTTTTCTGTTTGTTTTGAGAAAGAAGAGACAGAACTCTAACCTACGGTTGCGAAGGGAATCAAACTAACCTAATGTTATCATGCATGGGTTAAGACCTAGTGTCTATCATGCTCCTCTCTTGCACAGAGAGAAACAGAGATCCTAAGGGAATAGACGGAAACAGAAGCAATATCAGATATATACAGTAATACAGTAAAATGCATGAATGCAGCAATACAAGCGAGGCAAGGGAGTCCCACTCAACCTCGAACCTAGAAAACAATAGGCAAAAGTGAACAGACTTCACTTTCAACCCAACAGGGTAAACAGCAAACAATACAGTCAGGAAAACCCATCAATACATCAGAAATGAAATACAGCAAAAACATCAACAACATCAGCAGCTCTGAATCAACATCTGGCTCCAAGTAATCTCCCATCAGTTACAGGCTTCAACAGGCATCAATATCCATCTTCATGGCCTTCAGGTAAGGGCTTTGATCATCAGTCTTCTATCTGCAATGGCTTTTCTTCAAGCTCAATCCTCCAGGATGAGGGATCAGTCACAAGAGTGAATTGGGTGTTAAGCAATCAGTTGACTACCAAAGGTGGTGAACAGACTGCTTCTAACACAAAAGACATTTTCTCTCAAGAGTTCTATCTCTTAGACACTATCACCAAGCCTTCCAAAGGAAGGGGGTGAGTGTCTTAGAGAGACTCTGAATCACAGAGAAGAATGGATGCAGACAAGGCAATCCATGTTTGAGAAACAAGCTTTCTAATCTAGAGCTCTGCCTAGCTCCTAAACCCTAATCTCCTCAGCATCTGCTAGCAAGAAACTCCTCTTCAACTCTGGAAGTTGAACTTCAATCTCTGGATCTCCAATGGATTTACCTCCTCAAGTCTTCAACTCTCCCAAATCCCCAGACAATCCCAATACCCACACATACAAGCAATAATCCCCAGAGGGCACACCACACCAGTCAATCAGATATATACAGTGCATTAATAGCAGTAGGGGGAGTCCTGACTTTTTTCTGAGGGGATCTAATAGCTACCCATAACCCCTATAGTCCCATAGCTAAACTATTCAAACCCTAAGTCCTAAGGGAAATGAATTGATTCTCCTAAGTCATCACCTAAAACCCTAATTTGTTCATGTTGTTCATACCTAAACTAAACACCTAAAATTAATTTCTAAAAATGGGAACTAAATTGTATCTACAAGTTTAATGTCTAAACTAAACAACCTAAAAAGAATGGGCAAAAAATATTGAAGCAATTAATAGAACAAAAAATAACAAAATCATGCATGAAATGAAACTATTTAAAATGCTATTTATTTGGAAAATATGGGAAAAATATCAAATAAAATATAAAATGCAATTTTTATTTTTTATAGTTTTCTTGACTTTTTAAAGAAAATAATGCAAAAAGAATGAATTAAAAATATGCAATTTCTGATTTATTATGAATTTTTAAAAATGAATGAAAATAAAAGAAAATTGAAAAAGAAAATAAAAAGAAATAAAAGGAGGGGGTAAGAATAGCAAGCAGATCATGTTCAGCGCGTTGGGCCCATCAAAATGGGGGGTGCGAATAGCTGTCTGAGCCCAAGTCCCCCCATTAAATGAAACGATGCGTTTCAGTTTTGAAAATTTCCCTCCGTATTTGACTTTAAACCACAGCCCTTCGATCAGCTTAAAAAGTCCATCGTTTTGAATGATCCAACGGCATCCAGTCATCTTCTTCCTTAGTCATCTAGGGTTTTCAGAAAATCATCCCCATGCACGATACTTCCATCCCTCTGTTCTCTCTCATACTTCCATGAAATCATGAGATTCAAAAACCAATAATGCTCTAAAACTCTCCCTCTACACAACCATGATGCTATCTCGTTCTGAAACTCACTCAAGGAGCAAACCCGCTAGTGATACCAGATAGAATCCACCATTATCACCTGCTAACAACTACTTCAATTCTTCACAAAATTCACCCTAAACTAATCTACAACTCATCCTGATCACAACATGCTAATCCAATCACATTTTCGTGCCTTAATCCAAGAGTTATAAGTCTCAACAGAATTGACACATCATGCTCAAACCTCATGAAACTTCTCCAAAATCATCCCAATCAATCTTCTATCCTATCTTAACCATTCTACTCTATCAAAACCCTAAAATTCTAACTAATTCATGCCATACGAAGAGAAAACAAACCTGGTGCAATCTCTTGATACAGGTGCTGAGATCTCTAAATCATGTGCTTGTGATGAATGGAAAGTGATCAATAAGCTTGGTGATTACTTCTGTATGCAATAATTCGTGTGCAAACCTTCTGAATCTTGTTCTTCCAATTTCTTGAACCTTGAAGGATGAAACTTGTATGGCACTCTCCTTGATTGATCCAGCCAAATGAATGTGTGAATTACAACCTATGGATGATAGTGATGAGGTTCAGATCAAGAATGAGGAGGATTGGTGAGAAATTGAGGGAGTTTGAGAAGCTTATGCAAGAATGGAAAAATGTGGAAAAGTTGGGGTTTTGAACAAATGGGAGCACCAACCCTTGCATGAACCAACTTGCATGAATATATAGATGAGGTTAGAACCTCCTAGAAACTTGGAGAAGTTTCCCTTGCACTTTTCCCTTTCAATTTGGTTTATGTAACTTTCAATTCAAGCAACCATGGATAACTCTTAAATCATGAACTAAACTCAAAATTCCACTTTAGCCAATGTCTTTAAAATGCCCTTTCCATTCAAAATGACCTATAATTTTGCTTCATTTGGCCAAGATATGAAAAATCTCATTTTTAAGGCCATTTTTCTTCATTAAATTCAACAATTTTGAAACCTTGTGCTATGAATCTTTCCAATCTCTCATCGTCACTTTTCTAGACTCAAAATGTCATTTGGAGCAAGTTTGATGTTGTAAGTTTTTCCATTTGAAGCCTCCTTGTATGAGTTTTGGACATAGGTTAAAATGACCTGTAATTCACAAATGACCAAAATACCCTTTGCTTGCCAAGACCATAAGTAGAGTTCCCCACATCATATGAAGACATACCATACCATTATAGAAAGATAAGACAATAAGGAATAACTCTTATGTTGACCAGAAATTCATTTGAAATCTCCTTGAGGGGTAAAAATTGCTTGGAAGTCAAGTCACTTTCACAGACAAAATTTCAGATACCTCAGATGACCTGTAACTTGCAAGGACCATAACTTGAGTTCTATAAATCTCCTTGATGTATTCCACCACTCAAATTAAAGGTCTTGAGATCCTCTACAAGTTCCATGTTGGCCAAGGATCCATTTGAAGATTGCATTTTGACTTATCTTGCTTGGAAATTTGACCTAAACTAGGGGATTTTACATAGAAACCCTAATTTAGAAACTCCTCTTCTCCTTGATTTCTCTTGAATTCTTCTTAGCACAACAACATATCCTTATTCTCCATGTCAAATGATGAACCCCACATCTCTCCAATAGCCCTTAATGCCTTTCAATCAGTCAATTGACTTAGGGTTGACCCAGGGTTGACCCAGATGAAACCCTAGTTGACTGTCTTCAACTGCAATTCTTGTGATCACATCAACAACTTGTTTTCTTCTCCAAATGACTTTCTAAGTCCCCCAAGATGTCTAGATACTCCCCATGCCCAGCCCATAGCTCACAATTTCCTTGGTTGACCCACAGATACCCTCAGTTAGGAGATATACTCAATGCTTGATCCACTGAACTCCCTGCTTTCAAATTCTTTTCTGATGACTTGAATGAGATGGAATTAGGATAATAACCTCTTGATAGGCCTCTAGAGATGATAATAATGATTGGACCCCTGTTGAATGACTTGCTATGCTTATGCTATGCAGATGAGTAACCTATGTACATGACTCTATATGCAAATACTAATGATATTGAAACATAAACCAAGTGAATAAGGTTGAGCAAATTTTAGGGTGCAACAGCTGCCCCTATTCAAGCGACTTGGACCCGATTGGGTGAAGAGCCCGGAGCCTTCAGATATTCGCGGTACGAGACGGTTGAATACCAGTGAAACCAGAAATTTGCCAACCGCAGAAATAAACTGTGCTCCTGCTTGGGGAACGACATTCATCAGCTGAATCTGACTGTTATGACAACCCACTGATCTCGCGCGACCGTGCTAGGGATTATTTTCATCGTTCTGAAAAAGATTCTATCATCGCCGAGACAGAACACTGTCCACGTCCGGACGCCTGCTTCGTTGATTTGGAAAACCTCCATAACTTTGCTTGTCTGCCTTCTCATCAGAAATAAATCGTCCACGTTGGGAATAAACTCTTCCACGTTAGGAATACCACCGTCCACGTAAGGAATCCATCTCTTTCTTCCACGTTAGGAATAACTTCTTTGATCTGTCCGCGTGAGGACTCAATCTTTCCACGTAAGGAATAAACTCGTCTTTCCACGTAAGGAAACCATTTTCTTCCACGTAAGGACTGCACTTGATATGTCCACGTAAGGACTCTAATCTTTCCACGTAAGGAATCATCATCTCCAAACTTTCCACGTAAGGAATCTTCATCTTTCCCCGTTAGGAACCACATCTGCTCCACGTAAGGAATCAGCTTTTTCTTTCCACGTAAGGAATAAATCTTTCCACATAAGGAATCATATTTTGATATGTCCGCGTAAGGACCCATCTCTTTCCACGTAAGGAATACAATCTCTTTTCTGAATCTGTCCACGTCGGGACTACACTTGCTTTTCCACGTAAGGAACTGAAGCTTTCCTCGTAAGGAATAAGCTTGTCCACGTCAGGACTCACATTTCGTCTTGATTTGTCCACGTCAGGACTCACCTCTTGACCCACTGAAGTAATAGAACTTGTCCACGTCAGGACTTGCGCGTCTTTGACTTGCTGGGGAAATAAGACTTGTCCACGTCAGGACTCACATTTTGCCCACAACACAAAGAAGGATAAACTTGTCTACGTCAGGACTCTCACACCTTGTCCTCTCAAAGAACTATAAACGTCCACGTCAGGACACCCCTTTCCATCATTACGAATAAAGCTATCTGCTGGAAATAAATTGTCCACGTCAGGACACCAACACGAAGGGTGATCAATCTTGTCCACGTCAGGACTCCACACTCCATCACTACCGAGAACTCGCACCTGTCCACGTTAGGACTAACACGCGTCGTCAACTTGAGGAAATGTCCACGTTAGGACTCCACATTCCAACAATCTTCTCTAGCACACAGAAAACCCGTCAATAAAATTGTCCACGTTAGGACTCATCCTTCCATTGGTCCGCAAATCTCTTATCACTGACGTTACAGCAACTTTGAGACTGGCTCTACTGGGGACATTTGAAAATCATACTTCCGGACGCCTGTTCTGATAACTGGCGGTAGCCTCTGAAATTCTGATTCATGAATCCTTTGATGACCAACAGCTCTGCTTGGGGATAAGGAGAAACTTATCCTGCTGACTCTGGCGGGGAAAACACAAGAAATTCATAAATAACTCTGTCCGGAGACAAAGAGAACTTCATCTTGACAACTCTGTGGGGAGTAGTGCCAAAGCTGACACTTCGTGAGATATCTCACGTCGAGATCCTGAATATTTATTGATTCACCTGAGCAAGGGCTCTCTCTTCCTGCATGAGAAACAATATTTGAAACAAACAGTTAACCAGCCTGGTTTATGTTTCAAAAATGCGTATGTTTGACGGCAATGCAATGCTCCATTTGACATGGAAATGCTACACTTTTATTTGGTGGATGCAAGTACGACCCTATATGCCAATGCAACTGCAGACTCGAACTGCTGGGTACAGAAACTGCTTCAGCAAAATAAATTCTGAAGATAATGCCAACTCCGCTGGGGATAGCCAGGTGCTACAGAATTATTCCAGCAAAATAAATGCCGGAAGAGTGAAGTCGACTCAGCTGGGGAATGGGGATTTAAACCTAACGCCTCACTGAAGTAACATCCTGCTGGGGGATGTAGCTCTGCTGGAGAATAGCAGATGTGCCCGGTATAATTGGACTCCTGCTGTAAAGTGAACGGATATCACACGGTATCTTGACAAAATAAATGCCGATGCGTCACACCAACTCTGCCGGGGAGAACCTTAAACTTCGAGTTCCACTAGGAGGAATGAAGACACTAGTTGGAAAAAGAACTCCGCTGGGGATGGGATGATTCTCTTGGGAAAAATCAATTGAATCCATCTGGGGGAGAGAGTAAATGACCCTACGGGGAAAGGTAAACTGTCTGAATACAACCTTCAATCTAGGAATCGCCAAACTCTGCTGAGGATAAATGACTTCGCTGGAGCACGTCCTTTCGGATAGGCTACGACTAGCTGGGGAATTCGATCCTTCTTCAGTAAGGAACATGCATGACCTGCGTGGGGGTCGAGTCTTTTATTACTGCAGTCTCTTGATCATCTTCCTCGTACGGCTATGAAACCTGCAACAACACAAACAGGACAAGACAAATCTATGCAGCTAGGTCGATTCAGGTTAGTGACGTTATTTTCAGTTAATTCAAAGCTTTAGCAGTTGTTGGCAAGGGCCAGTGACGCTATGCACATGCTAGTTTCATCAAACTTAGGCGTTAATCATGCACAAAACAGTAAAGAACAGTATCAAGTACTGAATGACGTATTTTATTGATTGGGCCCCTGAATGGGCGGAGTTTGTACACGGAATGTAACTCCTGAAAAGAGGAAGCTACACGAAGCAAATATACAAGTATGCACAAGAATCCTAAATATTGACAACTTAAATTTGTATACATGTCGGCAACGGGATGCAGATGAACACCACGAACTGATCCTCCTATGACTCGTCCGACTCTAATGCTTTTCCCGGTATTCATACTTCTGAAAAGGTTGTACCAGATAACCGATCCTCCCTGTTATATTCTCCCGCATTGATGCTCAGTGCAATATCAAATTCGGACCGCAGTCATTTGCTTTTCAAATCCCTAACTTTTGCGTGAACCGCCCTTTACGGGTTTTCAGTTCACCGGGATACCCCTTTTTGCCGAAGCCGCCCAGTGTAGGTTTTCAACTTCGCGGGTGTACATTTTTTCAATTTTATCCCTAACTTTTGCCCGAACCTTTCATTCTGTTTTTGGTTCGCCAGGATGCCCCATTTTTGCCTGGACTCTCTTTTTTTTGTCCAGCGGGTCTATTTTAAGCAAAGTATTTTTTAACTGCGTCCGAATTCACAGGTGACGTAAAGTCTTCCCCGTCCATAGTGGACAACAACAACGCTCCTCCTGAAAAGACTTTCCTGACAACGTATGGCCCTTCGTAGTTGGGGGTCCACTTGCCCCTGTGATCTGCTTGCGGCGGGAGAATCCTTTTCAGCACAAGGTCGCCCGTCTGAAAGCTTCTCGGATGTATTTTCTTATCATACGCTTTCTTCATTCGGCTCTGGTATAAGCGACCGTATGCTAGAGAAGCTAGCCTCTTCTCATCCATCAAACTCAGTTGGTTCAACCTGTCTTTCACCCATTCTGCCTCGTCCAGCTGAACGTCTCGCAATACCCTCAGAGAAGGTATCTCAACTTCCAATGGCAATACCGCTTCCATTCCGTATACCAACGAGAACGGGGTTGCCCCGGTTGATGTGCGTACCGTCGTACGATAACCGTGCAAAGCGAAAGGTAGCATCTCGTGCCAATCCTTATAGGTCACCACCATTTTCTGAACGATCTTCTTGATATTCTTATTGGCCGCTTCGACAGCGCCATTCATCTTGGGTCGGTAAGGGGAGGAGTTGTGATGTTCGATCTTGAAATTCTGACAGAGCTCCTTCATCATTTTGTTGTTCAGGTTCGAACCGTTGTCCGTGATTATCCGCTCGGGGATCCCATATCGGCAAATGATATCTCTCTTGATGAATCTGTCCACCACTTGCTTCTTTACATTTGCATATGACGCCGCTTCCACCCACTTAGTGAAATAATCGATTGCTACTAAAATGAACCGATGCCCGTTAGAAGCCGTCGGCTCGATCTTTCCAATCATATCGATTCCCCACATCGAGAAGGGCCATGGCGATGACATCACATTTAGAGGACTCGGAGGCACATGGATCTTATCGGCATAGATCTGGCACTTGTGGCACTTTCTCGCAAACTTGAAACAATCAGTTTCCATGGTCAGCCAAAAATAACCTGCCCGCAGCAGCTTTCTCGTCATAGCATGTCCACCAGCATGCGTACCAAAGGTACCTTCGTGTATCTCCTCCATGAGCAACTTTGCCTCTTTTTCATCTACACAATGCAACAGCACCAAATCGTGGTTTCTTCTGTACAAGACGCCATCCGGGTTCAAATAGAAATTACCCGCTAATCTCCTGAGAGTCTTTTGATCTTGACCGGATGCTCCAGCCGGATACTCTTTATTCTTCAGGAAATTAAGGATATCAAAATACCATGGTTTGTCGTCGGATGCTTCATCAATAGCAAATACAAAAGCTGGCCTGTCAAGCCGAGAGATGACGATTCGGGGAGCCTCGTTCCAGAAGTTGACTTTGTACATGGAAGACAAAGTGGCCAGGGCGTCAGCCATTTGATTCTCTGCCCGCGGTACGTGATGCAATTCAACCTTGTCGAAGAAAGGCAATAATCTCCTTGCATAATTCATGTAGTGTATCAAATTGGGCTGCCGTGTCTCCCATTCCCCTTTGATCTGATTCACCACCAGAGCTGAGTCTCCGTATACGTCCAGATGTTTGATTCGCAAATCAATGGCTTCTTCAAGCCCCATTATACAAGCTTTGTATTCGGCCTCATTATTAGTAACGGCAAAGGTTAATCGGGCAGTAAATGGGATGTGCGACCCATGTGGCGTAGTGATGATTGCCCCTATTCCGCTACCGTAAGCATTAACAGCTCCGTCAAAGATCATCTTCCATTTGGAACCCAACTCTGGTCCTTCGTCCGGCAATGGCTCTTCGCAATCTTTCATCTTTAGGTACATGATATCCTCGTCAGGAAAATCAAACCTCATCGATTGGTAATCTTCAATAGGCTGCTCCGCCAGATACTCAGACAACACACTCCCCTTTATAGCCTTTTGCGAGACGTGTTGGATGTCATATTCAGTCAAGACCATCTGCCAACGGGCAATTCTACCTGACAACGCCTGCTTTTCAAATACATATTTGATAGGATCCATCTTCGAGATGAGCATGGTTGTATGATTCAGCATGTACTGCCTCAAACGCTTGGCGGCCCAAGCTAGTGCGCAACAAGTTTTCTCAAGCATCGAGTATCGAGATTCACAGTCTGTAAATTTCTTACTCAAGTAGTAGATCGCATGCTCTTTTCTTCCTGTCTCGTCGTGCTGACCGAGAACACAACCCATGCTTCCCTCAAGAACCGTCAAATACATTATCAAGGGTCTACCTGCCACTGGGGGTATCAAAATAGGAGGCTCCTGCAAATACTGCTTTATTTTATCGAACGCCTTTTGACAGTTTTCGTTCCACGTTACAGCTTGATCTTTCTTCAACAGCTTGAATAATGGTTCACACGTGGCCGTTAGGTGAGATATGAACCGAGCGATGTAGTTCAACCTCCCTAAAAACCCGCGCACTTCTTTCTCTGTTTTAGGCGTCGGCATTTCTTGAATCGCTTTTATTTTGGCAGGATCGACCTCTATTCCTCTTTCGCTTACGATAAACCCCAGCAGCTTACCCGATCTCACCCCGAAGGTGCATTTGTTAGGGTTCAGCCTCAGCCTGAACTTCCTAAGTCTTTTAAATAACTTCAGCAGGTTCACCAGATGCTCTTCCTCCGTCTGGGATTTGGCAATCATATCGTCAACATAAACTTCGATCTCTTTATGCATCATATCATGGAAAAGAGTCGTCATCGCACGCTGATATGTTGCCCCAGCATTTTTCAAACCAAAGGGCATCACTTTGTAGCAAAATGTTCCCCAAGGCGTTATGAAAGTAGTTTTCTCCATATCCTCTGGCGCCATTTTAATCTGATTATAGCCTGAAAAGCCATCCATGAAGGAGAATACGGAGTATTGAGCAGTATTATCAACTAACACGTCAATATGAGGAAGTGGAAAATCGTCTTTTGGGCTTGCTTTATTCAAATCCCTATAATCCACGCACATCCGAACCTTGCCATCTTTCTTCGGCACTGGTACGATGTTAGCAACCCATGAGGGATACTTTGTCACAGCCAGGAAACCAGCGTCCCACTGTTTCTGAACTTCCTCTTTGATCTTCACTGCCATATCTGGTCGAGTTCTGTGAAGTTTTTGCTTGACTGGCGGGCAATCTTCTTTCAGTGGCAGGCGGTGCACAACCATATCTGTATCGAGCCCTGGCATATCTTCATACGACTAAGCGAATACATCACTATACTCTCGGAGCATTTCAACCAGTCTTCGCTTGATATCGCTCTGCAGTGCGGCTCCGATACGAATATTCTTCTCAACCCCTTCCGACCCCAAGTTGATAATCTCGATGACCTCGTCGTGAGGCAGAATGGCTCTTTCCTCTTGCTTCACCAACCAAGACAGTTCTTCAGGAACGTCACTATCTTCGATAACCTCTTCTTCGGCCTGAAATACCGGGTGTTCGAAGTCGGGACGAGTCATAGGTGGTTTAAGGATGTCATCTGAAAATGTTATCCTGCAAAAGGAATGGTTAAGTGCTTCAAAATGCGTATAAAGCGAATAACCACGTTGCCATTTTATTGAAAAATATAAAACAAGAAAGACAAGGATTACAGTATTTGCACATGAAAAACGCCATTTATTTAATGATTAACACGCAATGTTCATAACAACACAGCCCTAAACAAATCACGATGCCCCGGGCAAGACATCAGATTATTCAACAATTAATAAAGCAAAGCATTACTGTTTAAGAGTCACAGGAACAATCTCCTGAATAGACCAGTTGCACAGTCCTTGTCCTGGCGTGCTTGGCTGAATCCAGGCATCCATATCACAGTCGCTGTCTCCTTCGTCCGATTCTGAAGCAGCATTGACGGTCTCATGACAGACTCCACTGACAGAGATGGTGATTGGCCCTCTGAAACGGGGCGCCCCCACGGCAGGAGTTGATGACGACGGTTGGTATCCTAGCCCGAACCGGTCCATCTTCACAGGAATGTCCAGCACTTTGCCCCAGCCCTTTGCTTCTCCGGCCTCCACTAGAGCTTGAGCTTCTTTATATGATGAGACGGCTATCTCTGGCACTCTGCTCGGCCCGGGACCTTTGTCCTTGATGCGCAACCCTTCAAACGCCTGGCAGGGTGTCTCGTGGATTTCTCCGTCGACTTCCACATATTTAAATGACGATAGATGGCTGACCAGGATGTCCTCTTCTCCGCATACGGTGACTACACTGTCTCCGACCATATATTTTAGCTTCTGATGTAGGGTAGACGTGACTGCCCCCGCCCCATGAATCCAGGGTCTTCCAAGCAGGCAGCTGTATGCAGGCTGTATATCCATAATATAAAACTCAGTTGCAAACACCTCCGGCCCCACCTGTAGAGGCAACGTGATCGATCCAAAGACTGTTCTTCGCGTGCCGTCAAAGGCCCTGACTACCAAGTCGCTGGGTGTGCACAAGATTCCTCTAACATCCAACTTCATCATCGCCTTCTTAGGCATCACATTTAAAGACGATCCGGTGTCGACCAATACATGCGACATCACTGATCCTCTACATTCGACAGATACGTGCAGCGCCATATTATGATCTCTCCCTTTCGGGGTCAAATCAAAGTCGGTAAAGCCCAAGCTGTGGCCTGCATTCACATGTGCCAACACTCCTTCCAGTTGATTCACGGAGACGTCTTGGGGTACAAAGGAAGTATCGAGGACTTTCAGCAAAGCATTTCTGTGAGCTTCCGAACACAACAGCAATGACATGATAGATATTTTGGACGGCGTCTGCTGCAGATGCTCCACAATCTTATAATCACTTTTTCGAATCAAGCGCATGAACTCTTCTACTTCTTTCGATGCCGATTCTTTGTCACTTGCTTGCACTGGGACATTCTCAACCGCTTTCCCTTTTCCTTTTGCTAGTCTTTCGGCCTCCACTTCAGGGGATATAAAGATTCTACCACTCCTTGTCATACCTCCCGAACCAACAACATTATCCACAGTCTCGGCCGACTGCTTATTAACATCAATTTTCATCCCATCACAATGCACCTCCAACCCATATGACCATGGGACTGCTTTCGTGTTCTCGTATGGGATCGGCCCGGCCTTAGTTATGGTGATCGGTGGTCGCTGAGCTGGTGCGGCAATAGTGATTGTCTTTTGGGGAATCGTTACAGTGGCCACATCAGCCTGATCATATGCTACTGCCCCTGCGGGCTCTTCAGTTACTGCTTGGTCAAACTGCAATAAACCTTCATCAATTAAAGCCTGAATGCCTTTCTTCAAATCCTCACACCCCCCAGCTAGGTGTTGCACCCTAAAATTTGCCCAACCTTATTCACTTGGTTTATGTTTCAATGTCATTAGCATTTGCATATAGAGTCATGTGCATAGTCTAATCATCTGCATAGCATAAGCATAGCAAGTCATACAACAGGGGGACCAATCATTATTCTCATCTCTAGAAGCCTATCAAGAGGTTATTATCACAATTCAATCTCATTCAAGTCATCAGGAAAGAATTTGAGAGCAAAGAGTTCAGCAAATTAAGCCTTGAGTCCATCTCCTAGCTGGGGGTATCTGAGGGTCAACAAGAGGGTTGTGAGCTGTGAATTGAAGGCATGAAGAGTATCTAGACATTATGGGAGACTTAGAAAGTCATTTAAAGAAGGAGACAAGTCATTGATGAGAGCACAAGAGCTATAGCTGAAGGCAGTCAACTAGGGTTTCATCTGGGTCAACCCTAGGTCAACCCTAGGTCAATTGACTGATTTAAAGGGCATTCAAGTCTAGTGGAGAGATGTGGGGTTCATCATTGGACATATAAAGAAGGATATGGAGATATGCCAAGAAGAATTCAAGAGAAATCAAGGAGAAGAGGAGCTTCTAAATTAGGGTTTATGTGTAAAATCCCCTAGTTTAGGTCAAATTTCCAAGCAAGATAAGTCAAAATGCTAGCTTCAAATGGATCCTTGGCCAACATGAAACTTGTAGAGGATCTCAAGACCTTTAATTTGAGTGGTGGAAGACATCAAGGAGATTTATAGAACTCAAGTTATGGTCCTTGCAAGTTACAGGTCATCTGAGGTATCTGAAATTTTGTCTGTGAAAGTGACTTGACTTCCAAGCTAGTTTTACCCCTCAAGGAGATTTCAAATGAATTTCTGGTCAACATAGGAATTGTTCCTCATTGCCTTAGCTTTCTAGAATGGTATAGCATGCCCTCATATGATGTGTGGAGCTCAACTTATGGTCTTGGCAAGCAAAGGGTATTTTGGTCCTTTGTGAATTACAGGTCATTTTAACCTATATCCAAAACTCATACAAGGAGGCCTCAAATGGAAAAACTTACAACATCAAACTTGCTCCAAATGACATTTTGAGTCTAGAAAGAAGGTCACAAATTGTTGGAAAAGCTCATAACATGAAGTTGCATGATTGGTCAAATTTGAACTAAAATGGCTTATAACTTAAATAAAGTCAAAGTGAAAAATGGTTTGAGAGATTTATAAATGCAAATGGGGACTTCCAATATATGATTTTGGGTCCAAAAGACATTTCAAAGACAATGGTTCAATCACTTTTTTGAGTTTAGAAGGAAAAAGAAAAGTTATTTATGGTTACTTGCATTTGAAGAAACATAACCAAAATGGATTCAATTTGGAATGCAAGGGAAGTTGCAAGATGGTTCTAGAAGATTCATTTGAGCACTATATATTCATGAAATCAGAATTGAGCAAGGGTTAAATCCTCATTTGTGCAAAAATCTCACAAATTCTCTCTATTCTTTCTCATTGCAATTTCATCCAAATTTCTCAAAATCTTCATCAATCATCACCAATATTGATTCCACCATATTCAATCATCATCATGGACTAAAGATCAACAAAGATCTGATTGAAATTGATCCATTTTCGAGCACCATAATCATCAATATCCAAATTGCAATTTCAAGTGGATAGCAAGATCCAAGGCAAGAATCATCAAGGTTTTGCAAACAGAATCAAGCACTGAGTTAGTTGATCAAGATCCAAGCATTAGAAGCCTCAGATCCACGAGTTCAACATCCATTTCCAAGATTTCGCATCAGGTTCAATTTCTCTCCCATAGCTTGATTTAGTTAGTTTAGCATTAGTTTGTTAGTATAATAATGATGTAGGATGTTAGTGGAACATTTCTGGTTAATTAGGAGTAGTTTAGTGATAATTCATAGCAGGTTGTTAGAACTGGTTTGACTTAGAACTCTTAGGATAGGCCATAATAATCTTAGGTTGTTAGTGCAAAATGATCTACGTGAAGTGTAGTTTAGATTAGTATAGGTTTGATTAAGAATCTTGAGGATGAGTTGCAGAGTATTTTAATGGAACCAAGAATGTCATGCGATCGGGTTGAGTGATTTACTGAGTTTCAGTGCAAGCTACCACCATAGTCTTGTAGAGGAAGAAAATTGGAGCGTTTTTCATGTTTACATCGTGTTGATTCATGGCTTGATGAGAGAGTACTGAGAGGAGGAAGCTGGCACGTTGAATGCATGGTTATGGAAGTTGAAACCCTAGCATAGATCCAAGGTGGAAGATATAATCATGATCGTCCATTGCTTGTTGGACCATGGACCAAAGAGCCAATCGTGTGGCTGGAGTTCAATTCTGAGTTTTGGAGGGAGTTGAGAGAGGTGCCCTAAACGCACCGTTTCATTTAATGAAACGGGCGGGCCTAGGTGTTTTAATGATATCCCCACCCCCCAGTATTGAGCCCATTGTGAATTGCACGTGAAAACCATACTGAATACACCCCCTGCTTCCTATTCTTTTATTTTCATTAATTCTGACTTGTTCTGGGCCTAATACAAACTCGCTAGTCACACCCCCGTTTGCTGGCCCACTGGAATATGAACTGGAGCGAATTGCTATTCTTACCCCTCCCATCGTTTTAATTCAATTTAGTTTTTTTAATTCATTTTAATTTTTACCAACTTTAAAAAACCATATAAAATAGGAAATTAACTCTTTTTTAGTGGTTGTTTTTTCTATATTTTCTTGGTTCTGTGTAGAAAATTGTCATTAAATAAAATTGCATTTTTATTTTTATTTGATATTTTTTCCATATTTTCTAAATAAATGACATTTTAAATAGTTTCATTTCATGCATGATTTTGTTAATTTTTGTTCTACTAGATGCTTTCATATTTTTTGTTCATTCTTTTTAGGTTGCTTAGATGAGATATTGAACTTATAGATTCAATTTAGTTCCCATTTTTAGAAATTAATTTTAGGTGTTTAGTGTATGTGTGAACAACATGGATAAAACTAGGGTTTTAGGTGATGACTTAGGAGTTTGATTCTTTCCTTTAGGACTTAGGATTTAACTAGATTAGTTATGGGACTATAGGGGCTATGGGTAGTTATTAGATCCCTTAGAGAAGAGTCAGGACTCCCCTACTGCTATTAATACTCTGTGTATGTCTGATTGACTGGTGTGGTGTGCCCTCTGGGGATTATTGCTTGCTTGCTTGGGTATTGGGATTGTCTGGGAACTTGGGAGAGCTGAAGACTTGAGGAGATGAAGACCATTGGAGATTCAGAGATGGAAGGTCAACTGCCAGAGTTGAATAGGAGGTTATTGCTAGCAGATGCTGAGGAGACTAGGGTTTAGGAGCTAAGCAGAGCTCTAGGTTAGAAAGTTTGTGTCTCAAACATGGATTGCCTTGTCTGCATCCATTCTTCTCTGTGATTCAGAGTCTCTCTAAGACACTCACCCCCTTCCTTTGGAAGGCTTGGTGATAGGGTCTAAGAGATAGAACTCTTGAGAGAAAATGTCTTTTGTGTTAGAAGCAGTCTGTTCACCACCCTTGGTAGTCAACTGATTGCTTAACACCCAATTCACTCTTGTGACTGATTCCTCATCCTGGAGGTTTGAACTTGAAGAAAAGCCATTGCAGATGGAAGAATGATGATCAAAGCCCTTGCCTAAAGGCCATGAAGATGGAGATTGATTCTTGTTGAAGCCTGTAGCTGATTGGAGATTACTTGAAGCTAGATGTTGATTCAGAGCTGCTAATGCTGTTTCTTTTGCTGTTGTATTTCATTGATGTATTGATTGGTTTTCCGGACTGTATTGTTTGCTGTTTACCCTGTTGGGTTGAAAGTGAAGCCTGTTCACTTTCGCCTATTGTTTTCTAGGTTCGAGGTTGAGTGGGACTCCCTTGCCTCGCTTGTACTGTTGCATCCACGCATTTTACCGCTTTATTATATCTGTTATTGTTTCTGTTTCTGCCTATCCCGTAGGATCTCTGTTTCTCTCTGTGCAAGAGAGGAGCATGATAGACACTAGGTCTTAACCCATGCATGATAACATTAGGTTAGTTCGTTTCCCTTCGCAACCATAGGTTAGAGTTCTGTCTCTTCTTTCTCAAAACAAACAGAAAAACACATAAAGATTTCAAACACAATAAAAGACACTTCTTCCGTAAAAGAATGTGAACTCATCAAAGACGTCATTTTTGTCCGCCGGGACTGTTAATCAGAAAAACCTTTTTCAGAAAGAATAAAATCAACCAAGACAGACTTGTGTCTTCCGTGGCCCGAACTACGTTTGCTCTGATCTTCCATGCTGTGTGGAAGTACGTAGGCATAGGATGCGATATCCTAGCGAGCAACCTTCCCCTCCTTTCCTGTAGGTAGGCGAACTACGTCGACTCTGATTTCTCGTTCCAGACGGGAATACGTAGGCATAAAGTGCGATACTTTGCCGAGTCATTTTATTTTCATTTTCTTTTCTCTTTAACCCTTGACCTATAGAGTAGATAGAATAACAATCCATACCCGAAAACAAGCGTGGATCCCGTCGAGTACGACGGACGTGAGGGGTGCTAATACCTTCCCCTTGCGTAACCGACTCCCGAATCCAGGTTTTGGTTGCGACGACCATACCTTTCCCGTGTTGTGCGAGGTTTACTCTGAGCGTTTCCTTTCCCTCCCGTGGGATAAATAACGCACGGTGGCGACTCTTCTGTTCAGCCGGCGCCGATTTTCGTAGTAGCGACACTAGGGTCCAACATTCTAAGCAATACTCGTCACATCCCGGGTAAACACCCCCTTGTAACAGTCGGCTCTTTATCTCGCTCAGCGGCGTCTTTAAGTCTTCGACATTCACAATCAGATTCAACCCTTCCTCAGTTAGAATGGCGTTTGCCCCGTGATTAGGCATGGGTTTCTGCACTATATTCGGACCTGCCGTTCCGAAATTGATAGTCTTATTGTCCAAAAGATCCTGCACGACATGCTTAAAAGCATGGCAACCCTCTATATCGTGGCCTGGAGCCCCAGAATGAAACTCACAGTGCCTGCTTGCATCGTAACCAAACGGGGGAGCTCCCATTATCGGTGCCAGAGTTCTCTTCTCTACCAGGTTCAATCCCAACAATGTCTGCAACAAATCTGCATAAGTTGAGGGAGGCTTCTCAAACACTCTTCTCAGTTTGCCACCCTGGAATCTTCGCTGAGCCTGTTGTGCCCCCTGCTGGGGCTGCTGCTGCATTGGCTGCTGCTGAGACGGTTGTTGTTGCTGAAGCGGTTGTTGTTGATAGGGAATAGTAACACTCGCCACCTGCTGCGGTTGATGATATTGGTTTCGTCCCCTGCCTCGGCCTCGGCCTCGGCCTCCAAATACTGCGCTGGCCTCGCCCTGACGGCGCCCACCAAAAGCTTTCCTATTACTGCCAGATGCAGTCGATTCCTCAACCTGGAATTTTCCTTGCTTAATGTTACGCTCAATCTTTTCTCCCATCAGAATTAGGTCTGAAAAACTAGCCAGAGACGTGTGAAACAGCATGTCATGAAACAAGCCTGTGAATGTGCCAACAAACATGTCATTCATTTCCTTATCTTCTACAGGAGGACGGACCCTGGCAGCCATATCGCGCCACCTTTGCGCATACTCTTTAAAGCTCTCCCCCTTCTTCTGCGACAGCCCTGCCAATTGGACCTGATTGGGCGCCAAATCGCTGTTATATTTGTAGTGAGCTACAAATGCCTCTGCTAATTGCTTCCATGTCTTGATATTAGTTGGCTCCAACCCCATATACCATTCTAGGGAAGGGCCTGACAGACTATCTTGAAAGAAATGCATTAGCATTCTTTCATCAGTTGAGTATGCAGACATCTTTCTGTAATAAGCTCGCACATGCACTTTCGGACATGTGTCCCCTTTATACTTATCAAACGCAGGGGCTTTGAATTTGATTGGCACCCTTAAGCCAGGTACCAAACCCATTGTTGCCATGTCCAAACCTACAGCGCTTTGGCTCAGGACCCCCCTCATCTGCTCTTCCAGCATTCTGATCTTCTGGGAGTCATCCATCGGCCCTTCGAAACCTCCTCCGGAGAAAGCGTCCTCCTGCTGATCTTCCTGCCACATACCGTTTCCAGCTCCATACCCATCATATCCAATATTACGTCCAGCCCTGACCTGATTCATCCCCGGACCTCGGCCTCTGTTGCCGTACCCTTGAACACCTCCAGCAGGCCCAAAAGCCATAAACCCCGCGCCGTTTCCATTTCCAAAGCCTCCGTAACCCTGATTGGTCGCACCATAACCATCTTGCCCAAAGCCTTGAGCATTGAAACCATATTTCCCAGCATTATCGAATCCCTGATCATTGAACCCGAATCCAGCATTGACAAAGCCGTTGCCTCCCATATTATCTCCCAAGTTGACGTCATTTTTGGTTATGGGTCAATTTCACCAACTTAGGCACCTCAAACGAAGATTTGTTCAACTTGAAAGTTGTTCAAAATGGTTTTTTTAGTCAAACCATGACCCAAGCATCCATTGATATGGATTGAATATGGAAGTGTATGAAGAAATTTGGAAAAAAGATCATTAAAGGCATTAAGAAAAGAAAAAATTCAAAATAAATCCCAATGGTTCAAAACTTCACAAGTTTATGCATTTTCTGATTGGAAATGGCATTTTGAAGAGATTGGAAATATTACATTTTTTATTTGAGTCATATTTCATGGGCTTTATGTGGATTACTTAGAATGGAAGTAACATAATCAATCAACACCATTGGATCAATTCAAGCCCTCAATCTGGTCCATTTACATTCAATGGATGTTAGGCAATGAATTTGAGTGAGATTTGAGCTGAAATCACACAGAATACACTACTACCATGGTTGTTCATAGAAGGAAAATGGAAATTTTGGATTCATCAAATTGGGCCATGATTGGGCCATGTTAGAATCCAAACACATTCTATTTAAGTCTTGGATCGTGTTCAGGTCATTTTTTGGAGATCATTTGGAGCGGTTATTGCAGTTAGAACTTTGGTGCTTTCGAGCAAGAAGTGGCTTTGGAGTTTGAGGAAGATTCAAGAGTTTCCGAGCATCAAGAATCATCCAAGATCATTCAGTGAAGCAATCTGCAGCATTTGAAGTCAAGATTTGCACGTGAAGACCTCCAATTTCAAGCTTCAGAACATATTTTTATCTTTCACAATTCCTCTTGATTTAAGCATGTTTAGAAGGAATTTGGCATGTGGTTAGATTGTAGATACAACATAGATCGTTTTAGGATTGGAATTGTGAAGATTAGTGATGATTCAATATGTGATGCAATTTCTGTTTGAATTCATACATGACTGATTCTTGAGAGTTAGGGTGAATTGGATAGTGGTTTTTGATCCTTGAGAGGTGAGGAAGATTTCTGTGTAAACAATTTGGAGTTTCGTGACACTTTTGAAAATGAGGAGTTTTCTGTTCATCATCGTATTAGGAGATTTATGGAGAATTAATAAAAAAGGATAGTGTCTTAGTGATCCTGGTGAGGAAACGAGAAGAACGGTATATTTTTCATTAAGTTTGGTTGAGGACGAGTTTAGAGCATGGTTGCTCTCGCCGGAGAAGACGGTGGAGCTCTTCTCCGGCCACCGTGGATGTTTTCCCTCTCTTGGTTCAGTTTGAATTGGGGACGATGAACTGGAACCGTTGGATCTGATGGAAGTTGTGAACTTAGTCTTAACATCTGATGGGTGAGGATGGGTCTGACTAGGGTTTGGTGAGGTGTCATACTCTGAAGCGTAAGATTAGATTACTTTTGAATTGGACGCACGTGATTAGGGAGTAACATGGACTGAAGTCAACCAAATGCATGAGATCCTTGGGCAAAACGCATAGTTTCATTAAATTAGGTGGCACGCGCGCAGCTGTTGGATGAGTTGACTAGTAATTAGATCCTAGGGTCCTGTTATTTTCTGATTTCCTTAATTTCTTTAATTAATTTTATATTTTATTTTAATTGTTTCTTCATGTTTAACTCATTTTAAATAGTTTTAATGATCAGAAAAATATGAAAAAAAATATGTGGTTGATCCTTGTTGAATTCCTGATTTTTCCATGCCTTTGGATGTTATTTTGATGCTGTTTTCAATTTAATGTCCATTTTTCTATTTTTGATACATGATTAAAAATGCATAATATGACTAGTTTGATTGCTGATTTTATTGCTAGTTCATGATTTAGAATTTGATATTGAAACTTTGCATGCTTGTTATAGACCCCTTGATAGGTTTGGTTGATTTTTGTTGTGATTTTTAGATGATTCTAAATAGGAGTTTGATATAGATATTTAGGAGCATTCCTTGATGGATCCCCTTTAGCACATTCTTTGGATTTAGATTTTATTTGAACCATTAGGATTAGGTTTAGCCCATGGTTTTTGTACCATGGATACTTAACACATGTAGGATAATGTAGGATTTTCCTTGAGATTTGATCTTCTATTAGTTCCCCATTTTCCAAGTTGGTTGTGGTTTAGGTAACCCTAACTAGGTTAACTTCATAGATTAGTCTTGTAAATAACCATTAGATGACTCTAAGTCTCATATCCTTTTTTGATAGAAAAGGAATTAGGTAGATACCTCTTTAGAGCTTTTAATCCTTAGTGTAAGTGATCCTTAGAAGGTAATCATTGAGGTTCTTCAGAAGTTCAAGTAGGTGGATGATTCTTCCTATAGGTTTAGATTCCCTCACAATCTTCCTTGCTTAATTAGGATCCTCCTTGAGCATGTTTCCTCCTGTGGAGGAATTCATTGCATTATCATAAAGGAGTTGAATCTATGCAAGCTCTCTAAGGAAATGGAGTTGGTTGAGTGCCTGTGGTAAGTTCCTGTGGACCTTACCTTGCTTCCCATCTTCATTCTCCTAATCTTCTCTTCTTTTTTTTAGGAACCTTCTTGAGGTAGCATAGTCCCTCCTGTGGGGGGAATGTTGCACATCTCCTGAAGGAGCCAAACCTCTAGGATTCTCCCAAATCTCTTTTAGTTGGTTGAGTGCCTGGGATAAGTTCCTATGGACCTTACCCTTGCCTCCCAACTTTCAATTTCTTTCCTTAGGATAGAAGCCTTGTTTGTTTACTTGTGGAATGAATTCCTTATTTGCCATAAATCCTTGCCTTCATGATTGAGTGGTGTGTTGCATTAGGATAGTTCATGGTTAGGATAATTTAAGTGTAGATGCATGACTGCATTAAGAGGTTGAGTGGGTCTCCCTCTGCTTGTTTGCCTTAAGGGTTGAGGTGGTCCTCCCTTTGCTTGTGTGTTGTTTTTCTTTTTCTAATTGACGTATTTGCATATAGAGGTTGAGTTGAGCTCCCTCTGCTTGTCTGTTTTGACTGTTTTCTTTGCTTGACTGCTTAGAGGTTGAGTGAGTCTCCCTCTGCTTGTATTGTTGCATTGCATGTGCATCTTTACTGTTTTCTTCTGTTTATCTGTTTATCTGTTTAGTTGATGATTTGTCTGTTCCTGTATCCCATTGACATGATCCCCCAGGAGTCTCACTTCCTTTGATAAGGAAGTGATGATTAGAACTTTAGGTTGAAACCTATGCATGATAACTTCTAGGAGTTCCCTGTTTCAAGCCTCAACCATAGGATGAATCCTTGGCATGACAACATTAGGACTTGACATTTTCCCCGTAGAGTTCGTTCTCTTCTCATCTCAAAACAACAGTAAAAAACGTAATAAAGGCAAGTTAGTACAAGCGCGTTACGAGCCTTAAGCTACTTGGGAAATGATAATTGAGCGATCTCCTCTCAATCATATAGAGTATTTAGTATATGTCCTTTGGACGATATGCGACGCATTCGTTCCCAAGTCATAGTCTCTAGAGCTGTACAAACTACAGACATCCATAAAAAACACTTCTTACGTAAAAGACAGAAAACAAACTTCAAACCTTTTGCCTTGTGGGCCCATAATCAAGGAAAAATTTTCTGAAGAAAAGAGTGTCGTTAACTCCCAATTCTACCGCAAACGGTAACGCACGAGTCTCTGACGAGCAAGCTGCATACACCAAACTGCTGGAACTGTTTGTTAACCCTACTCAGAAAAACAGATGAATCTGAACCCCCGTAATATGTATTATCCCGAACTACGTGAGCTCTGATCTCTCATATCTGTTGAGAGTACGTAGGCACAATACTAACGTATTGGCGAGCTACCTTCCCCCATCCCGTTATTCGTAGTTAGCCGAACTACGTTGACTCTGATTTCTCGTTCTCTGATGAGAATACGTAGGCATAAAGCGCGACGCTTTGCCGAGTCCTTTTTCTTTTCTTTTCAGACCAACCTTGATAGGTAGATAGTTTAAACCAACTCGTCAGATAAATACAACAAGCATGGATCCTGTTGAGTACAACGGACGTGAGGGGTGCTAATACCTTCCCCTGGCGTAACTGACTCCCGAACCCAGACATGGTTGCGATGACCTTGTCTTATACCTTTTCGTCAGGTTTTTCCGATTGTTTCCTTTCCCTTTCTGTGGGATAAATAACGAAAGATGGCGACTCTTCTGTTTTGCCGGCACCTTATTTTTGCAGTAGCGACAGCTGGCGACTCTGTTGGGGATCCAACATCCCCTATGCGAGTCAATCCTAGCGCTTGCGTGTTTATCTGTTGGGTTTGCATTTATTTATTGCACTTTACTTTCCGCATTTTTATTTCTAGTATGATATGATTATTTGTGCTGTTGTGGGAAGGGGCTCTGATGAGTGATAAGCCAGACCCAGGCTTGAGTATGTACATAGCTTTAGAAGCAGATTAGTGGTGAACCTGCATGTTAGGCATGCACTAGTTCCCACGACATCTGCGCTCAGATGAGATTCTTTGAGATGATTTCCATTTCCAGCCCAGTGGGCCGTCGAAAGGATTTCAGATCTAAGGATTGTCGACTCTAGGGACCGATCATTTGTGATTTAGCTGAGTGAGGCCTCTTCAAGAGAGGATGATGCCAAATCAGAAATGGTGAATGTATCATCATTTCCTGAAAGTCTATGACGCTAATGAACGCATAGGATGTCGTGCCTTTGTCAGTGATTAGGTCCATACCTGTGAGCGGGGCCGGGTTATTGCAGGAAACTTTAACCTTCAGACAACCTGGTTTTCTTGACAGTGAATCAGTATTGTTGGTATCAGTAGGCCTTTATTATCAAAGTTGTGATATATTCTCGCTGAAGCAGAATCATGACTTGCCACTTCACAGCACAGCACAACACTCTTGATCTCCTGCTGCATTTTGCATTTGCATTTACATTTTCATGTTGCATTACATTTAACACATATCTGTGTTGCAGGTGTGCAGTTCCTTCTCGATTCTAGCAATCTTGTTCCTTCTTTGTCCAACATGGAGCCCAACTTGAAAAGAACTTTGGCTTACAAGTTTCCTACTCCAGATATTATTACTTTGAGGGGTTTGATTTCTTTGGCTGGTAAGGAAGTGATGAAGGACTTCAGGGGAACCTATGGGAAGCTGCTAAGTGTGGTGTGCAAGCCATCTGTGTATGAATTGAACGAACTTCAGACTCTGCTTAAGTTTTATGATCCTCAGCTGTGTTGCTTCACATTCCCGAGCTATGTGCTGACCCCTACTTTGAAAAAGTTTTCTGCCATATTGGAAATACCCATTCTTGCTCAGGTACCCTTTTGTCCTATTGACCAGGAGCCAAATCTGGCTAGTATTGCTACAACTTTGCATATGGAGGTTTCTGAGTTGAAAGGAAAAATAGCCAGGAGAAATGGAGCTTATGGATTCCCATTACCTTTTATGGCTGAGAAAGCCCGACACTTCGCCAAGAAGGAATGCTGGGTGGCATTCAAGGCTATTTTGGCATTGTGCATATATGGTATCATGTTGTTCCCCAATATTCTAGATTTTGTGGATGTGGACGCTATTCGTATTTTCGTTTCAAGGAATCCCATCCCTACCTTGCTCGGAGACGTGTATCATTCGGTGCACTATAAAAACGAGAATAGAAGAGGCAAAAGTGTATCCTGCTGTGCTTCACTGTTCTACAGATGGTTTGTCACTCATTTACTGAAGGTTGGTTCTTTTATAAAGACTGCAGAGACGAAGGAATGGTCTGAGCGCCTGATGAATTTGTCTGCCGAAGACATTGACTGGTTTGACAGAGATCGCCTGAGGAGTGAAATCATTTACAGTTGTGGGAACTTTCCTAATGTCCCTCTGGTGGGTAGGAAAGGCTGCATCAATTACAATCCATCTATCGCTATCAGATAGTTCGAGTATGCCTTGAGGGGCCCTCCTAAGGACGAAGAGGTGCATGAATCTCTGTACCTCATTGGCGCATTGGAAGGAGATGATTTGGTCAGATTTGAACATGCCTGGAATAACGTTCACCGAAAAGGAAATACCTCATTAGGGAAAAGCAATAATCAGGCTTATGCTCCTTATGTGGACTGGATTCGTAGCAGAGCAGAAAAAGTGTTGATGCCCTTTCCTCCTGTCAAGCAGGACTGCCATTCATAGCCTACCATGATTGAAATCCAGAAGTATAATCAGCTTCAGGCTAAGAATGAAGAGCTGATCAAAGCCAACGAAGATCTAGAAAAAGAGATCGCCCAACTCCGAAGAGAAAAGAACGAAGCCGTACATACCTGCAAGAAGCAGACAAAATTGATCAACCACCTGGGCGCTAATTTGACCAAGGAGACTGATTCTAGGGAACGTCTCGGGTTGGACCTGAAGGCAGTGCACAATGTGTTGACCACCAAGAAGCAGGACCTGGATAGGGCATACCTGAAGTTGTCCAAGTACGAGAAATTGTGGAACAACACTTTGACTAGCCACAAAGAGCGGGAAGAAAAGCTAAAGAAACAGATAGCCCGGTTGGAAGCTCGGATTGAGGTCAAAGACAAGAAGATAGAGGCTGAAGCCTCACTTTGGCGAGACATCCAGTATAGGTTGGTTGAGACCAAGGCAAACCTAATGGATTATCAACTCCGAGCTGATGCCAAGAGGAGTAGGGTGGAAAAACGTTCTGAAGAAGGTGTTTATAGGGACGTTGCCGAGAACCTCCCAGATACCATCAGGCAGAGGGATATGCTGATCCAGGGTCTGCTCACACAACCTGATCATCCCACTACGAAGAAGTTACTAGAGGATTTCCGTGCCTGTAGCCGCACTTGATTTCTTTGTATTTCTTTGTACATTTTACGCATTGATATGCTGATCACCACCAGGCCTGTTGGTTGGGGTCACGATTGTTGCTTCCATTATATTCAGTCACTGTTGCGCTGCCCTAGTGGGTTTTCTCTGATATATATATATATATATATATATATATATATATATATATATATATATATATATATATATATATATATATATATATATATATATATATATATATATATATATATATATATATATATATATATATATATATATATATATATATATATATATATATATATATATATATATATATATATATATATATATATATATATATATATATATATATATATATATATATATATATATATATATATATATATATATATATATATATATATATATATATATATATATATATATATATATATATATATATATATATATATATATATATATATATATATATATATATATATATATATATATATATATATATATATATATATATATATATATATATATATATATATATATATATATATATATATATATATATATATATATATATATATATATATATATATATATATATATATATATATATATATATATAAGGGTTTTCTTTCCATGATTGGATGGTAGACTTTATTTGTCTTGGAAGCTAGAATCGAGGGGGACTTCCTCCTAATGCATAGATACGTGTTTGCATTTGGATGAATCATTTGCATAACAGGTATCTTGAGCTGTTTTCCTAACCCTCTGTGCTTGCAGGTTATTTTAGGATTGAACGAAGACATATTCATCGGTACTCTACCAGAGCGAATCAAGCCAGAGCGATGGAACAAGTGCAGACTGACATTCAAGAGCTCCGAGAGAGGATGGATCGCTTCATGGATCTCATGCAAGTGGTCGCTAATGGCCAGGACCAGCTTAGAACTCTGGTGCAACCGCTGATCTTATGGGTTGACAGCAACGACGTGCTTCACGGTGGGAATACTCCAAACCTTCCACTTGTTGAGACCCCTCAGGGTGGCATCCCTGTGACTAGAGGGAATGGAAGTGGTAACGGTAATGTTGTCACTAACATCAGACCTAACGGGAATACGAGTGGCATCGGCAACGGCAACTTTGAGGCCAATGGCAATACTGGGATAGGCCATGGCAATACTGGTGGAGCTGGTAATGCGGGGAACGCTGGTGCTGGTAATCTGTATGGTATTGATGCTGCTGGGTTTGCTGCTGGCAATGGCCATCAACCATGGCAAGAGGATCGCCAAGAGGACTTGTTCTTGCTGAAGGGAGCTGAGGGAGAATTGAATGCCGAAGCCCGTCTGAGGTTCAAGGCACTTGAGGACAAGATGAAGATTTTTGAGAACTTGAATACCATGGGTGTTAACATGACCAAGTTGGGACTGATCTCAGATTTCAAGGTGCCTCCCAAGTTTAAGGTACCCGACTTCGAGAAGTATAAGGGCACCACTTGCCCCCGTGTCCATCTGAGGTCGTACTATCGAAAGATGTCCGCACATTCTGAAGATGAGAAGTTGCTGATGCACTTCTTCCAGGACAGCCTGTTCGGCCCCTCGTTGGAGTGGTATATGGGTTTGGAACCCACCAGAGTACGTACATGGAAAGACCTTGCTGAAGCATTCATACGCCATTATCAGTATAACAGCAATTTGGCTCCCAACCGGGTTCAGTTGCAAAACTTGTCTCAGAAGAACAACGAAGGATTTAAAGAGTACGCCCAGAGGTGGCGTGAACTGGCAGCGAGAGTTCAGCCGCCGATGGTTGAACGAGAACTTGTTGAGATGTTTGTAGCTACTCTTCCAGGAGTTTATTATGAGAAACTGGTTAGTGGTATGTCAGGAAGCTTCTCCGATTTCATCATCACTGGAGAGCATATAGAGAATGGCATCAAACTCGGAAAGATTCAGGGTGTAGATGTATCCTTAGCTGGAGGGGGAAAGAAACCTTACAGTGGTAAGAGACGTGAAGGTGAGGCGAGCTCAGTGTGTAATGCCCGGGGAAAAGGAAAAGGCCAGCGCCAGCAGGTCCCTAGCATCACTATTCCTGCTGTCCAACAACCTCAGCAGCAGCAGCAGAACCAGCAAGGGTACCGGATGTACCAGAACAAAGCACCTCTATCGAATCGTCATCTTGAAACCCCACCTATGTCATATACTCAGCTTTTGCAGACTTTGCTTCAGTTGCAGTTAGTTTAGAAAAGAACTTTGGCTCCCTTGACAGGGACACCTCCACCGGGCTACAATGCGAATGCGAGATGTGAATTTCATTCGGGGCACCTGGCTACTCGATTGACAACTGTAAGGCATTCAAGCACAAAGTACAAGATATGGTTGACGCCAAGATAATCAACTTTTCTGATAATGTTTCGAATGTCACGAAAAACCCTATGCCTAACCATGAGGGAGACGGGGTTAGCGCCATCATTGAAGAAGAAGATTCAGACTTATTGACTGATGTCAAGGACCTGAAAACACCACTTGGTTTCGTTAAAGCCAAGTTGATGAAGAAAGGTATTTTCCCGGGCTGTGGAAAGTTGTGTATGGATTGTGCGAATCATTCAGACGGCTGTGATCAATTGGTAGCAGGGATTCAGAGTTTGATGAACGAAGGAATTCTGCAGTTTAGTCGAAGGTCTGAGAATAGATCAGGGTAAGTAATGCTGAAGCAGAAGGATGAGGTTGCCACCATCACCATCCCTCGTAAAACAATAACCATTTCTGCATCCAGGCCACCTACGATCACCATCACGAACGCTGGGCCTATACCATTCGAGATTACTAATGCTGTTCCATGACACTATGGGGTAGATGTCTATTACAATGGACATAAATTAGAGTTGGAGCCATCTGGGCAATCTGTTGATAACCTAGTGGGAACTGGGGGAATAACCCGTAGTGGAAGAGTGTTCGCTCCACCTGAGACTGTGGTTGACAAAGCTGACAAAGCTGAGAAGGCTGACAGAGGTAAGAGTAAGGTCGTTGAAGAAACCTCCCGCGAGGTAGGAAAGGACCTGCTTGTGAAAGACGCTGAAGAATTTATGAGATTGATCAAGAAAAGTGATTATAAGATTGTTGATCATCTTCATCAGACACCGTCTAAGATCTCTATTCTAAATCTGTTGTTGTGTTCTGAGGCACACCGCAACGCTCTGCTGAAGGTTCTGAATGCAGCGTATGTAACGCAAGAGATCTCCGTCAACCAGCTAGAGGGAGTAGTTGCTCATGTGAATGCTGGGAACAGATTAGGGTTTACTGACCTAGAGCTGACGCCGAAGGGAAGGAACCATAATAGCGCCCTGCATATCTCGATAGAATGTCGAGGAACGGTTATGTCCCATGTGTTGGTGGACACGGGATCATCTCTGAACGTTCTCCCAAAGAAAGCTCTGATGAGGTTGGATACGAGAGGACTGATTTGTACACCCAGTGATCTGGTTGTGAAAGCTTTCGATGGAACTAAGCGTCATGTCTTCGGAGAGGTAACTCTACCCATTCAAGTTGGGCCAGAAACCTTCGACGCGGTCTTCTATATCATGGATATCATGCCAGCCTATAGTTGTCTATTGGGCCGGCCTTGGATCCATTCTGCAGGCGCAGTGACTTCCACATTGCACCAGAAGCTGAAGTATGCTGTGGGGGGGAGCATCGTGACCGTCTGTGGTGAAGAGGACATAATGGTGAGCCATTTGTCATCTTTCAAATATGTTGAGGTGGATGGCGAGATCCACGAAACGCTGTGCCAGGCGTTTGAAACTGTTAAAGTCAAGGATGTGACTCCGATGATGATTGAGAAACCTGAGATGACTCTCTCTTCCTTCAAGGAAGCTCAAGCTGTTGTTCAAGCTGGCGCTACCCTAGGCTGGGGGCAAGTTCTGGAAATCCCTAACAAGCAGGATAAGTTTGGGTTATGGTACTCTCCTTCTGCTGATGCTTCCTCCTCTCGTAGTGCGCCGTGCGTCAAAGGGCCGATTCAGTTCACAAAAGGTGGAGTGATATTTGAGAATGTCAACGCCGTGTCTGAAGACGACGAAGATAGTGATTGCAACCTGGACTCCTGGATTCAGCCGAGCAGACCAGGCCAGAGCCTCAACAACTGGTCCGTCCAGGATGTCATCCAAGTGACGCGCAAAGAGTAATGCTTTGTCTTTTCCAATTATTGTACAACCTTATGCTCTACCCGGGGCATAACAATTTTATTGTCAGGGCCTTGATAGCTTATGCATGTACATATTATCAATAAATCAAAGGGTGTTTTCTTTGCATTCAAATTTTGTGATCTCTGTTATTCCTGTTTTACCTTGGTTTTGAAAAACAATAAAATGGCAATACGGTTTGTGCTAACCTGCATATCCTTGTTTTAAGCTTAACCCTTGTTATTGCAGGATTCACACTATAGATGACATCGACTCTGAACCTTCTACGACTCACTTCGACTTTGATTGCCCGATATATCAAGCTGAAGAAAAGATTAATGAAGATGAAGACCTTCCCAAAGAGTTGGCTCGATTGTTGAAACAAGAAGAGAAGGTCATTCTGCCTCACGAGGAAGAGATTGAGATTGTTAATCTGGGTTCTGAGGAACTTGTCAGAAATGTCAGGATAGGGGCTGCATTACAGAGCGATGTCAAGTAGAGATTGGTCGAGATGCTTCGAGAGTATAGTGACATCTTTGCTTGGTCGTACAAAGATATGCCCGGACTCGACACTGACATAGTGGTCCATCATCTACCACTGCGAGAAGATTATCCTCCCGTTAAGCAAAAGCTTAGAAGGACACGACCAGATATGGCCGTTAAGATCAAAGAAGAAGTACAAAAGCAGCTGGATGCTGGCTTTTTAGCGGTCACTACTTACCCTCCGTGGGCCGCCAACATAGTACCTGTACCGAAGAAGGACGGTAAGGTGCGGATGTGCGTTGATTATCGGGATTTGAATAGGGCGAGCCCTAAAGATGTTTCCCGCTCCCTCATATTAATGTGTTGGTCGACAATACAGCTCAATTTTCCGTGTTTTCGTTCATGGATGGCTTCTCCGGCTATAATCAGATCAAGATGGCGTCGGAAGACATGGAGAAAACTACGTTCATTACCCCTTGGGGGATGTTCTACTACAAGGTAATGCCCTTCGATCAGAAGAACGCAAGGGCCACTTACCAGCGAGCGATGGTCACTTTGTTTCATGACATGATTCACCATGAGGTTGAAGTCTATATTGATGACATGATTGTGAAGTCCCAAATGGAGGAGGGACATCTGGTCAATTTGTTGAAGCTTTTTGAGAGGCTTAGGAAGTTCAGGTTGAGGCTGAATCCTAACAAGTGTACTTTCGGAGTACGGTCTGGAAAACTATTGGGGTTTATTGTGAGTGAAAAAGGCATTGAGGTTGATCCTGCTAAGATAAAAGCAATACAATATATACCAGCGCCAAAGACTGAAAAAGAAGTTTGTGGTTTCCTGGGCAGAATAAACTACATTGCAAGGTTTATATCTCAGCTCACGGCCACGTGTGAACCGATGTTCAAACTACTGAAAAAAGATCAGGCGATTATCTGGAACGAGGATTTCCAGAGGGCATTCGACAAGATAAAATAGTATCTGCAGGAACCTCCGATTTTGATACCCCCAGTGGCTGGAAGACCTCTAATTATGTACTTGACAGTTCTTGAGAATAACATGGGTTGCATTCTCGGTCAGCACGACGAGACTGGCAGAAAGGAGCATGCCATTTATTACTTGAGTAAAAATTTCACAGATTGTGAGTCCCGTTACTAAATTCTGGAAAAAACGTGTTGCGCACTCGCGTAGGCTGCCAAACGTTTACGACAGTATATGCTCAATCACACGACCATGCTAATTTCGAAGATGGATCCGATCAAGTACGTCTTTGAGAAGCAAGCGCTTTCAGGCAGGTTTGCAAGATGGCAAATGGTGTTGACGGAATATGACATTCAGTATGTCTCCCAGAAGGCCATCAAGGGGAGTGTATTGTCTGAATATCTTACCGAACAACCTATCAAAGATTATCAGCCGATGAAATTTGAATTCCCTGATGAGGATATCATGTTTCTCAAAGTGAAAGATTGTGATGAACTGCTGCCCGACGAGGGGCCAGATAGGAAGTCCCAGTGGAAATTGATATTTGACAGGGCGGTTAATTCGTACGGAAGTGGCATTGGGGCAATCATCATGACTCCTCAGGGATCTCACATCCCGTTTACTGCCAGATTGACTTTTCCGGTCACCAATAATGAAGCAGAATACAAAGCATGCATTATGGGTTTAGAAGAAGCCATTGATTTGAGAATCAAAAACCTGGATGTATACAGTGACTCGGCACTCATTGTTAACCAAATAAAAGGGGAGTGGGAGACTCATCAGTTGAATTTGGTCCCGTACATGAATAATGCCAGAAGGCTACTTCCGTTCTTTGATCGAGTGGAACTCCATCATGTGCCTAGAGCTGAAAATCAGATGGCTGATGCCTTAGCCACAGTGGCTTCGATGTACAAAGTCAATTTTTGGAATGAAGCCCCAAGAATTGTCATTTCCCATCTTGATAGACATGCATTCGTTTTTGCAATTGAGGAAGCTTCTGATGGCAAGCCATGGTTCCATGATATCCAGAATTTCCTTATGACTAAAGAGTATCCTGTGGGAGCGTCAACCCAGGATAAGAAGACTTTGAGGAGGCTGTCTGGAAATTTCTATCTCAATCCTGATGGGGTTCTGTATAAGAGAAATCACGATCTCGTGCTACTCAGATGTGTGGATGAAAAAGAAGCTAGTCTGCTTATGGAGGAAGTCCATGAAGGCACATTTGGTACGCACGCCGATGGATGTGCTATGAAGAGAAAAATCCTACGAGCAGGGTATTACTGGCTGACGATGGAGTCAGATTGTTTCAAATTCGCGAAGAGATGTCATAAATGCCAGATTTATGATGATAAAATTCATGTGCCGCCGTGCCCGTTGAATGTCATGTCATCCCCGTGGCCGTTCTTCATGTGGGGCATTGATATGATAGGCAAGATCGAGCCCACTGCATCTAATGGTCACCACTTCATTTTGGTAGTCATTGAATACTTCACCAAGTGGGTGGAGGCAGCCTCGTACGCCAACGTGACCAAGCAGGTGGTAGCCAGATTCATAAAGAAGGACATCATCTATCGATGCGGAGTTCCCGAGCGGATCATTACTGACAATGGTTCGAATCTGAATAATAAAATGA
Source organism: Lathyrus sativus (assembly GCA_963859935.3). Taxonomy (NCBI): domain Eukaryota; kingdom Viridiplantae; phylum Streptophyta; class Magnoliopsida; order Fabales; family Fabaceae; genus Lathyrus; species Lathyrus sativus. The sequence continues at coordinate 98,517,288 of OZ012738.1, read as the reverse complement.
TGAAGGAGTTATGCCAGAGCTTCAAGATTGAACATCACAACTCATCACCTTACCGGCCGAAGATGAATGGTGCGGTTGAAGCGACCAACAAAAACATTAAAAAGATAGTACAAAAGATGGTTGTGACCTACAAAGATTGGCATGAGATGTTTCCATTTGCATTGCACGGTTATCGTACGATGATACGCACATCAACCGGGGAAACTCCTTTCTCACTAGTGTACGGTATGGAAGCTGTCCTACCGCTGGAAGTTGAGATTCCTTCTTTGCGAGTTTTGGTTGACGTGAAACTCGATGAAGCAGAATGGATTAAAACCCGGTTAAATCAACTCAGTCTGATGGATGAGAAGAGATTAGCATCGATTACATATGGTCGTCTGTACCAGATCCGAATGAAGAAAGCTTATGACAAGAAGGTGCGTCCTAGAAGCTTTCAGACGGGTGATCTCGTCCTGAAGATGATTCTTCCGCCATACTCCGATCACAGGGGCAAGTGGACTCCTAATTAAGAAGGTCCGTATGTCGTCAGCAAGGTCTTCTCGGGAGGAGCCTTGTTGTTATCCATGATGGATGGCGAAGATTTTGCATCCTCTGTGAACGCGGACGCAGTTAAAAAATACTTTGCTTAAAATGACCCGCTGGAAAGAAAAAAGAAAATCCAGGCAAAAATGGGGCATCCCGGCGAACCATAAAAAAGGAAGAAGGTTCGGGCAAAAATTAGGGATATAAATGAAAATGTACACCCGCAAAGTCGAAAACCTAAGAGGGCGGCTTTGGCAAAAAGGGGTATCCCGGTGAATCGAAAACCCGAAAGGGAGATTCAGGCAAAAGTTAGGGATTGAAAAAGCAAATGACTGCGTTCCACGTGTAGACTTCCATTGTTTAGTGGTTTGGGAAGACCTGAGGGCCGTTTATCCGAATCAATCTCTTCTGAAGCTGAAGCGTCGGAGAAGTATCAAAGTCGAGTGGGTCATAGAGGGATCAACTTATGATGTTTGTCTACGCCACATTGCCGACATTTGTGTATACCGATGTATATTTATGTTATTATGCTTGCGCAACTTCCTCATTTCAGGAGCTTGCATCTGTTGTAAAACATTTTGCCTATTCAGGGGCTCATTATCAATAAACGTATACTATTCAGTATTTTTGTTTGTTTGTTTAGACATTATCTGTTTTGTTTGCGAAAAACAACACCCGATGTTTTTGATAAAATACGCATACATAAACTTGCTGGCCTAGGCCGATAATTGTTGAAACATTGAATTACCTAAACATTGTCACAGGATGATAACCTTGATAGGTCCCTTTGTGAAGAGTATAAAGGTGAGAAAATACTTAGAAGGGGGGTTGGATAAGTATAGAGAAAATATTATGGAAATAAAAACTCAAAGATTTTTATCCTGGTTCGTTGAACTCAACTACTCCCGTCCACCCTATAAAGAGTGATTTTCCTTTCTCAACAAGGACTTAATCCACTATTAATCAAACTGATTACAATAGCAAGCACTAAGAACAACTGGTTTTAGTCTTCTCAAGAACTACTGATCCTAACTGGATCTTCTTAAGGACTTTTACAATTAATATGTAAAACTAAAACAAGTGTTTAATTTGCTTCTAAGTAAGCTATATCACAACTGTGATTTTTACACTTAAGTTTAAGAACAGTGAAATAAATTCAGCAAAGAGTATAAATTGTATGAGAGCTTGTAATGAATTTCTTTCAATGATTTCGTCAACTGAAGAAGAGTGATGGAGTCTTGCTTTTATAGGCACAGAGGTCCAAGTAGTTTTCACGTTGAAGGCTGTGTACTGAAAAGGGCTGAGCCTTTTTGTCTTCACATCACATGACCTTTCCTAGAAGTAGAATGCACATATAAATCCTTTTTGTCTGTGTTCTTATGTCTAGCACAAAAGAGGAAAGAGTCGTTTGGCCAAACCAACGGACATAACTTTTAAATTCTTCTTCAACAAGTTTCAGCAAATAACATCAGAGCCTTGAGTGATCAGAGCCTTTGATGTTCATCAGAGTTTGATGATTCAGAGCATTGCAGCAAGTGTGCTTTCAGCGTGTAATTTCATTTGAGTAGATTTTAATGAATCAGATCCTCAGTACTGGCAGCATAGTACTATCAGAGTATTCTGAAATAAACTAAGCTTGAAACTCTTCATATAAAATCTTCAATGCTTCAGATGCTTCTATAGCTTCTGCTTTAGATCCTTCTGCAGCTTCTGCTTCAGAATCTTCTGTAGGCAGCACTCAGAATCTTCTGTAGGTAGCATTCAGATTCTTCTATGAGATGCTTCTGATGCTTCAGAGCCTTGCATAATTTCATGTTCAGATCTAATTTGCTTTCAGAATAATATTCACTTTAATATCTGCAGCAAACATGCTTAAACAAATTTTAGAGTATATAATTCTTTAATACAAAATTTCGTAAGAGTTATCATCAAAACATAGAGATATAATTAAGAACCAATCTGTGTTCTAACAGGGTATCTTGTCTGTTTGTTCATTTTGTTGCAGCAACGTCACCCTTCAGGCAGTATGCCAGATGTTTTTCAAGCAGGATGATTCCTTCTTCCCCAGCGAGTTCAGCGGTGTCTCCCCATGGAGTCTAAACGTGGGACCGTGAGCATTGATATGTCTCCCCAAGCAGAGATAGGTTCTCCCCAACTAGATGTATCATGAGGCATGATCCTCCTTCCCCAACTGAGTCATGCGCAGAGGTGTATATTCATTCCCAACAGTGGGTCAACAGGCAGTGTTCTCGTAGAAGACTACTCGTAAGTATTCTGCTTCCGATAGTTCAAACTGAAGTCTCCAGCGGAGTTGAAATTCCCCACAGAGTTGTATTCTCCCCGCCAGGTAGGATTTATTCCAGCATCTAGTTGCGTATCTCCAGCCGAGTTTGCAGTTCCCCAAGAGAGTCGAGTCCTTGGAAGTCGTTCAGGGCATTATTGGTTTTCCCCAGCGGAGAATGTTGAATAACTGGTGCTGTATTTCCCCATCGGAGTCCGTATCTCCAGGAAGATTCTCTCTGCGAAGGCTGTGCAGTTTATTTCTGCGATTGACATCGTTTTCCTCAGCAGTCTGTGGTTCGTATACCTAGTTGAGCGAGTGTAGGTTCTCGTAGAACTTTATTCCCCTGCAGAAGTTCGTCTGAAGTTCGTTTCCCCAGGTTAAGTCCAATTGAGATTGGTGTGATTTCTTCTCTACAGCAGGATGACTCCTCCTCCCCACCAGAGTGGCTCTTTCTCCTTGACAGGAGGATTCTCCCTTCAGCATTTATTTTGCTGATGGGATCATAACATTTTGCATGATTGCATAACATTTACCCTAAACGCGTAGCATTTCCACCGTGTGGAGAATTGCGCTATTATCAAACATATGCATATGAGACATGAGCTAGATCATTACCGTTCTTGTTTTGCAGGTGTTCCTCCGCAGAATGGTTTGCTCAAGATGATTCTTGAATTCCTCAGCAGAAGTTGTTTGCTTAAGATGATTCTTAAAATCCCCAGTGAAGTCGCCAGAGTTGTTTGCTCAAGATGATTCTTGAGGTCCCCGACAGAATGGTTTGTTCATGATGATTCTTGAATTCCTCAGCAAAGTTTATTCATCCAGGGTGATTCCTGAATCCCCGAAGCAGAGTTACTTGATAGTTCTCCAGAATCCCCAGCGGAGATGTGTCATCCCCAGCAGGTTTCAAACAGAGAAGTTGAAATTTCCATTGAAGACTTACTGACATAGTCTGGCTGACGCCCGAGAATTTCTTTGAATGCCCGATGGCATAATTATAGAGATTGTCAAAAGTTCATAATGACCTGATGAGTCCTGAGGAATTCTTCTGCTGTCGTGCCGCATAATGCCTGACGATAATATCAGCTATGTATCACCAGTTACCGTGTAACCAGTGAGCCCTTGATGACTCGAGAAAGAAGATGCAGTGAAATCTGATGATCATCCTGACGGAGATTTGTGCCAGTTGTCGTGCAACTGCCATTTCAGGCTACCAAGTCTGTCCCACCAATCAGAGTATCGTTTACTTGTGCGGTTGGTAAATTTCTGGTTACCGTGTAACCGATCCCCAGCAAGTTGCCGTGCAACTGTCATTTTCAGTTTTGAAGATGTTCCTACCAATCAGAGCATCGTTTACCTGTGCGGTTGGCAAGTCACCAGTTACCATGTAACCGATGATCCCTTGATGACTAGAGGACATAGATGATTATCCCGACGGAGATTTAAGATTAAACCCTTCACCAGTTACTGTGTAACCGATGATCCCTTGATGATTTGAGGACAAAGATCTACATTGAAATTAGAGAATCATCCTGACGGAGATTCAGATCATTATTTCTCCAGCTATTTGTCGTGCAACTATCGTTTCCGTTTCTGAAGAGATTTGTCCCCATTGGAGTATCGTGTACTTGTGAAGTTGGCAAATTTTCGGGTTTATGGGTATTCAACCGTCTTTTACCTTGATTGTCTGAGAGCCATTCGCTTCTCACCCAGTCAGGTCCAAGCCGTTTGAATAGAGGCAGTTGTTGCACCCCGAAATTTGCCCAACCTTTCTTTACCTAGCTTATATTTCATTACATTCATATTAGCATTATCATCTGCATTTCATTGACATGTATGTAGGAGATCAAGAGGTATGACTACCAATCAAAGGATATTAAGCTAGCTAAGAGGCTTATTTAAGTGTTCAAGGGTTGATATCCTTATCAGAGAAGTTAAAAGATCCTCAGAGAGAGGGTTGAAGCCAAGTGTACATATCTCCTAACTTGAGGGTTATGGGAAGTCATCTGATGATGCTGAAGCCATAGAGTTGGACCTAGAGCCTTGATAGAGCTCATGAGAAGTGTTGAAGATCATTTTGAAGCCTAGATAGGTCATCATGTGAAGGATATGAAGATATACCCAAGATTGGTGTAACTAGGGTTTCATCTGGTCAACCTTAGGATAACTGATGATTTGAGGAAGGTTGAGACCTGATTGAAGAGCCATGTGATCATGGATTGATGTGTTAAGATGCCCAAGGGATGATTCCAAGGTCAGCTTATCATGAATCAAGAGTGTGAGGAGTTACTAGGCTAGGGTTGCTATGCTTGACAGTGTAAAATCCCCTGGTTTGGTGCCTAACTTCAAGACCACTTAACTCAAGATGGGATTTTCATCTCACCTTGACCCCAACATGATTGTTGTAGGGCATGATCATAACTTTAATTTGAGTACTAGAAGTCCTTGATAGGGTCTATAGAACTCAAGTTATGAGCCAGACAAGTTACAGGTCATCTGAGGCATGTGAATTTGGAGCTTGAAAGTCACCCAACTTGTATGGAACTTTTTCCCTAGAAGGATAATTCCTATGAACTTTTGGCCAACATGAATGTTGTTCCTTATCTTCTTAGCTTTCTAGAAAGTACTATAAGTCCATGATTGGATTCGTAGAACTCAACTTACAAGCTTTGCAAGATAAGGGTATTTTGGGAATTTGGAATTACAGGTCATTTTTGGTTATGGGTCAATTTCACCAACTTAGGCACCTCAAATGAAGATTTGTTCAACTTGAAAGTTGTTCAAAAATGGTGTTTTTAGTCCAACCATAACCCAAGCATCCATTGATATGGATTGAATATGGAAGTGTATGAAGAAATTTGGAAAAAAGATCATTAAAGGCATTAAGAAAAGAAAAAATTCAAAATAAATCCCAATGGTTCAAAACTTCAATAGTTTATGCATTTTCTGATTGGAAATGGCATTTTGAAGAGATTGGCAATGTTACATTTTTTATTTGAGTCATATTTCATGGGCTTTATGTGGATTACTTAGAATGGAAGTAACATAATCAATCAACACCATTGGATCAATTCAAGCCCTCAATCTGGTCCATTTACATTCAAGGGATGTTAGGCAATGAATTTGAGTGAGATTTGAGTTGAAATCACACAGAATACACTACTACCATGGTTTTTCATAGAAGGAAAATGGAAATTTTGGATTCATCAAATTGGGCCATGATTGGGCCATGTTAGAATCCAAACACATTCTATTTAAGTCTTGGATCGTGTTCAGGTCATTTTTTGGAGATCATTTGGAGCAGAAACGGTTATTGCAGTTAGAACTTTGGAGCTTTCGAGCAAGAAGTGACTTTGGAGTTTGAGGAAGATTCAAGAGTTTATGAGCATCAAGAATCATCCAGGATCATTCAGTGAAGCAATCTACAACATTTGAAGTCAAGATTTGCACGTGAAGACCTCCAATTTGAAGCTTCAGAACAGGTTTTTATCTTTCACAATTCCTCTTGATTTAAGCATGTTTAGAAGGAATTTGGCATGTGGTTAGGTTGTGGATACAACATAGATCGTTTTAGGATTGGAATTGTGAAGATTAGTGATGATTCAAGATGTGATGCAATTTCTGTTTGGATTCATACATGACTGATTCTTGAGAGTTAGGGTGAATTGGATAGTGGTTTTTGATCCTTGAGAGGTGAGGAAGATTTCTGTGTAAACAATTTGGAGTTTCGTGACACTTTTGGAAATGAGGAGTTTTCTGTTCATCATCGTATTAGGAGATTTATGGAGAATTAATAAAAAAGGATAGTGTCTTAGTGATCCTGGTGAGGAGACGAGAAGAACAATATAATTTTCATTAAGTTTGGTTGAGGATGAGTTCTGAGCATGGTTGCTCTCACCGGAGAAGACGGTGGAGCTCTTCTCTGGCCACCGTGGATGTTTTCCCTCTCTTGGTTCAGTTTGAATTAGGGACGATGAACTGGAACCGTTGGATCTGATGGAAGTTGTGGACTTAGTCTTAACATCTGATGGATGAGGATGGGTCTAACTAGGGTTGGTGAGGTGTCATACATTGAAGCATAAGATTAGATTACTTTTGAATTGAAGGCACGTGATTAGGGAGTACCATGGACTGAAGTCAACCAAATGCATGAGATCCTTGGGCAAAACGCATAGTTTCATTAAATTAGGTGGCACGCACGCAGCTGTTGGATGAGTTGACTAGTAATTAGATCCTATGGTCCTGTTATTTTCTGATTTCCTTATTTTCTTTAATTGATTTTATATTTTCTTTTAATTTTTTCTTCATGTTTAATTCATTTTAAATAGATTTAATGATCAGAAAAATATGAAAAAAAAAATATGTGGTTGATCCTTGTTGAATTCTTGATTTTTCCATGCCTTTGGATGTTATTTTGATGTTGTTTTCAATTTAATGTCCATTTTTCTATTTTTGATACATGATTAAAAATGCATAATATGACTAGTTTGATTGCTGATTTTATTGCTAGTTCATGATTTAGAATTTGATATTGAAACTTTGCATGCTTGTTATAGACCCCTTGATAGGTTTGGTTGATTTTTGTTGTGATTTTTAGATGATTCTAAATAGGAGTTTGATATAGATATTTAGGAGCATTCCTTGATGGATCCCCTTTAGCATATTCTTTGGATTTAGATTTTATTTGAACCTTTAGGATTAGGTTTAGCCCCTGCTTTTGTACCATGGATACTTAACACATGTAGGATAATGTAGGATTTTCCTTGAGATTTGTAGAATTGATCTTTTATTAGTTCCTCATTTTCCAAGTTGGCCGTGGTTTAGGTAACCCTAACTAGGTTAACTTCATAGATTAGTCTTGTAAATGACCATTAGATGACTCTAAGTCTCATATCCTTTTTTGATAGAATAGGAATTAGGTAGATACCTCTTTAGAGCTTTTAATCCTTAGTGTAGGTGATCCTTAGAAGGTAATCATTGAGGTTCTTCAGAAGTTCAAGTAGGTGGATGATTCTTCCTATAGGTTTAGATTCCCTCACAATCTTCCTTGCTTAATTAGGATCCTCCTTGTGAGCATGTTTCCTCCTGTGGAGGAATTCATTGCATTATCATAAAGGAGTTGAATCTATGCAAGCTCTCTAAGGAAATGGAGTTGGTTGAGTGCCTGTGGTAAGTTCCTGTGGACCTTACCTTGCTTCCCATCTTCATTCTCCTAATCTTCTCTTCTTCAATCTTTTTTAGGAACCTTCTTGGGGTAGCATAGTCCCTCATGTGGGGGGAATGTTGCACATCTCCTGAAGGAGCCAAACCTCTAGGATTCTCCCAAATCTCTTTTAGTTGGTTGAGTGCCTGGGATAAGTTCCTGTGGACCTTACCCTTGCCTCCCAACTTTCAATTTCTTTCCTTAGGATAGAAGCCTTGTTTGTTTACTTTTGGAATGAATTCCTTATTTGCCATAAATCCTTGCCTTCATTCATGATTGAGTGGTGTGTTGCATTAGGATAGTTCATGGTTAGGATAATTTAAGTGTAGATGCATGACTGCATTAAGAGGTTGAGTGGGTCTCCCTCTGCTTGTTTGCCTTAAGGGTTGAGGTGGTCCTCCCCTTGCTTATGTGTTGTTTTTCTTTTTCTAATTGACGTATTTGCATATAGAGGTTGAGTTGAGCTCCCTCTGCTTGTCTGTTTTGACTATTTTCTTTGCTTGACTGCTTAGAGGTTGAGTGAGTCTCCCTCTGCTTGTATTGCTGCATTGCATGTGCATCTTCACTGTTTTCTTCTGTTTATCTGTTTATTTGTTTAGCTGATGCTTTGTCTGTTTCTGTATCCCATTGACATGATCCCCTAGGAGTCTCACTTCCTTTGATAAGGAAGTGATGATTAGAACTTTAGGTTGAAACCTATGCATGATAACTTCTAGGAGTTCTCTGTTTCAAGCCTCAACCATAGGATGAATCCTTGGCATGACAACATTAGGACTTGACAGTTTCCCCGTAGAGTTCGTTCTCTTCTCATCTCAAAACAACAGTAAAAAACGTAATAAAGGCAAGTTAGTACAAGCGCGTTACGAGCCTTAAGCTACTTGGGAAATGATAATTGAGAGGTCTCCTCTCAATCATCTAGAGTGTTTAGTATATGTCCTTTGGATGATATGCGACGCATTCGTTCCTAGGTCATAGTCTCTAGAGCTGTACAAACTACAGACATCCATAAAAAACACTTCTTCCGTAAAAGACAGAAAACAAACTTCAAACATTTTGCCCCGTGGGCCCATAATCAAGGAAAACTTTTCTGAAGAAAAGAGTGTCGTTAACTCCCAGTTCTACCGCAAACGGTAACGCATGAGTCTCTGACGAGCAAGCTGCATACACCAAACTGCTGGAACTGTTTGTTAACCCTACTCGGAAAAACAGATGAATCTGAACCCCCGTAATCCGTATTATCCCGAACTACGTGAGCTCTGATCTCTCATATCTGTTGAGAGTACGTAGGCACAATACTGACGTATTGGCGAGCTACCTTCCCCCATCCCGTTACCCGTAGTTAGCCGAACTACGTTGACTCTGATTTCTCGTTCTCTGATGAGAATACGTAGGCATAAAGCGCGACGCTTTACCGAGTCATTTTTCTTTTCTCTTCAGACCAGCCTTGATAGGTAGATAGTTTAAACCAACCCGTCAGATAAACACAACAAGCGTGGATCCCGTTGAGTACAACGGACATGAGGGGTGTTAATACCTTCCCCTGGCATAACCGACTCCCGAACCCAGACATGGTTGCGATGACCTTGTCTTATACCTTTTCGTCAGGTTTTTCCGATCGTTTCCTTTCCCTTTCTGTGGGATAAATAACGAAAGGTGGCGACTCTTCTGTTTTACCGACACCTTATTTTCGCGGTAGCGACACCCAACAATCAAATACTTCAACTTCTTGGATATTTTGGAGAGGCATCTCGTCTCTCTTACCGATCCCACCACTCCTTTGACAACTGTCACAAATTTGTGCATGGGCATTTCCATCTTTAAAAATAGTAGGCCAATAAAATCCTGACTGGAGGACTTTAGTAGCCGTTCTAGCCCCATTGTAATGTCCACCGTAAGGTGAGTTGTGACAATGCCAAAGAATAATTTGCGACTCATCGCTCGTAACACACCTCCTCAACAGGTTGTTACCACCCAGTTTAAACAAATAAGGGTCATCCCACACATAGTATTTAGCATCCAAGAGAAATTTCCTTTTTTGGTTTGGAGTTAGGTCGTGAGGCACCAAACCACTATCCTTGTGGTTCACAAAGTCCGCAAACCACGGCCTAACTTGAACTTTAAAAAGTTTTTCATCGGGAAACTCCTCCCGGATTTCCTTCTCAAAAGTTGTAACCTCCACATTAATTAAGCGGGATAAATGATCCGCCACCAAATTTTCCGATCCTTTCTTGTCTTTAATTTCAATATCAAATTCTTGTAACAAGAGGATCCAACAGATGAGCCTTTGCTTCGAATCCGGTTTGGTGAGCAGATATTTAATCGCCGAGTGGTCGGTATACACTATGAGCTTGGACCCAATAAGATAGGATCTAAAATTTTCAAGCGCATACACTATCGCGAGTAATTCTTTTTCAGTTATGGCATAATTAACTTGAGCCTCATTAAGAACTTTACTCGCGTAGTGTATCGCATGAAAATTTTTATCCTTTCTTTGTCCCAATACCGCTCCAATTGCATAGTCGCTTGCATCACACATGAGCTCAAAATTTAAATTCCAATTTGGAGCGACTATAATTAGAGCGGTAAGCAGTTTTTCCTTCAAAATTTTAAAAGCACGTAAATAATCTTCGGTTAAGAGAAATACTTGATCCTTGGCAAGCAAGTTACTCAAAGGCCTAGCTACCTTTGAGAAGTCTTTGATAAAGCACCGGTAGAAACCGGCGTACCCAAGAAAGCTTCGGATTCCCTTCACATTTACCGGAGGAGGCAACTTTGCAATCACGTCAACTTTAGCTCGATCAACTTCAAGCCCTTTTGAAGAGACTTTATGTCCGAGCACTATCCCCTTGGTCACCATGAAGTGGCATTTCTCCCAATTAAGAACGAGATTTATTTCCACACATCTTTCCAACACCGTTTCTAGATTGTCCAAACATAGACCAAAAGAACTTCCAAACACGAAGAAGTCGTCCATGAACACTTCCATCGTTTTCTTGATCAGGTCGGCAAATATAGCTTGCACACATCGTTGAAAAGTCGTCGGTGCGTTGCACAACCCAAAGGGCATTTTTCGGTATGCGAAAATTGCAAACTGACATGTAAAAGCCGTCTTCTCGTGATCGGCCGGGTCAACCGCAATTTGGTTATACCCAAAATAGCCATCTAGAAAACAATAGTATTGTTTCCCTGAAAGTCTCTCTAACATTTGGTCCATGAATGGGAGTGGGAAATGATCTTTTCGAGTTGCGGTATTCAACCACCTATAATCAATGCACATTCTTCACCCCGTTGCCACCTTTGTCGGTATCAACTCATTTTTTTTGTTTCAAATTACGGTCATGCCACCTTTTTTCGGAACCACATGCACGGGACTCACCCATGGGCTATCTGAAATCGAGTAAATCATTCCCGCATCCAAAAGCTTAATAACTTCTTTTCGAACAACTTCCTTCATAGTAGGATTTAAGCAGCATTGAGGTTGAGCTACCGACTTAAAATCCTCTTCCATTAAGATCTTATACATGCAATAGGAAGGACTAATTCCTTTGAGATCAGAAATAGTCCAACCAATGGCTTCTTGATTTTTTTCAAAACATCTATCAAACGGGATTCTTCATTTGTTGACAAAAGATTGCTTATGATAACCGGCTTTGCTTCGGTCTCATCGAGGAATGCATACTTCAAATTAGAAGGTAGCATTTTCAATTCAATTGGTGATTTTTCTTCATTGACCTCCTTCTTCAACACTTCCTCTTCGACTTCCCATGGTTGTAACTCTTCTAGACTATCAAGTTCCCTTAAACATTTCTCAAGAGCTTGCTCTTATTCAATTGTGAAAACTTCAAAGGAGTCATCAAGAGCTAACTCCATAGGAGATATCTCATGAATATGTTTAGAAACTTCTAAAGTTGCCTCTTCGATCACATCAATTCAAAAGCTATCACGACTATCCTTTGAATGCTTCATGGCTTTGAATAGATCAAAAGTGACTTCTTCATTTTGGACCCTCACTTTCATCACACCGTCATCAACGTCAATCGTCATTCGTGCGGTTTTCATGAACGGTCGTCCAAGAATAAGCGGAGCATCATCATCCTCTTCCACATCAATAACAACAAAATCAACCAGAAAGAAGAATTTATCAACTTTGACCAATACATCTTGGGCTAACCCACGAGGATGGGTAGTCGACTTATCGGCCAATTGCAAAGTCATTCGGATGGACTTCATTTCAATGTTGCCAAGCCTCTTCACAATGGACAAAGGTATTAGATTAATGTTTGACCCCAAATCAATTGTAACCGGCAAAGTAACTCGTCCCGGGTCAACCTCTTTTCTCGGAAGTTTCCATTGAATTATTGCACTATAACTAGCATCTAGGACAATTGTCTCCGGTTCCGTGTGCCTCCGCTTTTTAGTAAGTATGTCTTTCATAAATTTCGCATACTTAGGCATTTGCTCTAATGCTTCGACAAACGGAATATTCACTTGAAGTTGTTTAAAAATATCCATGAACCAGGCGTAATATCGTTCATTCTCCCTTCTAGATGGAGCATGCGGATACAGAAGGTTTTGGATAGGAGTAGCGCCCACTACCTCCTTTCCTTTCAAAACTCTAGTATTCCTCTCTCTTTTCTTTTTTACTTCCTCCACCTTCGCTTCATCACTCTTATTTTTTTCAACTTCCACACTTTCTTTATTTTCTACTTCACCATTCTTTTCATCCTTTTCAACTTCAACCATTTTTTTATTCTTTTCAAATTCTTCCTCACTCCACTCCCCAACTTCACCATCAATTCTATCATCAATTTTTTTCTCCTCATCTTTTTTCTCATTCTCTCTTTTTTCACTCTCATCTCTTTTTTCACTCTCACTAATCAACTCCCTTCCACTTCTCGTCGTTATCGCTTTACAATGCTCTTTTGGATTTGTTTGCGTGTTCGCCGAAAGAAGGTCCGGGTTGTTGTTCCGCTAGTTGTTTAGCAAGTTGACCGACTTGAGTTTCGAGATTTTTGATTGCTGCATCGTTGCTCTTTTGATTAGCCATCGATAATTGCATGAATTGTGTCAATGTCTCTTCTAACTTTGAAGTCACGACCGGCGGTTGTTGAGGTTGATAAGGATTTTGACGGCTAGAATTACCACCCCCATAACCTTGGTTATGGTGATAGTTACCCCTTGGTTGGTACCCTTGATTTGGTTGATAGTGTTGTTGTTGTTGGTTTTGAGGATGTTGTTGATACAGTTGTTGTTGTTGTTGCCTCGGTTGGTAGTCTCGTTGATTTGCCATGTAATTCACCTCTTCGAACCCGGGAGGTGGACAAAATCTGGTATCATGTTCACCTTTGCAAAGCTCACAACAAGCTATTTGTTTATATTTTGAAGGCTCTTTCAAATCTTTTATTTGTTGAGTTAAGAGTACAACTTGTTGTGAAATGAGTTTATTTTGGGCAAGAATAGCATCGCTTGTACCAAGTTCAAGCACTCCCGGTTTCTTCAAAGTGTTGCCTCTACTTTGACTTTGGAGGTCATTTAGAGCCATACGGTTAATGATATCCATAGCTTCATCGGCACTTTTAGACAACAAAGAACCACCCTCAGTGGCATCCAATAAAGTCTTACAATTTGGTTGAAGGCCGTTTTTGAAAATGTGGATTTGCGTCAATTCATCAAAACCATGGCCTTTGCACTTTCGTAGCATTAATTTGAATCTTTCCCATGCCTCGTTCAATGATTCGTTGGATCCTTAAGAAAACACGGAAATAGCCGTTTTGGATTCCATGAACCGGTTGTGGGAGAAAAATCTTTCAATGAACTTCTCTTCCAACACGTTCCAATCCGTCATGACTGCAGGTGTTTGATCTAAGTACCAATCTTTGGCTTTGCCGAGCAAAGCATGAGGAAAAAGTCTTTTGAACAACGGTAACTCTTGAACTTGATCAACTCCTGCCGCCAATGCTATCTCATAAAATTTGGTGAGAAAAGCAAAAGGGTCTTCATGATCCATTCCGGTGAATGGACTTCCGTATAACAAATTAAGAGTTCCCGTCTTCATCTCGGCTTGCCTTCTCGTGTGGTTGGCAAACTGAGCAGTGTTTCTCGGACTGTTGATACATGGTGTGGAAACGGGCGGTGGTGGTGGTGGATCCATGATAGGTATGAAAGGTGGTGGTGGTGTTGTAGAAGAACCTTCTCCTTGTTCTTGTCGTTGTCTAGCTTGTTGCCTCCTCCGTCTTGTTTTACTACTCAGTCTCCTTGCGGTTCTTTCGATCTCGGGATCAAAAAGAATTTGGTCCTCAGGAATCTGCCCTCGCATAAAACGAAAGTTGCACACTAAACCAAATAAATTAACAAGCACAAGTCAAAAATTCACAAGTTAAAAATTCAACAACTATTGCGATGCTCGCAATGTCAATTCAAATTCCCCAGCAACAATGTCATTTTGTTAGAAACAGTGGTAAAGTATCGGGGTTTGTTATCGTCTCCACAGGGAATCTGTGGTATTGCCGCCATTCGACAGTTGTTAAGTTTTTAACTTAAAGTAATAAGGGGGGTTTTGGTTTTTTGTTACGGTAGCTTGCATAAAAAGAAGTAATAAATTGCGGTAAAAGTTTTGGTTTTACGATTTGAGAAATATTGTCAAAGTTAGGGTTCGACGATCACTTTGCATGTATATGTTCGATCAACAAAACTCATAAACTCCGTTAGATGATAAACACTTTCACAATATCCTCTCAATATGTTTATTTCTAACACACATTGTGATTTTTACCATTTTGATCCATTGTTGATTTCTCACACAATCTATCAAAATGATAACTTTTAGGTTTTGATATTTTAGTGAACAACCACATTCAAGACTATCTCTAGCTCAAGAATATAGATGTATGAAAACCTATGTAAAGAGTTGGAAAATACCTTTCAATCATAAACCAACACAAAGAGTTAACAATAAAACAAAGTTTTCACCATATATTCATCATCAAAGAGTTTACAAATGAAGATCATCCCATTTACATACAAAGCTTATGATCATCTACATCTAACCTTGACAAAATGAAGGACTTAGCTACTCATTTTCATGGTAGCTTGCACAAGAAGTTTCGGAAGACGGTTGATCAACATCCGAGTCGAAGAATCGAGTTTGGATGAGAATCCACCTTCTTTTTGGAAGATCTTGTTAAGAGATGAAGAATAATGTGTTCTTGGGTTTCTAGGTCACAAATATCTCTCTTGGAGCAAAACAAAACAAAAGTGCTTGAAAAGAAAACAGAAAAAGATATTTTTACAAAAAGTGGCACTTGCTACTTATAGAAAAAATATGTGTTGTCCTGTCTTGCTCGCTAGGCGAGCAGAATGGTTTGCCTAGCGATCCCTTCGCGACCTCCTTCGCTCCAGCGAGTTCTGGGCATTTTGGTTCTGGAAGAACTCGCTAGCAGATCGCTACGAGCTCACCTAGCGAGTAGTTCTCTACCTTCCTCGCTCCTAGCGAAATATGACCAATTTGATTTTGTCCAAGTCTGGGAGTGTTCGCTAGCAGCTCGCTACGAGCTCGCCTAGCGAACAACTCGCTACCTCACTCGCCAGAGCTTCGCCTAGCGAACTTGCTTTTGCTTGCCTTCTATCTTGATTACCTTGTCATCTTTCTTGTGTCTTCCAATTCTACTCTTTCATGCCTGATTTCTGCACATTAACACACACATTAAAGGTACCAAGCTCAATTCTCAAAATGTTGCAACTTAAACAAAAGCAAGGGCAATTTTGCAGTTTCTGGACAAAACAGAGTGTTAGATGCCCACATCTGATAGCTCAAATAAGCAATATTGGGCATCTAACACATACCTGTTACTGTTACCAGCTTCAGAACTATTTGATCTGTGATCTTCTGATCCTGGATCTTGCATCTTGCATTGCATCTCGCATATCATTGCATACGTTGTGCATCTTGCATTTTCATTTCTTCAGCAGAGACTCATTTATCCTCCCTTCCTCTCCAGTAAATCAAGTTGATTCCTCGACACCGGTACGCAACTAGAGCCAATACAAGATGAATGATGGAGCAGATTCAGTAAGAGAAAGTTGCCTTCAGAGAAGTGTTAGACTCCATCAAAGGAAAGATTGACCAGATCCTTGAAGCCCTCCTTATGGCCAGAAAGGAAGAAGAACAACGTAAAGTTGCTGTTGTCGTCAACAACAATGGTCAGGTGCAAGGGTCTACCTCAAGGCTCTCAGTTCCTGTTCCCCACCCCAACCCCTATGGGATGCCAATGAACTTCGTTGCCACAGCTGAAGGAACCACTTCTCAACCAATCTCAGTACCTGGGGTTACTGTTGGAGCTATCCCGCAAACGCAACCTACAGTTGTTAAGATCCCCGTTCCCCATGTCGAGGATAATTTATTGGACCAATATGATGATGTTCAAAACTATCATGTTGCTATCCCTATTGCTAGTCCTGTTACTACCCAGGATTCTAAAGCTATCAAAATGTGTCGTAATCTAGCTGAGAAACTCTGAGTCATGATGGGCACATCTCAAACTCTCTCAGTGCTCTGGAATTGTGCTTGGTGTCTAATGTTGTCATTCCTCCCAAGTTCAAAACACCAGAATTCTCAAAGTACAAAGGCCCCAGCTGTCCGAACATTCATCTAAAGATGTACTGTCGCAAGATGGTTGCGTATGCCAGAGATGAAAAGCTAATGATTCATTACTTCCAAGACAGCTTGTCTGGGGCATCACTCGAATGGTATATGCAACTGGAGCATAATAGTATACACACTTAGGCTGAGCTAGTTGATACATTTGTCAAGCAGTACAAGTACAACACCGGCCTCTCTCCTAACCGTACTCAACATCAAAGTATGGCCCAGAAGGACATCAAATCCTTCAAAGAGTACGCGCAATGATGGAGAGAGCTAGCTGCAAGGGTGCATCCACCTTTGGTCGACCGTGAACTAATTGACATATTCATGGGTACCTTACAAGGCCAGTACTATGAAAAACTGATTGGTAGTGTCTCAGATGGATTCTCTGACCTGGTAATTATCGGTGAGAGAATTGAAGAAGGTTTGAAGAGCAGAAAGATTCAAGGAGGTTCTAGCAGCCTAGCTGGTGCCGAGAAGCCTTTCAACGGATATAAGAAGAAAGAGGGTGAAATAAATGCCGTCTCTGCGCAGAAAGGGCAGGCTCCTCAACAAGCTCCCGCTCATATGCCTTATCAAATCCCTTATTATCAGTATCCATATGTAGTTACTACACAATATGCTCCAATGCCTTATCCTCCAGCTATTCAGGCAGTTCAGGCTCAAATGTCACTGCAACAGGCTCCTTATCAACAATCTTAAAATCAGTAAGGGTATCAGTATCCTCCATAACAATAACAACAACAATAACAACAACAAGGTGTTCGCTAACAGCGTCAACCTAATCAGCAGAGGACATGGAGGCCAGATAGAGTTTTTGATCGTCTTCCATTATCGTATGCTAAAATATTTGCTCAATTGTTGGACAAGAAGGTCATCATTTCGAGAGATTTAGCTCCCCTAATTGTCATTCCTGTCGACTATGATGCAAATGCTCATTATGATTTCCATAAGGGTGCTCCAGGTCACACCATTGAGAGCTGCAGGGCTTTCAAGCATAAAGTTCAATACATGATTGACATGGATGCTATCAACTTCAATGGGAAGTCTCCAAATGTCATCAATAATCCAATGCCACCAGCCAGCTAATGCCAGCATCAAGTCAAAACAAATCAAGTCAAGTCAAGTTCATTTCCCCGAAGAAGGCAGTCATGTTGCCATTTCATCTTTTGCATTCTTGTATTTTGTCTTTATTTTGTAGGCTTTAAACATTGCCATTCGTATTCAATTTTCATTAATGTATTATTTATGCATGTTTTGAATTAGTTATGTCGTATTCGCTCATTTTTATCACAATCACAGACACACATTTTATCCACTTCACACTCTATCAACTGTTGTTTAGCATGATTGGAGGGAGGATTGTAACAGCCCAATTTTCAATAATTAATTATTTACATTAAATAATTGATTTATTTGGATAATTATAATTATTGGAATTATTGGTAGATAATTTGAGTGAAGAAAATATGATGGAAGGAATAGGATAGAAAGACATATAAGGAAAAGTGGAAGGAAAAGGAAACAAGAGAAACATAAGAGAAGAGAAAGAAAGAGGAAGAGGAGAAAAGAGAAGGAAAAGAAGGAAAAGCTTGGAAAGCTCAAGAACAACTTCTAGCTTCGATTTAATCAAGATAAAGGTGTGAAATGTTGTTATCTTGTCAATGTATATGATTATGTGTTGCACCCTAAAATTTGCTCAACCTTATTCACTTGGTTTATGTTTCAATATCATTAGCATTTGCGTATAGATTCATGTACATAGTCTACTCATATGCATAGCATAAGCATAGCAAGTCATCCAACAGGGACCAATCATTATTCTCATCTCTATGAGCCTATCAAGAGGTTACTATTCTAATTCAATCCCATTCAAGTCATCAGAAAGAATTTGGAAGCTATCAAGTCAATGGATCAAGCAGTTCATCTATCTCCTAACTGAGGGTATTTGAGGATCAACAAAGAAATTGTGAGTTGTGGGCTGAGCATGGAGAGTATCTGGACATCATGGGAGACTTAGAAAGTCATTTGAAGAATAAGACAAGTCCTTGATACGATCACAAGTATTGCAGTTGAAGACAGTCAACTAGGGTTTCATCTGGGGTCAACTCTAGGTCAATTGACTGATTGAAAGGCATTAAGGGCTATGAGAGAGATGTGGGGTTCATCATTTGGCATTTAAAGAAGGATATGGTTATATGCCAAGAAGAATGCAAGAGAAATCAAGGAGAAGAGGAGTTTCTAAATTAGGGTTTCTGTGTAAAATCCCCTAGTTTAGGTCAAATTTCCAAGCAAGATAAGTCAAAATGCAAGCTTCAAATGGATCCTTGGCCAACCTGAAACTTGTAGAGGATCTCAATACCTTTAATTTGAGTGGTAGAAGACATCAAGGAGATTTATAGAACTCAAGTTATGGTCCTTGCAAGTTATAGGTCATCTAAGGTATCTGAAATTTTGTCTGTGAAAGTGACTTGACTTCCAAGCAATTTTTACCCCTCAAGGAGATTTCAAATGAATTTCTGGTAAACATAATAATTGTTCCTCATTGTCTTAGCTTTCTATAATGGTATAGTATTCCTTCATATGATTTGTGGAACTCTACTTATGGTCTTGGCAAGCAAAGGGTATTTTGGTCATTTGAGAATTACAGGTCATTTCAACCTATGCCCAAAACGCATACAAGGAAGCTTCAAATGGAAAACTTCACAACATCAAACTTGTTCCAAATGACATTTTGAGTCTAGAAAAGTGACCATTAGAGATTGGAAAGATTCATAGCACAAGGTTTCAAAATTGTTAGATTTAATGAATAAAAATGACCTAAAAAATGAGATTTTTCATATTTTGGCCAAATGAGGTGAAATTATAGGTCATTTTGAATGGAAAGATCATTTTGAGAACATTGGCTAAAGTAGAATTTTGAGCTTGGTTCACATTTTGGGAGTTATTCAAGGTTACTTGTAATGAAAGTTACATCATCCAAAATGTAAGGAAAAGTGCAAGGGAAGTTTCTCCAAGTTTCTAGGAGGTTCTAATGACATGTATATATTGAATGGAGAGGGTTCATGACATGGTTGGTGATCACATTTGCTCAAAAACACAAGTTTCACACACTTTCTCTCATTTGCAAAATCAATCCAAATTCTCTCAAACTTTCACCAATCTTCACCATTCTTGATCTGGTATTCATCATCATCATCCATAGATCACAATTCACACAAGAATTTGGCTGAATTGAGCCAGGATCGTGCTGTTCAAGTTAACCATCCAAGAATCGAATTTCTCAATCACAAGATCCAAGAGGTTTGAGTCAAATTCATTGCATACAGAAGTCAAGAACAAGTTCCCTGGTCCATTTCCAATCATTACAAGCATCTGATCAGAGCATTCCATAGCTGTTTTCTTCACTTTACACCAGGTATGTTTCTACTTCGAATTGCATGTTTAGGTTAGGATTACAAGGTTTTGTTAGCATAGGATTGTTAAGATAGGATAGATGACTGAGTTTGGAGAGTTTTCATGGTGTTTGATTATGGCGTACCAAAACTGTTTGGATGGATAACTCTTGGATTAGAGCATGAAAATCTCAGATTATTAGCTTGTGATGATCAGCATGGAATATAGATTAGTTTAGGGCAAGAATTGGAGAGAGTTGAAAGGTTTGATCACAGGTGAAAATGGTGGATTCCAACTGTTATACCTATCGGGTTTGTTTATTGAGTGAATTTTAGAAGGAGATGATGGCATGGTCGTGTAGAGGGAAGAAATTAGAGCATCTTTGCTCTTTACATCGCGAGCTTTCATGGAGAATTGAGGGCGTAAGGGAAGGTGGAAGATCTGGTCTGCAAGCTTGTGCATGGAGCTTCCATGGCAGAAACCCTAACCATTTGGAGAAGACGCATGATATCCGTTGGATGAGGTCTTTCTCATTGACTCAGACCTTGATCGTATGGTTCACGTTTAAAGATGAAAACGGAGGGAGATTCAAAGGCCTCAACGCACCGTTTCATTAATACTTTCTGACTGGGCTTTAAAATCCTTGCTAACGCCACCCCCTCAAATCAGGCCCAACTCATTTGAACTGAAAAATTTACTTTATGCACCATTTATAGTTTTTTTTTTAATTTTTGTTATATTTTCTGTTTGATTGGGCCCAGACGCGCTTGCTATGCGCGCCCCCCAGTCTGGGCCCATATGATTGTTTTAACTGAATTTCATTACTTGTTGCACCCTCATCCATTTAATTCACATTTAATTTCTTTCAAAAACATTAAATCTTTTAAAAATCATAATAAATCATAAAATGCATATTTTCCATTGGTTCTTTTTGCATTATTTTCTTAATTTGGTCAAGAAAATTATCATACAAAAAAATAAATAGTTCATTTTATTTTCTTATTTTTGGCATATTTTCCTTTTAATTAGGTGTAAATAATATTTTGTTTGGTACATGATTTTGTTAATTTTAGTTTGATCAAATGCTTTAATATTTTTTGTCCATTCTTTTTAGGTTGATTAATAGACATTGTTAGCTTGTATATACATTTTAGTTCATATTTTTAGGAATTAATTTTAGGTGATTAGTTTAGGTGACAACAACATGAACAAAATTAGGGTTTAAGTGATAACTTAGGAGAATTGAATCATTTCCCTTAGGACTTAGAGATTGAATATTTTAGATATGGGACTATAGGGACTATGGGTAGTTATTAGATCCCTTAGAAATCACTAGGATTTCCCTACTGCTATTAGTATATTACTGTCTATATTTGATTGATTGGTGTGGTGTGCCCTCTGGGGATTATTGTTCGTCTGTGTGGGTATTGGGATTGTCTGGGGATTGGCAGAGCTGAAGACTTGGGATGATGGAGCCATTGGAGATCCAGAGACTGAAGACCAACTTCCAGAGTTGAAGAGGAGATTCTTGATAGCAGCTGTTGAGGAGACTAGGGTTTAGGAGCCAGGCAGAGCTCTAGATTAGAAAGCTTGTTTCTCAAACATGGAGTGCCTTGTCTGCATCCATCCTTTCTCTATGATTCAAAGTCTCTTTCAAATATCCACCTCCTTCCTTTGGAAGGATCAGTGAATGTATTTGAAAGATAGAACTTTTGAGGGAAAATTGTCTATATAATGTTAACAGTTAATGAACCACCCTTGGTAGGTAATTGACTGTCTAACATTCATTCACTTCATCTTGTTGACCGACGTTCCTCTTGTAGATTGAGACTTGAAGAAAAGCCATTGCAGATGGAAGATTGATGATCAAGACCTTGCTGGAAAGTTGTGGAGATGGAGATTGATGCTTGCTGAAGCTTGAAGACTGATGTGGTGCAGAGCTGCTGTGGCTGTTTATTTTTGCTGTATTTCATTTTTGATGTATTGATTGGTTTTTTGGACTGTATTGTTTGCTGTTTACCCTGTTGGGTTGAAAGTGAAGTCTGGTCACTTTTGCCTATTGTTTTCTAGGTTCGAGGTTGAGTGGGGCTCCCTTGCCTCGCTTGTATTGCTGCATCCATGCATTTTACTGCTTTACTGTATATATCTGCTATTGTTTCTGTTTCCGTCTATTCCCTTAGGATCTCTGTTTCTCTCTGCGCAAGAGAGGAGCATGATAGACATTAGGTCTTAACCCATGCATGATAACACTAGGTCAGTTTGATTCCCTCTTCAACCGTAGGTCAGAGTTCTGTCTCTTCTTTCTCAAAACAAACAGAAAAACACAATAAATATTTCAAACACAATAAAAGACACTTCTTCCGTAAAAGAATGTGAACTCATCAAGACGTCATTTTTCTCCGCTTGGACTGCTAATCAGAAAAAACCTTTTTCAGAAGGAATAAAATCAATCAAAACAGACTTGTGTCGTACGTGGCCCGAACTACGTTTGCTCTGATCTTTCATGTTGTATGAAAGTACATAGGCATAGGATGCGATATCCTAGCGAGCAACCTTCCCCTCCTTTCCCGTAGGTAGGCGAACTACGTTGACTCTGATTTCTCGTTCCAGACGGGAATACGTAGGCATAAAGTGCGATACTTTGCCGAGTCATTTTCTTTTCTTTTAACCCTTAACTTTTAGTTTAGATAGAATAACAATCCATACCCAAAAACAAGCGTGGATCCCATCGAGTACGACGGACGTGAGGGGTGCTAATACCTTCCCCTTGCGTAACCGACTCCCGAATCCAGGTTTTGGTTGCGACGACCATACCTTTCCCGTCTTTGCGGTAGGTTTACTTCGAGCGTTTCCTTTCCCTCCGTTGGGATAAATAACGCACGGTGGCGACTCTTCTGTTCAGTCGGCGCCGATTTTCGCAGTAGCGACAGCTGGCGACTCTGCTGGGGACCCAACGTCCCCTGGCTGCTAAGGACTGCGATAGTTCTTATGCATTTGGGATCCAACGTCCCTTAAGAGAGTCAATCCTAACGCTTGTTTTCCCGTCGAGGATTTTGTATGGATTTATATTTCTGACCTTTATTTTCAGCATTATATATATTGATTATTATTGCTGTATTGGGGTGTGATGGGTGGTTCTATGATTGAGAGATAAGCCAGACCTGGGCTTGAGTGCACCTAGAATTAGAGTAGAAAGTAGTGGACGCGTGCCGACTTTGCTTGCATTAGTGTCTCATGAAATCTACACTCGGACGAGGTTCTTCTGATTGGCTTCTTTTTCTACCCTTTGGGTCGAATGGGTTGTTGGTGAGCTGAATTGTCGACTCCGGGAACCGATCATTTGGAAGTTGGCTAAGTGAGGCCTCTTCAGGATTTGATGATGCCACTCCTTCTGGGAATCGTATCATCAACCCTGAAAGTCTGTGACGCCGACGACCGCATAGGATGCCATACCTTTGTCAGTTACCAGGACATCCACCTGTGAGAGGGTTTGGGGTTATGCAGGTAACTAGACCTTCAGATACCAGTTGTTTCTTGATCTGAGATCCTGGGTATTTATGGAGAGTTCTGAGGTCTGTCAGAGACCAGTTGGAGAGTTCTGAGGTCTGTCAGAGACCAGTTGGATAGTTCTGAGGTCTGTCAGAGACCGGTTAGAGATGTGATTTGAGGTCTACCAGAGACCAGTTGGAGTTTTGGTTTGAGGTCTGTCAGAGACCGTTGTTGGAGCTTTGTTTTAGGTCTATCTGAGACCGGGGTTTGAGGACTTCTAAAGAGTCTATTTGAGCCCTCTTGATATGGTTCAGGCTATTCAGCTACGACATTTGGTCCCTGTTGCATGTTACTTGCATTGCATTGTTTGCATACTCATTATCATTGCATCCCATTAACGTGTGTCTGTGCTGCAGGTGCATTTGCATATCCTCCGATTCTAGTGCCAGGACTTCTGAGTATTGATTATGGCTGGTTTGAGGAAAACAGTTGCGTATAAGCTGCCTACACCTGATATTACTTCTTTGCTTGGTCTGATATCTCTTGCTGATGAGGAGGTTAGGAGAAGCTTCAGAATGAGTCATGGGAGATTACTGAGATTAGTCTGCAAGCCCACTGCTGATGAGATGAACGGGCTATACACCTTGATGCAGTTCTATGACCCCGCATTGAGATGTTTTACATTTGCTGACTTCATTCTAGGCCCTACCATCGAGGAGTATGTGGAGTTTACTGAGCTACCAGTGCAGAACAAGGTTCCCTTTATTCACTCTGCTGCTGAGCCCAAGTTGGAGGACTTAGCTAAAGCCTTGCATATGAACGCTGCAGAACTATTAGTGACTTCCTGGCTTGGGGTTTCAGGTTTCTCTCTTGATTTCTTGGTTGGCAAAGCCCAGGAGTATGACAAGAGCGGATGTTGGGTGGTTTTCAATGCTATTTTGGCTCTATGCATTTATGGGATTGTGTTGTTTCCTAACCTGCCCAATTTCGTAGACTTGGACGCTTTCCATCTATTTGCTGCCGGCAATCCAGTGCCAACGTTGATCGGAGACTTCTACCACTCCTTGCACTACAAGAATGAAAACAGAAGGGGAAAGGTTGTTTACTGCTGTGCTCCTTTGTTGAATATGTGGTTCAAGAGTCATCTTCCCATGAAGGGATCTTTTGTGGAGAGTGCAACCACCGCTAGCTGGTCAGAGCGCCTGATGAGGCTATCTTCCGAAGACGTTGAGTGGTTTGATCGAGACCTGCTAGGGGCTGAGCTTATATTCAGTTGTTCTGGGTACCCTAATGTGTCGTTGATAGGAAGAAAAGGGTGTATCAATTACAACCCATCCCTGTTGGTCCGTCAGTTCGGATATGCGCTGAAGAACCCGCCAAAGGAGGAAGAAGTACAGGAATCTCTGTACTTCACTGGAGACTTGAAGGGGGAGTTACTAGCCAAGCTGCAGCATGCCTGGACGCGTATTAACCGAAGAGGGAAGTCGTTGTTAGGGAAGAATGACTGTCAGGCTTACGCACCTTACAGAGTCTGGATCCAGGAGAGAGCAAGTCAGTTGCGGATGCCATTTCCAGATGCGCCATCCCTTGTTCCTATTCCAGTAGCAGAGCCAACTACTGTTTCTAGGGAGGCCTACAAGCAAGTTGTGAAAGAAAAAGAAGCCTTGATGAAGATCAACGAAGGGTTATAGCAGGAGCTAGCCCAGATACGCAGCGAGAAAAACAAGGCCGTGCATGCTTTCCAACAGCAGATTGAGCTAATGAACAGATTAGGGGCTGAGTTGACTGAGGAGAGGAAGAAGCGCGAACGTCTGGGGCAAGAGTTCAGAAGCTCCCATGACATGCTGGAATCCAAAAAGGAAGCGCTCGACGCAGCTCACCGAGAGATCTCTTCTTGCAATAAGACTTGGAATGCCACGCTCACCAACAATAAGAAAAGGGAGGATAAGTTGAAGCAGCAAATCTCCGACCTCGAAGAGCAGTTGAAGTCCAGCATCAAGAAGTGTGAAGAAGAAGTGATGACCCGGTATAGTCTCCAGAATGCACTAAACAAGGCCATCAAAGGCAGAGACGAAGCTGTGTCTCAGAAGCGTAAACTAGAGGATCGCTTCGGAGAAGGGGCATGGGAGGAAACTGCTGAAGACGTGCGACGTGTCCTCAAGAGAAGAAACCAACTTGTTGAAGGGCTGCTTAGCCAACCAAGTCATCCGGAGACCAAGAAATTGCTAGAAGAGTACCAGACTTATGGGAGTGTTTGATCATTTCATGTAGTAACTTGTATGCTTTATTTGCATAGTGCTGACCATCACCAGGATTGTTGGTTGAGGTCATGCCTTCTTATTGTACTCTCAGTAGTATTGTATTCCGCGCTTATTGGTTTCTCTGCAATATATGAGGCTTTCTGTGATTCAACTCTGATCTTTGTATCGCTAGCACTGTCATTGCACCGGCACCTTCACACTAGAATCGGGGAATGAATTTCTCTAATGCACAGACACACGTTGCATTGCATTCATAGGAATATTGCATTACAGGTAATCTTTGGATGGTGTCTTATTTCCTGCTCTGTACCAGGTACTTTCCAGGATTGCAGGTCAGCACCCGCACCGCTATTCCACTCGCACCAACTATCGAAGAATCATGGATCAAATGCAGAACGAGATGCAAGATGTGCGCGAGAAGCTAGCTCTCTTTATGCAGACCATGGAAGCTATTGCAAAAGGTCAGGAGAATTTGCAAGCCATGGTGCAGCCTCTGTTGGTCAGAAACGCCGGTCACGGTAACGAGGATCATCAGTCTGTGCGAGTCGATACTGTTCATGGAGATGGCACTCCCACGCCAGTGGCTCCACCTGTAGTCAATATACCTGTTGCTAATGTCAACAATGCTACCGCTGCTGGGAACGGTAACGTCGGAGTTGGGAACGAGACTGCTGTCCATAACGTTGGGCTTGGTGATATCAACGAGACTGCTGTCCATAACCATCTTGCCCAAAGCCTTGAGCATTGAAACCATATTTCCCAGCGTTATCGAATCCCTGATCGTTGCCTCCCATATTATGGTGTGGCCAATCAGGGCTACGGAGGTTTCGGAAATGGAAACGGCGCTGGGTTAATGGCTTTTGGGCCTGCTGGAGGTGTTCAGGGATACGGCAACAGAGGCCGAGGCCCGGTGATGAATCAGATTAGAGCTGGCCGCAATAATGAATATGAGGGGTATGGAGCTGGGAATGGTATGTGGCAAGAGGATCAGCAGGAGGACGCTTTCTCCGGCGGAGGCTTCGAAGGGCCGATGGATAACTCCCAGAAGATCAGAATGCTAGAAGAGCAGATGAGGGGGGTCCTGAACCAAAGTGCTGTGGGCTTCGACATGGCAACAATGGGTCTGGTACCTGTCTTGAGGGTGCCAATCAAATTCAAAGCTCCTACGTTTGATAAGTATAAAGGGGACACATGTCCGAAAGTGCACGTGCGAGCTTATTACAGAAAGATGTCTGCGTACTCAACTGATGAGAGAATGCTAATGCATTTCTTTCAAGATAGTCTATCAGGCCCTTCCCTAGAATGGTACATGGGGTTGGAGCCAACCGATATAAAGACATGGAAGCAATTGGTAGAGGCATTTGTAGCTCACTACAAGTATAACATCGACTTGGCGCCCAATCGGGTCCAATTGACAGGGCTGTCTCAGAAGAAGGGTGAGAGCTTTAAAGAGTACGCGCAAAGGTGGCGCGATATGGCTGCCAGGGTCCATCCTCCTTTAGAAGACAAGGAAATGAATGACATGTTTATCGGAACCTTCACAGGCATGTTTTATGACAAGTTGTTTCACACATCTTTGGCCAGCTTCTCAGACTTGATTCTGATGGGAGAAAAGATTGAAAACAACATTAAGCAAGGAAGGTTTCAGGCTGAGGATTCAACTGCATCTGGCAGTAATAGGAAGGCTTTTGGTGGGCACCGTCAGGGCGAGGCAAGCGCAGTATTTGGGGGCCGAGGCCGAGGCCGAGGCAGAGGTCGGAACCAATATCATCAGCCGCAGCAGGTGGCGAGTGTTACTATTCCATATCAACAACAACCGTTTCAGCAGCAGCCAATGCAACAACAACAGCAACAGCAGCAGCAGCAGCCGCCTCAGCAGGGGGCACAGCAGGCTCAACGAAGATTCCAGGGTGGTAAACCAAGAAGAGTGTTTGAGAAGCCTCCCTCAACGTATGCCGATTTGTTGCAGACATTGTTGGGTTTGAACCTGGTAGAGAAGAGAACTCTGGCACCGATAACGGGAACTCCTCCGTATGGCTATGATGCAAGCAGGCACTGTGAGTTTCATTCTGGGGCTCCGGGCCACGATATAGAGGGTTGCCATGCTTTTAAGCACGTTGTGCAGGATCTTTTGGACAATAAGGCTATCAATTTCGGAACGGCAGGTCCGAATATAGTGCAGAAACCCATGCCTAATCATGGGGCAAACGCCATTCTGACCGAGGAAGGGTTGAATCTGATTATGAGTGTCGATGATTTAAAGACGCCGCTGAGAGAGATAAAAAGCAGATTGTTGCAAGAGGGTGTTTTTCCAGGATGTGACGAGTATTGCTTAGAATGTTGGACCCTGGCTGGGGGATGTGATGATTTGAAGAAAGGCATTCAGGCTTTAATTGGTAACGGCACATTGCAGTTTGACCGAGCAGCAATCGAAGGGCCCTCAGGGGCGGTAGCAGATAATCAGAGTGATGTGGCCACCGTAACGATCCCTCGAAAGACAATCACTATTGCAGCACCGGTCCAGCGACCACCGATCACCATAACTAAGGCCAAACCAATCCCGTACGAGAGCACAAAAGCAGTCCCATGGTCATATGGGTTGGAAGTGTATTGTGACGGAATAAAGATTGATGTTAGTAAGCAGCCAGCCGAGACTGTGGACAACGTTGTTGGTTCAGGAGGTATGACAAGGAGTGGTAGGATCTTCATATCGCCTGAGGTGGAGGCTGAAAGACTGGAAAAGGGGAAAGGAAAAGTGGTTGAAAATGTCCCAGTGCAGGCAAGCGAAAGAGCATCGGCATCGAAAGATGTAGAAGAGTTCATGCGCTTGATTCGAAAAAGTGATTATAAGATTGTGGAGCATCTGCAGTAGACACCGTCCAAAATATCTATACTGTCATTGCTATTGTGTTCTGAAGCTCACAGAAATGCATTGCTGAAAGTCCTGGATACTTCCTTCGTACCCCAAGACGTCTCCGTGAATCAGCTGGAAGGAGTGTTGGCACATGTGAACGTCGGCCACAGCTTGGGCTTTACCGACTTCGATTTGACCCCGAAAGGGAGAGATCATAATATGGCGCTGCACGTATCTGTCGAATGTAGAGGATCAGTGATGTCGCATGTATTGGTCGACACCGGATCGTCTTTAAATGTGATGCCTAAGAAGGCGATGATGAAGCTAGATGTCAGAGGAATCCTGTGCACGCCCAGTGACTTGGTAGTCAGAGCGTTTGATGGCACGCGAAGAACAGTCTTTGGATCGATAACATTGCCTCTACAGGTGGGGCCGGAGGTATTTGCGACCGAATTTTATATCATGGATATACATCCCGCATATAGCTGCCTGCTCGGAAGACCCTGGATTCATGGGGCTAGGGCAGTCACGTCTACCCTGCATCAGAAGTTGAAATATATGGTCGGAGACAGCGTAGTCACCGTATGCGGAGAAGAAGACATCCTGGTCAGCCATCTGTCGTCATTTAAATATGTGGAGGTCGACGGAGAGATCCACGAAACACCCTGCCAGGCATTTGAAGGGGTGCGCATCAAGGACAAAGGTCCCGGGCCGAGCAAAGTGTCGGAGATAGCCGTCTCGTCGTATAAAGAAGCTCAAGCTCTGGTGGAGGCAGGAGAAGCAAAGGGCTGGGGCAAAGTGCTGGATATTCCTGTGAAGATGGATCGGTTCGGGCTGGGGTACCAACCGTCGTCGTCCACACCTGCTGTGGGGGCACCCCGTTTCAGAGGGCCGGTTACCATCTCTGCCAGTGGAGTATGTCACGAAACCATCAATGCCGCTTCGGAGTCTGACGAAGGAGACAGTGACTGTGATATGGATGCCTGGATTCAGCCAAGCACGCCAGGACAGGGACTGTGCAACTGGTCTATTCAGGAGCTTGTTCCCGTGACTCTTAAACAGTAATGCTTTGTTTTATTAATTGTTGAATGATCTGATGTCTTGCCCGGGGCATCGTGATTTGCTTAGGGCTGTGTTGTTATGAACATTGCGTGTTAATAATTAAATAAATGGTGTTTTTTTCATGTGCAAATACTGTAATCTCTGTCTTTCTTGTTTTGTATTTTTCAATAAAATGGCAACGTAGTTATTCGCTTTATACGCATTTTGAAGCACTTAACCATTCCTTTTGCAGGATAACATTTTCAGATGACATCCTTGAACCACCTATGACTCGTCCCGACTTTGAGCACCCGGTATTTCAGGCCGAAGAAGAGGTTGTCGAAGATAGTGACGTTCCTGCAGAACTGTCTTGGTTGGTGAAGCAAGAGGAAAGAGCCATTCTGCCTCACGAAGAGGTCATCGAAATTATCAACTTGGGGTCGGAAGGGGTTGAGAAGAATATTTGCATCGGAGCCGCACTGCAGAGCGATATCAAGCGAAGACTGGTTGAAATGCTCCGAGAGTATAGTGATGTATTCGCTTGGTCGTATGAAGATATGTCAGGGCTCGATACATATATGGTTGTGCACCGTCTGCCACTAAAAGAAGAATGCCCACCGGTCAAACAAAAGCTTCGCAGAATTATACCAGATATGGCAGTGAAGATCAAAGAGGAAGTTCAAAAACAGTGGGACGCTGGTTTCCTGGCTGTGACAAAATATCCCTCATGGGTTGCCAACATCGTACCAGTGCCAAAGAAAGACGGCAAGGTTCGGATGTGCGTGGATTATAGGGACTTGAATAAGGCGAGCCCAAAAGACGATTTTCCACTTCCTCATATCGATGTGCTAGTTGATAATACCGCTCAATACTCCGTATTCTCCTTCATGGATGGATTTTCAGGCTACAATCAGATTAAAATGGCGCCAGAGGATATGGAGAAGACTACTTTCATAACGCCTTGGGGAACATTTTGCTACAAAGTGATGCCCTTCGACTTGAAAAATGCTGGGGCAACATATCAGCGTGCGATGACGACTCTTTTCCATGATATGATGCATAAAGAGATCGAAGTTTATGTTGACGATATGGTTGCCAAATCCCAGACGGAGGAAGAGCATCTGGTGAATCTGCTGAAGTTATTTAAAAGGCTTAGAAAGTTCAGGCTGAGACTGAACCCTAACAAATGCACCTTCGGGGTGAGATCGGGTAAGCTGCTGGGGTTTATCGTAAGCGAAAGAGGAATAGAGGTCGATCCTGCTAAAATAAAAGCGATACAAGAAATGCCGACGCCTAAAACAGAGAAAGAGGTGCGCGGGTTTTTAGGGAGGTTGAACTACATCGCCCGGTTCATATCTCACCTAACTGCTACGTGTGAACCATTATTCAAGCTGTTGAAGAAAGATCAAGCTGTAACATGGAACGAAAATTGTCAAAAGGCGTTCGACAAAATAAAGCAGTATTTGCAGGAGCCTCCTATTTTGATACCCCCAGTGGCAGGTAGACCCTTGATTATGTATTTGACAGTTCTTGAGGGAAGCATGGGTTGTGTTCTCGGTCAACACGACGAGACAGGAAGAAAAAAGCATGCGATTTACTACTTGAGTAAGAAATTTACAGATTGTGAATCTCGATACTCAATGTTGGAGAAAACTTGTTGCGCGCTAGCCTGGGCCGCCAAGCGTTTGAGGCAATACATGCTGAATCATACAACCATGCTCATCTCGAAGATGGATCCTATCAAATATGTATTCGAAAAGCAGGCGTTGTCAGGAAGAATTGCCCGTTGGCAGATGGTCTTGACTGAATATGACATTCAATACGTCTCGCAAAAGGCTATAAAGGGGAGTGTGCTGTCTGAGTATCTGGCGGAGCAGCCTATTGAAGATTACCAATCGATGAGGTTTGATTTTCCTGACGAGGATATCATGTACCTAAAGATGAAAGATTGTGAAGAGTCGTTGCCAGGCGAAGGACCAGAGTTGGGTTCCAAATGGAAGATGATATTTGACGGAGCTGTGAATGCTTACGGTAGCGGAATAGGGGCAATCATCACTACGCCACACGGGTCGCACATCCCGTTTACTGCCCGATTGACCTTTGCCGTTACCAATAATGAAGCCGAATACAAAGCTTGTATAATGGGGCTTGAAGAAGCCATTGATTTGCGAATCAAGAATTTAGACGTATACGGAGACTCAGCTCTGGTGGTGAATCAAATAAAAGGGGAATGGGAGACACGTCAGCCCAATTTGATACATTACATGAATTATGCAAGGAGATTGTTGCCTTTCTTCGACAAGGTTGAATTACATCACGTACCGCGGGCAGAGAATCAAATGGCTGACGCTCTCGCCACGTTGTCTTCCATGTACAAAGTCAACTTCTGGAACGAGGCTCCTAGAATCATTATCTCTCGGCTCGACAGACCAGCTTTCGTATTTGCTATTGATGAAGCATCCGACGACAAACCGTGGTATTTTGATATCCTTAATTTTCTGAAGAATAAAGAGTATCCGGCTGGGGCATCCAGTCAAGATCAGAAGACTCTCAGGAGATTAGCGGGTAATTTCTATTTGAATCCGGATGGCGTCTTATACAGAAGAAACCACGACTTGGTGCTGTTGCGTTGCGTAGATGAAAAGGAGGCAAAGCTGCTCATGGAGGAAATACACGAAGGTACCTTTGGTACGCATGCTGGTGGGCATGCTATGACGAGAAAGCTGTTGCGGGCAGGTTATTTTTGGCTGACTATAGAGACTGATTGTTTCAAGTTTGCGAGGAAGTGCCACAAGTGCCAAGTCTATGCTGATAAGATCCATGTGCCTCCGAGTCCTCTGAATGTGATGTCATCGCCATGGCCATTCTCGATGTGGGGAATCGATATGATTGGAAAGATCGAGCCGACAGCTTCTAACGGGCATCGGTTCATCCTAGTAGCAATCGATTATTTCACCAAGTGGGTGGAAGCGGCGTCCTACGCAAATGTAACGAAGCAAGTGGTGGCCAGATTCATCAAGAGAGATATCATTTGCCGATATGGGATTCCCGAGCGGATAATCACGGACAACGGTTCAAACCTGAACAACAAAATGATGAAGGAGCTCTGTCAGAATTTCAAGATTGAACATCACAACTCCTCCCCTTACCGACCCAAGATGAATGGCGCTGTCGAGGCGGCCAATAAGAATATCAAGAAGATCGTTCAGAAAATGGTGGTGACCTATAAGGATTGGCATGAGATGCTACCTTTCGCTTTGCACGGTTATCGTACGACGGTACGCACATCAACCGGAGCAACCCCGTTCTCGTTAGTATACGGAATGGAAGCAGTATTACCATTGGAAGTGGAGATCCCTTCTCTGAGGGTATTGCGAGACGTTCAGCTGGACGAGGCAGAATGGGTGAAAGACAGGTTGAACTAATTGAGTTTGATGGATGAGAAGAGGCTAGCTTCTCTAGCATACGGTCGTTTGTACCAGAGCCGAATGAAGAAAGCATATGATAAGAAGATACATCCTCGAAGCTTTCAGACGGGCGACCTTGTGCTAAAAAGGATTCTCCCGCCGCAGGCAGATCACAGGGGCAAGTGGACCCCCAACTAC
The DNA here is from genome assembly GCA_963859935.3 of Lathyrus sativus. NCBI lineage: Eukaryota > Viridiplantae > Streptophyta > Magnoliopsida > Fabales > Fabaceae > Lathyrus > Lathyrus sativus. The sequence continues at coordinate 98,483,995 of OZ012738.1, read as the reverse complement.
GAAGGGCCATACGTCGTCAGGAAAGTCTTTTCAGGAGGGGCGTTATTGTTATCCACTATGGACGGTGAAGACTTCACGTCGCCTGTGAATTCGGACGCAGTTAAAAAATACTTTGCTTAAAATTGACCCGCTGGACAAGAAAAAGAGAGTCCAGGCAAAAATGGGGCATCCTGGCGAACCAAAAACAAAATGAAAGGTTCGGGCAAAAGTTAGGGATAAAATTGAAAAAATGTACACCCGCGAAGTTGAAAACCTACACTGGGCGGCTTCGGCAAAAAAGGGTATCCCGGTGAACTGAAAACCCGTAAAGGGCGGTTCACGCAAAAGTTAGGGATTTGAAAAGCAAATGACTGCGGTCCGAATTTGATATTACAGTGAGCATCAGTGCGGGAGAATATACCTAAAGGGGAGATTATCGAATACAATCTCTTCGGAAGTGTGGATACCGGGAAAGCATTAGAGCCAGACGAGTCATGGGAGGATCAGTTCGTGGTGTTCGTCTGTATCCCGTTGCCGACATGTGTACAAATTTAATTTGGCAAAATATTTATGCTTCTTGTGCATACTTGTATATCTACTTTGCGTAGCTTCCTCTTTTCAGGAGTTACATCCCGTGTACCAAAAAAATTCCGCCCATTCAGAGGCCCAATCAATAAAATATGTTATTCAGTACTTGATGCTGGTTCTTTACTGTTTTGTGCATAATAAAACGCCTAAGTTTACTGAAACTAGCAGGTGTATAACATCACTGGCCCTTGCCAACGATTGCTAAAGCTTTGAGTTAACTGAAAATAACGTCACTAACCTGAATCGATTTGGTTGTATAGGCTTGTCTTGTCTTGTTTGTGTTGTTGCAGGTTTCATAGCCGTACGAGGAAGACGATCAAAAGATTGCAGTAACAAAAGACTTGATCCCTACGCAGGTCATGCATGTGCTTCCTGAAGAAGGATCGAATTCCCCAGCTGGTCGTAGCTTATCCAGAGAGCATGCTCCAGCAAAGTCATTTATCCTCAGCAGAGTTTGGCGATTCCTAGATCGAAGGCTGTATTCAGACAGTGCATCTCAAGCAGAATGGTTTAGCCGCAGAAGATTAGTGTTTGTGAGCTGTATTCAGACAGTTTACCTTTCCCTGCAGGGTCATTTACTCTCTCCCAGCGGAGTCAGTTGATTTTCCCTAAGAGAACCGTTCGTCCCTAGCGGAGTTCTCTTTCCAGCAAGTATTTTCATTCCTCCCAGTGGAACTCGAAGATTAAGGCTCTCCCCGGCAGAGTCGGTGTGGCGCATTGGCATTTATTTTGTCAAAATACCGTGTGATATCCGTTCACTTTCCAGCAGAAGTCCAATCATACCAGGCGCCTCTGCCATTCTCCAGCAGAGATATATTCCCCAGCAGGGTGTTCCTTCAATAAGGTGATTGGTATTAAGTTCCCAACTTCCCAGCTGAGTCGACTTCACTCTTCCAGCATTTATTTTGCTGGAATAATTCTGTAGCATCTGGCTATCCCCAACGAAGTTGGCATTGTTTTCAGCATTTATTTTGCTGAAGCAGTTTCTGTACCCAGCAGTTCGAGTCTGTATTGGCATCGGCATATAGTGTCATACTTGCACCCACTAAATGAAAAAAGCGTAGCATTTCCATGTCAAATGGAACATGGCATCATTGACAAACGCATGCATTGTGAAACATAAACCAGGTTGGCTAACCTTTTGCTTCAAGTATTATTTCTCTTGTAGGTAGAGAGAGCCCTCGCTCAGGTGAATCAATAAACATTCAAAGTCTCGGCATGAGACATTCAACGAAGTGTCAGCCTTGGCACTACTCCCCACAGAGCCAGCAGGATAAGTTTCTCTTTGTCCCCAAGCAGAGTTACTTATTTCCCCGCCAGGGTTTCCTGTTGAAGTTTCTCTAGTCCGACCAGCGGATTGTTTCCTTCAAAGTTGTTGTTACGTCAGCATTAAAAGGTTTCATGAACCAGAATTTCAGAGGCTACCGCCGGTTATCAGAACAGGCGTCCGAAAGTTTGGTTTACAAATATCCCCAGTAGAGTCAGCCTCAAAGCTGCTGTAACGTTAGTGATAAAAAGTTTGCGGACCAATGGAAGGATGAGTCCTAACGTGGACGGGTTTATTGACAGGTTTTTTTGTGCTAAGAGAAGTGGGAGTCCTGACGTGGACATTTCCTCAAGTTGACGATGTGTGTTAGTCCTAACGTGGACAGATTCGAGTTCTCGGTATTGACTGAGTGTGGAGTCCTGATGTGGACAAAAGTTGGTTACTCTTCGTGTTGGTGTCCTGACGTGGACAATTTATTTCCAGCAAGTGTCTTTCTTCTTAATGGTGAACTGTGTGTCCTGACGTGGGCAAAGTTATAGTTTTTCGCGATAACAAGATACGAGAGTCCTGACGTGGACAGGTTCTATTACTTCAGTAGGTTGAGATAGGAGTCCTGACGTGGACAAGTCTCACTTCCCTAATGGGTCGAAGGTGCACGAGTCCTAACGTGGACAAGGTTTTATTTCCTCAGTAAGTCAAGAGGCGAGTCCTGACGTGGACAAATCAAGACGAAACGTGAGTCCTGACGTGGACAGGTCTATTCCTTACGTGGAAAGAGAAGTTGTTTCCTTACGTGGAAAAGTTTAGTCCTGACGTGGACAGATCAAAGTTTGATTCCTAACGCGGAAAGATTGAGTCCTTACGTGGACATATCAAGTGGGGGTCCTTACGTGGACGGAGTTGGTTTCCTTACGTGGAAAGATAGTATTCCTTACGTGGAAAGAGGCTTGTATTCCTGACGTGGAAAGATAGAGTGTATTCCTGACGTGGAAGGGGTTTAGTCCTGACGTGGACAGATTCAAAAGAAGACGTATTCCTTACGTGGAAGAGTTTGACGAAGAAGAAGTTCATTCCTAACGTGGAAAGGTGAGTCCTAACGTGGACAGTGTTATTCCTAACGTGGAACGGTTATTCCTTACGTGGAAAGGTGAGTCATAACGTGGACATGTATTCCTAATGTGGAAAGGTGAGTCCTAACGTGGACGGTGTTATTCCTAACGTGGAACGGTTATTCCTTACGTGGAAAGGTGAGTCCTAACGTGGACATGTATTCCTAATGTGGAAGGGTGAGTCCTAACGTGGACGAAGTATTCATAACCCAGAGAGTTTAGTCCTGACGTGGACAGATCCAGACGAAGTGTTATTCCTTACGTGGACGGTGTTATTCCTAACGTGGAAGAGTTCAGTCCTAACGTGGACGATTTATTTCTGATGAGAGGCAGACGAGCCATCCCCAGTGAAGCTGTCGAGATTTTTCCTAACGTGGACAAGTTTGGTTGAGATTTCTTTGTGTTGACGACACAGGCGTCCTAACGTGGACAAGCAAAGTTTTGTTCCTGCAATGATAAATGTCTTTTTTAGGCTGACGAAAATAACCCTCAGCAACGTCGCTAATGGATCAGTTGGTTGCCGTAACAGTTAAATTCGGTCAATGAATGTCGTTCCCCAAGCAGTGGTGTAGTTCATTTCTGCGGTTGGCAAATTTCTGGGTTCTTAGTATTCAACCGTCTCGTACCGCGAATGTCTGAAGGCTCCGGGCTCTTCACCCAATCGGGTCCAAGTCGCTTGGATAGGGGCAGCTGTTGCACCCTAAAATTTTCTCAACCTTATTCACTTGGTTTATGTTTCAATATCATTAGCATTTGCGTATAGATTCATGTACATAGTCTACTCATATGCATAGCATAAGCATAGCAAGTCATCCAACAGGGACCAATCATTATTCTCATCTCTATGAGCCTATCAAGAGGTTATTATTCTAATTCAATCCCATTCAAGTCATCAGAAAGAATTTGGAAGCTATCAAGTCAATGGATCAAGCAGTTCATCTATCTCCTAACTGAGGGTATTTGAGGATCAACAAAGAAATTGTGAGTTGTGGGCTGAGCATGGAGAGTATTTGGACATCATGGGAGACTTAGAAAGTCATTTGAAGAAGAATACAAGTCCTTGATATGATCACAAGTATTGCAGTTGAAGACAGTCAACTAGGGTTTCATCTGGGGTCAACTCTAGGTCAACTCTAGGTCAATTGACTGATTGAAAGGCATTAAGGGCTATGGGAGAGATGTGCGGTTCATCATTTGGCATGTAAAGAAGGATATGGTGATATGCCAAGAATAATGCAAGAGAAATCAAGGAGAAGAGGAGTTTCTAAATTAGGGTTTCTGTGTAAAATCCCCTAGTTTAGGTTAAATTTCCAAGCAAGATAAGTCAAAATGCAAGCTTCAAATGGATCCTTGGCCAACATTAAACTTTTAGAGGATCTCAAGACCTTTAATTTGAGTGGTAGAAGACATCAAGGAGGTTTATAGAACTCAAGTTATGGTCCTTGCAAGTTACAGGTCATCTAAGGTATCTGAAATTTTGTCTGTGAAAGTGACTTGACTTCCAAGCAATGTTTACCCCTCAAGGAGATTTCAAATGAATTTATGGTCAACATAAGAATTGTTCCTCATTGTCTTAGCTTTCTATAATGGTATAGTATGCCTTCATATGATTTGTGGAACTCTACTTATGGTCTTGGCAAGCAAAGGGTATTTTGGTCATTTGAGAATTACAGGTCATTTCAACCTATGCCCAAAACTCATACAAGGAAGCTTCAAATGGAAAACTTCACAACATAAAACTTGTTCCAAATGACATTTTGAGTCTAGAAAAGTGACCATGAGAGATTGGAAAGATTCATAGCACAAGGTTTCAAAATTGTTAGATTTAATGAATAAAAATGACCTAAAAAAATGAGATTTTTCATATTTTGGCCAAATGAGGTGAAATTATAGGCCATTTTGAATGGAAAGATCATTTTGAGAACATTGGCTAAAGTAGAATTTTGAGCTTGGTTCACATTTTGGGAGTTATTCAAGGTTACTTGTAATGAAAGTTACATCATCCAAAATGTAAGGAAAAGTGCAAGGGAAGTTTCTCCAAGTTTCTAGGAGGTTCTAATGACATGTATATATTGAATGGAGAGGGTTCATGCCATGGTTGGTGATCACATTTGCTCAAAAACACAAGTTTCACACACTTTCTCTCATTTGCAAAATCAATCCAAATTCTCTCAAACTTTCACCAATCTTCACCATTCTTGATCTGGTATTCATCATCATCATCCATAGATCACAATTCACACAAGAATTTGGCTGAATTGAGCCAGGATCGTGCTGTTCAAGTTAACCATCCAAGAATCAAGAATTTCTCAATCACAAGATCCAAGAGGTTTGAGTCAAATTCATTGCATACAGAAGTCAAGAACAAGTTCCCTGGTCCATTTCCAATCATTACAAGCATCTGATTAGAGCATTCCATAGCTGTTTTCTTCACTTTACACCAGGTATGTTTCTACTTCGAATTGCATGTTTAGGTTAGGATTACAAGGTTTTGTTAGCATAGGATTGTTAAGATAGGATAGATGACTGAGTTTGGAGAGTTTTCATGGTGTTTGATTATGGCGTACCAAAACTGTTTGGATGGATAACTCTTGGATTAGAGCATGAAAATATCAGATTATTAGCTTGTGATGATCAGCATGGAATATAGATTAGTTTAGGGCAAGAATTGGAGAGAGTTGAAAGGTTTGATCACAGGTGAAAATGGTGGATTCCAACTGTTATACCTATCAGGTTTGTTTCTTGAGTGAATTTTAGAAGGAGATGATGGCATGGTCGTGTAGAGGGAAGAAATTAGAGCATCTTTGCTCTTTACATCGCGAGCTTTCATGGAGAATTGAGGGCGTAAGGGAAGGTGGAAGATCTGGTCTGCAAGCTTGTGCATGGAGCTTCCATGGCAGAAACCCTAACCATTTGGAGAAGACGCATGATATCCGTTGGATGAGGTCTTTCTCATTGACTCAGACCTTAATCGTATGGTTCACGTTTAAAGATGAAAACGGAGGGAGATTCAAAGGCCTCAACGCACCGTTTCATTAATACTTTCTGACTGGGCTTTAAAATCCTTGCTAACGCCACCCTCTCAAATCAGGCCCAACTCATTTGAACTGAAAAATTTACTTTATGCACCGTTTATAGTTTTTTTTTTAATTTTTGTGATATTTTCTGTTTGATTAGGCCCAGACGCGCTTGCTATACGCGCCCCCCAGTCTGGGCCCATCTGGTTGTTTTAACTGAATTTCATTACTTGTTGCACCCTCATCCATTTAATTCACATTTAATTTCTTTCAAAAACATTAAATCTTTTAAAAATCATAATAAATCATAAAATGCATATTTTCCATTGGTTCTTTTTGCATTATTTTCTTAATTTGGTCAAGAAAATTATCATACAAAAAAATAAATAGTTCATTTTATTTTCTTATTTTTGGCATATTTTCCTTTTAATTAGGTGTAAATAATATTTTGTTTGGTACATGATTTTGTTAATTTTAGTTTGATCAAATGCTTTAATATTCTTTGTCCATTCTTTTTAGGTTGATTAATAGACATTGTTAGCTTGTATATACATTTTAGTTCATATTTTTAGGAATTAATTTTAGGTGATTAGTTTAGGTGAGAACAACATGAACAAAATTAGGGTTTAAGTGATAACTTAGGAGAATTGAATCATTTCCCTTAGGACTTAGAGATTGAATATTTTAGATATGGGACTATAGGGACTATGGGTAGTTATTAGATCCCTTAGAAATCACTAGGATTCCCCTACTGCTATTAATATATTACTGTCTATATTTGATTGATTGGTGTGGTGTGCCCTCTGGGGATTATTGTTCGTCTGTGTGGGTATTGGGATTGTCTGGGGATTGGGAGAGCTGAAGACTTGGGATGATGGAGCCATTGGAGATCCAGAGACTGAAGACCAACTTCCAGAGTTGAAGAGGAGATTCTTGCTAGCAGCTGTTGAGGAGACTAGGGTTTAGGAGCCAGGCAGAGCTCTAGATTAGAAAGCTTGTTTCTCAAACATGGAGTGCCTTGTCTGCATCCATCCTTTCTCTATGATTCAAATTCTCTTTCAAATATCCACCTCCTTCCTTTGGAAGGATCAGTGAATGTATTTGAAAGATAGAACTTTTGAGGGAAAATTGTCTATATAATGTTAACAATTAATGAACCACCCTTGGTAGGTAATTGACTGTCTAACATTCATTCACTTCATCTTGTTGAACGAAGTTCCTCTTGTAGATTGAGACTTGAAGAAAAGCCATTGCAGATGGAAGATTGATGATCAAGACTTTGCTGGAAAGCTGTGGAGATGGAGATTGATGCTTGCTGAAGCTTGAAGACTGATGTGGTGCAGAGCTGCTGTGGCTGTTTATTTTTGTTGTATTTCATTTTTGATGTATTGATTGGTTTTCTAGACTGTATTGTTTGTTGTTTACCCTGTTGGGTTGAAAGTGAAGTCTGGTCACTTTTGCCTATTGTTTTCTAGGTTCGAGGTTGAGTGGGGCTCCCTTGCCTCGCTTGTATTGCTGCGTCCATGCATTTTACTGCTTTACTGTATATATCTGCTATTGTTTCTGTTTCCGTCTATTCCCTTAGGATCTCTGTTTCTCTCTGCGCAAGAGAGGAGCATGATAGACATTAGGTCTTAACCCATGCATGATAACACTAGGTCAGTTTGATTCCCTCTTCAACCGTAGGTCAGAGTTCTGTCTCTTCTTTCTCAAAACAAACAGAAAAACACAATAAATATTTCAAACACAGTAAAAGACACTTCTTTCGTAAAAGAATGTGAACTCATCAAGACGTCATTTTTGTCCGCTTGGACTGCTAATCAGAAAAAACCTTTTTCAGAAGGAATAAAATCAATCAAAACAGACTTGTGTCGTACGTGGCCCGAACTACGTTTGCTCTGATCTTTCATGCTGTATGAAAGTACGTAGGCATAGGATGCGATATCCTAGCGAGCAACCTTCCCCTCCTTTCCCGTAGGTAGGCGAACTACGTTGACTCTGATTTCTCGTTCCAGACGGGAATACGTAGGCATAAAGTGCGATACTTTGCCGAGTCATTTTCTTTTCTTTTAACCCTTAACTTTTAGTTTAGATAGAATAACAATCCATACCCAAAAACAAGCGTGGATCCCGTCGAGTACGACGGACGTGAGGGGTGCTAATACCTTCCCCTTGCGTAACCGACTCCCGAATCCAGGTTTTGGTTGCGACGACCATACCTTTCCCGTCTTTGCGGTAGGTTTACTTCGAGCGTTTCCTTTCCCTCCGTTGGGATAAATAACGCACGGTGGCGACTCTTCTGTTCAGCCGGCGCCGATTTTCGCAGTAGCGACATTATGTATGGATTGTTTGGACTTTTGGATGTTTTTCTCCATTTTCTATTTAGGGCAGAAATGAGTTTAATCGGTAGAAACCGATGTTTTAACGGTTAGAATCTGGAATGAATGATGTAGTTTAGTCGAGGAATGTTAGGCTAAGGCTATGGGAACTTGTTGGAATTGAATCGGTTGATTTTGTGATGATTTGATGATTTTGAATAGTTGGGGTTTTGAACATCGCAGACTTTCGCTAGCACCTTCGCTAGGCGAGTAGGTCGCGAGTGTTCGCTGTAGCGAGCTAGTAGCGAATGGTCCCAGACTTGGACAGAATGTGATTGACCCTCTTCGCTGGTAGATAGCAAGGTAGCGAGGGGTTCGCTGTAGTGAAGCCCCAGCGAGTAGGTAGTGAAGCCTTGCAGTAGCTTCTGTTTGCCTTCGCGAGCTTGTTCGCTAGGCGAACAGGTAGCGAGTGTTTGCTAGGAACTCGCTAGGCGAGCAACCCAGCGAGCTTGACAACATTTTTATTTCTTTGTGATTCCATCCAACGTTGATTGTTTGGTTCGATTTCGTTCAATCTTGATCTGAAATGAGTAATTGTGTGCTGTTATATACATGTTGTGGGTAGCCGTATGGCGTGAATCCTAGGTTGTGTGATATTGTGAATGTGGCCTTTTGGCATATATAATGTATGAGAACATATTGTGAATATGTGTGCATTGCTTGAATAATATGGTGATGGTATTGAATTGTGAATGCATATTGATTGTATGCAATATTGTGAATAATGCATGAGAACATATTGCAAATATGTGTGCATTGCTTGATAAATGTGATGATGTTGAAAGTATGAATACTTTGATATGATGTGTGAGTGTGCAATCATGTTATAATTCTTATGTGATGAGTTATTTGAGAATGCATGAGATTAAGATGCGAGAACGGTCTTAAGTGCATTTGGTTGTTGATTGCATACGCATCATTTGGTCAAGGGGCAATGCTTGCTAGTTTCGTGGAGACTAGTGACTTGTCCCAAACCTAGAAGAGTGGGTTTGAAAGCTTAGAGGACGGGCTTTTGTTGTTATCGGACTAGAGGACGGACCCAGTTTAAATGTAAAAACCGAAAAATGATAACAAGTGTTGGTACCACATGGCATGAGTTGCATTGAGTTGCATTGAGTCACATGGCATAGAGATAAATGTTGTGTGAATGTATGCATATTCGTATGTTAGGTGGATTGATGAGAATTATGGACGTGTGCATGATAGATATGCTTGGTGATCATTCCATATTTGTTTATATATACATATGTTGTGATGTATATGATGATGATAATGAATTGTGGTGAGAAATACGGGATATGTGTATTTTATGCTTATATACATATATATAATAATATGCATTGATTATTATGATAATATTTCTCACCCTTCTGCTGTTTTATAATGCTCTATGAGGCATTGTGGATTAGGTTTATTGGAGGTCTTTTGTGAAGTATAGCTTCATTCTTTTGGTCGGTTAGCTCTGATATGTAGCACCGGGTAGTTAGGATTGTATAACATTCTTTTGTGATACATTTGTATATGTATCTGTTGACAAATGTTTATGTAAACATGAATGATGTGGTGAATCAAACTGGATGATATGTATTTATATGATTACATGTTTAAAATGATTCAATGTTTAGATTTTCTGCTTTTAATTCTAAATATTGAGATGTGGATGTAAGGACTAAGTTCCTCTGTTGAAGCTACCCCACTATTGCATGTGTTTTATAGAGAAAGTTTTGTATGTTTTCAATTTTGTGTGTGATGTTACATACCTCTTTTATACCATGTTTTAATTATACTCTGATGAAATTTTAACATGTGCTTAAATGAATTATTGTTTATTTGGGGGTATAGAAGGGGTGTTACATTAGTGGTATCAGAGCAGGTCGGCCAGTTGGCCAAGTTTTTAATGTATTATTTCCCTTTATATATCTGATTCTGTGTGTGACACTATCGATATTGTTGGTTCTTATGAGTTCTGTTGTTGGGATTCAGAACGATGGTCGCCGGTAGGAATGATGAAGCGATTGCTGAGGCTTTAACGAGGTTGGCTGGAGCGATTGGGCAGAATCCTCAAGCCAATGTGAATGCTGGAAACAACGTTGATGTTGAGTTTCGTGCTTTGGGAAGGTTCCAAAGGAACAATCCGCCAATATTTAAGGGAACCCATGAACCTGACAAAGCACAAGTATGGCTGAAAGCGATTGAGAAGATCTTTCGAGTTATGAATTGTTCGGATGCGCAGAGGGTACAGTTTGGCACTCATATGCTTGAAGAGGAAGCTGAAGACTGATGGGGTAATACTCGCCAAAGGTTTGAAGAGGATGAGATTGTGGTTACTTGGGATGTTTTTAGAGATACATTTCTGGAGAAGTATTTTCCAGAAGATGTGTGTGGTAAGAAGGAAATTGAATTCCTTGAGCTGAAGCAGGGTAATTCAACTGTGGCCGAGTATGCCGCAAGATTTGAGGAATTGGTTAAGTTTTGTCCTCATTATAACACTACTAATGCTGAGAGATCCAAGTGGCTTAAGTTTGTGAATGGTTTGAGACCTGAAATCAAGTCAGCCGTTGGTTATCAGGAAAGGCGATTTTCTGAATTGGTGAACAAGAGTAGAATTTATGATGAAGATAGTAGGGCTCAGTCTAGTCACTACAAGAGTTTAAATGATAAGAAGGGAAAAGGCCAATTTAGAGGAAAACCGTATGTGACTCCTGCGGATAAGGGAAACAGAAAGCTGGTTACGGCAAGAAGTCGAGTGGGGGAGGAGCTTCCACCTCGGTAAGATGTTATAATTATGGTGAAGCGGGACATCATGCTTCTGAGTGCAAGAGTGTAGGGATGAAGTGTTTCAAGTGTGGGAAGCCAGGCTACAAAGCTCTTGAGTGCAGAAGCAGTGCGAATGTGACTTGCTACAACTGTGGTGATCAAGGGCACATTAGTATCAAGTGTGACAAGCCAAAAAGACTCAAGGGAATGGAAAAGTGTTTGCTCTATCAGGATCAGAGACTGCTAGTGAAGATCGATTGATCCGAGGTACGTGTTTCATTAATGATATACCTTTGATCGCTATAATTGATACTGGAGCTACACATTCTTTTATTTCTTTGGATTGTGTTAAGAGGTTAAATCTTGAGTTGTCTGTTATGAGTGGTGGTATGGTTATTGATACTCTTGCTATGGGTTCAGTAACTACCCCGTATGTGTGTTTGAATTGTCCGTTGAGTATATTTAGTAAAGACTTTGGAGTTGATTTAGTGTGTCTTCAATTAGATCAACTTGATGTAATTCTTGGGATGAATTGGTTGGAATTCAATCGTGTCTATATTAACTGTTTTGACAAAACGGTTATTTTTCCTGAACCTGATGATGGAAGAGACTTGTTTATGACTGCTAAGCAAGTGAAGGAATTAATGCAAGATGGTGCGAAGGTATTTTTGTTGATGGCAACTTTGAGCATTGGTGAAAGTGGAACAATTGATGCTTTACCAATTGTCCGTGACTTTCCGGAAGTTTTTCTTGATGAGATAAAAGATTTACCACCGAAACAAGAAATGGAGTTTATGATCGACTTAATTCCTGGAACTAGTCCGATACCGATGGCTCCATATCGTATGTCCACATCGGAATTGAAAGAGTTGAAGAGTCAACTTGGAGACCTACTTGAGAAGAGGTTTATTCGTCCGAGTGTGTCACCGTGGGGTGCACTAGTGTTGTTGGTTAAGAAGAAAGAAGGTTCTATGAGACTCTGTGTGGACTAAAAACAATTGAATAAGGTGACTATCAAGAATAAGTATCCACTTCCGAGGATTGATGATTTTATGGATCATTTGGTTGGTGCGAGTGCGTTCAGTAAGATAGATTTGAGATCTGGGTATCATCAGATTCGTGTGAAGGCTAAGGATATTCAGAAGACTACTTTTAGAATGAGGTATGGACATTATGAGTATTCTGTGATGCCATTTGGTATGACTAATGCACCAGGTGTATTTATGGAGTACATGAATAGGATTTTCCATCCTTATTTGGACAAGTTTGTGGTTGTGTTCATCGATGATATTTTGATTTATTCGAAGAGTGAAGAAGAACATGCCGAGCATTTGAGGATTGTGTTATCTGTATTGAAAGAGAAACAGTTATATGCTAAACTTTCTAAGTGTGAATTTTGGTTGAAGGAAATGAGTTTCCTTGGTCATGTGATTTCGAGTAGAGGTATTACAGTTGATCCGTCTAAGGTTGAAGCGGTATCGCAATGCGAGACTCCGAAATCAGTTTTTGAGATTAGAAGTTTTCTTGGTTTGGCCGGTTATTATCGGAAATTCATTGAAGGATTTGCCAAGTTATCATTGCCGTTGACGCAGTTGACTAGGAAAAGTCAAGATTTTGTTTGGAATGCAAAGTGTGAAGGAAGTTTTCAAGAGCTTAAGAGAAGATTGACGACAGCTCCTGTTTTGATTTTGCCAAATCCGGCAGAACCGTTTGTTGTGTATTGTGATGCTTCTTTGATGGGTTTGGGAGGTGTGTTGATGCAAGATAAACAAGTTGTGGCTTATGCTTCGAGGCAACTCAAATTGCATGAGAAGAATTATCCGACACATGATCTAGAGTTGGCCGCCGTTGTATTTGTGCTGAAGCTTTGGAGGCATTATTTGTTTGGTTCGATATTTGAGATATTTAGTGATCATAAGAGTTTGAAGTATCTCTTTGATCAGAAAGAATTGAATGCAAGGCAGAGGAGATGGTTAGAAATTCTGAAGGGTTATGGTTTTGGTTTGAATTACCATTCGGGTAAAGCGAATGTGGTAGCTGATGTATTGAGTAGGAAATCGTTGCATATGTCGATGATGATGGTAAAAGAGTTGGAATTGATTGAACAATTCCGTGATTTGAGTTTGGTGTGTGATAAGACTTCTTACGGAGTTAAGCTTGGTATGTTAAAACTTACTAGTGGTATTCTTGACGAGATTCGAGAAGGACAGAAATCCGATTTGAGTTTAGTTGATCGGTTGACTTTGATCAATCAAGGTCAAGGTGATGATTTTCGGATTGATGAAAATGGTATCATGAGGTGTCGTGATAGAGTTTGTGTTCCTGATGTTATTGAGCTGAAGAAGAGTATTCTTGAAAAAGGACATCATAGTGGATTGAGTATTCATACGGGTGCTACTAAGATGTATCAAGATTTGAGGAAAGTATTTTGGTGGCCTCGTATGAAGAAGGATATTGCCGAGTTTGTGTATTCTTGTTTGACTTGTCAGAAGTCAAAGATTGAACATCAGAAACCGCCGGGTTTGATGCAACCGTTGTTTATTCCTGAGTGGAAATGGGATAGCATTTCTATGGATTTTGTGTCTGGTTTACCGAGGACGCCGAGTAATTTCGAAGCTAATTGGGTTATTGTGGATAGATTGACCAAATCTGCTCACTTTATTCCTATGCGAATGGATTACCCGTTAGAGAGATTGGAAAAGTTGTATATTGAAAAGATTGTCAGTTTGCATGGTATTCCGACTAGCATTGTGTCAAATAGAGATCCGAGGTTTACTTCGAGATTTTGGGAGAGTTTGCAAAGTGCTTTGGGTACAAAGTTGCGTTTGAGTTCATCTTATCATCTGCAGACCGATGGTCAGACTGAAAGAACGATTCAATCACTTGAGGATATTTTGAGAGCTTGTGTATTGGAGAAGGGAGGAGCTTGGAATAGCTACTTACCTTTGATTGAATTTACTTACAACAACAATTTTCATTCGAGTATTGGTATGGCACCGTTTGAAGCATTGTACGGTAGACGGTGTAGGACGCCATTGTGTTGGTATGAGTCGGGAGAGAGTTCTATGGTTGGACCCGAGATAGTCCAGGAGACTACCGATAAGATTAAGATGATTCAAGAGAAGATGAAGATTTCTCAGTCGTCAAAAGAGTTATCATGACAAGAGGAGGAAAACACTTGAATTTCAGGAGGGAGATCATGTGTTTCTTCAGGTTACTCCTATGACTGGTGTTGGTAGGGCATTGAAGTCGCGTAAGTTGATGCCACATTTCATTAGTCCTTATCAGATTTTGCAGAGGATATGAGAGGCAGCCTATCGAGTTGCTTTACCGCCGTCGCTTGCTAATCTCCATGACGTGTTCCATGTATATCAATTGAGGAAATACATTACGGATCCGTCTCATGTAGTCCAAGTAGATGATGTGCAGGTGAGAGATAACCTGACTTTGGAGACATCACCTATGCGGTTAGAAGATCGGGAGTTAAAGCAACTTTGAGGCAAAGAGATTGCTTTGGTGAAGGTCGCCTGGGGAGGACCGGCTGGTGGAAATGTGACTTGGAAACTTGAGAGTCAGATGAGGGAATCCTATCTAGAGTTGTTTGAATCAGGTAACATTTTCGAGGACGAAAATTCCTAAAGTGGGGGAGGGTTGTAACAGCCCAATTTTCAATAATTAATTATTTACATTAAATAATTAATTTATTTGGATAATTTTAATTATTGGAATTATTGGTAGATAATTTGAGTGAAGAAAATATGATGGAAGGAATAGAATAGAAAGACATATAAGGAAAAGTGGAAGGAAAAGGAAACAAGAGAAACATAAGAGAAGAGAAAGAAAGAGGAAGAGGAGAAAAGAGAAGGAAAAGAAGGAAAAGCTTGGAAAGCTCAAGAACAACTTCTAGCTTCGATTTAATCAAGGTAAGGGTGTGAAATATTGTTATCTTGTCAATGTATATGATTATGTATGGATTGTTTGGATTGTTGGATGTTTTTCTCTATTTTCCATTTAGGGCAAAAATGAGTTTAATCGGTAGAAACCGATGTTTTAACGATTAGAATCTGGAATGAATGGTGTAGTTTAGTCGAGGAATGTTAGGCTAAGGCTATGTGAACTTATTGGAATTGAATCGGTTGATTTTGTGATGATTTGATGATTTTGGAAAGTTGGGGTTTTGAACATCGCAGACTTTCGCTAGCACCTTCGCTAGGCAAGCAGGTCGCGAGTGTTCGCTGTAGCGAGCTAGTAGCGAATGGTCCCAGACTTGGACAGAATGTGATTGACCCTCTTCGCTGGTAGCGAGCGAGGTAGCATGGGGTTCGTTGTAGCGAAGCCCTAGCGAGTAAGTAGCGAAGCCTTACAGTAGCTTCTGTTTGCCTTCGCGAGCTTGTTCGCTAGGCGAACAGGTAGCGAGTGTTCACTAGGCGAGCAAGCCAGCGAGCGTGACAACATTTTTATTTTTTTGTGATTCCATCCAATGTTGATTGTTTGGTTCGATTTCGTTCAATCTTGATCTGAAATGAGTAATTGTGTGCTGTTAATACATGTTGTGGGTAGCCGTATGACGTGAATCCTAGATTGTGTAATATTGTGAATGTGGCCTTTTGGAATATATAATGCATGAGAACATATTGTGAATATGTGTGCATTGCTTGAATAATATGGTGATGGTATTGAATTGTGAATGCATATTGATTGTATGCAATATTGTGAATAATGCATGAGAACATATTGTGAATATGTGTGCATTGCTTGATAAATGTGATGATGTTGAAAGTATGAGTACTTTGATATGATGTGTGAGTGTGAAATCATGTTATAATTCTTATGTGATGAATTATTTGAGAACGCATGAGATTAAGATGCGAGAACTGTCTTAAGTGCATTTGGTTGTTGATTGCATACGCATCATTTGGTCAAGAGGCAATGCTTGCTAGTTTCGTGGAGACTAGTGACTTGTCCCAAACCTAGAAGAGTGGGTTTGAAAGCATAGAGGAAGGGCTTTTGTTGTTATCGGTCTAGAGGACGGACCCGGTTTAAATGTAAAAACCGAAAAATGATAACAAGTGTTGGTACCACATGGCATGAGTTGCATTGAGTCACATGGCATAGAGATAAATGTTGTGTGAATGTATGCATATTTGTATGTTATGTGGATTGATGAGAATTATGAATGTGTGCATGATAGATATGCTTGGTGATCATTCCATATTTGTTTATATATACATATGTTGTGATGTATATGATGATGATAATGAATTGTGGTGAGAAATACGGGATATGTGTATTCTATGCTTATATACATATATATATATATATATATATATATATATATATATATATATATATATATATATATATATATATATATATATATATATATATATATATATATATATATATATATATATATATATATATATATATATATATATATATATATATATATATATATATATATATATATATATATATATATATATATATATATATATATATATATATATATATATATATATATATATATATATATATATATATATATAATTATATGCATTGATTATTATGATAATACTTCTCACCCTTCTGCTGTTTTATAATGCTCTATGAGGCATTGCAGATTAGGTTTGCTGGAGGTCTTTTATGAAGTATAGATTCATTCTTTTGGTCGGTTAGCTCTGATATGTAGCACCGGGTAGTCAGGATTGTATAGCATTCTTTTGTGATACATTTGTATATTTATCTGTTGACAAATGTTTATATAAACATGAATGATGTGGTGAATCAAACTGGATGATATGTATTTATATGATTACATGTTTAAAATGATTCAATGTTTAGATTTTCCGCTTTTAATTCTAAATATTGAGATGTGGGTGTAAGGACTAAGTTCCTCTGTTAAAGCTACCCCACTGTTGCATGTCTTTTATAGAGCAAGTTTTATATGTTTTCAATTTTGTGTGTGATGTTACATACCTCTTTTATACCATGTTTTAATTATACTCTGATGAAATTTTAACATGTGCTTAAATAAATTATTGTTTATTTGGGGGTATAGAATGGGGTGTTACAAGGATGACGAAAATGAAATACCCATTGTTGCACCCCAAAATTTGACCAACATTTATTCACCCATCAAGTGTTTGAAGGTTGATACCTTCATCAGAAAGTTCAAGAGATCCTCAGAGGAATTGGTTGAAACCAAGGTTGTGTGTCTTATAACTTGAGAGTTGTGGATGCTCCCCGGATGATTCTGAGACTATGAGAGTGAACTTTATGCTTTGAGAAAGTTTATGAGATGTCTTGAAAGCCATCATGAAGCCCAGAGAGGTCATTGTGCAAGAATTCAGAAGATTCAACCATGAATGGTAGAATTAGGGTTTTGACTGGGTCAACCCTAGGTCAACTGAAGATTTGGAGAAGGCTGAGACCTAATCCAAGGGCCATGAGATCATGGAATGATGTATGGAGATGTTATAAGGATGATTCCTATACCAACTCATCATGATTGAGGAGTTTGAGAAGTTTTAAGTTAGGGTTTCTAAGGATTGTCAGTGAAAAAACCCTAGTTTGATCCCTATCTTCCAGGCAGTTTTAGCTCGAGATGTGATTGTTATCTCATCTTCCCCAAAACATGAATATTGTAGAGATTGTTCTTAGCTTTAATTTGAGTGGTAGAAGTCCTTGATAGGATTTGCAGAGCTCAAGTTATGGTTTTGACAAATCACAGGTCATCTGAGGTGTGTGAATCTGGGTCCTTGAGAGTCACCCAACTTGCAGACAACTTTTTCCCTAGTAGGATGATTCCTATGATCTCTTGGTCAACATGAATGTTTAATATCATCTTCTTAGCTTTCTAGAGAGTACTAGAAGTCCTTGATAGGATTTTTAGAACTCAACTTATGGTTTGTACAAGACAAGGGTATTTTGGTCATTTGGAAATTATAGGTCATTTTAAGCAAAGGCCATATCTCCTATTTCCAAGCCTCAAATGAAAAAACTCAAAACATCAAAGTTGTTCAAAATGGAATTTTAAGCCTATAAAAGTGGTCATGAGTTGTTGGAAAAGCTTGTAGAAAGGATTGACAAGAATGGGTGAAAATGACCTAAAAATGGCTTATAACTTAAATGGATCCAAGTTGGAAATTGGTTTGGGAGATCTACACATCCAAAATAGGTCATCCAATATGTCATTTTGAATCCAAACATCATTTTAAAAACAATGGTTTAAACACATTTTTGATTGGAGGTCTAAAAATGGGGGTTGCTTTGTAATCATGTTACTTGCATAATAAGGAACCTTTGAGAAACTTCACCAAAGGCAAGGAATCAGCTTGTTTTTCACTCATTCCATCTCAATATCTCTTGTAAGGAGATTTTAACACAAAACTAAAGGCTTAATGCATGAGATATGAGATATACAACATGTCATTAAATGAGAAATTCCATGACTTTCTAGCACTTTCTAGAAGCTTCTAGGTGATTCTATTGATTTCTATATATTGAGAGGATCATGATGAGATTAAGGGTTGGTGAATTCATTGGTGAAGAGTGAGGGAGAAAAGGGTATTCAAAGTTTTCTTCAAACACAAGCAAGCCACGAGTTCATCTCTACAAGCTTCATTCATCCAAGATATTGCAAACAGAAATCATTACTCCATTAGAGGAGCATCTTGGAGAAAGAACAAGCTCTAAAACCATCTCTGCACACCTCTACCATTACCACTTGACAGGTTGGTATTCTTCTCCATATCTCATTATCTATGCGCTTTCCATTAGGTTTCTAGGTGTAGAATGTATAAGTTAGGTTAAATGGTTGTTTTCTGAGAGTTAGAGAGCTTCTTGTGAGGTTCCATGGCAGGTCATGGATTCTTTAATTTTCAAGAACAGGCTGGATATAGGGTCTTAATTAGCATATGATAGCATAGATTAACTAGGGTAATATGAGGAACAAGGTAGTACCAGTAGAATCAAGTTTGATCAAGATTGATATCAGAGAAATGTGTTGAAACCCTAGCCTTCATGCGTTCTGTTTGCGAAATCCACGAGGTTTTAGGAGAAGCTATTGGTACCATCGTGTTCAGGGAAGAAAATGGAGCAACTTTGGTCTTTAAGGTTTTGGTTTTCATGGAGAAGTGGAAGAGAACGAGTGAGTTGAATATTCGTGCATGGAACCTGGTTCTTTCATGGAAACCCTAGTCTCATTTGGGACGATGACTCTCCACCGTTGGATCTTTCTATTTCGCTTGACTTGTTCACCTCATCGTGCGGTCCCCATTCAAAATCAGAAATGGAGGGAAAGAATGAAGCTGCAACGCAGCGTTTCATTTAATCCCCAACCATGGGCCTCAGCAAAACCTTGCTATTGACACCCCCACCAGCGGCCCAAACCAATATTGAACTGAAACCTAATGCTATTTGCACCGCTTGCATAATCTTTTTCTTTTAATTTTTCAATTGATTTTTCTGAGCATATTGGGCCTTGCACGCATTACTGTCTGCACCACCCCTTTAAGGCCCACTCTGAATAATAACTAGGCGCCTCTTCTAAGCGCACCCCCTCCCCATTTCCTTTTTATTTTCTATTTTTAATTTCTTTAATTTTTCTAGCATCTTTAATAATTCATAAATAATAAAAAAAATTAATATTTTTCATTTCTTGTTTTTTCTATAGGTTTATAATCTTGTCTAGAAAATTAATAAAAATAAAAATTCCATTTTATTTTTAGTTTAGTATTTTTAGAATATTATTCTTTTAAATAGCTTTTAAATAGGTTTAGTTTGATACTCAATTTTGTAGAATTTATTTTAGGATCTTCCCTTAATCTTTTTGATTCATTCTTTTTAGTATGATTAGATATTGAGCCTTAGTTCCCATAGGATTTAATTCATATTTTTAGGATTAATTTTTAGATGATTTGATTAGGTGAGATTAGAGTGATCAAAATTAGGGTTTAGGTTTAGCATACGTGAAATAAATCATTTTCTTTTAGGAGTTTTGACTTGATTTTTGGGTATGGGACTATAGGGCTATTATGGGTAAGTATGATAGACCCTTGTGAGTAAGTATTAGATTTTTCCCTCTTTCTTTAGTATTTTCAGAGTATTTTCTGAATAGGACTGTCTGTGTGGCACGTTTTGTGTTATTTGTCTATCTGTGGGGTTTATCTCTGGGGAATTGTTGTGGGGCTTGGTTTGCTTTGAAGAGCATGATGAAGGAGAGGATTGTAGATCAGGACCCAGAGGTTGAGAGGTTGGAGCTTGTTCTCTGTTTGTGAGGTTTGAGATCCTGAAGTTTGAGGGAAATTCATGGTACTTTCCTGAGGAAGGCACTATGGATGTCTTTCATTCTTTCTTCTCACGTCTTTCCCAAGTATCCAATGATGTTGGAGCCTTCATGTGAGTTTAGTTTCTCCTGGGGAGGAATGTAAACTGATCACAGTTGTTGAGCCACATAGGATACGATTCCTAAGTGGGAGCCTCCTAGTACTTTCCTGAGGAAGGCACTATGGGTCTGTTCACTTAGTTCCCTTAGTTCATGTAGGATTTCCCAAGTATCCAATGATGTTGGAGCCTTCATGTGAGTTTAGTTTCTCCTGAGGAGGAATGTAAACCGATCACAATCGTTGAGCCACATGGGATATGATTCCTAAGTGGAAGCCCCCTAGTATTTTCCTGAGGAAGGTCCTATGGGTCCGTTCACTTAGTTCCCTTAGTTCATGTAGGATTTCTCAAGTATCCAATGATGTTGGAGCCTTCATGTGAGTTTAGTTTCTCCTGAGGAGGAATGTTAACTGATCACAGTTGTTGAGCCACATAGGATATGATTCCTGAGTATAAGCCTCCTAGTGCTTTCCTGAGGAAGACACTATGAGTCTGCCTACTTAGCTCCCTTTCTTTGGTAAGCTTGTTTTGAAGCTTGAGGACTGGGATTGATTTCTTTGATTAGGGTTTTGCTTTAGGGCTTTGCTTAGATCTGATTAGGGTTTGTTTTGCCTGATAGCATTCTATTTCTTCTGTATGACTGCAGTTTACTATTTATTGCTTGATAGCATGTTGTTTATTTTTCAGTATGGTTACTGTTATTTCATGACTGGCTTGAGGTCGAGACGAGCTTGTGGAGGCTGAAGCCCCACACACATTTTCTCCCTCACTTGCATTGCATGCATTTTACTGTTAAAGCTGATGCTTTTGTCTGTTTTGGTGTATCATTGACATGATCCCTTAGGACTCTCATTTCCTTTGATAAGGATTTGATGATAGACTTTTAGGTTGAAACCTATGCATGACAACTTCTAGAAGTTCCCTGTTCAAACCTCAACCATAGGATGAATCCGTGGCATGATAACAATAGGACTTGATAGTCTCCCTCCTAGTTGGGCATGTTCTCTTCTCATCTCAAAACAGTTTAAGATACAATAATCATGAATGATTTCTTTCGTACGTTACGAGCCTTAAGCTATCCGAGAAAGGATTGTGGGAGAGTTGCTTTTCCATAGTCTGGATGTTTAGTATGGTACCCTTTGGGTGACATGCGACGCATTCACTCTCAGGTCATAGTCTCTAGTGCGATTGAAATCGCAAACACAATAAAAAACACTTCTTTCGTAAAAGACAGGAAATAAACCGTAGTTTCCCGAACTACGTGAGCTCTGATCTCTCATACCTGTTGAGAGTATGTAGGCACAAGATGGCGAAGTCTTGGCGAGCTACCTTCCCCACAATCCTTCGTAGGCCGAACTACGTTGGCTCTGATTTCTCATTCTCTGATGAGAATACGTAGGCATAAAGTGCGACGCTTTGCCGAGTCATTTTTCTTTTCTTTTTCAGCCAGCCTTGATAGGTAGATATAATAAAACCAACCTGTCCAAGTAAACAAACAAGCGTGGATCCCGTCGAGTACGACGGACGTGAGGGGTGCTAATACCTTCCCCTTGCGTAACCGACTCCCGGACCCAGACAATGGTTGCGATGACCTTGTCTTACCCTTTTTCGTCAGGTTTTTCCGATCGTTTCCTTTCCTGCTCTGAGGGATAAATAACGAAAGGTGGCGACTCTTCTGTCATGCCGGAACCTTATTTTCGCGCAAGCGACAGCTGGCGACTCTGCTGGGGACTACATCCTCAGAATCTCTGGTTCTCCGGTTTCCTATGAGAGTCAATCCTAGCGCTTGTATGTTTGCTTGTTGGGTTGCGTTTATTTATCGCATTTTTACTTCTCGCACTTTATTTCCCGCATTTTATTTCCAGTTTGATATGATTATCTGTGCTGCTGTGGGAGAGGGATGTTACTATGAGTGAGAAGCCGGACCTGGGCTTGAGTATGCACCTAGACATAGTTGCAGAGAGTAGTAGACAGACCTGTCTGCGGAGCAGGCATAGTTCCCTACGAAATCTGCGCTCAGACGAGGTTCTCGCAGAGGTGCTCCTTTCCGGTCCTGAGAATCTGAGGGGAGTCCAGACGTGAGGATTGTCGACTCTGGGGACCGATCATTTGGAAGTCAGCTAAGTGAGGCCTCTTCATGACTTGATGATGCCACTCCTTCTGGGAATCGTATCGTCACTCATGAAAGTCTGTGACACTGATGACCGCATAGGATGTCGTACCTTTGTCCGTGGGTTAGGTCCATACCTGTGAGCGGGATTGGGTTTATTGCAGGAAACTTTGACCCCCAGACCACCTGGTTTTCTTGACAGTGAATCAGTTATGTTGGTACCAGGGTTCTCAGTTGCAGATTTGTCTGTTCTTGATAGAGCAGGTTTTGATCCGAGGATTTTGTTATCAGGTGTATGTCTGTTCTTGATAGAGCAGGTTTTGATCAGAGTATCGTCATCAGTGGTTTGTTCTTGATATGGCAGATTTTGAGTGGGGTCTGAAGATCTCATCAGCGGATGTTGTTTGTTCTTGATAGAGCAGATTTTGAGTGGGGTCTGAAGATCTCATCAGCAGATGTTATTTGTTCTTGATAGAGCAGATTTTGAGTGGGGTCTGAAGATCTCATCAGCAAATGTTGTTTGTTCTTGATAGGGCAGATTTTGAGTGGGGTCTGAAGATCTCATCAGCAGCTGTGTGTTTGTTCTTGATAGGGCAGATTTTTGATTTGGGGTCTGAAGACTTCATCAGCAGATGTTTCTTGATCATACATCCGGGGTCCTTATTATCAGACATTTGTTCTCGACAGAGCAAAATTCTGATCTTATGTATAGGGTCCTATCAGAAGGTCGTTCTTAGCAGATCAGATCAGTGGTCTTACACCGGGGTTTTCTTCTCATCAGTGACTGTTGATACCGAATCTCCACAACAGTTACCTGGATATATTATTGCATGCCTGCATCTTGCATTAGTTTGCATGTTCATTTGCATTCCATTAACGTGTGTCTGTGTCGCAGGTACCATTTCCCCGATCCAGGATCTCTCGCCTCCTATTGTATTATTATAGCCTCTCTCAGGAAGACTGTTGCGTACAAGTTCCTGGTCCCTGATGTGTCGAAGTTGACTGTCGCTGATGCTATAGGCTTCCCATGTGTATATGAGATTGATGTTTCCATGATTGGGCTTAGATTTCTTCTTCTTCTTATTGTCAGCACTGGCACCAAGGCGCTAGGGTCGGGGGAAACCTCCCAAGCACACAGACACACGCATGCATCTGCATGAAGCATGTGCATGGTGTACATTTTGTTGCTTTTCCTAACCTTTAATGTTGACAGGTTTTTCAGGTTCACAAGTTCCGAGCTGCCTCCGGTCTCCAGGATTGATCAGAGACTCATTCACCGTTACTCAACTCGAGCTAATCAGACAAGGATCATGGAGCAGGTGCAGTCAGATGTTCAAGAGCTCCGTGAACGGATGGATCGTTTTATGGAACTGATGCAGGTAGTCGCTAATGGTTAGGACCAGCTTCGCACTTTGGTTCAACCTTTGATCTCCAGGGTTGATAGTAACGGCATACTTCATGGCGGGGCTGTGCCTACTCCTCCTCCAGTCGATGCTCCGCAGAATGTTGTTCCTGTTGCCGGGGGCAACGGCAGTGCTAATGGCAATATGATGACCAATATCAGACTCAATGCGACGGGCGTCGGCAATGGTAGTCTGAGAGCTAATGTCAACATAGGGCCGGTCAACGGCAATGCTGGCATCGTAAATCTGTTGGTGCCTCAACCGTGGCTTGAGGATCATCAGGATGACGTGTTTCCTCAAAGAGGTGTGGAAGCAGAGTTGAATGCTGAAGCGCGACTCAGGTTCAAAGCGCTGGAAGACAAAATGAGATACATTGAGAATCAGAATACATTGGGCGTTGATATGTCCAAGCTGGGGTTAATTGCTGATTTCAAGGTACCTCATAAGTTCAAGGTGCCTGTCTTTGAGAAGTATAAGGGTACTACCTGCCCTCGTGTCCACCTTCGATCTTATTATAGAAAGATGTCCGCCTATTCCGACGATGAGAAGTTGCTGATGCACTTCTTCCAAGATAGTCTTTCTGGTCCATCCCTCGAGTGGTATATGGGCTTGGAGCTCACTACCGTGCGCACGTGGAAAGATCTCGCTGAAGCGTTTGTCCTCCACTATCAATAAAACAACGACTTGGCCCCCAACCGAGTTCAACTCCAGAACCTTTCACAGCGGAATAATGAAGGCTTTAAAGAGTACGCCCAGCGGTGGCGTGAGTTGGCTGCTCGGGTTCAACCGCCGATGGTTGAGCGCGAGCTCGTGCAAATTTTCGTGGCTACCCTTCCTGGAATCTACTATGAAAAGCTGGTCAGTGGCATGTCTGGGACATTCTCGGCTCTCATCACTATGGGCGAGCATGTCGAGAATGGTATAAAAATCGGAAAAATTCAGGGCGAATCATCCTCAGCTGGAGGAGGTGGTAAGAAACCTTACGCTGGCAAGCGTCGAGAAGGGGATGCGAATGCTGTCACCAACGCTCGGAGAAAGGGCAAGGGCCCTCAGCAGCAGATAGCTAGCATAAATATCCCAGCGGCTCCGCAGCAGCAGCAACAACCGCAGCAACAGAGTCAACAGGGATATAGAAAATATCAGAATCGGGCCCCTCTGGCAAACCGTCACTTCGAAGCGCCACCTATGTCGTATGCGCAACTCTTGCAAACTTTGCTTCAGCTTCAGTTAGTTCAAAAGAGGACGTTGGCTCCCTTGACAGGGGCACCACCACCGGGGTATGACGCAAATGCCACTTGCGATTTCCATACTGGGGCACCAGGCCATACGATTGAGAACTGCAAAGCCTTTAAGCACAAGGTGCAGGACCTGGTAGATGCCAAGGTTATTAACTTTTCTGATAATGTGCCCAATGTGCCCAATGTTACCAAAAACCCTATGCCTCATCATAGGGGAGGCGGAGTGAATGCCATTATCGCTGAGGAGAGTGCAGATCTGCTGACTGATGTCAGAGACTTGAAGACGCCGCTTAGTTTCGTCAAAGCTAAGTTGGTGAAGAGGGGGTTCTTTCCAGGATGCGGAGAGTTATGCATGGCTTGTGCTACACATCCTGATGGGTGTGAGCAGCTGGTAGAAGGTATCCAAAGTCTGATGTCTGAGGGTATTTTGCAGTTCAGCCGGAGAGTCGAAAGTGTATCAGGAGAGGTTGTGTTGAAACAGGCAGATGAAGTCGCTACCATCACCATTCCTCGTCAACCTATTACCATTTCTGCGCCCCGACCGCCTACAATCACTATTACCAGGGCCGGGCCGATCCCATTCGAGAGCACTAACGTCGTTCCGTGGCATTATAGCGCCGAAGTCTATTGCAATGGTCAGAAGTTAGAGCTGGAGCCGTATGGGTCGACTATGCAGAATCTCGTCGGGGTCAGTGGCATTACTCGAAGCGGAAGAGTGTTTGCACCGACAGAGGTTGTGGCAGAGAAAGTGGTCAGAGCTGATGCTGTGGATAAGGGTAAAGGCAAAGCCGTCGAAGAGGTCCCTTGTGGGGCAGAGAAAGATTTGCTTGTCAAAGATGCCGAAGAGTTCACACGGTTAATCAAAAAGAGCGACTACAAGATTGTAGACCATCTTCATCAGACTCCGTCAAAGATTTCTATTCTCAACCTGTTGCTGTGTTCTGAAGCGCACCGCAACGCGTTACTGAAGGTATTGAACGCTGCCTACGTACCACAAGAGATATCAGTGAATCAGCTAGAAGAGGTGGTAGCCCATGTTAATGCTGGCAATGGGCTAGGTTTCACAGATTTAGAGCTGACTCCTAAAGGGAGAAATCACAACAGCGCCTTGCACGTCTCGATAGAGTGCAGAGGCACTATCATGTCGCATGTCCTGGTGGACACGGATTCGTCGCTTAATGTGCTTCCGAAGAAGGCACTAATGAAATTGGACACTCGTGGACTGCTTTGCACGCCCAGTGATCTGGTAGTGAAAGCATTTGACGGAACTAAGCGCCACATTTTCGGAGAGTTGACCCTGCCGGTTCAAGTTGGTCCGGAGACGTTTGATACGGTTTTTTATATCATGGATATCATGCCTGCCTACAGTTGCCTCTTAAGTCGGTCATGGATCCACGCTGCTGGTGTCGTGACGTCCACGCTGCATCAAAAGCTCAAATATGCTGTCGGAGGAAGCATAGTAACCGTCTGTGGTGAGGAGGACATTATGGTGAGCCACTTGTCATCCTTTAAGTATGTTGAAATGGATGGCGAAATCCATGAAACTCTCTGCCAAGCATTTGAAGCCGTCAAGGTGAAAGAAGTAGCTCCTGTCGTCACAGAGAAGCAAGAGATGAATCTCTCCTCGTTCAGAGAAGCTCGGGCCGTCGTCGAAGCCGGTTCCACCCCAGGCTGGGGGCATGTTTTGGAGATACCGATCAAGCAGGATAAGTTTGGATTGGGGTATTCTCCTGAAGCTGAAGCTTCATCTTCTTCGTCTAGCAGCTCGTCTCGTGGGAAGGGGCCGATCCTATTTACCAGTGGCGGAGTGATCTTCGACAGCATCAACGCAGCGTCTGAGGACAACGGGGATAACGATTGTGATCTGGACGCCTGGATTCAGTCAAGCAAGTCGGGCAAGCGCCTCAACAATTGGACCATCAAGGAGATTATCCAGCTGACAAATGAAGAGTAATGATTTACTTTTTACAATCTTTGTACAACCCTATGTCCTGCCCGGGGCATAGTGGTTTTATTGTCAGGGCCTTGTTGGATTATGTACATGCATTTTGTTAATAAATCAAAGGCGTTTTCTTCGTACTCAAATATTGTGTTCTCTGTTATTCCTGTTTTATGTTTATTTTGAAAAACAGTAAAATGGCAACGGGGTTTGTGCTAACCTGCATATTCTTGCTTTAAACTTAACCCTTGTTATTGCAGGATCCACATAACAGACGACATCGACTCTGGACCCTCTACGGCTCACTACGACTTCGATTGCCCGATTTATCAAGCCGAGGATGAGATTGATGAAGACGAAGACCTTCCGGAAGAGTTGGCCCGCTTGTTGAGACAAGAGGAAAAGGTTATTTTGCCTCATGAGGAAGATATTGAGATCGTAAATCTGGGTTCTGAAGAGCTCGTCAAAAATGTCAGAGTAGGGGCTGCACTGCAGAATGATGTCAAGCATAGACTGGTCGAGATGCTTCGAGAGTATAGTGACGTCTTTGCTTGGTCATACGAAGATATGCCCGGACTTGACACAGACATCGTGGTTCATCGCTTGCCGTTGCGAGAAGATTGCCCTCCAGTCAAGCAGAAGCTCAGGAGGACGAGACCAGATATGGCTGTAAAAATCAAACAAGAAGTCCAGAAGCAGTTGGACGCATGATTTCTAGCCGTTACCACTTACCCTCCGTGGGTCGCCAACATAGTGCCTGTACCGAAGAAGGACGGTAAGGTACGCATGTGCGTCGATTATCGGGATTTGAATAGGGCGAGCCCTAAGGATGATTTCCCGTTGCCTCATATCGATGTGTTGGTCGACAACACCGCCCAGTTCTCCGTGTTTTCATTCATGGATGGCTTCTCCGGTTACAATCAGATTAAGATGGCACCGGAGGACATGGAGAAAACGACGTTTATCACCCCCTGGGGAACATTTTGCTATAAGGTAATGCCCTTCGGTCTGAAGAACGCAGGGGCCACTTACCAGCGAGCAATGGTAACTTTGTTTCATGATATGATTCATCATGAGATCGAGGTCTATGTTGATGACATGATTGCAAAGTCCCAAACGGAGGAAGAGCATCTGGTCAACTTATTGAAGCTTTTTGAGAGGCTTAGGAAGTTCAGGCTGAGGCTGAATCCTAACAAGTGCACTTTCGGAGTGCGGTCCGGAAAGTTATTGGGGTTTATCGTTAGCGAACGAGGTATTGAAGTTGATCCTGCGAAAATAAAAGCTATTCAAGAGATGCCAGCGCCAAAAACAGAAAAAGAAGTTCGTGGTTTCTTGGGCCGAATAAAATACATTGCAAGGTTTATCTCTCAGCTTACAGCCACTTGTGAACCAATGTTCAAGCTTTTAAAGAAAGATCAGGCGATTACTTGGAATGAGGATTGCCAGAAGGCATTCGACAAGATAAAGCAGTATCTTCAAGAACCTCCAATCTTGATACCCCCAGTGGCTGGACGACCATTAATCATGTACCTGACGGTTCTGGAGAGTAGTATGGGGTGTGTTCTCGGTCAGCATGACGAGACGAGCAGAAAAGAGCATGCCATCTATTATTTGAGTAAAAAGTTCACTGAGTGTGAATCTCGATACTCGATGCTGGAGAAGACGTGTTGTGCATTAGCTTGGGCCGCCAAACGTCTACGACAGTACATGCTCAATCACACCACTATGCTAATTTCGAAGATGGATCCGATCAAGTATGTCTTCGAGAAGCAGGCTCTTTCGGGCAGGATTGCCAGATGGCAAATGGGGCTAACGGAATATGATATTCAGTACGTCTCCCAGAAGGCCATTAAGGGAAGCGTATTGTCTGATTACCTTGTCGAGCAGCCAATCGAAGACTACCAGCCGATGAAGTTTGAATTCCCTGACGAGGATATTATGTTTCTCAAAGCGAAGGATTGCGATGAGCCATTGCCCGGTGAGGGGCCAGATAGGAAGTCCCAGTGGAAGTTGATATTCGATGGAGCGGTTAATTCCTATGGAAGTGGTATCAGGGCTATCATCACGACTCCTCACGGATCCCACATCCCGTTTACTGCGAGACTGACGTTTCCAGTTACCAACAATGAGGCAGAGTATGAAGCATGTATTATGGGTCTAGAAGAGGCGATTGATCTGAGAATCAAGAATCTAGACGTATATGGTGACTCAGCTCTTGTAATCAATCAGATTAAAGGGGAGTGGGAAACTCGTCAAGCGAATTTGGTGCCGTACATGAATTATGCCAGGAGGCTGCTTCCGTTCTTCGACCGAGTGGAACTTCATCATGTACCCAGGGCTGAAAATCAGATGGCTGATGCCTTAGCCACGTTGGCTTCAATGTATAAAGTCAATCTTTGGAATGAAGCTCCAAGCATTGTCCTTTCGCGTCTTGATAGACCGACGTTTGTCTTTGCAATCGAGGATGCCGCCGACGGCAAGCCATGGTTCCACGACATCCAGACCTTCCTTATGACTAAGGAGTATCCTGCAGGTGCGTCAACCCAGGTTAAGAAGACTCTGAGGAGGCTGTCTGGAAACTTTTATCTCAATCCTGATGGAGTGTTGTATAAGAGAAACCACGATCTCGTGCTACTCAGATGTGTAGATGAGAAAGAGGCAAGTATGCTCATGGAAGAAGTCCATGAGGGCACATTTGGTACGCACGCCGGCGGGCATGCCATAACGAGAAAGATCCTGAGAGCAGGATATTACTGGCTGATTATGGAGTCGGATTGCTTCAGATTCGCGAAGAAATGTCATAAATGCCAGATTTATGCTGATAAAGTTCATGTGCCGCCGTGCCCATTGAATGTCATGTCCTCCCCTTGGCTGTTCTCCATGTGGGGCATCGACATGATAGGCAAGATCGAGCCCACTGCATCCAATGGTCATCGTTTCATTCTGGTAGCTATCGACTACTTCACCAAATGGGTGGAGGCAGCCTCGTACGCTAATGTGACCAAGCAGGTGGTAGCTAAATTCATAAAGAGGGACATCATCTGTCGCTACGGAGTTCCCGAGCGGATCATTACTGATAATGGTTCAAATTTGAATAACAAGATGATGAAGGAGCTGTGCCAGAGCTTCAAGATTGAACACCACAACTCATCTCCTTACCGGCCGAAGATGAATGGCGCCGTCGAAGCCGCCAACAAGAACATAAAGAAGATTGTTCAGAAGATGGTTGTGACGTACAAAGATTGGCACGAGATGCTGCCGTTTGCCTTGCACGGTTATCGTACGACGGTGCGTACGTCGACCGGGGCAACTCCTTTCTCCTTGGTGTATGGTATGGAAGCTGTCCTACCGTTAGAAGTGGAGATTCCTTCTTTGCGAGTTTTGGTTGATGTGAAACTTGACGAGGCAGAATGGATTACGAATCGTTTGAACCAACTCAGCCTGATGGACGAGAAAAGGTTAGCATCGATTGCATTTGGTCGTCTGTACCAAAGCCGAATGAAGAAAGCTTATGATAAAAAGGTGCGTCCTAGAAGCTTTCAGACGGGTGATCTCGTCCTGAAGAAGATTCTTCCGCCACACTCCGATCACCGGGGCAAGTGGACTCCGAATTACGAAGGGCCGTATGTTGTCAGCAAGGTCTTCTCGGGAGGAGCTTTGTTGTTATCCACGATGGATGGTGAAGATTTTGCATCCCCGGTGAACGCGGACGCAGTTAAAAAATACTTTGCTTGAAAGAGACCCGCTGGACAAAAAAGAAAGAGTCCAGGCAAAAAAGGGGCATCCCGGTGAACCAAAAACAGAATAAAAGGTTCGGGCAAAATTAGGGATATATTGAAAAAATGTACACCCGCGAAGTCGAAAACCTACACTGGGCGGCTTCGGCAAAAAAGGGTATCCCGGTGAACTGAAAACCCGTAAAGGGCGGTTCACGCAAAAGTTAGGGATTTGAATAAGCAAATGACTGCGTTTCGCGTGTGGACTTTCATTGTTTAGTGGTTTGGAGGACCTGAGGGCCGTTTATCTGAATCAATCCCTTCCGAAGCTGAAGCGTCGGAGAAATATCGAAATCGAGTGGGTCTTAGAGGGATCAACTCATGGTGTTCGTCTACGCCTCGTTGGCGACATTTGTATACTGATGTATATTTGTGTTTTATTTTTTGCGCGGCTTCCTCATTCCAGGAGCTTGTATCTGTTGTAAAACATTTTTCGCCCATTCAGGGGTTCATCATCAATAAAATGCATATTATTCAGCAATTCTGCTTGCCTGTTTAAGCATTTATCTGTTTTGTTTGCGAAAGAAAACGCCGATGTTTTTGATAAAATGCGCATACATAAACTTACGGGCCTAGGCCCATTGATTGTTGAAACAATTAATTACCTGAACATTGTCATAAGATAATAACCTTGATGGGTCCCTTTGAGGAGGGCATCTTGTCTGTTTGTTTGTGTTGTTGCAGGTGTAGCACCTTCCAGAAGATGTGTCGTGCGCATCCCCGAAGCAGGGCGAGTCCTCCTTCTCCAGCAGAGTTCAGTAGTCTCTCCTCCGTAGAGTCTGAATGCGAAGCCGTGAGCATTGATATGTTTCCCCAGGCAGAGATGATTCTTTTCCCCAAGCAGACGCATCCTGAAGGAACGTCATCCTCATCAGCTGAGTCGCGCGCCGAGCCAGGATTCTTCCCCCAGCACCGGGTCACAAGTGCAGATTTCATAGAAATGTTCGGGTGCCGAAGCTCGTGTTTTCCCCAGTAAAGTCGCCGAAGCAGGATTCTTCCCCCAACACCGGGTCACAGGTGCAGGATTCGTGGGAAGCTATTCGTAAGCCGAAGTATGAAGCAACTGATGGTGCTAGACTGAAGTCTCCTGCAGAATTGAGATTCCCCATCAGAGCCGTATTCTCTCCCGAAGTCGGATGATTCCCTCTTCCCCCAGTAGAGTGTTGGAACAACTGATGTTGTATTCCCCTGCAGAGTTGTACTCTCCCCCGAAGTCAGATGATTCTTTCTTCCCCGGCGGAATTGAAATTCCTCATCAGAGTTGTACTCTCCAGTGAAGTAGAATGATTTCCCTCTCCCCGACTGAGTCTGCAAACCCCCAAGAGAGTCGAATCCTTGGAAGCAGTTGGGACCTTGAGTGGATTTTCCCTAGCAGAATATTGAACAGCCGATGCGGTTTTTCCCCAGAGTCGCACTCTCTCCAGCGAAGCAGAATGACTTCTCCTTCCTCAGCCGAGTTTGCAGATGTCCAAGAGAGCCGAATCCTTGGAAGTTGATCAAACCATGATTGGTTTATCCCCAGTGGAGCGTTGAGCAGCTGAAGTTGTTTCCCCACAGAGTTATCATCCCCAGAAGAGTAGCCGAGACGGCCACGCAGTTTATTCCCGCGATTGACATCGCTTTCCTTCAGCAGGTTCGGGTTCTCGTAGAGCTTCGTCCCCCTGCAGCAATCAACTGAAGTTGTTTTCCCTGCAGCAGTCAACCGAAGATCATTTCCCCAGACGGAGTCCAATTGATATTGGCATGTCCACGTTCTCCTAAGCAGGATGATTCCTCTATCGGAGTAGTTCTTTTCTCCTTGATAGGAGAACTCCCCCCCCCCCCCCCTCCGGCATTTATTTTGCTGACGGGATCGCATCATTGTGCATGATTGCATAGCATTTATCATAAACGCATAGCATTTCCACCGTGTGGGGCATGGCGCCGAAGCATACGCATCATAAACATGATCTAGGTTATTACCATTCTTGTTTTACAGGTGTTCCGCCGAAGGATCAGTTGCTCGGGATGATTCCTGACATTCTCCCCAACGAAGTCGCTCGCTCAAGATGATTTTTGAGATCCCCAGCGAAGTCTTCAGTTCAAGATGATTCTCGAATTCCTCAGCAGGGCCGTTCGCTTAAGATGATTCTTAAGACCTCAGCGCAGTCTCTAGAGTTGGTTGCTTAAGTTGATACCTAGAGTCCCCGGCGAAGATCGCCCAGGACGATTCCTGAAACTCCAAGAGAGCCGAGTCCTTGGAAGCTGCTCAAGCTGTGATTGGTTTGTACCCGGCAAGAGTTGTCCAGGAAGATTCCTGGAATCCCCAGCAGAATAAAGTCTCCAGAATGATTATCGGTTCAGGATGATTCTTGAAGGTGCCCGACGGAGTTGTTTGTTCAAGATGATTCTTGAAGTCCTTAGAAGCGTGATATATCTGAAGATTGACTTCGTAAACGCCTGAAGGTGATAACGGAAGGTTCCTATGGATTCAGATTTCCTTGTTGATGAATCAACGTTTGTTTGAAGACAAAGTTCAAAAGTTTGTAGATACAGCTTTTGTATGCAAGGTGATTCGTGTTGGCCTGAAGACCAAGTCAGTTGTCCTGAGGTGATGATTGATTGTGATCAAGTGAATAATGTTTCTTCCGACTGAAGTCGAAGATGTTTCTCCAGCTGAAGCGGAGTTTGCCTGAAGGCAAAGTGTTTGAATCCCCGTAGAGTCATGAATGGCTCAGGATACCACTTCTCTGACTGAAGTCACAGATTTCCCAAGCTGAAGCGAAGGTGCCTGAAGGCAAGGTTATCCCCAAAGTCATGAATGACTTAGGATTCATTTTTTCGGACTGAAGGCCGAAGTATATCCCTGACTGAAGTCACGGATACTCTATAGCGGAGGCGGAGTTTCCTGAAGGCAGATCCATGTATCCTTGAAGGCCAAGGATCATTTTCTTCAGACTGAAGTCGAAGATACCTCCTGCAGAGTTGCCGACGGGCAAAGTTTACATCCTTGAAGGCCAAGGATGCTTATCTTCAGAAATACTTGAAGATCTTTTCTAGCTGAAGCTGGAAGTGGCCAGGGGCCAGGGTTTTGTATATCTTTGATGTTGAAGTTCTACTGTCAGCTCAGTATGCAGTAGTATTTGGATGTTCGTTATGGTTCTGAGGGAGAACCCCAGATCAGAGTGTGCTTGGTTAAGTCTCTCATTCCCAGTGGAGTAGTTTCAAATACGCAAGTGTACCTTTTGTCCCATTTACCAGGGGTGAACCCCAGGTCATAATTGTTCAGTGTTGCATTTTCTCCAGCGGCGATGCAGGGTATTTTGATTGTCCGACGGCGATGTCAGATTTAGTTCTCCAGCGGCAATGCGGGGTATTTTGATTGTCCGACGGCGATGTCAGATTTAGTTCTCCAGCGGCAATGCGGGGTATTTTGATTGTCCGACGGCGATATCAGATTTAGTTCTCCAGCGGCGATGCGGGGTATTTTGATCGTACGACGGCGGTGTCGAGTGTCTCTCAGAGTGATGTTTGTTTCCGGCGGCGATGTCAGATTCAGTTTTCCAGCGGCGATGTTGGGTATGCCAGAAGATTTAGTCCTCCAGCGGCGATGCGGGGTATTTTGATTGTCCGACGGCGATGTCAGATTTAGTTCTCCAGCGGCGATGCGGGGTGGTTTGGTTATGTCAGAAGAATTTAATGTCGATAACTGACGGCAATGTCAGATCAGTATTTCCCCAGCTAGTTGCCGTGCAGCTAGTATTGGAGTGTTCGAAGGTTTGTCCCCCGCAGAGTATCGTGTGCTCGTGCAGTTGGCAAATTTTCGGGTTTACCGGTATTCAACCGTCTCGCACCTTGATTGGCTGAGAGTCGTTCGCTCCTCACCCAGTCAGGTTCAATCCATTTGAATAGGGGCAGCTGTTGCACCCCAAAATTTGACCAACATTTATTCACCCATCAAGTGTTTGAAGGTTGATACCTTCATCAGAAAGTTCAAGAGATCCTCAGAGGAATTGGTTGAAACCAAGGTTGTGTGTCTCATAACTTGAGAGTTGTGGATGCTCCCCAGATGATTCTGAGACTATGAGAGTGAACTTGATGCTTTGAGAAAGTTTATGAGATGTCTTGAAAGCCATCATGAAGCCCAGAGAGGTCATTGTGCAAGAATTCAGAAGATTCAACCATGAATGGTAGAATTAGGGTTTTGACTGGGTCAACCCTAGGTCAACTGAAGATTTGGAGAAGGCTGAGACCTAATCCAAGGGCCATGAGATCATGGAATGATGTATGGAGATGTTATAAGGATGATTCCTAGACCAACTCATCATGATTGAGGAGTTTGAGAAGTTTTAAGTTAGGGTTTCTAAGGATTGTCAGTGAAAAAACCCTAGTTTGATCCCTATCTTCCAGGCAGTTTTAGCTCGAGATGTGATTGTTATCTCATCTTCCCCACAACATGAATGTTGTAGATCTTGTTCTTAGATTTAATTTGAGTGGTAGAAGTCCTTGATAGGATTTGCAGAGCTCAAGTTATGGTTTTGACAAATTACAGGTCATCTGAGGTGTGTGAATCTGGGTCCTTGAGAGTCACCCAACTTGCAGACAACTTTTGCCCTAGTAGGATGATTCCTATGATCTCTTGGTCAACATGAATGTTGAAGATAATCTTATTAGCTTTCAAGAGAGTACTATAAGTCCTTGATAGGATTTGTAGAACTCAACTTATGGTTTGTACAAGACAAGGGTATTTTGGTCATTTGGAAATTATAGGTCATTTTAAGCAAAGGCCATATCTCCTATTTCCAAGCCTCAAATGAAAAAACTCAAAACATCAAAGTTGTTCAAAATGGAATTTTAAGCCTATAAAAGTGGTCATGAGTTGTTGGAAAAGCTTGTAGAAAGGATTGACAAGAATGGGTGAAAATGACCTAAAAATGGGAAATTCCATGACTTTCTAGCACTTTCTAGAAGCTTCTAGGTGATTCTATTGATTTCTATATATTGAGAGGATCATGATGAGATTAAGGGTTGGTGAATTCATTGGTGAAGAGTGAGGGAGAAAGGGGTATTCAAAGTTTTCTTCAAACACAAGCAAGCCACGAGTTCATCTCTACAAGCTTCATTCATCCAAGATATTGCAAACAGAAATCATTACTCCATTAGAGGAGCATCTTGGAGAAAGAACAAGCTCTGAAACCATCTTTGCACACCTCTACCATTACCACTTGACAAGTTGGTATTCTTCTCCATATCTCATTATCTATGCGCTTTCCATTAGGTTTCTAGGTGTAGAATGTATAAGTTAGGTTAAATGGTTGTTTTCTGAGAGTTAGAGAACTTCTTGTGAGGTTCCATGGCAGGTCATGGATTCTTTAATTTTCAAGAACAGGCTGGATATAGGGTCTTAATTAGCATATGATAGCATAGATTGACTAGGGTAATATGAGGAACAAGGTAGTACCAGTAGAATCAAGTTTGATCAAGATTGATATCAGAGAAATGTGTTGAAACCCTAGCCTTCATGCGTTCTGTTTGCGAAATCCACGAGGTTTTAGGAGAAGCTATTGGTACCATCGTGTTCAGGGAAGAAAATGGAACAACTTTGGTCTTTAAGGTTTTGGTTTTCATGGAGAAGTGGAAGAGAACGAGTGAGTTGAATATTCGTGCATGGAACCTGGTTCTTTCATGGAAACCCTAGTCTCATTTGGGACGATGACTCTCCACCGTTGGATCTTTCTATTTCGCTTGACTTGTTCACCTCATCGTGCGGTCCCCATTCAAAATCAGAAATGGAGGGAAAGAATGAAGCTGCAACGCAGCGTTTCATTTAATCCCCAACCATGGGCCTCAGCAAAACCTTGCTATTGACACCCCCACCAGCGGCCCAAACCAATATTGAACTGAAACCTAATGCTATTTGCACCGCTTGCATAATCTTTTTCTTTTAATTTTTCAATTGATTTTTCTGAGCATATTAGGCCTTGCACGCATTACTGTCTGCACCACCCCTTTAAGGCCCACTCTGAATAATAACTAGGCGCCTCTTCTAAGCGCACCCCCTCCCCATTTCCTTTTTATTTTCTATTTTTAATTTCTTTAATTTTTCTAGCATCTGTAATAATTCATAAATAATAGAAAAATTAATATTTTTCATTTCTTGTTTTTTCTATAGGTTCATAATCTTGTCTAGAAAATTAATAAAAATAAAAATTCCATTTTATTTTTAGCTTAGTATTTTTAGAATATTATTCTTTTAAATAGCTTTTAAATAGGTTTAGTTTGATACTCAATTTTGTAGAATTTATTTTAGGATCTTCCCTTAATCTTTTTGATTCATTCTTTTTAGTATGATTAGATATTGAGCCTTAGTTCCCATAGGATTTAATTCATATTTTTAGGATTAATTTTTAGATGATTTGATTAGATTTGATTAGGTGAGATTAGAGTGATCAAAATTAGGGTTTAGGTTTAGCATAGGTGAAATAAATCATTTTTCTTTTAGGAGTTTTGACTTGATTTTTGGGTATGAGACTATAGGGCTATTATGGGTAAGTATGATAGACCCTTGTGAGTAAGTATTAGATTTTTCCCCCTTTCTTTAGTATTTTCAGAGTATTTTCTGAATAGGACTGTCTGTGTGGCACGTTTTGTGTTATTTGTCTATCTGTGGGGTTTATCTCTGGGGAATTGTTGTGGGGCTTGGTTTGATTTGAAGAGCATGATGAAGGAGAGGATTGTAGATCAGGACCCAGAGGTTGAGAGGTTGGAGCTTGTTCTCTGTTTGTGAGGTTTGAGATCCTGAAGTTTGAGGGAAATTCATGGTACTTTCCTGAGGAAGGCACTATGGATGTCTTTCATTCTTTCTTCTCACCTCTTTCCCAAGTATCCAATGATGTTGTAGCCTTCATGTGAGTTTAGTTTCTCCTGAGGAGGAATGTAAACTGATCACAGTTGTTGAGCCACATAGGATACGATTCCTAAGTGGGAGCCTCCTAGTACTTTCCTGAGGAAGGCACTATGGGTCTGTTCACTTAGTTCCCTTCGTTCATGTAGGATTTCCCAAGTATCCAATGATGTTGGAGCCTTCATGTGAGTTTAGTTTCTCCTGAGGAGGAATGTAAACTGATCACAGTCGTTGAGCCACATGGGATATGATTCCTAAGTGAAAGCCCCCTAGTATTTTCCTGAGGAAGGTCCTATGGGTTTGTTCACTTAGTTCCCTTAGTTCATGTAGGATTTCTCAAGTATCCAATGATGTTGGAGCCTTCATGTGAGTTTAGTTTCTCCTGAGGAGGAATGTAAACTGATCACAGTTGTTGAGCCACATAGGATATGATTCCTGAGTATAAGCCTCCTAGTGCTTTCCTGAGGAAGACATTATGAGTCTGCCTACTTAGCTCCCTTTCTTTGGTAAGCTTGTTTTGAAGCTTGAGGACTGGGATTGATTTCTTTGATTAGGGTTTTGCTTTAGGGCTTTGCTTAGATCTGATTAGGGTTTGTTTTGCTTGATAGCATTCTATTTCTTCTGTATGACTGCAGTTTACTGTTTATTGCTTGATAGCATGTTGTTTATTTTTCAGTATGGTTACTGTTATTTCATAACTGGCTTGAGGTCGGGACGAGCTTGTGGAGGCTGAAGCCCCACACACATTTCCTCCCTCACTTGCATTGCATGCATTTTACTATTAAAGCTGATGCTTTTGTCTGTTTTGGTGTATCATTGACATGATCCCTTAGGACTCTCATTTCCTTTGATAAGGATTTGATGATAGACTTTTAGGTTGAAACCTATGCATGACAACTTCTAGGAGTTCCCTGTTCAAACCTCAACCATAGGATGAATCCGTGGCATGATAACAATAGGACTTGATAGTCTCCCTCCTAGTTGGGCCTGTTCTCTTCTCATCTCAAAACAGTTTAAGATACAGTAATCATGAATGATTTCTTTCGTACGTTACGAGCCTTAAGCTATCTGAGAAAGGATTGTGGGAGAGTTGCTTTTCCACAGTCTGGATGTTTAGTATGGTACCTTTTGGGTGGCATGCGACGCATTCACTCTCAGGTCATAGTCTCTAGTGCGATTGAAATCGCAAACACAATAAAAAACACTTCTTTCGTAAAAGACAGGAAATAAACCGTAGTTTCCCGAACTACGTGAGCTCTGATCTCTCATACCTGTTGAGAGTACGTAGGCACAAGATGGCGAAGTCTTGGCGAGCTACCTTCCCCACAATCCTTCGTAGGCCGAACTACGTTGACTCTGATTTCTCATTCTCTGATGAGAATACGTAGGCATAAAGTGCGACGCTTTGCCGAGTCATTTTTCTTTTCTTTTTCAGCCAACCTTGATAGGTAGATAGAATAAAACCAACCCGTCCAAGTAAACAAACAAGCGTGGATCCCGTCGAGTACGACGGACGTGAGGGGTGCTAATACCTTCCCCTTGCGTAACCGACTCCCGAACCCAGACAATGGTTGCGATGACCTTGTCTTACCCTTTTTCGTCAGGTTTTTCCGATCGTTTCCTTTCCCGCTCTGAGGGATAAATAACGAAAGGTGGCGACTCTTCTGTCATGCCAGCACCTTATTTTCGCGCAAGCGACACCCATAATTGTAATTGTATGCTTTCAGACAGAATCTCGTTAATGATGTACATGAATTGTTTCAATCCCCAAACACTGGAGATATAAGGAGTTAATCCCTAGTAAACCACTTAGAGCCTAGAAGTAGCAATTTATTTCGGATATTCAAACCATTACACTCAATTTAGGGAAGGGTAGTGTTCAGTTAATCTAATTTCGCACTCAAAGAGCAAAATCCAAAAGACATGATTGTAGTTCATCAATGACCCATGACTTGGCAGTCACAATCCTCAAATAAAATTCAAAGAAAAAAATCAAAAAGCCTGCTAAGTCAAGCACCTCAGAGGGGACTTAGGCCAAAATCAAGGCAATCCCGATGGACTCGAAAAGCAAAATAATCCCATGAAAAAGTTAGGGATCAAAACAAAATCAAAAGAGGTCCTCAAACCCTGAACAAAAACAAAATGAGATTCAGTGGCCACCCTGTCAAAATCAAAAGGGTCACTGACATCCATCAAAACAAAATAAGATGACTGCCATTTCGAGCAAACCTTGGATCATCAAGCATACACCAGATATATGCATAACTAACTGAACATAGATCATTACGAAGAAGGGGTGGGTACAAGTCATACTTTGAGCCTAATATCCTTTGTTTTAAACTGTGAACGAGACCACGTTACAACCCTCAAAAGACCTAATTGAGGTGAGGTTTATTCTGAAAGCATACTATTGCAAGGTTGCGTAAACTGACTCCTCACATATATGCTAATCATTAGCATTGGTGTCATTTTCCTTGCTATATCTTCTACACCAATCAAATTAGCACAATGCCTAAACCAATTGTCCATTCGTTTCACATTATCATGACACTTCAATAAAACGACACTTTTTTCAAAACTTGCATAAATGTTGCATTAAGATTACCATTTGCGAATATGAGATTTTAATTGTAAATCAATGCTAGACATCAAAGAAATTCCAACAAGGGGCAATCAAGGAGGAATTTGACTTTCAGTGGGTGACACGAGGCAAAGCTACCTCAAAACCCACAGGCTGGGGCAAATCATTCAACAGCTCGAGCAGGGGC
This sequence comes from Lathyrus sativus, assembly GCA_963859935.3. Classification (NCBI taxonomy): domain Eukaryota; kingdom Viridiplantae; phylum Streptophyta; class Magnoliopsida; order Fabales; family Fabaceae; genus Lathyrus; species Lathyrus sativus. The sequence continues at coordinate 98,443,396 of OZ012738.1, read as the reverse complement.
AAGTCATCTCGAAGCATCAAATATCAGCTTCCACATATCAGAACTGGTTAATCAGGGGCATACCATTACCGTATTCAGGCTGGGGCAAGACCATGACATCCTGACCATCAAGCAAAGTCGTGGTTCTCTAAAGCAAGTTCACAGCAAACCGCCAAGTACTCAGACTTAGGGCATCAAGAACATCTTCTGTTTCAGTCATAGCGCCTTCAGCAAACTGCGTGTCAAGGAAATCAAACCCTCCCACCACCCAAAATACAATCCGTATTGGCAGCTACCAAAAATCCCGTTATGCCGGCACCTGCATATCCAATTACCCGTCTGCAATCATACGCATTATACGTATTGCATTCGATATCATAAACATCTTGCATCATATGCATACCCTAAACCCTATCATGTTTCCCCAGCTCTTGCATCTCCGCGCGTCAGCATTTGCATTTGCACTTTCATTCATTATGGAACATCATTAACATCAAGCATCATCATATGCAAGTCAAGGTCCAGGATCAATCTCAAGATTTCCAAAGCCACTTTCAGCCTAGTCAGGGGCATCTTCTTCAAGACCGTGGGTGTTCCCCATGAAGTTGTTTCAACCTCGTGGTTGGTGCAAGACGTTAGACAATCTTTTGCCCAGTCAGGGGAATTTTCTACAAAGATTGTGCGCATTTTCCACAAAATTGTTGCAACCTTGTGGTTGATCAAGTTTTTCAAGACAATAGACTCAGCCCAATTAGGGGTAGTTTACTCAAGACCGTGGGTGTTCCCCACGAATTTGTTTCAACCTTATGGTTAATGAAGTGTCAAAAGCAAAGTTCATCCCTGTCAGGGGTATGTTATTCAAGATCGTGAGCGCTCCTCACGAAGTTGATCAATCTTTTAGGTCAAATTTAAGAGCTTCAAAGCAAAATTCAGCCCAGCCATGGGCATCTTCTTCAGTACATGAACGTTCCTCATGAATTTATTCCAACCTTTTATGATCAAAATTGTGATCTCCAAGCAAGTCAGTGGATGTTTGTCGTTGAGTTTGTGTTCTCAACCTTTTGTTGTTGAAGTTGGCGTCCCCAGCTCAACCAGTAGCATCTTTTCTCCGAGTCAGTGGGTGTTCCCTGTTGATTTGTTTCAATCCAATTTTCCTCCTTGGCGTTCCCCAGTAAGTAGTCTCTAGCAAACTAGACCTTTTGTTATTTGCCTTACTATAATCCTTTTGGTGATAGCCAAAACCTCGTCGATTCAACCTAGCCTGCATCCTTTTGATATAGGTCGCTTTTAAATTTGGGAAGTTCCTTTAATCCTTTTGGTGGTAGTAACTTGTGTGTGTGAGTTCGCTCAATCATCCTTTTGGTGATGGGTCTGTCATCCTTTTGGTGCCAGATTGTGCGAAGGTTCCTTACATCCTTTTGGTGTCAGAGTTGTGTATGAGTTCGCTCTATCATCCTTCTGGTGATGGGTCTGTCATCCTTTTGGTTCCAGATTATGGGAGGGTTCCCTACATCCTTTTGGTGTCAGAGCTGTGTGTGAGTTTTCTCTATCATTCTTTTGGTGATGGGTCTGTCATCTTTTTGGTGCTAGATTGTGCGAGGTTTCCCTACATCCTTTTGGTGTTAGGTTTGTGTGTGAGTTTTCTCTATCATCCTTTTGGTGATGGGTCTGTCATCCTTTTGGTTCCAGATTGTGAGAGGGTTCCCTACATTCGTTTGGTGTCAGGGTCATGTGTGTGTCGCTCCATCATCCTTTTGGTGATGGGTCTATCATCCTTTTGGTGCCAGATTGTGCGAGGGTGTTCCCTACATCCTTTTGGTTTCAGGGTCGTGTGTGTGTCGCTCCATCATCCTTTTGATGATGGGTCTGTCATCTTTTTGGTGCCAGATAGTGCGAGTGTCCCCTACATCCTTTTGGTGTCAGAGCTGTGTGTGTTTGCTCCATCATCCTTTTGGTGATAGGTCTGTCATCCTTTTAGTGCCAGATTGTACGAATGTCGTTCTATCATACTTTTGGTGGTAGCAACTTGTGTGTGTCGCTCTATCACCCTTTTAGTGATGGGTCTGTCATCCTTTTGGTGCCAGATTGTGCGAGTGTTCCCTACATCCTGTTGATGTCAGGGTTGTATGAGTTTGCTACATCATCCTTTTGGTGATGGGTCTGTCATCCTTTTGGTGCCAGATTGTGTGAATGTCGTTCTATCATCCTTTTGGTGGTAACAACTTGTGTGTATGTCGCTCTATCACCCTTTTGGTGATGGGTTTGCCATCCTTTTGGTGCCAGATTATGCGAGTGTTCCCTACATTCTTTTGATGTCAGGGTTGTGTGAGTTCTCTCCATCATCCTTTTGGAGATAGGTCTGTTATCCTTTTGGTGCCAGATTGTGCGAATGTCGTTCTATCATCCTTTTGGTGGTAGCAACTTGTGCGTGTATAGCTGATCGGGAAAATAGCAAGTGTACTATTTTTACCGATTGTAGTAATAAGGGAAAAAGTCCCAAGTATCAATCTCGAGGACTGCGTAGTAATTAACAGGAGTTTTAGTATTCAAAGGAACAAAAATGCCTTGGGAGTTGTTTGGTAGCAAAGTATCAAAGCGAGTAAAAATTGACTTTTAGATTAATCTAAGAACAATGTTAGGGAAGTGGACAAATTGCGAGTAAAGACCATGTAGGATTATTCTGAGATAATTGTTTTTAACCTCAATACATTAGTTTTCAAAATCAGTTCTCCTTACTTCCTTAATGAAAAACCCTTTGGTGAATTTCATGCAGACTAATTCCTCAGTGCCCATGAAAAGCATCAAGCAATAGCCCTGACATAAAACACGTGCTACGGGATATCCCCATTCCTAAGCAATATCTACCGTAATGTTATTTTGCAAAAGCATTAGGTTGACTTTCCAGACCAAAACCTAATCGTAAATCAAATTCTATTTTCCAATACGAATAAGCACTAAGATCGTTGCAAAATAAAAGATATAAGGTACATAAAAATAACTCTCATAGAATAATCCAAACAAATGTCAATACAATGCAATTTAGGACCACCCCCTAACAAATGGGGTTTTAGCCACTCATGTTCTTAATCAAAACGAATGCACTTAGAAATAAAAAGGAAAAGATCATTACAATTGAAATTGGTTCACTTGGATCATCAATTGCTTGGGCTCTTAATCGATCCTTCGTTCTCCGGAAATCTCCTTCTTCAGTTGTGTAAATTCTATTCCAAATCAAAAGTGTCCAGTCTTAGCCAAAAAGCGGCTCATATATCTAAATTCAAATTACAACACAAAATGTCTAAAATGCCCTTTGAAACAGGTCCGATAGCATAAAAATCAGAAAAACGACAAATTCATTACCAGTGGCCCTGACACGGGTGGCCGTGTCAGGCTGCTGAATCAGGAAGCGCATTTTCATCTTCAGGGGCTGCAACACAGGTCGTGTTGTGTGACACGGGCACCCGTGTTTCTCTTCTGTTCTCCATTTTCCTCTTCTCATCTTGGCCGTGTCCTTTCAACCGTGTCTTTCCTGACACAGGCCGTGTTGTGCAACACGGGTACCCGTGTCAGGCCTCTGATTTCCACTTTTTCGGCTTTTCTTTGCCTCCGAAACGGTACGGATGTCGGGCCACCAATCCCTGTCAAAAACACACTAAAAGCAACCAAATCAAATGCACCAGCGACAAAAGTAATACAAACCTCAAAATAAGACTTACACAAAAACGACTATAAATAACTAAGACAACATAAACCAAAGATTCAAAAACGAATAAAAACAGTGCAAAACCAACGACACAAACAGTTTGAAAAACACAAGTAAACTCCACCGATCAAACTCCCCCGAACTTGAACTTTTGCTTGACCTCAAGCAAAAAGCTCGCCAAACATAACTATATATATATATATATATATATATATATATATATATATATATATATATATATATATATATATATATATATATATATATATATATATATATATATATATATATATATATATATATATATATATATATATATATATATATATATATATATATATATATATATATATATATATATATATATATATATATATATATATATATATATATATATATATATATATATATATATATATATATATATATATATATATATATATATATATATATATATATATATATATATATATATATATATATATCTTTTCGCACAACTGAACCGTCCATACAACTGCGAGTTACGATAATGATACTCATACGTGAGTTTCTCATTCCAAGTCCCATGAGGATTAATCTCGGCTTACTCCGTCAAAATAGGTAACACACAAACACTAGACCGTGGCAAAACCACAGACCTCAATCTCCTTATTGGTAACCTCTCCGACTATGCTTTGTACTTAAGTCTTCTTTTTCGATTTTCATCCCTTTCATTCGGACAATCACTATAAAGGCTTTTATGATTTTTCCTCGCGTGTACAAGATTGATCAACGAATTTTTTTTTTTCTTTTTCTGGCACTGTTATTATTTTTGAATGGCTTTCAGGTTCGACCGCCGTTGGGATGAATAACCGGGTGAGGGTTACCCAACTTAGAAGGATTAGTCGTCTAATTGCCTCTTTTTTTTCTCTGTGCCTTTGCTCAATATTTTTTTTCATCAACCTTGCACACATGATTCTTATTGATTAAACCCGATTGTCAAAATAAACTACTAGGGGTACTTCTCAGATCAAAGCACTATGGTACAAATCTACACGTTGAACTCGTTCCTATTCGGGAAACCCAGGGTGTTAACGTTTTACCTACCTCTCAAGATTATTCTGATTTCCTCCTCACGGTTCTTTTTCCGAGCATTCTATATACTTTCTTATCACCTCACTCGCAGACATCTCAACCAAACAGTTCTCAAACCAAAAATTTTTATTAGCTCAATATCAGGGGGTTTTCACTGTGGAACTTCCATCATGCTTTCAAACTTATACTTAAAATAAATAACAACATAAAGAAAAACAAAAACACACAAAATAAAAAAATAAACACACAAATAAATACCCCCACACTTGAATTCAACAGTGTCCCCACTGTTGAAACACTAGTAGAAGGGGACTCACAAAGTTCATGGTTGATGAGGTCGGTCCCGCAGCAGCATCTGCCGCATTCGTTCGTGCATTTCACCTATCATTCTTCCTTGGCAGATTTGCTCGTTACCTTGCCTCGTTTGTTCCTCTCCTTGCCTTGTCTGTTCGCTCCGGAGGTAACGTACCTCATTCTCCATCCAATCCCACTCTTTCTATGACAAGCTCCAAGAGCCGGAGCCGGACTCCTGATGGGGTGAGACTCGAGTAGTCGGTATAGGGGCTTCTTCTGCCTAATCTCCTTCCTCATCAAAAAAATTTATACCTGTACCATCATAAAGTTGGTCGTCTTCATCCTGCATTGTGTTCTCATACAACCAGTTATTCACATTTTGAATACTAATAAAGTCAGGTGCAGGTAAAGCTAGGAGATGATTGTTTCGGCTTACCAAGGAGTAGTATTTATCAAAGACTTGAATCATACCTTGGGCGGTTAGGGTGGCTAGGTCTATCTTTGTCTTACCTGCAACCGTGGGTTCCTCCATCAGGAGAGGACCATGACCAAAGTGATTGGCGATTTGAGTTATCATCACGCCGACACTTATTTCGCCTGAAGGTGCGTTAGCAACCCGCTTCAGATGATCAGCTGCAAAGGCAGCTATATTGATCAGCTCTTGATTCGCCATGCCATACAATAAGTACATCTCCCTCTGAGTCGCCACTCCCGTGCTGTCACCCCTGCCAAAAAGTGTGTATGCCAACCCTTTTTGTGCATACCTGAAACACGGGTTATGAATGCCAGAAGCTTTTGCCGCTTTCGCGACATAATCAGTTTTACCTGTAATGGCCTTCCAAAAGTCACTTGCACTGAAATTACCCGGAGGCGCTCCGGGTCCAAAACTGGGGAGCTTCAGAATATCTCCCAATTCCGCTACCGTCAGACTGTGATCGGTATCAAACAGACGAAATTTTAGTGTCCCATAGTATTCCTCCTCCGTACCTGTCCATCGATGCTTGAGCTGAAATTCTAAAGTACTCAGAAATTCAAGAGTTATGCGCTCACAAGTCGGCGCTTCGAATTGCATAAATTCCAACATACCGAGAATGTGAAACATTCTATGTACTTCTATTCTCAGCCCTAAATTATCAAGCGTATTGTTGAAGATATACCTGGTCGGAATAATCTTACGTTTTACCATGCTTGAATACTTCCTCTAGTGTGTCGGGTCTTCAAACAGTATGTTATGAGGATTCGCCATTCGGTGTGCTCTTTTTCTAGGGCGCGAAGTTTCGGCCACAACTTTACCGGTGTCTCTACGAGGCGGCATGCTTAATACTATAAAACACAAAAAAACACAAAAAATTTGAAGTTACCGTTAGAGAAAAACGTCACCGTAGGATCGACCACAAGGATGAGGGGAACGTTTTTTGTGAAGAGCGGAAGTGCTTTTGATGAGTGGGTGTTGCGTAAATTGAAGCTTTTGCGGAGAGGAGGAAATGGGGTTTTAGGTTTTGTGAGGTGGAAGAAGGTAGGAGATGAATGTGATAGGGTAAAATGAGGTGAATGATGGGTTATAAGAGATAAGTGGGGTAAAGAGGTGGGCCCCACACGGGTAAAAATAAATTTTTACTGCGCGCCTTGCAACACGGGCCGTGTCACACAACACGGGCACCCGTGTTGCGCCCCTGGTAGGTTAATGCAATTCATTGGTCTTTGTGACACGGGTCGTGTCACACGACACGGGCACCCGTGTTGCGCCCCTTGTAGGTTAATGCAATTCACTGATCTTTGTGACACGGGCCGTGTCACATGACACGGGCACCCGTGTCACACCCCTGAATTCACACATTTTGGTCCAGTTTTGATGCAGCCTGACACGGCCCGTGTTGTGCAACACAGCCACCCGTGTCAGGGTACTGATTTTTCAAATTTTTCGCCCTCTTCTGGTTTCCGACAACCTGCTTTCACCGATGAACTGCGAGTCAACTAAAACCTGTTAAAACAAGAAACAAAATGAAAACGTTAGTATAAAATGCATGGGTTGCCTCCCACGAAGCGCTTCGTTTTACGTCGCATGGCTCGACGGTCCTTCATCTTATCCTGTGAGATGAACGACATCATTTTGATCCTTCTGCCGCCCCTCGTAGTAAGGTTTCAATCGCTGACCGTTGACTTTAAAAATGTCTCTGTTTGCTTGATTTTTCAGCTCTATTGCTCCGTGCGGAAACACCTTATGTACAATAAACGGTCCTGACCATTTTGATTTAAGCTTTCCCGGAAAGAGTTTCAGCTGGGAGTTGTACAACAGCACTAACTGTCCTTCCCAAAATTCCTTCTTCTGAATTCTTCGATCATGCCATTTCTTTGTTTGATTTTGTAAATTTTGGCATTCTCATATGCCCGATTCCGGAATTCCTCTAGCTCATGGAGTTGGAGAGTTCTAGACTCTCCTGCTTTGGTGAAGTCTAGGTTGATGACTTTTGATGCCCATAACGCCTTGTGTTCCAACTCTACAGGCAGATGGCAAGCTTTACCATAGACTAGTTGGTAAGGGGACATACCGATGGGTGTTTTGTACGCAGTGCGGTACGCCCAAAGAGCATCATCCAGCTTTACTGCCCAATCCTTACGGGAGGCACACACTGTCTTTTCTAGTATTTGTTTGACTTGTCTATTTGACGCCTCAACTTGCCCATTGGTTTGAGGATGGTAAGTGGTAGCTATTTTGTGCTTCACATTATACTTAAGGAGTAACCTTTCCATGAGATGATTCAAGAAGTGAGTTCCTTCATCACTTATAAGAGCCCTCGGTACTCCAAACCGAGAAAATATGTTCTCCTTCAGGAACCTGACCACTACCTTCGCATCATTAGTTGGTAGTGCTACTGCTTCTACCCACTTCGAAACATAGTCAACTGCCACCAGTATATAGTTTTTTCCAAAGGATGGTGGGAATGGCCCCATAAAGTCAATCCCCCAAACATCAAACAATTCTACTTCCAACATGGAATTTTGCGGCAACTGGTTTCTTTTGGAGATATTTCCAGTCCATTGACATCTGTCGCATTCCTTCACTACTTCCTGGGCATCCTTGAACAAAGAAGGCCAATATAACCCCGATTGGAGGACTTTGGCCGCGATGCAGTCACCACTAAAATGCCCTTCATAATCCGAATTATGACATGCTTCGAGCACCTTCTTCTGCTCATTTTCAGGAACACATCTTCTGACCAGTCCATCCACCCCTCTTTTATAAAGAAACGGGTCATCTCATAAGTAAAACCTGCAGTCATAAACAAACTTTTTTTTCTTGTTAGAATCAAAGTCGCCAGGTATTATACCCCCGACCAAATACTTTGCGTAATCAGCAAACCACAGAACACCATTAATAACTAGGATATGTTCATCAACAAACTCATCCTTTATTGGGCGCTTGTCCTCGTTTTCTTCAATCGGAGACATCCACAAGAGGTGATCAGCTACAGTGTTTTCACACCCTCTCTTATCACGAATCTCCACATCGAATTCTTGGAGAAGTAGGATCCATCTCAGGAGCCTGGGCTTTGATTCCTGCTTAGCAAAAAGATATTTTAAGGCAGCATGGTCAGTATAAACAATCACTTTGGAACCCAACAGATATTGCCCAAATTTGTCAAAGGCGTACACCACAGCTAACAACTCCTTCTCGGTAGTTGCGTAATTCATCTGTGCAGGGTTCAACACGTGATTAGCATAGTAAATAACATGCAACAACTTCTCTCTCCGCTGCCCCAACACAGCCCCCACGATGATGTCACTGACATCACACATGATCTCAAACGATAGAGACCAATCAGGGGCAATCATAATCGGTGCTGACACTAACTTATTTTTCAGGTTTTCAAATGCGTCAGCACACTCCTCATTGAATACAAACGCTTTGTCCTTGACTAACAAGGAAGTCAATAATTTAGCTATCTTGGAGAAATCTCTTATAAACCTACGATAGAAACCCGCGTGGCCTAAGAAACTTCGAATACCTTTCTCGTTCACAGGTGGTGGTAACTTAAATATCACCTCCACTTTTGCTTGATCGACTTCGATCCCCTTGTGAGAGATTTTGTGACCAAGGATAATGCCTTCTCGTACCATAAAATGGCATTTCTCCCAATTTAGGATCAAGTTACTTTCCTGACATCTCTGCAAAACAAGTGAAAGGTTAGTCAAACAATCATCAAACGATGAACCAAAAACAGAAAAGTCATCCATAAAGACTTCCATATGCTTCTCAAGCATATCAGTGAAAATAGAAGTCATGCATCTTTGAAATGTCGCTGGGGCATTACATAACCCGAATGGCATCCACCTGTAAGCAAAAATCCCATACGGGCATGTGAAAGTCGTCTTCTCTTGATCCTCCGGCGCAACCGCAATTTGGTTGTAACCGGAGTACCCATCCAGAAAACAATAGTAGTCATGCCCAGCTAATCTCTCTAACATCTGGTCAATGAATGGCAACGGAAAGTGATCTTTTCTCGTGGCTAAATTAAGTCTCCTATAATCAATACACACCCTCCAACCAGTGACCGTACGCGTAGGAATCAATTCATTCCTTTCATTGGTCACCACAATTGTACCTCCTTTCTTGGGCACCATGTGCACAGGGCTCACCCATGAACTATCTGATATAGGATAGATAAGTCCCACATCCAACAGCTTCACGACTTCCTTTCTTACTACCTCTTTCATAACGGGGTTCTGTCTCCTTTGGGGCTGCACGACCGGTTTGTGATCTTCTTCCATAAGAATTTTGTGCATGCAAACTGTAGGACTTATACCCTTGAGGTCTTCGATTTTCCATCCGATAGCACTCTTAAATCTTTTTAAAACTCCAATCAACTTTTCCTCTTGTACATTTTTCAAATTAGAGCTAATAATGGCGGGACATTTTTCTTCAGTGTCGAGAAATACATATTTGAGATTCTCAGGAAGTTGTTTCAATTCTGAACCTTTAGGCTTTTCTTCATTTCCTTCCAACTCTATAGGTTTCCTTAAGTCTTCCCATCGGCGTGGTCGGGATCCTCTTTGAAATTTTTGAGTCTCTAACATTTCAACCACTTCCATGTCATTCTCATCCACTTCTTTATCTTCTTTAAAAGTTGACATGCTTAACACTCTCTCAAGGGGCAGTTGGGTCACACTCTCCAAATGTTCACTCTCTACAACTTGTTCTAGCACCTGTATGTTGCTGCTCGTGCCAAAATCCTGTTTATGCTTCATGGTATTCCGAACATCAATTTTTAACTCCTCGTCATAAACCTTCAAGGTAAGGGTACCACCTTCCATATCTATCACGACTCTCCCGGTTTCCAAGAATGGTCGGCCCAAAATTAAAGGAATTTCTTCATCTTCCGGCATCTCAAGTATCACAAAATCGACCGGAAACACAAATTTATCTACCTTAACCAGAACATCTTGAACCACTCCATAAGGCCGCTTAACCGAATGATCCGCAAATTGGAGGGTCATCTGAGTGTCTTGAACAACACCAATACCCAACTTTTTGTAAATGGACAATGGCATGAGACTAATGCTTGCTCCCAAATCGATTAGAGCTCTCTTAAATGGCCTATCACCAATAGTGCATGGAATAGTAACAACTCCACTGTCTTTCTTCTTCACCAGAATCTTCAGACCCTGCAAAATAGCACTACAAGTTTCAGTTAGAATAACAGGTTCGGACTCACTAGTCCGCTTCTTAGCGATGATGTCCTTCATGAATTTAGCATAGGTGGGCATTTGTTCTAGTGCCTCCAACAACGGAATGTTCAGCTCTAACTTTTTAAACAATTCAAGGAACTTCTCGAAATTCTTCTATTGATGTCCCTTCTTTTTATTTCTTGATGGATAAGGTAGCTTAATCACCGGTTTCGATTCTACAACTTTTTCTTTAGCTACCGGTGCTGGTGTTGCCATTTCTTCTTCAACCACGTCATTTTCTTTTAATTCCAGTTCCACTTCAATCATATGATCATTTAGCTCAGTTTCCTCATCCTCCACTTCCTTGGATTTTCCACTTCTTGTTACTACCGCCTTAACTTGGTGGTGATCTTTCAGATTTGGTACTATAGCACTTGGAAGTGTACCCGACGCTTGTGAACTCGCTAGTTGTTGAGCAATTTGACTCATCTGTACTTCCAGGTTTTTAATGGATGCACCAGTATTCCTTAAGTTGCTCCTTGTCTCTTCTTGAAATTGAGAACTTTGGGCAGCCATTTTCTCAATGGCGACCTCCCAATCAGCTTTCCTAGGAGCTTGTTGTTGCGGTTGTTGACATTGAGGTTGGTACGGTGGCTGTTGGTATTGTTGCTGCTGAGGTTGATATGGTTGTTGTCCTTGAACTGGTTTTTGTACATTTCCTTGCTGATCTTTCCATGAAAAATTGGGGTGATTTTTCCAACCCGGATTATATGTGTTGGCATAAGGATTGTTCTGCCTCAACATATTAATCTGTTCCACCTGCTCTTGAGTTGCTACACAATGCACGGTAAAGTGCGGTCCACCGCATATTTCACAAGGTGGTGCTTGAACTGGTTCGACTTGGGCCACTATCTGAGTTCCAATATTCATCTTCTTTAACCTTCTCTCTACCTCGGCGGTAATTTGGTCCTCCATTTTAACGACCTGCTCAGCCAGCTTCAAATTAATCTTACCCTCTGGTTGGCTCACAGTGTGATCATACAACTCAAGATGCTCATTGGCTGCAATTGCTTCTATGATCCTTTTGATACCAGTGGCTGTTGAGAAGTTGGTTGAGCCACCGGCCGCTGTGTCAATAAGATGTTTTGTTTTGAGTCGTAATCCATTCACAAAATTTTGCATCTGCTCGGTGGCGTCCATGTTATGAGTAGGACATGCCGTCAGACACCTCTTAAACCGCTTATATGCATCCCTTAAAGATTCTCCTTCTTTTTGCTTGAAGTTGACAATGTCATATCTTTTTCGGATAAACACTGAAGCAGGGAAATACTCATTAAGGAACGCAGTTTCCATCTCTTGCCATGTTGTGATACTCCCAGCTGGAAGCGAGTAAAACCATTCTTCCGCATCATCAGTGAGTGTGAACAGGAACATAACCAATCTCTTGGCCTCTTCGGAATGTCCTTCTATCTTCAAAGATGTGGTAGTCGTAAGGAATCTCTGAAGATGCTTGTTTGCATCTTCGTTGATTCTTCCAGCGAACGGCTTGCTCTCCAACTGGCGGATGGTGGAAGGGTGTAGCTGAAAATGTGCAACATTCACCGGTTGATTCACAATGGTCATCCGGTTTGGTTGAGCATTGGCCCCTCCATAGTCTCCTAACAGTCTTTCAGGATGAGGTGGATTCCCAGCCATTTGAACAGTTTCAGGTGTTGTCTCTCTCTCTTTCTCTCTGCTTCAGAGTCACTACGCACAGATATAATTTCCTCTATTTCTTCTAGTCTTTTAACTTTAGCTTTTCTCCGTCTTTCGTGTAATGCTCGTTCTGGTTCTGTATCAAAAGAATATTTGGCTGAGGCCTGACCTCGCAAACACAATTAGACAAACGTTAGATAATACAAGCACAGAGAGAATGCAGTGAATAATAAAAATTTTAGTCGCAGAGCAACAAAATTTCTTTTGGATCCTAAAAACAACGTTAATTTGGCAGTCCCCGGTAACGGCGCCAAAAACTTGATCGGGAAAATAGCAAGTGTACTATTTTTACCGATTGTAGTAATAAGGGAAAAAGTCCCAAGTATCAATCTCGAGGACTGCGTAGTAATTAACAGGAGTTTTATTATTCAAAGGAACAAAAATGCCTTGGGAGTTGTTTGGTAGCAAAGTATCAAAGCGAGTAAAAATTGACTTTTAGATTAATCTAAGAACAATGTTAGGGAAGTGGACAAATTGCGAGTAAAGACCATGTAGGATTATTCTGAGATAATTGTTTTTAACCTCAATACATCAGTTTTCAAAATCAGTTCTCCTTACTTCCTTAATGAAAAACCCTCTGGTGAATTTCATGCAGACTAATTCCTCAGTGCCAATGAAAAGCATCAAGCAATAGCCCTGACATAAAACACGTGCTACGGGATATCCCCATTCCTAAGCAATATCTACCGTAATGTTATTTTGCAAAAGCATTAGGTTGACTTTCCAGACCAAAACCTAATCGTAAATCAAGTTCTATTTTCCAATACGAATAAGCACTAAGATCGTTGCAAAATAAAAGATATAAGGTGAATAAAAATAACTCTCATAGAATAATCCAAACAAATGTCAATACAACGCAATTTAGGACCACCCCCTAACAAATGGGGTTTTAGCCACCCATGTTCTTAATCAAAACGAATGCACTTAGAAATAAAAAGGAAAAGATCATTACAATTGAAATTGGTTCACTTGGATCATCAATTGCTTCCGCTCTTGATCGATCCTTCGTTCTCCGGAAATCTCCTTCTTCAGTTGTGTAAATTCTATTCCAAATCAAAAGTGTCCAGTCTTAGCCAAAAAGCGGCTCATATATCTAAATTCAAATTACATCACAAAATGTCTAAAATGCCCTTCGAAACAGGTCTGATAGCATAAAAATCAGAAAAACGACAAATTCACTATCAGTGGCCCTGACACGGGCCGTGTCATGGGACACGGGTGGCCGTGTCAGGCTGTTGAATCAGGAAGCGCATTTTCATCTTCAGGGGCTGCAACACGGGCCGTGTTGTGTGAAACGGGCACCCGTGTTGCTCTTCTGTTCTCCATTTTCCTCTTCTCATCTTGGTCGTGTCCTTCCTGACACGGGCCGTGTTGTGCAACACAAGTACCCGTGTCAGGCCTCTGATTTCCACTTTTTCGGCTTTTCTTTGCCTCCGAAACGGTACGGATGTCGGGCCACCAATCCCTGTCAAAAACACACTAAAAGAAACCAAATCAAATGCACCAGCGGCAAAAGTAATACAAACCTCAAAATAAGACTTACACAAAAACGACTGTAAATAACTAAGACAACATAAACCAAAGATTAGAAAACGGATAAAAACAGTGCAAAACCAACGACACAAACAATTTGGAAAACACAAGTAAACTCCACCGATCAGTCGCTCTATCACCCTTTTGGTGATGGTTCTGTCATTCTTTTGGTGCCAGATTGTGTGAGTGTTGCTCTACTATCCTTTTGGTGGTAGTAGCCGGTGTGTGTGTCGCTCTGTCATTCTTTTGGTGATAGGTTTGTCATCCTTTTGGTGCCATATTGTACAAGTGTTCTCCATTATCCTTTTGGTAACAGACCCTTGCATCTTTTTGGTGTCGAGTTGTGTGTGTGAGTTAACTATCATCCTACGATGATAGGCATGTCTTCTTGTTCGTGTCAAGTTATTTCAGTTATCATCCTTTTGGAGACAACGACCTTTGCAAGCTATCCAGTATTTCGCTTCCCAAACACTTTCTTTCTTTTCGGACAAATTCAGAGTTTTCTTCATATCTAATTGTCTTATACCTCGAAAGAATGAATGTCGTAGTAACTCATCTTACTCGATTTAAGCCAATTAGATAGGGGCATCTGTCATACCCCAAATTTATCCTACCTGTGTACAACCTTCATTTTTGTAACCATTACCCAGAAAATTAAGATATGTTGATCCTGTTCAAGGTATCGCTAGGATGAATCAAATTTCAAGCAAAATTGTCAAGTCAGGTGTATATGTAGTATGAACTAAGGTATAAGGGTTCTGACTTAATATGTCAGTTAGAAAAAGTTTATTTCAAGATCAAAGCCATGTTTTGTAGTAATTCAAAGCTCTAGTTAAAGGTTTGTGTGCCAAGTCAGGTCGCTTATGAACAAACCAAGTTTTCAGGTTGTGACAAAATCACAGTCACGTGATCACAAATCATATTCTCTTTCACTGGGTTCATGAGTGTACAAGTGGCAAGGTTCTAAGGCATTTGAAGATCTAGATAGTTCCATGATTCAAATTTTCAGGTTGTGTTTCAAGGCCATTGGAATTTGGTCCCTGGTGCATTTATGAATCCGATTAAGGTGTAATATTGAATCAATATTCGATATTGGTTCACTTAGCTTTAGTGATTGCAAGGCGCATCGTATGCGATTTGGATTCAATTGGTATTTTGGTTTATCATCATGAAGAATATTAATACAAACCATTACCAATTCGAGATCGAAAGTCAAAGTAAGGTTTATGATCATTCCAAAGTGCAAGATTCAAATGGAGGGTGTAAATGGTGTTCAAATCCCATTTCTTTTTTTTTTACAAGCCTAAAGACTCATTATCATGTAACAAAGTTATTATACAATCCATAAAAGTAAAAAATTTACAAAAAAACACAGCAATGAGCCCATTACACTTTTTCTTTTTTCCAAAAAAATTGTTAGAAACAAATTCAAGAAAAAATAAAACGAGTTATAGCCAAGGCCACATGGGGCACCAAATCCCAAACGAGCAGGGCAACGATCCAAATTGAAAGGGATATGTTCGCGTCGAGCTTCAAAAATGCAGCAACATCATTTTTCATGAGGTTCCCTATTCCACCCTTCACTCTCTTACATAAGGCGGGAAATTCATCTTCATAAGAGTGGGGGGAATCGACCGAAGGATTGGCCCCAACTTCCTCAAAACCCTCTTCGACTTTCCTTCAACAACAAGACCTTCCGCCCTTTTCAAAACAACAACCCGGCGATAAGATATTCACTCCAAAACCCCCTTCTTCGTCTTCCACTTTCAAACCCTTTCAACTTTCACAAACCAAAACCTCAATCCATATCCTTCTCAAACAAAAGTTAGAAACCAAGAAGGTTGAGACGAAGAGAACTAAAGACAGATCGGAAAACAAAAAAAATGATGAAGAAGAATGATTGAATGATGAAAACGAATAGGAACCGAGCCTAGAGTGGAATCGAACATAGACGAGCTCAAAAAATCAGAGAGACAAATTAAGATTAAGATGAAGCCGCAAGAAGGTTGAAATTAAATGAGCTTCGGTTTTTCACGTGTTGATTTTTTCTGTTTTCATTTTTCTGTTCATTTTTTATTTTATGGAGATATGGAAAGGGTTGATGCTCAAAGAAAACGCTACCTAATGCCCTGTGTCTTGGTGTTATTATTAATTGAGTATATTTCTTTCGCTGCCATTCATTTTTGTCGCGGTTGCATAGTTGAGTTGGACTATGGGCTTTAATTCTAGCCCATATGACTCCAACTTAGGGCCACATGCCCATGATCTATCTCCACCAGTTTTTGTTGGTCGTTTTTGTTTTTGTAAGGAGGTGATCCTCATATATTTTTAGACCACCATATTTATTCCAGCAACCCCCCCCCCCCCCCCCCCCCACCCCCCTCTAATCACTCTCATTTTTCTTAGTTTCTCATCATTTGATTTATCTAGCATTTTAATTTAATATTTTTATTAGGAGTTCTCATTTAACATCTTGATTTAAGGTTTTGTTATTGGTTTTATTAAAGCACTTTACTAGACATCGCGTTAAACTCAATATCTTTATGATTTATTTTTACCTTGATTTTCATCTTCGATTTTATTTATTTTTAATTTCAATATCGGTCTATGAAAGTCAAAGATCATCGATTGTCGATTCATCGACTAATCTTGATTAGGATGAGACTAATTTCATTTCCATCTCCATTATCGAACTATCTTAGATCTTCTTCTGCTATTTTCATTTTATAAGTCGATGACGAGACTTCCAAAAATCATTACTAGTAAAATTATTGATAAATAGTGATAAATCCGAGAACAACTACTTTTTTGCTTCTCATTTTCTTCTCTATCTCGACTTTATTTTATTTTTCAATCTATGAAGTCTTTTGATTCACAAACGTTAGTTTTCGAAGTTGTTAACCTTCATTATTTCAAATCTGTAGAAAATGATCATTTAGGTCATTTTGCTATACTTTGGGATCATGAGAGGTTACCCTCGATTAATTAACACGAGTTTGTGATTAAGACGAGATCCCACTCTTTTTGATCCGTGTGACACGATTAAATTGGAGAATGATTCTCAATATCATTTCTCTATCTTATTTTTAGCACGAATATCCACTCACGTGAACTCCTATAGTTCGACTTTCGTTATAAGTTAAGCTACGACGGTTTAGCGCAACATTTCGTCCCGATTCAATTCACAAATCAACTAACGACTAATTTTACTTTCCATCAATATACAACTATTTTATTTTCATTCAAATATACACTGTTTTACTTTCAGTCAATATAATCTTGATTTATATTATCTTGTTCATATACTTGTTGATATTTATCTCGATTATATTATTGTGAATATTATCTCGATTATATTGTTATATATCTTATCATATTATTCATATTGTCATATTGTCATATTATTCATACTGTCGTATTATTCATATCGTACATATTCATATTGTTCATATCTTATTCATATTCTATTCGAAAATACTTAACAATTATTGAAACAATAAAGGCCTAAATTGGTGGCCTGTTGGATTATCGGACTTTGTCAGAAACCTTCGCTTGGAGTTTTGTCTGACTTTTGTTCAAGGCATAGTTTAGGACACTTCCCACACACACGGATTTCTCTTAGGCTACCTTACAACGAGACCATTTATTTCATGCAATCCTGTGTACCTCACATGTATCCCTCTCCCATTTCGATGTATGCTTTCGTATTTCTTTGACTGTGGTTTATCTTCTAGGAGCACCCTCAGGGACTAGTGTAGATTAAAATCGTTTTCAAACTAATTCTCAATTCGTCATCGAGCCATTTTCAAACACCCTCTTTAAGTCGAGTGCTCATACGCATTCGCGATCAACCTATTGTACAAACTTTCACATTTCCTCGTGATTTCGATATTGGGGGCACCCTCAGGGACTAGTATCGTTTCTCACAACCTAACCCTTGATTCTTCGTCAAGCCGGTTCCATTTTCAATCAAACCCTCGCCTCGTCGTCGAGCCATTTTCAAACCAATTTCCATCTCACCACGTTTTGCACGAAAATAGAAGTCAAACCCTTGGTCCAATGTCAAGCAGTATTTTAAGTCAAGTTGCAAGTCGAATGCCTTTTGCCTTGCAGTCTACCTCTTTGCACAACCTATTCGATTAATCTTTTTACAAACATTTTCTTAACAAAATAACGAAAGAAGAAGATTCTTTGAGTCTAGCATTCGTTGAATCTTTGAACGAATGGATCTTGAGGCGCACATTTTGGGTTGTTGTTCATTCACCCTTTTGTCTTAAAATTCCTAATCTATATCTAAACATATTTCATAATCAAACTTACGAAAGAAGGATATTCTTTGAATCTTCGAATGAGTAACTCTCGAGGCATACCCCTTGAGTTGTTATCAGTTTACTCTTTCAAAATCAAGAAATTCAAACCCTTTCCTCAAACCCTTTTCAATCAACTCCTGAAAGAACTGAGTTCTTTGAATTTCGCATTCCTTGAAAATTCTGGAGTGACAGCTCTCGAGGCACGCCCCTTGGGTTGTTTGTCAGTCAATATTTCGTTTCCAATCCAACTTTCAAACTCAATTCAACCCTTCATCTTTTCATGGTCGTTACCACGAACTACGGAAGCTCTGATTCTTCATTCATCTTTGAACGTAAGATACGCAGGCATAAGATTGTGATGATCTTGGCGAGCTACCTTCCATCCATCTTCTGTTTCCCCCCTATCCTTTCCCATAGTTAAACTACGACGCTCTGATTTCTCATTCTCGTCCCAATGAGCATACGTAGGCACAAGGACCATAATCCTTGACGAGCACCCTATCCTAGAACCATTCATTTTCCCTAGCATATATATCCTTTTATCCTACCAATTCACATTTATCATTTAGAAGAAAAAAGAAAGATTAGATAACTCCCATCGCAAATCACCCTAAGAGGTTCCCGTTGAGTACAACGGACGTGAGGGGTGCTAATACCTTCCCCTTGCGTAACCGACTCCCGAACCCAGAACATCGGTTGCGATGACCCTGTTCATGTCCTTTCTTCCTAAAGGGTTTTCTCGATATTTTCTTTTCCCATTTATTTGGGATAAATAAAGTTTGGTGGCGACTCTGTCAAACCGTATTTCTGCGCCTTTTGCGTGAGGGTTGTGTTTTTGAATTATCTCCGTGAGATTTTTCGAGGTGCGACACTATTGAGCCAGTTGTTTAGTATGTTAGTTGAAAGCTGGAGTTTATTTTTCCTATAAATAGCGTATTAGTCACCACTTCCCCATCAATCTCTGATAATCCTAATCAGAGAGAGAAAGTGGTGTTGTTGAGATTCAATTGTAAGCATTGTTCCTTAATGTGTAATTGAATCAAGAATCCAATTTTTTAACCAATTTGAATTGTTTTTTCTCTTTTATTCTATATTTTCCTTTACTTTATGGTTTTCTTGTTAATCAAGAAATCAATCATACTCGGTGTTCTTGGGCATCGTTTTACAACAAATTAGTGCGGTAAGTGTGGAGGAAAAAATGTCTTCAACAAAGTATGAGATTGAGAAATTCACTGGTGTGAATGATTTTGGTTTGTGGCGCTTGAAAATGTAATCCCTATTGGTTCGACAGGGTTTCTTAGAAGTATTGAAAGGATCAGAAAAGATGGTTGTTGCCTTAGCGGAGAAGGAAAAGGAAGACGATGATCGAGAAAACCTACGACGCCATTATATTGAGTCATGGTGATAAGGTTCTCTAGCATGTTTCGAAGGAGAAAACTATTGTTGATGAATGGAAGAAATTAAAAGGTTTTTAATTGACAAAATTGTTGGTTAATTGTCTCTACATGAAGTAAGCTTTGTATTCATTCAAGATGAGTGAAGACAAAGTCTTGGATGAGTAACTAGATAAGTTCAACAAGTTGATTCTCGATCTTGAAAATATCGATGTCAAGATTGATAATGAAGATCAAGCGTTATTGTTGCTTGTGCCTTATCAAGGTCTCATGCCCATTTCAAAGAAACTCTTTTGTATGGAAGATATTTGTTGACCTTTGATGAAGTTTAATCATCCTTGTACTATAAGGATTTGAATGGACGAAAGGAGCACAAGCCATCTTCTGTTAATGATGGTTTGTATGTTAAGGGGAAATTCTTGAAGAAAGATGGTAGGTTTGAGAAAAAGAATGGTAAAGTTCTATAAAATTATTATGGCGGTAATGCTCTTGATGTTAGGTGTTATCATTGTAAGAATAAGTGACATACAACAAAGATGTGCCCTTAACGTCTGAATAATCATGGTGGAAAGGATAATGGTAATGTGGCCATTATGGAAGATGGTTATGAATCATCTAATGTCTTAGTGGTTTCAAGTTGTGACTCTAGCAAGTAGTGGATTATAGATTCAGGTTGTACTTGGCACATGAATCTAAACAAATATGTGTTTGAGGAATTATATGACTAAGATGGTGGATCAATGTTGCTGGGAAACAACTAAGCCTGCAATACTGCAGGAATTATATCTGTCAGTTTCAAGCTCCATGATAAGTCAATAAGTTTATTGACTGATGTCAGGTATGTACCTGATCTTAAGAGGAATTTTATTTCTCTTGGTGAATTCGACAAGAAAGGATATGAGTTCAAAGGAGTGTAAAGTATCTTAAGGGCAATGAAGGGGTCGAAGGAAGTCTTGAGAGGCATAAAGAAACAAGGATTGTATACCATTGAGGTTGAGGTTGTAAGTTGTTTAGTAGATGTAGCATCCATAAAACCTATGTTGATGACTGAGCTATGGCACAAGCGACTTGGCCATGTCAGTGAAATAAGCCTGGTCGAATTGTTAAAATAAATTCTTTTATGTGGTGACAAGGTCGAAAAATTATAGTTTTGTGAACCTTGTGTATTTGGAAAATCCTATAGGATAAAGTTTAACAAAGGTAAAGAAACAACACATGGATCCCTTGATTATGTCCATGTTGATCTTTGGGGGCTTGTAAGGAATCTGTCACACTCAGATGCAAAGTATTTTCTTTCTATAGTTAATGATTATTCCAGAAAGTTATGGGTATTCATCCAGAAGACTAAGGATGGAGCTTTTGTAATTTTTAAAAGTTAGAAGACCCTGGTCGAAAACTAAACTAACATGAAGGTTAAGAGGTTGAGGACCGACAATGGTATTGAATTTTTCAATGAGGCTTTCGACAACTATTCTGCTGCGTCTGGTATTGTAAGGCACAAAACTACTGCAGGTACTCCCCAACAAAATGATTTTGCTGAAAGGTTTAATCAAACCATTATGGTAAAGGTTATATGCATCTTGGTTGGTGCGGGATTAAAAAAGGTGTTTTGGGTAAAAGCTGTTGTTACTGCAGAATACCTGATAAATATGTGTCCTTCAACTGCCTTGGGAATGAAGACACTTGAAGAAGTCTAGTTGGGACATCCACTTAATCTCGACAAACTTAGAGAATTTGGTTGTGTAGCATATGCTCACATTAGACAATACAAGGTCGAACCTAGAGCTCTAAGAAATTTACTTCTTGGATACCCTGAAGGAGACAAAGCTTATAGGTTATGGTGCCTAGAGCCAGGTCACATGAGGTGTATCACAAGTCGAGATGTAGTTTTCAATGAAGCCGAGGTTTCAAGAAAACCGATGATGTTGGTCGAAGTACCAAAATCTCTGTAGAAGAGCTGAAACAGGAAGAGATTCTTGTTGAGGTAGAGCATAGTGATGTTGAAGTGCATAACTTATATGAATTCGAAGAAGAAACACAAGTTATTGATGAAGATGAGAAGACTGATAATAACTACCTCTTTGCAAGAGACAGGTTGAGAAGAGTCGTCAAACAACCTTAGAGACTTAGTTATGCAGATCTCATAGTTTTTGCCTTAATCTCTGCAAGTGAGGTTCTTGATGAAGAACCTAAAGACTACAAAGAAGTTGTGAGGAGTCAAAATAAGATTGAATGGCTGAAAGCCATGGATTATGAGATGAAGTCTCTTTATGATAATTACACTTGGGAGCGGATCAAGAAAATTGTTGGAGCCAAGTTAGTCAGCTATAAGTGGGTTTTCAAGGTTAAGGAAGGAATTAAAGGAGTGATATTGTCATACCCCAAATTTGTCCTACTTATGTATAATTTTCATCTGTACATCTACCCATTAATTGTTATTCGGAAAAAAAAAACCAAAAAATATATATGTTGTTTCTGTTTGTTGTTCAAGTTTGTGCAAGATTGAATTTAAGGTATCCAGTCAAGCAAGGTTTGATTTCAGGATCAAGGTATGGAGGATTGATTTGGGCGGTGTATGTGGGAGCCTTCAATCGAGGTTTATTGCAGTCCATAATATTGCTAAAGTGGTTTAAGGTTAAATTGAAGTGGTCAGAGTGAGATTGATTCATTTGAGGTCAATTCATGTTCACTCTCATTTTTCAACAGTTGAATCAATGACTTAATACATTTCAAATTCTCTCGATTTATTCAAAATCTTCACATGGTTAATTATTAGAAAAATTCAAATGCAATTTGTGTGGAAAATTTGGTTATAAGATCACTTGAGGGAAGCTAGCGTTGTTAAGGTTAGTCCAAATTCAAAGGCTGATTCATGTCAAAAATAGAGTGCTAGTTTGAAACTTGGAAGTTAAAATACAAGCTAGTAATGTTCTTCATTAATTTATGCCCATTTCAAATTCATTCTTATATCTATCAAGTTCATGGTCCATTCTTTTTCTCTCGAATCCAAGTCCAAGTTACAAATTTTACAATTAAAGACCATGAATCACAGTTCATACACATTTATGCAATGAAGTCCCATTACTCATATTGTTTATTAAAAAAAAAGGGAAAAATGTGTGAAGGAAAGTCGATTGTGTATACACTTTTCATACTATTATCCAAGTCACACGCATCATTAATACCCCATACATCATAATTCACCATACATTTGTTTCCCCTAAAATAAAAATAAAATAAAACTCTGCAAATCAAAGCTTTCAAACCAGTTCCATAAATATCTTGACCTGCAAATAGTTTGTACGACACGAGCAATTGCAAAGAAGGCCATGACGTACGACAAAGCGACTTCACAAAGGCAGTAGTCTAACATTTTTCTCGCTGAGACCTCTTCTATAAACAGGGCGCTGCTTCATTTTTGCTTAAGGTCGTTTTTCCATAAATCGTGTTCTGTTTCCATGGCTTCAACGTTGACTTGTTTCTCGTCTGATGTTGGTTTTATCTCCGCCTTGCTTTTTATTTTATTTTATAAACTTATTATTTTTATGGAAAGAAACAAGATCGAACCATTCTTTTGCTATGTATAGGATTGGGTCTTGCAAAGCCCGTACTATTTCTTAACTGCACACTAATGAATCGGCTCACACCCCTCAATTCTTTTATTTATTGTTTTGGAAGGCTATGGATAAATGGGCTTAAAAACCCATAATGATTCCATTATTTTTCACACTCTTGATTCCTTACTATACCCCTCATCCGTTTATTGTGTTCTTATTTACCAATCACTAATTTAATTTGTGTTTTTATAAAGAAGGATAGTTATCAATATTTCATTTTTTAAAGTTCTTTTTTTTACTCACTATTATATTTTGATCACTTTTTCACTTTCGATTTATTTTGTGGTCGATGACGAGATCCCCATAAGTTATTATCGGTCAAATTATTGATAGATAATAATTTATCCGAGATCACATTCTTTTCTCTTTCAATTTCTTCTTCATTTTCAATTTTATTTTATTTTTCGAATCGATGAAGTCTTTGATTCAGAAACGTTAGTTTTCGAGATTGTTAAAACCTTCATTATTTCAAATCTATAGAAAATGATCATTTGGATCATTTTTCTATACTTTGGAATCGTGAGAGGTTCCCTTCGATTAGCTAACATGAAGTTTGCGATTAAGACGAGATTTAACCGTATTTTCAATTTCATGTCAATTTTATTTTATTTTTAGCGGTCAATGAAGTCTTTACATTTGTAAACGTCGACTTATCAAAGTCGCTAATCTTCATTATTTCAAATCTGTAGAAAATGATCGTCTGAATCATTTTTCTATACTTTGGGATCGTGAGAGATTATCTTCGATTAATTGACACGAGTTTATGATTAAGACTAGATCCCACTCCTTTGACCCATTTCACTAATTATTAACCTCTGACTTTAATTTTTGTTCAATATAATTGTTTTACATTTCTGTTAATATATCACTATTTATATATTCTTGCATATATTTTCTGTTTATATTATCTTGTTTATTATCTCGCTCATCTTATCATCATTGTTCATATTTCATCCCGTAATATTACATATACTGTCATTTAACCCTTCCCTTGTTTATTCCATTCAAAATACCAAAAACACGATAAAACTATCAAAACCCTAAAAATCCTAAATTGTTGGACCGTTGATCATCATCTTAGATGTGGGAGTTTAGGCCTTGTACATAAACCCTAGTTTGGATACTTTTGTCCGAACTCTTCTTTGTTGCTTAGTTTAGGACACCTCGCACACACACGGCTTTCTCTTGGGCTACCTGACAATGAGACCATTTATTTCTCGCAATCCCCTGTATTTTGTATGTATCCCTCTCCCGTTACAATGTAATAGTTTAGTTTTTTTCATGCTTGCTTGCTATTTGTTAAGAAAGATAAAAATGAATTAGGTTATAACATGTTTTTAAAATAAAGAACAAACGAGGCTTGATTCAACGTCAAGCCATTTTTCAAACTCTTTTCAAATTGGACCACCTTTGGGTTTCACCCTTTCTCCCTCAAACCACTAACCTTGTATGTATTCAACCCTTGTAAGTCGATTGCTTTGCGCATCGCCATCAACCTACCATGCTCTATTCACTACCCTCTCTTTTCAAAACTTCTTTTCAAACTTTTCTCTATTAAGTAAAAAAACCTTGGTCTCGTGCCAAGTGCATTTTCAAAACTCTTTTCCTAATAAAACTTGAATGGTTGTGGAGTGGTTAGGCGTAAGCCTTCTCCTATCCCGAGTGCTTGACATTACCTTTAGGGTTCACTGTTGCAAATCACTTACCATTCAAGATCAAAATAACTTTAATAAAGGAATGAAGTTCTCTTTGTATTGAACTAAAGAGAGAGGATTGAGTGCAGACTTCTTTCTCTCCGAGTGCCAGGATACACACTGTAGAGTGTGTGGTCTCGATACTCGTCTTTCAATACAAAGACGTGACTATATTCACCATACCATTTTCACAATAATTCTTTTCAGATAAAGAATTGGGTACTACCCGCAAGGGGTTACTATCCGAGGACCTATTTCATCCCTAAAAATAACTTTCACAAATAAAATGTGACATCTTGCCTCGATGGCGAAAATTATCTCTTTTCAAAAGGATATGTTATGTCCGTTCTACTGCAAACAGGTAAAGACTAAGACTCCACAAGCGAGCTGCAATACACCTAACTGCTAGAATGTGCACGTTAGCATCATCCACAAAAATACCAGTTAATCATAGGCCTAACTACGACTGCTCTGATTCTTCACTTCTTTTAAGTGAAGATACGTAGGCACAAGGGCCCCAATCCTTGCCGAGCACTCTTCCATCTTTTATCCGTAGTCCTCCGAACTACGTTGAATCTGACTTTCTCATACCCGTTGAGAATACATAGGCATAGGACCACGAAGTCCTACCAAGTCTATTTTCCTTTTTCACTTCCTCTTTTTTCTATATTTTAGTTCCATACACTTTCTCTCTCCTTTTAGAGCACTTTTATAAAGCAATATCCTCACGCATAGACAAACAAATGGTTCCCATCGAGTACGATGGGTGCGAGGGGTGTTAAGACCTTCCCTTTGCATAACCGGCTTCCGAACCCTTTCTCTTGGTCGCGAGACCATCTTATCCATTTCATCTTACGGTTTTCTTGATGTTTTCCCTTCCCCTTATGGGATAAGTAAAGTTCGATGGCGGCTCTTCTGTCCTTCCATTTTCGCCTCTCAGTCGTTGCATTTTTGAGTAGCGACAGATGTCGAAGCGATTTAAGGCAAGGTTGGTTGTTAGGGGGTTCAATAAAAAAGAAGGTGTTGACTTCAATGATGTGTTTTCACCTGTTATAAAACAAAGATCCATTAGAATGTCGTTAGCCATGGTGGCAAAGTTCGACCTAGAACTTGAACAAATGGATGTGAAGATAACATTCCTGTATTATAATCTAGATGAAACAATCCTGATGAGGCAACCTGAAAGGTATGTAGAAAACGGAAAGGATGATTAAGTGTGCAAGCTAAATAGGTCTTTGTATGGCTTGAAAAAATCTCTTCGGCAGTGGAATAGGAGATTCAACAAGTTCATGACACACATAGGTTTCACTAAGAGTCAGTTCGACCACTGTGTTTACTTCAGATTTCGACCTGGAAATTCATTTATTATTTTGTTGCTTTATGCGGATGACATCCTCATAGAAAGCAACAATATCGAAGATGTTGTGAAGGTGAAGATTGAACTCAATAAGGAGTTTGACATGAAGGATTTGGGTGTTGCCTATAGGATTCTTGGGATTTACATCAGAAGAGATAGAAAGCAATCAAGATTATGTTTATCTCAAGAGACATACCTGATGAAGATTTTTGACAAATTTGATACGTCGAATTCAAAATCTATTATAACAATGACTAATTCTCAATTCAAGCTGAGTACGACTCAATGTCCTAGTACTGAAGTCGAAAGAGCCTAATGAATAGCATTTCATATGATAGTATAATAGGTTCTTTGATGTATGTTATGATATGTACGAGGCCAGATATAACGTACAGAGTGAGCCTTATAAGCAGGTCTATGGCCAATCTAGGAAAGACACAATAACAAGCATTTAAGTGGATTCTAAGGTACATAAATGAGTCTTTGATTATGCAAGTTGTATGGATTCCAGAAAATCTAATTTTGAATATGTGTTAACTATGTTTGGCATAAAATTTTTTTAGAAAGCAACACTTTAGAAGGTTGTTGCCTTATTAACCACTGAAGCAAAGCATATTGTCCTTACTGAAGTTGTGAAAGAAGCATTGTGGCTTGAAGGTTTTGCTAAGGAGCTGAAACTTCAAGGTCAAGTTATCACTTTAAATATGATAGTCAAAGTGAAATACACCTATCAGAGAATTCAACCTATAATGAGTGAACCAAGCACATCGACGTGAGGTTGCATTTCATCAAAGATATAATTGAGTGTGGAGAAGTCCAAGTGCTGAAGATTTTGACTGGTGACAATTTTGCTAATATGATCACCAAGACATTGACAAGTAGCAAGTTCTTCCATTGTATATAGTTAATAAAGTTGCATGATGATAGCTATTTTCTTTCGTGGTTCAGAGTTTGTTTCAAGATGGAGATTTGTAGCTTGTGGGTTATAAGCTAGTTTTGTAGAAAACTCTGTCGAAGTCGAAGAGCCCTATCAAAGTTGAAGATGTGCATGTGTAGTAAAAGTCTGTTCTTGCATGCAAAATATGTTAGCCTGTTGTTTCTTTAGCATGTTGAATTGGACCATCCTGTTGGGCCAATTGTTTAGTATGTTAGTTGAAAACTAAGGTTTAGTTTTCCTATAAATAGCATACTAGTCACCACTTCTCCATCAATCCCTGATAATCCTAATCAAAGGGAGAAAATGGTGTGGTTGAGATTCAATTATGAACATTGTTCCCTAATGTGTAATTGAATAAAGAATCCAGTTTTTAACCAATTTGAATTGCTTTTTTTCTCTTCTCTTCTATCTTTTCCTTTACTTTGTGGTTTTCTTATTAATTAAGAAACCCATCATACTATGTATTCTTGGGAATCGTTTCACAACAAAATTTATTGAATAATTAATGTATCTTGTATATATAGTCTAATACATAACTTATTTAATGAACCTATAAGTCAAATTTTACTTGTGAAAGAGAATTAAGGGAGTACAATTTATGCGTTACTGACACACACTAGAGTTGAGAGTATCACGACTTGCTCTAATTGAGGTTCTCGTTATTCCTTCTCTATTCTATTTATATTGATGATATTTTTCTTACCCTTCTCTACATTTGAAGATTGATTTTGATGGTTGTATAAAGCTTTAGAATTAAAGGACAATTTTTAAAGTATTTTTTAATGATTTTTTACATTAAAAATTAAACTCATAAAATACTTTAATGTTTGTTTATATTTGAAAAGTCACTAGTTTTTATAGATAAAGTTATCTTCTTTTTTTAAAAAAAAATTATATAGATAAAATTATTCTTATTTTACAATTGAGTATTGAAGATTTGATTAAATTATTAATGCAATCAAAATATCACAATACTCAACTGAATTAGAATAAATTTGGTTTTGTCTCAAGGAGGCTAGCCTACAACACACCCGACCCATAAGTAATACAAGAGGATATTGGACGTGAAAGAGCGACATCACATGGCGAGCATGTGATCTTGTCTAATACGGCCCAATGCGCATTTGGTATATATCATCTGGTTCAGCCTAAGTGCATAAAGATGTGGCAAGACATGTGTGGGGAAAAGTAATTACAAAACCACATGTCTAAGAATGTAATTGTACCCCCTATTAAGGGAGAAGATTGATTCCTCTTATTCCCATTATCTATCCAAGCAGGAGAGTATTGAAATTGGTTCCTTAACAACTACTTGACCAAAGGGCCAATCCTATAAACATCCCAACTAAATGTTTGGAAAATGGATCACTTTCAACATAATAAAAATCTGCAAACCCTTTTTGCAGTCTCTAACACAAGCAAGGTCTGCATTATTATACTAACCACAAGTACAATTAGCGTCCACCGTGTGGTATCGGTAAAAACTAACTTGAATCACGCTTTCACGCAAACCTCCAGTTTCCTTAACCATCATTCCGCAATGGTGAAATGAGCCAAGACCAACAACAAAAACAACAATAACGAAGCCATATCAGAGATGCAAATTATTATGCAAATGTTATTGAAATTGTGATGTTAGTAACAATGTTATTCTCACTCTTTTTAATTTATGTTTTTATGTTTTTGTAACATTTTCCAATTTGTTGTAATTTGATTTATTACTTTGATTAGTTTGGCTGTAATTTGATCGTGTTGTAGATGTGGATATATGTGTTTGCAAGTATGGAGTTAATAAAGATGTTGTTGAACCAATGATCTTGATATTATTGACCGTCTTAGTGTTTTTAATGCAGATGCTTGTTGAAGCCGGTGGTGATATTTTCTAACTCTATGATGATGATGATTAACTTGAAGAGATATTAAGCCTAGTCAAGTAAAATACTTAAGGTTATAAAGAAGTACTTATATGATCGGTGTATGTGGTAAAGGAACTTAAAGCTCCAGAGTTATGAAATAAAGGAAGTTCAAGAGCTCGTTCCATCATATCTGTCCGAGTGACCAGAGTCTTGTGAAAGTAGGAGAGTGAGCCTTAAGCTAATAAGGAATCTCTCTCACACATACATACACATGTACGCGAGTACGCGTGCACACACACACACACACACACACACACACACATACACACACACACACACACACTTAAAACCTTTGAGGAGCCTTAATTTGTTTGTTAAAATTGCCTAAAATCTTTTTTAAGGCTTATCAAATTTATTAGGGATTCGTCTAATCAATTGGAAGTTGTTTTACAACTTAATAAGTGATTAGTCCTAGTGCTATAATAGATTATTTTACTTTGTAAATCTCAAAATCAATTGAAACTAGTCTCTTTATGATTGGCAATGGCTAAATATCAAAATCTTTCATTTGTGACTTGAACAATCGATTATTCATATGTAATAATCTGGACTATTCGATTATCTCATTAAAATGACTCGTGTATTATTTCATATTTAAGTCATATTTTTGTCTATATAAAGGAGGTCTCTTCTCATTTGAAGTTACACTAGAATTAATATTTCTCTCATTCTTTTCTTCCTCTTTACTTTCCTCCACTAATTTATATATTTTCTCCATATTTACTCTCCTCATTTTTGTAATGGTGTCATGCTTTGTTTGACCGATTCAATAGTGGGATTCTCTTAAAGGTTCTTATGTTTGGTTCTAGAGATAAGCTTGTGAAAATCTTTGTTTGGTTCTAGAACTTATCCCGGTAAAAAAATTGTTTGGTTCTTGAGATTAGCTTATAAAATCTCTAATTGATTCTTGAGTTTAGTGTAAAACTCTGTTTTCTTTGAATTACTTACTTAATTGAATTTATGCTTTATTTATTTAATCAAATGAGTTTAATATGCATTGGATTGATGATTTGGTGTTTTGACATGTTTATGCTATGTTGGGTTTGGTAGAAAGTGTTAGTTTTTTAATTAAATAATTAGATAATTAAATAATATTAAAATTAAATATAAAATAAAGGTTTTAGGTGGAAAATATAAATTATGAGAAATATAAGCTGAGTGGTGAGAATTATAATAAGTTGGAGGCAAGGTACAATTACTAGAAGATTAAGTTAGGTTTTTTATTTATAATAAAAACAAATTAGAAAACCTAAGAGTAATCAGTATGCATTATTTTGGGAAAAGAGGCAAAGTTAGAGCAAAGTGAAAACAAGGGTTTCAGATAAGATCACCATAGTCAACCTTAGTGTTGTTGCGGGAAATCTAAGATAAGAGGGGATTACTCTAAATGTGGTGTTAATTGCACGATGGGTAGGGAGAAGTCCTTAATCTCCACTAGGTTGTTCCTATTTTCTTCCATTGTTTAATATTTGATGATATGGATGAAATTATTATGATAATATGATATGATCGATGTAAATAATCATAAATTTCATGTGTTGATTCACCATGAAAATTTTGATGTTTGTATTCATGAAAGTGGTGTGAGTTGTGTTCATATGGTTGGCATGAATATGATGAATAAAGTGTTGAAAGTTGCGAATTAATTGATGAAATTTCGTGTTAATTGATAGGTATATGAGGTTGTAATGATAAAATGTTATTTATCTGATGTTTTTGATCGATTGGAGGGTCTGGGTGAAAAAAATCGGAGTTCAAAGTTTAACTACATAGCAGAACACGAAATCTGCTTTTTGCAACAGGGTGACGGGCTTCACATGTGTGACAATCTGGCCGTCATGCGCCTTAAAACGCCAACGGGCGTCAGCGGTCTGACGGGGAAACCATTATAGTCTCCAGGAAAGCGTTGAGCTTTACCGGTCTTTACAGGGGTGATAGTTGAGGGAAAATGGTGACGACGAGTGTCACCCCGGTGACAGGCTACCCGTCATCGTGTCAATGGGTACATTTTGGCTTGTTAAGTTGGATTTTTGGTGTTGTTTTGTCGTGTGGTCGATGTTAGGTTGTTGTTTGGTATGTGTTTGATGAATTTTGGTTGATTAATTGAGTGCTTGATTAATATAATAATGTTAATATGTGTTTATGATGAGATAATTATGTGATTCTCATATGATTGAGATTGTGGTGGGTAGTCCATCTGGGGAGACTACTTTTATGTTGATATTTACAATTAGATGTGAAATTGTAAATATATTGTTAAGTTGCTATGGTTGTGCATTATATTGTATATGCAACATATGTTGTTGTTGTTGTTTTGAAAGAGGCGAGTCACATGTTCAGATATTGGGACTAGTGATTCATTTCGAGCTCAGATGAGGGGGCTCGGGGTTCAGATGTTGGGACCCGGTTCGTATGAAGAACCTTTATTGAGTTGGTACCACATGCGTGAGTTGATTCATTATTGCATTGAATTACATAAAGGTTGTGGAGATGAGTTGTTTTGTGTGTTGTTGAGTATTTGTTGTATTAATATTGAAATGTATGAAAGTTTATGTTTTGCCTTAGACTACCTTTGCATTCTTTTGCACCATTATATATTCTGAGCGTATTCTTGCCCATTTGTTTTATTGTGGTGTTATGTGCTCTTTCTTGGAGTATAGATAAGCATGAAAATAAGTAGATTCTTTAGAGCCGAGGGATGGTGTTGAAACTATTTTTCTTTTCCAGATTTATGTGTTTATAGATTATCATTGCTATAATCTATAACATTGGGCAGGCGAATGTTATGTTTTGTTTTATTATGAGTTATTATTGCGAGACTAAATGTTATAACTCCTATTTTGAGTTATTTTGATGTTAAAGGCATATTACCCTGATTGAGTTGAAGTTTAAATAAAAGTTATATTTGCACTTATTTGTTTGAGAAGTTATTTTTAATGATTAATTCTGTTGCGATGAGCCTAAGTTAAGGCAAGCATGTGATGATGTCATACCCCAAAATTTGCCCTACTTTTTTTTCATTTTCATCTAACTTTTTGACTCCAAGTTCATTTGTGTATATGCATTCATTTATAATTGCATTTTCAAATAAGCATCATTGATTCAAGGGTTTTTCTAATTATGACACAAAGGTGACGCTAGAGCAACAATGATGATTGATTCATTCCTTATGGATCAAGTCATATGGAACTTTAATCTTTGATATATGTTGATGGTTATGTTGGCTACATCATGGCATTGGATATTGAGGTTACCTAGGGACTATCTTGGGCTTTGATTTGTTTGATCCATGGTACAACACTTCATATAATGGGTTAAGAAAATCAAATCCAAGGAGTCATTCAAATGCATACTCAAGTACAAGTTCAAATATTCAAACCATACTTTGAAAGGAAACTATTTTTCTCAAAACACACACATTTCATTTTTAAAAAATAAGCCATTTGTCATTACAAAAGCATTCAAATCATATTACAAGGCCAATTACAATATTACATCATTTTCCCCTAGAGTTGAATTTTAGTCGACTGTTGACCTTTTTGGTCAAACAGTTGACCAAAGTCAACCACAACTCCTAAACACTTACCCCATTTTTCTTCATTTGCAAGTCATTCCCATATTTTTGTGTTTCTACAAAGAATCCAAGTGTCCAAATTTCCCCATGAAGGTACCTTGATTCATGAACATTGTGTTCCATGCCCCTTTACCAATGCCAAGTCTTGACCATATTAACCCTGCAAAACCACATACACAATGAGGAAAAATAAATACTACAATCATTTCATCACTGTCGCTACTCGAAAAATGCATCGCGCAACGATGGGGAGGCGAAAAAGATAGACAGAAGAGTCGCCATCGAACTTTATTTATCCCATGAGGGGAAAGGAAAATATCGAGAAAACCTTAAGAAAGAAATGGATAAGATGGTCTCACAACCAAGAACGGGTTCGGAAGCCGGTTATGAGAAGGGAAGGTATTAGCACCCCTCGCATCCATCATACTCGATGGGAACCATTTGTTTGTCGACGTGTGAATTTACTTGCTTAAAAATTATGCTATAAAAAAGTGTTCCAAAGGGGGAGAGAAAAGGGTTAGAAACAGGAAAATGAGAGGTTAGGAGGAAAAAGAGAATGGGGAAGAAAAGAGAAAGAACAGACTCGATAGGACTTCGCGGTCCTAGGCCTACGTATTCTCAATGGGCGTGAGAAAATCAGAGTCGACATAGTTCGGGCTACGGATATAGGGGGAATGTGCTCGGCAAGGATTGTGGTCGTTGTGCCTACGTATCTTTACTTGAAAGAAGTAAAGAATCAGAGCAGCCGTAGTTCGGCCTACGGTTTGTTAATGTTTTTATGGATGATGTTATCGTGCGCGTTCTAGCAGTTTAGGTGTTTTGTCGCTCGCATGTGAGGAGACTTATGTGTTACCTGTTTGTGGTAGAACAGACGTATCATATCCCTTTTTGAAAGATTAGGTTTTCGCCATGCGAGGCAAGATGTCACATTTGATTTGTGAGATTGTTTTTTAGGGGTGAGGTAGATCCTCAGATAGTAACCCCTTACGGGTAGTACCCAATTCTTTATCTTAAAGTTTTTGTTACGAAAGGTGTGGCGAACGTAGCGTCTTCGTATTGAAAGACGAGTATCAAGACCATCCACACTACAGTGAATATCCTGACACTCGGAGAGGAAGAAGACTACACTCAATCCTCTCTCTTTAATCAAATTTCCCCATGAAGGTACCTTGATTCATGAACATTGTGTTCCATGCCCCTTTACCAATGCCAAGTCTTGACCATATTAACCCTGCAAAACCACATACACAATGAGGAAAAATAAATACTACAATCATTTCATCACTGTCGCTACTCGAAAAATGCATCGCGCAACGATGGGGAGGCGAAAAAGATAGACAGAAGAGTCGCCATCGAACTTTATTTATCCCATGAGGGGAAAGGAAAATATCGAGAAAACCTTAAGAAAGAAATGGATAAGATGGTCTCACAACCAAGAACGGGTTCGGAAGCCGGTTATGAGAAGGGAAGGTATTAGCACCCCTCGCATCCATCATACTCGATGGGAACCATTTGTTTGTCGACGTGTGAATTTACTTGCTTAAAAATTATGCTATAAAAAAGTGTTCCAAAGGGGGAGAGAAAAGGGTTAGAAACAGGAAAATGAGAGGTTAGGAGGAAAAAGAGAATGGGGAAGAAAAGAGAAAGAACAGACTCGATAGGACTTCGCGGTCCTAGGCCTACGTATTCTCAATGGGCGTGAGAAAATCAGAGTCGACATAGTTCGGGCTACG
This sequence comes from Lathyrus sativus, assembly GCA_963859935.3. Classification (NCBI taxonomy): domain Eukaryota; kingdom Viridiplantae; phylum Streptophyta; class Magnoliopsida; order Fabales; family Fabaceae; genus Lathyrus; species Lathyrus sativus. Next base: position 98,408,859 of record OZ012738.1, on the reverse strand, counting down.
GATATAGGGGGAATGTGCTCGGCAAGGATTGTGGTCGTTGTGCCTACGTATCTTTACTTGAAAGAAGTAAAGAATCAGAGCAGCCGTAGTTCGGCCTACGGTTTGTTAATGTTTTTATGGATGATGTTATCGTGCGCGTTCTAGCAGTTTAGGTGTTTTGTCGCTCGCATGTGAGGAGACTTATGTGTTACCTGTTTGTGGTAGAACAGACGTATCATATCCCTTTTTGAAAGATTAGGTTTTCGCCATGCGAGGCAAGATGTCACATTTGATTTGTGAGATTGTTTTTTAGGGGTGAGGTAGATCCTCAGATAGTAACCCCTTACGGGTAGTACCCAATTCTTTATCTTAAAGTTTTTGTTACGAAAGGTGTGGCGAACGTAGCGTCTTCGTATTGAAAGACGAGTATCAAGACCATCCACACTACAGTGAATATCCTGACACTCGGAGAGGAAGAAGACTACACTCAATCCTCTCTCTTTAATTCAATACAAAGAGAACTTCATTCTCTTATTAAAGATGATTTTTGGTTTTGAATGGTAAGTGCTTTGCGACAGAGAATCCTACGGTAAACATCAGCACTCGGGATAGGAGAAGGCCTACGCCTAACCACTCCACGACCATTCAAGCTTTATTAATAAAAGAGTTTGAAAAAGAACTCGGTATGGGACCGAGGTTTTAGGTGAGAAAGGTTGCGGAAGGAAGTTAGGAAAGGAGGTGGTATAAAGAGATAGGTGATGGATAAAGTCACGTCTTTATATTGAAATACGAGTATTGAGACCACCCACACTACAGTGAGCATCCCAACACTCGGAGATGAAGAAGTCTACACTTAATCCTCTCTTTTAATTCAATACAAAGAGATATTATTGCTTTATGGAAGTGTTTTGAAAATACAATTGGTGCGGGGCCGAGTTTTTTAGGAGAAAAGGGATTGAAAATGTACAAGTGTCTTCGTATTGAAAGACGAGTGTCAAAACCACCCACACTACAGTGAGCATCCCAACACTCGGAGAGGAATAAGTCTACACTTAATCCTCTATTTTAATTCAATACAAAAAGATATTGATTTTCTTGTTGAAAGGTATTTTTGAAAATGCACTGGGTATGAGACCGAGGTTGTAGGAGGGAAGGTTTGGAAATGAGAACGTCTTCGTATTGAAAGACGAGTGTTGAAACCACCCACACTACAGTGAGCATCTCAACACTCGGAGAGGAAGAAGTCTACACTTAATCCTCTCCTTTTAATTCAATACAAAGATAAAGGATTCTTTATTAAATAGTTTTAAAATGGGTTTAAAAGCCCAAAATAACAAAAAAAGAAATAAAATGAGAATTAAAATAAAAGAGAAATAAAATAGCTTATTAAACAAAAGATATTATTCTTTGGGATCCTATGAGTCTTGAAGTTATTTTTAAATAAATGAAATAGAAAAAAAAGAAAAGAAATAAAATTAAAATATAAAGAAATAAAAATAAAATAAAACAAGGTATTAAAAATAAGAAAGGGGCACGACCATGGGTTGAACCCATGACCTCATGGTTCACAAGCTAAAACCTTACCACTCCAGCTAACGCGCGCGTGTGATATGGATGGAGAAAGAGAGAAGAAAAACAATAAACAAAGAAAATCATGAAAATAAACATAAAAATGCCCCCACTGGGGCTCGAACACAGATTCAAGGCATGGCAAGGCAAGTTACTAACCACTGGGGTGGCGATACATCCATGTATCAAGCCACCCCATTAAAACATAAGCCTTCCATGCACATGTTTCTGGGCAAGCCTTGGGCAAAAACAAGTGAAAATCTCCTAAACGATTTCTTCATAACTCTGTCAAACCTCAATCATTTTCAGTGAAATTTAAGTCTAACCTGATTGAAATTTGAAGAGGATTAAGATGGTACCAACCAAATTTTGAAATGGTGCTTATACACTGAAATTCGATTGAAAATGCAAAATGGAGCTTGGAAATGCACTTTGCAACTTATGGATTGAAATAGTTGCATTCCAGATCAAGGGAAGATATGAACATACTTCAGATATGCTTCTCATGGATAAAATTAAAGAAAAACAATTTATGTCATGGATTGGAAGATGGCCATCAGTTTGATGAAATGTCTTTAAAAGGATCACGTAGTATTAATGCACAATGGTGGCAACCAACAGAATTCCACAAGCTAATGCACTCAAAAAGTGCAACAGTTGAGAAATGAGACTTTATATGACAACAAAGATTAAACTCACTTCAGGATAAAGTTTTGGAAGCAAAATGGCAATTAACCTACTCAAAACTAATTCTACAGCCCTCAAGGCAAAAACCAAAGCTCCACAAACAAATACCTCAGCCTAAACCTGAGCTATCTCTAAGTGAGTTATTAAAAGATTAAAAGCAAAACTGAGTCTCAATTGGTAAACCCCCCAACAGAACTACAACTAGCAGTTTTAGTATGTCAACAAGGTTTGAAATTTTAAAGAAAATCCAAAACAGGCCTATGACAGTCCTTCCCACCAAATCTGGCAGCAGTTAAGACATGAACTTAACACATACACATTGAAAATGGACACTCAGTGATATAAGGGGTTAAAGTTTAGATTGAATTGCAAAACATCATAGGATTCCCAAAGCTTGACATAAACTTGGCTTTTTCAAATAAAAAAAATGCAAAACTGTAATGCATAGAGGGTCTAACAACAAGGATGCTTGTAGGGAACATACATGATGTTTCAACTTGATAACCTACTCCAATCAGACAGTGCAGGCTCATGCTTCTAAATCACTTAAAAGGTCTCACAAAAAAAACAACATGATAACTCAAATAGAAGCAGCAACCCCTCTTTGGTCATGGACCTCAAATCCAACTACTTATTTTGCATGAAAGTTCAACACAACCAACTTTTTATCAAATGAGAAACAAAGAAAAAATGACAGCCAAAAGGTAAAGAAGTAACAACTCAGATTTCAAAAACAATGCTTGATAATATACTTGCAACTGTCATAATCTATGACTGCTCCAAGCATATATGAAGTCACAACTTAGTAAGCAAGGAATTACACTTAAAACTGATCAGTACTACATATGATAAACTTACCTAGCAGTCTTGAGGTAACCCAAAGTCTTAGTTTAAATAGAAAGCTGGTTGCTCTAAGCAACCCCTTGACCCTCATGACAGTGATCAATGCAAACACACATAGTTGGACAAAATTATTTAATAACAACAATTCCACATAATAGTTGTAAACTCCACAAATGATAGTGATAGTTTGGCCATTACAATGCCTGGCTTGTTAAACACTAAATACAACATTGTTTCTTAAAGACATTCACCAACTTGTCAAGACAAACTCAAACCAAAACAATAGCATGAGCAACAGATCCAATAGTAACAGGGGAAGTAATGCAATGTTGATCTTCAGATGCATCATCACATCTCTCCACAAAAACTGGACAACAGACTAAACATAAATGCAAACTATGACAATAAAAACTGGAATTTAATCTGTCAGTAAATCCACACACTAATCAAAAACTATTTTAGATGACAATTTCCAATGTTGTAACAGATTAATAACTTCACACACATAAATTACAATAGCTAAACAAGACAGAAACTTGAAGGGCAACAGATGTTAACAAACTTCAAGGCATCACCAGGAAGTAGATCAAATGTTCCAGCATATTCACCAATAGTTTCAAAAACAACAATAAAGCTAATGCAAAAATGAGACAAACAGCTTACAAGCTCAACTCATAGGGATTCTAAACCTGTTGGAATTCTGATGAAGATATAGGTTTGAAAAAGAAGACAACAAGCAATAGAGGTCCAACAATCAACTTTTTACAAAAGTAGGTATGCAGTCCAAAAATAGATAGCTAGAATGCCAAGCCAAGAACCAAACTTGGAACTATACAAATCCATATTTGACATGTTATTCAAGACAGTGTTGCTTCTCAACAGGCCATGGTTATGAGAAGCGCACCTTAACACAACAAAAGACCATGAGTTGACAAACTCATGACTTCAAAATAAATTGGCAACAAAGTACACTATCAAGATGGTTTTAATCATCATGGATCAAGATAGGCCTCAACAGCATCACATGAATCATCTCAAGCCAAAGTTCTTACCAAAACCAAACAAAACTACACAACTTTAACAACAAACTCAAAAACAACATGACAATGTACAAGCTTTTCAACAGGACCAAACAATACATGATGATGCAAGTTATTGGAAGAGCTTATAAAGTCATACCTCTTGTAGTCTTTCCTCACTATGCTAGCTGCCAAGAAAACCAGAGATCCTTCCTTTTGAGCAAGCTTGTGATGTTACTTCCTTTTGAAGAAAAGTGAAATCTTGTGGAAAGTTTGAACAAATGAACTTCCAGCTGTTGTTTGAGACTTTAGATAGCTAGAGTATCATGGATATGAGGTGTTTGGAGTGTTAAAATGTTAGGAATGGTGATAGGTAGTGATTTGGTATGAAAGATGCACAAAAGTCAAACTATGGTGGTTTAAAGTTTGACTTTTTGATCTATGGATTTTTTGATGAATGTGATGATGGAAAAAGCATCAGAGGGTCATTTTAAGGGTGTGTATATGGTTTTTATGGTGGTTTAGTGTTTGGAACAAGGACTGATGTGAAAAGTGTAAAGTGGTGGATTTTGGTGTTTTTGTGAAATCTCTTCACTTACAAGCGAGGGAAAGAAGAGAGCTGTGTTTTCTCTGGGGTTTAGAGTGCTCTGGTGTAAAAAATGCAAATTGATGAAGCCTCTATTTATAGGCCAAGAAAGGCATTGGGGCAGATTTGGTTTTTTGCCTTTGGAGGGAAGTTTTTGGAAGAAAATCCATCCAAGATTATGTGGCAGCTGTGCATATCAGCTCCTTGGCTCAATGCAGGGAAAACTCAAATGAAAAGAAGGACATGAGGTGACTGAAGGGAGGCTGCAGCTGCAAGTCTTCACCAAAAAAAGGTTTCTCTTTCCTCTATTTTTGAATAAAATAATGTCATATTTCTTGCAACTTGCATTGTCTACCAAATCCATATTCTTTCTGCATTTTAAACCATAAACCTCTCTAAATATCAGATTAAGACATGATCAAATGGTTGAGAATGATCCAAGTGGCTGAAAAGTGAATTTGTGAAAAAGTGGAAATGGTGCACTCAAGTGTTGAAACCCTAACTTGTTGGATTCATAACTCTCAACTCACAAGGGCTATGGAGGAGTTCTAGTACTTTTTGGAAATTCCTCATGGAGATCTAAAACTTTCATGTTTTCATTATCCTCATATTCCAAGTGGAACTAGGTCAAAAATCCCTTCAAAGTTGGCTGAAAACATGATTTGCAAGGCCAGAAAACTTAGAAATTTTCTAAGTGTTTTCCCCTCTTGTAATGATTTTGATCATAACTCTCAATCTACTCATTTTTTGCACATGGACCTCTGTGATACTTTTGTAGGATTTGTCAAGACCTTTCCAACAAGCTTTGAACCAACTCAATTGGATGTGTGGTTAAGAAATTATGGTCTTGCCCCTTTCAAAACCCTAATTCCCGATTTCTCGATTACTCCTCCATCCTTGATCCATTGGTCATGAAACTTCATGGATATGTGTAATATGGCATTAGGAACATTTTTGCTTCACACTTTGAGGTAAAATTCCTTATGGTTGAAGAGTTGACTTTTTGGTCAACGAAATGATCGATCGATGACTACCGAGTCGGTTGTTGATGTTCTAGGTCTTCTGAGCCTTGAAACTTCTTGAGTGGACTTCACTAAGCCATATGAGCTTCATGGACTATAATTCCATCATTGGAACACCTTTTAAATCAAAATTCAAACTATAGTTGACTTTTTCCACAAATCTCCTAATTTTCAATTGACTGATCAATTGAATCTCTTCTGATTAAAATTGATGGTCAATCTCTCATCCCCAAACACCTTAGGACACATGGAAGGCCATGGAAACAAGTCTTGCTCCCGAAAACATATTTATCCTGATTAAAATTGAAACCCTAATTTCACCCTTTTTGCCTGAGCATTGTGCAGATGAACTGGGTGATCATTCCAACTCCACCATGACCTCTGAGGTGCTCAACAAACTTCTACCTCATGCCTCTACCAATGATGAAACCTAAAATTTTCTTGATAACCCTCTGATGGTTTGTACCAATGCCTTTGATTAACAAAAAAAGTATGGGCAAATTTAGGGTATGACAGATGCCCCTATCTAATCGGCTTAAACCTGGTAAGACGAAATGCTATGGCATTCATTCTTTCGAGGTAGAAGATGATTAGATATAGAAGGCCCTGAATTTATCCGAAAAGAAAGGAACTGCTTGGGAATGAAATATTGGATATCTTGCAAAGGTCGCTAACACCAAAAGGATGTTAACAAAGAAAACTTGATACCCAAAGGATGACAAACCTATCACCAAAAGGATGATAGTACACTCACACACACTGCTCTGACATTAAAAGAAAGTAAGGGACCCACTACCAAAAGGATAATGGAGCGAAGAAAAATCAACTCTAACACCAAAAGGATGTAGGGAATCCATTACCAAAAGGATAATGGAAAAAAACGCTAATCATGACACCAAAAGGATGTTAGACCCATCACCAAAAGGATGATGAAGCGGAAACAAAATCAAACCTAACACCAAAAGGGTGTAGGAAATCCATTACCAAAAGGATAATGGAAAATACGCTAGTCATGACATCAAAAGGATGCCAGACCCATCGCCAAAAGGATGATGGAGCGAAACAAAATCAATCCTAACACCAAAAGGATGTAGGGGATCCATTACCTAAAGGATAATGGAAAATACGATAATCATGACATCAAAAAGATGTCAGACCCATCGCCAAAAGGATGATGGAGCGAAACAAAATCAACCATAACACCAAAAGGATGTAGGGGATCCATTACCAAAAGGATAATGGAAAAATGCGCTAGTCATGACACCAAAAGGATGCCAGACCCATCGCCAAAAGGATGATGGAGCGAAACAAAATCAACCCTAACACCAAAAGGATGTAGGGGATCCATTACCAAAAGGATAATGGAAAATACACTAATCATGACGTCAAAAGGATATCAGACCCATCGCCAAAAGGATGATGGAGCGAAACAAAATCAACCCTAACACCAAAAGGATGTAGGGGATCCATTATCAAAAGGATAATGGAAAATACACTATAAGTTATTACCATAAAGAGGGATGATGATAACTCCCATGAGGAACACTCATGGCCCTGAATGATGTGCCCCTGATCAGGTTGAATTTGCTTTTGATAGACCCACGCTTTTTGTAGACAATGCCCCTGACCAGGCTGATGGTTGCTTTGAAGCCCTTGAGTTTGCGCAACAAAAGTTTCACAACTTCGTGGGGAACATCCACGGTCTTGCGGAGAATGCCCCTGACTAGGCCGATATAACCTTGGAAATCTTCGAAATTTGATCTTGGACCTGAACTCGCATATGTGAATGCTTGATGATAATGACGTTCCATAAATGGAAATGTAAATGCAAATGCTAACACGCGGAGATGCAAGAGCTGGGGAGATATGATATGATTCTGGGTATGCATATGATGCAAGATGCTTATGATGCCGAATGCGATGCCTATGATGCATATGATTGCAAACGGGTGATTGGAAATGCAGGTGCCGACGTGGCAAACTTTGGTAGTTGCCAATGCGGATTGGACTTTGGATCAGGTGGGAAAGTGAAGGACAAACCTGACTTCCTGACATCATTTCTTCATGATGTAATAAAACTTGGAGGTACTGATACCCTCAACTCGAGGCCAGCTTTGCTAGGCTTGACGGCCTTGTCAGTCAAGTCGCTTCAAGATTTAAAATGGTGTTCCTGTGTACTCCTTAGAGTCATGGTCACCCTTTATTTACCCTAAGAGAGTAAGCCATCCCTTAATTCAATTTACTAGAACATCATCATATGCAAAAACTCATCATCAAATAAAAGAAACTTGCAACCATATGGTAATAAAAAAAAGAACAGAGAAAACTTTGATGAAAGTAATTTTTATTGATGAAAACCCATAAATGGGAAAATTACAAAAGGAGGCAATTCCTAAAAGAGTTAACTGCTTTTGAAAGAGATATAAAAAACTAAGACAATGTCGGAAACGATTCCTGCCAAGTTTTAAATCCGTTATGGCCCATATGTCTTTGAAGACCCTTCATGCCTTGCTTCTCAGCGCAACGATTGAATTGACCTTTCTCAGTCAAGAGCTTGATGATTATGGAGGAGGGTTCGCACGTCTTTTCAAGATGCAGTTTTGCCTTTTTAAATCCCTAACTTTTGCCTAAGCAGCCCTTTCGGGTTTTCAGCCTACCAAGATACTTTTTCTTTTATTTTTAGTCCCTAACTTTTGCCTGAACCATTTTTATGGTCCACCAGAACGCCCATTTTTGCGTGGATTCTCTTTTTGGTCCACCGGGTCTATTTTTCAGGCATAATATTTTTTAACTGCATCCGAATTCACGGGAATGGAAGATCGTCATCGTCCATGGTTGAGAGGATCAAGGCTCCTCCGGAGAAAACCTTCTTTACAATATATGGACCCTCGTAGTTTGGTGCCCATTTTCCCCTTGGATCAACGTGAGTTGGCTGAATTTTTCTCAGTACCAAATCTCCTACTTGGATGTGTCGTGGGCAAACTTTCTTGTCAAAGGCCCTCTTCAATCGTTTCTGGTATAACTGTCCATGACAGATGGCTGTCATGCGCTTCTCGTCGATGAGATTAAGCTGGTCGAGTCTGGCTTGTATCCATTCGGCTTCATCTAGCTTGACGTCTGCCAAAATCCTCAAGGAGGGAATCTCTACTTCAATGGGCAATACTGATTCCATGCCATATACGAGAGAAAACGGGGTTTCCCCTGTGGAAGTGCGCACTGAGGTGAGGTAGCCATGCAAGGCAAATGGCAACATCTCGTGCCAGTCTTTGTAAGTCTTCACCATCTTCTGGACAATTTTCTTAATATTCTTATTTGCCGCCTCAACAGCTCCATTCATTTTGGGAAGATAAGGTGTTGAATTGTGGTGTTCAATCTTGAAGCTTTTACACAACTCTTTCATCATCTTATTGTTGAGGTTTGAACCATTGTCCGTAATGATCTTGTTCGGGATTCCATATCGACAAATAATCTCTTTCTTGATGAAGCAAGTCACCACTTGCTTAGTGACGTTGGCATAAGATGCAGCTTCTACCCATTTGGTAAAGTAGTCGATGGCCACTAAGATAAAGCGGTGTCCGTTCGAAGCGGTTGGCTCGATGCGTCCGATTACATCTATACCTTACACGGCGAAAGGCCAAGGCGAAGTCAACACATTCAGAGGGAGTGGTGAAGTATGAACTTTGTCTGCGTAAATTTGGCACTTATGGCATGAATGGACATGGAGACAACAATCTGTTTCCATCGTCATCCAATAGTATCATGCCCTTAAGATCTTCTTAACCATAGTATGACCACTAGCATGTGTTCCAAAAGATCCTTCGTGCACTTCTTTTATGATACGTTCTGCTTCATGTTTATCCACACATCTACGTAGAACCGAATCATAATTCCGCTTGTATAATACGTCACCGCTTAGGAAGAACTTCAAGGAGAGTTTTCTGAGGTACTTCTTGTCAGTGATGGTTATGCCTTCTGGATACTCCTGTGTCTTTAGATACCGCTTAATATCATAGAACCAAGGATGATCATCAACTTTAGGTTCTTCCGCATCGGCTGCCAGACAATAAGCGGGTTCGTCCAGATACTCCAAACGGATGGATGGTGCCTCATTCTTCCACTTGAATTGAAACATGGATGCTAGTGTTGCTAGAGCGTCAGCCAACTGATTTTCTCCTCTGGGAATGTGATGAAAAGTGATCTCATCAAAGTACGGGATTAGCTTCAAGACGTGATCTTTGTAAGGAATCAACTTGAGGTCAAGTGTTTCGTATTCCCCTTTAATCTGGTATATGACAAGCGCAGAATCTCCATAGACTTCTAGAATCTTGATCCTATTATCTATGGCAGCTGCAATTCTGAAAATACAAGCTTCATACTCGGCCATGTTGTTAGTACATTTGAAGCATAATCTGGCGGTGAATGGCAGGTGAAAACCAGTTGGAGAAGTGATGATTGCCCTAATTCCACAACCTTTAGCATTTGCGGCACCGTCGAACACAAGCGTCCATCGCGATCCTGGTTCGGGTCCATCATCTGGGCCTGGTGTGGTATAGTCTCTGGCAAACATGACGTCTTCGTCAGGGAAATCAAAGCGCATAGACTGGTAGTTATCCATAGGTTGGTGGGCAAGGTAGTCAGAGAGTACACTTCCTTTGATAGCTTTCTGCGTAACATACTGGATGTCATACTCTGTTAATACCATTTTCCAACGAGCCACTCTACCAGTGAGAGCGGGCTTCTTGAATATGTATTTGACAGGGTCCATCTTGGAGATCAACAAGGTCGTATGGGTGAACATATATTGTCTCAAGTGTTTTGCTGCCCAAGCCAATGCACAACATGTCTTCTCGAGCATTGAATATCTTGATTCACAGTCGTTAAACTTCTTGCTGAGGTAGTAAATTGCATGCTCCTTTCTACCAGTTTCATCATGTTGACCCAACACGCATCCCATGGATCCTTCTAGCACAGTCAAGTACATGATCAGGGGTCGTCCAGGTACTGGAGGCATCAAGATCGGCGGTTCTTGTAGATATTCCTTTATTTTCTCAAAGGCTTTCTGACAATTATCATTCCATACCACTGCTTGATCTTTTCGAAGTAGTTTGAAGATGGGCTCACAAGTGACCGTTAGATGAGATATGAACCTAGTGATGTAGTTCAATCTCCCAAGGAAACCTCGAACTTCCTTTTCAGTTTTGGGTGCCGGCATCTCTTGGATAGCTTTGACCTTATCTGGATCGACTTCAATCCCCTTTTGGCTTACAATAAAACCTAGCAGTTTACCAGATCTTACACCAAAAGTGCATTTGTTGGGATTTTATCTCAGCTGGAATTTCCTTAGTCTGGTGAATAGCTTTTCCAAGTGAATGAGGTGTTCTTCCTCAGTCTGGGATTTCGCAATCATATCGTCTACATAGCACTCAATCTCTTTATGTATCATGTCATGAAATAGAGTGACCATTGCTCGCTGATATGTCGCACATGCATTCTTAAGTCCAAACGGCATGACCTTGTAACCGAAAGTTCCCCATGGGGTGATGAAAGTCATTTTTTCCATATCTTCGGGCGCCATCTTAATCTGGTTATATCCAGAAAAACCATCCATAAACGAGAAGACAGAGAACTAGGTTGTGTTGTCTACTAGTACGTCAATGTGTGGTAGAGGGAAGTCATCTTTCAGACTCTCTCTTTTGAGGTCTCTATAATAGACACACATTTGCACCTTCCCATCCTTCTTTGGTACTGGGACAATATTCGCTACCCATTGTGGATAGCTGGATACTGCTAGAAAACCAGCGTCTAATTGCTTCTGCACTTCTTCTTTGATCTTGAAGGACATCTCTGGCTTCGTTCTCCTCAACTTTTACTTCACTGGCGGGCAACCTTCCTTGAGAGGTAGCTTGTGCATCACAATCTCTTCATCTAGACCGGGCATATCCTTGTAGGACCAAGCAAATACGTCAACATACTCTCGAAGCAATATGACCAGTTTTGACTTAATCTCTGACTCCAAAGTTGCACCTATCTTGATCTCTTTGGCATCCTCTTCAGTTACCATGTTGATGACTTCGACCTCTTCTTGATACGAATGAATGACCTTTAACTCTTGCTTTAGTAGTCTAGCTAGCTCTTCTGGGAGATCACAATCTTCCTCGCAGTCTTCGTCGGCTTGGTAGATCGGGTTATCAAAGTCATATCAGACCATAGCGGGGTCGTTATCGACAGGAGCAGGGGAGGATCTGCACGATGAATGACTTCATGCTTTTATTTTTTAGAAAAGATTGACAAAAAGAAAAAAAGTAAAACAAAACATTGCCGTTCAAAAATAATTTTATGTGCAAAAAGTAAAAATGAAAGAAAAAGAGCATAATTGGATGCGAAAGTTTATTTATTGATGATAAGTTGTGATTTAAAAGCAAAAAGCCCTACAACATGATCCATATGCCTTGGGCAGAGCAAAGGATTTTTTAGGTAAAATAAAAAAAACAGGGAATTACTCGTCTACTAGAGTAACTTCAGGGATTTCGATGATTCTCCAGTTGCTCAAAGTTTGATTAGGCACCCTAGGATACACCATGCATAGCTCTTCATGATCTTCGGCTTCAGTTTCCAAGAACATGACTTGACCATCGACAAGGTGGCCCCCACTAGTAAAATCCAACGGAGTTGCAAGCCCTTTGCCCCTATCAGTTGCATTCTTCTGCTTGTAACCTAGACCAGCTCCATTTTTGTTAACGGGCAATTCCAACACTCTGCCCCATCCTCACGAATGTCCTTCCTCTATCATTGTCCTTGCTGAAGGTGAGAAAATACTTAGAAGGGGGTGGGGGTGGGGGGGGGGGGGGGGGTTGAATAAGTATATTGAAAATATTATGGCAATAAAAACACAAAGATTTTTATCCTGGTTCGTTGAACTCAACTACTCCAATCCGCCCTATCAAGAGTGATTTTCCTTTCTCCACAAGAACTTAATCCACTATTAATCAAACTAATTACAATAGCAAACACTAAGAGCAACTGTTCTTATTCTTCTCAAGAACTACTGACCACAACTGGGTCTTCTCAAGGAACTTTTACAATCAAATGTAAAACTAAACAAGTGTTTGAATGCTTCTAAGAAAGCTATATCACAACTGTAATTTACACTTAAGTTTAAGAACTATGAAAACTATTTAGCAAAGAATAATAATTTGTATGAGAGCTTGAGAGATTTTTCAATGAGTTTGGATAATTTTCGTCAACTTGAGAAAGATGCTGAAGTCTTGCTTTTATAGGCACAGAAGTCCAAGACATTTGCACTTCGAAGACCGTTTACTGAAAAGAGTTGTAGCCTTTTTGTCTTCACATCACTTGACCTTTCCTAGAAGTAGAACATTCAGAGAAATTCTTTTTGCCTGTGTTCTTATGTCTAGCATAAAAGAGGAAAGAGTCGTTTGGCATTACCAACGGATATAACTTCAAATAATCTTCTTCAACAAGTTTCTAATTCCCAACAATTCACATCAGAGCCTTGAGTGATCAGAGTCTTGATGTCTTCAGAATTTGCTATATCAGAGTATTGCAGCAAATGTGCTTTAGCGTGAGATTACTTAGAGCAGAGTTTGGGATCAGATCCTCAGTACTTGCAGCGTACAGTACTATCAGATTTTTCTGAAAAACTGTGCTTGAAACTCTTCATACAAAGTCTTCAGACTATGCTCTAGATGCTTCTGTAGATTCTGCTTCAGATCCTTCTGTAGGCAGCACTCAGAGTCTTCTAAGAGATGCTTCTGACGCTTCAGAGCCTTGCATAGTTCCACGTTCAGATTCATTTTTGCTTTCAGAAGAATATTAAATTTAATATCTGCAGCAAAAAAATACTTGAACAAATTAGAGTATATAATTTCTTAATACAAAATTTCGTAAGTGTTATCATCAAAACATAGAGATAAAACTAAGAACCAATCTGTGTTCTAACAATCTCCCCCTTTTTGATGATGACAAAAACATAAGAAATTTTGTTCAATAAAGAGATAATTATAACTCCCCCTGAGATTATGAGTCTCCCCCTGAATTGAATACTTAGAAGGAATAGAAACTTCCCTTTTTGCATGAGTATTCTTTTCAGAATCAGAGCCTGATTGTTCTAAAAAAAATAGAGCTTGACTTGGACGAACTTTTCAGAATCAGAGTCTGATTGGTTAAAACTTGATCTGGGGATCTCAGAGTTACTTTAAGAATTTTGTCAGATTTTTCATAAGTTCTAAAATACTAAAAGTTCACGTTAGTTATAATTTGATATGTTTGAATTCCATTCAGGTAACGTTTATTTGAATAGTTAGAATTTCATTTTCTCCCCCTTTTTGTCATAATCAAAAAGAAAACTTTAAAGACAAGTAAAAGGAAACAGAGAGAAAAGATATATTCAAGTAGAGAAATCATCAGAGTCATTCATTCATTCAAATAAGTACTCAGACAGAACAGAAAAAACATCAGATAGAAATTCAAGTACAAGTGCACAAACATCAGATATAGAAAACATAAAACTAGGTTTGTTTAGAAAGAATCATCTTCAGAAGTTGAGTGATCTCAGATGAGGAATCTTCTTGCTTTGACATCCATTTCTCCATGTTCTCATTCTTCTGATCTTGCTTAGCCATCCAGGACTTGATCTCATATTTCCCAGCTTCCAGCACTGCAATCTTATCTTCTAAGTATGGGTTCTCTTTCTTGATCTCAGAAGAAGTAGATGGAGCAGATTCTGATGCAGGAGCAGAGTCAATAACCATTGGAGTTGCAGAGTCTGGAGCCACATATGCAGAGGGTTTGTCCACAATTGTCAGAGCCAATGGATTTTCTTCAGAAGCAGATTCTGCAATAGTTTCTGTAGCAGATACTTCAGAAGATGAAGGTACATCCTCAAGAAGCAAAGGTGCAGATCTTTTCATGTTCTATATCATGGTTCTGGCAGTCTCAGCAAATCTGATCTTCGCATCATCAGAACAGACATTCTTCATATTTGAAGCAACTGTATTGAATCTGGAGATGAAGCTATTCTAGATAGCATCAGATTCAGCTGAGTTCATGGTTGACAAGCATCTTTTCTTCACAGATCCTAAATTCATATTTATTTCTTTCATAAAATTTACAAATAAATTATCAACATTTAGCCTAGTTTTTGGTTTAAGAAGGGTTTCCAAAGTGAATGGCTTGGATTGAATTGGTGGAGGTGGTATGGTAAATTTTGGAATGATGATCAGAGGGTGAGGATAGGCTGGTTTCTTTTGAGCAGGCATAATGCGAAAGAATGGTTTGATTTTCCGAATGGATGGGATGATAACTCTTGGATTTGCAAAGTAAGGAACAAAAGTTGATAGGTTTGGTTTAGGCGTTGGCGTTGGTTAAGGAATAAAAGTATCAGATGAAATAGGTGGATCTGGTTGTTTAGATTCATATTCTCTGAGAGAGGGGGGTGAGATAACATCTGGATGAATATCAGATTCAGATGAATCAGATGAGGTGGTTGAGTGACAGGAAGTGGAAGATATGTCAAACATGATTTTCAGGGGTTGGACGTCCAGAACCTCAAAATCAGATACGTTTGGTTCAGTAGGTTTGGGTTGATCTGGTTGAGGATTAGAAGGTATGGATTTTGGTGGTTCAGATACAACGGGTTCAGATGGTGTTGGTTCAGGTACAGAAGTTTGGTGAATTTCAGGTTGTTGAGGTGTTGGAGTAGGTTCTGCTGGTTTTGTTGTTTATGGTTCTGATTGAGGAAAGTCAGATGTTTGTAGTGGTGTTGTGGGAACAGGATTAGATGGAATTTGTGATTTAGAAATTGTAGGTGGTTTAGAGGTTTGAGATGGAATGGAAGTGGTTTGAGGTTGAGAAGGAGGGGGTTTTGGAACAGAGCTAATAGTTGATAAATCTATTGCAATTTCAGAAATAGAAGGTAATGATGTTTTAGTACCACTTATCTTGATGCGTTTGGTAGGAACAGAAGGAACTTCTCCAAAAGCTTTTCTCTTTATCTGCTTCTGTGGTTTTTCAGCAACTTTCTGCTTCTTTTGAGCAGCAGCTTCTTCTGCCTCTAACTGTCTTCTTTTCTTCATATTTTCCTCATAAACATCTGGAATAGGTTCTCTTGCACGTATCAGAATATCAGCAGGTACAGGTGTTCCATCTGCCTTGCACAACTCAATGTACCTAAGAATAATATCTCTAGGTTCCTCAGCACTAAAGATAGGAAAGTCTTGAACTGGAATCCTTCTCTGACTTACTTCAATAATATTCAGCTTTTTAGGAGCAGTTATGAGTTCATCCACAACTCTTAGCCTCTGCAGACTCTTTCCATTCAAAGGTTTTCCAACTATTGATTCAAGTTCTTCTTTCACTCCAGCTTCATGTAGATCAGCTACTAGACCATTCTCCGTCAGAATGTCTGAGATTAATCTTCCAAAAGGTATCCATGTTCTGATCTTCTGACCCTTAGTCTTGAATGATTCTCTGGATGCATTAATGTGATTCCACAGATGCATGAAGAGAATGTGTGGCAGATCCATTTTAGTACTCTGACTTAAGCAGTACATGAAGTAAATCTGTTCATTGTTCATATAATCTGGAGAGTTTGTGGATTTTCTGTGGTTGATGCAGCCCAGAAAAATCTTTGCCCAGATTTTGTAATCAGGTTTCATATCCTTGAACTTGTTGGAAGCTTGTCCTGATGAAATCACTTCAGCATACACTTCTTCCGTATCAACACGCCCAGCTGGCAGATGAGAAACTCCATCAGTTTCCTCATACCTAATGAGTTTTCTGATAAGATCTTCAGTAATTATAATCTCTTTTCCCAGAACAGAAGAGATGATGAACTTTGGGTAAACAGATGCGTGAATCCAAAATTCCTTCACTAAGTATGGATAAACAGGTCCAAATAATCTATCAAAATACTTTACCCAGCCTTGAGCGTCAATAATAGAACGCAAATCAAATCCATTGTCAGCCAAAGAATCAAATTCCACCATAGATTCACATAGAACTTCAAGCTTATCAACAGGGGTTAACAAGGTTCTCTCAGGTTCCTTAAAAGGAGTAGCACCCATGTTTGATGATGCAACTGCAGCCATTGATGATTGGAACTGAGCTGAGGTTGAAGATGAGGTTGCCATTAGTGAAAATGATGAAGGTTTAGGGTTTAGATGAAGGCTAAAGAGCAAATAGAAATGCATATACGTGTTTGTGAGAGTGAAAAGTGTGAAATGGTGAGACTTTGTGGTATTTATAGAGAGAAAATTAGGGCACACAGACAGACACACATTCAACACGTTCTCAATTAGAAATTAATGACATTTAATGAAAAGAATAATAATCATTTCAAAGTATTAATTGATTCTGACAATTTGGGGGGAAAACCAAGAAATTAACTATTCAAACAATACCTCAAATGTCTCTTCAGTATTGTGCACGTCATCTTTTCAGATTCTGAGTGACACGTGTTTGCTTGCATGTGCTTCTGAATTCTTTTGAGAAATGAAACGTTAGCCAACATTTAGATCCTCTGAGATTGGTTAGTTCAAATACACACATAAATAATAATCCAATAAATCAAATAAAAGACAGATGAAATACTTCAGAGTTTTAAACATTTTGCATCTGAAAAGTTTGCTTCTGATAAATATTATTCTGGACAAAATTCCATACCAATATTTTTCAGAATAAACTTGAACCTATCTTCAGCAAGAGGTTTTGTGAAAATATCAGCCCATTGATGATCTGTATCAACAAAGTCTAATTTTATAATACCCTTCTGAACATAGTCTCTGATGAAGTGATGTTTAATTTCTATATGTTTTGCCTTAAAGTGTAAAATGGGGTTTTTAGATAAACATATATCAGAAGTATTATCACAGAATATAGAAACATTACTCTCAAAGATCTGATAGTCTTCTAGCTGACTTTTCATCCAGAGCATCTACGTGCTACATCCAACTGCAACAATATATTATGCTTCTGTAGTTGATAGCGCAATTGTAGGTTGTTTCCTGCTGTACCAGAAGATTAAATTTCTTCCCAGAAATTGACAACTTCCAGAAGTACTTTTCCTTTCCACTCTGTCTCCAACATAATCAGCGTCACAGAATCCAACTAGTTTAAATTCATTAGATCTTCTGTAACACAAACCCACATTAGAAGTACCTTTCAGATACCTTAGAATCCTCTTAACAGCTGTTAAGTGTGATTCTCTAGGATCTGATTGGAATCTTGCACACAAGCATACACTGAATAAAATGTCAGGTCTAGAAGCAGTTAAATAGAGAAGAGATCCTATCATACCTCTGTAGAGTTTCTGATCTACTTTCTTACTTACCTCTTCCTTACCAAGAGTGCTTGTTGGATGCATAGGAGTCTTTGCCATCTTACTATCAGTCATGTTGAACTTTTTCAGAAGCTCTTTAACATATTTGGTCTGATGAATGTAAGTGCAGTCTGGAGTCTGGTTGACTTGAATTCCCAGAAAGAATCTCAATTCTCCCATCATGCTCATCTCAAATTCAGCCTGCATACATTGAGCAAACTCCTTTCCCAGCGTAACATTTGTAGATCCAAATATAATATCATCCACATATATTTGACAAATTAACAGATCTTTCTTAAATGTTTTACAGAAGAGAGTTGTGTCCACTTTGCCTCTGATAAAATTTTTCTCCAGAAGAAAATTGCTTAATCTCTCATACCAAGATTTGGGAGCTTGCTTTAAACCATAAAGAGATTTCTTTAGTTTAAAAACATGTTCTGGAAATTTTTCACTTTCAAAACCAGGAGGTTGGTGAACATAAACTTCTTCTTCTATAATTCCATTTAGAAAGGCACTCTTAACATCCATCTGATATAGAGTGATGTTATTTTGTGCAACAAAAGAAATGAGTAAGCGAATAGACTCTAACCTAGCTACAGGAGCATAAGTCTCTGTATAATCAATTCCTTTTTGCTGGCTATAACCTTGAGCAACAAGCCTTACTTTGTTTCTTTCAACTTCTCCTTTTTCATTCAACTTGTTTCTGAAGACCCATTTAGTTCCAATTGTGTTGAATCCTTTTGGTCTTGAAACCAAATCCCAAACATCATTTCTTGTGAACTGATTGAGCTCTTCTTGCATGGCAATTATCCAGTCATTGTCTTGCAGAGCTTCATCCACAGAAGTTGGTTCAATAACTGACACCAACCCAAATAATGATGCTTCAGATGATCTAAGGTAGGATCTTGTTCTTATAGGGTCATCCTTCTTTCCAATGATCACATCCTCTAGGTGAGAGGCCTTGATTCTGGAAGACGATCCTCTAACAGTTGATTCTTCAGAAATACTCAAATTGTTCAATTGAGAAGCTAAAGGATTTGCATCTGGCGTTGCTTCTGGTTCCTTCACTTGAGCTTTTTCTGCCTCTGAGCCTTCAGAGTCTGTGAGAATTACTTCTCTATCTGCAGAACTTTCAAACTGCTTTGGCTTTTCAATGCCAAGCTTATCATCAAATCTAACATGTATAGATTCTTCCATAATCTGTGTTTCAGTATTGTATACTCTGTATCCTTTAGAGCGTTCAGAATACCCAAGCATGAAACACTTTTGTGCTTTAGAATCAAACTTGTTTAGATTCACTTTAGTGTTCAGCATATAACATATACATCCAAAAGGATGAAAATAAGAAATGTTGGGTTTCCTGTTCCTCCATAATTCATAGGGAGTCTTTTCCAGAAGAGGTCTTACAGACACTCTATTCTGAATATAACATACTGTGTTTATTGCTTCTGCCCAAAAGTGCTTTGCCAGATTAGTCTCGTTGATCATGGTTCTGGCCATTTCTTACAGAGTTCTATTTTTCCTCTCTACAACTCCATTCTGTTGTGGAGTTCCAGGGCAGGAGAAATCATGAGCAATGCAATTTTCATTAAAATATTTTTCAAAATATTTGTTTTCAAATTCGCCACCATGATCACTTCTGACTTTAGCAATTTTAAAATCTTTTTCATTCTGGACTTGTTTGCAGAAGTCAAAGAACACATAATGTGTCTCATCCTCGTGTTTTAGGAATTTCACCCATGTCCATCTGCTATAGTCATCAATAATGATTAATTCATACTTCTTGCCTCTGATGGATGCAGTTTTCACTGGTCCAAACAGATCAATGTGAAGTAATTCTAATGGTCTTGAAGTTGAAACAACATTCTTAGTTTTAAAAGAAGATTTTGAATATTTTTATTTTTGACATGCTTCACAAAGAGCATCTGAGTTGAACTTCAACTTAGGAAGTCCTCTGACCAGATTGAGTTTATTAATCTGAGATATGCGTCTCATATTAATATGCCCCAATCTTCTGTGCTAGACCCATTGCTCATCATTAATAGACATAAGGCATTTAACATTTTGAACCTTAAGTTCTGAAAGATTGATTTTGTAAATGTTGTTCTTCCTCTTTCCATTAAATAGGATTGAGCCATCCTTCTGACTAACAACTTTGCAACATTGTTGATTAAAGATTATGTCATAACCAGTGTCACTTAATTGACTTATGGACAATAAATTATGCTTTAATCCTTCTACAAGTAAAACATTAGATATAGAGGGAAGGTTACCATTGCCAATAGTACCAAAGCCAATAATCTTGCCCTTCTGATTCCCTCCAAACTTCACTTCTCCTCCAGATTTAAGCTTCAGGCTTTGGAACATAAACCTTTCTCCCGTCATGTGACGTGAGCAGCCAGAGTCCAGGTACCATGACTGGCGTCTTGACATTGCTGCTAAATACATCTGCAACAGGGATTATCTTATCTTTAGGTACCCAGATCTTTTTGGGTCCTTATGGGTTAGTTGCCTTGAAAGTTTGTTTGAACTTCTGTCTATTTTACAACAGTTTTGTTCTGACTGACTTTTGGCTTAAACACAGGAACGTTCTGATCAGAACGTGTGTGTTTAATATCATTCAGATGACAAAACTTAAAATGAGAGTATAAGGGAGTCTTCTTAATGATAAGTTTATCAACAGGCATTGGATTTAAATCCTTTCCAGAGGAAGATTCATATCCAATTCCTTTCCTGTTGTTTCTGCTAACTCCATAGATCATTGAAGCCATCTTGCTTCTATCTATGCTTTTAGCCAGAAACTTCTGAAAGTTGAAGTCATATTCTTCTAAAATATTTTTGCATTTTGACTTAGTTTCAGATTCAGAGTCTTGTTGAGCTTTTTCAAAATTGTTTTTCATTTTCAAATTGTTTTCTTTTAGCTCAGCAACTTCTGACTTTAACAGATTATTCTCAGATTCAAGATTGCATTTAAGCTTCTTGCATTTGAGCTTAATCTGGTTATAGTTTTTCAGGACTTTTGATAAAACTTTAATAAGCTCTTCCCTAGTGAGATCAGAAAGTACCTCTTTTGAGTCAGATTCAGAATCAGATTCAGATCCAGATGATCCCTCATCCGGATCTTCCACGCCTGCCATCAGAGCCATGTTGGCGTATTCTTCTTAAGATTCTGATAAAGATTCAGAATCATCCCAGGTTGCCATTAAAACCTTCTTCTTTTTGTCAAACTTCCTTTTTGGCTTTTCTTTTAGAAGCTTTGGAAATTCATTCTTGTAATGGCCAGGTTCTTTGCATTCAAAGCAAACAACCTCCTTCTTTCCAGATCTTTTTGGTCCAGAAGACTCCTTGCGATGATCTGGCTTCTTGAAGTTCTTGAACTTCCTCTGTTTGTACTTCCAGAGTCTGTTGATTCTTCTGGACAGCAAGGACAGTTCATCTTCTTCTTCAGACGAAGACTCTTCAGAACTTTCTTCTAACACCTGCAATGCTTTAACAAATTTGTTATATTTTAAGGCAATTGACTTACCTTTCTTTTGAGGCTCGTCTTCCTCAAGTTCAATTTCATGGCTCCTCAGTGAGCTTATTATTTCCTCCAATGTGATCTTGTTTAGATCCTTAGCTAGCTTCAGAGAAGTGACCATAGGTCTCCATCTGATAGGCAAGCTTCTGATGATCTTCTTCACATGATCAGCTGTTGAGTAGCCTTTGTCCAGCACTTTTAATCCAGCTGTGAGGATCTGGAATCTAGAGAACATAGTTTCTATAGATTCAGATTCTTCCATTTTAAACGCTTCATATTTCTGGATTAACGCCAGAGCCTTGGTCTCTTTAACTTGTGAGTTTCCTTCGTGTGTCATCTTCAAAGACTCAAACAAATCAAATGCAGTTTCTCTGTTGGTGATCTTCTCATACTCAGTATGAGATATTGCATTTAATAAGATTGTTCTAGCTTTGTGATGATTTCTGAACTCCTTCTTTTGGGCTTCAGTCATAAATTTTCTATCAATTTTCTTTCCATCCCCATCAGTGGGGTGAACATACCCATCAATGACTAAGTCCCATAAATCAGCATCATAACCAAGGAAGAAACTCTCTATTTTGTCCTTCCAATAGTCAAATTTCTCCCCATCAAACATAGGGGGTTTTGTGCTGATTCTATCCCTTTCTTCATATCTGTTGTTGCTGTTAGATGCTGAAGCTTCAACCATAATAACAACCAAGAATATATATCAAAGTTTTCTCACTGGATCTTTTCTGTTCACGGTGAAGTGATAGCACACACAAAACCGGAGCTCTGATACTAACTGAAGGTGAGAAAATACTTAGGGGGGGGGGGGGGGGGTTGAATAAGTATATTGAAAATATTATGGCAATAAAAACACAAAGATTTTTATCCTGGTTCGTTGAACTCAACTACTCCAGTCCACCCTATCAAGAGTGATCTGCCTTTCTCCACAAGGACTTAATCCACTATTAATCAAACTGATTACAATAGCAAACACTAAGAGCAACTATTCTTAGTCTTCTCAAGAACTACTGACCACAACTGGGTCTTCTCAAGGAACTTTTACAATCAAATGTAAAACTAAACAAGTGTTTGAATGCTTCTAAGAAAGCTATATCACAGCTGTGATTTACACTTAAGTTTAAGAACTATGAAAACTATTTAGCAAAGAATAATAATTTGTATGAGAGCTTGAGAGAGTTTTCAATGAGTTTTCATAATTTTCGTCAACTTGAGAAAGATGCTAAAGTATTGCTTTTATAGGCACAAAAGTCCAAGATGTTTGCACTTTGAAGACCGTGTACTGAAAAGAGTTGTAGCCTTTTTGTCTTCACATCACTTGACCTTTCCTAGAAGTAGAACGTTCAGAGAAATCCTTTTTGCCTGTGTTCTTGTGTCTAGCATAAAAGAGGAAAGAGTCGTTTGACATTACCAACGGATATAACTTTAAATAATCTTCTTCAACAAGTTTATAATTCCCAGAAATTCACATCAGAGCCTTGAGTGACTAGGGTCTTGATGTCTTCAGAATTTGCTATATCAGAGTATTGCAGCAAGTGTGCTTTAGCGTGAGATTACTCAGAGCAGAGTTTGGGATTAGATCCTCAGTATTTGCAGCGTACAGTACTATCATAGTTTTCTGAAAAACTGTGCTTGAAACTCTTTATACAAAGTCTTCAGACTATGCTCCAGATGCTTCTGTAGCTTCTGCTTCAGATCCTTCTGTAGGCAGCGCTCATAGTCTTCTAAGAGACGCTTCTGACGCTTCAGAGCCTTGCATAGTTCCATGTTCAGATTCAGTTTTGCTTTCAGAAGAATATTAAATTTAATATCTGCAGCAAAAAAAATACTTGAACAAATTAGAGTATATAATTTCTTAATACAAAATTTCATAAGTGTTATCATCAAAAAATAGAGATAAAACTAAGAACCAATCTGTGTTCTAACACTTGCGTCCTTCCAAGTCACTATTGAAGACGCTGGCTTTTCGTAAATCATTTCAACATTGATTACTTCAAAGGCTTGAAATGGGGTCTCATGCACTTCATCTCCTACTTCCACATAGCGGAAAGAAGCAAGATGGATCACAAGAACATCTTCTTCACCCTCAATGATGACCATCTGATTGTTAATCATAAATTTGATCTTTTGATGCAAGGTTGAAGTTACAGCACCTGCAAAATGAATCCATGGACGACCAAGAAGGCAATTGTAAGCGGGATATATATATCCATTACATAAAATGTAATGATAAAATTATGAGGTCCAATATTGATCGGGAGATCAACCTTGCCTACCACAGTTCTCTTAGCTCCATCAAAAGCTTTTACAATGGTTTGACTTGGCTTCATCACAAGTCCTTCAATTGACAGCTTGCACAACGAGCTCTTTGGTAGCACATTCAGCGATGATCCAGTATCAACAAGCACTCTAGAGAATACAACATCCACACATTTGATAGTAATGTGCAAGGCCTTGTTATGATTTTTACCTTCGGGAGGTAATTCACTATCATTAAAGCTCAAAATGTGACCTGATGCTATATTCCCCACCACTTCTTCAAACTGCACTACTGATATCTCTTCTGGCATGTGAGCCGCCTTCAAGAATTTCAACAATGCTTCTTGATGGGCTTTCGAACACATTAATAATGATAGCATGGATATCTTCGAGGGAGTCTGATTGAGCTGGTCAATCACTTTGTAATCGCTTTTCTGAATGATTCTTAAAAACTCCTCTGCTTCATTATTTGGGACGTCTTTCTGTTTAGATGACTGCCCCTGTTCAATGGTACTTGGTCTGACGGTATCTTTCCTTGTATTGTCACTGTTGTTGACAGGTGGTGCAGTTGGAGCGAAGATTCGACCACTTCTAGTGACACCACAGGTTCCCACAATGTTCTCGACAGTCTTTTTCTCTTCCAAGATATCCTTTTCTCCTATCTTCTTCCCATTGAGAAAGACAGTCTCATCACATAGCCAAGGTACAACATTAGTGCTTTCGTATGGAAACGGAGCTGGGGCCGAAATGACAAGCTGATTCATTGATGGTGGAGACATAGGTATCTCAACCGGATCATACGAGATTTGTAGTGGGATAGAAGTCTGTCCATACATGTTGTCCCATTCTTCCTCATCACACGGTATGGTCAAT
Organism: Lathyrus sativus; assembly: GCA_963859935.3. Taxonomy (NCBI): domain Eukaryota; kingdom Viridiplantae; phylum Streptophyta; class Magnoliopsida; order Fabales; family Fabaceae; genus Lathyrus; species Lathyrus sativus. The sequence continues at coordinate 98,384,159 of OZ012738.1, read as the reverse complement.
GCTGTATGAGTCGAATTATCAGATGGAATCCAAAGCTCATATCCATCATCATATGGTATCTCCAATGTTTCAAATGGAATTTCAAGAGTAGCAACTTCTTCAGACTTTGACAGTTGCTCTACTACTAATACACCTTGATCAATCAGGCTTTGGATGCCTTTCTTCAACTCAGTGCATCCTTGAGATCCGCCCAAACAAACATTGCAATTGGTTGAACAACCTGAATAAATGTTCTTCAACAGGAGTTGCTCCTTAATAGTGGAAAGAAGAGTTCTCAATTTGTCAATATCCGAAATTAATTAGATCCCCTTAGAGCCTTCAATCATGTTTGTTGAGTGGTGAGGCGACATTGGATTGGTTTTGATGTTTGGGGTGTTTCGGGTAAAGTTTATCGCCTTTGAATCGAGGAGATCTTGTACGATGTGCTTCAAAGTTTTGCAATTTTCAATGTTATGGCCTGGGGAGCTAGAATGGAATTCACATTTGGCATTGACATCATAGCCAAAAGGGAGAACCTCTAGAGGATCCCTCATTTCCCTAAGCTGAACAAGGAGTCCTTTCAACAAGAATGGTAGTAATCTGGCATAAGTTGACGGAATTGGATCAAATTTTCTTTCTGGTCTTCTCAGTCTTTATTGACCCTGGTACTGATTTTGTCTTGGTTGATAGGATTGTTGTTGTCTGTTTTGTTGAACTGCGGGTTGACTTGCTGGAATGGACAACGGTTGTTGTGGAGCGACGGCAGCAACATGGTGATATCCTTGATGAGTTCTTCCTCTATCTGTGAACATAACACTAGTTTCGCCTTCTTTCTTCTTAGCGAAACCCTGATAGGGCTTCTTGATCCTACTTGAAGATCCTCCAGCATTCTGAATCTTTCCTGCCTTCATAAAACTCTCTAGTCTTTCTCCAGCCGTGACAAGTTCAGAAAACACTGTAGAGGTTGTAGACATTAGACGCTCAAAAATCGGTCTTTGCAGCGTGCCCATGAAGAGGTCTTGTTAGATGCCTAATTGTGCTTATTTGAGCTATCAAATGTGGGCATCTTTCGCTCCTTTTTGTCTAATTTCGGTTCAAAACCGCCTTGCTTTTGTTGACATGCAATATAATGTGAAATGCATTTGGTCCTTTTAATTTGTGGGTTATTGTGCAGTATTTGAGCATGAAAGAGTAGAATTTGAAGACACAAGGAAGTTGACAAAGGAATCAAGAAAGAACAAGATCAAAAGCATGTTCACTAGGCGAGTGTTGCAGCGAGCTATTTGCTAGGCGAGCTCGTAGCGAGCTGCTAGCGAACACTCCCAGACTTGGACAGAATCAAATTGGCATCATTCGCTGGCAGCGAGGAAGGTGGCGAAGAACTCGCTAGGCGAGCAGCTAGCGAGCAAGTAGCGAATCATTCCAGAATCTTTTCCTTAGTCCTCGCTAGCATGTTCGCTAGGCGATTCTGTAGCAAACATTCACTGTAAGCTCGCTAAGCGAACAAGGTCGCGAACGTGACAAGACAACAACTTTTTCTATAAGTAGCTATATGTACTTTTTGAGACATACCATATATTTTTACTAGTTCTATTCTAAAAGAGATTGGTGTGACCTAGAAACCCAATATCTCTCCTTTCCTTCATTTCTTAACGTTAATCTACAAAAAGAAGGTGGATTCTCATCCAAGTTGGATTCTTCGACTCGGATGTTCATCAACCTTCTTTCGAAACTTCTTTTGCAAGCTACCATGAAAATGAGTAGTTAAGTTCTTCATTTTGTCAAGGTTGGATGTAGGTGATCATTAAGCTTTGTATGTATATGGATGATCTTCATTTGTAAACTCTTGGATGATGAATATATGGTGAAAACCTTGCTTTATTTATAACTCTTTGTGTTGGTTTATGATTGAAAGATATTTTCTAACTTTTGACCTAGGTTTTCATCCATCTAATTTCTTAAGCTAGAAATAGTTTTGAATGTGGTTGTTCATGAAAAATGTTAAACCTAAATGTTGTCATTTTGATAAATTGTGTGAGAAATCAACAATGGGTCAAAATGGGAAAAATCACAATGTGAGTTAGAAATAATCACATTGGGAGGATGTTGTGAATATGTTTATCATCTAAAGGAGTTTATTCGTATTGTTGATCGAACATATACAAGCAAAGTGATTATCGAACCCTAACTTTGACAATCTTTATTAAATCGTAAAATCAATCTTTTACCGCAATTTATTACTTTTTATGCAAGATACCGTGACTATAAACCAAACCCCTTTTGTTACTTTAAAGTTAAGAACTTGACAACTGTCAAACAGCTGCAATATCTCAGATTCCCTGTGGAGACGATAACAAAAACCCGACACTTTACCACTATTCTAACAGGTCTGTCAGCTCTTTCTCCATCAACGGGGGTTGTACTCTTGCAGCTACTCCCTTCCAACTCTGAGCAAAGTCTTTAAAAGATTCATTCGGTTTCTGGGTTAAATTCTGAAGCTGCATCCGATTTGGAGCCATGTCAGTGTTGTATTGATAATGTCTCACAAAAGCGTATGCTTACTCCTTCCAGCTTTTCACATTGGATCGTTCAAGATGCATGTACCATTCCAGAGAAGCCTCTGTCAAACTATCTTGAAAGAAATGGATTAATAGCTTCTCATCATCCGAATATGCGGCCATCTTCCTGCAGTAAGACCTTATATGGGTCCTAGGACAACTGTTACCCTTGTATTTCTCAAAGGTTGGGATTACAAACTTCGGAGGTATCTTAACTCTGGGTACAAGACATATTTCAGCGGCCTCTAGTCCCAAAACATCGGGGCCTTGCAGCGACCTTAACACTTCTTGTAAAGCATTGAACTTCTTCTCTAATTCAGCGGTCTGTGGTGCATATGCTTCAACTGAATTCTCGTAGAAGCCTTCATGATCATCATAGTGAACTGGTGGTGGAATTGTGGTACCATGAGGAAGAGTTGCACCGACTGGGAGATGGGCTGTGTTGATAGGTACTGCATTTGCAGAAGTAGGAATTGCCCCAATAGGGGTTGGGATGACATCGGTAGAAGTTGGAACTGGAACTGCGCCACTTGCGTTAGGAACTACACCAACCAAAGTCTGATTAGCGTTCCTCTCTGCTGTTTACCTTATCTCTTCTTGACTCCTAGCTATGTTCTGAAACACCTCCATGAGTTGATTCATCCGCGTATTCATACCTAGCATCTCGTTCCTCATAGAAGCCTGGTCTTGCTCTAGCTAATCCATGACTCTTTTCTGATTATTCCTTGTGTTGTACTGATGTCGAGAAGTCAGCTTGCTTTACTCTCTGAAAGGGTATGTGTAACACCCCGTTCCTAAAACAAAATAAATGCAAATAAATCAAACAATTAAATATCAGAGTTAGCACACCAAACGAGATGTCACAGATGAAAACTCCATAAAATACTTCATTGAATACTTTTTCAAAAATATACAACGGAATTCGTCATGTAGATACATATATACATCATATACACCATAATCGGTCAAGTCAAAATATACAAACATATCCACCAAAAGGATTCATCAGACACGATATGCCATAGGGGCACACAAAATCATCGGATAACAAAATAACTCCCCAAAGCCCCGGTGTTACGTATCAGAGCATCCCTACGACTCGACACGCCATAATCCAAGCTAGCTACACACCTGGATTATCTGCACTTCCGAAGAAGCACATAACACAACAACAACAAGGGGTCAGAAATCACGATCAAAATATAACGGTAATAATGTACATGAATAAAAGGCAGTAAATCACACAATTATCATTCACATACATCGACCCGGACCTACTGTCCCACACCAACATAGCATATAAGACAATGCAACACATGCAACTCAACCCATGATATGCGGTACCGACTCACTGGTTCGCTCACTCGAACCCGGATAGATCGCATACACCCACTAGTGACAATGATCTATCCCACAAAGCTCCCCACAGAGTACGGGAAAATAACCCGGAATAGATCACATACACCCCCGGGCAATGATCTATCCCAATCAACTTAGAATAGATCACATACACTCCACTGAGCAATGATCTATTCCTGCCACCCCCCTCTCCTTCGGAGTACGGGAAAATAAACTCAGGATAGATCACATACACTCCATATGAGCAACGATCTATCCCTACCACGCTCCATATGAGCCCAAACATGCATCATGATATGCATACACTAATGCACAACAGCAATTCACACACACACAAGGTGCCCACGATCCATCCGATCACATTTCATCATATATCGCACATACATGTTATTACACACTATTTCAATCATTCCAATTCAACGAATAATAAGGATATCACACTCCATGCCACACATACACGCTAAACTGTTCAACACAAATCATATATTCACTCACGACCAACAAGAGTTACACAACACAAGAGGACAGAACAACACAGCACAAAAGCACAAAAATACTGTCACGCTCGCTGGCTCACTCGTTAGGCGAAGCATCAGCGAACACTCGCTACATGATCGCTCGGCGAACTCCCTCGCGAAGCCAGACAGTGGCTACTGGTAGCACTCGCTACCCAGTTCGTCCAGCAAATCCTTAGCGATGGTTCGCTACTCGCTCGCTCAGCGAAGCAGCTGGCGAACGTCTGCGATTTCAGAAAAATCCTACTGCTCAGAGTCGGCAAGGCTCTCCGAACTCAGCCGATTCTACTCAAACCAGTCCCCATCATATTAGACCAACATTCTGCAACCTAACTACAGAATCTATTCTCGATCTAACCCGATTAAATGTCAGCTCTACTCATTAAATCAATTCCGGCTTAAACATGGCAACTACCATAATCCCCAATTCACCAAACAATCACTTTACATTACATGCAACAGGTTAATTCATGCTACAACAATAATCAGAATCACAACCTCAAATCAACAGGATCATCTAGACCTATGGGGTTAGGGAAATCCCCTTCTACCTAGTATTCATGCAACTACCAATTTTGACCCGATTCTCCCCCCTTACCTCGATAACTCGAACAATCTGATGAAACTCTTGCTGAAACGATAAATCCTAGCTTCCTCTTGCTCCAATTCACCTTGTTCTTCTTCTCTCAAATCTTTCTTGATCGTGTTTCTCTTCTTCCAATTTCCTTTTCTCCTTTCACGTGTTCTTTCTTTCTTTTCATTTAATTCCCCAAACAGCCCCTTTATCCCTTTTTCCTCTTATTCCATTTCTTTTATTTACTTAATAATAATAATAATAATAATAATAATAATAATAATAATAATAATAATAATAATAATAATAATAATAATAATATTAATACTAATAATAACAATAATAATAATAATAATATTACCATTATTAATTAAATTATCATCACTAAATATTATTATTAATACCAAAGTCCAAAATTATTAAATAAACTCCAACTTAAGGGCTACCCACAATCGCACTCAAACACCCCCACAAACACCCCAAAAAAAATACATAGAAAAACGAGATAATTAAAATGGGCGTTACAGTAAGTGGCGTGTAAGGTCGGGTTTTAGGGAATGCAAAAAAAAAAATGATGCACGAACGTATGGAATGTTCAAGAGACTTTCGAGGCTTATGATTATCATCGGTATTATAGAACTGTGACTGAATAATAAAGAATGCACAATTTAGACCAAAGAGCAAACTTTCATTAATTTAAGAGAAAATTCAATACAAACGATTGCTGAATAAGCTGAAAATAACAATTCATGTTACAAAAAAAATACTGAATAACTAAAACTCTTTCTTTTGGAGACGTTCTTCAAGCTTTTTTGTCTCGAACATGAATCTTCTAACCATTTGGTCGCAAAGCTGGATAAAGTGATGAATAGAAGGAGGGATATCATTTCCTTCCAAGTCTTGAATTGCTCTTTCTAACCTCCATGGGATATCACGGATCATGAGGTTGCAATGCTCCACCAGATTGTTATACCTAGCGCGACACATGTCTAGAGTCGACTGGTAGTAACAAATAGAATCCACATGGGTGTCCAACAATTCATTGAGTTGAGCCTCCTTCTTGAGCCACTGTGCACTATCCTTTTGCAAGGCGTCGAAACGATTCCTCCATAGAGTGGCTGTTTCTCGGGTGGTCTCCAATTCCAAACATTTGTTGTTCCACATGTCAGAAGTGACATATGAATCCGTTAATGCTTCCTCCTTGAGCTGTTGTTCGTCTTCCACTAGGGTCAAGGCATTTCTCAGTTGCTTTTCAAGATCCCCAATATCAGCCTCAAGATTCTCTCTTGTCTCCTTCTTCTCAGTAGAAGCTAGTTCAAAGAAATGCCATGCTTTATCACAAGAAGCCTTAGTTTCCTTTAGGCGTTGTCGAAGAGTTGTCAATGATGTATCAACCCCTTCGAAACCCTGCTGGTACTTGACTCTCATGTCTGTTTCTAACTTCAATTTCTTGCTATTCTCAGCCGCTCGGTCTTGTTCAAACTCTACTTTCCTTTTGTACTGACCATTCTCCATATTTTCTTGGTGAATTTTAGCCTCGAGGTCCTGATTTTCTTTAGCCAACCTTTCTACCACTAGCTTTAGTTTCTCATACTCTTCCATAGATACATGGGTGAGAGCAGGAGGTCCTTCTCGCATAGATGGTTCTGAGGGAAACGACAACAACCTTTCAGCCACTCGGGCTAGCAACCATTGGTTGTATGGCTCTTTCGCTACACAATTCTTTTCCTTCAACTCTTTCCTCCCCTTCGTATGAATTTTGGCCCATGCCTTAGCAATCTTCCTGGCAAATGCAGGATCTTCTGTTGTGGCAAGCAAAAAGAAACTTTGAACTTTCTCTGCTTCGGGCTCATCTTCCATAGCATAGCCCAACTGGCGCAATGCCATGACTGGGTTGTAGTTGATGCAACCACCCCTACTGGTTAGAGGTACATTACCAAACTCCCCACAACTAAAGATAATCTCCACATTGTAGTACTCATGAGAGTACCAAGAAATATCATTGGCCTCTAGAGACATAACGCGTTGAGACCACTTCAGCTTTTTCTTGTTTTCCACGAACGATCCTCCCTTCGGTAGATGGGAGGTGTACCATTTGAATAGTAGATGAGAACAACATTGGACCATTCATGTCTTCTTTTCACTTCTTCAATGAATAGAGTGGTAGACATCAGCAAGGAGGGTAGGGATAGGATTCTTTTGCATGAAGAGAATGATAGCAGCGATGTCTATGAAATTGTCTACATTTGGAAAGAGGACAATCCCATAAATCATTAAAGTAACAACAATACCAAACCTTTCCCAATCTCCCACAGTCTTGTACTGAGCAGCTTTATCTAGCAGAAATTTCAAAGGAAAGCCTTGAACCCCTCCCTTATTGGCTAGCCCATCTTTGACTTCCTCTTTGGTCATACAAAGAGTAAGAGCAATGGCAGAAGGCTTTGGTTCTTCTTCCAAGCTAGTGTAGATAGGTTGATCCTTAATCTTGATATTCAAAATGTGAGAATATTCTTCAAGAGTAGGGGCCAACTGATAGTTTTGAAAAGTGAAACATCTGAGAGGCGCATCGTAAAACTGAGCCATAGCGAACAAAGCCCAAATATCGACCTTAGAATGGAGGAGATCAAGCAATTTCTCATACTTCCCCTGAAAGTTGATCTTGATAGCCTTCGACACGTCAATCAGAATGTCTTGAATCAATTCCAACTTTGGTTCTCTAAACTTGATGGAATTTGTGCTTCTGTTTCTCTTATCAGTCATTGTGTTCACCAATACCTGAGATAATCATAGTCTCTTAAGTCCCTTGATATGCAAAAATGCTATGCAATGCAATGTTTTATGAATGCACATGATAAAAGAATAATAGCGAGATCAAAGTCATAGGTCCTGCAAAACAACACAAAAGGTATCTCTCCCATCAGGTGGGCAATCTATTGGTTTAAGAGAGGGTATCCCAAAAGGCTTTAAAACAAAGTCCCATGCACCAACCCTCAAAAGTTTCCCATCCAAACGACTACTCGTAAGACGGTAATCCTTTCAAAGGATGAACACAGAGTTATGTTTTAGCAACCTTTGGAATAAGGTTCTACAAAGGTCCTCAGAATCACGGACCCCCACGTCGGAAATAAAAACGCCATTACGACTACACGTAAGACATAATCATCCCAACGGGGTCTCATCTGAGCGGTGGAATTCGATCCAACTCAACAAGTCCTAAGTCTCGCAAATCAGAAAGAAAACTGCCTCCTAACTTAGTGTATACTTGAAAGCTCGGGTAGAAAGCTTTACTCTCACAAACCAATCCCAAATAAACCCAACAGGTTAGAAAGAACACAACACAAACAAATAACAAAAGCAAATAAATCACATATGCAACAAGCAAACTAGGTTTGGCTATTCCCCAGCAGAGTCGCCAGCTGTCGCTACTCGAAAAATGCATCGCGCAACGACGGGGAGGCGAAAAAGATATACAGAAGAGTCGCCACCGAACTTTATTTATCCCATGAGGGGAAAGGAAAATATCGAGAAAACCTTAAGAAAGAAATGGATAAGATGGTCTCGCAACCAAGAACGAGTTTGGAAGCCGGTTATGCGAAGGGAAGGTATTAGCACCCCTCGCATCCATCGTACTCGATGGGAACCATTTGTTTGTCGACGTGTGAATTTAGTTGCTTAAAAATTATGCTATAAAAGAGTGTTCCAAAGGGGGAGAGAAAAGGGTTAGAAACAGGAAAATGAGAGGTTAGGAGGAAAAAGAGAACGGGGAAGAAAAGAGAAAGAACAGACTCGATAGGACTTCGCGGTCCTAGGCCTACGTATTCTCAACGGATGTGAGAAAATCAGAGTCGACGTAGTTCGGGGCTATGGATATAGGGGGAATGTGCTCGGTAAGGATTGTGGCTCTTGTGCCTACGTATCTTTACTTGAAAGAAGTAAAGAATCAGAGCAGCCGTAGTTCGGCCTACGATTTGTTAATGTTTTTATGGATGATGTTATCGTACGTGTTCTAGCAGTTTAGGTGTTTTGCCGCTCGCATGTGAGGAGACTTATACGTTACCTGTTTGCGGTAGAACGGATGTATCATATCCATTTTGAAAGATTAGGTTTTCACCATGCGAGGAAAGATGTCACATTTGATTTGTGAGATTGTTTTTTAGGGGTGAGGTAGATCCTCGGATAGTAACCCCTTGCGGGTAGTACCCAATTCTTTATCTCAAAGTTTTTGTTATGAAAGGTGTGGCGAACGTAGCGTCTTCGTATTGAAAGACGAGTATCAAGACCACCCACACTACAGTGAATATCCTGACACTCGGAGAGGAAGAAGACTACACTCAATCCTCTCTCTTTAATTCAATACAAAGAGAACTTCATTCTTTTATTAAAGATGATTTTTGGTTTTGAATGGTAAGTGCTTTGCGACAGAGAACCCTACGGTAAACATCAGCACTCGGGATAGGAGAAGGCCTACACCTAACCACTCCACGACCATTCAAGCTTTGTTAATAAAAGAGTTTGAAAAAGCACTCGGTACGGGACCGAGGTTTTAGGTGAGAAAGGTTGCGGAAGGAAGTTGGGAAATGAGGTGGTAGAAAGAGATAGGTGATGGATAAAGTCGCGTCTTCATATTGAAAGACGAGTATCGAGACCACCCACACTACAGTGAGCATCCCAACACTTGGAGAGGAAGAATTCTACACTTAATCCTCTCTTTTAATTCAATACAAAGAGATATTATTGCTTTATGGAAGTGTTTTGAAAATACAATTGGTACGGGGCCGAGATTTTTAGGAGAAAAGGGATTGAAAACGTACAAGTGTCTTTGTATTGAAAGACGAGTGTCGAAACCACCCACACTACAGTGAGCATACCAACACTCGGAGAGGAAGAAGTCTACACTTAATCCTCTATTTTAATTCAATACAAAGAGATATTGATTTTCTTGTTGAAAGGTATTTTTGAAAATGCACTCGGTATGGGACCGAGGTTTGGAAATGACAACGTCTTCGTATTGAAAGACGAGTGTCGAAACCACCCACACTACAGTGAGCATCCCAACACTCGAAGAGGAAGAAGTCTACACTTAATCCTCTCTTTTTAATTCAATACAAAGATAATGGATTCTTTATTAAATAGTTTTAAAATGGGTTAAAAAGCCCAAAATAACAAAAAAAGAAATAAAATGAGAATTAAAATAAAAGAGAATTAAAATAGCTTATTAAACAAAAGATATTATTCTTTGGGATCCTATGAGTCTTGAAGTTATTTTTAAATAAATGAAATAGAAAAAAAAGAAAAGAAATAAAATTAAAATATAAAGAAATAAAAATAAAATAAAACAAGGTATTAAAAATAAGAAAGGGGCACTACCATGGGTTGAACCCATGACCTCATGGTTCACAAGCTAAAACCTTACCACTCCAGCTAACGCGCACATGTGATATAGATGGAGAAAGAAAGAAGAAAAACAATAAACAAAGAAAATCATGAAAATAAACATAAAAATGCCCCCACTGGGGCTCGAACACAGATTCAAGGCATGGCAAGGCAAGTTACTAACCACTGGGGTGGCGATACATCCATGTATCAAGCCACCCCATTAAAACATAAGCCTTCCATGCGCGTGTTTCTGGGCAAGCCTTGGGCAAAAACAAGTGAAAATCTCCAAAATGATTTGTTCATAACTTTGTCAAAACTCAATCATTTTCAGTGAAATTTAAGTCTAACCTGATTGAAATTTGAAGAGGATTAAGATGGTACCAACCAAATTTTGATATGGTGTTCATACATTGAAATTCGATTGAAAATGCAAAATGGAGCTTGGAAATGCACTTTGCAACTTATGGATTGAAACAGTTGCATTCCAAATCAAGGGAAGATATGAACATACTTCAGATATGCTTCTCATGGATAAAATTAAAGAAGAAAAACAATTTCTATCATGGATTGGAAGATGGTCATTAGTTTGATGAAATGTCTTTAAAAGGATCACGTAGTATTAATGCACAATGGTGGCGACCAACAGAATTCCACAAGCTAATGCACTCAAAAAGTGAAACAGTTGAGAAATGAGACTTTATGTGACAACAAAGATTAAACTCACTTTAGGATAAAGTTTTGGAAGCAAAATGGTAATTAACCTACTCAAAACTAATTCTACAGCCCCCAAGGCAAAAACCAAAGCTCCACAAACAAATACCTCAGCCTAAACCTGAGTTATCTCTAAGTGAGTTCTTAAAAGATCAAAAGCAAAACTGAGTCTCAATTGGTAAACCCCCCAACAGAACTACAGCCAGCCGTTTTAGTATGTCAACAAGGTTTGAAATAATTAAACAAAATCCAAAACAGGCCTATGCCAGTCCTTCCCACCAAATCTGGAAGCAGTTAAGACATGAACTTAACACATACATATTGAAAATGGACACACAGTGATATAAGGGGTTAAAGTGTAGGTTGAATTGCAAAACATCATAGGATTCGCAAAGCTTGATAGAAACTTGGTTTTTTCAAATAAAAAAATGCAAAACTGTAATGCATAGAGCGTCTAACAACAAGGATGCTTGTAGGGAACATACATGATGTTTCAACTTGATAACCTACTCCAATCAGACAGTGCAGGCTCATGCTTCTAAATCACTTAAAAGGTCTCACATAAAAAAAACATGATAACTCAAACAGAAGCAGCAACCCCTCTTTGGTCATGGACCTCAAATCCAACTACTTACTTTGCATGAAAGTTCAGCACAACCAACTTTTTATCAAATGAGAAACAAAGAAAAACTGACAGCCAAAAGGTAAATAAGTAACAACTCAAATTTCAAAAACAATGCTTGATAATATACTTGCAACTGTCATAATCTATGACTGCTCCAAGCATATATGAAGTCACAACTTAGTAATCAAGGAACTACACTTAAAACTGATCAGTACTACATATGATAAACTTACCTAGCAGTCTTGATGTAACCCAAAGTCTTAATTTAAACAGAAAGCTGATTGCTCTAAGCAGCCCCTTGACCCTCATGACAGTGATCAATGCAAACACACATAGCTGGACAGATTTATTTAATAACAACAATTCCACATAAAAGTTGTAAACTCCACAAATGATAGTGATAGTTTGGCCATTACAATGCCTGTCTTGTCAAACACTAAATACAACATTGTTTCTTAAAGACAGTCACCAACTTGTTAAGACACACCCAAACCAAAACAATAGCATGAGCAACAGATCCAATAGTAACAGGGGAAGTAATGCAATGTTGATCTTCAGATGCATCATCACATCTCTCCACAAAAAATGGATAGCAGACTAAACATAAATGCAAACTATGACAATAAAAACTGGAATTTAATCTGTCAGTGAATCCACACACTAATCAAAAACTGTTTTAGATGACAGTTCCCAATGTTGTAACAAATTAAGAACTTCATGCACACAAATTACAATAGCTAAACAAAACAGAAACTTGAAGGGCAACAGATGATAACAAACCTCAAGGCATCACCAGGCAGTAGATCAAATGTTCCAGCATATTCACCAACAGTTTCAAAAACAACAATAAAGCTAATGCAGAAATGAGACAAACAGACTACAAGCTCAACTCATAGGGATTCTAAACCTGTTGGAATTTTGATGAAGATGTAGGTTTGAAAAAGAAGACAACAAGCAATAGAGGTCCAACAATCAACTTTTACAAAAGTAGGTATGCAGTCCAAAAATAGATAGCTAGAATGCCAAGCCAAGAACCAAACTTGGAACTATACAAATCCATATTTAACATGTTATTCAAGACAATGTTGCTTCTCAACAGGCCATGGTTATGAGAAGCGCACCTTAACACAGCAAAAGACCATGAGTTGACAAACTCATGACTTCAAAATAAATTGGAAGCAAAGTACACTATCAAGACGGTTTTAATCATCACGGATCAAGATAGGCCTCAACAGCATCACATGAATCATCTCAAGCCAAAGTTCTTACCAAAACCAAACAAAACTACACAACTTTAACAGCAAACTCAAAAACAACATGACATTGTACAAGCTTTTCAACAGGACCAAACAATACATGATGATGCAAGTTATTGGAAGAGCTTATAAAGACATACCTCTTGTAGTCTTTCCTCACTATGCTAGCTGCCAAGAAAACCATAGATCCTTCCTTTTGAGCAAGCTTGTGATGTTACTTCCTTTTGAAGAAAAGTGAAATCTTGTGGACACTTTGAACAAATGAACTTCCAGTTGTTGTTTGAGACTTTAGATAGCTAGAGTATCATGGATATGAGGTGTTTGGAGTGTTAAAATGTTAGGAATGGTGATAGGTAGTGATTTGGTATGAAAGATGCACAAAAGTCAAACTATGGTGGTTTAAAGTTTGACTTTTTGATCTATGGATTTTTTGATGAATGTGATGATGGAAAAAGCATCAGAGGGTCATTTTAAGGGTGTGTATATTGTTTTTATGGTGGTTTAGTGTTTGGAACAAGGACTGGTGTGAAAAGTGTAAAGTGGTGGATTTTGGTGTTTTTGTGAAATCTCTTCACTTACAAGCAAGGAGGGAAAGAAGAGAGTTGTGTATTCTCTGGGGTTTAGAGTGCTCTGGTGTAAAAAATGCAAATTGATGAAGCCTCTATTTATAGGCCAAGAGAGGCATTGGGGCAAATTTGGTATTTTGCCTTTGGAGAGAAGTTTTTGGAAGAAAATCCATCCAAGATTATGTGGCAGCTGTGCATATCAGCTCCTTGGCTCAATGCAGGGAAAAACTCAAGTGAAAAGAAGGACATGAGGTGACTGAAGGGAGGCTAGAGAGATAGGGAGGCTGCAGCTGCAAGTCTTCACCAAAAAAAGGTTTCTCTTTCCTCTATTTTTGAATAAAATAATGTCACATGTCTTGCAACTTGCATTGTCTACCAAATCCATATTCTTTCTGCATTTTAAAACATAAACCTCTCTAAATATCAGATTAAGACATGATCAAATGGTTGAGAATGGTCCAAGTGGCTGAAAAGTGAATTTGTGAAAAAGTGGAAATGGTGCACTCAAGTGTTGAAACCCCAACTTGCTGGATTGATAACTCTCAATTCACAAGGGCTATGGAGGAGTTCTAGTACTTTTTGGAAATCCCTCATGGAGCTCTACAACTTTCATGTTTTCATGATCCTCAGATTCCAAGTGGAACTAGGTCAAAAATCCCTTCAAAGTTGGCTGAAAACATGATTTGCAAGGTCAGAAAACTTAGAAATTATGGTCTTGCCCCTTTCAAAACCTAATTCCCGATTTCTCGATTACTCCTCCATCCTTGATCCAATGGTCATGAAACTTCATGGTTAGGTGTAATATGGCATTAGGAACATTTTTGCTTCACACTTGAGGTCAAATTCCTTATGGTTAAAGAGTTGCCTTTTTGGTCAACGAAACGATCGATCGATGACTACCGAGTCGGTTGTTGATGTTCTGGGTCTTCTGAGACCTTGAAACTTCTTGAGTGGACTTCACTAAGCCATATGAGCTTCATGGACCATAATTCCATCATTGTAACACCTTTTAAATCAAAATTCAAACTATAGTTGACTTTTCCCCCAAATCTCCTAATTTTCAATTGACTGATCAATTGAAGCTCTTCTGATTAAAATTGATGGTTAATATATCATCCCCAAACACCTTAGGACACATGGAAGGCCATGGAAATAAGTCTTGCTCCCGAAAACAGATTTATCCTGATTAAAATTGAAACCCTAATTTCACCCTTTTTGCCTGGGCATTGTACAGATGAACTTGGTGATCATTCCAACTCCACCATGACCTCTAAGGTGCTCAACAAACTTCTACCTCATGCCTCTACCAATTATGAAACCTAAAAATTTCTTGACAACCCTCTGATGGTTTGTACCAATTCCTTTGATTAACAAAAAAAGTATGGGCAAATTTAGGGTATGACAATCACAACATACCAAAGAAAAAAAATTCGTGTTGGTAACCGGTTACCCAAAGCAGGTTAACCGACTACACCTGCTTTCTACCAACATCAAAAATACTAAAAAAGGTCAAGTTTAATTTCGATAACCGATTACCCAAAGCATGGTAACCAATTACACCTACATCGAGTAGGCCCAAAAAACAGCATTTTTCGTGTTGGTAACCGGTTACCCAACAATAGGTAATTGATTACAACAACATTACACAACCTTAATACACACACCAGAACACCTGTTATCGAGGTGGTAATTGGTTACTCAAAGCATGGTAATCGGTTACACCTGCACCAGTTGCCATATTCTGTTCCAATTCATACCTCATTGTAGTATTGTTTTCCAAAACAACTCCATTCCACATGACAGTTAACGCAACATTGAATATTAGGGAGCAACAATAATAACTTTCTATTTTGAACCAAGGAATTCCTACACCAACTCAATTCATCCTAACATCAAATTTCATAATAGTCCCTAAATACCACTTCAATAACAATTCCAACTGTCAAATTCAATCTAACATAAACTCTAACACTATTAACTTCATGTCTAATTTCCTCTTGAAATGATATAACACTGACTGCTACCCTAACCTCTAACAGAGATGACCGGAAAAATGATCAAAATAGTTAGAACATTCATCTATATAAACTTATCACTCTCTTCAATCTCCTTTAACTTGAATTATTTCTAACACTGCAAATTTAGAATTCACTCTCTCACTTTATCTTCTCCAATCTCTTTCACCTTACCAAAGCTCTTTACCACCATTGGAGCAAGCTTCACCATGAAGCTTGTCACCATTTAAGCTAAGCTTCCTACACTCTACACTACTCTCACACTCATATAATCAACATCAACAACAACAATAGCTCAGTTCAGAATTTTATAGCATTAATTCTTAAGAAGAAGAATATTGATGGTTCAAAGTAGCATACCTCTGGTTTTCTTCATCTTCATCATCTTCAAAATTCAACAATATCCAAGACAATCATCTATCTTGCAGGTTGGTGACACATTTCTCTTCTTCCTTTGTTTGCTGAAATTTTGATACCATAATGTAGCTCTTGCTGAAGGGAATCAAAGCCCCAAGGTGGAGTGGCTTAATTTCCCTTCTCCTCCATTTAATTTTAGTTTTCATTGTTAGGGTTCATAACTTTCTTGATGCAATTTGAAGAATTTTTTAGTCTTTGTCTTGAATTAATGAGATATTAAGGGAGAGGATGTTAAGAGGA
This sequence comes from Lathyrus sativus, assembly GCA_963859935.3. Taxonomy (NCBI): domain Eukaryota; kingdom Viridiplantae; phylum Streptophyta; class Magnoliopsida; order Fabales; family Fabaceae; genus Lathyrus; species Lathyrus sativus. Next base: position 98,367,968 of record OZ012738.1, on the reverse strand, counting down.
GTAGATTGGTGGTGATACTTGGTTGTTTCGGTCAATTCTGCCGCCTCCGGTGCGACGGAGCAAAAGCTCCAAGGTAGAGTTCTTTGAGAGAGAGGCTTGAGAACTTATGAGACTATGAGGGAGGAATTGTTATTGATGATGCACATCATTCCCTTGCAATTTCGATTGGGCTTGAGTGCATTAAGCCCATGTTTCTTTGCTATCCGCCCCTACTTGCTTATTAGCATACCCCCTGCTGAACACAATAATAATACTTTGCATTGGGCCTTATTCTGTTAGGCCCAACGCCTCTGTTTCTAAGCCATACTCTCTTCTGGCTTGTGCACCCCTCTGTAGTAGTTAATTTTCATTTAATTGATGCTTGTTTTCTTTAATTTCTTTTGTTTCTTTTTTCACACTTTAATTCATTTTAATTCATGATGACACTTTTTCCTACATTTTATGTTGATGTTAAAAACATTTAGAAAAATTCATTAGAATTTTAGTTGATCTTTAGTCACATTGATATACATTAGACTTTAATTATCAAATAATCATTAGTTTTAGAATTAATTTTCAATTAGACACTTTAGAAATTAATATACATGTTAATGTTAGATTTTGATTAGCATTTAATTAGTTCGTTTTAATTCTAGATTATATTTTTAGAAATTAATATGCATGTTAACATTTTAATTTTTTGATTTATTTTATTCCATAATAAAATCCATTTGCTTGTGATTCATATTCTGATCATATCTTTGGTTGACTAATGATCAAAATCATCTTAAATCAATTAATTGCTTGACATTTATCTATTTCCCCTGTCCAATCAAGTAGCCTCTTTTTCACTTAATGGGATTAGATTTATATATTGACACTATGTTGGATCACTCAAGTTAACTCAATACTGCACAAACAAGGTTTTGAAGACTCTGGACATCAAGACTAGATCACTGCTTAATCTTTCAAGCACAAAAAAATATTTTTCTTTCAACACGTGTTAGCTATGATGCGAATTCCACGCCTCAAGCCTTAAGTAATGGAGAAGGAATATGAGGAAGTATTCCTATCCTCATTCTGAATATCTTTGGATACAGGACACGTGACCTAGTTGTTCAAAGTATTCACCTCCATTCACAGACTTTAGTGTAATTTGAATCAAGTAATTGTCAAGCTTTTTTCCCCATAAACACTGCAACAATCAACATCAACTATACTTTTCTCTTTGGACCAAACACAATTATTTTTGACATCCATACACTCTTGAGGTTAATAATATTCTCTTGGTTAATCACCTCCTATGTGGGTTAGCTACCTCTCATGGTTAAAATACCCTCATTTTTCATGCATTGTCCTGTGGAGCATTGTGCTTTGGCGGCCTTCATGCATTGCCATAGGAAGCTATTTGCTCTGGAAAATTTCATGCATTGCCTTATGGAGCCATATGCTCTGGAAAACCCTTTTCTTTTACTTTGCCTTATGGAGCCCTATACCCTGGCAACTCTTATGTACTACCTCATAGATCCCTGTACTCTGGCAATCTTCAAACATTACCCTGTGAAGTTCTATACTCTGGCAACCCTCATTCATGCCCTATAAGCTCTGTGCTTAGGAAAACCCCTATTGTACGTCTTGATCCCTAGATCTAGTTAAAATCCTACAATTCTGCATTGGTTAATCACTATCTATTGGTCAAACGTCACACTTTTTGGTTCATGCACCCTCCCTATGGATCCAAACAACACATTCTTGATTCAAACAATACTTTCATCATATTTCGCAACACTTTCACCATAACACTTTTCCCAATCAATTCAAACTCTTTTTCTTTTTTAATTTTATTCAACCAAGTTCACTTTCTTTTTCTATTCAATTAACTCTTTCTGTTTTCTTTTATCTCTCAAACCTTTTTCAAAATAATTCTCTCTCTTTTCATAAAAGAACTGTTATAATTTGTTCCTTAGGAGTCAGGCTAATAGCTTGGAGCATCTGAACAAGGATCAAATCAGCTAACATCTACACACTTCTTAGATATGATTATAACTATTCCCTAAAATTAACCAACACATTTGTATTTTCTGCCATGGACTACGAAGCTCTGATTTTCTCATTGCACTATGAGAATGTGTAGGTACGAGGGTTTGAATCCTTGGCGAGCACACTAATTTACAATTTATTTTTTCCCTTTTCATAAGTAAGCTTTAAATATAACACCCATCTGTGTAAAGAACAACTAAAATGATTCCCGTTGAGTACAACAGATGTGAGGGATGCTAACACCTTCCCTCACATAACCGACTCCCTTACATGTTTCTCTTTTCCTTGGGTTTTATCAATATTTTCCATTTTCTTTTGGAATAAATAAAGTTCAGTTGCGACTATATTATACCATCATGCATGCGATGCGCTCATATATTTTTGCACCGCGACAACTAGCGACTCTGTTGGGGATTTAATTTCTCCTACAAGAGAGAGTCTAGCCTAGTTTTGTTTTGTTTTTCTTGTTTGTTTGGGTGTTTATCTTTATGCTTTTCTTGCTTTATCTTTATTGTATTTAATGCATTTATTGCATTCTTTACTACTTTATGTATTCATTCATATTCTGGATATTTGTTATATTCTCTGTTGTTGAGTTGTGATGATGTTACATGAGATAAGCTCTATACACGGGCTTTAGTATAAACACAAGATAGATTCGTGGAAAGTTGTGTCGAATTATGTTTCATGTGTTGGGTTGGTACGAGACCCACACCCAGACTAAATTCACTTGGAAGTACCATTGTCTTACAAGCATTTGCTACAACAAGGTATTTTTATTTGGATATGTGACTCTAGTATGCCTTTTAAGGATCACCTTTGAAGACTAGTACCAATATGTGAGAGGGATATTGGGTTTTTGTAGGAAACCAAGACCCTACATACCTTGATCATCATGTACACGATGGAACTTTAAACTCACATCGACATATGTATGTATGTATGTATGTATATATATATATATATATATATATATATATATATATATATATATATATATATATATATATATATATATATATATATATATATATATATATATATATATATATATATATATATATGTATATATATATATATATGTATATATATATATATATGTATATATATATATATATATGTATATATATATATATATGTATATATATATATATATATGTATATATATATATATATATATATATATATATATATATATATATATATATATATATATATATATATATATATATATATATATATATATATATATATATATATATATATATATATATATATATATATATATATATATATATATATATATATATATATATATATATATATATATATATATATATATATATATATATATATATATATATATATATATATATATATATATATATATATATATATATATATATATATATATATATATATATATATATATATATATATATATATATATATATATATATATACATATATATATATATATATATATATACATATATATATATATATATATATATATATATATATATATATATATATATATATATATATATATATATATATATATATATATGAACCTTTGAATATATGATGTTGCATATCATTACATCATATCAAAATTAGTTTTTTCATGTGCATTTCTAGGGAATCCAAAAGCTTAGTCTTTGTTGAGTATTCAAGAAGAAAATGAGTACTAGCAGAAGAAGCATTTACAATTACAAGTTTGTGGAACCCTAATTTAAGGCTTCGAGAGGATTAGAAACCCGTCCGATTCTTGACAACAAGGATGACTTCAAGAATAACTATGGTAATCTCTTAGGCATCCTCAACACTGAAGTCTACATAATGGCTATCGAAACTCCATGCAATTCTATGATCCTCCAATGAGATGTTTCACTTTCTAAGACTATCGGTTGGCTCCAACTCTGAAGGAGTATCCTTATATCGGGGTTAAGATTCAGGATCAAGTTCCTTTTATCAACATAAAGGAACTTCCCTAACTTCACCTCATAGCTGAAGCACTCCACTTGGAGAAGAAGGAAGTAGAGACTAATCTTAAGCTTAAGGGTGGCACTCATGGTTTTACTATGAAGTTTCTGACGGATAAAGCTACCACTTTAGCTGATGCTGGAAGCTAGGACGCCTTCAATGTTATTATGGCTTTGCTTATATATGGGATACTGTTGTTTTCTAACATGGAAGACTCTATGGATTTGGATTCTATTTGTATTTTCTTGACTAGGAATCTTGTTCCTACTCTCGGCTAATATCTATTACTCTATTCATTTAAAGAATTAGAAGAATAAAGAAACTATTCTGTATTATGGTCCTCTTTTGTATAGGTGGTTCACGTCTCATTTTCCTAACAAATTCCCTTTTGTTGAGTGGGAAATCTCAAATGGTCCTAAAGGATCGTGTCTCTGGCTGCTGAAGATATTTTATGGTACTTTCGAAGCTACGAAGATGTCAAGATCATCCTCAACTATGGTAGTTTCACTAATGTACCCCTCATATGTACAAAAGGAGGAATTAACTACAATCCAAGGTTGGCACTATGCCAATTAGGCTACCCAATACTTGACAAGCCAGACACCGAGCAATTGGTAGAGTTTTTCTTACATGAAGGGGTTGATAATCCAGATTTGCTGAAGAGGATTAAACGAGCCTGGAGAGAGATTCACCGTCAAGGAAGGTCTGAGCTGGGAAAGAATAACTACATAGCAAAATAATCCTACACACAATGGGTTAGAGAAAGAGTCAAGGAATCCCTGCTTCTATTTCCATTTGAACCTTCTATGAGCCTGAAACCTCCTGGACCTGTTGTTCTTCCCATCTCTCAAGTTGACAAGCTCAAGGAGACTATCAAGTTGTTGGAAAAGGAGAATGTTGATCTATGATCCGACCATGGTAAACTAATGCAAGAGAAGGAAAACTTGAAGATTAACCTCAATCAGAAGAGAGATCACAATCTCAAGGCTGTTGAAGTTGCACAAGTAGGACATAACAAGTGAAATAAGGTTTATGAAGCTCTGAAGGGAACCTATGTTGACCTCTCTGCTAAAAAGAAATAACTCACCAAGACTCAGTTGTTGCTACTCAAAAATGCAACGACGAAGAGGCGAAAACGGAAGAATAGAAGAGTCACCATCGAACTTTATTTATCCCAAAAGGGGAAAGGAAAACATCGAGAAAACCCCAAGAAAGCAACGAATAAGATGGTCTCACGACCAAGAGAAAGGGTTCAGAAATCGGTTATGCGAAAGGAAGGTATTAGCACCCCTCACATCCATCGTACTCAATGGGAACCATTTTCTTATCTATGCATGAAGGTATTTTCTAAAGGGTATTGCTTTAAGGAGTGTTATAAAGGGAAAGAGAAAGGTTAGAAACATGGAAAAGAGACTCGGTTAGACCTCGCGGTCCTATGCCTACGTATTCTCAACAGATATGAGAAAGCCAGAGTCAACGTAGTTTGAAGGACTACGAATAAAAAACGAAAGGAGTGCTCGACAAGGATTGAGGCCCTTATGCCTACGTATCTTCACTTTAAAAGAAGTGAAGAATTAGAGTAGCCGTAGTTCGGCCTACGGTTTACTAGTATTTTTATGGATGATGTTAGTGTGCGCATTATAGTAGTTAGGTGTATTACAGCTTGCTTGTAGAGTCTTATGCGTTACCTGTTTGTGATAGAACGGACGTAACATATCCATCGAGACAAGATGTCACATTTGGTTTGTGAAAGTTGTTTTAAGGGTGAAATTAGTCCTCAAATAGTAACCCCTTGCAGGTAGTACCCAATTCTTTATCTCAAAAGATTTATTGTGAAAATGGTGTGGCAAATATAGTCACGTCTTCGTATTGAAAGACGAGTATCAAGACTATACACTCTAAAGTGAATATCCTGATACTCGGAGAGGAAGAAGTCTTCACTCAATCCTCTTTCTTTAGTTCAATACAAAGAGAACTTCATTCTCTTATTACAGATGCTTTGATTTTGAATGGTAAGTGCTTTACGACAGTGAACCCTAAAGGTAATGTCAAACACTCGGGATAGGACAAGACCTTCACCTAACCACTCCACTACCATCTAATTTTATTTATGAAAAGAAGTTTAAAAATGCACTTGGTACAATACCAAGGTTTTTAGACCCAAGAAGACAGAGAAAAGTTTTGAAAAGAAAGGGTAGTGAGTAGAACATGGTAGGTTGATGGCGATGCGCGAAGCAATCGACTTACAAGGTGGAAAATGGCTCGACATCGATTTGATAAATTATTCTAAAGATGGCTTGGGAGACGAAAGTCAAAGTGATATCATCACAATACGAGTAAGACAAGGTCAAATTAGTCGGTTCGAGAACACAAGTCAAATCTCACAAAGTTATACACATAAATTATTAATTAAATTAAACATGGATATTTAATAAAATCAATTAACATTTTAATTAATTAATATTAAATAAATATTTTTAATATAAATAATAATAAATTATCTTCTCTTTATTTATTATCATTTTTATGTACTATTTTTTATAAAAAAAAACATTAATAATTAAAAGTATTAATCAAAATCTTAATTCCTAAAATTAAAAATCTAAAATTCTAAAAAGAATACATACCCAAATTCTAAAATCACCATACTAGAATATAAATTCTGAATTCCAAAATTATTAACTAAATATTAGTCCTAAGTTAATTATTAAATAAAATTAAAAGCTAAGTAAAAAAAACAAAGTTAAAGGAATGATAGCTAAATGGGCTCGTCTGGGGGTGCAATAGTGGAAAGGGCGTTGAGGCCCAATCAAAGGTGAAATGGAGTTTGAATCGGGTCGGGTCACCCAGCTGCGACCCGTTTTGACCCTTTAGTTACGCGAAACCCTAGCGTAACCGAACGGCGACCAATAAGTCTCCAACAAAAAGAAATTCCAAATATTAATTCAAAAACGGTGAGAAACAACATTGAAAGGACAAACTGCATTCTCGGAAGGAAAATGGAAAGAAAACTAGATATCTCCCTCGTCTCTCTCAATCCACACCCTCTAGCTTCAAGGAATCGTAATCGTGTTCTCACTCGCATACGATTGGCGTTCAAACCTTACCATCTATAACGCTCTCCCGCTCGCTCTGAATCTCACTCTTTCATTCATGTTTCTCAAACGCTCCTCACGATTTCCTCTATTGCCAACCTCACAAACTCTGTCTCACAAATCATACCTCTCTCTTCATCTTAAACAGGTTTTGGATCCAGTTTTGCTAACGAGTTTTTTTTGGGTTTATTGTTTCAGATCCGGAGCATTATACACGAATGAACGAATGTTGGGTTTCTGTGGTTTGGGGCTTGCACGAAAATGGAAGTCGTGGTTGATGCGAATCAAGCGACTATTGAGTATTAATCAAGAACATATGGGCAGTAGTCCGTGTAGATGTGATGCTGAGGTCTTTTGAACGGGGGGTGCGAGTGAGTATTTTGCAGGAAAAACTTTTCATGTTTTCTTTCACTCCATATTTTACATTTCTCTTCAACTCTCTGAGATTTTTGCTTAAACTCTCATTTTAAATAGAAAATTAACAATGCTATCTAAGAATCATAACAAAGATTGAAAACAAAACGACGGATTAACGGTTAACACATCAGTCAATTTATCACATTATAAGGAGAATGTGAAATAAAGAAACGTGACCTGTCAAAAGCTATCAACGGAATGTCTTCAGAAGGCTCTTGCATGTTTTCTTCTTTTTTGATGAGGTTTTGTAAGTGGTTAAATTTCTGGTTTTTTTTTCTTTTGCTGATAAAATGTGGGTGCCTCTCTGAGGTTGGTGTTGCTTTTCTTTTTTTATAGTACATAATTTAGCGTTTTGTGACCCGATGAATGGATATTCAAGGAATGGGACAGAGGTATGAAATTAGTTTGGTGGATGTTTTGCTAATTCTGTGTAACCTGCACTCTGCTGTACTTTCTGAATTTTCTGCATTTTCTGTTGTACCTTGCTGCTATTGCTGAATGTTTGTCACTTTGTGTGTGGACTAACTTTATGGTCCCTCTTTTTGACAAAATTTGGATTATCTTGAATTTATTTAGTGCATTCTTTGAAAGATATGACATGAATTTGTTTTGAACATGAACTTTGGTATGACATGTGATTTGGAAATAAAGAACCTTTTTATTCTTGTGTATTGATGAATTGAGGTATGCATTTGGATGTGAATTGAATTGAATATGGTTATGATGTTGGAATGTGATTTGAATCTTATTTTATTTTTTTAGGTTTCAAAGTGACTTGGAAATGAATAAGAAAAGGGCTAGAAAAATTGGTATGGAAGGAACTTTTTGCAAGTTTATGATGATGCATTTTCAAGAATGGAAACCTTTTGGCAAGCTTTGGAATATGTCTTTCTTTGTAATATGGTGCATGGCTAGAATTTGTAATAACTTTGGAAATTCTTGTGGAATTCATTTGTAATTTTATGTAACATTGTCACACAATTATTGTACATTTTGTTTTAAAGAAACTTGCTTGATGTTGAAATCAAAGTTATATGCCACTTTATTCTTTTCTTGAATTTCTTGAACAAATTTTGCCCACTTATCTTTTATGGCCAATGCTTGTGATGAAATAAAGTTATGATAGTATCTTGAAGAATTTCGCCAAAAATGGAACAACACTCTCATTCACCATGTTCCTTTTGAATCTTTCTTGAATTTGTAATTGTATGACAATTTTAGGCTTGAATTGAATTCCAAAAAAAAATCTAAGTAGGGCAACCTTGAAACTTTGTTGGCACAAACTTAATCTTCATCAAAACCAAATGTTCACAAGTTAATATTGAATAATCTTATGAAGAACTTGACCGTGAACGGATATAATTTCTAAGCTTTTCATCACTTAAGCGCTAATGAAACCAAAATCAACAATTGAAACTTCTTTGATTTCTCTTGGACCAATAATGACCTTGTCTTGGAATAATGATCATGTGAACCTCAATGGACTCGAATTGTCACCATAGACATCTAAATCTCAAATTCCACTCCTAATAAACACAAAGAGAGAACAAGAGCGCTAAACTTTATACTTTGGACGCACACAGGTTAGAAGGCAAATCGGGTCACAAAAAACCAATAACTTGCAAAAGCCAATCAATACCAAAACACAACAAATGGTGAACATCATAAAGTAAAACCTTGGAAAGCTGCCAAACAAAACCTAATTCGCCAAGCTCAAACGTATGACCCTAAATTCCTAAGTCCAAATGAGATAGTATGATGCATATATGATGAGAAAGGATGAAAATAAGGGTGTGACAGATGCCTCTATTCGGAAAATGCCATGATCTCCGTCGATTTTCGGCCAAGGAACACCTGCACTTATCACAACCTGATGGTCAAACTCACACATATAACTTAGATAGGATTAGAAACCCTGACTGAATGATGCCTACTTTAGTATGGCCTGAGAACCTGATTCTTCCATAGTTATCTTGCCATGAATCCAAACTTGTCTGACCCAGAAAAAATAAGTCAACATTGACCAATTTCAATCAACACTTGCCTTAGTTAGTTTGAATTCCAACTGCACACCCTAACCATGAACAACAAGCAGAAACAACATATATACCTTTTTTTTAGTTTTTTTTAATAACAGCTATTGGATGGATACACAGATGAAAATTATATAAGTAGGACAAATTTGGGGTATGACAGATGCACCTATCTAATTGGCTTATACCTAGTAAGATGAACTGCTACAGAGTTTATTCTTTCAAGGTAAAAGTCGATTAGATATGAAGAAGACCTTGAATTTGTCCGAGAAGATAAAAATTGTTTTGGGAAGAGAAATAACGAATCAATGTCAACCCTCGAGTAGGCAGTGAATAACTAGCAAAAAGTCGCCATCACCAAAAGGATGATGGAGAGAAACCCACACGGCCCTGACACCAAAAGGGTGTAGGGGAACACTCACACAATCTGGCATCAAAAGGATGACAGACATACCACCAAAAGGATGATAGAGCGAACACACACAAGTTGCTATCACCAAAAGGATGATAGAACGACATTCTCACAATCGGGCACCAAAAGGATGACAGAACGAAACACATAAGTTACTACCACCAAAAGGATGATAATAACTTCCCAATCTTGGAGGCAATTGTTGCACCCCAAAATTTGACCAACCGGTTCCCACATCTGGTTTATGTTTCGACGCATTTTGCATTCGCATTCGCATACCGCATACCTTGCATTTTTCGGTCAGATTGACTTTATCGGGATTACAGCCTCCCCTGGCGTTTCAGGCATTTCAGGTCAATACGAGGATTTATTGTGAGAATTGGTGCTTGTTCCCTGTGTTTTCAGGTCATCTCGGTGTCCGGTTGTTACCGCTTATTTCGCTGTAATCGCGTATTTGTGCTCCAATCGATTTAATTGGCTTCCTGACATTTTTAGAATTTTCCCTTTTATTTTCTAGATTTTTAATAGATTTTTATAGATTTTTTCTAGATATTAAATAGGTTTTTTTTAATATTTTCTTATAGAATTAAATAGCTTTTTCTAGAATTTTTAATTAGATATTCTTTTTTTAATAGTTTTAATAGATATTTCTTTTTCTAGATTTTAAATAGATTTAGATTTAAGTAGGATTTTTTATTTGAATATTAGAATATAGTTCCTTTTAATAGAATTAATATAGAATAATAGTTTTTTTAATAGAGTTTTATTAGATATTAGTTTTAATGTAGAAATAAAATAGTTTTTAGAATATTAATAGAATTTTAAATAGATTTTATTTTAGTTTAATTGTATAGTTTTGATTAATAGTTTTTTAAATAGATATTAGTTAGATATTATTTGTTTAGTTTTAAATAGTTTTTTCTGTTAATAGAGTTTATTGTTCAGATACTAGCTTTAATTGAGTTTAGTTTAATTAGGGTTAGTTTATTAATTAGTTCATTAACTGGTAGTATTAGTTTTCATTTTCGTTTTATTAATTAGGCCTTAATCAATATTCATTTTCGTTTAATAGTCCAGTTAACCATGCAGTAGCCATTAATTGAATCAGTCTTACTTTATTAGCTTTAATCATTTCGTTATTCATTAATTAACACCATTAAGTGAAGTTTGTTATCATTAGTCTTTATTAATTCAATTCATTAGTTATTAGTTAATGGGTCAGTTGTCCAATTTTCGTGAGCCCACAAGTCCAGTATTTGCCACATGTCAGGTGTATAAGTAGGCCACGCATTTCTTTCTCTCTCTTCCACCTCACTTCCCACTCACACCACTATGAGCCACTTGGCACTCTCTCTCCCTCTCCCTCATGCCACACGTCCTCACCACACTCCCTCTCTGCATGCAACCGCCACCTGGCTTCCACTAACCTACTCCCCACCGCCGGCCATGCAACCACCGCCGGAGTCACCCTAACAGCCGCCGGAAACCTCCTAACCGTCGCCGGAACTTGAATCTCCACCGGGAACTGCAAATTTCCAGGAACTCATCCAAACTTCATCATCCTCAACGATCAATCTTCATCAACAACTCGCCGGAAACATCAAACCATCGCCGGAAAATTCATAGCGTTCTTCATGATTTTCCAGAAATCTTCACAAGATCTTCAGTAACCAACATCCACCTTCGTAACATTTTTTCCAGATCTTCATATCTTTCTCAGATTCATCGCAGATCAAGAACATTCATCTTCTTCCTCTCTAGATTTCCGTCAACACCGGCCAAGAAATCATCACGTGTGCATCTTGAGTGTTCCAAGATCTTCAGATCGCCCTCAAGAACACCGTCAAAGAGATCATTGCGTATATAGCTTGAGTTCTTCAGATCTTCAAGCAATCTTCAACGATTTCGACGACGATCGTTTAACTCATCAAGTCGTTAGATCTTCATCGTCCAGCTCCAAGATTCGCAGATCTTCACGCATCTTAAATCTCGCCATCTTCATCAGCTGCTTTCGGAAATCAGCGTCTTCATAGCATTTCCAGGTTCTTCTCTAAACTTGTTATACCGTCATAGCTTGTTGATAGTCGGAGAGTCAGTTTAGTTTGAGTGCTAGATGGTGAACGAGATTAGGTTAGGGAAAGATGATTTGAGCTGATAGATTGGAACGGTGTAGTTTGTGTTGGATCTTGGTGAATGTTTTGTGGTTTGTGAGACAGAGAGGATCAGAGAGGGTGAGAACGGCGCTAGGGTTAGTGATGAACAGTAGAAATGGGATTGAGGGGATTAGGGTTTTGTGAGCTGATAATGAGTGGATGCTGGACTCAGGCCTTAGGCCCATTGTTTTTTGCCAAGCATACCCCTGGTTTCCCCATGGCATCTCCCTCTCCGTGTGAATTTTGTTTTGGGCCTAGATAAGATTTGCTAATCACACCCCTGCTAGAGGCCCAAATCAGGTTAACACGCGAATTAATTGCTATTCGCCACGAGCGTTTTCCATTTTCCTGTCATTTTCCATTATTGTTTTCTGAATTGGGTTGGGCTTAACGCGCGCCTGATATCCGCACCCCCTCCTGAGCCCACCTTTATTTTGAACTGCATATTATTGCTATTCACCACGCCAGTTTATTATTTTTAGTTGTTTTTCTTTTATTTTCATGTTTTACCTAGGATTAGAAATAATTCATAACAAATTGAAAAATAATCATTTTAGGATGGGATTTTTTCCCCTAGTTCACTTAGGACTTCTAGAAAATTATGAAACTAAAAAATATTAATTTCATGCATTTTATATTTTTTGGTATATTTTACAATTTTATTGCTTTTATTTTACTTCTGTTTGATACTTCATCTTTCTGAATTTAGTATGAGAAATTGGTGCATGATTTTTGATTTATTCTTGTGAGGTTAATTAGATTAGGGAAGCATGTACCCTTAGGAATTTTGTCATATTTTTGTGACTAAAACTTAGATTAATTTGAGAGGTAGATAGGAGAGGTATTAGAATTAGGGTTTCACAACACTTAGGTGTAGTTTAGGGCATAGTTTGGGTACCTAGGGTTTGATTTAGGCCTTGGGGTTTATATGGGGTATTGGGTATAGGGTTAGGTTCCCTTAGAAATTAATCTAGGATTTTATAATGAGTATTACTATTTTACTTGTTTTTTGCAATTTGAGTGGTGATTGTGTGTTTTCCCTCTTGGGCAGTTTGCTTGTTTGTTTGGTTTGGATTATTTCAATTGGGCTTGGGGCTTGGGTTTTTCTTGTTGGAGCTCATGAAGACATTGGAGATGATTGGAGACAAATGATGGAGCTTGGAGCATGAAGTTTCTTCTCCTTGAGGTGGCTTAGGAGATAGGAAATATAAGGAGAGCTTTAGATCAGATTGATCTCTTCTTGCAAACATAGAAAGCATCTTGTGCTTCTATTCCTCCCTATGACAAAAAGTCCTTTCAGGGTATTCACATCCTTCCTTTGGAGGGATAAGTGACATACTTTAGAAGTAGAACTTTGAGGGAACCTTTCCCTTACAATGCTAAGTGCTTATAGGCTTCCTTTGGTTGTCAATAAGCTGTTTAGCATTTCAATTTAATCTGATAATTGATTCTCTTCTGGAGTGGTGGCATTGAAGATGGGAACCTATTGAAGAATGAAGTTCATTGAAGATTAGTGAAGATAAAGCCTGTGCCTGTCAAAGAGAGTCATCTGTTGAAGCTAGGGTTTTGCTGATGTTTGAAGCTGTCTACTGGTTGGGGTTCAGTGCTTGCCAGAGCTTGAAGATTTTTGGAGATAGGAGCTTATCTAAAGCTTGGGGATCATTGAAGAGTGAATAGGGGATCTTACTTAAAGGTGTTACTGTCAACCTCTTTGTTGTTAATCAATTGTAGCTGTCATAGCTGTTGCTGCTTGAGTTGCTTACTGTAGGAGCTGGTGTTGCTGTCAGAGCTGGTGTTGGGTTTTATTTCTTTTTCTGTATTGATTGTTGGCTTGTACAACTTGCCCCTTAGGTTTGAAGTGAAGCTGTTTCACTTTACCTATTTTTTTCCCAGGTTCGAGGTTTAGTGGGACTCCCTTGCCTCGCTTGTACTGTTACATTGCATGCATTTTACTGTTTACTGTTTACTGCCTGCTTTCTTTTGCTGTTTTCCCCTAGGATATCTGATTTCCTCTGTGCAGGAGGGAATTATGACAGACATTAGGTTTTAACCCATGCATGACAACATTAGGTTAGTTTTTATTTCCATTTCAACCCTATGATTTTTAGAGTTTCTTTCTCTTTTCATCTTAAACAACTCAAAAATACAGTAACAAGGTTAATCGATGTCGTATGTTACGAGCCTTAAGCTATTTGAGAAAAGGTTGTTGGAGAGCTTCTTTCCAGTAGTCTGACCGCTTAGTGTGGTACCCCTTGGGTGACACGTGACGTAGTCACTCTTAAATCATAGTCTCTAGTGCGACAGAGATTGCAAACATCATAAAAAAACAGTTCTTGCGTAAAAGACTGAAAACAAACATCAAAGTGTCATTTTTGTCCGCTTGGACTTCTAATCAGAAGAAAACTTTTTCAGAAGGATTTAAAAAACAGTCAGACAAATCTATGTCTTTCGTAGCCCGAACTACGTTTGCTCTGATCTTTCATGTTGTATGAAAGTACGTAGGCATAGGATGTCGTATCCTAGCGAGCAACCTTCCCCTCCTTTCCCGTAGGTAGGCGAACTACGTTGACTCTGATTTCTCGTTCCAGACGGGAATACGTAGGCATAAAGTGCGATACTTTGCCGAGTCATTTTCTTTTCTTTTTAACCCTTGACCCTTTAGAGTAGATAGAATAACAATCCGTACCAGAAAACAAGCGTGGATCCCGTCGAGTACGACGGACGTGAGGGGTGCTCATACCTTCCCCTTGCGTAACCGACTCCCGAATCCAGGATTTGGTTGCGATGACCATTCCTTTCCCGTTTTGCGTTAGGTTTACTCTGAGCGTTTTCTTTCCCTCTTGTGGGATAAATAACGCACGGTGGCGACTCTTCTGTCATAGCCGGCGCCGATTTTCGCAGTAGCGACAGCTGGCGACTCTGCTGGGGACTCCAACAGTTCCCTACGCGAGTCATTCCTAACGCTTGTTTTCCCGTCGTGAGTTTTGTATGGATTTACATTTCTGTCTTTACTTTCCGCATTTTATTGTCAGCTTTATATTGTTATTGCTGTTGTGGGGATGGCGTGATCTATTGAGAGATAAGCCGGACCTGGGCTTGAGTGCACCTAGAATTAGTTGTGGAAAGTAGTGGGCGCGTGCATGCTTTGCATGTACCAGTGTCCCGCAAAATCCATGCTCGGACGAGGTTCTTCTGGTTGACTTCTTTTTCAACCCTTTGGGTTGAGGGGGTTGTTGGTTAGTTGGATTGTCGACTCTGGGGATCGATCATTTGGAAGTTGGCTAAGTGAGGCCTCTTCAGGACATGATGATGCCACACCTTCTGGGTATCGTATCATCAGTCTTGAAAGTCTGTGACGCCGACGACCGCATAGGATGCCGTACCCTGTGTCAATTGATAGGATACCTACCTGTGAGAGGGATTGGGGCATGCAGGTAACTTGACCTCCAGATTACCGGTTTTCTTGATTGAGGTTCAGTGGTGTTTGAGGACAATGTTAGTGGGTCTGTTGAGACCAGGGTGGAGCATTGCGGGTGATCTTTTGAGACCAGGTTTTGAGCAGTTTGTGGGCCTATTTGAGACCAGCATGGTGGATTGGGCTTCTCAGCCATGTGCACTTGATCCCTGTTGCATGTTGCATATTACATTGTTGCATACTCATTCTGCATATCATTAACGTGTGTCTGCGCTACAGGTGCATTTTCATACCTCTGATTCTAGTTGCCCGAATTTCTGTCTGCTGATATTATGGATACCCTGAAGAAGACTGTGGCGTACAGGTTGCCTACTTCAGATGTTTCTTCTTTGCTTGGTTTGATATCTCTAGCTGATGATGATGTGAAGAGAAGCTTCAGGAAGAGCTATGGGAAGTTACTTAGATTGGTTTATAAACCCTCCATGTATGAGCGTAACGGATTGTACACGCTAATGCAGTTCTATGATCCCCCGTTGAGGTGTTTTACTTTCCCTGACTTCATTCTGGCTCCGACCATGGAGGAATATGCTGAGATCTTAGAGTTGACTATTCAGAACCGGGTACCTTTCATTCATATGGATGCTGAGCCTAAACTAGAGGATCTGGCTGTTGCCTTGCATTTAGACTCCTCAGAGTTGCTGTTAACCTCGTGGAATGGAGTGTCTGATTTTTCTCTCAAGTTCTTGGTTGGGAAAGCACAAGAGTATGCTAATAGTGGATGTTGGACTGTGTTTAATGCTATTCTTGCTCTGTGTATCTATGGCATTCTACTGTTCCCAAACTTGCCTGACTTCGTTGATCTAGATGCATTCTATATATTTGCTTCAGGCAATCCTGTGCCTACTTTGATTGGAGATTTCTATCACTCACTGCATTATAAGAACGAGAACAGGAGGGGCAAGAACGTCTCTTGTTGTGGGCCTTTACTGTATATGTGGTTTGAGAGTCATCTGCCCAAGAAGGGTATCTTCGCTGAGTCCGCGGATACGGTGGATTGGTCTGAGTATCTGATGGGACTTTCTTCAGAAGAAGTTGTCTGGTTTAATAAAGATTTACTGGGGTCGGTGATTATCTACAGCTGCGCCGGATATCCTAACGTTCCTCTGATTGGGAGAAAAGGGTGTATTAACTACAATCCTTCATTGTTGATCAGGCAATTCGGGTATGCTTTGAAAAACCCGCCAAAAGAGGAGGAAGTACCGGAATCTCTATACTTCACAAGTGATTTGAAGGGAGAACTATTATCCAATCTTCAGCATGCTTGGAGAAACATCAACAGAAGGGGTAAGCCATTTTTGGGTAAAAATGATTGTCAAGCCTATGCCCCGTACAAAGTCTGGATCCAAGATAGAGCAAAGCAGGTGCGGATGTCGTTTCCTGCAGTATTACCTCCTGCTCCCCCCGTGGTTGAGGAGCCAACTACTGTGCCTATTGAGAGGTATGAACAGGTTTTGAAGGAGAAAGAAGAGCTAATGAAAGCCAACGAGAAGTTGGAGGAAGAGTTAGTGCAACTCAGGAGCGAAAGAAATGAGGTCGTATATTCCTTCGAGCAGCAAACGAAGCTGGTGAATCAACTAGGCACAGGATTGACTGAGCAACAAAAGAAGCGTGAACGATTGGGGATAGATTTCAAGAGCTCTCATGATATGCTGGAGTCTAAGAAGAAAGCACTTGATATAGCCTACCGGGAGATCTCTGCATTCAACAAAACCTGGAACGCCACGCTGACCGGCAATAAGGAAAGAGAAGACAAACTGAAGCTGCAGATATCTGAGCTGGAAGGTCAGTTGAAAGCTAGCCAGAAGAGGTTGGAAGAAGAGGTTACGCGGAGGTATGATGTCCAGAATGCCTTGAACAAAGTTATCAAGCGCAAGAAGGAGTCTGCATCCCAGAAACGGAAGCTAGAAGATTGCTTTGGTGAAGGTGTTTGGGAGGAATCCATTGGTGATCTCCAGCGTGTTATCAGGCAAAGAGACTCGCTCGTCGAAGGGTTGCTTGCTCAACCGAATCATCCCAAGACTAAGAGATTATTAGAGGAGTACCAGGCATATGGTCGCACTTGATTATCTCATGTATTGATGTGTATGCTTTATTTGCATTGTGCTGGCCATCACCAGGATTGTTGGTTGAGGTCATGCCTTCCTATTGTACACTCAGTAATATTGTATTCTTGACTTTATGGTCTTTTCCGCAATATATGAGATGTTTTCTATGATTGGATTTCGAGCTTCTTATTGCTATCACTGTCACTACATTGGCACTTTGGCACTAGAATCAGGGGTTGATTTCCCTAACGCACAGACACATATTGCATCTGCATATCCATTTTGCATTGCTAGTTACTTGTTGAACTTGTATCTCATTTCCTGCATCTCCAGGTTGTCCAGGATTGACGAGCAAAGAGTCCACCGCTACTCAACCCGAAACAACTGCAAGAGAATCATGGATCAAGTCCAAGTGGAGATGCAGGAAATCTGTGAGAAGCTGAATCTGTTCATGCAAGCAATGGAGAATATTGCTAAGGGCCAGGAGAGCCTCCAGACTTTGGTACAACCGCTGCTGACGCGGACTAATAGGAATGGCAACAATGACCACAATTATGCACACGTTGAGACTATTCCGGAGGATGGGTCCCCTACGCCTGTGGTTCCACCTGGAGTGACCCCGCCTGTTGTGGTTGTAAACGATGGCGCAGGCGCTGGGAATGGCAACACAGGGAATGGAAATGAGACTGTTGTTAACAATGTTGGATTTGGGGACGCCAACCAAGGCGGTGGTAACAACAATGGCGGTAATGGTTTTGGCAACAATGGTTTTGGCTACAATGATCAGGGATTTGATTACGTCAATCAGGACGGGAAATTCAGCTTCAACACTCAGGGTTTCGGCTATGACGGTTTTGGTAACGCTAACCAGGGGTATGGTGGATTTGGTAATATGAATGGTGCCGGGGTGATCCCTGTCAACACTGGGTTTGGACCTGTTAGGGTCAACCAGGGTTTCGGTAACGGGGGAGAGGTCCCATGATCAATCAGCAAGGGTTTGGTCGCAACACTGGTTACGACGGATATGGAAATGAAAATGTGAATTGGGGTGAAGGACCTGTCGATCCTGTGCAGAGGATCAGAATGCTTGAAGAACAGATGAAGGGGGTAGTGAATCAGAACTCCACTGGTTTGGATATGACTACAATGGGCTTGGTACCAGGGCTGAGGGTGCCGTTGAAATTCAAGGCTCCCACTTTTGACTAGTACAAAGGGGATACCTGCCCTAAAGTCCATGTCTGCTCTTATTACAGAAGGATGTCCGCGTATTCAGATGATGAAAGGATGCTCATGCATTTCTTTTAGGATAGCTTGTCAGGACCTTCACTTGAATGGTATATGGGGCTGGAGCCCACGTAGATTAAAACCTGGAAGCAGTTGGCTGATGCTTTCGTGACACATTACAAATATAACAGCGATCTGGCGCCAAACCGGGTCCAATTGCAGGGTTTGTCACAGAAGAACGGTGAAAGTTTTAAAGAGTATGCGCAAAGATGGCGCGATATGGCAGCGAGGGTGCATCCTCCTTTAATTGAAAGGGAGATGAATGACATGTTCATTGGGACATTTACAGGGGTGTTCTACGAAAAATTGTTTAGTGTGTCATTGAGCAGTTTCTCAGATTTGATTCTTATGGGGGAGATGATTGAGAACATGATTAAAGTTGGAAGGTTCCAAGCAGGTGAGTCTACTTCAACAGGAGGTTCCAGAAAAGCATTTGGTGGTAGACGACAGGGTGATACTAGTGCCATGTTTGGTGGCAGGGGCAGGGGCAGAGGAAGACATCAGCATGTTCAGCCGCAATAGATAGCTAGTGTCACTATCCCTTTTCCTCAACAAGGGCAGCAACAACAACAACAACCACAGCAACAGCAAGGTCAGAATCCTGGTCAGAGAAGAATACAAAATGCGAGACAGAAAAGAGTGTTTAATGCACCTCCTTCCACGTATGCAGAACTCCTCCAGACCCTGCTAGGGTTGAACTTGGTTGAAAAGAGGACTTTGGCACCACCTACAGTGGCGGTACTCCCGTATAGGTATGACGCCAACAAGCATTGCGAATTTCATTCCGGGGCACCCGGGCATGATATAGAAGCTTGTCAGGCATTTAAACACAAAGTTCATGATCTATTGGATAGCAAAGCTATTAACTTTGGACAGGTGGGTCCAAATATCGTACAACAGCCTATGCCTAATCATGGGGCAAATGCCATCTTGACGGAAGAAAATCTGAATCTAGTGATGGATGTCAATGAGCTGAAGACACCGTTGGGTGAGATTAAAAGCACGTTGTTAAAAGGGGGTGTATTCCCGAGTTGTGATGAATTTTGCTTGGATTGTTGGACCCAGCCAGAGGGTTGTAATGAGTTGAAGCAGGGCATTTAGGCTATGATGGATGAAGGTACCTTGCAATTTGATAGAACCGCGGTTGAAAAGCCTGTACAGGCGTTGTTTGATGAGCTGAACGATGTTGCAACGGTGACGATTCCGAGGAAAACAATAACGATAACGGTGCCTACCAGGCGGCCGACGATCACAATTACTAAAGCAGGACCAGTCCCTTTTGAGAGTACTAAAGCAGTGCCATGGACTTACGGGTTGGAGGTATATTGCGATGGTGAGAAAATTGAAGTCAATGGACAACCAGCTGGGGTTGTAGATAATGTTGTCGGAACAGGGGATATGACCAGAAGCGGAAGAATCTTCACGTCACCCGAGGTAGAGGCAGAAAGGTTAGCCAAGGGTAAAACCAAGGTAGCTGAGGGTGGTCCTTCTCAGTCGAATGAAAAGGATACGTCACTTAAGGATGTGAAGGAGTTTATGAGGCTCATTCATAAAAGTGATTACAAAATCGTTGAGCACCTCCAACAAACGCCGTCAAAAATTTCCATCCTATCATTGCTGTTATGTTCCGAGGCCCATCGGAACGCTTTGCTGAAGATTCTAGACACGTCGTTCGTTCCTCAAGAAGTTTCTGTTAATCAGTTAGAAGAGGTGATGACGCATGTCAATGCGGGGCACAGTTTGGGCTTCACAGACTTTGATTTGACTCCGAAGGGCGAGAGCACAATATGGCATTGCATGTGTCAGTAGAATGCCAGGGCACGGTCATGTCCCATGTTTTAGTAGACACTGGATCTTCCCTGAATGTGCTACCGAAGAAAGCCATGATGAAACTGGATATCAGGGGGATTATCTGCACGCCCAGCGATTTAGTGGTGAGAGCGTTCGACGGAACGAGGAGGTCGGTTTTCGGATCCATAACCTTACCGTTGCAGGTGGGGCCTGAAATATTTGAAACCGAATTCTACATAATGGACATCCAGCCAGCGTATAGTTGTCTTCTTGGGCGCCCATGGATTCATGCTGCCGGGGCAGTCACATCCACGTTACACCAAAAGCTGAAGTATATGGTTGGGGATAGTGTCGTCACTGTTTGTGGAGAGGAAGATATTCTGGTTAGCCATTTGTCTTCGTTCAAATATGTCGAGGTCGACGGCGAAATACACGAAACACCATGTCAAGCCTTCGAGGGATTGCGAATTAAAGACAAAGCTCAGGGTTCTAGCAAAATATCAGATGTGGCAGTGTCATCCTACAAAGAGGCTCAAGCTCTTTGCAGGCAGGCAAAACCAAGGGCTGGGGTCAGGTGTTGGAGATTCCCATGAAGAATGACAGGTTCGGGCTTGGATATCATCCTTCGTCATCAGCATCCTCTTCAGGAACGCCCAAGTTCAGAGGGCCGATAACCATTACACCAAATGGGGTGAGCTTCGAGACTATCAATGTTGTTTCCGATGCTGAAGACGGAGATAGCGACTGTGATATGGACGCGTGGATCAAGCCAAGCGTGCCAGGACAAAGTCTCTGCAATTGGTCTATCCGGGAAACTGTTCCTGTGACAACTAAACAGTAATGATTTGTTTTCTTAATTGTCGAATAATCCTGTGTCCTACCCGGGGCATAGTGATTTTGCTTAGGGCCATTTGGTTATGTACATTACATTGTTTAATCATGAAATAAAGGCGTTTTTCATATACAAATGTTGTGATCCCTGTTTTTCCTGTTTTTATCTTTTACAATAAAATGGAAACGTGGTTATTTGCTTTGTATGCGTTTTGAAGCATTTAACCATTTCCTTTGTAGGATTACTATTTCAGATGACATCTATGAACTGCCGATGACTCATTTCGACTTCGAGCACCCGGTATTTCAAGCTGAGGAAGAGATTGTGGAAGATGGCGACGTACCAGAAGAGTTGACCTGGTTATTGAAACAAGAAGAGAGAATCATTCTGCCTCATGAGGAAGTCATTGAGATTATCAATTTGGGGTCGGAAGAGGTTGTGAGAAACATCCGTATAGGGGCTGCGCTGCAGGGCGACATCAAGCGAAAGTTGGTTGAGATGCTTAAAGAGTACAGTGATATATTTGCTTGGTCGTACGAGGATATGCCTGGGTTGGATACGGATATGGTTGTTCACCGTCTGCCACTGTGAGAGGAATGTCCGCCTGTTAAGCAGAAACTCCGAAGAACTAGACCGGATATGGTTGTGAAGATCAAGGAGGAAGTTCAAAAACAGTGGGATGCTGGTTTCCTAGCTGTTACAAAATATCCCTCATGGGTCGCTAATATTGTGCCAGTGCCAAAGAAAGACGGTAAAGTGCGATTGTGTGTAGACTACCGTGATTTGAACAAAGCGAGCCCGAAAGATGACTTTCCACTTCCTCACATTGATGTGCTGGTTGATAATACTGCTCAATTCTCGGTGTTTTCCTTCATGGATGGCTTCTCGGGTTACAATCAGATCAAAATGGCTCCAGAAGACATGGAGAAGACTACCTTCATTACTCCCTGGGGAACATTTTGCTACAAAGTGATGCCCTTCGGATTGAAGAACGCTGGGGCAACATATCAACATGCTATGACGACTCTCTTTCATGATATGATGCATAAAGAGATCGAGGTTTATGTTGATGATATGATTGCCAAATCCCAAGCGGAGGAGGAGCATTTGGTTAATCTGCTGAAACTGTTCAAGAGACTTAGGAAGTTCAGGTTGAGACTGAACCCTAACAAGTGCACCTTCGGGGTGAGATCGGGCAAACTACTGGGGTTTATCGTGAGCGAAAAAGGAATAGAGGTTGATCCTGCGAAAATAAAAGCCATACAAGAAATGCTGACGCCTAAAACAGAAAAAGAAGTGCATGGGTTTTTAGGGAGGTTGAACTATATCGCCCGGTTCATATCTCACCTTACTGCGACATGCGAGCCATTATTCAAGCTGTTGAAAAAGGACCAGGTTGTGACCTGGAATGAAAATTGTCAAAAGGCGTTCGACAAGATAAAAGAATACTTGCAGGAACCTCCTGTTTTGATACCCCCAGTGGTCGGGAGACCTTTGATTATGTATATGACGGTTCTTGAGGAAAGTATGGGTTGTGTTCTCGGTCAACACGACGAGACAGGACGTAAAGAGCATGCGATCTACTATTTGAGTAAGAAGTTTACCGACTGTGAGTCCAGATACTCAATGCTCGAGAAGACGTGTTGCGCGCTAGCCTGGGCCTCCAAACGTTTGAGGCAATACATGCTAAATCATACAACCCTGCTAATTTCAAAGATGGATCCAATCAAATACGTGTTTGAGAAGCAAGCACTCTCCGGAAGAATTCCCCGATGGCAGATGGTGTTAACCGAATATGATATCCAATATGTCTCGCAAAAGGCTATTAAAGGTAGCGTTTTGTCATAGTACCTTGCGGAGTAGCCTGTTGAGGACTACCAATCAATGAGGTTTGATTTTCCTGACGAGGATATCATGTACCTGAAGATGAAAGATTGTGAAGAACCGTTGCCGGACGAAGGACCAGAGTTGGTTTCCAAGTGGCAGTTAATATTCAACGGAGCTGTAAATTCCTATGGTAGCGGAATAGGTGCGATTATTACTACTCCTCAGGGGTCGCACATCCCCTTTACTGCCCGATTGACCTTTCCTGTTACTAATAATGAGGCTGAATATGAGGCTTGCATCATGGATCTGGAAGAAGCTATTGATTTGCGAATCAAGCATCTGGATGTATACGGAGACTCAGCTCTGGTAGTGAATCAAATTAAAGGAGAATGGGAGACACGTCAGCCCAATTTGATACCATATATGAATTATGCAAGGAGATTGTTGCCTTTCTTCGACAAGGTAGAATTGCATCACGTGCCGTGAGCAGAAAATCAAATGGCTGACGCCCTGGCGACATTGTCTTCAATGTATAAAGTTAACTTCTGGAACGAGGCTCCCCGGATTGTTATCTCTCGGCTTGATAGGCCTGCATTCATATTTGCCATCGACGAGGCTCCCGATGGTAAACCCTGGTACTTTGACATCCAAAATTTCCTGAAGAATAAGGAGTATCCGGCTGGGGCATCCAGTCGAGACCAGAAGACTCTCAGGAGATTGGCTGGAAATTTCTATTTGAATCCTGACGGTGTCCTATACAAAAGAAACCACGACTTGGTGTTGTTACGCTGTGTAGATGAGAAAGAAGCCAAGTTGCTCATGGAAGAGATACATGAGGGTACGTTTGGTCCACATGTTGGTGGGCATGCTATGACGAGAAAACTGTTGCGGGCAGGTTATTACTGGCTAACTATGGAAACAGACTGTTTCAAGTTTGCAAAGAGGTGTCATAAATGCCAAATTTATGTGGATAAGGTCCATGTACCCCCAAGTCCTCTGAATGTGATGTCATCACCATGGCCGTTCTCGATGTGGGGAATTGATATGATTGGGAAGATTGAGCCTACGACATCCAACGGACACCGGTTCATCTTGGTGGCAATTGATTACTTCACCAAATGGGTGGAAGCAGCATCATATGCCAATGTCACCAAACAAGTGGTTGCCAGATTTATCAAATGAGATATTACCTGCAGATATGGAATCCTTGAGCGGATTATCACCGACAACGGTTCGAATTTGAATAACAAGATGATGAAAGAGCTGTGCCATAATTTTAAGATTGAACACCACAACTCTTCTCCTTACCGACCCAAGATGAATGACGCTGTTGAAGCGGCCAATAAGAACATAAAGAAGATTGTTCAGAAGATGGTTGTGACCTACAAGGACTGGCACGAGATGCTACCTTTCGCGTTGCACGGTTATTGTACAACGGTGCGCACATCAACCGGGGCAACCCCTTTCTCATTGGTATACGGAATGGAGGCAGTATTACCGTTGGAGGTTGAGATTCCTTCCTTGAGGGTTTTACGAGATATCCAACTTGACGAGGCAGAATGGGTTAAGGATAGACTGAATCAGCTCAGTTTAATGGATGAGAAGAGACTAGCTTCTCTAGCATACGGTCGGTTGTATCAGAGCCGGATGAAGAAAGCTTACGATAAGAAGATACACCCTCGAAGCTTTCAGACGGGCGACCTTGTGCTGAAGAGGATTCTCCCGCCACAAACAGATCACAGGGGCAAGTGGACCCCTAATTACGAAGGTCCCTACGTTGTCAGAAAAGTCTTCTCTGGAGGAGCCTTGCTACTATCTACCATGGATGGTGAAGACTTTACGTCGCCTGTGAATTCGGACGCAGTTAAAAAATACTTTGTTTGAAAGTGACCCGCTGGACAGTAAAAAGAGAGTCCAAGCAAAATGGGGCATCCTGGCGAACCGTAAAAAATGAATAAAAAGGTTCGGGCAAAAGTTAGGGATAAAATTGAAAAGATGTACACCCGCGAAGTCGAAAAACCTGCAAAGGGCGACTTCGACAAAAAAGGGTATCCCGGTGAATTGAAAACCCGCAAAGGGTGATTCACGCAAAAGTTAGGGATTGAAAAAGTAAATGACTGCGGTCCGGATCTGATACAACATTGTTTAGTGGTTTGGGAGTACCTGAGGGTTCGTTTATCCAACACAATCTCTTCCGAAAATTGAATACCGGGAAAGCGCCAGGGTCAGGCGAGTCATAGGAGGATCAGCTCATGATGTTTGTCTGCACCACGTTGCCGACATGTATACAAATATTGTTTTGTATTTTTATGCTTTTTGTATATATGTAGGTGTGTGTGCGTAACTTCCTCTTTTCAGGAGTTGCATCCGATGTACAAAGCGTTGCCTATTTACAGGCTCAATCAATAAAACACGTTATTCAGTATTTGATGTTTGTGCTTTACTGTTTTGTATGTGGAAAACGTCGATGTTTTGATGAACTCGCATGTGCATAACTTTGCTGGCCCTTGCCAATAATTGCTAAATCTTCAAATTGACTGAAGTAATGTCACGGACGCTAACCCGAATAGATTTGGTTGTATAGATTTGTTTTGTCTTGTTTGTGTTTTGCAGGGTTCTCGCCCTTGAAGCGGACAATCAGAAAATGGTGGCCCCAGCCAGAGGCCCTGGAAGAAGGACTTGACCTTATTTCCCAGCAGGTCGTACCTCATCCCCAGAGGTTGAGACGATGATTATCCCTTACCGAAGGAAGGATTATTTTCCCCAGAAGAGTATCCTCATGGAAGTTGTCCATAGGACATCCCCAGCAAGTCAAAATCAGTATCCCATGCAGAGATTATACTCCCCAGAGAGCCGAGTATGTGCACGCTCAATCCCCAGCTGGGAGGATTTCCGCGGCATATAACCAAGTCATAGTAGGTTCAGAAGGATTATCCCCACCGAGGATGGTTTTGTTTCTCCTCACAGGTCGTCATGCCTTCGTCAGGGTGATTATCCCCAGCGGAGTGGTAGTTCCGAGTTTGCAAACTGTACCCAGACAGTGGTCTCCCAGAAGGGTTTGCTGTTTCCCCAGATGAATTTCTCTCCCCAGCAGAGATGTTGTTCTTTCCTCCCAGTGGAAATTGATGTGTAATCTCTCACCGGCAGAGTTGGTTGTATTTCTGGCATTTATTTTGCCAGAATACTTTATGATATCCGTTCATCCCCAACAGGGTGGTATTTATCCTCAACAGCCATGTTGAAGCAAGCTTGTTAGAGCCTTCCCCAACAGCCTGAACCTGCATTTGCATTTGCATACATTATCATGATTGCATCTACCTAAAAAACGCGTAGCATTTCCACGCCGTATGGAGCATTATGCCATTGCCAAACATACGCATTTTGAAACATAAATCAGGTTGGTTAACCTTTTGCTTTCAGGTGTGTTTCTCATCAGGAGTATGAACTTACAGTTCAGATCTATTACCAGATGATCGAGGTCTCGCCGTGAGACATATAATGATGCAGTTCTTGTTATCATTCCCCACAGAGTTGCCGGTTGAAGTTTCTCTTATCCGATCAGCGGAGTGTTTTTCTTCAGGTTTGCTGTCGCGGCAGCATGTCAGGGTTCATGAATCAAGTTCAGAAGTGGTCACTTGTTGTTGAAACGGGTGTGGGCAGTTATTTTCAGAATATCCCCAGTGGAGTTAGCTACTACCAAGAATAGGCAAGGAAGCTATATCCAAGATGTATTTTCCCATATGAAGCAGGCGGTTGGACTTTCCTGTATGAATCAGGCAGATGTATTTTCCCGTATGAAAGAGGCGGATGAATTTTCCTGTATGAATCAGGCAGATGTATTTTCCCGTATGAAACAGGCGGATGAATTTTCCTGTATGAATCAGGCAGATGTATTTTCCCGTATGAAACAGGCGGATGAACTTTCCTGTATGAATCAGGCAGATGGATTTTCCCGTATGAAACAGGCGGATGAACTTTCCTGTAAGAATCAGGCAGATGTATTTTCCCGTATGAAGCAGGCGGATGGACTTTCCTGTATGAATCAGGTAGATGTATTTTCCCGTATGAAACAGGCGGATGAATGTTCCTGTATGAATCAGGCAGATGTATTTTCCCGTATGAAGCAGGCGGATGAACTTTCCTATAAGAATCAGGTAGATGTATTTTCCCGTATGAAACAGGCGGATGAACTTTCCTGTATGAATCAGGCAGATGTATTTTCCCGTATGAAGCAGGCGGATGAACTTTCCTGTATGAATCAGGCAAATGTATTTTCCCGTATGAAACAGGCGGATGAACTTTCCTGTAAGAATCAGGCATATGTATTTTCCCGTATGAAACAGGCGGATGAACTTTCCTGTAATCAGGCAGATGATTTTTCCCGTATGAAACAGGCGGATGAACTTTCCTGTAATCAGGCAGATGTATTTTCCCGTATGAAGCAAGCGGATGAACTTTCCGGTATCCAGATAGATGATTCTCCCGTGATAGACAGAGTATGTGAGTTGTGTTCCGATATTTGACAAAAGTATTTTCCCCAAGGAAGTCGTCGTGATTTCCTC
Source organism: Lathyrus sativus (assembly GCA_963859935.3). Classification (NCBI taxonomy): domain Eukaryota; kingdom Viridiplantae; phylum Streptophyta; class Magnoliopsida; order Fabales; family Fabaceae; genus Lathyrus; species Lathyrus sativus. The sequence goes on along the minus strand of OZ012738.1, from coordinate 98,340,037 downwards.
GTGTTACTATCCCCGGTAGGGTCCTCCTCAAAGTCGTTTGTGGGTGTGGGACCAACAGATGTAGCTACTGCCGAGGTAGGCAGAGAAACAGTATTCAGATAATCTTCCCGTATGAAGCAGGCGGATGGATTTTCCTGTGTTCAGGCAGATGACTTTTCCCGTATGGAGCAGGCGGATGGACTTTCCTGTAATCAGGCAGATGACTTTTCCCGTATGAAGTAGACGGATGGGTTGCCTGTGTTTAGACAGATGATGTGCCTGTAGGGATAGGCAGATGAGTTCCCTGTGATTAAACAGAAATGTTTCCTCAGTGAAAGCGCCGAGAGTTTTCCGTAATGTGAAGTCCTGACGTGGACAAGATTGATTACTCTTCAGGGACCATTTATCCCCAGCAGATATCTTCCTTCGTATTGGCGAAATGAGGGTCCTAACATGGACAAGGTTCTATTCCTGTGTTGTCGAAATGTGAAGTCCTGACGTGGACAGATTCGCATTTATGCTTGATTTGACGAAATTTGGGTCCAGATGTGGACAAGGTTACTCCTGTGACGACAGAATCTCTATTCGTGTTGACGAATTGGTTCCTCTTCTGGTGTTGATGAGGTTAGCCCAATGGTGGACGAAGGTGTTTTTGCGAAGATAGTTCAATACCTGTGGCGTCACACAGGTGGTTGAGGTTGAAATCAAAATTGTATTAGATAATTGACCAGTTGTTGCCGTAACAACCAGATTCAGTTCAGTGGACGTTGCTTCTCAAGCAGTTTTGCAGTTTATCTCCACGGTTGGCAAATTTCAGGGTTTCTTTGGTATTCAACCGTCTCGTACCTTGAATGTTTGAAGGCCGTTCGCTCTTCACCCAGTCGGGTCCAAGCCGTTTGAATAGGGGCAGCAACCAACACCAAAAGGATGCAGGCTAGATTGAATTGTCGAGATTCAGCTATCACCGAAAGGGTGATAGTAAGAAAATTGACAAAAGGTCAAGTTTGTTAGAGACAACCTACTGGAGGACGCCCAAGAGGAAGATTGGATTGAGGTAAATCAATGAGGAACACCCACTGATTTGCTCGGGGGTCACAACTTTGACCATGAAAGATTGAAATAATTTCATGAGGAACGCCCATGAACTTTGGAGAAGATGCCTCTGACTGGGCTAGGTTTGCTTGATAACTCTTGATCCTGGTCAATAAAAGGTTGAACAACTTCATGAGGAATGCTCACGGTTTCGAAGGAGATGCCCCTGGATGGGCTGAACGTCGCATTGAAACTCTTGAATTTGCCCAACAAAAAGGTTGAACAACTTCGTGAGGAACGCCCACGGTCTTGCAGAAGATGCCCCTGACTGGGGTGATGGTTGTTTTAAAGCTCTTGAACTTGAACAACAAAAGGTTGATACAACTTCGTGGGGAGTGCCCACTTCCTTGAGGAAAATGCCCCTGAATAGGATGAAGATAGCTTTGAAGCTCTGAATTGACCAACAAAAGGTTGGTACAACATCGTGGGGGAAACCCACGGTCTTGAAAACATGGCCTTGGCTTGGCTTCATATCATCTTGAAAATCTTGAGATTGATCCTGGACCTTGACTCGCACATGTGAATGCTTGATGATAATGATGTTTCATATCAAATGGAAATGCAAAAGCAAAGGTTGGTGCGTAGAGATACAAGAGTTGGGGAAGTATGATATGGTTTGGGTGCGCATATGATGCAAGATATATGCAGAATGTTGGTGATATGAGAGAGGAGAGATGGTTGCGCAAAGCGTGGTTGGGCTTGCTGGGGAACGGAGACATGTAAGGTGAAAGGTACCAACCAGATGTAGTTTTGCAAAGAAGTGCCAGCCAAAAGTGGCTTCAAAACAAAAAGGTGCCAAATATGATTGGGCTTTGGACCGAATGGGGAACAAGCTCGACTTCTCGACATCGTCTCCTCATGATGCAATCAATTTTTGGAGATGCTAGGACTCTAATTTTGGCACCAATTTCCTATGGGGTAGATGATTTGTCTCGGCCAAGTCACTTCGCGATTTCAAACGGTGTTCCTACATGTTTCTCGGAGTTGTGATCACCCTATAATTTCCCTAAGAGAAGAAATAATCCCTTAATTCATTTCCACCACAATGCTATTATGTGCAATACTTATCACCAATGAAACCATTCTTGCAAACATATAATAAGAAAATAGAAGCGAGACTCTTGATGAAAGTAATCTTTATTGATGAAGACCCATAAACGGGAAAATTACAAAAGGAGGAAATTCCTAAAAGAGGTAATTGCGAAAGAGAAATGAAAATACAACGACAATGTCGAAATCGGTTTCTGTCGAGTTTCCATTCTGCTATGACCCATATATCTCTGAAGACCTTTCATGCCTTACTTTTGAGCGCAACGATTGAACTGATCTCTCCCAATTGGAGCTCAGTGATCATGGAGGAAAGTTTGCACATCTTTTCAGGATGCAGTTTTAGCCTTTTAAATCCATAACTTTTGCCTAGGCCGCCCTTTTCGGGTTTTCAGCCTACCAGAATATTTCTTTTATTTTAGTCCCTAATTTTTGCCTGGACCTTTTCTTTTTGCATGGTCCACCAGGACGCCCATTTTTGCGTGGACTTTTTTTTTGGTCCACCGAGTCTATCTTTTAGGCATAATATTTTTGAATTGCATCTGAATTCACAGGGGATGGAAGATCATCACCGTCCATGGTTGAGAGAATCAAGGCTCCTCCGGAGAAAACCTTTTTCACTACATATGGACCCTCATAGTTCGGTGTCCATTTTCCTCTTGGGCTAATGTGAGTTGGCTGAATTTTTCTCAGGACCAAATCTCCTACATTGATGTGTCGTGGCGAACTTTCTTGTCAAAGGCCCTCTTCAACCGCTTTTGGTATAGTTGACCATAGCAGATGACCGTCATGTGTTTCTCGTCGATGAGATTAAGTTGGTCGAGTCTTGCTTGTATCCACTCAGCTTCGTCTAGCTTGACGTCTGCTAAAATCCTCAGGGAAGGAATCTCTACTTCAATAGGCAGCACCACTTCCATGCCATACACGAGAGAAAACGGGGTTGCCCCAGTGGAAATGCGCACAGAAGTGCGGTAGCCATGCAGGGCAAATGGAAACATCTCGTGCCAGTCTTTATAAGTTTTCACCATCTTCTGGAAGATCTTTTTTATGTTTTTATTCGCCGCCTCCAGAAGTCCATTCATTTTTTGGCGATATGGCATCGAGTTTTGGTGCTTAATCTTGAAGCTTTCACACAACTCCTTCATCATTTTATTGTTGAGGTTCGAACCATTATCGGTAATGATCTTATTCGGAACCCTATATCGGCGGATAATTTCTTTCTTAATGAAGCGAGTCACCACTTTCTTAGTGACATTGGCATAAGATATGACTTCCACCCATTTGGTGAAGTAGTCAATGGCCACTAAGATGAAATGGTGTTCGTTGGAGGCGGTTGGCTCGATACATCTGATTACATCTATACCCCACATGGCGAAAGGCCAAGGCGAAGTCAACACATTCAAAGGAAGTGGTGAAGCATGAACTTTGTCTACATAAATTTGGCACTTGTGACATGTCTGGACATGACGATAACAGTCTGTTTCCATTATCATCTAGTAATATCCTGCCCTCAAGATCTTCTTAACCATAGTGTGGCCACTGGCGTGTGTCCCAAAAGACCCTTCATGCACTTCGTTTATGATATGTCCTGCTTCGTGTCTATCCACGCATCTGAGCAGAGCCGAATCATAATTCCTTTTGTATATCACATCACTGCTGAGGAAGAACTTTGACAAAAGCATCCTAAGATATTTCTTGTCAGTGATGGTAATGCCTTCTAGATATTCCTATGTTTCTAGATACCGCTTCATATCGTAGAACCAAGGATAATCATCAGTTTTAGGCTCTGCAGCATCAGTTTCCAAGCAATAAGCAGGTTCGTCAAGGTATTCTAAACGGATGGATGGTGCCTCATTCTTCCACTTGACTTGGAACATGGATGCTAATGTTGCTAGAGCATCTGCCAATTGGTTCTCTGCTCTAGGAATGTGATGAAAAGTGATCTCATCAAAGTATGGGATTAGATTTAAGACATGATCTCTATAAGGAATCAACTTTACATCAAGTGTTTCATATTCTCCTTTAATTTGACATATGAAAAGTGCAGAATCTCCACAGACTTCTAGAATCTTGATCTTATTATCAATAGCAGCTTCAATTCCGAAGATACAGGCTTCGTACTCGGCCATGTTATTAGTACACTTGAAACACAGTCTGCTAGTGAATGGTAGATGAAATCTAGTTGGGGAAGTAATGATTACCCCGATTCCACAACCTTTAGCATTTGCGGCACCATCGAACACGAACGTCCATCGCGATCCTGGTTCAGGTCCATCGTTTGGGCCTAGTGTGGTATAGTCTATGGAAAACATGACGTCTTCGTCAGGGAAATCGAAGCGCATAGATTGGTAATCGTCCACAGGTTGGTGGGCAAGATAGTCAGAAAGCACATTTCCTTTGATAGCCTTTTGTGTGACATACTGGATGTCATACTCCGTCAGTACCATTTACCAACGAGCCACTCGTCCGGTGAGAGCAGGTTTCTCGAATATGTATTTGACAGGATCCATCTTGGAAATAAGCAAGGTTGTATGGGTGAGCATATATTTCCTTAGGCACTTTGCTGCCCAAGCTAATGTACAACATGTCTTTTCGAGCATTGAGTATCTCGTTTCACAGTCATTAAATTTCTTACTGAGGTAGTAGATTGCATGCTCTTTCCTACGGACTTCATCATGTTGACCCAACACACATCCATATATCCTTCTAACACAGTTAAGAACATGATTAGAGGTCGTCTGGGTACTGGAGGCATCAAGATCGATGGTTCTTGTAGATAGTCTTTTATTTTCTCAAAGGCTTTCTGATAATTATCGTTCCATACAACAACTTGATCTTTTCTAAGTAGCTTGAAAATAGGTTCACAAGTGGTCGTTAGATGAGATATGAATCTGGAAATGTAATTCAATCTCCCAAGGAAACCTCAAACTTCCTTTTCGATTTTAGGTATCGGCATGTCTTTGGTAGCTTTGACTTTATCTGGGTCGACTTTAATCCCCTTTTGGCTTACAATAAAACCTAGTAGTTTACCAGATCTTACACCGAAAGTGCATTTCTTGGGATTTAATCTCAGTTTGAATTTTATCAGTCTTGCAAAAAGCTTTTCCAAATGAATGAGGTGTTCTTCCTTAGTATGAGATTTTGCGATCATATCGTCTACATAGCATTCAATCTCTTTATGTATCATGTAATGAAAGAGAGTGACCATTGCCCGCTGATATGTCGCGCATGCGTTCTTAAGTCTAAACGGCATGACTTTGTAGCAGAAAGTTCCCCATGGAGTGATGAAAGTTGTCTTTTCCATATCTTCTCGCGCCATTTTCATCTGATTATAGCCAAAAAAAACATCCATGAACGAGAAGACAGAGAACTGGGATGTATTATCCACTAGCACGTCAATGTGTGGCAGAGGAAAAACGTCTTTGGACTTGCTCTGTTGAGATCTTTGTAATCAACGCACATTCGTACTTTCCCATCTTTCTTCAGTACTGGGACAATATTTGCTACCCATTGCGGATAGCTGGGTACTGCAAGGAAACCAACGTCTAGCTGCTTCTGAACTTCCTCTTTGATCTTGAAGGACATCTCCGGTTTCGTCCTCCTCAACTTTTGCTTCAGCGGCGGACAGTCTTCTTTGAGGGGTAACTTATGCACCACAATGTCTTCATCCAAACCAGGCATGTCTTTGTAGGACCAAGCAAACACATCAACATACTCTCGCAGCAATGTAACCAACTTTATCTTAACCTCTGCTTCCAAGGTGACCCCTATTTTGATCTCCTCGGCATCCTCTTCAGTTCCCATGTTGATGACTTTGATCTCTTCTTGATACGGTTGAATGACCTTTGACTCTTGCTTTATCAAACTAGCCAACTCTTCTGGGAGATCACAATCTTCCTCGTAGTCTTCGTCAGCGTGGTAGATCGGGTTATCAAAGTCATATCGGACCATAGAAGAATCGTTATCAACAGGAATAGGGGAAGATCTGCACGATGAATGATTTCATGCTTTTATTTTAAGAAAAATGAAGAAGAAGAACACAAAAATATTGCCTTTTAAAAAATATTTTTATGTGCAAAAGTAAAAAATGAAAGAAAGGGAGCGCAATTGGATGCAAAAGTCATTTATTAATGATAAGTATGTGGTTTTAAAAGCAAAAAGGCCCTACAACATGATCCATATGCCTTAGGCAGAGCATAGGATTTTTAGGAAAAACATAAAAACAGGGAATTACTCGTCTACTAGAATAACTTTGGGGATTTCAACGATACTCCAATTGTTCAAAGTTTGATTAGGTGCTCTAAGGTACACCATACAAAGTTCTTCATGCACACCGTCTTCAGCTTACAAAAATGTGACTTGACCATCGTCGAGATGGCCTCCACTAGTAAAAAATAATGGAGTTGCAAGTCCCTTACCTCTATCAGAGGCGTTCTTTTCTTGTACCTTCTGCTTATAACCCAGATCGGCTTCATTCTTGTTGACAGGCAGCTCCAACACTCTGCCCTATCCTCGAAGGTGACCTTCTTCTATAACTGTCTTTGCATCCTTCCAGGTTACGATTGAAGACACAGGATTCTCATGAATCATTTCGACATTGATCAATTCAAAGGCTTGTAACGGAGTCTCATACACTTCGTCTCCTACCTCAACATAGCAAAAAGAAGCAAGATGACTCACGAGAACATCTTCTTCGCCTTCAATGATAACCATCTGGTTATTAATCATGAACTTGAGCCTTTAATGAAGACTTGACGTTACAGCACCAGCTGAATGGATCCATGGACGGCCGAGAAGGCAACTGTAGGTGGGATATATGTCCATTACATAAAACGTAATGATAAAAGTATGTGGCCCAATCTTTATTGGGAGATCAACCTCGCCAATTACAGTTCTCCTGGCTCCGTCAAAAGCCTTCACAATAGTCTGACTTGGCTTTATTACAAGCCCTTCAATTGACAACTTACACAATGATCTTTTAGGTAATAGGTTTAGTGACGACCCAGTATCGACTAGCACTCGAGAAAACACAACATCTACACATTCCAGAAAAGATGTGCAAGACCTTGTTATGATTTTCACCTTCAGGAGGTAATTCACTATCATTGAAGCTCAGAATATGACCTGAAGCTATGTTCCCTACCACTTCTTTAAACTGTCCCACCGATATTTCTTGAGGCACATGAGCGGCCTTCAAGAATTTCAATAATGCCTCCTGATGGGCCTTTGAGCACATTAACAATGACAACATGGAGACTTTTGAAGGAGTTTGATTGAGCTGGTCAATCACTTTGTAGTCACTTTTTTGTATGATCTTTAAAAACTTGTCTGCTTCATCATTAGAGATAACCTTCTATTTGGAGGACTGCCCCTGTTCAATAGTGCCTTGCTTCCCAGTGTCTTTGTTAGCATTACCATTATTATTGACGGGTGATGTTGTTGGTGCAAAGATTCTACCGCTTCTGGTGACACCACCAGTTCCCACAATGTTTTCCACAATCTTCTTTTCCTTTAGAATATCCTCCTCTCTAACCTCCTGTCTATTAAGAAAAACAGCCTGGTCATATACCCAAGGAACAACTTTCATGCTCTCGTAAGGAAACGGAGCTGGAGTTGAGATGACGAGCTGGTTCATCGAGGGTGGAGACATAGGTATCTCAATCAGATTATAAGGTATACTTAGAGGCTTTATATCTTGACCACAAGGGAACACATATGATTCATCATAAGGGATCTGTAGAGGGATATGAGTCTGTCCATACATATTATCCCAATCTTCTTTATCACACAAAATTGTTAATGGAATACGAGTCAAATTATTGGAAGGGTTCCATGATTCACTTTCATCATCATACAATATTTCCAACGCCTCAAAAGGAATATCAAGAGTAGCAACTTCTTCAGCCTTCGAAGTTTGTTCTGCCACCAATATGCCCTGATCAATCAGACATTGGATGCTTTTCTTCAGTTCAGCACATTCTTGAGAATTTGTCACACAAATGTGACAATCAGCTGGACAACCAGGATAAATATTTTTCAATAAGAGCTTCTCTTTAACAATGGAGAGAGGTGTCTTCAGTTTATCAATGTTCGAAATTAATCGAATACCTTTAGAGATCTCAATCATATTTGTGGAGTGATAATGAGACGACATCAGATTTGTTTTGATATTTGAAGTGTTTCTGGTGAAGTTAATCACTTTTGAATCGATAAGGTCTTGGACGACATACTTCAAGGTATTGCAGTTTTCAATGTTGTGGCCTGGGGTGCCAGAATGAAATTCACAGCATGCATTAACATCATAACCGGGGGGGGGGGGGGAGGACAGCTGGAGGGTCCCTCATTTCCCTCAATTGGACTAACCCTACTTTTAACAGGTAAGGAAGTAGTCTGGCATACGTCGATGGGATCAGATCAAATCTTCTCCTTGGCCTTCTTTGTCTTTATTGGCCTTGATACTGGTTTGGTCGTGATTGGTATGGTTGATGTTGTCGGGTTTGTTGTTGAGCCACAGGCTGGCTAGCGGGTGTTGCAGTGAGAATCATGATACCAAGCTATTGATTAACTTGAAACTTAATTCTTAAAAATCACAATCGGACTTTAATTTATCCAAAGGAAAGGTCTAAAGAAAGAAAAACTATTTTCGCGATGTAACAACAACGCTAAGAGATTCGGGGATCGGGGGTTGGTTATGCCTAGGGTAGGTATTTCACATCCTCAACATCTATAGTACTCTACAGGAACCTTTTGTTTGTTTGCATGCTATACTTGCTAAATGTTTTCTATGGTTTGGGATTGGGTAAAAAGGTTGGGTTGTAACCTAAGGATAGTTTCTAAGTTTGCTCGCAAAGATATCGCATCCTCTGCCTACGTATCCTTACTAAGATAGAATCAGAGCAATCATAGTTCACCTCACTAGGGATGAGGAACACTTGATTACGATCAAGGTTCAAGGGGGAACAAACATCACAATGCTTGTGTAGAATTTATCCAAGCTCTCTAGATCTAAATTATACATTCAAGAAAGGGGAGTAAGTAATCATTTCCATGATTCTTACATAGAGTTAACCAAACTCTACCTATCTCTATGTTATAAAATCAATTGGTTCTATCCAAACCAAAAGGATAGGGAAGGTTGCTCGTCAAGATATCGCATCTTGTGCCTACGTATTCTTATTATCCAATGAGAAATCAGAGTGGCCGTAGTTCAGGCAAAACCAAAGAACGGGGATCAATTGGTTCTTTTCAGACCAAAAGAGGGAAGAAGGTTCTATCCATACCTATGAGGTCAATGAGTTATCTATGACCCAAAGGTCAACATAGGAACTTTCCTTTGGAAGGGAAAATATGAGGCAACTTGGATGAGAACTAAAGAGTTCCATCACTTGGGGAAATATACTTAACAAAGCAATAATCATTCAAACATGGTGAATACAAGAGGCATGGTTACAACCAAGAATAAACAAGCATATTACAATAAGCAAGGATTTCAATCAAGATGAATGGTTACAACCAAAACAAACATTAAGATATTACAATATCAAGCAATAATTTCAATCAAGATAAATGGTTACAACCAAAACAAACATTAAGATATTACAATATCAAGCAATGATTACAATCAAGATAAATGGTTACGACCAAAGAAAATATCAAGATATTACAATATCAAGCAATGATTTCAATCAAGATAAATGGTTACGACCAAAGCAAACATCAAGATATTACAATATCAAGCAATGGTTTCAATCAAGATAAATGGTGATGACCAAAGCAAACATTAAGATATTACAATATCAAGCAATGATTTCAATCAAGATAAATGGTTACGACCAAAGCAAACATCAAGATATTACAATATCAAGCAATGATTTCAATCAAGATAAATGGTTACGACCAAAGCAAACATCAAGATATTACAATATCAAGCAATGATTTCAATCAAGATAAATGGTTACGACCAAAGTAAACATCAAGATATTACAATATCAAGCAATGATTTCAATCAAGATAAATGGTTACGACCAAAGCAAACATCAAGATATTACAATATCAAGCAATGATTTCAATCAAGATAAATGGTTACGACTAAAGCAAACATCAAGATATTACAATATCAAGCAATGATTTCAATCAAGATAAATGGTTACGATCAAAGCAAACATCAAGATATTACAATATCAAGCAATGATTTCAATCAAGATAAATGGTTACGACCAAAGCAAACATCAAGATATTACAATATCAAGCAATGATTTCAATCAAGATAAATGGTTACGACCAAAGCAAACATCAAGATATTACAATATCAAGCAATGATTTCAATCAAGATAAATGGTTACGACCAAAGCAAACATCAAGATATTACAATATCAAGCAATGATTTCAATCAAGATAAATGGTTACGACCAAAGCAAACATCAAGATATTACAATATCAAGCAATGATTTCAATCAAGATAAATGGTTACGACCAAAGCAAACATCAAGATATTACAATATCAAGCAATGATTTCAATCAAGATAAATGGTTACGACCAAAGCAAACATCAAGATATTACAATATCAAGCAATGATTTCAATCAAGATAAATGGTTACAACCAAAGAAAACATCAATATATTACAATATCAAGCAATGATTTCAATCAAGATAAATGGTTACAACCAAATAAGGCACAAGGATATTACAATATTATGAAGGGATTCTTACAAGACTTAAGCACAAGAGGTCACAACCAAATGACATATCTTAATAAAGATGAAAGCATATCTTAACAAAGATGAAAGCATATCTTAACAAAGATGATGGTAACAACCAATAGAAATATCTTAACAAAGATGAAGGTAACAACCATGAAATATCTTAACAAAGGTGAAGGTAACAACCAATAGAAATATCTTAACAAAGATGAAGGTAACAACCATGAAATATCTTAACAAAGATGAAAGTGTATCTTAACAAAGATGAAGGTATATCTTAACAAAGATGATGGTAACAACCAATGAAATAATCTTAACAAAGATGAAGGTAACAACCAATAAATATAAATGCAAACAAGTCATAACTTGAGGTAAGCATGTTAAGGGTAAAAGGATGTCATATGTAACCATATAAACAACAATCATACATTTGATAACAATCAAGCATGGGCAATCAAACAATGTCACAACAATGTAAAGGGTTCAAACTTCACGGGGATTTCAAGTGTTTAAGAAATTAAATCATAATGCTTACAAGCAAGAGTTTAAGTCAAACTCAAGTACACAAGGATTATAACAAGCCAAGTTCATATCAATTTCAAATTAAACTCAAAGAGAATGAAATCCAAGTTTGAAATGAAGAATGGGAGATAGGAGGGTGAAAACCCCAAAATGAATTACAATTCCCTCACAATGTAAAGTGTTTCTAAAATAAGAATTTTAACATTCTTTAAACATTATGTGAAAATATACATTAATACAAGAATTTAAAAAAAAATTCATTCAAAAATGATTAAAAATGAGGAAGTTATGGTGATTTGAAATTTAATGACAATTAAATAAAAAATCAAATAAAATCATTTGCTAAAAAAGAAGGAATGCCTCACCCAAGGCTTGAACCCAAGAACTTGGGGTCATGGGAACAAAACATGACCAAACCAACCACTTCAAGTGTGTGCTAAAGTGATGGAAAAAGAAATAAAAATGTTAAAACTTGGAAAAAATCATGAAAAACAAGCAAAAGCTGCCCTCGCTGAGGGTCGAGCTCGCGTGCTTGGGTATGGCAAAGTTCTTAAGGGCAAGGTTACAACCACTGGGGTGGCGATACATCCATTGTATCAAGCCACCCAATATGCATATGTACCAAGAATGGCACGTAGGTTGGGCATTCTCCAAGGCAAGCCAGGGCAAAAACTTGTCAAAACGATTTGATTCCAATTTCTTCAATTCTTAACCAAATTCCATGAAATTTAAGTCAAAACTGATTGATTTTTCATGACGATCATGATGGTGCAATCCAAATTTTAAAATGATTCTTCCAACTGAAAACACGTTGGCTTATGCAAGAAAAGGTTTTGAAGTGCATTTGGAAATCAAAGTTTACAAACTGATGCACTTGAAGCAAAGTGATGTTCTGAGCAACTCCCAAACATGCTATGGAATGAGTTTCAACAAAAAGTTTGATTAAAAACGCTTAGAATGAAGAAATGTCATATGAGTTGCTATCAAGATCATGAATAAACCAAAATAAAGTGATCACAAAAGGGTTGAGTTCAAAGACCAAACACAGACCTGCTTCAGTTCTAGAATTGTTGTTCAAGATGATTTTTTAAGCAAAAGACCTAAGCACCTTCTACTGAGGCAAGACATGACCTTGTGAATAACAATCCAAACTCATGTTTGCAAAAAGAAAACTCAACAATAACAACAGTGGTTTCAATAACACCTTAGTGTTGGAATTCAAGCAGACAAACTTAAACATCCAATATTCCCTTTCAACAGGTTTCAATCAAGGAAACTGAGGAAAAGTAACAAGTTGATGAATCTTCAATCAGAGGCCAAGCAGTAGGGATTCCAAACAACATATATGATAACAAAACCTCAAAGGTATGAATCTAACAGCAAGCAACATGAACTAGTTTATTCTACTAATTCAAACATCAGGGTTTTAACCAATCAAAGCCAAATAAAATCACATGAATCCCAACTGTTTCAAAAAAGAAAACCAACTATGAACCTAGATTATGAATCCTAATAGATTGACTGAGATGGAGATAGGATGATGCCAAATCAATGATGATTGGTTCTCAGAAGAATGTTAACACAAACTTTCAAGTCAATGTGGCCAATGACACCAACTGGTATACCATGGCAGATATGATTATAAGGGCATACATACTACTCGACAGTTATCAAATGATGAACCTAATCCTAACCAAAGAAGTCAACATAACCAAACTCTAACTGATCCAGACCTAATCCTACTCTTCATCAAGCATTTGCCACAAAATGGAATTCAACCAGGTTCTGATGGAAATCTAAATTGGTCTACCTCTCAACAATTTGAACAGTGACTTGAGCATCAAGGCATCATGTCAATGAAGTTAAAACTCCAATCAGCTCAGAACTAAAGCAGAAGCCTGTCGCTTCCGTGAAAATCAGGTGCCGGCTGAACAGAAGAGTCGCCACCTTTCGTTATTTATCCCTCGGAACGGGAAAGGAAACGATCGGAAAAACCTGACGAAAAGGTATAAGACAAGGTCATCGCAACCATTGTCTGGGTTCGGGAGTCGGTTACGCAAGGGGAAGGTATTAGATCCCCTCACGTCCATCGTACTCGATGGGATCCACGCTTGTTGTGTTTACTAGACGAGTTGGTTTATCTATCTACCTATCAAGGCTGGTCTGAAAAGAAAAGAAAATGACCCGACAAAGCGTCGCACTTTATGCCTACGTATTCTCATCAGAGAATGAGAAATCAGAGTCAACGTAGTTCGACTAACTACGGGTTATGGGGAAGGTGGCTCGCCAATACATCAGTATTGTGCCTACGTACTCTCAACAGGTGTGAGAGATCAGAGCTTACGTAGTTCGGGCTAATACGGATTACGGGGATACAGATTCATCTGTTTTATCGAGTGGGGTTAAACATCAGTTCCAGCAGTTAGGGACAAAGCCTGTTTGCGTTGGCGCTGAAGTTTAACGACACTCTTTTCTCTAGAAAAGCTTCCTTTGAATTATGGGCCCACGGGGCAAAAAGGTTTGAAGTTTGTTTCTGTCTTTTACGGAAGAAGTGTTTTTTATTGTGTTTGCAATTTCAATCGCACTAAAGACTATGACCTAAGAGTGAATGCGTCGCATGTCACCCAAAGGGTGCCATACTAAACATCTAGACTGTTGAAAAGAAGCTCTCCAACAATCCTTTCTCAGATAGCTTAAGGCTCGTAACGTACGAAAGAAATCATTCATGATTACTGTATCTTAAGCTGTTTTGAGATGAGAAAAGAACGGGCTCAACTATGGGGAGACTATCAAGTCCTACTGTTGTCATGCCAAGGATTCATCCTATAGTTGAGGTTTGAAACAGGGAACTCCTAGATGTTATCATGCATAGGTTTCAACCTAAAGTTCTACTCATCACTTCCTTATCAAAGGAAGTGAGAGTCCTAAGGGATCATGTCAATGATAAACAGAAACAGATAAAGCATCAGCTTAACCAGTAAACAGTAAACAGTAAACGACTGTAAGATGCATGCAATGCAAGTGAGAGAGGAACTGTGTGTGGGGCAGCAGCCTCCACAAGCTCATCTCGACCTCAAGCCAGATATGAATAACAGTAATCATACAGAAGAAATAAAATGCTATCCAGCAAAATATGATAAACTGCAATCATACAGAAGGAATGAAATAAAATGCCATCAGGCAAACACAAACCACATAGGCAAGGGAGCTGGGCTCTACCGAATACCCGCAAGCAAAGCCATACAGTAACAATACAAGAAGAGGGAGCAACTCAACCTCTAGTGCAATCATGCTCCTAGCTCAAAGTCAGTCTAGATATGAACTTATTCTAATGCATCAAGCAAGTCAAACAAGGCACATCAATACAGAAAAGAAAACAGACAAGAAAGCAGATCAACAACTCCCTCTCTCAATTCCAAGCTTCAGCTCTTCTAACAGCAATCCAGTCTTCAGACTTCAACCACCCTTCAAGGCTATCAGCTTCACTAACAAGTATCAACTTGCTTCCCCAAGGTTCTAACACATCAAACATAAGTGTCAACTTATTCTCACTTCTCCAAGCTTCAACTCCTCAGTCAATTCTACCTTCAGGCTTCAGTCTTAACTACAAGTATCAACTTGATTCCTTCAGGCTCTCCAAGCATCAATGTACAAGTATCAACTAGTCCTTTATTCCTCAAGCCTCAGCTCTACACTCAATCTCAATTGAATCCTCTTCATAAGTATCAACTTAGTCTTCCAGCTTCAGCTCTCCTTGCTTTACCAGTATCAACTTGGTCTTCTTCTCCTACAAGCTTCAGCTTCTCATAGCAGTCTTCAATCACATGGAAGTGTCAACTTCATCCTGCAATCTCCAAGCCTCAGCTCTCCACTCAATCTCCATTGAATCTTCAAGTATCAACTTGGTCTTCAAGCTCTTCAAACTTCAGCTGCAATGGCAATGCTCAAGGAATCATCCTCTTCCACACTCTTCAGTGAAGTCCTCATCTTCAAACTCAAGCCCAACATCTTTCAAGGTACTCAAACCAGAAGACAATTGATTTAACAGGATGAGAGGATATGATAAACAATTTACTGACAACCAAAGGAAGCCTGTAAGGGTTCATCATTATGAGAGACTGGTTCCCTCAAAGTTCTACTTCCCAGATAAAGCCACTCATCCCTCCAAAGGAGGGATGTGAATATCTTAGAAGGACTTTTAGTCATTGGGAGGAATGGAAGCACAAGATGCTTTCCATATTTGTGAAAGAAATCATTCTAATCATAATGCTCTCCCTATGTCTCCTATCTCCTAAATCTTCATCAGACACCTTCAAGCACAAGCAACTCCATGCTCCAAGCAACTTCAAGCATCCTCACCTTGTCTTCAACTTGTCTTCAATCTCAACCAAAGGCAAACAAAGCAAAACCCTAATCTGAGGGGGACTAAAGAAGTTAAACTAGTTGAATTAGTAAGTTAGGATCACCTAAAACCTAGTACTAAAGTTAGTCCTAACTAAGATACTAAAACCAATTGCAAAATCCTACAAAAATATCTATGGGAACCTAGGTCAATCATGACTCTACCATATTAATTTCAGAGATCACACCATCAAATAAGACCTAGAAATAAATTCTACATCATAAGGTACTAAACCTAAACCCTAAAACGAGGCACCTAAATATCAATCTAGAAAGCACACCTATTTTCATTACAAAAATGTGAGAAAAATGCTATGGGAGCATACATGTCTAACCTAATCACACACAAAAAATTAGGATCAAAATCATCACCACATGATCACACAAAATTCCACAAAATTAGGTATCAAACATAACCATTTTAATATCAATTAAAATATAAAATTCCCATAAAATCCGAAAATACATGAAATGAAAATATTTTTTCTCTAAAACATACTAGACTCAATCATGAGTAAAATGCAAAAAGAATGAGATTAATTGGATTAATTTTCAATTTATTATGAATTTTCCAAGAACCATGAATAAAATGAAAAAAATAAAGAAAATCCAATTAAAATAATAAGGCCACGATGCAGATAGCAATAAAACACAGTTCACTATGACAATTGGGCTCGCTGGGGGGTGTGGATAACAGTTTGAACTTAAGCCCAAAACCAACTAGTAAGTGAAACGCATCGTTTCACTTACTCAGACTCCTTCATGAATTCCAATTAATCCTGGCCGTTGGATCACTCACTCAGTCAAAGTCCAACCCCCATCCAATGGCTCTAGGGTCATCTTCTACCTTTTGAACCTCTAAACCTCGCGCCCAGCTCTGGCCACCACCGTTGGTGCTCCGGTCACCATCCTCAACCCTAACTCTCTCTAGGATCATCCATTGCAAATGGTCTATACATGAAACATGTCCCAAATTACCTCACGAACTCATTCATGCCCTTTATTCTCTCTGAAACCTCATGATTCGCCATATCCAATTCTCAACCGAAAATGGTAATACCCTAAATTGGTCACTAATTCTCAAATTAATGGTCTGAAATCGTTCCTACACCGTTCTACAATGCATCTAACACCTTAATTCATCTTGATTCTACCTAATTCATGCTAGAGGAAGAAAGTTACTAACCTGAAAATCTTGGATGAACAGATGCACTAAACCTTCAATTCAAGCTCTCTAATCTTTCAGACACGATCAATGAACCCTTTCCTTGCTTCTGTATGCAAAAGAACCGGTTGAAAGCTCCTGAATCTTGAAATCCGATGGTGAGTTGCAGGTGGAAAATTCTGAGTTCAAGAACACCAATTAGCCACGAATTCTTCATGATTATGATCTGGACTCACTCCCTTGCATCCATGGAAGAAGTTTCAATCAAGAAAATGGATGGAAAGTGAAGAATTTGGTGAAACCGATTTCAATTGCAAGCCAAGAAATCTCAATCTCAATCTATGCTCTCTCCTTCAATCATCACCAACCTCTGCATTGGATCACCTCTACTCAATATATAGATGATGTATGAATGATCTAGAACCCTCTAGACCCTTCCAATGAGAGTTTCAATCTCTCATGTCATGAGATTTTCAACCATATGCCATGACATGCATAATTCTGTTTGCAGCTTGAAACCAACCTCATTCTCTTTCAATTTATCCCCTAGTGACATTTTGAAAGTGTTTAGCTTGCAAGGGATCTTGCTCATGCCTTGATCCTATGTTTTGCACATGTTACTTATGATGTAAGTAATCACTTTTCAAAGCAAGTCCACAAATTAGACCTCAACTCAAAAATGTGGCTAAACCAATGTTCTTAAAATGTTTTCTAAAGTCAAAATGATATATTACATGCCATGGTTTGGATGTGTAGGTTGAAAATATCAATTTCCAACTTTGATTCTTTAACTTATACCCTTATTTTAGGTCATTTTTGCAACTTTGAGCTACAAGCCTTTACATCATCTCATGAACTTTTTACTAGCCTTAAAACATCATTTTGAACAAGTTTGATGTTGCACATTTTTCCATTTGAAGCTTGGAAATAGGAGTTATGGCCTTATGCTTGAAATGACCTGTAATCTCCAAATGACCAAAATGCCCTTGACTTGTCAAAGCCATAACTTGAGTTCTACAAATCCTATCAAGGACTTCTAGTACTCTCTAGAAAGCTAAGAAGATAAGGAACAACATTCATGTTGACCAAAAGTTCATAGGAATCATCCTTCTTGGGAAAACGTTTGATGCAAGTTGGGTAACTTTCAAGCCCCCAGATTCACATACCTCAGATGACCTGTAACTTGTCAAAGCCATAACTTGAGTTCTACAAATCCTATCAAGGACTTCTAGTATTAAAATTAAAGCTAAGAATAAGCTCTACAACATTAATGTTGGGGGAAAGATGATATGACAATCACATCTTGGGCTAAACTTCCTTGAAGATAGGGGTCAAACTAGGGGATTTTACACTGTCAAGCCTTAGAAACCCTAGCTTGAAACTTCTCAAACTCTTCAATAATGATGAGTTAACCTTGGAATCATCCTTATAGCATCTCAATGCATCAATCCATGATCACATGGCTCTTGGATTAGGTCTCAACCCTCTCCAAATCATCAGTTGACCCAGGGTTGACCCAGTCAAACCCTAATTACACCACTCATGGTTGGGTCTTCTTAATCTTGTACAATGACTTGTCTAGGCTTCATGATGGCTTTAAAGACATCTCATAAGCTCTCTCAAGGCTTCAAGTCCACATTCTTGACTTCAGAATCATATGAGGAGCTCCCCCAACTCTCAAGTTAGGAGGCACACAACCTTGGTTTCAACCACTCTCTCTGAGGATCTTCTAACTTCTCTGGCAAGGATATCAACCCTTGAACACTTGAATAACCTTCTTGGCTAGCTTCATAGTCTTGTATAGGCCTTGATTGGTAATCATACCTCTTGATCTCCTGCATACATGTCAATGAAATGCAAATGCTAATGCTAATGTGAATGAAATGAAACACAAGCTAGGTAAAGAAATGTTGGTCAAATTTTAGGGTGCAACAGCTGCCCCTATTCAAACGGCTTGAACCTGACTGGGTGAGAAGCGAACGGCTCTCAACCAATCAAGGTGCGAGACGGTTGAATACCGACAAACCCGGAAATTTGCCAACTGCACAAGTATACGGTACTCTGGTGGGAACAAATCTTCGGAAACTGAAATAATAGTTGCGTGGCAACTAGCTGGGGAATTGGTCACACGATAACCGGTGATACATGGTCGATCATGCCGTCAGGCATCAATATTCCTCGGGACTCATCAGGTCAACAATCAAGTTAATCATGCCGTCGAGCATTCAAAGAAATTTCTCGGGCATCAGCCGGACCTCGTCAGTAAGTCGGGAATGGCATTCTCAGTCAATCATGAACCGATTGGGGATATCCAAACTTCTGCCATCAGGTGCTCCGCATCCGCTGGGAGAACTGCTTCGTCAATACGGTTGGACTTCAATCATCAAGTCTTCCAAGGAAGTTTCAACTTCACTGTTCAGAAACCTGCTGGGGATGACGCATCTCCGCTGGGGATGCTGGAGAACTATCAAGTAACTCTGCTTCGGGGATTCAGAAATCATTCTGGGTGAATCATCTCTGCTGAGGACTTCAAGAATCATCTTGAACAAATAACTTCACCGGGACTTCAAGAATCATCTTGAACCAATAACTCTGCTGGAGATTTCAGGAATCATCCTGAGCAAACGCTCCGCCGGGGCTCTAGGCGTTAACTTGAGCAAGCCACTCTGGCAATTTTACTGGGGATTTTAAGAATCATCTTAAGCAAACGACTTCGCTGGGGAGAATTTAAGAATCATCTTGGGCAAACGACTCTGCGAAGGAACACCTGCAAAACAAGAACGGTGACGACCTAGCTCATGTTTAGTATGCATATGCTTTGACAACGGCGCAATGCTCCACACGGTGGAAATGCCATGCATTTATGATAAATGCTATGCAATCATGCGAAAAGCTACGATCCCATCAACAAAATAAATGCTGAAGGGAGAATCCTCCTGTCAAGGAGAAAGAACCACTATGGTGGAGGGAGGAATCATCCTGCCACGGAAAAAAGGTCACGCCGATCTCAAACGGACTCCGCCTGGGGGAACAAACTTCAGTTGACTGCTGCAGGGGAATAAAGCTCTACGAGAACCCAGACCTGTTGAGGAAAGCAATGTCAATCGCGGAAATAAACTGCACGGCCTTCACGGCTAACCTTCCTGGAGATAACGACTTCGGTGGGGAAATACGGCATCAGATATTCAACACTCTACTGGGGAAAACCAATCATGGCCCGAACTGCTTCCAAGGACTCGGCTCTCTTGGGGATCTACACACTCGGTTGGGGAAGACGAAATCATCCTGACTTCCGGGGAGAGTACGACTCTATGGGGAATCTCAATTCCATCGGAGACTTCAGTCTGGAGCTATCAATTGATGCGCACTTCAGCGAATAGTCTCCTACGAGACTTGCACTTGTGACCCGGTGATGGGGGACGAACACACGCTTCGGCGCCTGACTCAGCTGGGGAGACGACATTCCTTCAGGATGTATTTGACTGGGGAGACGACATTCTCTGCCTGGGGAGACATATCAATGCTTACGATCTCACGTTCAGACTCTACGGGGAGAAGCTGCTGAACTTTGCTGGAGAAGGAGGAATCATCCTGCTTGGGGATGCATACGGCGTGCTGCCTGGAGTACGCTACACCTGCAACAACACAAACAAACAGACAAGATGCCCTTCTCAAGGGGACCTATCAAGGTTATCATCTTGTGACAAGGTTCAAGTAATTCATTGTTTCAACACTCAGTGGCCTAGGCCAGCAAGTTTATGTATGCGCATTTTAACAAAAACATCGACGTTCTTTTTCGCAAACAAAACAGGTAAATGCTAAACAAACAAACATAATTGATGAATAGTATACATTTTATTGATAACGAACCCCTGAATGGGCAAAAAATGTTTTACAACAGATGCAAGCTCCTGGAATGAGGAAGCTGCGCAAATATAAACATAAATATACATCAGTATATACAAATGTCGGCAACGAGGCGTAGACGAACACCATGAGTTGATCCCTCTATGACCCACTCGACTTCGATACTTCTTCGACGCTTCAGCTTCAGAAGAGATTGATTCAGATAAACGGCCCTCAGGTCTTCCAAACCACTAAACAAATACAGTCCACACGCGGAACGCAGTCATTTGCTTTTTCAAATCCCTAACTTTTGCCTGAATCGCCCTTCCGGGTTTTCGACTCACCGGGATGCCCTTTTTTGCCAAAGTCGCCCATCCGGGTTTTCGACTTTGCGGGTGTACATTTTTTCAATTTATATCCCTAATTTTTGCCCGAACCTTTTTCCTTTTTTATGGTTCGCCGGGATGCCCCTTTTTTGCCTGGATATTCTTTTTCTTTCCAGCGGGTCATTTTTAAGCAAAGTATTTTTTAACTGCGTCCGCGTTCACCGGGGATGCAAAATCTTCACCGTCCATCGTGGATAACAACAAAGCTCCTCCCGAGAAGACCTTGCTGATAATGTACGGACCTTCGTAATTGGGAGTCCACTTGCCCCGGTGATCGGAGTATGGAGGAAGAATCTTCTTCAGGACGAGATCACCCGTCTGAAAGCTTCTAGGACGCACCTTCTTATCATAAGCTTTCTTCATTCGGCTTTGGTACAGACGACCATATGCAATCGATGATAATCTCTTCTTGTCCATCAGGCTGAGTTGGTTTAGTCGGTTCTAAATCCATTATGCCTCGTCGAGTTTCGCGTCAACCAAAACCCGTAAAGAAGGAATCTCCACTTCTAGTGGTAGGACAGCTTCCATACCGTACACTAAGGAGAAAGGAGTTGCCCCGGTTGATGTACGTACCGTTGTACGACAACCGTGCAGTGCCAATGGCAGCATCTCGTGCCAATCTTTGTAGGTCACAACCATCTTTTGAACGATCTTCTTAATGTTCTTATTGGCCGCTTCAACAGCGCCATTCATCTTCGGCTGGTAAGGAGATGAGTTGTGGTGTTCAATCTTGAAACTCTGGCACAACTCCTTCATCATCTTGTTATTCAGATTCGAACCATTATTAGTAATGATCCGCTCGGGAATTCCGTAACGACAGATGATGTCCCTCTTTATGAATTTAGCCACCACCTGCTTGGTCACATTAGCATATGAGGCTGCCTCCACCCACTTGGTGAAGTAGTCGATAGCTACTAGAATGAAGCGATGACCGTTAGACGCAGTGGGCTCAATCTTGCCTATCATGTCGATGCCCCACATGGAGAACGGCCACGGGGAGGACATGACATTTAACGGGCACAGCGGCACATGAACTTTATCAGCATAAATCTGACATTTATGACACCTCTTCGCGAATTTAAAGCAATCTGATTCCATCGTCAGCCAGTAGTATCCTGCTTTCAGGATCTTCCTTGTCATAGCATGCCCGCCGGCGTGCGTACCAAATGTGCCTTCATGGACTTCTTCCATGAGCATACTCGCTTCTTTCTCATCTACACATCTGAGTAGCACGAGATCGTGGTTTCTTTTATA
Source organism: Lathyrus sativus (assembly GCA_963859935.3). NCBI lineage: Eukaryota > Viridiplantae > Streptophyta > Magnoliopsida > Fabales > Fabaceae > Lathyrus > Lathyrus sativus. Next base: position 98,317,645 of record OZ012738.1, on the reverse strand, counting down.
CAAAACTCCATCAGGATTGAGATAAAAATTTCCTGACAGCCTCCTCAGAGTCTTCTTATCCTGGGTTGACGCTCCCGCAGGATACTCCTTAGTCATAAGGAAAGTCTGGATGTCATGGAACCATGGCTTGCCGTCGGAGGCTTCCTCGATTGCAAAGACAAATGCAGGTCTATCAAGACGAGAAAGGACAATTCTTGGAGCTTCATTCCAAAAATTGACTTTATACATCGAAGCCAACGTGGCTAAGGCATCAGCCATCTGATTTTCAGCCCTGGGCACATGATGGAGTTCCACTCGATCAAAGAACGGAAGTAGCCTTCTGGCATAGTTCATGTACAGCACCAAATTCGATTGACGAGTCTCCCATTCCCCTTTAATCTGGTTAATCACAAGCGCCAAGTCACCGTATACGTCTAGGTTCTTGATTCTCAAATCAATTGCCTCTTCTAGACCCATGATGCATGCTTCGTACTCTGCTTCATTATTGGTGACCAGAAACGTCAATCTTGCAGTGAACGGGATATGGGATCCGTGGGGAGTCGTGATGATCACCCCGATGCCACTTCCGTAGGAATTAACCGCCCCGTCAAATATCAATTTCCACTGGGATTTCCTATCTGGCCCCTCGTCGGGCAACGGTTCATCGCAATCCTTCGCTTTGAGAAACATGATATCCTCATCAGGGAATTCAAATTTCATCGGCTTATAATCCTCGATCGAATATTCGGCAAGGTAATCAGACAATACACTTCCCTTGATGGCCTTCTGGGAAACATACTGAATGTCATATTCCGTCAACACCATTTGCCATTTGGCAATCCTGCCCGACAGCGCTTGCTTCTCGAAGACGTACTTGATCGAATCCATCTTCGAAATCAGCATGGTGGTGTGATTGAGCATGTACCGTCGTAAACGTTTGGCAGCCCAGGCTAGTGCACAACACGTTTTCTCCAGCATCGAGTAACGAGATTCACAATCTGTGAATTTTTTACTCAAGTAGTAAATGGCATGCTCCTTTCTGCCCATCTCGTCGTGCTGACCGAGAACACACCCCATACTATTCTCAAGAACTGTCAAGTACATGATTAATGGTCGTCCGGCCACTGGGGGTATCAAGATCGGAGGTTCCTGCAGATACTGTTTTATCTTATCGAATGCCTTCTGGCAATCCTCGTTCCAGGTAATCGCCTGATCTTTCTTTAACAGTTTGAACATCGGTTCACATGTGGCCGTGAGCTGAGAAATAAACCTTGCAATGTAGTTTATTCTGCCCAGGAAACCATGAAATTCTTTTTCTGTTCTTGGCACTGGAATTTCTTGTATCGATTTAATCTTCGTAGGATCAACCTCGATGCCTCTTTCACTCACGATAAACCCCAGTAACTTTCCGGACCGTACTCCGAAAGTACACTTGTTAGGATTCAGCCTCAACCTGAACTTCCTAAGCCTCTCAAAAAGCTTCAGCAAATTGACCAGATGTCCCTCCTCCGTTTGGGACTTCACAATCATGTCATCAACATAGACTCCAATCTCATGATGAATCATATCATGAAACAAAGTAACCATTTCTAGTTGGTAAGTGGCCCCTGCGTTCTTCAGACCGAAAGGCATTACCTTGTAGCAAAATGTTCCCCAAGGAGTAATAAACGTAGTTTTCTCCATGTCCTCCGGCGCCATCTTGATCTGATTGTAACCGGAGAAGCCATCCATGAACGAAAATACGGAGAACTGCGTTGTATTGTCGACCAACACATCAATATGAGGTAGCGGGAAATCATCTTTAGGGCTCGCCTTATTCAAATCCCAATAATCGATGCACATGCGTACCTTACCGTCCTTCTTCGGTACAGGCACTATGTTGGCGACCCACAGATGGTAAGTAGTGACCGCTAAGAAGCCAGTATCAAGCTGCTTTTGCACTTCTTCTTTGATCTTAACGGCCATATCTGGTCGCGTCCTCCTAAGCTTCTGCTTAACGGGAGGACAATCTTCTCGCAACGGCAAGTGGTGGACCACGATGTCAGTGTCAAGTCCAGGCATATCTTCGTATGACCAAGCAAAGACGTCACTATACTCTCATAGCATCTCGACCAATCTCTGCTTGACATCACTCTGCAACGCGGCTCCTATCCTAATGTTCCTGACAAGTTCTCCAGAACCCAGATTCACAATCTCGATCTCCTCTTCATGAGGCAGAATAACTTTCTCTTCTTGTTTCAACAAGCGGGCCAACTCTTCAGGAAGGTCTTTGTCTTCATCAATCTCTTCTTCGGCTTGATAGATCGGGCAATCGAAGTCGAAGTGAGTCGTAGAAGGTCCAGAGTCGATGTCATCTGCTATGTGGAACCTGCAATAACAAGGGTTAAGCTTAAAACAAGGATATGCAGGTTAGCATAAACCCCATTTCCATTTTATTGTTTTTCAAAACAAATATAAAACAGGAATAACAGAGATCACAATATTTGAATACAAAGAAAAACGCCTTTTGATTTATTGATAAAATGCATGTACATAATCAAACGAGGCCCTGACAATAAAACCACTATGCCCCGGGTAGGACATAGGGTTGTACAATGATTGGAAAAAGTAAATCATTACTCTTCGCTTGTCATCTGGATGATATCCTTGATGGACCAATTGTTGAGGCTCTCGCCTGGCTTGCTTGGCTGGATCCAAGAGTCTAGGTCACAGTCGCTATCTCTGCTGTCTTCAGACACCGCGTCGACGCTTTCAAATAGCACCCCGCCACTGGTAAACTGGATCGGCCCTTTACCTCGCGACGCACTGCTAGAAGAGGAGGCTTCAGCTCCAGGAGAATATCCCAACCCAAACTTGTCTTGCTTGTTAGGTATCTCCAAAATTCGCCCCCAGCCTGGGGTAGATCCGTCTTGGACAACAGCCCGGGCTTCCTTGAAGGAAGAGAGAGTCATCTCTGGCTTCTCAGTGACTACAGGAGCTACGTCCTTGATTTTAACGGCCTCGAACGCTTGGCATAGGGTTTCGTGGATTTCCCCATCCATCTCAACATACTTGAATGAGGACAAATGGCTCACCATTATGTCTTCCTCGCCACATACAATCACGATGCTACCTCCGACAACATACTTGAGCTTCTGGTGCAACGTAGAGGTCACGGCACCCGCTGAGTGGATCCATGGCCGGCCCAAGAGACAGTTGTAGGCAGGCATGATGTCCATAATGTAAAAAACCGCGTCAAATGTTTCCGGACCGACTTGGATTGGCAACGTCACCTCCCTGAAAACATTGCGTTTGGTTCCATCGAATGCTTTCACAACCAGATCACTGGGTGTGCAAATCACTCCGCGAGTATCTAACTTCATTAATGCCTTCTTCGGAAGAACATTGAGCGACGACCCAGTGTCTACCAACACGTGCGACATAATCGTTCCCCTACACTCTATCAAGATGTGCAGGGCGCTATTGTGGTTCCTCCCCTTCGGCGTCAGCTCTAGGTCAGTGAACCCTAACCCATTTCCAGCATTCACGTGGGTTACGACCTCTTCTAGCTGGTTTACCGATATTTCCTGCGGTACATATGCGGCGTTCAACACCTTCAGCAGCGCGTTGCGGTGTGCTTCAGAATACAGCAACAAATTCAGGATGGAAATCTTCGAGGGTGTCTGATGGAGATGATCCACGATCTTGTAGTCACTCTTTTTAATCAACCTCATAAATTCCTCGGCGTCTTTAACGAGTAAGTCTTTTTCTACCCCACGCGGGGTCTCTTCAACGACTTTACTTTTACCTTTATCAGTTGCATCAGCTCTGTCTGCTTTGTCCGCCACGACCTCAGGTGGTGCAAACACTCTCCTGCTACGAGTGATTCCGCTGACTCCTGCAAGGTTCTCCACAGACGACCCAAATGGTTCCAATTCCAACTTTTGTCCGTTGCAGTAGACTTCCGCCCCATAATGCCATGGGACAGCATTGGTGCTTTCGAAGGGTATCGGCCCAGCTTTGGTGATGGTAATCGTAGGCGGCCTGGGTGCAGAAATAGTTATCGTCTGGCGAGGGATGGTGATGGTGGCAACCTCATCATCTTGCTTCATCATTACCTCTCCCGCTGCGCTCTCGGCCCTTCGGCTAAATTGTAGGATTCCCTCAGTTATCAGACTTTAAATCCCCTCTATCAACTGTTCACATCCATCAGGACTTGTCGCACAGCCCATACACATCTCTCCGCAACCTGGAAAGAAACCTCTTTTCATCAACTTAGCTTTAACGAAGCTAAACGGCGTCTTCAGATCTCTGACGTCAGTTAACAAATCCAAACCCTTGTCTTCAATAATGGCGTTTACTCCACCTCCCCTATGATTCGGCATAGGGTTCTTCGTGACGTTTGGCACATTATCTGAGAAGTTGATGATCTTAGCATCCACCATGTCCTGCACCTTATGCTTGAAGGCTTTGCAGTTTTCTATTGTGTGGCCTGGTGCCCCTGAGTGAAACTCACAAGTTGCATTCGCGTCATAACCCGACGGAGGTGCCCCTGTCAAGGGAGCCAGGGTTCTCTTCTAGATCAACTGTAGCTGAAGCAAAGTCTGGAACAGCTGGGCATACGACATGGGCGGTGTCTCGAGGTGACGGCTCGACAGAGGTGCCCGATTCTGATACTTTCTGTACCCTTGTTGATTCGGTTGCTGCTGCTGCTGTGGCTGTTGAACTGCCGGGATAGTTATGCTGGCCACCTGCTGGTGAGGGCCTTTTCCCTTCCTTCGAGCGTTGGACATAGCGCTCGTTTCTCCTTCCCGTCTTTTGCCACCATAAGGTTTCTTTCCTCCTCCAGCTGAGGATGAATCACCTTGGATTTTCCCGAGTTTGATCCCATTTTCAATGTGCTCACCCGTGATAATGAGATCTAAGAAGGTTCCAGACATACCGCTGACCAATTTCTCATAGTAAACCCCTGGGAGGGTGGCTACGAACATCTACACAAGCTCACGTTCAACCATCGGCGGCTGAACCCTGGCTGCCAATTCACGCCACCGCTGGGCGTATTCCTTGAACCCTTCATTGTTCCTTTGCGACAGATTCTGCAGTTGGACTCGGTTCGGGGCCAAGTCACTGTTTTATTGGTAGTGGTGCACAAATGCTTCAGCAAGGTCCTTCCACGTGCGCACACTAGTAGGCTCCAGACTCATGTACCATTCGAGGGATGGTCCGGACAGACTGTCCTGAAAGAAGTGCATCAGCAACTTCTCGTCCTCGGAATGAGCTGACATTTTTCTGTAATATGATCTCAGGTGGACACGAGGGCAAGTGGTGCCCTTGTACTTTTCAAAGTTAGGTACCTTGAACTTGGGAGGCACCTTGAAATCAGCAATCAGTCCCAACTTGGACATATCAACACCTAGGGTGTTCTGGTTCTCGATATTTCTCATCTTATCCTCGAGTGCCTTGAACCTTAGACGTGCTTCAGCAGTCAGCTCCCCTTCAGCACCTCTCTGAGAGAACACATCGTCTTGACGATATTCTAACCACGGTTGAGGCCCGAACAGATTTCCAACACCTGCATTGCCGTTGCCCAGCCCAACATTGACGTTAGCTTCAAGACTCCCATTACCGACGCCCGTCGTATTGCCGTTGAGTCACATGTTAGCTATCACATTGTCGTTGGCACTGCCATTCCCCCTGGTCACGGGGACGCCATTCTGAGGAGTTTCAACAGGTGGAGGGGTAGGCATCGTCCCACCATGGAGTACGCCATTGCTACAAGCCCTTGAAATCAGAGGCTGAACCAAAGTTCTGAGCTGATCCTGGCCATTGGCGACCGCTTGCATGAGCTCCATGAAGCGGTCCATTCTTTCGCGGAGTTCCTGAACATCAGTTTGCACTTGCTCCATGATTCTGGTTTGATTTGCTCTGGTCGGATAGCGGTGGATAGGTCTCTGATCAATCCTGGCACAACCTGAAACAACCTGAAAACACAAAAGGGTTAGGAAAAACGACAAAGTGCTCGTTATGCAAATGCTTCATGCAAATGCAAACGTGTGTCTGTGCGTTAGGGAGATTTCCCCCAATCCTAGTGCCTGAGTGCCAGTGCTGATAATAAGAAGTCCGAGTCCAGTCATAGAAATAACATCTCATATATAGAAAGCCCATCAAGGCATTACACAACGTCAGTGAGTACAAGATGAAACGATAGCATGACCTCAGCCAACAAGCCTGGTGATGGTCAGCATCCAACAATGATCAACACAAAAGGAATACAAATACAGTCAAGTACGGCCACGGGCGCGAAACTCTTCTAACAAATTCCTCGTTTCTGGATGATCAGGCCGAGCGAGCAACCCTTCGACGAGTAACTCCCTCTGCATAAGGGTGTATTGAAGACCTTCGACCGAATCTTCCCATGCTCCTTCGCCGAAACAATCTTCTAACTTCCGCTTTTTGGATTCAAACGTCAGTTTGCGCTCCTTCAGGTTAGCAAGAGCCCTGTTAAGCTGGCCTTCAACGGCATATCTGCGAGCGGTTTCTTCATCAAACCTTTTCTCACTGGCCTTCACCTGGGCTTTCAGCTTGGAGATCTGTTGCATCAGCTTATCCTCCCGCTCTTTCCTGTTGGCTAGGGTAGCCTTCCAATGCTGGTTAAACTTGGATATCCTCCTATACGCTTCATCCAAGTGCTGCTTCTTAGTGGCCAATACATCGTTGACAGCTTTGAAGTCTCGACCCATGTGCTCACGCTCAGCTATCTGCTTAGTCAAATCTGTACCTAGCTGGTTCACCAGCTCTGTCTACCTTTTGAAGGAATGAACGGCTTCGTTTCTCTCGCTTCTGAGCTGAGCCAATTCTTTCTCCAGTTCTTCATTTGCCCTCTTCAATTCATCTCGCTCAGCTAATACCTGATTATGCTGCTGAATGGGCACAATGGTAGGCTTTTCAATCACTGGAGGGCTTTCTGGCTTGGCAGGAAGAAACGACATCCCTATAGCATCTGCTCTGGCTCTGATCCAAGTCATATATGGAGCGTAGGCTTGATTATTACTTTTCCCCAGCAATGGTTTTCCCCGCTTACTGATACCATTCCAAGCGCGCTGAAGCTTGGATAACATATCCCCCTCTAGAAGACCAGTGAGGTACAGAGATTCCTGCACCTCTTCATCCTTCGGCGGAGTTCTCAAAGCGTAAGCAAACTGTCGGACCAGCAAAGACGGATTATAGTTTATACAGCCTTTTCTGCCTATCAAAGGCACGTTTGAAAACCCGCTGCAGGTGAAGATAATCTCAGTACCCAACCTATCTCTGTAAAACCAGTCAATATCCTCCGCAGATAGACTCATCAAACGCTCGGACCACTCAGCTGTGGCTGTAGACGAAGCAAAGGGACCCCTCTTGGGTAGATGATTATCAAGCCATTTATAAAGCAGGGGCACACAGCACGAGACATTCTTACCCCTCCTGTTCTCGTTTTTGTAGTGGATGGAATGGTAGACATCTCCTATCAAGGTAGGGACTGGATTCCCTGAAGCAAAGATGCGGAAGGCGTCGAAGTCTACAAAATCGGGCATATTGGGGAACAGAATGATGCCATATATGCACAGAGCGAGAATGGCGTTGAATACGATCCAACCTCCGTCTTTGGCGCACTGCTGAGCCTTTCCCACTAAGAACTGCAAGGAGAAACCGGGAACCTTGTTCCAACTAGACAACACCAACTCGGAGGCATCCAGATGAAGTGAGGGAGCTAGACTAGCCAGGTTAGGCTCAGCATCCATATGAACAAAAGGCATCTGCCTCTTGATAGGCACACCTAACAAATCAGCATATTCCTCTAGCGTGGGTGCGAGAACAAAATCCTGGAAAGTAAAGCATCTCAACGGAGGATCGTAGAACTGCAGCAGAGCGTGCAACCCATTCAACTCGAACGCAGAAGGTTTACGAACCAAACTGAGCAATTTTCCGTAAGATTTTCTGAACTCATCTCTCACAGAATCATCTGCTAAAGCAATCAAACCAGTCAGCTGAACCACATCAGGGGCAGGGAGCTTGTAAGCCACGGTCTTCCTCAGAGAACCCATAACAATACAATAGGAGGCAAGAAATCCTGGATCGGGGAAAACGGTACCTGCAACACGGACACACGTTAATGAAATGCAAATGAGTATGCAAAGCAATGTAAAATGCAATCATGCAGCAGGAGATCAAGACGACTGTGCTGTGGAGATTCTGTATCAACAAAACCATAATGCTGCTCTGTCAAGAACAACCACTATATCTGATAAGAAGAAAACCCGAGTATCGGACCACAAATCCGCTATGTCAAGAACACACATATCTGATAATAAGGACCTCTGATACAAGACCATAAATCTGCTCTGTCAAAAACAAACATCTGATGATAAGGACCTCTGATACAGGACCATAAATCTGCTCTGTCAAGAACAAATACACATCTCTGAAGATAAGGTCCTCTGATACAGGACCATAACTCTGCTCTGTCAAGAACAATCATATCTCTGAAGATAAGGTCCTCTGATACAGGACCATAACTCTACTCTGTCAAGAACAAACATACATCTGCAGATGAGATCCTCAGATCCCAATCATAAACCTGCTCTATCAAGAACAAATACACATCTCTGAAGATAAGGCCCTCTGATATAGGACCATAACTCTGCTCTGTCAAGAACAAACATATATTTGATGATGAGAACCTCTGGTACCAACAAAACTGATTCACTATCAAGAAAACCAGGTAGTCTGAAGGTCAAAGTTTCCTGCAACAAACCCAACCCTGCTCACAGGTATGGACCTAAACTGACTCAAGTTCGGCATCCTATGTTGTCATCAGCGTCACAGACATTCAAGAGGGGTGATACGATACCCAGAAGGTGTGGCATCACCAGCTCATGAAGCGGCCTCACTCGGCTGAATCCCAAATGATCGGTTCCCAGAGTCGACAATCCTCCAAACCAACAACCCCCTCAACCCAAAGGGTTGAAAAAGAAGTCAACCGGGAGAACCTCGTCTGAGCGTGGATTTCATGAGACACTAGTGCCTGCCAAGCAAGCACGCGCCCACTAATTTCCACAACTAATGCTATGTTCACTCAAGCCTGGGTCTAGCTTCTCACTCATCAGAATACCCTTCCCACAACAGCACAGATAATCATATCATACTGAAAATAAAGTGCGGGAAATAAAAATGCGATAAATAAACACAACCCAACAAGTAATCATACAAGCGCTAGGATTGACTCTCGCAGGGGATGTCGGATCCCCAAACTGACTCGCATACGGGACGTTGGATCCCAGGAAACTATCAAGTCCCCAGCAGAGTCGCCAGCTGTCGCTTCCGCGAAAATCAGGTGTCGGCTGAACAGAAGAGTCGCCACCTTTCGTTATTTATCCCTCGGAACGGGAAAGGAAACGATCGGAAAAACCTGACGAAAAGGTATAAGACAAGGTCATCGCAACCATTGTCTGGGTTCGGGAGTCGGTTACGCAAGGGGAAGGTATTAGCACCCCTCACGTCCATCGTACTCGATGGGATCCACGCTTTTTGTGTTTACTAGACGAGTTGGTTTATCTATCTACCTATCAAGGCTGGTCTGAAAAGAAAATAAAATGACTCGGCAAAGCGTCGCACTTTATGCCTACGTATTCTCATCAGAGAATGAGAAATCATAGTCAACGTAGCTCGACTAACTATGGGTTACGGGGAAGGTGGCTCGCCAATACATCAGTATTGTGCCTACGTACTCTCAACAGGTGTGAGAGATCAGAGCTTACGTAGTTCGGGCTAATACGGATTACGGGGATACAGATTCATCTGTTTTATCGAGTGGGGTTAAACATCAGTTCCAGCAGTTAGGGACAAAGCCTGTTTGCGTTGGCGCTGAAGTTTAACGACACTCTTTTCTTCAGAAAAGCTTCCTTTGAATTATGGGCCCACAGGGCAAAAAGGTTTGAAGTTTGTTTCTGTCTTTTACGGAAGAAGTGTTTTTTATTGTGTTTGCAATTTCAATCGCACTAAAGACTATAACCTGAGAGTGAATGCGTCGCATGTCACCCAAAGGGTGCCATACTAAACATCCAGACTGTTGAAAAGAAGCTTTCCAACAATCCTTTCTCAGATAGCTTAAGGCTCGTAACGTACGAAAGAAATCATTCATGATTACTGTATCTTAAGCTGTTTTGAGATGAGAAGAGAACGGGCTCAACTACGGGGAGACTATCAAGTCCTACTGTTGTCATGCCAAGGATTCATCCTATAGTTGAGGTTTGAAACAGGGAACTCCTAGATGTTATCATGCATAGGTTTCAACCTAAAGTTCTACTCATCACTTCCTTATCAAAGGAAGTGAGAGTCCTAAGGGATCATGTCAATGATAAACAGAAACAGATAAAGCATCAGCTTAACCAGTAAACAGTAAACAGTAAACAGTAAACGACTGTAAGATGCATGCAATGCAAGTGAGGGAGGAAATCTGTGTGGGGCAGCAGCCTCCACAAGCTCATCTCGACCTCAAGCCAGATATGAATAACAGTAATCATACAGAAGAAATAAAATGCTATCCAGCAAAATACGATAAACTGCAATCATACAGAAGGAATGAAATAAAATGCCATCAGGCAAACACAAACCACATAGGCAAGGGAGTTGGGCTCTACCGAATACCCGCAAGCAAAGCCATACAGTAACAATGCAAGCAGAGGGAGCAACTCAACCTCTAGTGCAATCATGCTCCTAGCTCAAAGTCAGTCTAGATATGAACTTATTATAATGCATCAAGCAAGTCAAACAAGGCACATCAATACAGAAAAGAAAACAGACAAGAAAGCAGATCAATAACTCCCTCTCTCAATTCCAAGCTTCAGCTCTTCTAACAGCAATCCAGTCTTCAGACTTCAACCACCCTTCAAGGCTATCAGCTTCACTAACAAGTATCAACTTGCTTCCCCAAGGTTCTAACACATCAAACATAAGTGTCAACTTATTCTCACTTCTCCAAGCTTCAGCTCCTCAGTCAATTCTACCTTCAGGCTTCACTCTTAACTACAAGTGTCAACTTGATTCCTTAAGGCTCTCCAAGCATCAATGTACAAGTATCAACTAGTCCTTTATTCCTCAAGCCTCAGCTCTACACTCAATCTCAATTGAATCCTCTTCATAAGTATCAACTTAGTCTTCCAGCTTCAGCTCTCCTTGCTTTACTAGTATCAACTTGGTCTTCTTCTCCTACAAGCTTCAGCTTCTCAGAGCAGTCTTCAATCACATGGAAGTGTCAACTTCATCCTGCAATCTTCAAGCCTCAGCTCTCCACTCAATCTCCATTGAATCTTCAAGTATCAACTTGGTCTTCAAGCTCTTCAAACTTCAGCTGCAATGGCAATGCTCAAGGAATCATCCTCTTCCACACTCTTCAGTGAAGTTCTCATCTTCAAACTCAAGCCCAACATCTTTCAAGATACTCAAACCAGAAGACAATTGATTTAACAGGATGAGAGGATATGATAAATAGTTTACTAACAACCAAAGGAAGCCTGTAAGGGTTCATCATTATGAGAGACTGGTTCCCTCAAAGTTCTACTTCCCAGATAAAGCCACTCATACCTCCAAAGGAGGGATGTGAATATCTTAGAAGGACTTTTAGTCATTGGGAGGAATGGAAGCACAAGATGCTTTCCATATTTGTGAAAGAAATCATTCTAATCATAATGCTCTCCCTATGTCTCCTATCTCCTAAATCTTCATCAGACACCTTCAAGCACAAGCAACTCCATGCTCTAAGCAACTTCAAGCATCCTCACCTTGTCTTCAACTTGTCTTCAATCTCAACCAAAGGCAAACAAAGCAAAACCCTAATCTGAGGGGGACTAAAGAAGTTAAACTAGTTGAATTAGTAAGTTAGGATCACCTAAAACCTAGTACTAAAGTTAGTCCTAACTAAAATACTAAAACCAATTTCAAAATCCTACAAAAATATCTATGGGAACCTAGGTCAATCATGACTCTACCACATTAATTTCAGAGATCACACCATCAAATAAGACCTAGAAATAAATTCTACATCATAAGGTACTAAACCTAAACCCTAAAAGGAGGCACCTAAATATCAATCTAGAAAGCACACCTATTTTCATCATAAAAATGTGAGAAAAATGCTATGGGAGCATACATCTCTAACCTAATCACACACAAAAAATTAGGATCAAAATCATCACCACATGATCACACAAAATTCCACAAAATTAGGTATCAAACATAACCATTTTAATATCAATTAAAATATAAAATTCCCATAAAATCAGAAAATACATGAAATGAAAATATTTTTTCTCTAAAAAATACTAGACTCAATCATGAGTAAAATGCAAAAAGAATGAGATTAATTGGATTAACTTTCAATTTATTATGAATTTTCCAAGAACCATGAATAAAATGAAGAAAAAAAATAAAGAAAATCCAATTAAAATAATAAGGCCACGGTGCAGATAGCAATAAAACACAGTTCACTATGACAATTGGGCTCGCTGGGGGGTGTGGATAACAGTTTGAACTTAAGCCCAAAACCAACTAGTAAGTGAAACGCATCGTTTCACTTACTCAGACTCCTTCATGAATTCCAATTAATCCTGGCCGTTGGATCACTCACTCAGTCAAAGTCCAACCCCCATCCAATGGCTCTAGGGTCATCTTCTACCTTTTGAACCTTTGAACCTCGCGCCCAGCTTCGGCCACCACCGGTGGTGCTCCGGTCACCATCCTCAACCCTAACTCTCTCTAGGATCATCCATTGCAAATGGTCTATACATGAAACATGTCCCAAATTCCCTCACGAACTCATTCATGCCCTTAATTCTCTCTGAAACCTCATGATTCGCCATATCCAATTCTCAACCGAAAATGGTAATACCCTAAATTGGTCACTAATTCTCAAATTAATGGTCTGAAATCGTTCCTACACCGTTCTACAATGCATCTAACACCTTAATTCATCTTGATTCTACCTAATTCATGCTAGAGGAAGAAAGTTACTAACCTGAAAATCTTGGATGAACAGATGCGCTAAACCTTCAATTCAAGCACTCTAATCTTTCAGACACGATCAATGAACCCTTTCCTTGCTTCTGTATGCAAAAGAACCGGTTGAAAGCTCCTGAATCTTGAAATCTGATGGTGAGTTGCAGGTGGAAAATTCTGAGTTCAAGAACACCAATTAGCCACGAATTCTTCATGATTATGATCTGGACTCACTCCCTTGCATCCATGGAAGAAGTTTCAATCAAGAAAATGGATGGAAAGTGAAGAATTTGGTGAAACCGATTTCAATTGCAAGCCAAGAAATCTCAATCTCAATCTATGTTCTCTCCTTCAATCATCACCAACCTCTGCATTGGATCATCTCTACTCAATATATAGATGATGTATGAATGATCTAGAACCCTCTAGACCCTTCCAATGAGAGTTTCAATCTCTCATGTCATGAGATTTTCAACCATATGCCATGACATGCATAATTCTGTTTGCAGCTTGAAACCAACCTCATTCTCTTTCAATTTCTCCCCTAGTGACATTTTGAAAGTGTTTAGCTTGCAAGGGATCTTGCTAATGCCTTGATTCTATGTTTTGCACATGTTACTTATGATGTAAGTAATCACTTTTCAAAGCAAGTACACAATTTAGACCTCAACTCAAAAATGTGGCTAAACCAATGTTCTTAAAATGTTTTCTAGAGTCAAAATGATATATTACATGCCATGGTTTGGATGTGTAGGTTGAAAATATCAATTTCCAACTTTGATTCATTTAACTTATACCCTTATTTTAGGTCATTTTTGCAACTTTGAGCTACAAGCCTTTCCATCATCTCATGAACTCTTTACTATCCTTAAAACATCATTTTGAAAAAGTTTTATGTTGCACATTTTTCCATTTGAAGCTTGGAAATAGGAGTTATGGCCTTATGCTTGAAATGACCTGTAATCTCCAAATGACCAAAATGCCCTTGACTTGTCAAAGCCATAACTTGAGTTCTACAAATCCTATCAAGGACTTCTAGTACTCTATAGAAAGCTAAGAAGATAAGGAACAACATTAATGTTGACCAAAAGTTCATAGGAAGCATCCTTCTTGGGAAAAAGTTTGATGCAAGTTGGGTAACTTTCAAGCCCCCAGATTCACATACCTCAGATGACCTGTAACTTGTCAAAGCCATAACTTGAGTTCTACAAATCCTATCAAGGACTTCTAGTATTCAAATTAAAGCTAAGAATAAGCTCTACAACATTCATGTTAGGGGAAAGATGAGATGACAAACACATCTTGGGCTAAACTGCCTTGAAGATAGGGGTCAAACTAGAGGATTTTACACTGTCAAGCCTTAGAAACCCTAGCTTGAAACTTCTCAAACTCTTCAATCATGATGAGTTAACCTTGGAATCGTCCTCATAGCATCTCAATGCATCAATCCATGATCACATAGCTCTTGGATTAGGTCTCAACCCTCTCCAAATCATCAGTTGACCCAGGGTTGACCCAGTCAAACCCTAATTACACCACTCATGGCTGGGTCTTCTTAATCTTGTACAATGACTTGTCTAGGCTTCATGATGGCTTTCAAGACATCTCATAAGCTCTCTCAAGGCTTCAAGTCCACATTCTTGACTTCAGAATCATCTGAGGAGCTCCCCCAACTCTCAAGTTAGGAGGCACACAACCTTGGTTTCAACCACTCTCTCTGAGGATCTTCTAACTTCTCTGGCAAGGATATCAACCCTTGAACACTTGAATAACCTTCTTGGCTAGCTTCATAGTCTTGTATAGGCCTTGATTGGTAATCATACCTCTTGATCTCCTGCATACATGTCAATGAAATGCAAATGCTAATGTTAATGCTAATGTGAATGAAATGAAACACAAGCTAGGTAAAGAAATGTTGGTCAAATTTTGGGGTGCAACAAAGCCCCCCTCTCTTACCAGAGCCAACTATCAGAGAAACCTCTTGGAATTATCATCCTAAACTCAAAACACCCTAGCAGCAGCCTCATCAGGCCATTAATGGTCTATCATCATGAGCTCCACACAAACCAACTCCAAATTCAGACTAAACTGTCAAACCAACAAACTGTCCTCCAAAGATCTAGCCAACACACAACAACCTTAGATCCTCATGACAGTCCCAACTTGCTATCACAATGCCAAAACTCACACACTAGTTTAAAACTGTTAGATGAGAGTTCTCAATCTTACTAAAACAAATCACAATCAATTCCAGCAAGAACAACAAGTTAAACATCCAGCAATCAGGAGTTAATAAACTCACTTCAAAAATGTACCTGTAAGTCCAACCAACGGCAAAGGATAAGCCTCATACTAAAGGAAATCCTTAGTGTAAGACCTGTGACAGTAGCCATGAGTACAACTCACTTTCGCTACTACGAAAAAAGGTCGGCGAAAGACAGAAGAGTTGCCACCATTCGTTATTTATTCCAAAGAGAGGGTAAGGAAACGATCAGAGAAAACCTACAAAAAAGGGAGAAGACAGGTCATCGCAACCAAATCTTGGGTTCGGGAGTCGGTTACGCAAGGGGAAGGTATGAGCACCCCTCACGTCTGTTGTACTCAACGGGATCCACGCTTGTTATCTATCTAAAGGGTGTTAATCTATCTAAGCTACAGGCCATAGGGACAAATGAAAAGAGACTCGATAGAGCATCACCGCTCTATGCCTACGTACTCCCTCGTGCAATGGGAAAGTCAGAGGCAATGTAGTTCGGAAAACTATGGGTGAAAAGGTGGTGGAAGGTTGCTCGCCAAGACATCGCCGTCTTGTGCCTATGTATCCTCATCTGGTATGAGAAATTAGAGCAAAAGTCGTTCGGGCTGACACGACCACAGATTGGTTCAAGTGTTTTACCCGAGTAGGGTTAAACCTTCGTTCTAGCAGTTAGGTGTATTGCTGTTCGACCATTGGAGACTTAGGTGTTACCTGTTTGCGGTAGAACTAAGAGTTAAAGATACTCTTTTTGAAAATGGTTTCCAATTAATCCCGAAGGATAAAAAAGTTTGATGTTTGTTTTTGAGTCTTTTATGAAGAAGTGGATTGAATGGTGTTTGTAATTCATGTTGCACTAAAGACTATGACTTAGGAGAGAATGCGTCGCATATCGTCCAAAGAACATACCCTAATGCTATCATGCTTGGATTGAACACTTAATGTCTATCATAATCCATCTTGAACAAGAAAGATTAGAAGTCCTAAGGGAACATGGCAAAGGAAGACAAAAGAAGAAGAAAGCATTGATGAAAGAAAAAAAGGATGCAAACATGGAAAATAAACATGCAAAGAGGGAGGAACAAAGTGTGGGGAAGCAGCCACCACAAGCACATATCAACATCTCGAAAGCAAGCAAAAGGATGCAAAACAAAAGAGAAAATGCAAATGCAAGAAGGCAAGCAAACATGAAAATGCAAGCGCAAAAGATGCGGGGATGAGATGAAATGGGAGAAGCGAACTCCTACGACCATCGACCATCAATCATCGGAGAAAAGTGGGAGGAAAAGAAGTGTGGGACAGCAGCCACCACAAGCACATCTCAACCACAATTCTTCAAACTCAAGCAAAACCAAAGATAAGCATCACTTTGAACAACATATACGAGAGTATGCATTCAAGTGGAAATCGAACACGCGTGTCGACAAAATCATGATTATACAATCAAGAACAATAACATATATCCAAAACATCTCACTCTTAATGCATCATACTGATCCATGGAGATTCAAAGTGATATGATACCAAACAAGCATGAAAAACAGCAAAACAGGCCTGCTGGCACAGTGTTAATCGATTAACACCAGGGGTTAATCGATCAACCATTGAAAAATGTTTGAAAATTTGAATATTCGCATTGGTTAATTGGTTAACCAATTTGTTAATCGATTAACACTGTACCAGAAGCAGAAAACAGCAGCTCAAAAGCACTTTTCAGCAATTAATCACTTCTCCAATAATCCAGATGATGACATAATCAATTATGCACGAATTTAAACCAGAAAACAGTGATCCAATCGACATGTAAACACATTAAAACAACAAGATCACCAATCACATGGATCAAATCAACCAAAAGTCAATCAAAAATGAAGATCCACATTGAATATGCAAAATAAGCTCAAAATAGCATCGGATCTAGAATTCCAACCTACAAAGCGGAGAATTGCTTTGGTAATTGTTGATTCTACTTCAATTGAACAGATCCAAGCTAGAAATCTGGAAATCCTTCAAGATCCAAATAAATTATTGTAGTAGCAATGAAGATTCACCAAATTTAAGCAAGAATTATCCAAATAAGCTCCTCTAGATCAACTTCAAAATTCAGGTCCACAATAGCACGAAATTTGAATAAATAATTGTAGATGATAAGGATGAAGGATGAAGGTTTTAGCTCTAGAATTCAATTATTCCAATGGAGAATCAAAGAATTCAAGGTGAGAAGAGCTTTAATGGAGTTTGGGAGATGGAAAAGTTAAGAGCAAAATTCAAGAGTGAATGAATTCTGAAAAATGAAATGGAATTATGAGGATTGTGTGTGTGAGGTTTGGAGCAAATCACTTAAATATGCTATTGGTTTGGATCCAAATGTGGTTTGGAGTGTGGTTTGTGAAAATTGGAATGGGATTATGAATGGGAATTTGGAGGGAACTTTAATTAATTTGTAAATTAACCAAAATTTGAAATGATTCTATATCCTTCCCTTGGTGTAAAATCAATTTCTCAAGTGATCAAAATGGACCCCAAAGTGACTTCACTTGAAAATTCACGTGCAGAGCTGAAATTTGCACTGGTTAATTGATTAACCATATGGCTAATCGGTTAACACCTTCAAAAATTCAAATTTGGCCTAATTTTGCATTGGTTAATCGGTTAACCATTTGGTTAATCGGTTAACACCTTGAAAATTTGAATTTTGGCGCATTTTGGAGGGAAACCTGCACAATTGTCCGTTTTTATCCGTTCTAAGCCCTGTCCAGCCTCTGAAACTTCTCCTTGAACATTATAGCTGTGAGAATGCTTGATATGGACTGCATGCTGCCTCTTGATCTGAAGATATCCTACAAAAAAAATCGACCGCTCGATCGCCGGGAAAAATTAATGTCGGAGCCTCTGATGCTCACTGTTCTAGACTCTTGCGCTAAAAGAAATCCTGAGCCACAGGAAAACCTTGATCCCCTGCATCAAGAACAAATGCTATGCAATGCAAAAATGAAAAAATGCAAAGAAAACAAAATCCAAGCATGAGAACCGGTTGGTCAAATTTTGGGGTACAACACTCACCATACTAAACCTCCATCCTAGATTAAACAACAAAAGGCTTACAACCTAACCTCAAAGCCCTGAAGGAACTCCCAATACTGAGCAGAACCAACACTGACATTACAATGCCTAGGACATCCATACAAAGAGTTAACAACTTGAATATCTGACCATGGCCTGATAACTCCAACTTCATACATTCTGTCAGCAGCCCCTAAACAAGGCAATCTCAAGCAGTCCCAAATCTTAATAACAGTAGGCCTCTAAAACAAGAACCTAAAGACAGTTCAAAATGCAAACTAAACCTTGCTAGGTAAATCCAAACTATGAACAACGTTGAAGTTCACAAGCAAAAAATAACAACATGACAATGTTTAACAATTTCCAAAGACAGTTCTTGTGGTTTTTCAACATAATAATGTCAAAAGTAATAAACTCATCAAGTGGTCAACAACATACCTTCACAAAGGCAACAAACACACATACCAACCTAAAGGCATTCTAACAACAACTACTCATGGTATTGGTCTCACATATTTTGACAGCATAATTACAACTTTAGCATAGAAATGTCAAAATACAATCCATACATACATGATGTACAATGATGAGATGGTTCAAAGCTACATACCTCTTGTAGTCTTCCCACACTTAAGCTAAAAAAAGGCAAGAAATCCTTCCTTTGAGCAAGCTTGTGAGTGTGGCTTCCTTTTGAAGAAACAAAGCAACTCTTGAGATCAGTTTGAGTAGATGAACTTCCAGCTGCTTTTTGAGTTTTTAGTCAGCTAACACAACATGGATATGAGGTGTTCCAAGTGTATTGATGATGGAAACTGGTCTAGATAGTGATTTGGTATGAAATGTGCACACAAGTCAAATTATGGTGGTATGAAGATTGACTTTTTGATCTATGGTTCTTTTGATGAAAGTGATGATGGGAACAACTTTAAATGGAAATTTTAAGGGTGTGTATATGGTCTTTGAAGTGGTTTTGTGTTTGGAACAAGATCTGGTGTGAAAAATGCAAAGAGGTGAATTTGGTGTTTTTTGTGAAATTTCTTCACTTACAAGCAAAGGGAGAAAGAAGGAGAGCTATGTGTTTATGATGTTTTTGATAGCTCTGGTGTGAAGAATGGAATGGGATGAAGCCTATATTTATAGGCTAAGGGAAGAGCTTGGGGCAGAGTTGGATTCAAGCTTTTGGAGGGGGATTTTTGGAAGAAAATACATCCAAGATCATGTGGAAGTTGTGCATATCAGTTCCTTGATGCCTTGTGTTGCACCCCAAATGTTGACCTCTTAGACCCTCATTATCATTGTAGGATCATATTTGCTTGGTTAACTAACCTTAACCCATTTTCAGTTTATCTTTGTTAAGATGCAGATGAATCAGGGTTCCGTACCGTCAAAATCGAAACTTCTAGGGTTTGATCAATCAATGTTTTGGGTTGATCCAACTTCAAACAATATCAAGGATGATACATTGGACCAAGAATGAGGGCAATTTGAGGTGGTCACCCGGGGATTGAGAACAGTGCAATTTGAGATACCCGATTAGGGTTTTCAATTAGAAAAAGTCAACCGTAGTTTGACTTTTGATTCAAAGAGTATTTCAATTGTGGGATCAAGGTCCATTAAGCTCCTATGGCTTAGTAAAGCCCATCCAAAGAGTTTCAAGTCCTCAGGATTTCCGGATCACCAACGGGCGACTTGGTAGACACCGATCGATCGAACGGTTGACCAAAAAGTCCTCTCCGACAATAAGGAATTTGACTTCAAGGTGTGAATGAAAAATGTTCCTTATATCATATTACACATCCCCATAAAATTTCATGACCATTGTATCAAGGGTTGAGAAGTAATTGCAAAAATCGGGAATTAGGGTTTCGAAAGGGGCAAGACCATAACTCCTCAACCACACATCCAATTGAAGTGGTTCAAAGCTCATTAGAAATCTCTTGACAAACCCTACAAAAGTCCCACAGTGGTCCACATTCAAAAAATACATGGAATTGGAGTTATAGCAAAAATCATTTTTCAAGAGTAAAGGACTTAGTGAAATTTCACAAGTTCTGGCCATACAAACCATTTTTTTCAGTCAACTTCAAGGGGTTTTTCAACCAAGATGCACATAGAATTGGAAGTTTTGATAAACATGAAAGTTGTAGAGCTACATGAGGGCTTTCTAAAAAGTACAAGAACTCCTCAAGAGGATTTGTGAGCTAAGAGTTATGGTACATGAAAGTTGGGTCTGTCACACTTGAAATCACTTTGGCCAAACTTCTCAAAATCAGATTTTCACAACATTAACCATTCTCAACCCTTGGATCATGTTTCAATCTGATAATGAGAGGCTTAGATGAAGAGAAAACCAGAAGAGAGGTTGAAATGAGGAGCCAAACAAGTTGATAGCAAGTTGCAAATAAAATAATCATTTTAAAGGAGGAAAGAGAAACTTTTCTCCAACATTATGGCAGCAACAACTCCCTATCAGTATAGACCTTCTCTAATCACCTCAACCCATCTTTCCAACTGCTATTGGCTTTCATAGAGCCTTGGAGCTTATGTGAAAATAGCTGCCACAAGATTTGGAAGGATTTTCTTCCAAAACTCCCTCCAAAATTGGAAATAATCAAGGCCTGCCCTCACTCTTCCTTGCACTATAAATAGAGGCCTCACCTTCATCTTCAAACACACCAGAGCAATAGCATAACACCACAGCTCTCAATCTCCTCTCATTCCTCAAGAATTCTAAAATCTCAAAAACCTCCATTTTCACAAAAACTGTCTTGAGCAAAACTCTGCTCAAGACCAGTTCCACCCTTTCCAAACCTTTAAAAACCACACCTACAATCTCAAAATGTCACATAGAAGGTTTTCATACCTTTAAATCTTCAAAAACTATCAAATTGCCAAAAGTCAACTTTCACACTAAGAAAGTTTGACCACAACCCTCAAAACATGCCAAATCTTGGTCCAAGCCTTCCCTTATTGATCTAACCATCCACACACCTCACATATGTCATAATACAACTGTCTAAAGCATTGAAAACTAGTGGTGAAGTACATTTCCTCAACTGTCCATAAGATTGCATTTTGCTTCAAAGAGGAAGGAGACTACAAATTGGCTCAAAAGAGGAGGGAACTCTTGCTTTGTGCTATTAGCTGGTTGAGAGGGATCTACAAGAGGTTAGTACTTATAAACCCCTTCCTTATATGTATAAATGTCATCAATACATGTTTGAATTTTGAACTTGAAAGTTTGGTTTATCATGATTGTCATGTTGGTTGCCTTTGAATCACAATCATATGAAAAGCTTACTTTGAGTGTGCTAGTGTTTGATCTTGGCAATGTCATGTATAGAGTAGGACAGTTGGCATTAAACCTTTTGCTTTGGTAATAAGTTGTGTTTAGACTATTGAATTGTGTTGAATTTATTATTGTGTTAATACTGTCAATCCATTACTGCAAAACTTGTTAACTTTCAATATCGTGATGAGACCAGTTTTTTTATCATTGCATTTGTATGTGTTTAAGCATCATTGTTGTTTTTTTTAAGTTCTACTTTAAGTTGAAAAAAGAAGAGGGTTGTAGCCAGTTTGTTCTAAAATGTGACTTGCTAGTTCATTAAGTACTGCTGCCTGTAGGTTTGAATTTGGCTTGAGCATTATCCTGTTTCTTAAAACCTCAATCAGTGGTGTAGGCATAGAACAGTTTGCACAAGAATCTTGATTTGGTAATAATGGTAATTGTGTTGTTTTTATCACTTTGCTTATCATCCAACCAGCATTTGCATTATGGTAATAACTCATGTAGCTATTTCTGTTTACAAATCCACTCCTTAATTTCAATGTTAGAAACTCTTAAGCCATATTATTCTTAGTGAGATGTAGGGTCTGTAAGGGTCTGGTTGATTTGTGTAGGGCATTAATTTAAGTAGATCATTTGGTCAGGAGGTTGTTCTCAAAGGCTGAGTTTGTCAGCTCATGCCTAGTGTACCAGTTTTGATTTTAAGCTTCTTAGAGGATATGATTTTGCAACCAGACTGCTGCAGTTGTTTCTATCAATAGGGTTTAAGGTAGCTTAACCTAGTTTGTCTTGGAGGTTGTTGCATCCTAGGATTGCTGCCATGAATTGTGGGCTGGTTCAGTACAGTCAGCTTGTTGCATGAGGGAGATCTGGTGAAAGCGTCAAGTTTGCTAAGCATGGCCATTTTGCTTGAGGCAGGCTAGGGAAATTTGGAGTAATAGGATTAAGTAGTTTATTTGAGTTTATGGATGAGGGAGCCATCACTATTTGAACCCAGACCAGGTTTGCATTTGATCATCTAGATTTCACCTAAGACCTGCTAGTATACAACACTTTCTGGTCAGATTAGGTAGATGCTATTAAAAACCTTTTGTGAGTAAGTTAGTGGTTTGTCTCTAACTCATGAATAAACTGCTATATCATAACTTTGGCCTTTTAGATGTTTTCAAGTAGAGTGCTTTGATGGTTTTTTGTCATGATGAGAAACTACCAGCTGCCAATGTCTGTGCATGAGGACTGAGTTTGGTAACTCAAGTATAGTTTCTGCCAAGTTTTAGATGTTTAGAACTGCTGTTGGAGCATTGGATCTGTCATCTTGAATACTTAGAGTAGTAACTTTTTGTGTTAGTGTATCCATTTAGGCTTGACATTATAATGTCAGAACCCTATTTTGTTTAGGTTGCTAGGCTTTGGGGAGAGTTATCACAAGCAGGCCAGTTAAAGATGGAAAGCTTAAAACCAGTAGGATTCCTGATTAAGTATGCTCTGGTGAGAAGGTTGTTACTATAGGATTGTGTGAATTCATGATAAGTTGAATTTCAGACCTTATTGCATTTTGATTTGGTGCTATGCTCAGTGGCTGTCATTTTTTTTTCTTTGATGTTGGAACCATGTTGAGACTGTCAAAGGCCTGTTTTAAAATTCTAGAAACTTTTTCAACCTTGTCTCCTACCAGTTCCAGCTTCTTCATGACAGGGGTCTGTTTTTATTGTTTGCATCCCATTACATTGAAGTGTGATGTTTGTGTCCTCAACAAAATCTCTTCAATCATGTTGTTGTATTGAGAGTTTAGACTCCCTTTTCTTTTCAGTTTTTGAGCATTTGTGAGTGGCTTGATGTTTTGGTAGCTGGTATATAAGAGTTCATGGTCTGATTTTTTGGTTTGGTAATAGCTAGCTTGTCACTGTCATTAGTAATTTACTGTTGTCATCAAATCTCAATACATGTTTGTATTTGTCATGCTAATCCATGAGGACATTTCTCTCAGGCAGTCTGAGGGAGCACTAGTTTGTAGCACTTGTTAGGATTTTGTGTTTTGCTTGTGTAAATTGTTGAAGGCAGAGTTATCAAGTATGGTTGTGTGAGCTTATGCCAGGGTTGAATTTCAAACTTTGATGATGTTGATTGAATAACACACTTTGCTGGCCACTACTGTTTTGAATTCTCATTTCTTGATTCTCATCAGTGCTTCAAGTGTCCATTGCAAGACCTCTGTGTGACCTGTTGCAAATTTGAATTGATGAGCACATGCTGTCATTAAACTTTGTTTTGGAACTCATGATTAGATCAGTTTCAGCCACCACTTTTAACCATGAACATATGGGCTGGCTGTTGGTTTTGTTTCACTTTATGCTTGTTAGCTCTTGTTATCATCACATATGTTTCTTTAGTTGTTGCAATAAGGTGAAACCTGCATTTAGTGTTAAGTAATTTAAGAACAACACTGTTTTGGATTTATGCTAGAATACCATGCTATAACTAATGCAGCTCAGATGTTTTTTTGCTCCAATGATGTTTTGAGTGAAATTATTGTCAGAACTCATTTAGCAACATGTTTATGGTTTGCTCATGCTCTTCTTTAATCAAGGTTGCATATGTTGTGCTCTGTGGTCATCAAAATGCATATCAAAATATTCAATTGCATGTTCCATCGAGTTTTAAAATATGTGCATCATCTGGAAAAAAACAACTGCACCATCATCTTCCTCATTTGATTCTATGCAATTTTGATTAAAATTTCATCCCAATTGGTTGAGTTTTGAGTGAGTTGCGCATCAAAACGCATTTCTTGTAATTTGCCTTGTGTTGCTCTTTCATGCTTGCCCAGAAACTTTGCCAGGCGCGCCATATATACTAATGGGGGTGGCTACATCAACGGATGTATAGCCACCCCAGTGGTAAGACCATATGCCTAAAACACGCCTTGTACCGGCATGACCTGGGTTCGACCCCTGAGGAGGGCAACCCTTTTATTTATTTTTTGCAATTTTTCATCCAATCTTTGAAAATTCATATCTCACTCGTTTTTAATCATTTTGAAACCATTCTTTTTGCATTGTGTTTTTATTGATGTATACTTTCATGTGATTTTTTTAATTCCATGTTTGTTCAAATTTTCATGCCTTTTGGTTGCTTACAAGTTGCCTATCGAGATCGTTATCTCCTGTATGCAGATAAATTTCTTTCTTACCATGATCATTTGTGTTAAGATATTTATTCATTCTCATTTTTTTATGTTAAATAAACATGTTAGGGTTTTCATATTTGGTTGTTACCATAAAATATCCCTTTTACCTGTGTTTACTTTAAAGCGCGATCCGTCGATGCGATTCTTGATTGATTACTTGCCTTGATTGTCATCCATAAATTTTCACTTATGACATGCTCCCTTGTTGATTTTTACCTTTATACTTTCATCATATTTACTTGGTTAAGTGATTTCCTTTCCGTTTTTCCTCCTAAATTATGAGGTTTAAACTGATTTAATTGTGTTTGATTGTCATCTATGCACATTGTTGTCACATTTACTATGCTTTGAACTTATGACATGACTACTTTCAAATTGTGATTTGCTCATATGATTGTCACTTCTACCATGCTTCAAATCCTTGTTAAGATGTTTGACTATTGGTTGTAACCCCTGATATCATTTGAAGTATATGCTTATTGTAATATGCATGTTTACTTGTCTTAAACTTATTTCATATTGCTCATTTGTAATCTTGCTTTGTTAAGTATTGTTTCCCCAAGTGATGGAACTTTTTAGTTCTCATCCAAGTTGTCTTCCCCTTTCCTTCCAAAGGAAAAGTCTCTCCTTTGACCCTTGTGTCATTGGATAGCTCATTTATCCCTCTTGACTTTGTGAAGTCATCCTAACCCTAGCTTAGTTAAGTTAGAACATTTAAACCATTAGACTTTGCTTTAAGTCTAGAAAACTCACCTATACTAGGAGTGTTCTTCAATTAGAACCCTAGGATAGAGTTTGTAAACTCTATGTAAGAATCATAGCAATGATTACTTACTCCCCTTTAAGAGTTCAACATAGATCTAGAGAGTTTTGTAAAACTCTATACAAACATTGTTATGTTTGTTCCCCTATGAACCTTGATCATAATCAAGTGTTCTTCAACCCTAGTGAGGTGAACTACGATTGCTCTGATTCTATCCTAGTTAGGATACGTAGGCAGAGGACGCGACGTCTTTGCAAGCAAACTTAGAAACTATCTTTAGGTTTTAACCTACACCCTTTTTACCCAATCCCAATCCTTAGCAAACATTTACCAAACTTAGCATGCAATTAAACAAAGGTTCCTGTAGAGTACTACAGATGTTTAGGATGTGAAATACCTACCTTAGGCATAACCAACCCCCGATCCCCGAATCTCTTAGCGTTGTTGTAACATCGCGCAAAAGGTTTTTTCTTTCTTTAGACCTTTCCTTTGGATAAATTAAAGTTCGGTTGTGAATATAAGAATTAAAGATTCAAGTTAATCAATAGCTTGGTATCACGATTCTCACCGCAACAGAAATGGCGACTTCACTGGGGATATATTACTAAACTTGAGGGTTTAGCCTATTTTGTTTAATTGCATGCTATATTTGTAAATATTTGCTTAACATGTATATTTGTCAATATATTTATTTGTATGTTGGGTATTGGGTGTTTTGAGTGGTGAGACGGTCCTATATCCGGACTTGAGTGAAATTATGATAGGATGGTGGTATATTCAAGAAGGCTTATAGGGAGTTGATTCTCGACCAAGCTAACTTAAGAAACCACCGCTCAGTGTAGGCCCTCTTGAAAGTTTTAGTATTGTTGATCGAGTATTCATGAAAACAATGCTACTTTCAACGAAGGAGCCCATGACACTGTGGACTTTTAGATTACATTTTCCCCCACTTTGGCCTTATTAGGACGTAGTGCGATGACTATAAGGAAGTATTTCCGAAATAGTTGATACGCGATACTACACTCAGACGAGATTCTCTTGAGAATATTATCGATTACCAAGTGATTTGGGAAGTTGATAATATCTGAAGGATGGGTTGATGACTCTGGGAACTTTGTAGAACCTGTTCGGCAGGTACAATCAATCCATAGCACAAATCTTTGGGGATGGGTGGACCTTTGGACTCATGCTTGTCCTTAACCCTAAGTTTGTGCTGTGTGCATGTGCATTTGCTTGTGTTTGTGCATTCATATCATCATGCCATCATATCATCATATGGTTTCATGGAACCCAGACTTTGTTGTTTGTAAACATCAGAGGTCGTCATGAACAGTGAAAGAAAGAAAACTTTGAAGTACACTTACAAGGGTTTTAACTTAGATGATTTGAAAAGGTTGAGCACCTTAGTGACAGATCCAGAGGGATTTCAAAGCCGATATGGGAAGTTGTTGCTACTCTTGAAGATAAAGATGGATAGTGGACTTCTTTCTACTCTCCTCCAGTTTTATGACCCGCTCTACCACTGTTTCACATTTCCTGATTATCAGCTAGTGCCCACACTGGAAGAGTATTCTCAGTTAATTGGATTGCCCATTCTTGAAGTTTCTCCTTTTCCGATTGTGGAGAAGGACCCTAAAGAGCAGGATATTGCCAAAGCTACACGTTTGGGAGTGGTTGATATAAAAAAGAATCTAATTACAAAAGGGGGAGTCTTCGGGTTAAAGGCAGAATTCTTGGTTGAAAAAGCTCAGTATTATGCAGATCATTTAAGCATGGATGCATTCGAGGCATTTCTTGCCTTACTCATCTATGGTATATTCTTGTTTCCAAGCTTTGAGAATTTTGTGGACCTCAATGCCATCAAAATTTTCTTGAAGAAGAATCATGTGCCTACCTTGTTAGCAGACACATACCATTCTGTTCATCTGAGGAACTTTCACAACGGAGGAATGATCACTTGTTGCGCTCCTTTATTGTACAAGTGGTTCACTTCACACTTGCCCAAAGCCAACGCTTTTTGGGACCCAAAGAAAGGATGGTGGTCGCAAAAGATCATGGCTCTTACCCATTCCGATATTGATTGGTATAGTCGTGATTATGATGGGACAATGATTATTGATAATTGTGGGGAATTCGGCAATATACCTCTTCTCAGCATTAATGGAGGGATCAACTACAATCCAATACTCGTCCGCCGACAATTGGGATACCCTCTAAAGGACAAACCCGAAAGTGTTCAAGTGGAAAGCATTTTCTTCAAAGAAGGGGAAGATAGTCAAGGACTAAAGGAGAAAATTCTAGAAGCTTGGAAGCATCTACACAAGAAAGGGAAGAAGGATCTTGGAAGACTCAACTGTGTCTCGTTGGAACCTTACCTCCAATGGGTTCGAAAAAGAGTCGTCACACTAAGGATGCCATATCCTAAGCAAGAGCCTATGGCCTTGAAGGAAGAACGCCCGTTGGTCTTCATGTCTGAAGAAGAAAAGTTGAAAATTGCTTTGGTCAAAGCACAACAAACTGAAGAAGCTTGGAAGCACAAGTATCAAATAGCCGTCGAAGAAAATGCGGAGCTCCAGAGACAACTCCAGTTGAAGGATGAAGAAATCCTCTCTTGTAAGAGGAGGAAAGCACTAGAAGAACCTTACGAGCCTCAGTCTAATCCATGGAAGATAATTGTGGACAGACTCATCTTTGAGAAGACTCAGATGGAAAGAAAGATCGAGAAGCTCAACCTCAGGCTGCTAGGAGAACCTTGATAGGATTCATTTAGTTGTTATTTAAAACTCTTGTAAGAGGAAACAATGTTTTGTAATCCGTTTTGTTAATCAATGAAATGACGACTTCTGATGTTCGAAAATATCTGAGTTCCATGACAACCATTTGCATTCGCATTTGCACTTCTTCTAACCATTCAAGGAAATTCATTTTTTTCTTTGCAGACAACAACATGGTAAGAAGAGACATGCTTCGAGTTCCAGATCTGAGATTGGGCCGTCTAAGAATGTTAACAAGACTTGTTCGAAACCCTGCTGCTTTCATAGTCAAATATGGGGACCTATTGCCATTGATAAGCGCTCCAATCAACGAGCCCATGTTGCAAGCCTTGGTTGAATTCTATCATACAACTTACCACTGCTTTGTGTTTCCAGAATTTCAGTTACTCCCGACCCTCGAGGAGTATAATGCTTACTTAAAGATTCCATGGACTTTTACGCTCCCTTATGGAAAACCAAAGAAAAGGGACTTAGCTAAAGCCCTGCATATCAAACTGGAAGACTTACCACCGATGAGAGCGAAAGGAGGGTGGTATGGAATGGACGCCAGACCTCTAATGGAGATGGCTGAGTATCATTATGAAAGCAGAAACCTGGGCATTTTTGAGGCGATTCTGGCACTACTAATATATGGATTGTATCTGTTCCCGAGCAGTTACGACTTCATCAGCGAAGAGGCGATCCGCCTCTTCATCCTCAAAAATCCGGTCAACACAATACTGGCTGACACTTATGTATTCATCCACCGTTTCGTCTTGTATGATTGTGGGCAATTCTCATGTTGTCTTGCACTACTCGACCAATGGTTTACTTCTCATCTGCCAAGGACCCATATCCTTTGGAGGCTTCCTACCAAAAGCGCATGGGTTTCTAAACTCGTCACTCTCAAACACCATGATATCACATGGTATAACACCAGCATCGGTGACCAAGTCATGATTCCTAGCTACGGAGATTTCCCCAATGTGCCTCTCATTGGGATAGAAGGGGTGATCACTTATAATCCTATTCTCGCTCGGCGTCAACATGGGTATCCTACCGGACCAGAGCCCGAACCAGAACTGTTGAGGCCTTGCTTCTGTGAGACAGGTCGCAACCAAGAACTAGAAGAAAATGCTCAATATGCTCAAAGAGATCCACACCTCTTAGGCCCAACTCCAATGGAGAATGCAAGTTGTTTAACCACCAGGGAGTACCTGCTATGGTCAAAAGAAATTGCCTTAAACATGTTCTACACTCATGACTATGCGATAACTATGGAGCCTGAGGTCCCCGCAACTAGGGAAGAGCTAAGGTATGCTTTGATCAAGGCGCAAAGAGAGAACGAAGACCTGTGGGAGATTATCCGCCAGGACCAAGTTCATGCCAGAGTCCAGGAAGGAGAAGGATCATCTTGTTAGATTGATCTTTGTTTCACCCTTTCCCTGCTTTCCCTAAAAAAAGGATTGAAATCCTGTTTGTTGCATTTACTTTCATTTTTCTTGTAAGAAAGGTCTTGCTCTTTAGCAAAGGCCACTCTATTGTAATATATTTCCAGCTATCAAATGAAAAACGCTTTTTAAGCATGTCGTTACATGTTGTTCTAAACTTTTTGTTTGTAAACAAAAAAGAATTGAATTTCCTTGAATGGCTTATGCATCTGCATTTGCATTTGCATGTCATCCTACATCAGTCCTGCATTTGGGTTCCGCAGCTCATCCTTTGTTCTTGTCTAGAAGGAGATAAGGAGTCACGCTGAGTACCCACAGATACAACACACGGTCCCAAGCTCAAAAGAAGATGGCAGATAACGACCAAAGGTTCGATCAAATGGATAATGACATTGAAGGGATCAAAGGGGACGTCAGCCAGATCATGGAAGTCCTCAACATAATCAAAGCAAAAATGGATACGCAACCTATAGTGATCTCCGAAGTTGCCACAGCAGCAGCCAATGTCACAATAGCTCCAGTTACTTCAGCAGAGTTTCCCTATGGCATGTCCCGGGATTTTGTGCCACCTTTCAACAACATGCAGTCTTCAAGTCTCAATCCCTTGTTCGACTCAATGATTAGAAACCCTATTTTTACTCAAGCAGGTGGGCCTACCATGGTACGACCAGTTTTCGCCAATCAACAGCCAATCTTTGATATACCCGATGGATCTGAAGCCGAGGACGAAAAACACGAAAAATTGAGAGTGGAGATGGACATCATGGCCAAAAGGATTAGGGCCATTGAAGGAAATCATGTCTTTAGATATGATGCCAAGGATCTATGTCTGGTATCTGGGTTGGTGTTTCCTCAGAAATTTAAAATGCCAATCTTCGACAAATATGAGGGTACCACTTGTCCTAAAGAGCA
Organism: Lathyrus sativus; assembly: GCA_963859935.3. NCBI lineage: Eukaryota > Viridiplantae > Streptophyta > Magnoliopsida > Fabales > Fabaceae > Lathyrus > Lathyrus sativus. The sequence continues at coordinate 98,286,983 of OZ012738.1, read as the reverse complement.
CCTAATCATGTACTGTAGGCGGATGGCTCCGCATATTGAAAATGATAAGCTGTTAGTACATTGTTTCCAAGATAGTCTTAAAGGGGCTTCGGCTAAGTGGTATCTCGATTTAGATCAAGCTAAAATCCACAGTTTCCAAGACCTTTCAGATGCTTTTATTCAACAGTACAAGTACAACATGGACCTAGCTCCCGATCGCCGTCAGCTTCTCAGCATGACGCAGAAAAATACTAAAACCTTCAAGGAGTATGCGCAAAGATGGCGCGGAACTGCAGCACAAGTAGAGCCTCCCCTTACTGAGAAGGAGTTGGAAGACTGGTTTGTGGATACAGTTCGACCAGAATTCTATGAACGTTTGATCAGCAGTGTTACAACAAATTTCTCTGATATTGTAGTAGTGGGAGTCAAGGTGGAAGCAGGTTTAAAGAGTGGAAAAGTGACCACTCCAAATATTACCTCAAGCGCCAGCACGACAAGGAAGCCAGTCAGCACTTTCCACAAAAAGAAAGAGGGAGAGGTGAGTGCAATCACATATGGAAAGAAAGCACAGAGCTCACGAAGCCACCACCAACAGTACCAACCATCATATGTGGCGGCAGTAACCCCGGTTTTTCAACCTTCTTCACAACATGGTCCTCAACCCGGGGCATCCAGCAGTCAGCACCAGTATCAGCCTGGCAATCAGCAACATTACCGCACCAATAATCAGCAACAATACCAGCAGCCGCAGGGTCAACAACCTCAGAACAGGGCCCCGAAGGCAAATTATCAAGCAAATAGGCCAAAGATACAGCCTATTCCAATGAGTTACACCGACCTGTTTCCCATGCTAATAGAAAGAGGGCTGGTTAAAACAAGAAAATTAGGTGCTCCACCTAATCCACTCCCGTTCTATTACAATGCAAATGCTCGCTGCCTATTTCATGAGAATGCTCCAGACCACGATCTCGAAGGTTGCTTCGCCCTTCAGCATCTAGTTCGTGAGCTTATTGAAAAGAGAATTCTATCCTTCGAAGATAATCCCCCCAACGTTAAGAGCAACCCTCTTCCAAATCATGGTGGAGTCAACGCCATTACTGAAGAAGGGGAGGGGTCAAAAGACAAGAAAGTTACTATTGTTGGTGAGATCAAAGTGCCACTAGCAGACCTACACAAACGCCTCGCTCAGGCATGGTCACTCAAGACATCTCACGAAGATTGCAAAGAATGTATGCTGAATCCTGAGGGTTGTGACGCTGTGAAAAAGGACATTCGGGCTATGATTGAACAGGGAATGATAGAAATCACCCACCAGAAAAAGGAAGAAGATGTGGCCGTCATCGAACTTGTGTTTAACATACCAGGAGAGCCCAACAAAGGAGCCGTATTCAGAGATGATAACAGTAACAAAAACTACAAGAACGTTCGGCCAGTATTTCGCGATGATGCACCCCCGAAATTCGGGAGGGGACAGACTAGGTTTGAGCCGAGGGGAGGATCCAAGCCTCACCCAAGAGCCGTGACACCAAAACAAGACTATTCATGGTGTGAGGGGATTTTCAAAGAAAAGAAACCAGTAAGTGTGGCCAACATTGCCAGTGGAAGCAAAATGACCCTGAGTGGTCGCGTCTATCAACCTCGAACATATAATGAGGCTCCTCCACCAGCAGTTTCTGTTCAAAAAAACGCCTGTTCCTCAGAAGCCTGTTCCAGAGGCAGCCACCGCCAAAGAACCTTTAGTTAGAGGAAAAGAAAGTCTCAAGAACGATGAAGAAGAATTTTTGAGAATCATTCGACGAAGTGATTATAGGGTGGTGGACCAATTAAACCAAACACCCTCCAAGATCCCGGTCATGGCTTTACTTTTAAGCTCTCCAGCACACCGCCAGGCATTGCTCAAAATCCTGACACAGGCCCACGTCACTAAAGATATTACGGTGGGGCGGTTTGACTCTGTTGTAGCAAATATCACTGCCTACAACACTTTGAGCTTTGATGATAATGACCTAACAGCTGAGAAGCGTAAGCACAATCGTGCTTTACATGTGTCAGTCAAATGTGAAGAAGATACAATGTCCCGAGTTCTTGTCGACACGGGATCAGCACTCAACGTAATGCCTAAAAGGACTTTGGCCAAGATGGCATATCAAGGTGCTACCATGAGACCAACCTCTCTTATAGTCAAGGCATTTGACGGATCCAGGAGAACCGTGATAGGAGAAGTTGATCTTCCTATCCTAATTGGACCACAAATCTTCGAAGTCACCTTCCAGGTGATGGACATAAATTCGGTCTACAGTTGTCTATTAGGAAGACCATGGATTCATAAAGTTGGCGCTGTCACTTCCACTCTCCATCAAAAAATGAAGTTTGTTGTGAATGACCAGCTGGTCATTGTCCATGGAGAAGAAGACTTAATGGTGAGCAACTTGTCATCATTCTGGTATATTGAGGCTGATGAAGATTCCCTCGAGACGGCCTTCCAAGCACTAGAAATAGCTCACGTTGTTCTAGTTGATGAATCATACATAACCCAAGGGTCGTCATTTACATCTGCTCAAAGTATTAAGGCAGCACTGAAAGCTGGAGTCCCATTGGGATGGGGAGAAGTCATCGAAGTCATTGCTCGAGCCAAACATGATCGACAAGGGTTGGGTTACAAACCAACTCCAGAAGGCGAGCCAGAAGAAAGCACCATGAAGAAGAAGTCTTTAAAAGAGATATTCACCAGTGGCGGCATACAAGTCAATGCCATCATTGATGAAGATGAAGATGGTAATCTGGATCATCTAATAACTAGAGGAGGAGCAGCGTTGTGCAATTGGGAGGTTGTGGAAGTTCCCATCTTTTTACCTTTAGAGTAATTCACTCTGCTTGTTAGCTTTGTGTTTTTCTTTAAAAATTTCGGGTCTTGCCCAAGGCCTGCGAATTATTTTGTATTGGGCCACTTTGCAAAATTTGAAAATCATTAATGAAAAGTGTTTTTGTTAAAACCCTTGTTATTTGTTTTGCGCATCATTTTTACTCCTTTTTGTTAAAAATAAAAATAAAAATGGCAACCTTTTTTTTGAAAAAATAAAAACAACCCTTCATCTGCATGTTTGTGTGTGTGTGCCTAATTGTTCCAAAATAAAACATGCAGAATACCTCCACCAACCACAGAATCCTATGATCCTTTGGCTCCTTCTACTAACGGTTCATTTGTCTTTCAAGCTGAAGAAGAGAATGACAAAGAGTTAGAAGTCCCAGAAGAGTTAAAGAGAATGGCTGAATACGAAGATGTTTATCTCCAACCCCACAAAGAGCAGACTAAAGTCATCAACTTGGGGTCAGAGGAAGACAAAAGAGAAGTCAAAATTGGGGCATCATTAAGGCCAGAAATCAAAGATAAGCTGATAACAATCCTCAGAGATTTTGTTGACGTATTTGCTTGGTCCTACCAAGATATGCCAGGGTTGGATACCGACATTGTCATGCACAAGCTCCCCCTGAAGCCAGAATGTCCTCCGGTCAAACAAAAGCTTCACAGGTCGAGACCAGACATGGCGCTTAAAATCCGAGATGAGGTCAAAAAGCAAATAGATGCCGGAATTTTAGCAGTATCCAAGTATCCAGAATGGGTGGCAAACATTGTACCAGTCCCGAAGAAGGATGGCAAGGTCAGGATGTGCGTCGACTACAGGGATCTAAACAAAGCAAGTCCAAAGGATGACTTCCCTCTACCGCACATTGATTGGTGGATAACACAGCAAGCTTTGCGGTTTTCTCGTTCATGGACGGATTTTCTGGTTATAACCAGATAAAAATGGATCCATATGACATGGAGAAAACAACCTTCATCACACCATGGGGCACCTATTGTTATAAGGTAATGCCTTTTGGTTTGAAGAACGCAGGGGCGACGTATCAGAGAGCTATGGTCACACTCTTTCATGACATGATGCACAAAGAAATCGAGGTGTACGTGGACGATATGATTGCAAAATCCCAAAGTGAAGAAGACCACTTGGATCATCTACTGAAGCTATTTGAGAGACTCCGAAAGTATCAATTGAGATTAAATCCAGCAAAATGCACCTTCGGAGTTCGCTCAGGCAAGTTACTTGGTTTCATCGTTAGTCAGCGAGGAATTGAAGTAGACCCTAACAAGGTTAAAGCAATCCAGGAGATGTCGGCTCCCAAAAATGAGAAACAAGTCAGAGGCTTCCTCGGACGTTTGAATTACATCTCCAGGTTCATCTCCAATCTGACCCCTACCTGCACATCGATCTTCAAGTTGTTACGAAAAGATCAAACAGTGGTATGGAATGAAAACTGTCAGGCCGCAGTCGAGAAAATCAAGCAGTATTTGCAAGAACCTCCAGTGTTGATTCCTCCGGTACCTGGAAGGCCTTTATTCATGTATATGACAGTATTAGAAGATTCGATGGGCTGTGTCTTGGGCCAGACTGATGAGTCAGGGAAGAAAGAACACCTAATCTATTATTTAAGCAAGAAGTTCACTGATTGCGAGAGTCGTTACTCTCCCCTGGAAAAAGCTTGTTGTGTGTTAGCATGGGCCGCCAAGCGTCTGAGGCAATACATGATTTGTCACACTACCATGCTGATTTCTAAGATGGACCCCATCAAGTACATCTTTGAAAAGCCAGCTCAAACAGGAAGATTATCCCGATGGCATATGCTCTTATCAGAGTACGATATCTAATATGTTGCTCAAAAATCTATCAAAGGAAGTGTCTTGTCAAAACACCTCACAGAGCATCCTATGGAGGATTATCAACCACTCAAGTTCGATTTTCCTGATGAAGATGTGATGTATATTCAGCGCGCGAAACCAGAGCCTGGTCCGGAAGAAGGTCCCAAGTCGGGATCCCGCTGGGAGATGATGTTCGATGGAGCATCAAAAAAAATGGACATGGCATCGGAGCTGTTCTGAAAAATCCTACTGGAGGGTACACTGCTGTCACGGCCCGACTTTGTTTCTCATGTACAAACAACATAGCAGAGTATGAAGCCTGCATCCTAGGGTTGGAAGCTGCCATTGATCTCCGCATCAAAATCTTGGAAGTAATCGGTGATTCTGCTTTGGTGATATACCAACTCAAAGGAGAATGGGAAACCAGGGATGAAAAATTGATCCCTTATAAGACCCACATCTTAGAGATGGCTGAATATTTCGATGAAATTGTCTTCAAGCACGTACCAAGGGCAGAAAATCATATTGTCGATGCGCTAGCCATGATGGCATCAATGTGGAAGGTCCAGTTTGTCAACGAGGCACCTCTGATCCGCATCGAAAGAAGGACAGTACCCGCATACATCATGGCAATAGACGAAGAATCTAATGAGAAGCCATGGTTTCATGATATCAAGAATTTCCTCCAAAATCAAGAGTATCCCACTAACGCGTCCACAATTGACAAAAGAGCAACACGAAGGTTGTCATCTAAATTCTTCATCAGCAATGGTATCTTGTACAAGAGAAATCATGACATGGTCTTACTCCGATGCGTCGATGAAAACGAGGCGAATCTTATAATGACCGAAGTACACGAAGGAACCTTCGGCACCCATGCGAATGGCCATGCCATGGCTAAGAAAATCTTAAGAGCATGTTACTTCTGGTTAACTTTAGAGACGGACTGCATACTCTTCGCTGGAAAGTGTCATAAATGTCAAGTTTATGCCGATAAAGTGCATGTCCCTCCATATCCTCTCAATGTGATGACATCACCTTGGCCTTTTGCAATGTGGGGTATAGATATAATTGGGGCCATAGAGCCAAAAGCTTCTGACGGCCATCGCTTCATTCTTGTCGCAATCGATTATTTCACCAAATGGGTGGAAGCAGCGTCATATGCAAACGTGACAAAGCAAGTGGTTACACGCTTCATCAAAAAGGAGATCGTCAGCCGATATGGTATCCCTAACTAGATCATCACTGACAACGGGTCGAATCTAAACAACAAAACAATGAAGGAACTTTGTGACAATTTTAAGATCAAACATCACAACTCGTCCCCTTACAGACCTAAGATGAATGGTGCAGTTGAAGCGACAAACAAAAACATCAAAAAGATAATACAAAAAATGGTCGTAACTTACAAAGATTGGCACGAGATGCTACCTTTTGCTTTGCACGGATACCGAACATCAGTGCGCACTTCGAGAGGGGCAACTCCCTTTTCCTTAGTGTATGGGATGGACGTTGTGCTACCCATTGAAGTCAAAATACCTTCCCTAAAGATCTTGACGGAAGCAAAGCTGTATGAAGACGAGTGGATAAAAGAAAGATTCTATTCGTTGAACCTCATTGACGAGAAAAGAATGACGGCCATGTGCCACAGTCAAATCTATCAACAAAGGATGGCCCGAGCGTTCAACAAGAAGGTTTGTCCCAAAGAGTATAGGGAAGGAGAGCTTGTGCTTAGAAAAATCCTACCAACTCAAAAAGATATGTGTGGCAAGTGGATGCCCAACTATGACGGCCTTTTCGTTGTAAAGACTGTTTTCTCCAGAGGATCTCTGATTCTCGAGACTATGGATGGCGAACAACTCAAGTATCCCATCAACTCAGACGCAGTAAGAAAATACTACGCCTGAAACGAAATACCTAGAAAGGGGATTTCAGTGCCTCGACAAGATGAAAGCCCAATGTTTTAAAGCTGGCAGACGTTGGGGCATAGTCTTGTGCAGAATATTAGAAGAAAGGTCAACGCCTGTTGTTCTCTTCAGAAGCAGCAAAGCAAGTGAACTGGCAGTCGGAAGGACCGAATTATTATGGGATTCTGTAACCTTTTTTGTTGCCATTTTTTTTCAAACTTATAAAATTCCCAAGGCTTTACCTTTTGTAAAGCTCTTGTCTATCAATAAAATCAGATTTTTGGCCAAATCATTGTTATGATCCGCTATTTTTGTTATGCAATTTCACTTATTTGTTAATAAGAATTTTCATGAAAGCAAAGTGTTTTGAAAAGCTTAAAGTCTTGTTTTGTAAAAAAGGAAAACATGATTTGACAAAATGTTTGAAAAATTCTAGAGGTAATATGATGATATTACACAGTTCTCGAAGTTGTGGAAGTTGTTGTTACCTTTGACCAAGCTAGAGGTGTCTGACAGCAATACTAGCTCTTAAGCTAAGACTTCTTCTCTGCAGAATTACGAAGATATTATTGAGAAAAGATCGTTATCTACACCAAAGATGGAAGCGTCGCCTGACTTAAGGCATTTTGAAACTCAGCGTAACGAGTTCTCTCTTTATTTTGTTTTCCTTTGTTCCTACCGGTCGGTCTGCGTCTTGCATACATCATCATACCAGTATGCATTTGTTTGCATTCCTGCCTTTGAGATCCTTCGGTCATTACCTTTATCTTTGACTTGTTATTACAAAGTTCGTTTCAAAGTCGACATCCTGGGGTTCCTTATTTTCGTGGGGTTCTAAGCTAGTGGTGACTAGCAATATCCAATTTACACCAACAGGGGGCTGTTACCAATTTTCATCTTCGATTTGGTCGTCACCAACAAACTTTGAAAGACTAGTGGTCACTAGCACATGTTTGGAACTAATTACATTCGGTACCGTGATTCGGTCGTCACCAACTATTTTCCAAACCCCGTTGTTACTAATTCTGTTATAAAGCAACCCAATCGTTATTGGAGTCCCTTTGATTCAGTTTTTACCAATCTGGCTAAAAATCTAGTGGTTACTAGTATTGCCTTCTAAAAAACAATGTTCATTGACATTAGAGTTGGTCGTCACCAAAATTCCCTAAAAAAAAAAGGGTCCAATGATTAGCAGTCTTACCTTCGAATCCAATTGTTATTGGTACCCGTTTGATTCGGTTATTACCAATCTCTATAAGTCTAGTGGTCACTAGCCTTGTTTGGAAAACCTAGTCGTTACTAGTCTTACCTTCAGAACCAATTGTTATTGGTATACCTGACTTGGTCGTCACCAATTAGCCCAAGTCCAGTAGTTATTGGCATCGCTTAAAGCAGATTGTTATCATCTGGTCGTTACCAAACTCTTTGAAAATCCAATGGTCATTGGTCTCCCTGGACTCGGTCGTCACCAAAATTCCCCAGTTAAGTCTAATGGTTACTAGCATTGTCCAGAACCAATTGTTATTGGTATATCCTGATTTGGTCATCACCAGTCTCCTCTAAGACCAGTGGTTACTGGCATTGCTTGAAAACTAATCGTTATTAGTACCGGAAGTTGATTGTTACCAACTTCCCCATCCAGAGTCCTGTTGTTTTAACAACATTGCTTGGAATTCCCAATTGTAATTGGAACTTCGATTTGGTTGTTACCATATCCCCAGGAAGTCTAGTGATATTTAGCACTTCTTGGAAACCGTTATTGCTTTGGTCGTCACCATATCCCCAGTAAGTCTAGCGGAAACTAGCCCTATTTGAAGCTGTTTGTCATTCTGGTCATCATCAGTCTATCCAGTTGAAGCTTTTGCTTTCCCAGTCAAGTCTCGGAGAATCAGTGGACACTAATTTCCCCCAGCACGCCCGGTCTTGTTTCTAACATTGTCCTGAAGATCCCGTTTGAACTCTTCGTTATATGAAATTTTCTCATATGATTGTCCCCAGTGAGGTTCGTGTCTTCGTTCCGTTTTTTCTCCGATGAAGGTTTGCTTCCCCAGTGGATTTGTTCCCCAGCAAAGTTTTCCCCAGTGGGTTCCTTCCCCAATGTGGTTTGCGCTTCTTTTCTTTTCTTTCCCCAGTGAAGAATTGTCATCTTCCCTGGTAAGCTTCCTCATCTGGTTATCCCCGATGAGGTTTGTATCTCTTTTCCCCAATGAGATGTGTCTTCCCTGTTGGAATTTGTGTCCCCTGTGTGAAAAATTTCCTTGATGAGCATCTCTAGTCATGTCTGAACTATCTTGCTTACTTGGTCTTGAACCTTTCCCCAGTGTGTCGGGTCCTCGTGAGTGGTTACTCGTTGTATTGTCATTCTTTTACATTTGTGTATGCATTTGTCTTACATTCAAGCATCATAAAACATCATTTAGATTCATTTGCATTTCAGCATTTGTCCTTTTGCATACCATCGGATCTAAGGGACAAAATTTCTGGTTTGCTATATTTAAATACCTTTCACTGCGATTCTATGAGGATTGTCATCTCTCATTATCATTTGGTGAAGATATTTAAATAGGGGAATCTGTTGCACCCCAAATTTTGACCCCTTAGACCCTCATTATCATTGTAGGATCATATTTGCTTGATTAATTAACCTTAACCCATTTTCAGTTTATCTTTGTTAAGATGCAGATGAATCAGGGTTTCGTACCGTCAAAATCAAAACTTCTAGGGTTTGATCAACCAATGTTTTGGGTTGATCCAACTTCAAAAAAGATCAAGGATGATACATTGGACCAAGAATGAGGGCAATTTGAGGTGGTCACCCGGGGATTGAGAACAGTGCAATTTGAGATACCCGATTAGGGTTTTCAATCAGAAAAAGTCAACTGTAGTTTGACTTTCGATTCAAAGAGTATTTCAATGGTGGGATCAAGGTCCATTAAGCTCCTATGGCTTAGTAAATCCCATCCAAAGAGTTTCAAGTCCTCAGGATTTTCGGATCATCAACGGGCGACTCGGTAGACACCGATCGATCGAACGGTTGACCAAAAAGTCAACTCTCCGACAATAAGGAATTTGACTTCAAGGTGTGAATGAAAAATGTTCCTTATATCATATTACACCTCCCCATAAAATTTCATGACCATTGGATCAAGGGTTGAGAAGTAATTGCAAAAATCGGGAATTAGGGTTTCGAAAGGGGCAAGACCATAACTCCTCAACCACACATCCAATTGAAGTGGTTCAAAGCTCATTAGAAATCTCTTCACAAACCCTACAAAAGTCCCACAGTGGTCCACATTCAAAAAATGCATGGAATTGGAGTTATAGCAAAAATCATTTTTCAAGAGTAAAGGACTTAGTGAAATTTCACAAGTTTTGGCCATACAAACCATTTTTTTCCAGTCAACTTCAAGGGGTTTTTCAATCAAGATGCACATAGAATTGGAATTTTTGATAAACATGAAAGTTGTAGAGCTACATGAGGGCTTTCTAAAAAGTACTAGAACTCCTCAAGAGGATTTGTGAGCTAAGAGTTATGGTATATGGAAGTTGGGCCTGTCACACTTGAAATCACTTTGGCCAAACTTCTCAAAATCAGATTTTCACAACATTAACCATTCTCAACCCTTAGATCATGTTGCAACCTGATAATGAGAGGCTTAGATGAAGAGAAAACCAGAATATAGGTTGAAATGAGGAGCCAAACAAGTTGATAGCAAGTTGCAAATAAAATAATCATTTTAAAGGAGGAAAGAGAAACTTTTCTCCAACATTATGGTAGCAACAACTCCCTATCAGTATAGACCTTCTCCAATCACCTTAGACCATCTTTCCAACTGCTATTGGCTTGCATAGAGCCTTGGAGCTGATGTGAAAATAGCTGCCACAAGATTTGGAAGGATTTTCTTCCAAAACTCCCTCCAAAATTGGAAATAATCAAGGCCTGCCCTCACTCTTCCTTGCACTATAAATAGAGGCATCACCTTCATCTTCAAACACACCAGAGCAATAGCATAACACCACATCTCTCAATCTCCTCTCATTCCTCAAGAATTCCAAAATCTCAAAAACCTCCATTTTTACAAAAACTGTCTTGAGCAAAACTCTGCTCAAGACCAGTTCCACCCTTTCCAAACCTTTAAAAACCACACCTACAATCTCAAAATGTCATATAGAAGGTGTTCATACCTTTAAATCTTCAAAAACTATCAAATTTCCAAAAGTCAACTTTCACACTAAGAAAGTTTGACCACAACCCTCAAAACATGCCAAATCTTGGTCCAAGCCTTCCCTTGTTGATCTAACCATCCACACACCTCACATATGTCATAATACAACTGTCCAAAGCATTGAAAACTAGTGGTGAAGTAAATTTCCTCAACTGTCCATAAGATTGCATTTTGCTTCAAAGAGGAAGGAGACTACAAGTTAGCTCAAAAGAGGAGGGAACTCTTGCTTTGTGCTATTAGCTGGTTGAGAGGGATCTACAAGAGGTTAGTACTTATAAACCCCTTCCTTATATGCATAAATGTCATCAATACATGTTTGAATTTTGAACTTGAAAGTTTGGTTTATCATGATTGTCATGTTGGTTGCCTTTGAATCACAATCATATGAAAAGCTTACTTTGAGTGTGCTAGTGTTTGATCTTGGCAATGTCATGTATAGAGTAGGACAGTTGGCATTAAACCTTTTGCTTTGGTAATAAGTTGTGTTTAGACTGTTGAATTGTGTTGAATTTATTATTGTGTTAATACTGTCAATCCATTACTGCAAAACTTGTTAACTTTCAATATCATGATGAGACCAGTTTTTTTATCATTGTATTTGTATGTGTTTAAGCATCATTGTTTTTTTTTAAGTTCTACTTTAAGTTGAAAAAAGAAGAGGGTTGTAGCCAGTTTGTTCTAAAATGTGACTTGCTAGTTCATTAAGTACTGCTGCCTGTAGGTTTGAATTTGGCTTGAGCATTATCCTGTTTCTTAAAACCTCAATCAGTGGTGTAGGCATAGAACAGTTTGCACAAGAATCTTGATTTGGTAATAATGGTAACTGTGCTGTTTTTATCACTTTGCTTATCATCCAACCAGCATTTGCATTATGGTAATAACTCATGTAGTTATTTCTGTTTACAAATCCACTCCTTAATTTCAATGTTAGAAACTCTTAAGCCATATTATTCTTAGTGAGATGTAGGGTCTGTAAGGGTCTGGTTGATTTGTGTAGGGCATTAATTTAAGTAGATCATTTGGTCAGGAGGTTGTTCTCAAAGGCTGAGTTTGTCAGCTCATGCCTAGTGTACCAGTTTTGATTTTAAGCTTCTTAGAGGATATGATTTTGCAACCAGACTGCTGCAGTTGTTTCTATCAATAGGGTTTAAGGTAGCTTAACCTAGTTTGTCTTGGAGGTTGTTGCATCCTAGGATTGTTGCCATGAATTGTGGGCTGGTTCAGTACAGTCAGCTTGTTGCATGAGGGAGATCTGGTGAAAGCCTCAAGTTTGCTAAGCATGGCCATTTTGCTTGAGGCAGGCTAGGGAAATTTGGAGTAATAGGATTAAGTAGTTTTTTTGAGTTTATGGATGAGGGAGCCATCACTATTTGAACCCAGACCAGGTTTGCATTTGATCATCTAGATTTCACCTAAGACCTGCTAGTATATAACACTTTCTGGTCAGATTAGGTAGATGCTGTTAAAAGCCTTTTGTGAGTAAGTTAGTGGTTTGTCTCTAACTCATGAATAAACTGCTATATCATAACTTTGGCCTTTTAGTTGTTTTCAAGTAAAGTGCTTTGATGGTTTTTTTTTCATGATGAGAAACTACCAGCTGCCAATGTTTGTGCATGAGGACTGAGTTTGGTAACTCAAGTATAGTTTCTGCCAAGTTTTAGATGTTTAGAACTGTTGTTGGAGCATTGGATCTGTCATCTTGAATACTTAGAGTAGTAACTTTTTGTGTTAGTGTATCCATTTAGGCTTGACATTATAATGTCAGAACCCTATTTTGTTTAGGCTGCTAGGCTTTGGGGAGAGTTATCACAAGCAGGCTAGTTAAAGATGGAAAGCTTAAAACCAGTAGGATTACTGATTAAGTATGCCCTGGTGAAAAGGTTGTTACTATAGGATTGTGTGAATTCATGATAAGTTGAATTTCAGACCTTATTGCATTTTGATTTGGTGCTATGCTCAGTGGCTGTCATATTTTTTCTTTGATGTTGGAACCATGTTGAGACTGTCAAAGGCCTGTTTTAAAATTCTAGAAACTTTTTCAACCTTGTCTCCTACCAGTTTCAGCTTCTTCATGACAGAGGTCTGTTTTTATTGTTTGCATTTCGTATTTAAAAAACTCACCAATTTCACAATAAAAACCATACAAAATGTTAAAGTCAAAAAACTCACTAACGTCTCCCTAAAAACCATACCAAAAGTCAAAAGTGAAAAAAAAACACTAATTTCACTATAAAAACCACAACAAATGTTTTAAGTGAAAAAAATACACTAATTTCACTAAATTACCATTTCGAATGGGTGATAGCTTGAAAAGGCTATGTTTCAGATTATGAATGACAAGTTTGGTGCATTAGGAACAAAGTTTTAGATGTGAGAAAGTTTGTCTTATCTTGACACAAACTCTGGTCGTGACCTAGGCAACCTTGGCAAGGTGCAAACATGGTTGCAAGGCCTCTTTGACACATCATAACTCTTTGGTTTTTTATTCAAATGGTGAAGTCTTGTGCTTTTTGGAAAGAGGACATATAGAAGAACACCTTTCATGTTTTAACAAAATTGATTAGAGACTTGCATCATGGTGAAAATTAGAAATGAAAACTGTTCAAAAACCTGGCCTAGGCAAGCCTGCACATGACCTGGTCATGCCTTGGGCAACTCTTATCAAGTGTTGGCACTCATATTTATCACATTATAACTTGAGTTCTATAACTCCATTGAAGTGTGATGTTTGTGTCCTCAACAAAATCTCTTCAATCATGTTGTTGTATTGAGAGTTTAGACTCCCTTTTCTTTTCAGTTTTTGAGCATTTGTGAGTGGCTTGATGTTTTGGTAGCTGGTATATAAGAGTTCATGGTCTGATTTTTTGGTTTGGTAATAGCTACCTTGTCACTGTCATTAGTAATTGACTGTTGTCATCAAATCTCAATACATGTTTGTATCTGTCATGCTAATCCATGAGGACATTTCTCTCAGGCAGTCTGAGGGAGCACTAGTTTGTAGCACTTTTTAGGATTTTGTGTTTTGCTTGTTTAAATTGTTGAAGGCAGAGTTATCAAGTATGGCTGTGTGAGCTTATGCCGGGGTTGAATTTCAAACTTTGATGATGTTGATTGAATAACACACTTTGCTGGCCACTACTGTTTTGAATTCTAAATTCTTGATTCTCATCAGTGCTTCAAGTGTCCCTTGCAAGACCTATGTGTGACCTGTTGCAAATTTGAATTGATGAGCACATGCTGTCATTAAACTTTGTTTTGGAACTCATGATTAGATCAGTTTCAGCCACCACTTTTAACCATGAACATATGGGTTGGCTGTTGGTTTTGTTTCACTTTATGCTTGTTAGCTCTTGTTATCATCACATTGTCGTGGTGAAATTTGGATACCAAACTATTGATTAGTTTGAATCTTTAATTCAATTTGCAACCAAACTTTGATTTGTCCAAAGGAAGGGATAAAGATCGAAATTCCCAAAATGCAATGCAAATGCAAGGTTTAGAGAGTTATAGGTTCGGGGGTTGGTTAAACTTAGGGAAGGTACTAGCATCCTAAGTTTCTGTAGTACTCTACAGGAACCTCTTATTTTATGTTTGTTTATTGCTAAGTGTTATCTGCTTAAGGTTTAAAAGACCTAGGGGTTTATTTCTAAGTATACTCGATAAGATGTCGCATCTTATGCCTACATATCCTTACGGGAGTGGAATCAGAGTATTTGTAGTTCCCCTAAAGGGTTAGAGGAATTCTTTGACTGTGGTCAAAGTTCCTACGGGTTTAGGGTAGTTGTTTTGATTGTTTTTAGGAGAAGAGATGTGTCTTCATTTTAAGGGAGATTTAACCGCCACAAGGTGTAGGAAAATAGTCTTTGCATCGTCTTAAGAAAAGGGCTTAAGTACTCGGATTGTTTGACGAGTATGCCTTTATCTCTTTTAAGGCAAAGTCCCTACGGCTTGATTGTATTGTTGTGGGGTGGAGATTCTATCTCGCTTAAGATGATTTGGCATCTTTTCTCTATTGTGTTTGAATATTGTATTGTGTTGATTGTTTGTTTCTATGTTGTAAAAGTTAAAGCCAAGGCCCTTCCTATGGGGTAGGTCCTAGACTTAAGCGATCAACTTGGTATGCACTACACACGATTCTTGAATCATGTGTAGGGTTTTCCTTTGGACGGAATGCGATGTGGGAATGTAAATTACGATAATATGAATTGCAATAAATAAATTGCGGAAATAAAATCATACACATACGCATGAAAGCGCTGAAGTGTGTGCGAGTGAATGTGTCGTGAGTGTGAGTGTACGAGATGGGTCGAATGCGATGTTGGTTAATTGACTTACTTTAATTGAATAGTAGTTAATATATTTTTTGGTGAGATCCACTTTTAAGAAAAGTTGGGTGAATTAGTTTTATTTATTTAATAAAAATTAAGTCACTAATTAAAAGGTTTTCTTAAGTTGTCAAAAAAAATAGCTTAACAAGTGGGTATAAACTGTTTAAATTATTAAATCATTTGCTTGTTATAAAAGAGGTTTCTCGTTTAAGTTATAATAAGAAGGTTGTTTTTATCGATAAATAAAATAAATTAAATAAAATAATTTTGTTATTAATTATGAAATGGTTTTTATTATATTATAAAGGTTTATTAAATAAAATAGATTTTTATTAGTTATTATAAAAGCTAAAAGTTGATTTAGATAAAAAGAGGTTTATTATAATTTATTAAAAGGTTATTTCAAATATATAAAAAATTGTTTTAGTTATTTAATAAAAGGAAAACACAAGGTTAATTAAATAAAAAGGATAAAAGTTGATTTTTGATTAATAAAAGATTATAGTTTGTTTAGAGAAAAAGATTAGTTAGTTAATTGGTTAAACGGTTAAAATACTGATTAAAATGATTAAGCGTGGTTAGTGTGTGTGTGCGTGTGATTAATATGATTACAGTAAAACAAAAGAAAAGAAGAAAAAAATGATCGTATGAACCCTACAGCCCCAAATTGAACCTTTCCTCTCTCAGTTCCCCAATGGATTCCTCCTTCGCCTTCCATCTCTCGTGTTTCAACCTGAAATCGAAGTAAGAAGCATCAATAGATCAACATCATAGATAAAGATAAATTTTACCGAAGGTTTGAGTGTGAGTAGCGGCAGAGTGGGTTCGCGGCGGACGTTTCGTCGGTAGGGCTTGCAACGGCTGGAGGTGGTTCCGACGGATGATAGATAAGTCACTCTTGCTTGAAGTTCTCAGCTTTTTGCACTTTAGGGTTTTTTTTCGTCGTCTTCTTTTCGGTCTTTGATTCCCCTTTATATAGGCTTCAGTGGGGATCCTCTGATTGAATTTGTTTGATTTCGTTTTTAATGCTTGATTTGGGATTTCCAATTTGGTTGTAACAGAATTCGAAATCTTTCCTTTTTCGTGCGATTTGTGTTGATGTCTGTTAATGAGAAATATTTTGTATCAGATCTGTTTAATGCCTTGATCTGTCCAGGTTCAATGTTCCTGTGGATTTGGATAGGATCTTTCACGAATCTTTTTTTCACACGGGTATATTCTTTTAACTGATTTGCTAACTCGGGTTTGGATTTTGGCAGGTGTAAGTGGCAAATGTTTTGGACCAGAAGATGGGTTAACAGCCCAAAAGGAGAGATTACACTTGGTACGAAGATGTTGGTGATGAGGGGCTTGCAGTATGAGGAGGGATGTGAGGAATAGGACAAAGGCGTAGCTTCTATGAAATGCTTCTAAGCGAAACAATCAGCTTCGCATGACCTTCAGCTGGTAGGTGACTTTTACTACAGCTAAAAGAAATTCCACGAGGTTCATGCTCTGGCTCTGACTCAAATTACATCAATCCTTTAATAGCTAGGTCTTTTAGGATGTTTGGCTGCATTTTACAAACTTCAAACTTGTATGCTTTTGTCTTGTAGGTCTGGCATTGGTTGTTTTCTGTAGGAAGCTGGGCTTCTCAATTCCTTTGCTAATGACAATAGTTGTTGTAGTGGGTGCAACTGGTGTGATGCTGCTCTTGACTACGATTACTGATGTACCCAGGTATTTATGTTGGTTCTTTTGCTGCTTTGAATTGTGTCAGGAGGTCCCTAATATATTTGTTATCATTTAATCTAATACGCTTCTCATTTCCAGGGTCAGAGGATTTGGAACCGGTAGCAACTTTACGGTGTTCAAACAGACTGGAGCTAGAGTATGTAGGCGGTTAACGAGCCCTGCGAGTTTTTTGACAGCATCGACGGCTGTTGTTGGCATGTCGTACGTAAATTTCCTCAAATAGCTACATCAATTGGTTTCTCGAGATAAGTAAGCCATCCTTCCATGTCAACGGTTCATCATGTTGGATTACTTCCAAATTTATCATAAATAAGTCTTCCGGGCTTATGAGTTTATATATTGAACTGCTCCTTCTCTAATTGTCTCTTCTCTGTGTGCAGTAGTCTAATCTTGTCTGGTAATGTGCGATCATTCGCGGGATGCCTGGAGAAGTTATGGTGCAAGGAACGGTATGGGGGGTGGAATCAAGACGAAGCAACTACGATATGTGACCTCTGCATGGACCGTGGTGGTGAGTTTCAGCTGGGTATAGGCCGTCCTATTTCGAAGTATTATGAAGTTTGAAAGATGTAGGAGAACAAAGGTTTAGGAAGTCCTTGAACCAGGTTACTTGCTCTGTGCACCACTCTAACTAAACAAAGCTCCTAGTTTTGCCTTAGATTCATTAAGTTTCTGTTTGATACCCTGTGCATTTCTTGATGGGTCTTGGGGATTGTTGTAAGCACTGAGTTTGACTGAGTGTTCCAGCTAACAGGCCCAACATGAAAACTACCATGAAATGCGTTTATGTATATCTCGTTAACTGATTTCCTTCTGGTGCACATGATTTTCTAATCATGGTTTTAAAATGAAAGTTGTGAGTTATGCATTTAGCCATATGGATATTGTTTGGATTTGATGTTGTGCTTGTTGGCTTTCTCTGGATGGACTTCTTCTCCTGGCGACTATCGGCATTGAGTAAGGTAAAAAAATGTACTGATATGCTGAACATGTTGTGCCTACAAGGTAACGACGGCCTTCATGCCTTTGAAAACTGGGCATATGTTTTCTTTTGCAGATGTAGCAAGTTGGTTGGGACACGGTTTGTTGGGTTGCACTTTGTGTAGGTGTTTTATGACGGTTTTGCTGCAGGCATTTTGAAATGAATTTTGTGAGGTGCTGTGAGGCTTTTATTGATTTTAAAAGTGGTTATGTTGTGTTGTACGGATTTTTAACGACTTTGAATTTGTGTTATGTTCCGTCTTTTTAGCTTTGCAATTTTGCAGATGGTGGTCTGTTTTTTGTTCACAGCAGGTTGTGTGAAGGATGGGTGTTTGCAGACCCTGTGGTGGGTTCTGCTGCAGCAGCAGGTTTTTTGTTGCGTATTGGAGATGCAAGGTTGTGTTTTTGTTGGGCGGCTGTGTGAGTCTTATAGAAGATATATGTTAAGATGGTGGTGACAGAACATGGAGAAGGATGGAAAAGATGATTGAAGAGATATTAGGGAAGTGTCATACCTCAAATTTGTCCTACCTTTTGAGATTTCCTTATACCAAGTGATTATGTGGATTAGTGACCTTTCTATGCATTCAATTATAAGGCATAAGTTAATTTCAAATTGGAGTCATGATACGAGGTGACCTACTTTGTTTCAATTGGTTCAATTATTTTCTATAAGATGTGATTGGAAGGGTTGTTTCGAGCTTTGTGGATTTACGGCTAAGTTTATGTTAAGATACAAGACTGGAATCTTTTCACGTTTCAGGTTATATTGAAATTCGCTTCAAAAGGCTCATGGGCCCATATCTTGGCACTAATTTTTTCAAAGCCCAAAAATGAATGATTTAAATATCACAAAAAAGAATCACATGGCCCAAATTGGAATCTAATACCATGATAGTATACACTCCATTTAACCATGATTTGCCAAGCCAGAATTTCTCTTTTACCAAAATCAACATAATTGCAACATACAAATCAAGAAGATGAAATTACAAATAAACTGTTGTCTACAATAAGCCTCTCAAAATACATACCACAAGTGATTCTCATATCCATCAAATACATGGTATCACAGGCTGACCCCATTTATGGAATAATTTTTGCATATAGAGTATCAATTTGTGGATTCACATATTTTCTGTCAAAGCCATTCTAAACCTACACAACAACAGAAACTCACGCAGCTGCGAGAAAACCACACCCGCAGTATACCACGACAGCATTGTACCAATCTCCAAATTCCCATCCATTTTCAGCCTTTAGTGACAGCTGTATGTGGCGCTAAACTATACCAAAATTCTGCAATAATCCCGTCCTGCTACAACACAACCCAAAACTCTTCCCAAACATTCACAGAGAACATGCCCAATGAAAATAAATGACCTGCAAAAACAAAAATCATGTAACACATCACAAAGGTTTACTCCATATAACTGCTACTCAAAAACAACCTACACCACAAGCCATTAACCATAACCTGCATAAAACAACAAGACAGTCACAAAAAGCCTGTTCATATCATGTGCAAAAGTTATTCAAAAGGAATTTCAATAAAGGCAACAGCAGTACGAAACGCAGTGGTTACGCAATAATAAATTCATAGCCATGTATCGTGTGTGTACGACCGGCGTATACTCCGCACAACCAGACACAAAAAACCTTGGTACTCACCCGCAGCTGGTATGACCGTGACTTGCGACATCAAGTCGTTGCGCATATAGCGGCCTGCACCAGTTGGTTCGCAGCTGGAGTTATAGTAAGCATCACACATCTTCTTGCATAATCAAACTCACGCCAAAATCCAAGACTAGCAAGTTGTGATGCTTCAAACCGCGCCGAATGCTCACTGCGTAATACTGGAATATTATGCCTTCATAATCAGTCCAGGAAAATGCATATTTTTGCGCACGAACTTGCAATGTTTCAGCCTTCTTGTAGTTAACGTATGCGCATCGGTTTTCCTTCCATATTGTGCTCATGATCAAAGCCTGAAAATAGTGAAACAGTGGTGATGCTAACAAAATTGGTCCATATGCCCAAAGTGATGAACTTGCACAATAATGTTCAATTATAAACCTGCTAAAGTGGCAGCTTTCATGAGTGGAAAAACGATTTTCGTAGGATGAGATTTGCACTTCAATGGACCATGCACCAAGAATGTCGTATACACAACACAATGCACCAAAAGTGCACGCGATTGTGGTTTGCATCCAGACCGTATCATCCGTTAACTCGCAAGACCTACAGCAGAAGAAAAACATCAACCCCACTCACGGCTGGAAATGGTCTTTGCAAATCCTTGTTTGCAATTCAGAACTGAAACAAATAAATAGAAAAATAACAGCAACACTCACTATGATTTGTATCAGCTCCAGGCAATGGATCCAGAGCCGCTGTTGGTGAAGATTTGGTTACCATGACTAATTGTCGCTTTCAAGCTAGAAACCTCATCACTAAAGATGGTGCGGATAGAATCAGGAAGATGAAACCCTCCGCAAATGCTACACTCTTGAATGTTGCATCATCTGCTGATAGTGTGAATGATAGTTTCAAGCAGTTATGGAGGTTTCTGATTTAGAGTCAACTGTAACATCCAATATTAAGAAGCCGAAGATTGAGATTCTCTGGATTCAACAACACAGACTGGGCAACGAGTGGGACTGAATGGCAAGAAGAGTTATATCAAAAGATCCAAGTCATGAAAGAGGGCCGCTTGCCAGAGCTAACTGAGGTGTATCAGAAGATCGCAACGAAACCTCAACAGCATGAATCTCTTCCCCAACAACCAAAGTCAGATCAGCTTGAAAGGCTTAAGGTATTTAAAGTGATGTTGGAGCGTCTTATGACATTCCTCCAAATTTCCAAGAATAACGCCAACGGACAAAACCAAAACCAACGCAACACCAATGTCACGACGTGTCCTGCGCAAGTGAAACGGTGTCATGATGCATAACCGCAACACAGAACCTGTTGCTATCCGCCTCCCTGCACAAGAAAAACCAAAGAAAACAATTACGCCATGACCAATCTACAACATAATGAAATCATTCGATGAAGAAGGAAGAGTAGGTTTTTGTGAACACTAGCACGTAGCCGCGGTGATGAACAAGGCAAAAAACTAGTTCCATATCCTTGAATCAAAACTGTTATCCACAAACCACATAAAACCTATAACTGTTGTTCGCAAAAGCCATAATGGCAGGCTTCACGCGATGGATTTCACGCGGCAAAACCGTCATTGTCTACACCCACCACCAAAACAAAACCTGACCTGTAAATTAAACCAACAACCACCGTTATGTACAAATTTGCAAACTGACAAATGAAGGCAACATAGCATAATACCATGATGGACGGGCCGACATGAACTTTTCGAAGTTATAAAACCGGCATCTTCAATACCTATGTATACCCTGCCACCACTACACCATCGGTGCAAAATATTCACAACTGGAAAAAAAAAACAACTCGTGTACGACAAACTGCTACGCAATTGATGCCTGCAGCAAACATTCACACCAGAGGAAAAATCATCCCATTTAAGAATCACAGTGCAGAGTGATATGCTTGGACATCAATTCAAAAAGAGGGATGAGATGAAGTTTGATTTATATTACCTGCTAAAAGATGTCAGCAAAGCAAGAACATTGAAAGAAAATACATGAGTTGTTACTTGCCACCTCTCAAAATTGTATTCCTGCAAGTGTAGTTACAAATTAATTACCACAGTAAAAGCAGAAAGAGGGAGTTACTGCAGTGAAAATCAATTGAAGTTTTTTTACCTCACTATAGACAAAAGAGGAGATGGAGTGGGAATGATTCCACACGGCCCACCATGCTTTGAGAAGACCCTCTAAAGTTTGCATAAAAACCATCTGCTTGCAGAGCAAAGAGGGGGGAACCCTAGCCGCTCATCTCCAGAAATAATAACCCTCTCATCTCCAACAAACTTGAAACTGAGATTTTCCCTTTTCTTCAAATCCACCAACTCTTGACTGAAAACTCAAGCGTCTCCCGTTGATTCCAACCTCAAACCCTCTCTTCACCTTCATTTTTCTTTAATCACCTTTAATGAACCCTTCAAACCTCCATCAGAAAATGATCCTTCACTTATTTACGAACACCTGACCTCATCTTCTCCTTCACTAACCACAAAAAGCCTAAAAACTATCTTCTTCATCGCCCATAAAAAAGCTGATATTCTTCCCTCATAAAAAGACCTTTCTTCCTTCATGAATAGCAACAATCTCTCAGCTCAAAACCCCATTTAACCCCAAATCCGACCTTCTCACCGGAAAATCGCCACACCAGAACGAAACTCACTTCCATTCATCTCTTTTGAAACTCATGAGCCTACCTCCAAATCAAAACAAAATCGACCATAAATTGCCTTCAACTTTCTTTAAACCAAAAAACCCATACCCAAACTCAGAACATCAAACATCAACCCTTCCTCCAGAACCTTCAAACAATAACCAAATCAACAACCCTAATTCACTTTCAAAACCAGGGGAAAATCAGAGTAAACGAAAAGAAGAAGATGGAGTAGGCGAGAATGAGAACAAGAGAATGAAAATGAAATAAGGTTGGGGTTGAGAATCGGTGTTTACGCTCGTGTTCATCCGTTGCCGTTCTACTGTTATGACGTTGTTGTTGTTGATGATGATTCATCGCTCCCTGTAGCAGAGTTCTGGGCTGTGCATTTCGATTTCTTTTTTATTTTAGTGTTTTATTTTGTTTTTGTTTTTGTTTTAAGAGAGGGTGTTTGGTGAAGCAATTGGAGGCCATCCGTGTTGATCTGTGAGGGTAGACGATGGGCCTTTCAAACTCACATGACTCTACCTAAGTTTCCTCTTTTCCCTTATTTTCCTGTTTATTTAAGTTTTTAAAATTTTTTTATTTTCATATAGTTTTTTTAGATTATTAACATATTATATTTTTAAAACAGCTTGTTAATATTATTTCTTAGTTTTATAAAAGAACTCTTTAATATTTTCTTTTGGAACTTTTTATTTATTTTAGAAGTTAGATTTAAACTTCATTTGTTATTAGGTATTTTGTTTCACTTTCATCCTTTAGGGTCGATGACGAGATTACCACCGTTTAGCCGTCAAATTATTGGCGTGAAACAAAGGATCTGAGACCACCTTCTTTTTTCGATTTTATTTCGATTTTTGGATCAATGAAGTCTTTTATTCGTAAGCATCGCGTATCGAAGTTGATAACCTTCTCGATTTCAAATCTATGGTGAATAACCATTGGGGTCATTTTCCGTACTTTGGGATCGTGATAGGCTACCTTCGATTAATCGGCATTATGTTTGCGATTAAGACGAGATCCATTCTTTTGTGTCCCGATTCGATTCACTAACCATTAAATTTAATTTCCGTTAAATATTATTGTGAATATTATTGTCATATTATTATTCATATTATCATATCTCATTATTCATATTCATCCACCCATATTCGAAAATACCTAATAAATTATCGAAACTCCTAAAATCCAAATTGGTGGACTGTTGGATCTTTGGTCATTTGCAGGTATCCTAACTTTGAGTCGTGCCCGACTTTTCTCAAGGCGTAGTTTAGGACACAAATGCACACACACGGCTTTCTCTTGGGCTACCTTACAATGAGACCCCTTTATTTCGTGCAATCCCGTGTAAATTACATGTACCCCTCTCCCATTCCGATGTATGTTTCGTATTTCTTTGATTATTAGTTTATCTCCTAGGAGCACCCATAGGGACTAGAGCGATTCGAACTATTTTCAAAATAATTCTCGATTCATCATCGACCCATTTTCAAACCCTTGTAAGTCGAGTGCTCATACGCATTCGCCATCAACCTATTACAACTCGACCCTTGATGCGTAAGTCAAGTCGGTCTCTTTTTTCAAACCATTTCATTTCCAACACGCTTTGCACGCGGTAATAAGTCAAACCCTTGATCCAACGTCAAGTGGATTTTCGAAACAAACTATCGATCAACTAACAACTATTCAATTCTTTTCAAGGTGTAAAGAGTAGGTTCAAGTCTTTGATCTTGCTTTTAGTTGTTTATATGCGAGTTATCTTATTCGTGTGTGAGTAATTGACCCCTTTAAATAATATTAAACTCGAAAATATTCAACCATCTCCAATTACTCATCCTTTCACTCACCTTTCAAACAACTTCTTTTACGATGAAAAAGAGAGTGTCCCAAGTCTTTGGTTCGCTCTCCCGACTACTTGGATCCGAGAAGCCTTTCTCAAGCTTCAAGTAGTTGTCATCCGACCAATCTCATCCTTTTATACACCATTTCAAATTCAAACAACCTTCTTTTACGATGAAAAAGAGAGTGTTCCAAGTCTTTGGTTCGCTTTCCCGATTACTTGGGGTCTGTGAAGTCTTTCTTAGGCTTCAAGTGATCGTCGTCATTTCAACCTTATCCTTTCAAACATATCATTCCTTCATGATGAAAAAGAGAGTGTTCCAAGTCTTTGGTTCGCTCTCCCGATTAATTGGGTCCGAGAAGTCTTTCTTAAGACTTGAGTAATCGTCATCCGTACCCTTTCAAACTCAATTCAAATCCAGTTTCTTTCGTGGTCGTTACCACGAACTACGACTGCTCTGATTCTTCATTCTCGTTCGAATGTAAGATACATAGGTACAAGATTGCGATGATCTTGGCGAGCACAATTCCCTCCATCTTCCATTTCCCCTATCCTTTCCCGTAGTCGAACTACGACGCTCTGATTTCTCATTCTCGTTCGAATGAGCATACGTAGGCACAAGGGCCCCAATCCTTGGCGAGCACCCTATCTCCTAACCACCCCCTTTCCCCTAGTGTTTTTATCCCTTTATAGTATCCTTTAGCATTTAGTAGCGAGAAGAGAAGAATTAAGTTTAGCTAACATCCATTAACTCGAATTAAGAGGTTCCTGTTGAGTACAACGGACGTGAGGGGTGCTAATACCTTCCCCTCGCGTAACCGACTCCTGAACCCAGGAACATATGGTTGCGACGGCCGTGTTCCTTTCCACTCTATGAGGTTTTCTCGATATTTTCCTCTCCCGTTCATTCGGGAAAAATAAAGTTCGGTGGCGACTCTGTCGAACTGCAATTTCCGCGCCTTTTGCGCGAGGGTCGTATGTTCGAAATGGAATTTTCGAGGTGCGACAGGTGGCGACTCTGCTGGGGAATATTGCTCCATGCAAAAGAGAGTCGAGCCTATCTTAGTTTGAGTTGTTAGCTTGTTGTCTTTTATTTTCTTCTCGCTTATCTGTTGGTATCCTTGTCTTGGTTACCTGTGCTTGAGGCATTGTGGGGGTTGCTATGCTTATGGTTACTTTGTGAGATGGCTCTACACCCGAGTCTGAGTATAACCTTAGGCTAAGGATGGTGGTTGTGTAGTGGAGACTTGCGTGGAGTCTTTCACGTTGAGTTGAAGCGAAAACCCCGCTTGGAGTAGATTCCTTGGAGATGTTGTTGTTGTGGTGAGTCTTCGCCATAGCAATAATGTTTTCAAGTCTGAATCGTTAATCGCAAGGACCATTAACCGTTTTATCCATGGTGGTTGGTAGTGTTAATTCTTTGTGAATTAATACGAACGCCCCAATCAGATGAGATCCCTTGAACGTATTACTTTCTTACAGTAATATTTTCAACCTCGATCTATGACTCTGAGAACCTTTTCTAGAATCCGTGTGTCGATGGTTGTGTAGTTGATGCCTCCGAGAAGTCTTTCTCGTGTGGAAGATACGAGAACCACACCTAGAGGAGATTCTTTTAAGGATATTACCGTCGTGATGAGGCTTTGTCATGGCAGTAATATCTTTGAAAGATGTCCATGACTCTAGGCACCTACCCGTTTTAGAATCCTACCCGTGGGGGGTTCCTTTGAGCAGTGACTGTGACCCTTGAACCGTTCACCTGGCTAATCTCAGAATTGTTTGAATTTGTGATCCTGCGATCCTGGATCTTGCATCTTGCATTGCATATCATTTACATTGCATCTCATTTGTTGTTCATCTTGCATTCTTCTTCCTTCAGCAGTTTCTCATGTTTCTCTTTCCTTCATATCCAGTAAATCAAGCTGAGTCCTCGACACCAGTACGCAACTAGAGCCAACACAAGACAAATGATGGAGCAGATTCAACAAGAGCAAGCTGCCTTCAGGGAAGAGTTGGATTCTATGAAAGGAAAGATCGACCAGATCCTCGAAGCCATCCTCGCAGCTAGAAGAGAGGAAGAACAGCGTGAAGTCGCTGCTGTCGTCAACAACAATGGTCAAGGACAAGGGTCTACTGCCATCCCTTTGGTTCCAATTCCAAATCCTCATGGGATGTCGTTAAACTTCAATAACGCAGCCGAAGGGAACACTTCTCAGCCAACCCCAGCGCCCGGAGTTACCATTGGAGCTATCCCGCAGGCCCAGCCTACTGCTGTGCAAATCCCAGTTCCTCATATCAAAGTCACTAATTAAAAGGTTTTCTTAAGTTGTCAAAAAAATTTAGCTTAACAAGTGGGTATAAACTGTTTAAATTATTAAATCATTTGCTTGTTATAAAAGAGGTTTCTCTTTTAAGTTATAATAAGAAGGTTGTTTTTATCGATAAATAAAATAAATTAAATAAAATAATTTTGTTATTAATTATGAAATGGTTTTTATTATATTATAAAGGTTTATTAAATAAAATAGATTTTTATTAGTTATTATAAAAGCTAAAAGTTGATTTAGATAAAAAGAGGTTTATTATAATTTATTAAAAGGTTATTTCAAATATATAAAAAATTGTTTTAGTTATTTAATAAACGGAAAACACAAGGTTAATTAAATAAAAAGGATAAAAGTTGATTTTTGATTAATAAAATATTATAGTTTGTTTAGAGAAAAAGATTAGTTAGTTAATTGATTAAACGGTTAAAATACTGATTAAAATGATTAAGCGTGGTTAGTGTGCGTGTGCGTGTGATTAATATGATTACAGTAAAACAAAAGAAAAGAAAAAAAAACGATCGTATGAACCCTACAGCCCCAAATTGAACCTTTCCTCTCTCAGTTCCCCAATTGATTCCTCCTTCGCCTTCCATCTCTCGTGTTTCAACCTGAAATCGAAGTAAGAAGCATCAATAGATCAACATCATAGATAAAGATAAATTTTACCGAAGGTTTAGGTATGAGTAGCGGCGGAGTGGGTTCGCGGCGGACGTTTCGTCGGTAGGGCTTGCAACGGCTGGAGGTGGTTCTGACGGATGATAGATAAGTCACTCTTGCTTGAAGTTCTCAGCTTTTTGCACTTTAGGGTTTTTTTTCATCGTCTTCTTTTCGGTCTTTGATTCCCCTTTATATAGGCTTCAGTGGGGATCCTCTGATTGAATTTGTTTTATGTCGTTTTTAATGCTTGATTTGGGATTTCCAATTTGGTTCTAACAGAATTCGAAATCTTTCCTTTTTCGTGCGATTTGCGTTGATGTTTGTTAATGAGAAATATTTTGTATCAGATCTGTTTAATGCCTTGATTTGTCCAGGTTCAATGTTCCTGTGGATTTGGATAGGATCTTTTACGAATCTTTTTTTCACACGGGTATATTCTCTTAACTGATTTGCTAACTCGGGTTTGGGTTTTGGCAGGTGTAAGTGGCAAATGTTTTGGACCAGAAGATGGGTTAACAGCCCAAAAGGAGAGATTGCACTTGGTACGAAGATGTTGGTGATGAGGGGCTTGCAGTCTAAGGAGGGATGTGAGGAATAGGACAAACGCGTAGCTTCTATGAAATGCTTCTAAGCGAAACAATCAGCTTCGCATGACCTTCAGCTGGTAGGTGACTTTTACTACAGCTAAAAGAAATTCCACGAGGTTCATGCTCTGGCTCTGACTCAAATTACATCAATCCTTTAATAGTTAGGTCTTTTAGGATGTTCGGCTGCGTTTTACAAACTTCAAACTTGTATGCTTTTGTCTTGTAGGTTTGGCATTGGTTGTTTTCTGCAGGAAGCTGGGCTTCTCAATTCCTTTGCTAATGACGATAGTTGTTGTAGTGGGTGCAACTGGTGTGATGCTGCTCTTGACTACGATTACTGATGTGCCCAGGTATTTATGTTGGTTCTTTTGCTGCTTTGAATTGTGTCAGGAGGTCCCTAATATATCTGTTATCATTTAATCTAATACGCTTCTCATTTCCAGGGTCAGAGGATTTGGAACCGGTAGCAACTTTACGGTGTTCAAACAGACTGGAGCTAGAGTATGTAGGCGGTTAACGAGCCCTGCGAGTTTTTTGACAGCATCGAAGGCTGTTGTTGGCTTGTTGTACGTAAATTTCCTCAAATAGCTACATCAATTGGTTTCTCGAGATAAGTAAGCCAGCCTTCCATGTCAACGGTTCATCGTGTTGGATTACTTCCAAATTTATCATAAATAAGTCTTCCGGGCTTATGAGTTTATATATTGAACTGCTCCTTCTCTAATTGTCTCTTCTCTGTGTGCAGTAGTCTAATCCTGTCTGGTAATGTGCGATCATTCGCGGGATGCTTGGAGAAGTTATGGTGCAAGGAACGGTATGGGGGTGGAATCAAGACGAAGCAACTACGATATGTGACCTCTGCGTGGACCGTGGTGGTGAGTTTCAGCTGGGCATAGGCCGTCCTATTTCGAAGTATTATGAAGTTTAAAAGATGTAGGAGAATAAAGGTTTAGGAAGTCCTTGAACCAGGTTACTTGCTCTGTGCACCACTCCAACTAAACAAAGCTCCTAGTTTTGCCTTAGATTCATTAAGTTTCTGTTTGATACCCTGTGCATTTCTTGATGGGTCTTGGGGATTGTTGTAAGCACTGAGTTTGACTGAGTGTTCCAGCTAACAGGCCCAACATGAAAACTACCACGAAATGCGTTTATGTATATCTCGTTAACTAATTTCCTTCTGGTGCACATGATTTTCTAATCATGGTTTTAAAATGAAAGTTGTGAGTTCTGCATTTAGCCATATGGATATTGTTTGGATTTGATGTTGTGCTTGTTGGCTTTCTCTGGATGGACTTCTTCTCCTGGCGACTACCGGCATTGAGTAAGGTAAAAAATGTACTGATATGCTGAACATGTTGTGCCTACAAGGTAACCACGGCCTTCATGCCTTTGAAAACTGGGCATCTGTTTTCTTTTGCAGATGTAGCAAGTTGGTTGGGACACGGTTTGTTGGGTTGCACTTTGTGTAGGTGTTTTATGACGGTTTTGCTGCAGGCATTTTGAAATGAATTTTGTGAGGTGTTGTGAGGCTTTTATTGATTTTAAAAGTGGTTATGTTGTGTTGTACGGATTTGTAACGACTTTGAATTTGTGTTATGTTCCGTTTTTTTAGCTTTGCAATTTTGCAGATGGTGGTCTGTTTTTTGTTCACAGCAGGTTGTGTGAAGGATGGGTGTTTGCAGACCCTGTGGTGGGTTCTGCTGCAGCAGCAGGTTTTTTGTTGCATATTGGAGATGCAAGGTTGTGTTTTTGTTGGGCGGGTGTGTGAGTCTTATAGAAGATATATGTTAAGATGGTGGTGACAGAACATGGAGAAGGATGGAAAAGATGATTGAAGAGATATTAGGGAAGGAAGAATGAAAAGTCTCGACCTTGTTTCTTCTGTTTATTTCTTTTTCGTATGGAGGTGCTTGATGATGGTTTTATGTTGAAGACCATTCCCACATTTCTCATACTGTTCTTTTTCAACCAAGAAAGAAAAATTCCCTTTTTCCTCTATTATTATTGTTATCTCTTCCTCTATTTATTTTTTCAACCAAGTTTTATGGTACAAATTTCTGTCCTACTGCTGCTTTTTGTACAGGTGGCAGTGTATTGGTGGGAATGTGTTTGGCGTTTTGCAGATCTCGGGTGAAGACGGCTTGTACGGGGCTGTTATATGGCAGCTGGTTTTGTTGGTGGCTGCTTTTGGATTAGGGAAAGAAAGTTTGGATTGTTTCTGCAATTAATGGACATTAGAGACAACTTTTCCTTGTAAAGTTGCGTGTTCAAAACAATGTACTTAGTTTACGTCCACAGAATCATGAACGGTGTATTCATGTAAAGTTGATGTAGTGATTTATCGAGGTTTAAGGGTTAATCATTTACTGATGGTTGGTGTATGTTGATGAGTAGGGAATTTCCTGGTTTTGAGAACACACGCGGGGAATGGACTGTGGCTACTTGTATTAATCTCTTAATTCCTTGTATGGAAAATAGTTGGAAAATAATAATAGTTGGATACTTCCTGCTCTCGATAATATTCGAATTATTGTGTATCTTCTTGAATGGTCAACCGTGAGACGATCTAACTGTCCTCTGAGTTGCAGAAATCCCGTAAAACTTGAATTTAAAACTTGGCTGAAACCAAATATTCCAGATACTTGATGTCGTTGAACAAATTGTGATTAATGAATCATTAGTGAAACTTCAAACAAGCCCTTAAACAGTGATGATCTCCTTGCATGAACCTTAAAATGTTAAATCCGATGGTTGAATCTGAGAAAGTTATGAATTAAACTTATATGCTTGACACTAGCGTATCTTGCGTTTAGGACAAGGCCTTAACGAGCTCATAACTTCAGCTTTCACGAAATTTATTGGCTTATCAGGCCTTTCCTTTTCTTGATGACTCTTAATGAGCATTATCTCCATTTGAAAAATAAAATCTCTGCATAAACCTACATCCTTTGGTTAGTGATAATAAACATACATATAAAGTAAAAAATAAAACAAGGCAAGGGAAAACAAAAAATGAGGAGGTGGGATCTTATGGTCGAAAATTAGGGTGCGACAGATGCCCCTATTTAAGTTACTCCTATTCGGAGATATGGAGATCGAAATCTCTGTCTCGGCGAGATAGGAGGGACTTAAATACAAACACTGCACGAATTTTTGGCCCTAAGAGCACACCGAATGCATATGATATGCGATGATATGAAAATGCTAGACGGACGGTCCTGTGAAGGAAAGATGTCACAGGGAGAGAACCAGGCACGACATAAAGGGAAGAACAAGACCAACGACAGGTAACCCTTACGGGGACAAGGAACAGCCACTACTTGGGAATCTCCAGAAATGTAATAGTATCTCATACACCAGGGATATGGTGGTGGGAAAGAAGCTTGTAGTCGAAAGATATGCTTATCACCATAATGTGGTGGTCGGTGACAATCCAAATGGATTTCTTGATCAAGTCCATAATTCAGTTTTATCTTGTATTTTCTTTCTTCTTCTTCTTCATGTATTATTTTGTTCTCTTTTTCTCTTTTCTTTTTTTTGTATATCTTTTTCTTTTTTTTTTGTATATATTTTTCTTTTGGAACTCAACTTGAAATAGTAAAATGTATAACTTCCCCGAGCGTCATGAGAAGGGTACCATGAGCTGGTCTCAGTCTCTGCCTGAAATGTCAAAAATTTGTAGATGGTAGAATCACTATAGTTTGTAGATGTAGATGTAAATGTCATTGTAAATGTTGTAGTTGTAGAACTTCCCCGAGCATCATGGTATGGGAACCATGAGCTGGTCTCAGTTTCTGATGTAGAACTTCCCCGAGCGTCATAGTCTGGATGCTATGAGCTGGTCACAGTCTCTGATATAGAACTTCCCCGAGCGTCATAGTCTGGATGCTATGAGCTGGTCTCAGTCTCTTCCCGAAATGATGAAAACTCGTGAGAGCATCTTCACAGGGGGTTGTAAATTTTGTAGATTGTGGATGTCGTTGTAGACTGTAAATGTAGTTCGTTGTAGAACCCTGTAGATGTAGTTCGTTGTAGAACCCTGTAGATGTAGTTCGTTGTAGAACCCTGTAGATTGTAAATTTTGTTGATGTAATCTGTAATGTACTATGTTGTTGTGGATGTAATTTGTAATTGTAAATTGTAGATGTAGTTGTAAAGCTTCACCGAGGATCCTCGAAAAAATGTGAGTCGGTTGAATTGTAAAGTATGTCCTCTCAAATAAAGAGAGACTAATGTGGTAAACCTCCTCGACTTCTTCGGGGAGATGTCGCTTGGCGGATTGATGATGTTGAAGGACCCACTGAGGGTAGATGATCTTTCTTATGAAAACTGTCATTTGTCGTTTTGAACAGGATCTTGATCAAAACGAGTTGCTCAATAAAGAGATAAATGTTCGAGAAAAATCCTGTGATGCTATTGTTGAAGAAGCGTCTGTCCTTATGAATATTCTTCGTGGGGAATAGGGTGCAAGGTAAATGCACACTTAATCCACTCTTAAAGGTTGGATATGTCCATGATGTGATTGCCAAAGACCGAAGTTCAATTCAGGAACTAGCCGAAAAGAAACTGTCAAGCAAGACTCGACCATTGAGATATGAACTCAAATGGGATTTTAACTAAAACAACCGTCTTCCACGAGGATCAAACTTCATGGGGGAAAATAAAACATTATGCTTTTTCTGCCTAGGGTCGACAAATCTAATTGGAGGGATAAGACGCACCCGAACACCTAGGGATAACTACAACCAAAGCGACGAAACACAAAGAATGCAAACAAATGTATATGTTATGCTGCTTACTTATATGCTACGTGTATGCTTATGCTAACAAAACAAACAGAAGAGGCGACCGGAGATATGCGTCTCGGGATAAACGTCTCGGCCAACCTTCACAGATAGAAGTACCACTGGGGATAGACGGAGAACCAAATATGGGATCACCATCCTGTTTCAGAGCTTCACAAGCTTCTCTTGGGGGGAGTAGAGATCAATCCATTTGGGGACGTAACGTCTTGATCATCTGGAGTTGAAAATGAGAATAAAGATCTACCAGGGGTGGATCAAACTCATAACTGGAGAAAACCCTGGATAAAATAAATATCCATCTCGCTGGAGAGACTCATGCTGGAGAAGGTCGACGCTGTGGAAGGTCCACTGGGGAGTGAAGTACGTCCACTTCATTAGGAAGGTGAAGTTGGAGAAGATCCACTAAGGATTAAAGTAATACCTACTTCATTGGGGAAGTGTAGTTAAGCAGACCACTGGGAATTTTGCATCTAAAAGTTTCATCGAAGAATGTCATGACCACCTGAAGTAAAGTACCGGGGACATGAAGAATGTTGAAAAGTAGTGGTAGTCGCCATTTTAGAACAATAGTTTGTTGCACATGGATAAGATAATCTTCACTTCTCAGATTCCCCAAGTCAACTGGTTATGAGAAGAATTCGTCCTAAGAGGATTTTACAGAACACATGGCGTCCCATTGTTTTCAAACTCTTTAGAGAGATTCGCCGAATCTCGACGTAACTGGCTCTGATTGACATATAAGTCTCCAAAAAATATAGCCCCTTAGGAAGTCAACTTGCACAGAATAACCACTTGGAAACAACTTGCCCCAGGTTTAGCAGAGTTTTCAAACTTCAACAATGATGTCTGTATGTAATCTTTCTAAGATGTCGAGCAAAGTTAGCAAGTCCGAAATGTTAATTTTGAAACTGTTAATGCAACCCACGTTTGTCTTGAAGTTTTGAAAAGAGATATCCCAATAGCTGGTGACCTAAATCACTAGTTAGGATATAAATTTGTTTTATAAAGCCAATACCAAATTGAGCATAGCTCATAGGAGTCAGGAAACGTTATCTCACCGAATATGCTTTCGAAGTAAACCTTACTTCAATTAGGACTTTAGAAGGGATGTATCTGAGCTTAGTTTACGATTGGTAAAACAAAGGAAATAAGGGTCAAAGCTTATGTACCCGCTCATTTTTTTTGAAAAAATGTTCACTTTTTTTTGAAAGGTTTTAAGCGTTTAATAGAGCTGATTGAAAATTGCCCCAGGTTTCAAAATGAGGTTGGAAAGGGTTGAAAAGGATTTAACTTCCTTATGTCTTTGGTGTTTAGGAGGTTTGAAACAATGCCTTACATCATCAGTAGGTTTTATTCGAAAGCATACCACGAGGGAGATCTTGTGTTTTACTTCATCATCCTCCTCCCAATTCTTCACCAAAGTGAGGAAAATTGGGTAAAGTTGGCATTATAAAAATTATGAAAAACATTTTAAGAGTGAAATGAATGGATTTCTTCAAGACAGATGCTTATTGCACTACTTATTCAAAGTAACATGTTCTTACATGCCAATTATGCTTTTAATCAAAGAAATAAAAGGAAGTACGCAAACACAATAAACAACTGATGGACCCTTTCCTCGGTATTTTCTAGAGTTTTCACTTATATCAGCGTAACGGTATTCCATTCACAACTGGTCTTTCTCCTCTGAAGGTTAGCACTTCCTCATCAATCATTTCTTGAACTTTCTCTTGAAAAACCTTGCACTCTTCAATTGAATGCCCCACTACTTTATCATGAAATTCACAGCTGGTGTTTGGGTTGAACCACGGTGGATGAGACTTCATGATTCTAGTCTTTCTGGGTGTCATTACCGAGTTTCTAACAAAATAAGACCATAACTGACGGTAAGTCATTGGGATAAGATCAAACCAACGAGTTTCTTCTTTCGGAACACTCAGAGGTGTTTTCTGATTCTGAAACCGTCTTCGAACCTGTCGATCTTGATGTTGATCTGGAGATGTCATTCTTCGCTTATGAGGTAGTTGCTGCTTGCGTCGAGCAGGCGCTGCATACTGATGTTGAGGATGAGGTACTGGAACCGGCAGGATTTGAGAGGAATTCCGAGTTGCATTAACATCAATGCTTCTTTCCTCTAGGGAATCATCGACTGCAAATTCTTCATTAGCTTGGTCATTCAAGTTATCTTGAATTATTCCACTTTTGAGTGCATTCTCAATGTTTACTCCGACTTCTATAATTTTAGAGAAATCTGATGGCACAGCGCCCACCATCCTATCATAATAAGAGTCTGACAGTGTTCTTAGAAACATATTGCTTAATTCTTTTTCTTGAAGTGGTGGATGAATTTGGGCAGCCAACTCTTTCCATCATTGCGCATACTCTCTGAAAGATTCATCTTTATTCTTACTCATACTCATCAATTGGTCGCTGTCTGGAGCTACGTCCAAATTGTAATTGTATTGCTTCACAAAAGAATTAGCTAAATCTCTCCAAGACTGAATTTGATTCCTTTGAAGCTTCATATACCATATCAAGGATGCCCCAGATAAGCTTTCTTGAAAGCAGTGAATCATCAATTTGTTATCGTCAACATAAGCAACCATTTTTCGACAGAACATCGTCAAATGGTATTTTGGACAACTAGTACCCTTGTAAACTTCAAAGATAGGCATCTTGAACTTTGGAGGAATGATTACACCTGGAACCAGACATAGGTCGCGAGCATCAAAATCAAATGTATTAGCTTCTTTCACTATTTTCAATTGTTCTTTGAAATCACATAATCTTTCTCCATTGCTATAAATCTAGAGTCGTCCACCTTCATCTTAGTATGAACATTCTGAAGATTAGGTACATGCTGTCGAAACTGGGAAACCCTTTCATCCACTTGAACAACTAGATTGTCTTGTACAGGCTGAGGTTGTGTAGGAATATCCACTTGTTAAACATTGTCGTCAGAGGGAATATCAAATAACAGATTAGTCCTCATTTGAAAACCAGTCATGGGATCCATATCCTTCGTCCTCTTTACTATCCTTCGGTAGTACTTCAAGCTTGGTCAAATGGTTGAGACGTCAACTGACAGACAAAGACAGAGGACCGAATGAGCCACAGAAGAGGAGAGACACATACGTATGCAAAAATGCTAAACGAAGGATACCAATGCGAGAATGCAGAAATGAAAGGTTTCATGGAACTCATGTTTTTTATAAACGTTACAGAGTACCAAAGAAAATTTATTTGTTATTTTTTACTATTATATTTTTTTTATATTATGATATTGGATTGCAAGGAAACAGCCTTATATGAGTCCTTACTTAATAGCTAAATAAAAGCTAATAAAGCCCTAAGGAAGTCCTTCATCGTGCTTGTGGATCTTCTTGAATATGAGTCATCAACTTCTAAAGATTAATTTGATAGAGGAAAATAAATCCTTCATCTCTTCTCCTGCTCTTGTTGGAAGTAAAGGGGGATTCCTTGTTCACTTGGATATTCAATGATAATGAGAGTCCTTTGAACTTCTAATGATCCTCCATGATAAGGGAAGCCTCTCGTATTCGTCCTTTGAGTTTTCTTCAATCTGAGCTCCTACTTCCTTAGGCTATCCGAGTTAGGACTCTTAAAAGAATATTTCAAAATGTTTTCTTTTGTAATCCCTATTGGTTCTATAATGTTTATAAATAAACTCGGGTTCCATGAAACCAATGCAATATGATGCTATATGTATAAACAAACACAAGTATTCACATAAGGACACAAAGATAAACAAACAAAGGGAAACCCTAGGTTTGCAACGAGCATGGAGCATAGGGTATACCCATCCCCAAAGGATGTAGACTAAAGGTTTGATTGTACCTGTAGGACAAGGTTCTAAAGGGACTCGAAATCATCGGCCCATCTTTCGGATATTATCAATTTCCCAATTACTTGAGGAATACTAATATTTTCAAGAGAACTTCTTTTGAGTGTAGCTTCGCGTAGCACTATTTCGGGAATACTCTCTCATAGTCCCGCACTACGTCCTAATAAAGGCCAAAGTTGGGTTAAGGTAACTACGGTCCTCAATATCATAGGCTCCAAGGTCGAAAATAGCAAGTGTCTTCATGATTACTCGTTCAACAGTACTATCTCGAGAGGGCCTCAATTGAGCGGGATTCTCGATTTAACTTAGTCGGGATTCAACTCCCTATAAGCCTCGTCGAATATATCACCATCCTATCTTAATTTCTCTCAAGTTCGGGTATAGAACTTTATCTCACCACTCAAGGACAATAACCCAAAAAGACACAAGAGAAAGCATATAAACAATTAATCAAGTAGGCAGATATATAAAGCAGTAAACAAATAAAATAAGATAGGGAAACCCACTAGAGGATTCCCCAGTGAAGTCGCCATTTCTGTCCCGGTGAAATTTGGATACCAAACTATTGATTAGTTTGAATCTTTAATTCAATTTGCAACCGAACTTTGATTTGTCCAAAGGAAGGGATAAAGATCGAAATTCCCATAATGCAATGCAAATGCAACGTTTAGAGAGTTATAGGTTCGGGGGTTGGTTAAACTTAGGGAAGGTACTAGCATCCTAAGTTTCTGTAGTACTTTACAGGAACCTCTTATTTTATGTTTGTTTATTGCTAAGTGTTATCTGCTTAAGGTTTAAAAGACCTAGGGGTTTATTTCTAAGTATACTCGATAAGATGTCGCATCTTATGCCTACATATCCTTACGGGAGTGGAATCAGAGTATCTGTAGTTCCCCTAAAGGGTTAGAGGAATTCTTTGACTGTGGTCAAAGTTCCTACGGGTTTAGGGTAGTTGTTTTGATTGTTTTTAGGAGAAGAGATGTGTCTTCATTTTAAGGGAGATTTAACCGCCACAAGGTGTAGGAAAATAGTCTTTGCATCGTCTTAAGAAAAGGGCTTAAGTACTCGGATTGTTTGACGAGTATGCCTTTATCTCTTTTAAGGCAAAGTCCCTACGGCTTGATTGTATTGTTGTGGGGTGGAGATTCTATCTCGCTTAAGATGATTTGGCATCTTTTCTCTATTGTGTTTGAATATTGTATTGTGTTGATTGTTTGTTTTTATGTTGTAAAAGTTAAAGCCAAGGCCCTTCCTATGGGGTAGGTCCTAGACTTAAGCGATCAACTTGAATGGAATCAAGGATCGAAGGGATTATGATGCAAATGATATGCACTACACACGATTGTTGAATCATGTGTAGGGTTTTCCTTTGGACGGAATGCGATGTGGGAATGTAAATTACGATAATATGAATTGCAATAAATAAATTACGGAAATAAAATCATACACATACGCATGAAAGCGCTGAAGTGTGTGTGAGTGAATGTGTTGTGAGTGTGAGTGTACGAGATGGGTCGAATGCGATGTTGGTTAATTGACTTACTTTAATTGAATAGTAGTTAATATATTTTTTGGTGAGATCCACTTTTAAGAAAAGTTGGGTGAATTAGTTTTATTTATTTAATAAAAATTAAGTCACTAATTAAAAGGTTTTCTTAAGTTGTCAAAAAAAATTAGCTTAACAAGTGGGTATAAACTGTTTAAATTATTAAATCATTTGCTTGTTATAAAAGAGGTTTCTCGTTTAAGTTATAATAAGAAGGTTGTTTTTATCGATAAATAAAATAAATTAAATTAAATAATTTTGTTATTAATTATGAAATGGTTTTTATTATATTATAAAGGTTTATTAAATAAAATAGATTTTTATTAGTTATTATAAAAGCTAAAAGTTGATTTAGATAAAAAGAGGTTTATTATAATTTATTAAAAGGTTATTTCAAATATATAAAAAATTGTTTTAGTTATTTAATAAAAGGAAAACACAAGGTTAATTAAATAAAAAGGATAAAAGTTGATTTTTGATTAATAAAAGATTATAGTTTGTTTAGAGAAAAAGATTAGTTAGTTAATTGATTAAACGGTTAAAATACTGATTAAAATGATTAAGCGTGGTTAGTGTGTGTGTGCGTGTGATTAATATGATTACAGTAAAACAAAAGAAAAGAAAAAAAACGATCGTATGAACCCTACAGCACCAAATTGAACCTTTCCTCTCTCAGTTCCTCAATTGATTCCTCCTTCGCCTTCCATCTCTCGTGTTTCAACCTGAAATCGAAGTAAGAAGCATCAATAGATCAACATCATAGATAAAGATAAATTTTACCGAAGGTTTGAGTGTGAGTAGCGGCGGAGTGGGTTCGCGGCGGACGTTTCGTCGGTAGGGCTTGCAACGGCTGGAGGTGGTTCCGACGGATGATAGATAAGTCACTCTTGCTTGAAGTTCTCAGCTTTTTGCACTTTAGGGTTTTTTTTCATCGTCTTCTTTTCGGTCTTTGATTCCCCTTTATATAGGCTTCAGTGGGGATCCTCTGATTGAATTTGTTTTATGTCGTTTTTAATGCTTGATTTGGGATTTCCAATTTGGTTCTAACAGAATTCGAAATCTTTCCTTTTTCGTGCGATTTGCGTTGATGTTTGTTAATGAGAAATATTTTGTATCAGATCTGTTTAATGCCTTGATCTGTCCAGGTTCAATGTTCCTGTGGATTTGGATAGGATCTTTTACGAATCTTTTTTTCACACGGGTATATTCTCTTAACTGATTTGCTAACTCGGGTTTGGGTTTTGGCAGGTGTAAGTGGCAAATGTTTTGGACCAGAAGATGGGTTAACAGCCCAAAAGGAGAGATTGCACTTGGTACGAAGATGTTGGTGATGAGGGGCTTGCAGTCTGAGGAGGGATGTGAGGAATACGACAAAGGCGTAGCTTCTATGAAATGCTTCTAAGCGAAACAATCAGCTTCGCATGACCTTCAGCTGGTAGGTGACTTTTACTACAACTAAAAGAAATTCCACGAGGTTCATGCTCTGGCTCTGACTCAAATTACATCAATCCTTTAATAGTTAGGTCTTTTAGGATGTTCGGCTGCGTTTTACAAACTTCAAACTTGTATGCTTTTGTCTTGTAGGTTTGGCATTGGTTGTTTTCTGCAGGAAGCTGGGCTTCTCAATTCCTTTGCTAATGACGATAGTTGTTGTAGTGGGTGCAACTGGTGTGATGCTGCTCTTGACTACGATTACTGATGTGCCCAGGTATTTATGTTGGTTCTTTTGCTGCTTTGAATTGTGTCAGGAGGTCCCTAATATATCTGTTATCATTTAATCTAATACGCTTCTCATTTCCAGGGTCAGAGGATTTGGAACCGGTAGCAACTTTACGGTGTTCAAACAGACTGGAGCTAGAGTATGTAGGCGGTTAACGAGCCCTGCGAGTTTTTTGACAGCATCGAAGGCTGTTGTTGGCTTGTTGTACGTAAATTTCCTTAAATAGCTACATCAATTGGTTTCTCGAGATAAGTAAGCCAGCCTTCCATGTCAACGGTTCATCGTGTTGGATTACTTCCAAATTTATCATAAATAAGTCTTCCGGGCTTATGAGTTTATATATTGAACTGCTCCTTCTCTAATTGTCTCTTCTCTGTGTGCAGTAGTCTAATCCTGTCTGGTAATGTGCGATCATTCGCGGGATGCTTGGAGAAGTTATGGTGCAAGGAACGGTATGGGGGTGGAATCAAGACGAAGCAACTACGATATGTGACCTCTGCGTGGACCGTGGTGGTGAGTTTCAGCTGGGCATAGGCCGTCCTATTTCGAAGTATTATGAAGTTTAAAAGATGTAGGAGAATAAAGGTTTAGGAAGTCCTTGAACCAGGTTACTTGCTCTGTGCACCACTCCAACTAAACAAAGCTCCTAGTTTTGCCTTAGATTCATTAAGTTTCTGTTTGATACCCTGTGCATTTCTTGATGGGTCTTGGGGATTGTTGTAAGCACTGAGTTTGACTGAGTGTTCCAGCTAACAGGCCCAACATGAAAACTACCACGAAATGCGTTTATGTATATCTCGTTAACTAATTTCCTTCTGGTGCACATGATTTTCTAATCATGGTTTTAAAATGAAAGTTGTGAGTTCTGCATTTAGCCATATGGATATTGTTTGGATTTGATGTTGTGCTTGTTGGCTTTCTCTGGATGGACTTCTTCTCCTGGCGACTACCGGCATTGAGTAAGGTAAAAAATGTACTGATATGCTGAACATGTTGTGCCTACAAGGTAACCACGGCCTTCATGCCTTTGAAAACTGGGCATCTGTTTTCTTCTGCAGATGTAGCAAGTTGGTTGGGACACGGTTTGTTGGGTTGCACTTTGTGTAGGTGTTTTATGACGGTTTTGCTGCAGGCATTTTGAAATGAATTTTGTGAGGTGCTGTGAGGCTTTTATTGATTTTAAAAGTGGTTATGTTGTGTTGTACGGATTTGTAACGACTTTGAATTTGTGTTATGTTCCGTTTTTTTAGCTTTGCAATTTTGCAGATGGTGGTCTGTTTTTTGTTCACAGCAGGTTGTGTGAAGGACGGGTGTTTGCAGACCCTGTGGTGGGTTCTGCTGCAGCAGCAGGTTTTTTGTTGCATATTGGAGATGCAAGGTTGTGTTTTTGTTGGGCAGGTGTGTGAGTCTTATAGAAGATATATGTTAAGATGGTGGTGACAGAACATGGAGAAGGATGGAAAAGATGATTGAAGAGATATTAGGGAAGGAAGAATGAAAAGTCTCGACCTTGTTTCTTCTGTTTATTTCTTTTTCGTATGGAGGTGCTTGATGATGGTTTTATGTTGAAGACCATTCCCACATTTCTCATACTGTTCTTTTTCAACCAAGAAAGAAAAATTCCCTTTTTCCTCTATTATTATTGTTATCTCTTCCTCTATTTATTTTTTCAACCAAGTTTTATGGTACAAATTTTTGTCCTACTGTTGCTTTTTGTACAGGTGGCAGTGTATTGGTGGGAATGTGTTTGGCGTTTTGCAGATCTCGGGTGAAGACGGCTTGTACGGGGCTGTTATATGGCAGCTGGTTTTGTTGGTGGCTGCTTTTGGATTAGGGAAAGAAAGTTTGGATTGTTGCTGCAATTAATGGACATTAGAGACAACTTTTCCTTGTAAAGTTGCGTGTTCAAAACAATGTACTTAGTTTACGTCCACAGAACCATGAACGGTGTATTTATGTAAAGTTGATGTAGTGATTTATCGAGGTTTAAGGGTTAATCATTTACTGATGGTTGGTGTATGTTGATGAGTAGGGAATTTCCTGGTTTTGAGAACACACGCGGGGAATGGACTGTGACTACTTGTATTAATCTCTTAGTTCCTTGTATGGAAAATAGTTGGAAAATTATAATAGTTGGATACTTCCTGCTCTCGATAATATTTGAATTATTGTGTATCTTCTTGAATGGTCAACCGTGAGATGATCTAACTGTCCTCTGAGTTGCAGAAATCCCGTAAAACTTGAATTTAAAATTTGGCTGAAACCAAATATTCCAGATACTTGATGTCGTTGAACAAGTTGTGATTAATGAATCA
Organism: Lathyrus sativus; assembly: GCA_963859935.3. Classification (NCBI taxonomy): domain Eukaryota; kingdom Viridiplantae; phylum Streptophyta; class Magnoliopsida; order Fabales; family Fabaceae; genus Lathyrus; species Lathyrus sativus. The sequence continues at coordinate 98,245,153 of OZ012738.1, read as the reverse complement.
TTAGTGAAACTTCAAACAAGCCCTTAAACAGTGATGATCTCCTTGCATGAACCTTAAAATGTTAAATCCGATGGTTGAATCTGAGAAAGTTATGAATTAAACTTATATGCTTGACACTAGCGTATCTTGCGTTTAGGACAAGGCCTTAACGAGCTCATAACTTCAGCTTTCACGAAATTTATTGGCTTATCAGGCCTTTCCTTTTCTTGATGACTCTTAATGAGCATTATCTCCATTTGAAAAATAAAATCTCTGCGTAAACCTACATCCTCTGGTTAGTGATAATAAACATACATATAAAGTAAAAAATAAAACAAGGCAAGGGAAAACAAAAAATGAGGAGGCGGGATCTTATGGTCGAAAATTAGGGTGCGACACACATATGTTTCTTTAGTTGTTGCAATAAGGTGAAACATGCATTTAGTGTTAAGTAATTTAAGAACAACACTGTTTTGGATTTATGCTAGAATACCATGCTATAACTAATGCAGCTCATATGTTTTTTTGCTCCAATGATGTTTTGAGTGAAATTATTGTCAGAACTCATTTAGCAACATGTTTATGGTTTGCTCATGCTCTTCTTTAATCAAGGTTGCATTTGTTGTGCTCTGTGGTCATCAAAATGCATATCAAAATATTCAATTGCATGTTCCATCGAGTTTTAAAATATGTGCATCATCTGGAAAAAAACAAATGCACCATCATCTTCCTCATTTGATTCTATGCAATTTTAATTAAAATTTCATCCCAATTGGTTGAGTTTTGAGTGAGTTGTGCATCAAAACGCATTTCTTGTAATTTGCCTTGTTTTGCTCTTTCATGCTTGCCCAGAAACTTTGCCAGGCGCGCCATATATACTAATGGGGGTGGCTACATCAACAGATGTATAGCCACCCTAGTGGTAAGACCATATGCCTAAAACACGCCTTGTACCGGCATGACCTGGGTTCAACCCCTGAGGAGGGCAACCCTTTTATTTATTTTTTGCAATTTTTCATCCAATCTTTGAAAATTCATATCTCACTCATTTTTAATCATTTTGAACCCACTTTTTGCATTGTGTTTGTATATATGTCTACTTTCATGTGATTTTTTTTAATTCCATGTTTGTTCAAATTTTCATGCCTTTTGGTTGCTTGCAAGTTGCCTTTGTATCGAGATCGTTATCTCCCGTATGCAGATAAATTTCTTTCTCACCATGATCATTTGTGTTAAGATATTTATTGATTCTCATTTTTTTTATGTTAAATAAACATGTTAGGGTTTTCACATTTGGTTGTTACCATAAAATATCCCTTTTACTTGTGTTTACTTTAAAGCGCGATCCGTTGATGCGATTCTTGAATGATTACTTGCCTTGATTGTCATCCATACATTTTCACTTATGACATACTCCCTTGTTGATTGTTACCTTTATAATTTCATCATCTTTACTTGGTTAAGTGATTTTCTTTCCATGTTTCCTCCTAAACTATGAGGTTTAAACTTTGATTGCCATCTATGCACATTGTTGTCACATTTACTATGCTTTGAACTTATGACATGACTACTTTCAAATTGTGATTTGCTCATATGATTGTCACTTCTACCATGCTTCAAATCCTTGTTAAGATGTTTGACTATTGGTTGTAACCCCTGATATCATTTGAAGTATATGCTTATTGTAATATGCATGTTTACTTGTCTTAAACTTATTTCATATTGCTCATTTTAATCTTGCTTTGTTAAGTATTGTTTCCCCAAGTGATGGAATTTTTTAGTTCTCATCCAAGTTGTCTTCCCCTCTCTCCTTACAAAGGAAAAGTCTCTCCTTTGACCCTTGTGTCATTGGATAGCTCATTTATCCCTCTTGACTTTGTGAAGTCATCCTAACCCTAGCTTAGTTAAGTTAGAACATTTAAACCATTAGACTTTGCTTTAAGTCTAGAAAACTCACATATACTAGGAGTGTTCTTCAATTAGAACCCTAGGATAGAGTTTGTAAACTCTATGTAAGAATCATAGCAATGATTACTTACTCCCCTTTAAGAGTTCAACATATATCTAGAGAGTTTTGTAAAACTCTATACAAACATTGTTATGTTTGTTCCCCTCTGAACCTTGATCATAATCAAGTGTTCTTCAACCCTAGTGAGGTGAACTACGATTGCTCTGATTCTGTCCTAGTTAGGATACGTAGGCAGAGGACGCGACGTCTTTGCGAGCAAACTTAGAAACTATCTTTAGGTTTTAACCTACACCCTTTTTACCCAATCCCAATTCTTAGCAAACATTTACCAAACTTAGCATGCAATTAAACAAAAGGTTCCTGTAGAGTACTACAGATGTTTAGGATGTGAAATACCTACCCTAGGCATAACCAACCCCCGATCCCCGAATCTCTTAGCGTTGTTGTAACATCGCGCAAAAGGTTTTTTCTTTCTTTAGACCTTTCCTTTGGATAAATTAAAGTCTGGTTGTGAATATAAGAATTAAAGATTCAAGTTAATCAATAGCTTGGTATCACGATTCTCACCGCAACACCTTATGATGTATAAATCAGACTGTATGCAAGCCATAGGAAGTGATTGAGGTGTACCAATAGAGTAGGGGCCCTGCTGCCCCAGATTTTCTCCAAAAAGTTTCTCTTTCTTCTTTGACTTCTTTGAATATAATATTGCCACTTGTCTTGCCAATCTTGTCAAGCCTTTCAAGCCTTCTTTCTTCTGCATTTTAAACCATCCACCTCTCTAATCATCAGATCAAGACATGATCCAATGGTTGAGAATGGTTCAAGTGGCTGAAAAGTGAATTTGTGGAAAAGTTGAAATGGTGCATTCAAGTGTTGAAACCCCAACTTGTTGGATTCATAATCTTAACTCACAAGGGCTATGGAGGAGTTCTAGTACTTTTTGGAAAGCCCTCATGGATCTCTACAACTTTCATGTTTTCATGATCTTCAGATTCCAAGTCGATATAGGTCAAAAACCCCTAAAAGTTGGCTGAAAACATTCCTAAAAAGGCCAGAAACTTAGAATTTTTCTGTGTTTTCTCCCTCTTGTGATGATTTTGGCTATAACTCCAAATCTATGCATTTTTTGCACATGGACCATTGTGAGACTTTTGTAGGACTTGTCAAGACCTTTCCAACAAGCTTTGAACCACCTCATTTGGATGTGTGGTTAGGAAGTTATGGTCTTACCCCTTTCAAAATCCTAATTCCCGACTTTTTTGATTACTCCCCAATCCTTGATCTAGTGGTCATGAAACTTCATGTATAGGTGTAATATGTTACTAGGAACATTGTTTCTTCACACTTTGAGGTCAAATTCCTTATGGTTGAAGAGTTGACTTTTTGGTCAACGAAACGATCGATCGATGACTACCGAGCCGATTGTTGATGTTCTGGGTCTTCTGAGGCCTTGAAACTTCTTGAGTGGACTTCACTAAGCCATACTAACTTCATGGACCACAATTCCATCATTGGAACACCTTTTAAATCAAAAGTCAAACTACAGTTGACTTTTCCTAATCGGAAACCCTAATCGGGGATCCTGAACTACACTGTTCTTAATCTTTGGGTGACAACCTCAAATTGGATTCATACTTGACCCAATGGAGTATCTTTGATGATGTAGAGACTTGTTTCATGTAGAACCAATCCAAGGCATTGACTGATTAAACCATCGAAACCTCGATTCCCGACTGTACGAAACCCTAATTCACCTGTATCGTCATAAAGACAAACTTGAAATAGGTTATGGTTAGATAAACAAATGATGATGATCCTAGAATGATGATGAAGATCTAAGGGGTAAAAATTTGGGGTGCAACAGCGGGAATAGAAAATGATTGTTGAGGTGTAACGGCAGCAATATGATGATAACCCTGATGAGTCTACCCTCTTTTCATAGAAGCGGCACTAACTTCTCCTTCCTTCTTCTTAATGAATCCTTGATATGGATTTTTAGGCCCGTTCTAGAATCCACTAGCATTTTGAATCTTTCCAGTTTCATCAAGCTCTTTAATCTTTCCCTTGTCATGACAAGTTCAGAGAATACTGTGGAAGTAGTAGATGTTAGACGTTCAAGAATTGGACCTTGCAAAGTCCCCATGAAGATATCTGTCAGCTCTCTCTCCAACAACAGGGGTTGTACCCTTGCCGCTAATCCTCTCCACCTTTGTGTGAAGTCATTGAAAGACTCATTAGGCTTTTGGGTCAGACTTTGTATTTGCATATGGTTTGGAACCATATCAGTGTTCTACTGATAATGCTTTACAAAAGCATCTGCCAACTCTTTCCAACTTTTAACATGGGAGCGCTCGAGCTGCATATACCATACAAGAGAAGCATAAGTAAGACTGTCTTGAAAATTTTGGATTAGGAGCTTCTCATCATCTGAGTAAGCGGTCATTTTCCTGCAATAAGACCTTATGTGGGTCTTGGGACAACTATTACCTTTGTACTTCTCGAAAGTTAGAATAGTGAACTTTGGAGGTATCTTAACTCCAGGTACAAGGCATATTTCCGCAGCGTCCAATCCTAAGACATCATGGCCTTGCATCGCCCTAATTGTTTCTTGCAGAGCATTGAATTTCTTTTCTAACTCAGTGTTTTGTGGCCCACACGCATCCACCATCGAATCCTCATAGAAATCCTCATGATCATCGTAATGAACTGGAGGTGGAAGCATACTGCCAGGGGGTCGGGCTGCACCAACAGGTGGATGAACTGCGCCAACAGGGATAGGGACTGCACCAACAGGGGTTGGAACTGTGCCAGCAAGAATCAGGATAACACCATCTATACTTGGAACTGCGCCAGCAAGGGTACGTGGGTTATTAGCATTTCTTTTTGCTGCTTGTCTCATTTCTTCTTGGTTTCTTGCCATATTCTGAATCACCTCCATCAGCTGGGTGATTTGCGTCTTTATGCTTTGCATCTCCTCCCTCATAGCAGCCTGATTCTGTTCTAGCTAATCCATGATTCTTCTTTGATTACTCCTTGTATTGTATGGATATCGAGAAGTCAGCTTGCTCTACTGCAGAAAGGGCAATAGGTTTGTGAGGTCGGGTTTCAGGGAATGCAAAATGATGCGTAGGTATATGCAATGTTCAAAAGATGTTCAAGAGACTTTCGAGAACTTGTGATTATCATTGGTATTATAGAACTGTGAATGAACAGTAAAAATGCATAATTTTGAGATCAAAAAGAAACTTTCATTAATTCAAGGAAAGATCCAATACAAATGATTTAACCATTGCTCAACAAGCTGAATACAAAAGTTTATGCAACAAAAGAAAGAACTGAGAAACTAAAAGGTCTTCTTTCGGAGGCGCTCTTCAAGCTTCTTTGACTCAAACATGAATCTGCCAACCATCTGATCACAGAGCTGGATGAAGTGACGGACTAAAGGAGGGATATTATCTCCTTCCAAGTATTGAATTGCACTTTCTAACCTCCATGGGATATCACGAATCATGAGGTTACAATGCTCTACTAGATCATTATACTTAGCACGATACATGTCTAGAGTCGACTGATAATACCAGAGGGAATCCACATGTGTGTCCAACAATTTGTTGAGTTGAGCTTCTTTCTTGAGACATTGTGAACTATCCCTTTTTAGAGCGTCAAAACGATCCTTCCACAGAGTGGCTGTTTCTTGAGCAGTCTCTAACTCTAAGCACTTTTTGTTCCATATGCTAGGAGTGACATATGAAGCTCTTAATGCTTCTTCTTTGAGTTGTCGTTCGTCTTCAGCTAGAGTCAAAACACTTCTCATTTGCTCTTCGAGATCATCAATGTCAGCCTCAAGTTTTTCTCTAGTCTTCTTCTTTTCAGCAGAAGCTAGCTCACAAAAATGCCACGCTCTTTCACAAGACTCTTTGGCTTCTTTCAATCATTATTGCAGGGTCTTCACTGATGCACCATCCCCTTCAAAACCATTTTGATATATGACCCTTAGATCTATTTCTAGCTTCAATTTCTTGCTGCTTTCAGCTACTTGGTCTTGCTCAACCTCCATTTTTCTCTTGAACTGGCCATTTTCCACACCCGCTTGGTGGATTTCAGCTCAAAGATCTTGGTTTTCTTTGGTCAAACTTTCCACTAATAGCTTTATCTTCTCATATTCTTCTATGGATACATGAGTGAGAACAGGAGGTTTCTCTTGCATGGGATACTTTGGAAGATACGGTAATAACTTTTCAGCCACTCTAGTCAACAACCATCTGTTATATGGCTCTTTAGCCACACAGTTTTTCGCTTTCACCTCTTTCCTTCCCTTTGTATGGATCTTGGTCCATGCCCTAGAAATTTTCCTGACAAGCCCAGGATCTTCTGTTTTGGTGAGCAAGAAAAAGCTTTGGATTTTCTCCGCTTCAGGCTCGCCTTCCATAGCATAACCCAATTGATGCAATGCCATAATTGGGTTGTAGTTAATGCAGCCAACTCTCCCAATCAGAGGCACATTACCAAATTTTTCACAACTGAAAATTATCTCCATGTCATAGTATTCATGGGAATGCCAAGCAATATCGTCGGCTACCAAAGACATAACGCGTCTAGACCATTTCAGCTTCTCTTTGTTCTCCACAAACGGTCCTTCCTTTGGCAAATGGGAGGCATACCATTTGAACAACAAATGAGAACAACATTGGACCATCCCTGTCTTTTTCTCACTCCTCCAATGAATGGAGTGGTAAGTATCAGCAAGGAGGGTAGGACTAGGGTTCTTCTAAATGAAGAGAGTGATGGCAGTGATATCTATGAAATTGTCTATATTTGGAAATAGAACAATCCCATAGATCATCAAAACAACAACCACACCAAATCTTTCCTAATCCTCATTAGTCTTGTAATGGACAACTTTTTCAATCAGAAACTTCAAAGGGAATCCCTGAGTACCTCCCTTGTTGGTTAAACCAGCATCTACCTCTTCTTTAGTCACAGAGGGCGAGAGCAATGGCAGGAGACTTCGGTTCTTCTTCCAGACCGGTGTAAATAGGTTGGTCCTTAATCTTGATATTTAGCAGGTGAGAATATTCTTCAAGAGTATGGGCTAATTGATAATTTTGGAAGGTAAAACATCTGAGCGGAGCGTTATAGAACTGAGCCATAGCAAACAAATCCCAAGTGTCCACTCCAGAATATAGGAGATCAAGTAATTTCCCATGCTTTCCTTGAAAGTTGATTTTGACAGCCTTCGGCATGTCAATCAGAAGATCTTGGATGACTCCCAATTTTGGCTCCCTAAATTTCAAGGAATTGGTGGTTCTTTTTCTTTGATCAGTCATTGTTCATCAATACCTGAGATAATCACAGTCTCTTAAGTCCCTTGTGTTGTACCTCAAAATTTGACCAACTCATTTTCTTATCTTTGGCTTATGTTTCATTGCATTTTAGCATCTTGCACCTGCATAGAATTGTTCTTATAGGGGATCAAGTGATTGTTTGTGTACCATCCAAGAGGAGAGTCTTTATTGGCTTCAAGCTCAAGCAAAGGCATTGGTAAAAGCCATCAAGTGGGTATTATTATCACGAAGTTATCAAAGCTCCTAGAGAGGAGAGGTGTGCCATATCTCATTGTCAAAGGACCATCAGAGGGTTGTCAGGGGGTTCCATCATTGGTATAAGCATAAGGTAGGAGCTTGTTGAGTACCTCAGAGGTTATAGTGGAGTGGAAATGGTCACTCAATTCATCTAAGCAATGCCTAGGCAAAAAGGAAGAAAATAGGGTTTCACTTTTTAATCAGGATAAACTTGTTTCTCGGAGCAAAATTTGTTTCCATGGGCTTCCATATGTCCTAAGGTGTTTGAGGATGTGAGATTGTTCACCAATTTTAGTCAGAAGAGTTTCAATTGATCAACCAATTGAAAATTAGGAGATTCGAGGGAAAAGTCAACTGTGCAGTGAAAAAGTCAACTCTTGACTTTTTAAGGTCAAAATCATGGTCCTCAAGTTTAATGTGTCCAATGGATGGAATTTGATCAAAAAATACCAATGGAATCATGAAAAATCAAGAAACATTGAAAGTTGCCATTTTGGGGAAATTAGGGTTTTAGAAACTTTTCATTTATGGAAAGTTTCATGGTTGAACAAGCCATCTTCAAGGCCATTTTTCTTCATCATCAAGGTTCCAAATGGACTTGGGTCAAACATCAAAGTTGCTCCTTATATTTCAAGCTTTATTTTGAGTACCAATTCATCACCATATGATACTTGGAGCTCAAGTTATGATCATTCAAAGTTGGGGGTTTCAATTACTTCAAAATTGTCAAGTTTAGGCAGATTTTTGCACCTCTTTTGCAAGCCAATTTCCAACAAGTTCTTGATGTCAAATGAAACATTGTCCCAAATGAAAGTTATAGATCATGTTCCAAGCTTTCCAAAAAGTCCTAGAAGTCCTCCATATGATTTGTGAAGCTCAAGTTATGGAAGTTCAAAGTTAGAGAAAACTAAGCCAAAATCCATAACTTAGAATTTTTTCCAAGTTATCTCCAGGAAGATTTTGTGCCTTGCTTTTCAACCTCAAATTTTATGTTTTTACAATGATCAAATGGAACTTCCACCAACATGAAAATTGTTCTATTCCATGCACAATTGCATTTGAGCATAAGATCTAAGCCAAAGGAGTTTTGTGCACCAAGTTCCATTACCCCAAAGTTGAAGGTTTAAACATGTTTTCAAGACACATATTGTGTAACATTTTGGCATGTTTATGCATTTCAGTTATGCAGCCTCTTTGCTCCCTATCCCATGCGCAAGGATGTGTCTTTGGAGCCCACCAAACATTACCCAAACAAGCCAAACCAAAGCATGTACCTCTTTGCTCCATTTTTTAATCTTTTGCCAAAACAAGGAATGGACAAAAACTGCCAAATGCTGCCTCTATTCTTTCCTTCCACTCAAACAGAAAACAACAGAAGGAAAGAGAATATAGGCCTGTTCATGTACCATTACATAATCCATCATTGATCAAGGATGCCATTTTGTTTGCAAAATCTGTCCATCCAATTTTCACCACAGTAAATCTTGCTAATTCACCTTTTTACTTCATATTTAAACTAAGAGAAACCCTAAGGAAGTTTCAGTCACCATCTTTGCAAGAAATCAGAATTTGACCTTTGGAAACCTCTGAAATTTTTCCTTTTAAACTCTCTCATTTGTGAGCCATTCATCAAACCTTTCATCAAAACATCATCACTACAACACCTCCTTGCTACTGTTTGCATAAAAGAGGAGTTGTTGACACTTTACACCCAAGCTGTCCAAAATCGTGTGAAAGTTTAAAAGGAGCCTTCAAAGCCTTTCAACCTTAGTCAAAGCTCTCTCAAATATCAAGGAAGGATTATGCTCGATTTGGTGAAGTTTTAAAGCATTTTGAAGGTGGAGTGGACCACTCTCCACTAGGTAAGAAATTTCAAACTCGCCTCCATTTTCTGCTCATATTTGCATTCATTCAAATGTGCTATTCATGTTTAGGCTTAACATTGTAATGTCAAAATCTTGTTGTTGCTTAGTGCTAGTTTTATTCCTTTGATTTGTGGCTTTAGGTTGTTTATGTTTCAGTTGTTTGTTTCAAGTTGGTTTGGCATATTCAAGTCAGGTTTCACTCTTGCCTTTAACTGTGTTTGAGAGTTGAGTTTGTTAACTCAGATGTAGGTTTCTATTAGGTTGTTAGGTGTTCAGGTTTTTAATGTTGGTTTTGGAGTAGAATTGGAGGACCAAGTAAGTTTTGTCTCAAGAACTTAAGGTTGTTGCTGTCTAAATCATTGAAAACTGTTTTAGCTTAAGAAATTGTCAGCATGAGGAAGCTTAGTTTGGTTGCTTCAAATCTCAACATTATGATGGTAGATGCTTCCCTTTGGTAAAGACTTGACCTTGTTCATATTTCTGGTAGTTAGAACCTGCATTTTGGTCTGCCATTAGGGCTTGTATCATGGACTGTCATTTAAGTGCCTCATATGAGAGCTGCTACTAAGTTTGTATGTTAACTTTTAGGTTCATGTTCATGCCTAGAGTCTGTTGACTCTTTTTGTTAGGGTGCTTCACCTTTGTCTTTTGGTTTTGCTTAGTTTTAGGTAGGTGCTTTTAAGCTTTGAATTCAGGCTGTTGAGCTTTAGGTTGTGATTTGGAGTTGAAGTTTAGTAATGTTGGGGTAGAGTTTGTTTAACTCATACCAAACTGTTGCCAGCTTGGATTTTCTTGTGATAAGCAGTTAGTTTCATCCATCCAAGGTAGGGTATGGCCAGGTTTGTGGTCATGAGAGTTCATGGACTGTTGGATTCAGGAGAACAGTTTTCTTTGGTTTGACTGTCTAGGTAAGTTTGGTTGGATTTTATGGAGGCCTTTTGGTTGTTTTTAACCATTAATGAATAGGTTGGTAGGCTAGTTGAGGCTAGAATAAAATGTACTATTTCAAGAGGAATATGAAACTTATTAATGAATAGGTTGCGATCAAGCCGAACTGACACTTATTATAAACTCGAATAAAATGTACTGTTTCAAGAGGAATATGACGTCAATATTGTCGTAAAATTCAACCCCTTCTCAAACCACTTGTAGTGTAAATTGGGAAACAAGAAACCATGATTGCCTGAGGAATTCTCTGATAATAAATTGACTCTGTAATCATCAACAGACGAATGATGCGTCTGTACTCCATGAATTAGCACACTGTATTATTTTCCTGCCAAACAAAACAAATTGAGCAAACCGGTTAGCGGTTAGTCAAAACGCCATACAGGGCAAAATGAAATGCGAAATGAACCTAATAATCTAAGGGTAAATTTTGGGGTATGACAGATAGATTTTAGGTTCTTGATCTTTAGTATGACAACTTTAGGGTAGAATATCCCTTCATCCTCCGACTTTAGGATCCATCCTTGTATGATCACATTAGGATAGTTTCATCCTTCGGGATTCCCTTCAAAACCATTTTCAAGAGGGCATGTTATTTTCGTTCTACCGTAAACAGGTAACGGGTAAGACTCTAGACAACGAGCGACAATACACCTAACTGCTGGAACACGAACGTTAGCGTCACCCAATAAAAACCTTTTCTCTCGCCCCAGTGCGATCGAGATCCTTTCTCCTATAGTATCATGAACTACGGATGCTCCGATTCCTCATTAGAGATGAGGATACGTAGGCATAAGAATCCCTATCCTTGGTGAGCTAGCTAACAAATAACTTCCCCTTTCTCTCGCCCTCGTGCTCGAGTCCAATTAACCTAACCTTTTTTCTCATCCAGTGCGATCGAGACTAATTAATCAAAGTCCAACCTATAGACGCTCTGATTTCTCATACCTGTTGAGAATACATAGGCACGAGGGCCCCAATGCTTAACGAGAAACCTTCCCTTTTTTCACCGTAGTCCACCGAACTACGTTGACTCTGACTTTCCCATTACACGAGGAAATACGTAGGCATATGATTGCGAGATCTTATCGAGTCTCCTTTTTTTTATTTTCCCTTTTTATTGATGCATTCCCTTAGCATATTAGGCTTTAGACATACACACCCTTAGATTTATAATAACAAGAGTGGATTCTGTTGAGTACAACGGACACGAGGGGTGCTAACACCTTCCTCTTGCGTAATTGACTCTCGAACCCTGAACATGGTTTCAATGACCACGTTCTTTTCCTCCTAAGGTTTCCTCGATATTTTCCTTTCCCTATTAGAATAAATAAAGTTCGATGGCGACTCTATATCTTCACTGTTTGTTTTTCATGTAGCGATAGCTGGCGACTTTGCTAGGGACTACCTAAGCGAGTCAATCCTAGCTTTTATTTGTTTTCTTTTCTTTGGGTGTTTATGTTTATCTTTTATTTGCTTATTTATTTGCATTTCGTTGCATTTTATTTTGCTACTCATTTTAACTTGGATACTTTTGTATTGTTGAGATGGGAGTTACTGAGAGATAAGCCCACTACCCAGCGCTCGATACGTGTAGTCAGCACGAGACGCGCATTCATACGAGGTTTTCTTTGGAGATATTTTGTCCTGCATGCTCATGCAGATAACAGGGTATTCCCATAAAGAGCTCATGACTTTGAAGACCGTTCATTGGAAATCAGTAGAGGTCTCCTCGAAGGGTAATAATGCCAAACTAGAAATAGTGAACGTATTATTGCTTCTCGACTTGAGAGCCAGAGAAGCTGAGGACCTGCTAGGAATATCTGTCCAAGATTAGAAACCACATGTAAGAGGGAATGAGGTTTTTCACAAGGAACCTTGACTTTCATCCTACCCGATTTTCTTGTGTTCCTTATGGAGGCAAACTTTTGAACCTTGTTCGACAATTATTCGTGGAAGCTTCAACCCCATGTCTACTACATTCATAACATTGCATAAGAATTTATGCATCATTTTGCATATCATTCTTCAACCAAAACAAGAGAACCCATCCATCCTTGTCCATAACCCACACTTGATTTCCCGACTTTCGTATTGGACTTGAAGCAGTTTTTCAGAAGAATCATGAATTTAAGAGAGCAAAAGCAGATTGTGACAAAAGTGGATGTCGAATTGATGAAAGACCAGTTTGACCAACTTATGGAAGCTATGACAACCTTGGCAAAGAGAGATGACAATATTCAGAGAACTTTAGTGAATAATGTTGCTTAAACTCAGCCTGTGTGGATCCCTGTTGAGGACCAGGTTATACAATAACGTACCATTATCCGAGATGGACATTACTCTTCTCTTGATGTTATAGAATACCGCAGTTTTGCATTTTCTGAGCCAGATTCCCAAAAGGTAGTCCCTGTGATAAAAACCAAGGACCTAGAAGTTGTTAAGATTATGGAAAGATGTCATGTGTTGGAAGAGAAGCTTAAAGCCATGGAGGGACGTGGTGCTTTTGATCTGAATGCTTTAAACATGTGTCTGGTACCCGACCTTGTAATACCTCCAAAGTTCAAAACACCGAGGTTTGATAAGTATAAAGGGGCAAAGCAACATTTGGTGATGTTTTGCAGAATAATAACCTCATATGTCCATAATGACAAACTTATGATTTACTGTTTCCAGGACAGTCTAAGTGGGACATCACTTAATTGGTACATGCAGCTAGAGAGTAGCCATATCCAATCATGGTCAGACCTAGCTAATGCATTCGTGGAGAAATATTAATACAATCTTAACATGCCTCCCAGCCACATGCAGTTGTAAGGCTTATCTCAAGAGGACAACGAATCCTTCAAAGGGTATGCTCAAAGATGGAGAGAGTTTGCTACTCGCGTTCAACTGCCACTCTTAGACAGAGAATTGGTCAACCTGTTTGTCATAACCCAAAATTTGACCTCCCCTTTTTATTTTTGCATAAGCATGTGTATTCGCATCGCCGACATACACATTAGCATTTTTTTCTCTGTGGTTTTGTTGCAGGAATATTCAGGTTTTTCAAAACTCGATTAATCACATCCTCTCAAAGTCATCACATCATCAATACAAGCAAAATACAAGGGTTTCCATGCTTATTCACCAAAGCAAAAGGTCGAAATTGGGAACCATGGCCATAACACCTTTTTTCAAGTAAATTTGGGCATTTTTTAGCTGTGTTAGTCTATTAACCATATATGGTTAACCGATTAACACATGCGTTTTGGAAGATTCTGCTGCTTTTTCATGATAGCAGCTTTTCCTCTCCACTTCTTTTGAGGTTTACTTGATTCTAGAGTCATGTGGAATATCCTAGACACTTCAAGAATTCACTTGCATTTATTACAGTACATCATTTTCAATCAAGACCACCATGTAACTTCATTTGCAAGTATGTGAACCATTAGTTTTGTACTTGCATTGGGATTGCTCCACTGAGTTAATAAATAACTAACTGAGTCAACTTCTGACTCAGTGAGTTAGATGTATCTAACTCCAAAGCAAGCTCTAAAGCAAACTCCAAACCTAGCAACTCTAAATCTCCACTCTATATAAAGAAACCTTGGCATTTTTTGCAAGGGACCTTCAATCATTTTCACAATTATCTTTCAATTTTCACTCTTCTCTCTCACATTCTCTCCAAAGTTTCTGCAACTTTTTCTCACATTCATCTTCATCTTCCCCAAACCACACACAAAAGCTCAATTTCCACCATTAGAATGTAATAATATTCACGTCGAAATTGTTATTCTCTTGAGCTAAACCTCATTCCACTACATTCCTACTTGAGTTTCTGGATTTACAATAGCTTATTTTCCAATTCAAGTAATCATCTCAAGCTTCTTCGGTGCAAATCGATATTTGGAGCATTTATCACATTTTTATCGATTTCGCTATGATTTGATCTCAAGCTTGGAATTATCTAGTTTTCATTGCTTATTCTCATCACATATCACTTGCAACAATCACAAAGTCAATCCTTCGATGTATAGGTTTTAATTTCTTACTCGATTTACTATTTTCGATCACTTTCGCGCGTTTATGATGTAGATTCGATAGTTTTTTATGTGAATTGATCATTTAATTGTTTGATTCTTGATCTTGATAAGTTAATTGATTTAATTGATGCTTAATTTTTTATTTTGGACTTGATTTTCATGCACATATGTTTGCTATAACATGAGAGTGATTGGATAAGTGATTAATTGATGGAAGTGCTTTTGAAACTGTTTTTTTGCCACTGTCCCAGTGTTAATCGCTTAACCATATATGGTTAACCGATTAACCAGTCACTTTCCATGTTTTTTCTGAACTTTTTTGAAGGTTAACCGATTAACCATATATGGTTAACTGATTAGCACTGTAACAGAATGTCATTTTTGTGTTTTTTCATGTTTATTTGGTTTTCTTTCCCCATTCAACTTCCATGGCTTGATATGATTAATATTTATGGATGTTTTAGGGCCTGCTTAACCTCTGTTTAAAACATGTATGCAAACCTTGATGCACGATTTATCGATTATGTAATTGTTTTCAAGTTTGACATTGTGTGATCATGATCATTCTTGTACACTTTTGTTCACATGATAACATGATTGGTGATGCATGCTAATTGATGTTTGTTACTGCCTTGCATTTTATTCTTGATTGCATTAAGTTTATTCTTTATTGAGTAAATTTAATTTTGTATTATCATTACTCCACATGTTGGCTTTGACGATCTTTTGACTCGTGTGAAAGATTGTTAGCTTGTTCATTCCCTTGTGATCGATTGATCGAAACCTTATTTCGATTAGTTGATTTTCCCTCTTTCTTCTCATTAGTGTCGCGGTGAAATTTGGATACCAAACTATTAATTAGTTTGAATCTTTAATTCAATTTGCAACCGGTCTTTGATTTGTCCAAAGGAAGGGATAAAGATCGAAATTCCCACAATGCAATGCAAATGCAAGGCTTAGAGAGTTATAGGTTCGGGGGTTGGTTAAACTTAGGGAAGGTGCTAGCATCCTGAGTTTCTGTAGTACTCTACAGGAACCTCTTGTTTCATGTGGTTTATTGCTAAATGTTTATCTGCTTAAGGTATAAAAGACCTAGGGGTTTATTTCTAAGTATACTCGATAAGATATCACATCTTATGCCTACATATCCTTACGGGAGTAGAATCAGAGTATCTGTAGTTCCCCTAAAGAGTTCGAGGAGTTCTTTGATTGTGGTCAAAGTTCCTACGGGTTTAGGGTAGTTGATTGATTGAGTTTAGAAGAAAAGACGAGTTGTCATTTTAAGGGAGATTTAACCGCCACAAATTGTAGGAAAATAGTCTTTGCATCGTCTTAAGAGAAGGGCTCAAGTACTCGGATATTGATCGACGAGTACGCCTCTATCTCTCTTAAGGCAAAGTCGCTACGGTATTGATTGTATTGATGTGGGGTGGAGATTCTATCTCGCTTAAGATGATTAACATCTATCTCTATTGCGTTTGAATATTTGTTGAGTTATTTTGTGTTTGTATCTAAGTTGTAAAGGATGAAGGTCCTTCCTATGGGGTAGGATCTAACTTAGAAGATCGACTTGAATGGGATCAATGATCATATGGGAGAATGATGCAGATGATGTGCACTACACACAAGTGTTAATCATGTGTAGGTTTTTCCCTTTGGATGGAATGCGATGCGAGAAAGATAAATACTGATTGTAAATTGCGGAAGATAAATTGTGAAAAAATAAAGCCATACACACGCATGAAAGCGCTAAGCGTGTGAAGGTGAGTGTGAGTGTGTAGGCGGAGACGTAGGCGTGCATGATTAATTTTAGGCGAAGGTTATATTATTTTGTTTAGGAAAAAAAAGTTAGATTTAGATTATACGAACCGATTATGAAAAAAAGATTAGTTTCACTAAAAAAAACAAATTGATTGATGAGGTTAATGTTGATTTAATTAAAAAAAATTATTAGCAAAAAAGTTTTTTTAGGTGGGAATGAATAAGGCTTTAGAAAAAGGTTTTATTAACTAAGAAGGTTTATTATTATTCTATTTTACTAAATGAAGATCAATCTAAACATAATATAGTTTTAATAAGAAAGGAAAGAACAATTTTATATTATAGGGTTAAGAGAAAAAAAGGTTGAGAAAATGATTATTATTTGGTTCACTTATTTTTAGACTTAAAAAAAAATAGGTAGATAGAAAAGGTTTTAATTAATAAATTTGAGATAAAACATAATGGGCTTTTAGTTATTATTTAAAACGTTAATTATTTTAATAACAAATTAGTACTGATTTTAGGGGTTAATTAGGTTAATTAAAAAGGTTTAAACGGTTGATTAATGGATTAAGGGGGGTGTGGATGTACGGATCGTGTGTGGTGTGTGTGTGTTCAGTTTACAACATAACAGTAGAACAATGTAAAATAAAAGACAAAACAAAGGAACCCTATCCCCTTTCTCCGGTTTCCCTCTCCTCGCGTCGTCTTTCCTTCTCGTTCTACTCGACCGGTTTCCTCTCGATTCACTTCGTTTTCCGTTCTTACTTCATGGATTCCTTTGTTTCGAACCTGCACTAAAACAAGATATCAATAGCTTCAAAGATTTCGACATGGATAGCGAGGTTACCGTAAACGGGAGCGATATTGCAAGATCGGGACAATAGGGCGGCGGCTCGCGAATTCTTCCTTCTTTGGCTGGTGATGACGAATCTCAAAATATCTGAGCCTTCGGCGGAGGAAGCTTTCGCGGATTGCTTTAGGGTTTCTACTTCTTCTGTGGGAAAACGGCCTCTTTTTGTGGGCATTCTTCGCAGCTTTTATAGATGTGAATGATGGGCCTCCATGAAGAATTTGTTTTAAAGCCTTCCTATTTGGGTGATACTGTCTGATTGCATTGATGATTCGCTCAATCCTTGCCTCTTTTGTCTGATTTTGTTGAGAGAGCGTTACTTTCTGATTTAAAGAAGTTTGAAAATTTCCTCCTCCTCGTTGATTGTCTAAACATGGGAACTGATGACGTGTCTGTTAACTCTGCTGACTTTGAGTTAACGCCTTCTTTCTTCTTCTTCGCAGGACAAAGTCTACGCTTGATTGATGCTTAACGGGAAGGGTGTTGTGGCCGGCAATGACGGCGTTGTCTGAGCTGAGGATTACGATTATCGTTGTTGCCTGCGAATGTTCGTTGATGCTCTTGAGTCAGTAGGGAGTCGGCGACGAATCCTCTTCGTTGCCCTCCTGGCTACTTGAGCTTTGCCCAATGATGAACCAAACCTGAGGGTTATGAACTTCCTTTTGTCTTTGCTCTTGAATTTTGAATTGTAACTTTTACGGTCAATATTTTGCTGTTGTTGCAGGTGATGAACCGAAATTATTGATGTTGCTCTGTTGTTAATGGTAGCTAGTTCGTGAATGACGTTTGCCATTGTGGTTCATTGTAATGGATGCTGGCTTTGTGATTGTCTACCTATTGTAGTTGATGTGCCTGTTTGTGGTTGACTGCAGCCTTGCGAAGAGTTAATTGTAGCCTGAAGTTTGAGGCTGCTCGTGGCTCTAACTGTTATGACTTTGAGCAGTTTTGTGGAACTCTGTCTGTTATGTCCGATGATGAGTGATCTGAAGGCTCTATTTGTCTCGACTCATCTCTTAAGCTTCACATTATCTTTGCAATATTGCTATTGATAATGTTCAGTGCCCTACTATTGCAGATGTTGAACTGTCGTTATTGATGATGTTGCAGATATTGAATTGATTTTATCGATGCTGTTGCAACTGGTGTAATTGTTGTTGATGCTCCCTTGATGTTTGTTATGCCTGCAGTTACTTGTAGCTGATGTGGGAATTCTTGCTGTGATGATATTCTTTTCTTCTTTCAGGGTGTTTGAGACGGTGATGATGACACTACGTCTGAACCGCGTGTTCGAGCCTATGTCAACGGTGTCTTCGAATCATGTTGGGGATTGTTCTGAAATTAGTTGTTATTTGTCTGGATTTGAGTCCTTCGATGTTCGGTAAGGAGTGAATGGCAACCTCAGTTGTTATCCTCCTGGCCACTCGTTCACGCCCTATGTTGATCCAAATCTGAGGGCCAAGACCCTTCTCTCATCTTTAACCGATATTACCGGTATTGTTCTGTCGTTGATTGCAAGTAGTTTATGGCTAATACTCGGTGCTTGCAACTAGTGTTGGTTGTACTGCTTCTGTTTCTAATGTTTGCTCTTGAAATTGTTTTTATGCAGATGTTCTGAGATGTGTTGGAAGCTGTCCATAATCGAATATTGTCCGTCCGATCTTCCGTTGCCTTTGACGCTTGGCGTAATTCAGCTCAGTGATGTTTCGAGACTGAGGGCTGAATGCTTCTCAAATTTTCTTGACTTGTATTTCGAAGTACAGTCTCGAGGGCCTTTGCAAGATTTTGAATCAAACTATCCTTTCTCTCTTTTTCAGGGAGGTGCTTGAATTCGGAGATTTTCGGTTTTAGGGGCATCCTGGGATCTGCTGTCTTGCTTGCAGCATGTGATAGTGCAACCTTTGGAGTGATATGATTATCTTATGTAGCATTTGCTAAGTCCTGACTTCCACCACTTATCTCAGGTTTTGAACAGGGTGTTCACTTGTGAGCTTCATCATCTCCTCATGTATGAATAATACACTGTTGTTTTGGAACTTCTGCCAAGCATGTGAAAACGAGTTTTGAGTACTCTAAGTCTATAGTTCTTCATGTCTTGTATTAATATCTTGATTAATTTCCCATGGGAAAGTCTTCTTTATTTCTGCCTGGAAACATGTGGCTGCTTTTATTCTCTCTTCTTTTTCTATCAGGGAAACCATCAAACTGTGGACTTCAGATATTGCCTTATTTTATGTCGTTGCCGAAAAGCCGTTTGATGTTCGGTAGGGAGTCGATGACGATTTCGGTTGTCGCCCTCCCGGCTGCTCAAACTTTATGCCCGATGATGAAATACTGAGGGCTGAGCATCTCTCAATCATTTCTCGGTCCATTTATGTGATGCTCGTTTTGTTTAACAATTGTGTCGCAGATAAGTTCTTGGTGGCAGCCGCGAGCACGGTATCAAAGTCGACTGATGCGGAGATGCTAATTAATCTTTGTTTTATTGTGACAGGTGGTGCTTTCAGGTGGCTTTGGGATGTTCGCAGTTTTACCGCCGGATTTCCGGAGCTTAGAACAAGAGGGAGTCGGCGCTCTGCATGTTGGGAAACGATGTCCATATTTACTTACATCCTGGTAGTTCTAGGGAAAGTTGTAGCAGAGTGGTTTAATTGGGTTATTCTGAGGGGTGTAGTATCTTGTAGGGTTAAATTTGCGGTATTGTAATATTACTTCCTGAGGGATAACCGTTGTGTTACATAGCGAGAGCTTCTTGCCATTGTTTGAATATGTTTGTAAATAATCAATGGAGACATGGGACCTTGTTGTATTTGTAACTTGTGGGTTCAAAGATAAATTCAGAATTCGAAGTAGCTTTCTTTCTTGCGGTATCTTAGATTTCCTCACCTCTCTTACTTTGAAAGAATCATGGTAGAACAGATTTGAAAATGAAGTAAAAAAAACAGGTCTTTGAATTTTAAGTGGCTCCCGCATATGAATTCAATTTATGATCTCGAATCACCATGAGCTGCCTTAGACATCACAACCTATCCCCTGAACACGATGGACTCTTGTATTCTGATTCACGCCTAATTCTTGTATACCCTCGAGATTAGAACTTGCATTTCGCCTTCCACTATTCAATGATCCTCAAGTTCAAAAACTTCTTTTAAAAACGACCATGAGCTTTGAGTAAGTTCAATCACCATTAAACCATTCTCCTTATAGATTAACCTCAGTCTACGACTTCCAGTAACCTTTACCACGCCACACCAACATTCTGAGGTCTTGAAAGAAACATCTGTAGATCCATATATTGCCATATTAACATCCTGTTTAAATTGCTCTGCCTGTCAGAGAAGTCCTAAAAAACAAGGTGGTCCTGCACATACTCGTTAGTCATGACAAACACGTATACAAGGGTAAAAGATTCAAACGTAAGAAAATGCACAAGAAGGTGGAATCTTAAGGTCGAAAATTAGGGTGCGACAGTTAGGATCTTTTAGAACCTTATTCTCTTGGTCCCCTGCCGAGTCAGAGGTCTGCACAATGCATTGGAGCACTGTACAACTTGCATCGTTTCTCTATCGGAGTTCCACACTACACTTTGGGTGCTAGAGAAGGATTGAGGATGGAATCTGTCCTACCCTCATTTTGACTATTTCTGAGAAAAGACGTCTGGTCTTTACACCTGGGATAAGTCACCTCTATTCCCGAGTTGTGGTGTCTCTTAAGTTTGATCCTTGATCACTTGCACCCTAATTATTGTCTCTTGGTTTAATTTCCTCCTTCCAACCCAACGCCTTTTTCTTTTGGTCAATCACTATTCTTTGATTCCTCAGAAGAGTCGTAATCACCCCTTTCATTTAGTTAATCAATCGTCCTTTGGTTAAAACCAATTATCTTCTTCCCCAGCAAAGTCGCAATCCTTTTTTCGGTTAATCACATTCTTCCTATTAAATACCAAGTCCTTAGTGGAGTTCATAACCTTCTCTTCATTCTCTCTCCCTGTTTGTTTGTTTAATCACTGCATGTCAGTTAAAATACCAATTTCCCTTCTCTCAGTTAACCACAATCCGTCTATTAACATACTGAATTTCTCTTGGGTTAATCACCTTCTCTTGGTTCATCACTCATTCTTTGGTTAATCACAGTACTCCTATTAAAACCAACCTTTCTTGAGTTAATAATCTTCTCTCGGTTAATTACCCATTCCACAGTTAACCATAACCTGTCTGTTAACATGCTGAGCTTCTTTTAAGTTAATCACCTTCTCTTGGTTAATCACTCATTCTTTTCGGTTAATCATAGTCTTCCTGTTAAATACTGAATCCCTTGCAGTTGGAAACCCATCTTTGGTTCAAATACTCGCACCTTTGGGTTAGTAACCTTCTTTTGGTTTGAATACCTTTTTCCTTCGGTCAAGTACTGCTTGTTCAGTCAGTGTACTATCCTTTGGGTTACAACCTTCGATGGGTCCCACGCCCATCCTTTGGGTCAAAATCTTCGCTTGGTTCCACACCCATCCTTTCGGTCACAACCTTCTCTTGGTTCATCACCCATCCTTTCGGTTAACCAATATTTATCATTTAACACACCAAGCTATCTAGAAAGTCAAACACCTTCTCTTGGTCTGTTACTCTCCTTCTGGGTCATCATCGTATGTCTGTTGACGCCCACCTTTTGTTTTCCCCACAAAGTCTTACTCTTATCTTTTCTTTGGCTAATCAATACCTGCCAGTTAATGCACTGAATCCCCTATGGATCTTTCTTTGCCTCGATTCTTATCCTTTACTCCTTCATTCTTATAGTTTTGACACCATTCTTTTATTTTCTTCCTGGTGGAGTCACCACCATTCTTCTGTGTTCCTCAATAAAGTCTTCCTTCACCTTTCTTTCTTGGTTTTGACATCATTCTTTTGCATTCCCCCAGTAGAGTCTTGTTACCTCTTTTTGCTCTTGGTTCTGACACCATTTTCGTTTCTTTTTCTTTTTCCGTCTTGGTTCCCCAAACTACGGAGCTCTGACTTCCTCATTACACTATGAGGATACGTAGGCACAAGATTGCAAAATCTTGGCGAGCCATATTCTTCCACCTTCTCCCATTCTTCTTTCTCTCTGGTCCACCTAGAGCCTTTTGTCTTTTCCCTGGTTCCCTGAACTACATAGCTTTGAATTCCTCATTTCACTATGAGGATATGTAGGCACGAGGGCCCCAATCCTCCGTGAGCACTTTCTTTTTCTCTTTTCCTTCTCTTCTCTTTAGCTAGAAGCCTTTAGGTAGATAACTCATCCAAGCCTAGAAGTAAGCTAAACGGTTCCCGTCGAGTAGGACGGATGCGTGCGGTGCTAATCCTTTCCTCTCGCATAACTAACCCCCTTACCTATTTCTCTTCCCTTTGGTTTTTATCGATATTTTTCATGTCCTTTGGGACTAAATAAAATTCGGTGGTGAATTTGTTGTATCTTTGAGTGTGTGATTCACTCAGGTATAATCCCGCTAGCTTCAGCTGGCGACTCTGTTGGGAAGTCCTTGCACTTGCAAGTTGGGGTCTCGCCTAGTTTTGTTTGCTTTGTTGCTTGTTTGGGTGTTTATCTTTATGCTTTACTTGCTTTATCTTTATGTTATTTACTGCATTCTTTTAATGCTTTAAATATTCATAGGCTACATGCTCTGGATATCTGCTATATTCTGCTGTTGTTAGGATGGGTTGTTACTTGAGAAATAAGCCCACTACCTAGGCTTGAGCATACACAAAGGACTAGAGTGGAGAGTAATATGGCTTGCGTTGATTCTGGCCATGTTTAGTTGACACGAAATCCACATTCAGACGAGGTTTTCTTTGGAGATATTCTATCATGCGCGCCTGGTGTAGATGACAGGATGTTGACATGGAAAACTTACGAATCTGGAAACCGATCATTGGAAATCAGTGGAGGCCTCCTTAAGGGGTAACAGTGCCAAACCATAAATGGTGAACGTATTATTATTTCTCAACCTGAGAGCCTGAGAAGCTGAGGACCAGTAGGTACCCTTTTTCACGACTAGATCACACCTGTGAGAGAGATATTGGGTCTTTCTGCAAGAAACCGAGACTCTTCATACCATTTGCTTTCTTATTGCATCAAACCTTTGTGCCTGAGCAGAATTATATGCAGATCATCCAAATTATTCAGACTCAGCTGGTTTCTTGCATGTCATTATGTGCACTTAGTTTTGCATATGCACTAAAAATTAATTTTTGCATGAATTACATTCATTCATGCATGCATATGCATGCCCTCCATCTAGAGATCAAATTGCTTACATTGTCCATTTCTACCTTATAGTAAGACAACAACTCAGTATCGCTATTTCACTCATTCAAGCAAGTCCAAGATCATGGTTGATACTAAACAAGAGAATGTTGCCTACAAGGAGACTTTGGCTCAGTTTCAGGGTCGGATGGATCAGTTCCACACTAATATGGATGTTATCATGAGGTTCCTTCACACTCAGAAGGACGCCACTGCTGCTACTTTTGTTGTTGCAACCGTCACTGATGTAACTGTTGTTACTCATGTGGTGATTTTTCCTCATATTATTACTTCTTCTCCTATTGTTATTGAAACCCCGATTAGGACTATTGTTCAACCTACTATCAACCTGCCAAGTGCTTAATCTGGTCCAAATAAGATGCTTGTTATTAGAACAAGATTTGGTTCTGCCAGATATCTCTAAGTTTTAATAATAACAAAGTAGTATTTGTGTGAGTACAATTTTGGTACTCTAACGTTTGTTTTTTTGGAGAATTAACAAGCAGGTTTTATCTATGATAAAAAAAAGCTCTGACTCTGATAGAGACCTGTCACACCCTAATTTTTGACCATAAGGTCCCGCTTCCTTGTGCTTATTTCCTTTTTTATTATTATAAGTATGATTAGTATGGTTAACCAACATGTGCAGATGCAGTAATTTCAAATGGAGATAGTACTCATTCTCACGGTCAAGCACCGCGGGACGTGACCAGTAGTTTTTAAGATCCTTGAGCATCCTCCTATCAAGAAAGTCAACATTAGGCTCTTCAGGACTTCTCATGAGTTTTCATTTGAGAGTGGTCATTCGAGGATTAATTGTGTTTTAAGAGTTGGGCCAACACTTGAGTTTCTTTTGGTTATAATGGGAAGATTTGGTTTTTTTCCTCCTCGTCAGTGATTTATGGTTAGTGAGTTCTAAATTGAATTCAAGGAAGCTTTCGTGTCGTGTTTCAATGTTGAGATTCAAGAAATACAAACTTCTTTTAAGGAGAACACAAGGCTAAAAGTTTCCCTTCGAGTTCAGGTGGAGTTTGAGTTATTAGTAAAGCATACAAGAATGTTCGAATTGGTACGAGGCGCGGGTATCCATTTTCACCAAATTGTATTCTTAGATTCTTCACAAGGTTTTACTATGCAAATTCACTTTCAAAAAAACTCAAGTTGCAAAGAGACTTCATTTAAGATCTCAATTTAAGATGGGTGGATCGTGGTTGAAGTAACACAAGGTAGTCAAAAAGTGAAGAATTATTATAAAGAAGGATATCACGAATCCCTCACGTATTTGCTCGTGGCTGAAGGAAG
Organism: Lathyrus sativus; assembly: GCA_963859935.3. NCBI lineage: Eukaryota > Viridiplantae > Streptophyta > Magnoliopsida > Fabales > Fabaceae > Lathyrus > Lathyrus sativus. Next base: position 98,220,593 of record OZ012738.1, on the reverse strand, counting down.
GGTAGTAAATTCATTACAGTCACCATCATGGAAAAACTTCATTAGAATATTGAATTTCCTTCAATAATTGTTGTACACATCGTAGAATGACAAGGCAATGTTGCTTACATCCTTACTAACAACATATAAACCGTACCACTTTTTTAAAATAGGAAGCAACTAAAGATCATGAGCTTTTACAATGGTAAATGTTTACATGTTAAAGTTACAAGAATCTGATATGTAAGGCTGAGTCATTCCTTCATTGACGGACCGCGTCCTTGATCTGCATTTGTGAAGTGAAATGCCCTATGTGTGAGCTTCCATCAGTACAAACATCAACCATGAAAGTAAAGGCAGCACCGTTATCGCAACATTCACGCACCTGCAGGCGGAAACCAGTGAGAAAGAATTAAGCTATCAGGAAGACATAAATTTAAAACCGTTAGAAATGTAGAAGGTGCACAGTTCATATGGTAACTTTACCACTGCCAGCAGAAGCTCATAGCGCAAATATGCAGCCTCGTAGACTAGAAGGAGGTAGGATGTTTGAATCTCCGCCACTGGTAGAAGTTATATCCTTCAGTGTGTAGCCGTGACGCAACATATCTGCTGTAGCTCCTGCACAATTTAATCAACTTGGTTTCGCGAGTATATCAATGACGTAGGAGCATCGGAAAACGTATGCAAGTTCGAAGTTCATATTATGCAGTAGGAAGGAATCAAATGCTCACCAACAAATAGGAGACGACTTCTTGTCAGAATTGGAGTACCGGCAACAAAAAGAAAATCCAGGAGAACCTTAATCTTCAAAAGGAAACTTGAATGGACGCACTTGGCATGCTGCAGTACCCTCTACGAAACAACAAGCGAAGCAAATCTTTCCCTTGGATCTTTCCCGAAGCTTGCTCTGGTATAAAGATCGTCACGCCATCATTTCTGGTCCACGTCCTGCAATTGTACACTACACCAGTTGAGAAAATTTGAGAGATCAAGCAAGTAGAAGCTTGTAAACTGATAAGCACAGCTCCAAACATCCGCCGACGCAACTCGAACGCATCTTCACAACCTGCACTCACGATGAAGGATATGATTATCAGTCAAGTTTAGAACAACTTACAACAATATTCATGATGAATTTGAATCAAGAAAACTCAAGCACAAAGAACACATGATAAATTCTATCCTATTTGCTGAACTAATTTTTGGAGCAGAGTGTTTCTTACCAATCCTGATACCGCATAACCGCCACGGCTGCTAAGTGACGGAGCAGCTCCACGTTGTGGCTGGTGTGGAATTTGGCAGATTGATTCACGGAGCCAGAAATCTACCAAAGTCCTGTTGCTTGGGAAGGAGATGAAGTCAGTCAATTTACAGTTTTTTTCTTACTCAATTCCAAGTAACCCTCACCTTAACATCAAACTCGGTTGAATGCTCTTAAGGTACCACTCCAAAACCGAAGTCAGCAGCCTAGTTGGGAATACCACTGCTACAAACAGAAGGAGCTCCATGATTGGGACGCAACATTCGTGCAAATTCGGAAATAATTAAAGGTGCCGAGAAGGTCACGAGACAAACCGAGAAAATACCTGCATATTATTTTGAATAATCGGTGAAGTGATCACTTAGTGCTCTGTCCGTTGTCAACTTTTGTTTGAGGACACTTTCTGATACGCAAGAGCATCTTCTGAACAACCTTTTATGTCTCGGAGGAAGTTTAAAGTTGCGGCAAGCAACGAGGTTGTTGCAACGTAACTACCATTTCATTCGAGCCAGAACTCAAGTACAACACCTGCAAATCCAATGGAAATATGGTCAGACTAATTAAAGTGCTTTGAGGAAGAAAACATTTCACGTGTTCAGGAGGAGGATTATGGCTATAGAATCAAAGCACATCATTATTCCCAGACACAATCACGCAAAACCGGCAACTATAATTCAAAGCCAATCAGAATTTCCAAATATGTTCAAACATGTCTGTTCGAAAGAGGAAAGGATTTCAAAGCCTCAAATCCTGTCTTCTCCGAGGGCTATAAGAACAAGCCACAAACGAAAACAAGGGGGGAACACACGCACCAATTGACAGATTTACCGAACCCTCAGAAGTATTCCTAATCAAGAAACCCTAACAGCAACCCAGAAACACCATAGAAATTCCAAATCAAAAACCTTAGAGTTTGGTAGAAATAGGAACTTATCTTGTTACAAGCTCCACCGCAGAATTGATCCAAACCCGCAACCTCTTGCTGCGAATCCACCGCCGGTGAATCCACCGTCACCTTCAAACAACTCCATCGCACAACCGCCGTCGCGACCCAAATCCCCATCGTCCAAAACCGCGAATTTCAATGACCCTCCGGAGAAACCGAAGCAATCCCTCATCGCCGTCCTCCACGCCAACACCCCTTCCAAACCGGTAAACTCGTTCTCTGTCAAATATACTTTGATTCACATACATTGATTTGGCTTGATTCTTCCTGTTGTTGTTTGTCTTTGTTTTGAGTTTCAGGTTTTAAGGAAGCATTGTTAAAGTGAACGAAGCGGAGAATAACGTAAAAAGTAAGAGGCGAAGGAATTGAAGGGAGAAGAAATGGCGGAAAGAAGGAGAAATTGTGGAAGAAGGAAGACGAAGTGAGAGGGGGGAAAGAGCAAAAGCGGCGGAGAAGGGGGAAACAGGGGGTCTAGGGTTTTTTTTCCAATTTTGTTTTATTTGTTGTAATCATATGTATGTATACACACCACAGAACCATGCACCCTTACGCACATGATCGTCCATCACCCTAACGGATCATCATCGTACGGTCACAATCGCGCCGCACACCATACACCCTCACACCCTGCTCACACTCAATCCATCCGCCTTAATTATCTCTCCATTAACTCCTAATCAGTTTTTTAATCAATCCTTAATCATAATTAACCTTTTTTTAAAACCAATTAATTTAATCAGTTTTTCAATTAAACAAACCTAAAACTTATTTAATTTACTTTAAACAGTTTTCTTTTAACTAATCAACTTATTTCAATTTACTCACATTTTTTCAATTTAATAAACCTTTTATAGTATAATAAAATTTATTTAATTTTAATATAACCCTTTTATTTAATAAAATCCACATAATAACAATAAAGCTTTTTAACCAAAACCAACTTATTAATAAATATTTTATTTATTAAAAAACATTTCTATCTAGACAACTTTATTAATCAATCATGTAATTAGATTTTCTCTAATCATTCTTTTATAACTAAATAATTTCTTTTCTAAATAGATAATAATAAACATCTTTTCTATCTAACCCTTACCTTTTAATAAATAAATTATATCCATTTTATGCTTAAAAAAATGATAATAACTTTTAAAATAAATAGTAATAACAACTTTTCTTATGATGACTAGAAATCCATTACTTAATAAACCTTTTTCCCAAATTTATATTCATTAAAATATTTTCCTCTTAATTAAATTCCTATTAAATTCGATCCACTTAAAAAACTTCTATTTAGTAATGATCAAAATTAACTTTTCCTAAAGCCAATATCTTCCTAAAATCAATCCGCATCTAATACAATTTCACCAAAATATAATTCAGCTAAAATTAATCAATATCCCATAACTTGATCAATCGTGCACGCTTCCACCCTGCTCCGTCACACATTCACAATTCACACACCTTAGCGCTTTCATGCGTTTGTGTATGTTTATTTATCGGCTTTGTCTTCCGCAATTTATTTACCGTATTTATCTTTATTGCATCGCATTATTGCATAATGTCCAAAGGAAGAACCTGCACGTAACGTAAAACTTGCGCGTATGCATCCCATTTGCATCATTTCCCCTTGATTCTTGATCCCATTCAAGTCGATCTTCTAAGTTAGATCCTACCCCCATAAGGAGGACCTTTTATCTTTATAACATAGAAACAAACTCAATTAACTCAATTCAAAATATTCAAACACAGTAGAGAATAAGATATTAATCATCTTAAGCGAAATAAAACTTCTACCCCATAACAATACAATCAATTTTCCTATAAAGTTGTGGTGGTTAAAATCAAGTAATCTCCCTTAAAATGACAACTCATCTTCTCTCCTAAAATTAATCAATCAACTACCCTAAACCCGTAGGAACTTTGACCACAGTCAAAGAACTACTCAAACCCTTTAGGGGAACTACAGATACTCTGATTCCACTCCCGTAAGGATATGTAGGCATAAGATGCGATATCTTATCGAGTATACTTAGAGATAAACCCCTAGGTCTTTTATCCCTTAAGCAGATAACCCTTGGCAATAAACAACATAAAACAAGAGGTTCCTGTAGAGTACTACAGAAACTTAGGATGCTAGCACCTTCCCTAAGTTTAACCAACCCCCGAACCTATAACTCTCTAGCTTGAATTTGCATTGCATTGTGGGTATTTTAATCTTTTTTCCTTCCTTTGGACAAATCAAAGTTCAGTTGCAAATGAATTAGATTCAAGCTCATCAATAGCTTGGTATCCAAATTTCACAGCGACAAGACCATATGCAACATCACTCTGATTTGACCAAAGTCGCTTCTGTGCTATAAGAAGAAAGTGTGCTTTTGATCTACTCATATTCAGAAAGTTTCTAAGAAGATAATATGTTGCTGCTGCTGCAATGCTCTCTTGGAGTCTGGTTCTAAACGTGACTATGATGTTTTACTTCTAAAGTTTTTCTAGCTTCTGAAGTCATTATCTTCTGAATATTAAGTCCTAAAGACTGTGAAGACAAGGTTATGTTAAACAAAGTTTTGAAGACTCCGAAGACTTGAGTTTATGAAGATTAAATGTTGAAGACTCTGGAGACAAAGTTCTACCGAACAACGTTTTAAAGACTCTGAAGACTTAAGTTACTAAAGACCAAGGGTTCTAAAGACTGAGTGCTTAAGACTCTGAAGACAAGGTTCTGGTGAACAAATTCTGAAGACTCTGAAGACTCAATGATCAACTCTTGTACTCATGCTTCAATCATCTCTATTCAGAAGCCTCTGATATACAGAAGATAAGCTCAAACGTTTACGAGGGAAAATAGTACATAGTACGTTTCAACGTTCTATTCCACTAACATTCCTGTTGTCACACCCTCTTTTTCACCCTAACCTTTGTGTATGATTTTCATCCCTGCTGTCACACCCTCTTTTTAACCCAAACCTTTAACCTCCATATCATTATCATTTGCATTGGCATTAGCACCTAGCAATTGGTCTTAGACAAGGGATCAAGGTATCTTATCCAACAATCAAGAAGAAAGCTTCATCTCCAAAGTTCAATCAAGAGCTCAAGCTCAACTTTGTGGCAATCTCAAGTCACAAGGTATCCATCATCAAGGCATATCATTCAACCACTTGAATCAAGAACACAAGCATTGATTCTCCACCTCCTATCTCATGGATAACTATCTAGAGTTTTGATTCAAAAGGAAATTTATGACTAGTTCTTTGGGAAAGACATAATTCCAAAGCTCAACACAAACCTTGAGGGTCCTCTACATGGATCATGTGTCATCACAATCCATAACAAGAGCCTCAATCAATGAAATTAGTCTTAGGTTTTCATCTGGTCAACAAAAGTCAACTGTAATTCAATTAGGTCAAGATCTTGAATTTCAAGGCCAATTAAGGGCATGATGTTAGTTTTCAAGTGATTTCATTAGTTTGGAACAAGAAGAATCAAGGAGAAACATAAAATTAAGAATTTGACTAAATTAGGGTTTTGATAGAAAATTTTCTAAGTGTGAAAAACCCTAATTCTAGCCATCTTGCAACTTCCATAACTTTCTCATTTTTGATCCAATGAAGGCAAACTAGCTATCAAATTGAAGAGAACATCATGAACTACAAGTTTATGAAAGGAAGCATGTCCAAAAGATTCATGGTTTGGGAGATATGATGAGTCAGAGTTTGGAAAAAGGAGATTATGACATTTCTACACTTAGAAATTTTTCTAAGTATAGAAAATCAGTTTGAGATACCTACTTTCAAGCCCATTTTTCATGGTGATACAAGCTTCATTTAAATTTTCCTACAACATGAGAATTGTAGAGAATCCTACAAGCTTTCTTTTGAATACTAGATCATCTCTACGGGATGTGTAGAACTCAAGTTATGATGCTCCCAAATTAGGGTTTCAAAGTTGTCAAAAGTAACAAATGGTTAGACAGATTTTTCAACCCAACTTCCAAGACATTTTTCACTAAGTTCTAGACTTCAATTGAGTTTTCTCATAACATGAAAGTTGAAGAACATTATTCAAGATTTCCACCCATTAATAGAACATTTACATTGGATTAAAACTCCTCAAGTTATGAGGGTTCAAATGAGAGGTTTCAATTATGTTAGGAAGTTCAAAAACTTAGAATTTTTCAAAGTCCCCTTGGGCAGTTTTGAAGACACAATTTCAACTTGGTTTTCCCTATATTTCCAAACATCATTACAAGGTACTTTGTGTCGCTACTGCGAAAATCGGCGCCGGCTGACAGAAGAGTCGCCACCGTGCGTTATTTATCCCTCAGAGCGGGAAAGGAAACGCTCGAAGTAAACCTCGCAAAAACGGGGAAAAGGTATGGTCATCGCAACCATAGCCTGGGTTCGGGAGTCGGTTACGCAAGGGGAAGGTATTAGCACCCCTCACGTCCGTCGTACTCGACGGGATCCACGCTTGCTTGGGCTGTCTACTGGATGCAAAACAATCTTATCTACGGCTGCTAAATCTAAAGGGAAGGGAATTGACTCGATAGAGCATCGCACTCTATGCCTACGTATTCTCGAGAGAGAAAGTCAGAGTCAACGTAGTTCGGGACTACGGGGAAAACTGGCTCGCCAAGACATCGCGTCTTGTGCCTACGTACTTCCACTGAATGGAAGATCAGAGCTTTACGTAGTTCAGACTAACTACGGCTAAACAAACATTCTCACACAGCAGTGAGAAAAACAACTGGTTTCACAGGGTCGGGAACCTATGGTCAAACGATGGCTGAGTCTCAAATGCACTTGGGCAAGAGAGAAAAAGGGTTTCAATTAGTCGTCAGCGGGAAAGTCTCGATCGCACAGCCGCGAGAGAACAAAAGTTGGTCGTTAGTGTGCTCGCTAGGATATCGCATCCTATGCCTACATATCTTCGTCTGGTACGAAGAATCAGAGCAGCTGTAGTTCGGCTACTATCGGACCACAGCTCAAATCTCGTTTTATTACTCATTCTGAAAAATGGTTACAATGGGTACATGCTGAAAAACTCCTAAAAAGCTAGCCTATTCTATTCAATCTATCTTGACAAAATTAAATGGAAAATGGTCCCCTAACAAGTGGACCTCTAAAAACCATCCTCTAAAAAGGTGAAAATAAACTCCTATGAAAAGAATATCTATCCTAAAAATATTGAATCCACAAAGTAATATTTTTATACTCCTTTTTTCTAAATTTCAATATTTTCTCTATTTTTCCTTTCAATATCTATTTTTCTCAATTTCTTTTCTTTTCAATTTCTTTTTTTTGAATATTTCCTTTTTCACTTTTCTTTTTCTCAAATACTCTTTTTATATTTTTTCTTAACTATTTTTTATTATTTCTTTTTCACATTTCTTTTCCCACTTCTTTTCAATATTTTTTCTATATTTTTCTCATATTTTCTTTTCAATTTCTTTTTCACTATTTTTCAACATATTCTTTTCAATATTAAAACCTAAAAAAAAAAAAGCAAAGGGGAGGGGTACATAATCAGTCAGGGGGTATAATCTAAAACACAATGGGCCCAGCCCACACAAAGAAACATCACACTAACTAAAACAGGGAGGGGGGCAGGAAGTGAAACGGGGGTGTGCAACAGTAACACGCAAATGTGAATGGGCTTGGGGCCCAACAACCAAACGGACACGCCCACTCTCTTCTCCCTCTCAGTTCATATTCTCAGAAAACCTAAGTCCTCTCTTCTCTCAAACTCACTGTTCACTTGCGAAACCTAATCGGCGCCGTAAACCTCTCATCGTCTCCATCTCACACTTCCGTTTCTCAATCTCACTGTCGTCTCCTCTCTCTCACACTTCCTCTCTCAGAATTCCATCCGTCTCAACTCATCACTCTCACAATATCTTTCTCTCCGTTTCTACCTCACTCAATACTTCATTTCTTCCTTGCTCCTGTTAACACAAAGACAAAACACATATTCGAAAATGAAATGAATAAGTAAAAATCTGGAGATCTCCGGGTGAACACATGAAGCATCAGTGAAATTTTTGACGAAGGCCTGAGGATGATTTCGTGAACCAGACAAAGCTCGATAGCAGTTTCTTGGAGGTTGCATGTGAAGCTCAACGGATGGAGATTGAGGAAGTTCGTTGAATGTGTGATGATTTCTGGAGAACGCGATGAACACGATGAAGATCTGATAGAACATGATGAAGATCTTGAAGAAGTTATTGATGAACGTTCTTGATGTTGACGAATATGAAGATCAAGATCTTGAACAAGTTTTTGGAAAACTGATCGAAGGACTGACGTTGAATGTTCTTGAAGATTCATAAACCTGATGAAGAACTGATGACGATTCTGTTGAATTTCTGGAAGTATGGCGTTCATGGAGGGTTGATGATCTTGCTGAAGATCCAGAGCTGGATGAAGATTGAAGGTCCGGATGAATGAATGATCCGTTTCTGGAAAAGTCGTAAGAACAGTTGAGGATCCTGATGAATCGTTGAGTTTCTTGAAGATTTGATGAAGGAATCTGGAAAACTGCAAGAGCCGATGATGAACATTGATGAAGATTAATGAGGAATCTGATGAACGGAGAAGAAAGACGATTGGAGGAGAAGGAAATGGATGAAGATCGTTGTTGATGATGATGTTGATCAGAGGACGAAGACGAGAGGAGAGAGATGAAGGTTTAGAAAAATTCTGGAAAAAAATGATTTCCGGCGAAGTTTACGGCTGCCGGAGGTAGTTGGGGGCTGCCGGCGGTAGTTTGTTGCGGTGGTTGCATGGCCGCCGGCCATGCAACCGGTGAGGGCTAGGAGGAAGACAGGTGGCGCAGCTAGTGGGGTGGGTTACTGCATGCGTGCCAAGTGTTGGTGGAGAGTGATGAGAGGGTGAAACGTGTCCTGCATGCAGCAAAAAATGTGGGGCCTCTCCCTTGGGGACACGTGTGAGCTTGCCTTTTATATTGATGCTGCGCTGGAAAGATCTGGAAGCTTCCAGAAGAAGCTGGAAAAGCTGGGAAGAATCTGGACGTTTTCTGATATTCTGGACCTTATTTCACTGATTGGGCCTGCGAAAAATGGACTAAGCCCAACGAAAATGGCTTAAAAATCTGCACAAAAACTGGATTATGATATTAAAACAACTAATCAACACTTAATACCCTAACAACCATACTAATCAGAAAATTAAATCTAAATTTCTATTAAATCTAAACTTGATTAAATTTCTATTAAAATCTATAACAGAAAAATTAAAACCTATTTATTTTTAATAAGGAAAAATCTGGTCATTTATTATTATTATTTCTATTTAAATTCTATCTAAAAAATATACTAATATTCTAAAAAATCCTATATTATCTAAAAATATTAAAATCTATAAAAGATTTCTACAAAATGATTTAAAATCTATTTAAAGGAATTAAAAACCTATTAAATTCTAAAATGAATTTAAAAATCTATTTAATTCTATAAAATGCTAAAAAATTGATTTAAAAAGAATTAAAATATATCAAAAATCCTATTAAATCCTAAAAAATGATTTAAAAACTATTTAACCCTAAAAAAAAATCCTATAAAATCCAGAAAAATCATCACAATTCCCAGAGGGACAAAATAATCACCGAACGACACAAAAATAATCGGTAAAAATAAACGGGCACCGAAATATCCCAAAAATCGATCCTACTGATTAAAAACACCTGAAACACGAGACGGGAGCTGTGATCCCTGATAAAATCAAAACAAATGAACAATGCAATGTATGCGATATGCAGATGCGAATGCGGTTATGCGTCGAAACATCGAGCCAAATGCGAGACCCGGTTGGTCAAATTTTGGGGTGCAACACTTTGAACATGAAATTTGTTCATCTTGTTCCCTACTTTCATTTGAGCCAAAGAATTCATGAATTGGAGCAATCTTTACCGAGTTATAGTCTTTCAAATTTGACAAAAATCATAGTTTAGATCATGGATCACTTTGTGCACATGTTATCTCATGACAATTTTGTGATTCCAAACTCAAGATTGTAGGTCATTTATTGGATGCTCAATGTTCCAAACCACTCAATTATGCAAAGATTTATGATCTAAGAGTACATAATGTTCAAAGGCACCATAAAATCAAAACGGAACTCGGATTCATGAAAATCCCATTACACCATATTCATGGTGATTTTCCTTGTAACTCAGGCCATCATTAGGGCCCATTTAATGTGGAGTTAATTCTCTGCATGGAATGCTTTATAGACTGCCTCAAGATCACATCAAATGAGGGAGTTTCATGCGTTGAGATGATTCATGAGAAACCTGTGTCTTCGATCGTATGTTAGAAGGATGCGAAGACGGTTATTGAAGAAGGACACCCTCAAGGATGGGGCAGAGTGTTGGAGTTGTCAGTCAACAAAAATGGAGTCGGTCTAGGTTATACTAGCAAGAAGAAAGCGCAAGAGAAGAACACCTCTAACAGAGGTCAATGACTTGCAACTCCATTAGTTTTTACTAGTGGAGGCCATCTCGATGATGGTCAAGTCACATTTCTGGAAATTAAAGATGGCGTGCATGAAGAGTTGTGTACGGTGTACCCCAGAACACTTAATCAAACGCCAAACAACTGAAGTATTATCGAAATCCCTGAAGTTATTCTAGTAGAAGAGTAATTCCCTATTTTTTCTGTTTTCCTGAAATCCTAAGCTCTGCCCAAGGCATATGGATCATGTTGTAGGGACCTTTTGCTTTTAAAAAGCATGAACTTATCATCAATAAATAACTTTTGCATTCAATTGTGCTCTCTTTCTTTCATTTTTATTTTTGCACATAAAAATAATTTAAAAGGCAATATTTTTAGCATTTTTCTTCTTCATTTTTCTTAAAATAAAAGCATAAAATCATTCATCATGTAGATCTTCCCTTGTTCCTGTTGGTAACAATTCTGCTATGGTCTGATATGACTTTGATAACTCAATTTACCACGCTGACAAAGACTGCGAGGAAGATTGTGATCTCTCAGAGGAGTTGGCTAGGCTGTTAAAACAAGAGTTGAAAGTCATTCAACCGTACCAATAAGAGATTGAAGTCATCAACATCGGAACTGAAGATGATGCCAAAGAGACCAAGATAGGTGCCACCTTAGAAGTAGAGGTGAAGATAAAGCTAGTCGTGTTGTTGTGAGATTATGTTGATGTGTTTGCTTGGTCCTACAAGGACATGCTCGGTCTGGATGAAGATATTGTAGTGCACAATTTTCCTCTCAAGAAAGACTGCCCACCGGTGAAGCATAAATTGAGGAGAACAAAACCAGAGATGTCCTTTAAGATCAAAGAGGAAGTCCAAAAGCAGTTAGACGCAGGTTTCTTGGCAGTATCCAGTTACCCATAGTGGGTAGCAAATATTGTTCTCGTGCCGAAGAAAGATGGGAAAGTACGAATGTTTGTTGACTACAGAGATCTCAACAGAGCAAGTCCAAAGGATGATTTTCCTCTGCCCCACGTTGACGTACTAGTATATAACACAACCCAATTCTTTGTCTTTTCATTCATAGACGGGTTTTTTGTTGCTATAATCAGATTAAAATGGCGCCAGAAGATATGGAAAAGACAACTTTCATCACCCCATGGGGAACTTTCTGCTACAAAGTTATGTCGTTCGGACCTAAGAACGCGGGCGCGACATATCAACAAGCTATGGTTACTCTCTTTCATGACATGATACATAAAGAGATTGAATGCTATGTAGACGATATGATTGCAAAATCCCAAATTGCGGAAGAACACCTCATTTATCTGGAAAAGCTTTTTGCAAGACTAAGAAAATTCATACTGAGACTAAATCCCAACAAATGCACTTTTGGTGTGAGATTTGGCAAGTTGCTAGGTTTTATTGTAAGCCAAAAGGGGATTGAAGTCGACCCAGATAAGGTCAAAGCTATCCAAGACATGCCTGCACCTAAAACCGAAAAAGAAGTCTGAGGTTTCCTTGGGAGCTTGAATTACATTACAAGATTTATATCTCATTTGACGGCCACTTGTGAGCCCATTTTCAAGCTACTTAGAAAATACCAAGCTATTGTATGGAATGACAATTGTTAGAGAGCTTTTGAAAAAATAAAAGACTATCTGCAATAACCACTGACCTTGATGCCTCCAGTGCCAGAACGACCTCTAATCATGTACCTAACTGTGTTAGAAGGATCCATGGGATGCGTATTGGGTCAGCACGATGAAAATGGTAGGAAAGAACATGCAATCTACTACCTCATCAAGAAATTTAACTATTATGAAACAAGATATTCAATGCTCGAAAAGACGTGCTACAAAGCGCCTAAGGCAATATATGATCACCCATACAACTCTACTAATTTCCAAGATGGACCCTGTCAAATACATATTTGAGAAGCCTGCTCTCACTAGACGAGTAGCTCATTGGCAAATGGTACTGACAGAATACAACATCCAGTATGTCACACAAAAGGACATCAAAGGAAGTGTATCATCTGACTATCTCGCCCACCAACTTGTGGACGATTACCAATCTATGCGCTTCAATTTTCCTGACGAAGACATCATGTTTGCCAGAGATTATACAATGCTCGGCCCAAATGGTGGACCCAAACCAGGATTGCGATGGACGCTCGTGTTCGATGGTGTCGCGAATGTTAAAAGTTGTGGAAGGAATTGAGGCAATCATTACTTACCCAACTGGATTTCATCTACCATTTACTACCAGATTATGCTTCAAATGCACGAATAATATGGCTAAGTATGAAGCCTGTATCTTCGGGATTGAAGCTGCCATTGATAATAGAATCAAGACTCTCAAAGTCTATGGAGATTCTGCTCTTGTCATAAGCCAAATCAAAGGGAAATATGAAACACTTAATGTCAAGATGATCCCTTACATAGATCATGTCTTGAAGCTGATTTCATACTTTGATGAGATCACTTTCCACCATATTCCTGGAGTAGAAAACCAATTGGCAGACGCTCTAGCAACATTAGCATCCATGTTCCAAGTCAAGTGGAAGAATGAGGCACCGATCATTCGTTTAGAGTACCTTGACGAACCTACTTATTGTCTGGTGTTATACCTAAAATTTTGACCCTTATATTCCATCATCATTCTAGGAGCATCAACGTTGTTTATCTAACCTTAACCTCTTTCAAGTTTGATCTTTGTCAAGATACAGGTAAACTAGGGTTTCTTCCAGTCAGAAATCAGGGTTTCAAGGGATTGATCAGTCAAAGTTTTGGATTAGTCCCCCAAATAACAAGTCTTCATGTCATCAAGGATATCACATTGGATCAAATATGAACCTAATTTGAGGTTGTCACCCAAGAAAGAAGAACAGTGCAGTGCAAGAACCCTAATTAGGGTTTCTGATTTGGAAAGTCAACTGTAGTTTGAATTTTGATCTAAAGGGTGTTACAAAGCATGAATCATGGTCCATGAGGATCATATGACCCGAGGAAGTCTACCCAAGAAGTTTCAAGGCCTCAGGGAACCCAAAATATCAACAGTTAATTCAGAGGTTTTTGATCGTTCGGTTCGTCTGACTGAAAAGTCAACCCATGGACCAACAGGGTTTTAACCCAAAATTGAAGCCAACTATGTTCTCAATATCATTTAGTGTCTAATCATAAAGTTTGGTGACCAATTGATCAAGAATTGAGAAGTAATCAAAAAGTCGGGAAATTAGGGTTTTGAAAAGGGTCAGGCTATAACTCCTTAACCACACATCCAAATGGAGTGGTTCAAAGCTTGTCGGAAAGGTCTCAATGAGTTCTTTAAAATTTTTATAGGCACTAATGAGCAGAAAATGCATGGACTTTGAGTTATGAGCAAAAACAAGGCAAGAGGGGGAAAATACACTTAGAAATTTCAAGATTTCTTGACTTGTAAGTCAAGTTTTCAACATTTTCACAAGGGTTTTTGACCCAGTTTCAAGAGGAACAGGTTCCTACATAAAAATTCAATTTTTAGTACTTAATGGGGGATTTCCAAAAATTACAAGTGGGTTCTATAACTCTTCATGGTTAGAGAGAACCAAGGTCCACGAGTTGGCAAAAACTCACTTTGGCCAGACTAGTTCAACATGCGTGTTTTGATTCCAAAGCTTCCCAAATCAACTTTAATAAAGGAATAAGCCTCATTTATGATGTTTAAATTGTTAATCAACATGTTTAGCACCATATCCCACGAGCTTGGCACAAGAAATGAAGAAATTCATTGTTTAATGCAAGTTGCAAAAGTGAATAGTGAAGAAAGAGAAAAATGGTGGCTACCATCATCAAACCACCAAATTGGTTGCAACCAGTCACCTCCTATCCCCTCAAGCATGATGAAAATGACCTACAGGGTATGTAGAAGCTCTTTTTAGGGTGGCTCAAGGTCATAAATGAAGATTGCATTGAAAAACTCCAAGATTTTCAAAGTTACAAGGCTAAATTTGGCAATTGGCTTCATTCTGCCCATACCTCTTGATCTAAGGCCTTGCCTATAAATAGAAATCAACTCTTGCATCACAAACACACCATTTACATGCTTGAAACCAGCTGAAAATCTCTCCTTTCCTCAATTGCAAAGTTCTTGCAAAATCTCACCAAATTTCTAAAGTGCACAAAATTTGTTTTGCACTTTCCTTTCCAAAATCATTTCCAAACATTCTCAAACTTAAACAAAGCCTTAAACACTTCATAAATGATGTGTTAGAGCTATCCAAACCCTCACCCTGGCCAGAAAATCATCCAATCAAAAAGTCAACCCTCAAAAGCTCATTATTTGACTTTTCTGCATTTTGAAGGGCAACCACTGATGCCTTGCATTTCCTTGAGCTCTAAGACCTCTAAAACTTCATATTTGACATACACAAGCTGTCCATAATCAATCCACACTTCTCTAACAAGGATTGAGGGAGTTGGCTTTGGATGTCCTTGGATTTTTGAGGTTTTTCTTCACTTACAAGGCACTTTGCCCACCAACTTGCTTGGAGTTCATTTGGAGCACACATTCATCATCCTTGGAGAATTTGTAGAGCTCTCAAGACCTTTGGTTTTCTTATTGCTCAAGCTTGCTTCAAGAGGTAAGCCTAAAGCTCAAAATGTGAACTTTTCACTTGCATTTCACATGCTACCATGATTTCTAGCTATGATTTTATGTTGTACATTGTTTGAACATGTATTACGTATGTTATGTGTCATCTATGAGCTATTGCTTGCATCAAAATATGTAGTTTTTGAACTGTCGAACTCATGTCACAAACTAGGTTCAACCTAATCATTTTTGGCATGATGCATCTAATCTGCCAAACCATGTGTGCATTTCTTGATTTCTCTTGTGCCAACCTCTATATATGATATATATATATATATATATATATATATATATATATATATATATATATATATATATATATATATATATATATATATATATATATATATATATATATATATATATATATATATATATATATATATATATATATATATATATATATATATATATATATATATATATATATATATATATATATATATATGTGTGTGTGTGTGTGTGTGTGTGTGTGTGTGTGTGTGTGTGTGTGTGTGTGTGTGTGTGTGTGTGTGTGTGTGTGTGTGTGTGTGTGTGTGTGTGTGTGTGTGTGTGTGTGTGTGTGTGTGTGTGTGTGTGTGTGTGTGTGTGTGTGTGTGTGTGTGTGTGTGTGTGTGTGTGTGTGTGTGTGTGTGTGTGTGTGTGTGTGTGTGTGTGTGTGTGTGTGTGTGTGTGTGTGTGTGTGTGTGTGTGTGTGTGATGTTTATACACTTGTTTCACCAATCATACCACTACACATGAATGTCCACATGTTAATGCTTTTGGTTGTCACCAAACTTGTCCTAACATATATGCTATCGGGTTTTCTTGTGAGTGTATGGTATGGAAATACAAATGGTGCCATTGAATTCCTTGTTCAAAAATACACAATTTTCACTTTTGTTTCACGTCATTTGATTAAGATTTGACTGAGTTCCAATCCTTCATGCAAATGACCCTTAGGTTGTAACCTTGTCATGACCTAGTTTTTGCCCTCTTGGTGCACCAACTTTCAATGATCATAACTTGCTCATTTTTTGTTCTATTAATGCTATTATTTTTGCAAACTACTCCTTATCATGTCCATTTTCACCGAGTGAAGAAAGAATTCAAGGATTGTTATCCTAGAAAGACTTTAATCCACTTGAATATCATGTGCTTTTTAGGGTTTTTACCTTGGTTTTCTTGAATTTTTTCAACTTGTAACTTGATTTTTCTTGTGAGATTGATCTTGTATGATTCATGTATGTTTTTTAACATGTTTAAATGCTCAAAGATGTTTGATTCATTGCCTTACCATGTTCATACTTGCTTTTGTGAATGCATATATCTGAAAATGGCTTGTTGAACTTCATCTATGAACTTTGTCATGATTCTTGATGTTGTAAACTCTTAAATATGTTTATTATGACTTAACTTACTTATTTATGTGTCTTGTTATAACCATAACATGCTTAGGGTTTGTTTCTTGCCTTTGTGGATGCTTGAATATGCATGGTATACTTTGAATGTCATCTGTGAACTTTGACATGATTCTTGATGTTGTATCCTCTTGAATATATTTATCATGCTTCATTCTACTTGTTTATGTGTCTTGTTAGAACCATAACATGTTAGGGTTTGATTGTCGACTTGTTTGTTACCATGAAACTTGTTTACCTCTCCCCAGGAAATCATGAATTCATATTTGAACTGTTGTAACATTTCTTGTATTCTTGCTTCTTTCATTGTCATCAATACATGTTTAATGGTCTTATGTTGTTATATTTGATCTCATTTTATCCCCATCACATGCTTGCTTCAATTCGTCACTTGTTTTCATTAATCTTGTTTGATCATTATAGATGAACTTGTTATTGTTACACATGTTCTTTGCTTGCATTGATGGTTGCTACCTCTTTGCTTTTTGATCTTTGTTAAGATGTTAAATGTTAATCTTGATTATTGTTACATATTGTTACATGTTCTTGCTTTATTTCTTCAACTTTGTCAAATTATTCCCCAATGATGGAACTTTCTAGTTCACATTAAGTTGCTTGTGTCCTTATTCCAAAGGAAAGTCTCTCTATTGACCCTTGGGTCATAGATAGCTCATTACCCTCCCTCTGACTTTGTTAAATCATCTTGAACCCTAGCTTAGTTAAGTTAGAACCTACTAGCCATTAGACGTTGCTTAATTCTAAAAGACCCACCTTTTACTAGGAGTGTTCTTCAACTAGAACCCTAGGTTAAAGTTTGTCAACTCTATGTAAGGATCATTGTCATGATTACTTACTTCCCCCTTGGCTTTTGTCAAAGTCAACTTTGAGTGTACAACTTAGAATGGAGAGTTTTGTTAAACTCTATACAAGCATTGTTATGTTCGTCCCCCTTTGAACCTTGATCATAATCAAGTGTTTATTCATCCCTAGTGAGGTGAACTACGATTGCTCTGATTCTATCCTAGTTAGGATACGTAGGCAAAATATGCGATATCTTTGCGAGCAAACTTTTGAAGGCATCCCCAGGTCTTTACCTTAGAAAACCAAACCCTAATCTCAATCCATAGCATAACCATAACAATTTTATCACACACACATACAAACAAAAGGTTCCTATAGAGTACTACAGATGTTTAGGATGTGAAATACCTACCCTAGGCTTAATCAACCCCCGATCCCCGAATGTTTTAGCGTTGTTGTTACATCATGCAAAAGGTCTCTCTTTCTTTTACCTTTCCTTTGGATAAATCAAAGTCCGGTTGTGAATTTAATGAATTAAGATTCAAGTTAATCAATAGCTTGACATCCGATTCTCACCGCAACAGAAATGACGACTTCACTGGGGAATGACTTTGAACTGAAAACTTAAGGGTTTAGCCTATTTTGTGTGTTTGTATGAATACTTGCTTACATGTATATTTATGAATATATTGTATTGCTGTGAACACTAGGTATCATGAGTGGTGAGATAAGTCCTAACCCGGACTTGAGTGACACATATGATAGGATGTGATATGATCAATAGTTGACTATTGGGAGTAGTCCTAACAAGTTTGACATATGATGTAATCATGCTCAGTTGAGGCCTCCTTGAGATAATTGGTGATGTATGAGTAGTAATGCATTTCATTAATTGTTTCAACCTGAGAGGCCGTGAAACTGAGGACCTTTAGTAACAATGTTACTCCACTAAGCCTTTTTAGGACGTAGTGCAAAGACTATGAGGGAGTAGTCTCGAAGTAGTTTTCACGCGATGCTACACTCAGACGAGTTTATCCCGAGAATATTTTTGACCCACATGAGTAGTCATGGTGGCTGATAATATCCGAAGGATTTACTATGACTCTGGGAAATTTGATAGTACCTGCTCGATAGGTACAATTAACCTATAGTACAAGTCCTTGGGGATGGGTAGACCCCATGACCCCATGTTTTAACCTTGAACTTAGGGAAACCCTGTGTGTGCACGTGCATTGTATTTGTGAATACTTGTCTATGTGTTATGTGTGCATTATCTCATCATGTCATCATAACATATCATGTTGCAACTGGTTTTGTAAAACTCAATCGATTTCTTTGTATGAAACCCTAGATATGATGGATATTGGGACAAGAAACACCAAGAAATACAATTTCAAAAAGCCTGATACATCCAAGTTAAGAAAACTAGGGACTATGATATTAGAAGACTTTGGGAAACGATATGGGAAGATAATGAGTATAGTCAAGACTGGAATGGAAGAAGGAGTTCTCAACACTTTGGTTCAATTCTATGACCCATTGTATCATTGCTTCACCTTCCCCGACTATCAGTTGATGCCAACCTTAAAGGAATATGCTTACTATGTGGGAGTTCCTGTAAAGGACCAGAAACCTTACAGTGGTTTGGAAAGCTTACCCTCGCCGAAGGAAATAGCAAATGCTCTTCATCTCGAAGTATCGGAGATTAAGGCTAACAGTGCCACCAAAAGCGGAGTCAAGGTTTTCCATTCTGATTTCTTAGTTAAGAAAGCTGCTTATCTCGCCAAAGAGGCTAGTATGGATGCATTCGAAGCAATTCTTACTCTATTAATCTATGGATTGGTGTTGTTTCCAGAAGTCGAAGCATTTGTCAATTCATCCGCTATCACCATATTCCTAAGTGCCAACCTAGTGCCTACTTTGTTAGGAGAGACTTACCATTTAATTCATCATCGGACACTTCAAGGAAAATGAACCATCCTTTGTTGTGCACCTCTATTGTACAAGTGGTTCGTCAACCATTTGCCAAGAACTAACTCTTTCAAAGAAAATCCCAATGGATGGAGATGGTCCCAAAGGATAATGTATCTGACGCAAACTGACATTCATTGGTACGATTCTGCCTACAACAGAGGAGTCTACTTTGACCGGTGTGGTGCTTTCCCAAATATACCACTCATTGGAGTAATGGGAGGAATCAGCTAAAACCCCGCTTTGGCCCGACGTCAGTTTGGGTTTCCAATGAAGGATAAGCCCACAAATATGTTGTTATCTGGATTTTTCTATCTCAACACCGAAGCAACGAAGAATGTGAGAAATTGCACAATCGATGCTTAGGATAATATTTAGAAGAAGACTAAAGCCGATTTGAGAAAGAAGAATTGTGTGGCCTTTGAACCATTCACTTTATGGGTACAATCTCAAGCCCGAGATCTGAAGATGCCATATCTCCCATAGAAGAATTCGCATATCATTATTGCGTCATCATCTTTTGCCATTCCCTTTGAGAAAATGGAAGAGTACCAAGAAGTTCTTGAAAGAACAAATCTTGAAAGAGATATTTGGGAAGGGAAGTATCATACTCTGTTTTTAGAAACAACGGAACTCATAAGAGAATTGTAAGACAAAGACGAACTGATCAGTTGGCTTGAACGACGTGTGATTAACAGTGATCTAACAAAAGAGAATTTATTTTTCTCTAGTGTCAAGCCTACTCAAAACACTCACGAGTACTCAAACATCCTGCCTACATCCGGAGCTTGAAAAAGCATAGTAGACAGGCTGGTAATGGAAAATACAATACTGAAGAAGTTGAAGAGGACCCGCGACTAAAGTTCTTGTCAGAAACTTAGACCATAGGACCTAGTTTGTTGATGTAACTTAGGATTCTTGTCTTGCATTTTAAAGTTGTAACTTTTCTCAAAAATTAATGAAATGAAGGTTTGACTTAATTAATCTTCTGAGTTTCGTAAAACCAGTTGCATTTGCATTGCATTCTTGCATTTTTACTAACCATTCAAGGAATTCAAAATCTTATTTTTGTAGACATTGTTATGGATCGCAGAAGTAGATTTTCATTCCTGAGCCTAAGGTTGGACAATCTTAGGATCTTGAGGGGCCTCGTCAAGAATCCCTCCGCGTCCATTGCCAAATATAAAGATCTGCTACCTCTGTTGGATACAAGAGTCAATGAAGACATGTTGTTGGCACTCGTAGAGTTCTACGACCCGGTGTACCATTGTTTCACTTTCCCAGATTTCCAACTACTCCCAACCTTGGAAGAGTACTCTACTTACTTGAAGATTCGCTTGAACTTACTTGAAGTTTTCTTAGGGAACCTATCGTTCCTATCTGGTTCGAGTGGGTTCTTCCCATTTGAGGGGGCTAATACCTTACAAGAATAAGGGGGCCCTTGCTTTAACTCAGCGAGATCAATCTCACTTTTGTCGAAGTTTGAAGGCTCATTATATTGTCCCTCATCATCTTCATTAAATTCGACATAGGCCACCCTCTTATTTTTATTTGCTCTAGCCTTTTCCTCCTTTAAGCGTTCTAATTGTTGAACCCTATTAACCAGTTGGGCCATATCTCTCAAGTACTGGGTATCTAGTTTCTTCTTAATAGAATAGTCTAGACCTTCAGCGGCCATTTCGACCAATTCGTGCTTTGGCACTTGTGTAAAACACTTAGCCTTAAGTAAACAAAATCTATTCAAATAATCATCTATTGGCTCAGTAAACTTTCGTTTGATATTGGTCAATTCCTTTAGGCTAATCTTGGTTTGTCCCATATAAAACTGTCCATGGAACAACCTTTCTAACTGAGTCCAGTTATGGATCAAATTTGGTGGTAAGGTTGTGAACCACGTAAAAGCATTTTTGGTGAGAGAACTTGGGAAATATTTTATCCTAAGATTTTCATTATTTAAAATCTCTCCAGCCTCTATCAAATATCTAGCCACATGTTCTACAATGGATTTAGTGGTATCCCCAGAAAACTTAGTGAACTTAGGAACTTTCCATCTAGGGGGTAGGTTTGATTGTAAAATATACTCTGACAATGGCAAAGTATAGTTTGGTCTCTGAAGACCAAAGTTTACTCCATTTCGCGCCATTATCCTTTCGACCATGGCTGCTAGATTGTTATTCGCGGCCATATCATCACGTCAAATTTGTTGTACAATATTATCAGCATTCTGGTCCCTATTCACCATTACTACCCTAGGTCTCTTCTCAATAGGAATTTGTGGTTGGGGTTCAATTATAGGTTGTTCGACCGCTACTCTTGCATTGGCTAGATTTGCATGAGGTGGGTTGTAACGCCCCGATTCTGAATTCCCATTAATTGTTGAGTCTTTTAATTTATTTAATTGATGTTTGTTTTAAATTGAGAAATTATATATTACTATGTGGTGTTTGCTTATTTTATCTATTTTTACCGATTCAGAGAGTTTTTGGGGAATTAGAGTAAAAAGGGCATTTTAGACATTTAGCAATTTAGTGTGAGAATTGATTGGTAAGTGTTGGAAAGAATTTGAGAGGAAAGAAATAGAGATAGAAATAGAATAAGAGAGGAAAAGAAAGAAAGATAGTAACATAAGAAGAAAAACAAGAGAAAGAAAAGAGGAGAAGAGAAAGAGAAGAGAAAGTAGAGAGGAAAACCTAGAATCATCAAGGGATCATCACCAAAGCTTGCAATCGATCGGTAAGGGTGTGAGACTCCATCATCTCTTTAATGTATATGATTGTATGTGTATGTGTTTGGATTTTGTAGAGTTTCTACTCTTTTTCCACTTAGGTTAGAAGTTAGTTTGATGAGTAGAAAGAGGTTTTAATCGGTTAGAACTCGGATTAGACGATGTAGTTTAGTTGGGTGATGGTAGGGTTGTGCCACTGAGACTGGTTTGGATTTAATCGGTTGGTTGTGTGGAGTTTGGGCTTTGGAACAACCATGGAGGTTCTGTCTTCGCAGGCTCGCCAGGCGAATGGCAGCGAAGCTTCGCCAGGCGAAGCCTAGCGAGCTGCAGCGAAGCAAGTCAGAAGCAAACACCCTGTCTTCGCTGGCAAGTTCGCCAGGCAAAGTGAGTTGGCGAAGGTTCTCCAGGCGAGTGTGTAGCGAGCCTCAGCGAGTAATTCCAGAATTACTCCCAGTGGACTTCGCTGGGAAGTTCGCCAGGCGAAGGCCAGCGAGCATTCGCTGCGTGGCTTCGCCAGGCGAAGGTTGGCGAACCTGTCAGTGTTATTTGTTTTGCTGTTTATTCATAGCATGATTTTTGGCCGATTCAATTATGATTAATGCCTATATGAATGATTGATGTGTGAACTGTTTCGATATGTCGTGTTGTGGGTGGCCGAAAGGCGTGAATCCTAGATTGTAGAGCCAATGGTGAATCTTGAACGTTTGATAATCTTGTGTATTTGCTTGAATTGAATAGAAACGCATTGATAGGCTGATATGTGTGTAAACCATGTGTGAAATGGTGCATAATGTGAATGCATGATAGATATATGCGATGTATGTGATAAATGCAATGAGTATGTTTGTGAATATAGTATGCATTCTGTGTTGATCGATCCCTCGGAGGATTAGCATTGTGTAGCATCTTAGTATGCATTTTTGTGTTGAATGATCCCTCAGAGGATTTGCAGAACCTCGTATGATACGATGGTTACATTAGATTCCTTGGAGAATCGGTTGCATTATGTGATTCCTCGGAGAATCGGTCATAACATGTAATCCCTTGGAGGATTGACTAGAGTATTTGATTCCGTGGAGAATCTGCAGAGTATTTGATTCCGTGGAGAATCTGCTGAATATTCGATTCCGTGGAGAATCTGATGAATATTTGATTCCGTGGAGAATCTACTGAATACTTGATTCTGTGGAGAATCTGCTGAATACTCGATTCCTTAGAGAATCTGTTGAAATGAGTCGGTACCGCATTTGCATCTGCATAGATTTGTGTGTCGGTCTCTATGAGTTGCATGAGTCATTTGTGCATGATGCATTAGTTGAATGAATATAACTGTGTATGTTATATATGGTTGTTGGGAGAAACATATAGTAAATGTTCATGTGTATGTGTAGAGACATGATTATTTGTATATGCTTAACGTGGTGAGAACATAAATTGAGTATGACTTGTACAATTATGGATATATGTATATAGACAATTTTATGCATTAACTGTTATGATATTGTTTCTCACCCTTCTGCTGTTTTATAATGCTCTATGAGGCATTGCAGAGTAGGAAGCTGGAGGTTCTTTTTGTGAAGCAATGTCTTCATTCTTTTTGGTCAATGGCTCTGATATGTAACATCTGGGTAGTTAGGAAGCCTTTGACTCCTTTGGAGTTACTTTTGTTTTGATTCCTTGTGATACATCTGTGTATGTATCCGCTGTGGATATGGTTGTAAAGCATGAATTGATTGAATGGTTGTATATACTTTTATGAACGTGATCGATTCAATATTTGGATGTTTCCGCTTTTATTCTAAATATTGAGATGTGGGTTACCCATTGTTGCATATCTATTTTGAGCAGGTATCGTATGTGTTTAATTTCGTGCTAATGTGATGCGCCTCTTATATACCATGTTTTAATTAAACTCTGATGAAATAAATTTTCTAAGTGCCTAATTGATTAAATGTATTAATTTGGGGGTATAGAAAGGGGGTGTTACACTAAGTGGTATCAGAGCCAGTGTTGAGTCAGTCGTGTCTGTCTTGTTGTTGTGTTGGTTGAACGGTTGTTTAACCTTGTTGTTATTTTTGGGAATCCTCAGAATATGGTAGGTCGTAATGACAATGCTATGGCAGCGGCGTTAGAGGCTATGGCCAGAGCTGTGCAGGGTGCACCCAACGTGAATGCGAATGATGAGTTCAGGAAGAACCAACCACCGGTGTTCAAAGGGAGATTTGATCTGGATGGTGCTCAGATATGGTTAAAGGAAATTGAGAGGATCTTTAGGGTGATGGATTGTGCTGAAGGGAACAAGGTGAGACTAGGGACTCACATGCTGAGAGAAGAGGCTGATGACTGGTGGGTCAGCGTGAGGCAAGTTCTTGAGGTCGACGATGA
Organism: Lathyrus sativus; assembly: GCA_963859935.3. NCBI lineage: Eukaryota > Viridiplantae > Streptophyta > Magnoliopsida > Fabales > Fabaceae > Lathyrus > Lathyrus sativus. The sequence continues at coordinate 98,196,030 of OZ012738.1, read as the reverse complement.
GGAGATTACGTGGGATTTATTTCGTACTGAGTTTCTAAGGAAGTATTATCCCGAAAGTGTTAAAGGGAAGAGAGAAATGGAATTTCTGGAGTTGAAACAAGGTAATATGTCGGTGGTGGACTACACCGCTAAGTTTACTGAGTTAGTGAAGTTTCACCCTCACTATGATGCGGTTACGGCGGAATTTTCCAAATGTATCAAGTATGAAAATGGCTTGCGTCCTGAGATAAAGCAAGCGGTGGGTTATCAAAGAATACGAAGATTTTCGGATTTGACCGAGTGTTGTAGAATTTATGAAGAAGACAGTAGAGCTCGTTTTACTCATTATAAGGGTTTGAGCGAGAGGAGAGGGAAGCAGCAAGTACGAAGCGGACCTTATGTGACGCCTGCTGATAAGGGCAAACATAGGGGAAACTTTGATAGGAGACCCGGAGGAGGTTCCGGTGCGATCAAATGTTTTAAGTGTGGCGTGATGGGCCACAAGTCTTATGATTGTGGAAAGTTCAAGGCGAAGTGTTCCAACTGTGGGCTCCTTGGACATGATGCAGCAGAGTGTAGAAAGAATGCTGTGAAGTGTTTTAATTGTGGCGAGGTGGGTCACATTAGCCCGAATTGTACCAAACCGAAGCAAGCTCCGGCGAGCGGAAAAGTATTCGCATTAGCAGGTTCAGACGCTACTAATGCGGCAGATCGTTTGATTAAAGGTACATGCTTTATTAATGATATGCCTTTAGTTGCTATTATTGATACTGGAGCGACTCACTCGTTCATCTCTCTTGCGTGTGCTAAGCGGTTGGATTTGTGTATGGTTTCTTTGAGTAGTGGTATGGTTATTGGGACTCCCGCTTCGGGGTCGGTAACTACTTCTTTGGTGTGTGCAAGTTGTCCTTTGACCATGTATGGTAAGGACTTCGTTATGGATTTAGTGTGTTTGCCGTTGGAAGGTTTGGACGTAATCTTGGGTATGAACTGGTTGCAATTTAATAGAGTTCATCTGGATTGCTATCACAAGTTAGTAAGGTTTCCTTCTTTGGAAGATGGTGAAAACGAGAGTTTTCTTTCCACTAAAGAGTTGAAGAAACTTTTAGCGGACGAAGCTCAGTTGTTTGGTTTGTTTGCATCGTTGTCGGTGGAGAGCAAAGTTGAGCTCGACGTGTTTCCTATGGTTTGCGAATTTCCTGAAGTGTTTCCGGAAGATGTTGCAGATGTGCCGCCAAAGAGAGAGGTTGAATTTTCTATTGATCTAGTTCCGGGTACTAGACCGATTTCGATGGCCCCGTATCGGATGTCGGCATCGGAGTTGGTGGAATTGAAGAAGCAGTTGAATGATTTGTTGGATAAGAGATTTGTAAGACCAAGTGTTTCTCCTTGGGGTGCGCCGGTATTGTTGGTAAAGAAGAAGGATGGTAGTATGCGATTGTGTATTGATTATCGGCAGTTGAATAAGGTGACAATTAAGAACAAGTATCCGCTTCCAAGAATTGATGATTTGATGGATCAATTGGTTGGAGCCCGTGTTTTTAGTAAGATTGATTTGAGATCCGGTTATCACCAGATTCAGGTTAAGAAAGAAGATATTTCGAAGACGGCTTTTAGAACACGATATGGTCACTATGAGTATACGGTGATGCCATTCGGAGTTTCTAATGCGCCGGGTGTTTTCATGGAATATATGAACCGTATCTTCCACGAGCAGTTGGATCGTTTTGTGGTGGTGTTTATCGATGACATTTTGATTTATTCTAAGTCTCGAGAGGAACACGAAGAACATTTAAGGATTGTGTTGCGGATTTTGAAAGAGAAGAAGTTGTACGCAAAGTTGTCTAAGTGTGAGTTTTGGTTATCGAAGGTGAGTTTTCTTGGACATATTATTTTCGGAAATGGTATTAGTGTGGATCCATCCAAGATCGACGCGGTAATGCAATGGGAGACTCCAAGATCAGTTACGGAAATTCGAAGCTTTTTGGGCTTGGCCGGTTACTACCGGAGGTTTATCGAAGGATTTTCAAAGTTAGCACTTCCGTTAACGCAGTTAACTTGTAAAGGAAAGGCTTTTATTTGGGATGTTAATTGTGAAGAGAGTTTCATGGAATTAAAGAGAAGGTTAACGACAGCGCCGGTTTTGATTTTTCCAAATCCTACGGAACCTTTTGTGGTTTATTGCGACGCTTCCTTGTCAGGATTGGGTGGTGTATTGATGCAAGATGGGAAGGTCGTGGCGTATGCTTCTAGACAGTTGAGAGTACATGAAAAGAATTATCCTACTCATGATTTGGAGTTAGCGGCCGTAGTGTTCGTTTTGAAAATTTGGAGGCACTATCTTTATGGTGCAAGATTTGAAGTTTTTAGCGATCACAAGAGTTTGAAGTATTTGTTTGATCAAAAAGAATTGAATATGAGGCAAAGGAGATGGCTAGAACTTTTGAAGGACTATGATTTTGGTTTAAATTATCATCCGGGTAAGGCGAATGTGGTAGCCGATGCCTTAAGTCGGAAGTCGTTGCACGTGTCTACTTTGATGGTTAGAGAGTGGGAACTCTTGGAGAACTTTAGGGATTTGAGTTTGGTTTGTGAGTTAACACCGAGTAGTGTGAAGTTGGGTATGTTGCATGTCACGAATGATTTCCTTGCTACGGTGTGTGAAAAGCAAAAGTTGGATTTGAAATTTGTGGATTTGATGACGAATGGAAATGAAGATTTCAAAGTTGATGAATTAGGAGTTTTGAGGTTTCGAGGTCGTATTTGTATTCCCGATGATGCGGATTTGAAAAAGATGATATTGGAAGAGGGACATCGGAGTAACTTGAGTATTCATCCGGGAGCGAATAAGATGTATCAGGATTTGAAGAAGATCTTTTGGTGGTCTGGATTGAAAAGCGATGTTGCTCGTTTTGTGTACTCGTGTTTGACTTGCCAGAAGTCTAAGGTGGAGCATCAGAAGCCTAGTGGATTGATGCAACCGTTGGATATTCCGGAATGGAAATGGGATAATATATCGATGGATTTTGTTACGGGATTGCCGAATACGCAAAGAAGACATAATGCTATTTGGGTGATTGTTGATAGGCTTACTAAATCGACTCACTTTATTCCGATTGATATTACTTATTCTTTGGAAAGGTTGGCCGAGATTTATGTTGGCACTATTGTGAAGCTTCATGGAGTTCCTAAGAGTATTGTGTCGGATAGAGATCCTAGATTTACTTCAAGATTTTGGGAGAGTTTGCAAGGTGCCTTGGGTTCTAAGTTGAGATTGAGTTCGGCATATCATCCGCAAACAGATGGTCAAACCGAGAGGACGATTCAATCGTTAGAAGATTTGTTGCATGCTTGTGTGCTTGAACAAAGTGGTGCGTGGGATGGTTATTTAGCGTTGATTGAGTTCACCTATAATAACAGTTTCCATTCGAGTATTGGTATGGCGCCATTTGAGGCTTTATATGGTCAGAGATGTCGAACACCTCTGTGTTGGCATGAGACAGGTGAAAAGTCGGTAGTTGGTCCAGAAATGGTACAGCAAACGATGGAAAAGGTGAAATTTATTCAGGAAAAGATGAGAGCTTCTCAGAGTAGACAGAAAAGTTATCATGATAAAAGGAGAAAGGATCTCGAGTTTCAAGAGGGCGACCATGTGTTTTTGAGAGTTACACCGGTTACGGGTGTGGGTCGTGCTTTGAAGTCGAGAAAGTTGACTTCTCGTTTTATTGGCCCGTATCAGATTGTCGCACGAGTTGGTGTTGTGGCTTATCGTGTGGCGTTACCTCCGAACCTTTCGAATTTGCATGATGTATTCCATGTCTCGCAACTTCGGAAGTATGTTCCGGATCCGTCACATGTTATCCCAATGGATGAAGTTGAAGTAAGAGATAACCTTACAGTTGAAGTTTTACCGGTTAGTATTTTGGACTGCGAAGTTAAGAAACTAAGAGGCAAGGATATTGCGCTTGTGAAAGTGTCTTGGGGAGGTGCCACAGAAGGCAACATGACTTGGGAGTTGGAGAGCAAGATGCGAGAATCGCATCCAGAGTTGTTTGAATCAGGTAATATTTTCGAGGACGAAAATTTCTAAAGTGGGGGAGAGTTGTAACGCCCCGATTCTGAATTCCCATTAATTGTTGAGTCTTTTAATTTATTTAATTGATGTTTGTTTTAAATTGAGAAATTATATATTACTATGTGGTGTTTGCTTATTTTATCTATTTTTACCGATTCGGAGAGTTTTCGGGGAATTAGAGTAAAAAGGGCATTTTAGACATTTAGCAATTTAGTGTGAGAATTGATTGGTAAGTGTTGGAAAGAATTTGATAGGAAAGAAATAGAGATAGAAATAGAATAAGAGAGGAAAAGAAAGAAAGATAGTAACATAAGAAGAAAAACAAGAGAAAGAAAAGAGGAGAAGAGAAAGAGAAGAGAAAGTAGAGAGGAAAACCTAGAATCATCAAGGGATCATCACCAAAGCTTGCAATCGATCGGTAAGGGTGTGAGACTCCATCATCTCTTTAATGTATATGATTGTATGTGTATGTGTTTGGATTTTGTAGAGTTTCTACTCTTTTTCCACTTAGGTTAGAAGTTGGTTTGATGAGTAGAAAGAGGTTTTAATCGGTTAGAACTCGGATTAGACGATGTAGTTTAGTCGGGTGATGGTAGGGTTGTGCCACTGAGACTGGTTTGGATTTAATCGGTTGGTTGTGTGGAGTTTGGGCTTTGGAACAACCATGGAGGTTCTGTCTTCGCAGGCTCGCCAGGCGAATGGCTGCGAAGCTTCGCCAGGCGAAGCCCAGCGAGCTGCAGCGAAGCAAGTCAGAAGCAAACACCCTGTTTTCGCTGGCAAGTTCGCCAGGCGAAGTGAGTTGGCGAAGGTTCGCCAGGCGAGTGTGTAGCAAGCCTCAGCGAGTAATTCCAGAATTACTCCCAGTGGACTTCGCTGGGAAGTTCGCCAGGCGAAGGCCAGCGAACATTCGCTGCGTGGCTTCGCCAGCCGAAGGTTGGCGAACCTGTCAGTGTTATTTGTTTTGCTGTTTATTCATAGCATGATTTTTGGCCGATTCAATTATGATTAATGCCTATATGAATGATTGATGTGTGAACTGTTTCGATATGTCGTGCTGTGGGTGGCCGAAAGGCGTGAATCCTAGATTGTAGAGCCAATGGTGAATCTTGAACGTTTGATAATCTTGTGTATTTGCTTGAATTGAATAGAAACGCATTGATAGGCTAATATGTGTGTAAACCATGTGTGAAATGGTGCATAATGTGAATGCATGATAGATATATGCGATGTATGTGATAAATGCAATGAGTATGTTTGTGAATATAGTATGCATTTTGTGTTGATCGATCCCTCGGAGGATTAGCATTGTGTAGCATCTTAGTATGCATTTTTGTGTTGAATGATCCCTCGGAGGATTTGCAGAACCTCGTATGATACGATGGTTACATTAGATTCCTTGGAGAATCGGATGCATTGTGTGATTCCTCGGAGAATCGGTCATAACATGTAATCCCTTGGAGGATTGACTAGAGTATTTGATTCCGTGGAGAATCTGCAGAGTATTTGATTCCGTGGAGAATCTGCTGAATATTCGATTCCGTGGAGAATCTGATGAATATTTGATTCCGTGGAGAATCTGCTGAATACTTGATTCCGTGGAGAATCTGCTGAATACTCGATTCCTTAGAGAATCTGTTGAAATGAGTCGGTACCGCATTTGCATCTGCATAGATTTGTGTGTCGGTCTCTATGAGTTGCATGAGTCATCTGTGCATGATGCATTAGTTGAATGAATATAACTGTGTATGTTATATATGATTGTTGGAAGAAACATATAGTAAATGTTCATGTGTATGTGTAGAGACATGATTATTTGTATATGCTTAACGTGGTGAGAACATAAATTGAGTATGACTTGTACAATTATGGATATATGTATATAGACAATTTTATGCATTAACTGTTATGATATTGTTTCTCACCCTTCTGCTGTTTTATAATGCTCTATGAGGCATTGCAGAGTAGGAAGCTGGAGGTTCTTTTTGTGAAGCGATGTCTTCATTCTTTTTGGTCAATGGCTCTGATATGTAACATCTGGGTAGTTAGGAAGCCTTTGACTCCTTTGGAGTTACTTTTGTTTTGATTCCTTGTGATACATCTGTGTATGTATCCGCTGTGGATATGGTTGTAAAGCATGAATTGATTGAATGGTTGTATATACTTTTATGAACGTGATCGATTCAATATTTGGATGTTTCCGCTTTTATTCTAAATATTGAGATGTGGGTTACCCATTGTTACATATCTATTTTGAGCAGGTATCCTATGTGTTTAATTTCGTGCTAATGTGATGCGCCTCTTATATACCATGTTTTAATTAAACTCTGATGAAATAAATTTTCTAAGTGCCTAATTGATTAAATGTATTAATTTGGGGGTATAGAAAGGGGGTGTTACATTAAGTGGTATCAGAGCCAGTGTTGAGTCAGTCGTGTCTGTCTTGTTGTTGTGTTGGTTGAACGGTTGTTTAACCTTGTTGTTATTTTTGGGAATCCTCAGAATATGGCAGGTCGTAATGACAATGCTATGGCAGCGGCGTTAGAGGCTATGGCCAGAGCTGTGCAGGGTGCACCCAACGTGAATGCGAATGATGAGTTCAGGAAGAACCAACCACCGGTGTTCAAAGGGAGATTTGATCTGGATGGTGCTCAGATATGGTTAAAGGAAATTGAGAGGATCTTTAGGGTGATGGATTATGCTGAAGGGAACAAGGTGAGACTAGGGACTCACATGCTGAGAGAAGAGGCTGATGACTGGTGGGTCAGCGTGAGGCAAGTTCTTGAGGTCGACGATGAGGAGATTACGTGGGATTTATTTCGTACTGAGTTTCTAAGGAAGTATTATCCCGAAAGTGTTAAAGGGAAGAGAGAAATGGAATTTCTAGAGTTGAAACAAGGTAATATGTCGGTGGTGGACTACACCGCTAAGTTTACTGAGTTAGTGAAGTTTCACCCTCACTATGATGCGGTTACGGCGGAATTTTCCAAATGTATCAAGTATGAAAATGGCTTGCGTCCTGAGATAAAGCAAGCGGTGGGTTATCAAAGAATACGAAGATTTTCGGATTTGACCGAGTGTTGTAGAATTTATGAAGAAGACAGTAGAGCTCGTTTTACTCATTATAAGGGTTTGAGCGAGAGGAGAGGGAAGCAGCAAGTACGAAGCGGACCTTATGTGACGCCTGCTGATAAGGGCAAACATAGGGGAAACTTTGATAGGAGACCCGGAGGAGGTTCCGGTGCGATCAAATGTTTTAAGTGTGGCGTGATGGGCCACAAGTCTTATGATTGTGGAAAGTTCAAGGCGAAGTGTTCCAACTGTGGGCTCCTTGGACATGATGCAGCAGAGTGTAGAAAGAATGCTGTGAAGTGTTTTAATTGTGGCGAGGTGGGTCACATTAGCCCGAATTGTACCAAACCGAAGCAAGCTCCGGCGAGCGGAAAAGTATTCGCATTAGCAGGTTCAGACGCTACTAATGCGGCGGATCGTTTGATTAAAGGTACATGCTTTATTAATGATATGCCTTTAGTTGCTATTATTGATACTGGAGCGACTCACTCGTTCATCTCTCTTGCGTGTGCTAAGCGGTTGGATTTGTGTATGGTTTCTTTGAGTAGTGGTATGGTTATTGGGACTCCCGCTTCGGGGTCGGTAACTACTTCTTTGGTGTGTGCAAGTTGTCCTTTGACCATGTATGGTAAGGACTTCGTTATGGATTTAGTGTGTTTGCCGTTGGAAGGTTTGGACGTAATCTTGGGTATGAACTGGTTGCAATTTAATAGAGTTCATCTGGATTGCTATCACAAGTTAGTAAGGTTTCCTTCTTTGGAAGATGGTGAAAACGAGAGTTTTCTTTCCACTAAAGAGTTGAAGAAACTTTTAGCGGACGAAGCTCAGTTGTTTGGTTTGTTTGCATCGTTGTCGGTGGAGAGCAAAGTTGAGCTCGACGTGTTTCCTGTGGTTTGTGAATTTCCTGAAGTGTTTCCGGAAGATGTTGCGGATGTGCCGCCAAAGAGAGAGGTTGAATTTTCTATTGATCTAGTTCCGGGTACTAGACCGATTTCGATGGCCCCGTATCGGATGTCGGCATCGGAGTTGGTGGAATTGAAGAAGCAGTTGAATGATTTGTTGGATAAGAGATTTGTAAGACCAAGTGTTTCTCCTTGGGGTGCGCCGGTATTGTTGGTAAAGAAGAAGGATGGTAGTATGCGATTGTGTATTGATTATCGACAGTTGAATAAGGTGACAATTAAGAACAAGTATCCGCTTCCAAGAATTGATGATTTGATGGATCAATTGGTTGGAGCCCGTGTTTTTAGTAAGATTGATTTGAGATCCGGTTATCACCAGATTCGGGTTAAGAAAGAAGATATTTCGAAGACGGCTTTTAGAACACGATATGGTCACTATGAGTATACGGTGATGCCATTCGGAGTTTCTAATGCGCCGGGTGTTTTCATGGAATATATGAACCGTATCTTCCACGAGCAGTTGGATCGTTTTGTGGTGGTGTTTATCGATGACATTTTGATTTATTCTAAGTCTCGAGAGGAACACGAAGAACATTTAAGGATTGTGTTGCGGATTTTGAAAGAGAAGAAGTTGTACGCAAAGTTGTCTAAGTGTGAGTTTTGGTTATCGAAGGTGAGTTTTCTTGGACATATTATTTCCGGAAATGGTATTAGTGTGGATCCATCCAAGATCGACGCGGTAATGCAATGGGAGACTCCAAGATCAGTTACGGAAATTCGAAGCTTTTTGGGCTTGGCCGGTTACTACTGGAGGTTTATCGAAGGATTTTCAAAGTTAGCACTTCCGTTAACGCAGTTGACTTGTAAAGGAAAGGCTTTTATTTGGGATGTTAATTGTGAAGAGAGTTTCATGGAATTAAAGAGAAGGTTAACTACAGCGCCGATTTTGATTTTTCCAAATCCTACGGAACCTTTTGTGGTTTATTGCGACGCTTCCTTGTCAGGATTGGGTGGTGTATTGATGCAAGATGGGAAGGTCGTGGCGTATGCTTCTAGACAGTTGAGAGTACATGAAAAGAATTATCCTACTCATGATTTGGAGTTAGCGGCCGTAGTGTTCGTTTTGAAAATTTGGAGGCACTATCTTTATGGTGCAAGATTTGAAGTTTTTAGCGATCACAAGAGTTTGAAGTATTTGTTTGATCAAAAAGAATTGAATATGAGGCAAAGGAGATGGCTAGAACTTTTGAAGGACTATGATTTTGGTTTAAATTATCATCCGGGTAAGGCGAATGTGGTAGCCGATGCCTTAAGTCGGAAGTCGTTGCACGTGTCTACTTTGATGGTTAGAGAGTGGGAACTCTTGGAGAACTTTAGGGATTTGAGTTTGGTTTGTGAGTTAACACCGAGTAGTGTGAAGTTGGGTATGTTGCATGTCACGAATGATTTCCTTGCTACGGTGTGTGAAAAGCAAAAGTTGGATTTGAAATTTGTGGATTTGATGACGAATGGAAATGAAGATTTCAAAGTTGATGAATTAGGAGTTTTGAGGTTTCGAGGTCGTATTTGTATTCCCGATGATGCGGATTTGAAAAAGATGATATTGGAAGAGGGACATCGGAGTAACTTGAGTATTCATCCGGGAGCGAATAAGATGTATCAGGATTTGAAGAAGATCTTTTGGTGGTCTGGATTGAAAAGCGATGTTGCTCGTTTTGTGTACTCGTGTTTGACTTGCCAGAAGTCTAAGGTGGAGCATCAGAAGCCTAGTGGATTGATGCAACCGTTGGATATTCCGGAATGGAAATGGGATAATATATCGATGGATTTTGTTACGGGATTGCCGAATACGCAAAGAGGACATAATGCTATTTGGGTGATTGTTGATAGGCTTACTAAATCGGCTCACTTTATTCCGATTGATATTACTTATTCTTTGGAAAGGTTGGCCGAGATTTATGTTGGCACTATTGTGAAGCTTCATGGAGTTCCTAAGAGTATTGTGTCGGATAGAGATCCTAGATTTACTTCAAGATTTTGGGAGAGTTTGCAAGGTGCCTTGGGTTCTAAGTTGAGATTGAGTTCGGCATATCATCCGCAAACAGATGGTCAAACCGAGAGGACGATTCAATCGTTAGAAGATTTGTTGCGTGCTTGTGTGCTTGAACAAAGTGGTGCGTGGGATGGTTATTTAGCGTTGATTGAGTTCACCTATAATAACAGTTTCCATTCGAGTATTGGTATGGCGCCATTTGAGGCTTTATATGGTCAGAGATGTCGAACACCTCTGTGTTGGCATGAGACAGGTGAAAAGTCGGTAGTTGGTCCAGAAATGGTACAGCAAACGATGGAAAAGGTGAAATTTATTCGGGAAAAGATGAGAGCTTCTCAGAGTAGACAGAAAAGTTATCATGATAAAAGGAGGAAGGATCTCGAGTTTCAAGAGGGCGACCATGTGTTTTTGAGAGTTACACCGGTTACGGGTGTGGGTCGTGCTTTGAAGTCGAGAAAGTTGACTTCTCGTTTTATTGGCCCGTATCAGATTGTCGCACGAGTTGGTGTTGTGGCTTATCGTGTGGCGTTACCTCCGAACCTTTCGAATTTGCATGATGTATTCCATGTCTCGCAACTTCGGAAGTATGTTCCGGATCCGTCACATGTTATCCCAATGGATGAAGTTGAAGTAAGAGATAACCTTACAGTTGAAGTTTTACCGGTTAGTATTTTGGACTGCGAAGTTAAGAAACTAAGAGGCAAGGATATTGCGCTTGTGAAAGTGTCTTGGGGAGGTGCCACAGAAGGCAACATGACTTGGGAGTTGGAGAGCAAGATGCGAGAATCGCATCCAGAGTTGTTTGAATCAGGTAATATTTTCGAGGACGAAAATTTCTAAAGTGGGGGAGAGTTGTAACGCCCCGATTGTGAATTCCCATTAATTGTTGAGTCTTTTAATTTATTTAATTGATGTTTGTTTTAAATTGAGAAATTATATATTACTATGTGGTGTTTGCTTATTTTATCTATTTTTACCGATTCGGAGAGTTTTCGGGGAATTAGAGTAAAAAGGGCATTTTAGACATTTAGCAATTTATTGTGAGAATTGATTGGTAAGTGTTGGAAAGAATTTGATAGGAAAGAAATAGAGATAGAAATAGAATAAGAGAGGAAAAGAAAGAAAGATAGTAACATAAGAAGAAAAACAAGAGAAAGAAAAGAGGAGAAGAGAAAGAGAAGAGAAAGTAGAGAGGAAAACCTAGAATCATCAAGGGATCATCACCAAAGCTTGCAATCGATCGGTAAGGGTGTGAGACTCCATCATCTCTTTAATGTATATGATTGTATGTGTATGTGTTTGGATTTTGTAGAGTTTCTACTCTTTTTCCACTTAGGTTAGAAGTTGGTTTGATGAGTAGAAAGAGGTTTTAATCGGTTAGAACTCGGATTAGACGATGTAGTTTAGTCGGGTGATGGTAGGGTTGTGCCACTGAGACTGGTTTGGATTTAATCGGTTGGTTGTGTGGAGTTTGGGCTTTGGAACAACCATGGAGGTTCTGTCTTCGCAGGCTCGCCAGGCGAATGGCAGCGAAGCTTCGCCAGGTGAAGCCCAGCGAGCTGCAGCGAAGCAAGTCAGAAGCAAACACCCTGTCTTCGCTGGCAAGTTCGCCAGGCGAAGTGAGTTGGCGAAGGTTCGCCAGGCGAGTGTGTAGCGAGCCTCAGCGAGTAATTCCAGAATTACTCCCAGTGGACTTCGCTGGGAAGTTCGCCAGGCGAAGGCCAGCGAGCATTCGCTGCGTGGCTTCGCCAGGCGAAGGTTGGCGAACCTGTCAGTGTTATTTGTTTTGCTGTTTATTCATAGCATGATTTTTGACCGATTCAATTATGATTAATGCCTATATGAATGATTGATGTGTGAACTGTTTCGATATGTCGTGCTGTGGGTGGTCGAAAGGCGTGAATCCTAGATTGTAGAGCCAATGGTGAATCTTGAACGTTTGATAATCTTGTGTATTTGCTTGAATTGAATAGAAACGCATTGATAGGCTGATATGTGTGTAAACCATGTGTGAAATGGTGCATAATGTGAATGCATGATAGATATATGCGATGTATGTGATAAATGCAATGAGTATGTTTGTGAACATAGTATGCATTCTGTGTTGATCGATCCCTCGGAGGATTAGCATTGTGTAGCATCTTAGTATGCATTTTTGTGTTGAATGATCCCTCGGAGGATTTGCAGAACCTCGTATGATACGATGGTTACATTAGATTCCTTGGAGAATCGGTTGCATTATGTGATTCCTCGGAGAATCGGTCATAACATGTAATCCCTTGGAGGATTGACTAGAGTATTTGATTCCGTGGAGAATCTGCAGAGTATTTGATTCCGTGGAGAATCTGCTGAATATTCGATTCCGTGGAGAATCTGATGAATATTTGATTCCGTGGAGAATCTGCTGAATACTTGATTTCGTGGAGAATCTGCTGAATACTCGATTCCTTAGAGAATCTGTTGAAATGAGTCGGTACCGCATTTGCATCTGCATAGATTTGTGTGTCGGTCTCTATGAGTTGCATGAGTAATCTGTGCATGATGCATTAGTTGAATGAATATAACTGTGTATGTTATATATGATTGTTGGGAGAAACATATAGTAAATGTTCATGTGTATGTGTAGAGACATGATTATTTGTATATGCTTAACGTGGTGAGAACATAAATTGAGTATGACTTGTACAATTATGGATATATGTATATAGACAATTTTATGCATTAACTGTTATGATATTGTTTCTCACCCTTCTGCTGTTTTATAATGCTCTATGAGGCATTGCAGAGTAGGAAGCTGGAGGTTCTTTTTGTGAAGCGATGTCTTCATTCTTTTTGGTCAATGGCTCTGATATGTAACATCTGGGTAGTTAGGAAGCCTTTGACTCCTTTGGAGTTACTTTTGTTTTGATTCCTTGTGATACATCTGTGTATGTATCCGCTGTGGATATGGTTGTAAATCATGAATTGATTGAATGGTTGTATATACTTTTATGAACGTGATCGATTCAATATTTGGATGTTTCCGCTTTTATTCTAAATATTGAGATGTGGGTTACCCATTGTTGCATATCTATTTTGAGCAGGTATCGTATGTGTTTAATTTCGTGCTAATGTGATGCGCCTCTTATATACCATGTTTTAATTAAACTCTGATGAAATAAATTTTCTAAGTGCCTAATTGATTAAATGTATTAATTTGGGGGTATAGAAAGGGGGTGTTACACTAAGTGGTATCAGAGCCAGTGTTGAGTCAGTCGTGTCTGTCTTGTTGTTGTGTTGGTTGAACGGTTGTTTAACCTTGTTGTTATTTTTGGGAATCCTCAGAATATGGTAGGTCGTAATGACAATGCTATGGCAGCGGCGTTAGAGGCTATGGCCAGAGCTGTGCAGGGTGCACCCAACGTGAATGCGAATGATGAGTTCAGGAAGAACCAACCACCAGTGTTCAAAGGGAGATTTGATCTGGATGGTTCTCAGATATGGTTAAAGGATATTGAGAGGATCTTTAGGGTGATGGATTATGCTGAAGGGAACAAGGTGAGACTAGGGACTCACATGCTGAGAGAAGAGGCTGATGACTGGTGGGTCAGCGTGAGGCAAGTTCTTGAGGTCGACGATGAGGAGATTACGTGGGATTTATTTCGTACTGAGTTTCTAAGGAAGTATTATCCCGAAAGTGTTAAAGGGAAGAGAGAAATGGAATTTCTGGAGTTGAAACAAGGTAATATGTCGGTGGTGGACTACACCGCTAAGTTTACTGAGTTAGTGAAGTTTCACCCTCACTATGATGCGGTTACGGCGGAATTTTCCAAATGTATCAAGTATGAAAATGGCTTGCGTCCTGAGATAAAGCAAGCGGTGGGTTATCAAAGAATACGAAGATTTTCGGATTTGACCGAGTGTTGTAGAATTTATGAAGAAGACAGTAGAGCTCGTTCTACTCATTATAAGGGTTTGAGTGAGAGGAGAGGAAAGCAGCAAGTACAAAGCGGACCTTATGTGACGCCTGCTGATAAGGGCAAACATAGGGGAAACTTTGATAGGAGACCCGGAGGAGGTTCCGGTGCGATCAAATGTTTTAAGTGTGGCGTGATGGGCCACAAGTCTTATGATTGTGGAAAGTTCAAGGCGAAGTGTTCCAACTGTGGGCTCCTTGGACATGATGCAGCAGAGTGTAGAAAGAATGCTGTGAAGTGTTTTAATTGTGGCGAGGTGGGTCACATTAGCCCGAATTGTACCAAACCGAAGCAAGCTCCGGCGAGCGGAAAAGTATTCGCATTAGCAGGTTCAGACGCTACTAATGCGGCAGATCGTTTGATTAAAGGTACATGCTTTATTAATGATATGCCTTTAGTTGCTATTATTGATACTGGAGCGACTCACTCGTTCATCTCTCTTGCGTGTGCTAAGCGGTTGGATTTGTGTATGGTTTCTTTGAGTAGTGGTATGGTTATTGGGACTCCCGCTTCGGGGTCGGTAACTACTTCTTTGGTGTGTGCAAGTTGTCCTTTGACCATGTATGGTAAGGACTTCGTTATGGATTTAGTGTGTTTGCCGTTGGAAGGTTTGGACGTAATCTTGGGTATGAACTGGTTGCAATTTAATAGAGTTCATCTGGATTGCTATCACAAGTTAGTAAGGTTTCCTTCTTTGGAAGATGGTGAAAACGAGAGTTTTCTTTCCACTAAAGAGTTGAAGAAACTTTTAGCGGACGAAGCTCAGTTGTTTGGTTTGTTTGCATCGTTGTCGGTGGAGAGCAGAGTTGAGCTCGACGTGTTTCCTGTGGTTTGTGAATTTCCTGAAGTGTTTCCGGAAGATGTTGCGGATGTGCCGCCAAAGAGAGAGGTTGAATTTTCTATTGATCTAGTTCCGGGTACTAGACCGATTTCGATGGCCCCGTATCGGATGTCGGCATCGGAGTTGGTGGAATTGAAGAAGCAGTTGAATGATTTGTTGGATAAGAGATTTGTAAGACCAAGTGTTTCTCCTTGGGGTGCGCCGGTATTTTTGGTAAAGAAGAAGGATGGTAGTATGCGATTGTGTATTAATTATCGGCAGTTGAATAAGGTGACAATTAAGAACAAGTATCCGCTTCCAAGAATTGATGATTTGATGGATCAATTGGTTGGAGCCCGTGTTTTTAGTAAGATTGATTTGAGATCCGGTTATCACCAGATTCGGGTTAAGAAAGAAGATATTTCGAAGACGGCTTTTAGAACACGATATGGTCACTATGAGTATACGGTGATGCCATTCGGAGTTTCTAATGCGCCGGGTGTTTTCATGGAATATATGAACCGTATCTTCCATGAGCAGTTGGATCGTTTTGTGGTGGTGTTTATCGATGACATTTTGATTTATTCTAAGTCTCGAGAGGAACACGAAGAACATTTAAGGATTGTGTTGCGGATTTTGAAAGAGAAGAAGTTGTACGCAAAGTTGTCTAAGTGTGAGTTTTGGTTATCGAAGGTGAGTTTTCTTGGACATATTATTTCCGGAAATGGTATTAGTGTGGATCCATCCAAGATCGACGCGGTAATGCAATGGGAGACTCCAAGATCAGTTACGGAAATTCGAAGCTTTTTGGGCTTGGCCGGTTACTACCGGAGGTTTATCGAAGGATTTTCAAAGTTAGCACTTCCGTTAACGCAGTTGACTTGTAAAGGAAAGGCTTTTATTTGGGATGTTAATTGTGAAGAGAGTTTCATGGAATTAAAGAGAAGGTTAACGACAGCGCCGATTTTGATTTTTCCAAATCCTACGGAACCTTTTGTGGTTTATTGCGACGCTTCCTTGTTAGGATTGGGTGGTGTATTGATGCAAGATGGGAAGGTCGTGGCGTATGCTTCTAGACAGTTGAGAGTACATGAAAAGAATTATCCTACTCATGATTTGGAGTTAGCGGCCGTAGTGTTCGTTTTGAAAATTTGGAGGCACTATCTTTATGGTGCAAGATTTGAAGTTTTTAGCGATCACAAGAGTTTGAAGTATTTGTTTGATCAAAAAGAATTGAATATGAGGCAAAGGAGATGGCTAGAACTTTTGAAGGACTATGATTTTGGTTTAAATTATCATCCGGGTAAGGCGAATGTGGTAGCCGATGCCTTAAGTCGGAAGTCGTTGCACGTGTCTACTTTGATGGTTAGAGAGTGGGAACTCTTGGAGAACTTTAGGGATTTGAGTTTGGTTTGTGAGTTAACACCGAGTAGTGTGAAGCTGGGTATGTTGCATGTCACGAATGATTTCCTTGCTACGGTGTGTGAAAAGCAAAAGTTGGATTTGAAATTTGTGGATTTGATGACGAATGGAAATGAAGATTTCAAAGTTGATGAATTAGGAGTTTTGAGGTTTCGAGGTCGTATTTGTATTCCCGATGATGCGGATTTGAAAAAGATGATATTGGAAGAGGGACATCGGAGTAACTTGAGTATTCATCCGGGAGCGAATAAGATGTATTAGGATTTGAAGAAGATCTTTTGGTGGTCTGGATTGAAAAGCGATGTTGCTCGTTTTGTGTACTCGTGTTTGACTTGCCAGAAGTCTAAGGTGGAGCATCAGAAGCCTAGTGGATTGATGCAACCGTTGGATATTCCGGAATGGAAATGGGATAATATATCGATGGATTTTGTTACGGGATTGCCGAATACGCAAAGAGGACATAATGTTATTTGGGTGATTGTTGATAGGCTTACTAAATCGGCTCACTTTATTCCGATTGATATTACTTATTCTTTGGAAAGGTTGGCCGAGATTTATGTTGGCACTATTGTGAAGCTTCATGGAGTTCCTAAGAGTATTGTGTCGGATAGAGATCCTAGATTTACTTCAAGATTTTGGGAGAGTTTGCAAGGTGCCTTGGGTTCTAAGTTGAGATTGAGTTCGGCATATCATCCGCAAACAGATGGTCAAACCGAGAGGACGATTCAATCGTTAGAAGATTTGTTGCGTGCTTGTGTGCTTGAACAAAGTGGTGCGTGGGACGGTTATTTAGCGTTGATTGAGTTTGTAACACCCATTTTAATTATTTAGTCACTTTATTATTATTTTAAAAATTATATGTTGGTGTGCCCTTTGGTGGGGGTGTATTTGATGATGTTTGGTGGGTGTCCCTAATGTGGGAGGACTATTGCTGATATTTTGGTGTGAAATATAGTAATATAAAAATAATAGTAACATTGGTGGGGGTGTTATTATTATTATTATATTTATTATATTTGTTACTATTATTAATATTATTATTATTTTGGTGAAATAATAATATTACTATTATTATATTATTATTATATTATTTTTATTAATATTATTATTATTATTGGTGTGATAATATTATTATTATTATAATTATAATTATTGTTGGGTGTATCACTATTATTATTATTATGTTGAATATTACTATAATATTATAATAGTATTATATTATATTATATTATATTATTATTATAATGATTATTATAATTATTATTATTAGAATTATTATTGGGAATATTAGTGGTTGGAATAAGTAAAATAAGAGGTGAAAGGGTTATTGGGAAGTTAGAATGGAAATATGAAAAGTCACGATAGAAACCGTGAGGAAGGAAATATGAAGGGGTAGCAAGGAGATATTAGAAAAGTTGGGATGGAGAGGAAAGGGATTACCATAGGCGTGGGATATTGGTGTGATAATAATAATAGTATTATTATTATTATTATTATTACTATTATTATTATTAGTGTTATTATTATTATTATTATTAAAAGTATTATTATGATTATTGGAGAGATAATAATATTATTATTATTGTTATTATTAATAGTATTATTATTATTAAGATTATTATTATTATTATCATTATTATTATTATTAGAATTATTAATATTATTATTATTATTATTATTATTATTATTATTAATATGTGGTATTATTAATATTAGTAAGATTATATTAGTATTATTATTATTATTAAGATTATTAATATTATATTATTTTATTAGTTGTTATTATTGGGATTAGAATAATTAAAAAGGGAAATAGAATATGAGGGGTTAGGAGAGTTACGATACATTTTAGAAAATTGAGAAAAAAGAGCGATAGAAAGAGAGAAGAGGAAAGAACGAGGAAAGTGAAAAAGAACGAAGGAAAAAGGGAACGAAGAACGGAAGAGGAAGGAGAAGGCCAAGAGACCAATTCTAGGAGGAATTCTATCGATCGACCAATTGTCAAGGTAAGGGGGGAGAAACTTGATTGGGAATGGTTTATACATGTATAGGGTAGTTGGGGATTCCTTAACCCCGTAGGAAATTGATCCATATATGATAATATATATTGTTATGTTATGATTGATGATGATCGTTGTTAATTATATAGTAGAATTGGTGTTTTGGGATGATTTGGCATATAGGGCATATAGGGTGTTTTACAGTTTTTAGGGAAAATTCTCTATGGCAGTAATCGTTAATGAATTGGTGTTTTGGGATGATTTGACAGCATATAGGGTGTTTTACAGTTTTTAGGGAAAATTCTCTATGGCAGTAATCGTTAATGAATTGGTGTTTTGGGATGATTTGACATATAGGGCATATAGGGTGTTTTACGGTTTTTAGGGAAAATTCTGTATGACAGTAACCGTTAATGAATTGGTGTTTTGGGATGATTTGGCATATAGGGCATATAGGGTGTTTTACAGTTTTTAGGGAAAATTCTGTATGGCTTTTGAGGTATCGATAAAGTGTGTAGGTGATGATTTTGGGAATAGGAATTAGAAGCCTATTGGTTACGGTAATGTGCAAGATTGGTACTAGAATAGACTGAGGATCTGAGTTGAGATGATAGGTACAGTTTGGCCTTGATGCACTGTAAGAATGATGAGTGTGGGAACTAACTTGTGTACTTGGTGATAGTGTATGTTTCCCGTAATAATGACTGGTGGACAATTAGTTGATGTATATGTATGTAGTGATCAGTAGGATCGCGTACCCCCGAGTGGTGGGATATGTTATATCTTGGTGTTAAAGTATGAACTTGTTTACTATCTGGTTGATTTATATGGTGTTGGTGTATGTTATATCTGTACATATGTGCATTGGTGTATGATGATATGATCAGGAGGATCGTGTGCACGTTGAGTGCCTAAATATATTAGTTATGCATTGGTGTGTGCATATCATGGTGTTTTGGTGGGATGAATCATGTCTCAGGAGGAGCGTAAGTGATTCATCCGTACTCCTTTGTGGAGAATGGTGGGGGATAGATCATGTCTCAGGAGGAGCGTAAGTGATCTATCCAGGTTCGATTGAATGAACCAACGAGTCGGTACCGCATGCATGGTGTTGAGTTGCATTTTGCATTATAATATGTTATATTGTAATTTGAACAGTAGGTTCGTCATATGGTGTTGTTAGGGGTGAATCTTGGTGTGTTGGTGTGTTGTACTACCTTATTTACATGTATTACATTACCATTATATTTTTGATCATGTTTTCTCACCCCTTTGTTGTTGTTGTGTCTGTGCTTCTTCGGAAGTACAGATAATCCAGGTGCTTAGCTAGCTTGGATATTGGTGTGATTGTCGAGTCTAGGATGCTCTGATACGTAGCATGGGACTTGGGCGTTTTTATTTGTTTTATGTTGAACTGATATTTTATTTCCCTGTGAACGTATCAAACTTTTATTGAATTTTATTATTTAATAGTCCGCTGAAGTTGGAGATAAACTTTTTATAAGGAAACGTTGTTTTTATATGACATCCCACTTGGGAGAATTGGAACTCTGATTTTGTTTATTTATAATGTTTATTAATTTAATTGATTTTGGGAAGTGGGGTGTTACAATTGGTATCAGAGCAGGTCGGTCCGTCCGGCCAATGTTGTCTAGTGTTGTTGTTCCCTGGTATGCGACATGTGTGTAAAAACACTGTCGGTACATGTTGTTGTTTAAACTTTGTCGGTAGAAGTGAAATGATTCCAGTGGGGGAGAAGTTGGTATTTCTCCGGAATACTGCAGTGTTGTGGCTTAATGTGTTACGCTCTTATAGTTTGGTAAAGATGGTTTATACCCCATCATGATTTTCGGCTGTCTATTGACAAATTGAGGAACTGATCATCCTCAATCTCTTGTTAATAGTAGACGAGATTGTGTTGGATGGGATAGATGTGTCTTGCAAGCTTAGGTGGTATGAGCAATGAATTGTCTTGAGTTAAGCTAAGTGCTTAAGGGATTATTTTGAGGAGTTGGCGTAAGACGGTGTTGAGGTGTGTATTTTGACGGAAACTTTGAATGTTAAGGAAAGTGAGAAATTGGGGTTTATCACTTAATTGTGATTGTCCGGAAGTTTTCCTGAGGAGGTAAATGGTTTACTATCGGAATGTGAAGTAAAGCTTACACATTGACTTCGTTCTTGGAACTAGTCCGATATGGGTGACTCCATATTGTGTGTTTGCATTGGGATTGAGAAAGTTAAAGAGTCAACTTGAAGACCTGCTGGAAGAGAGGTTCTTTTGTTTGAGTGTGTTACCATAAGGTGCACCAATTTTGTTGGTTAGACAGACGGAAGGTTTTGTGAAGCTTTGGGTGAACTATGGATAAGTGAACAAGGTGACTATCAAGGATAAGCGTTCGCTTCCAAGAGTTGATGAGTTGATGGATCAATGGGTTGAAGGATGTGAGTTTTCCATGGTCGTGTGAGCTCGGGTAGAGCTATTGAAATTTTCTATGAGATGGTGAAGTATTGACATGGAATTAAGCTATTTATTGATGAAGTGTGTTTGAATGTTGTGGTAAGGACGGGCGGTACGGTCCGTGTTTCTGCCAGAACTCACAACTTGTTTGTCCGTTTGGCATGGGATCTTCTTTAATTATTTGAGCAAGGCAATGGTTATGTTAATCAGTGATATTTTAAGACATTCGAAGAGTATAGAGGATTATGTTGAGCATAAGGAACTTGAGTTATCAGTGTTGGAAAAGAGTAGTGATATACTTCTGGGAGGAAAGTTTTGCTGAATCCGACATAACTATTTGTTGCGTTTGTGATGCTTGTTGATATAATTGAGGATTTGCTAAAGGCAACTTCAGCAAGTTTTAATTATGCTTTAAGGCAACTTGAATTACGTAAGAAGAATTATCTGACCAGTGTTCTAGAGTTGGTTGTTGTTGTAGTTGTGCCGGAGTTGGAGGCTGAAATCGTTTAATCTGAGATTTTGTGAGAAATCGATGCTTTACGGAAGAAAGTCGGATTAGATTGCGTAGTGGCGTCAGGTGATGTTAAGCCGTGATTGAGTATGCTTGTTTTATCAAATTTGGTTGGTTTTGTAAGTTTTTGTATTTTTGGAGATTTGAAGGTTTAAAAATCGGATTGAAATCGGACGTCGTAGAAATCATGTTTAATGGTTCTAATTCGAGGCTATATGTTAGGTGAGTATGAGTATGTGTTTGTTTCAAAGAAAGGAATTGAATCGGTCGAATTTCCGGACAAGAATGCAAAATCCCGTAGCAGTTTTTCGGCAAAATTCTGGTTTTTCGGAAAACTTCGAAAATTCATAACTCTTGAACCGTATGTCCGTTTTGACCCCCGTTTGAAGCGTTGGAGAGCTAACGAGATGCTCTTTCTGGGAAAAATGGTTTTTATGTCAGTGGATGATCCAATTATAGCAGAATATTCGAAACATGTAATTTGGTCAACTTTTACCGTCGTGATCGGGTGCGTTTGATGTGTTATCTTACTGTATGTTTTCGGTATATACCGTGGTAGCTGATGCTTCGATTTGGAAACCTTGCTTGTACCGAGGAAAATGGCGAAAAGAGTTGGAACCGGTTGGGAAATTTTGTGATGCGAGTCTGGTCTGTGAAGAGACTTCTTATGGAGTTAAGCCTTGTATGTTAGACCGTACTAGTAGTATTCTTGAGGAGATTCGAGGAGGTCAGAAATCTGGATTGAGTTGGTGAATTAGTTGAAATTGATAAATCAGAGTCGAAGAGTGGATTGTCGGGTTTGTAGAAATAGTACCATGATATGTTGTGATGAGGTATGTGGACCGGATGTTGTTGAGGGGAGTAGGAGTACTCGTGAAGAAATACATTGAGGTAGATGGAGTGTTCATCCCGGTGCTATGAAGAAGTAACCGAATTTGAGTAGATTGTTTTGGTGACCATAGATGAGGAGAGGAGTGGTTGAGGTTGAATATACTGGTTAGAATTGTTGGAATTCGAAGAGTGAACATCAGAGACTGTTGAGTCTGATGCAGCCGTTGAATATTCCAAAGTGGAAATCAGGTAGTATTTTCACGGATTTGGTGTTGAGATTTCCAAAGAATTGGAAAGACATAATTTTAATTTGGGTTGTTGTGAGTGGATGAACTATTCCGTGTTAAGGATATATGAGATACATATTGAGGAAGTAGTGAAGTTGGATGAGATACTGTCGAATGTTGTGTTAGATTGAAATTTGAGGTTTATATTGAGATGTTGGAGGGGCTTACAGGAAGCTTCAGGTACTAAGTTGAGGTTGAGTTCGGCTTACCATTCGCAAACTGATGGTCAGTCGGAGAGGACTATTCAGTCGCTTGAAGATTTGTTGAGAGCTTGTGTGTTAGAAGAGGGTGGTGCGTGGGATACTCATTTACCATTGATTGAGTTCACGTACAATAATAGTTACCATTCGAGTATTGGAATGGCACCCTTTGAAGCTTTGTATGGGAGGAGGTGTAGGACTCCTCTGTGTTGGTATGAGACCGGTGAGAGTGTGGTGCTTGGACCAGAAATTGTTCAGCAGACTACTGAGACGATTCAGATGATTCGTGAGAAAATGAAAGTGTCTCAGAGTAGGCAGAAGAGTTATCATGATAATCGGAGGAAAGAGTTGGAATTCTGTGTAGGTGATCACGTATTCCTAAGAGTTAACCCGATGACTGGTGTGGGTCGGGCGTTGAAGTCCAAGAAGCTGGATCCTAAGTTTATTGGACCTTATGAAATTTTGCAAAGAGTTGGTGCTGTGGCCTATAGGGTGGCGTTGCCGCCGGAGTTGTCGAATCTACATGATGTGTTTCATGTGTCGCAATTGCGAAAATATGTTTCTGATCCATCTCATGTGATTCAGAGAGATGATGTTCAGGTTCGGGAGAATCTTACTATTGAGACGATGCCGTTGAGGATCGAGGACCGTAAGATGAAACAGCTCCGAGGGAAAGAGATACCTTTGGTGAAGGTAGCTTGGGGAGGTGCTGCAGGAGGCAGTGTGACCTGGGAGTTGGAAAGCAGGATGCGAGAAGCGTATCCGGAGCTATTTCCATCAGGTAATTTTCGAGGACGAAAATAATTAAAGTGGGGGAGAGTTGTAACACCCATTTTAATTATTTAGTCACTTTATTATTATTTTAAAAATTATATGTTGGTGTGCCCTTTGGTGGGGGTGTATTTGATGATGTTTGGTGGGTGTCCCTAATGTGGGAGGACTATTGGTGATATTTTGGTGTGAAATATAGTAATATAAAAATAATAGTAACATTGGTGGGGGTGTTATTATTATTATTATATTTATTATATTTGTTACTATTATTAATATTATTATTATTTTGGTGAAATAATAATATTAGTATTATTATATTATTATTATATTATTTTTATTAATATTATTATTATTATTGGTGTGATAATATTATTATTATTATAATTATAATTATTGTTGGGTGTATCACTATTATTATTATTATTATGTTGAATATTACTATAATATTATAATAGTATTATATTATATTATATTATTATTATTATAATGATTATTATAATTATTATTATTAGAATTATTATTGGGAATATTAGTGGTTGGAATAAGTAAAATAAGAGGTGAAAGGGTTATTGGGAAGTTAGAATGAAAATATGAAAAGTCACAATAGAAACCGTGAGGAAGGAAATATGAAGGGGTAGCAAGGAGATATTAGAAAAGTTGGGATGGAGAGGAAAAGGGATTACCATAGGCGTGGGATATTGGTGTGATAATAATAATAGTATTATTATTATTATTATTATTACTATTATTATTATTAGTGTTATTATTATTATTATTATTAAAAGTATTATTATGATTATTGGAGAGATAATAATATTATTATTATTGTTATTATTAATAGTATTATTATTATTAAGATTATTATTATTATTATCATTATTATTATTATTAGAATTATTAATATTATTATTATTATTATTATTATTATTATTAATATGTGGTATTATTAATATTAGTAAGATTATATTAGTATTATTATTATTATTAAGATTATTAATATTATATTATTTTATTAGTTATTATTATTGGGATTAGAATAATTAAAAAGGGAAATAGAATATGAGGGGTTAGGAGAGTTACGATACATTTTAGAAAATTGAGAAAAAAGAGCGATAGAAAGAGAGAAGAGGAAAGAACGAGGAAAGTGAAAAAGAACGAAGGAAAAAGGGAACGAAGAACGGAAGAGGAAGGAGAAGGCCAAGAGACCAATTCTAGGAGGAATTCTATCGATCGACCAATTGTCAAGGTAAGGGGGGAGAAACTTGATTGAGAATGGTTTATACATGTATAGGGTAGTTGGGGATTCCTTAACCCCGTAGGAAATTGATCCATATATGATAATATATATTGTTATGTTATGATTGATGATGATCGTTGTTAATTATATAGTAATCGTTAATGAATTGGTGTTTTGGGATGATTTGGCATATAGGGCATATAGGGTGTTTTACAGTTTTTAGGGAAAATTCTCTATGGCAGTAATCGTTAATGAATTGGTGTTTTGGGATGATTTGACAGCATATAGGGTGTTTTACAGTTTTTAGGGAAAATTCTCTATGGCAGTAATCGTTAATGAATTGGTGTTTTGGGATGATTTGACATATAGGGCATATAGGGTGTTTTACGGTTTTTAGGGAAAATTCTGTATGACAGTAACCGTTAATGAATTGGTGTTTTGGGATGATTTGGCATATAGGGCATATAGGGTGTTTTACAGTTTTTAGGGAAAATTCTGTATGGCTTTTGAGGTATCGATAAAGTGTGTAGGTGATGATTTTGGGAATAGGAATTAGAAGCCTATTGGTTACGGTAATGTGCAAGATTGGTACTAGAATAGACTGAGGATCTGAGTTGAGATGATAGGTACAGTTTGGCCTTGATGCACTGTAAGAATGATGAGTGTGGGAACTAACTTGTGTACTTGGTGATAGTGTATGTTTCCCGTAATAATGACTGGTGGACAATTAGTTGATGTATATGTATGTAGTGATCAGTAGGATCGCGTACCCCCGAGTGGTGGGATATGTTATATCTTGGTGTTAAAGTATGAACTTGTTTACTATCTGGTTGATTTATATGGTGTTGGTGTATGTTATATCTGTACATATGTGCATTGGTGTATGATGATATGATCAGGAGGATCGTGTGCACGTTGAGTGCCTAAATATATTAGTTATGCATTGGTGTGTGCATATCATGGTGTTTTGGTGGGATGAATCATGTCTCAGGAGGAGCGTAAGTGATTCATCCGTACTCCTTTGTGGAGAATGGTGGGGGATAGATCATGTCTCAGGAGGAGCGTAAGTGATCTATCCAGGTTCGATTGAATGAACCAACGAGTCGGTACCGCAAGCATGGTGTTGAGTTGCATTTTGCATTATAATATGTTATATTGTAATTTGAACAGTAGGTTCGTCATATGGTGTTGTTAGGGGTGAATCTTGGTGTGTTGGTGTGTTGTACTACCTTATTTACATGTATTACATTACCATTATATTTTTGATCATGTTTTCTCACCCCTTTGTTGTTGTTGTGTCTGTGCTTCTTCGGAAGTACAGATAATCCAGGTGCTTAGCTAGCTTGGATATTGGTGTGATTGTCGAGTCTAGGATGCTCTGATACGTAGCATGGGACTTGGGCGTTTTTATTTGTTTTATGTTGAACTGATATTTTATTTCCCTGTGAACGTATCAAACTTTTATTGAATTTTATTATTTAATAGTCCGCTGAAGTTGGAGATAAACTTTTTATAAGGAAACGTTGTTTTTATATGACATCCCACTTGGGAGAATTGGAACTCTGATTTTGTTTATTTATAATGTTTATTAATTTAATTGATTTTGGGAAGTGGGGTGTTACAGAGTTCACCTATAATAACAGTTTCCATTCGAGTATTGGTATGGCGCCATTTGAGGCTTTATATGGTCAGAGATGTCGAACACCTCTGTGTTGGCATGAGACAGGTGAAAAGTCGGTAGTTGGTCCAGAAATGGTACAGCAAACGACGGAAAAGGTGAAATTTATTCGGGAAAAGATGAGAGCTTCTCAGAGTAGACAGAAAAGTTATCATGATAAAAGGAGAAAGGATCTCGAGTTTCAAGAGGGCGACCATGTGTTTTTGAGAGTTACACCGGTTACGGGTGTGGGTCGTGCTTTGAAGTCGAGAAAGTTGACTTCTCGTTTTATTGGCCCGTATCAGATTGTCGCACGAGTTGGTGTTGTGGCTTATCGTGTGGCGTTACCTCCGAACCTTTCGAATTTGCATGATGTATTCCATGTCTCGCAACTTCGGAAGTATGTTCCGGATCCGTCACATGTTATCCCAATGGATGAAGTTGAAGTAAGAGATAACCTTACAGTTGAAGTTTTACCGGTTAGTATTTTGGACCGCGAAGTTAAGAAACTAAGAGGCAAGGATATTGCGCTTGTGAAAGTGTCTTGGGGAGGTGCCACAGAAGGCAACATGACTTGGGAGTTGGAGAGCAAGATGCGAGAATCGCATCCAGAGTTGTTTGAATCAGGTAATATTTTCGAGGACGAAAATTTCTAAAGTGGGGGAGAGTTGTAACGCCCCGATTCTGAATTCCCATTAATTGTTGAGTCTTTTAATTTATTTAATTGATGTTTGTTTTAAATTGAGAAATTATATATTACTATGTGGTGTTTGCTTATTTTATCTATTTTTACCGATTCGGAGAGTTTTCGGGGAATTAGAGTAAAAAGGGCATTTTAGACATTTAGCAATTTAGTGTGAGAATTGATTGGTAAGTGTTGGAAAGAATTTGAGAGGAAAGAAATAGAGATAGAAATAGAATAAGAGAGGAAAAGAAAGAAAGATAGTAACATAAGAAGAAAAACAAGAGAAAGAAAAGAGGAGAAGAGAAAGAGAAGAGAAAGTAGAGAGGAAAACCTAGAATCATCAAGGGATCATCACCAAAGCTTGCAATCGATCGGTAAGGGTGTGAGACTCCATCATCTCTTTAATGTATATGATTGTATGTGTATGTGTTTGGATTTTGTAGAGTTTCTACTCTTTTTCCACTTAGGTTAGAAGTTGGTTTGATGAGTAGAAAGAGGTTTTAATCGGTTAGAACTCGGATTAGACGATGTAGTTTAGTCGGGTGATGGTAGGGTTGTGCCACTGAGACTGGTTTGGATTTAATCGGTTGGTTGTGTGGAGTTTGGGCTTTGGAACAACCATGGAGGTTCTGTCTTCGCAGGCTCGCCAGGCGAATGGCAGCGAAGCTTCGCCAGGCGAAGCCCAGCGAGCTGCAGCGAAGCAAGTCAGAAGCAAACACCCTGTCTTCGCTGGCAAGTTAGCCAGGCGAAGTGAGTTGGCGAAGGTTCGCCAGGCGAGTGTGTAGCGAGCCTCAGCGAGTAATTCCAGAATTACTCCCAGTGGACTTCGCTGGGAAGTTCGCCAGGCGAAGGCCAGCGAGCATTCGCTGCGTGGCTTCGCCAGGCGAAGGTTGGCGAACCTGTCAGTGTTATTTGTTTTGCTGTTTATTCATAGCATGATTTTTGGCCGATTCAATTATGATTAATGCCTATATGAATGATTGATGTGTGAACTGTTTCGATATGTCGTGTTGTGGGTGGCCGAAAGGCGTGAATCCTAGATTGTAGAGCCAATGGTGAATCTTGAACGTTTGATAATCTTGTGTATTTGCTTGAATTGAATAGAAACACATTGATAGGCTGATATGTGTGTAAACCATGTGTGAAATGGTGCATAATGTGAATGCATGATAGATATATGCTATGTATGTGATAAATGCAATGAGTATGTTTGTGAACATAGTATGCATTCTGTGTTGATCGATCCCTCGGAGGATTAGCATTGTGTAGCATCTTAGTATGCATTTTTGTGTTGAATGATCCCTCGGAGGATTTGCAGAACCTCGTATGATACGATGGTTACATTAGATTCCTTGGAGAATCGGTTGCATTGTGTGATTCCTCGGAGAATCGGTCATAACATGTAATCCCTTGGAGGATTGACTAGAGTATTTGATTCCGTGGAGAATCTGCAGAGTATTTGATTCCGTGGAGAATCTGCTGAATATTCGATTCCGTGGAGAATCTGATGAATATTTGATTCCGTGGAGAATCTGCTGAATACTTGATTCCGTGGAGAATCTGCTGAATACTCGATTCCTTAGAGAATCTGTTGAAATGAGTCGGTACCGCATTTGCATCTGCATAGATTCGTGTGTCGGTCTCTATGAGTTGCATGAGTCATCTGTGCATGATGCATTAGTTGAATGAATATAACTGTGTATGTTATATATGATTGTTGGGAGAAACATATAGTAAATGTTCATGTGTATGTGTAGAGACATGATTATTTGTATATGCTTAACGTGGTGAGAACATAAATTGAGTATGACTTGTACAATTATGGATATATGTATATATACAATTTTATGCATTAACTGTTATGATATTGTTTCTCACCCTTCTGCTGTTTTATAATGCTCTATGAGGCATTGCAGAGTAGGAAGCTGGAGGTTCTTTTTGTGAAGCGATGTCTTCATTCTTTTTGGTCAATGGCTCTGATATGTAACATATGGGTAGTTAGGAAGCCTTTGACTCCTTTGGAGTTACTTTTGTTTTGATTCCTTGTGATACATCTGTGTATGTATCCGCTGTGGATATGGTTGTAAAGCATGAATTGATTGAATGGTTGTATATACTTTTATGAACGTGATCGATTCAATATTTGGATGTTTCCGCTTTTATTCTAAATATTGAGATGTGGGTTACCCATTGTTGCATATCTATTTTGAGCAGGTATCGTATGTGTTTAATTTCGTGCTAATGTGATGCGCCTCTTATATACCATGTTTTAATTAAACTCTGATGAAATAAATTTTCTAAGTGCCTAATTGATTAAATGTATTAATTTGGGGGTATAGAAAGGGGGTGTTACACAGGTCTCTTTGGTTTGGCTGAACGTGATTAATAGTAGGATCTTCTTCGAGGACTATTCTCTAATTTGCCAATACGTATTCTTTCTACGGATGTCGAGGAGGCTGAGGCACTCCAAAAAAATCCATAAGGCGTGTCACCTGCGCTGTCATTTGTTGGTTGGATTGAGTGGTGCTTTGAATTAGGGGATTAAAAATTGTCCCCATTGTTTGGGCCAACATTTGAACCATTTTGTGGTTACTTTCATCCATTTGTTGCTTAATGACTGCTGCAGAATTATTAGTAAAGTTTGATATTTGGGTGGAATAACCAATTCCTAAAGGTTGGCAAATTTGACCCATGTTTACCCCAGATCCTGATCCCTATAATGGCGAAGTAACATACGTTACAGGTTCTGAGAACGTTGAGACGATGTTATGAAAACTTGCCATTATGGATGTTGGCATTCCACAAGGTTGATCTCGATTGCCTAAGAGCATTAAGAAACCTGGAGGCATGAAAGGCCTGTTCGAAGTACTCCTCATTGGTGGAGGGGTTACTGGAGGGCCCCTTGGCCTAATATAATTTAAAATGGGCTCATTATGGGTAATCGACTGCGTGGGCATTGAACTTTCCATGAATGACATTGGTTCTGACACAGTCGCTGGGACCGTTGTTCCCCCAATCGAAGATAACTAGAGCAGTTCTTGATTGTTACTCGATGAACTTTGAGAAATTGAAACATTTGGCTGATTTGAATTCGTCATTCTCCTAACATATCTTTTCCTTGGTCTATCCTCGTTACTGGTGGCTACTTTGCCAATTCTTAATAACATACAACAAAGTTTTCAAAGAGAGAAAAAAACAACAAAATGAAATCGTAGGAAGAACACTACTAGCACTGTCCCACTAGGCGTGCCAATTTGTTTACTATGAAAATTAGTAAACAACCGCTGGTCTTTCCAAATCGAAAAAGAATTGGGTTACGTACAAGATCGACCATACAAATCCTAAGACATGTGCTAACAAATCTTAAATTAAAGTTGTGAAAATGGTGAATATTTCGACAATACTCATGATCTAACAATTATCAACTTTGAAATTTAAAGGAAGTTAATTTCAGAAACTTAACCAAAAGCAATTAAATGCATTGAAAATTAACTTGAACAATAAAAGATAAACTTGCGATAAAGAGACAAAACTTGAATTAAAGTGTAAAAAGTATAGTGTTTGTCAAATGTACATTTTCTCTACACACTATTTTCTCTGCACGCAGATACTTTGAGTAATTTTAGAAATTTTATACAACTTTGAACACCCCCCAATCCTAATTTTAGGACCTTTTATTTACATGTCGAAACAACATTACCATTTTATGTCGAACAAACTTCTAAGACTTTAGAATATTTTATTTTCAAAACTTAATCAACATATCCTTATTACACAAAAAGGTAGCTTCGACCAAAACAAGTAAGTTTCACAACTTTGTCGAAACCTCTCACAATTTCATGTAAATCTCTTTATTATTTCCATTAATTAAAACTAAGAGTCGAATTTGGGAGCTAACACGTAGGCCCTTGTTAATTGGCCTGACCTATTCCCACCCTTAATGGACGGTCTTGTAAAAATAAACATATCACCACCAGTCGCAATTAAATTAGTATAAAACATATGTAATGCAAAAGTAAATAAATATACCTCTCCTTCCTAGACATGTCTAACAACATGGTATTCATAAAGATTAATTAAGGAGGTGTCATATGGGCTTCCTAGATAACTATCTACAAGGAAACCCGCATCAGAATCAGGTTCCTTCTTATTGCCTTCATAAGCTTCAGGGGCTTCATGAGCAAGGGACATGTGGCACTGTGAAGTAGATGTCTGAGACATGCGACTTCGGGAAGTAAACGTTTGTGAATCTCAATCTTGTGAATCATAAAACAAGGTAGCATCGACTCGTGGTCTCGTGGGCCTGCCCCTGCCCCTCTCACGTTGTACAAATGAGTGTTGGGACGCACGACCGAACCTTAATCTTTCCTAGTTGTTTTCAACCATTGTACCTGTAATAGAATACAAAAATCACATAAAAATGCAGTCCGAGAAAATCCAGAGATACATCTCTGTAAACCAGTTCAGACAAAATCCAGAGATGCATCTTTAAATAAACTCGCGAGCTGTAGAAATGGCAGAAACCCCATTGATGCCCTAAACTCCAACCAGATGGGAATGCATGTCTATATCAACTACATATTTCGAATGTAACTACTATCTAATGCATCTTAAACAACCTATTTTACTTAATACATTTATCGAATATAAAAAAAAATAAAATGAGAAACTTACCAAATGAGAGTTGTGGATAAGAAGGTTGAATGAAGTGAGTGGAATGACCTGTGATTGAATGTAGTGAAGCAGTATTAACGTTGAACCTTAAAAAATGGACTTGAAGAAACTTGCTTACGAGTTCAAATGGAGTTTTAGTGAGCTTGCAACAAATGAAGAAGGAAGGGGGAAATATCTGACATGAGTATATGAATTAACCGCATTCGGAGATGCATCTCCGATTGAATTTTGAATTAATGGTTGTTAAGAAGATTCATTTTCGGACTCATCCTAATGTTGATACGACGATGCATCTCCGAACTAGATTTTGGCAACATCTGAGTGACACACCAATTTGGGCTAAAGAGTGTGTAAAAAAGGTGTGTTCGAAGATGCATCTCCAGATTCTATGAACAATTGTAACTGTATAGTGGTAGAGAAACACCCCATGGGATTTAAAGAGCAATTGCCAAAAGTAAAATTAAAGTTGTTTTGGACTAGTCACAGGCTTAAAATGAGAGTCCAATCATCAATTCTTACCACTCAACTAAAGCATCAATGGTACAATGCAACCTTACGCTAAACCTCCACATTAAGGATCAATACCCACCGTAAAATATTAAATGTCATCGGATGGTCTCCCATATCCCACACCGAAATGATAGGAAGATAATGTCCATAAGTGTCATTCATATATAAAACATCTTACATGACACTTGAAGTATTCTCTTTAACCCATAACTCAATCTATTCCTCGTTCTTTTTATCAATCTATTCCTCATTCTTTTTATCAATTTAAATATACTCTCTCTATAAGATTATACACGTAACCCAAACAAGACATCTATTTTACAAAAAAAAAAAATTGCAAGGGTCTTCATACGCAAAACATAAAATATTTCGTGACGGCAATGAGAAGGTCTTTAGCCATATTTTTTTCTGTTAAGAATGAAATTCAAAATACTAAATCTATTAGACCAATCTTGTAGTTTTTCTTTAAAAAAAGTTTGACTTCATTATTTTCTAATTATAGCTCCCAAATAAGAACGGCGCTGTCGCTTTAAGCAAGACTAGAACAAAATTAGTGTCTTAATTTACAATTAGCACAGATCCATCTTCTTAATACAAAAAGTAATCTTAATCTTAATACAATACAAAAACATTTTAATTGAATAAAAGGATAATGAAGCTTAGTTTTTTTTCTTATACAAATAACAAAAAAATAAAATCTCTGGATTGGATCCCAAATTTCTCAGATTTCAACATTTCTCTCATTTCACACTCACAAGTCTTCACAGCTCAACTCAACTAACCAAAAAAAAAAACTTCAATTTTCGCTTCAAATTCGCATAACAATTTCACTCTTATGCTTCTATCTATCTTCCATTATCTTCATTTTCAAGATCCATTCACTGATTCACCAAAATTTTTCTTCTGCTTCCGTTACAAAGAAAGAAAGGGTAACTTCTTCGAAATCAACAAACTAGGTTTTCGTATGAACTGATTCTGATTTTCTTCTGCGATTAGGTATTTTAAGCTTGAACTTGATTCTCACTAGGAATTCATGATTTCAGTTTCTGCAATGCATGATCGTAACATATTTTCATTTTCAGAGTTTTGAACTTCGATTGTGTTCTGTATAGTTGCTGAAGTTGGTTGTAGTTCTGTAATCATGGAAGAGTAAGTATCTCTTTGTACTTTCTCTAGTTGTTAGGTTAATGGTTTTCAGATTCTTCTGAGTGATGATGTTATCATGTAGTGTAACCTTTTGATTGTGGTGATTTAATGAATTTCAGAGAGAATGCTATAGATCTTCTTCAAAGATATAGAAGGGATAGGCGAGTACTTCTAGATTTTATACTTTCGGGGAGTTTGATTAAGAAAGTTGTGATACCTCCTGGTGCTGTCACGCTCGATGATGTGGATCTAGATCAAGTCAGTGTTGATTATGTTCTTAATTGTGCTAAAAAGAGTGAGTTTAAGTTGGTAGTTGTGTTGTTTGTGCTCATCCTTTTTCTTTTGCTTTCGTTGACTTGATTATATTTTTGTTCCATACAGGTGAAATGCTTGAGCTTTCAGAAGCTATTAGAGAATATCATGACCATACTGGGTTACCCCAAATGGTAAGTTATTGTTGTATTATGTATATAGGAATAATATTTTCCATTGTAATTAATGCTGTTGATTATATATTGATTTATTTCAAAGCCTATTTGATGGAGTTTCTGTGGTGTAGTTGAAACACATGATTTTACCATATGCCTTTCTATTTTTCTCTCATTCAAAGTTATGATTGCTATTTTTGGTGTTTTGAGTTATTAAGTATTAAAAATGATGTGCCGATTTGGCTTGTGCACTTCTTACGTCAATTGCTTTCTAACACATTTTTTAGCTTTTTACTGTGTTTAGAAGTCACTGCTGCATTGTCTTTTATATACGTGTAACAATTGGTCTTCCTTTATAATACATGCTAATAAATAAGAAGCATCTTCAAAACATTTGTGCTAATATATGAGGCACTGACACAGACACACATGATGGACACGATAGTGACACAGACTCACATGATGGACACGATAGTGACACATCTACCAGGTAATAGTTTGAGAAAATGAAATATTTGAATGTAATCACATGTTGTATTGACATCGGGCTTCAAGCACACGTTCAATCGGAAGTGTCGGTGCTACATAGCTGCTAATTATAAGTTCTCTCCATTTCAATGCTTCAGTTCAATTATTTGTGAGGATTATGTTTGAATGTTAAATGGTTCTGGCTTTAACAGAGTGACACAGGTTCAGTTGGTGAATTTTATTTGGTCACTGATCCCGAGTCTTCAGGTTCACCTCCCAAAAGGCCACCCCCACCTGTTCCTATATCTGCAGTGCCTCCTATCGCTGTTTCCACTCCGCCTCATGCTTTTCCTCCGTCTTCAATTGCTTCTAATCTATCAAGATCAGAGTCTTTAGACTCCGCACAAGAAAGAGAGTTAACTGTGGATGACATTGAAGACTTTGATGACGACGAGGATATTTCCACAGTAGAAGGTCTCAGGGCTAAAAGGACACTAAATGATGCTTCGGATCTTGCTGTAAAATTGCCTTCTTTTTCCACAGGTGATTGTTTTAAGAAACTTATTGTTGGATAAATTCTTTACATTGATCGAAATCAAGAACCATAGAGAAACTGAAAAAGCATGAGAGTGAAAGAAAAGCTGAGATAGAAGCATGAGAAAATAATCTATTCTGTTATCATAGTTGAACTGAACTTGTAGAAGGTTCTGTTACATTTATGGTTAGGATTCTTTCACTTAGACTCCTAACTGAAATCCCAGTGATTATAACTGTGCCAGCTAGGCTTACAGCATAACCGACCACTCTCAATCATAACCGTCATTGATCTTATAAAGTCTATGATAGGACATTATAATGTTTGATCCATTTAGTTGACTTCACAAAAGTGAGATTAGCTTAAGTTTTAGTTGTTGTCATATATTTAGTAGGGTTTCTTATCCTCATTCTTTGTACATTTTTGAGTTTATTTCAATATTTATTTTTCTTTCAATAGAAAATACCTATGAAGCACATACACCTATAGGATAAGGCGTGTCGCGGTGTCCGATCCTGTACGTTACGACACGGATCGGAAAACTCATACAAGTGTCCCATAAAATGTTTTTATTCTTGCTTCAATACTCTTTGAATTGGTGTCGGACACCTCATACGACACATGTTGGACAATTCAGACAAATGTTTGAAAAAATTATATTTTCTTTTCTTGAACATACCTTATACAATTTTTGGACAAATCTCAAACACATCTAAAAGGGTTAAAGATGCGTCAAAGCAATGTTAATTAATGAAGGGGTAAAGATATTATTAAGTTTGATTAGAATATTTTTAACTTTTTAGATAGTAGATGGATAAATGAAGGTCAAACACTATCATATGTATAGCGGTGTCGGTGTCCTATGATTTTGATATTATTAGTGTCTGAGTGTCCGTGTTGTGTCCCGGACTCCCGGTGTCAGAGTCCAGTCCGTGCTTCGTAGAAAAAAAAACTAAAAATACCAATTTTGGATGATTTATGCAGTTAAATTTTGTTGAAAGGTTTAAATTTTAGCCATCATGAACTTTCCTAATATGCGGTGTTACTGCTTCTAGGTATTACCGATGATGATCTCCGTGAAACTGCATACGAGATCCTCTTGGCTTGTGCTGGAGCCACAGGGTATGCTGTCATATGAGAATCTCTCTTTCTCTTTTTATGGTGAAATATTTCATAGTAGATTCTCTTTTCTTTAAATTAAACCTTTGATCCATTTCTTTTTTAACAGGGGTTTGATTGTCCCATCAAAAGAAAAAAAGAAAGATAAAAGATCCAGCAGTTTGATTAGGAAGCTTGGGCGCAGCAAAACTGGAAGTGTTGTGTCACAGTCTCAAAATGCTCCTGGATTAGTTGGCTTGTTGGAAGCCATGCGTGTTCAGTTAGAGGTATACTTTGATAGTTTTAGCTGATTTTCCCTCTATTATATTTTACATTTTGCGAAGTAGCACGGTGTACTCTTCTTTTAAGCAATTACCCTTTTTTCTATGATGATTACCGTACTTTAGTATGAACTGTATAAAGATGATTTGAAACTTGGTTGGCATTTATTAGGATGGATTCTGGAGGCTTGTCTATCATCACAGTAGAAAATTAATTATCTACTAAATGTTGTAGTGTATAGGCTTGATGTTTAAGCTAATACTTGCCACTTATTTCTAAAAAATGAGTACAGTTGAGTTCAATTATAGTTTATCTTCTACGAAGCACCCTTCTTCAGGAGAGAGAGTCTCACATTGGATCAAGTGTGACATGCAAATGTGTTTATAAGTGAGATGCATCCCTCACCTTACACGAATATGTCCTTTTTTTTTTTACTGATTTTTCTTCTAAAACTGTGCTCAAAATTGTAGCCCTACTGATGGCACATTTTAGCTTTCTTACTATTATTTAATAACTGCAGTGAAACAGCAAAACATTTGTAAACTGTGAAAACCGATGAAGTCTGAATTTTGTGTTTGCTTATGTTTTCTGTGTTTATATATACGGGTGAAGATATCTGAGGCAATGGATATCAGAACAAAACAAGGACTGCTAAATGCTCTTGTTGGAAAGGCTGGGAAAAGGATGGATACTCTTTTGGTTCCTTTGGAGTTGCTGTGCTGTGTTGCACGCACAGAATTTTCTGATAAGAAGGCTTTTATACGATGGCAAAAGAGGCAGGTAATACAATCTGTTCTAAACTTTTTTGTCTCCTTCATATAGTCTATTAGCCTGTAATTGTGTTGATGGAAAGTTGATGATGCTGCTATCTGATATTTTTTTGTCTACATTCAATGTTTGAAAATTTGTGCCATTGCAGTTAAAAGTTTTAGAGGAGGGCCTGGTTAATCACCCTGTGGTTGGATTTGGTGAATCTGGGCGTAAGACAAATGAGTTAAGGATTCTTTTGGCAAAGATTGAGGAATCTGAGGTGTGTAATTCTCGTTCTGGATGTTTGATATTATAGGATTAAGCATTTTTCTTTTGGTTTAGGGTTAAATATGTTTTTAATTCCAATAATTATCTCGAATTTTATATTTGTCCCTCTATCCACTTTTTAGTCCCTACAAATTACAAAACTGCACTCCCTAAAAACACGTGACTTTGTAATTTCTAGGGACTAAAAAGTGTGTATAAAGACTAAAAACAAAAGTATAAATTTGTAGAGACTGACAAATATGATCCAATATTCTATTACTATATTCGCTAATAGCATTAAGTCATAAGAATTAGCTTACTTTTTTGTATTTATGTCTGATTGGCCGGTTCACATGATTCTTATAACTACAAGTGTTTCATTCCGCTCTTTTTATTTGCTCTTCAGTTTCTCCCATCTTCATCTGGTGAACTTCAAAGGACGGAATGCTTGAGGTCTCTAAGGGAGATTGCCATTCCACTTGCAGAGAGACCAGCTCGGGGTGACTTAACTGGTGAAATATGCCATTGGGCAGATGGTTACCAATTTAATGTCAGACTTTATGAAAAATTACTATTAAGTGTTTTTGACATGCTAGATGAGGGAAAGCTGACAGAGGTTGGTGTCTTTAGCTTCCTAAAGCCATTATACATATTATATGACAGTTTGAGCCAATGAATCCATAAATAATTATCGTGAAGCTATATTTCCTGGTTTTTCATTTGTTTAATTTTTGGCAATTGAATTGTAATATAGTCTGTAGTTCTTGAGTTTGTGGGCTGTGTAATTGATGCATATTTTTTAGAATAAAGGGAAAGGAAGCATATAGCTTTTGTGGGTGATGTATTTAGTTGCAATGTACAGCTTGTATAAAAACATACTTTATCAAGAAACTAATAATGGTTACATTAGAGAGTATTTACTGTGTAAAAATAAAAATAGGTATTTTTGTCTTTTGAATTTTTTGTCATTATTACAAAATCTTTCCTCGTGATTTGTTGAGGGATAAAAATAATTTAGTTTTTGTCTTGTCCTTTCCCCCTGTTTTGTCCAATACCACGACTAGTTTTAAAATCAAACATGGAACAACTGGTTTTGTCCTGGCTAGTCCCTTTCTTTTATTCAAAATAAGCACACTTAACTTTTGTATCTCTGAACTGTGTCTTTTGTGGCTCACTGCTGACCTTATTTTCAGGAAGTAGAAGAGATTCTTGAACTTTTGAAGTCTACTTGGCGAGTTTTAGGAATCACAGAGACAATCCATCACACCTGCTATGCATGGGTTTTATTTCGTCAGGTATATCCATCACATCTTCTAATTTTATCTTTAAAGCCATTTTCAATTTTTTAGTTTGACTATTGTTAGAATATTATAAAATTTTGTTGATTGCCTCAACTTATTTTTAATTACTAGAATTAACTGAAAGGCACAATTGTATTTGTCTCATCTAGGACTGATGGCCCATTACTACCCGGAGGCCATGTTTTTCTGTGTCTTCATCTTGCATGCTTCACTCTCCATAACTATAGCAATTTAAGCCCGAATCTTTCGCTTCACATAAATTTTCATTTTCTCTCCCATTTCCTTGCTGAAACCTAATCTGATGATCACTTTTTTGGAACATTGGATATAAATTCTTATTCCCAAAGACGGAACTCACCCCTAAGAATGGTTTAATCAATACGAAAAGGTCTTTATTTCTGATAATTAAGGTTAATGTCAATTGGTAAAAGTTCCACAAATAAGGATATGTTGAGATTCCATTTAGCTTGGTTTTCTTCTCGGTTTGGCTGTTTTACCTCTTTTTTTTATTTTGCCTATGTGAATACTGTACTATTTGAGGATTTGGTTCCTCTTAGGCAAACATTCGCTTTAGATGGTAAAGTAACGTAATTCAACCACTGTTGAAACAAAAACCTCGACATTACACGGACATAAATGACAGATCATAGATGTCTTAAAAGAGCAATAAATTATTTTCTCATCAACAGTTAAGATGTCTTACAGTACGCTCTAAAATGAAATTCCACTTTAGAGGGAGCCAAATTCATCATCTACTTGGTTAGATAATATTTAATGAATAAGGTGACTCAACCTCTTTTTGCAATCATAGTTTCATGTTTAATTATTTTATTGTGGGGTTACAGTATGTAATCACAAAGGAGCATGGGATTTTGCTGCATGCATTAGAGCAGTTAAATAAAATACCACTGATGGAACAACGAGGCCAGCAGGAGAGGTCGCACTTAAAAAGCCTGCGTTCCAAGGTTGAAGGTGAACGAGATATGTCTTTCTTACAGGCTTTCTTAACACCAATACTGAGATGGACCGACAAACAGCTTGGAGATTACCATCAGCATTTTAGTGAGGTTTGTTGAACTGTTTAATTTATTAGATTCTACTTGATCAGATACTTGGTTGATTATGTATGCCATTTTTCTGATTGTTGCAGAGCTTTTATGAAGTAGTTCCTCTGTTCCTTTATAATTGTTACTTTTATAGATTTTTTTTTGTTTCTATTTAGTTGTTTGCAAAGTTTAATGTAACATTAACTATTGTTTTATCAATAATATGTTTATTTAACTATTTACTGCAGAGAGAAATAGCTGGAATAAGATAATAAATAGGAAGGGTATTATAGGAATAAGATAAATAATCTCATCAAAAATAACAAAATTTATTGGTTTTCTTGGTATGTGTAGGTAACCTTAAACCAACAATTAAAAGGAACAGAGGGAGCAGTATTTTATAATATCCTTCTTTTTAAGTAGCGGCTATTTAGGAGGATTCCTCATCCAGTCATTGTCCTTATTTTGGAATGTTATTTGGCACTTAGAATTTAATTGGAACTTGAGAGGCTTGCAAATCAAAACTACTACATTAAGGAAGTTGGAATCTATGCTCACAATTGCGAAAGCACTAACTTACCTTAATTTGTAGGATGGTTCTGTTCTAGTGTTCAGATGATTCTCCTCTATTTTATGCACCTGAGATCCTTTAGTTAACAAAGTGAATTTCAGTTCCTGTCAGTTTTGTTTTGTGTGTTGTACCTTTAATTTTGTTTTGAAAATCTCCTCTTATACCTTACAGGGTTCAGCAATTATGGAAAAGATTGTAGCAGTTGCAATGATTACCAGGAGGCTTCTACTTGAAGAACCGGACTCTGTGTGTAATTTAGTTTGATGACATCTTTTGCACTTGGATAGATTTGTTGAAAATATGACAAGTAGGGAGTCATACTCATTCTTATTTATTGAAAGTTCCTTTTACCATTTTTACTGCAGACCATGCAGTCCTTGCCAATTAGCGACCGAGATCAGATAGAGATTTATATAACATCATCAATTAAGCATGCATTTACAAGGGTGAGTATTCTGGGCATTGATGGTTATTTCTGATTATGTAATTTTTGTTCTAAGATGTTTGAACTATAGTTCTTACATGCTATATTTCTGAATTTAAATGCTTTCTCGCTATGCAGCTATTATCTTCCACTTTACTAATAAATGATAGACGATTCTCAAAGTTTCCCTTCACTGATATTGATTATACATGTCTGAATTTTTAGTGAGTATTTTTTTAATCATTATCTATTATTAACACATTATTTGGAAATAAAACTAATTCCATATTGAGTTGAGATAAGGCTTGAAATGAGTTTATAAAGAGTGATATCCCTTACCTTACAAATCGGTTCTATAAGGATAAGTTAAGACCAATATAAAAACCTAACACACTTGGTTTTAGCTGTAAGTAATATGTCAGAGAACCATTGACAATTTGAAAGAAAAAATATGCTTGAAATTGTGTTATAAATTCTTTAAGAATTGTGGTTGGGTCTAATTCAACTTTACAAAACCAGTTTGTAAGGTGAGGATTGCCCTCACTTACAAAACACATGTTCAGGCCATATAATTCGTATGTTTTACAAATCATGTTTTATAAATCACACGGCGTTAGG
Source organism: Lathyrus sativus (assembly GCA_963859935.3). NCBI lineage: Eukaryota > Viridiplantae > Streptophyta > Magnoliopsida > Fabales > Fabaceae > Lathyrus > Lathyrus sativus. Next base: position 98,154,996 of record OZ012738.1, on the reverse strand, counting down.
GGACCATGTGATTAATACTTGCATGGAAACATTTGTTTTTTTCTTTCAGAAAAGCTAACTGCAGGATAGAGGATCTTACTTTATATTCTATTTCTATGCCCATATTTAATGAATCTAGTTACTTTCTGCAGACAAATCAAGTTGTTGAAAGAGTAGATATGTCCCATGAGCATCCCTTGGCATTGCTTGCAGAAGAACTCAAGAAGCTGCTAAAAAAAGATTCATCAATTTTCATGCCTGTTTTACAACAGAGACATCCTCAAGCAACTGTCGTATCTGCATCATTAGTTCACAAACTTTATGGCCACAAACTGGTTAGTCTACATATGATTTGTTTATATTTTTTTTCCTGGTCACTCTGGAATATATCTTTGAAATGACAAGATTTTTTTGATTGTATTTTCAGAAACCCTTTCTGGAAAGTGCAGAACATTTAAGTGAGGATGTGATATCAGTATTCCCAGCAGCTGAAAGTCTAGAGCAGTTCATAATGGCCCTTATTACATCTGCGTGCCATGAAGAAAATGCTGAGATCTTGTTGAGGAAATTGAATCTATACCAGGTAGGTGCTTTCATTTCTTTTAGAGGAAACACACTGTCTTCCTTGGTGCTGAGACGGAACATAGCTTAGCTCTAACTGGAAAAATATAATCTTTTCCCTATGCTGTCTTTATTTATGCACTAGTGTGCATATGATCACTAACATTTCCGTTTGTATGCTTTTCTTGGTCTCTTGTTTCTTTTCCTTGTTTTTTTCTTTTTCCTTTTCTATTTCTTCTGTCTTCAGAGACAAGATTATATGACTGTTTACTAGCTGTTTAATGTTGTTGATGTTCTTATTTCAAGTTCTAAGTGCTAAACTCTGTAGTTTACAATTTGTCTAAAATATAATGTAAGTTACAAGCAAAATTATATGGTTATTAAAAAATTATATTGTTGTAAATTTAATAATTTAAATGAAGGATTAAATTGGAAGGAAAAATTACTACACCATAATTCAATATCCCCTTTATATATAGGTATAGATAACAACAGCCATGAAGTATCAACACGAATAAAGTTAATTTGATACCCCCTTTCTATATAGGTATAGTTAACAGCCATGAAGTATCAACACGAATAAAGTGATGGAAGATATATAAAGTGGTTGCCTACTTGTATATTTGATTAAATATATCTTTCTATCACTTGTACAGAAAAAACCTGTTCATACATGCCCTATTCTTGATCCTTATATTCATTAGAAAAAAGTTCTTCAGAAATAAAATGCTTTCTTATGTTTCATGATTTATTGAAGCACATATTGCGGATGAAAGTTGGTGGACATATTGTGGATCATCTAGTGATTAATTTGCTTTATATTGTTCTTTAGGTCGGTGATTACATGTATGTTTCAAATAGTTTTAAATTCGTGACCTCTTTGGTTTTTTATGATAGTATTATGTCATTTATTCTCCTATCATTAGTCATTCTAAGCTTTTGGCCCTGTCCTTTTTTCTTGCTATAGATTGAGACAAAATCTGGAACGTTGGTGTTACGCTGGGTCAATTCACAGCTTGGAAGAATTTTAGGTTGGGTGGAGCGAGTTGCTCAACAGGAGGTAATTTTGAGTTGTTTCTTTTCTTGACTAAAATATATAAACAATTGCCGAAGATGTCTAGTGTTATGGCGGGAAAAGGAAATATAAGGACTCTGTAAAACCTTGAATTTTCAGATTTAATTATTAAACTATCTTTCCCAACCGAATAGGTGTCAGATATGACAGTTACAAATTCTAATAGTTTTAACAAGAAAGTAAGATTAATCTATTTGACTATTAATTTGCAAGCTACATTGGGTTTGCTCTTTTCTTAAGCTGGGTATATTGCCTTCTGTTCTGCTTCAACAAAGCTTCTTCACTGCACATATACTCTAATAATTAGTTGGTATACTTTCACAGCATTGGGACCCAATATCTATTCAACAGCGGCATGCTGGCTCTATTGTAGAAGTTTACAGAATTGTCGAGGAGGTAAGAATGTTATATAGTATTTCTGTGATTTATCATAAGGTTGTATACCAATAGTTTTTCATGATCTATGAGCTCAAACTCCATTCCAGCATAAGTTATGTTTCGAAAGAAGGATGACAAACCGGCATTTCAATCAGCGTGTATCTTGGTCATTTATTTAGACATTTCTTATTCTGTTAGAAAAAAAACTATGATCCCCTATTTCTCAACACAAAGAAAGCTTTCTCAAGATGGAAATACTGAGTCATTACTATATTTCATTATTGTTATGTGCGTATTTCCTCAAATAGCAAGACAGGTAGAAAATAAGTTTGGTTCAACCTCTCCCAGTTTAACTTGACATCTTTATTTTTAAATGTTTCTGCATTCTGTCAATGACAATGATCTATTTTATATCTTCCGCATATTCAATTCAATTTCTATTTTATTGTGTGCAGACTGTTGATCAATTTTTCGGTCTTAAAGTTCCAATGAGGTTTACTGAATTGAACAGCTTGTTCCGTGGCATTGACAATGCTCTTCAAGTGTATGCAAACCTGGTTGTTGATGACTTGGGTCAGTAGATACTTGCATGTTTTGTTTTTCAGATAGATATAATTGTACATGATTTAATGATGAATCAGGGACTCGGTCCAAAAAAATCTGAAAATGATTTCCAGCCAGCTTTGCAAATTTAAATATTTGCATTTCAGTCTTCATAATTTTACATATTTTTATTGCCTTTTAAATATTATGCTGTCAATATAAGATTTCAAATACGTTCTAACTATCCCAACTATTACAGAGTTTCCTGAAGATTAAGTATTTTAGATTTCCAATGAGATAAGGGGTCATGTATTATAAGTGTAAACTAGTTTTACACTGACGTCCAATGAATTAAGCATTTTATGGTTTTATTTTTCAATTGTAGTTGCAAAGTGGACCTAACTGGAAATTTCACGAATTTCCATTGGATGTCAGTGTGAAATAATTTTAAATTGACAATGCATCTCTATTAAACTCATTTCACATACGTTCTTCTAAATATATCAGTTTGTCATTCTCTAGTAAGAGTTATGCATATTGTTTAGATCCTATATTCATAGTAATACTAAGGTTCCCTTTTGATTAAACAGCAAGCAAAGAGGATTTAATTCCACCTGTGCCTGTTCTCACGCGATACAGTAAGGAAGTTGGAATAAAAGCTTTTGTAAAGAAGGAATTATTTGAAACTCGTGTACCTGAGCGTCAGGAGACAAGGCCTCGTGAAATTAGCGTCCTAACTACTCCAACACTTTGTGTCCAGTTAAATACTTTATACGTGAGTTCAGGCTAACTTCAATTGTACCTGGATTAATGAGCCTCTGTTTCTTGTAGTTTTTATATTTGAATTAGAATATTTCATTAATATTGTTTTTATTTTTATACTTTTTACTTGCTTTTGTCCTTTATCAAAACTTCATTTAAAGTTTTGACATTTTTCAATAGAAAAATCTGCATTTACATTGAATTCTCCTAGCCCTTTCGGAATAATATCCTCTTTTAATATTTTTCTTAATATTTGTACTTAATGAGTTTATTTTTGCAATCTCAGTATGCAGCCAGTCATCTGAATAAATTGGAAGATAACATTTGGGAGCAATGGACAAATAAAAGGTTGCAGGAAAAACTCATAAGTACGCAGTGAACTGTTATCTGTATCATTTTTGTATGGTTACATGTTTTATGCCATTGAACAACCATGTTCAAGCATTCAGTTTTGTATCAGTTATCAAATCAGTGAATTTGCTGGATAAATTTATATTGCTAATTTTATTTATTAATGTATCATGCTTACTAATAAATCATCTCTACCGGTCATGATTATGCATAACAATTTTATCATTAGTACTGATTTGATCTCTACTAATGTAATTATATGAACGTGAACATTTTATGGATGTTCACGTTTCTTCTCTTGATTTTGTACTTTCCCAAAAACAAGTGCTTATAGGTATACTGAAAACTGTTTTAATTTTTGTCTATAGGAAAATCCATAGATGATAAGTCCAAAAAGGATACGTTTGATGGTAGTAGAAAAGTTATAAATGCTGCCATGGAACGCATTTGTGAGTACACCGGTGAGAATTTGCAACCTCATCTGCTTTGTTGCAAATCAAACTTGTCTAATTACTGTCGTGTTAATTTTCAATTTGCAGGAACTAAAATCATCTTCTGTGATCTTAGAGTTCCTTTTATTGACAACTTATATAAACCCAGCGTTTCAGGCTCTAGGGTCGATGTGCTCATAGAACCGCTTGACATGGTAATTTTTCTCATTAGAAAACTATTATTTTTTATGTTCTTATTATGCTGCTTTTAATTTGCAGATACAATGTGAAAAGAATTATACATTGCCAAAAATGAAATCGCATATTGCATCAAATTCATTCAAAATTTGAGAATTTATTGTTGTGAACAGATATTTCTTCCCTTAAATACTTCTTAACCTGTGTGCTTAACCTTAAACACCCAAAGATATAAAGTGGACTACTCTCTCTGATATTGATCCTGAAAACAAGTGTGATTCATTGTTCAATTATTTTTCCTACCATGATGAAGTTTAAGCCAAATAAAATTATGGTGAAGTTTATTCATTATATTTGGATTCACTTGAAAGTTGAGAATGAGTTCTCTCCATTTACATGAGAGAATAGTGAAATTTGGACTCTTGAATAAAAAAGAGATGGAGGGATTTTTAATGACAAAAAATGGAGGAGAAAAAAAATTTAAGCGTGAGATTTGAAAAACATCAGAAAACATGAGAAAAAATGAAGATAAATCATTTGGCCTGAAAGTCTGAGACTTAATATAGCTGATCATGTGCTTTCCACTTTTGACTCACTGTAGGAACTTAGCCAACTCTGCGATATTGTTGTGGAGCCTCTAAGGGATCGGATAGTGACAAGTCTTCTTCAAGCCTCATTGGTTATTACCTTAATCTTTCTTTTGATTGATTCTTTACTTGTATTGTGATTTTAACATTTTCCCATTTGCAGGATGGTTTACTCCGTGTTATCTTAGACGGCGGTCCTTCAAGAGTTTTCTTTCCGGGTGATGCAAAATTTTTAGAGGAAGATCTGGAAGTCCTAAAGGTAATCTAATCTTACCCTATTTATTTTAATGCTAAAAGGATGCTGTATCTGTAATTTGCAACAGGCTAATTAGACCTTTAGATATTGTTGCTTCTTTTTTAATAAATGAGTTAAACGTGACTTGCCAATGAAGAAACGATTTCTTTGTCATAATCAAAGAAGTTACCATTATTTGAAGATTTGTGTGTTCATGTAGAACTTATATATGGCAGCCACATAAACTTTTAATAACTGAAGTACCCCCTTGTTTATACTCCCTCCGTTCCTTTTTAATTGTCTTTTTTTTTTACTTTTTGCACATACCAAGAAAGCTAATAATTTTTACTACTTTTCATGTAATGGTTGTCTTTTTACCTATAATAATATCCTTAATTATGTATTAATTCATTTAGCTTTTTCTCTCTCTTCAAGAAATAACTAGGGGTAATTTTGACAAAATTTGCAATTAATGTTGCCTTGAACTTTGAAAACAACAATTAAAAAGAAACAAAACTTTTACTCAAAAACGACACTTAAAAGGAACTGAGGGAGTACTTAACTGTGTTGATGCATCTTGTAGGAATTCTTTATATCTGGAGGTGACGGGCTTCCTCGGGGTGTAGTCGAAAATCAGGTTGCACGTGTTCGGCTTGTGATCAAGCTGCATGGCTATGAGGTTAGTTTATCGACTTGTCCATTTACTGTCTGCACAAAAATTCTGATTATCATATTATGGATGTGACTTGCTGAAGGATTCACTTTAGAGCAAAAATGGAAGAGGAATAGGTTGAGTTGAAAATCATGGTTGATATTGTGATTACATACACATGCACATGAATTATATAACAAGATATGAAGTTGTTAAATCTCAGATGTTGTTTTTTCCCTTAAATGTATTTTTCTTACTTTTGAGAAGTCAAATCTCATACTAAAAGGCATTGGACTGGCTTGGCATCCGATAACTTTATCCATGATTCCATATCAAATTACCATCTTGTGATTAATGATTGTGTGTGATTAGGCAAGTTTTGTTGCCAAGTTCTTGATTAAATTTACAAAAATAAATGAGTTCTTCACTATGTGATGTTGGCTGTTATTTCTTACTGTCAATATTTTAAAAACCGGACCGTAGATCAAACCATTAAGATCTTTAAGTCGCAGTTCAATTGGTTCAACCACAGTAGAACCGGATGACAAATAAATAAATATTAAAAAAGAAGAAAAAAAAGTCAAAATAAAAAACGTTTGAACCTATTGCAGTTGAACCATGGTTCAACCTGTTCAACATGGTTCAACCAAACTGAGACTGCAATGTAACTAGGATCAAGCCAACCAACAAACTGGCTGGTTCCGGGTTCAATGTTCAACCGGTACAGTCATGTTTTTAAACACTTTGAGTCTTTGACTAGTGATAGAAAATATTTTCTTGTAACAATCATTCCTCATAATGTATATACTTATATAGTAATATGTATTATTTTGCAGACTAGAGAGTTGACTGAAGACTTGAAATCTGCTAGTGGTCTAGAAATGCAAGGCGGCAAAGGCAAACTAGGAGCTGATTCTAAAACCCTATTAAGAATATTGTGCCATAGGAGTGACTCAGAAGCCTCCCAATTTCTAAAGAAACAATTCAAGATACCAAAATCTTCTGCATAAGGGGAATGTAGATTCAAAAAGAAAGCAGCAAAATCTTCATTTTCACTCTATCTTTCTGTGAATATCCATTGCTGCTGCCAATTTGCATTTTATTTTTTGTATTTTGGAAATAGGTCCTTTGGTGTATAATTAGGTTCCAGAACTGTTTTTTTTTTGGTTAACTACATTGCTGTTGATCTTCATTTGTAAAATTTCCTCCATGTGAATACTGTAAGAATTCAATTAATGAAGCTCCAATTCTTTTTTACATGGATCAATTATTTAGAAAAACACAACTTTATGCTGAATTTATCCCATAAACTCTATTTAATGCAATTTGTTTTAAAATATGAGACTAAAGATAGTGTAATTTTACACTATCATTCAATATAATTATAATATTCAGCCATGACATGTCAGTATTTTAAAATCGGTAGTGTTATTTAGTGAAATACACGTCTTTTATTAGTTGATAGTCATTCATTAGTTGATAGTGTAAAATATTTTATACTATTAAGGCATATTTTTTTTCTTATATTAGTTGATAGTCTTTCATTAGTTGATAGTGTAAAATATTTTATACTATTAGGCCATATTTTTTTCTCTCTTGTAATATACTCGAATGTGCAATTTACCTCTGTCAATTTGATTAACAGAAAAGAACAAGACTTGTTAAGATTAAAATGAGGTAAATTGTAAAATTTCGCCTTAAGCTGAATTTTTTTTAAAGGGAAGTAAATTGTAATATTTTGCTATTCAAAATTATGAGAATAATAGAAATATTTCGTATCAATTTGCAATAATGTATTTGAGAATAATCAATTGTAGTTGACATTTATGGTTAGACATTCTATTTAACATTTGCTGTGACTTGGATTTTAGTTTAGGTTTGTGTTTAAAAAAAATTACCACTATTATTATGTAGATCACCAAAAGTAGTGAAAGTTTAGTGAATTTGAGTAGTGAAAGTTTAGTGAAGTGTGTGTAAATTTGAGTTGGGTTTTGAAACAATATGCTTTTTGTATTCTATTTCTAAGCAATATTATGGAGTTTCATTTGCATAATAACAGAATTCATATTTAGAAGTATGACATCCAATAAATTTAAGAATTTCATTCCTTATTTTTTTTGGGTTCTTACGCACCATGTACGTTTTTTAAAATGTTCTTCTCTTTCGAAGATTTATCTCTGGACGTATCTTTTTTCAGTTTTTTTATAATTTTATTTCGTAGATGCATCTACGGAAGACTTTCTTATTCATATTTACGGAAAAAAACTCAGAAACAGAATACCATAAAATCAACATTACAACAATAAAATTAACATTCATAAAATAAAATCGGCGTTACATTGATGATTTTGACAGAAATTTAAATATTGAATTTCAATAGCCCGATGGACATCTGCACATCTCTAAGATGTCATCTACCGTTCTTCAGACCGTCGCCTCTAACTCGAGCGGAATCTTCTCTTCGAAACCGAAATATGTTCGCCACATCGCTCTAACGTCGTCTTAATTCTTGAGCTCAAACTTGCTGTAAACAACGTTCCCGTCGTTGTCAATTGAAGGTGAACGATATTCAAACTTCACAACCTTTCGTTTGTCATTGTTAGGTAGGCGATATTGGATCTCATCTATGATATCGGCGAGGGGGTGAGATCCACGAGCTTGAACGTCCTCCCGAGTGTTTTGCCGACAGAAAAGGAGACACTTGCGACATACCAACAAATCTTGATTTCAAACAATTGAGACATTTTTTCATTTGTGTGAAAGATAACAAATGAAACCCCAAATTTATAAAAAAAACCTAGGTGAATATGGACCAACCATTTCCTGTCAAACTTGTTTCCGGAACTATATCCACGAAATGACCCTATAATTATTGGTTCCGGATATGTATCTCCAGAACTTCCACTGAAACTGCATAATTAAAAACCTTTCGTAGATACATATCCGGAAGTTTCCCTGCTACATTTTTAAAGCAGAAATCAATATAGAAGGACATCATAACAGACAAATAAAAGGCATATATGCACAAATAAGGCATGAGAATAAAATGTGACTATTTTGCATTTAAAAAGTTTACAATTAGTCGTCCGATTATACAAGAATTTAAAACAAATCAAAACAAGTGTCGCCGGCTAAATCTATTAGTGGTACCCCTTTGGACTTTTCCGCATTCGATCCCTTTTCAATGTTATTCAATCTTTCGTATTCGTGCATCCTTTCAATAAAATGATTTGGCCATATCTCGGCATTTGGGGTTGAGTGAGTCGCCCATTCCGGTGATGTAGGTGGTATAGGGAGTGGAAAAAAGGTTTTTGAAAACCCGTATCGCGTCAAGTCAGTACACACCATATCACATGCACATGCAATAAGATGACCCATATCAGGGAAGGTCATCCATTTCGACACCGGTATCAGACCACTCAAGTAAGGAACAAGAGATTCATAAACCGCATATAATTTTTCTTTCTTTCCATACAACCGCATATACGATTCTTTATGCGTCTTCAACTCTTGGATTAGTTGATGAAGGACAAGCACATGACTATCCTCTCATTTACCAAGTAAAGCCGAAACGGCTCGGTAACCACAATTACCATCGCCTTCAACATTGACGATACGGTCGATCTATTTGTGCATAAAAACTGGCATCTCGTCGACAAATGGAATTTTCAGTGGAATCGGGGTCGGAAGCGGTTTGCTTATACGGAATCCTTTCATGACACTTTTTTGAGATTTAGGAGTCGGTGAGCTGGGATAAAGTTTGTCAATGTGCTCACAATAAGAAGAAGACTGTGTAGTCGAGTTATCATTCAGTGTAGGCTTCATTTTCTTCGGAGCACCTTTTGTCTTTACTGGTTGAGAAAACGACTTCATTTTCTTCTCGGTAGACGTAACACCAACCATCTCAAATAAAGAAAGTCTATACTTGTTGGTCTTGTAGGTATAATCAAGAATAATCACTATCAAAAACGTGTTGAACAACTTTATCGAATACAGATAAGTCCAAAAAACATCTCAGGCCGTAACTCCATCGTCGCAAGTTCTGTACCGTGACACATAATTGTTATCATACAACAATTTCAACAGTTATTGCATCTCATTTCTATCTCCCCTAATCGCCTTTTTAGTACGGTACCGAATGTTATACACTTGCCTTATATTTGATATATTGTCGGTTTCCTTCCGTTTTAATGTGGCAAGTATATTTTTTGGTTGGACAAGATTCAAGGTCATTTCATTAATACATATCTTCTCTTCTGACTTCAGCCGACATACACTAGGATGACCTTGTAACTTTGAGCACAAATCATGGTTATGAAACCACAAATAACACTAAATTTCCATTTTTTGCTACTCAACATGTAACCACAAAGCTTAAACGGACAATCACATTTTCTACTACCCGTGTCTTCTCTCTTAAATTTCTGGAGAGGAATTTGATATTTACCGCTTCTTTCGCACAAAAAAGTAACAAAAGTGTTTCTTCTTTCCGAACCATTATCCAATCTTTCTATAACCACACAAAAATCAAGTCTTGTTGTAGTCCTACGAATCCATACGAGCATGCTTTCACGATCATCAAACTCATGCTTGTTATTAAACTCAAGACCGACATCTACCGACTTTACGACAACCCCTTGAACATTCGGAGAAACATCGTTTAAAGGAACTAATTCTTTTGAGATGTTATCGAGGCGCACCATATCTATTTGTAAACAATAAGGAAAATAAGCAAAAATTACGAAGCTGCTGGAAAAAACAGACAAAGACGTTCCAGAGATTTACATCCGGAAGTGTTCATCTTTAACACGTTTCGGAGATACAGTTCCGGAAGCAACGTCAATTTTTTTCAAAAGACTGATGATTAATGTGAGCAATGTAGTGAATAAAAGGGGATTTTTACCTGGAATTCTATCTTCACTTGCTCCATGTGATTTGTTGCACGAAAAAGTTGGAGTTTTGGAGTGAAAATGATATTGATAATATATGGTTTTTTAGGTTGGTGAAGTGAGTATGGAAGAAGAAAAAACAACAATGGAGGAGTGATCATGCTGGTTTAAAATATAACAGAAACTTCTGGAGCTGTATCTATGGAACAATCTGGTGCATAGGCGTTCTAGAGTTACAGCTCCAGAAGTTTCTCTGCACTGATTTATTTTGAAGTTTCCTCAGTGTATACCAATAGAAAATGCTTCCATAGATGTAGCTCCGGAAACAACTAAATTTTGGCAAAAAAAAGGTGCGTCCAGTGTGTATCTCCGAAAGCAGGGGGCATAAAAGGAATTCTGCGAGGTGGCTAAGAAGGCCAAGGGGTGGGATAAAAAATCCTCATAAATTTACAAAGATACGTAAATTTTGGTGTTTCAAAAAATACATTGAATGTTTAATGAATAAAAACTACCCCGCAAGTTATATATTTTAGGAACATTAACAATCATTCTGAACAACTATGGTTTTAATTAACTCTAACACTTATCCTTAAGTTGAAGCATACATGACATATGTACCAAACTTATTATATGTCCTCTAAGAAATTTAGTATATATGTCAGACAAGATCATTTAAACCAAAATCAATTATGATTTCTCTTGAATGAACATAATCTATTGTAAAATGACAACCGATCTCTACATACTTAGTTTTTTAATGAAAAATCAGATTATAGGCGATATGTAATGTAGCTCGGTTGACACAAATTAGTTTCATTATCTTGACGTTTTCTAATTTGTGTTGTTGGAATAATTGTTTTAGCCACGTGAGTTCACAATTTTTTGTTGCCATAGTAAAATATTATGCTTTTGCACTATACCTTGCAACTATGTTATGTTTCTTGCTCGACCATGAGATCAAATTTTCTCTAATGAGAAAATAATACCCCAAAGTGAACCTTCTATCTACTAGTGAGCCAAACCAATTAACATCATAATGAACCATGACTTAGGTTCCTCTCTTGTTTTCATAAAGTAATCCTTTACATGAGACACTCTTTATATACTTAAGAATGTGAATCACAATATTTCAACATGAAGAATTTAGAAATTGGCTAACCACACTGACAACAAATGTAATGTTTAATCTGGTCACTGTGAGATAATTAAGTCTACCAATAAATGTCCATATTTACTACGGTCTTCAAATGGCCCCCCCTGACATGGTAGTAGCTTGACCTCAGGATCCATATGAGCTTGACTAGGTCAGAAATTAAGAAATTAAGTTTCTTAAGCATATCAAAAGCATATTTTTGTTGATAAATAGGCCAAAAGTCTTAGATTGAGCAACTTCAATCCCCAAAAAATATTTTTGCAACCCCAAATATTTAGTATGGAAACAAATTTTTTCTAGTAGTGGATGCAGCCTTATCATTACCAGTGATGATAATGTCATCGACATAGACCAACAGGTAAAGACAAGTGATTGATGTAGAATGCAAAAAGAAGACATAATAATCAACTTCACACCTATCCATTCCATACTCATGGAGCATAATGCTAAACCTGCAAACCAAGCATGAAGAGATTGTTTTAAGCCATAAAGAGATTGACAAAGCCGACAAATAAGGTGATGAACACTACTAACACTAAACCTTGGTGGTTGCATCATATACACATCGTCTTGTAGTTCACCATGTTTGATGCTTTTTCTGACGTCTAGTTGATAGAGTGACCATTGATAAATAATAGCCAAGGAAAAAAAGGCGAACGTATGCAATATTGAAAATCGGAGAGAAGGTTCATCCACAGTCAAGGCCAAATATCACAGTGTATCCTTTCATCGCGATGTGAAATTTAAGGTGGCCAATATTTCCACCAAGCCTAATCTTAACTGTTTAGACAACCCATAAAAGATTTTTCATCGGGTAGGGAACCAAATCCAAAGTATCATCGGAATGTAAATCACCTATCTCATCGATCATTATATGTCACCATCCAGAGTCATATGTAGCTTCACTTGTAGTTTTACGAATATACACCAAATCCAAGGAAACCACACAAGTAGAGCAGGATGTAGATAATCAATGATAAACCAAATGACAAACATGAATAAGATTAGGATTCTGAGATGAACTAAGACCTTTACATATAGTAATAAGTAGTTAAAGTGTAGGATGCAAAGGCTAATAGTCCTACAGAGTAGTGTATGAGTCTTGAGGAACATGTGGTGGATGTAGCCTCCGTTGATAGGTGAAAAGGAAGAGTGTGGGGATTGCGATATGTGTGGGGATAAAGTCATGTGTGTACGATGGGAAGATTCAGGGCCTTTAGAGAGAAGAATTGTGTTTGACCCTAATATTTGGGCTCATTAGGTGTATAAGGAAACAAAGGACGAGTCTTGAAGAAGATAACAACATTAGAGAGAATGTATTGGCGAAGATATTGAGAATACCATCAATAGACTTTATGAAAATGAGAGTAGATGAGAACAAGATACTCAAGAGATTTTTCAACAAGTTTATCTTTACTTGTGTACCAATATATTTTTTGGGACCTTGAGAAGGGGTTGTCTACGAAGGACAAGAAATACATAATGCATAGTTGCATGACGAGTGCACAAGAAGTACCAGTGGTCGCCCTAAGAACCCTCACAAACCCTACAAAAGGTGGCTATAACTCGCCCAAGGTGGGACGTAAGGCCGCCCTAACTAGGCTACCAAGTCACCCATTGGTAGTTGGGCCGTCTGAGCCAACACTTGTGATCTACCCAAGCATGGGAATGACATATTCAGGGATAAGTAAATTAGAGTTAGTCAAAGAAGGATATCCACTTATCCATGATCCTAGGAGGCCATAGCAGAAATGTGTTGGTCCTTTTGGGATTGGTTGCATTATGCAAAATAACATGGAGTTTGTTCAAGCTGTTTCTGGTGTAGAAGGGAAACATGTGGAAAACGATGTTCCAACATAAGTGCTGCAATATCTGGTATCTGGAAACAGATAAATGGTATTCCACTTTTGGTTTAGAATTATTATATCCAAGATCCACTCTACAAAGAAGATCTATGATTCATAGAGAAAAGTTAATTTGGATGTTCTAGTGCTAAATATGGAACATGATGCTCTAACATGTGTACAGTACAACATCTGGCCCTGGTCAGCAGGCCATGATGGATTAACACATGTACTGAAGCCAAAAATGCTTGGAATATTCTCAAAAATACTAATGAAGGTACATCCAAGGTTAGGATGTCAAGGCTACAACTCCTTACTACAAAGTTTGAGAATGGATGAAGATGAACCTATCTCTGATTTCAATATAATACTTAGAGACATTGCCAAAAATTCATTCGCCTTAGAAGAAGATGTTAGAAGATAAACTAGTAAAAAAAACCCTCAGATATTTGCTTAAGAAGTTTGATATGAAGGTAATAACTATTAAAGAAGCTCAAGATTTAAGCACCTTGAAGGTTGATGAACTCATTGGCTCTCTTCAAACCTTTGAAGTGGCTATAAATGGAATATTAGAAAAGAAGAACAAAAGTATAACTTTTGTGTACAACACTAAAGAGGATCAAGATCAAGGTGGAGAAATTTTTTCAGAGGCTATAACTCTTGTTAGGAGTAAGCTTAACCACTCTTTGAGAAACTTGACATGATATGGAGGACAAATGTCCCAAACAAGGTGTCAGGCATTAGTCCATTGAACATAGGCAAAGGAGTTCAATGTCATGAATGTGAAGGGTTTGGTTACATTAAAGGTGAATGTCATACTTTTATAAAGAAACATAAAAGGGATTGTCAATCACTTGGACTCTTGTAGTGAGTATAGTAATAAAGAGATGTCAGCAAAAGAACTTGCTTAAAGTTATAGAGAATTTCTCACTGAATGGAAGGAATATTTCTTGGGAGAATATAAAAAAATAAGACCTTACATGCTCTACTCCTTGAAAAAGAGAGGCTTTCTTCAACCATTGCAGGTTTGGAAGAGGAAGTCACATTGTTAAAGTCCAAATTTGACAATATGACAAAATTTATTCATATGTTGAATAATGGTTCTGATATGTTAGATGAGATATTCGGTATTAGGGAGAAGAAGGCTATAGGGATTGACTATAGCTCAATGAACACAAAGGTTAAATTCCCCATTAAGAAGTTTACTACTATTGAAAAAGAAAACTGAGTTTCTGATGAAGGATCACACATCACAACATCCTGCTCTACATGTGTCCCCTCACAACAAAGGCAAGAAGAAATCATCTTGAAGGTGTCACCAATATGGAAGATATGGTCATATAAGACCCTTTTTATATAGAATATATGGATATCTTTAGTCTTATAGTCAGCCAAGGCACAACAGAAGAAAAGGGAAGAAAACTCAAGCAAAGAAACTATGGATACCCAAGGAAATTGTCACTTGTCTTATAGCTCATACATCTCTTAGAGTTACCTCAAGAGAAGATTGGTATTTTGATATTGTATGTTCAAGGCACATTACTGGTGAAAAGAGTTATCTTGATGAGTCAAAGCCTTACTCTAATAGTTATGTTATCTTTGGTAGTGGAGCTAGAGGAAGAATCAAAGGCATATGGAAACTGGTTAGGCCAAGTTTTTCTTATCTTGATGACGTGTTATTGGTAGAAGGATGAAACACTAACTTGATCAAAATAAGTCAACTATGTGATCAAGTTCTGAATGTATTGCCTCTAACAAAGATAAAGAAGTGTTAATGAAGGGTTAAAGATCCAAAGACAATTGTTATATGTGAATCTCTTAACCCTCATCCAAGATTAAGATCATAGAGGAGATCATATATGAAGATGCTGTCAAGGGATTACCAAAACTTATGCTTGAAGAAGGCAAAATTTATGGAGAGTACCAAATTGGGAAGCAAACCAAGATGTCATACAATATGCTTCAACATCTTACTCATGTTTATGAATTACCACTTATGGACTTTATGAGACTCATGCAAGGAGTTGTCATTAAAGGCAATGTAAATGGATAGGTTGGAGGTCCTCCCAACATTGAACAACCAACAGTGGTTCAGAAGAAGAAACTAAAGAAAATTAGTGATTATAGTGTAATTCTTCCTATGGGAGTTCCTTTTTATAATTCTAGAATTTTCACTATTCAAAATCAAGGTATTGTGTTTGGTGAAGCTGAAATTGGTGTTCTTTTTGGTGTGTTGAATCTCAGGTATAAGTTGTATGTCAAGAAACATGTCTTAGACATTGTTCCCCCACAATATTCTATATTTTGATGATGTGACCCCTGAGAATAATTTTGTCAGTGATGATAATCATGTCCTTAAAGATGTTGAGGTTGATATTATTGTATTATATATTGAGGTTATTAATAAAAATAATAAGAAAAGTTACAATATTATTACTAGAAAGAAGGCTTAACTTGTAGCACAAGGCTATGCTGAAGACTCTACTCCTATTACTCATCTTGAAGCCGTCAGAATGTTGCTAGGTTTGTCTTGTAGCCTTATGTTCACTCTTTAACAGATGAATGTGAAAAGTGCCTCCCTCAATAGGAACTTGAATATAGATGCCAACCAGGATGTGCCAGACAACCTATATGACATGTTGGTGACTGAGTTTCCAACTCAGAGGAAGGATGGGCAAGTTGCCCCTGTTAATTCTAAAGTGAATGGTGTGGTGAATAATGTGTGTGACAATATTGATGATGTTGTTAATGACTTTGTCAATACTGATGAAGATTATTTCTATAAGAACAATGGAGTTCATGTTAGATCTACTCCTATCAATGAAGGTATTACTAAATATGTTGGTCTTAGTAAAAGATCTGACAAGAAGTCAAATAAAAAGGTGGAAAATAGAAAGGTTATGCTAAAGGCTAAAAACACTCCTTACAAGAAGATCCCTACTCCTACTAAGGAAAATATGACTCCTAAGAAGAAGAAGAAATATATGGTTGGTAGTAAGAAATCAAATAGAAAGAAAAGGAATGTTGCTCATTATAAGAAAATGACTCTTGAAAAGGAACATTATGTTGAAAAACTAAAATATTATGAAATTATGGAGCTCTTTAGTGATGCTCAGTATTTGAAGATAGTGCTGAATGTTGTATATGGTTATTCTAAGTTGATAAAAGAATTTGTGATTAAGAATGATGGTATTTCTCCTGGGTTGCTGAATTTGAGTTACATTCTGAATGCTAGGAAATATGTCTCAAACATTATGTCCAACATCTGTGCACTTGTTGATGAAACTGATCTAGTTTTTGTTGGAGAAATGTTGGAGATTTTTCACCTCACCTAGTTATTGATGCTATTTCTATTTGGTGATCTAAATTCTAGCACACAGATATCAGATGTCAAGACAGATGTAAGGACACTGGGATTAAGATAGCAAACAACACTTATGCAGAAAAATAAAAACTTAAATGTAAACAATAACACAGTCAATTATTAACCCAATTCAGTGCAAAATCACCTATCTCTGGGGGTATCCAAACTAGGAAGGAAATCCACTATAATAGTATTAGTTCAAAGCCACAACAAACACCTGCAGGTTTACAAGTTTCTCACCTAATCACTACCCGTGCTAACTTCTACCTAGGAACTCCTAGATATGAGACCCCTCTCACTCCCCACCAGTCACACAACAGTGACAAAACTCAACAATAAGAAATATTGGAAGTCACACTTCCAAAGACACAAAAATCACTATTTTCTTAAAAGCTTAGGAGTGATTACAACTCAAAAAACAGTCCAATTCAAGTACCTAAGGAGTACATGAATGGCTCACAAACGCACAAACAAAAACAGTCAAACTCAAATGTCAAATGCCATAAGAGAGGATCACAAAGAACAAAAAAAAAATAATAAACTCTCCAAATCCTAATACTTTTTCTTTCAATACACGACTTCTATATTTGCATAAGGTTTAGAACTCCTTTTTAAAAAGCCTTCAGATTGGCATGGGCTTGGGCTCTTCAATAAAATAAAACACAAATTACAAAATAACAACTTCAAATCTTCTGGAAGATCTTCTGCACATAAATAGGAACTGAATTAAAGTTTTCCTAAAAAGTCTCCAAGATCCTTTTTATGAAAAACATGCAAATCTATCAAGACAAAAGTTCTTAACATATCCATCCATGGATTGCAACACTGTGTGAATTAAAATACAATAAAATCTCACACTTTAAATACCAAATTGTCCCAGCCCTAAACTTCTGGTATAACATGTCCTGCCACATGTCCCAACATCATACTGAACATGTTGTCTGACTGAACTGTCAAGAGATCTATCTCAACATCTTGCTGTTAACTTGTTTTAACAAAATTGTTGCAAAAAAAAACCATAGAACTTACAATCCCCCACTTTGGAAAATTTTGGCTAAAACAACCTTTGCATGAAGAGCCAAAAATAAACCTAAGATAGCCAAAAGCACACTGGCACAAATGAGAGGCACACGCAGCGGAAAAAGAAAAATAGTCTCACAGAGAGAAATAAACTCTCACACGGTAAGAAAAAAAACTCAAAAAAAAACTTCACTCCCCCTGAATTGCATAGTCAACAATTCAGAAAATAAAACTAATGTCAAGACATCTTGTCTGACATCACAGAAATGGCAGCACTCCCCCTGTCACAAAGCTCCCCCTTAAGAGCACAACCACACACCTTCTAGACACATGATGAAATAATGTAAGAACATATAGAATTACATCTCAGCACCACCAGCAAAGACCTCTCAGTAATACAAAATAAAACATAGAAAAGTAAGAATCCTCATGATTCCTATGCTCCATACTACCATCACTACTACTCCCCTTTTTTAGGCATAAATTTGACACCAGATTTCTCTTATGCCTAGTATTTTCCAGAATCAATACTAATTGCTATAATGATTCAAAAATGAAAATTCCCAGTTCACCCCTTAGCTTCTCAAATTGATTTTCATCCAAAGCCTTAGTAAAGATATCAACTAGTTGCTTCTCAGTGGCTATATGGTCCAAAATGACTACTTTGCCTTCAACAAGCTCCATGATAAAATGATGATGAATGCCAATATATTTTGTCCTGGTATGTTGAATAGGATTCTTGGAGATGTTGATAGCACTCAAGTTTTCATAGTATATTGTCATGATATCCTGCTTGACATTGTACTCCTTTAGGATTTGTTTCATCCAAAGTAGTTGAGAACAACTGCTTCCTGCTGCTATGTACTTAGCTTCAGAAGTGGACAGAGAAACACAATTCTGCTTCTAACTGAACCAAGATATAAGATTGTTCCCCAAAAAAGAAACAACCTCCTAATGTGCTCTTCCTATCATCAACACTACCTGCCCAATGCATCACAATATCCCACCAATATGGAATCAGATCCATGAGAATATAACATGTCATAGTCATAAGTGTTATTGACATACTTCAATATTCTCTTCACTTGATTAATGTGAATCATCTTAGGTTCGACTTGATATCTTACACACACACATCTACTGTAAATGTAATGTTAGTTCTACTGGATGTAAGGTATAATAAGTTACTTATCTTGCTTATGTAAAGACTTTGATCCATATTTGTCACAACTGAGAAAAGGGCCGGCAAAAACAAACAAAAGAGTCGCCATCAAACGTTATTTATCCCAAAGAGAGAGAAAGGAAACGATCGAAAAAAAAGATGAAGAAGAGGAAAAGACAAGGTCATCGCAACCAAATCTTGGGTTCGGGAGTCAGTTACGCAAGGGGAAGGTATGAGCACCCCTCATGTCCATTGTACTCAACGAGATCTATGCTTGTTGTCTAATCAAAAGGGTGTGTTATCTAAAAGCCTACTGCTAAACAGGGGATGGAAAATAAAAAAGAGATTTTATAGGACATCGTTGCCCTATTGATGGTGATACGTAAAGCAATAGACTTACAAGGGTAGAATACATACAAGGTTATTGTGGGGTTGATGGAAGAGATATGAAAGAGAAGGATATGAGAGAAGCCCTAAGGTGTAAACCAAGTTAATGGGTTTTGAAAAATGACTTGACATTGGATCAAGCCTTGTTTGTTCCTTTTATTGAAAATGTGCTCTAATTCTAAGTTCATTTTATCTTTCTTAAACAATAAAGCAAACACAAATAAAAAGTTAAAAGAACTAAGTTATTACATTGTATTGGGGAGAGGGAAATATAGTATCCACCAAGGGGGGAGATGATATGTGACATATGAAAGAGGAATAAGTAAGAATGAATGAAACAAGTCATCAAGAAATCATTTCAGACAACCTAAACATGAGACACAATCAAGTCAATTAGGATGAAGCAAGCAAGTATGCAAGATAATATACTTCAAACTTGAATCAAGGATAATAAGAGGCATACCAATGGATACTAATACATATTCAAAACATATAAACAAGTTCAAAGAAATCACACAACACATCTCAGGCAACTAGGCAAAGTCAAACAAGTTAAGGTACAAGCACCTATGCCTTAGGGAATTAACCCCACATACACGAACGAACAAACCAAAGCAATGTGGATCAATTAAGTTGAAAGAGAATTGAGGTCAGAACCTATATCACACCATGATCAACACATTTCAAAGATGAGAAAATAAGCATAAGAGCATTCCTCAAGAGTCAAAGCAAGAGATAAGCATATGTAAACAATTATTTCATGGAAACAAAGCAACAATGAACAAGCTTATGCAATTAGAAAATGTGAACACGAGAGGTCAGTAGTAAACATAAGAATTTCAAAATGTATTCAACAGCAAGACATCAAGGAAGTTCAATGAGAATCAAAATCAAAACATGAGCAAAGAAATATACATGCATCATTCTTTATCACCCTTAAAAGAAATCAAACATTCATGTACAACAAAAGGACTTAAAAGTCAAGCCACACATAATGAATCAAGGGAAGTATGAGACTTAGATATAGCCTTTCATATCACTTAAGATCAACAACATCAAGTGGATTCACACAAGAACACAAGTTCAAGAACTAGGCCAAAAGGAAGCATGCTTAATCTCTAAGCAACACCATAAAGATAAACCAATTCAAAGATATTAGACAATCAAACAACTATGGGCAAAAGGCTCTACCTCATGCTAAGACACCTAAGAACATGGGAGGAAAGAATCCTCAAAGTAATTGCATACGTGCATCATCAAATGAAATCAACTAGTCTAAGGAAGTTCAAAAATCGAGCATATTTCGAGGGTCATAAACAAACAAGTTAACACTATGCCAAACAATACCCCTCAAGACCAGCAAGCACACTAAAATCAACCTCATCACATGTGTCAAAACACTCACACAAAAAATCAGATCAAGAATAAAAAAGGAAGGACATGAATCAAAGCAAAAGTTCAAAACTAGGTTAAAAGGATACCTTTTATCAATAATTTAAAATAAAATAATAAAATAAAATAAAAATAAAAGTAAAAATCATGAAAAATTAGTTAACATGTCAAAGCAACTAAAAAATATTTTTGTGTAATTTTAAAAAGGTTTTAACTATTAAAAATAAAATCAAAAGAAAATAAGACAAAAAATAAAATCAAAAGAAATAACATAACAAAAGGGGGTGAAGTAGTAAACTCAGAATAAACTAGGTGCTAGTTGAACACACGCATGGGCCAGAAACTGGGGTGCATAAATAGTAAGAATACAAGGCCCATTGTCATTTAAAAAACCCAATCAGAATTACAACCAAAAATGCCACGCGAGAGACATCACTAATCCACATTATCAACACGTAGGCTCCACGCAGCGCCCACCTCAGCAAGTCAAGATTTCAAACACACACACACGTCAGACGCTGGAGCTAGAGCTCCGGTTGTCTTCTCCGGTGACCTCCACCGGAGTTCTTTGAAAACTTCACTAAAACACAAAACCAAATACACTATCTTGCATGGTTTTCCATGTACAACATGAATCCAACCATATTTTTCATTTACACACACTCAAAAGAAGTGAAAACTAAGCACGAAAAAATGGTACAAAAACTGAAACATCATGAAACAAGAACACCACTACCACATTCATGATCTACATCATCCCAGAAATTCAAATATGCAACAAACAAGGCAAATGAACGTGTAAAATAAAAGAAACAAGCTTAAGAAAACATACCAAAAATGAAGCTTTACAAACCCTGCTTTGAGCTTCAACACCTCAATAGGTTGCTTCCACTCCTTGCTTGAGCTTCAGAGATGATGATAGGAACAAAGTAGGATCCATAACTTGAGAAAGAGGGATATTCGAAGAGAGGAATTTTTTGTGAAAGTGAGAGAGTGTTTGGGCTTTCTGGCTGCTAAATAATGATCCTCCCTTTCTCTAGGGTTTCTTGAAGTTATATATGGTGGCTAAGGGTGGTTAAAAGTGTTTTTACCAAGGTGAAAACAAAATGGTAAGGTATTTGCAAATTTGTACAATTTTTAGAGTAAGGGCGTATGACACGGTTTGAGCATTGTGGTGAGGTGGTGTGGAGGATCAGAATGAATCATGAATAAAAAGGGTGTGATATAATGAGTGGTGAGTAAGTCTCAGTGTGCAAGTTTTATGATTTTTCCTATTATGGAAATATGTTTCAAAATGGTGCAAATGGTACACATCATGTTGACACTCTTTAGGAAAGGTTTTGGACAAAGAAAAGAGATGTTGGTGTGTGTGAAATTTGGGCAGATAAATGGTGATATGTCATGCATCATGATCATGCTCATGTGGACAACTTTGAATGACTATATCTTGATGAATTTGGCTCCTCTTGATGGCAAATTGGGCTCAAATGAGAGATTTTATGATGAGGAAAACTTCTTATGTTAATGAAAACTTGACTTGAATCTTGGAGGGTCATGAAATTTGAACTTGAAGATCATGCTTCAAAATCTGCCTTGAAATAACTTAGAAAAATTCTAAGTTAGGAATTTCGACATAATTGAAACCCCATTTTTGAATCCACATAACTTGAGGAGTTTTGATCCAATGTAAATGTTCTAGTAATGGATGGAAATCTTGAAGAATGTTCTTCAACTTTCATGTTTTGATAAAATTCAATTGAAGTCAAGAACTTAGTGAAAAATGTCTTGGAAGCTGGGTTGAAAAATCTGTCTAACCATTTGTTACTTTTGACTACTTTGAAACCCTAATTTGGGAGGATCATAACTTGAGCTCTACACATCCAATGGAGATGATCTAGTATTCAAAAGAAATCTTGGAGAATGCTCTACAATTCTCATGTTGTAGGAAAATTCAAATGAAGCTTTTATCACCATGAAAAATGGGCTTGAAAGTAAGTACTTCAAACTGAATTTCTATACTTAGAAAAATTTCTAAGTGTAGAAATGTCATAATCTCTTTTTTCCAAACTTTGACTCATCATATCTCCTAAACCATGAATCTTTTGGACATACTTACTTACAAAAACATGTATCTCATGATGTCCTCTTTAATTTGATAGCTAGTTTGACTTTATTGGGTCAAAAATGAGAAAGTTATGGAAGTTGCAAGATGGCTAGAATTAGGGTTTTTCACACTTAGAAAATTTTCTATCAAAACCCTAATTTAGTCAAACGCTTTATTTTATGTTTCTCTTTGATTCTTATTGTTAAAAACTCATGAAATCACTTGAAAAAAAATATCATGCCCTTGATTTGCCTTAAAATTCAAGATCTTAACCTAATTGAATCACATTTGACTTTTGTTGACCAGATGAAACCCTAAGACCATTTTCATTGATTGGGGCTCTTGTGATGGCTTGTGATGACACATGATCCATGTAGAGGACCTTCAAGGTGTGTGTTGAGTTATGGAATCATGTCTTTCCAAAAGAACTAATCACAAATCTCCTTTTGAACCAAAACTCTAGACAGTTATTCATGAGATAGGAGGTGGAGAATCAATGCTTGTGTTCTTGATTCAAGTGATTGAATGACATGCCTTGATGATGATGGATACCTTGTGACTTGAGATTTCCACAAAATTGATCTTGATCTATTGATTGAAATTTGAAGATAAAGCTCTCCTCTTGATTGTTGGATAAGATACCTTGATTCCTTGTATAAGATCAATGCTAGGTGCAAATGCTAATGCAAATGATACTGCTATGGAGGTTAAAGGTTAGGGTGAAAAAGAGTGTGTGACAAGCCCCACATCCAAGTCTCTCATTGAAAATACATCATCTTGATTTTATTCTTCACACTAGGAACCAACAACCCCCTGTACAGCGCATACGCTAGCTCCAGCATCTCATACATGAATTCCACCCTGATGACCTCCGCCCGGTAGGTTAACAATTATCGGAATATCGTTGCCATGAGGAATATTGCCATCAACTGGAGGAGGAATAGCATCCGTCCCTCCATGTAGAATACCATTGTTGCACCCCAAAATTTGACCAACCGGTTCCCATATCTGGTTTATGGTTCGACGCATTTTCGCATTCGCATTCACATACCGCATACAGTGCATTTTCTCAATCATATTGGTTTTATCGGAATTACAACCCTGTTTTCACATTTTAGGCATTTCAGACCGGTTCGGATAATTGGAGATTATTTTTGGTTCCCGGGTGTTTTTAGCTCGTGCAGTTGTTGTTGAGGACATTTCGGTGTCCGGGTTTTGCTGTTGGTTCCGCTTTGGTCTCGTGTTCCCTTTTTTAATTGAAGTAAGTGTCTTTTTTGCATTTTAATAGATTTTAGGGTTTATTAGATTTTAATGGGTTTTAATAGAAATTAATAGATTTTTAATCTTTTAGAATATTAGTTAAATAGGTTTCTTAATAGATTTTTAGAAATAGAATTAATGGAATAATGGTTTTTTTAACAATAGATTTTTAAATAGGTTTAGAATAGTATTATCTTTTTCTAGAAATTTAATAGATTTTAATAGGATTTAAATAAATAGTATATTTTTGTTTATATAGTCTCTAGATTTAAATAGATTGATTGGATTTTAATATAGTTTTAATTGCTTTAAAAAGCATTTTTATGGTATTGTAATCTTTTTCTAGATTTTAATAGGGTTATTAATATAGAGTTTATTTTAAATAGTTTTTGGATTAATTAGATCCTTAATTGTGCAATTTATTAATTAGGATTAGTTTTAATCATTGCATTAGTTTCATTAATCACGTGTTATCATTCATTATTAGCATTAATCACTTTCGTTCCATTAATCAATTCATATTAATCCAGTTTAGTCTCATTAATCCATTCATCAAGTGTTAATGGGCCATTATCCAAGTTCAGAGGCCCATAGTCAAAGTCCATGCCATGTGTCTATTTAAAGATGTTGCCACGCGTTCTATCATTTTTCCGCCACCTCATTTTCCACTATCAGACTCCAACGCCACTTGGCTCTTTCTCTTCCCACCCCAATCCCCACGTGTCTCTCCTTCACCAATTCTCAGCATGCAAGCTTCAGCGCCGTGACACCTCACCACATGCAATCTCCACTTGTCATCCACTACCACATCTCACCGGAAACTCTCCCACCGGCATGCAAACACCGGAGAACTCACCGTGGAAATCTAGCGGTGGTTCTCACGGCCAATTTCCACCAGAAATTCCAAAAACCCGCCGGTAACCACCATCTGAAACCCTAACGTTCGCCGAAAAATGCATATTCACCAGAAACACCAAGCAATTTCAACGTAATGTTCATCTTTCTCCAGATTTTCCAGCAAGCATTCAAGGATGCCATCGTTGATTATCAAGATCTTCATCGCTCGTTCTTCATCGAGATTTCCAGAAATCATCGATAATCATCAACAACTTTCAACGTCTGCATCATCATCAAGATCTTCAAACGATCTTTATAAAACCTTCAACAATCGTCATTGTCCGTTCATCAACAAATCCAATAACATTCATGCTTGTTCATCAGTTCTTCGTCAGATCCATAAGAACATTCATCAACACCTTCAAGTGTTCATCCAGATTTCCAGGAAGTCCTCAAGATCTTCAACCGTCCATCAATAATCTTCATGAGATTTCCAGAATTTCATCGTTCACTCACTCCACAGGAACAATCAACACCAAATCTTCAGGAGCCTTCATAATCTTCATCGAGTTCATCGATTGCTTTTTCCGGAAATTGTCATCGCTCATCATCAAATCCTTCAGGATCCACAATTCTTCATCAATATCCTTCATCTTCTCCCTAGATCACACGCAAACTTCATCGCAACCTCCAGATTCAACAACCTTGTCCGAAATCTTCATCACCGATTTGAGTCTTCAGCACCATGCAAGCCTCAGATCATCGTATTTCCAGGTTGGTGTTCGTTGTGATTTCGTTCATTGTTTTCTTGTAAGAGTGAAACGAGTGTTGATTTGAGATGGTGAGAGAGAGTTTGTAAGGGAGACGAAGAGGAGTTTGAAACGAGAAATTGGAGATTGAGAGAGTTAGATTTGAGAGAGAGATTGGAACAGGGAGAGAAGGTTGTGAGAGGGAAGATGAAAAGGAGATGAGATTGAGAGAACGAGAGAGTTTGGGATAGTGAGGACGACGGCTGAGGGTTAGGGTTTCGGAGAAGAAATGTGAACAGTGATTGGAAGTGGATAGAATGAACCTAGGGTTTTACTGAGAAGTGAAAAAAAAGATGCGTGGACTTGTGGGAGTTTGGTTTGGGCCTCTCTGAGCCCGTTGGTTTTTTTTGTTTTTTTTGCAACATACACACCCCGTTTCTTTCCCCCACCTCCCTGCCTTTTATTAATGCTTTGTATTGTTTTTAATTGTAAATTTTTTAGGGATTGTTTTATATTTTAGAATATTATATTTCTAGAATAAATTTAGTTTTAGATACTAATTTCTTTTAGGAAATTTGTTAGGATTTAATATTTTTAGAATATAGTTTAGATATGATTTCTTTTAAGAAAAACAAAAGAATTAGTTTTAGACTAATTTCTTTTAGGAAATTTAGATAATATTTTCATTTAGGAAATTAGTCTAATTTTCTTTTAAGAAAATTTATGACTTAGTTGATTTCTTGTTAAGGAGATTTATGGGCTTAGTTCTTTTTAGGATATATTTTCATTAGGAGATTATTTTTGCCGTATCTTAGGAGTAGACTATTATTTCCATTTTGTGTTGGATTTCTCTCTTATTTTCGTTTCTATCTGATTTTATTCTCGATTTTATTTCTAGCTGGCCGTGTGACACGATTCAATTGGAGAATGATCTTCAATATCATTTCTCCATCTTGTCTTTGACACGGATATCAATACGCTACCTCTTAGAGTTCGATTTCTCATATAAGTCGAACCATGACGGTCTAAGCGGTACATTATTCCTGGTTCGAGCGTCATCATCAAAGATCTAGAGAGGAGAAGATTGGAATGGAGCTTGCGCGCATGTCAGGAGCCAACGGAGCTGCTTCGTTCAACATCATCGTCTTAGGCAACCGTCGAGTATTGTGAGTCGCATCGTTAGATACGAAGGAAATGACAGTTGAGGAGTTGCTTCTCAATCGTCTAGGATGTCTAGTATGGTACCCTTAGGATGCCATGCGACACATTCGCTCCTACGTCTTAGGTTCCTGCGTGTGTGTCCCGAGTTCCTTCCCGTTTAGGCGTAGGCCCGCTTCCTCTTTGTTATCGCCCCGTGCGATCGAAACCCCTTTTCTCTCGCATTCAGGCGATCGAGACCTCTTCTCTTGCCCCTGTGCAATTGAGATTCGTTTTCCCGTCTAACTACGTTTGCTCTGATCTCTCGTGCCGGACGAGAGTACGTAGGCATAGGATGCGATATCCTAGCGAGCTCCCGTTTCCCTTTTTCCCGGTTTTAGCTGTAGTAGGCTGAACTACAGCTGCTCTGATTTCTCATATCTAATGAGAATATGTAGGCATAGGATGCGATATCCTAGCGAGCATACTAACAACTAACCTCTCTGTTCTCTCGCTGCCGTGCGATCGAGACTTTCCCGCTGACGACTGATGTTTCCCTTTCTCTTGCCCTTGTGCATTTGAAACCAGACCGTAGTTCTAGTTCCCGTAGGTTCCCGTACCTTTCAGACCAATTTAATCTCTCACCCCTGTATGATCGAGAACACCTTGTTTAGTCGTAGTTAGCCTGAAATACGTAAGCTCTGATCTTTCACGCTGTGTGGAAGTACGTAGGCACAAGACGCGAAGTCTTGGCGAACCAATTCCCTGTAGTTTCCCGAACTACGATGACTCTGACTTTCTCTCTTGAGAATACGTAGGCATAGAGTGCGATGCTCTATCGAGTTAGTTTCCCTCCGTTTAGATTTAGCAGCCGTAGATAGATTGTTTTGCATCCTTTAGACAAACCAGCAAGCGTGGATCCCGTCGAGTACGACGAACGTGAGGGGTGCTAATACCTTCCCCTTGCGTAACCGACTCCCGAATCCAGGATTTGGTTGCGATGACCATTCCTTTCCCGTCTTTGCGGTAGGTTTACTTTGAGCATTTCCTTTCTCTCCTTTGGGATAAATAACGCACGGTGGCGACTCTTCTGTTAAGCCGGCGCCGATTTTCACAGTAGCGACAGCTGGCGACTCTGCTGGGGACAGGAATATCCCCTATGCGAGTCAATCCTTGCGCTTGTTTGCTCATCTTTGGATGTTTACCTTCTGCGTGTTGTATTTTGCTGTATTTACAATTTCCGCATTTCGTTATTATCTGTTGCTGTTGTGCTGTTGGGTGGTTGTTCCTTTGAGAGAGAAGCCAAAACCCAGGCTTGAGTACACACATAGACTTAGAAGTAGAGAGTAGTGGTTAGCCTGCTTGCTTAGCTCGCACCAGCTAGCCGCGAAATTTACGCTCGGACGAGATTCTCTTTGATGCTTCTTGCCTGGCCCTTAGGGCTCGACAAATTGTCTGACCCGAGGATTGTCGACTATGGGAACCTATCAATTGGGAATTCGACTAAGTGAGGCCACTTCAAGGGATGATGATGCCACACCTTCTGGGTATCGTATCATTGCTCTTGAAAGTCTGTGACGTTGATACCCGTATAGGATGCCGTACCTTGTCAGATCAGGTTCATACCCGTGAGTGGGAGGATCTTTGCAGGAAACTTGACTTCCAGCCTACCCGATATTTTGGTCTTCTCTTCAGAGCGAACGTACTCACTCAGCAGCGCAGCAGTATTCAGAGATTGTGTGGGGGCTGTGGTCCCGTGTTTACTGCATCTTGTATTGCATTTGCATAAACGTGTTGCATCATATTGCATATCATTCTCCAGCTAGCCAGAGTTCTGATCCAGCCGTTGTTTTCTGAAGGTGATTATCCGGTGATTGGCCTGAGCGACTATTGATTGTTAGAAGACGACCAAGGGGCTGAAGCAGATTTGAGCAGAACCGAGTAGTGAAGTCAGTTGAAGGTTATTGGTAGCTATATCTGAGAGCAACTTCCAGTATGCTCACACCTTGGCAGGGTTCACTATGATGACCAACCCTCTGTATGGTTCTACTTCCGAGGTAGACTTTCCGCAAGTGAACAACCTTACTGCAGACCAGTTTGTGCAACCTCCTGTTATGGACCGAGATCGATGTGAGCAGTTTGTTATCCGCAATGAACGACCTCCTCTTATCAACAGTCAAGGTGTTGTTTTCCCTGTGTCGAGTATCGGAAGGGAGATCCCAGTAGCAAGGACTGTAGACCCAAGAGCTCTTGAGTGTGATAGAAGGCTCCAAGTGTTGGAAGAACAAATTAAAGCCGTGAAAGTCAAAGATGTTGTTAACCTGAATGCTGCAGACATGTGTTTGGTTCCTGGCCTGGTGTTACCTCCTAAGTTCAAAGCGCCGAGATTTGAGAAGTACAGAGGAGATAGCTATCCGAAGCAACATTTGGTGATGTTCTGCCGAAGAATGACTTCGTTTGTGCAAAATGATAAATTGATGATTCATTGCTTCCAAGATAGTCTGGTTGGGGCATCTTTGCGTTGGTATATGCAGTTAGAGAGTAATCAGATTCGATCATGGGTGGATTTAGCCAGAGCTTTTCTGAAGCAGTATGATTACAACCTAGACGTGGCTCCTCATCGCATGCAGTTGCAAGAATTGTCTCAAGAGAAAGATGAACCTATCAGGAAGTATGCTCAGAGATGGAGAGAATTTGCTGCCAGAGTACAACCACCGCTTTTAGACCGAGAGCTAACAAGCATGTTTGTAGACTCACTACAGAGTCCGTACTATGAAAGAATGCTTGGAGTTACGTCAAATTTTTCTGACTTGGTAGGATTTGGGGAACGCATTGAGCATGCCGTAAAGATTGGGAAAATTCAGATTATTTCAAACGGTCAGGCTAGTGAAGCTGGATCTCTTTATGACTATCAGAATGAAGAAGGAGTTGTGATCAATGTAATCATGCCAGATGTTGAATATCCTCGAGATGAGTTGTTTAAACCTGTTGGTTCTTCATCTCCTGTGGCTTGTTATGCTGGACAGACAATTGTGCCTAGGGCACCATGTCAGGAACGTTATGTCGCTTCTCTTGCAAATCAGCGAACTCGTGGCCGAGGTTATCAGAATCAGCGTCAGAATCAGAATCGACCTCGTAACAACTTGGAACGAAGGAATGCTCCTTCCCACCCAGTGCCTATGCCGTATAGCCAAATTCTGCCATCTTTGATCCAGAGTTCTTTGGTGGAACCTAAAGCTCTTAAGCCCGTGCCAGAACCTTACCCTCCTGGGTACAATCCCCACGTTCAGTATGGTTACCATGGTGGATCCCCAGGGCATTCAACTGAAGATTGTAAAGCTTTTCAGGCAAAAGTACAACAGCTGATCGACCAAGATTGCATTTCCTTTCGAGAAGGATTTCTGTTTGTTCATACCAACTTCTCAGCTGTCTAAGCTCGTAGATTCGGAGTTTGTTTTCAAGAAGCCAGTGGTTCAGACAGGCAGGCGCCCTCGGCATTGACAGTCCTCAGACTTTTTTATCATTTGCATTTGTAGTTTCTTTTCTGTTAGTTACTACTTGCTGTTAAACATTGTTTGTTTCGAATGGTAATATTGATAAAGTGACTATGCATTTTTCTGAATTAATCATATCGCTGTCGCTCACTTATTGCATTGCACTGACACTTGCATTTTATTTACTCCACTTTATCACTATGATTAGCAAAGATTGGAGGGAGGATGACAAAACTGAATACTCATAACCGATGATCGTATGCTTTCAGATAAAACCTTGCCGATGACGTACAAGGCATTG
This sequence comes from Lathyrus sativus, assembly GCA_963859935.3. Classification (NCBI taxonomy): domain Eukaryota; kingdom Viridiplantae; phylum Streptophyta; class Magnoliopsida; order Fabales; family Fabaceae; genus Lathyrus; species Lathyrus sativus. The sequence goes on along the minus strand of OZ012738.1, from coordinate 98,124,151 downwards.
TTTCAAATCCCCAAACACTGGAGATATAAGGAGTTAGTCCCTTGTTAACCACTTCGAGCCAGGACGTAGAAGTTTTTTCGGAATTTTAAACCCTCACATCTTAACCCGGGGCAGGGTAGTTGTCAGTTAGCTTGACCAAGCGTTCAAGTCTTACAGAGGAGTGTTCCATTCGAGGACCAATCACAGTTTATGCCTCTCAAGAGGTTGTACCTCATCAACCACAATGGTTAAACCTCACCAATCAGGAGTGAGATAGTTGCAATCCTTTCAGAGCAATCAAGACAACCAGTGTCGCACGACTTGTTCCAAGCAAAAGAAATAAAAGGAGAGAGCCCGCTAAGTAAAAAGAAAAAGAAAAAGCTGGAAAGCTAATACTTAGGCAAAAATTAGGGCATCCCGCTGGACTTCAAAAGAAAAAATCGAAAAGAACTCAAAGGGAGTCAATCCAGGCAAAAATTAGGGAATCAAAAGAATGGAAAAGAAAGGATATCGAAAAAGAAAAATCCTCGAACAGGGACAAAGTCGTGTAAATACAGACACCGAAAACAAAAAAAGGAGTAGCTGTCACTCTAAAAAACGAAAAAACCTTGTGAGTTCCTTAACTATGGTTCTTACCATTCAACATACCTCTCGAAGAGGCGAGCGCCCGTGCCAGGTTAACTAAACCTTAGGATCGAAGATCATCACGTAGAAGGGGTGGGTATAAATCAAAATTTGAGCCCAAATATCCTTTGTTTCACGAACCGTGAACCCGACCACGATACAACCCTTAAAAGACCTAATTGAGGTAGGGTTTATTCTGAAAGCGCATTACGATAAGGTTGAGTAACCTGACTCCTTCTTGATTTGTTAATCATATCCTTGTTGCATTTTTCACTAATCACATAAGCACTACGTTTGAACTCTCTGGTCCATTCGTCACTCACAATCATGACACGTAAATGAGTGACAACACAATTTTTTTTCAAAATCTGCATGAACACTGCATTAAAATTACCATTCGGGATTGAACAATTTTACTTGCAGGTCAGTAGTTGACATGAAAGAAATTCCAACAGGGAATAGTCAAACAGGACTGAATAATTCAGCAGTTTGGATCAGAATATTGTATGTTGTGAAAGTGAATCCGGGGCATTGAACTCCAGTGAGTTCAGAATTAGTTGGTATGAGGACAAGTCCCGAAGTATCAGTTGATCAGGGGCAGTTTGTCTGAGAAGCAGTTGATCAGAGTGAATCTTCTCGAGAGCTAATCGGGGACAATTATTCAGAATGTTGTGATTTGAAAACAGATCCTTCCAGTATGTGATCCGATTAGGTTAAGTCGCTCGAACGCTCATTCAAGGACAAGCCAGTTCAGGAATAGTGAAATCAACCATGTTGAAAGTTGTTTAATTGAGGTTGAATCCTTTTGTTGTACAGATACCGGGGCAAGTAATCTTGAGGTCGTCTCGTAGCAAGCTGTTCAGAGTGAGTATTCCTAAGAGTTAGATTGGGGCAAGTTGAGTTGCACTGGGGCAAGTTATTCAAGCAAGTCTGTTTATCCCCAGCAGAGTTGAGTATCGGGGAATTGTGTCATTACCCCACCAAGAACCTTAACCTTCCGAAAAAGGCCTTACCGACAGTGGATCGTTATCCTACAGCCTAAACCTGTTACATGTCAGAACTTTGTAACCAATCATTTTCCAAAGTCCAGTTCTTGCCTGGCAAACCGGTAACCAGTTCGTGTCTGGCCCACATTTTTGTAAATACCAGTTCTCGCTTGGTACATGGTGTCTTTCAACCAGTGGTCGTCTGGTCAACCTTTCTGTAAACATCAGTTCTTGTCTGGTGTATGTTATTGTTACCAGTTCTCGTCTGGTCACCGTTTCTTTAACCTATTTGTTGTATCAGTTCTCGTCTGGTGCATGTCAGCTTTCAACTAGTTCTCGTCTGGCCATCCTTTCCTTAATCTATTATTCGATCAGCCCCGTCTGATGATCAAACCATAAAATCCATTCTCGTCCGATAACCTAATCTATTTTGCTATCAGTTCTCGTCTGGTAGTCTACCCTTGAATGCTAGTTCTCGTCTAGTATTTTCCCTATCTTCCATTTTGTAAATAACCAATTCTCATCCCTAAATCAGAAAAAGCCTAAAAAATATCCGACACGGTAATTCCCAGTGACTCGCATGTTGTCACATTCCCCGATACGAAGCTCGAGTGATACTAGTTCCCAGATTAATGTTCTGCATTCCTTATGGATTTTGTTAAATCAGGAGTACTTTTCCTCAGCAGATCAGAAGTCACGTATTATCCCCGGAAGAGTTGAGATTGTATTTTATCCCGCATCGGAGTAGGATCAGGAGTATTCTCAGCAGATTAAGATTGATATCCGTGACAGAAGGGGCATTCCCAGCAGTGCGCTGTGCACAATCGACCCTAGTTGGTTAATCCCCATAGAGTACAATCAGGTTGCCAGTGGTTTAGAGAGAATATCGCCGTGCAGGGCCGTCCTTCCCTTTTCCACCATTTATTTTGCTGAGATGATTCTGTGATAACCGGTTACCTTCAGTGGAGTTGACTTTGCCTCCGACATTTATTTTGCCAAGTGGTTTCAGACCTGGTGTTCTCTGGCAGCCTGCATTTACATTTGCATTTGCATATACCGTCATATTTGCACCTATCCAGAACGCATAGCATATCCCTGCCGTATGGGGCATTGCATCTATCAAAAACATGTGCATATCATTTCCATGTCGTGTGGAACATTGCATCATTTTTAAACATACGCATGTCGAAACATAGACCAGGTTGGTTACCTCTTGGCTTTCGAGTATGTTCCCCTGCAGAGTTGTTTGGTTAAGCTTCTCTACTCCCCCAACGGAGTGCTTCTTCATATTGTGTTGTTACGTCGACACTGGAAAAAAAGAAGAAGAAAGATTGCATGGATCGAAACCTCTGAAGCTTCCGCCTGTTGTCGAAATGGGTGTCTGGCAGTTGATTTCAGAATTTCCCCAGGAGAGTTTTCCTCAGGTTCACTGTGAACTGTGAGTCGACAAGATTTGATCCCATAACAGATGGGAGTAAAAGTGTTGCTTTTTGAAGCATTATTTCGAAGATTCAGTACCCGTGGCGTCACACAGGTGATTGATGTTAAAAAAAAAAGAGAAAATTTTATCAGATAATTGACCAGTTGTTGCCGTAACAACCAAACTTCAGTTCATTGGACGCTACTTCTCAAGCAGATTTGCAGTTTATTTCTGCGGTTGGCAAATTTCAGGGTTCTTTTGTATTCAACCGTCTTCTACCTTTAAATGTTTGAAAGCTGATCGCTTTTCAACCATTCAGGTCCAAGCCGTTTGAATAGGGGCAGCTGTTGCACCCCAAAATTTGACCAACCGGTTCCCATATCTGGTTTATGGTTCGACGCATTTTCGCATTCGCATTCGCATACCACATACAGTGCATTTTCTCAATCATATTAGTTTTATCGGGATTACAACTCTGTTTTCACATTTTAGGCGTTTCAGACCGATTCGGATAATCAGAGATTATTTTTGGTTCCTGGGTGTTTTTAGCTCGTGCAGTTGTTGTTGAGGACATTTGGGTAACCGGGTTTTGCTGTTGGTTCCGCTTTGGTCTCGTGTTCCCTTTTTTAATTGAAGTAAGTGTCTTTTTTGCATTTTAATAGATTTTAGGGTTTATTAGATTTTAATGGGTTTTAATAGAAATTAATAGATTTTTAATCTTTTAGAATATTAGTTAAATAGGTTTCTTAATAGATTTTTAGAAATAGAATTAATGGAATAATGGTTTTTTTAACAATAGATTTTTAAATAGGTTTAGAATAGTATTATCTTTTTCTAGAAATTTAATAGATTTTAATAGGATTTAAATAAATAGTATATTTTTGTTTATATAGTCTCTAGATTTAAATAGATTGATTAGATTTTAATATAGTTTTAATTTCCTTAAAAAGCATTTTTACGGTATCGTAATCTTTTTCTAGATTTTAATAGGGTTATTAATATAGAGTTTATTTTAAATAGTTTTTGGATTAATTAGATCCTTAATTGTGCAGTTTATTAATTAGGATTAGTTTTAATCATTGCATTAGTTTCATTAATCACGTGTTATCATTCATTATTAGCATTAATCACTTTCGTTCCATTAATCAATTCATATTAATCCAGTTTAGTCTCATTAATCCATTCATCAAGTGTTAGTGGGCCATTATCCAAGTTCAGAGGCCCATAGTCAAAGTCCATGCCATGTGTCTATTTAAAGATGTTGCCACGCGTTCTATCATTTTTCCGCCACCTCATTTTCCACTATCAGACTCCAACGCCACTTGGCTCTTTCTCTTCCCACCCCAATCCCCACATGTCTCTCCTTCACCAATTCTCAGCATGCAAGCTTCAGCGCCGTGACACCTCACCACATGCAATCTCCACTTGTCATCCACTACCACATCTCACCGGAAACTCTCCCACCGACATGCAAACACCGGAGAACTCACCGTGAAAATCTAGCGGTGGTTCTCACGGCCAATTTCCACCGGAAATTCCAAAAACCCGCCAGTAACCACCATTTGAAACCCTAACGTTCGCCAGAAAACACATATTCACTAGAAACACCAAGCAATTTCAACGCAATGTTCATCTTTCTCCAGATTTTCCAGCAAGCATTCAAGGATGCCATCGTTGATTATCAAGATCTTCATCGCTCGTTCTTCATCGAGATTTCCAGAAATCATCGATAATCATCAACAACTTTCAACGCCTGCATCATCATCAAGATCTTCAAACGATCTTTATAGAACCTTCAACAATCGTCATTGTCCGTTCATCAACAGATCCAATAACATTCATGCTTGTTCATTAGTTCTTCGTCAGATCCATAAGAACATTCATCAACACCTTCAAGTGTTCATCCAGATTTCTAGGAAGTCCTCAAGATCTTCAACCGTCCATCAATAATCTTCATGAGATTTCCAGAATTTCATCGTTCACTCACTCCACAGGAACAATCAACACCAAATCTTCAGGAGCCTTCATAATCTTCATCGAGTTCATCGATTGCTTTTTCCGGAAATTGTCATCGCTCATCATCAAATCCTTCAGGATCCACAATTTTTCATCAATATCCTTCATCTTCTCCCCAGATCACGCGAAAACTTCATCGCAACCTCCAGATTCAACAACCTTGTCTAAAATCTTCATCACCGATTTGAGTCTTTCAGCACCATGCAAGCCTCGGATCATCGTATTTCCAGGTTGGTGTTCGTTGTGATTTCGTTCATTGTTTTCTTGTAAGAGTGAAACGAGTGTTGATTTGAGATGGTGAGAGAGAGTTTGTAAGGGAGACGAAGAGGAGTTTGAAACGAGAAATTGGAGATTGAGAGAGTTAGATTTGAGAGAGAGATTGGAACGGGGAGAGAGTGTTGTGAGAGGGAAGATGAAACGGAGATGAGATTGAGAGAACGAGAGAGTTTGGGATAGTGAGGACGGCGGCTGAGGGTTAGGGTTTCGGAGAAGAAATGTGAACAGTGATTAGAAGTGGATAGAATGAACCTAGGGTTTTACTGAGAAGTGAAAAAAAAGATGCGTGGACTTGTGGGAGTTTGGTTTGGGCCTCTCTGAGCCTGTTGGTTTTTTTTTGTTTTTTTTGCAACATACACACCCTGTTTCTTTCCCCCACCTCCCTGCCTTTTATTAATGCTTTGTATTGTTTTTAATTGTAAATTTTTTAGGGATAGTTTTATATTTTAGAATATTATATATCTAGAATAAATTTAGTTTTAGATACTAATTTCTTTTAGGAAATTTGTTAGGATTTAATTTTTTTAGAATATAGTTTAGATATGATTTCTTTTAAGAAAAAGAAAAGAATTAGTTTTAGACTAATTTCTTTTAGGAAATTTAGATAATATTTTCATTTAGGAAATTAGTCTAATTTTCTTTTAAGAAAATTTATGACTTAGTTGATTTCTTGTTAAGGAGATTTATGGGCTTAGTTCTTTTTAGGATATATTTTCATTAGGAGATTATTTTTGCCGTATCTTAGGAGTAGAATACTATTTCCATTTTGTGTTGGATTTCTCTCTTATTTTCGTTTCTATCTGATTTTATTCTCGATTTTATTTCTAGCTGGCCGTGTGACACGATTCAATTGGAGAATGATCTTCAATATCATTTCTCCATCTTGTCTTTGACACGGATATCAATACGCTACCTCTTAGAGTTTGATTTCTTGTATAAGTCAAACCATGACGGTCTAAGCGGTACATTGTTCCTGGTTCGAGCGTCATCATCAAAGATCCAGAGAGGAGAAGATTGGAATGGAGCTTGCGCGTATGTCAGGAGCCAGCGGAGCTGCTTCGTTCAACATCATCGTCTTATTCAAGTTTTCAGGCAACCGTCGAGTGTTGTGAGTCGCATCGTTAGATACGAAGGAAATGACAGTTGAGGAGTTACTTCTCAATCGTCTAGGATGTCTAGTATGGTACCCTTAGGATGCCATGTGACGCATTCGCTCCTACGTCTTAGGTTCCTGCGTGCGTGTCCCGAGTTCCTTCCCGTTTAGGCGTAGGCCCACTTCCTCTTTGTCATCGCCCTGTGCGATCGAAACCCCTTTTTTCTCGCGTTCAGGCGATCGAGACCCCTTATCTTGCCCCCGTGCAATTGAGATTCATTTTCCTGTCGAACTACGTTTGCTCTGATCTCTCGTGCTGGACGAGAGTACGTAGGCATAGGATGCGATATCCTAGCGAGCTCCCGTTTCCCTTTTTCCCGGTTTTAGCTGTAGTAGGCTGAACTACAGCTGCTCTGATTTCTCATATCTAATGAGAATATGTAGGCATAGGATGCGATATCCTAGCGAGCACACTAATAACTAACCTCTCTGTTCTCTCGCTGCCGTGCGATCGAGACTTTCTCGCTGACGACTAATGTTTCCCTTTCTCTTGCCCTTGTGCATTTGAAACCAGACCGTAATTCTAGTTCCCGTACCTTTCAGACCAATTTAATCTCTCACCCCTGTGTGATCGAGAACACCCTGTTTAGCCGTAGTTAGCCTGAACTACGTAAGCTCTGATCTTTCACGCTGTGTGGAAGTACGTAGGCACAAGACGTGAAGTCTTGGCGAGCCAATTCCCTGTAGTTTCCCGAACTACGATGACTCTGACTTTCTCTCTTGAGAATACGTAGGCATAGAGTGTGATGCTCTATCGAGTCGGTTTCCCTCCGTTTAGATTTAGCAGCCGTAGATAGATTGTTTTGCATCCTTTAGACAAACCAGCAAGCGTGGATCCCGTCGAGTACGACGGACGTGAGGGGTGCTAATACCTTCCCCTTGCGTAACCGACTCCCGAATCCAGGATTTGGTTGCGATGACCATTCCTTTCCCGTCTTTGCGGTAGGTTTACTTCGAGCATTTCCTTTCCCTCATTTGGGATAGATAACGCACGGTGGCGACTCTTCTTTTAAGCCAGCGCCGATTTTCGCAGTAGCGACAACCATTACCATAAATTCGTTCTATTAACGGTTGAACCAATGTTCTCAATTGTTCCTACCTATTGGCCATATTTTGCATCATTTCCATAAATTGTGTCATTCTGTCTCTAATCTCTTGGAGCTCGTGCTGCACTTGATCCATAATTCTTTGTTGATTTCCCCTCATAGAATATTTGTGAAAACCTAAATCCGCAATCTTGTTAACTATTGAAGAAAACCAAGCAGAGATATAAGATTGAAAGCTCCAGGAACACCTGCTATGCAAATGAAAATGATAATGCAAAATGCAAACATGTATATGTGTTTCAAGGAGATCTCCCCCTTGATTCTAGTTTCACAGATAATAACAGAGCTGTAGAGATAAACGGAAGAACCAAAAACCCATGTCATAAATAAATTGAGAACAAAAGTCAATGCATACAAATCACCAATAGGAAGTACAACTGCATACAACCATATGACGCTATCCAACAGATCTGGTGATGGTCAAAATACAAGACAAGAAAAGAGAAAATACAACATCAAACAAATTTCTTCAACTACTGTAGGCCTTGTACCAAGTCTGAGCTTCCTCTAACAGCTCATTTGTGTCTGGATGCTCAGGCCTTGTAATCAGTTCTTGGATGAGGAGATCTCTTCTGCAAATGACATCTTTCAAGCCCTGAACATAGTCCTCCCAAGCATCCTCTCCAAAGGCATCTTCAAGTTTCGGTTTCTTCATTTCTGCTCTCACCTTGAGCTCCTCAAATGCTGACAAAGTTTCTTATAGCTTTTGTTCACTTGCATACCTACAGGATAATTTTGTTGAAACTTCTTTTCCTTTGACTTTGAGATGTACCTTCAAATTGTCAATCTGTCTACGAAGTTCATCCTTTCTTCCTTTGTTAGCGGTCACTGTAGCGTTCCATTGATCATTGAACTTAGATATCTCTACATAAGCTTTATCCAGTTCTTTCTTTTTATGCTTGAGGATACTATCAGTTCTTTTAAGGTCTTGGCCAACTTGTTCTCGTACCCGGATCTCTTCAGCCAACTTCTTTTCCATCTTAGCCAAGGTTTTTGTCTTTACCCTAGCTAAGTAAACAACTTCATTCTTGTCGCGTTTAATTGACCGATCTTCTTTTTCAATTCTTCATTTTCTTTAAGCATCTCTTCTTTCTCTACCCGAAGCCTATCATATCTCAGAATATCAATTGCTGTAGGCTCTTCAATTATCAAGGGATACAAGGTTTCTTCCACAAGAAACAACAACAATATCTTCTCAACCCTCCTCTGAATCCACTCTATGTAAGGGTCATAAGCTCTGCAGTCACACTTTCGTAAAGGAATCTTCCCCTTCTTGTGAATCCTTCCCAATGCTTCAATAATCTTGGCCAGAACGTCAAGATTAGCTACACCGGTATAGTACAGAGATTCCTGTACTTCTTCATCCTTCGAAAGTTCTCTCAAAGCATACCTAAATTTCCTAATGGCGAGAGAAGGGTTATAGTTAAATCCCATTTTCTCCCCATTAGAGGTACATTAGGAAAACCACCACAGCTGAAAACAATTTCCATACCAAGCAGATCCCGATTGAACCAAGTAATGTCTTTAGCAGTTAAACCCATAAGCCTTTGAGACGACTCATGTGTATTCCTTAAGTCAAAGAAAGTTCCTGTACAAGTAAGATGATCTATGAACCATTTATGGAAGAGCGGATTACAACAAGAGACAATCTTCCCTCTTCTCCTTTCATTCTTGTAATTTATTGAGTGATACAGATCTCCTAGGAGAATGGGTATAGGGTTTTTGAATGCGAAGATACTGAAAGAGTCCATGTCAACTAACTAAGTCAGGTATGTTTAGGAATATCACAATAACATAGATGCATAGAGCCAAGATAGCACTAAAGACCACCCAACAACCCTCTTTGGTGTACTTCTGGGCTTTGTCCACCAAGAAAGCCAAAGTGAAGCCAGAGACCCCATTCCTGGTAATCACACTGCCTACCAACTCAGATGCGTTCAAATAAAGAGCGGTTGCAAGCTTCTCAAGATAAGGTTCCTCTTCTGAATGAAGGAAAGGTACTTTATCCAGGATTGGGATCCCCAGGATAAAAATGAAGTCTTCCAATGTAGGAACTAAAACATAATCCGGGAAGGTAAAACAACATACTAGAGGATCATAGGATTGCATCAAAGTAAGGATGGCTCCTTGCTCGTAACTTATGACTTTATGGACAAGGCTCAAAATTCTCCCATAGTCTCTTCTAAACACCTCAAGAGTTCCAAGATCAGCCATGACAATTAGACCAAATAAAGGTCCTAGCTCTGGTAGAGGAAACTTGTACAGAGTAACCTTCTTCCTCTCTACTTCCATCCTCAAAGAAAACCAGGACCAAAATCTAAGGAGAGATGAGAAACCTAAAACACATACACATGCAATGTAAAGATGAGAATGAATATGCAAATGCAGACAAGGATCAAGGCATCAAAAGCTGTTGTGCTGCTGACTAAATTAGACCAGAGTTTTGCTCCAATAAGAAAACCAAAAATCCAGAATACCAATGGGATAGAATACCACAACATTATAAGTCCATATTGACGAGAAAACTAGAAAATAGGGTTGGTTGGAGGTCAATGTTTCCTGCAAAACCCCTCCCTCTCACAGGTAGGTTCTAGTCTTGAAAGGTACGACATCCTATGCTGGTAATCAGTATCATGGACTCTCGGGTCGAGTAATGATGATACATTCACCATTTCTATTTTGGCATCATGTTCAATCAAGGAGGTATCATCTGACTTCTCAATGACAAGTCTCCAGAGTCGTTAGTTTTCTAATTCAACATCCCCTCAACTGCCCTAAATGCGCAGGATAAGATGTCTTCAATGAAAACCTTGTCTGGACGTGAATTTTGTGTGAACTCTTGCGTGACTAAATGCCACACAAGTCCACACTACTTTCCATAATAACCCTAGGTGTGTACTCAAGCCTGGGTATTGGGCTTATCTTTCACGGAACAACCCACCCAACAGCAGCATAATAAGATAACAAAAAAAATGCAGATGCAATAGTGTGCAACAGTAAACATATAAATACAAATAACTGCATAAAAGTAAACACTCCAAAGGTATAACACAGACAAACGCTAGGATTTACTCGCACAGAGAACCAGAGTCCCCTACAGAGTCGACAGCTGTCGCAACTGTGAAAAGGACCGACAGAAACAAACAGAAGAGTCACCACCGAATGTTATTTATCCCAAAGAGAGGGAAAGGAAATGATCAAAGAAAACCTGAAGAACGAGAAAAGAAAAGGTCATCGCAACCAAATCTTGGGTTCGGGAGTCGGTTATGCAAGGGGAAGGTATGAGTACCCCTTACGTCCGTTGTACTTAACGAGATCCATGCTTGTTGTCTAATCAAAAGGGTGAGTTATCTAAAAGCCTACTGCTAAACGGGGGATGGAAAAGAAAAAAGAGACTCGATAGGACATCGTCGCCATATGCCTACGTATTCCCTCGTGCAATGGGAAAGTCAGAGTCAACGTAGTTCGGAGAACTACCGGTGATAAGGGAAGGTTGCTCGCCAAGACATCGTCATTTTGCGTATACGTATCATCATCTGGTATGAGAAATCAGAGTGAGTGTAGTTCAGGAAAACTAGACCACTGGTTGGTTAAGTGATTTTTATGAGCGATGTTAAGTTCCCATTCCAGCAATTATGGTTGATGCCTGTTTGCGGTAGAACGGTAAAAAACAACGTACTCTTTTCTGAAAATGACTTTAAGAACAACCCCGAAGGATAAAAATGTTTGAATTTTGTTTAAGAGTTTTAGAGAAGTGGATTGAATTTGTTTGAGATTCATGTTGCACTAAAGACTATGATATAGGAGCGAATGCGTCACATATCACCCAAGGGGCATACACTAAACACTGTAGATAAGTAAGGAGAAAACCTCTCACTCATCATTTCCCATATACTTAAGGCTTGTGGTGCACAACGTTCATCATTCTTTATTAAGTGTCTTAAAGTTGTTTAAGATGAGAAGAGAAGACAAAAGAGAACACTAAAGGGAAACTGAAAATTCTAATCTTATCATACAAAATGGTCCTAAAGTTGAGGATGGAAAGGAAGTCTACCTAATATTATTATACAAGTGATGGACCTAAAGTTGAGGTGAAAGGGACTATCCTAATTGTTATCATGCAAAGGATTGAAAGCCTAATGTCTCTTTTACTCCCATCTTAGTCAGAAATTAAGAAGGACTAGGAATCCTAAGGGATCATATGTAAAATTCTGGCATGCAGATTTCAGATGTCCCAAGAACATTGATCTTTGCTGAAACAAGGACGAGGACAGATCATGAACAATTTAAATTTCTTTAAATTGTGCCAATGTCATGACCAACGTCATGACCTCTGTTGTGACATCTGCATACTGACAGACTATTTATCTAAACATTTAAATTATGCAGAATTGTAAATGCTGAAAGATAAATAACACAGTAATTGTTTACCCAGTTCGGTGCAACATCACCTACATTTGGGGGCTACCAAGCCAGGAAGGAAATCCACTATTAGCAGAATTAATTTAGAGTTAAACCTCCTATTTACACCCCTCACTTAATCTCTACCCAATGCAATTTCAGTCTAGAGACACTCTAGTACCTGAGTATACCCACTCACTCCCCCTCAATCACACAATAGTGATAGACAATTCAATACAGAATGACAGACTTTAGAAGAGACACTTCAAAGTCACAACACTTGGTTTTGCTTAACAGCTTCAACCAAGGACACTACACTCTTGCTTAAAAACTTTGAGCGAGACAATGAACTTAACAGTTCATACACAGTAACCAGAGCAATTATACTACATACAATTGCTTGGCACACAAGGAATTCTAAGACTCCTAGACACGTGAAGAACAACCCTCTTCACTTACAATTATGTCTACCACAATGCATCATACAATGCAAAGGGTGACTTACAAAGTCATACACAAATGACTCTCAACCCTTATTCTACACTCTGATTTTTCTTAATGTGAGTGCTTGATTTTCCCTTGCTTCTGCGCCTCCTTTTCTAGCAATGCAGACTGGGCTTGGGCTGTACACATGTGGCATAAATTAGGTTTAACCAAGTTAAACTAATTTCCACAATTCAAGGAGCTTTCAATTAGGTCTTTGGCATTTCATGATACGCTCAGCACTGCCTAGAATCTCACCTTAGATAACTAGGGAACCCTAATAAGTCTCCTGAAATCTAGCCTGAGCTGTCTCACGCATTATACCAGAAAACCAACATGCCTGTTGTGCACGTCAGCTACCTGATGTCATACGCTTGATGTTATGACACTCAACATGACTTCCACTCTTCTGCAGATTCTTCTTTACACCAGTCCTGGCTTCACCCAATCTTCTACAGAATAACAGTAGGAACAATTATATTATAGTTTCCTAAAAGGTCTCCAAGATCCTTTTATGAATGCCAATACAATCTATACTTGTTCCTAATAACTCTCCTTGACCTGCACTTACTGATGAGGTATATTTGACATGATCTCATCAAACCAAAGCAACTCTGTCAAGAGATATACACTAGCAGCTTCTTCTAATGTCATACAGCTCATGCTAGCTCATGCTGCACTAGACAGCGATGTTATGACATTGGTAATGACATCAGTGCAAGATTATGTTTTCCTAAAATTTAGCCAATCATAGAACCATGGACAATTCAGAGAATCATGGTACTAACAATCTCCCCCTTTGGCAAGTTTTGGCTAAAACAACCAAACACATTTATCAGGGTAGCAACACTAGTTTTCTCAAAACTATCTTGCTCCCCCTTACTAGTTGCAATAAGCAAGCAACTACACACCACTAATCTTTCGTTAGAGTAGCACTAGATAACAACACTTTACTCCCCCTTGGTTTAGTCAAAAATTTACAAAAATTGGAGTAAGTGTACATATATCAACCAGAGCTAAACTCACACACTGAATCAGAAGCATCATGCTTCAATGCAGGACTCAGTTGTCCTCCAATCATCTCACAATCTCCCAAGAGATTCACAGGCTGCTTGATCCAACCAATATGAAGACTACACCACTGCAGCAACACCACAGCTCCTTGAGAATTCATATATGACTTACCATTTCCACAGAAATCCTCTTGCAGATCTCAAAGAAGAACAACAGCAGCAGCTTCACAGATCACTACATTCCCTAGAGAAACATAGAGAGAAATAAACTTTCATGAAGCTTCCTCAGAGACACAATGTTCAGACACCCTATCTGACATTACAAAAATTATTCTTAAGCACTTTAAGAAATAATTCTTTCATCCAATATCCTACTTTATCAGCCAAACTGTAAGCACCAAGGCATGGAATACCTCTCCTCTTATCCATATCCATCAGTATCTGGGACACACAACCATGCTTCATCATGATGAGAAACACTCCTCCATAGTAAGAACTCCTCATAGATTTATCCTCTGAACCTAGTAATTGGATCTTGAGTTCTTGCCTTGTCTGAAGCTGCACCTTCAGAAGTGGCACTTTTGTCATCACTAATTAAGGGATAATCAATTAAATACTTGCCACATGTAACAATTGATCTTAAATCCCCAATTTGAGACACATATATTCTCATCAGTGGTCCAAGGACACAAGCTTGCCTGAGGTTCAGCAGTCTTTGTACTCAGCTTTATATTAGCATAATGCCAACACAAGTAATGCAGCTGCACATTAGACAGGTACACAACTCCCCCTGTCATACATAATCAGTACTCCCCCTAAGAGAGCGAACCCAATCACATGAAGACTCTCTTCATCATTTTCATATTCACACACTGTAGCTTTTCATTCCTTGATTCACAAATAGCAGAAGAGATGCAGGATAACTATCTGTAAGATCTCCAAGATGTTAGGGTAAAGGTCCTTCCATCTGCTCATGATCAGAGCTGATGATGTCTTGATCTTTATCTTTACCAGACACACTTGGATAGAAGCCTACAAACTTGACTAGATCCATGGACATCTTAAGGACAAAACCAAAAGGAAGGCACCTGTCATGTTCACCATGAGCTTGGAGCAGTAACCCAATGTCAAAACATCTTGTCTGACATTCTATCTTTATAAAATCCCAACCTGTTTGAAATCACAAACAATCTTGGTACATAACTGCACTTTTGCAGCAACACATCCTAAATAGAATTATAGCTCCCCATATCAAGGGTAACCAGTGCACATGAATGGAAAACATAAGACGCATCTTCATGTCTTCAAGAACTCATTCTCTGTTCAACACACGTGTTGAACGCATTCACTATAAGTAAATAGTACACCTATCAACCAAAAGCTCTCCCCTATCTTTGACACAAGATGCTCCAAGATCACCACATTATCTCTCATGACCAACTCCATGCTCATACAGTGAGAGGGCATCAAACTGATCCACCTCTTCCTAGAGTTACTTGTAGCAAAAGAGACCACTTCTCCACAAGTATTCTGACCTTAGGCTGAGTACAAGATAGACACCCCATAATCCAAGACATTCTTTCCTCATCATTCTCCCATATGATAAGTTAGAAAGCTTCTGATTTAACTGGTGAATCTTCTCATCAGAATCCAGACTTTCATGCAGTCAATCAATGATCCACTTCAGTCTTGTCCAATCCTTTCACATCATACTCCAAGATAGTCCTTTTACCTCATCATTCTCCCGTATGACAAGATAGGGTACTTCTTAGTCAAGATGTGAATCACAAGTTCTGCACTAGATCTTCAAGTCCTTAGCCAAGGAAAACCATCCCATATCCACTGGTTCTTTACCTGCTCACAACTGGACTTACTTCTGCCTAGTAATCCAACTGAAGATCTTCAGAGAATACAAATCCACCAGCTTGATCAAATACATATCCAAAAGAAGGTAATCTTCTATACACAACTTAGGGCTTCTACCACAAGCTCTAATATATGAACAGAAACAGATCCTCCTTTGGTTTTCAACCAACTACCCTTCTGCATAAGAGTAATTAGTTCCAAGCATGAACAATCCTAGAACCTTCTGTGGTCTTCAAAAGACTACCCTTCTTCACAAGAATAGTTTTCTAAAGGCACACTGCTTAAATAACCAAATGCCACTGTTTGGTTATTCAGCATTTTTCAGAGCTCTAGAAAATCTGCTACTCCACCAGGCCACTTTGATCTTCAAGTCACAATTTCTACTTGCTCTAAAGCAAGGCATCTACCCTTCACACAGCTCCCTCAAACTGTATGAGGTGAAGCATTAATGCCATTCATACATGAGAAGATCAACTCATCTTTCATCAATGAAGGACTTGAAGTTACTGCTTGATGTCACAACTTCAGTTAAGACATCCAGCTGGAGAGTTCAGGCTTTCATTCTGCCACTTAGAATAACCTTATCACTCAATCAGAAAGAGCACATAGACTTGAGTTTGAGTAGATAACCTTCATCTTGCTTTATTAGACCACAACACATTGCTTGAAATGCATTTGCTTCATGAACTCCTTTTAAGCGACACCAACCATGCCAAGGCTTGATTCTTTAATGAGGAAGGGTCATAAAAGAAATCTTTACACAAGGATTCCCACTTTCCTTAAGTAGAGGCTTCTTTAGAAAGTCAGAGACAACTTCCACTTATCCTTGACCTCCAATATGAGCAAGGTCATATGCTGCTATGCACTTAGATCAGAAATAAACTGACCCAAGCAGTGCTATCACCAACACCATCTTCTAGACAAGTTTCTTGCCAGGAAACTTTCTAGATACAGATCATATGCTGCTGCACTCCAATAAACTGATCAAGAAGAATATCTTCATCTTTACTTCCACCAACACTCCATTATAGCCTTAGTTTCTTGCCAAGAACCTTGCTAGAATGAAGACAGATCCAACTAAATCTCCTTTTGAGCTAGTGATTCACTCCTTGAATCAACAGAGTTCTGCACAATCTCTGCTGATGGAATGTCTCAACATTTGGTTGAACATCAGACCTTTGAAGTTGACCACACAAAACAAGGCCAGATGCTTTGTGCAATAAAAGAGATCCTTCTTCCAGAAGCCAGACTTGGATCATCCACCTACTGAACCAACAGAACTTTGACAATGTTGATCATTATGGATAATCAATTAAATACTTATGCATTCCACAAATAGAGGTTGATCTTAAATCCATACAACTTGTCAAGAAGGGCAGATGATTACACTTCAGTAATACCAAGAGTATTCTTTAGTATAACTATCTTTAATGTTGAAACAACAAGGCTGCCACCCTTGATTCAACCTCTCTATGACTTCCTCTGCTGATAGATTCCTTCCAAGTCATGAGTGGTGAAAATAAATCACCTCCCACACAACAGAATAGCCCAAGCACACCAACTGCCAATCATCTACACAACTGCCACAACCATGCATGAAACTGTATATAGGCCAATCTTCTCTTAGGGATACCAGAGTTCTTTCATCAGAAACATATGCAGCGGAACCACCAAAAGAACATCTTCAACATGCCCTAAACAAGCTGTTAGAGCATTCAACAGGTCATTGGGGCTTCTATATCAGAGGGCACATCAGTAGATACACAGAATCCTTCATCAGTAGGAGTGAACACACACTTCTCCTTAACTCCATAAGCAGTAGCTCAACCATTTAGCAAGATCAGCAAATCAGCTACCACTTCTCCTTGTTTAAACCACCAGAAAGTATCTCCCAAGATCTCATCCAAAACAGACAGGATGCTTGCTCTGATACCAATTGAAATTCTGGTATGCAGATTTCAGATGTCCCAAGAACATTGATATCTGCTGAAACAAGGACGAGGACAGATCATGAACAATTTAAATTTCTTTAAATTGTGCCAATGTCATGACCAACGTCATGACCTCTGTTGTGAAATCTGCATACTGACAGACTATTTATCTAAACATTTAAATTGTGCAGAATCGTAAATGCTAAAAGATAAATAACACAGTAATTATATACCCAGTTCGGTGCAACATTACCTACATCTGGGGGCTACCAAGCTAGGAAGGAAATCCACTATTAGCATAATTAATTTAGAGTTAAACCTCCTATTTACACCCCTTACTTAATCTCTACCCAATGCAATTTCAGCCTAGAGACACTCTAGTACCTGAGTATACCCACTCACTCCCCCTCAATCACACAACAATGATAGACAATTCAATACAGAATGACAGACTTTAGAAGAGACACTTCAAAGTCACAACACTTGGTTTTGCTTAACAGCTTCAACCAAGGACACTACACTCTTGCTTAAAAACTTTGAGCGAGATAATGAACTTAACAGTTCATACACAGTAACCAGAGCAATTATACTACATACAATTGCTTGGCACACAAGGAATCCTAAGACTTCTAGACACGTGAAGAACAACCCTCTTCACTTACAATTATGTCTACCACAATGCATCATACAATGCAAAGGGTGACTTACAAAGTCATACACAAATGACTCTCAACCCTTATTCTACACTCTGATTTTTCTTAATGTGAGTGCTTGATTTTCCCTTGCTTCTGCGCCTTTTATAGCAATGCAGATTGGGCTTGGGCTATACACATGTGGCATAAATTAGGTTTAACCAAGTTAAACTAATTTCCACAATTCAAGGAGCTTTCAATTAGGTCTTTGGCATTTCATGATACGCTAAGCACTGCCTATAATCTCACCTTAGATAACTAGGGAACCCTAATAAGTCTCCTGAAATCTAGCCTGAGCTGTCTCACGCATTATACCAGAAAACCAACATGCCTGTTGTGCACGCCTGCTACCTGATGTCATATGCTTGATTATATGACACTCATCATGACTTCCACTCTTCTGCAGATTCTTCTTTACACCAGTCCTGGCTTCACCCAATCTTCTGCAGAATAACAGTAGGAACAATTATATTATGGTTTCCTAAAAGGTCTCCAAGATCCTTTTATGAATGCCAATACAATCTGTACTTGTTCTTAATAACTCTCCTTGACTTGCACTTACTGATGAGGTATATTCAACATGATCTCATCAAACCAAAGCAACTCTGTCAAGAGATATACATTAGCAGCTTCTTCTAATGTCACACAGCTCCTGCTAGCTCATGCTGCACCAGACAGCGATGTCATGACATTGGTAATGACATCAATGCAGGATTATGTTTTCCCAAAATTTAGCCAATCATATAACCATGGAAATTTTAGAGAATCATGGTACTAACAATATGAGCAAGCATAAGTAAACACCATCCAATTCAATCATATATGAAAACAAGAATGAAACTTAAGCAAGTCTCAAAAGGTGAAGAAATATGAAGAAGAAAGAAGAAGAATGAAGAAGATGCACACAAGATGAACAATCATGGAGGTTCAAAGCAAAAGAAACCAAGCAAACACATATCTCAATCACATAAGATGAACACACACATTATGCCAAAGCAACAAGAAAATAAACACATGTCACACCATGTTAAAAGATTTGAGATCAACACATAACGGCAAAACAAAGTGCCCACACACATCTAAACATCTTACAACTTTCATGAAGTAACATCAATCCCAAAAACCAAATGAAATGAAGTCAAGTGACACAAGAAGCATATTAGGTTAGTAGCACCACATTTCATACTCAAATCATGTCAATGATCAAGGAGAGAGCACAGAGAAAACAAGCCATACACTTCATTCATAAACAAGTCACAAGTCAAAACAAAACAAGCATGCACATAAAAACCTTAGAGGGAAGGGCATATGAGTATGACATGAACATAAGAAGAAGTAACAACATCAACATGATCATCAAGTTAGCATCCAATCATGAACACACAAGAGAGATCATAAAAGTTTGAATTCAAGAACATGCCTAAAGAAGAATCAAGCACCAAAAACATCCACAAAAGGGAAGCAACAACAAACAATCATCAAAGTTCCAAATGACTTGAAGAAAAACAGAATGCTATTCAAACATAGACTAAAAATATTTTTACATAATTTTGCAATTTGAAATTAATTAAAATCAAATAAAAAGGCAAATAAATAACATCATAAAAAATGGAAAATAGTTAAAACACAAACAAAAATCCAATAAAATCACCATAGTTTATAAACCATCATAGGATTATGTACTAATTTTTTCACAATTTTAAAATACCCCCAAAACAATTTTAAACTAATAAAAATCAAGCAAATAATCTATAAAAAAAACATGAAAAAAAAGCAAAACCAGAAATAGAAACAAAGAAAATCACCATAGGTCCCAGACCATCATATGATCATATAATATTTTTCTCATAATTTTAAAATGCCTAAAAACAATTTTAAACTAATTAAAATTGACTCAAACAAATTAAAATTCAAGAAAAATAGCAAACTAGAAACTAAAAAAGCACAAAAATAAAAATCAGAAATAGAAAAATAAAAGGATATTTTAGAAAATATTTTGGTATTTTTCTAATAAAAAATGAATTTTATATAAATTTCTAAAAATAAAATGAAATTAAAAATAATTTTGAAAAAAGAAAATAAAACAGAAAAAATAAAGGGCGTTGGATTTGCTTTCATTAAATGACGTGCCTAATCCAAAGGCCAGAGAGCGTGCATCCACAGTGGATCTAAGCCAAACTCATCATATCCATCCAACGAAAGTCAAAAGCCCAGGATTAAAATAAGTGGCATGATGGACAGTCAGATCATCATCTTCAGCCTCCAGCCACTTGAAATCTACAGAGATTTACAGAAATTCGTGGTTTCTTCAAACCATAACCATTGGAGCTCATAGTGGTTTCATTTGATACGTATTTTCAAGACGATCTCAACCATATCATCGCGCCAAATTTCTTTAAAACACGACTCATTCGATTTGGAAAAAGCTAGAAGAAAAACAAAACACGGATTTGAAAATTAACATGCTAAACTCAACCAAAGCTAAAATCTAACAATCCTTACAACATCAACACATCAAGGACTACATCTTAAAAACAAATTTGAATCAAAATGGTTGAGAATTGTACCTGTTGAAGCTCAACTTTGAAGCTCTGAAAATGGAGTCCTCAAGCTTGATTCAGGCCATGATTTTTCAAGTTCTTGAGCTGGTTAGCTTTAGTGAATGATTATGAAGCTAACTAAGTGGAGATTTTGAGTGATTAAGGTGTGGAAATGAAAAAACGAAGTTCAAGCTTAAGAGTTCAAATGGGATCTCAGCAGGGTGATTCTGGCTATCAAAGCTTGTGTAAATGGGTGGAATCAAGTCCTTTTTTATAGAAGAGAAGTTTGGAATGTTGAGGGAGGGTGAATGATGCAAAATGAATCAAATTCATGCACACCTGTGTCATGAAAGAAGTGTGACTTGCAACTTATCAAAACTCACCCAAAACTTGTGTTTCAATGCTCTAATCTACCCAGGCAAGTTTGTTAATCATATTTAAATGAAATTTGTGCCTTAATCTGATGATTAGAGGCCATATCGACCAAATTTAATTCTGACTTCAAGTGGAAACTCAACCTTGAAATTCAAATTTTGCAACCATGATTCTCACAATGTAAGAGTCTTTATGAGTTGATTATTCTTGCATTGGATAAAGGGAGATACAATATTTGTAATGTGAAAAGAAAGTATTGATTTAGAAATCTGAGCTGAGAGATATGATCCTTCAAAGTAGCTTGCATCAAAAGGTTCAAAATCACAAAACACTTAGAAAAATTTCAAGTCTTTTTAGGAACCAAAAATGACCTATAACGTTTTGATATAAACCAAGGCCTTCCATATGTTTTTGGAACTTCCAAGTTGAATCAAAGTTGTAGAAGACATCCTCAAGTTCATTTTAGAAAAAGAATGGGCTCCAAATGATGAAAATTGACCAAGTTATGATCTTTGGAAGTTGACTAGAAAATCTTTCCAAAACTCAAAATGACCTATAATGTCCTCACTCCTTTCAAGCACAATTGGACCTTTCCTTGCAAAGAGAACTTTTTTAGGATGATGAGAAGATTTCATTAGAAAAAGAAACACCTCAAGATGTTAAGAATTGAAGGATTGATGCCCATTTGATCATAGCATCCTCAATTTGTTAAATTAGGTCAAACACCTTGAACCAACTTTGAATCTTTTGATTATTTCTTGCAAACTAAGATATAGTGAATCAAATATGACCTTGAAATAATGTTTCCTTGAATCACACTTTATGATGAGGGACCTTTGGGGCTTGAGAATGCCACAAAGTCAAGAAGAAACCTTGCTTGAGGTTGAAGAAACAAGTTCTTCTTTCTTGAGAAACAAGCCATGTTACCTTGATCCCTTGTCTAGAACTATGCTATGCAAAAACAAGAATAAAAACACAATGAAAAATAAGCCAAAACACAAGAGGATAGATGGAAAACTTTTGGGGTGCTACAACATTAACACCTTTTTCATCTTTAGAGAGCTTCAATGATTAGGATCAAGTGTTTTCTTATGACTTACATTCTCCATCCCAAACTTCTTCACTATATTATTTCGATACTTGGTTTGAGATATGAATATAGAGTCTTCCATATGTTTGACTTGCAGCCTAAGAAAGTAGGTTATCTCACCCATAAGACTCGTCTCAAATTTAGATTGCATCTGTTTGACAAAACATTGGACCATCTGGTATGACATCCCACCAAATAAAATATCATCCACATGTATTTGAGAAATCACGCACTTGCCATTTATTTCTTTAATGAACAATGTCTTGTCTATCCCTCCTTTTCTGTATCCATTGCTAATCAGGAATTCTATCAGCCTTTTATACCAAGCCCCATTAGACCATAAAGATCCTTCTTCAATTTGTACACATGATTTGGAAACGTGGGATCAACAAACCCTTTTGGTTGTTCAACATACAACTCTTCTTGTAAGAGCCCATTCAAGAAGGAACTTTTCACATTCATTTGAAACAGCTTGAATGTCAGCAAACATGCCACTCCTAGTAATAACCTTATGGATTCAAGGCGAGCAAATGGAGAAAAGCTCTCATCAAAATCAATACTCTCAATTTGAGTGTACCCTTGAGCCACATGCCTGGCCTTGTTTCTGGTAACCACTCCATTTTCATTAGATTTATTCTTATAAACCCACTTTGTTCTAATGAAATTTGTTTCCTCAGGTCTAGGAACCAAATCCCAAACTTTATTCCTCTTGAACTTCTTTAATTCTTCTTACATGGCATTAATCCAAAATTAATCAGTTAGAGCCTCTTTCATATTTTTTGTTCAATCTTAGAGACAAAACAAGCATTGGATACCACTTCCTTTGATATAGTAATAGTCCCTTAATTAGGATTTCCTATTATGAGTTCCTTGGGACGATCCTTCTGAATTATGATAGAGGGCCATTTATTTGCATGATTTCCATCATCCTCCATAGCAGTAGGTTCATTGGTGTAGTTATTACCAACACCATTATCTGTAGTGGCAGTCACCTGTGGTAATGTTTCAACATCTACCTGATTCTCTATAGTTTAGTCATCTATCACAACATTAATAGAATCCATAATTACCTGGGTTTTAGTGTTGAACACTCTATAGGCTCTGTTGTTTGTTGAGTAGCCTAAGAATATTCCTTCATCACTTTTGGGATCCATCTTCCTCCTTTGATCATGATCAGCTAGGATATAACACTTGCTCCCAAAAACATGGAAGTACTTGACAATAGACTTTCTTCCCTTCCATAATTCATAAAAAGTAGTTGAGGTACCAGTTCTCAAGGTAACCCTACTATGAATATAGCATGCAATATTCATTGCTTCAGCCCAAAAATGATAAGGCAGATGTTTAGCATGAAGCATGACTCTAGCAGACTCTTGAAGTGTTCTATTTTTCGTTCAACCACTCCATTTTGCTGAGGAGTGATGGGAAAATAAAATTTATGGCTAATACCTTCTGAGGAACAGAATTCAACAAAGTTGTTATTCTTAAACTCTTTTCCATGATCACTCCTAACCCTTATAATTTTTCTCTCCTTTTCTCTTTGAAGCCTTTGACATAATTCCTCAAAAACATCAAACACATCTGATTTTTCTTTGATAAAGTGCACCCAGGTGAATCTTAAGAAATCATTAACTACTAAATAGGCATACCTTTTACCCCAAAGGCTTTAAACTTGCATAGGACCCATCAAATCCATGTGAAGAAGTTCCAACACTTTTGAAGTAGCCAGATGTTGAACCTTTGGATGGGACATCTTGGTTTACTTTCCAATTTGACATTCACCACAAATTCTTCCTTCTTTTATCCCGAGCTTGTGAATTCCTCTGATAGCTTCTGTATACATAACCTTCTTCATACCTTTCAGATGTAAATAGCCAAGCTTTTGGTGCCATAGTTGAACTTCATCTTCTATAGACATCAAACATATAGGAGAGCTTTTTGTTGACTAAAGTGTCCATAAGTAATAGTTATCCTTAGATCTGTCTCCCCTCATCAAAACTTCATCCTTCTCATTAGTCACCACACATTCAGACTTAGTGAAATTGAATTTCAATCTTTGATCACACATCTGGCTTATGCTTATTGTTCAAACTGCAGTAAAGCGACAAGAAGCAAAAATTTAGTTTTGGAAGAATTCCCTCTGGGATTTACATCGTTTCCACATGAATCAGTACGAGGGAAAGAATACCATTCAAAAGTATCTACATTTCTAAGCTTGTTGTGAAAAGTTGGTTGAAAGATCAAAGATACCATAAATTAAAGCAGAAAATATAAATACTGAAAATATAAAGTAAAGACTGAAATACAAACGAAGCCTTGTTGGGATTGGATCTCATCAATTAACAACACATGCATTCTTCTGATCATGTTATACACAACTTAAACGTCCTTCTAATATCATCACTTATCACCCATAACAGAGGTTATGTTTAATGCAAAGTCGAGAGGCTAATCGTATTATCTCATCGGTGATGTCACATACAACAAAACTAACACAGAGCATTAAGAACTGATACTCATGTGAATGTTAAACCTAAATCTATATCTAGAGTTTATACCTAATATATATTCAAATAAAATCCTTATCAAATTAATGATTTGGTTCATAAATAACGCCATGATTAGAATAGGCACACATGATTAACCCTTTTTACATGCATTCACCTAATTTGCCAAATGTATGTGAACATAGTTCTTTATCACTATTATCACACATCCTCACAATACCATTCGCGTCAAAAGCGTTATCATGGTCTTTACCGTGTTAATCCTACTCATGCTACTAATCAACACAATAAAATAAAAGTGATGCAAATGAATATAAACTCACAAAACCATGTCAAAAGTTTGCTCATTGATAGATCAATATCTAAGATCTAAGATTTGAAAAAGGTTTTGTCAAGACCCACAAATAAGAAATCAAAACAACATTAATATTGAATAAAAACTAGTTCACAATACATATATTAGATGAAATACATAAGGTATCAAAAGATTACATCCAAACCCAACAAGAAATTAAAGCTCTTACATTCTCCCTCTTAGGGTTTGTGTTTCTCTCTCAAGAACATGCATGGAATGAAGAGAGATAAAGTTCTATGCTGAAAATTATAATATATGAAAATTTATTTTCTAAAAAGCAAGAAAAGTACATATATAGTAAAACAAAAATTTGTCATGTTCGCCTAGTGAACAACATATTCGCCCAGTGAAGTCTACTTTGAGGCACTTCAAGTGCCTCAGGAACAGTTAAATTGTCCTTGGAAAATATCTGAGTTTGTCGTGCGAGCACTTCTTCGCACAACAAACCCCTTTGCTTCAACTTCGCCCAGCGAACTTTGGATCTTTTTCCTACTGCCTCTAATCTGAGATGGTTCATTGGGGCTTCGCCAGGAGTTCGCACAGCGAACATTCACTTGCTTCTTGTTGGTGTTCACACAACGAACATGTTGATTCCTATTCATTTCTTTGGCTTCCTTGTTTAATCCTTTGTGTATCATTGATGTTTTATGCCTATATTCCTACACAGTAACACACACATCAAAGAATCCAAATGTATTTTCAATATACTGAAGAATCAAACAAGAACAAGAAATAAATCTATAAAAACATGAGAAATGAGTTGAAAAATGCAAAGAAAGATGGTTCAATTTGAGTCAAAATTTGCACTTAACACTTATCAATTTGGCAGTCAACCCTTTTACCAATAACACATTCTCAAGACTAGGGAATCTTGTACAAGCCATTCTTCCCACCCCTTGAATATTTCCCTTGGCACCTTCCCCAAAGGTAACATCGCTAGTTGAGTGTAGCCTAATGTTGACCAGAAAGTCCTCAACACCAGTCATGTGTCTAGAACACCCACTATTAAAATACCAGTTTTCCCTAGCTGAAGCTCTAAGAGAAGTATGAGCAATAAGTGAAGTAATAGCTTCTTTGGGAACCCATTTATTTGTAATCTTAATCACTTCATGATTAACCTTGGGTTGTATAGAAAACCTCTGATATCCATACAGTCTGAAATTGTAAGGCTTGATATGCCTAAATCTACCACAGTAATGACATTTCCAATGCAAGGCCTTGCTTCGTGCTTGATACTTATGACGTATGGTACGTTGTTGAAACATTTGTTTTCACATAGTTGACTCTTGCTTATTTCTAGTAGGAAAATAGTTTGTAACCTTAGGATCTCCTTTTAGAGTTTGATTATCAAACCATATACCTTTTAAGTCACCATCCATTTTTCTAACTTGAATAATTTCATCTAACATGTTAGAACCATTATTCAACATTCTCATAGACTTGGTATTATTTTCAAGTTTGGAGGTCAACATGGTTACTTCATCCTGCAGGCTATGGATGTTGGACAAATATTCTTCCTTCTCACTCTGAAGCTGAGAGATAATTTCATATTGCTTATCACATCTGAAACACAGGTCTTTGTAAGAAGCAGCCAGTTCAGTATAGGAGTTTTCTTCATCACAAAAATATGCATCATATGCCTATCTTCCAGTTTAAGCAGTAACATGTTTGGCATATTCATCCTCAGTTTCACTTTCATCATCAGACAAAGAAATAGTCATCCTTTTATGTTGTTTCTTGAGGTAGGTAGGGCATTATGCTCTAATGTGTCCAAATCCATCATATTTATGACATTGAATCCCTCTATTCTGATTGGACTTTTCTTCTGTTCTTGTTTTTCTTTTAGAGTCATAGTTTCTGCCAGTGTTAGGAATGGTGTTTTAGAAATTAGGTTATAACCTCCTCTCCATTCTCTTTAGAACTTGGTTGAATTATCTTCTAAGTAGAACAACGGAATTTGAGATGCCTTCATCAGTGTCCAGATCAAATTCTTCCACTCCATCTTTTATGTTGGAAACAAAAGCTATGCTTTTATTCTTCTTTTATGTTCTGTCATTAATGGTTAATTCAAAATTTAAAGTGACCCCACTAGTTCATCAACTCTCATGTTGCTGAAGTTTTGGGCTTCTTCTATAGTTGTTACCTTCATATCAAACCTCTTGGGAAGAGACTTGAGAATCTTCCTAACCAGCTTTTCTTCTTATATTTTCTCTCATAGAGCACTAAAGGCATTAGCTATTTCAAGAACATTCATGTGAAAGGCATGAATGCTCTCATCCTTCATCATCTTTAAAGTTTCCAATTTGGTAGTGAGCAAATGAAGTCTAGACATATTCACCTTAGATTTACCTTCATGAGTTGTCTTGAGAATTTCCCAAGCATCTTTGGCTACAGTGCTTGTGTTAATTAACCTAAATATGTTTTTTTCAACTACATTGAATAGGGCATTCAAGGCTTTGGAGTTTCCAAGACCAATCTCATCTTCTTCCTTGGTCCAATCCTTTTCAGGCTTCAGAGTTTCCTTCTCGTCTTTATCATTAATCACAGGATGTTCCCAACCCTTGATGATATCTTTCCAAGCTTTTCTATTCATGAATTTTAAGAATGCCACCATGCGTGCCTTCCAGTAGTCATAGTTGGTTCCATCTAAGATGGGAGGTATTTTCACATTACCTCCTGCTACCTTGTCCATTATGCCAGAAAGGATATCTCCCTGGAGTTCACCCAAAATAGAACAGGGTGATCTGCTCTGATGCCAATTGAAATTCTGATATTGTGTCAGGATATTGTGATCAAGACAACAAACAATACTTATGTAGAAAAATAAAAACTTGAATTTAAACAATAACATAATCAATTGTTAACCCAGTTCAGTGGAATATCACCTTCATCTGGGGGCATCCAAGCCAAAAAGGAAATCCACTATAATAGTATTAGTTCAAAACCACAACAAACAGCTACATGTTTACAAGCTTCTCGCCTAACCACTACCGTGCTAACTTCTACCTAGGAACTATAAGATTTGAGACCCCTCTCACTTCCCACCAGTCACACTTCCAAAGACACAAAAATCCACTCTTTGCTAAAAAGCTTAGAAGTGATTGCAACTTAAAACGCAGTCCAATTCAAGTACCTAAGGAGTACATGAATGGCTCACAAATGCACAAACAAAAATAGTCTAACTCAAATGTCAAAGGACATAAAGAGAGGATCACAAAGAACAAAAAAAAAAGCTCTCTAAACCCTTATACTCTTTCTTTCAATACATGACTTCTATATTTGCATTAGGTTTAGAACTCCTCTTTAAATAGCCTTCAGATCAGCATAGGCTTGGGCTCTTCAATAAAATAAAACACAAATCACAAAATAATAACTTCAACTTTTCTTCAAGATCTTTTGCACATAAATAAGAACTGAATTGAAAGTTTCCTAAAAAGTCTCCAAGATCCTTTTTATGAAAAACATGCAAATCTGTCAAGACAGAAGTTCCTAAAATACCTCTCATTGGATTGTGATATTGTGTGAATTAAAATACAATCAAATATCACACTTTAAATACCAAATTATCCCAGCCCTAAACTTCTGATATAACATGTCCTGCCACAAGTCCCAATATCATGCTGAATATGTTGTCTGACTGACTTGTCAAGACATCTATTTCAACATCTTGTTGTGAACTTATTTTAACAAAATTGTTGACGAACTGAAAACCATAGAACTTACATGTTCCTTGGTTAATTTTAGTGTTGTGCTCTTGATCTATGCTTTTGTTCTGGATCCTAAAGCTTGCTATTTTGTTTATGGTTCTTTCTATGTATGTTGTCTCTTTTAAGGCAAAGAAGGGGAGAAAAGGAAAAGGGCACACTTCTTTGATAATGTTTGTTTCTTTAGCACTAGTTACGATGCAATCTTGAAAAAGTATTTGGTGCAATCTTTAAGAAGTGTTTAATCTGTGATATGCATAAAAAATATCCAATGGGAGAGATTAGTTTCTCTTTGGTTAACTTTTTTTATAGGAGAAATGGAAAGCACCACGTTGTGGGACATCTTGTCGTGCAGAGTGTTAGTACTACATTTGGTTAGAAAATCTCTATTGAGTATGGAATGATCAAAACACGTATTTTGGATGCATTTTGTTAATCCAAATCAATTTAGAAAAAAAATTAGATTTAGAAGATTTAGAAGATTGGATTTGCATTGAAGAAAATATTTAATTATTAGATATGATTTGAAAGAAAACTTGGTCCTCTAGTTTATTTTCTTCAACACCTTTGCAAGTAATAGTGTGTTATTGGAGTAGTGTAACTATTGACTTGACTACTGACTTTGTGGTGTATGAGGTTCTACTATTGCACTGATATATCATATTTTGATTAGTACTAACATGTATGATTGGTACTAATCGGTGTTCTGAATTCTGTGTGAGCACATGCTAAATCATCTGACATTCAACATTGTGTGACTATGTGTGCTGATATCTTTGTGTGTTAATGGTAGCTTTTAACCTTTGAATATTTGCTACTAATTATGTGTACATGCATGAATTACATATCATTAACAATTGCATGTTAACTATTTTTGGGAGCATATATTGTGTGTCAACTGACTGTTGTTTAGCAACTACCATACTACTAATATGTACTTTTGCTGATGTTGGTGTATCCTCTGATTTTTGTGTTTCAGCTATAGTTGATGTTTGGACTGAGTATGAGATATCCTTGATACTCATTTGTGTTTCTTATTGAAGATATATTTTTCCAAATGGGGAGACTGTTTATCCTTTTGAGATTGACTGCATTATGCAAAACAACATGGAGTTTGTTCAAGTTGTTTCTGGTGCAGAAGGGACACATGTAGAATACGATATTCCAACATGTGTGCTGCAACATCTTGTCTCTGGAAAAATACAAGTGGTATTGCAGTTTTGGTTTCGAAGTATTCTATCTAATATTCAATTTACAAAAAAGATCTAAAATTCATGGAAAAGAGTTAATTTGGATGTTATGGTGCAACATATGGAACACGATGTTCTAGCATGTGTGCATTACAACATCTAGCCTTGGTTACCAGGCCATGATGGATGTTGTTAGGTGTGAAATTTTTGATTGAGATTCAATAAGATTTGTTGCAGATTATTTAACAATGTTTGTTTGATTTGTTTGACAAATGTTGAAGATCAAATCAAATTTAAAGAAAGATTTAAATTTGATTTGAAATATATATATTTTGTTGGAGAGATTCAAAGCTCTCTCAATATATTAGATCATATTTCTTGAGATTGAACTTTAAATTTACTGTCCTTGATCTATTCCAATAGCAAATTGACTATGATTTCCAGAATTTCTGAATGCCTGGTCTCCAAATTCCTCGATGATGGTCGGATATAAGGCCACCCGCCTTGCCTCCTTACGTGAAGAAGTCGTCGCGAGAAATCATCCACCTTCTTCTCCTTCTCAAGGAGATGCAGTTCAAGGTGTGGTAAACACTTAGTTGCATCGAGATCTACTCCAACCTTCTTAAATTGCATGATCTGCACCGTAAATCTAACAATGCGAGGCTTCGCTCAGGCCTTTAGTACCACCACCAGCCTCAAGGCCATAAACATTTCCTAATTTTCATATGTTGTAGGCTAACTTAAGAGTACAAGGCGCTAATGAATTGGTGAACAATACTTATAACATAATTCAGCAACAAAAATCACAAGCGATAAAAGAAAGATTACTTCATCTATAAGAAAGCTTACATAACACGCCTCCAAACGAGTACACTATACAAGAAGCCATTTCCGAAAGAAGTCGAGTTATCGTTCTTGAGCCAACCGCATCACGAAGAATTGAAGCTCCAAAATCTCTGGATCCTCCTCAAAGCCCTAGAGGAACCAAGGTACTTATGTTCCTCCTCAGAGGCAGGTAGAGAAACCACCAGGAAAGAATCCTCTTTGCGCCAACATTTTGGACTGTCAAATACCAAAGTCACTAAAGAAGCCTTATAAGATGAATGAGTACAATGGGAAATTAGATTCCGACGATCAAGTACAACTCGTTGATGACCTTTTAAACTAACTCTATGCCAATGAAGCTGCCAATTGAAAATTATTCACATTAACTCAGACAAAATCTATTAGACTATGGTTCAAACATTTTTTAGATGAGAGCATTGAGTCTTGGACTGACTTGTGTGGAAGCTTCACCGCCCATTTCACAGTTTAAAAAAGGCATCCAATAACAATAGGCGCCCTAATTAGTATAACACAAGGAATACTTATGGTCGTACATTAACCGTTTCACACAGGTAGCGTTGGAAGTAGAAGGATCTGAAGAGGGTCTCAAATGTTGGATACTTGAGAATGGCATGTTGTAGGTTACTTCCTTCAAGAAAAAGCTGGAGCACATGGAGGTCTGCAAAGTGAAATAACTAACCCTTCATTAACACGGAGGGGAAATTTAATGTTTGACTCGACCCGATAACGATAAGTACACTCCTATGAATTCCTCACGGGAGTAGATTTACCAAGAGTGCGCTAACACAGAGTTTTGAAAAGACAGAGTTAAAATCTCCTTTCCCATCTGAGAGTTGTCCATAACTGGTAAGACAAAATATCGACACTTCCACAAGGGACACGATCACAACATCGATGATTGAATCTAGTTGAAGGATGCCATCACGGGTTTTATAAATAAGGGTAACTTATCCGAGTATGTCAAGGGCAGCAGAAGAGATAGAGAAGAGTCACTTAAGAGAAATTCATCCACCAAATGTATGGATGTCATGACCAACGAAAAGGGGACAAATAATAAAGATAAATGAGAAATCAAAGGGAACCGCCAACATAATGCTGCTATCATCGGAGGCGCGCCTCGTCTAAAGGGATGATGAAAAGAAAAATTATTAAATTGATGGTCATCAATAAGAAGGAAAATGGCACATAAATAAAGACCCTAGACAGGATAATGCTCGAGTTTTAGAATTGTGAGAAAGTTGGGTTGACCCTGGATGAGATTTTCCCCCTAGTCATTACTACTAAGGTCGAGCATTTTGACATCTCCCAGATCCTGATCAACGGCGAAAAATCATGCGACACAATGTATTCTGATATGTTTAAAAAGATGGGCCTCGAGAGAGGAAGTTTATAGTCGTACGTAGGGTTAGGCTTACATACGTTTAATGGCATGACAATCTTCTTGTGGGGGTATGTTGAATGAATGATATTTATAGGAGAAAGACAAGACTTTCAGACCCTGAACTCGCAATTCCTTCTGGTCTCTTAAAAGATTGCTTATAATTTCATTCTAGGAAAACATCTCCCAGGTGACCTAGACGTCATCGCCTCACTAGTCCACCTCAACCTCAAGTTTCACAACCTTCATGGTTAACCAGTAACAATCAATGCTAACCTCAAGGGAGCTAAAAGGGTATATCAAGCACTCCAGAAGGACGAGGGGGAGACCAAATCCATGGAAATTAATGCATCTTCCCTAACCTACCTCTTGAGGGCATAAACAACATCCATAACAATAAATGTTTTACAACCAACTAAGGAGCATGAACATCCGACCTCTCTGAAAAGGATAACCCGATGAGATGTAAAATAGTGATAATAAGTGGTGGCCAAACCACTTGGTTATGTTTTCAAATTTTGTATTTGATGTTATTTTCTGTATATCTAATTCTCACACAGAGTGTACGGGGAACTTCCAATTATTAATGAAGAAATTGTAAATTATGAAATATCTCTTTTCTTTGTGATTAAGTATGGTAATGATGAGTCTTGGGTATGATTGAAGGGATAAAATCCCCAACACAAAGACTTATGGGTGTTGTCGCGAACACCATGAACGTATAACTACAACAATCAAAACCCCACAATGTTGCACACACGTAAAAACTCAAGGGTGTTCTTGTAAGTGCCATGAGCATACAACTACAATAATCAAAACCCCAGAATACAAATCACACACATAGAAAAATGGAAAAACCATTAAAATTAAAATAACGGTCCACCCGCTTTAGTTGATAGCCGCTCCATAAGCCACGATGGATTGACCCCATGTTAACCTCGAACCATGTTTTCACCTAGGGGAAATGAGTACCAACCTTTAATTGGGAACATCCCCAGAGACGTCCAATAAATTTTGAGGGAAGTCCTAGTAAGTTCATGCAAAATCCAAAAAAAATTACTTAGGATCAAATACATATGCCTTAAAAAGGTAAAAACAACGACACCGCTTCTATTTCATTTTACTCACATTTTTACAGTGTAAGGTATTATATAAAAAAAGAAGAGAAAATGGTCACTAATCCTTAAGGGAGACGATCTTCCCATATTTCATAATCTATTCCAATTGTACTTGCTCCCTAGAAATATGCATAGAATATTAAAAATGCTCTACTTGCTGCAAGGCATTCTCAAAGGACTCAGGAACGACTATGATAATAGCAACAGATGATTCATTTAAACTATGAGCCAAAGATGCATTCTTAAGGTGGAAGTTTTCAATGTCTCCATAATTGGCATAAAAGGGTGTCTGCTCATCCGATAATGTACCATGCGCAAAAGCCAAACCTTTATCCTTTCTTGATACACACTTCACCAAAAGTGTTACCTGATCGACTAACGAGTCAGGTAGATTAAGGGAAATTAAGGCAACACTTACCCCGATAAGAGAAATAGAAGCTTTATGTATTTATTGAAGGTACGTATCTCGATCGAGCATCAAGATATGAATAATTTCCTCCAATCATTGCTTCTCCTCGCATTGTTGGTCAGGTTAAAAGGCATCAAAATGACCAGCACCGCCAATGGCCAGAACAACATAATCATGCCAGAAACAGTTGTAATAACCTAATTTTTATCCCTAAGATTTCCCACATCTCATTTGCATCTTTTCATCATAAACAAGATCATGTTTTAGTTCCTTTTTTTCCTCTCATCTTTGGGTTTATGCCTTACAGGGACCACCGAGCATTTGTTGTTTCTTGTTTGCTTTTATTTGTATGTTTATGTTTACTAACCTTTAATCAAAATCCAAAAATATGTTTGTTTTTTTCCTTTACTAACTCTTTTTCAGGAAGAGGTTGGAATCAAGAACATCAACCAACAGTCTCTCAGCTCAAATGAATTTCATCTGAACAAAGTCAATGTTGATATGCAAATAATTCAAAATCATTTGATCAAGAGTATCCCAATATTTGATTGACTATTATTCAAGAGACTCCAAGGTTCATGTGTTTATTTATATGCCTTCTTTGACAACCAAAAATAATCGAGCCGAAACCAAGACAGTACAGCAAAAAGGCCATTTTCTCACTTTTTCATCGTGTTAATTGATTAAGACTATATAGTTAATCGATTAACCAGTGCATTTTGGGCAAAAATACAACAAATTTAAATTCTACAGCATTTTGGCACCAATTTTCAAATATTTCATCATGAGAATATTCTAGATCACTGCATTTTAATTACCCTACCTCATCATAATTAATTCCCACCATACACCTTCACTAATCACTACTTCATATTGATTTTGCCACCAAATTCAAATTCCAAGCCTAATTTCAAGTTCCAAACCAAATTCCAAACCACCAAAATTTCCAAGCCTAAATTCTATAAATAGAGGCCTCATTTCATTCATTTTTCAAGCTTTTGATAGCCAAATTTACCTTGTCAAATTTCTTCTTGACTCTCTCAATTTTCTCCAACTATCAAATTCACCAAAGCTCTTTCTTCCTTTGAAAGTTAGTAAGTTCTTCATTGGAACTTACTAATCTTGGAGCTAAAACCTTCATCCAATCAATTTTTCATCATCAAGTTCAGTAGATCAAGACTTTGGAGTATGGTTCTTGAATTTGATTTGAAGTATTTTCAGATTTGAAGTGGTAAACCCTTATTCCACCATTGTTGTGCTTGATCCATCTTCTACAATGTGATATATTGTTGATTCTTGTTGCTTATTCTTTGTATCTTGCAAAATTTGTTTTTATTGGTATTATTTGTTGTTGTTTTACTTGATTTTTCGTGCACAATTGCATCCTTGATCATGAGGTGTTTGTAGAATTGATTGATCATGGATTTTGCAATTTTCAAATTGACTTTCTGTTGTTTTTACAGTGTTAACCTATTAACCAAAAACAAGCACAAATTGGTTAATCGATTAAAAGTTGGTTTCTGCGCCTAGAATTGCAATTTTACACTAGTTAATCGATTAACCAATTTTGCCTAGCAAATGGTTAACCGATTAGCCAGTGTCCAAAATGTGATTTTTGCATGTTTTTGGGACTGTTTTGGTTCCATTTCCTTTTCCTTCCCTTTCCTTTTGTTCTTTGCCTTGGATTATATCTTTGTGTGGTTCACTTTGGCATTTCTTCATCTATTTCTCATTTTCTTTTGATTGATGAAAATCTTCGATATCATTGGAACTTATTTTAAGTTCTTGATGAAAAGGAGATCGTTACCTCTTTTCATTTCGTCGGTATTGCTTTCGGAGAGTGATCTACATATCACTTCTCTAGCATACATTAGTACAAACATTTTTATTGATAGATCTTAGATAGTCATGGCTTCTATATAAGACCGATTACGATTGCTTAACATAACACTAAATTGTCTCGAAATGGGAAAATCGTTGCATTTTATAAGCGAATTACCAGTCTTCTACTTCTCCGTGGCGTAGTTTAAAATAAATTGGATTTCTCTTGTTACCTGTGGGGTTAGTTGGCATACTCGTTGATTTTATCCGAGTTAGAGTCCTCCCCGTGGTAATGTATGAGACCGTGTTTTCATTCTCATGGATGTTTAGTTGAGCATTTCTGAAAAGCAACAAAACTTGTTCTCTTTTTTGGATCGCAATTGCTCTACATTACTATACTAATTGTGCTATGTCTATGCTTCCTTCTTGCTCCCTATCTCTCTTTAATTTTATTCTTTATGTTATCATATCATATCATATATTGTTTATGTTTCTACTATTTTTCCTTTGTCCACTTGGACCATTTGTTTATGTTCTTGCTTTTTTTTTCTTTTGTCCATTTGGACCAAAACATTAATAAAGGCTTAAACCCCTAAAAAACTTGTTCTCTTAATGGTGGACTATGGTTACTATCCTTTACATTGGACATGGAATTTTGGACCTAGAATTAGGATATTAACCTATGCTTGGAAGCTTGTGATGACAAACCTTAGATTTTGGTACTTGGAGTTCTCTTTTGAAGACATGTCTTGGTCGAGGCCTAATATAAAGGAAGGAGGGCTTATATTATGGAACTTACTTGTATGGTTAGAATGTTCTTATCCCTAGCTTTTATATTTTTGCTCTAGGATAGTCCCTTCTTCTCCACTCTTTCTTTAATTTTCAAAATCTCCTATCTTTTTTTAAA
Organism: Lathyrus sativus; assembly: GCA_963859935.3. Lineage (NCBI taxonomy): Eukaryota > Viridiplantae > Streptophyta > Magnoliopsida > Fabales > Fabaceae > Lathyrus > Lathyrus sativus. The sequence goes on along the minus strand of OZ012738.1, from coordinate 98,087,965 downwards.
AACCTTCTTGTTTTCAAAATTAAACCTCCTTTACAAACAAACCTTGACTTTTGTCAAGTGCTTTTTCAAACTTCCTTTTCTTTAATAAATGTCAATCGATGTTAACCATACTTTGACTCTTCAAAAATACATGAAAATCATTCAAACCTTTTGTGCCTTATGCACTTTTTCTTTTAAAACTTTTCCATAAGTTTCGAATGAGTCATCTCTTTAAGCGGAACTCTTCGCTTGGAAATGACAACTTGTATTTTCACTTAAAATCATTCATAAAAAACCAATTTTGTTATTTGTACCATGAACTACAGGGTTTTGATCCTATATTGCACTTTGTGAGTACGTAGGCATGAGGCGGCAAGTCTCTCCAAACACAAAAATCTTAAAAAATATTTCTCTTCTCATCTCCCCATCTCATTTTAAACAAACTTTTCAAACCAAAAGGCATAGATATTTCAAAGGGGTTCTATAGAGTACTATATACGTTTTGGGTGCTAACACCTTCCCTTAGCATAACCAACCCCTTTACCCAGTCTTTGTTCATCTGTTTTTGCCTTAGAACTTACCTAGGTTTTAGTTGCCCTTTTTCCTTTCTTTTTGGATGAAATAAAAGTGAGGTGGCGACTCTTACATTCATAATTTTCCCACTATAGTAAAAGTGGCGACTTTGCTAGGGAATTAAGTCCTTGGTGGATTTAGCCTACTTTGATTTATTTATGCTTTATCTGTTTGATTTGATTGCTATTGGTTGTTCTATTTGGGTGATATGTATGGTGAGATAAGTCTTATACCCAGACTTTGTTAGAACACAAATTGAGTCTTAATAATTACTCTTTGTTTTGATGATAACTGTTAGGAAATTTATATTTAAGAATTATATACTCTAAAATTTGTTTGAGAGTTTTACTGCAGATTGGAATTATATTAACTCTCTAGAAGCAAATCTGCCTTGAATACAAGAAGTTATTCTGACTCTGAAGCGCCAGATGCATCTTACAGAAGAATCTGTTTGCTCCTTACAGAAGATCCTGAGCGTTGTCTCCAGAAGGATCTGAAGAAAGAAGCTCCAGAACATTCTGAGTCAGAAGCATCTGAAGATAATCAGAAGCATCTGAAGCTGAAGCATCAGAAGTATATAAGAATATTGATTGAAGAGTTTCTCAAAGCATTAGTCTACAGAAGTTTCTGAAAGTACCTACGCTGCCTTGTACTGAAGCTCTGTGTCAAAAATGCTCTGATGATCAACACGCTAGAAGCACACACGCTGCAGAAGACTCTGATACAGCATAGTTCTGAATCTCATTAGAAGACTCTGATCCATTCAGACTCTGAAGAACTTGCTGAAACTGAAGAAGTAATTTTCAAGAATATATCCGTTGGAGCTATTCAACGTATCTTTCCTTATTTGTGCTAGACACACTTACACAGACAAAAAGGATTTCTCTGTGCCATCTACTTCTAGGAAAGGTCAGTTGATGTGAAGACAAAAAGGCTCAGACCTTTTGGGACTCTCTTTTCAACGTTCAGCTTGCATGGTTCAGCTGCCTATAAAAGGAGAACTTCACTACATTCTTCAGTTACACACTTGCTGAAAAGAAATCATAATATTCTAAAAGCTCTCATTCTTATTCTTCATAGAATCTCATTGTACTTAAACTTAAGAGAAAAATCACTGTTGTGATAAAATCTTTTTAGAAGCATTAAAACTCTTGTATTTAATTTACATTGTTTGTAAAGGATATTCCTTAAGAGGATTCAGTTGGAATCAGTAGCTCTTGAGAAGACTAAGAACTGTTGTTCTTAGGTGATACTATTGTAATCAGTTTGATTTAATAGTGGATTAAGTCCTTGTTAAGAAAGACAAATCACTCTAGGAAGGGTGGACTGGAGTAGTTGTTAAACGAACCAGGATAAAAATAATTGTGTGATTATTTTCAAGTCTTAATTTTCCATACTTATTCAACCCCCCCCCTTCTAAGTATTATCTCACCTTCAGTTGGTATCAGAGCTCCGGTTCTGAGTGTGCTATCACTTAACAGTGTCAGTAAAGATCCAGAGAGATATACTTTGTTAAATATATTTATTTGTTATCATGGCTGATAATTCAATGTCAAATATTAACAATAAATATGAAGAGAGGGATAGGATCAACACCAAACCTCCAATGTTTGATGGAGAAAAATTTGATTACTGGAAAGACAGAATTGAGAGTTTTTTCCTAGGATATGATGCTGATCTATGGGATCTTGTCATAGATGGATATGTACATCCCACAGATGGGGATGGCAAAAAGATTGACAGAAAATCTATGACAAATTCTCAGAAGAAAGACTTCAGAAATCACCATAAAGCCAGAACCATATTACTGAATGCTATTTCACATACAGAGTATGAGAAAATCACAAACAGGGAGACAACTTTTGATATGTTTGAATCCCTAAAAATGACACATGAGAGAAATTCTCAAGTTAAAGAGACAAAAGCTCTGGCTCTGATCCAGAAGTATGAGGCTTTCAAAATGAAAGACTCTGAATCTGTTGAAGCCATGTTCTCCAGATTCCAGATACTCACTGCTGGGCTGAAAGTTCTGGACAAGGGATATTCCACGTCAGATCATGTAAAGAAAATCATTAGAAGTCTGCCCATCAGATGGAGACCAATGGTGACTGCCCTGAAGATGGCCAAAGATTTGAACAAGATCTCTCTAGAAGAACTCATCAGCTCACTGAGGAGCCATGAGATTGAGCTTGAGGAAGATGAACCTCAGAAGAAAGATAAAGGTAAATCTGTAGCATTAAAATCTAACAAAACTGCTAAAGCTTTGCAGGTCATTCAAGAAAGCTCTGAAGAGTCTTCTTCTGAAGAAGAAGATGAGTTATCCATGCTGTCCAGAAGGATTAACAAAATCTGGAAGCACAAGGGAAAGAAGTTCAACAACTTCAGAAGATCTGACAACAGAAAGGAATCTTCTAGTCACAGAAGATCTGCTAAGAAAGAAGTTGTGTGCTATGAGTGCAAAGAACCTGGGCACTACAAGAATGACTACCCCAAACTTCTGAAAGAAAAACCTAAGAATAAGTTCAACAAAAAGAAGAAGGTTCTGATGGCAACATGGGATGACTCAGATGAGTGTGAATCATCTTCTGAATCAGAAGAAGAATGTGCAAACATTGCACTGATGGCCAGGACAGAGGATCAAGAGGAAGGTACCTCAGGATATGAATCAGAATCTGAATCTGATGATGATGCAGAAGAGGTAATGGCTAAACTTACCAATGAAGAACTCATTAAAGTTTTAACAGAAGTTCTTAAAAGTTATAACAACATCAAACTCAAATACAAGAAGCTGAAAAGCAATCTTGAATCTGAGATTGATCTTCTGAAAATAGAACTTGTTGAGCAAAAAGAAATAAATTTGAAAATCAAAAATGACTTTGAAAGAACTCAACAAGAATCTGAATCTGAGACTAAGTCATGTGAAAATATTTTAGAAAAATATGACTCTAGTTTTCAGAGATTTCTCACTAAGAGCATAGACAGAAGCAAGATGGCTTCCATGATCTATGGTGTTAGTGGAAACAACAGAAGAGGCATTGGATATGAATCTTCATTTGGAAGCAATCCAAAACCTGTTGACAAACTTTTCATCAGGAAGACACCTCTGTATTCTCAATTCAAATTTGGTCACTTGAATGACATTAAACACACAAGCTCTGAGAAGAGTACTTATGTGTTTAAACCTGTAATACCCCAAATTTTACCCTTATATTTAGTCAGTCATTTCGCATAGCATCTCATCTGTGCATCTGCTAACCACTATCAAGTCATGGAGGTATTTGTTTTGCAGGATTGGTTCCAGGGGTATTTTGGTCATTTTACGTGGAAGACGGGCTGTTACTAAGTTTTGAGGCATTCAAGACACTATTTCTGAGGCATTTATTTATCACCGGGTTTGATTATATCAAGGCGCCAATACGATGTGTTCGGTATTGAAATTTGTCGAGCACAACTGGATTTAAGACCGAGTTTATCGCTCATGGTTTATTTCCAGAGCACTCCCGATGCTGTTAATAAGGCACAGTTTAATTGGATATTATTGGATTGTTGCTCTTAGCATTTGATCAGTGGAATTCAGTTACGGGCAAGGTTATCATTGATACTGAATCTGTTGTGATTACGGCGCACATCCGTGTTTGGTTATAAAGTTGCTGGTTAGAATTTAAGTTGGAAAGCAAGTGAATTTAATCAGGTGATGAGATTAGGACTACGGGCGAGACAAGTACGTAGACAAGAATATCACTCGTGAATATTTATGGTTTATGACTAGGTTAATGAATTTAAATATTTGTGGATTTATTCACAAATGTTTATAATTTTTTAAACTAGAAATAAATATAAATAAATTTAAAGTTGAATGATCATGGATAAATGAAAACTTTTGGAAAGAATATCATGGTACAAAAGGAGTTGAATCATTTTACATTCTGAATTGCCGTAAAATTAAAAATGTTACTTCTATCCTAAAAATCCTAAGTCCTAAACCTCCATTTGTGTCTTCATGATGTTCATCCATTGGACATTACTCCGCAAATCTCCGATTAACCTGCACAAAGGGAAACAGAACACAAACAGAATAAAAAAGGTGTTAGAGGTTGTTTGACACTCTCAGAACAGCGTCATCATCGAGTGCCGGGAGTGGCACAACCGAAGCTGCGTCCTACCCCCGTTACCGATCCGCGTCGTTGGCGTCAGATCAAGTAACATCTGTTCTTATCATGCGGGACATCCGAGAGATAGAAGTGATAAAAGAAGCGGGACTGATTCGCTCTTGCCGCAACTGGATTTCCGAACTGATACAAAGGTAAATTTGGACTCAGACCCGGATGCCGGCAGGTCTGAATCACTTTTGTTTTCGAAAGTATCCAACACCTGAAATTCCACAACAGCATCAGTACCAGGTTCAGAATTCAGAACTCAAAACCAAAGCAATTCATAAACTGCATCGAATCTGAACAAACATCATAAATGCAAAGCTGGCCCACACTCAGAAAGGAAAAGAGGGACCAATAAGTCATGAGTGGCAAGTTCATGCGCAAGAGCAAGAAGAAAGCATCCAACAAATCTGTCACGGGCAATGTAAAGTTCAGTTCCTACTAACAGAAGGTATCCAACAGGATCCAACGAAAAGCACAACAGCATCAATTCAAGAAACAGGTTCAGCAGAAAAAACCAGAAATATGGTGCAGTTCGGTAAAGTGTCAAGAATCAAGTTCAGAATCATACTATCACAAAGAAGCTCGAATGAGAACATAACAGATGGTTGGAGCATACCAAATCTGAACCAGGCCATCCAACCGAGAACTGCATGAAAACAATGGAAACAATAAAGATATTCGAAGTTATACCAGCCCTCAGCTAACCATCATCGGGCATAAGCGTTCGAGTGGCTGGGAGAGCCACGACCGAAGCCGTTACTAATTCCCTACCAAACATCGAACTGCGTGGCATACAGTAATTATCGCTCAAGCCGAAGGTCGTTACCACTAAGGCGTCCAAATCAATTGGCTCAGACTCTAAGGTCATCATCGCCGTAACCTTCCCGGCAATTCTGACTCGACCGAAGCATCAGCCTCAGTTCACTGAAAAAGAAGAGGAAAAATAAGTGAATTCCAACTGATAACCAAACTGAACGAAACAAGTCCATCAAAACCAAACCAGTTCAGAACAAACATATCAGTTCAGAAGATAAATGAGTTCACAAAACCATAGCAGTAAAAAACAGTTCAATCTGGAAAAGAGGAGAACAAGTTCAAACAGCAGAACCAGTTCATATCAGTCACAGTAATCCCAGGGTCGCGTAGGAAAATCGAGGCACCAGAAGCTCAAGGCTCAGTTCATCAACATCATGGCCCAGTTCACGGTCATATCTCAGCCAAGGGATAATTGAATCCACATCTGCAAAAATCCAATCAAACCGAATCAGAATTACCACAAAATCAAATCAAATATCAGATTGTCAATCAAATCCTAAAAGAGGAAGCAAGATTCAATCAGTATCAGATGAATCCAATCCGTATCAGAAAGCGTATCCAATTGGAATCCAATCAGTATCTGAAAAGCAAACCAAACAAATCCAGATAAAATCAAATCGGACAAAATCAAATCATACGAAATTATATCTCAGTGAAAGAGTAACGCAAATCCAACACAAATCAAAGACCCAAAAAGCCCAAAAAGAGAGGTTATAAAAGGGACGATCTCACCATGGCGAAACCCTAACGGAAAATCGCGAAAGCCCTAGAGAAAAGACCGGCGAAACCATAATCGCAAACCCTAACGGGCCAGTAGCCGCGAGAGAGAGACGAACCACAACCGCAAGCCAAACCCTAACGGCCGCGATATCGAAAGAATAAGAAGTCTTCAACCAAGGCCATCACAAGACCTCAAATCGTTCGAACGAAGGACCACCGGCGCCGTTTAACCAAACGACGGGCAATCAACCGCTTCGGGCCTCAGCTCACTTCATCATCGGCCGTTTTCACCGTAAATGTAAGCCATGAGACATTTTCCTTACCATCCTCATGTTCAGTTTCAGGTTAATGAAAGGGATGAAGAAGATCGGAGAGAATTGCGGCGAGAGAGAAGAAGAAGAAATGCAAACGGCGCCGCGAGTGATGTAGGGTTCTGGAAACCCTAAATGTCCTTTGATTGTAATCTACCCCATCTGGGTTGGGTCCGGGAGTGATGACCGGCCCAACCCCTTTTATTTTTTATGTTTTTTTCTTTTATAATTAGTTTAATTAATTTTATTAAATCTTTTTTAAAACTAATACAAAAAATTGTTTTTTTAACAAAATAATAATTAAAAACCCTTTTTAAAACAAATAACTTGAAATTTTCATATAATAAAATTAAGAACCTTTTTTAAAATAATAACTAAAATTATTGTTAAAAAAAAATAATGACATCAAATCTTTTTTTGTAGATAATTAGATTAAAACCATTTTTTCGAAAATTAAAATAAATCTTTTTATATTAACATCTCTTAACTTAATCAAATCTCTTTTCTTTTAAAAACAACAAGAATCTCCATATTTCACTTTTTCTCCTGACTCGCCCAATTACTGTCTAGCTTTGTTTACTAACGGTGTTCATCTTTTGCAGCTCATGGTCACTACTATTGCGTGGTGTTTTATATTTTTTATTATTACTGTAACTGCCTCTCGGTTGTAATCTCGCGAATCCTAACAATCGCGCTTTCATTACTGCTTTTAAATTTCTGCTCGCATAGTTAAATTAGGACATTATTCTCTGTTTGCATAATTCAATTATTTCACACATTCATCAATTATTCTGTCACACTATACACTTCCGAAGGAATTAGGTCTAGCTTTTGGTCGCCGCGCCGATAGTCCTCAACTTCAAACCCTCACAAACTACAAACCCTAATTTTCACAAATGCCTCGCCGTAGGCAAAATTACAATTTTACCCCTAGCATTAGGTCAAAGAGCCGCCGCGCTCATTTTAGGGTTTCCCGCCGCGGAATCCCTAATTTAACCCTAATTACAACTTAACATTTCAACGTAGAAATTTGGAGTTCCTACACTCCACGTAAGCGTGTCCTTAAGATGCGTTTATTCCCCTTGAGACCTTGACCACAGTCAAGAAGTCTCTAACCTCCCTTTTGAGGGGAACTACGATTACTCTGATTCCACTCCCGTAAGGATACGTAGGCACAAGATGCGATGTCTTGCCGAGTAAACTTAGAATTAACCCCTTAGGTCTCCTTTCTCACTTGTAATCCTTTGTACATATACCTTAAGCAAATGAGTAAAGCAAAATAGTAAACATTTGAACAAAAGGTTCCTGTAGAGTACTACAGAAGTTTAGGGTGCTAATACCTTCCCTAAATTTAACCAACCCCCGAACCCTAGATCTTTCCCCGCATTGTGTTTACGATGCAAAATAGGTTTTCCCTCTTTTTGACCTTTTCCTTCGGATAAATCAAAGAGCGGTTGTGAATTGAATTGCGATTCAAACTCATTAATAGTTTGTGATCCTATTTCCACCGCAACAGAAAATGGCGACTTCACTGGGGAGTCTTAACTTTTAAGGGTTATCCCTAATTTGTTCGTATTTATTACTATTTGTTTTACTATTCATTTGCATGTATATATTGTGCTCTGATTTGTGACTGTTCCTTGTGCTGTGAGATAAGTCCTACGCCCGGACTAGAGACATTATTATAGGATGGTGATATATTCGATGAGGCTTATAGGGAGTTGAATCCCGACCAAGCTGATCCGAGAATCACCGCTCAGTTGAGACCTTTTCGAAAATGGTTCGGTTGAACGAGTAATCGTTGAAAACTTTTTCCATGGTCGATTGGAGTCTGTGATATTGGGAACCGTAGTACCTTTACACCACCTCGGCCTTATTTAAGACGTAGTGCGGGAACTATGTGGGAGTAATCCTACAACGGTTGCCACGCGATACTACACTCAAAAGAGGTTCTCTTGAGAATATTATTAACCCCTGAGTCAGTCGGAAGGTTGATAATATCCGAAAGATGGGCTGATGACTTTGGGCACTTTTTAGAACCTTGTTCTGCAGGTACAACTAACCTATAGTACACTCCTTTTTGGGCTGGGTAGGCCTTAACTCCGCTCACGTTCCTTTAACCTAGGACTTTGTGTGTTTTCATGCATTCATAAAACATCATATCGCATTAAGATTTCATGGAATTCAAACTCTACTTATGAACATTGCAGGATACCATGGATCACTCTAGGAGGCATACTTTGAAATTTACTTTTAAGGGTTTTAATTTGGAAGTCCTAGAGAAGCTAAGGGATTTGGTTCAAGATCAAGAACAGTTCCAAAACAGATATGGAAGGCTATTGTCTTTGTTGAAGGTTCAAGTAAATGAAGGACTTCTTGCGACTTTGCTATAGTTTTATGATCCAGATTATCACTGCTTCACCTTTCCAGATTATCAGCTTTTACCTACCTTAGAAGAATACTCTCAGTTGGTGGGATTACCTATCTTGGATAAGTCTCCATTCCCGTTCTTGGAGGAAGACCCTAAAGAACGAGATATTGCTAAAGCCATTTGTCTAAGGATATCTGATGTCTAAAACAATATGATCATTAAAGGGGGGATCTCCGGTTTTCTCAGGGACTTCCTAATTAAGAAGGCCCAATTTTATGCCGATCATAAAGACATGTTTGCCTTTGAGACAATATTTGCCTTGCTTATTTATGGGTTGCTGCTTTTTCCTAGTTTTGAGGGGTTTGTGGACCTTAATGAAATCAAGACCTTCATGAGGAGAAATCCAGTTCCAACACTATTGGGTAATACTTATCATTCAGTACATCTCCGAAACTTTCATGGTGGAGGAATGATTACATGTTGTGTGCCATTACTATACAAGTGGTTTACTTCTCACTTACCCAAGTCCGGTCCGTTCTGGAGACCTAATCAAGAACGTTGGTCGCAAAAAGTTATGGCTTTAACTCACTCTGATATTGATTGGTATAATCGCATGTACGATGGGATATCGATCATTGATAGTTGTGGAAACTTCAACAATGTGCCTTTGCTCAGTTTCAATGGAGGAATTAGCTACAATCCAGTCTTAGCTCGCCGACAATTGGGATACCCCTTGAAGGAACCGCCTAAAGGTATTCAGGGGGAGAAAAACTTTTTCAAAGACGATAAAAAGCTTCAAGATCAGATTCTATCTTCTTGGAATCGTCTGCATAGGAAAGACAAAGAAAGTTTGGGAAGACCTAATTGTGTGTCCATGGAACCATACCTTCAATGGGTCCGAGGAAGAGCTATTGAGTTGAAGATGCCCTACTCTCGCCAAGATCCTTTACCTCAAAGAGAAGAGCCTGTCCAGTATTTCATGACTGAAGCTGAGACTTTGAAGATCACTTTGAAGAGATCACAATGCGAAACAGAATCATGGAAGAACAAATACCATGTGATGGTCAGCGAGTACGAAGAACTTCAAAAGCAGATTCAGTCGAAGAATGATGAGATACAATCCTACAAGAAGAGAAGGCTCTACGAATATTTATTTTCCTCCGGATCTCCGTCTGCTCACTGAAGTTGTGGAAGATGCTTCTCTAGGATTTTCTAGGCTTTTATTTAGCTATTTTGGTTGCAAGAATATTATTTGTAATTTGTCTTCAATGAATTAAAAGTTTCCTGGGTATTCCGCAATATTCGTAAATATTTGAATTCCATGAAATATTCATTTGCATTCACATTTTAGCATCATACTTTTGCATTGCATGTGTCTCCCGATTTCTCATACTCGGTTCTCTCACATTCCAGTTTTGTCACCCTAAGTTCTCTGCATTAATACGACCCTTCAAAAGGATGGAAGATCAAAACCAAGAGATCAACCGTGTCAACCATGAACTCGAAGATCTTCGAGGGAGTGTAGGGCAAATTTTGGAGATGTTACGAGCTCTTAGTGTGAAGGTGGATGCTCAGTCTACTGTTGTTTCTGAGACTACTAATACCGTTATGGAATCTCAACCAGTTGTTACTGTCGAGAATGTACCTCCTCACGGTCTTCAATCCGGTTTGGTGCCTCCTAGTGCTCAACCAGTTCGACGAGCTACCCCTCCAAAGTGCAAAACTCCTAACTCCGACCATGGTAAGGGACCTGCACGTGCGAGGAACCGCAAAACAGCTACTCCTCAACCTTGGCAACATCAGCAGAGTTATGTTCAAGGTTACCCGCTCTCATATGTTCAACAACCCTATGTAGCTACTGTTGCGCCTCCTTTCAATCAGCAGTTTCCTACCTACCAGCCTGTGCAGTCAGCTCCGGTATATTAGGCACCAGTTTATCAGCAATCTTCCGGTCATCCGCCCATGCAAGGTCCTGCCAACAGTCAACGAGTGCCCAACGCTCCTGTTCATCAGCAACCACAGGATCAGGTTCCTTATCTTCGTAAGAGTCAGTATAAGCCTTGTCCTCCAATTCCGATGGCTTTCACTGAGTTATGCTCCCATTTGGTACAACAAGGTCTGATTACCACCCGTGCTTTGGGTCCTCCGCCTAATCCGTTACCTGCAGGTTACAACGCTGCCGCTCATTGTTTATTTCATGAGGGTGCGCCCGGCCATGATCTAGAGAATTGCTATGCTCTTAAGAAAGTTGTCAGAAATTTGCTAGAAGCAAAGAAGTTATCTTTCAGCGATGCTCAGATGAAGATCGAGACTCCTCTCGGGGTCCCTCACTTGTCGAGTTCGAATTCTGCAAAGCAGGCTACTCCTGTGGAAGATCAGCCGAAGCCAGTAATCATTCGAAGGCCTGGCTCGCTTCATTTCAGTAACCCTCAAGATGGTATGACCGGGATCAACAAAGAATCTGGGAAAGTTGTTTTGAAGCAACGACTGAAAACTGTTGAAGATGTGACCAGCATAACTGGGGCAAACCATGACAACTCGCAGTGACTATAAACCAGACGTCCCTCCGTTGGGGCTCCGCCAAAGGAAACTGTTGCTTTTGAATTTCACAAACCATTTAGAAGGATTTTTTTTTCCGACAGTTCATTTGTTTATTTATATGTATTTCTCTTTGATTAAGCATATTTAGCATGTATGAACTTGTTTATCTTTGATTAATGCAACGCATATGTTTGTCTTGAATAAGTCTATTCGTTTCACTCATTCAAAATATATTTTTCATAAATTATAATGCCAACTTTACCCGATCTCTTGTTCTGATGGAGAATTGGGAGGAGCATGACGAACCCAAAACGTCAGATTTCTTGTCATATGCTTTCTATTAAAACCTGCTGATGATGTAAGGCATTGTTTCAAATCCCAAACACTGGAGATATAAGGATGATAATCCCTCGTTAACCTCTTTGAGCCTTGAAGTAGGAATTTTTTTTTCTAAGAACCCTCATCTTAACCTGGGGCAGGGTAGGTTTCAGTTAAACCGATCGAGCGCTTAGATCCTCAAAAAGGAAGGGCAAACCTTCGAGAATTTATCCTTAGCATCTTAAGGAGTCCAATACAATGACTATCCCTCGGTTATCTAAGGAGTGGGGCAGTCACGAGCCTTTCAAAAGAGCTACACGACTCGTGCATAAAAGAATATTCAAAAAAAGGAGAGCCCGCTAAGTCAAAACCTATGAAGGAGACTTAGGCAAAACTGAGGCATCCCGCTGGACTCCAAAAGTCATATCAAAAGACGTCGTCCAGGCAAAAGTTAGGGAATAAGAACAACAAACCAGTAGTTTTTTGTAGGATCCCTATAAAGAACAAATTCGTGTAACCAATTGCCATCAGGAATAGGTGAGTGACTGCCATGTCTGACGCCTTGATCAGTTCTCAACCATAGCAAATTCGCTTGAGATATGAGCGTTCGTATTCGATTAACTGAATTAGGATTGGAGAACATCACGAAGAAGGGGTGGGTACAAATATAACTTTGAGCCTATATCCTTTAAACCGCGAACCGAGCCACGATACAACCTTTAAAAGACCTAATTGAAGTAGGACTTCGGTTGAAAGCATATTCGACAGTATCACGTTTCCTGACTCCCACGAGCTATGCTCAGAAAAAAATTCATGTTGGCATTATAATTAAAACTTATATCCTGACTAGTGATTTCGGTCACAAGTTTTTGCGATGTCTTTTTCAAAACAAAAATTCAAGACAAATATATGTGTACATTGACCAGCTCAGGATAGGCATTTCAGGCATGACGACTTTGCTTGATATCTTAGAGATCTACATATGGACATAACCCGTGGAACTTGAAGCAGGCAGTTTCCCAGTTCGCTTACCAACGCGAGTCTGACGTTCTTAGGAGCTACTTCTCAAAGATTTCGTCGTGACACGATTAATTCGTGCCAGTTACGTCGAGACCTGACAAACCTCTCAAAGAGTTTGAAAATAATGGGGCAACCAGACTCCGTGTTCTCTATAAAATCCTCTTGAGATGACCATACCTCACAACGCAAATATCCTGGGGCACCGTGTTTTTAAAGGAAACAAATGGCGACTACTATAAGATCCTTCAGGATCAAAACCATGTGGTTTCACAACTTCTCTTCATGTACCCGATAGATTTTACTCACGGCGGCCTTCATTCCCCAGTGAACCTCAGTGTTGCAATAGGCTCCTAAACTATTGCCTCATCACAGTCCCCAGAGAGACTATAAGCTGACAACTCTTTCTTGGGTAACTCGAAAGTGTCCCTCAAGTTTTCTTCTCCCCATGTGAAGACATGATACTGTGCACCCAAGCAGATTACCTTCTCCCCAGAGAATTCAGAATTCTGAAACTAGATTTGGTTCTACCATTGATCTTTCTTACCCATGATTGACGTATTGGTTGCCGAGAATGCAGGGTATCTCCGTCGAGATGTTTATTTCATCTCTCGTCCCGTCTCTAGTCTGTTTCGTCAGCATACGCAGTGTCATAAGCATCACATGCCTATTTCATACACATACTCATTGCATACTCATTTCATAACATCTTGCATATTTAACTACATAAAACATTAACATACATTCATTAACATATATTCACATTAACATATGCATCAACATATGCGTTAGCATTCACAGGTTCATGGTGTCTCGCCATCATTGGTTGTTATCGCCGAGTAACTGGGGTTTGCCCATTCTCTCCAAATAGATTGTCAGCCCTAAGCATAAAATACTTACTTGTTTCCAGTTTCCCCATAGAGCTCGATCCTCGAGGATGACGGTTACTTCAGCTATCTTCCCTCGCCAGGATTAGATATTTACCCTTCGAGATCATTCCCTCGATGGAGTCTTGATTACTAGTCTTCTTTCTAGCTCGATCCTAGATTGAATCTCAGTCTTGTCGGTCGTCGAGCCCAACCGGACCTGCATTTATTTTGCACCGTCTAAAAAATTTTTCACCATACCATGACAGATGCGCGACTGTTCTCGCCCGAGAAGTTTATCACTATACCCGGAGGTGCATTTATTTTGCACTATCTTTCCAGAAAATCAACCACAATCCTTTACAGATACATGCCAGTTCACGCCTGGAAAATCTATCGGTACAACACTTTACATCTTACAACATCGGTATACGACATTTCTCACCTAAGAAGCCGATCCTATCTTCGTTATGACTCGCAGCAAATGGCCATCTCCATTGAGAAGTTGGGCTTCCATTTTCCTTGTCATCTTGAAGTATAGGGAGGTTTTGAACCAAATCGTATTCAGGAGAGCACGATCTTGAAATACGGGGAGGTTTGAGCGGAATCATATTCAGGAGAGCACGATCTTGAAGTATGAGGAAGTTCATTTACCCTTTAGTAAAAGAAGGAGCAGGATCATATTCAGGAGAGCACGATCTTGAAGTATGAGGAAGTTCATTTACCCTTTAGTAAAAGAAGGAGCCGAATCATATTCAGGAGAGCACGATCTTGAAATATGAGGAAGTTCATTTACCCTTTAGTAAAAGAAGGAGCCGAATCATATTCAGGAGAGCACGATCTTGAAGTATGAGGAAGTTCATTTACCCTTTAGTAAAAGAAGGAGCGGAATCATATTCAGGAGAGCACGATCTTGAAGTATGAGGAAGTTCAGTTTACCCTTTTCATATTCAGGAGAGCACGATCTTGAAGTATGAAGAAGTTCATTTATCCTTTAGTAAAAGAAAAATCAGAATCGTATTCCAGGCGCCGACCTTAAATATGAGAAGATTTATATATCAGATAAGCAACAGCCTCTTTATTTGAGTGCTTATTCGTTTTGGCATGTAAGTCCCTTCCAACGATAAGTGACAGTTCTCCCTCGAGAAGCTTATCAGGGCATTTCCCATTAAAGTCCATTTATTTTGGCATACAGCCGGTCTTTACCCTGTATATTTGATACGGATTTCCGAAAAGTCCGTTCGATCCCATCACGAAGGATAGTTTATAGAAGCTTGGATGTTATTCTTTGCTCAATGCTCCAGCGTTCTGTAATCGATCTTGCAACCGTGTAGATCCAGTTTTATTATTAGACATTCCCCAGTGGAGGTCATCTCATAGGTGCCATCTCCATTTAAGGATCTTATTCCTAAAGTCCATTTATTTTGGCATACAGCCGGTTTTTACCCTGTATATTTGCTACGGATTCCCGAACAGTCCGTTTGATCTTGTCACGAGAGATAGTTTACAAAAGCTTGGATGTTATTCTTTGCTCAATGCTCCAGCATTCTGTAATCGATCTTGCAGTCGTACATGATCCAGTTTTACTTTTAGATTCCCCGGTGGAGGCCGTCTCGCAGGTGCCATCTCCATTTGAGAATCTCGTTCCCGTTCTAAAAATGACAATTGGTCGTGTTCGCACCAGTTGACCATCATTTTAGAATTCCCCAGGGTTGTACTGTGTCCCAGCGCGTCGTTCTCCCCAGTGTGTTTCTTCTCGTAGCGTCCGTCCCTGTGTCGTCATATTCATCATTCCAGCATGCGCATCATATCATATTCATGGCATCATCTGCATTAAGTTGTTCTCGCTTTTTCCATAGCATTGCATATCGCCGCATATAAGGGCACAATTTTCGGTTATCTATATTTAAATCTCTCCACCACGATTCCTCGAGTCTCTGTCACTCAAATCGTCCGGTGTAGCTATTTAAATAGGGGCAACTGTAATACCCCAAATTTTACCCTTATATTTAGTCAGTCATTTCGCATAGCATCTCATCTGTGCATCTGCTAACCACTATCAAGTCATGGAGGTATTTGTTTTGCAGGATTGGTTCCAGGGGTATTTTGGTCATTTTACGTGGAAGACGGGCTGTTACTAAGTTTTGAGGCATTCAAGACACTATTTCTGAGGCATTTATTTATCACCGGGTTTGATTATATCAAGGCGCCAATACGATGTGTTCGGTATTGAAATTTGTCGAGCACAACTGGATTTAAGACCGAGTTTATCGCTCATGGTTTATTTCCAGAGCACTCCCGATGCTGTTAATAAGGCACAGTTTAATTGGATATTATTGGATTGTTGCTCTTAGCATTTGATCAGTGGAATTCAGTTACGGGCAAGGTTATCATTGATACTGAATCTGTTGTGATTACGGCGCACATCCGTGTTTGGTTATAAAGTTGCTGGTTAGAATTTAAGTTGGAAAGCAAGTGAATTTAATCAGGTGATGAGATTAGGACTACGGGCGAGACAAGTACGTAGACAAGAATATCACTCGTGAATATTTATGGTTTATGACTAGGTTAATGAATTTAAATATTTGTGGATTTATTCACAAATGTTTATAATTTTTTAAACTAGAAATAAATATAAATAAATTTAAAGTTGAATGATCATGGATAAATGAAAACTTTTGGAAAGAATATCATGGTACAAAAGGAGTTGAATCATTTTACATTCTGAATTGCCGTAAAATTAAAAATGTTACTTCTATCCTAAAAATCCTAAGTCCTAAACCTCCATTGGTGTCTTCATGATGTTCATCCATTGGACATTACTCCGCAAATCTCCGATTAACCTGCACAAAGGGAAACAGAACACAAACAGAATAAAAAAGGTGTTAGAGGTTGTTTGACACTCTCAGAACAGCGTCATCATCGAGTGCCGGGAGTGGCACAACCGAAGCTGCGTCCTACCCCCGTTACCGATCCGCGTCGTTGGCGTCAGATCAAGTAACATCTGTTCTTATCATGCGGGACATCCGAGAGATAGAAGTGATAAAAGAAGCGGGACTGATTCGCTCTTGCCGCAACTGGATTTCCGAACTGATACAAAGGTAAATTTGGACTCAGACCCGGATGCCGGCAGGTCTGAATCACTTTTGTTTTCGAAAGTATCCAACACCTGAAATTCCACAACAGCATCAGTACCAGGTTCAGAATTCAGAACTCAAAACCAAAGCAATTCATAAACTGCAACGAATCTGAACAAACATCATAAATGCAAAGCTGGCCCACACTCAGAAAGGAAAAAAGGGACCAATAAGTCATGAGTGGCAAGTTCATGCGCAAGAGCAAGAAGAAAGCATCCAACAAATCTGTCACGGGCAATGTAAAGTTCAGTTCCTACTAACAGAAGGTATCCAACAGGATCCAACGAAAAGCACAACAGCATCAATTCAAGAAACAGGTTCAGCAGAAAAAACCAGAAATATGGTGCAGTTCGGTAAAGTGTCAAGAATCAAGTTCAGAATCATACTATCACAAAGAAGCTCGAATGAGAACATAACAGATGGTTGGAGCATACCAAATCCGAACCAGGCCATCCAACCGAGAACTGCATGAAAACAATGGAAACAATAAAGATATTCGAAGTTATACCAGCCCTCAGCTAACCATCATCGGGCATAAGCGTTCGAGTGGCTGGGAGAGCCACGACCGAAGCCGTTACTAATTCCCTACCAAACATCGAACTGCGTGGCATACAATAATTATCGCTCAAGCCGAAGGTCGTTACCACTAAGGCGTCCAAATCAATTGGCTCAGACTCTAAGGTCATCATCGCCGTAACCTTCCCGGCAATTCTGACTCGACCGAAGCATCAGCCTCAGTTCACTGAAAAAGAAGAGGAAAAATAAGTGAATTCCAACTGATAACCAAACTGAACGAAACAAGTCCATCAAAACCAAACCAGTTCAGAACAAACATATCAGTTCAGAAGATAAATGAGTTCACAAAACCATAGCAGTAAAAAACAGTTCAATCTGGAAAAGAGGAGAACAAGTTCAAACAGCAGAACCAGTTCATATCAGTCACAGTAATCCCAGGGTCGCGTAGGAAAATCGAGGCACCAGAAGCTCAAGGCTCAGTTCATCAACATCATGGCCCAGTTCACGGTCATATCTCAGCCAAGGGATAATTGAATCCACATCTGCAAAAATCCAATCAAACCGAATCAGAATTACCACAAAATCAAATCAAATATCAGATTGTCAATCAAATCCTAAAAGAGGAAGCAAGATTCAATCAGTATCAGATGAATCCAATCCGTATCAAAAAGCGTATCCAATTGGAATCCAATCAGTATCTGAAAAGCAAACCAAACAAATCCAGATAAAATCAAATCGGACAAAATCAAATCATACGAAATTATATCTCAGTGAAAGAGTAACGCAAATCCAACACAAATCAAAGACCCAAAAAGCCCAAAAAGAGAGGTTATAAAAGGGACGATCTCACCATGGCGAAACCCTAACGGAAAATCGCGAAAGCCCTAGAGAAAAGACCGGCGAAACCACAATCGCAAACCCTAACGGGCCAGTAGCCGCGAGAGAGAGACGAACCACAACCGCAAGCCAAACCCTAACGGCCGCGATATCGAAAGAAGAAGAAGTCTTCAACCAAGGCCATCACAAGACCTCAAATCGTTCAAACGAAGGACCATCGGCGCCGTTTAACCAAACGACGGGCAATCAACCGCTTCGGGCCTCAGCTCACTTCATCATCGGCCGTTTTCACCGTAAATGTAAGCCATGAGACATTTTCCTTACCATCCTCATGTTCAGTTTCAGGTTAATGAAAGGGATGAAGAAGATCGGAGAGAATTGCGGCGAGAGAGAAGAAGAAGAAATGCAAACGGCGCCGTGAGTGATGTAGGGTTCTGGAAACCCTAAATGTCCTTTGATTGTAATCTACCCCATCTGAGTTGGGTCCGGGAGTGATGACCGGCCCAACCCCTTTTATTTTTTATGTTTTTTTCTTTTATAATTAGTTTAATTAATTTTATTAAATCTTTTTTAAAACTAATACAAAAAATTGTTTTTTTAACAAAATAATAATTAAAAACCCTTTTTAAAACAAATAACTTGAAATTTTCATATAATAAAATTAAGAACCTTTTTTAAAATAATAACTAAAATTATTGTTAAAAAAAAATAATGACATCAAATCTTTTTTTGTAGATAATTAGACTAAAACCATTTTTTCGAAAATTAAAATAAATCTTTTTATATTAACATCTCTTAACTTAATCAAATCTCTTTTCTTTTAAAAACAACAAGAATCTCCATATTGCACTTTTTCTCCTGACTCGCCCAATTACTGTCTAGCTTTGTTTACTAACGGTGTTCATCTTTTGCAGCTCATGGTCACTACTATTGCGTGGTGTTTTATATTTTTTATTATTACTGTAACTGCCTCTCGGTTGTAATCTCGCGAATCCTAACAATCGCGCTTTCATTACTGCTTTTAAATTTCTGCTCGCATAGTTAAATTAGGACATTATTCTCTGTTTGCATAATTCAATTATTTCACACATTCATCAATTATTCTGTCACACTATACACTTCCGAAGGAATTAGGTCTAGCTTTTGGTCGCCGCGCCGATAGTCCTCAACTTCAAACCCTCACAAACTACAAACCCTAATTTTCACAAATGCCTCGCCGTAGGCAAAATTACAATTTTACCCCTAGCATTAGGTCAAAGAGCCGCCGCGCTCATTTTAGGGTTTCCCGCCGCGGAATCCCTAATTTAACCCTAATTACAACTTAACATTTCAACGTAGAAATTTGGAGTTCCTACACTCCACGTAAGCGTGTCCTTAAGATGCGTTTATTCCCCTTGAGACCTTGACCACAGTCAAGAAGTCTCTAACCTCCCTTTTGAGGGGAACTACGATTACTCTGATTCCACTCCCGTAAGGATACGTAGGCACAAGATGCGATGTCTTGCCGAGTAAACTTAGAATTAACCCCTTAGGTCTCCTTTCTCACTTGTAATCCCTTGTACATATACCTTAAGCAAATGAGTAAAGCAAAATAGTAAACATTTGAACAAAAGGTTCCTGTAGAGTACTACAGAAGTTTAGGGTGCTAATACCTTCCCTAAATTTAACCAACCCCCGAACCCTAGATCTTTTCCCGTATTGTGTTTACGATGCAAAATAGGTTTTCCCTCTTTTTGACCTTTTCCTTCGGATAAATCAAAGAGCGGTTGTGAATTGAATTGCGATTCAAACTCATTAATAGTTTGTGATCCTATTTCCACCGCAACAAAACCAAAGGCAAGTCAGAATAAACATTATGTTGCAAAACAGAAGTTTAGACAAACCTACAAACCAACTAACCCCAAAGGACCCAAGAAGATCTGGGTACCTAAAAACAAAATAATTCATGTTGCAGATGTTCTTAGCAGCAAGGTCAGGACACCAATCATGGTACCTGGACTCTGAATGCTCACGACACATGACAGGAGAAAAGTCTATGTTCCAAAGCCTGGAACTTAGATCTGGAGGTGACGTGAAGTTTGGAGGGAACCAGAAGGGCAAGATCATTGGATCTGGCACTATTGGAAATGGTAAACTTCCCTCTATTACTAATGTTTTGCTTGTTGAAGGGTTAAAACATAACTTATTGTCCATAAGTCAATTAAGTGACAATGGTTATGATATAACTTTTAATCAAAAATGTTGTAAAGCTATTAGTCAGAAGGATGGCTCTATCCTATTTAGTGGTAAGAGGAAAAACAACATTTACAAAATAAATCTTTCAGAACTTAAAGTTCAAAATGTTAAATGCCTCTTGTCTGTTAATGAAGAGCAATGGGTCTGGCACAGAAGATTGGGCCATATTAATATGAGATGTATATCTCAGATTAATAAACTTAATCTTGTCAGAGGACTCCCTAATCTGAAGTTCACTTCAGATGCTCTTTGTGAAGCATGTCAGAAAGGGAAGTTTTCAAAAACATCTTTCAAATCAAAAAATGTTGTTTCTACCTCTAAACCATTAGAACTACTTCATATTGATCTGTTTGGACCAGTGAAAACTGCATCCATCAGAGGCAAGAAGTATGGATTGGTCATTGTTGATGACTTTAGCAGATGGACATGGGTAAAGTTCTTAAAACACAAGGATGAGTCACATTCTGTGTTCTTTGACTTCTGCAAGCAAGTCCAGAATGAAAAGAATTTCAAAATTATAAAAGTCAGAAGTGATCATGGTGGTGAATTTGAAAATAAATATTTTGAAAAATATTTTTCTGAAAATGGCATTGCTCATGATTTTTCCTGTCCTAGAACTCCACAACAGAATGGGGTTGTAGAAAGGAAAAACAGAACTTTGCAAGAAATGGCCAGAACCATGATCAATGAGACAAATCTGGCAAAACATTTTTGGGCAGAAGCAATCAATACAACATGCTACATTCAGAACAGAGTGTCTGTTAGACCTCTTCTGAAAAAGACTCCTTATGAATTGTGGAAGAACAAAAAGCCCAACATTTCATATTTTCATCCTTTTGGATGTATTTGTTATATGTTAAACACTAAGGAAAATCTGAGCAAGTTTGATTCCAAAGCACAGAAGTGTTTCATGCTTGGATATTCTGAACGCTCTAAAGGCTACAGAGTATACAACACTGAGACACAGATTGTGGAAGAATCCATTCATGTCAGATTTGATGATAAGCTTGGCTCTGAAATGCCAAAGCAGGTTGATAACTCTGCAGATAGGGAAGTAGTCTTTATTGACTCTGAAGTTCCAGAAGCATACAAACTTCAAATAAAGGAACCAGAAGCAACTCCAGATGCCACTCCCTTAACTTCTCAGATGAATAATCTAAAAATTTCTAAAGAGTCAACTATCAGAGGATCATCATCCAGAATTAAAGCTTCTCATCCAGAGGATGTAATTATTGGAAAGAAGGATGATCCCATCAGAACAAGATCATTTCTAAGATCATCTGAAGCATCACTTTTTGGACTAGTGTCAGAAATTGAACCATCTTTTGTAGAAGAAGCTCTGCAAGACAATGATTGGATTATTGCCATGCAAGAAGAGCTAAATCAATTCAACAGAAATGATGTATGGGATCTAGTTCAAATACCTCAAGGATTCAATATTATTGGTACAAAATGGGTCTTCAGAAATAAGCTAAATGAGAAAGGAGAAATTGAGAGGAATAAGGCAAGGCTGGTTGCTCAAGGGTATAGTCAGCAAGAAGGTATTGATTACACTGAGACATATGCTCCAGTGGCAAGGTTAGAATCTATACGCCTTCTTATTTCTTTTGCTGCACAAAATAACATCACTCTGTATCAGATGGATGTTAAAAGTGCCTTTCTTAATGGTATTATAGAAGAAGAAGTTTATGTCCACCAACCTCCTGGTTTTGAAAATGAAAAATTTCCAGATCATGTTTTCAAATTAAAGAAATCTCTATATGGATTAAAACAAGCTCCCAGAGCTTGGTATGAGAGATTGAGTAATTTTCTTCTGGAGAAGAATTTCATCAGAGGCAAAGTGGATACAACTCTATTCTGTAAAACAATAAAGAAAGATCTTCTAATTTGCCAAATTTATGTAGATGATATTATTTTTGGATCAACAAATATTATGCTTGGAAAGGAGTTTGCTACATGTATGCAGGCAGAATTTAAAATGAGCATGATGGGAGAACTCAAATTCTTTTTAGGAATCCAAGTTAATCAAACTCTAGAGTGCACCTACATACATCAGACAAAGTATGTTAAAGAACTTCTGAAGAAATTCAACATGTCTGATAGCAAGCTGGCAAAGACTCCAATGCATCCTACTAGCTCACTTGGCAAAGAAGAGGTAAGTAAGAAAGTAGACCAGAAGCTCTACAGAGGTATGATTGGTTCTCTTCTTTATCTTACTGCTTCTAGACCTGACATATTATTCAGTGTTTGTCTGTGTGCTAGATTCCAATCAGATCCTAGAGAATCACACTTGACAGCTGTCAAGAGGATTCTAAGGTATCTGACAGGTACTTCTAATGTGGGTTTGTGTTACAGAAAATCTGATGACTTCAAATTAGTTGGATTATGTGATGCTGACTATGCTGGAGACAGAGTGGAAAGAAAAAGTACTTCTGGAAGTTGTCAATTTCTAGGAAGAAATCTAATCTCTTGGTACAGCAAGAAGCAACCCACAATTGCACTTTCAACCACAGAGGCTGAATACATTGCTGCTGCTGGATGTAGCACGCAGATGCTCTGGATGAAAAGTCAACTAGAAGATTATCAAATTTTTGAGAGTAACATTTCTATCTTTTGTGATAATACTTCTGCTATATGTTTGTCCAAGAATCCCATTTTACATTCTAAGGCAAAACATATAGAAATTAAGCATCATTTCATCAGAGACTATGTTCAGAAGGGAGTCATAAATTTAGCCTTTGTTGATACAGATCATCAATGGGCAGATATTTTTACAAAACCCCTTGTTGAAGATAGATTCAACTTTATTCTGAAAAATATTGGTATGGATTTTTGTCCAGAATGATATTTACCAGAAGCAAATTATTGCAGATGCAAAAATGCTTAATTCATCTGAAGTATTTCTTCTGTTTATTTATTCTATTCTGATTAATTTTTCTGATGTGAAAATCTGAACTAACCATCTTTAAAAGATCTGAACGTTGGCTAACGTTTCATTTCTTGAGAGAATTCAGAACAGCATGCAAGCAAACACGTGTCCGACAAAATCTGAAGAGGTGGCGTGTACACAACTGAAAAGACGTTTGAGGTGAAATTTGAATAGTAAATATCTTGGTTTTCCCCCCCAAAATTGTCAGAAGCATTTATTATTTGAAATGATTTTATTCTTTCTCATTTAATGCTTGCTCAAACGTGCGTTTCTTTCTAACTGTTGGTGTGCCTAAGTGTTTAGTATAAATACTTGTTGTGTATTCACTTTCGCACTTTTCACTCTCAGAATTTACATGCGTTTTCATTTCTTGTTCTCTCTGCATAAAAACCCAAAACCTAAGTGTTTGAAAAAGCAATCTTCAATGGCGTCTTCTTCATCAACAACTGCACAGTTTCAATCTACAATGGCTGCTGTGACTTCAGATAACCTAGGTGCTGCTCCATATACTCCTCCAAAGAGAACTCTTCTCACACCTGTTGATAAACTAGAAGTGCTGTGTGAATCCATGGTTGAATTTGACTCTCTGGCTGACAATGGGTTTGATTTTCGCTCCATTGTTAGAGCTCAAGGTTGGGTGAAATACTTTGATAGGTTGTTTGGACCAGTTTACCTTCTACTTGTGAAGGAATTATGGATTCATGCATATGTGTATCCCAAGTTTATTTTATCATCTATGCTGGGAAAGGAGATTATCATCACAGAGGATCTGATTAGAAGACTGATTGGTTATGAAGAAACAGATGGTGTTTCCCACTTGCCAGCTGGGCGTGTGGATATGGAAGAAGTTTATGAGGAAGTTATGACTGCTGGACAAGCTTCTAACAGATTCAAAGATCTGAAGCCTGATTACAAGATCTGGGCCAAAATCTTCATGGGATGCATACATCACAGGAAGTCAACAAATTCCCCAGATTATGTCAACAATGAACAGATCTATTTTATGTACTGCCTTAGTCAGAGCAACAAGGTAGATCTTCCTTACATTTTGTTCATGCATCTGTGGAATCACATCAATGCATCCAGAGAATCTGTGAAAGAAAAAGGCCAGAAGATCAGGACTTGGATACCTTTTGGAAGGCTGCTCTCAGATCTTCTCACTGAAAATGGTTTAGTGGCTGCTCTGTATGATGCTGGGGTTACAAAGGAACTAGAGTTCATTATGGGAAAGCCTCTGAACGCTAAAAGTCTTCTGAGACTCAAGATTGTAGATGAACTCACTACTGCTCCAAAGAGGTTAAATATGTCTGATTTGAATAAGAGGGTTCCAGTATCTGATTTTCCTCTATTCTTTGCTAAAGAACCTAGACATATAGTACTGATGTATATAGAGGAATGCAAAAAGGAAGGAGTGCCTGTTCCAGCCAATGTGTTTCAACTTATCAAGCAACCACTACCAGATGCAGGAGAAGAAGAAGAAGAAGAAGAAGAAGTTCCACTTCAGAGGAAAAGATCTCAGCCTGCAGCAGAATCTGAACCTGTCCAGAAGAAGGCTAAGATTGCTGAGAAACCCAAGAATCTCTTAAAGAGAAAGGATTCTGAAGAAGCTGCCTCTGCATCTGCTAAAAGGATTAAGCTAAAAGGTACTAAAACTTCTGCTATTTCTAAAAATGTTGTTATTAATGATTCAACTATTAAGTCTGTTCCCAAACCACCTGTTACTCAAACAACTTCTGTTGTTGCCCCTAGTTCTGTCTCACCTCAAAAACAAAACACTACTTCTGTATCAAAAACACCTCAACCCAAAATACACATCAAACACTTCATTCCACGTCCATCACCATCAGTTCCACAACCAACAGAACCACAACAAACAGAATCACAACCATCAGAACTACCACAACCTTCTGCAAAACAAAACTCTGATCAACCACAAACAGAAAATCAACCACAAACTTCTGAATATCTAGAAAACCAAACCACAGAAGATCAACCAGCAAAAGACTCTGTCATACCACCATCAAACATTCCATCTTCTGAACCTGTTGCACCTGTTACTTCTGAACCCACTAAAGTAACTTCTGCTCCTGTTTCATCAGAACCACCATCACAACAATCTGATACCCCTTCAGAACCTACTCATATCCCTGAGACAGAAGTTCTTGATATCACTCCATTAAAAACAGTGTTTCAAGTCTCTTCTACCTCTTGTACACCTACAACATCCTCAAATTCATCTGAATCAGAAATTCATCCAGACTTTCTCATTAATCCATCTGACAAATACCCTGTACATGAACCTGAACCTGAATCAACCTTACCTTCTAAAACTACCATTCCAGACCCTATGCCTCCACCTGCACCTTCATCTGAGATGATTGTTCCCACTTCCAATCCATCATCATCTGGTATATCTTGTGCTCAAGTGTCTTCTCTTTATCATAATTTATCTTATGGTTTCAAACTAAAAGATTTTTATGATAGAGTTGAACCTTCTGAACCCCTGAAACCTCTGAAACCTAAACTCAGACAAGCTCTTCCATCTGTAATCCTTTCATATATTCAATCTATGAACAATGAAGGATCCTTAGCTACCATATCTGCTACATCTGGTAAAGCTGCTGTTTCAGCTCTGCATCCTGCATCTGATAACACAGTTGCATCTGATAAGCAATCAACATCTGCTTTCATACCATACTCTAATGAACCCTTTGATGTTGTTTACCAACGCTCTAGACCAAAACCAAATCTGCTTAATGCTTTAAACAGATCCTTACCTCAAAAACCAGAAATTCCTTTCATTCCATATTATCCCCCTCCTCTGATTTCTATCCCAAAATCACTGATACCACCAACTCCCAAACCTAAACAAATGACTCTGGAAACCTTGCTTAAACCACCACCCAGACTTAATATTGAACATTTATTTCAAACGTTTTTGCAAGAAATACAGATGTCTTTAGGTACTGTTCATAAGAGATGCTCTGAAACTATGGATGCAAATGAAACTAACATCATCTGGAAAGGATTTATCAATAGATTCAACACTGTAGCTTCTAATCTGAAGAAAATCTGTTCTGATGATGCAAAGCTCAGAGCTGAAAGAACTCAATTCTGGATTGTAAACAAGACTGAACCTCTGCTTTGTTTGGATGCTCCTCCTCCTCCTCCTCCACCAGAACCAACTGCCAATACATTGAATATGACTCTGGTAGAACCCTCTTCAGGATCTCCAGAACCTATGGCAATTGACTCTGTTCAGGCTGCAGAACCTCCACCTTCTTCATTAGAGATAAAGACAGAAAATCCAGATTTTGGAGAGAAGATTGCTGCTCTGGAAGCTGGTCAATCTGAAATAAAATCTTGGATGGCGAAGCAAGACAAGAAATCTGAGGACATGTCAGAGTGGATGTCAAAACAAGATGATAAGAATGAGACAATGACTAAGTGGATGTCAAAGCAAGAGCAATCATCATCTGAGATCACAGACCTATTGAAGATGCTTTTGTCAAAACACTCTTAGATTTTTTTCCTCATGTTTGTGCATCTGTTGTTTTGCATCTGAATTTTATTGTTATATCTTCTGATATTTACCTATGTACTCTTGCTTTGTTATGTGAAATGAATCAGTTCTTTCTCCATTGATTTATCTATTTATTGTTCCTTTTATTTGTCTTTATTAAAAGTTTTTACTTTTTGCTTATGACAAAAAAGGGGGAGAAAATAAAGATCTGAACTATTTAATATAATTTCACTAGAATGAATCTTCAGACATATCTATTCTTTCTAATATTTAAATTGACCATTTCAGAACATTTGATAAGAACACTCTATAAAAGGATTTCTGAGTCTCTCAGATCATTTATCTTTTATCAACTCTGAATCTTATATCTGCAAGATATTCTGACCCTAAATTATTACAATGACAAACAAGATCTGACTCTGAATATTACTCAAGATAAAAAGGGAAGTTTCTATTCCTTTTTCATATTTAACTCAGGGGGAGATTCATCATCTCAGGGGGAGTTATAATTCTTTATGTTCAATTAAATAAAATTTCTGATACTTTTTGTCATCATCAAAAAGGGGGAGATTGTTAGAACACAGATTGAGTCTTAATAATTACTCTTTGTTTTGATGATAACTGTTAGGAAATTTATATTTAAGAATTATATACTCTAAAATTTGTTTGAGAGTTTCACTGCAGATTGAAATTATATTAACTCTCTAGAAGCAAATCTGCCTTGAATACAAGAAGTTATTCTGACTCTGAAGCGCCAGATGCATCTTACAGAAGAATCTGTTTGCTCCTTACAGAAGATCCTGAGCGTTGTCTCCAGAAGGATCTGAAGAAAGAAGCTCCAGAACATTCTGAGTCAGAAGCATCTGAAGATAATCAGAAGCATTTGAAGCTGAAGCATCAGAAGTATAGAAGAATATTGATTGAAGAGTTTCTCAAAGCATTAGTCTACAGAAGTTTCTGAAAGTACCTACGCTGCCTTGTACTGAAGCTCTGTGTCAAAAATGCTCTGATGATCAACACGCTAGAAGCACACACGCTGCAGAAGACTCTGATACACCATAGTTCTGAATCTCATTAGAAGACTCTGATCCATTCAGACTCTGAAGAACTTGCTGAAACTGAAGAAGTAATTTTCAAGAATATATCCGTTGGAGCTATTCAACGTCTCTTTCCTTATTTGTGCTAGACACACTTACACAGACAAAAAGGATTTCTCTGTGCCATCTACTTCTAGGAAAGGTCAGTTGATGTGAAGACAAAAAGGCTCAGACCTTTTGGGACTCTCTTTTCAACGTTCAGCTTGCATGGTTCAGCTGCCTATAAAAGGAGAACTTCACTACATTCTTCAGTTACACACTTGCTGAAAAGAAATCATAATATTCTAAAAGCTCTCATTCTTATTCTTCATAGAATCTCATTGTACTTAAACTTAAGAGAAAAATCACTGTTGTGATAAAAGCTTTTTAGAAGCATTAAAACTCTTGTATTTAATTTACATTGTTTGTAAAGGATATTCCTTAAGAGGATTCAGTTGGAATCAGTAGCTCTTGAGAAGACTAAGAACTGTTGTTCTTAGGTGATACTATTGTAATCAGTTTGATTTAATAGTGGATTAAGTCCTTGTTGAGAAAGGCAAATCACTCTAGGAAGGGTGGACTGGAGTAGTTGTTAAACGAACCAGGATAAAAATAATTGTGTGATTATTTTCAAGTCTTAATTTTCCATACTTATTCAACCCCCCCTTCTAAGTATTATCTCACCTTCAGACTTGAGTACACTTATGATAAGAGTGTGGTATAGTCTTGTTCGGATTATGTGGAGTAATCCTTACTAAGATGACTTGAGATACCCCACTCAGTGGAGGCCCCATTGAGATTATTGATGTCATTTGAGTAGTCATATTTGGCATTACTTTTTTCGACCTGGGAGCCCGAGAAGATGAGGACCTTAGAACCCTTTAACCCATCTTGTCCTTTTTAGAACGTGGTGCGGTGGCTATTCTGGTGTAGACTTGAATCAGTTGCTACGTGATACCACATTCAGACGAGTTTCTCTTAAGAATATTGTTGCCTGACGAGTAGTCATTTTAGACGATAATATCCAAAAGATAAAATTATGACTCCAGGAACTTTTTAGAACCTTGTTCTACAGGTGCTGCTATAACCCTAGTACATACCTTTGTGGGTTGGTTCTTACCCTTGGCTCCATGCCTGTGACTCAAAACCTCGAACCCGTGTGCTTTGTGTGATCTTGTTTGTGTCTATGACATCCATGCACTTTTGCATTCATGAGCATACATTTGCATTCCTTCTAGTTGCCAGCGAACTTATTTCAAATATTTTATTCTTCAGTTATCTGTCCACCGTCAAGCTGTTTCCTCAACACAATTACAGAACTAGAGTTGTCGTCAGATTGAGAATGGAAAATCAAGAACAACACATTGCAGAAGTCGGGATAGAAATTGATGAGTTGAAGACCATCATGACCGAGCTCACAGAAATGATGCAAGTTTTGATTGTTAGAGGAGAACCACCCCAGAGGAATATTATTTATGAAACCCCAACTTCTACTAATAACTGTCCATTAATCCAGCAACCAACTACTACTTGGCCAAAATTTGGGTTACCCCCAAATTACTCGCCATCCTTTGCAACTACTCTAATGGATGACCCATATGTACTGCCAGTATCTTCAGCTCCATTGTTCACTAAACCTCAGCTTGTTGTGCATACTGTTGTTCAAGCTACTCCTCAGAATCCTCCTTTCATGTACCACGCTACTGGTCCGCAAAATGAAGGTTAGGGAGAACCTAGATATATTGAGGAAGTCAGAGAGCAATGGCAAACTCTGGAAAAAGGGTAAGAGTCGTGGAAGGGAATGATGTATTTAGTGTTGCCACAATGGACATTTTCTTAGTTTCATAGTTGTTTATGCCTACCAAGTTCAAAACTCCTGAATTTGAGAAATACAAGGGGCACACATACCCTAAGAGCCACTTGGTGATGTACTAGTGCAAGATGGCTGCCTATACCAACAACGACAAACTGCTCATTTAGTGTTTCCAAGACATCTTGAGTGTGGCTTCATTGAAATGATATATGGGACTTGATAAGAACCGTATCATGTAGAAGCAAGCTTCAAGCCCTTTAATGTTTTGATGTGGACAACAATAACAAGTTTTCTATGCAAGATACACTATGCAAAAAGTAAGAGAATCAAGTAATCAAACAAGGACATCAAAGATCAAGATAGTACTCTCGCATATGTCTACTATGGATCAAAGCTTCTATTACAAGCTTCAAGTAATGATGATGTTCAAAGCAAAGGTATAACAAATATTACTTGGAAATATCTATACAAGTGTTCATAAAATCACTTTTCACTTCACATATACCACAAAATCTTTTAAAACTATTTTAAGTTTCTCATTTTATTAAAATTAATTATTTTCTGTAAAACCTTCAGTGTTAATCGATTAACACATTGGTTAACCAATTAACACACTTCAAAATTAATTATTTTGTGATTTTGTTACAATGTTAACCAATTAACCTATATGATTAACCGATTAACATGTGTAAAATTTAAATATTTTTTAACGTTGTAAGGAGTTAACCCATTAATCCATTTGGTTAACCGATTAACACTGAACCAGCAAGCAAAAATGGCAGCTTTCCATGAAAATGTGCATTGGTTACCATTGTTATTTCTGACTATTTTTGCTGCACCAAAATCACACCCTTTTGAAAAGGTTTTTTGATCAGTATAAATTGTTATCAATTTCAAAATTCTAATTAACCTTCAAGAAACAAAATCATTAAAATTACTCATTTTTCTTCATCCTTCCAATTTTCATTTCAAGTGTCCAAACAACATTTTTGAAAGAAGCCTTTGAATAAACTTTCACACCATCACAACTTCCTTTCACAAGAACACTTGTATATTTGTTTTGAGTAATTTTTGTTTCAAGAAGAAGATCGATCGTGAAGATTGATAACAACATTCTATCAAAGATTTCAAACTTATCTCAAAGATCAGTTTTTGTATTACCTTGTTATCCAGGATTGTTAGAAACAAGTGAAGTATTTGAAGAGGATTGTTCTTCATGCACTTGGATTACATATAGATTAGATAGTAGGCATCACCATTGGTGTGATTAGGCTGTGCAATAATTCTAAACTATAGTGAAATCCCTTTCGTGTTGAAGGGGGAGTGGAGTACTCTCGGAGTGTGAGGGGAACCACTATAAATTTCCTGTGTCTCTTTTTCTTTCCTGCTTTTTCTTTCAAGTCATTATCATCATAATTGAAAAATGAACCAAGAACCGTAAAAGATTGCAAATAAATTTTCAGAACCTAATTCACCCCCCTAGGCGCATTTATTAGCTACAATTGGCATTAGAGCAGGTTATAGGTAACCTATTCCTATCTGATCCAGATGGCTTCCGCAAATAACAATCTTGTATTCAAAGACGGTGGCAGCAGCAACAAGTCTCCTTTGTTTTGTGGCGAATATTTTGACTTTTGGAAGATCTGCATGAAGGCACATCTAGAAGCACAAAGAAGTGAAATATGGGAGGCTGTTCAAAATGGTCCTTTTGTTCCTATAATGATGGTCAATGAAGTTGGTTCATCAAAACCGCAAGGATCATGGGATGATGATGATAATAAGAAAGTTCTCTATGACAACAGGCCATAAATATTTTACAAAGTGCACTTGGAATGGATGGATTCTTCCGTATCTCAACATGTACAATGGCTAAGCAAATATGGGACACTCTTGTTGAAACTCACGAAGGAACCGCCGAAGTCAAACGATCCAGATTAAATACATTAAGTCAAGAGTACGAACTATTCAGGATGCAACCAGGAGAATCTATCCTAGACTTGCAGAAAAGATTCGTGCATTTGACAAATCACTTGAATGCACTTGGTAAGATACTAACAAATGATGAACTTAATCTTAAAGTGCTTAGGTCCTTATCAAGAGAATGGCAATAAGGTTAGTAGTGATTTCTCTATTTTTGATAATGATGCTCAAGGAGCAATTGATGAACTTTTAAGTGAATGCAAAATTCTATATAAAACCATTTTATCTCAAAAGAAACAAATAACAACTTTAGAAGAAAATCTTGAGAAAATGGAAAATAATTTTAAAGATGAAAAGGAAAAATTAATTAAGAATTTTGCATGCACTAAATGTGAGTCACTCTCTTTTCAAATAGTCCAATTAAAAAGGGTCCTAGAAAGATATGAAAAAGGAAAAGTTGGATTGGAAAGTGTTCTTAGTAATCAAAGATACTCAAATGATAAAAGTGGTCTTGGTTACTCAAAATTTTCTAGACAAACTTCTAACAAGACCATCTTTGTTAAAGCTAAAGAACAAATTCCTATTTAAAAAAGTGACAATCATAAAAAGGTTCATCAATATGTCAAGAAGAAAAGAAACAATAAGAAGAAATCTTATCCCCTAGATATAAAAGCAATTTTGATCCTACATGTTTCTATTGTGGTATAAAAGGACATACTCCAAATGCATGTTATATTAGAAATTTTAGTATTGCTCAAGGTCGTTATGTATGGGTAAAGAAAGGAACTAACTTTGAAGGACCCAAGGCAATTTGGGTACCTAATAAAACTTAACTCTTTTTTGTAGGTATGCTTGAAGACCTCTTCAAATGAATGGTATCTTGATAGTGGATGTTCGAGGCACATGACGGATGACCTAAGCAAATTTTCACATCTAACGCTTAAGGCCAAAGGATTTGTTACCTATGGTGACAATAACAAAGAAAGAATCCTTGGCGTAGGCATCGTTGGTTCACCGCCTTCAACAACCATAAAGGATGTCCTATATGTGGAAGGTATAAAGCATAGTTTACTTAGCATTAGCCAATTGTGTGGCCGAGGTTTCAAAATCAACTTCACTAAAAATGAATGTTTGATTGAAAACAAAGTTACTCATGAAGTTATGATAAAAGGTAAAAGAGTTAATAATATTTTCTTAATTTCCTTGGATAACGTGTCTTTGAATGTTAGGTGTCTCTTGGCAAGTAACAATGAATCATGGTTATGGCATAAGCGGTTTGCTCACATCCATATGGAGCACTTGAATAAATTGATCAAACATGACTTGGTTATTGGATTGCTGAAGATCAAATTCATCAAAGATAGGTTATGTGACGCTTGTCAAAAAGGAAAGCAAACTAAATCAACTTTCACATCCAAGAATGTGGTGTCCACAACTAGGCCACTACAATTGTTGCACATGGATCTCTTTGGTCCATCAAGAACAAAAAGCTTCGGAGGTAATGTTTATGCATTGGTAATTGTAGATGATTTTTCTAGATACACTTGGATTTTCTTCTTAATGCCGAAAAGTGAAGAATTCAAAGCATTCAAGAAGTACGCGAAACAAATACAAAATGAGAAATCTCTTACAATTGCCTCCATTAGAAGCGACCACGGTGGAGAATTCCAAAATGCCTCATTTGAAGAATTTTATGAAGAACATGGAATTTCCCACAACTTCTCCGCACCAAGAACTCCACAACAAAATGGTGTCGTAGAAAGAAAGAATAGGACATTGGTGGAACTTGCAAGGACAATGTTGAGTGACTCAAATCTTCCTAAGTATTTTTGGGCGGATGCGGTGAGTACGACATGTTTTGTAAGTAACCGTGTCAATATTAGGCCTATTCTAAAGAAAACTCCTTATGAACTGTTCAAAGGGAGAAAACCAAATATTGCATTCTTTCATATTTTTGGTTGTAAGTGTTTTGTCCTAAACAACGACAAAGACAACCTTGGTAAGTTTGACGAAAAATCAGAT
Organism: Lathyrus sativus; assembly: GCA_963859935.3. NCBI lineage: Eukaryota > Viridiplantae > Streptophyta > Magnoliopsida > Fabales > Fabaceae > Lathyrus > Lathyrus sativus. The sequence continues at coordinate 98,054,288 of OZ012738.1, read as the reverse complement.
GAAGGTATATTTCTTGGTTATTCCCTTACTAGTAAAGCTTTTAGAATTTACAATAAAAGAACTTTAACCATTGAAGAATTTATGCATGTAAAATTTGATGAATCTAACCCCTCCAAGGAGGATATTGTGGTTTGTCATAATGATGACAAATTTGTAGAAAATCCCGAAGAAGATACTTCTAAAGATATCATTAAAGAATAAGATAGACCGGTTCAACAAGATTCCAATGTCAACGATCTACCAAAAGAATGGAGGATTCATAGAGATCATCCTATCAACTAAGTGATCGGAGACATAAGTCAAGGTGTTGCTACAAGATTAAATCTCAAAGATGCATGCTTGAATATGGCGTTCGTATCTCAAATAGAACCTTCTAAAGTTGATGAAGCTCTTGAAGATGATCAATGTATTATTACTATGCAAGAAGAGTTAAACCAATTCGAGAGAAATCAAGTTCGGGAACTTGTTTCTAGACCAAAAGATAAACATATTATCGGAACAAAATGGGTGTTCAAGAACAAACTTGATGAGAATGGAATAATTGTTCGAAACAAAGCAAGATTGGTGGCTCAAGGGTACAATCAAGAGGAAGGAATTGACTTTGAAGAAACATTCGATCCGGTTGCAAGGTTAGAAGCTATTCGTTTATTACTTGCTTATGCGTGTTCAATGAATTTTCAACTTTTTCAAATGGACGTCAAAAGCGCCTTCTTAAACGGATATATCAACGAAGAAGTCCATGTCAAACAACCCCCGGGCTTTGAAGATTTCAAGCATCCTTCACATGTATACAAATTGAAGAAAGCTCTCTATGGTCTAAAGCAAGCACCAAGGGCATGGTATGATCGTCTAAGTAATTTCTTATGCGAAAAAGGTTTTGAAAAAGGAAAGGTAGACAAGACTTTATTCATTAAAAAGTTAAAGAATAATACCTTACTTGTTCAAGTCTATATGGATGACATCATCTTCAGTTCAACAAACAAGGAACTATGTGAAGAATTTGCGTCAATGATGCAAGGCGAGTTTGAAATGTCTATGATGGGAAAGATGAATTACTTCCTTGGATTGCAAATCAAGCAACTAAAGGACGGAATTTTTATCAACCAATCAAAGTATTGCAAAGAGTTGTTAAAGATATTTGATATGGATGAATGTAAAGCTATGTCAACACCAATGGGATCTGGAACTTATGTCGATCAAGACGAATCGGGAAAATCAGTTGATATTACAAAGTATCGAGGTATGATTGGTTCTTTATTATATTTGACGGCAAGCCGTCCTGACATAATGTTTAGTGTTTTTTTATGTGCTCTCTTTCAAGCAAATCCAAAGGAGTCACATGTTACGACAGTCAAAAGAATCATGAAATATCTCAAGGGAACGACGAACGTTGGCTTATGGTATCCAAAAGGTAGTGTTTGTACTTTAATTGGTTATTCTGACGCAGATTATGTAGGTTGTAAAAATGATCGAAAAAGTATGTGTGGAACCTGTCACATCCTTGGAAATTCATTAGTTTCATGGTTATGTAAGAAACAAGCATGTGTTGCTCTTAGTACGGCTGAAGCAGAATACATAGCGGCGGGAAGCTTTTGTGCACAAAATCTTTGGCTAAAGCAACAATTAAGCGACTATGGAATTGATCTTGGATGCATTCCTCTCTGGTGCGACAACACAAGTGCAATTAACATCACAAAAATTCGGTCATCCACTCAAGAACCAAACACATCAACATTCGGCATCATTTTCTCTGTGATCACATGCTTAAAGGAGATGTCGAAGTCACTTTTGTAGATACACATAACCAACTTGCCGACATATTCACAAAGCCACCCGCGAAAGAACCCTTCAAGATTCAGCGAGAACTCGGAATTCTCGATGAAGGTGACATCTAAACTCTTCATAATTTAATTTGTATAAACTCTGATGAATGCCAAGCCTTTTCACCTACTGTTTTTGACTTTTTTATGCTTTTTTGAAGGTGTTAACCGATTAACCCCCATGGTTAACCGATTAACACTGTTCGTGAAATTAATTTTTAAAACGAAAATTAAGTCAAAATCTATTTTTAATGTGGTCTTTAAGTGATTTTTGTTGGTGCATGTGCTTTTTGATTATATCACCCACTTTCCTTAGAACCATCTTCTTCTTTTTGACTTCAAGTTAAGACTCATTCCAACTTCTACCCACTCACATCAACTCTCACTTATTTCCCACTAAATCATCTCTCCATATAAACCTCCTCTATTTTCACCATCTCCATCACAACATAAAACCTAAAACCAGAGAAACATATCAAACCCTAAGAAGCTCATATATCTGCATCAATGGCTCCAACCAAGAAGGGAAAGGGAAAGTTACCAGAAAGCAGCTCCGCGGTTGATGAAGATTTCACTCCAATGGAATCAACCAAAAAGAGGAGAATGGATTTCAAAGTTAGGGTTCATCAACTATTTCCGGTAAAGTATGTTAACCTTAAAGCTTTTCCAGCTCCCTCGTTCGATTTCCCAACACTGTTAAAATATCAAAGAATAGATACCTTTGTTTCTGATAATGGTCAATGCTATCCGGATTTGGTGAAATCTTTCATAAACAAATTATCTATCAACTTGAATGAAGATGGACAACACATGTTGGTTACTACAGTTCGCGATTGTGAGTTAAACGAAGATTTATCAAACATTGCTCCAACACTCAAAATTCCATACACGGGATTTTTTCTCAAAAAAGGTGTCAACCACGTGGAAGGACCTTGGACAAATTATGATAAAATGGAGTATTGCTACAACATCTGCAGATTTCCCAGAGAGACTGTCATTGCGAGTCAACGGACTGCTCGCACCTTGTGTTATGTCAAGAATCTGTCCGCCAATGACCGTATGCTACACTATATCATTTGCTATATGCTGATCCCAAAAGACTCTAACAATGCTCAGATCAATGACCTGGAGATGCAAGTAATGTTTGCAATCAAGAACAAAATGCGAGTTAATTGGATATTAACTATGATGTATCACCTACAACAGCAACTCACCCTTTCTACTAGACTTCTATACGAGTGACTCATCTCCAGCATTCTCGAATTAACCGATTTGGATTTGAACCTAGAACCTTCAATTACCTTGAAACCAACTGCAAACGAGATAAATGAAATCACCATCATCAAGAATACCAGCATCATAAAAGACAATGATAGAACCTACAAATATGCAGATGATTCTTCTTCCTCCAACCATCCTTATCCCATTCCGGAAGGCGGAATCACAAATGAATTTCTCTACATTACCATGATGAACCAACATAGAGAAACCACTCGGGCAATCAACTCCCTCCGAAGACTTGTGATAAATTCTCAAACTCCCAATGCCGGAAACGACGAAGATGAGGACGTAAGTGAAGAAGAAGAAGATGCAAGCGAGGAGATGTCGGAGGATGATAATTAAAAGCACCTGTTTTTTTGTTCTTATTCTTGTTGTAGAATTTATTTAAGTTCATGTTTTATGTTTCGTACTCGTACCGTACTTTGTGCGCATGTTCTGTGTTTCGTATTGTAAGAACATAGTTTCGTTTGTGATGTTTGAAAATTTGATTGTGTTTATTCTATGTGTGTTCGTTTACTTTCATTACTGTTGCTCCTCTTCCTTTTTGCTAATGACAAAGGGGGAGAAGGATTGGTCTCTAACATTTCCTTGTGCAGAAAAAGTTTTACCTCTCTTATTTAGGGGGAGCCCTAAACTTAGGGGGAGAAATGTAGAGCAATCAAGTTACAAAGCAAACATTCAAGAATCAGTTGTCATCATCAAAAAGGGGGAGATTGTAGAAGCAAGCTTCAAGCCCTTTAATGTTTTGATGAGGACAACAAGAATAAGTTTTCTACGCAAGATACACTACGCAAAAAATAAGAGAATCAAGTAATCAAATAAGGACATCACAAATCAAGATAGTACTCTCGCATATGTCTACTATGGATCAAAGCTTCTATTACAAGCTTCAAGTAATGATGATGTTCAAAGCAAAGGTATAACAAATATTACTTGGAAATATTTATAGAAGTGTTAATAAAATCACTTTTCACTTCACATATACCACAAACTCTTTTAAAACTATTTTAAGTTTCTCATTTTATTAAAATTAATTATTTTCTGAAAAACCTTCAGTGTTAATCGATTAACACATTGGTTAACCGATTAACACACTTTAAAATTAAGTATTTTGTGATTTTGTTATAGTGTTAACCGATTAACCTATATGGTTAACCAATTAACATGTGTAAAACTTAAATATTTTTGAACATTGTAAGGTGTTAACCGATTAACCCATTTGGTTAACCGATTAACACTGAACCAGCAAGCAAAAATGGAAGCTTTTCATGAAAATGTGCATTGGTTACCATTGTTATTTCTGACTATTTTTGCTGCACCAATATCACACCCTTTTGAAAAGGTTTTTTGATCAGTATAAACTGTTATCAATTTCAAAATTCCAATTAACCTTCAAGAAACAAAATCATTAAAATTACTCATTTTTCTTCATCCTTCCAATTTTCATTTCAAGTGTTCAAACAACATTTTTGAAAGAAGCCTTTGAATAATCTTTCACACCATCACAACTTCCTTTCACAAGAACACTTGTATATTTGTTTTGAGTAATTTTTGTTTTAAGAAGAAGATCGATCGTGAAGATTGATAACAACATTCTATGAAAGATTTCAAACTTATCTCAAAGATCATTTTTTGTATTATCTTGTTATCCAGGATTGTTGGAAACAAGTGAAGTATTTGAATAGGATTGTTCTTCATTCACTTGGATTACCTATAGATTAGATAGTAGGCATCACCATTGGTGTGATTAGACTGTGCAATAATTCTAAACTATAGTGAAATCCCTTTCGTGTTGAAGGGGGAGTGGAGTACTCTTGGAGTGTGAGGGGAACCACTATAAATTTCTTGTGTCTCTTTTTCTTTCCTGCTTTTTCTTTCAAGTCATTATCACCATAACCGGAAAAAGAACCAAGAACCGTAAAAGATTGCAAATAAATTTTCAGAACCTAATTCACCCCCCCTCTTAGGCGCATTTACTAGTTACATATCCATGACTAGAAGGACATGGACGATGCTTTCTTGAAGCAGTATAAGTATAATTCGGACATGGAATTTGACCGCCGTCAACTACAAAACATGTCTCAGACAGAGAAAGAATCTTTTAAGGAGTATGCTCAATGCTAGAGAGAGCTAGCTGGTCAGGTGGAGCCACCCTTGGCAGAAAAGGAATTGACTAGATCGTTCATGGACACTCTTCAGCCACTCTTTTGGGATGATAGGTAGTATATCATCTGGTTTTGCTGACCTAGTCACTATTTGAGATATATTAGAAGAGGGTATTAAAAAGGGAAAAATTACCATTGTTGAAGCCTTTAATGGCGCAAGAAATTCCGATGGGAATTTTCAAAAGAAGAAGGATGGTGATACTCATGTTGTTTCAGTTGAAAGGAAACCTCATTGCAGGCAACAAAAATATGTAGCTGCAGATGCTCCTGTTGTCGATGCTCAGCTAGTTTAAGTTCCTCGTCATGGTGTTAGACAAAATCAGAATCACAAAAAGACTAACTTTGATTCTATCCTGATGTCCTAAACCGAGTTGTATCTAGGGCTCTACCTCCTCCCTCCAAATCCTCTCCCAGCAGGCTATAGGGCTGATATTCGTTGTGAATTCCATCAAGATGGGGCAGGCCATAACTTGGAAGATTGTTATGCATTGAACCTAGACTACAAGAATTGGTGAAAGAAAAAATTCTGACCTTCCAAGATGATAATCCCAATGTTGTCGAAATTTTTTTGCTAGAGCATGCCAAGTGAAGTTTAAGCCATTTCAGGCAGATTATCTTCTAAAGCCAGTGTTTTAGACAAGATAGCTCATCCTTGTTGCTGATTAATCATCAGGCCTTGTTTCTTTCTATTTTCATTTTTATTTAATTGTATTGATTGTTTGCTTTCAAACTTTGTATGTACTTTCATGGTTAATTTTAATGAAATGAGCTTGAAATGTTTTAATTTGATTCATTTACATTCATTGCGTGCATCTTTATGCTTTCTTTTTCACAAAACAAAATACATCTCCTATTCAATTTCTTTATCAAGCTTTTGTTTATGCAAAGATTGGAGGGAGGATGATGAAAAGGAAATACCCAAAATTGTTGAACTGTATGCTTTTAATTAAAACATAGCTGATGATGTAAAGATATTGCTTCAACTTCTAAAGACTAAAGAAATAAGAAAGTTAATCCCTTGTCTACCCCTTTGAGCCTAGAAATTGGAGTTTCTTTCTGTATGAAAAAACCTGCAATCTTAACCTGGGGATTGGTAGTTCTCAGTTACTTCGACTATGCATTTAAACATGAGAGAGTCATTCAAGACGCCTTCCAATAAAGGTTGCAATCACAAGCTTTCCTTTGCACACATCAAAGAAGTGTCGAAGATGTATTTCAAATCAAAAGCCAATAATGGTTCACCATAATCATTAAACCAGGCAGCCACTATCTTTCCAAAAAAAAGAATGAAAAAAAATCCAAAAGAAAATCCCGCTAAGTCAAAACCTATGAAGGAGACTTAGGCAAAAATAGGGGCATCCCGCTGACTGTAAGCTCAAATGACACAGTTCAGGCAAAAGTTAGGGATAAAAAAAAAGATAAATCAATCAAGAGGCTACCAAAATCCTCAAAGACAAAAAATGAGTTGATTGAGGTCCTCTTAAAAAAACAAAATGTTGTAAGAAAAAGTGACTGCCATCTAAAAAATCCCTTGGCTCTTGAGTCATCATTATAATAGTGTTGCAATTCCAAAATCACTTGAAACCTGAATGCATGGGTTGAATTAACTAAACATAGGACTGAAGATCATCACGAAAAATGGGTTAGGTACAAATAAACTTTGAGCCTACATCCTTTATTTCAAAAATCGTGAACCAGATCACATTATAACCCACAAAAAACCTAACTGAAGTTAGGTTTCTTTTGAAAGCAATATGCAGCAAGGTTGCGTAAATTGACTCCTAAGATTGTTGTCAATCATTTATTTTGATGTCATACCTTTGTTTTCTCTTTCTTTTTTGAATGTCTAAACCACTATGTTTTGACAAGTGATTCATTTGTTATGCATCAATAATATCATCCAAAAATGATTTTGATTTAAAAATTGCATGAACTTTGCATTAAAATTATCAATTTTGAATGAATAATTTTATTTGCAAATGAACATTCCTCATCAAGAAATTTTAAACAGTTGAGAAACTTGGTCAATGATCCTATCAAGGGCATATTACATTCAGATCATGTTGTGAAGTAGTTCAAGATTTGTTACTCAGTGCAAGTTATTCTCAGAATTAGTTAACCAAAAGATCTCTTTCAAGACTCATGTTGAATTTAACCTTCTCAACAGTTATTTCAAGGATTGAAGCCATGATCAGTTCATCCTAGCAATAGTTAAACTGCAGCCATGATTAGTTTATCCTCATCAGTCAGTCAATCTAGGGCAGTCTTCTTCAAGAATCCTCAAGTAGCTCTTCATGTATTTCCTTAAAGGAACATCAGCCTGATACAATTTATAAGTGTAACAGAGATGTGTTTAATATCTTCTCTCCAAGCAGAGTGGGAAGAGTTCCATGTGTTAGGGAATCAGAGTTCCATTCTTCCCTCACAAAAGATTCTATCTCGGTTATCCCAATCATCTGCATTACATGCATAAATCATTCATATATCATACATAAAAATATTCGCATAGCTCAAAGTGTGTTTCACGCTCATGTACATTTCTCGAGGCCCTGTTGCTATCAACATCTTACCTTATGATCAAAGTCCAACTTACTTGGCGCCTACCAAAAACAATTACCTGTCTTTTCATTCAATGCCATTCCTGGGTGTTGTTGTTTCCCAATGCATCTAGTGTTATTCCTGGATCTTTGTATTCTTTCACTCCAGTGCCATTCCTGGATGTTTTGTTTCTCTTGTTTCTCCCAGTGCTATTTCTAGAAGTCATGTCTCTCTTTTGTAATCCCCAATAGGTTTTCTTGGATATCTTTTAGTGCTAATCCTAAAAGTTTTATTTGTTCATTCAGTGCCATTCCTGAATGAGTTTTCTCCTTCGCTTTCAGTGCCATTCCTAAAAGTTCTTTCTCACTATCATTCAATGTCATTCCCGAATGTAGTGATTTACCTTTACTTTCAGTGCCATTCCTGAAAGTTCTTTCACACTTTATTCAATGTCAGTCTTAGATATCAAGAACTATTTTTATCCAATATCATTCTTGGATACTCCTGATGTATTTTCTAGAACTTTTCTCACTTCATGCCATTCTTGGGTGTTGTGATTTCTTCTATCCAATGCCATTATTAGATATTTTTTCCTCAACTGAGTCCAATGTTATTCTTAGATATCTATGATGTTTACTCTTGTCATCCAATGCCATTCTTGGACGTCTCCAGTGAAGCTTTTCAAACGGAAGTTTTGTTTCCATCCAATGTTATTCTTAGATGTTGATCGATATACCCTTAGTTGAGTTTGTCTCTGTCCCATGCTATTCTTGGATGTCTCTGATGTTTGTTGTTGCCCTATTCAATTCCATTCTTGGATGTTGTATTTCCTTTCATCCAGTTCAATTCTTGGATATCTTATCCCCAATAGAGTGTTTTTCACCTCCATCCAATGCTATTCTTGGGTGTCGCTGTTGTTTTTACCAGAAACGTTCATGTTGTTGTCCAATGCCACTCTTGGACATCTATTGACGTACTTTTGTCTCATTCGTAGTTTCAATACAATGCCATTCCCGGATGTCAATACTTCTCTTCGCAGGTCTTGTCGCTCTCTTTCCAACTATTGAAAGATACTTCTTGTCACCTGGGCAGATCTCTAGAAATAGCTTGTGTTCCCCAATGTGTATTTTCACGTCTTTTCACTCTTTACTTTAAATATTTTGTTTTAATCTTACTTGAAGAGTGTTTTATCCTTTGCATTCATATCATCTTGTGGCATCTTAGGGATAAAAATTTGGTTTTCCGTATTTAAGTATCTTTAATCTTGTCGAGAAGGAGTTTTCAACCTTCTTATCTCTGGATGGAAGAAACTTAAATAGGGGCAGCTGTAATACCCTAATTTTCATCCCTAAGATCTCCCACATCTCATTTGCATCTTTACATCACAAACAAGATCATGCTTTGGTTCCTCTTTTCCTCTCATCTTTGGGTTTATGTCTTGAGATCACCGAGTATCTGTGTGTTTCTTGTTTTCTTTTACCTATATGTTTATGTTTACTAACCTTTAATCAAAATCCAAAAATGTTTGTTTTTTCCTTTACTAACTCTTTTTCAGGAAGAGGTTGGAATCAAAAACATAAACCAACATTCCTTCAGCTCGAATGAATTTCATCTAAACAAAGTCAAAGTTGATATGCAAATAATTCAAAATAATTTGATCAAGAGTTTCTCAAGATTTGATTGACTATTATTCAAGAGACTCCAAAGTTCATGTGCTTATTTCCATGCCTTCTTTGACAAGCAAAAAGAATCAAGCTGGAACCAAGACAACACAACAAAAAGGCCATTTTTCTCACTATTTCACTGTGTTAATCGATTAACATTATATGGTTAATCGATTAACTTGTGCATTTTTGGTAAAAATACAATAAATTCAAATACTGCAGCATTTTGGCACCAATTTTTAAATATTTCATCATGATAATATTCTAGATCACTTCATTTTAATTCCTCTACCTCATCATAATTAATTCCCACCATACACCTTCACTAATCACCACTTGATCTTGATTTTGCCTCCAAATTCAAATTTGAAGCCTAATTTCAAGTTCCAAACCAAATTCCAAACCACCAAAATTTCCAAATCTAAATTCTATAAATAGAGGCCTCATTTCATTCATTCTTCAAGCTTTTGATAGCCAAGTTTACCTTTTCAAATTTCTTCTTGACTCTCTCAATTTTCTTCAACTACCAAATTCACCAAAGCTTTTTCTTCCTTTAAAGTTAGTAAGTTCTTCATTGGAACTTACTAATCTTTGAGCTAAAACCTTCATCCAATCACTTTTTCATCATCAAATTCAATAGATCATGTCTTTGGAGTATGGTTCTTGAAGTTGATTTGAAGCATTTTCATATTTGAAGTGGTAAACCCTTATTCCACCATTGTTGTGCTTGATCCATCTTCCACAATATGATCTATTATTGATTCTTGTTGCTTGATCTTTGGATCTTGTAAATTGTATTTTATTGGTGTTACTTAATTTTTCGTGCACAATTGCATCCTTGATCATGAGGTGTTTGAAGAAATGATTGATCATGGATTTTGCAATTTTCAAATAGTTTTCTGCTGTTTTTACAATGTTAATCTATTAATCAAAAACAAGCACAAATTGGTTAATCAATTAACAATTGGTTTCTACGCCCAGAATAGCAATTTTACACTGGTTAATCGATTAACCAGTTTTTCCTAGCAAATGATTAACCGATTAGCCAGTGTCCAGAATGTGATTTTTGCATGTTTTTGGGACTGTTTTGGTTCTATTTCCATTTCCTTCCCTTTCCTTTGTTATTTGCCTTGGATTATATCTTTGTGTGGTTCACTTTGGCATTTCTTCATCTATTCCTTATTTTCTTTTGATCGATGAAAATATTTGATATCATTGAAACTTATTTTAAGTTCTTGATGAAGATGAGATCGTTACCTCTTTTCATTTCGTCTCTATTGCTTTCAGAGAATGATCTACATATCACTTCTCTAGAATACATTAGTACAAACATTTTTATTGATCAGCCTCAGATAGTCGTGGCTTCTACACAATCCCAATTACGATTGCTTAACATAACGCTAAATTGTCTCGAAATCGGAAAACTGTTGCATTTTATAAGCGAATTACCAGTCTCTTACTCGTCTGTGGCGTAGTTTGAAATAAATTGGCTTTCTCTTGTTACCCGTGGGGTTAGTTGGAATACTCGTTGGTTTTATCCGATTTGGAGCCCTCTCCATGGTAATGTATGAGACCATATTGTTATTCTCGTGGATGTTTAGTCGAGCATTTATGATAAGCAACAAAACTTGTTCTCTTTTTTGGATCACAATTGCTCTACATTGCTATATTAGTTGTGCTTTGTTTATGCTTCCTTCTTTCTCCTTATCTCTCTTTATTTGTATTCTTTATATTATCATATCATATATTATTTATGCTTTCGCTATTTTTTCTTTATCCACTTGGACCATTTGTTTATGCTCTTGTCTTTTTTTGATCAAAAACATTAATAAAGGCTTAAACCCATAAAAAAATTATTCTCTTAATGGTGGACTATGGTTACTATCATTTGCATTGAACATGGAATTTTGGATCTATAATTAGGATCTTAACCTATGCTTGGAAGCTTGTGATGACAAACCTTGGGTTTTGGTACTTGGAGTTCTCTTTTGAAGACATATCTTGATCGAGGCCTAATCTAATGAAAGGTATGCTTATGTTGTGGAGCTTACTTGTGTGGTTAGACCGTTCTTATCCTTAACTTTTATATTTTTGCTCTAGGATAGTCCCTTCTTCTCCACTCTTTCTATAATTTTCAAAATATCCTCTCTTTTTTCAAAAACCTTCTTGTTTTCAAAATTAAACCTCTTTTACAATAAAACCATGACTTTTGTCAAGTGCTTTTTCAAACTTCCTTTTCTTTAGTAAATTTCAATCAATGTTAACCATACTTTGACTCTTTTCAAAAAGATATGAAAAGCATTCAAACTCATTCAAACCTTTTATGCCTTATGCATTTTTTCTTTTAAAACTTTTCCATAAGTTTAGACATGAGTCATCTTTTTAAGCGGAATGATTCGCTTGGAAATGAAGACTTGTCTTTTCACTTAAAGTAAACCATAACAAACCAATTTTGTCATTTGTAACATGAACTATGGGGTTTTGATCCTATATTGCACTTTGTGGATACGTAGGCATGAGGCAACAAGTCTCTCCAAACACAAAAATCTTAAAAAATATTTCTCTTCTCATCTCCCCAATCTCATTTCAAACAAACCTTTTCAAACCAAAAAGCGTAGATATATCAAAGGGTTCCTATAGAGTACTATAGATGTTTTGGATGCCAACACCTTCTCTTAGCATAACCAACCCCCTTACCCAGTCTATGTTCATCTGTTCTTGCCTTAGAACTTGCTTAGGTTTTGATTTCTATTTTTCCTTTCCTTTTGGAAGAAATAAAAGTGCGGTGGCGACTCTTGCATTTTTGAGTTAAGTTAATTAATAGCTTACACTCATGATTTTTGTTGCTACAGTAAAAGTGGCGACTCTGCTGGGAAATTGAGTCCTTGGTGGGTTTAGCCTACTTTGATTTATTTATGCTTTATCTATTTGATTTGACTGTTATTGGTTGTTATGTTTGGGTGATCTGTGTGGTGAGATAAGTCATATACCCCGACTTGATTGCACTTGTGATAAGAGGGTGGTATAGTCTTGTTCGACTTACGTGGATTAGTCCTTACTAAGCTGACTTGAGATCCCCGCTCAGTGGAGGCCCCTTTGGGATTACTGATGTCATACAAGTATTCATATTTGGCATTACTTTTTCCGACCTAGGAGCCCTAGAAGCTGAGGACCTTAGAACCCTTTAACCCATCTTGGCCTTATTAGGATGTGGTGCGGTGGCTGTTCAGGTGTAGACTTGAATTAGTTGTTATGCGATACCACACTCAGACAAGTTTCTCTTGAGAATATTGTTGGCTGACGAGTAGTCATTTGAGCCGATAATATCCAAAAGATGGAATTATGACTTTGGGAACTTTTTAGAACCTTGTTCTGCAGGTGCTGCTATAACCATAGTACATACCTTTGTGGGTTGGTTCTTACCCTTGGCTCCATGCTCGTGACTCAGAACCTCAAACCCATGTGCTTTGTATGATCTTGTTTGTGTCTATGATATCCATGGAATTTTGCATTCATGATCATACATCTACATTCCTTTAAGTTGCCAGCAAACTCATTTCAACTGACTCCTTCTTTAGTTATCTGTCCGCTGTCAAGTTGTTTCCTCAACACAACTACGGAACTAGAGCTGCCGTCAGATTGAGAATGGAAAATCAAGAACAATATAAAGCAGAAGTCTGAATGGAAATTAATGAGTTGAAGGCCAACGTGACCGAGCTCACAGAAATGATACAAGTTCTGATTGCTAGAGGAGAACCACCCTAGAGGACCGTGATTTCTGAAATCCCAACTTTTACTATTAACCATCCACTAATCCAGCAACTAGCTACTACTTGGCCAGAATTTGGATTACCTCCGAATTACTCGCCACCCTTTGCAACTACTCTAATGGATGGACCATCTGAACTACCAGTATCTTCAACTCCCTTGTTCACTAAACCTCAACCTATTGTGCATACTATTGCTCAAGCTACTCTTCAGAATCCTCCTTTCGTGTACGATGCTGTTAGTCCATAATCTGAAAGTCAGAGAGAACCTGGATATATTGAGGAAGACAGAGAGCAATGGAAAACTCTGGAAAAAAGGGTAAGAGCCGTGAAAGTAAATGATGTCTTTAATGCTGCCACACTGGACATGTGCTTAGTTTCAGGCTTGGTTATGCCTGTCAAGTTCAAAACACCTGAATTTGAGAAATACAAGGGGCACACCTGCCCTAAGATCCACTTGGTGATGTACTACCTCAAGATGGCTGCCTATACCAACAACGACAAACTGCTCATTCACTGTTTCCAAGATAGCTTGAGTGGGGCTTCATTGAAATGGTATATGGGACTTGATGAGAATCGTATCCTAAACTAGAAGAACTTCGTTGATGTTTTCTTGAAGCAGTATAAGTACAATCTGGACATGGCACCTGACCACCGTCAACTACAAAACATGTCTCAGAAAGAGAAATAATCCTTTAAGGAGTATGCTCAGCGTTGGAGAGAGCTAGCTGCTCAGGTGGAGCCACCCTTGGCGGAAAAGGAATTGACTGGATTGTTCATGGAACTCTTCACCCACTCTTGTGGGAAAAGATGATAGGCAGTGTATCATCTGGTTTTGCTGACTTAGTCACTATTGGAGAAAAATTAGAAGAGGGTATCGAGAAGGGAAAGATTACCATTGTTGAATCCTTTAATGGTGCAAGAAAGTCCGCTGGGAATTTTCAAAATAAGAAGGATTGCGATACTCATGCAGTTTCAGTTGAAAGGAAACCTCATCGCAGGCAACAAAAATATGTAGCTGTAGTTGCTCCTGTTGTCAATGCTCAACCAGTTCAAGTTCCTCATCAGACTGTTGGACAAAATCAGAATTGCAATAGGATTAACTTTGATCCTATCCCGATGTCCTACACTGAGCTGTATACAGATCTTGTTCAGAAAGGTTTGATTACAATAAGGTATCTACCTCCTTCTCCAAATCCTCTCCCAGATGGCTATAGGGCTGATCTTCGTTGTGAATTCCATCATGGTAGGGAAGGCCATAATTTGGAAGGTTGTTATGAATTGAAGGCTAGAATACAAGAATTGGTGAAAGCAAAGATTATAAATTTCCAAGATGGTAATCCCAATGTTGTCGACAATCCTTTGCCAAAGTATGCCAAGTGAAGTTTAAGTTCAGGCAGATTATCTCCTAAAGCCAGTGTTTCAGATAGGATAGCTCATCCTTGTTGCTGATTAGTCACTGGACCTTGTTTTTTTCTATTTGCATTTTTCTTTAAGTGTATTGACCGTTTGCTTTCAAACTTTGTATGTACTTTCATGGTTATTTTTATGAAATGAGCATTGCAAGTTTTTGATTCAATTTATTTACATCCAATGTGTGCATCTTTATGCTTTCTTTTTCACAAAACAAAATATATCTCATGTTCACTTTCTTTATCAAGCTTTTGTTTATGCAAAGATTGGAGGGAGGATGATGAAAACGAAATACTCAAAATTGTTGAACTGTATGCTTTTAATTAAAACTTGGATGATGATGTACAAGCATTGTTTCAACTCCCAAAAACTGGAGAAATAAGGAAGTTAATCCCTTGTCAACCCCATTGAGCCTAGAAGTTGGAGTTTCTTTTTCTATGAAAAAACCTGCAATGTTAACCTGGGGATGGGCAGTTCTCAGTTAATTTGACTATGCATTTAAACACGAGAGAATCATTCAAGACGCCTTTCAATAAATGTTTCAATCATAAGCTTTCCTTCGGACACATCAAAGAAGTGTCAAAGATGTCTTTCAAATCAAAAGCCAATATATGAAGGAGACTTAGGCAAAAATAGGGGCATCCCGCTGACTGTAAGCTCAAATGACACAATTCAGGCAAAAGTTAGGGATAAAAAAAGAAAAATCAATCAAGAGGCTACCAAAATCCTCAAAGACAAAAATGAGTTGACTAAGGTCCTCATAAAAAACAACAAAATGACGTAAGAAAAAGTGACTGTCATCTAAAAAAAAACCTTGGCTCTTGAGTCATCATCATAACAGTGTTGCAATTCCAAAATCACTTGAAACCTGAATGCACGGGTTGAATTAACTGAACAGGACTGAAGATTATCATGAAGAATGAGTTAGGTGCAAATAAACTTTGAGCCTACATCATTTGTTTTGAAAACCGAGAACCAGACCACATTACAAACAACAAAAGACCTAACTGAAGCCAGGTTTCTTTTGAAAGCATACTGTAGCAAGGTTGTGTAAATTGACTCCTAAGATTGTTTCCAATCATTTGTTTTTATGTCATACCTTTTTTCTCTTTCTTTTCTAAATGTCTAAACCACCGTGTTTTGACAAGAGATTCATTTTTTATGCATCAATAATATCATCCAAAAATGATTTTGATTTAAAAATTGCATGAACTTTGCATTAAAATTTCCATGCTTGAATGAATAATTTTATTTGCAAACAAACTTTCCTCATAAGGATATTTTAAACAATTGAGAAACTTGGTCAGTGATCCTATCAGGGGCACATTACTTTCAGATCCTGTTGTGAATTAGTTCAAGATTTATTACTCAGTGCAAGTTATTCTTAGAATTGGTTAACCAGAAGATCTATTTCAAGACTCATACTGAGTTTAGCCTTCTCAACAGTCATTTTAAGGATTGAAGCCATGATCAGTTCATCCCAACAATAGTCAAACTGCAGCCATGATCAGTTTATCCTCATCAGTCAATCAATCTAGGGCAGTCTTCTTCAAGAATCCCCATGCAACTCTTCATGTCTTTCCTCAAAGGACCATCAGCCTGATACAATTCATAAGTGAGAGAGAGATGTGTTCAACATCTTTTCTCCAAGTAGAGTGGGCAGAGTTCCATGTATTGAGGAATCAGAGTTTTGTTCTTCCTTCATAAAAGAGTATATCTCGGTTATCCTAATCATTTGCATTACATGCATAAATCATTCATATATCATACATATAAAGATTTGCATAGCTCAAAGTGTGTTTCACGCTCATGTACATTTCCCGAGGCCCTGTTGCTATCAGCATCTTACCTTATGATCAATGTCCAACTTACTTAGCGCCTACCAAAAATAATTACCTATCTTTTCATTCAATGTCATTCCTAGGTGTTGTTGTTTCCCTATGCATCTAGTGTTATTCCTGGATCTTTGTATTCTTTCACTCTAGTGTCATTCCTAGACGTCTGTCTCTTTTGATATCCAGTACCATTCCTGGATATTTTGTTCCTCTTGTTTCTCCAGGTGCTATTTATAGAAGTCCTATCTCTCTTTTGTAATCCACAACAGGTTTTCTTGGATATCTTTTAGTGTTGTTCCTAAAAGTTTTATCTATTCATTCAGTGTCATTCCTGAATGAGTTTTCTCCTTTGTTTTCAGTTCCATTTCTGAATATAGTGATTCACCTTTACATTCAGTGCCATTACTGAAATTTCTTTCTCACTTTAATCAATGTCATTCTTGGATATCAAGAACTCTTTTTATCCATTACCTTCTTGGATACTCCTGATGTATTTTCCAGAACTTTTCTCAGTTCATGCCATTCTTGGGTGTTGCGATTTCTTCTATCCAATGCCATTATTGGATATCTTATCCTCAGCTGAGTCCGATGTTATTCTTGGATATCTTTGATGTTTACTCTTGTCATCCAATGCCATTCTTGGACGTCTCCAATGATGTTTTTAAAACAGAAGTTTTATTTCCATCCAATTCTATTCTTGGATGTTGATAGATATACCGTCAGTTGCGTTTGCCTCTGTCCCATGCTATTCTTGGATGTCTCTGATGTTTGTTGTTGCCCCATTCAATGCCATTCTTGGATGTTGTAGTTCCTTTCATCTAATGTCATTCTTGGACATCTTATCCTCAATAGAGTGTTTTTTACCTCCATTCAATGCTATTCTTAGGTGACATTGTTGTTTTTACTAGAAACGTTCTTGTTGTTGTCCAATTCCACTCTTGGAGATCTATTGACGTAGTTTTCTCTCGTTCGTAGTTTCAATCCAATGCCATTCCTGGATGTCACTACTCGTCTTCCTAGATCTTATCCCTCTCTTTCCAACTATTGATAGATACTTCTTGTCACCTTGACTGATCTTCAGAAATAGCTTGTGTTCCTTAGCGTGTCTTTTCACTAAATTTACTATAAATCTTTTGTTTTAAGCTTCCCGTAGAGTGTTTTATCCTTTTCATTCATATCATCTTGAGACTTTATAGTTTGTGGTGGTTAAGGAAAACTCACGGTTATTAGAAATACTATTTTGGTGGTGTTTTATATAAGTTGGGAGCATGCTCACAAGGGTGAGAAACTCTCTATTTGAGGGTATTTTAAGGTGAACTCAGAATGTTAAGGACGTTGTTCTCTAAAGTCTGGTTTTGATGGCGCATATTAGCCATGGTGTTAGGATCGCTGCTACCTCTATTTAGAGCTAGGAATATATGAGTGTTGAGGTGGTGGAATAATAGAGGATATGATCTAAGTCAGTTTTACTAGGGACCCGCGGTGGGCGCCACCGTACTTGCTAAAAAAACGCAGATGTGTGGCATCCTTACCAGATAAAATTACAGTTAAGCACATGATTATGCAAGCTTTCAAAGGTTTTAGTTCCTTTCAATGTTGATATTGCATTTTACTATCTTTGCTCTCAACATCACAACATTTTTAGCTTTACTTTTTGGTAATTTCAATCTGTTGGACAAGTGACTCCAAACACTAAAAGGGAGTGAATTGTGTGGGTTTAAAAAAAGATTTCCAAACAAAAAAATTGATTAAATAAATATTTAAAAGAAATTTACAAAAAAAACAAAGAAAAGGCCGTAGAATAAAGAAAATCATAGTAGAGATGAGAAAGAAATACATCGGAAGTAAATAAACAGAGGAAATTAAAGAGATAAGAATAAGGAGATATACACAAGAGATTTATAGAGGTTTGGCCTAACCACTTGTCCTAATCCTCTCTTCGATAATTTTTCCTTGAGAGTTTCCACTATGATATGATTTTTTCAAAGCTTATGCCCACAAAAATATATCCACCCAACTAAACACGAGATTTTACACAAGTAAAACATTGAAACCAACAAAGATTTTGCCTCGGGCTAAACTCGGTAGTTGTTGGCTGGGAATTTCGACGCCATGTTCCCATTTGAGAACTAAGTGAAAATTAAAGTTTCTTAAATTTGGTGGACTTTGACAGAAGATAATGTGAAGTTCTGTCGAAGTGGTTCTCATAAGGAGATATGCTTGGACAAAACTTATAAATATTTTCTAAGTGTAGAAGGTTACTTCGACAAAGGGATGTTTTAGAGCCTTCCTTCGACAAAAGTTTAAATTTCAAAATACCGATAGATAATTGTCTTTTGTCCTTATTTGTTTCTCAAGAGAGACGCATGAAGAACTATGGAGAAACGAGGGCATGCATAGTGAAATGTGTCAACTTTTGGAGAAATGCTTGTTGGAGACAGTTATTTCGACGTATTTTAAATAGGGGTCTTAGTATTAGGATTTTCGTGTGTTCAATTGTTGTACTATACTCAAAATTTACTCAAAGTATCCAAGTTAACACGAGAAAATAGTTACTATTGAGAAATGTACGTTTGAAACACCGTTTATATTTTCAATAAGAATTTACTTTCTTTTATCAATTGCTCTTTACTGCATTTCTTTTACTTTGGAGTTATTTTCTTCATTGCATTTTCTTTATAAACTTTTGCAAAACTTAATCTTTTCAACAAACAATAAATGCAATAGCTATGTCGATTCACTGGTTGATCCTGCAAGTAAACCAAATTTTTGGAAGACCAACGGTTGTTTACCAATTTTCATGCTAAACAAATTGGCACGCCCAGTGGGACAGTGCTATTGCGTTTAAAAATATTTTTTTTTTACTTTTTATGGAAAAGTTTTACTTTTAAGTTCTTCATTTTTATCTCTCCATACTTCGTTGCATGAGACATAGGAGTGGTAGAATAGTCACGAATAACGAAGAGAAAACAAGGAGAAGATACGAAAGGAGAATGGTGAATCCAAATACACCAAATAACCAAAACAATGAAGAACCACCCCCTTCTTCTTCGACAGGGGTTCATACGGTTCCAGCATCAACGTCTGAAGTCGTACCTTCTATGGAAAATTCAACGCATGTGCAGTGATTGCCCAGAGTGTTCCCATTTTATTCCATGTAAGAACACAAGGTCCAACAGTGACCCCCTCTAGTGGGAAACAGTTCATTTAGGCCTTATGTGCCTGGGTTCTTAATACCTCTAATAGGACGTGAACCACTTTATGGTATACCAACATCAGTGATGACAAGTTTACATAATGCATCATTATTATTCTTAGAATCAGTGGTGAATGTAACTTCGCCATTGCAAGGATCTGGTTTAGCCATTAATAATATGGGTCGAATTAGCCAACCCTTAGGACAGGGTTTCCTACCCAGATACCCAATATCACTAACAATTCTGTAGTAGTGATAAGGCAACAGATGGACGAAAGTAATCATGAGATAGTCCAGATGCTTGCCCAATAAATGAGAGTTATATTCAACCCCTTAATCCATAATACTACCCAAACTAACCAACAACTGGAAGCGTAAATAACGCGCATTGCTGATTTCTTTGGTGTTCCACAACCCCTTCGATAGCCTTAGAGGGAATGAATGGTGCAGAATACTGGGGTGGTCTTAGAAGAAGACCCTACAATTAACCAAGTTTAACCAAATATACCCCATGCGAACATTTTAAACCAGGGGGCAGTAATCGAACCACCTAGGGTCGAACCTCCTAGAATTGAACAGCTAGTCTAAAGGGAACCAAGGGTAGTAATGGTAAATATAAACCAAAACACTGATGAAGTAATTAATCAAGTTTGACGCGAAGATGTAGCGCAAGACAATAACCTAGCAACCATGGTTGGAAGGATTATGGCCAGGAACGGGGTAAATATTTGCCTTCATAGGTCAAATTATATATCACTATTATCTGAGTATATCTTGCAGTCATATTTACCCCATAGATGGAAAGTCCCCAAATTCACTAAGTTTTCTAGGGATACTAATGAGTCCACAGTTGAGCATGTGGCAAGAACTTGATAGAGGCTAGTTAAATTGCAAATAATGAAAACCTAAGAGTGAATTATTTCCCAAGTTCACTCACCAAAAATGTTTTTACTTGGTTTACAACACTGCCAGCGAACTCGATCCACAATTGGACTTAATTGGAGATATGGTTCCATGAACAATTCTATATGGGACAATTAAAGATAAGCTTGAAAGAGTTATCTAGCATTAAGAGGAAGGTCTCTGAGCCAATATATGATTACCTCAATAGGCTTCAACTGCTTAAGGCAAGGTACTTTACTAAAGTACTTGAACATTAGTTTGTCGAAATGGCTGATGGTGGCCTCGACTACTCAATTAGGAAGAAGTTGGATACCTAGTACCTGAGAGATATGACCCAGTTAGCTATTAGAGTTCAACAAGTCGAACAATTTAAGGCTGAAAAAGCTAGGGAAAACAAGAATAGAAAGGAGAGGGTAGCCTACATCGAATTTGACGAAGATGAACAAGAAACTAGTGTTGATCCTTATTTCGATGAAAGTGAAATTGACCTTACAGAATTAAAGCAAGGCCCACCTTACACCTGTAAAGTTTTAACACCGTTGAATGGAAAAAATCCAGTCGATTTAGAGAAGAATGATAGGTTCCCTAAAAATACCTATACCTTTAACGTCACTAAGTGTGACGAAATCTTTGATTTATTAGTCAAAGATGGCCAGATGATAGTTCCTAATGGCGCTAAAATGCCTCCTTTAGAATAGAGAAAAAAGAGATGTTTTTGTAAGTATCATAATTTTCTTGACCACAAAACATCTCAATGTTTTCTTTTCAGGGATCTCGTTCAAAACGCCATCAAGGAAGGAAGACTCAAATTTGATGATAAGTCAAAGAACCAGATGAAGGTGGATTCTGATCCTCTACCTGTTGCTGATGCGCACTATTCAGAACCATCTATGGTAAACATGGTCGAAGTTGCTGATGACTTTTCTAATGATGTTGTAATGGTTGAGGCTATTGATGGATTCACTAGAAGAGTTGATGAAGACTCTAATCAAGAAACCACTGAGGGTTTCATCCAGGTGTCATACCCTAAATTTGTCCTACCCTCTCATTCTCTTTCACTAAGAATTTGTGTCAATTCATGAACACTCTAGATAGTCGTTTGGGCTTCTGGTATTGTTTTTGAGATTTGGATTATGAAGGCCTTGTTTATGCTCGTGGTAATCATAAGTTCTTGCCAAAATGAAGGTGTCAAGAAGGAAAATGCTTCATCTTTCCCATGATCAAATCTCAAAACAAGATTGATGTTTCAAGTTATATGACTGGTTTATTTTTTTAAGGTCTAATGGGTCGGTCTTATTAATTTTAAGTCACATATCAAGAGGGGTTCAAGTTGCACTCCAACGTGATGCTAAGAAGAGTTGGTCATATTTTAATTCCAAAACTGGACTCGTTGAATGTTTAGACATAATGTGAATTATTTTGAAATATAAGGGAAATCATTAGAGGAAAGCATGAGTGCATTAAGACGATCTAAACTATCAAGATAAAAGTAAAAATCAAAATTTGGGTCAATTATAAGACATGATCTTTGGTCATTACCAGCCGTGTGGAACTTGCCTTAAAAGTTATTTCAAGGTCAACTCATACCAGGATGTTTCAATTTGTTTTCACGCCATGAATCCAGTCTCACGAGCAATGGTTCAAGTTACTTAAAGGTTTGTTGAATTATCTGGTTATTTCCTCATTTAAGTCCATACATCAAGTCAACGTGAGAACCAGGCGAGTTATGAGCCTTTTCCGGATTTCAAAGCTGTGTTGGAATTATTACTAGATGGTCCCAATACATTTGAGTGCAAACATATTTTAATAAACAGACTTTAAGTATTTGATACAAAATATGGAAGGACATGATGCGTACAAAACCATAGAGATGAAAATACAGTTGGGTGGAATTCAGTGTTTTTTCCTAAACTACAAAGTACAGCTCGTTGCAATTCTCTATGCAGAGTTCTGCTGCAATCCTACTTAGTGTGCATATGTCACCTGCAATCAATTTCTAAAGTCTTCAACCGTCTTTCTTCCGCGCGGTACTGAGACCGTCTCAAAGTCATACCAATTCGTCAACATCTTCTTCGATCAACCGGCGATAGGTTCATCCTCCATTTGACAGCAGCCGTATGTACCTGACATTCAACAAAACGAGTCGCGATCAATCCACGAGGCGAAGACGACGAGATAACAACCAACACCAAAATTGCAGCTATAAGCCAAGCTGGTTGACACAAAAAAAACAGCGTTAGGATTAGTGAAATAATCTAAACCAGATGCTAAGTGACATTCAAAAATACATATTACAGAGTTTGGACTTAAACTCAGAAAGTCTTCAAGGTTACTTCCGTGTATGTTGTGAACATTGTGCCATGTTTTTTCGAGCTACCTGTCAAGACAGTTCACCCCAAAGCCTCATGCATATATTTCACCTCGCACCTGAGAAATCAAGGAATCAAGAAATTGATGATGCTGAAAGAATATAGAAGGAAAGTGTTCAAGAGATGCTGAATCAATAAAATTGAAGAGTAAATTTGGAGAAAGATCAAGCAAAAGAGCAGAAGGCCAAACAAGCACAACTTGCAAACCTGCTGCAACCTTCAGTGAAAACCAAACGAACCAACGCTACCTCCCGACCCAGGGTACACAATAGTGGGCAGCGGTGATGACTGAAGATCGTAGGTATTCATGCGAAACCGCCGCCGATACTCTCAAATGGATTAACGCCATCGTCAACTTCATCAATCCTTACTTTTCCATCTTCATCAATGCTCACGTCGTCCATTTCTTCAAGGATCGACTGTGGGAGAATGTTAATGCAGAATGGATCGGTTTCCTGCAAAGAGAATCGGTTCAAAATCTTCTATTAATACCTTCTGGAGTAGTGCAGGATCAATGGCCAGCTTCTCTGAAGGATTTCATCCTAAAATTGAGGTCTATGGTATTTTGTCAAGAACAAGCAGATATAAACATGGCTTTACCTGGTCTGCAAATGACTTCACTTAACAGAGTTCTTGCCCAAGGCATGAATGCGAAAAAAGACACGAAGTAGAAGCTCTTTCTGCTGTTGTAAGTACAGTTGCAGAGAGTGTGAGGGCTCATGCCATTCTTGATGTTGGTGCTGGTCAGGGTTATCTTGCACAAGTACTTGCCTTTGAATATCAGCATCCTGTCATTGCCATTGATGCATGTTCTCACCATGGGATGGTTACTGATGCACGGGCAGAGCGAATTAAGAAGTACTACAAATCACAGATGGTGAAGTCTAGATCAGGTATGCAGAATTTGAATATACCAAAGACAATCACATGTCGTGTGTTGTCCATTGGATCTTTGAAAGCCTTGGTAGAAACATCTTGGCCAGGAGATAACCTTGAGCAATCTATGCTAAAGAGAGAAAATCAAGAACATAAGGAGAAATTACACGGTCCCAGTGATGCAAACAACAGGCCTCACATTGTTCTAGCCGGGCTTCAGGCATGCGGTGATCTTTCAGTGATTATGCTGAAGACTTTCCTGGACTGCAGAGATGTTAAAGCTGTTGTTAGTATTGGTTGCTGTTACAATCTACTATTTGAAGAAAGCAGTAGGGATGGTGAATCTCAATGTGGGTTTCCTATGAATCATTACAACAGCAGAACATGTTGCGAAGCCTTAACGGCGTAACCGTCTGTGAGTAATAGGTGAAGTACCACTAGAGGAGTCATGCCAAAACTTCTACACCACTCTGCACCAAATAAGGATAAGCACCTGTAGAGATGTAAACAGAGTCATGAGTCATCCAAGCAAAAACGAGAGTCGTTGAGTTATTCTATGAGAACCAGATGAAATACTTACATAACCCCACGTCCTGCACGTGTATCCTTGAAAGTCTAGCCTTCTTCCATGGCCAGGCTGGTGTTTGTTGTCCACGTGCAAGTTAAAGCTCCTTGGGTTTACCTTCAAATAACAAGCAATTAGTGTCAAGACTTCTAACAATATGAGTAGAACAGAGTATGAACAAAAAGACTCACATCCAAATTCAGAAATTTTGCTTAAGTTGTATAACACAACAGGTGGTGCAAAAATAATGTAACCACAGTCAAATCCCAGCTTTCGCACGGTAAAAATCATGGGGTAAAAATAGATAATTCCAAAAAAAGCTGCAATTAGCAAAATAGTACTATTTCCATCTCACAACCAAGAAAGCAACCTAATGTACACCCAGAAATTCACACGATTTGCTCTTGAAAAACCCTAATTTCACCCCTATAAAAGAGAGATACTGTTCAAGAAGAGGCGGAGAATTGGAAGAGACAAAAAACCCTAACAACTACCGGCAGCGACAAAACCCCAAAATCACTTACCGAGAGTAAAAAGCTCAAGCTGAAGAGTGAGAAGTGACGGTGGAAGGCTTGCTGCGCTCATTCCATCATTAAACGGAGGAAACCCTATCGGAGTCGTACCAGGTACCAACTTGACCGCAACTTCATTAAATCCTTCTTAATCTTTCTTTCCTTGCGTTTTGTTCTTCCGTTTTTGGATGTTTTTTTTCTTCTCGTTTGATTAGTACGTCTAGGTTAAGGTTTAGTGAAATAGGATCAGAGTTTGGGGAGGGAATTTCGTAGGTTTTGAGGGAGGGACGAAGCGTTTTAGACTTTTGAGGAAGAGGAGGAATGTGTCTGGTTTCATACGAATGTTGAGATTGAAGATCATGAGTTCTGTTTGGAAATGTGGTAAGTGTGTTGGGAAGATAGGTAGTTTGGCTGTCATTACCCAGAAGAAGGGTGGGGTTTCAATGGATATTGAGAATCCCTCTGTGTCGTTTCATTTCTCTAGCATTTGTTTCTTCCCAAGTTTTTTTTGGGCGGCGGGAGTTTCCCAACGTACGCCCTTTTGTCTGACCGATGGATGAAGGTTAGAATGGCTTTCAGTTTGGATTGTTAGTGACTTTCCATGAACCCTCCCTTTCCATCCGTGTGGGCTTCAACTGTAATGGCCCCAATTTGATCTCGAACTGTACCCCCTGTTTGGTTGAATGCTGGCCCATTTGTTTACTAACTATATTATTAGTTTTTAATATATTCTAAAAAATAAAAAAACAAACACTTCAAAAAAAAAAAACATTATTAATTTTCTTTTCTGAATTATTACTAATTTAATTAATTTTGTTAAAACTTTTTACTTAATAAATTAATACTATTAGATAATTGATTAATTCTTTTAGTTAGTTTTTTAATGTAACACAAAAATAATTTATTTTTAAAATTCCATTTAACAATTATCTTAATTATTTATTTATTCATTTTCTTTAAATTCTAAAATAATCTAAAATAATTTAGTTCAATTTATTTTCTTTTACTAGACTTAGATAATTAGGTTATTATTTAAGTTAGAATGCCTTGACTAAGCATATCCCCATTTTTTATTTAATTTACGACTTTTTGTGTGATGTTTGTGTATGCTTTATTATTATACTTCAATTACATTTATGTTGTTTACATGCTCAAACCAATTATTTTCAAACTAATATCTCGACTTAATGTCAAGCCCATTTTCATATACCATTGTAAGCCGATCGTTTTTACGATCGCCATCGACCTAATAGCCTCCTCTTGGGCTTTGTACAACGTGCTTGCTACACACTTTACGTATAAAATTAAAATCTAATTCTTTTCCAAACTTGATCCAACATCAAGTATCTTAAAACAAGTGTAATTAATCATCAACTTTCATTATCACTTAATCTTATCAAATCCTCTCATCCTTGTAAGTCGAGTGCTTTGGCCTCGCCATCGACCTTACCCTATACCGTAGGGCCTCCTATCCTTTAATCCCACTTTGCTCTTTCCATATGTAAAATTCAAACCTTAATTCATATTAAGCAATTTTCTTTAAGTCAAACTAAAATACTTAATAATTATTTAAACACAATTTTAATATTATATGAAAAGAGAGAGTCCAAAGTCTTTGGGTCTCTCTCCCAATTGTTTGGGTCCGAGGAGTCTTTCTTAAGCCCGAGCAATTGTCTTCTAATAAACCCTTATAAAAATGGTGAACTTATTCAAACCCATTTTCTTAAACACATAGATGAAAAAGAGAGAGCTCCAAGTCTTTGGTTCACTCTCCCGATTATTTAAAATTCAAGAAGTCTTTCTTGAGCTTTAAGTAATCGTCATCCGATTAATACACTCTAATATTATTAAACATCTTTCATAATATTAGATGAGAAAAGGAGAGAGTTCCAAGTCTTTGGTTCACTCTTCCGATT
Organism: Lathyrus sativus; assembly: GCA_963859935.3. Classification (NCBI taxonomy): domain Eukaryota; kingdom Viridiplantae; phylum Streptophyta; class Magnoliopsida; order Fabales; family Fabaceae; genus Lathyrus; species Lathyrus sativus. The sequence goes on along the minus strand of OZ012738.1, from coordinate 98,027,468 downwards.
ATTTGAGGTCTGAGAAGTCTTTCTTAAGCTTCGAGTAATCCTCATCTGTTAAAATATTTTAATCACATGCTATTTTTCGAGTGCCATTCAAACAATTCCTTTTGCGATGAAAAAGAAAGTGTTCCAAGTCTTTGGTTCGCTTTCCCGATTTACTTGGGTCCGAGAAGTATTTCTCAAGCTTCGAGTAATCGTCATCCGATTCACTCACTCGTACCCAATTCCATTAACACTTAGATGAAAAAGAGAGAGCTCCAGGTCTTTGGTTCACTCTCCCGATTACTTAGGGACCGAGGAGTCTTTCTCGAGCTTCGAGTAATCGTCATCCGATTAACCCATTCAAACCACATTCTATCCTCTCGCAATTGAGGTTGAGAAAAGAGAGAGCTCCAAGTCTTTGGTTCACTTTCTCGATTACTTGGGTCCGAGAAGTCTTTCTTAAGCTTCAGGTAATCGTCACCTCCAGCTAAGCATCCAATACATCTAATTCCTCGCCCCCGTGCGACCACAACCCTAAAACCTATTCAAATCTATCCTCTTTTCCAAACCAAAATACTTAACAAATCAAACTCTATTCCTCGCCCTCGTGCGATTTCCAACCAAAACGCCTTTTATCAAGAACATTGTTTAGTCCCTTCTTCCGCGCATAACAAACTCGTGCTTCAGCCTCCCCTAGCGAGCAAACAAGCCAATGTTTAGCAGTTAGAATGCGACCTAAACTCTCGTTCATTTACCAACCCTCTTACCGTAGTTACCCGAACTACGGCAGCTCTGATCTCTCATATCTGTTGAGAGTACATAGGCATAGGATTGCGATAATCCTAGCGAGCACGTTCCCCACAATCCCCTCTTTACCCGTAGTCCCACGAACTACGAATGCTCTGATTTTCCACTTCTTACAAGTGAAGATACGTAGGCACAAGGGCCCCAATCCTTGGCGAGCACCCTATCATAAAACTACCCCATTTTCCCCTTAGCAAGCAATTCCTTAGAAGATACACAAACATAGCTAACTTTCTCTCTCGAATCGAATCAAGAGGTTCCCGTTGAGTACAACGGACGTAGAGGGTGCTAATACCTTCCCTCTATGTAATCGACTCCCGAACCTATAATATTGGTTGCGATGACCATGTTCTTATCTCCTTAAAGGTTTTATCGATATTTTCCTATTCCATCCTTGGAATGAATAAAGTTCGGTGGCGACTCTGTTTCGAACAGTATTTTCCGCGTCCATCGCGAGGATCGTATTTTTCGAGGTACGGCAGATGGCGACTCTGCTGGGGAATAGTCTGCATAGCCCTATGCTAGAGAGAGTCAAGCCTAACTTGACTCGATTCGCAAGAGTTAGATCCGTTTGTTTGTGAATTTTCTTTTATTTGTTTGCTTGTCTTATTTATTTGCTATTTATCTGCTTGCTCTTATATATCTTATTATTGTTGCTTGTGATGTTATTGGGGTTCTCTGATTTTGGGAATTTTGTGAGATGGCTCTACACCCGAGTCCGAAAAAAACATAGGATTAGAATGGTGGTTGTGTAGTGGAATCCCTCGAGGATTCTTTCTCGTTGGGAGGAAGCGAAAGCCCCGCTTAGAGTTGATTCCCTAAGGATATTATTGTTGTGGTAAGTCTTTGCCATGGCAGTAGTATTTTCTAGGTTGAATCTATAACTCTAAGGACCGTCTACCTTTTTTCCATGGTGGTTGGTAGTATTAACTCATGAGGGTCACTCCTTTTTGGGTTGATGCGAACGCCCCAATCAGATGAGATCCCTTGAACGTATCGTTATTCTGACAATGATATTTTCAACCTCGATCTATGACTCTGAGGTCCCTTTAAGAAACCTTGGATTCGATGGTTGTGTAGTAGAGACTCGCGAGGAGTCTTTCTCGTGGGACGACACGAAAACCTCACCTAGAAGAGACTCTTTCATAGGTATTATTGTGGGATGAATCTTCACCTTAGCAATAATATTTTTGAAGGACCTATGACTCTATGCACTTACCCGTATAGAACCTACCCATGGGATTTCAGGAATCAGAGAACTTTTAACTCCAGATTTTGTTTTGGTTACTTCCGTCCTTGCATCTGCATCATACTCATACCATAACATTTACATGTTGATTTTCAGGGAATTAAGAATTATATTGTCAACATACAGGAATTATGGGAAGCAACGTCAGGTGCCCACTTCCTTACAGCTTCAAGAGACCAAAATTGGAAGACTTGTGCAGTTTGGTTTCTCGTATCCCTGCTGTATTCAGAATTAACTTTACGAAGGACTATGGCAGGATTATTCGCTTGTTAATGCAAGACGTGGATTCTAAGGCACTTATCACCTTGGCCCAATTCTACGATTCTCCTTTAAGGTGCTTCACGTTTCAAGATTTTCAGCTGGCGCCAACATTGGAAGAATTTGAGAGACTAGTGGGTATCCCTATGAAGGATAAATTGCCATTTGTAGGAGTGAAGGAAGATTTAGAAGACGAAGTAATTGCTGATGCACTTCGCATGCATAAGAGGGACATCACTGATAATTGGAAAGCTAAAGGTAGATTTAAAGGACTTCCTCTCAAGTTCCTTATAAACAAAGTTGATGCACTTATTAAGGCCCAAAGTTGGGATGCTTGCTATGCAGTGGTGGCTTTAGCTATTTATGGAATCATTTTATTCCCTAATATAGATGATTTCGTAGACGTGACAACTATTCATGTTTTCTTAACCAAAAATCCTGTGCCAACCCTTCTGGCTGATGTCTTCTATTACTTGAGTTGGAGGAGTGACAAGAAAGGTGGCTCTATTGTTTGTTGCGCCCCTCTCTTGTACCAGTGGTTGCATTTGCACATGCCTACTAAAGGACCATTTGTCGATCGAGCTGATGATAGTTGGGCTCAAAGAATGGTGTCGCTTAGATCTGTTGATCTCTCTTGGTATTCACAAGACTTTGAGGAAGTTATCACCAGTTGTGGTGAATTTCCTAATATCCCGCTAATAGGAACTCGAGGCTGTATTAATTCTAATCCGATGTTATCAGTTAGGCAGCTTAGGTACCCTATGGTAGCACCTCCTAAGGAAAATGACCTTGAAGCCTTCTTGTTGCACGACTTAGGGTTTGAGAACCCTGATTTGTTCAGAAAGATTACAAGAGCTTGGAAGACCATTAAGAAGAAGGGAAGAGGTGAATTGGGAAGAAGAAATGGTATAACTAAAGAGCCTTACTTTGTATGGGTTAGGGAGAGGGCCAATGAGGTCAAGATGCCTTTTAAAGAAAAGGTATATGAGCCTGTGCCTGAACCTAAACCCACTCATATTCCAATAGAAGAAGCTGAAGACCTCAAAGCTACCATAGCCAAGTTGTTGAAAGAAAATGAGAACCTTGAGGTGAGACTTCAAGAAGTCACCAGAGAGAAAAATGATATGAAGTGGGAGCTCCAGCGCAAGAATACCCAGCTAGAGGCAGTAGGGAAGAAAGCTGACGAAGAAGAGCATCGAAAGAAAAAGGTCAAGGTATGTCTTGATCAGTCTGATAGCAGGGTGAGGGGCCTGAAAGAAGAATTAGACAGTGCCAGGAAGAAATATGTTCAAAATGAAAACTGTTGGCTTGCGGATACCAAAAGAAACAAGACAATCCGAGAGGAGATGGGACTAGAGATCCATAAGCTAGACACTACTTTACGCCAGTCAAGAGCTGCTGAAATAGAGGAACGCAGGCTCAAAGAGGGGGCTTTAAGGGTTGCTCAGGCTAAAAATGCTGATTGGGACAAGGTGTGCATAGAGTTAAACTCCGTCAAAGACTATGCAGCTAACTTGAAGCAGCAATTAAAAGATGTCTTAGCAGATAAAGCCGTGTGGTCTGCTGCAAGAGAGAAAACGGCTAGTGACTTCAAAGGTTATGAGAGGTCCATACATATACTGATAGCTGACCGGGACATGTATCGCAACAAACTCAACGGATTAATTGAGTTCTGCAACTGGTTGACCAAAGATCTGGTTTGGAAGCATAGGGATGCTATGGAAGCGATGGATGATTCTACTCCCCACAGTATCTGCGACTTTCTGTGCACGTGCAAGGACATGTTGAGCAGGTTCAAAGAGGAGTTAAAAGAACGTGAAGCCCAAAGGCCAAGAGTCTGAAGTTCATTTATTTTTATTTAATCAAACATTATGGGCTGTATTTTGAGTGATTTTCCCTTTTTGTATCACATGAATATTATCCTTCTATGAATGAATGTGGTTTAAATTGTTCTCAATATTCTTGTGTATGTTAAGCAATTAATTCGAAAATTCCCTGAAAAAACAAATGCATATCATCTTGCATATCATGGAACACGTCTTTTTCCACGCCGCACGATTCTAAATTTATACCCTTTGCGTACCAGATTTGAGTTAAGCTGATTATTCATCACCGTTACGAAACTCGACGCAATTACCAAATGACGCTGGAGCAGATGGAAGAGACTCAAAACACTATGAGAGGTGACATCGACGCTCTCAAGATGAAGATGGACCAGTTGCTGGAGACAATGCTGACGCTAGCCCAAAAAGAAAACAATGTTGAGACTTTTGCTGATGCCAAGAAAGCGGCTGACAATATAGGAACTTCTGGGATTGTTAAAACTCCCCACGTAGACCTTGTTGACCGTTCCATATCCGCGCGTCAGGGTTCTGAGGTAGACATGGACGAACAATATGATGCTTTCTACCAACCTCCACCACCTCCTCCTCAACACAATATGGTGGCTACTAATGACTTCGTTGCAGATAGACTGCGAACAGTTGAAGAGAAAATCAAGTCATTGGAAATCAAGAAGACTCCAGGGTTGGATGTTGTTGACATGTGCCTAGTACCAGGATTGGTGATACCGAAGAAATTCAAAGTCCCGGACTTTGAGAAGTACAAGGGGGTCAGTTGCCCCAAAACCCATCTGCGAGCGTACTGTCGCAAGATGGCAGCTCACATTGATAACGACTTGATCTTAATACATTACTTCCAAGATAGCCTCAGTGGGGCATCATTGGAATGGTATATGCAGTTAGAAAAAGGACAAATCAGTACGTGGAGAGATCTAGCAGATGCGTTTTCACAACATTATCAGTATAACACTGATTTGGCACCGAATCGCACGCAGTTGCAAGACATGACTCAACGTAACAATGAGTCATTTAAGGAGTATGCCCAAAGGTGGAGGGAGCTGGTTGCCCGTGTTCAACCACCATTGCTGACTAAGGAGTTAACTGACATGTTTATGGGAACTCTACAACCTCAATACTTGGACCGCATGCTCGGGTCCAGTTTCCCTAACTTTGCTGAAGTGGTGTCAGTAGGTGAAAGAATCGAGAGTACTTTGAAGAAGAACAAGGCTGCGGTCCCGATGAATGGGGGAGGAAGCCTTTTGTGAAGAAAAGGGAAGATGAAACTAATGCCGTGATGAGAGGACGAGGAGATAGAGCTCCAGTGAACATCCAATATCCACAGGTAGCTGCAGTAGCCCATGCTCCTTATCAACAACCAGCTCAACAGCAGAATCAGCAGCAGAATTACCAGAGAGTTCCTCCACCGCAATATCAGAATGCCCCGGCTCAAAGACAACAAAGGCCGAGACAGCCAAGAAGACAACTTGACCCACTGCCTATGTCATATGGGCAGATCTTTGCTCAGCTAAATCAGAGTGGACACTTAACGCTGCGAGATTTACGTCCAGCAACCTTTCCATACCCCCTGGGTACGATGCGAATGCCCATTGCGAGTTTCATAAGGGAGCCCCTGGACACTCCATAGACAACTGCTATGCGTTTCAAAGCAGGGTGCAGGATCTGATAGACTCCAAAGATCTCACTTTTACACCTAGAGGTGCCAACATTACGAAGGATCCGTTACATAAACATGGAGGTCCTTCTGTCAATGCCGTGGAAGAAAATAGTGGTTTGAGACTGATTACGAATGTTGAAGATGTCCGTACTCCGATGGCCGTTATCGGAGAACAATTGAAGAAAAGTGGGATGATTCCCCAAAAAGAAGTGGAGAATTTGACTGACGAAGTGGTAAAGAAACATCTGCAAAGGTTCTTAGAGCATGGGATAATACAAATAGAACAAAGAGATTCGAACGTGTCTGCTATTGATATTCAGTATGATGAAACAAGTGCTTATCCGACAAGGCGACTTCGACCAGCACCAGTAGTCTTACAGTATGATCCTTCGGAAGTCTTTCAACAGAGGCCCGCCCGACCAGCACCCGTGGTTATGTAGTATGATGAAGATGACGTCAATAGACAAAGAGCAGCGCGACCAACTCCAGTGGTAATAGAATATTCTGTCAATGAATCTGAGCCCAAAGTTTTTAAACAGAGGCCAGAGAGACTAGTGATTGAGTATGACGCTGCCAAATGCGATGCAGTTGTGGGGCCTAGTGGGATGACCCGTAGCGGTCGTTTATTTGCCGCCAAACCAGTGGAAGTGCCAGCTAGAAGTAAAGAAAAAGCTACAATTGAACTACCAAGTGTTGAGCCACCTGTTGAGGTGTCATCACCAAAAGCAGCAGTAACACCAAAGGAAGCTGAGGAGTTTTTGAAGATCATCAGAAAAAGTGATTACAAAGTGATTGATCAACTAAACCAGACTCCTGCCAGAATTTCCATGCTCTCGTTGTTACTTAATTTAGAGGCCCACAGGTTATCTTTGATGAAGGTGTTGAGCGTTGCGCATATTGCTAAAGACATCACCGTAGCCCAGTTCGATGATGTGATAGCTAGCGTAACAACCAGAAACTTTCTTGGGTTTAATGATGATGACTTGACTGCAGAGAAGAGAAACCACAATAAAGCTCTCCATATTTCTATCAAGTGCCAAGACACATTGATATCCCGAGTCTTAGTGGATATAGGTTCTTCTTTGAATGTGCTTCCCAAGGTCACCCTGGAGAGAATGCCAGTAAAAGGAGTTGGCATGAAGGCAAGTGCTCTGGTAGTCAAAGCTTTTGATGATTCCAGGCGTGCTGTGATTGGCGATGTGGACTTGCCAATAAAAATCGAGCCAACTGTCTTCACTATCACTTTCCAAGTAATGGATATTTATCCAGGGTACAGCTGTCTATTAGGAAGACCTTGGATTCATTATGCAGGAGCTGTTACCTCCACCCTTCACCAGAAGCTAAAATTTGTCAGTAATGACAAAGTAGTTCAGATTGGAGGAGAGGAGGATATCTTGGTTAGTCACTTAACATCCTTCAGGTACATTGAAGTTGAAGGGGAAATGGTGGAAATGCCTTTTCAGTCTTTCAAAATGGTGAATACATTAGCAGTGCGGAGAATTTCAGAGGGTCAGAGTTCAAGATCAGCAATGGCCTCTTATGAAGAAGCTAAGATGGTTGTAAACAAAGGGAACGCCCAAGGCTGGGGAAAAATGGTGGAAGTGGCTGAAAAGTTTGACAAATTTGGGCTAGGATACCATCCTTCATCTAACACTGTGACAATTGCATATGGCAAGAAGCAGATTCCTCCTGTAGCAGAAGTCTTCAAGAGCGCGGGGTATATCTTCGACCATACCTCCGCCATGGTAATTGAAGATGGGATGGATGACAAAGAAGCCTCTGCAAGCTGGATCCGACAGGCCGAACCTGGTGAAGAATTGAAGAACTGGAAGACCATCGAAATACCCCAGTTTCTCCCTCTTCAAAAGTAAAGTTTTAATTGATTTTCAAAAACCCTACGTGTCATACCTCGAAAAATACGATCCTCGCGATGGCCGCGGAAAATACTATTCGAAACAGAGTCGCCACCGAACTTTATTCATTCCAAGGATGGAATAGGAAAATATCGATAAAACCTTTAAAGAGATAAGAACATGGTCATCGCAACCAATATTCTAGGTTCGGGAGTCGATTAAATGAGGGGAAGGTATCAGCACCCCTCATGTCCGTTGTACTCAACGGGAACCTCTTGATTCGATTCGAGAGTAAGGTTAACTATGCTTGTTTGTTTTCTTCTAAGGTTTCTCCTATAGGGGGAATGGATGGTTATTGGATAGGGTGCTCGCCAAGGATTGGGGCCCTTGTGCCTACGTATCTTCACTTATAAGAAGTGGAAAATCAGAGCATTCGTAGTTCGGGGGACTACGGGAAAAGGAGGGGATTGTGCTCGCCAAGATCATCGTGATCTTGTGCCTACGTATCTTACATTCGAAAGGGAATGAAGAATCAGAGCAGCCGTAGTTCGGCTAACTACGGTAAAAAGGGTTGGTAAACGAACGAGTGTTTAGGTCGCATTCTAACTGCTAAACGTTGGCTTGTCTGCTCGCTAGGGGAGGCTGAAGCCCGAGTTTGTTATGCGCGGAAGAAGGGACTAAACAATGTTCTTGGTAAAAGGTATTTAGGTTGGATATCGCACGAGGGCGAGGAATTTGTGTTTATCGCATTGGATGTTTTTGGTTAGAGAATATATTTGAATAGGTTTGTGGTTTCGATCGCACGGGGACGAGAGAGAGGAGTTTGGTTAGGTAATTTGATGGAGAATGACGACTATTTGATTAACGAGACGTCGGCCTCGCAATCAATTAATCGGGATATTATTGGAATGCGGGATCCCAATAACACGTTTTCATTCGAATAATTACGAAATGTGTTTGAGAAAGTTTCAATCGCACGGGGGCGAGAGAAGAGAGTTGGGTTGAATATTTTAAGGTAGAATGACGACTACTCGGTAAACGAGACGCCGTCTCGCAATCGATTAATCGGGATATTATTGGAATGCCAGATTCCAACAACACCTTTTTCATTCAACTAACTTCGAAATTTGTGTTTGAAGTTGTGCTGAGAAACGAAAAAGTGATTGACAAGCAACCTAAGAGCGTGCCTTAAGAGATCGTCACTCAGGAATTCCAGGAATGCGAGATTCCAAGAACTCTATTCTTTCGGAAATAGTTTGGGTTAGAAATCGCACGAGGGCGAGGAACTAATGTTTGAAAAGATTCAATCGCACGGGGGCGAGAAAAGAGTTGGAATGGTTGAAAATTTAGGAGAGAATGACGACTACTCGATAAACGAGACGTCAGTCTCGCAATCAATTAATCGGGATATCATTGGAATGCCAGATCCCAATGATACCTTTTTCACTCAATTAATTATGAAATTGTATTTGAATGGACAACGGCGATATTTGTCCAAATAATTAGGGCACATGTTTTTATAGACGAAAGGTTGAGTAATTCACAACCTAAAGCGTACGCCCTAAGAGTGTTTACTCAAGAATTCAAGGAGTGCGAGACTCCAAGAACTCAGTTCTTTCGCAATTTAGTTAAGAAAATAATTTGAATTTGAGGTACGGTTTAGAAGCGTACTAGGGTTTAGACTCGATCACACGAAGGCGAGGAACGAGGTTAGACGAGTTGGAAATTTAGGAGGAATGACGACTACTCGATAAACAAGACGTCGGCCTCGTAATCAATTAGTCGGGATATCATTGGAATGCTAGATCCCAACGACGATCTTTTTCATCCCATTAATTATAAAATAGTGTTTGTTGGACAGTGATGGTACTTGTCCAAATAATTAAAGGAGGTATTTTAGAGACGAAAATTCGAACGACACACCATTCAAGGCGTACGCCTCAATAGTAGTCACTCTCGAATTCGAGGAATGCGCGACTCCAAGAACTCGATTATTTCGTGATTTAATTATGAAAACAATTTGAAAATATTAGCGTACTCGGACTAGGCGCACTAGGTATTCTAGAAAATAAGATCGGAAGGATCACAACTCAAGGTGTGCACCTCGAGAGCGGTCGCTTAAAAATTCAAGGAAGGCGAGATCCAAGAATTTAATTGTTTTGAAATTTGATTAAGAAAAATAGTTTAATTTAATCAAGAAAATAGTTTTAATTTTCGTATGGAATAAATTAATCAATTGCTTATAAAAGATTTTAAGAAAAGATAATTATAATTAATTGTTTTAAGAAAAGTTTAATATCTTAAAAAAGAATTTTGACTTAATTTATAAAGCATATTTTTTAATACTTAAAACATTATTTGATAATAACTTTAAAATATGTTTTATTTTTAAAGAATAATTTAAATTTTCCTATAAAAATATCTAATTAATAAAAATTATTTTTTTTTTAAAAAAATATCTTTCAGAAAATTTAATTTAGTGATAAAAGCGTTTTTTTTTTAAAAAAGAAACGAAAAAATAGAAGGATCACAACCCAAGGCGTGCACCTTAAGAGCAATCTTTCAAGAACTCAAGAAGTGCTAGACCTCAAGAGCTCGATATCTACATTGTTTAATCGAAAAGAATAGGAATAAGAAATTAATTTGAATGAAAAAATAATTTAATTAAGTATATTAACATATCTTAATCTAATTAACTAACTAACATAAAAATAAAGTCAAAATTACCTATTTTATACAAAATTAATTATTTAATCAACCTATTAATAATAAGAATTTTTTAAAAAAAAAAAAAGCTAAAGGAAAGTATTTTGTAAAGTAGGCTCTCAACATAATGTTTTTATAAATACTGTAACTTATGATCCACCGAAAAATAAAAAAACATTTTTTAATCAACCTCATTATACCATTATTTCTACTATTTATAAATTATTTACAAACCATAAAAATAAACCAACACATTGGACAATGTTGCAATTTGTTCAAGAAGAATCAATTAATCTAACTGTCAAGATAAAACAGTAACAGCCGTGGCGAATAACTTGAAACAGAATTACCACTAGAAGAAAATTAAGCCATTTAACATGAACAAAATAAACACATAACATACATGTGCACCTTGAAGCTAACACGAGATCTGGAAAGCGACAAGTGATACCGAGTACGCATAAAAAATTCGAAATTATTACCAAATCACCAAGTTTCCGCAGCTACAGGCTGCTATTACCTTCATTTCGCAAGAATGATCCAATTATATTATTCTAACAGCATCAGCGGCATATATATATAAAAAATGAACTTGATAACAACAGTATTTTTCGAAAAGAAACTCAAACTGAAATGGATGTAAACAAGAGGAGTGCAATGAACAATCATCCATTAATATACTTCACAGCAAAAATAAGATAGAAGTAACTTGAAAGGAAGATTTACCAACTCAAAGAAACAACATGAGATCAGTGGTAAATAATGCAAACAAAGTCGTTTTCAAAACCGACTATGTAATGGGATCTAATTCAGAATAACAACCAATTTTGTACAGTTTAGAAAGTATCGACATGGAAATTTCACAATGCCAAATCAACGTAAACTCTAATATGAAACTTGAAGACAAGTAGCACAATATCATAAAATTCTAACAACCAAAAATCTGCAGCAATTGACAGTAGCATAATATTACTCTAAATGTGTATGCTCAAACCATAACTACCAGCATAACAAGTGGCAAAGAATGGCCTTAACAATCAAATAACAACAGTAAGATGATGTTTTTTTTTAAAGCAATATTTGAGAGTTATTACAACACAAAATAAAGGCATAAGTTGAACTGACAGAGAATACACCAACCGACAATATGAGACCATTGACTTGTTCTTCGATTTTGTTTCTGCAAAGTTATTGTTGCTGATGATGTTTAGTTTGCTGTTAGCCTCACACATCCCGCGTGAACACCGTAGTATCCACGAAAGTTAAACTGAGTCGAAGGTGCATTTGGGTATGTCGTTGCTGTCAGTGGAAGAATGTCGAAATATCCTACGAACGTAAAAATCCTGTTGCTGCCGCATTTGATGTATCGTTGAAACCTCATGGAATGTATGAGTTGCTGCTTCAATTTTGTGAAAGACAAGAACACGACGTCGCCACGGCAAAAAGAGTTGCTCTATCCTGCATCAGACTCGGTACCTGCACAAGAAATTCACCACAGATAGAAAGAAATCTATTTTCGCGTGAATGATAACATGGTATCAGCTGCGGTGGCTGTTGTAATAACGAGTTCTCGTTGGAAGCATAACCGAAACTAAATCAGATTTGATACATTGCAATGAAAACGAAACCAAGTAGCAGCAGAATTCAGACACAATATTTCACCCAAAACCATAAAATAGAAATGAATTCGAATACGAATAGCAAGTATACTCAAACCAAATGCCATGAATGAACGCCAAAAGATGCAACAGACTAATTTGAATCATAGCAAACGCACGTATAATCAGAATACACAATGAGGTCGGCGCTCCAACCAAATTCGCATAGTAACAATTTTCATGTAAACAAAACCAGTAATAAATTTAACCAAACAATATTTACGTGATGTAAAACAGAGCATCCCTAAGCCAGAACCAAATACCTACTCAAACCATGGCTAAATCGGCCATAACATCAACATATAAGCATAAACCAAAAGAATAATAATAAAAACAAAAAATAGCAGTAAGAATGAACCGAATCAAGGCTCAGGGACCACATGCCTACTTCGACGCCCAAGTAGCGGAGAATGAACAACTAAGATTCATTTGAAGTTTGGTCTGCATTTTAACTCGGAACCGAGATACTACCATAGGGGATGTATACACCGCTGCGACTTGAATTTGTTAGAGGCGGTACTATGTTGCAGAGGGAACTGCAAAACTTCAGCGCGCAGATATTGTAGGTGGATGACGGTCGCAGAATCCGGAGGCGATATTGTGCTTTGATTGAAGCTAAAAACGAGGCCCTCAAGTTGAATCGAGCGATGCTCCTGCTGTTTTGCTACCGTAAAATCATCACCGCGTTGGAGTTTGTTCTTTACTGTTCGCGTAGCACCGATGGAAGGCTTTATGATGGTGTTGGCAGAAAAATGGATGATGGTAAAGGGTGAAACACAAAACGGAGGGTTCAGAGTGAGTGAAGATGGTTATGGCGAAGAACGGCGGTGGGATTTGAAGTTGTGATGGAAGAAGAATGATGATGAGGGAAGATGAAATCAGAGGGAGGAAAGAACGAAAACAGTGTTTCCGAGTTTGGGTTCGGCGGCGACGTGAATAAAAGGGTGATGAATTTACGGTGAGGGTAAACGAAGGGATGAAGGTGAAGGGTTTGTGTGGGGCGACGGCTGGGTTTTTCTCGAGTGAACTCGAAGAAGAGAAGTCTAGGGTGGCGACTGATGTTGAAAGGCTTAGGTTTTTTAGGGTCTTGTGAACAGTGCCTCCTCCCAATCTGTAGGGTATGCTACCCTTATATATCCAACTACACATGTTTCTCAATTAATTCTTTTTCTATTTTCTCTTTAAAATTTTTTGAATAATAAGCTAAATTAATAAATCTATTTTCCTATTTAATTTAATTCTAACTATTAATTACAATTTTAAATCTAAACTAATTAATTAAAATCTAATCTAATTTTTTAAAATAAATCCTAATTAAATTCTAACTCTATTTTTTAATCTATATTTTTTAAAATTAAAATTTCTAAATTATAATTAGTCTCTAAATTAAATCTATTTAATTAAAAAAAATTAAATTTAAATCCTAATTTCTAATTCAAAACTAATTAAAATAATAAAAAGACATTATATTAACCTATCACGAAGAAAAAAAATGAAATTATATAAAAAAGATAGGTATATATAAAAAAAACAAATGTCACGTGTCATACCCTTATTGGGCTAAAAAAGCGAAAATGCTTGTTTTTGCTGAAAAATACGCTACGCTGTATAAGTGAGGTAAATTAAAAACAAAGTCGGGCAAATGAGAATTTTGAAAAAAGGTAGGACAAATTTGGGGTATGACAGATGCCCCTATCTAATTGCCTTGAACCTGAGAGAATGAACAGCTGCATGGCGTTCATTTTCAGGGTGGAAGTCAATTAGATACAAAAAGACCCCGAAATTTGTCCGACAAGCAAGTAGAAATGCAAAGAGATGGGATATACCAGAACGGGATGACCGGATGCAAAAATAGATGAACGAGATAACCTAATATTCCCTGGGTGGTTTAAGCAGTCCCTTATCCAATAAGGTTCTTCGCGGTACCAGAGTGGTATAAGTGATCCTCCTTGGGTGTTCGAAGCGGCCCCTCATTCGTTAAGGTCCTTCGATGATACCAAAGCGGTACAAACGATCCTCCTTGGGTGGTCGAAGCGGCCCCTCATTCGTTAAGGTCCTTCGATGATACTAAAGCAGTATCTCGAACAAAACTTGAGATCCTTCGGGTGGTCGAAGCGGCACCTTATCCATTAAGGCTCTTCGATGATACCAAAGCAGTATCTCGAACAAAACTTGAGATTCTTCGGGTAGTCAAAGCAGTACCTTATCCATTAAGGCTCTTCGATGATACCAAAGCAGTATCTCGAGTGATGATTTTGCTGAGGAGTAATTGAGCTAAAATCCTGTCAGAGGAAAAGCGTTGTCCAAACTCTGCAGGGGAAAAGCCTTCAAGAAACTCTCTAAGATAACCTCTGCTTGGGGGAGCTACCAGAGCAATAGTTGCTGGGGGGGATCGTTATTATCAACTGCATGGTTGAAGAATGACTTGCTGGGGATAGAATTCCCTGAACTCGTGCGGGGTATCAACTCTGTTTAGAGAAATATTGCCGACTTTGATAGAGGACCGATCAGGATACTTGTGAACTGATCCTGGATCCTGTTATGCTATGTCGCTGGGGACAGGAATGTAATGCTTGATGATGCACAAATATGCAAATGATGCAACTGCTAGGGAAATAAGATGTATATGGGAATGAAAATGTAATGCTTGATATGGAATGCACATGAGAATGCAGCCGGGTAACCAAATTGGTAAGGCTTTATTTCTAGTTTAAGATTAGATGCAACAAGGTGAAAAGATTTATGGGGTATATTGGCTTATCAACTCGGGAGTTGAGAAAAACAAATATACTATCGACTCGGGGGTTGAGGATAAATCAGAACAAAAAGTCAACTCGGGGGTTGAAGAAGAATAGCAAATATCGACTCGGGGGTCGAGAGAAAATAAAGGTAATATCGACTCGGGGGTCGGGGAAAATAAAGGTAAATGTCGACTCGGGGGTCGAGAGAAAAAGATAACAAAGATATCGACTCGGGGGTCGAGAACATAAAGACATATCAACTCGGGGGTTGAAGAAAGGTAAACATCAACGCGGGGGTTGAACAAAGGTAAATATCGACTCGGGGGTCGACGAAAGATAAATATCAACGCGGGGGTTGAAGGAGGAAAAGGAAAATATCGACTCGGGGGTCGAGAAAATAAAGACATATCAACTCGGGGGTTGAAAAAGGAAATGATTGTGCTATGTATGCGTATGATACATGTCAATTATATGATGCATATGTGAATGCAAGCAGGAGGTTGGTTTTATGAAGGTGCCAACAAAGGGTGGACTTTGGTAGTTGCCAATAAAGGATTGGACTTTAAGAGATGCCAAGCGGGGTTGGACTTTTAATGGTTGCCAATACAAATTGGACTTTAGGAGATGCCAAGCGGGGTTGGACTTTTAATGGTTGCCAATACAAACTGGACTTTAGGAGATGCCAAGCGGGGTTGGACTTTTAATGGTTATGATGCCAGCAAGGTGGACTTTTATTTGGTTGCCAATAAAAGATTGGACTTTTGGGTTTTATGGGATGCCAACAGAAGTGGACTTTATTTGGTGAAAGTATTTGACTTCCCGACAATCGGTATCTGACGATGCTATGGTCAGAAGACAGATATGGATGCTTATGGATGCCCCAAGTTAGATCCTTTGCAGAAGTTGGCTGCTTATTCCTGGGAGAACCTTAACTTCTAGCCAATGTGCCATGACGGCTTACAAATGTTGAGCGTAGCGACATAACCAAAGCATGCTGAATATGCGAGCGTAGCGACTTAACCAATGCATGTTGATCGTGCTTTTGCACTGCCCCAAGGCTTTTGACGCTTGTTGTGAACTCAACAGTTACTGATGTCTGGCATGGTCAGCTTGACCAACTTTGAAAGTAAGGAGGGAAACTACCCTTGTTCAACTAGTCTGCCTCAGTCTGCCAGCTATTTGAAGATTTTTTCTTAAAGATTTATGCCATGACATGGTCTACGATGATTGCCCCAGTGTCTAGATTTTGCAACAATATTCCCCTGTTTGAAACTCGGAAAAACTTGCCCCAATCTGCAGGGTTATGAGAAAGTCTTGATTCAGGTCAACACCAATGAGAGATCAAGTTCTTCTTTGATTGCTATTTTGTTGTAATTTCCATAATGCTAAGTACTGACTTGCAGTTAAAAGTGTTTATTCAAAAATGGTAATTTTAATGCGATATTTATGCAACATTTAAAAGGATCATTTATTAGAATGATGTGACAGTGTATGACGAGCGGACTATTAGTCCAAACGCAGTGTTAATTTATCTGGTGCGAAAGATATAGCAAGAATAATGACACTAATGCTGGTGATTAGCAATCATGTGAGGAGTCAGGTTACGCAACCTTGTTGTAGTTATGCTTTCAAAATAAAACCCCGCCTCAATTAGGTCTTTTGAGGGTTGTATCATGGTCTGGTTCACGGTTATAGAAACAAAGGATATTAGGCTCAAAGTTTGATTTAGTACCCACCCCTTCTTCGTGATAATCTCCATACCTACGTTCAGTTAACTCTGCACCTACTTGACGGTGTAAACTTGATGGTTTAAAGTTTGCCTGAAATGGCAGCCACCTTATTTGATGGATGTCAGTAACCCCTTGATTTGGGGTGGCCACTGAATCTTATTTTGTTTTTGTCGAGGGTTTGAGTACCTCTTTTGGTTTTGTTCTGATCCCTAACTTTTGCATGGGCTGACTTTGCTTGTCAGACCCATCGGGATTGCCTTGATTTTTGCCTAAGTCTCCTTTTGAGGTGTTTGACTTAGCAGGCTTTTGATTTTTTTTTGGATTTTGTTGTGACTACCACGTTAAGGGTTAATGATGAACCGTCATGATTTTTGGATATTTGCTTTTTTGAGTACGTAATCAGGTTAACTGAACACTACCCTGCCCCAGGTTGAGTGTCATGCCGTCAAGCAGAAGTTGAGGAGAACTCGCCCTGATATGGCTCTGAAAATCCGTGATGAGGTCCAAAAACAATTTGATGCAGGGTTCTTAGCAGTGGCCAAATACCCGTAATGGGTTGCAAATATCGTTCCCGTACCGAAAAAAGATGGAAAGGTCCGTATGTGTGTGGATTACCGCGACTTAAACAGAGCAAGTCCTAAAGACGATTTTCCATTGCCTCACATTGATGTGTTGGTAGATAATACGACACAATTCTCTGTTTTTTTCCTTCATGGATGGATTCTCTGGTTACAATCAAATTAAAATGGATCCAGATGACATGGAAAAAACCACGTTCATTACACCATGGGGCACATTCTGTTACAAGGTAATGCCATTTGGGTTAAAGAACGTTGGGGCAACATACCAACGTGCAATGGTAACACTCTTTCACGATATGATTCACAAAGAGATCGAAGTGTACGTTGATGACATGATTGCTAAGTCCCAGACTAAAGAGGAACATTTGGTTAATTTGGAAAAGTTGTTCGCTAGACTAAGGAAGTTCAAGTTGAGACTTAATCCCAACAAATGTACATTTGGGGTGCGGTCTGGAAAGTTGTTGGGTCCTGATAAAGTAAGGGCGATTCAGGACATGCCTGCGCCAAAGACCGAAAAGGAGGTCCGTGGATTTCTAGGGAGGTTGAATTATATTGCAAGATTTATTTCACATCTCACAGCCACTTGCAAGCCAATTTTTAAATTACTCAGGAAAGATCAGCCGGTTGTGTGGAATGATGAGTGCCAAGGGGCATTTGATGCAATCAAAGAATATTTGCAAGAACCACCGATCTTGATACCACCAGTTCCTGGAAGGCCGCTCATTATGTACTTAACTGTGCTAGAAGAGTCCATGGGTTGCATATTAGGACAACAAGATGATACGTGCAAGAAAGAGCATGCTATATACTATCTCAGCAAAAAGTTTAACGACTGTGAGACTAGATACTCTTTGCTTGAGAAGACTTGTTGTGCACTTGCATGGGCTGCTAGACGACTCAGACAATATATGCTGACGCACACCACATACTTAATCTCCAAGATGGATCCAATCAAATACATCTTCGAGAAACCTGCTCTCACCGGTAGGATAGCCCGGTGGCAAATTCTTCTATCTGAATACGACATCCAATACATCACTCAGAAAGCTATAAAGGGCAGTGTGTTAGCAGATCATTTGGCCCATCAGCCGGTGGAAGAGTACCAACCTTTGAGATTTGACTTTCCAGATGAGGATATCATGATGGCAATAGATTACGAAGAGCCAGGGCCAGATGAAGGGCCAGAACCAGGGGAGCGATGGACTCTTATGTTCGATGGTGCTTCTAACTCTTATGGACATGGAATTGGGGCAGTGATTACATCTCCCAAAAATTTTCACTTGCCGTTTACGGCCAAGCTCTGTTTCCCGTGCACTAACAATATAGCAGAGTACGAGGCATGTATACTAGGGCTAGAAGAAGCCATTGACTTGAGAATCAAAACTCTCGATGTGTTTGGAGATTCTGCTCTAGTAATTTACCAGATAAGAGGTGATTGGGATACCAAGCATGAAAACCTAATTCCATACCGGGATTATGTGGCCAAATTGCTTCCCTGGTTCGATGATATCACTTTTGCTCACATACCTCGAGAAGAGAATCAAATGGCTGACGCTTTGGCAACTCTGGCATCCATGTACAAGTTGATATGGCCAAATCATAGACCATCTATTGATTTGTGACGCTTCGAAGAGCCCGCGCATTGTCTGACTGTTGATGAAGACGCAGATGAAAAGCCGTGGTTTTATGATATAAAGCGATATCTTGAAAAGCATGAATATCCTGAAGGAGCCCTGGGTATCGACAAAAGAACTTTGCGAAGATTGGCATCCAACTTCTTCCTCAACGGAAATGTATTGTACAAGCGCAACCATGACACTGTTTTGCTTAGATGTGTGGAGAAACATGAAGCTGAACAGATTCTAAAGGATATTCATGAGGGCTGCTTTGGAACTCATGCGAATGGACATACCATGGCAAAGAAAATATTGAGGGAGGGCTATTATTGGCTTACCATGGAAGCAGATTGTTACCATCATGCCCGAACTTGTCACAAGTGCCAAATATACTCTGATAAGATTCATGTACCCACCACTCCATTGAACGTCTTAACCTCACCATGGCCCTTCTCCATG
This sequence comes from Lathyrus sativus, assembly GCA_963859935.3. Taxonomy (NCBI): domain Eukaryota; kingdom Viridiplantae; phylum Streptophyta; class Magnoliopsida; order Fabales; family Fabaceae; genus Lathyrus; species Lathyrus sativus. Next base: position 98,008,321 of record OZ012738.1, on the reverse strand, counting down.
TGGGGAATAGACATGATTGGGATGATTGAACCAAAAGCTTCAAACGGACATCGCTTCATACTGGTGGCTATAGACTATTTCACCAAGTGGGTTGAAGCTGCTTCATATACCAACGTTACTAAGCAAGTAGTCGTCCGCTTCTTGAAACACAACATTATATGCAGATATGGAGTGCCCAGTCGCATCATCACTGACAATGGGTCGAATCTCAACAACAAAATGATGGACGAGTTGTGCACCAGTTTTAAAATAGAACACCATAACTCGACACCATATAGACCTAAAATGAATGGAGCCGTAGAAGCAGCCAATAAAAATATCAAGAAAATCATCCAGAAGATGGTGGTCACATACAAAGATTGGCACGAGATGTTACCCTTTGTGTTACACGGCTACCGTACTTCCGTACGAACTTCAATACGAACTTCAACAGGGGCAACTCCCTACTCGTTGGTTTATGGCATGGAGGCAGTTCTCCCAATAGAGGTTGAAATCCCTTCTCTGAGGGTTTTAATGGAAGCTCAACTTGATGAAGCCGAATGGGTAAAAACGAGGTTTGAAGAACTTAATCTCATTGAGGAAAAGCGCTTGACAGCCATATGCCACGGCCAACTTTACCAGAGAAGAATGAAGAGAGCCTTCGACAAAAGAGTGTGTCCCAGGACATTCGCGCAAGGAGACTTAGTACTCAAGAGGATCATGGCTATGTATAATGAATCTAGGGGAAAATGGACGCCAAACTATGAAGGCCCGTATATGGTAACAGAAGCATTCTCTGGGGGTGCCCTAAAGCTCACAACCATGGATGGGGAGGAGTTACCTTATCCAGTGAATGCAGATTTGGTCAAACGATACTTTGCCTAAAAAAGTGGAATAATAAAGCCGCTAAGTCGAAGACCCGAAAGAGCGACTTAGGCAAAATTGGCTATCCCGGTGAACCGAAAACCCGAAAGGGCGGTTCAGGAAAAATTAGGGATAAAATAAGAATAGGCTCGCTGAGTTGAAAACCTGAAAGGGCGGCTCAGGCAAAAAAGGGCGTCCCAGTGGATTGAAAACCCGAAAGGGCGATCCAGGCAAAAGTTAGGGGCAAAATTCCAAGGCAAAGTATCCATTATGCATGACCACTCGACCCTAGTACATAATTAAGAGACATAATTGGTCTGGCCATCTTTCTACGAAGCGAGGTGTTGAAGACTTCCAAAGCCATGGGGATTATAGCAGTGTCGAAACTCAAAGGAACTCTGACTTTTGCCATTATGTTTTTTTTCTTGCACTGTAATCACCTCATTAAGGGATTACATCTCTGTATACTCACCCATTCAAGGGAAAAATCAATATAAAGAGAGATTTCTCAATTAAATTGTGCTCACTCTTTTACTTTATCCGATGGTTTGCAAATTAATTTTTATTTTGATAATTTGTGTTCGAAACTTCAGCTAAAAAATATGATGATAAAAAAAAAAAAAAATATATATATATATATATATATATATATATATATATATATATATATATATATATATATATATATATATATATATATATATATATATATATATATATATATATATATATATATATATATATATATATATATATATATATATATATATATATATATATATATATATATATATATATATATATATATATATATATATATATATATATATATATATATATATATATATATATATATATATATATATATATATATATATATATATATATATATATATATATATATATATATATATATATATATATATATATATATATATATATATATATATATATATATATATATATATATATATATATATATATATATATATAATTTTTGACAAGGTATGGAGCTTGTTTTGATGTTCGAAGATATTGGGGAAAATAGATGGTCTCCAAGAAAAATGTCAACAGGTAGAAGCTTTGAATTAGTCGTCAGCTGCCCCGGCTTGTCATCATGAAAAGCCTTGCCGTTCTAAAGGGTTTATATGAGGTGGTTCCCCTCGGCGTCGAATTCAAGAACTAAACTGGGGAAATCAGTTCCCCCGGTCGTCATGGAATATATAAATCCGAGATGTCGAATAGTCTAATCCTCTCACTATCCCCACAGAAAGCCCAATCTTTTGTTGGCAACTAAAAAAAGCCACTCCAATTGGCACCTTCAATTCACCCTAAAAGTCCAGTATTCATTGGCAACCACTAAAAGTCCACCCTCGATGGCATCCTCATAAAACCAAAGTCCAAATCCATTTGACAACTACCAAATCCCGTCCCTGGTGATATCCCCTGACAAGATTTTATCCCCAGCATACCTAATAATTTGCGTTATCATAAGCACGACATACAATATCACATCATATCATAGTCATATCGAGCATTAGCATATCATTTGCATTCGCATCTTGCACTCCCTAGCAGTTGCATCTTGGTTGCATGTTTATCTATCATAGCGCATATCATCGCTGTCTTCAGCAATATAACATAGCAGCATAGCAGGATCCAGGATCGATTCGTGAGCATCTTGGCCAGTCCTTCATCAAAGTCGGCAATATTTCTCTTCAAAGAGTTGATACCCCGCGAGTTCCGGGAATTCTACTCCCCAGCAAGTCATTCTTCAACCATGCAGTTGATAATGATAGTCCCCGACAACCGTTGCTCTTATGGCTCCCCAAGCAGAGGTTATCTTAAAAAGTTTCTTGAAGACTTTCCCCTACAGAGTTTGGACAATGTTGTTCCTCTAATAGGAATTTTAGCTCAACCATTACTCAGCAAATTTATCGCTTGAGATACTGCTTTGGTATCATCGAAGAACCTTAACGGATAAGGTGCTACTTCGACCACCCGAAGAATCTCAAGTTGTGTTCAGAGATACTGCTTTGGTATCATCGAAGAATATTATTGGATAATAGGCTGTTCGACCACCCGAAGAATCTCAAGTTGTGCTCAGAGATACTGCTTTGGTAACATCGAAGAACCTTAACGGATAAGGTGCTGCTTCGACCACCCTAAGAATCTCAAGTTGTGTTCAGAGATACTGCTTTGGTATCATCGAAGAATCTTATTGGATAAGAGGCTGCTTCGACCACCCGAAGAATCTCAAGTTGTGCTCAGAGATACTGCTTTGGTATCATTGAAGAATCTTAACGGATAAGGTGCTGCTTCGACCATCCGGAGAATCTCAAGTTTTGTTCGAGATACTGCTTTGGTATCATCGAAGAACCTTATTGCACAAGGTACTGCTTCGACCACCCGAAGAATCTCAAGTTTTATTCGAGATACTGCTTTGGTATCATCGAAGAGCCTTAATGGATAAGGTGCTGCTTCGACCACCCGAAGAATCTCAAGTTTTATTCGAGATACTGCTTTGGTATCATCGAAGAGCCTTATTGGATAAGGTACTGCTTCGACCACCCGAAGAATCTCAAGTTTTGTTCGAGATACTGCTTTGGTATCATCGAAGAGCCTTATTGGATAAGGTGCTGCTTCAACCACCCGAAGAATCTCAAGTTTTGTTTGAGATACTGCTTTGGTATCATCGAAGAACCTTAACGGATAAGGTGCTGCTTCGACCACCCGGAGAATCTCAAGTTTTGTTCGAGATACTGCTTTGGTATCATCGAGGAGCCTTAACGGATAAGGTGTTGCTTCGACCATCCGGAGAATCTCAAGTTTTGTTCCAGATACTGCTTTGGTATCATCGAGGAGCCTTAACGGATAAGGTGCTACTTCGACCATCCGGATAATCTCAAGTTTTGTTCGAGATACTGCTTTGGTATCATCGAAGAACCTTATTGGACAAGGTACTGCTTCAGCCACCCGAAGAATCTCAGGTTTCGCTCAAGATACTGCTTTGGTATCATCGAAGAGCCTTAATGGATAAGGGACTGCTTCGACCACCCGAAGAATCTCAAGTTTTATTCGAGATACTGCTTTGGTATCATCGAAGAGCCTTATTGGATAAGGTACTGCTTCAACCACCCGAAGAATCTCAAGTTTTGTTCGAGATACTGCTTTGGTATCATCGAAGAGCCTTAATGGATAAGGTGCTGCTTCGACCACCCGAAGAATCTCAAGTTTTATTCGAGATACTGCTTTGGTATCATCGAAGAGCCTTATTGGATAAGGTACTGCTTCGACCACCCGAAGAATCTCAAGTTTTGTTCGAGATACTGCTTTGGTATCATCGAAGAGCCTTATTGGATAAGGTGCTGCTTCGACCACCCGAAGAATCTCAAGTTTTGTTCGAGATACTGCTTTGGAATCATCGAAGAACCTTAACGGATAAGGTGCTGCTTCGACCACCCGGAGAATCTCAAGTTTTGTTCGAGATACTGCTTTGGTATCATCGAGGAGCCTTAACGGATAAGGTGCTGCTTCGACCATCCGGAGAATCTCAAGTTTTGTTCGAGATACTGCTTTGGTATCATCGAGGAGCCTTAACGGATAAGGTGCTGCTTCGATCATCCGGAGAAACTCAAGTTTTGTTCGAGATACTGCTTTGGTATCATCGAAGAACCTTATTGGACAAGGTACTGCTTCGACCACCCGAAGAATCTCAGGTTTCGCTCAAGATACTGCTTTGGTATCATCGAAGAGCCTTAATGGATAAGGGACTGCTTCGACCACCCGAAGAATCTCAAGTTTTATTCGAGATACTGCTTTGGTATCATCGAAGAGCCTTATTTGATAAGGTATTACTTCGACCACCCGAAGAATCTCAAGTTTTGTTCGAGATACTGCTTTGGTATCATCGAAGAGCCTTAATGGATAAGGTGCTGCTTCGACCACCCGAAGAATCTCAAGTTTTATTCGAGATACTGCTTTGGTATCATCGAAGAGCCTTATTGGATAAGGTACTGCTTCGGCCACCCGAAGAATCTCAAGTTTTGTTCGAGATACTGCTTTGGTATCATCGAAGAGCCTTATTGGATAAGGTGCTGCTTCGACCACCCGAAGAATCTCAAGTTTTGTTCGAGATACTGCTTTGGTATCATCGAAGAACCTTAACGGATAAGGTGCTGCTTCGACCACCCGGAGAATCTCAAGTTTTGTTCGAGATACTGCTTTTGTATCATCAAGGAGCCTTAACGGATAAGGTGCTGCTTCGACCATCCGGAGAATCTCAAGTTTTGTTCGAGATTTTGCTTTGGTATCATCGAGGAGCCTTAAAGGATAAGGTGCTGCTTCGACCATCCAGAGAATCTCAAGTTTTGTTCGAGATACTGCTTTGGTATCATCGAAGAACCTTATTGGACAAGGTACTGCTTCGACCACCCGAAGAATCTCAGGTTTCGCTCAAGATACTGCTTTGGTATCATCGAAGAGCCTTAATGGATAAGGGACTGCTTCGACCACCCGAAGAATCTCAAGTTTTATTCGAGATACTGCTTTGGTATCATAGAAGAGCCTTATTGGATAAGGTACTGCTTCGACCACCCGAAGAATCCCAAGTTTTGTTCGAGATACTGCTTTGGTATCATCGAAGAGCCTTAATGGATAAGGTGCTGCTTCGACCACCCGAAGAATCTCAAGTTTTATTCGAGATACTGCTTTGGTATCATCGAAGAGCCTTATTGGATAAGGTACTGCTTCGACCACCCGAAGAATCTCAAGTTTTTTTCGAGATACTGCTTTGGTATCATCGAAGAGCCTTATTGGATAAGGTGCTGCTTCGACCACCCGAAGAATGTCAAGTTTTGTTCGAGATACTGCATTGGTATCATCGAAGAACCTTAACGGATAAGGTGCTGCTTCGACCACCCGGAGAATCTCAAGTTTTGTTCGAGATACTGCTTTGGTATCATCGAGGAGCCTTAACGGATAAGGTGCTGCTTCGACCATCCGGAGAATCTCAAGTTTTGTTCGAGATACTTCTTTGGTATCATCGAGGAGCCTTAACGGATAAGGTGCTGCTTCGACCATCCGGAAAATCTCATGTTTTGTTCGAGATACTGCTTTGGTATCATCGAAGAACCTTATTGGACAAGGTACTGCTTCGACCACCCGAAGAATCTCAGGTTTCGCTCAAGATACTGCTTTGGTATCATCGAAGAGCCTTAATGGATAAGGGACTGCTTCGACCACCCGAAGAATCTCTAGTTTTATTCGAGATACTGCTTTGGTATCATCGAAGAGCCTTATTGGATAAGGTACTGCTTCGACCACCCGAAGAATCTCAAGTTTTGTTCGAGATACTGCTTTTGTATTGTCGCTACTGCGAAAATTGGCGCCGGCTGAACAGAAGAGTCGCCACCGTGCGTTATTTATCCCACGGGAGGGAAAGGAAACGCTCAGAGTAAACCTCGCACAACACGGGAAAGGTATGGTCGTCGCAACCAAAACCTGGATTCGGGAGTCGGTTACGTAAGGGGAAGGTATTAGCACCCCTCACGTCCGTCGTACTCGACGGGATCCACGCTTGCTTGGGTTTTCTAAAGGATGCAAAACAATCTATCTACGGCTGCTAAATCTAAACGGAAGGGAATTGACTCGATAGAGCGTCGCACTCTACGCCTACGTATTCTCAAGAGAGAAAGTCAGAGTCAACGTAGTTCGGGAAACTACAGGAAAATTGGCTCGCCAAGACTTCGCGTCTTGTGCCTACGTACTTCCACACTGCATGGAAGATCAGAGCCTTGCGTAGTTCATGCTAACTACGGCTAAACAAAACATTCTCACACAGCAGTGAGAAAAACAACTGGTTTCAAAGGTCGGGAACCTATGGGCAAAACTACGGCTTGGTCTCAAATGCACTCGGGCAAGAGAGAAAAAGGGTAACAATTAATCGTCAGCGGGAAAGTCTCGATCGCACAGCAGCGAGAGAACAAAAGTCAGTTGTTAGTGTGCTCGCTAGGATATCGCATCCTATGCCTACATATTCTCGTCTGGTACGAGAAATCAGAGCAGCTGTAGTTCGGCTACTATCGGGACCACAGCTTAAATCTCGTTTTATTAACATTCTGAAAAATGGTTACAATGATTGAATACTGAAAATAAATCTCCTAGGAAATACTATCCTATCCTATCCTGAGAAATCGAATGGAAAATAGCCCCCTAACAAGTGAGCTTCTAAAACCATCTCTAAAAGGAAAATAAACTCTATGAAAAATGCACTCTAAAAAATATTAAGTCTACTTTAATATTTTTTCCTTCTTTTCTTTTCAACTATTTTCTCCTTTCTTTCAAAATATTTTTCATATATTTTTCATATTTTTCTATGTATTTTTTCATATATTTTTCTCCATTATTTTCTCTTTTTCAAATTCTTTTTTTCAATATATTTTCTTCATATTTCTTTATTCATATATTCTTCCTTTTTCCAAATATATTCTTTTCATATTTTTCTATATATTTCTTTTTCCTTTTTTTGTATTTATTTTTTCCCAATCTTTTTCTCTTTATTTTTTTTATATTTCTTTTTCATTACATTTTTTATACTAGCAACAAAAACATAAAAAAAAAATAGAAAAGGAATAAAATAGAGGGAGGGGGTACACAGCCCAGCTGGGGTATAGCAAGAAAAAAAACACAAAGTAATTGGGCCCAACCCACTAACAAGCCTCAGCCAGAAAAAAGGAGGGGGTGCAAGCTGGTACACGGGGGGTGTAGTTAGAACTCTCGTTGGGCTCAAGCCCATCAACCAAAAAACAACGGGAATGGGGGTGAACGAAAAAACGTAGTGTGTGGATGGCAGTCAATAGGCCCAAGGCCCAAGCCTCACGCGGTCCCCCTTCCCCCTTTGCTCCACTTTCAGAAACCCTAGTTTACACTACTCTTCATTCTCCCTCGCGGCGCCCCAGCCTCAGACTCTCTCTCTCGAACTCTTGCTCTCATCACAAACCAGAAAAAACGTAATCTCGTAATCACCAGCGACATAACAAACCATTAACCGAAGCCAGAAATAGCCACGATCTGAAGACCTTCATATGGATCCATTGGAGATTTTGAGGCCGTACGTGCTTGCGAGGATGATACTTGAAGACCTGAAGAATACAAAGGCTCGATGGATGAAACTCGTGAAGACTCAAGGCGTGTTATCTGACAAATGGAGAGCGCGTTGATGACTTGAGCTTCTTTCTGGAGAATGGTTCTTGATGATGCTTTGGAGGTGTTCTTGAACTTGTGATGAAGGATGGAGATCTGGACGAAGAGGACGAGAATCTGGAATGCTCATGAAGATCTGATGAAAATTGCATGTTGGTTTCTGGAGATTTGTTCTTGAAGGTGTTCTTGATGTATGATGGAGCTTCGAATCTGGAAAAACGGTTATTGTTGGTGAAGACTGGAAACTGGAGAAATTATTATCGGTGATGTTGATGATTGGTTGGATCTGGATGAAGATTGCTGGTTGAGGTAGTTTCTGGAGAATTCTTGATCGATGATGAAGATCCTGCAAAACGGTGAACGCGATGGTGAGAAACGTTGAATGAAGATCCGAGAACGTTGTTCTTGATGGATGAAGTTTCTGGAGTTTGTAGGATGGAGGTTGACCGGAGATAGGATGAGGAGGAAGATGAAGATGATCGGAATCTGGGTTTTTTGGGCGTTCTCCGGCGAAGCTTTGGTGATTGGTGATGATCGGAAACGGTTTAGGGTTGCCGTTATGGTGGCCGCCGGCCATGCATGCCGGCCGGTGAAGGTTTCCGGCGAGGCCAGGTGGGGGAGACGCGTGGCAATGTGGGTGGAGAGGGTGAACGCATGTGAGACGCGTGTCCCATGCGTGGCAGAGAGAGAGGGATTGCTGAGAGTGAGGTGGCGTGGTAGTGGAGTGAAAACGTGGGGCCTCCCCCCTGTTAACACGTGGCCTGCTGAAGGCTTTATACTGCTGAGAATCTCTGGACCCTTCTGGATGCTTCTAGACTTTGGACGAAAATTGGCCAAAAAAACTCTGAATTGGGCTTTGTTGAACGCATGTGGATATTGGCCCAGTACGAAAATGATTGCAACAAAACCAAAAAACCTGAATGAAATGGATTAATGCAATAGATCTGGATTAAGATGGAAAAGATTAAAGCTAAACAAAATTAATTCATTCTAATTAATCTAAAAACTAATTAAATCCTATATTACAATAAAAGCCTATATTAAAACTATTTCTACAAACTATTGTACTCTATTTTAAGAAACTAACTATTTATTTATTTATTAACAAGAAAATCTATCCTCTAAAAATCTATTTACTTATTAAAGCTATTAAAACTATGAAAATTCTATTATTAAAAAAAAAAATCTATTTATTAATAAAAGAAAAATCTATATTATTTATATCTAAAATCATTTAATTTCTATTAACCCTATTATTTATTGTTCTAAAACATTATATCCTAAAAAACCTATTTAAATCTATTATCCTATTAAAACTCTATTAAAATTCTATATCTAAAAATATATTCAAAAATCAATTAATATTCTAAAAGAAAAAATCTATATTAAATTTCTTTTATTTCTCTTATTATTAAAAGAAAAACAAAACTATATTACCCTATTAAGAAAATGATAAAAGTCTATTTAAAAAGAATTAAAACTATTAAAAATCCTATTAATATTCTAAAAATGATTTAAAAGCTATTAAAAAATTTAAAAATGGTCAATAAAATCCAGAAAAATCACAATAATTCCCAGAGGAACAAAATAAGCACCGAACGACACATAACACCGCGAGAGCGCACCAAAATAGCCGGTAAAAATAAACGGGCACCGAAATATCCCAAAAATACGGTTCTACCTATCTAAACTGATTAAAAACACCTGAGACGAGAGCTGTGATCCCGATAAAATCAAAACAAATGAAAATATGCACTGTATGCGATATGCAGATGCGAATGCGGTAATGCGTCAAAACATCGAGCCAGATACGGGACCCGGTTGGTCAAATTTTAGGGTACAACAGCTGCCCCTATTCAAGCAGCTTGGACCTGAATGGTCGAAGAGCGCCCAGCCTTTGATCATTCAAAGGTAGAAGATGGTTGAATACAAATGGAACCCTGAAATTTGCCAACCGCAGAAATAAACTGCACCCCTGCTTGGAGAACGACATTCATCGACTGAATTTAACTGTTACGGCAACCCACTGATCTCGTGCGACCGTGCTGGGGATTCTTCTCATCATCCTGAAAAAAGATTGAATCATCGGAAACTTCGTCCTTTGCTTGTCCACGTCAGGACTCTATCTGCTGTCAACTCGGAAAAACTTCAACAACTTTGCTGGGGATGGCTCGTCTGCCTTCTCGTCAGAAATAAATCGTCCACGTTAGGAATAAACTCTTCCACGTTAGGAATAACACCGTCCACGTAAGGAATAACACCGTCCACGTAAGGAATAACATCGTCCACGTAAGGAATAACACCTTCCACGTAAGGAATAATACCTTTCCACGTAAGGAATAACATCGTCCACGTTAGGACTCACCCTTCCACGTAAGGAATAACATTGTCCACGTTAGGAATAACCCTCTTTCCACGTCAGGAATCAACTCTTCTTTTCCACGTAAGGAATCAAACTTTTTCCACGTTAGGAATGCCTCTATCTTTCCACGTAAGGAATACACCATCCACGTTAGGAATAACTGTCTTTCTCTTCCATGTAAGGGATCAATCTTGATATGTCCGCGTAAGGACTCAATCTTTCCACGTAAGGAATCCTCATCTTTCCACGTAAGGAATTAATCTTGATATGTCCGCGTAAGGACTCAATCTTTCCACGTAAGGAATGAACTCGTCTTTCCACGTAAGGAATCTCCAACTCTTTCCACGTAAGGAAACCAATTTTCTTCCACGTAAGGAATGCTCCTGATATGTCCACGTAAGGACCCCAATCTTTCCACGTGAGGAATATCATTTTTCCACGTAAGGAATGCCATCTTCTTGACTTATCCACGTAAGGACTCAACTTTTCCACGTAAGGAATCAACTTCTTTTCCACGTAAGGAATACAATTTTGCTCGATCTGTCCACGTAAGGACTCTAATCTTTCCACGTAAGGAAACAATCTTTCCACGTAAGGAATAAACTTGTCCACGTTAGGACTACATCGTCCATGTTAGGACCCCTTTTTCCACGTTAGGAATAATAATCTTCTTGATTTGTCCACGTAAGGACTCCCATTTTTCCACGTAAGGAATACTTCTTCATCTGTCCACGTAAGGACCCCAATCTTCATTCCACGTAAGGAATCACAATCTTTCCACGTGAGGAATACAATCTCGATTTGAATCTGTCCACGTAAGGACCCCAATCTTTTCACGTTAGGAATACAATCTCAATCCGTCCACGTTAGGACTCCAACTTGATATGTCCCCGTAAGGACTCCATCTTTCCGCGTAAGGACTCACATCTTTCCACGTAAGGACTCACATCTTTCCACGTAAGGAATAATTGTCTTCTTTTGAATCTGTCCACGTCAGGACTAAACCCCTTCCACGTCAGGAACACACTCTTTCTTTCCACGTCAGGAATACAAGCCTCTTTCCATGTAAGGAATACTATCTTTCTTTCCACGTAAGGAAACTCTTTCTGATTTGTCCACGTAAGGACCCCCATCTTTCCACGTAAGGAATTCGTCTTCTTTCCACGTAAGGAAACCAATCTTCTTCCACGTAAGGAATAAAATTCTTGATCTGTCCACGTAAGGACTCTAAGCTTTCCACGTAAGGAATACAATCTCTTCTTGCTTTGTCCACGTAAGGACTCCAATTTTTCCACGTAAGGAATAACTTCTTTTTCCACGTAAGGAATAAACTTGCTTTTCCATGTTAGGAACTGAAACTTCTCTTTCCACGTAAGGAATAAACCTGTCCACGTCAGGACTCTCGCTTCGTCTTGATTGGTCCACGTCAGGACTCGCCTCTTGGCTTACTGAGAAAATAAAACGTGTTCACGTTGGGACCCATATCTCAACCTGCTGAAGAAATAAACTTGTCCACGTCAGGACTTGTGCGTCTTCGACTTGCTGGGGAAATAAGACTTGTCCACGTCAGGACACACACATTGCCACCAACACGAAGAAGGATAAATTTGTCCCCGACAGGACTCTCGTATCTTGTCATCGCGAAAAATTATAATTTTGCCCACGTCAGGACACACAGTTCACCATTAAGAAGAAAGACACTTGCTGGAAATAAATTGTCCACGTCAGGACACCAGCACGAAGAGTAACCAACTTTGTCCACGTCAGGACTCCATACTCAATCAATACCGAGAACTCGAATCTGTCCACGTCAGGACTAACACATATCGTCACTTGGAAGAAATGTCCACGTCAGGACTCCACATAACAACAATTCTGAAAAATCGAACCTATCCCCGTTAGGACTAGCACATATCGTCAACGGAGGAAATGTCCACGTCAGGACTCATCAATTCTGAGAAATCGAACCCGTCCACGTTAGGACTAGCATCTCCTATCAATCCGGGGAAATAAAGTTGTCCACGTTAGGACTCCACTTTTCTAGCACGAAGAAAACCTGTCAAGAAATTTGTCCTCGTCAGGACTCATCCTTCCATTGGTCCACAAACTTCTTATCACTGACGTTACAGCAACTCTGAGGCTGACTCTACTGGGGATATCTGAAAACCAAACTACCGGACGCCTGCTCTGATAACCGGCGGTGGCCTCTGAAATTATGATTCCTGAAACCCGTTGATGACAAACAACTCTGCTTGGGAATGAGGAGACATTCTGCCTACTGACTCTGGCGTGGAAAACACGAGAAATTCACAAGGAAAACTTCATCATGATAACTCTGTGGGGAATAATGCCAAAGCTGACACTTTATTGAATGTCTCACGTCGGGACCTCGATTGTTTATTGATTTATTGGAGTAAGAACTCTCTCTATCTGCAAGAGAAACAACACTTGAAACAAACGGTTAGCCGACCTAGTTTATGTTTCAGAAATGCGTATGTTTGATAACGATGCAATGCTCCATTCAACATGGAAATGCTACGCTTTTATTTGGTGGATGTAAGTACGACACTATATGCCGGTGCCAATATGACACTATATGCCAATGCACTATATGCCAATGCAAATGCAAACTCGAACTGCTGGGTACAGAAACTGCTTCAGCAAAATAAATGCTGAAGATAATGCCAACTCCGCTGGGGATAGCCAGATGCTGTAGAATTATTCCAGCAAAATAAATGCTGGAAAGATGAAGTCGACTCAGCTGGGAAATTGGGAACTTAAACCAAGCATCTCATTGAAGTAATACCTTGCTGGGAATACAACTTTGCTGGAGAATAACAGATGCGCTTGGTATGATTGGCCTTCTGCTGGAAAGTGAACGAATATCATACGGTATTCTGACAAAATAAATGCCAAGGCACACAACCAACTCTGCCGGGGAGAGTCTTACTCTTCGAGTTCCACTGGGGGGAATGAAAACACTTACTGGAAAGAGAACTCCGCTGGGGACGAAACGATTCTCTTGGGGGAAAATCCGCTGACTCCGCTAGGGGAGAGTAAATGACCCTGCGGGGAAAAGGTAAGCTGTCTGAATACAGTTCACAAACATTAATCTTCTGCGGCTAAACCACTCTGCTTGAGATGCACTGTCTGAATACAGCCTTCAATCTAGGAATCGTCCAAACTCTGCTGAGGATAAATGACTTGACTGGAGAATGTCCTCTGGATAAGCCACGACTAGCTGGGGAATTCGATCTCTCTTCAGTGAGGAACACTGCTATCTCAGAAGCGCTACCTGCGTGGGGGTTCACTTCACGTAACGATCAAGTCTTTCACCAAAACGCCTCTGGTCAGGGCGACATGAACTATATTCCTTCTCGGAAGTCTGCCCCACAAATACCAACATGCCCCAGTCCGAGCGTTTCGTCTGGAAAAGAAAGGCTAGCCATAGTGCTACTCACAATACCTTGCCCCTGAACCGGCACCAACCTTCTGATGAGGACTCTTCGATCTCTGAACCCTGACGGTTACCTCTGAACTGTTGCTGCACATCAAACCCCAAAAGAATGTCCCAACAACATCTTTTGTTTTTAGGGTGTTCTGCCCCGGTCTTGCGATAATCTTTTGCCCCTTATCGACTGATTCGTGGAGCAGTGCCCATGGCCGCGAGAGATTTGCCGAATCTCGACCTAACTGCCCCAGATGAACTACTTCTCGAATGTATGACTTTACTGGGGATAACCGAGTGCGCCAAGCAGGCTGGACTTCTGTACATCCGTGGTGGGTCATACATGCTTGATGCTGGACAATATCCAGTCTAAATTCGCAACTTCTAGTAGAAGGGTCACAATTTCCCGACATTTGTCTCAAACTTGAAGATTGGCTGGATCTGCTCAAGTAGCTCTGAACAACTCTGATGACACTGAGAAGAACAACTCTTTCGCCTTTGCTATGCCCCGGCCTGCAGGAAACTTCGTGGGATAGTCTGAAAATCTGTACCCTGACGGTTTACTATGAACTGCCTCAGCATTCTGAACTTCCTCGAGATACTTCGAATCGAACGCCCCTCGAATAAAGAATAATCTCTGCACTCTTGGGATGGCATGCCCCTATCTGTAATGACTTTGCCTTAATCTGGTTCTCGGAAAGAACTCACTCTGAACCGAAAGCACCTTGCTATAATACGACCTTGCGGTGGCTTACCCCGGTGTTTCCCTTAATTCAACAACTATCAACATCGTGACTTGCCCCTGAACGAGTGTTGAGCGACTTAACCTGTCCTGATATAGCATTCTGGATAACTGTCCCTGATTGGCTCTTAAGAAGATTCGCTTCTGATCGACTTCTGCCCCATAATCAACTGATGCTTCGGGACTTTTCCTCTGACTGATTGATTCCGAACTCTCTGAAAGTCAATGCCCCAGATTTACAGGGTTTCGCAACATACACCATTCTGATCTAGACTGTTGAATTATTCAATCCTGTTCGATTATTCCCTGTTGGAATTTCTTTCCTGTCAACTACTAACCTGCAAGTAAAAATTGTTCATTCCCGAATGGTAATTTTAATGCAGTGTTTATGCAAATTTTGAAAATTTTGTGCTGTCACTCATTTATGTGTCATGATTGTGAGTGACGAATGAACCAAAGTTCAAACGTAGTGCTTATGTGATCAGCGAAAAATACAACAAGGATATGACTAGCAAATCAAGAGGGAGTCAGGTTACTCAACCTTATCGTAATGCGCTTCAGACTAACCCTACCTCAATTAGGTCTTTTAAGGGTTGTATCGTGGTCGGGTTCACGGTTCGTGAAACAAAGGATATTTGGCTCAAATTATGTTTTGTACCCACCCCTTCTACGTGATGATCTCCAATCCTAAGGTTCAGTTAACCTGGCACAAGCGTTCGCCTCTTCGAGAGGTATGTTGAATGGTAAGAACCATAAGTGAGGAATTCACAGGGCTTTTCGGAGTGACAGTTACTCCTTTCTCGTTTTCGGTGTCTGTATACACGACTTTATTCTTGTTCGAGGATTCTTCTTTTGATATCCTTTCTTTTTTGTTCTTTTGATTCCCTAATTTTTGCCTGGACTGACTCCCTTTGAGTTCTTTTCGATTTTTCTTTTGAAGTCCAACGGGACGCCCTAATTTTTGCCTAAGTATTAGCCTTCCGGCTTTTTCTTTTTCTTTTTTACTTAGCGGGCTTTCTTTTTCCTTTCTTTTGGAACAAAGTCGTGTGACACTGGTTGTCTTGATTGCTCCGAAGGGATTGTAACTGCCTTACTCCTGATTGGTGAGGTTTAACCACTGTGGTTGACGAATTACGACCTCCTGAGAGGCGTAAACTGATTGGTCCTCAAAAGACAACATGCCTCTGTAATACTTGAATGCTCGGTCAAGCTAACTGACAACTACCCTGCCCCGGGTTAAGATGTGAGGGTTTAAAAATCCGAAAGAAACTCCTACTTCTCGGCTCGAAGTGGTTAACAAAGGATTCTCTTCCTTATCTCTCCGGTGTTTAGGGGATTTGAAACAATGCCTTGTACGTCATCGGTAAGGTCTTATCTGAAAGCATATGATCATCGGTTATGAGTTTATTTTCGTCATCCTCCCTCCACTCTTTGCTAGTCACAGTGATAAAGTGGAGTGAATAAAATGCAAGTGTCAGTGCAATGCAGTAAATGGGCGACAGCGACATGATTAATTCAGAAAAATGCATAGTCACTTTATTAACATCACCATTCGAAACATACAATGTTTAAAAGCAAGTAGTAACTAACAGAAAAGAAACTACAAATGCAAATGATATAAAGTCTGAGGACTGCCAATGCTGAGGGTGCCTGCCGGTCTGGACCACTGGCTTTTTGAAGAGGATCCTCTGAATCTACGAGCTTAGACAGCTGAGAGGTTGGCATGAACAAACAAAACTCCTTCTGGAAAGGAATTGCACCCTTGGTCGATCAACTGCTGTACTTCCGCCTGAAACGCTTTACAATCTTCAGTTGCATGCCCTGGAGAGACACCATGGTAACCACATTGAACTTGGGGATTGTACCCAGGAGGGTAAGGTTCTGGCACGGGCTTGAGAGCTTTTCGGCTCCACCAAATAACTCTGGATCGAAGATGGTGACATCGGGCTATACAACATAGGCACTGGGCGAGAAGGAGCTTTCCTTCGTTCCAAATTGTTGCGAGGCCTAATCTGATTCTGACGCTGAGTCTGATAATCTCGGCCACGAGTTCGCTGATTTGCAAGGGAAGCGACATAAGATTCCTGACATGGTGCCCCAGGCACGGCTGTCTGTTCAGTATAACAAGCCACAGGAGATACTGATCTCTGAGAAGACGAAGAACCAACAAAATTCACTGATTCGCTTCGAGGATATTCAACCTTTGGCATGACTGCATTGATCACAACTCCTTCTTCACTCTGATAGTCACAAGGAGATTCAGCTTCACTAACCTGACTGTTTGACGTAACTCCCAGCGTTCTTTCAAGGTACGGGCTCTCCAGGGAGTGTACAAACATGCTCATTAACTCTCGGTCTTGAAGCGGTGGCTGTACTCTGGCAGCAAATTCTCTCCATCTCTGAACATACTTCCTGAAAGGTTCCTCGTCCTCTTGAGACAATTCTTGCAGTCGCATGCGATGGGGAGCTATGTCTAGGTTATAATCGTACTGCTTCAGAAAAGCTCTGGCTAAATCCATCCATGACTGAATCTGATTTCTCTCTAACCGCATATGCCACCTCAAAGATGCCCCAGTCAGACTATCTTGAAAGCAATGGATCATCAATTTGTCATCTTGCACAAACGCAGTCATTCTTCGACAGAACATCATCAAATGCAGCTTCGGACAGCTATCTCCCGTGTACTTCTCAAATTTCGGTGCTTTGAACTTGTAAGGCAACACCAGGTTAGGAACCAAACACATGCCTACAGCATTCAGGTTAACAGCATCTTTCACCTTTAAAGCTTTCATTCCTTCTTCCAACGCTCGGAGTCTTCTATCCGTCTCAAGAGCTCTTGGATCTACCATCCTGGCTATTGGAATATACCTTCGGTAATTCATCCCAGGGAAAGCAACGCCTTGATTGTTAACAGGAGGAAGACGCTCATTCTGGGCAACAAACTGCTCATGTCGATCTCGGTCCTCAACAGAAGTCTGTACAACTTGGTCTGCAGCAACGTTGTTCGCTTGCGGGAAGTCTTTCATAGCATCATACAGAGGGTTGGACGTCATAGTGAACCCTGTCAAGGCGTTAGGAGACTGGAAATTGCCTTCAGACATGGCTGCCAATAATCTTCAGCTGACTTCAATGCTCGATTCTGCTCAAATCCACTCAACCCCTAGGTAGGTCTTCTGACAATCAACAGCTGCTCAATCCAAACTCCGGGTAATCACCCTCAGGAAACAAAGGCTGGATCAGAACTCTGGCTAACTGGAGGATGGTATGCAATATGATGCAACACTGTTATGCAAATGATATGCAAAATGCAGCAAACAACGGGACCACAGCCCCCACACAATCTGAATACTGCTGCGCTGCTGACGGAGTACGGTCGCACTGAAGAGAAGACCAAAATAACGGGTAGGTTGGAAGTCAAGTTTCCTGCACGAAACCCCCCCCCCCCCCACTCACAGGTATGGACCTATATCTGACAAGGTACGGCATCCTATGCGGTTGTCAGCGTCACAGACTTTCAAAACTGACGATACGATTCCCAGAAGGAGTGGCATCATCGAGTCCTGAAGAGGCCTCACTTAGCTGACTTCCAAATGATCGGTTCCCAGAGTCGACAATCCAACTAACCAGCAACCCAAGCCACCCAAAGGGTGGGTCAAGAGGCCAACCAAAAGAACCTCGTCTGAGTGTAGATTTCGCGGGACACCAAGGCAAGCAAAGCATGCGGGCGCCCACTAATTTCTACTCTAAGTCTAAGGTGCACTCAAGCCCAGGTCCGGCTTCTCTCAATCATAGAACACCCGTAACACCCCAACAGCAACAGATAATATCGATAAATAAGCCCCAATAGACAAGCAAACAAGCGCTAGGATTGACTCTCTTTTAGGGGACGTTGGATCCCACATGCATAAAGACCATCGCAGTCCTTAGCAGCCAGGGGACATTGGGTCCCCAGCAGAGTCGCCAGCTGTCGCTACTGCGAAAATCGACGTCGGCTGAACAGAAGAGTCGCCACTGTGCGTTATTTATCCCACGGGAGGGAAAGGAAACGCTCAGAGTAAACCTCGCACAACACGGGAAAGGTATGGTCGTCGCAACCAAAACCTGGATTCGGGAGTCGGTTACGTAAGGGGAAGGTATTAGCACCCCTCACGTCCGTCGTACTCGACGGGATCCACGCTTGCTTGGGTTGTCTAAAGGATGCAAAACAATCTATCTACGGCTGCTAAATCTAAATGGAAGGGAATTGACTCGATAGAGCATCGCACTCTACGCCTACGTATTCTCAAGAGAGAAAGTCAGAGTCAACGTAGTTCGGGAAACTACAGGAAAATTGGCTCGCCAAGACTTCGCGTCTTGTGCCTACGTACTTCCACACTGCATGGAAGATCAGAGCCTTGCGTAGTTCAGGC
The DNA here is from genome assembly GCA_963859935.3 of Lathyrus sativus. Taxonomy (NCBI): domain Eukaryota; kingdom Viridiplantae; phylum Streptophyta; class Magnoliopsida; order Fabales; family Fabaceae; genus Lathyrus; species Lathyrus sativus. The sequence continues at coordinate 97,989,314 of OZ012738.1, read as the reverse complement.
TAACTACGGCTAAACAAAACATTCTCACACAGCAGTGAGAAAAACAACTGGTTTCAAAGGTCAGGAACCTATGGGCAAAACTACGGCTTGGTCTCAAATGCACTCGGGCAAGAGAGAAAAAGGGTAACAATTAATCGTCAGCGGGAAAGTCTCGATCGCACAGCAGCGAGAGAACAAAAGTCAGTTGTTAGTGTGCTCGCTAGGATATCGCATCCTATGCCTACATATTCTCGTCTGGTACGAGAAATCAGAGCAGCTGTAGTTCGGCTACTATCGGGACCACAGCTCAAATCTCGTTTTATTAACATTCTGAAAAATGGTTACAATGATTGAATACTGAAAATAAATCTCCTAGGAAATACTATCCTATCCTATCCTGAGAAATCGAATGGAAAATAGCCCCCTAACAAGTGGGCTTCTAAAACCATCTCTAAAAGGAAAATAAACTCTATGAAAAATGCACTCTAAAAAATATTAAGTCTACTTTAATATTTTTTCCTTCTTTTCTTTTCAACTATTTTCTCCTTTCTTTCAAAATATTTTTCATATATTTTTCATATTTTTCTATGTATTTTTTCATATATTTTTCTCCATTATTTTCTCTTTTTCAAATTCTTTTTTTCAATATATTTTCTTCATATTTCTTTATTCATATATTCTTCCTTTTTCCAAATATATTCTTTTCATATTTTTCTATATATTTCTTTTTCCTTTTTTTGTATTTCTTTTTTCCCAATCTTTTTCTCTTTATTTTTTTTATATTTCTTTTTCATTACATTTTTTATACTAGCAACAAAAACATTAAAAAAAAAATAGAAAAGGAATAAAATAGAGGGAGGGGGTACACAGCCCAGCTGGGGTATAGCAAGAAAAAAAACACAAAGTAATTGGGCCCAACCCACTAACAAGCCTCAGCCAGAAAAAAGGACGGGGTGCAAGCTGGTACACGGGGGGTGTGGTTAGAACTCTCGTTGGGCTCAAGCCCATCAACCAAAAAACAACGGGAATGGGGGTGAACGAAAAAACGTAGTGTGTGGATGGCAGTCAATAGGCCCAAGGCCCAAGCCTCACGCGGTCCCCCTTCCCCCTTTGCTCCACTTTCAGAAACCCTAGTTTACGCTACTGTTCATTCTCCCTCGCGGCGCCCCAGCCTCAGACTCTCTCTCTCTCGAACTCTTGCTCTCATCACAAACCAGAAAAAACGTAATCTCGTAATCACCAACGACATAACAAACCATTAATCGAAGCCAGAAATAGCCACGATCTGAAGACCTTCATATGGATCCATTGGAGATTTTGAGGCCGTACGTGCTTGCGAGGATGATACTTGAAGACCTGAAGAATACAAAGGCTTGATGGATGAAACTCGTGAAGACTCAAGGCGTGTTATCTGACAAATGGCGAGCGCGTTGATGACTTGAGCTTCTTTCTGGAGAATGGTTCTTGATGATGCTTTGGAGGTGTTCTTGAACTTGTGATGAAGGATGGAGATCTGGACGAAGAGGACGAGAATCTGGAATGCTCATGAAGATCTGATGAAAATTGCATGTTGGTTTCTGGAGATTTGTTCTTGAAGGTGTTCTTGATGCATGATGGAGCTTCAAATCTGGAAAAACGGTTATTGTTGGTGAAGACTGGAAACTGGAGAAATTATTATCGGTGATGTTGATGATTGGTTGGATCTGGATGAAGATTGCTGGTTGAGGTAGTTTCTGGAGAATTCTTGATCGATGATGAAGATCCTGCGAAACGGTGAACGCGATGGTGAGAAACGTTGAATGAAGATCCGAGAACGTTGTTCTTGATGGATGAAGTTTCTGGAGTTTGTAGGATGGAGGTTGACCGGAGATAGGATGAGGAGGAAGATGAAGATGATCGGAATCTGGGTTTTTTGGGCGTTCTCCGGCGAAGCTTTGGTGATTGGTGATGATCGGAAACGGTTTAGGGTTGCCGTTATGGTGGCCGCCGGCCATGCATGCCGGCAGGTGAAGGTTTCCGGCGAGGCCAGGTGGGGGAGACGCGTGGCAATGTGGGTGGAGAGGGTGAACGCATGTGAGACGCGTGTCCCATGCGTGGCAGAGAGAGAGGGATTGCTGAGAGTGAGGTGGCGTGGTAGTGGAGTGAAAACGTGGGGCCTCCCCCCTGTTAACACGTGGCCTGCTGAAGGCTTTATACTGCTGAGAATCTCTGGACCCTTCTGGATACTTCTAGACTTTGGACGAAAATTGGCAAAAAAAACTCTGAATTGGGCTTTGCTGAACGCATGTGGATATTGGCCCAGTACGAAAATGATTGCAACAAAACCAAAAAACCTGAATGAAATGGATTAATGCAATAGATCTGGATTAAGATGGAAAAGATTAAAGCTAAACAAAATTAATTCATTCTAATTAATCTAAAAACTAATTAAATCCTATATTACAATAAAAGCCTATATTAAAACTATTTCTACAAACTATTGTACTCTATTTTAAGAAACTAACTATTTATTTATTTATTAACAAGAAAATCTATCCTCTAAAAATCTATTTACTTATTAAAGCTATTAAAACTATGGAAATTCTATTAAAATTCTATTATTAAAAAAAAATCTATTTATTAATAAAAGAAAAATCTATATTATTTATATCTAAAATCATTTAATTTCTATTAACCCTATTATTTATTGTTCTAAAACATTATATCCTAAAAAACCTATTTAAATCTATTATCCTATTAAAACTCTATTAAAATTCTATATCTAAAAATATATTCAAAAATCAATTAATATTCTAAAAGAAAAAATCTATATTAAATTTCTTTTATTTCTCTTATTATTAAAAGAAAAACAAAACTATATTACCCTATTAAGAAAATGATAAAAGTCTATTTAAAAAGAATTAAAACTATTAAAAATCCTATTAATATTCTAAAAATGATTTAAAAGCTATTAAAAAATTTAAAAATGGTCAATAAAATCCAGAAAAATCACAATAATTCCCAGAGGAACAAAATAAGCACCGAACGACACATAACACCGCGAGAGCGCACCAAAATAGCCGGTAAAAATAAACGGGCACCGAAATATCCCAAAAATACGGTTCTACCTATCTAAACTGATTAAAAACACCTGAGACGAGAGCTGTGATCCCGATAAAATCAAAACAAATGAAAATATGCACTGTATGCGATATGCAGATGCGAATGCGGTAATGCGTCAAAACATCGAGCCAGATACGGGACCCGGTTGGTCAAATTTTAGGGTACAACAGGTATCATCGAAGAGCCTTAATGGATAAGGTGCTGCTTCGACCACCCGAAGAATCTCAAGTTTTATTCGAGATACTGCTTTGGTATCATCGAAGAGCCTTATTGGATAAGGTACTGCTTCGACCACCCGAAGAATCTCAAGTTTTGTTCGAGATACTGCATTGGTATCATCGAAGAGCCTTATTGGATAAGGTGCTGCTTCGACCACCCGAAGAATCTCAAGTTTTGTTCGAGATACTGCTTTGGTATCATCGAAGAACCTTAACGGATAAGGTGCTGCTTCGACCACCCGGAGAATCTCAAGTTTTGTTCGAGATACTGCTTTTGTATCATCGAGGAGCCTTAACGGATAAGGTGCTGCTTCGACCATCCGGATAATCTCAAGTTTTGTTCGAGATTTTGCTTTGGTATCATCGAGGAGCCTTAACGGATAAGGTGCTGCTTCAACCATCCGGAGAATCTCATGTTTTGTTCGAGATACTGCTTTGGTATCATCGAAGAACCTTATTGGACAAGGTACTGCTTCGACCACCCGAAGAATCTCAGGTTTCGCTCAAGATACTGCTTTGGTATCATCGAAGAGCCTTAATGGATAAGGGACTGCTTCGACCATTCGAAGAATCTCAAGTTTTATTCGAGATACTGCTTTGGTATCATCGAATAGCCTTATTGGATAAGGTACTGCTTCGACCACCCGAAGAATCTCAAGTTTTGTTCGAGATACTGCTTTGGTATCATCGAAGAGCCTTAATGGATAAGGTGCTGCTTCGACCACCCGAAGAATCTCAAGTTTTATTCGAGATACTGCTTTGGTATCATCGAAGAGCCTTATTGGATAAGGTACTGCTTCGACCACCCGAAGAATCTCAAGTTTTGTTCGAGATACTGCTTTGGTATCATCGAAGAGCCTTATTGGATAAGGTGCTGCTTCGACCACCCGAAGAATCTCAAGTTTTGTTCGAGATACTGCTTTGGTATCATCGAAGAACCTTAACGGATAAGGTGCTGCTTCGACCACTTGGAGAATCTCAAGTTTTGTTCGAGATACTGCTTTGGTATCATCGAGGAGCCTTAACGGATAAGGTGCTGCTTCGACCATCCGGAGAATCTCAAGTTTTGTTCGAGATACTGCTTTGGTATCATCGAGGAGCCTTAACGGCTAAGGTGCTGCTTCGACCATCCGGAGAATCTCAAGTTTTGTTCGAGATACTGCTTTGGTATCATCGAAGAACCTTATTGGACAAGGTACTGCTTCGACCACCCGAAGAATCTCAGGTTTCGCTCAAGATACTGCTTTGGTATCATCGAAGAGCCTTAATGGATAAGGGACTGCTTCGACCACCCGAAGAATCTCAAGTTTTATTCGAGATACTGCTTTGGTATCATCGAAGAGCCTTATTGGATAAGGTACTGCTTCGACCACCCGAAGAATCTCAAGTTTTGTTCGAGATACTGCTTTGGTATCATCGAAGAGCCTTATTGGATAAGGTACTGCTTCGACCACCCGAAGAATCTCAAGTTTTATTCGAGATACTGCTTTGGTATCATCGAAGAGCCTTATTGGATAAGGTGCTGCTTCGACCACCCGAAGAATCTCAAGTTTTGTTCGAGATACTGCTTTGGTATCATCGAAGAACCTTAACGGATAAGGTGCTGCTTCGACCACTTGGAGAATCTCAAGTTTTGTTCGAGATACTGCTTTGGTATCATCGAGGAGCCTTAACGGATAAGGTGCTGCTTCGACCATCCGGAGAATCTCAAGTTTTGTTCGAGATACTGCTTTGGTATCATCGAGGAGCCTTAACGGCTAAGGTGCTGCTTCGACCATCCGGAGAATCTCAAGTTTTGTTCGAGATACTGCTTTGGTATCATCGAAGAACCTTATTGGACAAGGTACTGCTTCGACCACCCGAAGAATCTCAGGTTTCGCTCAAGATACTGCTTTGGTATCATCGAAGAGCCTTAATGGATAAGGGACTGCTTCGACCACCCGAAGAATCTCAAGTTTTATTCGAGATACTGCTTTGGTATCATCGAAGAGCCTTATTGGATAAGGTACTGCTTCGACCACCCGAAGAATCTCAAGTTTTGTTCGAGATACTGCTTTGGTATCATCGAAGAGCCTTATTGGATAAGGTACTGCTTCGACCACCCGAAGAATCTCAAGTTTTATTCGAGATACTGCTTTGGTATCATCGAAGAGCCTTATTGGATAAGGTACTGCTTCGACCACCCGAAGAATCTCAAGTTTTGTTCGAGATACTGCTTTGGTATCATCGAAGAGCCTTATTGGATAAGGTGCTGCTTCGACCACCCGAAGAATCTCAAGTTTTGTTCGAGATACTGCTTTGGTATCATCAAAGAACCTTAACGGATAAGGTGCTGCTTCGACCACCCGGAGAATCTCAAGTTTTGTTCGAGATACTGCTTTGGTATCATCGAGGAGCCTTAACGGATAAGGTGTTGCTTCGACCATCCGGAGAATCTCAAGTTTTGTTCGAGATACTGCTTTGGTATCATCGAGGAGCCTTAACGGATAAGGTGCTGCTTCGACCATCCGGAGAATCTCAAGTTTTGTTCGAGATACTGCTTTGGTATCATCGAAGAACCTTATTGGACAAGGTACTGCTTCGACCACCCGAAGAATCTCAGGTTTCGCTCAAGATACTGCTTTGGTATCATCGAAGAGCCTTAATGGATAAGGGACTGCTTCGACCACCCAAAGAATCTCAAGTTTTATTCGAGATTTTGCTTTGGTATCATCGAAGAGCCTTATTGGATAAGGTACTGCTTCGACCACCCGAAGAATCTCATGTTTTGTTCGAGATACTGCTTTGGTATCATCGAAGAGCCTTATTGGATAAGGTGCTGCTTCGACCACCCGAAGAATCTCAAGTTTTGTTCGAGATACTGCTTTGGTATCATCGAAGAACCTTAACGGATAAGGTGCTGCTTCGACCACCCGGAGAATATCAAGTTTTGTTCGAGATACTGCTTTGGTATCATCGAGGAGCCTTAACGGATAAGGTGCTGCTTCGACCATCCGGAGAATCTCAAGTTTTGTTCGAGATACTGCTTTAGTATCATCGAAGAACCTTATTGGACAAGGTACTGCTTCGACCACCCGAAGAATCTCAGGTTTCGCTCAAGATACTGCTTTGGTATCATCGAAGAGCCTTAATGGATAAGGGACTGCTTCGACCACCCCGAGAATGTCAGTTTATTTTGTTCATCTTTTGCATCCTACTATCTCGTTCTAGTATCTCACTGTATTTTACTTGCTTGTCGGACAAATTTTAGGGTCTTCTTGTATCTAATTGACTTCCACCTCAGAATGAACGTCATGCAGTAGTTCACTCTTTCGGGTTCAAGGCAATTAGATAGGGGCATCTGTCATACCCTAAATTTGTCCTACCCTCTCATTCTCTTTCACTAAGAATTTATGTCAATTCATGAACACTCTAGATAGTCGTTTGGGCTTCTGGTATTGTTTTTGAGATTTGGATTATGAAGGCCTTGTTTATGCTCGTGGTAATCATAAGTTCTTGCCAAAATGAAGGTGTCAAGAAGGAAAATGCTTCATCTTTCCCATGATCAAATCTCAAAACAAGATTGATGTTTCAAGTTATATGACTGGTTTATTTTTTTTAAGGTCTAATGGGTCGGTCTTATTAATTTTAAGTCACATATCAAGAGTGGTTCAAGTTGCACTCCAACGTGATGCTAAGAAGAGTTGGTCATATTTTAATTCCAAAACTGGACTCGTTGAATGTTTAGACATAATGTGAATTATTTTGAAATATAAGGGAAATCATTAGAGGAAAGCATGAGTGCATTAAGACGATCTAAACTATCAAGATAAAATTAAAAATCAAAATTTGGGTCAATTATAAGACATGATCTTTGGTCATTACCAGCCGTGTGGAACTTGCCTTAAAAGTTATTTCAAGGTCAACTCATACCAGGATGTTTCAATTTGTTTTCACGCCATGAATCCAGTCTCACGAGCAATGGTTCAAGTTACTTAAAGGTTTGTTGAATTATCTGGTTATTTCCTCATTTAAGTCCATACATCAAGTCAACGTGAGAACCAGGCGAGTTATGAGCCTTTTCCAGATTTCAAAGCTGTGTTGGAATTATTACCAGATGGTCCCAATACATTTGAGTGCAAACATATTTTAATAAACAGACTTTAAGTATTTGATACAAAATATGGAAGGACATGATGCGTACAAAACCATAGAGATGAAAATACAGTTGGGTGGAATTTAGTGTTTTTTCCTAAACTACAAAGTACAGCTCGTTGTAATTCTCTATGCAGAGTTCTGCTGCAATCCTACTTAGTGTGCATATGTCACCTGCAATCAATTTCTAAAGTCTTCAACCGTCTTTCTTCCGCGCGGTACCGAGACCGTCTCAAAGTCATACCAATTCTTCAACATCTTCTTCGATCAACCGGCGATAGGTTCATCCTCCATTTGACAGCAGCCGTATGTACCTGACATTCAACAAAACGAGTCGCGATCAATCCACGAGGCGAAGACGACGAGATAACAGCCAGCACCAAAATTGCAGCTATAAGCCAAGCTGGTTGACACAAAAAAAACAGTGTTAGGATTAGTGAAATAATCTAAACCAGATGCTAAGTGACATTCAAAAATACATATTACAGAGTTTGGACTTAAACTCAGAAAGTCTTCAAGGTTACTTCCGTGTATGTCGTGAACATTGTGCCATGTTTTTTCGAGCTACCTGTCAAGACAGTTCACCCCAAAGCCTCATGCATATATTTCACCTCGCACCTGAGAAATCAAGGAATCAAGAAATTGATGATGCTGAAAGAATATAGAAGGAAAGTGTTCAAGAGATGCTGAATCAATAAAATTGAAGAGTAAATTTGGAGAAAGATCAAGCAAAAGAGCAGAAGGCCAAACAAGCACAACTTGCAAACCTGCTGCAACCTTCAGTGAAAACCAAACGAACCAACGCTACCTCCCGGTCCAGGGTACACAATAGTGGGCAGCGGTGATGACTGAAGATCGTAGGTATTCATGCAAAACCGCCGCTGATACTCTCAAATGGATTAACGCCATCGTCAACTTCATCAATCCTTACTTTTCCATCTTCATCAATGCTCACGTCGTCCATTTCTTCAAGGATCGAATGTGGGAGAATGTTAATGCAGAATGGATCGGTTGCCTGCAAAGAGAATCGGTTCAAAATCTTCTATTAATACCTTCTGGAGTAGTGCAGGATCAATGGCCAGCTTCTCTGAAGGATTTCATCCTAAAATTGAGGTATATGGTATTTTGTCAAGAACAAGCAGATATAAACATGGCTTTACCTAGTCTGCAAATGACTTCACTTAACAGAGTTCTTGCCCAAGGCATGAATGCGAAAAAAGACACGAAGTAGAAGCTCTTTCTGCTGTTGTAAGTACAGTTGCAGAGAGTGTGAGGGCTCATGCCATTCTTGATGTTGGTGCTGGTCAGGGTTATCTTGCACAAGTACTTGCCTTTGAATATCAGCATCCTGTCATTGCCATTGATGCATGTTCTCACCATGGGATGGTTACTGATGCACGAGCAGAGTGAATTAAGAAGTACTACAAATCACAGATGGTGAAGTCTAGATCAGGTATGCAAAATTTGAATATACCAAAGACAATCACATGTCGTGTGTTGTCCATTGGATCTTTGAAAGCCTTGGTAGAAACATCTTGGCCAGGAGATGACCTTGAGCAATCTATGCTAAAGAGAGAAAATCAAGAACATAAGGAGAAATTACACGGTCCCAGTGATGCAAACAACAGACCTCACATTGTTCTAGTCGGGCTTCAGGCATGCGGTGATCTTTCAGTGATTATGCTGAAGACTTTCCTGGACTGCAGAGATGTTAAAGCTGTTGTTAGTATTGGTTGCTGTTACAATCTACTATCTGAAGAAAGAAGTAGGGATGGTGAATCTCAATGTGGGTTTCCTATGAATCATTACAACAGCAGAACATGTTGCGAAGCCTTAACGGTGTAACCGTCTGTGAGTAATAGGTGAAGTACCACTAGAGGAGTCATGCCAAAACTTCTACACCACTCTGCACCAAATAAGGATAAGCACCTGTAGAGATGTAAACAGAGTCATGAGTCATCCAAGCAAAAATGAGAGTCGTCGAGTTATTCTATGAGAACCAGATGAAATACTTACATAACCCCACGTCCTGCACGTGTATCCTTGAAAGTCTAGCCTTCTTCCATGGCCAGGCTGGTGTTTGTTGTCCACGTGCAAGTTAAAGCTCCTTGGGTTTACCTTCAAATAACAAGCAATTAGTGTCAAGACTTCTAACAATATGAGTAGAACAGAGTATGAACAAAATGACTCACATCCAAATTCAGAAATTTTGCTTAAGTTGTATAACACAACAGGTGGTGCAAAAATAATGTAACCACAGTCAAATCCCAGCTTTCGCACGGTAAAAATCATGGGGTAAAAACAGATAATTCCAAAAAAAGCTGCAATTAGCAAAATAGTACTATTTCCAAAAAAATAATGTAACCAAGAAAGCAACCTAATGTACACCCAGAAATTCACACGATTTGCTCTTGAAAAACCCTAATTTCACCCCTATAAAAGAGAGATACTGTTCAAGAAGAGGCGGAGAATTGGAAGAGACAAAAAACCCTAACAACTACCGGCGGCGACAAAACCCCAAAATCACTTACCGAGAGTAAAAAGCTCAAGCTGAAGAGTGAGAAGTGACGGTGGAAGGCTTGTTACGCTCATTCCATCATTAAACGGCGGAAACCCTATCGGAGTCGTACCAGGTACCAACTTGACCGCAACTTCATTAAATCCTTCTTAATCTTTTTTTCCTTGCGTTTTGTTCTTCCGTTTTTGGATGTTTTTTTTTCTTCTCGTTTGATTAGTACGTCTAGGTTAAGGTTTAGTGAAATAGGATCAGAGTTTGGGGAGGGAATTTCGTAGGTTTTGAGGGAGGGACGAAGCGTTTTAGACTTTTGAGGAAGAGGAGGAATGTGTCTGGTTTCATACGAATGTTGAGATTGAAGATCATGAGTTCTGTTTGGAAATGTGGTAAGTGTGTTGGGAAAATAGGTAGTTTGGCTGTCATTACCCAGAAGAAGGGTGGGGTTTCAATGGATATTGAGAATCCCTCTGTGTCGTTTCATTTCTCTAGCATTTGTTTCTTCCCAAGTTTTTTTTGGGCGGCGGGAGTTTCCCAACGTACGCCCTTTCGTCTGACCGATGGATGAAGGTTAGAATGGCTTTCAGTTTGGATTGTTAGTGACTTTCCATGAACCCTCCCTTTCCATCCGTGTGGGCTTCAACTGTAATGGCCCCAATTTGATCTTGAACTGTACCCCCTGTTTGGTTGAATGCTGGCCCATTTGTTTACTAACTCTATTATTAGTTTTTAATATATTCTAAAAAATAAAAAAACAAACACTTCAAAAAAAAAACAACATTATTAATTTTCTTTTCTGAATTATTACTAATTTAATTAATTTTGTTAAAACTTTTTACTTAATAAATTATTACTATTAGATAATTGATTAATTCTTTTAGTTAGTTTTTTAATGTAACACAAAAATAATTTATTTTTAAAATTCCATTTAACAATTATCTTAATTATTTATTTATTCATTTTCTTTAAATTCTAAAATAATCTAAAATAATTTAGTTCAATTTATTTTCTTTTACTAGACTTAGATAATTAGGTTATTATTTAAGTTAGCATGCCTTGACTAAGCATATCCCCATTTTTTATTTAATTTACGACTTTTTGTGTGATGTTTGTGTATGCTTTATTATTATACTTCAATTACATTTATGTTGTTTACATGCTCAAACCAATTATTTTCAAACTAATATCTCGACTTAATGTCAAGCCCATTTTCATATACCATTGTAAGCCGATCGTTTTTACGATCGCCATCGACCTAATAGCCTCCTCTTGGGCTTTGTACAACGATGCTTGCTACACACTTTACGTATAAAATTAAAATCTAATTCTTTTCCAAACTTGATCCAACATCAAGTATCTTAAAACAAGTGTAATTAATCATCAACTTTCATTAGCACTTAATCTTATCAAATCCTCCCATCCTTGTAAGTCGAGTGCTTTGGCCTCGCCATCGACCTTACCCTATACCGTAGGGCCTCCTATCCTTTAATCCCACTTTGCTCTTTCCATACGTAAAATTCAAACCTTAATTCATATTAAGCAATTTTCTTTAAGTCAAACTAAAATACTTAATAATTATTTAAACACAATTTTAATATTAGATGAAAAGAGAGAGTCCCAAGTCTTTGGGTCTCTCTCCCAATTGTTTGGGTCTGAGGAGTCTTTCTTAAGCCCGAGCAATTGTCTTCTAATAAACCCTTATAAAAATGGTGAACTTATTCAAACCCATTTTCTTAAACACATAGATGAAAAAGAGAGAGCTCCAAGTCTTTGGTTCACTCTCCCGATTATTTAAAATTCAAGAAGTCTTTCTTGAGCTTTAAGTAATCGTCATCCGATTAATACACTCTAATATTATTAAACATCTTTCATAATATTAGATGAGAAAAGGAGAGAGTTCCAAGTCTTTGGTTCACTCTTCCGATTATTTGAGGTCTGAGAAGTCTTTCTTAAGCTTCGAGTAATCCTCATCTGTTAAAATATTTTAATCACATGCTATTTTTCGAGTGCCATTCAAACAATTCCTTTTGCGATGAAAAAGAAAGTGTTCCAAGTCTTTGGCTCGCTTTCCCGATTTACTTGGGTCCGAGAAGTCTTTCTCAAGCTTCGAGTAATCGTCATCCGATTCACTCACTCGTACCTAATTCCATTAACACTTAGATGAAAAAGAGAGAGCTCCAGGTCTTTGGTTCACTCTCCCGATTACTTAGGGACCGAGGAGTCTTTCTCGAGCTTCGATTAATCGTCATCCAATTAACCCATTCAAACCACATTCTATCCTCTCGCAATTGAGGTTGAGAAAAGAGAGAGCTCCAAGTCTTTGGTTCACTTTCTCGATTACTTGGGTCCGAGAAGTCTTTCTTAAGCTTCAGGTAATCGTCACCTCCAGCTAAGCATCTAATACATCTAATTCCTCGCCCCCGTGCGACCACAAACCTAAAACCTATTCAAATCTATCCTCTTTTCCAAACCAAAATACTTAACAAATCAAACTCTATTTCTCGCCCTCGTGCGATTTCCAACCAAAACGCCTTTTACCAAGAACATTGTTTAGTCCCTTCTTCCGCGCATAACAAACTCGTGCTTCAGCCTCCCCTAGCGAGCAAACAAGCCAATGTTTAGCAGTTAGAATGCGACCTAAACTCTCGTTCATTTACTAACCTTCTTACCGTAGTTAGCCGAACTACGGCTGCTCTGATCTCTCATATCTATTGAGAGTACGTAGGCATAGGATTGCGATAATCCTAGCGAGCACGTTCCCCACAAGCCCCTTTTTACCCGTAGTCCCACGAACTACGAATGCTCTGATTTTCCACTTCTTACAAGTGAAGATACGTAGGCACAAGGGCCCCAATCCTTGGCGAGCACCCTATCATAAAACTACCCCATTTTCCCCTTAGCAAGCAATTCCTTAGAAGATACACAAACATAGCTAACTTTCTCTCGCGAATCGAATCAAGAGGTTCCCGTTGAGTACAACGGATGTAGAGGGTGCTAATACCTTCCCTCTATGTAATCGACTCCCGAACCTAAAATATTGGTTGCGATGACCATGTTCTTATCTCCTTAAAGGTTTTATCGATATTTTCCTATTCCATCCTTGGAATGAATAAAGTTCGGTGGCGATTCTGTTTCGAACAGTATTTTCCGCGTCCATCGCGAGGATCATATTTTTCGAGGTACGACACCAGGTTACTAGAAATTTTAACCACGAAGTCACTGAAGACTTCAACGGAGGAGCTATTGAGGGTTTCGCTAAGAAAGTTACTGATGACTTTAAAATTGAAACCATAGAAGGTTTCATGAAGGAATATGCTGACGGCTTCGACGATGGAACTACTAAGGGTTATAACCAAGAAGTGACAATGTATGAGACTACTGATGGTTTCATATAAATTAACAAAGAAATTAAGGCTACTGAAGGCCTTAGCAAGAAGCTTCAAGAATTGGATATCTCTATAGGGACCAACCTTGGGGTTAACATGGTCGAGATAACTCAAGAGTCTGTGATGGAAGTGGACGAATGTACTCTCAAACAAGAAGAATATGCCAAAGTGGCGTATCCAAAATAAGAAGAGAATCTGGATGAGTTTCTTCATAGATTCTAGCGAAAGAATTCCCAAGTGATGATGTGTCCCAGATACAGTGTTGTCTTTGATCGAAAAGCTGTGGAGAACATCCAAGGAGTCCGACGGGCAAGAGATAGGAACAATTGGAGAAACTCAAACAACCATAGCGCTTTCGCTAAAAAGAGAGCACCAAGGGGAAACTATCAACATGGACCTGGGGTACGCAGCAATAGGCCATCAAGATTCAAGCCTACTTTTGATGCCCTCAAGGGCGAGTGGGTAAGTCTAGTTGAGAGAAGAGAGAATGGCCAGAAAAAGTGGGAAATTTTCAAAGTAGAAAGAGGATATTCGATAGCATATCAGAGAGATATCCAAGCTTTAAAGCAATCAGCTTGGCATTCAGAAAACTACAAAGGGAAGAATCCAATGACAAGATCTCAGTAGAGACTTCAACAAAGGAGGTGCAAGGCTGAGAAGAAAGCTCCAAAAAAAGATAATATTGAGTCTAGTAGCAATGTACGAACCAAAAAGGAGAACAACAAAGACATAAAACTTGTCGAGAAGAAAGTTGTCGAAAGAAAGTTGTTCATAGACCAGCAAGAAGATGTAAAGGAGAAGTATGAGCCTTTGGGTTTTTAATAACGAAGAGAAACTAAGGTTGTCGAAGCCAAAGTTGAAGAAAAACACTTTGAAGGTCCAGGGAAGGATTTCGACCCGGAGCCACCCGACAAAGATCGAGTTGAAGTGCAAAGCCAAAGGCTAGATGCCATCTATAATGATGTGACTTTGGGTTTTGAGAAGGATCCGCTAGCAACTAATATCAAAATGCTGGCACAAGATCCTTCGGAAGAAGTCAACCTGGGAGAAGGGACAATAAAAAGGCCAACTTACATCAACGTCAACTTTGACCCAAAGCTCAGAGTTAAAGTAATTCAACTGCTGAAGGAGTTCAGAGACTGCTTCGTGTGGGATTACAATGGAATGCCTTGTTTGAGTAGAGAGCTGGTCGAATTGAGGTTGCCGATAAATCCTGTGAAGAAGCCCTTCAAGTAGACTCCAAGGCGCTTTGAACCTGAGGTTCTCTAAAAAATTAAAGAGGAGGTCGGAAGACTATTGAGATGCAAATTCATCCGTACGGCCATGTTGTCGCAACTGCAAAAAGGGCCGGCAGAAATAAACAGAAGAGTTACCACCGAACGTTATTTATCCGAAAGAGAGGGAAGGTATGAGCACCCCTCACGTCCGTTGTACTCAACGGGATACACACTTGTTGTCTAATCTAAGGGTGAGTTATCTAAAAGCTACTACTAAACGGGGGTGGAAAGGAAAGAAAAGACTCGATAAGACATCACCACCTTATGCCTACATATTCCCTCATGCAATGGGAAAATCAGAGTCAACTTAGTTCGGAAAACTACGGGCGATGGGGGGAAGGTTGCTCGCTAAGACATCATCGTCTTGTGCCTACGTATCCTTATCTGGTATGAGAAATCAGAGCAAACGTAGTTCGGGCTAAACTAGACCACTGGTTGGTTAAGTGTTTTTTATGAGTGACGTTAAGTTCCCATTTCAGCATTTAGGGACGATGTTTGTTTGTGACATAATGAAAAATTAACGTACTCTTTTCTGAAAATGAAGTTTGAAGAACAATCCTGAAGGATAAAAAGGTTTGAATTTGGTTTGTTAGTTTTAGTGAAGTGGATTGAGTTAGTTTGAGACTCACATTGCACTAAAGACTATGGCGTAAGAGCATACACTAAACCCTCTAGACAAATGAGGAGAAACCCCCGCTCATCATTCCCCATGTACTTAAGGCTCGTAGCGTACAACATTTGTCGTTCTTTATTAAGTGTCTTAAAGAAGTTTGAGATGAGAAGAGAAGACACAAGGAATCACTAAAGGGAAACTGAAAACCCAAATGTTATCATACAAGATGGTCCTAAGGTTAGGATGAAAGAGAATTCTACCTAAAGTTATCATACAAATAATGGACCTAGAGTTGAGGTCAAAGAGGTACTATCCTACTTGTTATCATGCAAAGGATTGAAAGCCTAATGTCTCTTCTACTCCTATCTTAAACAAAGGGACTAGGAATCCTAAGGGATCATGTGAGCAAGCACAGGCAAACACATTATTAATCAATCATAAATGAGAACAAAAGCAAGACTTAAACAAGTAAAAGGGATGAAAGAGAAGAGATAAGGATGAAAGGAGATGCAGACAAAGTGATCAAACATAATGGCTCAAATCAAGAGGAGGCAACTAAACACATATCTCAATCATGCAAGATGGAACCAATATCATGTAAAGACATCAAAGAAGCAAACACATGCCAAACCAAGTCAAAATTTGAAACCAAAACATCATGGCAAAACAAATGATGCAACCACTCATTCAAATGACTTAAACATCTTAAAGAAACAAAGCCAAACACAAAACAAGGTGAAATGAAATCAAATGAGATGAGAAACAAGGTGGGGTAGTAGCAACATCATACCATACCTCAAAAACAAACTCACATAACAAAGTCATTCTCAAAGAAAGGAGACATTCCACAAAAGGCACAAATGATTAAGTATCAACTCATCAAGATCAGAAAAAGTTCAAATGGCATGCATCAAGTTCAAATTCAAATCAATAATCAAAGTTAAGAAGAATCAAACTCAATTTGAAGCACAAAAGACAAGCAAACATTTCACAAGTCAACTCCTAAAAGGAACAAAAGATCATGTGAGGCATATGAGATGAAGTGATCATGCAATGAACCACTAATCATGGAAGTCATAACCTCAAACATATCATCAAGAGTGTACAAGACCCATCAAACATCCATGGAATCATACAAAAAGCAAACTCAAAAGACTAGGTCAAGATATGCACAAACAGATGATCAAAACAACAAGAACTTGATGCAACATCCAAAAATAGATACATGATCGAATAAAATCCAAATAAATGCCCAAAATCAAGCTAGGTCTATCAAAAATCAGTGTGCAAAGGATCACAAAAATAAAAACAAGAGATTATCATCAATTGCATCAAACAAGGCAAAGCAAGCAATTTGTCGAGCATATATCGAGGGTCAAACAAAGTCAAATGAAAAACATCCAAGAAATGATCACCAAGGCATCAAACTAGAACTAAAATACCCTACATATATTTGTCTAAGTTTATGTGGAAATTGAACCAAGAGTCAAAAGGAAATGGCAAAAATTGAAGTCATGTTACAAACTAGGTCAAATAAAACACATTAAATTATTAATTCAAAATAAAATATTAAAATAAGATAAAAATTAAAATAAAAAATATGAAAACTTAAATAAGATGTTGGAAATTCAGAGACATATTTTTATGTATTTTAAAAATGATTAGAAGTATTAAAAGTAAAATGAAATAAAAATGTAATAAAAAATAAATAAAAAGAAAAGAAGAAGAACAAAGGGGTGTGTTAGCAAAACCAGATTGAACATGATTCATGTTATACACGCATTAGGCCTAAAAATGGGGTGTGTGAAAAGCAGAAAAGGCCAAGCCCAATTCAAAATCAAAACAAAAACTCAAAATAAATGAAATGATGTGTTTCATTAACGAATGTGGCATGCCACATCATTTTTCAGCGCACGCGCAGGCATGGTCAACAGACACATCACCAAACACCTCAGCAGACACCTCAGGCACCAGAGCTCTAACTTCGACCATCTTCTCTAGTGTGCTTCACCGGTGACCTCTGAAAACTTCAACAAAAATCAAAACGTTGGACATTTTTTTGAAGGATTTTTCATGGAAAGCAAGAATATGGCATTGGTTTTCTAAAAAGGTTTCCCTATCATGCTTAAAACTCAACACGAAAATTTCACACACAATTTGAAAAGTGCATAAACAGACACAACACTCATTCAAACATTGCCTACACAAGGTAGGGCTTAAGATGCAACCAACATGAGCCTATTTTGATGCCTAAAATGAGAGATTCAGAGTGAAGAACATTACCTAATGGAGTAACTCCGTTGGTCCTTCAAACAATTCTTGAGCTTCAATCCAAAGCCACCAATGAATTACTTGTGCTTCAATGAGTAAGAATCAATCAAGAAATGAAAGCAATCTTCACATAAATGAGAAATTCAAAGAGAGGGAGGGAGAGAGAGAGAGAGAGAGAGAAAAGCTTGAGAATTTTTGATGTTTTGAGCTCTCTCTGTAGCAGAATGGTCCCCCCCTCCACGTAAGGGTTTTCTTGCACCTTATATATGATGGTTTAATGGTATTTTGAAGGCCCATGATGTGTGAATAAGTTGCTTTCACAAAATTTCGAAAACCTTACAAATGAAGTACACACGGGTTCAACCCTCTTTCCACTTCCTTTGGGTTGTCATTCGGCACCAAGGAGGGTGGTGAAATGAAATTGGATGGTTTGCATCAAAGGAAATGGACTTGTGATGTGTTTTAAATAACTTCCTCACTAAGTGTGAAAACTTGAAAATGGCTTGAAAATACCTAGTTATATTGATTCATTTTAGGTGACAATTTGTGTTGCCATGACATGATGATGATATGGTACCAAAAAGAACAAAAACAAATCAATTTTGTGGCTTGAAATGCAAGAAAGTCAAGCTAGGTCAAAAATCCATGTTTTCATGATCATCATGCTTTCATTTGCCTTACAAATCATCAAAGGTCATGTAATTTGAGGTCATGGTGTAGGCAAGATCTTGATATACAAGTTTCATGTTGCAAGAATCTTGATTTGAGGTCTTGAAGTTTATGGATTTTGACCTTGAAGTGAATGACCTAAAAATAGGTCATCCAAAACGACCTTGGCTTGAGGAGATCATAACTTGAGTTATACACATGGGAATGATGAGTTCTTGCACTTCTTCAAAATCTTAAACAATGAGGAACAACTCTTATGTTTGAGGAAAGTTGAGGAAAAACTTACATCCATGTGAAAATTGCCTTAGAAGTAAGTTACCCTTGGGTGTCTCTAAATCCTCTCCACTTTGTAAAACCAACTTGTGAACATCATAACCTGAGATGTACAAATTCAATGAATGAGTTCTTGTACTCAAAATAAAACTTGAAGGACAAGGAACAAGTCTCATGTTTGATGAAAAATGAGATGGATATTGTATCATGATGAAATTTGTCATGAAAGTTAGGTGCTAAAAGAGGGGATTTTACACTTAGAATTCTCTAAAACCCTAATTTAACAACTTCTTGATCTCTTTGATTCTTCTAGACCAAGTTTCAACATAATACTTGTGATGGTTTAAGACGGCCCCCCATGACTCAAATGATCAAAAGTCAAGCCTTGAGCCTTCTCAAACTCCCAGTTGACTTTTGTTGACCAGATGAAACCTTAACACCTTATCCACTGGTTGAGGCTCTTACAAATGATTTGTGTAGTCATATAATCCCCATAGAGGACCCTCAAGATGTGCATTGAGCTCTTGAACCATGTCTCATCTAAGGATTTAGCCACATGTGCCTCTAGTTACCCTCAAGATAGAAGGAGGTGACCAATGCTTGAATTCTCACTTCTAGGGGTTTTGAGACATGCTTTGATGATGATGAAGACTTTGTGACTTGAAATTGTACCCTTGCCTGAGCTTTGAATATGAAGCTTCTTTCTTGAGTAGTAAATAAAATAACTTGATCCCTTGTCTAGAACCAATGTTATGCCCAAAATGCCAATGCAAGATGCTATGAAATATAAGCCAAGATAACAAAAAGGGATGGGCAAATTTTGGGGTACTACAGTTGCCCCTATTCAAACAACTTGGACCTGAAGGGAGGAAAAGCAACCGCTTTCAAATATTCAAGGTAAAAGGTGATTGAATTCTAAAAAAGAGCCCATAAATTTGCAAACTACGGGGATGTAGGCAAGATAAAATGATTGTCAGTTGAAGGTGGACTTAAAAATAGCGGGTACTAACCAAAAGTTGGGATAACCGACACAACAACCGATCAGGACGATAACAACGACTACTAACCAAAATTCAGGATCGCCAGAGAGTTACATCCAAAATTTATGAGAAAAGGGTTACTAACCAAGAGTTAGGATCACCTAGACGCCGACCGAAGGCAAATACACAGAACAATAAAGACTACCAACCAAAAGTTGGGATCGTCCAAAAGATTACCAACCAAAAGTTGAAACAAAAGCTACTAACCAAGAGTTAGGATCGCCAGAATGAAAACTACCAACCAAAAGTTGGGATCGTCAATTGTCGCTTGCGCGAAAATAAGGTGCCGGCACAACAGAAGAGTCGCCACCTTTCGTTATTTATCCCTCAGAGCGGGAAAGGAAACGATCGGAAAAACCTGACGAAAAAGGGTAAGACAAGGTCATCGCAACCATTGTCTGGGTTCGGGAGTCGGTTACGCAAGGGGAAGGTATTATCACCCCTCACGTCCATCGTAGTCGACGGGATCCTTGCTTGTTTGTTTACTTGGACGGGTTGGTTATAATCTATCTACCTATCAAGGCTGGCTGAAAAAGAAAAATGACTCGGCAAAGCGTCGCACTTTATGCCTACGTATTCTCATCAGAGGATGAGAAATTAGAGTCAACATAGTTAGGCCTACGAAGGACTATGGGGGAAGGTAGCTCGCCAAGACATCGCCATCTTGTGCCTACGTACTCTCAACAGGCATGAGAGATCAGAGCTCACGTAGTTCGAGACACTACGGTTTATTTCCTGTATTTACGAAAGGAGTGTTTTTTATTGTGTTTGCGATTTCAACCGCACTAAAGACTATGACCTGAGAGTGAATGCGTCGCATTTCACCCAAAGGGTACCATACTAAACATCCAGATTGTGGAAAAGAAACTCTCCCACCATCCTTTCTCAGATAGCTTAAGGCTCGTAACGTACGAAAGAAATCATTCATGATTACTGTATCTTAAACTGTTTTGAGATGAGAAGAGAACAGGCCCAACTAGGAGGGAGACTGTCAAGTCCTACTGTTGTCATGCCATGGATTCATCCTATGGTTGAGGTTTGAACAGGGAACTCCTAGAAGTTGTCATGCATAGGTTTCAACCTAAAATTCTATCATCAAATCCTTATCAAAGGAAATGAGAGTCCTAAGGGATCATGTCAATGATACGCCAAAACAGACAAAAGCATCAGCTTTACAGTAAAATGCATGCAATGCAAGTGAGGGAGGAAATGTGTGTGGGGCTTCAGCCTCCACAAGCTCGTCTCGACCTCAAGCCAGTCATGAAATAACAGTAATCATACTGAAAAATAAACCACATGCTATCAAGCAATAAACGGTAAACTGCAATCATACAGATAAAAGAAATGAAATTGCTATCAAGCAAAATAAACACATGGGCAAGGGAGCTGGGCTCTACCGAATACCCGCAAGCAAAGCCAAGCAGTAACAATACAAGCAGAGGGAGCAACTCAACCTCTAATGCAATCATGCCCTTAGACTGAACTTATTCTAGATGAACTTAATCTAGTGCAACAGACAAATCAGACAAAACAAACAATACAGAAAAGAAAAACAGAAGAAAGCCTCAGCTCCTCCAGCAGCAACTCAGTCTTCAGACTTCAGAGATCACTTGCTTTCCAGGTATCAACCCTACAACATGAGTATCAACTCATCTTCTCCCCTTAAGCTTCAGCTTCTTTGATCAGCTCCACCTTCAGGCTTCACTATCTTCAGGGATCTTCAAGCATCAACTTGATCTTCACAAAGTCTTCAGACTTCCACAATCTTCAAGGAATCATCCTCTTCAAAGCTTTAGCTTCTATCTTCAATGGCTCAAATGCTCCAGCAAACAAGATTCAGTCAACAAGATGAGGTAAGGATGTTAGAGTGCTCACTGACTTCCAAAGGATGCCATTGAGGACTTAACATCAAAGGGAAAGGCTCTCTCAAAGCTCTACCTCAGAGGGCAAGGTCACTAATCCCTCCAAAGGAGAGAGGTGAATACCCTTAAGGGACTTTATGTCACAGAGAAGGAAGGAGGTGAACAAGACACTCCTTGTTTATTGAATGGAAGCATTCTATCTAAGGCTCTACCTATGCACTTATAAACCTATAACCAAAACAACAAAATCTAAGCTAAGCTCCTCTGCAAGGTCTTCAAAGCTTCAATGATGATCCACAAGGTCTTCAACTCAATCTTCAAAGCTCACACACTCAGAGGAGAAGAAAAACAAGCACAACAATACAAACTATGCCTTTAAGCAACACACATACTATCAATACATTCAAAAATCAATTAAAAATACTAAAACACCAAACAATATTCTAGCAAAATTCTATGGGATTCTATACATACCTACCCTTAACCCATATATTCCCCATACACTAATTTGGCCTATAAACCCCAAACAAAATGGTTCAAATCTACTTATACAACCTAAAACCCTAATTTGAGCACCTAAATGTCAAACAAGCAAACTATATCAAATTTTAATCTACAAATTGAGAATTAAATCCTACATGAACTATGATTCAATATCTAACTATGCCAAAAAGAATGGCTCAAAAATCCTAAGGGAAAGTCCTAAAAGAAATTGTACAAAATCAAGTGTCAACTAAAATCAATTAAAAATACTATTTACAAGAAAATATGCTAAAAAATATTAAAAGAAAAATAAAATGGAATTTTATTTATTTACATTTTTCTAGACAAAATCATGAATATGTGAAAAAAAGAAGAAATGAAAAATATTAATTGTTCTATTTTCTATGAATTTTTGAATATGCAAGAAAATATTAAAATGAGAAAATAAAATGAATTGAATTAAAAGGGGAGGGGGGTATCAAAAGTAAACACGCCCAGTTCATTTCCCTGATGGGCCAAGAACCTGGGGTGCAAATAGAAATCTTGGTAAGCCCACCTGCGCTCAGAAAATTAAAAGAAAAATCAAAGGAAAATAAATGTGGACACGGTGCAAATAGCATCAAAATTCAGTGTATTTTTGGATTGGGCCCATTGGTGGGGTGTGAATAGCGAGGTCTTCATTCAGCCCAGAATTCACAACTTAATTGAACGCAGCGTTTTGGCGTTGGACTTTCCCTCCCTTTCTGAAATTAAATTCTGGCCATGCGATCAACTGAAATAGTCAATGACCTGGGATCATCCAACGGTGGGAGTGCATCGTCCCCAAACATACCTTAGGGTTTTCAGAAACCCTAACTCCACGCAAGGATTTCAACTCCTTCGTTCTCCTTCATTACTCAATGAATTCACGAACTTCCAAAAGCAAACTTGCGCTACTAATCACCCAGAACACAATGATACCAATAGTCTTCCCTGAAACTCCATATATCACTCCAACAGAACGCGTGAATATTAGGGTTCAACCATAACTCTCTGTGATCAAACCTAATAAAGCTTCAATCTAATGATGTAAATCTGTTCCACATGCTACCCTAGCCAAACTACACTATATCATATCCATTAATACATCTTACACAGCTTATTAACAATCTTGCAAGAATTGGTACCCTGCCACGAGATTCCATGGATCTTCCTCTAATTCTCAGAAAATCTTCCTCTAACCTAGCATGTTGATCTTACACCTAGGATTCTAACAGAATGTGCATAATTATGGACCTATAGATCAAGATACCAACCTGTCAAACTTCAATGGTGAGAGGTGTTAGGGCTTGATCTAAGGCTTGAAACCTTCTCCAAATCTTCCTCCAAGGATGAACACCTTTCTGTTTGCAAGAGTTGAGGTGGATGAAGCTTGTAGAAGAAGAAATTGGATCTTGCTTGATCTTGAAGAAACTTAGCAATGGCACTTTCTCTCTATCTCTCTCCAATGAACACAGCAACTTTCACCAACCTTTTCCTTCTTGTGATTCACTCTTCTTATAGCAATCCATGGAATCATCTAGAACTTCCTAGAATGAGCTAGAAAGTAATGGAAAGTTATGGAATTTCTCCTTTAATGACATGTTGATCATACCATATCTCATGAGTTAGGCTTGTCAAATTGGCTTTAAAATCTCCTTACAAGAGATATTGAGAAAGAATGAGTGAAAAACATGCACTTCCTTGCCTTTGGTGAAGTTTTGTCAAGTTGCCTTATTATGCAAGAATGAGAATTACAAAGTAACCCCCATTTCTATGCTTCAAATCAAAATTTTGTTTACACCAAAGTTTTTAGAATGTCATTTACATTCAAAATGGTATATTGGATGACCTATTTTGGACTCATAGATCTCCCAAACCAAATTTCAACTTGACTTGAATTAACTTATAAGCCATTTTTTAGGTCATTTTTACCCAATCTTGTAAATCCTTG
Organism: Lathyrus sativus; assembly: GCA_963859935.3. Taxonomy (NCBI): domain Eukaryota; kingdom Viridiplantae; phylum Streptophyta; class Magnoliopsida; order Fabales; family Fabaceae; genus Lathyrus; species Lathyrus sativus. The sequence continues at coordinate 97,965,523 of OZ012738.1, read as the reverse complement.
TTACAAGCTTTTTCAATAACTCATTACCACTTTTCTAGACTTAAAATCCCATTTTGAACAACTTTCATGTTTTGAGTTTTTTCATTTGAGGCTTGGAAATAGGAGATATGGCCTTTGCTTAAAATGACCTATAACTGCCAAATGACCAAAATACCCCTGTCTTGTTCAAACCATAAGTTGAGTTCTACAAATCCTATCAAGTACTTCTAGTACTCTCTAGAAATCTAAGAAGATGCTCTTCAACATTCATGTTGACCAAGAGATCATAGGAATCACCCTACTAGGGCAAAGGTTGTCTGCATGTTGGGTGACTTTCAAGGATCCATATTCACACACCTCAACTGACTTGTAATTTGTCAAAACCATAACTTGAGCTCTGCACATCCTATCAAGGACTTCTACCACCCAAATTAAAGCTATGAACAAGCTCTACAACATTCATGTTGTGGGGAAGATGAGATATCAGTCACATCTTGAGCTAAAACTGCCTGGAAGATAGGGATCAAATTAGGGTTTTTTCACTGACAATCCTCAGAAACCCTAACTCAAAACTTCTCAAACTCCTCAATCATGATGAGTTGGTCTAGGAATCATCTTTATAACATCTCCATACATCATTCCATGATCTCATGGCCCTTGGATTAGGTCTCAACCTTCTCCAAATCTTCATCTGATCTAGGATTGACCTAGTCAAAACCCTAATTCTACCATTCATGGTTGAATCTTCTGAATCCTTGCACAATGACTTCTCTGGGCTTCATGATGGCTATCAAGACATCTCATAAGCTTTCTCAGATCTCCAAGTTCATTCTCAAAGTCTCTGAATCATCTGAGGAGTTCCCACAACTCTCAAGCTATGAGTCACACATCCTTGGTTTCACCCAATTCCTCTGAGGATCTCTTGAGCTTTCTGATGAAGGTATCAACTTTCAAACACTTGATGGGTAAATAAATGTTGGTCAAATTTTGGGGTGCAATAGCTGCCCCTATTCAACCGGCTTGAACCTGACTGGGTGAGAAGCGAACGACTCTCAACCAATCAAGGTGCGAGACGGTTGAATACCGGTAAACCCGAAAATTTGCCAACTGCACGAGCACACGATACTCTGCGGGGAACAAATCTTCGAATACTGCAATGCTAGCTGCACGACAACTAGCTGGAGAGATACTGATCTGACATCACCGTCGGAAACAAACAATACATCCAACATCGCCGCTGGAGAACTAAAGAACCTGAATCACCAAAATACCCAACATCGCCGCTGGAGAACGAACCATCCAACATCACCGCTGGAGAACTGACTTAACTGACACACCCAACACCGCCGTTGGACAACTGCGTCTGACATCGCCGTCGATCAACCGAAATACCCCGCATCGCCGCTGGAGAACTAAATCTGATATCGCCGTCAAATAATCGAAATACCCCGCCTCGCCGCTGGAGAAAATACAACACTGAACAAAATACCCTGCATCGCCGCTGGAGAACTACATCTGACATCGCCGTCGGACAATCCAAATACCCCGCATCGCCGCTGGAGAAAATACAACACTGAACAAAATACCCCGCATCGCCGCTGGAGAACTACATCTGACATCGCCGTCGGACAATCAAAATCTCCGCATCGCCGCTGGAGACCTAAATCTGACATCGCCGTCGGACAATCAAAATACTCCGCATCGCCGCTGGAGAACTAAATCTGCCAAAATACCCCGCATCGCCGCTGGAGAACTAAAGGATCTGCATCACCTAACATCGCCGTCAGAAGACTGGATCAACTTGACATGCCCAACATCGCCGCTGGAAAACTGAATCTGACATCGCCGTCGGAAACAAACGTCCTCTTAGAGACACTCGACATCGCCGTCGTACAAACATCATCTCTACTGGGGATTTAAAGAGTCTGACCTCGCCGTCAAACAAACATAATCTGACCTCGCCGTCAAACAAACATTCAACCTCGCCGTCGAACAAACATCTGACCTCGCCGCCGGACACATTCAACATCGCCGTCGAACAAATCATAATCTGATCTGACCTCGCCGTCAAACATAATCTTCTGACATCGCCGCCAAAACAGACATAATCTGACCTCGCCGTCAAACAAACATTCAACCTCGCCGTCGGACAAACATCCGACCTCGCCGTCGGAAACAAACATGATCTGACCTCGCCGTCAAATCCAAACATTCAACCTCGCCGTCGAACAAACATCCAACTTCGCCGTCGGAAACAAACATGATCTGACCTCGCCGTCAAATCCAAACATTCAACCTCGCCGTCGAACAAACATCCAACTTCGCCGTCGGAAACAAACATGATCTGACCTCGCCGTCAAATCCAAACATTCAACCTCGCCGTCGAACAAACATCCAACTTCGCTGTCGGAAACAAACATGATCTGACCTCGCCGTCAAATCCAAACATTCAACCTCGCCGTCGAACAAACATCCAACTTCGCCGTCGGAAAACGAAATCTGACAGAGTACCCCGCATCGCCGCTGGAGAAAATACCGCACTGAACAATTCTGACCCGGGGTTCACCCCTGGTACATGGAACAAAAGGTACACTTGCGTATTTGAAACTACTCCGCTGGGAATGAGAGACTTAACCGAGCATGCTCTGGTCTGGGGTTCACCCTCAGAACCATAACGAACATCGGAATACTACTGCACACTGCCCACCGCGGAACTTCAACATTAGAACTATATGAAACCGTGGCCCCTGGCCACCTCCAGCTTCAGCTAGAAAAGATCTTCAAGTACTTCTGACTATGAATGAAACCCTGGCCCCTGGCCACTCCAGATCCGCTGGAGAATCTTCAAGTTCTTTTGAAGATAGATGGAACCCTGGCCCCTGGCCACTCCAGATCCGCTGGAGAATCTTCAAGTTCTTCTGAAGATAGACATCCTTGGCCTTCAAGGATATAAACCTTGCCCGTCGGCAACTTGGCAGGAGGTATCTTCGACTTTAGTCTAAAGAAATGGTCCTTGGCCTTCAAGGATACATGGATCTGCCCTCAGGCAACTCCACCTCTGTTATAGAGTATCCGTGACTTCAGTCAGGGATATACTTCGGCCTTCAGTCCGAAAAAATGAATCCTAGGTCATTCATGACCTTGGGGATAACTTTGCCCTTGGGCACCTTCGCTTCAGTTTGGGAAATCTGTGACTTCATTCAGAGAAATGGTATCCTGAGCCATTCATGACTCTTCGGGGATTCAAACACTTTGCCTTCAGGCAAACTCCGCTTCAGCTGGAGAAACATCTTCGACTTCAGTCAGAAGAAACACTATTCACTTGATCGCGATCAATCATCACCCCAGGACGACTGACTTGGCCTTCAGGCCAACACGTATCATCTTGAATACAAAATCTGGAACCTTGTCTTCAGCCACACGTTGATTCATCAACAAGGAAATCCGAACTCACAGGAACCTTCTGGTGCCGCCTTCAGGCGCTTGCGAAATCCATCTTCAGATTAGACATCGCTGTCGGAGCAAACATATCATGCTGCTAAGGACTTCAAGAATCATCTTGAACAAACTCCGTCGGGCACCTTCAAGGATCATCCTGAACTGCTGACCTTTCTGGAGACTTTATCTGCTAGGGATCCCTGGAATCTTCCTGGGCAAACCTTGCTGGGGACGCTACCGGGGAGCTCAAGAATCATCCTAAGCAAACAACTCGAGAAACTGCGCTGAGGTCTTAAGAATCATCTTAAGCAAACGGCTCTGCTGAGGAATTCCAGAATCGTTTTGAACTGCAGACTTCGCTGGGGATCTCAAAAAATCATCTTGAGCGAGCGACTGTGGGAATTACACCGGGGTCTTCAAGAATCATCTCGAGAAAGCGACATCGTTGGGGAGGACGTCAGGAATCATCCTGAGCAACTGGTCTTTTGGTGGAACACCTGTAAAGCAAGAATGATAGTAACCTAGATCATGCGTATGATGCTTATGCTTCGGTGCCCTGCCCCACACGGTGGAAATGCTATGCGTTTATGCTAAATGCTATGCAATCATGCACACTGATGCGATCCCGTCAGCAAAATAAATGCCGAGGGGGAAATCCTCCTGTCAAGGAGAAAGAACTGCTCAGGTAGAGGAATCATCCTGCTGAGGAGATCGTGGACACGCCAATATCAATTGGACTCCGTCTGGGGAATTGATCTTTCCGCTGCTGTAGGGAACACGACTTCAGTTGACTGCTGCCGGGGAACGAAGCTCTGCGAGAACTTGGACCTGCTGATATCAATCGCGAGGATAAACTGCGCGGCCGTCTAAGCTACCCTTCTGGGGATCACCACTCGGTGGGGAAACAACTTCAGCTGCTCAACACTCCACTGGGGGAAACAATTAAACATGGTCTGATCAGCTTCCAAGGACTCGACTTTCTTGGGTGCCTGTAAACTCGGCTGAGGAAGGAGAAGTCATCCTGCTTCGCTGGAGAGGGTGCGACTCTGGGGAAATACAGCATCAGCTGCCCCACGCTCTGCTAGGGAGCATCCATCATGGTCCCGACTGCTTCCAAGGATTCTGCTCTCCTGGGGATCTGCGGACTCAGCCGGGGAGAGAGAAATCGTTCTACTTCACTGGAGAGTACAACTCTGATGAGGAATTTCGATCTCGCTGGGGAAGAAAGAATCATCAGACTTCGGGGGAGAGTACAACTCTGCAGAGGAATACAACATCAGTTTAACACCCTACTGGGGAAGAGGGAATCATCCGACCTCGGGAGAGAATACGGCTCTGGCGGGGAATCTCAATTCCGCTGGAGACTTCAGTCCGGCACCATCAGTTACTGCATATTTTGGCGTATGAATAATTCCCTACGAAACCTGCACTTGTGACCCGGTGCTGGGGGAAGAATCCTGATTCAGCGACTTTACTGGGGAAAACACGAGCTCCGGTACCCGAACATTTCTATGAAATCTGCACCTGTGACCCGGTGCTGGGGGAGAATACGAGTTGCTGCGCGCGACTCAGCTGATGAGGTGACGTTCCTTCAGGATGCGTCTGCTCGGGGAAAAGAATCGTCTCTGCGTGGGGAGATATATCAATGCTCACTATTCTGCGTTCAGATGCTGCGGTGGAGAGACTACTGAACTCTGCTGGAGAAGGAGGACTTGCCCTGCTTCGGGGATGCGCACGGCACATCTTCTGGAAGGCGCTATACCTGCAACAACACAAACAAACAGACAAGATACCCTCCTCAAAGGGGCCTATCAAGGTTATTATCTCGTGACAACACTCAAGTAATTAATTGTTTCAACAACCAATGGGCCTAGGCCCGTAAGTTTATGTATGCGCATTTTATCAAAAACATCGGCGTTTTCATTCGCAAACAAAACAGATAAATGCTAAATGGGCAAACAGAATTGCTGAATAACATGCATTTTATTGATGGTGAACCCCTGAATGGGCAACAATGTTTTACAACAGGGGCAAGCTCCTGGAATGAGGAAGCCGCACAAAAGGAAAACATAAATATACATCAGTATATACAAATGTCGGCAACGAGGCGTAGACGAACACCATGAGTTGATCCCTCTATGACCCACTCGACTTCGATACTTCTCCGACGCTTCAGCTTCGGAAGAGATTGATTCAGATAAACGGCCCTCAGGTCCTCCAAACCACTAAACAATGAAAGTCCACCCGCGGAACGCAGTTATTTGCTTATCCAAATCCCTAACTTTTGCGTGAACCGCCCTTTACGGGTTTTCAGTTCACCGGGATACCCTTTTTTGCCGAAGCCGCCCAGTGTAGGTTTTCGACTTCGCGGGTGTACATTTTTTCAATATATCCCTAATTTTTGCCCGAACCTTTTATTCTGTTTTTGGTTCGCCGGGATGCCCCTTTTTTGCCTGGACTCTTTCTTTTTTGTCCAGCGGGTCTCTTTCAAGCAAAGTATTTTTTAACTGCGTCCGCGTTCACCGGGGATGCAAAATCTTCACCATCCATCGTGGATAACAACAAAGCTCCTCCCGAGAAGACCTTGCTGACGACATACGGCCCTTCGTAATTCGGAGTCCACTTGCCCCGGTGATCGGAGTGTGGTGGAAGAATCTTCTTCAGGACGAGATCACCCGTCTGAAAGCTTCTAGGACGCACCTTCTTATCATAAGCTTTCTTCATTCGGCTTTGGTACAGGCGCCCAAATGCAATCGATGTTAACCTCTTCTCGTCCATCAGGCTGAGTTGGTTCAAGCGATTCGTAATCCATTCTGCCTCGTCGAGTTTCACATCAACCAAAACTCGCAAAGAAGGAATCTCCACTTCTAACGGTAGGACAGCTTCCATACCGTACACCAAGGAGAAAGGAGTTGCCCCGGTCGACGTACGCACCGTCGTACGATAACCGTGCAAGGCAAACGGCAGCATCTCGTGCCAATCTTTGTACGTCACAACCATCTTCTGAACAATCTTCTTTATATTCTTGTTGGCCGCTTCAACAGCGCCATTCATCTTCGGCCGGTAAGGAGATGAGCTGTGGTGTTCAATCTTGAAGCTCTGGCACAGCTCCTTCATCATCTTGTTATTCAAATTCGAACCATTATCAGTAATGATCCGCTCGGGAATTCCATAGCGACAGATGATGTCCCTCTTTATGAATTTAGCTACCACCTGCTTGGTCACATTAGCGTACGAGGCTGCCTCCACCCACTTGGTGAAGTAGTCGATGGCTACCAGAATGAAACGATGACCATTGGATGCAGTGGGCTCGATCTTGCCTATCATGTTGATGCCCCACATGGAGAACGGCCAAGGGTAGGACATGACATTCAATGGGCACGGCGGCACATGAACTTTATCAGCATAAATCTGGCATTTGTGACATTTCTTCGCGAATCTGAAGCAATCCGACTCCATCGTCAGCCAGTAATATCCTGCTCTCAGGATCTTTCTCGTCATGGCATGCCCGTCGGCGTGCGTACCAAATGTGCCCTCATGGACTTCTTCCATGAGCATACTCGCCTCTTTCTCATCTACACATCTGAGTAGCACGAGATCGTGGTTTCTCTTATACAACACTCCATCAGGATTGAGATAAAAGTTTCCAGATAGCCTCCTCAGAGTCTTCTTATCCTGGGTTGACGCACCTGCAGGATACTCCTTAGTCATAAGGAAGGTCTGGATGTCGTGGAACCATGGCTTGCCGTCGGTGGCATCTTCGATTGCAAAGACAAATGCCGGTCTATCAAGACGCGAAAGTACAATTCTTGGAGCCTCATTCCAATAATTGACTTTATACATTGAAGCCAACGTGGCTAAGGCATCAGCCATCTGATTTTCAGCCCTGGGTACATGATGAAGTTCCACTCGGTCGAAGAACGGAAGCAGCCTCCTGGCATAATTCATGTACGACACTAAATTCTCTTGACGAGTTTCCCACTCCCCTTTAATCTGATTAATTACAAGCGCTGAGTCACCATATATGTCTAGATTCTTGATTCTCAAATCGATTGCCTCTTCTAGACCCATAATACATGCTTCATACTCTGCTTCATTATTGGTAACTGGAAACGTCAGTCTCGCAGTAAACGGGATGTGGGATCCGTGAGGAGTCGTGATGATAGCCCCGACACCACTTCCATAGGAATTAACCGCTCCGTCGAATATCAACTTCCACTGAGACTTCCTATCTGGCCCCTCATCGGGCAATGGCTCATCGCAATCTTTCACTTTGAGAAACATAATATCCTCGTCAGGGAATTCGAACTTCATCGGCTGGTAGTCTTCGATTGGCTGTTCGGCAAGGTAATCAGACAATACGCTTCCCTTAATGGCCTTCTGGGAGACGTACTGAATATCATATTCTGTTAACACCATTTGCCATCTGGCAATCCTGCCCGAAAGAGCCTGCTTCTCGAAGACGTACTTGATCGGATCCATCTTCGAAATTAGCATAGTGGTGTGATTGAGCATATACTGTCGTAGACGTTTGGCGGCCCAAGCTAATGCACAACACGTCTTCTCCAGCATCGAGTATCGAGATTCACACTCAATGAACTTTTTACTCAAGTAATAAATGGCATGCTCTTTTCTGCCCGTCTCGTCGTGCTGACCGAGAACACACCCCATACTATTCTCCAGAACCGTCAGGTACATGATTAATGGCCGTCCAGCCACTGGAGGTATCAAGATTGGAGGTTCTTGAAGATACTGCTTTATTTTGTCGAATGCCTTCTGGCAATCCTCATTCCAAGTAATCGCCTGATCTTTCTTTAAAAGCTTGAACATCGGTTCACAAGTGGCCGTTGTTGCACCCTAAAATTTGCCCAACCTTATTCACTTGGTTTATGTTTAAATATCATTAGCATTTGCATATAGAGTCATGTACATAGCTTGATCATCTGCATAGCATAAGCATAGCAAGTCATCCAACAGGGGACCAATCATCATTCTCATTTCTAGAGGCCTATCAAGAGGTTATTATTCAAATTCAATCTCATTCAAGTCATCAGAAAGCATTGGGGAGCTATCAAGTCAATGGATCAAGTAGTTCATCTATCTCCTAACTGAGTGTATCTGGGGATCAATAAGGAAAGTATGAGCTGTGAATTGAGGGAATGGGGAGTATCTAGACATCATGGGAGACTTGGAAAATCATTGGAAGAAGGAGGCAAGTCCTTGGTGTGATCACAAGTATTGCAGTTGAAGGCAGTCAATTAGGGTTCCATCTGGGTCAACCCTGGGTCAACCCTAGGTCAAAGGATTGTTGGAGAGGCATTAAGGGCTATTGAAGAGATGTGGGGTTCACCATTTGACATGGAGAATAAAGATATGGTGATATGCTAAGAAGAAATCAAGAGAAATCAAGGAGAATAGGAGGTTCTAAATTAGGGTTTCTATGTAAAATCCCCTAGTTTAGGTCAAATTTCCAAGCAAGATAAGTCAAAATGCAAGCTTCAAATGGATCCTTGGCCAACATGAAACTTGTAGAGGATCTCAAGACCTTTAATTTTAGTGGTGGAAGACATCAAGGAGATTTATAGAACTCAAGTTATGGTCCTTGCAAGTTACAGGTCATCTGAGGTATCTGAAATTTTGTCTGTGAAAGTGACTTGACTTCCAAGCAATTTTTACCCCTCAAGGAGATTTCAAATGAATTTCTGGTTAACATAAGAGTTATTCCTCATTGTCTTAGCTTTCTATAATGGTATAGTATTCCTTCATATGATTTGTGGAACTCTACTTATGGTCTTGGCAAGCAAAGGGTATTTTGGTCATCTGGTGATTACAGGTCATTCTTAGCCTATACCTAAAACCCATACAAGGGAGCTTCAAATGAAAAACTTCCCAACATAAAAGTTTTTCAAAATGCCATTTTAAGTCAAGAAAAGAAGTCATGGAAGTTTGGAAATGCATGGAACAAGACTTGATAAAAGTTGGTGAAAAGTGACTTAAAAAAGGCATATAACTTGAAAAAGTTCAAGTTGGAAAATGGTTTGAGAAATCTACAAGTCCAATATGGGTCATCCAATATACCAAATTGATTCCCAACATCATTTTAAAGACATTGGTTCAGCCACATTTTTGAGTTTAGGCTTGAAAATTGGACTTCCTTTGTAAAGTCTATGCTTGCATATTAAGGAACCATGTCAAAACTCCACACAAACAAGGAATCAATAGGCAAACTTGCAAGGCTTTTCAGCACATCAAAAATATCATCCAAGGAGAATTTCAAATGAGAAGTGAGGGTTGTGCAAGCTTGAATAGAAAATGACCTATGCTTGGCATGGAATCCAAAATCTCATGAAGTGAGATATCCAATTTCTCATGGGATTGTTCCAGTCTCTTCTAGATCATTCTTACACCATCTATAAGTAGTTTGGAGTGTGCTCAGATGCAGGGGTTAGAGAGAATTGCTGCAGAAAGGAGAGATTGAGATCAAATTTCTTCCATAACAAATCAAATTCCATTTCTTCATTTTCTCCACATTCAGTTCAGTTTCTTGATCTCATTCAACTCCATCACCATCATTGAGTGTGTAGCAAGCAGAATTAGAAGGAATTCATGTCCAAATCGTGTTCTTGACATTGAGTTTGGCAGCTTGCAACTTCAAATCCATTTCCAAGATTCAAGCACAATCAATCCAAACCAGTGCAAACAGAAGCAAGCTCTTGTGTCACTAAGTGTTTCTGCACAAGTGCAAGCCTTGATTTGGAAGATTTCACTATCTGGTTCATACATTTTCTCAGGTCTGCATCTTGATCTCTACACTCTAATTTATGCATAGTTCATCAAGATTAATAGGTTAGAACGATAGGGAATAGGTAGCAGATCATTTCTGGAAAGTAGGGATCAATTTGGTGATAACTTTTAGGTTGGCTCAAATTCTGTTGGGAGCAATAACTCTTTGAATTTGGGGTATTAGGCTTAATTCTTTAGGGGGAAGTGATCTGGGAAGAGAGAGGAACATGCCTGTGCCATCAATTTTGAGAATCGTGAGAATTGGTTCTTGATCATTTCTTGGGGGTAGCTATCGGGTTTAGGGTTAGAGGAGATTTCAATTAGTTTTGATATCATGATTGAATTCCTGGTAAGATTTGGAGTGGTTTTGGTCTTTATGTGTTGGGATTTCATGAAGAATCGAGGTAGTTAGGGTATGGATCAGTTGGTGTTCTTCGCATGTTCATCCATGGAATTCCCTCCAAAACCTGAACCAAGGAGGAAGACGACCTCACCACCCTAGGATCATCCCTTGACCAGTTGACTGCATCCTGATCCAACGAGCGAGATTTGAAGTTCGTTTATGAGGGAAAGGCTGAATAGAGATGAAACGCGGAGTTTCAGTAAGTTAATAACCTTGGGCTCAAGTCTGCTTACTACTCCCACCCCCATTTTGTTAAGCCCAATCAAATACACTTGGTATCATTACTTCCTGCACCGGGGATTTGTCCATTTTCTGGCGTTTTTTCCATTTAATTCTGAACGCGTATGGGCCTGGCAAAATTAGTATTCGCACCCCACTTTTCCAGCCCACCATGGAATACAACTGGAGCGAATTGCTTTTCTCACCCCCTCCCTTTATTTCTTTATATTTTCATTTTAATTTCCTTTTATTTCTCATGCATTTTATAAAAATCACATAAAATTGGAAAATCATTGTTTTTTGATGATTCTTTTTGCATAATTTTCTTTAAAGAGTCTAGAAAATTATAAAAAAAATAAAATTGCATTTTATTTTTTATTTGATATTTTCCCCATATTTTCCAAACAAATAGCATTTTAATGAGTTTCATTTCATACATAAATTTGTTAATTTTTGTTCTATTAATTGCTTTAATATTTTTTGTCCATTCTTTTTAGGTTGTTTAGTTTAGATATTCAACTTGTAAATGCAATTTAATTCATATTTTTAGAGATTAATTTTAGGTGTTTAGTTTAGGTGAGAACAACATGAACAAATTAGGGTTTTAAGTGACAACTTAGGAGAATTAATTCATTTCCCTTAGGGCTTAGAGTTTGAATAGTTTAGCTATGGGACTATAGGGGCTATGGGTAGTTATTAGATCCCCTTAGAAAAGTCAGGATTCCCCTACTGCTATTAATATACTGTTTATATTTGATTGACTGGTGTGGTGTGCCCTCTGGGGATTATTGCTTGCTTGTTTGGGTGTTGGGATTTGTCTGGGGATTGGGGAAGCTGAAGACTGATGATGATGGAGCCATTGGAGATCCAGAGATTGAAGACCAACTTCCAGAGTTGGAGAGGAGAGTGTTGCCATCAGCTGTTGAGGAGATTAGGGTTTAGGAATTATGCAGAGTTTTAGAGTAGAAAGCTTGATTCTCAAACATGGAAGGTTTTGACTGCCTCCATTCCTCTCTGTGATACAGAGTCTCTCTGAGACACTCACCCCCTTCCTTTGGAAGGCTTGGTGCTATTGTCTGAGGGATAGAACTCTTGAGAGAAAATGTCTTATGTGTTAGTAGCAGTTGGTTTACCACCATTGGTAGTCAACTAATTGCATAACACCCAATCCACTCTGGTGATTGATCCCTCAGCTTGGAGGATAGGACTTGAAGAAAAGCCATTGTAGACTGAAGATTGACAACCAAAGCCTTTGCTTGAAGACTGTGAAGGTAGAGACTACTGCTGACTGAAGCCTGTAGCTAATTGGAGATGACTTGAAGATGGATATTGATGCAGAGCTGCTGGGGCTGTTTATTTTTGCTGTTATTCATTTCTGATGTATTGACTGGTTTTCCTGACTGTATTGTTTGCTGTTTACCCTGTTGGGTTGAAAGTGAAGCCTGTTCACTTTTGCCTATTGTTTTCTAGGTTCGAGGTTGAGTGGGACTCCCTTGCCTCGCTTGTATTGTTGCATTCATGCATTTTACTGTTTTACTGTATACATCTGATATGGTTGTTGTTTCCGTCTACTCCCTTAGGATCTCTGTTTCTCTCTGCGCAAGAGAGGAGCATGATAGACACTAGGTCTTAACCCATGCATGATAACATTAGGTTAGTTTGTTTCCCTTCACAACCGTAGGTTAGAGTTCTGTCTCCTCTTTCTCAGAACAAACAGAAAAATACCATAAAGGTTTCAAACACAATAAAAGACACTTCTTTCGTAAGAGAACGTGAACTCATCAAGCCGTCATGTTTGTCCGCCGGGACTGCTAATCAAGAAAACCTTTTTCAGAAGGAATAAAATCAACCAAGACAAGTTTATGTCGTACGCGGCCCGAACTACGTTTTCTCTGATCTTTCATGCTGTATGAAAGTACGTAGGCATAGGATGCGATATCCTAGCGAGCAACCTTCCCCTCCTCTCCCGTAGGTAGGCGAACTACGTTGACTCTGATTTCTCGTTCAAGACGGGAATACGTAGGCATAAAGTGCGATACTTGGCCGAGTCATTTTATTTCCCTTTTATTTTCTTTTAACCCTTGACCTATAGTTTAGATAGAATAACAATCCATACCCGAAAACAAGCGTGGATCCCGTCGAGTACGACGGACGTGAGGGGTGCTAATACCTTCCCCTTGCGTAACCGACTCCCGAATCCAGGTTTTGGTTGCGACGACCATACCTTTCCCATGTTTTGCGAGGTTTACTCTGAGCGTTTCCTTTCCCTCCCGTGGGATAAATAACGCGCGGTGACGACTCTTCTGTTCAGCCGGCGCCAATTTTCGCAGTAGCGACAGCTGGCGACTCTGCTGGGGACCCAACATCCCCTGGCTGCTAAGGACTGCGATGGTTCTTATGCATTTGGGATCCAACGTCCCTTAAGAGAGTCAATCCTAACGCTTGTTTTCCCGTCGAGGATTTTGTATGGATTTATATTTCTGACCTTTATTTTCAGCATTATATATATTGATTATTATTGTTGTATTGGGGTGTGACGGGTGTTCTGACATTGAGTGAGAAGCCGGACCTGGGCTTGAGTGCACCTTAGACTTAGAGTAGAGATTAGTGGGCGCGCACGTGCTTTGCATGTCCTAGTGTCCCGCGAAATCTACACTCAGACGAGGTTCTTCTGGTTGGCCTCCTGTCCTGCCCTTTGGGTGGCTTGGGTTGCTGGTTAGTTGGATTGTCGACTCTGGGGACCGATCATTTGGAAGTTGGCTAAGTGAGGCCTCTTCAGGATTTGGTGATGCCACTCCTTCTGGGAATCATATCATCAACCCTGAAAGTCTGTGACGCCGATGACCGCATAGGATGCCATACCTTTGTCAGTTACTAGGACATCCACCTGTGAGAGGGTTTGGGGTTATGCAGGTAACTAGACCTTCAGATACCGGTTATTTCTTGATCAGAGATCCTGGGTATTTATGGAAAGGTATGAGGTCTGTCAGAGACCAGTTGGAGATGTGTTTTGAGGTCTGTCAGAGACCATTTGGAGATGTGTTTTGAGGTCTGTCAGAGACCAGTTGGAGATGTGATTTGAGGTCTACCAGAGATCAGTCTGAGTTATGGTTTGAGGTCTGTCAGAGATCGTTGTTGGAGCTTTATTATAGGTCTATCCGAGACCACGTTTTGAGGATTTTTAGAGGGTCTATCTGAGACTTCTTGATATGGTTCAGGCTATTCAGCTATGGCAGTTGGTCCCTGTTGCATGTTACTTGCATTGCATTGTTTGCATACCCATTATCATTGCATCCAACTAACGTGTGTCTGTGCTGCAGGTGCATTTGCATTCCCCCCGGTTCTAGTGTCTGGACTTTTGAGTATTTGATCATGGCTGGCTTGAGGATGACCGTTGCATATAAGCTACCTGTCCCCGATATTACTCCACTCCTGGGTCTGATTTCTCTTGCGAATGAGGATGTCCGTAGAAGCTTCAGGCAGAGTTACGGGCGGTTGTTGGGATTAGTGCGTAGGTCTACCAAGGATGAATTGAATGGGCTGTACACCTTAATGCAATTCTATGACCCGGCTTTGAGATGCTTCACGTTTGCGGATTTTATCGTAGGGCCTACCATGGAAGAGTATGTAGAGTTTACTGAGCTGCCAGTTCAGAATGCAGTCCCTTTTATTCACTCAGCCGCTGAGCCCAATTTGGAGGATTTAGCCAAGGCCCTACATATGAATGCTTCTGACTTGTTGATGACTGCGTGGCGAGGGGTTCCGGGTTTTTCTCTTCAGTTTCTGGTTGGTAAGGCTCAAGAGTACACCAAGAATGGGTGTTGGGTGGTCTTTAACGCTATTTTGGCCCTCTGCATTTATGGGATAGTGTTGTTCCCTAACTTCCCAAACTTCGTGGACATGGATGCATTTCATCTATTTGCTGCCGGTAACCCAGTACCAACACTGATCGGGGACTTTTACCATTCGATGCACTATAGGAATGAAAACAGGAGAGGCAAGAATGTCTCCTGTTGCGTACCTTTGCTGTATATGTGGTTCAAGAGTCATTTTCCATCAAGGGGACCTTTCATGGATAATGCAATTACGCCCGACTGGACAGAGCATATGATGAGGTTAACTTCTGAAGACGTTGATTGGTTTGATAGAGATCTGCTGGGATCCGAGCTTATCTTCAGTTGTTCTGGTTACCCTAATGTTCCGCTGATAGGAAGAAAAGGGTGTATCAATTACAACCCTTCTCTGTTCGCCCGTCAGTTCGGATATGCCTTGAAGAACCCGCCAAAAGAGGAAGAAGTACAGGAATCCCTGTACTTCACTGGAGATGTGAAGGGGGAGTTATTGGCCAAGTTGCAGCATGCCTGGACACGCATTAACCGAAGAGGGAAGCCGTTGTTAGGAAAGAATGACTGTCAGGCCTATGCATCTTATAGAGTTTGGATTCAGGAGAGAGCCAGTCAGTTGAAGATGCCATTTCCAGACGCACCAATTCTTGTTCCTATTCCGGTAGCGGAGCCAACTACTGTTTCTAGGGAAGCCTACGAGCAGGTGGTGAGAGAAAAAGAAGCCTTGTTGAAGATCAACGAAGGGTTAGAGCAGGAGCTAGCCCAGATACGCAGCGAGAAAAACAAGGCCGTCCATGCTTTCCAACAGCAGATTGAGCTAATGAACAGATTAGGCGCTGAGCTAACCGAGGAGAGGAAGAAGCGCGAACGTCTGGGGCAAGAGTTCAGAAGTTCCCATGACATGCTTGAATCCAAGAAGAAAGCGCTTGACATCGCTCACCGAGAGATCTCTTCTTGCAATAAGACTTGGAATGCCACGCTCACTAACAACAAGAAGAGGGAGGATAAGTTGAAGCAGCAAATCTCAGACCTCGAAGAGCAGTTGAAGTCCAGCATCAAGAAGTGTGAGGAAGAAGTGATAACCCGGTATAGTCTCCAGAATGCACTAAACAAGGCCATCAAAGGGAGAGACGAAGCTGTGTCCCAGAAGCGTAAACTGGAAGATCGCTTCGGAGAGGGGGCATGGGAAGAAACTGCTGAAGACGTACGCCGTGTTCTTAAGAAAAGAAACCAACTTGTCGAAGGGCTGCTTGCTCGACCCAGTCACCCGGAGACCAAGAAGTTGCTAGAAGAATACCAGACTTATGGGAGGATTTGATCATTTCATGTAGTAACTTGTATGCTTTACTTGCATAGTGCTGACCATCACCAGGATTGTTGGTTGAGGTCATGCCTTCTTGTTGTACTCAGTGACATTGTATTCCGGGTCTATTGATTTCTCAGCAATATATGAGGCTTTCTGTGATTCAGCTCCGATCTTTATATTGTTAGTACTGTCACTGCACCGGCACTTTCACACTAGAATCGGGGAATGAGCTTCCCTAATGCACAGACACACACATTGCATTGCATTCATATTGCATTACAGGTAATCACTGGATGTTATCTTATTTCCTGCTCTGTGACAGGTACTTTTCAGGATTGCAGATCAGCACCCGCACCGCTATTCTACCCGCACCAACTGTCGAAGAATCATGGATCAAATGCAGAACGAGATGCAAGATGTGCGCGAGAAGCTCGCTCTCTTCATGCAGACCATGGAAGCTATTGCAAAGGGTCAGGAAAATTTGCAAGCCATGGTCCAACCTCTGTTGGCTCGGAATGCTGGTCACGGCAACGAGGATCATCAGTCTGTACGAGTCGATACTGCTCATGGAGACGGCACTCCCACGCCAGTGGCTCCACCTGTAGTCAACATGCCTGCTGCTAACGTCAACAACGCTACCGCTGCTGTGAATGGTAACGTCGGAGTTGGGAATGAGACTGCTGTCCATAACGTTGGGCTTGGTGACGTCAACTTGGGTGATAATATGGGAGGCAACGGCTTTGGCAATGCTGGATTCGAGTTCAACGATCAGGGATTCGATAACGCTGGGAAATATGGTTTCAATGCTCAAGGCTTTGGGCAAGATGGTTATGGTGTGGCCAATCAGGGCTATGGAGGCTTTGGAAATGGAAACGGCGCTGGGTTTATGGCTTTTGGGCCCGCTGGAGGTGTTCAGGGATACGGCAACAGAGGCCGAGGTCCGGGGATGAATCAGATCAGGGCTGGACGTAATAATGGATATGACGGGTATGGAGCTGGGAATGGTATGTGGCAAGAAGATCAGCAGGAGGACGCTTTCTCCGGCGGAGGTTTCGAAGGACCGATGGATGACTCCCAGAAGATCAGAATGCTAGAAGAGCAGATGAGGGGGGTCCTGAACCAAAGTGCTGTGGGCTTGGACATGGAGACAATGGGTCTGGTACCTGGCTTGAGGGTGCCAATCAAATTCAAAGCTCCTGCGTTTGATAAGTATAAAGGGGACACATGCCCGAAAGTGCATGTACGAGCCTATTACAGAAAGATGTCTGCATACTCAACTGATGAGAGAATGCTAATGCATTTCTTTCAAGATAGTTTGTCAGGCCCTTCCCTAGAGTGGTATATGGGGTTGGAGCCAACCGATATCAAGACATGGAAGCAATTGGCAGAGGCATTTGTAGCTCACTACAAGTATAACAGCGACTTGGCGCCCAATCGGGTCCAATTGGTCGGGCTGTCACAGAAGAAGGGGGAGAGTTTTAAAGAGTACGCGCAAAGGTGGCGCGATATGGCTGCCAGGGTCCGTCCTCCTGTAGAAGACAAGGAAATGAATGACATGTTCGTCGGCACATTCACAGGCTTGTTTCATGACATGCTGTTTCATACATCCCTGGCTAGTTTTTCAGACCTAATTCTGATGGGAGAAAAGATTGAGCGTAACATCAAGCAAGGAAAATTCCAGGTTGAGGAATCAACTGCATCTGGCAGTAATAGGAAGGCTTTTGGTAGGCGCCGTCAGGGCGAGGCAAGCGCAGTGTTTGGAGGCCGAGGCCGAGGCCGAGGCAGGGGACGAAACCAATATCGTCAGTCGCAGCAGGTGGCGAGTGTTACTATCCCGTACCAGCAACAACCACTTCAGCAACAACAACCGTCTCAGCAGCAGCCAATGCAGCAACAGCAGCCTCAGCAGGGGGCACAGCAGGCTCAGCGAAGATTCCAGGGTGGTAAACCAAGAAGAGTGTTTGAGAAGCCTCCCACGACATATGCTGATTTATTGCAGACATTGTTGGGATTGAACCTGGTAGAGAAGAGAACTCTGGCACCGATAACGGGAGCTCCCCCGTTTGGTTACGATGCGAGCAGGCACTGTGAGTTTCATTCTGGGGCTCCGGGCCACGATATAGAGGGTTGCCATGCTTTTAAGCACGTTGTGCAGGATCTTTTGGACAATAAGACTATTAATTTCGGAACGGCAGGTCTGAATATAGTGCAGAAGCCCATGCCTAATCATGGGGCAAACGCCATTCTGACTGAGGAAGGGTTAAATCTGATTATGAATGTCGACGATTTAAAGACTCCGCTGAGCGAGATAAAGAGCCGACTGTTACAAGGGGGTGTTTATCCAGGATGTGACGAGTATTGTGTAGAATGCTGGACCCTAGCTGGGGGATGTGATGATTTGAAGAAAGGCGTTCAGGCTTTAATTGATGGAGGCACATTGCAGTTTGACCGAGCAGCAATTGAAGAGCCCGCAGGGGCAGTAGCAGATGATCAGAGTGATGTGGCCACTGTAACAATTCCTCGAAAGACAATTACTATTGCAGCACCAGCTCAGCGACCACCGATCACTATAACTAAGGCCGGGCCGATCCCGTACGAGAACACAAGAGCAGTCCCCTGGTCATATGGGTTGGAGGTGTGTTGTGACGGGATAAAGATTGATGTTAATAAGCGGCCAGCCGAGGCTGTGGATAATGTTGTTGGTTCGAGAGGTATGACAAGGAGTGGTAGGATCTTTATATCACCTGAAGTGGAGGCCGAAAGACTAGCAAAAGGAAAAGGGAAAGTGGTTGAGAATGTTCTGGTGCAAGCCAGCGAAAAAGAATCGGCATCGAAAGATGTAGAAGAGTTCATGCGCTTGATTCAAAAAAGTGATTATAAGATCGTGGAGCATCTGCAACAGACGCCGTCCAAAATATCTATCCTGTCATTGCTGTTGTGTTCTGAAGCTCACAGAAATGCTTTGTTGAAAGTCCTGGATACTTCCTTTGTACCCCAAGACGTCTCTGTAAATCAACTGGAAGGAGTGTTGGCACATGTGAATGCAGGCCACAGCTTGGGCTTTACTGACTTCGATCTGACCCCGAAAGGGAGAGATCATAATATGGCGTTGCACATATCTGTTGAGTGTAGAGGATCAGTAATGTCGCATGTATTGGTCGACACCGGATCGTCTTTGAATGTGATGCCTAAGAAGGCGATGATGAAGCTGGACGTTAGAGGAATCTTGTGTACGCCCAGTGACTTGGTAGTTAGAGCCTTCGACGGCACGCGGAGAACAGTCTTTGGATCGATCACATTGCCTCTACAGGTGGGGCCGGAGGTGTTTGCCACTGAATTTTATATCATGGATATACAGCCTGCGTACAGCTGCCTGCTTGGGAGACCTTGGATCCATGGGGCTGGGGCAGTTACATCTACCCTGCATCATAAGTTGAAATATATGGTCGGAGACAGCGTAGTCACCGTATGCGGAGAAGAAGACATCCTGGTCAGCCATCTATCGTCATTCAAATATGTGGAGGTCGACGGAGAGATCCACGAGACACCCTGCCAGGCATTTGAAGGGTTGCGTATCAAGGACAAAGGTCCCGGGCCGAGCAAAGCGTCAGAGATAGCCGTTTCATCGTATAAAGAAGCTCAAGCTCTAGTGGAGGCAGGAGAAGCCAAGGGCTGGGGCAAGGTGTTGGATATTCCTGTGAAGATGGACCGGTTCGGGCTGGGATACCAACCGTCGTCGTCAACTCCTGCTGTGGGGGCACCCCGTTTCAGAGGGCCAATAACCATCTCTACCAGTGGAGTATGTCATGGGACCGTCAATGCTGCTTCGGAGTCTGACGAAGGAGACAGCGACTGTGATATGGATGCCTGGATTCAGCCAAGCACGCCAGGACAGGGACTGTGCAACTGGTCTATTCAGGAGTTTGTTCCTGTGACTCTTAAACAGTAATGCTTTGCTTTATTAATTGTTGAATAATCTGATGTCTTGCCCGGGGCATCAGGATTTGCTTAGGACTGTGTTGTTATGAACATCGTGTTTTAATCATTAAATAAATGGCGTTTTTCATGTACAAATACTGTAATCTCTGTCTTTCTTGTTTTATATTTTTCAATAAAATGGCAACGTGGTTATTCGCTTTATACGCATTTTGAAGCACTTAACCATTCCTTTTGCAGGATAACATTTTCAGATGACATCCTTGAACCACCTATGACTCGTCCCGACTTCGAGCACCCGGTATTTCAGGCCGAAGAAGAGGTTGTCGAAGATAGCGACGTTCCTGAAGAACTGTCTTGGTTGGTGAAGCAAGAGGAAAGAGCCATTCTGCCTCACGACGAGGTCATCGAAATTATCAACTTGGGGTCGGAAGGGGTTGAGAAGAATATTCGTATCGGAGCCGCGCTGCAGGGCGATATCAAGCGAAGACTGGTTGAAATGCTCCGAGAGTATAGTGATGTATTCGCTTGGTCGTATGAAGATATGCCAGGGCTCGATACAGATATGGTTGTGCACCGCCTGCCACTGAAGGAAGATTGCCCGCCAGTCAAACAGAAGCTTCGAAGAACTAGACCAGATATGGCAGTGAAGATCAAAGAGGAAGTTCAAAAACAGTGGGACGCTGGTTTCCTGGCTGTGACGAAATATCCCTCATGGGTTGCCAACATCGTACCCGTGCCAAAGAAAGATGGCAAGGTTCGTATGTGCGTGGATTATAGAGATTTGAATAAAGCAAGCCCAAAAGACGATTTTCCGCTTCCTCATATTGACGTGCTAGTTGATAATACTGCTCAATACTCCGTATTCTCCTTCATGGATGGCTTTTCAGGCTATAATCAGATTAAAATGGCGCCAGAGGATATGGAGAAGACCACTTTCATAACGCCTTGGGGAACATTTTGCTACAAAGTGATGCCCTTTGGTTTGAAAAATGCTGGGGCAACATATCAGCGTGCGATGACGACTCTCTTCCATGACATGATGCATAAAGAGATCGAAGTTTATATTGACGATATGATTGCCAAATCCCAGACGGAGGAAGAGCATCTGATGAATCTGCTGAAGTTATTTAAAAGGCTTAGGAAGTTCAGGCTGAGGCTGAACCCTAATAAATGCACCTTCGGGGTGAGATCGGGTAAGCTCCTGGGGTTTATCGTAAGCGAAAGGGGAATAGAGGTCGATCCTGCTAAAATAAAAGCGATACAAGAAATGCCGACGCCTAAAACAGAGAAAGAGGTGCGCGGGTTTTTAGGGAGGTTGAACTACATCGCTCGGTTCATATCTCACCTAACTGCCACGTGTGAACCATTATTTAAGCTGTTGAAGAAAGATCAAGCTGTAACGTGGAACGAAAATTGTCAAAAGGCGTTCGATAAAATAAAGAAGTATTTGCAGGAGCCTCATATTTTGATACCCCCAGTGGCGGGCAGACCTTTGATCATGTATTTGACGGTTCTTGAGGGAAGCATGGGTTGTGTTCTCGGTCAACACGACGAGACAGGGAGAAAAGAGCATGCGATCTATTACTTGAGTAAGAAATTTACAGATTGTGAATCTCGATACTCAACGCTGGAGAAAACCTGTTGCGCGCTAGCCTGGGCCGCCAAGCGTTTGAGGCAATACATGCTGAATCATACAACCATGCTCATCTCGAAGATGGATCCTATCAAATATGTATTCGAAAAGCAGGCGTTGTCAGGGAGAATTGCCCGTTGGCAGATGGTCTTGACTGAATATGACATCCAATACGTCTCGCAAAAGGCTATAAAGGGGAGTGTGTTGTCTGAGTATCTGGCGGAGCAGCCTATTGAAGATTACCAATCGATGAGGTTTGATTTTCCTGACGAGGATATCATGTACCTAAAGATGAAAGATTGTGAAGAGCCGTTGCCAGACGAAGGACCAGAGTTGGGTTCCAAATGGAAGATGATATTTGACGGAGCTGTGAATGCTTACGGTAGCGGAATAGGGGCAATCATCACTACGCCGCGCGGGTCGCACATCCCGTTTACTGCTCGATTGACCTTTGCCGTTACCAACAATGAGACCGAATACGAAGCTTGTATAATGGGGCTTGAAGAAGCTATTGATTTGCGAATCAAGAATTTAGACGTATACGGAGATTCAGCTCTGGTAGTGAATCAGATCAAAGGGGAATGGGAGACACGTCAGCCCAATTTGATACACTACATGAATTATGCAAGGAGATTGTTGCCTTTCTTCGACAAGGTTGAGTTGCATCATGTGCCGCGGGCAGAGAATCAAATGGCTGACGCCCTCGCCACTTTGTCTTCCATGTACAAAGTCAACTTCTGGAACGAGGCTCCCCGAATCATTGTCTCTCGGCTTGACAGGCCAGCTTATGTATTTGCCATAGACGAGGCATCCGACGACAAACCGTGGTATTTTGATATCCTTAATTTCCTGAAGAATAAAGAGTATCCGGCTGGGGCATCCAGTCAAGATCAGAAGACTCTCAGGAGATTAGCGGGTAATTTCTATCTGAATCCGGATGGCGTCTTATACAGAAGAAACCACGACTTGGTATTGTTGCGTTGTGTAGACGAAAGAGAGGCAAAGCTGCTCATGGAGGAAATACACGAAGGTACCTTTGGTACGCATGCTGGTGGGCATGCTATGACGAGAAAGCTGCTGCGGGCAGGTTACTATTGGCTGACTATGGAGACCGACTGCTTCAAGTTTGCAAGAAAGTGCCACAAGTGCCAAATCTATGCTGATAAGATCCATGTGCCTCCGAGTCCTCTGAATGTGATGTCATCGCCATGGCCGTTCTCGATGCGGGGAATCGATATGATTGGAAAGATCGAGCCGACAGCTTCTAACGGGCACCGGTTCATCCTAGTAGCAATCGATTATTTCACCAAGTGGGTGGAAGCGGCATCCTACGCAAATGTAACGAAGCAAGTGGTGGCCAGGTTCATCAAGAGAGATATCATTTGCCGATATGGGATTCCCGAGCGGATAATCACGGACAACGGTTCGAACCTGGACAACAAAATGATGAAGGAGCTCTGCCAGAATTTCAAAATCGAACATCACAACTCCTCCCCTTACCGACCCAAGATGAATGGCGCGGTTGAAGCAGCCAATAAGAATATAAAGAAGATCGTCCAGAAGATAGTGGTGACCTATAAGGATTGGCACGAGATGCTACCTTTCGCTTTGCACGGTTATCGTACGACGATACGCACATCAACCGGGGCAACCCCATTCTCATTAGTGTATGGAATGGAAGCGGTATTACCATTGGAAGTTGAGATCCCTTCTCTGAGGGTATTGCGAGACGTTCAGCTGGACGAGGCAGAATGGGTAAAAGACAGGTTGAATCAACTGAGTTTGATGGATGAGAAGAGGCTAGCTTCTCTAGCATATGGTCGTTTGTACCAGAGCCGAATGAAGAAAGTGTATGATAAGAAAATACATCCGCGAAGCTTTCAGACGGGCGACCTTGTGCTGAAAAGGATTCTCCCGCCGCAAGCAGATCACAGGGGCAAGTGGGCCCCCAACTACGAAGGGCCATATGTTATCAGAAAAGTCTTTTCAGGAGGAGCTTTATTGTTGTCCACCATGGACGGTGAAGACTTCACGTCACCTGTGAATTCGGACGCAGTCAAAAAATACTTTGCTTAAAAATGACCCGCTGGACAGAAAAAAGAGAGTCCAGGCAAAAATGGGGCATCCTGGCAAACCAAAAACAGAATGAAAGGTTCGGGCAAAAGTTAGGGATAAAATTGGAAAAATGTACACCCGCGAAGTTGAAAACCTACACTGGGCAGCTTCGGCAAAAAAGGGTATCCCGGTGAACTGAAAACCCGCAAAGGGCGGTTCACGCAAAAGTTAGGGATGAGAAAAGCAAATGACTGCGGTCCGAATTTGGTATTGCAGTGAGCATCAGTGTGGGAGAATACCCGAGGGGGCAATTATCAAATACAACCTTTTCAGAAGTGGGGATACCGGGAAAGCATTAGAGTCGGGCGAGTCATGGGAGGATCAGTTCGTGGTGTTCGTCTGCATCCCGTTGCCGACATGTGTACAAAATTTAATTTGTCAAAGTATTTATGCTTATTGTGCATACTTGTGTATTTGCTTTGCGTAGCTTCCTCTTTTCAGGAGTTACATCCCGTGTACAAAACTCCGCCTATTCAGGGGCCCAATCAATAAAATGTGTTATTCAGTACTTGATGCTGGTTCTTTACCGTTTTGTGCATAATAAAACGCCTAGGTTTATTGAAACTAGCATGTGTATAACGTCACTGGCCCTTGCCAACAATTGCTAAAGCTTTGAATTAACCGAAAATAACGTCCCTAACCTGAATTGATGTGGTTGCATAGGCTTGTCTTGTCTTGTGTTTGTTGTTGCAGGTTTCATAACCGTACGAGGAAGATGTGCAAAAGGTTGCAATAACGAAAGACGCGTCCTCCACGCAGATCATGCACGTTCTTCCTGAAGAAGGATCGAACTCCCCAGCTAGTCATAGACTATGCAGAAAGATATTCTCCGGCAAAGTCATATATCCTCAGCAGAATTGACGATTCCAAGATCGTAAGGTTGCATTCAGACAGTAGGGTGTCCCCCAGGAGGATTTCCTTATCTCAAGAGTAGGCCAACCTCAGAAGATTAATATCGGTGAGCTGTACGCAGGCAGTTTACCTTTCCCCGCAGGTTCATTTACTCTCCCCTGGCGGAGTCAGTTGGTTTCCCCAGGAGAATCATCCCATCCCCAGCGGAATTCTCTTTGCAAGTGTTTTCATTCCTCCCAGTGGAACTCGAAGATTAAGACTCCCCCCGGCGGAGTTGGTGTGAGTCCTGGCATTTATTTTGTCAGAATACCGTGTGATACCCGTTTATTTTCCCGCAGAAGTTCGATCATACCAGGCGCATCTGTTAGTCTCCAGCAGAGTTATATTCCCCAGCAGGGTGTCACTTCAGCGAGGTGATTGGTATTGAGTTCCCAATTTCCCAGCTGAGTCAACTTCACTCTCCCAGCATTTATTTTGCTGAGATAGTTCTGTAGCATCTGGCTATCCCCAGCGGAGTTGGCATTATCTTCAGCATTTATTTTGCTGAAGCAGTTTCTGTACTCAGCAGTTCGAGTCTGTATTAGCATCCACTAAATAAGAGCGTAGCATTTCCACGCCGAATAGAGCATTGCATCATAAACACATGCATTTTGAAACATAAACTAGGTTGGCTAACCGTCTGTTCCAAGTTTTGTTCTCTTGCAGGTAGAGAGAGCCCTTGCTCAGGTGAATCAATAAACATTCAGGATCTCGACGTGAGACATCCAACGAAGTGTCAGTTGTGGCGCTACTCCCCACAGAGTCAGCAGGATAAGTTTCTCCTTATCCCCAAGCAGAGCTATTGGTCATCAAAGGATTCATGAATCAGAATTTCAGAGGCTACCGCCGGTTATCAGAACAGGCGTCCGGAAGTTTGGTTTCCAAATGTCCCCAGTAGAGTCAGCCTCGAAGTTGCTGTGACATCAGTGATAAGAAGCTCGCGGACCAATGGAAGGATGAGTCCTAACGTGGACAGTTTTATTGACGGGATTTCTTTTGTGCTAGAGATGATTGTTGGAATGGGGAGTCCTAACATGGACATTTCCTCAAGTTAATGTTGTGTGTTAGTCCTAACGTGGACAGGTTCGAGTTCTCGGTATTGATTGGGTGAGGAGTCCTGACGGGGGCGAAGGTTGATTGTTCTTCGTGTTGGTGTCCTGACATGGACAAATTTATCCTTCTTCGTGTTGTTGGCGAAGTATGAGTCCTGGCCTGGACAAAGTCTTATTTCCCCAACAAGTCGAAGACGCGCGAGTCCTGACGTGGACAGGTTCTATTATTTTGTCAGATGAAGATGTGAGTCCTTGCGTGGACGAATCAAAATATGTTTCCTTACGTGGAAAGATTGAGTCCTTACGTGGGCATATCAAGATGGGAGTCCTGGCGTGGACAAATCAGATTGTCGTTTCCTTATGTGGAAAAGTCATGATTCCTCACGTGGAACGGTTATTCCCTACGCGGAACGATGGGTCCTAACGTGGACGATGCAGTCCTAACGAGGACAAGTTTGATTCCTTACGTGGAAAGATTGGATTCCTTACGTGGAAAGATGTGATTCCTTACGTGGAACAAGTTGGAGCCCTTACGTGGACAGATCGAAAGAGAATGGGCTTCCTTACGGGGAGGAGAAGGTGAGTCCTAACGTGGGCGATGTATTAATGGCATGAAGAAGTTTAGTCCTGACGTGGACAGATTCAGATCAAGATCAATTCCTAACGTGGACAGATGGAGATTCCTGACGTGGAAAGAAAGGTTATTCCTTACATGGGAAAGTGAGTCCTAACGTGGACGGTGTTGTTCCTAACGTGGAAGAGTTTACTCCTGACGTGGACGATTTATTTCTGACGAGAGGGCAGACGAGCCATCCCCATCAAGTTGTTGAAGTTTTTTTCAAATTGACGAAGCAGGCGTCCTGACGTGGACAGTGTTCCATTTCTGCAATAATAGAATCCTTTTCAGAACGATGAAAATAATCCCCAGCACGGTCGCACGAGATCAGTGGGTTACTGTAACGGTCAGATTCAGCTGATGAATGTCGTTCCCCGAGCAGCTGCGCAGTTTGTTTCTGCGGTTGGCAAATTTCTGGTTTCACTGGTATTCAACCATCTCGTACCGCGAATGTCCGAAGGCTCCGGGCTCTTCACCCAATCGGGTCCAAGTTGTTTGAATAGG
Organism: Lathyrus sativus; assembly: GCA_963859935.3. Classification (NCBI taxonomy): domain Eukaryota; kingdom Viridiplantae; phylum Streptophyta; class Magnoliopsida; order Fabales; family Fabaceae; genus Lathyrus; species Lathyrus sativus. The sequence goes on along the minus strand of OZ012738.1, from coordinate 97,938,800 downwards.
GGCAGCTATTGCACCCTAAAATTTGCCCAACCTTATTCACTTGGTTTATGTTTCAATATCATTAGCATTTGCATATAGAGTCATGTACATAGCTTGATCATCTACATAGCATAAGCATAGCAAGTCATCCAACAGGGGACCAATCATCATTCTCATCTCTAGAAGCCTATCAAGAGGTTATTATTCAAATTCAATCTCATTCAAGTCATCAGAAAGCATTGGGGAGCTATCAAGTCAATGGATCAAGTAGTTCATCTATCTCCTAACTGAGTGTATCTGGGGATCAATAAGGAAAGTATGAGCTGTGAATTGAGGGCATGGGGAGTATCTAGACATCATGGGAGACTTGGAAAATCATTGGAATAAGGAGGCAAGTCCTTGGTGTGATCACAAGTATTGCAGTTGAAGGCAGTCAATTAGGGTTCCATCTGGGTCAACCCTAGGTCAAAGGATTGTTGGAGAGGCATTAAGGGCTATTGAAGAGATGTGGGGTTCACCATTTGACATGGAGAATAAAGATATGGTGATATGCTAAGAAGAAATCAAGAGAAATCAAGGAGAAGAGGAGGTTCTAAATTAGGGTTTCTATGTAAAATCCCCTAGTTTAGGTCAAATTTCCAAGCAAGATAAGTCAAAATGCAAGCTTCAAATGGATCCTTGGCCAACATGAAACTTGTAGAGGATCTCAAGACCTTTAATTTTAGTGGTGGAAGACATCAAGGAGATTTATAGAACTCAAGTTATGGTCCTTGCAAGTTACAGGTCATCTGAGGTATCTGAAATTTTGTCTGTGAAAGTGACTTGACTTCCAAGCAATTTTTACCCCTCAAGGAGATTTCAAATGAATTTCTGGTTAACATAAGAGTTATTCCTCATTGTCTTAGATTTCTAGAATGGTATAGTATGCCTTCATATGATTTGTGGAACTCTACTTATGGTCTTGGCAAGCAAAGGATATTTTGGTCATCTGGTGATTACAGGTCATTCTTAGCCTATACCTAAAACCCATACAAGGGAGCTTCAAATGAAAAACTTCCCAACATCAAAGTTGTTCAAAATGCCATTTTAAGTCAATAAGAGAAGTCATGGAAGTTTGGAAATTCATGGAACAAGACTTGATAAAAGTTGGTGAAAAGTGACTTAAAAAAGGCATATAACTTGAAAAAGTTCAAGTTGGAAAATGGTTTGAGAAATCTACAAGTCCAATATGGGTCATCCAATATACCAAATTGATTCCCAACATCATTTTAAAGACATTGGTTCAGTCACATTTTTGAGTTTAGGCTTGAAAATTGGACTTCCTTTGTAAAGTCCATGCTTGCATATTAAGGAACCATGTCAAAACTCCACACAAACAAGGAATCAATAGGCAAACTTGCAAGGCTTTTCAGCACATCAAAAATATCATCCAAGGAGAATTTCAAATGAGAAGTGAGGGTTGTGCAAGCTTGAATAGAAAATGACCTATGCTTGGCATGGAATCCAAAATCTCATGAAGTGAGATATCCAATTTCTCATGGGATTGTTCCAGTCTCTTCTAGATCATTCTTACACCATCTATAAGTAGTTTGGAGTGTTCTCAGATGCAGGGGTTAGAGAGAATTTCTGCAGAAAGGAGAGATTGAGATCAAATTTCTTCCATAACAAATCAAATTCCATTTCTTCATTTTCTCCACATTCAGTTCAGTTTCTTGATCTCATTCAACTCCATCACCATCATTGAGTGTGTAGCAAGCAGAATTAGAAGGAATTCATGTCCAAATCGTGTTCTTGACATTGAGTTTGGTAGCTTGCAACTTCAAATCCATTTCCAAGATTCAAGCACAATCAATCCAAACCAGTGCAAACAGAAGCAAGCTCTTGTGTCACTGAGTGTTTCTGCACAAGTGCAAGCCTTGATTTGGAAGATTTCACTATCTGGTTCATACATTTTCTCAGGTCTGCATCTTGATCTCTACACTCTAATTTATGCATAGTTCATCAAGATTAATAGGTTAGAACGATAGGGAATAGGTAGCAGATCATTTCTGGAGAGTAGGGATCAATTTGGTGATAACTTTTAGGTTGGCTCAAATTCTGTTGGGAGCAATAACTCTTTGAATTTGGGGTATTAGGCTTAATTCTTTAGGGGGAAGTGATCTGGGAAGAGAGAGGAACATGCCTGTGCCATCAATTTTGAGAATCGTGAGAATTGGTTCTTGGTCATTTCTTGGGGGTAGCTATCGGGTTTAGGGTTAGAGGAGATTTCAATTAGTTTTGATATCATGATTGAATTCCTGGTAAGATTTGGAGTGGTTTTGGTCTTTATGTGTTGGGATTTCATGAAGAATCGAGGTAGTTAGGGTATGGATCAGTTGGTGTTCTTCGCATGTTCATCCATGGAATTCCCTCCAAAACCTGAACCAAGGAGGAAGACGACCTCACCACCCTAGGATCATCCCTTGACCAGTTGACTGCATCCTGATCCAACGAGCGAGATTTGAAGTTCGTTTATAAGGGAAAGGCTGAATAGAGATGAAACGCGGCGTTTCAGTAAGTTAATAACCTTGGGCTCAAGTCTGCTTACTACTCCCACCCCCATTTTGTTAAGCCCAATCAAATACACTTGGTATCATTACTTCCTGCACCGGGGATTTGTCCATTTTCTGGCGTTTTTTCCATTTAATTCTGAATGCGTATGGGCCTGGCAAAATTAGTATTCGCACCCCACTTTTCCAGCCCACCATGGAATACAACTGGAGCGAATTGCTTTTCTCACCCCCTCCCTTTATTTCTTTATATTTTCATTTTAATTTCCTTTTATTTCTCATGCATTTTATGAAAATCGCATAAAATTGGAAAATCATTGTTTTTTGATGATTCTTTTTGCATAATTTTCTTTAAAGAGTCTAGAAAATTATAAAAAAAATAAAATTGCATTTTATTTTTTATTTGATATTTTTCCCATATTTTCCAAACAAATAGCATTTTAATGAGTTTCATTTCATACATAAATTTGTTAATTTTTGTTCTATTAATTGCTTTAATATTTTTTGTCCATTCTTTTTAGGTTGTTTAGTTTAGATATTCAACTTGTAAATGCAATTTAATTCATATTTTTAGAGATTAATTTTAGGTGTTTAGTTTAGGTGAGAACAACATGAACAAATTAGGGTTTTAAGTGACAACTTAGGAGAATTAATTCATTTCCCTTAGGGCTTAGAGTTTGAATAGTTTAGCTATGGGACTATAGGGGCTATGGGTAGTTATTAGATCCCCTTAGAAAAGTCAGGATTCCCCTACTGCTATTAATATACTGTCTATATTTGATTGACTGGTGTGGTGTGCCCTCTGGGGATTATTGCTTGCTTGTTTGGGTGTTGGGATTTGTCTGGGGATTGGGGAAGCTGAAGACTGATGATGATGGAGCCATTGGAGATCCAGAGATTGAAGACCAACTTCCAGAGTTGGAGAGGAGAGTGTTGCCATCAGCTGTTGAGGAGATTAGGATTTAGGAATTATGCAAAGTTTTAGAGTAGAAAGCTTGATTCTCAAACATGGAAGGTTTTGACTGCCTCCATTCCTCTCTGTGATACAGAGTCTCTCTGAGACACTCACCCCCTTCCTTTGGAAGGCTTGGTGCTATTGTCTGAGGGATAGAACTCTTGAGAGAAAATGTCTTATGTGTTAGTAGCAGTTGGTTTACCACCATTGGTAGTCAACTAATTGCATAACACCCAATCCACTCTGGTGATTGATACCTCAGCTTGGAGGATAGGACTTGAAGAAAAGCCATTGTAGACTGAAGATTGACAACCAAAGCCTTTGCTTGAAGACTGTGAAGGTAGAGACTACTGCTGACTGAAGCCTGTAGCTAATTGGAGATGACTTGAAGATGGATATTGATGCAGAGCTGTTGGGGCTGTTTATTTTTGCTGTTATTCATTTCTGATGTATTGACTGGTTTTCCTGACTGTATTGTTTGCTGTTTACCCTGTTGGGTTGAAAGTGAAGCCTGTTCACTTTTGCCTATTGTTTTCTAGGTTCGAGGTTGAGTGGGACTCCCTTGCCTCGCTTGTATTGTTGCATTCATGCATTTTACTGTTTTACTGTATACATCTGATATGGTTGCTGTTTCCGTCTACTCCCTTAGGATCTCTGTTTCTCTCTGCGCAAGAGAGGAGCATGATAGACACTAGGTCTTAACCCATGCATGATAACATTAGGTTAGTTTGTTTCCCTTCGCAACCGTAGGTTAGAGTTCTGTCTCCTCTTTCTCAGAACAAACAGAAAAATACCATAAAGGTTTCAAACACAATAAAAGACACTTCTTTCGTAAGAGAACGTGAACTCATCAAGCCGTCATGTTTTTCCGCCGGGACTGCTAATCAAGAAAACCTTTTTCAGAAGGAATAAAATCAACCAAGACAAGTTTATGTCGTACGCGGCCCGAACTACGTTTGCTCTGATCTTTCATGCTGTATGAAAGTACGTAGGCATAGGATGCGATATCCTAGCGAGCAACCTTCCCCTCCTCTCCCGTAGGTAGGCGAACTACGTTGACTCTGATTTCTCGTTCAAGACGGGAATACGTAGGCATAAAGTGCGATACTTGGCCGAGTCATTTTATTTCCCTTTTATTTTCTTTTAACCCTTGACCTATAGTTTAGATAGAATAACAATCCATACCCGAAAACAAGCGTGGATCCCGTCGAGTACGACGGACGTGAGGGGTGCTAATACCTTCCCCTTGCATAACCGACTCCCGAATCCAGGTTTTGGTTGCGACGACCATACCTTTCCCATGTTGTGCGAGGTTTACTCTGAGCATTTCCTTTCCCTCCCGTGGGATAAATAACGCGCGGTGGCGACTCTTCTGTTCAGCCGGCGCCGATTTTCGCAGTAGCGACAGCCGTGAGCTGAGAGATAAACCTTGCAATGTAGTTTATTCGGCCCAAGAAACCACGAACTTCTTTTTCTGTTTTCGGCGCTGGCATTTCTTGGATAGCTTTTATTTTCGCAGGATCAACTTCAATACCTCGTTCACTAACGATAAACCCCAATAACTTTCTGGACCGCACTCTGAAAGTGCACTTGTTAGGATTCAGCCTCAGCCTGAATTTCCTAAGCCTCTCAAAAAGCTTCAATAAGTTGACCAGATGCTCTTCCTCCGTTTGGGACTTTCCAATCATGTCATCAACATAGACCTCGATCTCATGATGAATCATATCATGAAACAAAGTTACCATTGCTCGCTGGTAAGTGGCCCCTGCGTTCTTCAGACCGAAGGGCATTACCTTATAGCAAAATGTCCCCCAGGGGGTAATAAACGTCGTCTTCTCCATGTCCTCCGGTGCCATCTTAATCTGATTGTAACCGGAGAAGCCATCCATGAACGAAAACACGGAGAACTAGGTTGTATTGTCGACCAACACATCGATATGAGGCAACGGGAAATCATCCTTAGGGCTCGCCCTATTCAAATCCCGATAATCGACGCACATGCGTACCCTACCGTCCTTCTTCGGTACAGGCACTATGTTGGCAACCCACGGAGGGTAAGTGGTAACGGCTAGAAATCCTGCGTCCAACTGCTTCTGGACTTCTTCTTTGATTTTTACAGCCATATCTGGTCTCGTCCTCCTAAGCTTTTGCTTGACTGGAGGGCAATCTTCTCGCAACGGCAAGCGATGAACCACGATGTCAGTGTCAAGTCCGGGCATATCTTCGTATGACCAAGCAAAGACGTCACTATACTCTCGAAGCATCTCGACCAGTCTATGCTTGACATCAACCTGCAGCGCTGCCCCTACTCTGACATTTCTGACGAGCTCCTCAGAACCCAGATTTACAATCTCAATATCCTCCTCATGAGGCAGAATAACCTTTTCTTCTTGTCTCAACAAGCGGGCCAACTATTCCGGAAGTTCCTCGTCTTCATCAATCTCATCCTCGGCTTGATAGATCGGGCAATCGAAGTCGTAGTGGGCCGTAGAGGGTCCAGAGTCGATGTCATCTGTTATGTGGATCCTGCAATAACAAGGGTTAAGTTTAAAGCAGGAATATGCAGGTTAGCACAAACCCCGTTGCCATTTTACTGTTTTTTCGAAATAAACATAAAACAGGAATAACAGAGAACACAATATTTGAGTACGAAGAAAACGCCTTTTATTTATTAACAAAATGCATGTACATAATCCAACAAGGCCCTGACAATAAAACCGCTATGCCCCGGGCAGGACATAGGGTTGTACAAAGATTGTAAAAAGCAAATCATTACTCTTCACTTGTCAGCTGGATAATCTCCTTGATGGTCCAATTGTTGAGGTGCTCGCCCGGCTTGCTTGGCTGAATCCAGGCGTCAAGATCACAATCGCTATCCCCGCTGTCCTCCGACGCTGCGTTGATGCTCTCGAAAATTACTCCGCCCTTGGTGAATAGGATCGGCCCCTTCCCACGAGACGAACTGCTAGAAGAAGATGAAGCTTCAGCTTCAGGAGAATACCCCAATCCAAACTTATCCTGCTTGATTGGTATATCCAAAACATGCCCCCAGCCTGGGGTGGAACCGGCTTCGACGACGGCCCGAGCTTCCTTAAACGAGGAGAGATTCATCTCTTGCTTCTCTGCGACAACCGGAGCTACCTCTTTCACCTTGACGGCTTCAAATGCTTGGCAGAGAGTTTCATGGATTTCGCCATCCATTTCAACATATTTAAAGGATGACAAGTGGCTCACCATAATGTCCTCCTCACCACAGACGGTTACTATGCTGCCCCCGACAGCATATTTGAGCTTTTGATGCAGCGTGGATGTCACGGCACCAGCAGCATGGATCCATGGCCGACCTAAGAGGCAACTGTAGGCGGGCATGATATCCATGATATAGAAAACCGTATTGAACGTCTCCGGACCAACTTGAATTGGCAGGGTCAACTCTCCGAAGACGTGGCGCTTAGTTCCGTCAAAGGCTTTCACTACCAGATCGCTGGGCGTGCAAAGCAATCCGCGGGTATCCAACTTCATCAGTGCCTTTTTCGGAAGCACATTAAGCGAGGAACCCGTATCCACCAGGACATGCGACATGATAGTGCCTCTGCACTCTATCGAGACGTGCAAGACGTTGTTGTGGTCCCTTCCTTTAGGAGTCAGCTCTAAATCTGTGAATCCCAGCCCATTACCAGCATTAACATGGGCTACCACCTCTTCCAGCTGATTTACTGATATCTCCTGCGGCACGTAGGCAGCGTTCAATACCTTCAGTAATGCGTTGCGGTGCGCTTCAGAACACAGCAACAGGTTAAGAATAGAGATCTTTGACGGAGTCTGATGAAGATGATCTACAATCTTGTAGTCGCTCTTCTTGATTAGTCGCATGAACTCTTCAGCATCTTTAACTAGCAAATCTTTCTCTGCTCCAGAAGGGATCTCTTCGACAGCTTTGCCTTTACCCTTATCAACAGCATCAGCCCGGACCACTTTCTCTGCTGCAACCTCTGCTGGCGCGAACACTCTACCGCTTCGAGTAATGCCACTGACTCCGGCAAGATTCTGCACAGTCGATCCGTATGGTTCCAGCTCTAACTTCTGACCATTGCAATAGACTTCGGCGCCGTAATGCCATGGAACGGCGTTAGTGCTTTCGAATGGGATTGGCCCGGCCCTGGTGATAGTAATAGTAGGCGGTCGGGGCGCAGAAATAGTAATAGGGTGACGAGGAATAGTGATAGTAGCAACTTCATCTGCCTGCTTCAGCACGACTTCCCCTGATGCACTTTCAACGCTCCGGCTGAACTGCAAAATACCCTCGGACATCAGACTTTGGATACCTTCGATCAGCTGCTCACACCCGTCAGGAAGTGTAGCACAAGCCATACATAACTCTCCACATCCAGGAAAGAAGCCCTTCTTCAGCAACTTAGCCTTGACAAAACTAAGTGGCGTCTTCAAATCTTTGACATCAGTCAGCAAGTCCGCACTCTCCTCCGTGATAACGGCATTCACTCCGCCCCCCTTATGATGAGGCATAGGGTTCTTGGTAACGTTGGGCACGCTATCAGAAAAGTTAATAACCTTGGCGTCCACCAAGTCCTGCACTTTGTGCTTAAAAGCTTTACAATTCTCAATCGTATGGCCTGGTTCCCCAGTATGGAAATCACAAGTAGCATTGGCGTCATACCCCGGCGGCGGTGCCCCTGTTAAGGAAGCCATTGTCCTCTTTTGAACTAATTGGAGCTGAAGCAACGTTTGCAGAAGCTGTGCATACGACATAGGTGGAGTTTCAAAATGACGATTTGTCATAGGAGCCCGATTCTGATATCTTCTATACCCCTGCTGATTCTGCTGCTGAGGCTGCTGCTGCTGCTGCGGCTGCGGTGGAGCAGCTGGGATATTTATGCTAGCAATATGAGGCTGAGGGGCCTTGTCCTTTCTCAGAGCATTAGTGACAGCACTTGCATCTCCTTCTCGACGCTTGCCTGCGTAGGGTTTCTTACTACCTCCTCCAGCTGAGGATGATTCGCCCTGAATTTTTCCGATCTTTATACCGTTCTCAACATGCTCGCCCATAGTGATGAGGGCCGAGAATGTTCTAGTCATGCCACTGACCAGCTTTTCATAGTAGATTCCAGGAAGGGTAGCCACGAACATTTGCACTAGCTCACGCTCAACCATCGGCGGTTGAACCCGAGCAGCCAATTCACGCCACCGCTGGGCGTACTCTTTAAAGCTTTCATTGTTCCGCTGTGAGATATTCTGAAGCTGGACTTGGTTGGGAGCCAAGTCGCTATTGTATTGATAGTGGAGGACGAACGCCTCAGCGAGGTCTTTCCAGGTGCGCACAGTAGCGGGCTCCAGGCCCATATACCATTCGAGTGATGGACCAGAAAGACTATCCTGGAAGAAGTGCATCAGCAGCTTCTCATCGTCAGAATAGGCGGACATCTTTCTATAATAAGATCGGAGGTGGACGCGGGGGCAAGTAGTACCCTTATACTTCTCAAAAACAGGCACCTTGAACTTATGAGGTACCTTAAAATCAGCAATCAACCCGAGCTTGGACATGTCAACGCCCAATGTGTTCTGATTTTCAATGTCTCTCATCTTGTCTTCCAGCGCCTTGAACCTGAGTCGAGCTTCAGCGTTCAACTCTGCCTCTACACCTCTCTGAGAGAATATGTCATCCTGATGGTCCTCCAGCCACGGTTGAGGCACCAACAGATTTCCTGCACCAGCATTGCCGTTGACCGGCCCTATGTTAACATTGGCTCCCAGACCGCCATTGCCGACGCCTGCCGCGTTGAGTCCGAGATTAGTCATCAGATTGCCGTTAGCACTTTCGTTGCCCCCGGCAACAGGAACAACATTCTGTGGAGCGTCCACTGGAGGAGGAGTAGGCACAGCCCCTCCATGAAGTATGCCATTACTGTCAACCCTGGAGATCAGAGGTTGAACCAAAGTGCGAAGCTGGTACTGACCATTAGCGACCACCTGCATCAGTTCCATAAAACAATCCATCCGTTCACGGAGCTCTTGAACATCTGACTGCACCCGGTCCATTATCCTTGTCTGATTAGCGCGAGTTGAGTAGCGGTGAATGAGTCTTTGATCAATCCTGGAGACCGGAGACAACTCGGAACCTGAAAAACCTGTCAACAATAAAGGTTAGGGAAAGCAATAAGATATACACCATGCAAATATGCTTCATGCAGATGCATGCGTGTGTCTGTGTGCGTGGGAGATTTTCCCCCGATCCTAGCGCCTTAGTGCCAGTGCTGATAATAATAAGAGGAAGAAGAAATCCGAGCCCAATCATGGAAACATCAATCTCATATATATATGGAAAGGCCTGTCAAGGCAGTACACAGTATCAACGAGTACAAACAAATCAACAGCATGACCTCAGCCAACAAGTCTGGTGATGGTCAGCATACATCAAAGATCAAAACAACAGGAACACAACTAGTCAAGTACGGCCACGGGCGCGATACTCGGCTAATAACTCCTTCGTCTCTGGATGATCTGGCAAAGTGAGCAACCCCTCGACGAGTAGTTCCCTCTACCTGATAGTATGCTGAAGACCCTGAACTGAACTCTCCCAAGCTCCTTCGCCAAAGCAATCCTCCAGTTTCCGCTTCTTAGACTCAAACATCATCTTATGCTCCTTCAGGTTAGCAATAGCTTTGTTGAGACGGGCTTCAGCGGAGTATCTGCGGGCGGTCTCTTCATCAAACCTCCGCTCACTGTCCTTTACTTCGGCTTCTAGCTTAGAAATCTGCAGCATCAGCTTGTCCTCTCGCTCCTTCCTGGTGGCCATGGAAGTCTTCCAATGCTGGTCGAACTTAGATATCCTCCGATATGCCTCTTCCAGATGCTGCTTCTTCGTAGCTAGTACATCATTAGCAGCCCTGAAGTCTTGACCCAAGCGTTCCCGATCAGCAATCTGCTTTGCCAAGTCTGCACCCAGTTGGTTCACCGACTCTGCTTGCTTTTTGAGAGCATACACGGCTTCGTTCCTCTCACTTCGAAGCTGAGCTAACTCCTTCTCTAATTCTGCGTTTGCCCGCTTCAGTTCATCTCGCTCAGCCAATACCTGGTTGTGCTGATGAATGGACACAGTGGTAGGCTCTTCGACTGGCGGAGGACTCTCTGGTCTGACATGAGGGAATGGCATCCCTATAGCGCTGGCTCTGGCTCTGATCCAAGCTGAATAAGGAGGGTAGGCTTGGCTGTTGCTCTTTCCCAACGACGGCTTTCCTCTCGTGCTAATATTGTTCCATGCATACTGAAGCTTGGACAACAAATCCCCCTCTAGAGTACCCGTGAGGTACAGAGATTCCTGTACCTCTTCCTCCTTCGGTGGAGTCCTCAAAGCATATGCGAACTGACGAACTAGCAATGATGGATTGTAGTTGATGCAACCCTTCCTACCTATCAGAGGTACGTTAGGAAACCCACTACAACTGAAGATCACCTCGGTGCCTAACCTGTCTCTGTCAACGAACCAATCAATATCTTCTGCCGACAAACTCATCAGACGCTCAGGCCACTCAGCTGTGGCGGCAGACAAGATGGAAGAACCCCTCTTGGGCAAATGACTATCAAACCACTTATACAACAGCGGTACGCAGCATGAAACATTCTTCCCTCTCCGGTTCTCATTCTTGTAATGCACTGAATGGTAGACGTCTCCGATCAGAGTAGGGACTGGATTCCCTGAGGCGAAGATATGGAATGCATCAAAGTCTACGAAGTCAGGCATGCTGGGAAACAGGATAATGCCATATATGCATAAAGCAAGGATGGCATTGAACGTGTCCCAACATTTGTCCTTAGCACACTGTTGAGCCTTAGCTATCAGAAACTGCAGAGAGAACCCTGGGACCTTGTTCCAGCTCGTCACCACTAACTCAGAAGCGCTCAAATGGAGTGAGGAAGCTAGACCAGCCAGACCAGGCTCAGCATCCATGTGGACAAAAGGCATCTGCCTTTTGATGGGCACATCCAGCATATCAGCATACTCTTCCAATGTCGGCGCAAGAACGAAGTCATGAAAAGTGAAACACCTCAAGGGAGGGTCATAAAACTGCAGAAGAGCATGTAACCCATTCAACTCGGACGTAGAAGGTTTGCAAACCAGACTAAGCAACCTGCCATAAGACTTCCCGAACCTATCCCTCACAGAATCCCCTGCCAGGGCTATCAAACCAGTCAGCTTCGACACGTCGGGGGTCGGGAACTTGTACGCAACAGTCTTCCTGAGGGAGGCCATAATAACAGCAGAAGGCGAGAAATCCGGGATCGGGGAAACGGTACCTGCAACACAGACACACGTTAATGGAATGCAGATGAATGCGCAAACTAATGCAAAATGCAGGCATGCAATAACATATCCGGATAGCTGCTATGGAGATTCTATATCAACGGTCGCTGATGAGAAGGAAACCCCGGTGTAAGACTACTAATCTGATCTGCTGAGAATAACCATCTGATAGGACCGAGATCAAAATTCCGTTCTGACAAGAATAAGTGCCTAATAATAAGGACCCCAGGTGCAAGATCAAGGAACATTTGTTGATGAAGTCTTCAGACCCCAAATCAAGAGCTGCCCTATCAAGAACAAACACACAGCTGCTGACGAGATCTTCAGACCCCACTCAAAATCTGCCCTATCAAGAACAAACCACTGGTGATAATACACTGATCAAAGCCTGCTCTATCAAGAACAGACAAACACCCGGCGATAAGATCCTTGATCAAAAACTTGCTCTGTCTGCAACTGAGAACCCTGGTACCAACATAACTGATTCACTGTCAAGAAAACCAGGTGGTCTGGAGGTCAAAGTTTCCTGCAATAAACCCAGTCCCGCTCACAGGTATGGACCTAGACTGACTCAAGGTACGACATCCTATGCGTTCATCAGCGTCACAGACTTTCAAAACTGATGATACGATTCCCAGAAGGAGTGGCATCATCAAGTCTTGAAGAGGCCTCACTTAGCTGAATCACAAATGATCGGTCCCCAGAGTCGACAATCCACCAAACCAGCAACTGTCTTAACCCAAAGGGTTGAAAGTGAAGCCAACCAGATGAACCTCGTCTGAGTATGGATTTCATGAGACACTAGTGCCTGCAAAGCAAGCACGCGCCCACTAATTTCCACTCTAAGTCTATGGTGCACTCAAGCCTGGGTCTGGCTTCTCACTCATCAGAACTCCCATCCCACAACAGCACAAATAATCATATTATACTGAAAATAAACTGCGGGGAATAAAGTGCGAGAAGTAAAAACGCGATAAATAAACGCAACCCAACAAATAAACACACAAACGGTAGGATTGACTCTCAGGGAACCGTTGGAGTCCCTAGCAGAGTCGCCAGCTGTCGCTTGCGCGAAAATAAGGTGTCGGCACAACAGAAGAGTCGCCATCTTTCGTTATTTATCCCTCAGAGCGGGAAAGGAAACGATCGGAAAAACCTGACGAAAAAGGGTAAGACAAGGTCATCGCAACCATTGTCTGGGTTCGGGAGTCGGTTATGCAAGGGGAAGGTATTAGCACCCCTCACGTCCGTCGTACTCGACGGGATCCTCGCTTGTTTGTTTACTTGGACGGGTTGGTTATAATCTATCTACCTATCAAGGCTGGCTGAAAAAGAAAAATGACTCGGCAAAGCGTCGCACTTTATGCCTACGTATTCTCATCAGAGGATGAGAAATCAGAGTCAACGTAGTTCGGCCTACGAAGGACTATGGGGGAAGGTAGCTCGCCAAGACATCGCCATCTTGTGCCTACGTACTCTCAACAGGCATGAGAGATCAGAGCTCACGTAGTTCGGGACACTACGGTTTATTTCCTGTATTTACGAAAGGAGTGTTTTTTATTGTGTTTGCGATTTCAACCGCACTAGAGACTATGACCTGAGAGTGAATGCGTCGCATGTCACCCAAAGGGTACCATACTAAACATCCAGATTGTGGAAAAGAAACTCTCCCACCATCCTTTCTCAGATAGCTTAAGGCTCGTAACGTACGAAAGAAATCATTCATGATTACTGTATCTTAAACTGTTTTGAGATGAGAAGAGAACAGGCCCAACTAGGAGGGAGACTGTCAAGTCCTACTGTTGTCATGCCATGGATTCATCCTATGGTTGAGGTTTAAACAGGGAACTCCTAGAAGTTGTCATGCATAGGTTTCAACCTAAAAGTCTATCATCAAATCCTTATCAAAGGAAATGAGAGTCCTAAGGGATCATGTCAATGATACGCCAAAACAGACAAAAGCATCAGCTTTACAGTAAAATGCATGCAATGCAAGTGAGGGAGGAAATGTGTGTGGGGCTTCAGCCTCCACAAGCTCGTCTCGACCTCAAGCCAGTCATGAAATAACAGTAATCATACTGAAAAATAAACCACATGCTATCAAGCAATAAACGGTAAACTGCAATCATACAGATAAAAGAAATGAAATTGCTATCAAGCAAAATAAACACATGGGCAAGGGAGCTGGGCTCTACCGAATACCCGCAAGCAAAGCCAAGCAGTAACAATACAAGCAGAGGGAGCAACTCAACCTCTAATGCAATCATGCCCTTAGACTAAACTTATTCTAGATGAACTTAATCTAGTGCAACAGACAAATCAGACAAAACAAACAATACAGAAAAGAAAAACAGAAGAAAGCCTCAGCTCCTCCAGCAGCAACTCAGTCTTCAGACTTCAGAGATCACTTGCTTTCCAGGTATCAACCCTACAACATGAGTATCAACTCATCTTCTCCCCTTAAGCTTCAGCTTCTTTGATCAGCTCCACCTTCAGGCTTCACTATCTTCAGGGATCTTCAAGCATCAACTTGATCTTTACAAAGTCTTCAGACTTCCACAATCTTCAAGGAATCATCCTCTTCAAAGCTTCAGCTTCTATCTTCAATGGCTCAAATGCTCCAGCAAACAAGATTCAGTCAACAAGATGAGGTAAGGATGTTAGAGTGCTCACTGACTTCCAAAGGATGCCATTGAGGACTTAACATCAAAGGGAAAGGCTCTCTCAAAGCTCTACCTCAGAGGGCAAGGTCACTAATCCCTCCAAAGGAGAGAGGTGAATACCCTTAAGGGACTTTATGTCACAGAGAAGGAAGGAGGTGAACAAGACACTCCTTGTTTATTGAATGGAAGCATTCTATCTAAGGCTCTACCTATGCACTTATAAACCTATAACCAAAACAACAAAATCTAAGCTAAGCTCCTCTGCAAGGTCTTCAAAGCTTCAATGATGATCCACAAGGTCTTCAACTCAATCTTCAAATCTCACACACTCAGAGGAGAAGAAAAACAAGCACAACAATACAAACTATGCCTTTAAGCAACACACATACTATCAATACATTCAAAAATCAATTAAAAATACTAAAACACCAAACAATATTCTAGCAAAATTCTATGGGATTCTATACATACCTACCCTTAACCCATATATTCCCCATACACTAATTTGGCCTATAAACCCCAAAACAAAATGGTTCAAATCTACTTATACAACCTAAAACCCTAATTTGAGCACCTAAATGTAAAACAAGAAAACTATATCAAATTTTAATCTACAAATTGAGAATTAAATCCTACATAAACTATGATTCAATATCTAACTATGCCAAAAAGAATGGCTCAAAAATCCTAAGGGAAAGTCCTAAAAGAAATTGTACAAAATCAAGTGTCAACTAAAATCAATTAAAAATACTATTTACAAGAAAATATGCTAAAAAATATTAAAAGAAAAATAAAATGGAATTTTATTTATTTACATTTTTCTAGACAAAATCATGAATATGTGAAAAAAAGAAGAAATGAAAAATATTAATTGTTTTATTTTCTATGAATTTTTGAATATGCAAGAAAATATTAAAATGAGAAAATAAAATGAATTGAATTAAAAGGGGAGGGGGGTATCAAAAGTAAACACGCCCAATTCATTTCCCTGATGGGCTAAGAACCTGGGGTGCAAATAGAAATCTTGGTAAGCCCACCTGCGCTCAGAAAATTAAAAGAAAAATCAAAGGAAAATAAATGTGGACACGGTGCAAATAGCATCAAAATTCAGTGTATTTTTGGATTGGGTCCATTGGTGGGGTGTGAATAGCGAGGTCTTCATTCAGCCCAGAATTCACAACTTAATTGAACGCAGCGTTTTGGCGTTGGACTTTCCCTCCCTTTCTGAAATTAAATTCTGGCCATGCAATCAACTGAAATAGTCAATGACCTGGGATCATCCAACGGTGGGAGTGCATCATCCTCAAACATACCTTAGGGTTTTCAGAAACCCTAACTCCACGCAAGGATTTCAACTCCTTCGTTCTCCTTCATTACTCAATGAATTCACGAACTTCCAAAAGCAAACTTGCGCTACTAATCACCCAGAACACAATGATACCAATAGTCTTCCCTGAAACTCCATATATCACTCCAACAGAACGCGTGAATATTAGGGTTCAACCATAACTCTTTGTGATCAAACCTAATAAAGCTTCAATCTAATGATGTAAATCTGTTCCACATGCTACCCTAGCCAAACTACACTATATCATATCCATTAATACATCTTACACAGCTTATTAACAATCTTGCAAGAATTGGTACCCTGCCACGAGATTCCATGGATCTTCCTCTAATTCTCAGAAAATCTTCCTCTAACCTAGCATGTTGATCTTACACCTAGGATTCTAACAGAATGTGCATAATTATGGACCTATAGATCAAGATACCAACCTGTCAAACTTCAATGGTGAGAGGTGTTAGGGCTTGATCTAAGGCTTGAAACCTTCTCCAAATCTTCCTCCAAGGATGAACACCTTTCTGTTTGCAAGAGTTGAGGTGGATGAAGCTTGTAGAAGAAGAAATTGGATCTTGCTTGATCTTGAAGAAACTTAGCAATGGCACTTTCTCTCTATCTCTCTCCAATGAGCACAGCAACTTTCACCAACCTTTTCCTCCTTGTAATTCACTCTTCTTATAGCAATCCATGGAATCATCTAGAACTTCCTAGAATGAGCTAGAAAGTAATGGAAAGTTATGGAATTTCTCCTTTAATGACATGTTGATCATACCATATCTCATGAGTTAGGCTTGTCAAATTGGCTTTAAAATCTCCTTACAAGAGATATTGAGAAAGAATGAGTGAAAAACATGCACTTCCTTGCCTTTGGTGAAGTTTTGTCAAGTTGCCTTATTATGCAAGAATGAGAATTACAAAGTAACCCCCATTTCTATGCTTCAAATCAAAATTTTGTTTACACCAAAGTTTTTAGAATGTCATTTACATTCAAAATGGTATATTGGATGACCTATTTTGGACTCATAGATCTCCCAAACCAAATTTCAACTTGACTTGAATTAACTTATAAGCCATTTTTTAGGTCATTTTTACCCAATCTTGTAAATCCTTGTTACAAGCTTTTTCAATAACTCATGACCACTTTTCTAGACTTAAAATCCCATTTTGAACAACTTTCATGTTTTGAGTTTTTTCATTTGAGGCTTGGAAATAGGAGATATGGCCTTTGCTTAAAATGACCTATAACTGCCAAATGACCAAAATACCCCTGTCTTGTTCAAACCATAAGTTGAGTTCTACAAATCCTATCAAGTACTTCTAGTACTCTCTAGAAAGCTAAGAAGATGCTCTTCAACATTCATGTTGACCAAGAGATCATGGTAATCACCCTACTAGGGCAAAAGTTGTCTGCATGTTGGGTGACTTTCAAGGATCCAGATTCACACACCTCAACTGACCTGTAATTTGTCAAAACCATAACTTGAGCTCTGCACATCCTATCAAGGACTTCTACCACCCAAATTAAAGCTATGAACAAGCTCTACAACATTCATGTTGTGGGGAAGATGAGATATCAGTCACATCTTGAGCTAAAACTGCCTGGAAGATGACAATCCTCAGAAACCCTAACTCAAAACTTCTCAAACTCCTCAATCATGATGAGTTGGTCTAGGAATCATCTTTATAACATCTCCATACATCATTCCATGATCTCATGGCCCTTGGATTAGGTCTCAACCTTCTCCAAATCTTCATCTGATCTAGGATTGACCTAGTCAAAACCCTAATTCTACCATTCATGGTTGAATCTTCTGAATCCTTGCACAATGACTTCTCTGGGCTTCATGATGGCTATCAAGACATCTCATAAGCTTTCTAAGATCTCCAAGTTCATTCTCAAAGTCTCTGAATCATCTGAGGAGTTCCCACAACTCTCAAGCTATGAGTCACACATCCTTGGTTTCACCCAATTCCTCTGAGGATCTCTTGAGCTTTCTGATGAAGGTATCAACTTTCAAACACTTGATGGGTAAATAAATGTTGGTCAAATTTTAGGGTGCAACATCAATAAATAAATATATGGCTACCAACCAAAAGTTGGAATCACTATGACGCATATTGAATGTGAATTCACCCAAAACGAGGCTTACCAACCAAAAGTTGGGATAACTACTTTGTGGGGAATAAAAGAAACTTACCAACCAAAAGTTGGGATGAAGGCTACTAACTAAAAGTTAGGATCACCAGAAACTGAGACTACCAACCAAAAGTTGGAATTGTCTAAACCAACCAAAAGTTGGGATCATCAGAACGCCGAACGAAGGCGAACTTACCACAATGAGGACTACCAACCAAAAGTTGGGATGACGACTCCGCAGGGGAACAACAGAGGGCTACCAACCAAAAGTTGGGATAACATACACAAAACGACGGACTACCTACCAAAAGTTGGGATAACATCCACAAAATGTACAAGCTGGAGATTACCAATCAAAAGTTGGAATACCACACCCGAGATAGGCAGGAAGTAGAATCGACCGACTCACAACCTGAAAAGAAATCTCTGTTGGGGAAAGAGAAATTTAAATAAGTAAACTCTGTTGAGGAATAAAAGTAAGATGAAAACATCTATCAATGATTTTTGCCAAGGGTAAAGATAACAAAATCTTCTGAGTTATATTATTATCTGCTGGAGAGATGTCTGGCCACAAAGGTATCAAACCTGGCTTATGCTTCAGATGCACATGTTTGAATATGGTGTAATGCTCCATACGAAATGGAAATGCTACGCATTTGGGAGGATGCAATGCAAATGAAATGCAAAAGAACACCACCGGGATAAACACTGAGAAAAATCAGCAAACAAACTCTACCGAGGAATATGCCCTATACGGCCTTCCTGAATAGAACTCCTGTTAAAAGATCCACCCTGCTAGAAATTGAGAAAGACATCTCTTGGGAGATCGTTCTAAAAATTTGACTTCAAAGAATGCCAAAGACCTTGGACTTTGCTGAGGATATTAGCCATTACTAGTTTACTCGTTGAGGGAATCAACATCAATCTCTGTTTGGGGAGAGAAGTCAATGACATAGGTCCTGTCGAAGATCAATATTGAGCTTACCCTGTTGTTGGGGAATAATATCAATCTTACCCTGCTGGGGACAAGTGTACACCACTGTTAACGATGTACTTCTGATCTGACAATTGTACCCTGTGGAGAGAACCCTTCTAGGAAAAGGATCAGTCATCCTGTAAACAAACAAACAACCAAAAAGCGTGCCTTGTATGCAAAATGGCTATTTCGGTCACCATCCATGACACCATTCAAGTAAATCATTGTTTTTTTTAATATGATTAGCAAAGCCCCAAAGTTTTCGCATGCAAAGTTTATCAAAAATATCAGACGTCTTTACGCAAACAAAATAGTAAAAGCAAAAAACAAGAAATGGAAAGCTCTTTGTGAAAAGTATTTCATTGATTGAAAGGGCTTGTAAAAGGAAAATTACAACAAATGCAATTCCTAAAAAGAGGAAATTGCGCAAAAAAATGCAATGATATATAAATGTCGGTAATGTGGAAACAGACAACCACCATGTATCGATTCGGCTATGACCCCCGTGTCTTCGATGTTTCACCAATGCCATACCTTCTAAAGAAATTGATTTTTACCCTTCGAGATCTCCAAGAATCCAAATGCATTCACAGATTGAATGCAGATCGTAGTCGTTTGCTTTTAAATCCCTGACTTTTACCTGGATCGCCCTTGCGGGTTTTCGATCCACCGGGATGCCCATTTTTGCCAAAGTCGCCTTTTCAGGTTTTCAAACTTTGCGGGTTTATTCATTTTTCTTTTATCTCTAATTTTTTCCCGAACCTACTATTTTTTTGGTTCTCCGGGATGCCTTATTTTTGCTAGACTTTCTTTTTATGTCCAGCGGGTCTCTTTTTAAGAAAAATAATTTTTAACTACGTCTGCGTTCACAGGGGACGTAAACTATTCACCGTCCATGGTTGATAGTAATAAGGCTCCTCCAGATAAAACCTTTCTTACTACGTAAGGACCTTCATAATTGGGAGTCCATTTGCCCCTGTGATCTGTTTGTGGAGGGAGGATTCTCTTCAACACCAAGTTACCTACTTGGAAATGCCGAGGGCGCACCTTCTGATCAAATGCCTTCTTCATTATGCTCTGGTATAGCTGGCCATGGGAGATAGCTGCCAATCTCTTTTCATCAATCAGACTAAGTTGATTCAACCTGGCCCTTACCCATTCTGCTTCATCAAGCTTTACATCAGACAATATTCTCATAGAGGGAATCTCGACTTCTAATGGTAGAACAACTTCCGTACCATATACCAACGAGAAAGTTGTTGCCCTAGTAGATGTACCCACTGAAGTACGATAACCATGTAAAGAAAAAGGCAACATCTCATGCCAATCTTTATAAGTCACCACCATTTTCTGCACTATCCTCTTGATATTCTTATTTGCTACCTCAACAACACCATTCATCTTTGGACAGTACGGAGAAGAGTTGTGGTGTTCAATTTTAAAATTCTGGCACAATTCTTTCATCATCTTATTATTCAAATTCGAACCATTGTCAGTAATCATTTGTTCTGGTATCCCATACCGGCAGATGATATCTTTCTTTATAAAACGAGCAACCACTTGCCTAGTCACATTGGCAAAGGAAGATGCCTCTACCCACTTGGTGAAATAATCAATTGCTGCCAAGATGAAACGATGCCCATTTGAGGCATTCGGTTCAATCTTCCCAATCATGTTGATGCCCCACATTACAAAGGTCTAAGGAGACGTTAATACATTTAGAGGACTTGGTGGTACATGCATTTCGTCGGCATAAATTTGACATTTATGGCATTTCCTAGCATACTTAAAATAGTCAAACTCCATGGTCATCCAGTAATACCCTGCTATAAATAACTTTCTTAACATCGCATGCCCACCAGAATGAGTACCAAAAGCACATTTGTAGACCTCTTCCATCAGCAAACTTGCTTCACTTTCATCCACACAACGCAGCAACACCATGTCAAAGTTTCTCTTATACAACATATCGTCCTTGTTTAAGCAGAAATTACTCGACAACCTCCTTAGAGTCTTCTTGTCTCTATTTGATGCCCCAGACAGATATTCTTGAGTCTTGAGGAAATGTGTAATGTCAAAATACCAAGGTTTCCCATCTAACGCTTCTTCAACTGAAAATACAAAGGTCGGTCTGTCAAGGCGTATGATAGTGATTGGTGGAGCTTCATTCCAGAAATTCACTTTATACATTGATGATAACATTGCCAAAGCATCTTCCATTTGATTTGCAGCCCTCGGTACATGATGAAATTCAACCCTGTCGAAGAAAGGCTGAAGTCTTCTTGCATAGTTCTTATAAGGCACCAGGTTGGCCTGACGGGTTTCCCACTCTCCTTTGATTTGATTGACGACTAAGGCCGAATCACCATACACATCTAGATTCTTAATTCTCAAATCAATAGCTTCTTCTAGACCCATGATGCATGCTTCATATTTGGCTTCATTGTTGGTGCAAGCAAATGTTAATCGAGTAGTGAATGGTATGTGAGAACCGTGAGGAGTTGTAATGATTTCCCCAATTCCGTTTCTGTATGAGTTAACAGCACCGTCAAAAACCAACTTCCATTGAGACCCAATCTCGGGACCCTCGTCAGGTAAAGGCTCATCATAGTTCTTCATCTTCAAAAACATTATATCTTCATCAGGAAACTCAAACCTCATTGGCTGATAATCCTCGATTGGCTGCTCAGCCAGATATTCTGACAAAACACTCCCTTTAATGGCTTTTTGGAAAACATACTAAATATCATACTCTATCAGAACCATCTGCCACCTAACAATTACTCCAGAAAGCGCTTGCTTCTCGAATACGTATTTGATCGGGTCCATCTTTGAAATTAACATGGTTGTATGGTTTAACATGTACTGCCTTAAGCGTTTAGCTGCCCAAGCAAGTGCACAACATGTCTTTTCTAATATCGAGTATTTTGACTCACAATCTGTGAACTTTTTACTCAAGTAGTAAATAGCGTGCTCTTTTCTTCCTGCCTCGTTATGTTGACCGAGTACATAACCCATTGAATTCTCAAGAACCATCAAATACATAATCAAAGGTCTTCCTGCAATCAGAGGCATCAATATCGGAGGTTCCTATAAATACTCTTGTATCTTCTCAAAAGCCTTCTGACAATTTTCATTCTAAACAACCGCTTGATCTTTTCTCAACAATTTGAAAATGGGCTCACAAGCAGTTGTAAGGTGAAATATGAATCTGGCAATGTAATTCATTCTCCCAAGAAAACCACGGACCTCTTTCTCTGTTCTTGGCTCAGGCATTTCTTGTATAGCTTTTATCTTTGCAGGATCTACCTCGATTCCTCTTTCTCTGACAATGAAACCCATCAACTTTCTGGATCTTACCCCGAAGGTGCGCTTGTTAGGATTCAACCTAAGATTGAACTTCCTTAACCTTTCAAACAAATTTAGAAGATTGACCAAATGTCCTTCCTCTGTCTGTGACTTCGCAATCATGTCATCAGCATATACCTCGATCTCATGATGAATCATATCATGAAAAAGAGCCACCATTGCCCGCTGATAAGTTGCGCCTACATTTTCAATCCAAAAGGCATAACTTTGTAGCAAAAAGTCCCCCACGGTGTGATAAAAGTAGTTTTCTCCATGTCCTATGGGGCCATTTTGATTTGGTTATACCCAGAGAAACCATCCATGAAGGAAAACACAGAGTATTGTGTAGTGTTACCAACCAAAACATCAACGTGGGGGAGCGGGAATTCATCTTTTGGGTTCGCTCTATTCAGATTTCAATAATCGGTGCACATCTTGACCTTTCTGTCTTTCTTAGGTATAGGAACAATATTAGCGACCCATAGAGGGTAATTAGTGACGGCAAGAAAACCAACACCCAACTGCTTCTGGACTTCTTTGATCTTGATTGCCATATCAGGTCTGGTACTTCTCAACTTTTGCTTCACAAGTGGACATTCTTCTCGAAGAGGTAGGCGGTGCACCACTATATCGGTATCCAACCCTGGCATATCCTCATAAGACCAAGCGAAGACATCTCTATACTCACAGAGCATTTCTACCAATCTTCTCTTGACATCGTCTTCTAATGCAGCCCCAATTATGACTTATTTCTTGTCGTCTTCAGTGCCCAAGTTGACGACTTCAACGTCCTCTTGATGAGGCAGAATAACCCTTTCCTCTTGTTTCAAAAATCTGGCCAGTTCTTCAGGTAGGTCACAATCTTCATCAGTCTCTTCTTCAGCTTGGTAAATAGGGTTATCAAAGTCATATCGAGCCATAGTCGAATCTGGATCGATGGTATCTGAGATGTGAAACCTGCATGATTGATGTTTTATACTTATTATGATATGCAAGCAAACACAAACACATTGCCATTTTTCTGTTTTTGTTAAAAATATAAAAAGAAAAACAAAGATCAAAATATTTGAATGCAAAAAGGACGTCTTTCATTCATGATAAAAGTTTGAAAATAAGCAGAGGGGCCCTACAAGGAAAAGCCACTACGTCTTGGGCAGAACATAGGACCAGACATAATCAAAAACAAAATGAAAATTACTCTTCGGATGTAACTTGGATGATTTCTTCCATACTCCAGTTGCAAAGCTTTTTCCCAAGGACACACGGACGAATCCAAGCGTCCATATCACAATCATTGTCTCCTTCATCATCCTCAATAACATTTATCCTGTCACATATGACCTTACCGCTGGTAAACCGAACATGTCTTTTGTACTTAGGAGGATCCCTTGAAGAAGATGGGCTATATCCTAGACCGAACTTGTCATGCTTAACAAGAACATCAAGCACTTGGCCCTATTTCTGGGAAGACCCAGATTCCACTATAGCACGGGCTTCCTTGAATGACGACATTGAGACCTCTAGACCTTTAGCCTCTACAGGAGGCTTCTCCCGAATCTGCACAGTTTCAAAAGCTTGGAAAAGCGTCTCGTGGATTTCACCGTCCACTTCCACATACTTAAAGGATGATAAATGACTGACCATAATGTCTTCTTCTCTGTAGACGGTAACCACTTTCCCATCTACCATATATTTCAATTTCTGGTGCAACGTGGAAGTAACTGCCCCAACAAAGTGCATCCAAGGCCGACCGAGCAGACAGGTTTAAGCTGATATAAAACGTTGCATCAAAAATCTCTGGCCCCACTTGTATGGGCATAGTGATCTCACTAAACACCGACCTCTTAGAACCATCAAAATCTCTCACGACTAAGTCACTCGGCATACAAATCAGCCTTGAGTATCCAGCTTCATCAAGGCCTTCTTTGGCAGTACATTAAGGGATGAACCTGTGTCTACCAAGACATGAGACAACATATCCCATATGCACTCCATAGATATATGTAGAGCATGATTATGGTTCCTCTTGGCAGGAGTCAAATCTAAATCTGTAAAACCCAATCCATTTCCAACATTCACATGAGCCACCACTCCTTCTAGTTGGTTCACCGAAATCTCTTGCGACACAAATTCCGAATTCATAGTTTTTAACAGCGCATTCTGGTGTGCCTCAGAGCACAATAACAGCGAGAGAATATAAATCTTTGATGGCGTCTGTTGTAAATGATCTACAATCATGTAATCACTTTTATGGATAAGCCTCATGAATTCCTTAGTATTCTTTGTAAAGGAATCTTTGTCCACTTGTTGATGCATATATTCTTCCACTATAGCCTTACCTGTACCCTTATCATTTATGCCAACACTAACTTCAGGCGGAGAGAAAACTCTGCCACTCCTGGTTATTCCCCCTGCTCCGACAATATTTTCAACAGAAGTGCCCCCAAACGATCCCCCACCAACTCTTGTTTTTGCCCATTACAAAACACCTTTGCCCCATAATTCCAAGGAATGGCCTTGGTGTTTTCATAAGGTATTGGTCCTGGAGTAGTAATATTAACCAGAGCTGGCCTTGGCGGCACTGAGATGTTAATTGTCCGGTATGGAATTGAAATCGTTGCAACCTCATCCCGCTCACTATTAATCTCCTTAATCTCTTCTTCTCTCACAATCCTGTCGAACTGTAAACAATCGTCATCAATCAAACTTTGAATATGACTTCTCAAAGAAACGTAACCCTCTGGATGCACAACACATTCTGCACAATCCTCTAAACAACTCGGATAAACACCACCTTTTAGCAGTTTGTCTTTTACGAAGCTCGAAGGCATCTTCAATTCTGCAACGTCAGTTATCAAGTTTAGCATCTCTCCTTCAATAACAGCATTGGTTCTAGCCACCCCATGATTTAGCATCGGGTTCTAATTTACATTGGGGGTCTCATTTGTGAAATTTATTGCTTTTGAGTCAAGTAAATCCTGAACCTTATGCTTAAATGCTTTGCAGTTGTCAATATTATGGCCTGGAGCTCTAGAGTGAAACTCACACCTAGCGTTTGCATCATAACCTGGCGGAGGTGTACCAGTAAATGGTGTCAAAGTTCTCTTCTAAATAAGTTGTAGCTATAATAGATGTTGAAAGATTTGTGAGTAAGGCATGAGAGGCATGTCAAACTGCCTATTGGCCATCCTTCCTCTATCTTGGTAACGACAAGGTGTGGTAGTCTGTTGCTGCGGTACAACTGGAATAGCTATACTGGCAACTTTTTGTTGATGCTGATGTTGAGGTTGATATTGCACCCGGTCTCTACCTCTATATGTTGATATAGGATTCATATCTCATTCTCTCTTCTTCGGGTTTCCATTGTATACTTTCTTCATCCCTCCTAACAAAGGCCCTGCCCCACTCGGTATCTTTCCTGTCTTTATCCCATTTTCTACTCTTTCCCCTGCCATCACTAAGTCTGAAAAGCTTTTGGACATACATCCAATCAATTTCTCATAGTATGTTTCTGGCAAGGTCGCCATGAACATGTCAATAATTCACGCTCCACCATTGGAGGTTGAACTCTGGCTTTTAACTCTCTCCACCTCTGGGCGTACTCCTTGAACCCTTCATTATTCCTTTGTGAAAAATTTTGCAATTGCACCCTATTAGGCACCAAGTCACGGTTGTACTGATAGTGACACGCAAATGCTTCTCCCAACTCTCTCCAGCTTCTTATATGTGCCCTTTCTAGACCCATATACCACTCCAAAGAAGGACCTGAGAGACTGTCCTGAAAGAATTGCATCAAAAGTTTCTCATCATCCAAGTATGCTGACATTTTCCGAAAATAAGCCCTGAGGTGTAGTCTGGACAAGTCGTCCCTTTGTACTTATCAAAATATGGTACTTTAAACTTTAGGGGAATCCTAACCCCTGACACTAGTCCCAGATCTGACATATCGAGTCCCAATGAATTTTGGTTCTCGAAGGTTTTCATCTTCTCTTCAAGCAGTTTAAACCTCTTATCAGCTTCTATAGGGATACCCACATCCAAATCTCTCACTGAAAATACATCCTCCTGATAATCTTCTTCCCAATGAGGACCCGCAGCTCCGTGTACATCACCCACACTGCCTCCAGCACCAGCTATGTGAATTCCTCCCTGATGACCTCTGCTCGGAGGGTTAACTATAGTTGGAATACCATTGACCTGAGGAACATTACCATCAACTGAAGGAGGGATAGCAGTAGTCCCTCCATGTAGAAAACCATTACTGCCCACCCGTGCTATCAGTGGTTGAACCAAAGTCCTCAATTGCTTTTTCCCATTGGCTACACCTTGCATCATCTCCATAAATTGTTCCATTATGTCCCTGACCTCCTTCAGCTCCTGTTGTACTTGGTCCATAACTCTCTGTTGATTCCCTCTTGTAAAATACCTGTGGAAAACTAGATCTCCAATC
Organism: Lathyrus sativus; assembly: GCA_963859935.3. Lineage (NCBI taxonomy): Eukaryota > Viridiplantae > Streptophyta > Magnoliopsida > Fabales > Fabaceae > Lathyrus > Lathyrus sativus. The sequence goes on along the minus strand of OZ012738.1, from coordinate 97,912,084 downwards.
CTGCTAACTGTTGAAGAAAACCAAACAGAGATAAGATTGAAAGCTCCAAGAACACCTGTTATGCAAATGAAAATGATGATGCAAAATGCAAGCGTGTATATATGATCCAAGGAGATCTCCCCTCTTAATTCTAGTTCCATAAATAAAAAAACAATAAAACAAGAATGAAAGCCAGCACATACAAAACATCAGTAGGAAATACAACTGCATATAATCTTACGACCCCATCCAACAGATCTGGTGATGGTCACAATATAAGACATGAACAAAAGAAATACTAATGGAATACTGTATCAAATAGCCTTCTTCGACAACTATCATTCCTGTGATGAATCTGAACTTCCTTCAGCAGCTCCTTTATGTTTGGATGTTCAGGTCTTGTAATCAACTCATGTATGAGCAGGTCTCTTCTACAGATAACATCTTTCAAGCCTTGAGCATAGTCCTTCCAAGCATCCTTTCCAAGGCATCTTCAAGTATTGGTTTCTTCAATTATTCCCTCATCTTGAACTCCTCCAATGCCGATAGGGTTTCTTGTAGTTTTTGATCACTGGCGTACCTACAGGATGATTCTGTTGAAACTTCTTCATCTTTGACTTTGAGTTGTATCTTCAATCTGCCAACCTGTCTACGAAGTTCATCCTCCCTCCCCTTGTTAGCAGTTAATGCAGCATTCCATTGATCATTAAACTTAGATATTTCCAGGTAAGCTTTATCCAGTTCTTTCTTCTTATGCTTAAGAATACTATCAGTACTTTTCAAATCTTGGCCAACTCGTCCTCACACCCGAATCTCTTCAACTAACTCCTTTTCCACCTTAGCCAAAACTTATGTCTTTGCCTTTTCTAAGTAAACAACTTCATTCTTGTCACTCTTTAGTTGACTGGTCTCTTTTTTCAGCTCTTCATTTTCTTTACGCAATTCTTCTTTTTCCGCCCATAGCTTATTGTATCTTTGAATATCAACTGTTGTGGGCCCTTTAATGACTAAAGGGTATAGGGGTTCTCTGACAGGAAAAGGTAGCAATACTTTCTCCACTCTCTTCTGGATCCAATCCAAATAAGGGTCATAAGCTCTGCAATCACTTTTACCCAAAGAAAGTTTTCCTCTTCTATGAACTCTTTGTCGCTACTGCGAAAATCGGCGCCGGCTGAACAGAAGAGTCGCCACCGTGCGTTATTTATCCCACAGGAGGGAAAGGAAACGCTCAGAGTAAACCTCGCACATCACGGGAAAGGTATGGTCGTCGCAACCAAAACCTGGATTCGGGAGTCGGTTACGCAAGGGGAAGGTATTAGCACCCCTCACGTCCGTCGTACTCGACGGGATCCACGCTTGTTTTCGGGTATGAATTGTTATTCTATCTACTCTATAGGTCAGGGGTTAAAAGAAAAGAAAATGAAAATAAAATGACTCGGCAAAGTATCGCACTTTATGCCTACGTATTCCCGTCTGAGACGAGAAATCAGAGTCAACGTAGTTCGCCTACCTACGGGAAAGGAGGGGAAGGTTGCTCGCTAGGATATCGCATCCTATGCCTACGTACTTCCACACTGCATGGAAGATCAGAGCAAACGTAGTTCGGGCCACGTACGACACCAGCTGTTCAAGTTGATTTTATTCCTTCTGAAAAAGGTTTTTCTGATTATTGGTCCAAGCGGACAAAAATGACGTCTTGATGAGTTCTCATTCTTTTACGGAAGAAGTGTCTTTTATTGTGTTTGAAATTTTATTGTATTTTTCTGTTTGTTTTGAGAAAGAAGAGATGGAACTCTAACCTACGGTTGCGAAGGGAATCAAACTAACTTAATGTTATCATGCACGGGTTAAGACCTAGTGTCTATCATGCTCCTCTCTTGCGCAGAGAGAAACAGAGATCCTAAGGGATTAGACGGAAACAGAAACAATACCAAATATATACAGTAAAGCAGTAAAATGCATGAATGCAGCAATACAAGCGAGGCAAGGGAGTCCCACTCAACCTCGAACCTGGAAAACAATAGGCAAAAGTGAACAGGATTCACTTTCAACCCAACAGATTAAACAGCAAACAATACAGTCCAGAAAACCAATCAATACATCAGAAATGGAATACAGCAGAAAAATAAACAGCCACAGCAGCTCTGCACCACATCAGTCTTCAAGCTTCAGCAAGCATCAATCTATATCTCCACAGCCTTCAAGCAAGGTCTTTGTCATCAATCTTCAGTCTACAAGGGCTTTTCTTCAAGTACTATCCTCCAAGCTGAGGGATCAATCACAAGAGTGAATTGGGTGTTAAGCACTTAGCTGACCACCAAGGGTGGCAAACCAACTGCTACTAACACATAAGATATTTTCTCTCAAGAGTTCTATCCCTTAGACAGTAGCACCAAGCCTTCCAAAGGAAGGGGGTGAATGTCTTAGAGAGACTCTGCATCACAGAGAGGAATGGAGGCAGTCAAGGCCTTCCATGTTTGAGAATCAAGCTTTCTAATCTAGAGCTCTGCCTAGCTCCTAAACCCTAATCTCCTCAACAGCTGCTAGCAGGAAACTCCTCATCAACTCTGGAAGTTGGTCTTCAAGCTCTGGATCTCCAATGGCTTCATCATCACAAGTCTTCATCTCTCCCAATCCCCAAGCAATTCCAATACCCACACAGACAAATCAATAATCCCCAGAGGGCACACCACACCAGCCAATCAAGCACAGTAATACACTAATAGCAGTAGGGGAATCCTAGTGATTTCTAAGGGATCAAATAACTACCCATAGTCCCTATAGTCCCATATCTAAAATATTCAATCTCTAAGTCCTAAGGGAAATGAACTTATTCACCTATGTTGTCAATTAAACCCTAATTTGGTTCATGTTATTCACACCTAAACCAATCACCTAAAATTAACTTCTAAAAATGGGAACTAAATTGTATGTACAAGTTGAATGTCTAAATTAAACAACCTAAAAAGAATGGATTAAAAATGTTAAAGCAACTATTAGAACAAAAATTAACAAAATCATGTATGAAATGAAACACCTAAAATAGGCATTTATTTGGAAAATATGGGAAAAATATCAAATAAAAAAATAAAACGCAATTTTATTTTTTATAATTTTCTAGACATCTTGAAGAAATTAATGCAAAAAGAATTATCAGAAAATAATGTTTTTTCAATTTGATATGATTTTTTGAAAATGCATGAAAATGAAAAGAAATTAAAAATGAAATATAAAGAAATAGAGGGAGGAGGTGAGAATAGCAAGGCGCTCTAGTTATAATATCCAGGTGGGCCACAGAGCAGGGGTGTGAATATCAAAGTTACTAGGCCCATACGCTTCAGCAAAAATCAAATGAAAATTACCAGAAAAAGGAATAAACCTTCGGTGCAAATAGCAGTAAAAACATGTGTAATTCATTGGGCTTCTCAAAATGGGGGTGGGGATAGGAAAATCAAATACAGGCCCAGACATGCATTTAAGTGAAACGCATCGTTTCACACTTGGTCAATTCCCTCCGTTTCCTGAACTAAACTGGAGCTGTGCTATCAGATGAAGAAGTCAAGTATCTGGGACGATCTAACGGTGGGAGTTCATCGTCCCCAAGTGAGCTAGGGTTTGCAGAAAAAGCAGCTCCCATGCACAACCTTCGAGCTTCTCATTCTCCCTCAATACGCCATGAAAACAAAACTTGTAAAGGCCAAATTCATTCCATTTCTTCCCCTCTACAAGACTATGCCCTTAGTTTGTACTGAAACTAGCCCTATAATAAAACCCGATAGGTGGAAGTTCTGGACATACTGAATTGCACCTGATGTGCATGATCACCAATCTTACTCAAACTAACCTAGAACGATCTACAGGTCATGGTGAGTATTCTGAGCCAAAAATCTAACATTGCCTTGCCCTAATTCAGGAGTTCTTGATCATCACAGTTTCATCATCATTAATCCAATTGTCTCTAATGGCCATAACAGATGGGGTAAATGTTCCTCTTCCTAACCCTAACAATCTTATACCAATAATCTAACCTAACAACACCTAATCATAGAGAGAAGACAGAAAACACCAACCTGCTTAGCAGTTATGGCAGAGGTAGTTGCAGGTGGATCCAAGGCTTGTAATTGCTTCTAGATGCTCCTCCAATGGTGTGCTTTCTACTGTTTGCAATTACTTGAATGGATCTTGCTTGCTTCTTGAGTTTTGATCCAACTTGCACTTTGGAGGATGAAGATTATGGCACACGAAAATGGAATTATCTTAACCAAATCTTGATGAATCTCTGTTCTAGGATGATTGTAGAGTAGATTAGGATCAAGAACTTTGTGAATTGATGGAGTTTTGTGAGAGATTGAGAACAATTTGCAAAATTGGGAAGATGGAAGAAAGCTATGTATTCTTGCCAAATGAATCACCAACCACATTTTGGAGTCATTCTTGTGTTTATAAAGATGATGATGGCCTGATCTAGAAGATTGTAGAATGATCTTAGATGGTTCTAGAAATTGATGGAAAGTTATGGAAGTTCTCCCTTAATGATACTTTGATCCATCTCATATCTCATGCCTTTCCTTTCATGTTTGTATCAAAATCTCCCCTTATGAGTTATTGTCATGGACGTATGAAAAAAAACAAATTCCTTGCATTGAAAAGTCACTTATGCCAAGTTTCCTCTTCTTGCCTTATTATGCAAGCAACAAAAATACAAAGCAAGTCCAATTTTTTACTCTTAACTCAAACAAGTGGCTGAACCAATGTCTCTAAAATGATGTTGGGAATCAATTTGGTATATTGGATGACCCATATTGGATTTGTAGATCTCTCGAACCAATTTTTTATTTCAACTTTTTCAACTTATATGCCTTTTTTAGGTCATTTTTCACCAACTTTGGTCAAGTCTCATTCCATACATTTACAAACTTTCATGACTTCTTTTCTAGACTTAAAATGACATTTTGAGAAACTTTTATGTTGGGAAGTTTTTCATTTGAAGCTTCCTTGTATGAGTTTTGGGCATAGGCTTGAAATGACCTGTAATCCTCAGATGACCAAAATACCCTTTGCTTGCCAAGACCATACGTAGAGTTCCACAAATCATATGAAGGCATACCATAACATTCTAGAAAGCTAAGACAATGAGGAACAATTCTTATGTTGACCATAAATTCATTTGAAATCTCCTTGAGGGGTAAAAATTGCTTGTAAGTCAAGTCACTTTCACAGACAAAATTTCAGATACCTCAGATGACCTATAACTTGCAAGGACCATAACTTGAGTTCTATAAATCTTCTTGATGTCTTCCACCACTAAAATTAAAGGTCTTAAGATCCTCTACAAGTTTCATGTTGGCCAAGGATCCGTTTGAAGCTTGTATTTTGACTTATCTTGCTTGGAAATTTGACCTAAACTAGGGGATTTTACACAGAAACCCTAATTTAGAAACTCCTCTTCTCCTTGATTTCTCTTGATTTCTTCTTAGCACAACACCATATCCTTATTATTCATGTCAAATTATGAACCCCACATCTCTCCAATAGACCTTAATGCCTTTCAATCAATCAATTGACCTAGAGTTGACCTAGGATTGACCCAGATGAAACCCTAGTTGACTGTCTTCATCCACAACTCTTGTGACTACACCAATGACATGTCTCCTTCTCCAAATGACTTTCTAATTCTCCCATGATGCCCACACACTCTCCATGCTCCATCCACAACCCACAACTTACTTTGTTGATCCTCAGATACCCTCAGTTAGGAGATAGACTCAATGCTTGATCTACTGACTTCTCCAACTTCCAAATTCTTTCCTGATGACTTGAATGAGATTGAATCAGGATAATAACCTCTTGATAGGCCTCTAGAGATGAGAATAATGATTGGTCCCCTGTTGGATGACTTGCTATGCTTATGTTATGCAGATGGTTAGGCTATGCACATGACTCTATATGCAAATGCTAATGATATTGAAACATAAACCAAGTGAATAAGGTTGAGCAAATTTTAGGGTGCAACAGCTGCCCCTATTCAAGCGACTTGGACCCGATTGGGTGAAGAGCCCAGAGCCTTCAGACATTCGCGGTACAAGACGGTTGAATACTAAGAACCCAGAAATTTGCCAACCGCAGAAATAAACTGCGCCCCTGCTTGGGTAACGACATTCATCAGCTGAATCTGACTGTTACGGCAACCCACTGATCTCGTAGCGACCGTGCTGGGGATTATTTGTCTGCACTTCATCAGGAATAAATCGCCCACGTTAGGAGTACTCTTGACCCCGTTAGGAATAACACTGTCCATGTTAGGACTCACCCTTCCACGTAAGGAATAACCGTTCCACGTTAGGAATAACATTGTCCACGTTAGGACTCACCTTTCCGCGTAAGGAACAACTTCTTCTTCGTCAAACTCTTCCACGTAAGGAATACGTCTTCTTTTGAATTTGTCCCCGTCAGGACTAAACCCCTTCCACGTCAGGAACACACTCTTTCTTTCCACGTCAGGAATACAAGCCTTTTTCCACATAAGGAATACTATCTTTCCACGTAAGGAATCACATTTCGATTTGAATCTGTCCACGTAAGGACTCCAATCTTTCCACGTAAGGAATACAATCTTTCCACGTAAGGAATACAAACCTTTCCACGTAAGGAATCAATTTCTTTTCCACGTAAGGAATAACTCTTTTCCACGATCTGTCCGCGTCAGGACTAAACTTTCCACGTAAGGAATCAATCTCTTTCCACGTAAGGAAACCATCTTCTTTCCATGTAAGGAGAACATCTCTTCTTCCACGTAAGGAATACAAACTTTCCACGTAAGGAATACAAACCTTTCCACGTAAGGAATGCTCTTTTCCACGTAAGGAATAACTCTTTTCCATGTAAGGAATAACTTGATCTGTCCACGTAAGGACTCCAGTCTCTCTTTCCACGTAAGGAATAAACTCGTCCACGTCAGGACCCATGTTTCGTCTTGATCTGTCCACGTCAGGACTCGCCTTTTGACTCGCTGAGGAATAAAATTTTGTCCACGTCAGGACCCATGCACCTTCGACCCGCTGGGGAAATAACTTGTCCACGTCAGGACTCACATCTTCATCTGATTTGTCCACGTCAGGACTGGCACGTCTTCGACTTGCTGGGGAAATAACTTGTCCACGTCAGGACATCTACACAAAGAGTAACCAACTTTTGTCCACGTCAGGACTCCACACTCAATCAATACCGAGAGCTTGACTCTGTCCATGTTAGGACTAACACACATCGTCAACTTGAGGAAATGTCCACGTCAGGACTCCCACTTCTCTTAGCACAAAAAACCTGCCAATAAACCCGTCCACGTTAGGACCCATCCTTCCATTGGTCCGCCAACTTCTTATCACTGATGTTACAGCACCTTTGAGGCTGACTCTACTGGGGATATTTGGAAACCAAACTACTGGACGCCTGTTCTGATAACCGGCGGTAGCCTCTGAAATTCTGGTTCATGAAACCTTTTAATGCTGACGTAACAACAACTGTGAAGGAAACAATCCGCTGGTCGGACTTGCGAAACTTCAACAGGAAATCCTGGCGGGGAAACAGGTAACTCTGCTTGGGGACAAAGAGAAACTTATCCTGCTGACTCTGTGGGGAGTAGTGCCAAAGCTGACACTTCGTTGAGTGTCTCATGCCGAGACTTCGAATGTTTATTGATTCATCTGAGCGAGGGCTCTCCCTACCTGCAAGAGGAACAATACTTGAAACAAAAGTTTAGCCATCCTGATTTATGTTTCAAAATGCATGCGTTTGACAATGATGCACTGCTCCATTCGACATGGAAATGCTATGCGTGTTGATTTGGTGAATGCAAGTATGACATTATATGCCAATGCAATTGCAGACTCGAACTGCTGGGTACAGAAACTGCTTCAGCAAAATAAATGTTGAAGATGATGCCAACTCCGCTGGGGATAGCCAGGTGCTACAGAATCATTCCAGCAAAATAAATGCTGGAAGAGTGAAGTCGACTCAGCTGGGAAATTGGGAACTCGAACCAAACACCTCGTTGAAGTGACACCCTGTCGGGGAATATAACTCTGCTAGAGAATAGCAAATGCGCACGGTATGATCGGACTTATGCTGGAGAGCGAACGGATATCACACAGTATTCTGACAAAAATGAATGCCAATGCGCCACACCAACACTGCCCGGGAGAGTCTTAATCTTCGAATTCCACTGGGAGGAATGAAAATACTTGCTGGAGAGAGAACTCCCTTGGGGATGGGACGATTCTCTTGGGGAAAATCCGCTGATTCTGCTAGGGGAAAGTAAATGACCCGGCGGGGAAAGATGAACTTGTCTGAATACAACTCACAGATATTAATCTTCTGAGGCTAAACCAACTCTGCTTGAGATAAGGAATCCTTCGGGGGACACCACACTGTCTGAACACAGCCTACAATCATGGAATCGTCAACTCTGCTGAGAATAAATGGCTTTGTTGGAGCATGCCTTCTGGATAGGCTACGACTGACTAGGGAATTCGATCCTTCTTCAGGAGGCACATGCACGACCTGCGTGGGGGGCGAGTCTTTCGTTACCACAATCCTTTGATCATCTTCCTCGTGCGGCCACGAAACCTGCAACAACACAAACAAGACAAGACAAGCCTATGCAACCAAATCGATTCAGGTTAGTGACGTTATTTTCGGCTAATTCAAAGCTTTAGCAATTGTTGGCAAGGGCCAGTGACGTTATACACATGCTAGTTCCAATAAACTTAGGCGTTTTATCATGCACAAAACAGTAAAGAACCAGCATCAAGTACTGAATAACATATTTTATTGATTGGGCCCCTGAATGGGCGGAGTTTTGTACACGGGATGTAACTCCTGAAATGAGGAAGCTACGCAAAGCAGATATACAAGTATGCACAGGAAGCATAAATATTTTGACAAATTAAATTTTGTACACATGTCGGCAACGGGATGCAGACGAACACCACAAACTGATCCTCCTATGACTCGCCCGACTCTAATGTTTTCCCGGTATTCCCACCTACGACGAGATTGCCTCTGATAATCGACCCCTCAGGTATATTCTCCCGCACTGATGCTCACTGCAGTATCAAATTCGGACCGCAGTCATTTGCTTTTCAAATCCCTAACTTTTGCGTGAACCGCCCTTTACGGGTTTTCAGTTCACCGGGATACCCTTTTTTGCCGAAGCCGCCCAGTGTAGGTTTTCAACTTCGCGGGTGTACATTTTTTCAATTTTATCCCTAACTTTTGCCCGAACCTTTCATTCTGTTTTTGGTTCGCCAGGATGCCCCATTTTTGCCTGGACTCTCTTTTTTCTGTCCAGCGGGTCAATTTTAAGCAAAGTATTTTTTAACTGCGTCCGAATTCACAGGCGACGTAAAGTCTTCACTGTCCATGGTGGACAACAACAACGCTCCTCCTGAAAAGACTTTCCTGACAACGTATGGCCCTTCGTAGTTGGGGGTCCACTTGCCCCTGTGATCTGCTTGCGACGGGAGAATCCTTTTCAGCACAAGGTCGCCCGTCTGAAAGCTTCGCGGATGTATTTTCTTATCATATGCTTTCTTCATTCGGCTCTGATACAAACGACCGTATGCTAGAGAAGCGAGCCTCTTCTCATCCATCAAACTCAATTGGTTCAACCTGTCTTTCACCCATTCTGCCTCGTCTAGCTGAACATCTCGCAATACCCTCAGAGAAGGGATCTCAACTTCCAATGGCAATACCGCTTCCATTCCGTATACTAACGAGAATGGGGTTGCCACGGTTGATGTGCGTACCGTCGTACGATAACCGTGCAAAGCGAAAGGTAGCATCTCATGCCAATCCTTATAGGTCACCACCATTTTCTGAACGATCTTCTTGATATTCTTATTGGCCGCTTCGACAGCGCCATTCATCTTGGGTCGGTAAGGGGAGTAGTTGTGATGTTCGATCTTGAAATTCTGACAGAGCTCCTTCATCATTTTGTTGTTCAGGTTTGAACCATTGTCAGTAATTATCCGCTCGGGGATTCCATATCTGCAAATGATATCTCTCTTGATGAATCTGGCCACCACTTGCTTAGTTACATTTGCGTAAGACGCTGCTTCTACCCACTTGGTGAAATAATCGATTGCTACTAGGATGAACCGATGCCCGTTAGAAGCTGTCGGCTCGATCTTTCCAATCATATCGATTCCCCACATCGAGAATGGCCATGGCGATGACATTACATTCAGAGGACTCGGAGGCACATGGATCTTATCAGCATAGATTTGGCACTTGTGGCATTTCCTCGCAAACTTGAAACAATCAGTTTCCATAGTCAGCCAAAAATAACCTGCCCGCCGCAGCTTTCTCGTCATAGCATGCCCACCAACATGCGTACCAAAGGTACCTTCGTGTATTTCCTCCATGAGCAGTTTTGCCTCTCTTTCGTCTACACAACGCAACAGCACCAAATCGTGGTTCCTTCTGTACAAGACACCATCTGGATTCAAATAGAAATTACCCGCTAATCTCCTGAGAGTCTTCTGATCTTGACTGGATGCCCCAGCCGGATACTCTTTGTTCTTCAGGAAATTAAGGATATCAAAATACCACGGTTTATCATCGGATGCCTCGTCAATAGCAAATACGAAAGCTGGTCTGTCAAGCCGAGAGATAATGATTCTGGGAGCCTCGTTCCAAAAATTGACTTTGTACATGGAAGACAAAGTGGCCAGGGCGTCAGCCATTTGATTCTCTGCCCGCGGTACATGATGCAACTCAACTTTGTCAAAGAAAGGCAACAATCTCCTTGCATAATTCATGTAATGTATCAAATTGGGCTGACGTGTCTCCCACTCTCCCTTGATCTGATTCACCACCAGAGCTGAGTCTCCGTATACGTATAAATTTTTGATTCGCAAATCAATAGCTTCTTCAAGCCCCATTATACAAGCTTCGTATTCGGCCTCATTGTTGGTAACGGCAAAGGTCAATCGGGCAGTAAACGGGATGTGCGACCCGTGTGGCGTAGTGATGATTGCCCCTATTTCGCTACCGTAAGCATTCACAGCTCCGTCAAATATCATCTTCCATTTGGAACCCAACTCTAGTCCTTCGTCTGGCAACGGTTCTTCACAATCTTTCATCTTTAGGTACATGATATCCTCGTCAGGAAAATCAAACCTCATCGATTGGTAATCTTCAATAGGCTGCTCCGCCAGATACTCAGACAGCACACTCCCCTTTATAGCCTTTTGCGAGACATATTGAATGTCATATTCAGTCAAGACCATCTGCCAACGGGCAATTCTCCCTGACAACGCCTGCTTTTCGAATACATATTTGATAGAATCCATCTTCGAGATGAGCATGGTTGTATGATTCAGCATGTATTGCCTCAAACGCTTGGCGGCCCAGGCTAGCGTGCAACAAGTTTTCTCAAGCATTGAGTATCGAGATTCACAATCTGTAAATTTCTTACTCAAGTAGTAGATCGCATGCTCTTTTCTTCCTGTCTCGTCGTGTTGACCGAGAACACAACCCATGCTTCCCTCAAGAACCGTCAAATACATGATCAAGGGTCTCCCTGCCACCGGGGGTATCAAAATAGGAGGCTCCTGCAAATACTGCTTTATTTTATCGAACGCCTTTTGACAGTTTTCGTTCCACGTTACAGCTTGATCTTTCTTTAATAACTTGAATAATGGTTCACATGTGGCAGTTAGGTGAGAGATGAACCGAGCGATGTAGTTCAACCTCCCTAAAAACCCGCGCACCTCTTTCTCTGTTTTAGGCGTCGGCATTTCTTGGATCGCTTTTATTTTAGCAGGATCGACCTCTATTCCTCTTTCGCTTACGATAAACCCCAGCAGCTTACCCGATCTCACCCCGAAGGTGCATTTGTTAGGGTTCAGTCTTAGCCTGAACTTCCTAAGCCTTTTAAATAACTTCAGCAGATTCACCAGATGCTCTTCCTCCGTCTGGGACTTGGCAATCATATCGTCAACATAAACTTCAATCTCTTTATGCATCATATCATGGAAAAGAGTCGTCATCGCACGCTGATATGTTGCCCCAGCATTTTTCAACCCAAAGGGCATCACTTTGTAGCAAAATGTTCCCCAAGGCGTTATGAAAGTAGTCTTCTCCATATCCTCCGGCGCCATTTTAATCTGATTATAGCCTGAAAAGCCATCCATGAAGGAGAATACGGAGTATTGAGCAGTATTATCAACTAGCACGTCGATATGAGGAAGCGGAAAATCGTCTTTTGGGCTCGCTTTGTTCAAATCCCTATAATCCACGCACATTCGAACCTTGCCATCTTTCTTTGGCACTGGTACGATATTAGCAACCCATGAGGGATATTTTGTCACAGCCAGGAAACCAGCGTCCCACTGTTTTTGAACTTCCTCTTTGATCTTCACTGCCATATCTGGTCGAGTTCTGCGAAGCTTTTGTTTGACTGGCGGGCATTCTTCTTTCAGTGGCAGACGGTGCACAACCATATCTGTATCGAGCCCTGGCATATCTTCATACGACCAAGCGAATACATCACTATACTCTCGGAGCATTTCAACCAGTCTTTGCTTGATATCGCTCTACAGCGCGGCTCCGATACGAATGTTCTTCTCGACCCCTTCCGACCCCAAATTGATAATTTCGATAACCTCGTCGTGAGGCAGAATGGCTCTTTCCTCTTGCTTCACCAACCAAGACAGTTCTTCAGGAACGTCACTATCTTCGACAACCTCTTCTTCGGCCTGAAATATCGGATGCTCAAAGTCAGGACGAGTCATAGGTGGTTCAAGGATGTCATCTAAAAATGTTATCCTGCAAAAGGAATGGTTAAGTGCTTCAAAATGCGTATAAAGCGAATAACCACGTTGCCATTTTATTGAAAAATACAAAACAAGAAAGACAGAGATTACAGTATTTGCACATGAAAAAAACGCCATTTATTTAATGATTAACACGCAATGTTCGTAACAACACAGCCCTTAAGCAAATCACGATGCCCCGGGCAAGACATCAGATTATTCAACAATTAATAAGGCAAAGCATTACTGTTTAAGAGTCACAGGAACAAGCTCCTGAATAGACCAGTTGCACAGTCCTTGTCCTGGCGTTCTTGGCTGAATCCAGGCATCCATATCACAGTCGCTGTCTCCTTCGTCAGACTCCGAAGCAGCATTGATGGTTTCATGACATACTCCACTGGCAGAGATAGTGATTGGCTCTCTGAAACGGGGTGCTGTAACACCCCGTTTTATTTAATATTATATTAATATTTTCGAGTTACCGTTTGACGTTTATTTTGCGACGAGAATATTTATACTAACTGATATATCTGTTAATATATTTGGCGACGTATTTTTCAGACCGGTAATTATTTTATTCGGTCCGATAATTATTTTGAGGGACCGGTAATTATTTTATTCGGTCCGGTATTTGTTTTGAGGGACCGGTAATTATTTTATTCGGTCCGGTATTTGTTTTGAGGGACCAGTAATTATTTTATTCGGTCCGGTATTTGTTTTGAGGGACCGGTAATTATTTTATTCGGTCCGGTATTTGTTTTGAGAGACCGGTAATTATTTTGTTCGGTCCGGTTTTCATTCCGTTCGGTTCGGTAAAATATTATTCGGACTGATACTTAATTATTTGGAGTTATTTTAATTATTTAGGTTAATAATATTATTTAGTGTTATGAGTAGTATATTTTAAGAGGGGCTAATTGGTAATTTGAATTATGTCTTGCTACTAATCAAAACCAAATACACCTTGTTTTATGTCATAACTCACAAAACACACTTAGAGGCATTAGAGAGAGCTAGAGGGTCTTGGAGAAGAGAAGAAGAACAAGAACACAAAGCTTGGGTTTTGGGTTGGTTGAATCATCAAGAATCATTTCAAGTATATAAGGTAAGGGGTTTGATTTTCCAATGCCTATAGTTAGAGTTTGATTTGGTATATTTTGATTTGGGAAAAAATTGATTTTTAGGGTTTATGAGTTGAGTTGAGTGATTTTGATAGAGGTTAGAAGAATTGATTTAGGTGTTATTGTTGTTGTTGGATTGTTATTGAATTAATTAAGAATAATTAAATTAGAAAAGAAAAAAACTAATTATATTAATGTTATAAAAAAAAAAAAAAGTTATGCAGGAAAACTTATGCAGAAACTCTGTTTCTGCTAAAGTTCTATTTATATTATTATATATATTAAATAATTATATTAATTAAATACAAATATGAAATAAGTTAGCCAATTTAATTTGGAACCCGATTATGTTCTGATTTCTCGATTTCGGTAATTTCGGCGACGGAGCTAGTTACTCCGAATTGGACGAAAATTGACGTGCTAGCTAACTTTGACGTGTAGAACGTCGTGGTGAGGTTAGTTTTTAGAGATTACGAGTTTTTAACGGAGTGACCCAAAATAGGCCAATTTACGGTTAATTCTAAACGGGTTGCATTTTAGTCGGTTTAAGTCGCGTATGGACAATCCGATTGCGACGTTGATAATTATGATTGATGCCGATTATTATGAATGACTTTTGCGACGATTATTGATGTTTGATTATTTTTCCATGTTTGGAATGAAGTGAATTATTTGATAATGATGTGGTGTGATTAAACATGATGTTTGCGACGGTTTATTTATAATGAATACTTGATGATATGCGATGCGATGATATGTTTATCTTGATGTGGATAAGTATGGCGACGTGGGCTTTATGCCAATCTTGATGCGTGATGATGATGTTTTTGTTGTGTCGTGTTTGTGATGTCGTGTTGTCAAGTCACATACATTGCATTGGCGACGAGGGCTTTTATGCCAAGCGACGAGGGCTTTTATGCCAAAGCGACGATGGGCTTTATGCCAAATGTCCCTAATTATGGACAAAGCGACGGGTACCACATGCATAACATAGTCGTGTCTCATGGAGTCGGTTATGTTTATTTTGAGTCTTTTGGCATTGAGTTTTATTTGATGACTTATGATGAATTGTGATGTTGTAGGATACTTTATTTTGTGATCATTTTTATGTTAAACATAAAGTGATTATGATTTGATACATTCACGAGGATTATGCGACGAATATAACATGGCGGTAAAGCGACGATATGAATTTATGGCGATGGAGTTTATATCTTGTTTTGATATGATTATGGCGAGTATGTGACGAAATTAAAGTGTTGATTCTATACACTAAATGATGATTTAAAGTGTGTGAGATTTGGATATGTGTTAATATATTCTTATTAATCCTATATCATTTATGATTCCAAACTATTCATATATTTCATCATGCCTTTAATTATATGTTTTGGAGTATCTCACCCTTTACTTGTTTCGCCGTTGCCTTTATATTGGTAACGTGCAGGTGATCCGCGAGGATGATGTGGATTAGCTCGAGTCTCTTTTTTTTTTTTGAGTCGCTCTGCTCTGATAGTAGTAACACTCGGGATTTGGGCGACGTTATTATTTTGGATATGATAGTTTATGTATACTATTTTATGACTTTATGAATTTATGTATTGATGATAACTTGTTGATGCGTATATTTTGTGAATACTCATATGGTTATATGATGTTAATGATATGAATCGGTATATCCGACTTTTGATTTTTGTGTTGTGCATTATATTGCAAAGTGATGAAAATGAATATGTGATACCTCAATTTATGTTTGGATGAAATTTTGAAACTCTGATTTTATTATTTATTACGAGGGGTTGAATTGGGGTGTCACATTAGTGGTATCAGAGCAGGTCGGTCTGTCCGATCAAGTTGTTGAGTCTTTAGTTGTTTAACAATCAAGTATTGTTATTTGTTGATTCTAATCCTTGTTTATGTGGTGAGCAGAAGTGTGATGGCCGGGAGAAATGCTGGAAGAAACGATGAGGCACTTGCTGCAGCTATGCATGCAATGGCTCAGGCGTACCAGAATCCGCCAAACGCTGACGAGAACATAGGGTCTCGTAGTTTGGCAACCTTTCAGAGGGAGAACCCTCCTACTTTTGAAGGAAAGTATGATCCCGAAGGAGCACTGGCGTGGCTGAAAGAGATAGAGAGGATATTCAGGGTGATGGATTGTACCCTTGCTCAGAAAATCCGTTATGGTACACATAAGTTGACATTGGAAGCTGACGACTGGTGGGTCGAGACCCGTCAGAGGCTAGAGCTTGCTGGAGAAGAGATCTCGTGGGAGGTATTCCGAAGGGAATTCTTAAGAAAGTATTACCCGGAGGATGTAAGAGGAAAAAAGGAGATTGAATTCCTTGAGCTAAAGCAAGGAAACATGTCGATCACTGACTATGCAGCGAAGTTCACCAAGCTGGCTAAGTTCTATTCGCATTATGATGGACCCAATGCTGAGTTCTCTAAATGCATTAAGTTTGAAAATGGCTTACGTCCTGAGATTAAGAAAGCAGTGGGTTATCAAAAGATTCGCGTCTTTGCGGATTTGATTGATAGTTGCAGGATCTTTGAAGAGGATAGTAATGCCCATTATAAGATCATGTCTGAAAAGAGAAACAAAGGTCAACAAAATCGTGGGAAGCCGTATGATGCCCCGGTTGGAAAAGGGAAGCAAAAAGTAGTCCAAGGGCGAAGGACTAGTGGGGGAGATGCCCCTGCTGGTATTGTTTGTTACAAATGTGGGAAGGCAGGACATAAAAGTAATGTTTGTAGAAGTGATGCCAGGGTTAAGGAGAATGAAGTGAGATGTTTCCGATGTGGAGAAGTGGGGCATATAACCCGTGATTGCAAGCATAAGGATGTGGTTTGTTTTGATTGCGGTGAGGGGGGTCACATTAGTTCTCAATGTAAGAAGCCTAAGAGGACTCATGATTCGGGAAAAGTGTTTGCTTTGTCGGGAGCTCCGAAGGCAAACGAGGATGGACTTGTTCGAGGTACTAGTTTCATTAATAGCATTCCTCTTATTACTATTATTGATACTGGTGCTACTCATAGTTTTATTGCTGCTGATTGTGTTAAGAGATTGGGTCTTACTTTATCCTCCTTGAATAGAGATATGATTGTAGAGGTTCCAGCTAAGGGAACGGTTACTACCTCCTTTGTGTGTTCAGATTGTCCTTTATCAATCTTTGATCGAGATTTCCTTGTGAACCTTATTTGGTTGCCGCTTGTCGGAATGGATGTGGTCTTAGGTATGGACTGGTTAAAATCTAATTATGTTCATATCAATTGCTATAACAACTCGGTGATGTTTTCTTCCTTAGAAGAAGAAGAACGAGCCACTTTGGTAACAACGAAGCAGTTGAACGCGTTTATGAAGGAAGAGGCGTTAATGTTTTTGTTGATGGAGACTCTGTCTGTTGAGAGTCAGGCTGTGATTGCAAACTTTCCGGTGGTATGCGACTTTCCCGAAGTATTCCCTGATGAGATTCCTAGTGCACCGCCAAGAAGAGAAGTTGAATTTTCCGTGGACCTTGTCCCTGGTACCAGACCTATCTCTATGGCACCATACAGGATGTCCGCATCCGAGTTATCAGAATTGAAGAGCCAATTAGAAGATTTGCTCGAGAAGAAGTTTGTTAGGCCAAGTGTGTCACCGTGGGGAGCTCCTGTGTTATTGGTGAAGAAGAAGGATGGTAGCATGAGACTTTGCATCGACTACCGTCAGTTGAACAAAGTAACGATCAAGAATAGATATCCGCTTCCAAGAATTGATGATTTGATGGACCGATTGGTTGGCGCTCGCATGTTTAGTAAGATTGATTTGAGATCGAGTTACCATCAAATAAGGGTGAAAGAAGAAGATGTTCAGAAAACTGCTTTCAGGACGAGGTATGGACATTACGAGTATTTGGTGATGCCTTTCGGTGTCACTAACGCACCGGGAGTATTCATGGAATACATGAATCGTATTTTCCATCCTTACTTGGATCGTTTTGTGGTGGTTTTTATTGATGACATTCTGATTTTTTCTAAATCGGAAGAAGAACATGCAGAGCATTTGCGCATTGTGTTAGAAGTTCTGAAAGAGAAGAAGCTTTATGCTAAGTTGTCAAAGTGCGAGTTCTGGTTAAGTGAAGTTAGCTTTTTGGGCCATGTCATTTCTGGTAATGGCATTGCGGTGGATCCTTCAAAAGTTGATGCGGTGTTGAGATGGGAAACTCCTAAGTCGGTTACCGAGATTAGAAGTTTCTTAGGCTTGGCTGGCTATTATAGAAGATTCATTGAAGGATTTTCAAAGTTGGCACTTCCTTTGACAAAGTTGACTTGCAAAGGAGCTGCATTTGTGTGGGATGTCAAGTGTGAAGAAAGTTTCATGGAATTGAAGAAAAGGTTGACGACGGCTCCGATCTTGATTTTGCCTAATCCGGAGAAACCGTTTGTTGTTTATTGTGATGCTTCTAAGATGGGTTTAGGTGGTGTGCTCATGCAGAATGGAAAGGTGGTTGCTTATGCTTCTAGGCAATTGAAGGTTCATGAGAAGAATTATCCTACTCACGATTTGGAACTTGCGGCAGTTGTTTTTGTGCTTAAGATTTGGAGGCATTATCTTTATGGTTCTAGATTTGAAGTATTTAGTGACCATAAAAGTTTGAAGTACTTGTTCGAGCAGAAAGAGCTTAATATGAGACAAAGGCGGTGGCTTGAATTGTTGAAAGATTATGACTTTGGATTGAATTACCATCCTGGTAAAGCGAATGTGGTGGCCGATGCCTTAAGTCGCAAGACTTTGCATATGTCACTTTTGATGGTGAAAGAGTTGGAAATGATTGAGCAATTTAGAGATATGAGTCTTGTGATCGAGGTGACGCCGAAGAGTGTTATTCTGGGGATGTTAAAGATCAATAATGATTTCCTTGATAATATTAGAGAAGCTCAGAAGTTAGATGCAAAGTTTGTTGACTTGATGGTTAGTATTGGACAAACTGAGAATGATGATTTCAAGTTGGATGCGAATGGTGTGTTGAGATTCTGTGACAGGATTTGTATTCCTGATGATGTGGATTTGAAGAGAATGATTTTAGAAGAATGTCACCGAAGTAACTTGAGTATTCATCCCGGAGCGACCAAAATGTACCAAGATTTGAAGAAGTTATTTTGGTGGTCTGGTATGAAAAGAGAAGTAGCTCAGTTTGTTTATGCTTGTTTGACTTGTCAGAAGTCGAAGGTGGAGCATCAGAAACCTGCTGGGCTGATGCAACCGTTAGAGATTCCGGAATGGAAATGGGATAGCATTTCTATGGATTTCGTGACGGGGTTACCGAATACACCAAGAGGACATGATGCGATATGGGTTATCGTTGATAGGCTCACAAAGTCGACTCACTTTATTCCTATTAACATCACTTATCCCGTATCAAAGTTGGCGGAAATTTATACGCATGTGATAGTGAGATTACATGGTATTCCTCTTTGTATCGTTTCGGATAGAGATCCGAGGTTCACTTCAGATTTTTGGAAAAGCTTGCAAGAAACTTTGGGTTCTAAGTTGAGGTTAAGTTCAACTTATCATCCTCAAACCGATGGTCAGACGGAGAGAACAATTCAATCTTTAGAAGATTTGTTGCGGGCTTGTATTCTTGAACACGGTGGTTCATGGGATACTTATATTCCTTTGATTGAGTTCACTTATAACAACAGTTTTCACTCGAGTATTGGAATGGCACCTTTCGAGGCTTTGTATGGTCGGAGGTGTAGAACTCCTTTGTGTTGGCATGAGTCGGGTGAAAGTGTGGTGCTTGGACCGGAGTTGGTTAGAGAGACAACCGAGGCGGTTAAGATGATTAGAGAAAAGATGAGAATTTCGCAAAGTAGGCAAAAGAGTTACCATGATAAAAGAAGGAAAGATTTGGAATTTCAATCGGGTGATCATGTGTTTCTACGAGTTACTCCTACAACCGGTGTTGGAAGAGCTTTGAAATCGAAGAAGTTAACTCCTCGCTTTATTGGACCTTACCAAATCACTAGTAAAGTGGGAAAAGTGGCTTATCGAGTGGCGTTACCGCCGAATCTTTCGAACATGCACGACGTATTTCATGTGTCGCAACTTCGGAAGTATGTTCCGGATCCTTCTCATGTAATTGAGATGGATGATATTCAAGTTCGAGACAATCTTACGGTGGAGACGATGCCGTTGAGGATTGAAGATCGAGAGATAAAGACCCTTCGTGGTAAGGAGATCTCTTTGGTCAAAGTTGTGTGGATAGGAGCAGCTGGTGAAAGCGCAACGTGGGAGTTGGAAAGCAAGATGCAGGATTCATATCCCGAGCTTTTCGAGTCAGGTAAATTTTCGAGGACGAAATTCTTTTAAGTGGGGGAGAGTTGTAACACCCCGTTTTATTTAATATTATATTAATATTTTCGAGTTACCGTTTGACGTTTATTTTGCGACGAGAATATTTATACTAACTGATATATCTGTTAATATATTTGGCGACGTATTTTTCAGACCGGTAATTATTTTATTCGGTCCGATAATTATTTTGAGGGACCGGTAATTATTTTATTCGGTCCGGTATTTGTTTTGAGGGACCGGTAATTATTTTATTCGGTCCGGTATTTGTTTTGAGGGACCGGTAATTATTTTATTCGGTCCGGTATTTGTTTTGAGGGACCGGTAATTATTTTATTCGGTCCGGTATTTGTTTTGAGAGACCGGTAATTATTTTGTTCGGTCCGGTTTTCATTCCGTTCGGTTCGGTAAAATATTATTCGGACTGATACTTAATTATTTGGAGTTATTTTAATTATTTAGGTTAATAATATTATTTAGTGTTATGAGTAGTATATTTTAAGAGGGGCTAATTGGTAATTTGAATTATGTCTTGCTACTAATCAAAACCAAATACACCTTGTTTTATGTCATAACTCACAAAACACACTTAGAGGCATTAGAGAGAGCTAGAGGGTCTTGGAGAAGAGAAGAAGAACAAGAACACAAAGCTTGGGTTTTGGGTTGGTTGAATCATCAAGAATCATTTCAAGTATATAAGGTAAGGGGTTTGATTTTCCAATGCCTATAGTTAGAGTTTGATTTGGTATATTTTGATTTGGGAAAAAATTGATTTTTAGGGTTTATGAGTTGAGTTGAGTGATTTTGATAGAGGTTAGAAGAATTGATTTAGGTGTTATTGTTGTTGTTGGATTGTTATTGAATTAATTAAGAATAATTAAATTAGAAAAGAAAAAAACTAATTATATTAATGTTATAAAAAAAAAAAAAAGTTATGCAGGAAAACTTATGCAGAAACTCTGTTTCTGCTAAAGTTCTATTTATATTATTATATATATTAAATAATTATATTAATTAAATACAAATATGAAATAAGTTAGCCAATTTAATTTGGAACCCGATTATGTTCTGATTTCTCGATTTCGGTAATTTCGGCGACGGAGCTAGTTACTCCGAATTGGACGAAAATTGACGTGCTAGCTAACTTTGACGTGTAGAACGTCGTGGTGAGGTTAGTTTTTAGAGATTACGAGTTTTTAACGGAGTGACCCAAAATAGGCCAATTTACGGTTAATTCTAAACGGGTTGCATTTTAGTCGGTTTAAGTCGCGTATGGACAATCCGATTGCGACGTTGATAATTATGATTGATGCCGATTATTATGAATGACTTTTGCGACGATTATTGATGTTTGATTATTTTTCCATGTTTGGAATGAAGTGAATTATTTGATAATGATGTGGTGTGATTAAACATGATGTTTGCGACGGTTTATTTATAATGAATACTTGATGATATGCGATGCGATGATATGTTTATCTTGATGTGGATAAGTATGGCGACGTGGGCTTTATGCCAATCTTGATGCGTGATGATGATGTTTTTGTTGTGTCGTGTTTGTGATGTCGTGTTGTCAAGTCACATACATTGCATTGGCGACGAGGGCTTTTATGCCAAGCGACGAGGGCTTTTATGCCAAAGCGACGATGGGCTTTATGCCAAATGTCCCTAATTATGGACAAAGCGACGGGTACCACATGCATAACATAGTCGTGTCTCATGGAGTCGGTTATGTTTATTTTGAGTCTTTTGGCATTGAGTTTTATTTGATGACTTATGATGAATTGTGATGTTGTAGGATACTTTATTTTGTGATCATTTTTATGTTAAACATAAAGTGATTATGATTTGATACATTCACGAGGATTATGCGACGAATATAACATGGCGGTAAAGCGACGATATGAATTTATGGCGATGGAGTTTATATCTTGTTTTGATATGATTATGGCGAGTATGTGACGAAATTAAAGTGTTGATTCTATACACTAAATGATGATTTAAAGTGTGTGAGATTTGGATATGTGTTAATATATTCTTATTAATCCTATATCATTTATGATTCCAAACTATTCATATATTTCATCATGCCTTTAATTATATGTTTTGGAGTATCTCACCCTTTACTTGTTTCGCCGTTGCCTTTATATTGGTAACGTGCAGGTGATCCGCGAGGATGATGTGGATTAGCTCGAGTCTCTTTTTTTTTTTTGAGTCGCTCTGCTCTGATAGTAGTAACACTCGGGATTTGGGCGACGTTATTATTTTGGATATGATAGTTTATGTATACTATTTTATGACTTTATGAATTTATGTATTGATGATAACTTGTTGATGCGTATATTTTGTGAATACTCATATGGTTATATGATGTTAATGATATGAATCGGTATATCCGACTTTTGATTTTTGTGTTGTGCATTATATTGCAAAGTGATGAAAATGAATATGTGATACCTCAATTTATGTTTGGATGAAATTTTGAAACTCTGATTTTATTATTTATTACGAGGGGTTGAATTGGGGTGTCACAGGTGCCCCCACAGCAGGTGTTGACGACGACGGTTGGTATCCCAGCCCGAACCGGTCCATCTTCACAGGAATATCCAGCACTTTGCCCCATCCCTTTACTTCTCCTGTCTCCACCAGAGCTTGAGCTTCTTTATATGACGAAACGGCTATCTCCGACACTTTGCTCGGCCCGGGACCTTTGTCCTTGATACGCAACCCTTCAAATGCCTGGCAGGGTGTTTCGTGGATCTCTCCGTCGACCTCCACATATTTAAATGACGACAGATGGCTGACCAGGATGGCTTCTTCTCCGTATACGGTGACTACGCTGTCTCCGACCATATATTTCAACTTTTGATGCAGGGTAGACGTGACTGCCCCGGCCCCATGAATCCAGGGTCTTCCGAGCAGGCAACTATATGCAGGCTGTATATCCATGATATAAAATTCTGTTGCAAACACCTCTGGCCCCACCTGTAGAGGCAATGTTATCGACCCAAAGACGGTTCTTCGCGTGCCATCAAACGCTCTGACTACCAAGTCACTGGGCGTGCACAGGATTCCTCTGACATCTAGCTTCATCATCTCTTTCTTGGGCAACACATTCAAAGATGATCTGGTGTCGACCAATACATGCGACATTACAGATCCTCTACATTCGACAGATATGTGCAGCGCCATATTGTGATCTCTCCCTTTAGGGGTCAAATCGAAGTCGGTAAAGCCTAAGCTGTGGCCTGCATTCACATGTGCCAACACTCCTTCCAGCTGATTTACAGAGACGTCTTGGGGTACGAAGGAAGTATCCAGGACTTTCAACAAAGCATTTCTGTGAGCTTCCGAACATAGTAGCAACGACAGTATAGATATCTTGGACGGCGTCTGTTGCAGATGCTCCACAATCTTATAATCACTTTTTCGAATCAAGCGCATGAACTCTTCTACCTCTTTCGATGCCGATGCTTTGTCGCTTGCTTGCACGGGGACATTTTCAACCATCTTCCCCTTTCCCTTCGCTAATCTTTCGGCCTCCACTTCAGGTGATATAAAGATCCTACCACTCCTTGTCATACCTCCTGAACCAACAACGTTGTCTACAGTCTCGGCTGGCTGCTTATTAATATCAATCTTTATCCCGTCACAATACACCTCCAACCCATATGACCATGGGACTGCTTTTGTGTTCTCGTACGGGATCGGTCCGGCCTTGGTTATGGTGATCGGTGGTCGCTGGACCGGTGCTGCTATAGTGATTGTCTTTCGAGGAATCGTTACAGTGGCCACATCACTCTGATCATCTGCTACTGCCCCTGCTGGCTCTTCAGTTGTTGCTCGGTCAAACTGCAATGTGCCTCCATCAATTAAAGCCTGAATGCCTTTCTTCAAATCATCACACCCCCCAGCTAGGGTCCAGCATTCTAAGCAATACTCGTCACACCCTGGATAAACACCCCCTTGCAACAATCTGCTTTTTATCTCGCTCAGCGGCGTCTTTAAATCGTCGACATTTATAACCAGATTCAGCCCTTCCTCAGTCAGAATGGCGTTTGCCCCATGATTAGGCATGGGTTTCTGCACTATATTCGGACCTGCCGTTCCGAAATTGATAGTCTTATTGTCCAAAAGATCTTGCACAACATGCTTAAAGGCATGGCAACCCTCTATATCGTGGCCCGGAGCCCCAGAATGAAACTCACAGTGCCTGCTTGCATCATAGCCATATGGAGGAGTTCCCGTTATCGGTGCCATAGTTCTCTTCTCTACCAGGTTCAAACCCAACAATGTCTGCAACAAATCTGCATAGGTTGAGAGAGGCTTCTCAAACACTCTTCTTGGTTTACCACCCTGGAATCTTCGCTGAGCCTGCTGCGCCCCCTGTTGTGGCTGTTGCTGCTGCTGCATTGGCTGCTGCTGAAACGGTTGTTGTTGATATGGAATAGTAACACTCGCCACCTGCTGCGGCTGATGATATTGGTTTCGTCCCCTGCCTCGGCCTCGGCCTCGACCTCCAAATACCGCGCTTGCCTCGCCCTGACGGCGCCCACCAAAAGTCTTCCTATTACTGCCAGATGCAGTTGATTCCTCAGCCTGGAATTTTTCTTGCTTAATGTTACGTTCAATCTTTTCTCCCATCAGAATTAAGTCTGAGAAACTGGCCAGAGATGTATGAAACAACATGTCATGAAACAAGCCTGTGAATGTGCCAACGAACATGTCATTCATTTCCTTGTCTTCTAAAGGAGGACGGACCCTGGCAGCCATATCGCGCCACCTTTGCGCGTACTCTTTAAAGCTCTCCCCCTTCTTCTGAGACAGCCCTGTCAATTGGACCCGATTGGGTGCCAAGTCGCTGTTATACTTGTAGTGAGCTACAAATGCCTCTGCCAATTGCTTCCATGTCTTTATATTAGTTGGCTCCAACCTCATGTACCACTCTAAGGAAGGGCCTGACAAACTATCTTGAAAGAAATGCATTAGCATTCTCTCATCAGTTGAGTATGCAGACATCTTTCTATAATAAGCCCGCACGTGCACTTTCGGACAGGTGTCCCCTTTATACTTATCAAACGTAGGAGCTTTGAATTTGATTGGCACCCTCAAGCCAGGTACCAGACCCATTGTTGCCATGTCCAAGCCCACAACACTTTGGTTCAGGACCCCCCTCATCTGCTCTTCTAGCATTCTGATCTTCTGGGAGTTATCCATCGGCCCTTCAAAGCCTCCGCCGGAGAAAGCGTCCTCCTGCTGATCTTCTTGCCACATACCATTCCCAGCTCCATACCCATCATATTCATTATTGCGGCCAGCTCTAATCTGATTCATCACCAGGCCTCGGCCTCTGTTGCCGTATCCCTGAACACCTCCAGCAGGCCCGAAAGCCATTAACCCAACGCCGTTTCCATTTCCGAAACCTCCGTAACCCTGATTGGCCACACCATAACCATCTTGCCCAAAGCCTTGAGCATTGAAACCATATTTCCCAGCGTTATCGAATCCCTGATCGTTGAACCCGAATCCCGCATTGCCAAAGCCGTTGCCTCCCACATTATCACCCAAGTTGACATCACCAAGCCCAACGTTATGGACAGCAGTTTCGTTCCCTACTCCGACGTTACCGTTCCCAGCAGCGGTAGCGTTGTTGACATTAGCAGCAGGTATATTGACTACAGGTGGAGCCACTGGCGTGGGAGTGCCATCTCCATGAACAGTATCGACTCGTAAAGACTGATGATCCTCGTTACCGTGACTGGCGTTTCTGACCAACAGAGGTTGGACCATGGCTTGCAAATTCTCCTGACCTTTTGCAATAGCTTCCATGGTCTGCATAAAGAGAGCTAGCTTCTCGCGCACATCTTGCATCTCGTTCTGCATTTGATCCATGATTCTTCGACAGTTGGTGCGAGTGGAGTATCTGTGCGGGCGTTGATCTGCAATCCTGAAAATACCTGGTACAGAGCAGGAAATAAGACACCATCCAAAGATTACCTGTAATGCAATATGAATATGAATGCAATGCAATGTGTGTCTGTGCATTAGGGAAATTCATTCCCCGATTCTAGTATGAAGGTGCTGGTGCAGTGACAGTGCTAACAATATAAAGATCGGAGCTGAATCACAGAAAGCCTCATATATTGCAGAGAAATCAATAAGCCTGGAATACAATATCACTGAGAGTATAATAAGAAGGCATGACCTCAACCAACAATCCTGGTGATGGTCAGCACTATGCAAATAAAGCATACAAGTTACTACATGAAATGATCAAACCCTCCCATAAGTCTGGTATTCTTCTAGCAACTTCTTGGTCTCCGGATGACTTGGTCGAGCAAGCAGCCCTTCAACAAGTTGGTTTCTTCTCTTGAGGACACGTCGCACGTCTTCAGCAGTTTCCTCCCATGCCCCCTCTCCGAAGCGATCCTCTAGTTTACGCTTCTGAGACACAGCTTCATCTCTGCCTTTGATGGCTTTGTTTAGTGCATTCTGGAGACTATACCGGGTCATCACTTCTTCTTCACACTTCTTGATGCTGGACTTCAACTGCTCTTCGAGGTCGGAGATTTGCTGCTTCAACTTATCTTCCCTCTTCTTATTGTTGGTGAGCATAGCATTCCAAGTCTTATTGCAAGAAGAGATCTCTCGGTGTGCTGCGTCGAGCGCTTTCTTTTTGGATTCCAGCATGTCATGGGAGCTTCTGAACTCTTGCCCCAGACGTTCGCGCTTCTTCCTCTCCTCAGTCAACTCAGCCCCTAGTCTGTTCATTAGCTCAATCTGCTGTTGGAAAGCATGCACGGCCTTGTTTTTCTCACTACGTATCTGGGCTAGCTCCTGCTCTAACCCTTCGTTGATCTTCGTCAAGGCTTCTTTTTCCTTCACAACTTGCTCGTAGGCTTCCCGAGAAACAGTAGTTGGCTCTGCTACCGGAATAGGAACAAGGACTGGCGCTGCTGGAATGGCATCCGTAACTGACTTGCTCTCTCCTGGATCCAAACTCTGTAAGATGCATAAGCCTGACAGTCATTCTTCCCTAACAACGGCTTCCCTCTTCGGTTAATACGCGTCCAGGCATGCTGCAGCTTGGCTAGTAATTCCCCCTTCACGTCTCCGGTGAAGTACAGAGATTCCTGTACTTCTTCCTCCTTTGGTGGGTTCTTCAGCGCATATCCGAACTGACGGACCAACAGAGATGGGTTGTAGTTGATACACCATTTCCTTCCTATCAGCGGGACATTAGGGTACCCAGAACAACTGAAGATAAGCTCGGATCCCAGCAGATCTCTATCAAACCATTCAATGTCTTCAGAAGTTAACCTCATCATATGCTCTGGCCAGTCGGGCGTGATTGCATTATCCCCGAAAGGTCCCCTCGAGGGAAGATGGCTCTTGAACCACATATACAGCAAAGGTACGCAACAAGAGATGTTCTTGCCTCTCCTGTTTTCATTCCTGTAGTGCATCGAATGGTAAAAGTCCCCGATCAGCGTTGGTACTGGGTTACCAACAGCGAATAGATGAAATGCATCCATGTCCACGAAGTTTGGGAAGTTGGGGAACAGCACTATCCCATAAATGCAGAGGGCCAAAATAGCGTTGAAGACCACCCAACACCTATTCTTGGCGTACTCTTGAGCCTTACCAACCAGGAACTGAAGAGCAAAACCCGGAACCCCTCGCCACGCAGTCATCAACAACTCAGAAGGATTCATATGCAGGGCCTTGGCTAAATCCTCCAAATTGGGTTCAGCGGCTGAGTGAATAAAAGGAACTGCATTCTGAACTGGCAGCTCCGTAAACTCTACATACTCCTCCATGGTAGGCCCCAAGATAAAGTCCGCAAACGTGAAACATCTCAAAGTCGGGTCATAGAACTGCATTAAGGTGTACAGCCCATTCAATTCATCATCAGTAGACCTGCGCACTAAACCCAACAACCGTCCGTAATTCTTCCTGAAGCTTCTACGGACATCCTCATCTTCAAGAGAAATCAGACCCAGGAGTGGAGTAATATCGGGGATAGGTAGCTTATACGTAACGTTCATCCTCAAACCAGCCATGATCAAATACTCAGAAGTCCAGACACTAGAACCGGGGGAATGCAAACGCACCTGCAGCACAGACACACGTTAGTAGGATGCAATGATGATGAGTATGCAAGCAATGCAATGCAAGTGACATGCAACAGGGGCCAAATGCCGTAGCTGAATAGCCTGAACCATATCGAGAAGTCTCAGATAGACTCTTTAGAAATCCTCAAACCCTGGTCTCAGATAGACCTAAAACAAAGCTCCAATAATGGTCTCTCACAGACCCACAGCATAACTCTGACTGGTCTCTGATAGACCTAAAATCATAACTCCAATAGGTCTCTGGCAGACCTTAGAACTCTTCGACCGGTCTCTGACAGACCTCATAACACATCTCCAAATGGTCTCTAACAGACCTCATAACTCTCCATAAATACCCAGGATCTCTGATCAAGAAATAACCGGTATCTGAAGGTCTAGTTACCTGCATAACCCCAAACCCTCTCACAGGTGGATGTCCTAATAACTGACAAAGGTATGGCATCCTATGCGGTCGTTGGCGTCACAGACTTTCAGGGTTGATGATACGATTCCCAGAAGGAGTGGCATCATCAAATCCTGAAGAGGCCTCACTTAGCCAACTTCCAAATGATCGGTCCCCAGAGTCGACAATCCAACTAACCAGCAACCCAAGCCACTCAAAGGGCAAGGCAGGAGGCCAACCAGAAGAACCTCGTCTGAGTGTAGATTTCGCGGGACACTAGGACATGCAAAGCACGTGCGCGCCCACTAATCTCTACGCTAAGTCTAAGGTGCACTCAAGCCCAGGTCCGGCTTCTCACTCAATATCAGAACACCCGTCACACCCCAATACAGCAATAATAATCAATATATAATGCTGAAAATAAAGGTCAGAAATATAAATCCATACAAAATCCTCGACGGGAAAACAAGCGTTAGGATTGACTCTCGTAGGGGACGTCGGATCCCCAAACTGACTCGCATACGGGATGTTGGATCCCAGGAAACTATCAATTCCCCAGCAGAGTCGCCAGCTGTCGCTACTGCGAAAATCGGCGCCGGCTGAACAGAAGAGTCGCCACCGTGCGTTATTTATCCCACAGGAGGGAAAGGAAACGCTCAGAGTAAACCTCGCACATCACGGGAAAGGTATGGTCGTCGCAACCAAAACCTAGATTCGGGAGTCGGTTACGCAAGGGGAAGGTATTAGCACCCCTCACGTCCGTCGTACTCGACGGGATCCACGCTTGTTTCCGGGTATGAATTGTTATTCTATCTACTCTATAGGTCAGGGGTTAAAAGAAAAGAAAATGAAAATAAAATGACTCGGCAAAGTATCGCACTTTATGCCTACGTATTCTCGTCTGAGACGAGAAATCAGAGTCAACGTAGTTCGCCTACCTACGGGAAAGGAGGGGAAGGTTGCTCGCTAGGATATCGCATCCTATGCCTACGTACTTCCACACTGCATGGAAGATCAGAGCAAACGTAGTTCGGGCCACGTACGACACCAGCTGTTCAAGTTGATTTTATTCCTTCTGAAAAAGGTTTTTCTGATTATTGGTCCAAGCGGACAAAAATGACGTCTTGATGAGTTCTCATTCTTTTACGGAAGAAGTGTCTTTTATTGTGTTTGAAATTTTATTGTATTTTTCTGTTTGTTTTGAGAAAGAAGAGATGGAACTCTAACCTACGGTTGCGAAGGGAATCAAACTAACTTAATGTTATCATGCACGGGTTAAGACCTAGTGTCTATCATGCTCCTCTCTTGCGCAGAGAGAAACAGAGATCCTAAGGGATTAGACGGAAACAGAAACAATACCAAATATATACAGTAAAGCAGTAAAATGCATGAATGCAGCAATACAAGCGAGGCAAGGGAGTCCCACTCAACCTCGAACCTTGAAAACAATAGGCAAAAGTGAACAGGATTCACTTTCAACCCAACAGATTAAACAACAAACAATACAGTCCAGAAAACCAATCAATACATCAGAAATGGAATACAGCAGAAAAATAAACAGCCACAGCAGCTCTGCACCACATCAGTCTTCAAGCTTCAGCAAGCATCAATCTCTATCTCCACAGCCTTCAAGCAAGGTCTTTGTCATCAATCTTCAGTCTACAAGGGCTTTTCTTCAAGTACTATCCTCCAAGCTGAGGGATCAATCACAAGAGTGAATTGGGTGTTAAGCACTTAGCTGACCATCAAGGGTGGCAAACCAACTGCTACTAACACATAAGATATTTTCTCTCAAGAGTTCTATCCCTTAGACAGTAGCACCAAGCCTTCCAAAGGAAGGGGGTGAATGTCTTAGAGAGACTCTGCATCACAGAGAGGAATGGAGGCAGTCAAGGCCTTCCATGTTTGAGAATCAAGCTTTCTAATCTAGAGCTCTGCCTAGCTCCTAAACCCTAATCTCCTCAACAGCTGCTGGCAGGAACCTCCTCATCAACTCTGGAAGTTGGTCTTCAAGCTCTGGATCTCCAATGGCTTCATCATCACAAGTCTTCAGCTCTCCCAATCCCCAAGCAATCCCAATACCCACACAGACAAATCAATAATCCCCAGAGGGCACACCACACCAGCCAATCAAGCACAGTAATACACTAATAGCAGTAGGGGAATCCTAGTGATTTCTAAGGGATCAAATAACTACCCATAGTCCCTATAGTCCCATAGCTAAAATATTCAATCTCTAAGTCCTAAGGGAAATGAACTTATTCACCTATGTTGTCAATTAAACCCTAATTTGGTTCATGTTATTCACACCTAAACCAATCACCTAAAATTAACTTCTAAAAATGGGAACTAAATTGTATGTACAAGTTGAATGTCTAAACTAAACAACCTAAAAATAATGGATTAAAAATGTTAAAGCAACTATTAGAACAAAAATTAACAAAATCATGTATGAAATGAAACACCTAAAATAGGCATTTATTTGGAAAATATGGGAAAAATATCAAATAAAAAAATAAAACGCAATTTTATTTTTTATAATTTTCTAGACATCTTGAAGAAATTAATGCAAAAAGAATTATCAGAAAATAATGTTTTTTCAATTTGATATGATTTTTTGAAAATGCATGAAAATGAAAAGAAATTAAAAATGAAATATAAAGAAATAGAGGGAGGAGGTGAGAATAGCAAGGCGCTCTAGTTATAATATCCAGGTGGGCCACAGAGCAGGGGTGTGAATATCAAAGTTACTAGGCCCATACGCTTCAGCAAAAATCAAATGAAAATTACCAGAAAAAGGAATAAACCTTCGGTGCAAATAGCAGTAAAAACATGTGTAATTCATTGGGCTTCTCAAAATGGGGGTGGGGATAGGAAAATCAAATACAGGCCCAGACATGCATTTAAGTGAAACGCATCGTTTCACACTTGGTCAATTCCCTCCGTTTCCTGAATTAAACTGGAGCCGTGCGATCAGATGAAGAAGTCAAGTATCTGGGACGATCTAACGGTGGGAGTTCATCGTCCCCAAGTGAGCTAGGGTTTGCAGAAAAAGCAGCTCCCATGCACAACCTTCGAGCTTCTCATTCTCCCTCAATACGCCATGAAAACAAAACTTGTAAAGGCCAAATTCATTCCATTTCTTCCCCTCTACAAGACTATGCCCTTAGTTTGTACTGAAACTAGCCCTATAATAAAACCCGATAGGTGGAAGTTCTGGACATACTGAATTGCACCTGATGTGCATGATCACCAATCTTACTCAAACTAACCTAGAACGATCTACAGGTCATGGTGAGTATTCTGAGCCAAAAATCTAACATTGCCTTGCCCTAATTCAGGAGTTCTTGATCATCACAGTTTCATCATCATTAATCCAATTGTCTCTAATGGCCATAACAGACGGGGTAAATGTTCCTCTTCCTAACCCTAACAATCTTATACCAATAATCTAACCTAACAACACCTAATCATAGAGAGAAGACAGAAAACACCAACCTGCTTAGCAGCTATGGCAGAGGTAGTTGCAGGTGGATCCAAGGCTTGTAATTGCTTCTAGATGCTCCTCCAATGGTGTGCTTTCTACTGTTTGCAATTACTTGAATGGATCTTGCTTGCTTCTTGAGTTTTGATCCAACTTGCACTTTGGAGGATGAAGATTATGGCACACGAAAATGGAATTATCTTAACCAAATCTTGATGAATCTCTGTTCTAGGATGATTGTAGAGTAGATTAGGATCAAGAACTTTGTGAATTGATGGAGTTTTGTGAGAGATTGAGAACAATTTGCAAAATTGGGAAGATGGAAGAAAGCTATGTATTCTTGCCAAATGAATCACCAACCACATTTTGGAGCCATTCTTGTGTTTATAAAGATGATGATGGCCTGATCTAGAAGATTGTAGAATGATCTTAGATGGTTCTAGAAATTGATGGAAAGTTATGGAAGTTCTCCCTTAATGATACTTTGATCCATCTCATATCTCATGCCTTTCCTTTCATGTTTGTATCAAAATCTCTCCTTATGAGTTATTTTCATGGTATGTATGAAAAAAACCAAATTCCTTGCATTGAAAAGTCACTTATGCCAAGTTTCCTCTTCTTGCCTTATTATGCAAGCAACGAAAATACAAAGCAAGTCCAATTTTTTACTCTTAACTCAAAAAGGTGGCTGAACCAATGTCTCTAAAATGATGTTGGGAATCAATTTGATATATTGGATGACCCATATTGGATTTGTAGATCTCTCAAACCAATTTTTTATTTCAACTTTTTCAACTTATATGCCTTTTTTAGGTCATTTTTCACCAACTTTGGTCAAGTCTCATTCCATACATTTCCAAACTTTAATGACTTCTTTTCTAGACTTAAAATGGCATTTTGAGCAACTTTGATGTTGGTAAGTTTTCCATTTGAAGCTTCCTTGTATGAGTTTTGGGCATAGGCTTGAAATGACCTGTAATCCTTAGATGACCAAAATACCCTTTGCTTGCCAAGACCATAAGTAGAGTTACACAAATCATATGAAGGAATACCATACCATTCTAGAAAGATAAGACAATGAGGAACAATTCTTGTGTTGACCAGAAATTCATTTGAAATCTCCTTGAGGGGTAAAAATTGCTTGGAAGTCAAGTCACTTTCACAGACAAAATTTCAGATACCTCAGATGACCTGTAACTTGCAAGGACCATAACTTGAGTTCTATAAATCTTATTGATGTCTTCCACCACTCAAATTTAAGGTATTAAGATCCTCTACAAGTTTCATGTTGGCTAAGGATCCATTTGAAGCTTGTATTTTGACTTATCTTGCTTGGAAATTTGACCTAAACTAGGGGATTTTACACAGAAACCCTAATTTAGAAACTCCTCTTCTCCTTGATTTCTCTTGATTTCTTCTTAGCACAACACCATATCCTTATTATTCATGTCAAATTATGAACCCCACATCTCTCCAATATACCTTAATGCCTTTCAATCAATCAATTGACCTAGAGTTGACCTAGGGTTGACCCAGATGAAACCCTAGTTGACTGTCTTCATCCACAACTCTTGTGACTACACCAATGACTTGTCTCCTTTTCCAAATTACTTTCTAAGTCTCCCATGATGCCCACACACTCTCCATGCTCCATCCACAGCCCACAACTTACTTTGTTGATCCTCAGATACCCTCGGTTAGGAGATAGACTCAATGCTTGATCTACTGATTTCTCCAACTTCCAAATTCTTTCCTGATGACTTGAATGAGATTGAATCAGGATAATAACCTCTTGATAGGCCTCTAGAGATGAGAATAATGATTGTTCCCCTGTTGGATGACTTGCTATGCTTATGCTATGCAGATGGTTAGGCTATGCACATGACTCTATATGCAAATGCTAATGATATTGAAACATAAACCAAGTGAATAAGGTTGAGCAAATTTTAGGGTGCAACACTCTTTCCCAAACTTCCTTTATCTTGGCCAAAGTATCAAAATCAGCTACACCTGTGAAGTACAGAGATTCCTGCACTTCCTCCTCCTTCGGGGGTCCCTTCAAGGCATAACCAAACTGTCTGACAGCAAGAGAAAGGTTGTAGTTAATCCCACCTTTTCTTCCTATCAGAGGTACATTAGGAAAAATTCCACAACTAAAGATGATCTCCACACCGAGCAAATCTCGATTGAACCAGATAATATCCTTATATGTCAAGCCCATAAGCCTTTATGACCATTCAGACGTATCTTTTGTATCAACAAAAGCTTTGATACAAGGAAGATGATCCATGAAACACTTGTGAAAGAGTGGTGCATAACAAGAAACCATTTTCCCTCTCCTCTTTTCATTTTTGTAATGCACTGTGTAATACAAATCCCCTAGAAGAGTAGGTACATGGTTCTTGGAAGCAAAGATGTGAAAAGCGTCCATATCAACAAAATTTGGAATGTTGGGAAACAAAACAATACCATATATGCACAACGTCAGAATAGCATTGAAGACTACCCAACAACCTTCCTTAGCAAAATATTGAGCCTTACCCACCAAGAAGAACAAGGGAAAACCAAAAGCTCCACTCCTACAAACCACATTACCCACCAAATCAGACTTGCTCAAATAAAGAGTGTTGGCCAACTTCTCCAGATCAGGTTCCTCCTCGGAATGAAAGAAAGGAATTTCTTCTAAGACTGGGACTCCCATTAGAAAAACAAATTCCTCCAAAGTGGGAACTAGAACATAATCAGGAAATATGAAACAGCGAAGCTGGGGGTCATAAAATTGTAGTAAAGTATGGATAGCTCCTTGTTCGTAACTTGTGACTTTGTGGACGAAACTCAATCTTCCCATAATCCTTTTTAAAATCTTCTATGACACCAGAACCAGCCATGGAAATAAGATCAAACAAAGGTCTTAACTCTGGCAGCGGGAATTTATAGATGATAGTCTTCTTCAATTTAGCCTCCATCTCAACAACCAACCAGATCACTAGAATTAAAAGGGAAACAAGAACCTGAAAACACACATACATGCTAATCCAAAATATTATGCAAATGAAAACAAGGGATCAAGGTACCCAAAACTATTGTGTTGCTGACTGAGTTGAACCAGAGCTTCATTCTGATAAGAAATCCAGAATACCAAAACACTTAAGATCAAAAGTCTTCTTTGATAGAAAATCGGGTCGGTTGAAAGTCAAGGTTTCCTGCAAACCCTTCCCACTCACAGGTAGGACCTAATCTCTGAAAAGGTACGACATCTTATGCAGGTCATTGAAGGTGAAAAAATACTTAGAAAGGGGGATTGAATAAGAATTTTGAAAATATTATGGCAATAAAAACTCAAATATTTTTATCCTGGTTCGTTGAACTCAACTACTCCAGTCCACCCTATCAAGAGTGATTTGCCTTTTTCCACAAGGACTTAATCCACTATTAATCAAACTGATTACAATAACAACCACTAAGAACAACTGTCTTAGTCTTCTCAAGAACTACTGACCACAACTTGGTCTTCTCAAGGAACTTTTACAATTAAATGTAAACTAAACAAGTGTTTGAATGCTTCTAAGAAAGCTATATCACAACTGTGATTTTCACTTAAGTTTAAGAATGTATGAAAACTATTTAGCAAAGAATAATAATTTGTATGAGAGCTTTGAGAGACTTTTCAAATGAACTGTTCATTTTTTGTCAATTGAAGAAAGTTGTTAAAGGCTTGCTTTTATAGACTTAGAAATCCAAGACGTTGCAAGCTTTGAAGACTGTGTACTGCAAAGTAGCTGTAACCTTTTTGTCTTCACATCACTTGACCTTTCCTAGAAGTAGAACGTTCAGAGAAATCCTTTTTGCCTGAGTTCTTGTGTCTAGCATAAAAAAGGAAAAAGTCATTTGGCATAACCAACGGATATAACTTTGAATTCTTCTTTAACAAGTTTCTATTTCACAACAATCAACATCAGAGCTTTGAGTGATTAGAGTCTTTGATGTTCTTCAGAGTTTGTTGTATCAGAGTATTGCAACAAGTGTGCTTCAGCGTGTAATTAAACAGAGCAGAGTTTGGAGATCAGATCCTCAGTACATGCAGCAAACAGTACTATCAGAGTCTTCTGAAAAACAGTGCTTGAAACTCTTCATACAATCACTTCAGTCTACGCTTCAGATGCTTCTGTAGCTTCTGCTTCAGATCCTTCTATAGGCAGCGCTCAGAGTCTTCTAAGAGATGCTTCTGACACTTCAGAGCCTTGCGTAGTTCAACATTCAGATCCATTTTTGCTTTCAGGGGAATATTAAATTTAATATCTGCAGCAAAAATACTTGAACAAATTTAGAGTATATAATTTCTTAATACAAAATTTCATAAGTGTTATCATCAAAACATAGAGATAAAACTAAGAAGCAATTTGTGTTCTAACAATCTCCCCTTTTTTTATGATGACAAAAACATAAGAAATTTTGCTCAATAAAAGGTAAATTATAACTCCCCCTGAGATTATGAATCTCCCCCTGAATTGAATACTAATAAAGAATAGAAACTTCCCTTTTTGCATGAGTATTCTTTTCAGAATCAGAGCCTGAGTGTTTAAGATTACAGCTTGATTTGGATGAACATTTCAGAATCAGAGCCACGTTTCAGAATCAAAGCCTGATTGGTTAAACCTTGATCTGGGGATCTCAGAGTTACTTTAAAGACTTTTGTCAGATTTATCATTAAGTTCTGAAAGACTAAAAATTCATGTTAGTTGTAATTTGATATGTCTGAATTCCATTCAGTAAAGTTTATTTGAACAGACAAAATTTCATTTTCTCCCCCTTTTTGTCATAATCAATAAGAAAAACCTTTAAAGACAAATAAATGGAAACAGAGAGAAAAGATATAATTAAATAGAGAGAACATTCAAAGTCAATCATTCATTCAAATAGTCAGACAAAACATCAGATTCAAAACAAGTGTGCAAACATCAGATAAAGAAAACATAAATCTAAGACTGTTTGGAAAGAATCATTTTCAGAAGGTGGGTGATCTCAGATGAGGATTCTTCTTGTTTTGACATCCATTTCTCAATGTTCTCATTATTCTGATCTTGCTTTGCCATCCAGGACTTGATCTCAGATTTCCCAGCTTCCAGCACAACAATCTTATCTTCTAAGTCTGGGTTTTCTTTCTTGATCTCAGAAGAAGTAGACAGAGCATATTCTGATGTAGGAGCAGTAACAGAGTCAATTTCCATTGGAGTTGCAGAGTCTGGAGGCGCAGATGTAGATGATTTGTCCATAATCATCAGAGCCAAAGGATTTGCTTCCTGTATGACTTCAGAAACAGATCCTTAAAGAGTCTCAGAAGTAGCAGACACTCCAAAAGATGAAGGTGCACTCTCAAGAAGCAAGGTAGGAGATATGGTTACATTCCAAAGCATTGTTCTGGTAAGCTTAGAGAATCTTATCTTTGCATCATCAGAGCAAACACTCTTCAGATTAGAAGCAGCAGTGTTGAATCTGGAGATGAAGTTATTCCAAATAGCATCAGATTCATCTGAGTTCATGGTGAACAAGCATCTCTTCTTTACAGAGTCTAAATTCATCCTTATTTCTTTCATAAAATTAGCAAATAAAATATCAACATTTAGCCTAGGTTTTGGTTTAAGAAAGGCTTCCAGAGTTGATGGTTCGCTTTGTTTTGGTGGAGGTGGTATGGTAAATTTTGGGATGATGAACAGAGGACGAGGATAAGAAGGAAAAGATGGATGGTCAGATGATGAAGTAGAGGTTTTGAATCTGGATGAAGTGTGAAACAGAAATGGTTTAACACTTGATGCAGAGGGAATGACATCAAATGATGTGGAAGTGTAGGGGATAAAATCAGATTTATCAGACAGCAAAGGTTCTGATGGAATAATATCTGGTATTGTTCAATATAAATTTGAAGTACAGATGGAAGAATAGTTGAAGAGCTAGGTTTGTATGGAATGATAGAGTCAGATGGTTCTATCCTGGTATAAAAGTGTTTAATCTTTAGACCATAAGGAAGGGGATCAGAGGGTTGTGGTTTAAAGGATGCAAATGAAACAAACTCAGATGTTATGGGTTTAGGTTTTGGAGTGGGTTTAGGAATGACGGCATCAGATGAAATAGATGGATCTGGTTGTTTAGGTTCATATCCTCTGAGAGAAGGGGAAGAGCTAACATCAGGGTGAACATCAGATTCAGATGAATCGGATGAGGTAGATGAGGGACAGGATGTAGAAGATACTTCAAACATAATTTTGAGAGGTTGGACATCCAAAACCTTAGAATCAGATATGTAAGATTCAGTAGGTTTGGGTTGCTCAGGTTGAGGATTTGGTTGTGGATTGGAAGGTATAGATGTTAGTGGTTCAGATAGTTGTGGAGAAGGTACTTGTGGTGTTAGAATTGGTTCTGCTGGTTTTGCTGTTGTGGTTCTGATAAAGGAATGTCAGATAATTGTTGTGGTTTAGTGGGAACAGAATCAGATGGAATTTGTGATTCAGAAACTTTTGGTGGTTCAGAAGGTTGAGATGGAAGAGAAGTAGTTTGAGTTTGAGAAGGAGGGGGTTCAGGTATAGAACTAACTATTGATAATTCTACTGCAATTTCATAAATAAAAGGTAAAGATGATTTAGTACCTTTTATCTTGATGCGTTTGAGAGGTGCAGAAGGAGCTTCTCCAGAAGCTTTTCTTTTCTTCTTCTTCTTTGAGGCTCTTCAGAAGTTTTCTTCTTCTTCTGAGGTTCGTCAGAAGTTTTCTGCTTCTTCTGAGGTGAGCCTGCAGCTTCTTCTTCTCGTAACTCTTGTTTCATCTGCCTCTTATGTTTAGCATAATGATCTGGCATGGGTTCACGATTTAGAAATCCTTCTGGAAGTGGAATTCCTTGTTCCATACAAGACCCAACAAATTTGATCAGAACTTCCTTGGGTTCTTCTGCATAAAATGTTGGGAAGTTTTCTACAAGAATTCTTCGTTTGCTTACTTCTTATGTGTTTAATTTATCAGGAGCAGAAGTAAGTTCATCAATAACTTTTAACCTTTGTAAACTTTTAGTGTTCATAACCTTTCCCAGAATGGATGTAAGTTCCTCTTTCAATCCAGCCACATGCAGATGCTCCACTAGACCATTCTCTGTCAGAATGTCTGAAATCAACCTTCCACAAGGGATCCAATTTCTTCCCTTAGTATGTTTTGTCTTCATGTCTTCTCTATATGCCTTGACATGATTCCAAAGATGAGAGAAGAGCAGATGAGGCAGATCTACCTTTTTGCTCTGACTAAGACAATACATGAAGTAAAGTTGATCATTGTTGATATAATCTGGTGAATTTGTAGACTTTCTATGGTGAATGCAACCCATGAAGATTTTAGCCCAGATCTTGTAATTGGGTTTCAAATCTTTAAACTTGTTAGAGGGTTCTCCAAAAGCAATCACCTCTTCATACACAGCATTCATGCTGACACGTCCAGTCAGATGAGAAACTCCATCAGTTTCCTCATATCCAATGAGTTTCCTTATTAGATCTTCTGCAATCACAATTTCTTTTCCCAGAACAGATGACACTATGAACTTGGGATACGCATGAGCATGAATCCAGAACTCCTTCACTAAAACTGGATAAACTGGCCCAAACAGTCTATCAAAGTACTTTGTCCATCCTTGAGCATCAATGATGGAACGCAGATGAAACCCATTTGCAGCCAGAGAAGCAAAATCCACCAACGATTCACACAGCACTTCCAGTTTCTCAATAGGTGTGAGATTCATTCTAACAGGTTCTTTGAAAGGAACAGTACCCAGATTTGAAGAAGATACAGCTACCATTGTTGATTGAAACTGAGCTGAGGTTGAAGATGAAGTTGCCATTGATGAAGATGTTAAAGGTTTAGGGGTTAGATGAAGACAGAAGAGCAAGCAGAAATGCATATACACGTTTGTGATAATGAAAAGTGTGAAAAGTTGAGATTTGTGGAATTTATAGAGAAAAGTTAGGGCACACAAACAGTCACACGTACAACACGTTTTCATTTAACATTTAATGGCATTTAATGAAAAGAATATAATCATTTCAAAGCATTAAATGATTCTGACAATTGGGGGGAAAATCAAAATTTTCAACCATTCAAATGTTACCTCAAATGTCTCTTCAGTATTGTGCACGCCATCTTTTCAGATTCAAGAGTGACACGTGTTTGCTTGCATGTGCTTCTGAATTCTCTTTGAGAAATGAAATGTTAGCCAATGTTCAGATCCTCTGAAACTTGTTAGTTCATATACACACAGAAATAATAAATCAAGAGATTAAAATAAATGACAGGTGAAATACTTCAGAGTTTTAAACATTTTGCATCTGAGAAATTTGCTTCTGATAAATATTATTCTGGACAAAATTCCATACCAATATTTTTCAGAATAAATTCAAACCTATCTTCAGCAAGGGGTTTTGTGAAAATATCAGCCCATTGATGATCTGTATCAACAAAGTCTAATTTTATAATACCCTTCTGAACATTGTCTCTGATGAAGTGATGTTTAATTTCTATATGCTTAGCCTTAGAGTGTAAAATTGGATTTTTAGACAAGCATATAGCAGAAGTATTATCACATAATATAGAAATATTACTCTCAAAGATCTGATAGTCTTCTAGCTGACTTTTCATCCAGAGCATCTGCGTTCTACATCCAGCAGTAGCAATATATTCTGCTTCTGTAGTTGATAGAGCAATTGTAGGTTGTTTCTTGTTGTACCAGGAGATTAAGTTTCTTGCCAGAAATTGACAACTTCCAGAAGTACTTTTTCTTTCAACTCTGTCTCCAGCGTAATCAGCGTCACAGAATCCAACTAGTTTAAATTCATCAGATCTTCTGTAGCACAAACCCACATTAGAAGTACCTTTCACATACCTTAGAATCCTCTTAACAGTTGTTAAGTGTGATTCTCTAGGATCTGATTGGAATCTTGCACACAAGAATACACTGAATAAAATGTCAGGTATAGAAGCAGTTAAGTAGAGAAGAGATCCAATCATACCTCTGTAGAGTTTCTGATCTACTTTCTTACTTACCTCTTCCTTACCAAGAGTGCTTGTTGGATGCATATGAGTCTTTGCCATCTTACTATCAGTCATGTTGAACTTCTTCAGAAGCTCTTTTACATATTTGGTCTGATGAATGTAAGTGCAATCTGGAGTCTGGTTGACTTGAATTCCCAGAAAGAATCGCAATTATCCCATCATGCTCATCTCAAATTCAGCCTGCATACATTGAGCAAACTCCTTTCCCAGCATAACATTGGTAGATCCAAATATAATATCATCTACATATATTTGACAAATTAACAGATCTTTCTTAAATGTTTTGCAGAAGAGAGTTGTGTCCACTTTGCCTCTGATAAAATTTGTCTCCAGAAGAAAATTGCTTAATCTCTCATACCAAGCTCTGGGAGCTTGTTTTAAACCATAAAGAGATTTCTTAAGTTTAAAAACATGTTCTGGAAATTTTTCACT
This sequence comes from Lathyrus sativus, assembly GCA_963859935.3. Classification (NCBI taxonomy): domain Eukaryota; kingdom Viridiplantae; phylum Streptophyta; class Magnoliopsida; order Fabales; family Fabaceae; genus Lathyrus; species Lathyrus sativus. The sequence goes on along the minus strand of OZ012738.1, from coordinate 97,870,320 downwards.
TTCAAAACCAGGAGGTTGGTGAACATAAACTTCCTCTTCTATAATACCATTTAGAAAGGCACTCTTAACATCCATCTGATACAGAGTGGTGTTATTTTGTGCAGCAAAAGAATGAGTAAACGAATAGACTCTAACCTGGCCACAGGAGCATAAGTCTCTATGTAATCAATTCCTTCTTGTTGGCTATAACCTTGAGCAACAAGCCTTGCTTTGTTTCTTTCAACTTCTCCTTTTTCATTCAACTTGTTTCTGAAGACCCATTTAGTTCCAATTATGTTGAATCCTTTTGGTCTTGGAACCAAATCCCAAACATCATTTCTTGTGAACTGATTGAGCTCTTCTTGCATGGCAATTATCCAGTCATTGTCTTGCAGAGCTTCATCCACAGAAGTTGGTTCAATAACTGACACCAACCCAAATAATGACGCTTCAGATGATCTGAGGTAGGATCTTGTTCTTATAGGGTCATCCTTCTTTCCAATGATCACATCCTCTGGGTGAGAGGCCTTGATTCTGGAAGATGATCCTCTAACATTTGATTCTTCAGAAATATTCAAGTTGTTCATTTGAGAAGCTAAAGGATTTGCATCTGGCGTTGCTTCTGGCTCTTTCACTTGAACCTTTTCTGCCTCTGAGCCTTCAGAGTCTGTGAGAATTACTTCTCTATCTGCAGAACTTTCAAATTGCTTTGGCTTTTGAATGCCAAGCTTATCATCAAACCTAACATGTATAGATTCCTCCACAATCTGTGTTTCAGTATTGTATACTCTGTAGCCTTTAGAGCATTCAGAATAGCCAAGCATGAAACACTTATGTGCTTTAGAATCAAACTTGTTCAGATTCTCTTTAGTGTTCAGCATATAACATATACATCCAAAAGGATGAAAATAAGCAATGTTGGGTTTTCTGTTCCTCCACAATTCATAGGAAGTCTTTTCCAGAAGAGGTCTTACAGACACTCTGTTCTGAATATAACAAGCTGTGTTTATTGCTTCTGCCCAAAAATGCTTTGCTAGATTAGTCTCGTTGATCATGGTTCTGGCCATTTATTGCATAGTTCTATTTTTCCTCTCTACAACTCCATTCTGTTGTGGAGTTCTAGGGCAGGAGAAATCATGAGCAATGCCATTTTCATTAAAATATTTTTCAAAATATTTGTTTTCAAATTCACCACCATGATCACTTCTGACTTTAATAATTTTAAACTCTTTTTCATTCTGGACTTGTTTGCAGAAGTCAAAGAACATAGAATGTGACTCATCCTTGTGTTTTAGGAATTTCACCCATGTCCAGCTGCTATAGTCATCAACAATGACTAATTCATACTTCTTGCCTCTAATGGATGCAATTTTCACTAGCCCAAACAGATCAATGTGAAGTAACTCTAATGGTCTTGAAGTTGAAACAACATTCTTAGTTTTAAAAGAAGGTTTTGAAAATTTTCCTTTTTGACATGCTTCACAAAGAGCATCTGAGTTGAACTTCAACTTAGGAAGTCCTCTGACCAGATTGAGTTTATTAATCTGAGATATACGTCTCATATTAATATGCCCCGATCTTCTGTGCCGGACACATTGCTCATCATTAACAGACATAAGGCATTTTACATTTTGAACCTTAATTTCTGAAAGATTGATTTTGTAAATGTTGTTCTTCCTCTTTCCATTAAATAGGATTGAGCCATCCTTCTGACTAACAGCTTTGCAACATTTTTGATTAAAGATTATATCATAACCATTTTCACTTAATTGACTTATGGACAATAGATTATGCTTTAATCCTTCTACAAGTAAAACATTAGATATAGAGGGAAGGTTACCATTGCCAATAGTACCAGAGCCAATAATCTTGCCCTTCTGATTCCCTCCAAACTTGACATTTCCTCCAGATTTAAGCTCCAGGCTTTGGAACATAAACCTTTCTCCCGTCATGTGATGTGAGCAGCCAGAGTCCAAGTACCATGACTGGCGTCTTGACTTTGCTGCTAAATACATCTGCAATAGGGATTATCTTATCCTTAGGTACCCAGATCTTTTTGGGTCCTTTTGGGTTAGTTGCCTTAAAAGTTTGTCTAAACTTCTGTATTTTTACAACTGTTTTGTTCTGACTAACTTTTGGTTTAAACACAGGAACGTTCTGATCAGAACGTGTGTGTTTAATATCATTCAGATGACCAAACTTAAAATGAGAATATAAGGGAGTCTTCTTAATGATAAGTTTATCAACAGGCATTGGATTTAAATCTTTTCCAGAGGAAGATTCATATCCAATTCCTTTCCTGTTGTTTCTGCTAACTCCATAGATCATTGAAGCCATCTTGCTTCTATCTATGCTTTTAGCCAGAAACTTCTGAAAACTGAAGTCATATTCTTCTAAAATATTTTTGCATTTAGACTTAGTTTCAGATTCAGAGTCTTGTTGAGCTTTTTCAAAATTGTTTTTCATTTTCAAATTGTTTTCTTTGAGCTCAGCAACTTCTGACTTTAACAGACTATTCTCATATTCAAGATTGCATTTAAGCTTCTTGCATTTGAGCTTAATCTGGTTATAGTTGTTCAGGACTTCTGATAAAACTTTAATAAGTTCTTCCCTAGAGAGATCAGAAAGTACCTCTTCTAAGTCAGATTCAGAATCAGATTCAGATCCAGATGATCCTTCATCCTGATCCTCCACGCCTGCCATCAGAGCCATGTTGGCGCATCCTTCTTCAGATTCTGATGAAGATTCAGATTCATATGAATCATCCCAGGTTTCCATTAAAACCTTCTTCTTTTTGTCAAACTTCCTCTTTGGCTTTTCCTTTAGAAGCTTTGGACATTCATTCTTGTAATGACCAGGTTCCTTGCATTCAAAGCAAACAACCTCCTTCTTTCCAGATCTTTTGTGTCCAGAGGACTCCTTGCATTGATCTGGCTTCTTGAAGTTCTTGAACTTCCTCTATTTGTGCTTCCATAGTTTGTTGATTCTTCTGGACAGCATGGATAGTTCATCTTCTTCAGAAGAAGAAGACTCTTCAGAACTTTCTTCTAACACCTGCAATGCTTTAACAAATTTGTTAGATCTTAAAGCAATTGACTTACCTTTCTTTTGAGGCTCGTCTTCCTCAAGTTCAATCTCATGGCTCCTCAGAGAGCTGATTAGTTCTTCCAATGTGATCTTGTTCAGATCCTTAGCTAGCTTCAGAGCAGTGACCATTGGTCTCCATCTGATGGGCAAGCTTCTGATGATTTTTTTCACATGATCAGCAGTTGAATAACCTTTGTCCAACACTTTTAACCTAGCTGTGAGGATCTGGAATCTAGAGAACATAGCTTCTATAGATTCAGATTCTTCCATTTTAAAGGCTTCATACTTTTGGATCAGCGCCAGAGCCTTGGTCTCTTTAACTTGTGAGTTCCCTTCATGTGTTATCTTTAAAGACTCAAACAAATCAAATGCATTTTCTCTATTGGTAATCTTCTTATACTCAGTATGAGATATGGCATTTAAAAAGATTGTTCTAGCTTTATGATGATTTCTGAACTCCTTCTTCTGGGCTTCAGTCATAGATTTTCTATCAATTTTCTTGCCATCCCCATCAGTGGGGTGAACATAACCATCAATGAATAAGTCCCATAGATCAGCATCATAACCAAGGAAGAAACTCTCTATTATGTCCTTCCAATATTCAAACTTCTCCCCATCAAACATAGGGGGTTTTATGTTGATTCTATCCCTTTCTTCATATCTGTTTTTGATGTTAGATCTTGAAGCTTCAGCCATAAAATCAACCAAAGAATAACAAGAGTATTTTTCTCACTGGATCTTTTCTGTTCACGGTGAAGTGATAGCACACACAGAACCGGAGCTCTGATGCCAATTGAAGGTGAGAAAATACTTAGAAGGGGGGGTTGAATAAGAATTTTGAAAATATTATGGCAATAAAAACTCAAAGATTTTTATCCTGGTTCGTTGAACTCAACTACTCCAGTCCACCCTATCAAGAGTGATTTGCCTTTCTCCACAAGGACTTAATCCACTATTAATCAAAATGATTACAATAGCAACCACTAAGAACAACTGTCTTAGTCTTCTCAAGAACTACTGACCACAACTTGGTTTTCTCAAGGAACGTTTACAATCAAATGTAAACTAAACAAGTGTTTGAATGCTTCTAAGAAGGCTATATCACAACTGTGATTTTCACTTAAGTTTAAGAAAGTATGAAAACTATTTAGCAAAGAATAATAATTTGTATGAGAGATTTGAGAGAGTTTTCAAATGAATTGTTCAATTTTTGGCAATTGAAGAAAGTTGTTGAAGGCTTGCTTTTATAGACTTAGAAATCCAAGACGTTGCGAGCTTTGAAGACTGTGTACTGCAAAGTAGCTGTAACCTTTTTGTCTTCACATCACTTGACCTTTCCTAGAAGTAGAACGTTCAGAGAAATCCTTTTTGTCTAAGTTCTTGTGTCTAGCATAAAAGAGGAAAGAGTCGTTTGGCATAACCAACGGATATAACTTTGAATTCTTCTTCAACAAGTTTCTATTTCACAGCAATCAACATCAGAGCTTTGAGTGATTAGAGTCTTTGATGTTCTTCAGAGTTTGTTGTATCAGAGTATTGCAGCAAGTGTGCTTCAGCATGTAATTAAACAGAGCAGAGTTTGGAGATCAGATCCTCAGTACATGCAGTGAACAGTTTTATCAGAGTCTTCTAAAAAACAGTGCTTGAAACTCTTCATACAATTACTTCAGTCTACGCTTCAGATGCTTCTGTAGCTTCTACTTCAGATCCTTCTGTAGGCAGCGCTCAGAGTCTTCTAAGAGATGCTTCTGACGCTTCAGAGCCTTGCGTAGTTCAACGTTCAGATCCATTTTTTTGCTTTCAGAGGAATATTAAATTTAATATCTGCAGCAAAAATACTTCAACAAATTTAGAGTATATAATTTCTTAATACAAAATTTCATAAGTGTTATCATCAAAACATAGAGATAAAACTAAGAACCAATATGTGTTCTAACAGTCATTAGTATCATGGACTCTCAGGTCGAGAAATGATGATACGTTCACCATTTTTGGTTTGGCATCATGGTCAATCAAGGACGTCTCAACTGACTTCCCAATGGACAGTCTCTAGAGTCGTTAGTTTTCAGATCTAACACCCCCTCAGTTGTCCAAGATGCACAGGATAGGATGTCTTCAAAGAAAACCTCGTCTGGACGCGAATTTCATGAGGGCTCGTGCATGCCAAACATGCAAGCCCGCACTACTCTCCACACTAATACTACGTGTATACTCAAGCCTGGGTATTGGGCTCATCTCTCAGTGGAACAACCCACTCAACAGCACAGCAACAGTATAATATGATAACAATGATAAAGTGCAGAAAATAAAATGCAAATGCAATGATATACAATAAAAATCATACAAATATAACACATATACACACAAATATACACACCCAAAAATAAAAAAAACAGACAAGCGCTAGGATTGACTCGCATAGGGAACCAGAGTCCCCAGCTGTCACAACTGCGAAAAGGGCCGGCGGAAACAAACAGAAGAGTCGCCACCGAACGTTATTTATCCTAAAGAGGGGGAAGGAAACAATCTAAGAAAACCTAAGAGAACGGGAAAAGACAAGGTCATCGCAACCAAATCTTGGGTTCAGGAGTTGGTTACGCAAGGGGAAGGTATGAGCACCCTTCACGTCTGTTGTACTCAACGGGATCCATGCTTGTTGTCTAATCTAAGGGTGAGTTATCTAAAAGCTACTGCTAAACGGGGGACGGAAAGGAAAGAAAAGACTCGATAGGACATCTTTGCCCTATGCCTATGTATTCCCTCATGCAATGGGAAAGTCAGAGTCAACGTAGTTCGGAAAACTACGGGTGATTGGGGGAAGGTTGTTCGCCAAGACATCACTGTCTTGTGCCTACGTATCCTCATTTGGTATGACAAATCAGAGCAAATGTAGTTCGGGCTAAACTAGACAACTGGTTGGTTAAGTTTTTTTATGAGTGACGTTAAGTTCCCATTCCAGTAGTTAGGGACGATGCATGTTTGTGACAGAACAAAAAAGTAACGTACTCTTTTCTGAAAATGAAGTTTGAAGAACAATCCCGAAGGATAAAAAGGTTTGAATTTGGTTTGTTAGTTTTAGTGAAGTGGATTGAGTTAGTTTGAGACTTACATTGCACTAAAGACTATGAAATAAGAGTGAATGCGTCGCATATCGCCCAAAGGGTATACACTAAACACTCTAGACAAATGAGGAGAAACCCTCCACTCATCATTCCTATGTACTTAAGGCTCGTAACGCACAATGTTTATCATTTTGTATTAAGTGTCTTAAAGAAGTTTGAGAAGAGAAGAGAAGACACAGGGAAACACTGAAGGGAAACTGAAAACCCTAATGTTATCATACAAGATGGTCCTAAGGTTAGGATGAAAGATAATTCTACCTAAAGTTATTATACAAATGATGGACCTAGAGTTGAGGTCAAAGAGGGAATATCCTACTTGTTATCATGCAAAGGATTGAAAGCCTAATGTCTCTCCTACTCCCATCTTAAATAGAGGGACTAGGAATCCTAAGGGATCATGTGAGCAAGCACAAGTAAACACATTACTAATCAATCACAAATGAGAACAAAAGCAAGACTTAAACAAGTCAAAGGGATGAAAGAGAAGAGGTAAGGATGAAAGGAGATGCAGACAAAGTGATCAAACATAATGGCTAAAAGCAAGAGGAGGTAACTAAACGCATATCTCAATAATGCAATGTGGAACCTAATATCATGTCAAGACATCAAAGAAGCAAACACATGCCAAACCAATTCAAAATTTGAAACCAAAATATCATGGCAAAACAAATGGTGCAACCATTCATTCAAATGAATTAAACATCTTAAAGAAACAAAACCAAACACAAAACAAGGTGAAATGAAATCAAATGAGATGAGAAACAAGGTGGGGCAGTAGCAACATCATACCATATCCAAATCATGTCAATGATTAAAGAATAAACTCAAAGATTCAAATCATGCACCACATTCACAAACAAAGCAATTGTCATACACAACAAACATGTAAGACAAGGTCTTAAAGGAAAAGATATGGGATTAGGGCATGATATCAAGTGTGTGAAGCAACATAAACATGGTCATCAAATCAAGCATTCATTCATGAACATACGAAAGAGACATCGCAGTTGAATTCAAAGCATACATAAAAAACAAAAACATAACAAAGTCATTCTCAAAGAAAGGAGACATTCCACAAAAGGCACAAATGATTAAGTATCAACTCATCAAGATCAGAAACAAATTCAAATGACATGCATCAAGTTCATATTCAAATCAAAAATCAAAGTCAAGAAGAATCAAACTCAATTTGAAGCACAAAAGATAAGCAAACATCTCACAAGTCAACTCCTAAAAGGAACAAAAGATCATGTGAAGCATATGAGATGAATTGATCATGAAATGAACCCCTAATCATGGAAGTTAGAACCTAAAACATATCATCAAGAGTGTACAAGACCCATCAAACATCCATGGAATCATACAAAAAGAAAACAGACTAGGTCAAGATATGCACAAACACATGATCAAAATAACAAGAATTTGATGCAACATCCAAAAATAGATACATGACCAAATAAATGCCAAAACTCAAGCTAGGTCTATCAAAAATTAGTGTGCAAAGGATTACAAAAAGAAAAATAAGAGAGCATCATCAATTGCATCAAACAAGGCAAAGCAAGCAATTTGTCGAGCATATATCGAGAGTCAAACAAAGTCAAATGAAAAGCATCCAAGAAATGATCACCAAGGCATCAAACCAGCACTCAAATACCCTACATATATTTGTCTAAGTGTATGTGAAAAATTGAACTAAAAGTCAAAAGGAAATGGCAAAAATTGAAGTCATGTTACAAACTAGGTCAAATAAAACACATTAAATTATTAATTCAAAATAAAATATTAAAATAAAATTAAAATTAAAATAAAAAATATGAAAAATTAAATAAGATGTTGGTGAAGGTGAGAAAAACACTTAGAAGGGAGGGTTGAATAAGAGTTTTAAAAAAATATGGCAATAAAAACAACTCAAGATTTTTATCATGGTTCGTTGAACTCAACTACTCCAGTCCACCTTATCAAAGATGATTTGCCTTTCTCCACAAGGACTTAATCCATTATTAATCAACTGATTACAATAGCAAGCACTAAGAACAAACGTCTTAGTCTTCTCAAGAACTACTGACCACACCTTGGTCTTCTCAAGGAACTTCTTACAAATTAATGTAAACTAAACAAGTGTTTAAATGCTTCTAATAAGTTGTATCACAACTGTGATATTTACACTTAAGATTAAGTACAAATAAAACTATACAGTTTTATGAAGAAAAAAAAACAAATGTATAAGAGCTTTGAGAGATTTTCACTTTGATGCTTCAAGCGTGTGTATCAATATTTCTTCTAATTGAGCAACTTCTAAATGTTGTAGAAGTTTTCCTTTTATAGCTTTTTCCAAGTGCTTTGAATAATGTGCAGCTGAGTATTATATTGAAATATAAGACTTTTCATCACCAAAAGGTATGGGCAGAGACATGCTTCTTGCAGGAAAAGTATGGTTGTAGAAGCTTTGGGATTAGCACCACGTCTCTTCTTTGGACAAAATAGCCATTAGTTACTTTGGAAGTAGCACCACGTCCAATCAAGTTTACAGCTTCTTCAACAAGCTTCCTTCAGGATGAAGTCTTCATAATTTGCACTTCAGAACTTGTAACAAGCTTAAAAGGAATCAAATACTTGAGATGATCAGAACTAAATGTTTGAGATGATCAAAGCTTTGATAGATGATCAGAACTTGATATATCAAAGTCTCAATCTTGATCAGAGTCTTCATCAGAGTATGCAGCAGTATGTGCTTGAGCATGAATATTATTTGATTAGAGTCTGATTATCAGAGTCTCTGTTCTTGCAGCAAAATGAACTTTAGAGTCTGATTTGATCAAAGCTTTCAACTCTTTATACAATTCTTTCAGAAACGCTTCAGAATATTTTGCAGCTTCTGCTTCAGATTCTTCTGGCAACGCTTCAGAGTCTTCTGATTGTCTTGCATCTGATGCTTCAGAGCCTTGCGTAGTTGCTTGTACTTATGTATTTTGCTTCTTTAAGAGTACTCAATTTAATACCTGAAACAATAATACTTGAACAAATTTAGAGTATATATTTTCTTAATACAAAATTCCATAAGAGTTATCATCAAAACATAGAGATATAAGAAACACCAATCTGTGTTCTAACAATCTCCCCCTTTTTGATGATGACAAAACATAGGAAATTTTGTTCAATAAAGAGGATAAAATATATAACTCCCCCTGAGATTAAGAAACTCCTCCTTAAATGAATACTTTAATAGAATAGAACACTTCCCTTTTTGCTTGAGTATATTTCAGAACCTGGTAGGAATCCTTGATAAAATAGAGAATTAGAGCTTGGATGCTTTCCAGAATTAGAGCCTGGTGAATTCTTTCAAATAAAGAGTCTGGTTTATCTTCCAGAATCAGAGTCAAATTTGCTTCAAGGATCAGAGCCTGGTTGGGTAATTCTCAGGGTAACTTCAAAGAATTTTTGTCAGATGAAACAATAAAATCTGAAAGTCTTAAAAGTTAATGTTAGTTAATACTATGTCTGAATCTCATTTTAGTATTGCTTATGGATTGAACAATCATATTCGTTTTCTCCCCCTTTTTGTCATAATCAAAAAGAGTTTAAAAGACAGAAAAGATAACAGAAGAAAAGAAAATAAAACACATAAATGAAAAACATAACAGCCAGATTCATTCAAATAAGATGTTCAGACAGCAGATGATTAAAAACAAACAACAAAAAACAAGTGCAAACATAAGTGCAAAAACATGGAAAAGAAAACTAGGGCTGGCGAGATGCAATCAGGGTCAGAAGATCAGTAATCTTTGCAGTAGACTCTTCTTGCTTACCCATCTAAGTTTTGATCTCCTCAGTAGTCTGTTCTTGTTTTACCATCCATGATCTGATTTCCTTAACTTCTTGGACAAGATATGGAGTCTCAGTCTTCATATCAGATGCAGAGGGTGCAGAAGCAGATGCAGTTGCCTTAGGATGATCAATCTCCATGTCAGATGCAGCCTAAGGACTAGAAGCAGATGATTGTTCCACAATCATCAAAGCATCTTGATTGGGCACCAGAGGCTCTGCAGGAGTATCTTCTATCATAGGAGTAGTATCTTTAGATGAAGAGTCTCCAGCAGGAGCATCTTCCAGAAGTAGCACTGGTGTTTTGGGAATGCTCAGCAGAGTCTGTCTGACCATTTCAGCAAACTTTGCCTTTGTATCATCAGCGCAAACTGCTCTGAGATTAGAGGCAGCAGTGTTGAACCTTGAGATGAATCTGTTCCAAGAAGCTTCAGATTCAGCAGGATCCATGCTAAACAGACACTCTTCTTCTATAGAATCAATGCCCATACGCATTTCCTTCTTGAAATTCTTAAACAAAGTATAAACATCTGATCTGGGTTTGGGGTACAGATAGCCTTCTAGGGTGACATTTTGTGAAGGTTCAGGGCTTGTTTGAGTTTGTACAGGAGGTGTTTGATCAGATGGTGGTTGTTCAAATGGTTGTTGTTCAGATGGTTGTGGTATGGTGAGATGAGGTGTAGTGGGTGTTGAGGTATCAACATCAGATGGTGTTGATGTAACAACATCAGATGAAGATGGTAGAAAGTCTGTGAAGTTAAATTTTTAGCAAAGAGCAAGCTGATGATGGTGTTGTTCAGAAGCAGGTAGGTCAGATGGTAGTGGTTTATAAGGGTCAGGAATTTGTAAACAAGATGGTGAGTGAACTTCAGATTCATCAGAATCAGATGATTCAGTTGAATGACATGAAGTGGAAGATAAGACAAACATGGTTGCAATGGGTTGCACATCCAGAATGTCTTCAGATGGTTATGGGATAGAGGGTTCAGGATCTGGGATGGTTGGTTCTTCTGGTGGTTGAGTAGAAGAGGGTGGTTCAGATTGTATTTGTTGTTGTGGTTCAGATGATGTTTGTTGAGGGGGTTCATATGGTTGATGAACAGAAGATGGTTGAGAATGTGTATGAGGAGATGAAATGGGTTCAGATGTATGATATCCAGATGTATGAGGTCCAGATGGGTGAGGAGGAGATGGTGGAGGTGAAGGTGAGGGTGAATGGACAGATGGTTGTGGATCAGATGTTAATACATGTTTAATCGTTTCTCTTATTTCCTCCGAGCTAGCTTCTGGAGGATTTTCCTTCAGCTTCTTGAACTTCTGAGTCTTGACAGTAGCATCAGAGGCTTTCCTCTTAGGTTGTGCAACAGATCCTTCCTCAGATTTCCTCTTCTTGCGCCTTTCTCGCAGAAGATTTGGCAACACTTCTCCTTCCTTCTGTACTATGTTGGCAGGCAGAGGAATACCATTTCTCAAACAGTCAGAAATGAATGACAGAATGATTTCCCTAGGTTCATCTGCACAGAACATGGGAAAATCTGCTATAGGAATCCTCCTTTTGCTGACTTCTTCAGAGTCAATCTTCTTAGGTTTGCTAGCAAGTTCTGAGATGACCTTCATCCTTTTCAGAGTATTCCCATTAATGACGGATCCTATAATGTAAGACAGATCATCTGTCAACCCAGCTCCAGTCAGATGTTGTACAAGATGATTCTCTGTCAGAATGTCTGATATCAGCCTTCCCATAGGGATCCAATTTCTGATCTTTCCAGTCTTAGCTCTTACTTCTTCTCTTGTTTCCTTTATGTGATTCAGAAGATGACTGAACAGAAGATAAGGCAGATCCACCTTCTTGCCTTGACTCATACAGAACATGAAGTACTGTTGTTCTGTGTTGACATAATCTGGAGAGTTTGAAGATTTTCTACGAAAAATAGAGCTCATGAAAATATTAGCCCAAATTCTGTAAACAGGCTTCAGATCTCTGACTTTGTTGGTTGGTTCCCCAGAAACACAGACCTCTTGAAAAACATCAGCCAAGTCCACACGAGCAGTTGCCAAACTTGTGACTCCATCAGTTTCATTGTACCCAATCAGCTGTCTGATTAACTTCTCAGTAATAACAATCTCCTTTCCGAGAACAGAAGAGTGAATGAACTTAGGGCAAACTTGGGCATGAATCCAGAACTCTTTCACCAATGTTGGATAAACAGGACCGATAAACCTGTCAAAGTACTTTGCACAGTTTTGAGTTTTAATGGTTGGTTTGAGATCAAAACCATTTTCTTCAATGGAAGCAAAATCCACAAAATTTTCACACAGAACCTCAAGACCCTTCGTTGGATCGAGAAGAGTTCTCACTGGTTCCTTGTACACATCAGCATTTGGAGATGACACAACAGCAGTAGAGGATTGCATCTGAGCAGATGTTAAAGATGATGACGCCATTGATGTTCTTGAGATACGTCTAGGTTTACGCGAGGATTTGGGTTGTGAAGAGAGATGGAAGCAATGAAGAAGACAGAAATGCATATGAGAAAATGTGATAGATAGTGTAAAGTGTGAAATGTGAAGTGTTGTGAGAATATATATATAGAACAATTTAGGGCAAGCAATGGACACACAGAATCTCACGCGTACACTAAGCAATTAATGAAGTGAAAATAATCATATCAAGCAATTAATGCAAAGAATAAAATCATTTCAAGCATTTATGATTCTGACAGATGGGGGGAAAATCAAGAGATTTAGATTTTCAAAGCAATACCTCAAACGTCAATTCAGTATGGTTCACTCTATCTTTCCAGATTCTGAGATACACGTGTTTGCTTGCATGTACCTCTGAAACTTCTTGAGAAATGAAACGTTAGCCAATGTTCAGATCCTCTGAGCCTTGTTAGTTCAGATTTACACACAAATAAATAAACACAGAAATGAAATGAAGAAATACTTCAGAGTTTAGACATTTATCATCTGAGTAAAAATTTCATCTGATAAATATTTTATTCTGGACAGAAGTCCATACTTATATTTTTCAGAATAAATTTAAATCTATCTTCAGCAAGGGGTTTTGTAAAGATATAAGCCCACTGATGATCTGTATCCATAAAGTTTAAATTAATAATTCCCTTCTGAACATAGTCTCTGATGAAATGATGTTTAATCTCTATATGCTTAGCTTTAGAGTGTAAAATAGGGTTTTTAGATAAGCATATAGCAGAAGTATTATCACAGAAGATAGAAATGTTACTCTCAAAAATCTGATAATCTTCCAGCTGACTTTTCATCCAGAGCATCTGGGTGCTACAACTAGCAGCAGCAATATATTCTGCCTCTGTTGTTGAAAGTGCAATTGTGGGTTGCTTCTTGCTGAACCATGAGATCAAATGACTTCCAAGAAACTGACAGCTTCCAGAAGTACTTTTACGTTTTACTATGTCTCCAGCATAGTCAGCATCAAAGAATCCAACTAATTTATAATCATCAGATCTTTTGTAACACAGACCCACATTAGTAGTACCTTTCAGATACCTTAGAATCCTCTTAACAGCTGTTAAGTGAGATTCTCTAGGATCTGATTGGAATCTAGCACACAGACAAACACTGAATAAAATGTCAGGTCTTGAAGCAGTCAAATATAAGAGAGATCTAATCATACCTCTGTAAAGTTTTTGATCAACTTTCTTACTTACCTCTTCCTTACCAAGTGTGCTTGTAGGATGCGTTGGAGTCTTTGTCAATTTGCTTTCATTCAGATTGAACTTCTTCAGAAGCTCTTTGACATATTTAGTCTGGTGAATATATGTGCATTCTGGAGTCTGATTTACTTGGATTCCCAGAAAGAATCTAAGTTCTCCCATCATGCTCATTTCAAATTCAACCTGCATAGACAAAGCAAACTCATTTCCCAGCATAATATTGGTAGGTCCAAAAATAATATCATCCACATAAATTTGACAAATTAGTAAATCTTTCTTAAATGTTTTACAGAAAAGAGTTGTGTCCACTTTGCCTCTGATAAAGTTCTTTTCCAGAAGAAAATTACTTAATCTTTCATACCAAGCTCTGGGAGCTTGTTTCAAACCATAAAGAGATTTTTTGAGTTTGAAAACATGATCTGGAAATTTATCACTTTCAAAACCAGGAGGTTGATGGACATAAACTTCTTCTTCTATAATACCATTTAAGAAGGCACTCTTAACATCCATCTGATATAGAGTGATGTTATGTTATGCAGCAAATGAAATAAGAAGGTGTATAGATTCTAACCTTGCCACTGGAGCATAAGTCTCAGTGTAATCAATTCCTTCTTGTTGATTGTATCCTTGAGCTACTAGCCTTGCTTTGTTTCTAACAACTTCTCCTTGCTCATTTAGTTTATTTCTGAATACCCACTTTGTTCCAATAATGTTGAAACCTTTTGGTCTTGAAACCAGATCCCAAACATCATTTCTTGTAAATTGATTCAGCTCATCTTGCATTGCAAGTATCCAATCATTATCACTCAGAGCGTCATCCACAGATGTTGTTTCAATAATAGACACCAACCCAAAAAGTGATGTTCCAGATGATCTGATAAACGACCTTGTTCTTATAGGGTCATCTTTCTTTCCAATAATCATTTCTTCTGGATGAGAAGCTTTGATTCTGGATGATCCTTTAACTGTTGGTTCTTCAGAAATATTCATGTTATTCATCTGAGCAGCCAATGGAGTTGCATCTGGCGTAGCTTCTTCTTGAGCTTTCTCTACCTCTGGTTTCTCAGATCTTGTGAGAATAACTTCTTCATCTGCAGAGTTTTCAAGCTGCTTTGGCTTTTGATTGCCAAGCTTATCATCAAATCTAACATGTATAGATTCCTCCACAATCTGTGTCTTAGTATTGTATACTATGTAGCCTCTAGAGCGTTCAGAATATCCAAGCATGAAACACTTTTGTGCTTTAGAATCAAACTTGTTAAGATTCTCTTTAGTGTTCAGCATAAAATATATACATCCAAAAGGATGGAAATAAGAAATGTTTGGCTTTCTATTCCTCCACAATTCATAAGGAGTCTTTTCCAGAAGAGGTCTAACAGACACTCTATTCTGAATGTAACATGTTGTGTTAATTGCTTCTGCCCAAAAATGTTTTGCCATGTTAGTCTCATTGATCATGGTTCTGGCCATCTCTTGCAATGTTCTATTTTTCCTTTCTACAACTCCATTCTATTGTGGAGTTCTAGGATAGGAGAAATCATGAGCAATGCCATTTTCATTAAAATATTTTTCAAAATGTTTGTTTTCAAATTCACCACCATGATCACTTCTGACTTTAACAATTTTGAAATCTTTTTCAGTTTGGACTTGTTTGCAGAAGTCAAAGAACACAGAATGTGACTCATCCTTGCGCTTTAGGAATTTTACCCATGTCCAACGACTGTAGTCATCAATAATGACCAATCCATACTTCTTGCCTTTTATGGATGCAGTTTTCACTGGTCCAAACAGATCAATGTGAAGTAACTCTAATGGTTTTGAAGTTGAAACAACATTTTTGGATTTGAAAGATGATTTTGAAAATTTTCCTTTCTGACATGCTTCACAAAGAGCATCTGAGTTGAACTTCAAATTATGAAGTCCTCTGACCAGATTAAGTTTAATAATCTGAGATATACGTCTCATATTAATATGACCCAATCTTCTGTGCCAGACCCATTGCTCATCATTAACAAACATAAGGCATTGCACATTTTGAACCTTAAGTTCTGAAAGACTGATTTTATAAATGTTGTTTTTCCTTTTACCATTAAAGAGGATTGAGCCATCCTTTTGACTAACAGCTTTGCAACACTTTTGATTAAAGATTATGTCATAACCATTGTCACTTAATTAACTTATGGACAATAGATTATGAGCTAATCCTTCAACAAGCAAGACATTAATTATGGAAGGAAGTTTACCATTGCCAATGGTTCCAGAGCCAATTATCTTGCCCTTCTGATTCCCTCCAAACTTGACGTCTCCTCCATATCTAAGCTCCAGACTTTGGAACATAGACCTTTTTCCCGTCATATGTCGTGAGCATCCAGAGTCCAGGTACCATGACTGGAGTCTTGACTTTGCTGCTAAGGATGTCTGCAACATAGATTATCTTATCCTTAGGTACCCAGATTTTCTTGGGTCCTTTTTGGTTAGTTGCCTTAAAGCTTTTTCTGAACTTTTGTCTTTCAACATAAGACTTGTTCTGATTAGCTTTAGATTTATTAAACACAGGTTTGTTCTGATTAGAACTTGTGCATTTAATATCATTTAAATGACCAAATGTAAATTGAGAATATAAAGGAGGATACTTGATATCCAGTTTATCTACAGGTTTTGGATTTGAATCCTCATAAGAAAAAGATTTATATCCAACACCTTTTCTGTAGTTTCGGCTAATACCATAGATCATTGAAGCCATCTTGCTTCTATCTAGGCTTTTAGTTAGAAACTTCCTGAAGCTATAGTCATACTCTTGTAAAATATTTTTAGAGCATCGTTCAGACTTTGGATCAGAGTTTAGTTAAGCAGATTCTAAATTATTTTTCAATTGAAGATTTTCAGCTTTTAGCTCAGTTATTTCTGATTCAAACTTGTTACTCTCAAATTCAACATGCTTTAGAAGCTTTTTGTATTTGAGTTTAACTTTGCTATAGTTTTCAAGAATATCAAATATACTTTCAACAAGTTCTTGTCTAGAAAGTTCAGCAAATACCTCCTTAGAATCAGATTCTGATTCTGATCCAGATTATTCAGCATTGTCTTCTATGTTAGCCATGAATTCTACATTAGCACATTCTTCTTCTGACTCTGATGATGAATCAGATGCATCTGAGTCATCCCAGGTAGCCATCAGAACTTTCTTTTTGTGATCTGACTTTCTCTTTGGCTTCTCCTTCTGAAGCTTTGGGCATTCACTCTTGTAGTGCCCAGGTTCTTTGCATTCATAGCAAACAACCTCTCTTTTTCCAGATCGTCTGTGTCTAGAGGATTCTCCAGATATTCTGTATCCAGAGGGTTCTCCAGATCTTCTGTGTCCAGAAGATTCTTTGTGTTAATCTGGTTTCCTGAAGTTCTTGAACTTCCTTTGCTTATTCTTCCAGAGTTTGTTGATTCTTCTGGACAGCAAGGATAGTTCTTCTTCATCTTCAGAACAAGACTCTTCAGAGCTTTCTTCTATTTCCTGCAATGTTTTAACAAATTTATTAGATTTTAAAGCAATTGACTTACCTTTCTTTAGAGGCTCATCTTCCTCTAGTTCAATCTCATGACTCCTCAGAGAACTGATTAGTTCCTCCAGCATAATCTTGTTCAGATCCTTTGCCAGCTTCAGAGCAGTGACCATGGGTCTCCATATGATTGGCAAGCTTCTGATTATTTTCTTGACATGATCTGCTATAGAGTAACCCTTGTCCAGAACCTTTAAGCCAGCAGTGAGAATCTGGAATCTGGAAAGCATGGCTTCAATAGATTCAGATTCTTCCATTTTGAAAGCTTCATACTTCTGGATCAGCGCCAGAGCCTTGGTTTCTTTAACTTGAGAGTTCCCTTCATGAGTCATCTTCAGGGATTCAAATATATCAAAGGCAATTTCTCTGTTGGTTATTTTCTCATACTCAGTATGAGATATAGCATTTAGCAAGATAGTTCTAGCCTTGTGGTGATTTTTGAATTCCTTCTTTTGCGCCTCAGTCATTGATTTTCTATCAATTTTCTTGCCATCCCCATCAGTGGGATGAAAATATCCATCAATAACTAAGTCCCAAAGATCAGCATCAAATTCTAGAAAGAAACTTTCTAGTCTATCTTTCCAATAGTCAAATTTCTCTCCATCAAACATGGGAGGTTTTATGCGGACTCTTTCTTCATATTTGTTGTTGCTGGATGTTGAAACCTCAGCAGCCATAATGTATATCAACCAAGAATATCAAGAGTTTTTCCCACTGGATCTTTTCTGGTCACGGTTAAGTGATAGCACAAACAGAACCGGAGCTCTGATGCCAACTGAATGTGAGAAAAACACTTAGAAGGGGGGGTTGAATAAGAGTTTTAAAAAAATATGGCAATAAAAACAACTCAAGATTTTTATCCTGGTTCGTTAAATTCAACAACTCCAGTCCACCTTATCAAAGATGATTTGCCTTTCTCCACAAGGACTTAATCCACTATTAATCAACTGTTTACAATAGAAAGCACTAAGAACAACTGTCTTAATCTTCTCAAGAACTACTAACCACACCTTAGTCTTCTCAAGGAACTCCTTACAAATTAATGTAAACTAAACAAGTGTTTAAATGCTTCTAATAAGCTGTATCACAACTGTGATATTTACACTTAAGATTAAGTACAAATAAAATTATACAGTTTTATGAAAAAAAACAAATGTATAAGAGCTTTGAGAGATTTTCACTTTGATGCTTCAAGCGTGTGTATCAATATTTCTTCTAATTGAGCAACTTCTAAATGTTGTAGAAGTTTTCCTTTTATAACTTTTTCCAAGTGCTTTGAATAATGTGCAGCTGAGTATTATATTGAAATATAAGACTTTTCATCACCAAAAGGTATGGGCAGAGACATGTTTCTTGCAGGAAAAGTATGGTTGTAGAAGCTTTGGGATTAGCACCACGTCTCTTCTTTGGACAAAATAGTTGTTGGTTACTTTGGAAGTAGCACCACGTCCAATCAAGTTTACAGCTTCTTCAACAAGCTTCCTTCAGGATGAAGTCTTCATAATTTGCACTTCAGAACTTGTAACAAGCTTAAAAGGAATCAAATACTTGAGATGATCAGAGCTAAATGTTTGAGATGATCATAACTTGATATATCAGAGTCTCAATCTTGATCAGAGTCTTCATCAGAGTATGCAGCAGTATGTGCTTGAGCGTGAATATTATTTGATTAGAGTCTGATTATCAGAGTCTCTGTTCTTGCAGCGAAATGAACTTCAGAGTCTGATTTGATCAAAGCTTTCAACTCTTTATACAATTCTTTCAGAAACGCTTCAGAACATTCTGCAGCTTCTGCTTCAGATTCTTCTGGCAGCGCTTCAGAGTCTTCTGATTGTCTTACATCTGATGCTTCAGAGCCTTACGTAGTTGCTTGTACTTATGTATTTTGCTTCTTTAAGAGTATTCAATTTAATACCTAAAACAATAATACTTGAATAAATTTATAGTATATATTTTCTTAATACAAAATTCGATAAGAGTTATCATCAAAACATAGAGATATAAGAAACACCAATCTGTGTTCTAACAGTTGGAAAGTTAGAGACGTATTTTTATGTATTTTTAAAATGATTAGAAGTATTAAAAATAAAACAAAATCAAAAATGTAATAAAATAAATAAATAAAAAGAAAAGAAGAAGAACAAAAGGGTGTGTTAGCAAAACCATATTGAACATGATTCATGTTATACACACATTTGGTCCTAAAAAATGGGGCGTTTCATTAAAATCAAAACAAAAACTCAGAATAAATGAAATGATGCATTTCATTAACGGATGTGGCATGCCACATCATTTTTCAGCACACACGCAGGCATGGTCAATAGACACATCACCAAACACCTCAACAGACACCTCAGACACCAGAGCTCTAGCTCCGATCGTCTTCTCTGGTGAGCTTCACCGATGACCTCTGAAAACTTCAATAAAAATCAAAACCTTGGACATGTTTTTGAAGGATTTTTCATGGAAAGCAAGAATATGGCGTTGGTTTTCTAAAAAGGTTCCTCTATCATGCTTAAAAATCAACACGAAAATTTCACACACAATCTGAAAAGTGCATAAACAGACACAACACTCATTCAAACATTGTCTACACAAGGTAGGGCTTCAGATGCAACCAACATGAGCCTATTTTGATGCCTAAAATGAGAGATTCAAAGTGAATAACATTACCTAACGGAGCAACTTCATTGGTCCTTCAATCAATGCTTGAGCTTCAATCCAAAGCCACCAATGAATTCTGTGTGCTTCAATGAGTAAGAATAAACCAAGAAATGAATGCAATCTTCACATAAATGAGCAATTCGAAGAGAGAGAAAAGCTTGAGAATTTTTTATGTTTTGAGCTCTCTCTGCAGCAGAATGGTCCCCCCTCCACGTTAGGGTTTTCTTGCACCTTATATATGATGGTTTAAGGGCATTTTTGAAGGCCCATAATGTGTTAATAGGTTGTTTTCACAAACTTGCCAAAAAACTCACAAATGAGGTACACACGAGTTCAGCCCTCTTTCCACTTCCTTTTGGTTGTCATTCAACACCAAGGAGGGTGGTGAAATGAAATTGGATGGTTTGGATCATAGAAAATGGACTTGTGATGTCTTTTGAATAACTTCCTCATTAAGTGTGAAAACTTGAAAATGGATTGAAAATACCTAGTTATGTTGGTTCATTTTAGGTAACAATTTGTGTTCCCATGATATGATGATGATATGGTACCAAAAAGAACAAAAACAAATCAATTTTGTGGCTTGAAATGCAAGAAAGTCAAGCTAGGTCAAAAATTCATGTTTTCATGATCATCATGATTTCATTTTCCTTGCAAATCATCAAAGGTAATGGAATTTTAGGTCATGGTATAGGCAAGATCTTGATATACAAGTTTCATGTTGCAAGAATCTTGATTTGAGGTCTTGAAGTTCATGGATTTTGACCTTGAAGTGAATGACCTAAAAATAGGTCATCCAAAATGACCTTGGCTTGAGGAGATTATAACTTGGGTTCTACATATGGGAATGATGAGTTCTTGCATTTTTTCGAAAGCTTAAACAATAAAGAACAACTCTTATGTTTGAGGAAAGTTGAGGAAAAACTTGCATCCATGTGAGAATTGCCTTAGAAGTAAGTTACCCTTGGGTGTCTCTAAATCCTCTCCACTTTGTATAACCAACTTGTGAACATCATAACTTGAGATGTATGAATCCAATGAAGGAGTTCTTTTACTCAAAAGTAAAATTAAAGGACAAAGAACAAGTCTCATGTCTGATGAAAAATGAGATGGAGCTTGTATCATGATGAAACTTGTCATGGAAGTTAGGTGCTAAAAGAGGGGATTTTACACTTAAAATCCTCTAAAACCCTAATTTAGCAACTTTTTGATCTCTTTGATTCTTCTAGACCAAGTTTCAACATAATACTTATGATGGTTTAAGATGACCCCTCGTGACCCAAATGATCAAAAGTCAAGCCTTGAGCCTTCTCAAACTCCCAGTTGACTTTTGTTGACCAGATGAAACCTTAACACCTTATCCACTGATTGAGGCTCTTGCAAATGATTTGTGTAGTCATATAATCCCCATAGAGGACCCTCAAGATGTGCATTGAGCTCTTGAACCATGTCTCATCAAAGGAACTAGCCACATGTGCCTCTAGTTACCTTCAAGATAGGAGGATGTGACCAATGCTTGAATTCTCACTTCCAGAGGTTACGAGACATGCTTTGATGATGATGAAGACTTTGTGACTTGAAATTGTACCCTTGAATGAGCTTTGAATATGAAGCTTCTTTCTTGAGTAGTAAATAAAATACCTTGATCCCTTGTCTAGAACCAATGTTATGCACAAATGCAAATGCAAGATGTTATGAAACATAAGCCAAGATAACAAAAAGGGATGGGCAAATTTTGGGGTACTACACATGTATGTTGAATGGATTGCTAATATGGTTCCATTTATTAAGAAAAATGGATTTTTAAGGGTTTGTAGAGATTTTAGAGATTTAAATGCTGCAACCCCAAAGGATGAGTATCCAATGTCTGTGGCAGAAATGCTAGTCGATTCTGCTGCAGGCCATGAGTATCTAAGTATGCTCAACTAATATTCTAGATATAATCATATTTTTATTGCTGAAGAGGATGTGTCGAAAACAACCTTTCAATGCCCTGGAGCCTTAGGCACTTCCGAATGGGTAGTAATGCCCTTTGGCCTAAAGAATGCTAGGGAAACTTATTAAAGAGCAATGAATTTGATATTTCATGAATTCATTAAGACTTTCATGCAGATTTATATTAATTATATTATAGTCAAGTCAGTTTCAGGAAGAAGTCATAAAGACCATCTTCGACAATCATTTAAAAGAATGAGGAAGCATGGTCTCATGATGAATCCTCTCAAATGTGTTTTTTGTGTGTAGGAGGGGGATTTCCTAGGCTTCGTGGTCCATAAAAAAGGAATAGAGATTAATCATAACAAGACCAAGGCCATCATGAAGGCGAACATTCCTTCGACAATGAAGGAGTTGCAGTCTTTGCTAGGGAAGATCAATTTCCTAAGGAGATTCATTTCTAACCTAAGTGGCAAGACTCAAGCCTTCTCACCTCTACTTCGACACAAGCAAGCAGGTTTTGAGTGGGGGAAAGCACAACAAGAAGCCTTCAACAAGATTAAAGAATACCTTGCTCACCCTCTGATTCTGGCACCTCCTTGTGAAAATAGGAGTATGAGATTGTACATAGATGCGTCAGACAAGACTTTAGGGAGTATGTTAGCTCAAAGGATGAGAATGACACCGAAAGATCCATTTATCACCTTAGTAGAGTCTTGAATGATGAAGAGACTAGATACAGTATAGTCGAAAAATTGTGTCTTTGTTTATACTTTTCTTGTACAAAATTAAAGCATTATATAAAACCAGTTGCTGTTTTTGTTTCTTCTCGTTTCAACGTTATTAAATATATGTTTTTTAAACCTATTTTGCATATTTAAATTGGTAAATAGGCATTAGCCTTAAAAAAATATTCTTTAAATTATATGCCTTTAAAGGCTGTTAAATGACAGGTGGTAGCCAACTTTATAGTCGACCACTCTATAGTCGAAAACTCCCTAAACTTTGTGGAGCTTGAACCAAGGAAGTTGTACTTCGACGGTTCTAGTCATAAGGAGGGAACGGGAATAGAAGTATTGATTATTTCTCCTAACAAATTTCCAACAAAATTCAAGTATAAGGTCAAAGGCCTTTGTTCAAACAACCAAGCTGAATATGAAGCTTTAATTGCTGGACTTGAAATATTGTTGGAATTGGGGGCAACTCGAGGCAAAATAATGGGAGACTTAGAGTTGGTAATAAAAAAAGTTACAAAGGAATATAAATGTGTTAAGGAAAATCTTATCATGCACTTTATGATAGCCAATAGGTCAATGATTTGGCCCATATTGCTCCAGGGTAAAAAATTTCGAAGGAAAAATTACAAGATGCAATCGAAGTTAGAGGAAGAGTTGTATCAATTAAACTATCCCCAATAGATTTGGAAACAATGAAGTTAGGATATGCTGACGAAGAAAGCTTAGAAATATTGGCTATAGATAGTTTGACATATGAAGATTAGAGGAAGCCAATAATATATTACTTGCTGAATTCAACAGCTTCTGTCGAACGAAAAATCAAATATGGTGCCTTAAGCTATCTTCTGATGGGGAATGAATTATTTAAAAAGATGCTTGAAGGTGTCTTTCGAATGTCCATAGTGGGGCATGTGGAACACATCAAGTAGGCCATAAGATGAAGTAGTTACTATTTTGCCAAAGAATGTATTGGCTTACAATACTTAAAGATTGTATTGAATTCGCCAAAGTTGATGAAATTCGACCAGCACATCCAAGAGTCAGAAATAAATTTTAGTGGGAATAGATTATTTCATTAAATGGATTGAGGCTATACCACAGGTAAATGTGGATCAGGATGTAGTGATCGAATTCGTCCAGAAGCACATTATTTATAGGTTTGGAATCCTAGAAATTATTACAACATATCAGGGATCAGTTTTTATGGTCATAAAATGCAAGAATTTGTTAAAGAAATGGGGTTCGAACTTTTAACATCCACACCTTATTATGCTTAAGCTAATGGTCAAGTCGAAGCAGCAAATAAAGTGGTGATTGTGTTAATTAAAAAACGTGTGGGGAAGAAGCCAAGAAATTGGCATAATACGTTGGACCTAGTCTTGTGGGATTGTCAAACCTCCCCTAAGGATGCTACAAATACTACACTTTTTCGACTAACATATGGTCATGTTATTTTACCATTCGAAATCTATCTACAGTCAACTAGAATTCAGAGACAACATGAGATTCCATCTGATTCCTATTAGATAATACAAAAACTATTTAAATAATAAAAAAAATATTTTTGTTATTTTTTTATGAAAATAGAAATGTTAGAATAAAAATAAATAAAAAACAAAAATAGTTTTTTTTGTATTATTTAATTATTATTTTTGTATTTTATTTAAGTTATTTTTTAAAATATTATTTTTTCACTTTTTTTCAAATTATTCATAAAAATATCCAAAAAAAAAATCATAAAATAAAAATATTGAAAAAGATTTTGTTCTTTTTATAATATTTTTAATTTTAAGAATCATTAGGATTATTAGTTTTATTTTAAATTTATTTTAATTATTTTAAATTATTTAAATTTTAACTAATTATTTAATTTGAACTTTAAAATGGGCGTCAGGTAATAGAGTCAACCCTAATTTTGGTCCCTATGTATACATTACACTCTTGGTTGAAAAAGAGGGAAGAAAAAAAAGAGAGTACCGCCGCTTGATTGTTTACTCTTTTAAAATATCATCACCGTCGTCATCATTTGTCGGCAGTGAGAAGGTAGCGATTTTGTTAATATAATTGCTGTCACAGGTTTCAATCTACATGACATTCTTCTTTCAGTATAATATATATTATATAATATGGTTCCAATCTTAAAACATTTCTCAATATATATATATATATATATATATATATATATATATATATATATATATATATATATATATATATATATATATATATATATATATATATATATATATATATATATATATATATATATATATATATATATATATATATATATAACTACTTTTAATATAATACCAGTTCTTTCAATATAATATATATATTATATATAACTAGTTTTCGCAATATAATATATATGTTATATATAACAAGTTTTCTTATAACGTTTGCTTATATGTATAACAGTTTTTTTTTAAATTAACATATCATGCGTTTTGTTTATATATATATATATATATATATATATATATATATATATATATATATATATATATATATATATATATATATATATATATATATATATATATATATATATATATATATATATATATATATATATATATATATATATATATATATATATATATATATATATATATATATATATATATATAATTTTTTTTATTTTATTAGATTGTTTCGGATCGAATTATGTCGATACGCTATTCACATATTTATGTGCATGATACGTGACATTTATATTTAATTTGATTCGGTTGCGATGATCGCATTTTTGCGTTAGCAACGTTGTTGATTTTTTTTTAACATGTTAAATTTACTTTTTCTATGCATTTTCTATCTTATGAGTTTAGACCCGCACAATTTGGATCTAGATTGCGATGATCACGTTAAGTGTAACAATCTAGTGGTAAATTTTACTGGTTTATGTGCGGATCTATTATTGTATTTCGATTTTACACGTATCTGATAGTTTAACAAAGCGATGATCCACTTTCTTCCCTCGCCTATTTGCGTTTCGATTTTCAAATTTTGATTTTTTCTAATTTTATCATCTCTTTGTTTCTTGATCTGACTTGCGATGACCGCTAATGCGGTAGCAATTTGCTACTTTAATTCGTATTATTTTTTAATAATTCAACGTCGTTATCGTTATTATTGGATCTAATTTCTTGTGATAGTCTTTGCACGTCTTCGCATACGCGACTTGGAATTGCGTATTTGCGTCATGATTTTAATCTGTGCACTTTTCGTTTCAATTTATTTTGATTCATTTGATGTATGATGTTAATATTGTGTATACATCTTATTCTCGTTCACGCCTAAATTGTTTTAAAACTAACTCTTGATTTAATCAAGTCATTTTCATACCTTGTAAGTCGATCATTCATGATCGTCATCGACCATAATCGTTAAAGTATTTCATTGCACGAAAATATTAGCGTAGTCTCCCCCTTGATCTTAATCTTTAGGATCATAGAATTAGGTTAGTTTTTCCTTCTAAAATTTAATTTTCTTTTCTTAAAAAAATCCAAAAAAAAATACTTTAACCTATATCTAATTTCTTTTTCAAAAACTCTAAAAAATACCTCACACATCTCAAACCATTTTGCCACTTGACTTTTTAGTTTAAAACCTTTCAAAAAAGACACGCTTCTAGCATCGTCCATAAAAAATACATAACAAACGAAAAATAATTTTCAGCAAGAACTACGGAGTTCTGATTCCCTCTGGGATACGTAGGCACTGGGTTGAAAACTCGGACGAACTCAATAATAAAAAATCTTTATTTTTCCCTCAAGTAATCAATCACCTCTTTCCCTTAGCAATCAGTAAGATATCGAACAACACACATGCCTAGATAACTTAGACGGTTTCCATCGAGTACGATGGATGTAGGGAGTGCTAACACCTTCTCCTTGCATAACTGACTTCTGAACCCAACATGGTTGCGATGACCATACCTTATCCTTTTCCCTGTGGATTTTCTCGATATTTTCCCATTCCCTTCATGGAATAAATAAAGTCTGGTGGAGACTCTTATAGGTTCATCCGTGATCGTGCAAACCCTAGTTTTGCGCATCGCGAAGATCGTATTTTTCGAGGTACGACAGATGGCGACTCTGCTGGGGAATTACTTAGGTTCACCCCTAAAAGCAAGTCAAGCCTAGTCTAGGTTTTCTTCGCATGTTTGAGTGTTTATTTATCTTTCCTGCTTGCTTAATTTTTTTGTTACTTTCCATATTATACATTATACTTGTGTTTCTTTGGCCCTTCGAATGGAAGTCTTGATTGCGACCTTGTGAGAAAGGCTTTGTACCCGAGCCTAGAGTAAACACATAAGATAGGAGAGGTTGAGTAGTATGGGGCACAGAGGAGTTCTTCTCGCGTAGTTCGATACGAGAACCTAACTTAGAGTAGATTCCAATGAGGATGTGGGAGACCGTCAAGCTATTGGCATGTACGACCAACGTCTTCATTGGGATCCATGACTCTAAGGACCTTTTAGAACCTTGAAACATTTGGATAACTTAAGGTTGATGGTCACATAGTATGGGGCACCGAGGTGTACTCCTCGTGTAGTTCGATACGAAGATCTCATTCAGAATAGACTTTCTTGATGGAATCGTTTTCCTGGCAATTACTGACATACGCAATGAACAATCAAAGAAGTCTATGAATATGAAACCCTTGTTTAGAACCTTATGTCGACGGTCGCGTAGTATGGGGCATCGAGGAGTTCTCCTCGTGTAGTTCAATACGAAGACCTCACCCAAAAGAGATTCATATGATGGAGTCATTAACCGTCATGTTCATGATGAGTCTGATGAACAATCATATGGACCTATGACTTTGGGATTCCTTTAAATTTTAAGTCCTACCTTGCGAGATCCCTGTAAGGAGAGCAATAAAAGTATCCTTCATCCGTGTCTCAGAATCTCAGAGTTACTTATCTGAATCATTGCCATCATTTATTCATGCATCCATTCATCATTAAAAAAACAAAGCTCTCAGTTTCTTATATTCATTGTAGATTAGAGCATTTGACAAGGCGATCATGACAAACCAAGATAACAGAAAAAGCACTTTCGCTTTCAAGTTCAAGGAGCCAAAGATTGACAGCTTGAAAGCCCTAAGCTCAAAGATTACTGCCATCAAGCATAACAAGTTCCAGACTAACTTTGGAAGAATTTTAAGTGTGCTAGGTGAAGATTTCAAGGTTGACACTCTTACAGCTTTGGCTCAGTATTATGACACTTCTCTTTGTTGCTTTACATTATCTGATTTCCAAATTGCACCAACCTTGGAAGAGTTTGGAATGTTATTGAATCGACCTATCAAAGACGTCAATCCCTTTCCAAAGATGGAAGAAAATCTTACTATGCCAAAGGTAGCTACTGCTTTAGGTGTTCCAACTAAAATTATGGTGGCTAACTGGATTGAAAATGGGGGATTCTCAAGGGAATTCTTGGAAGATGAGGCTTGGAAGTGTGTCAAGGAAGAAAGGTGGGTATCATGCGAAGCTATCTTAGCATTTCTAGTGTATAGGATTGTGTTGTTCCTAAAGGTAGAGAAATTTGTAGATCGTTCAGCGGTAGAGATCTTCTTAACCGGTAATCCTGTTTCGTTCTTACTGGATGACTTCTATCATACATTCCACACTCGTCATGAGAAGAAAGGTGGAACTTTCCTTTGTTGCGCTCCTTTGTTACACATGTGGATGAAAATGCATATGCCTCAGAAGGGTTCTTTTGTAGCCAGGAAACTCCGATGGCCTCAAAGATTTGCCTCCCTTACTTCCAACGACATTACTTGGTATAAAAGGGACTGGAACATCAAGACTGTGATTCTCAGCTGTGGAGAATTCTCAAATGTGCCACTAGTAGGGATTTATGGTTGTATCAACTATAATCTTGTGCTACTCAAAAGACAACATGGTCTCCCCATGGAAGGTCCGCCTGAAGGCAGACGTTTGGTACCATTAATTATCAATAATGTATCTCCTACAAACCCAGATGTAAGAAGAGTAAGGAGCGTCTGGTCAAAAGTGATTAGAAGTAGTCCTGATTTGAAGAAGAACATTGCTGTTAAAGAACCCTATGTCAGATGGGTAAAGGAAAGGGCTTTAATTGTTAAGCTACCTTTCTATTTTGATCCATCATCTTTCCCTCTGACTCCAGAGCCCGTTCCAGTTTTGCCCGAGGATGTAGACAAGCTTAATGACAAAATCATGGAGCTTGAGCAGGAAAATACACAGCTACGAGTTCAACTTAATATGGACAAACTCAAAAGTGAAGTTTGGGAGGATAGGAGAATAGCACTGACAAAAAAGGTGGAAAGTAGTAAGAAGAGGATTCGAATCGAAGAAGTCAGAAGGAATTGGGTTGGAGGTGCCCTGGTTGGAGAAAATGCCGACCTGGACCACCGCAATGAAGAGTTGAGCCAAGCCAGACGAAAGATCTGGTAGCTCGAAAGAGGTGTGGAAAACTCTAACATCATGAGGAGGGATGCCAGAGTAGATTACGAGGCTCGGATTCAAGAGTTGAGGGCTGCCATCCAAAACCAGAAAGATAGAGTAGAACAAGAAAGGCTGGAATAGGAGATACACCACATAGAATATCTCCAAAAGAAATTTCAGCTAGATAATGCCATCGAACAAGTTGACAATTTGAGATTTGGGAAGGCTTACTAAGACCTGCTGGACATCGGTACTCAGTGGATGACTCAGTGCAAGAAAGATGAAGTTGCTTTAGGTGAAAGAGACGTCATTATTGCCAATCTTCAAGCTTTATACTCCGAGTGGAAGCAAAAATTTCTAAATCTGGCTGGTATGATGAATCTAGTGGGTCAAGACCTTCCTGAGAAGTTGATAAAGGCTGACCTGATAATATGTCCAGAGAACACTCCGCATCAAGTCTACAATTGTATCAAGTATTGCAAGAGGCTCATGGAATACCTTGCCTTGGATATGAAGACAATTCGTAAAGCTCAAGGAGTCACTTTCAGAATGGAGAATTAGCTTGATGTCTTAGACTATTATTTCTTTTGTTGCTTTGAAGTTGTATTTTCATTTTCGTTGTACTTGAATATGAATGAATGAAAATGGAATTTTTTTGTTTAACTGTGTCTCTTCATGATTTGCAATTTTAAATGCTTAATATTCTCAGCAATGAATAATAAGATAACTGCGAGCTTTGTAAAAAAAATGAACATTCATTCATGCATACATAAAAATGAACAAGTAAACTCATACGCCTCTTTCTTCAGACAATCTGACTACTCGACATTGCTACGAAACGAGAAGAAACTACAACATGAAATTGGAGCAGATCGAAGCCAATCAGAATACCATGAGGGAAGACATTGATACCCTTCGAGCTAAGATGAACCAACTGCTGGAAACTATGTTGACCCTAGCCCGGAAAGAAGACAACATTGAAACTACTGCTGAAGCCCGAAAACTTGCCAATCAACTGGGTTCACCTAAGGTGACGAAAGAGGCGGAGATTCCTATTCCTGTTATTAACATGGACACTTCAGGGTTTTCTGTTGTTGCCCAACAGGGTTCCATGATCGATGTTGATGAACAATACGACGCTTTTGGAGTATCTCAACCATTTGTGCCTGCTACTGTAACCACGCCAGAATTGTCATTTGAAAGGTTTCGTGCCCTAGAGAAGGAAGTCAAGGCTATCAAAGGAATTAATATCTTCGGGTCATCTACTGCCAACATGAGCCTTGTATCGAACCTGGTCATCCCTACCAAGTTCAAAGTCCCTGATTTCGAGAAGTTAAAAGGCAATACATGCCCAAGGAGTCATCTTGTCATGTATTTCAAGAAGATGGTTGCTCACGCTGGCAACGAAAAGCTGCTTATCCACTGTTTCCAAGACAGTTTAAGTAGTGCATCACATAAATGGTACATGAGTCTGGAGCAAAAACAGATCCTGAGTTGGGAAGACCTAGCCGATGCTTTCATCAACCAGTACAAGTATAACTTGGACATGGCGCCTGATCGCATGTAACTCCAAAGCATGTCAATGAAAGAAAAAGAGTCCTTTAAAGAGTATGCCCAACGCTAGAGAGAATTGGCTGCGCAAGTAGAGCCACCATTATCTGAAAGGGAAATGACTAGAATTTTTGTGAATACGCTGAAGGAACCATTCTTTGATAGGTTGGTGAGTAGTGGGGCTCTGAATTTTTCTGATTTGGTAGTCATTGAGGATCGTGTTGAACAAGGCGTGAAGGAAGGGAAGATTCAAGCTAGCATCAGAGTATTTGGTCTGTCCAAAAAGCCTTATCTCAACTTTCAGAAGAAGAAAGAAGGTGAAGCTAATGCCATAATGAGGGGAACAAGGGGGAAAACTCCTGTGGACATCCCTTACCAACAGGTAGCAGCAGTTGCTCAGATTCCATATCAACCACCTTCTCAACAAGGCTATCAGCAACATTAACATTAACAGGCTCCTGCACAACAGCCTCAACAATACAACAATCAAACTCGACGACAGTTTCGTCCAAGAGCTCTGAGGAACCAACTGGATCATTTGCCTATGTCTTACAGTCAAATATTCCCTCTTCTCCTACAAGGAGGCCATTAAACTCTCAGATATTTGCGTACTGCTACCCTTCTGTATCCTCTTGGATACGATGCCAATGCCCACTGCGAGTTTCATAAAGGTGCACCAGGACATTCTATCAAAAATTGTTATGCCTTCCAAAATAGAGTTCAAGAGCTATTAGACTCAAAAGATCTGACTCTTGCGCCTAGAGGACCGAACGTAAGGAGCAATCCTATGCCTACACATGGAGGCCCATCTAGTCATGCTGTGGAAGAAGGTAATGAGCGAAGACTAATTACAAGGGTCGAAGACATCCGCACTCCTATGGCAGTTATAGGAGAACAGCTGAAGAAATGTGGTTTGATCTCTCTAAAGAATAAGACTGATAGTTCTAGTGATGAGAATATATTAGAGTGTTTACAAGAATTACTAGATCAGAGTCTGATCCAAATTGAAAGAATTGGTGAAGATAAGAATGTGAAATCGGTGTCTGTAATCGACATTCCCTATGATACACCTTTACCTCGAGTTACGCCCTCTCCTATTGTAATTTACTATCCCACTCCTTTCCCTTATGAGAGCGATCAAGCAGACCCATGGAATTATGAGCCCAAAGCTTTTAAGCAGGGGCAAGAGATAAAGTCTTCACTTATTGTTGAACCAAATGTAACCTCTATTGTAGGACCAAGTGGAATGACCAGGAGCAGACGAGTATTCACCCCTCAAAATGTTGACACCATAAAGAAGATGCACGTTGTAATCCCATTTCCATGTACGGAATCTCAAGAAAGGTCGGTATCACCGAAGGCCGCTGTTACACAAAATGAGGCTGAGGAAAATTTGAAAATAATAAAGAAAAGTGACTACAAGGTGGTCGATCAGTTGAATCAAGCGTTGGCTAAGATATTTATGTTGTCGTTGTTACTAAGCTCAGGGGCTCACAGGACCTCTCTGTTGAAGGTTTTGAGTGCGGCCCATATCACTAAAGATATCACCGTGGCTCAATTTGATGATATGATAGCAAATGTTACCACTGGGAACTTTCTTAGTTTTAATGATGAAGAACTGACTGCAGAAAACAAAAACCACAACAAGGCTCTGCACATCTCCATAAAATGTGTGGACATAGTGTTGTCGAAGGTCTTGGTAGATACCGGTTCATCCTTGAATGTGATCCCAAAGACTACTCTGATGAGGTTACCTCTAGAAGGCTTGAAAATAAAGTTGAGTACTCTGATTGTGAAAGCTTTTGATGGTTCCATACGCGCTGTTATTGGGGAGGTGGATTTTCCCATCAAGATAGACCCAACCGTGTTTACTATTACTTTCCAGGTAATGGATATCCACCCTGGATATACTTGCTTACTTGGAAGACCCTGGATACACGATGCAGGCGCCGTAACTTCTACTCTTCACCAGAAACTAAAACTCATCACCAACGAAAGGATAGTGGTTATTGGTGGAGAGGAAGACATCTTGGTGAGCCACCTAACGTCCTTCCGCTACCTCGATGTTGAAGGAGAGACTATAGAGACACCATTTCAGTCACTAGAAGTTGTGAGTGTACTGGCAGTGCAGCGGATCCCTGATCAACCTGAGTCATCTATGGCATCTTGGCAGAGGGCTAAAGTATTGATTGAAAGCGGAAACACCCAAAGTTGGGGAAAGCGAGTTGAAGTGAATGAAAAGTTTGACAAGTTTGGGCTAGGGTATCAACCATCTTCTAGCTCGGTGATGGTCCCATATGATAAGAAGCAAATTCCTCCGGTGGAAAAGAAATTCACAAGGGCATGACACATCTTTGGCCCTCGTGTAGCGGTGATTGCTGAAGACCAGGGTATCAATGATGAAGTCGCATGAAGCGTTGGGGAGGTTTATTTCAAGAAACTGAGACCCTTTCATGGCACACAAACCATGAAGCGCTGAGGAGGTTTATTTCAAGAAACTGAGACTCGTTCATGGCACACAAACCATGAAGTGTTAGGGAGGTTTATTTCAAGAAACTGAGACCCGTTCATGGCACACAAACCATGAAGCATTGGGGAGGTTTATTTCAAGAGAACTGAGATCTGTTCACGGCATACAACCTTGAGGTGTGGGGAATTTCATTTACCCTTTCTAAATGAATCATATTCTTGACCATGGAAGCTTATGTTGTTCATTACCTTTTCTTAGGCTATCATATGTTTGATAGTAGGTAATGTACCATCTCTTTTTGGGTCAGATACCTTTTCTTAGGCTACCATGTTTGGTAGTAGGTCATCTTTCCTTTTGTGTTTACCTTTTCTTAGGCTATCATATGTTAATAGTAGGTAACACATCTTTCTTTTGGTCAGACACCTTCGCTTAGGCTACCATGTTCGGTAGTAGGTGATCACTCATTTCAAGTCTATTACCTTTTCTTAGGCTATCATATGTTTTTTATAGTATGTAATACACCTTGTTTTGGCTATTACCTTTGCTTAGGCTATCATACGTTTGATAGTAGGTAATATACCACCTTATTTTGGTCATATACCTTTTCTTAGGATACCAGGATTGGTAGTAGGTCATCTCTCCTCCATGTTACCTTTTCTTAGGCTATCATGTGATGTCGGTAGGTAATGTGCACTCTTTGTTTCAACTAGATACCTTTGCTTAGGCTACCATGCATTGGTAGTAGGTTATCCCTCAATTTCAAGTTTCTCGCCCGTTATTTAGTCTACCATTCTTGGTATTATGAATGTCTTCATGTTG
Organism: Lathyrus sativus; assembly: GCA_963859935.3. Lineage (NCBI taxonomy): Eukaryota > Viridiplantae > Streptophyta > Magnoliopsida > Fabales > Fabaceae > Lathyrus > Lathyrus sativus. Next base: position 97,836,452 of record OZ012738.1, on the reverse strand, counting down.
TTGGGAGATTCACCGTTAAGGTTTGTTGTCCCTTTCCCTATGGAGTCTCGCTTTGTTAGGCATGTCCTTCGTTCCTCGTGTGTCGTCTCCTTTGTTGTGGTTATCCCCTGTGACGTCACTTCCTCACAGTTGTTGTCTTGCACTTCATATCATTGCATATCATAAGCATTCGATGGCATCTTAAGGTCAAAAATTCGTGCAATGTTTGTATTTAAGTCCCTCCTGTCTCGTCGAGATGAAGATTTCAATCTCCATATCTCCAGATAGAAGAAACTTAAATAGGAGCATTTGTCACACCCTAATTTTTGACCTTAAGTTCCCACCTCTTCGCGTTTTTTTTCTGGCACGTTATCTTTGTACTCTTGCATGAGACTAACGAGTGTGTGCAGATGCAATAGTTTTAAATGTATTTTCTCAGTCAAGTGCTTCAAGATATAACTGGTTGGTTCTTGATTCAGAATAATTCTAAGGTTCTCCATGGGGTTGTTTTCATCAATATTTCTCGAGAGGATTTTTCAATTTGTATCCTTATTTTCAAGGTTTTCTTAAAGCATAGCCCTTATATCAAGCTCAATTTTGGGACCACGAGGATAACAGAGATCAAGATTAATTCAGAAGGTACAGTGTTTTTGGATCGTGATTTGTTCTTCTAAAGGAAGAAGACTCATGTTTGGTTTGTGATCCTCGTAAGTGGAAAGGAGGAATTTGGATAAAAGTCTTGAATTAAGAGAAGCGTCAAAGTAAAGTCCTTATTCTTCATTAAGAAGAGGAGAGGGTTTGAAGTGATTCATCATTTTATAAACTTCAAAAATCAAGTTTCCAGATTCAAGTTACAATTTTTTCCCACTTTCAAAATTTAAGGAGTGATTGAAGAGGAAATTCACTAGTGCATTGGTCTATCAAAGAAGAACGTCAAGTTCTAGTCAACACAAATGCAATTTATTACAAAACTTCAACCTAAGATTTTATTCACAAAGCCACCATGGAAGATCAAAAATCAAGAGTTCAATTTCATTTCCTTCCCTTTGCAAAAGGTTCCAAATTCCATGTGAAAGATCTCGCTTTATTTCAAGTTACAAAAGCAAAACAAGTGTTACATTTCTTTTTATCGCAAAATGCACTACAATTCCTAGTTTAATACATTATTTGAAAACACCTAAGTTTGATAAACCAGTCACTTTATTTTCCATAACAGTAAGAGTAAGTTGAGCTTGTTGTGAAGACCAAGATGTTTCCCCCTTTTGAATTACACGAGAATGTAAGGAGGCTTTGACATACGGTTACAACCGAAGCTTTCCATGCTTGGGAAAACGTCGCACTTGCTAGCATTGATTGAAAATACTAGGGGGCTTGAAGTTTGCAATCGCAGGCAGCCTTCTTTCTGCAAGTTTTGGTGGTGATCACGTGGTATTGCCACATTTCTTTGCTCGAAGCCAACCCATAACCTAGAATGAGAAAAGGCATAGCTGTCATCATTAACTAGAAGAATAAATTACAGCATCATACCAAGTACATTCTTACATTCACATTTCAAATCATAAATTCAAATTCACATCAAAAAGCCGTTCACAAAGGTTGTTTTAGAAAGATTACAAAGCATTGTTAGCACAGACTAAAGGCATTATAGTAGGACGCAGTAGTAACTTTTTCCAGAACTTGATTCCAAGGTTGCGTTCGAGATCTAAGACGAAGTTCCTCGCCGGTTATTTTAATTCCTCCAAAACCTATTGCATTTGATAGTCGGGTAGGAGATTGGTCCATAAATTGATGACATTGTAAGCATGCCATCACCTTCGTATGCAAGACCAGCCTGTATCTCCGCAACCGACTTTCCCACCAAGTTCGATTTTGTTGCGCCTGTGTCAGAGTTATCATAAGAGAGCATTACGGTTTGCTACACCTTAGTATTTAAGACATGTTATTTCACACGCCTTACCGACGGTTGAACCATACTAATTGCGTTTTGAAAGCCTTGTAAGCATAGAAACCACCATTTGAATGCAGCTTGTAAGAGGGACTTTATCGTCATCCAGCTAGAACCGCTACAAGATCTCTCCCTGCAAGAAATTTCAAACAATCATTGCATCATATTTTCTAATTATAGCCAACACAATCCAGTAAAATCCGACATAATCAACACAAAGCATTCTCGGCAAACTGTTGTCAGGTTTTCAAAACGCTGTTAATTGAAAGGTTAAACAATAAGTTTGGTCCTTATTTCTTTCCAAACAGATTCAAGCTGAATCAGGAAAGATTGAATTTTGTCTCTCGATAGTTATGTTTAAAAGAAGAAAGTTTTAAAACTCGTTCAATGCACAACGGAAATATCTTCACAATCGAAAATCATCTTTAGTTCTTTTCGGATACAGAACCAACAGCTTAATCATCACCATTCAATTCAAATCAATATTATGATTCTTTTGAGCCTATAAAGCAGAGATAACAGGGGGCGAAGAAGAGGGAGAAAAACCCAACATTCAACAAAAACTACGGAGTCCACAATACAAAAATCCAGCGAAAATACACAGAGGGATTCGAAGCAAAATATTTTAAAAAAAACTAAAGAGAACTTAACTTCTTTATTGTCGAAACCGCCGCAAACCTCAACCATCCACCGTCAAAGTCGTCGGAACCCTCGCGCCTTCATCATCATGAATCCACCACCACCTTCGAAATCTGTGAGAATCCATTTTTAAACCGTGAGAATTTCTGTTAACATTTAACGTCTTTTTTTTGTTTTTACTTGATTTATGCAGAAAGGCGGAGATTAGATAGAAAGAAAGACGAACGGAGAAAGGACGATGATGGAAGAAACTGAGAGGAAGAAGGACGGAGGCGAGTAGAATCAAAGAAGAAGAAACGGAGAGGGGAGGGAGGAGAATCGGCGGACAAAAGAAGGCAGAGAGAGATGGAGAATTTGGGTTCTAGGGTTTTCAATTTGATTTTGTATATATTGTATCATGTATGTGCACCCACGGTAGTTACCGTGAACCATCACCATCACTACCCTTCATCCTCCACTTGATTCATCACACGACTCACCTCGCACGACCACCGTAAACCCCCCAGACCTGTGCACCACATCATCACGTGCCACACCACTAGTCTCCTCATTATCACTAATCCACGATTAATTAACCCTAATCCTAATTAATCTAATAAACCCTTAATCTGCCACCTTTTCCTTAATTAATTAATCAACCATAATTAGCCCCTTTTATTAATCAGCCACTTTTTTCTATTACTTGATTTATTTTTTAAGTTTAGTCAAATTTTAAATAAAAAATTAGAATTAGAACTTCAATAAATAAAAACATGTTTAGATTTAGATTTTTATTTAATTTCTTTTTTTTTTCTCTTCTTAATAATAACAAAAAACCCAAAAAAATAATTTCACTTAAAAATACAAAAAAAAATAAAACTTTTTTCAAACTTAAGATTAACTTTTTTAATTCTCTATTTCAACTTAATTAATTCTAACGTCTCTTTTAACTTAGACTTAGTTTTAACTCAGTGATATTCTCAAAAACCATAAAAACAATTTCTTCTCCTCTTTTAATTAACCATTCCCTTAGTTCTTATCTAACATCATTCTCAATTTATCCAATCTAAATTCAACCTTTATCATGGCTTATTGCACATTTTGCATTTTTTCAATATTCCATTCCATATCAATTGTTATCTGTTGCTTTGCATTACCGTTTATCCCCTTCGAAGGAAAGGTTTAACCATTTGACCTTCGTGTCAATGCCTTTACCCTCACCCCTCCTAGCCATAGGATTCGAGTCTCCGTACTCACCTTTTAGGCGTCCCGTCATGGACATACCTACCCTTTTCAATTCAACTTTACAACGTAGAATCGGAGTCTCCGCACTCCAAGTAAGCGTTTCCATATGAACGTTTATTCCCCTTGGAACCTTGACCATAGTCAAGAAGTTTCTCTTCCTCCCTCTGTGAGGGGAACTAGAAATACTCTTATTCCACTCCCGTCAGGATATGTAGGTGTCGCTACTGCGAAAATAAGGTGTCGGCAAAACAGAAGAGTCGCCACCTTTCGTTATTTATCCCACATAAAGGGAAAGGAAACTATCGGAAAAACCTGACGAAAAGGTATAAGACAAGGTCATCGCAACCATGTTCGGGTTCGGGAGTCGGTTACGTAAGGGGAAGGTATTAGCACCCCTCACGTCCATCGTACTCGATGGGATCCACACTTGTTGTGTTTATCTGACGGGTTGATTATTTATCTACCTATCAAGGTTGGTCTAAAAAGGAAAAGAAAATGACTCGGCATAACATAGCAGTTCTATGCCTACGTATTCCCGTCTAGAACGAGAAATCAGAGTCAACATAGTTCGCCTAACTACGGGTGAAAAAAAGGGGGAAGGTTGTTCGCCGAGATATCGCATCTCGTGCCTACGTACTTTCACACGGCGTGAAAGATCAGAGCAAACGTAGTTCGGGTTAACAAGACCACAGGTTGGTTCAAAATGTTTTACCCGAGTAGGATTAACAAACGGTTCTAGCAGTTGGTGTATGCAGCTCGACCTTTGGAGACTTAGGCGTTTACCGTTTGCGGTAGAACAGAGAGTTAACGAAACTCTCCTTATGAAAATGGTTTCCAAGGATTAAAGGTTCCAAAGGACAAAAAGAGTTTGATCTTTGTTTTTGAAGTCTTTTACGGAAGAAGTATCTTTTATGGATGTCTGCAACTAATATCGCACTAGAGAATATGACCTAGGAGTGAATGTGTCGCATGTCACCCAAAGGGTACCATACTAAACATCCTGATTATTGGAAGGAAACCCTCCAATAACCATTTCCTAAGTAGCTTAAGGCTCGTAACGTATGATATCAATTAACCTTTATTACTGTATTAAAGATGTTTGAAGATGAGAAGAGAAAGGACGCACTAAAGGGGAATTAATCCATTCCTAAAGTTGTCATGCAAAGTTGATCCTATGATTGAAGTTATGAGGGATATACCTAATGTTATCATGCACGATTAGCACCATAATGTCTGTCACATTCCAACTTGAACAAGAAGGAATGGAAATCCTAAGGGAACATGGCAAAGGAAAGCAACAGCAAAAGAAATAATTGTAAGAATAAAACGGTAGGTAAAATGCATGCAATGCAGCAATACAAGCAGAAGGAGACAAACTCAACTTCTAGAGCAAACAAGAAAAAGCAACACAATACACAGGCAAGGGAGGCAAACTCAACCTTCAGCCAACAAGCAAAGCCAAACAGTAACAGACAAGCAGAGGGAGACAGACTCAACCTCTAATGCAGAAAAGCAGAGGGAGCCAGGATCAACCTTTCAATGCACTTAGGCCTAAACCAAATATATGAAAGCCTATTCTAATGCAACACACCAAATAAACAGTCACACAAATACAGTCAATCAACAAGAACCCAGCATACAAAACAGCAAACCAGCAGCTCAACAACAAAGCAGTCTTCTAGCAGTAAAGCAGCCCAACAGTCTGTAGTTGTCTTCATGTCCAAGTTACCCATCAAGAGAAAAGGGGATAAGGCCTTCACCTTCAAGCTTCAACTTGCTCCATCAAGAGATGATAATCAACACAAAGATTATTGCATGATGAGGGGAAGCATGGTGGAAACCAAGGGAATCCATCATGGCACTCAACCACTCATCTAAGATTGGTATCCTCAAAGGTTTTACCTTGTGTGGTAGGCCTTTAGTCCTTCCAAAGGAGGGATCAGGCTCCCACAAAGGAACCTTTCATCATTGGATAGGAAATGGAATGCAAACCAAAGCAAACCACAATTATGAAAAAGGAAGAAACTCTTAAAGGCTCTAAAAACCCTAATTCTACAAGCTTTAAAGCAAACCTCTAAAAGGGAACTAATGCACCAAATTAAACCTTAAGATCAAGTATACAGAAGCCTCAACATACCTACTAAACCATCAAAAAAGATTTGGAAACTTATCATGGACTAATGGCCACTTTTGAAGTTCAACTAGGGGAAGCACTATGTTAGAAGAACCCTAAAAACAACCTAAGTATTAAATCTAATCAAGATACTAAATCAACTTCTAAAAATCTATGAATTTTTCTAAGGGATCCTAAATGTGTTGAGAACCTATGGTAAAAGGATCAGAGCCTAAATCAATGTTTAAGGGCACTAATGAAATTCTAAACCAAAAGATGTCAAATGAAGGTTCAAAAGGGGAAGCCTCTAAAAACCTACTCCAAAATAGAACTTAGAGTTATTTAAAAATTAACACAAAAATCCTATAACCTCATCAATGTTTCTACTACTAGCTAGCCAAAAATTAACTCCTAATTCTATACCAAAAAAGAATACAAAAATCAGCAAGTAACAAGCCCAAAATGCCAAATTAAATGAATTCAATAGAATGGAAAAATGGAGAATAAATTGGAAATTCAGCCAAAATAAAATCTAAGAACATCAAAAAATCAGAAATAAAGCAAGGATCATGCACATATTTTTTCCACATTTTTTTTTACCAATATTCAATTTATTATGAATTAAAAATGAAGAAAACAATTAAAGAAAATGGAAAAAGAATTAAAAGAAATTAAAAAACTAGGAAATAACCATAGCTGTTGGATCAGATTACTAGTCTATTCATCTAACGGACACACGCGCGCCACCTCATTAAATGAAGCAGCGTTTTACTCATGAATGTTATGTGGTGTTGTTGACTCATGCGCATGGTAGGGTTTAATCAAGGACGTCCATTGGAAAAGTATGAGGATCTAAAGGCTCTCGTGCTGACACGCAGGCTGGTCAAGGTCAGCCCTAGCCAAGAATGGATCTGGCACGCAAGATGCACATACCTAGTCAACGCTTCTAATGGATATAACGGCTCTCCCTCATCGTCTTCGTTTCAAACCTGGCCAGAAAGAGAGGGAAATGGACGGTGGCCGGAGAAGATCTCCGGTTGTCTTCTCCGGCGAGGCAAACAGTGCTACATCACGAAACCTAGCCAAAACGCATGGAACCGGTACCGTTCTTCTCGAAAATTCATGAGGATCATGAATCTAACCTCCCTTTCCTCTAATTCTCCATGAATGATCAGTTTCAAAGCTTAACAGAAAAATCACCACAACCTAAATCATCTCTAAACTTCAAGATTATGATCCTAAATCCATCTACGTCCCTCCTATAACTTAACCACAAGTTCAATTCTATCTAAAACAGCCTAGAACTAGAGTAATTTTGAAGAATGCAAACCTGGAAAACAGCTTGCAATTGAGGTAGTAGCAGTGTGATTCTTGATTCCAGGAGATGCAGAAACTTTCAAGGATGATCACTGATGCTAATGGAATCCTCAATTGGCCTTGAAATCCTCTAGAAATGCAAACACGATTTTGAGTTTTGAAGCTTCAATCTCTAACTTCTGTAACTGTTTTCTTCACCAAATGCCACCAAAAAAGCTATGAACTGGATCAGGAACTTATATATGATGTGTTTGGACAGTTATCAGGCCCATTGGAAGCCCAATTTAAGATATCCAAAATTCAATTTTTCCTTCAAAATGAAAACATGGCAGCCACGAATTTCCTCTGTTCCTAGCTTCAACAAGCTTCAAATACATTGCTTATGCCTTGGTGAGAATGAATGGATCAGATTGCACCTTCAATTTCATCCCATGGTGGATCTTTGATGTGTAACTTCACCATGAAGTAACAAAAGGAAAATCCATGAAATATGCATCAAACTGATTTTCTACCAATGCCAATGTGCTCAAAATGTCATTTCTAATCAAAATATGCACTCATTTGTCATTTTTTGAACAATTGTAATTTATTTTGAATTTTCTCCTTTTAATCCCTTTAAAAATCCCCTTTGTCAAATTCCTTCCAACCAACTCTTGTTCTAAGCCAAATCAATACCTCGTGGCTGCTTGGTTGAGGATAAAATCCAATTTTGAGCAAGTTTCATGTTGAACAAAACTTCATTTGAAGTTCACAAGATAGTGAAATGACCCATAATCCAAAATGGCCTGTAATCTCACTTTCCCAAAATACCCCTAACTTGTAAACCTCATAACTTGAGTTCTACAAATCAGATGAAATACTTCTAGTACATTTTGGAAAGCTAAGACCAAGACCTACAACTTTAATGTAGGTCAAAAGTTGAGGAGAAACATCCTTCTAGGTCAAAAGTTCCTTGGAAGTGAGTGGACTTTCACAGGTAAAATTCACATTCATCTGATGACCTGTAATTTGTCTGGATTATAACTTGAGTTCTATAAATCCAATCAAGGACTTCTAGTACTAAAATTAAAGCTAAGAACATGCTCTACAAGTTCCATGTTGGTCAAAAGTTGAGATGAAACTTGTATCTTGAGATATGTGGTCTTGAAGTTAGGCACTAAACAGGGGATTTTACCCTGAGAACCCTAATTTAGTAACTTCTCACACTCCTGATCCTTGATGAATTGATCTTGGAATGACATCTCATGTGCCTCAACATAACATCCCATGACCACAAAGACTTAGAATTGAGTCTTAATCTCCTTTAATAGCACAGTTGACTCAAGGTTGACTAGATGAAAATCCTAATTGCAACACCTTCAACTGTGACTTTCCACACTTGGCATGAACACTAGAATGAACTTTACCATGACCCTCAAGGCCTCCAATGAGCTTCAATGACAATCTCCACCCCTAAACATGGGCTTATGATCCCCAGATGATCCTCAGATAGGCTCCTAGACAGGAGATGAACCACATTCACTTGCTTGCCTTTCTTCAAGGACTTTGACTTGCTTATGATGATGATAACCACTTGATGACTTGAATATAATCCCTTGATTAGGCCTTGAACCTTTGATAACCTCAATTGGCTAAGCACACCTTTCTCGATCCCCTGTAAAATGCAACATGACTATGCAATGTGAATGCTAGAATAATGATATGCTAATGCAATGAAACATAAACCAAGTAAGAAAAAGGTTAGGAAAATTTTGGGGTGCAACAGTAGGCACAAGATGCGATGTCTTGGCGAGTAAACTTAGGACTAACTCCTTAGGTCTCTCTCTTTACCCTTTAACCTTTAGCATTACCCTTAAGCAGATAACCATATGCGATAAACATATTAAAATAAGAGGTTCCTGTAGAGTACTACAGAAGTTTAGGATGCTAATACCTTCCCTAAGCTTAACCAACCCCCGAACCTTAGATCTCTCCCCGCATTGTATTTACGATGAAAAATAGGTTTTTCCTTTCTTTAACCTTTTCTTCAGACAAATTAAAGATCGGTTGTGAATGGATTAAGGTTCAAGTTAATCAATAACTTGGTATCCAATTTTCACCGCGACAGAAATGGCGACTTCACTGGGGATCTTTGTTTTATTGTGGGTTTCCCTAACTTGTTTTACTTTTGCTTGTTTATAGATTTATATATATCTACTTATATTTGCTATTTGCTTTTGGGTTGGTGCCCTTTGTGTGGCGAGATAAGTCCTACACCCGGACTCGAGTGAACTTATTATAGGAAGGTGATATATTCGACGAGGCTTATAGGGAGTTGAATCTCGACCAAGTTGACTTAAGAATCACCACTCAGTTGAGGCCCTCTTGAAAATTAGTATTCTTGAACGAGTACTCGTGAAAACATTCACTATTTTCTATTGGAGTCTGTGATACTGGGGACCGTAGTTACCTTTAAACATAACTTTGGCCTTATCTAGGACGTAGTGCAAGGACTATGAGGGAGTATTCCCAAAATAGTTGCTACGAGATGCCACACTCAAAAGAGGTTCTCTTAAGAATATTATTAACCACCGAGTAGTTGGGAAATTGATAATATCTGAAAGATGGACTAATGATTTTGGGCACCTTTTTAGAAACTTGTTCTACAGGTACAATCAACCTCTAGTCCACACCTTTTGGGGATAGGTATACCCTTTGCTCCCTGCTCGTTGCAAACCTAAGTTTCCTGTTTGTTTACCTGTGTGCATTTGTGTGTTTGCCTGTGTTTGTGCATCTTTGCATCCATAAAGCATCATATCACATTGGTTTCATGAAATTCAACTTTATTTATAAACATTGTAGGACCAATATGGATTACAAAAGAAAATACTTTGAAATGTTCTTCTAAGAGCCTTAATTTGGATGTCCTAAGGAAGTTAGAAGCTCCATTGGAAGATCCAGAATAATTCAAATGCAAGTACAAGAAACTTTTATTATTCCCAACGATCCAAGTGAACAATAAATTTTCCAACAAGAGATGGAGGATTTATTTTCCTCTATCAAACTATCCTTGGAATTTTATCATGAACGAGCTTACATTCGAGAAAGTCCAGTAGAAAAGCCGATCAAGAAGCAATGCGAGACTTACTTAGGACTTTATTAGCTTTTATTTAGATATTATATCAGGGATCTTTTAAGAATATTATCTGTAATCCGATATCAAAAAATAAATGAATTTTCTTCGGTACTATGTGATGTTTGTAAATACAAGAACTCCATGAAATCTTTCATCTGCATTTTACATTCTGCATTCTGCATCCTGCATTTAGCATCCTTCGTTTAGCATTTGTATGTGCATGCGTCCTCTCTCTGTTGTAGATCATTCAGCTTCCTGTCTTTGTCTCGTCAGTTGACATCTTGACCATCTGACCAAGCTCGAAACAACCACTGAAGGATAGTAAAGAGAACAAAGGATATGGATCCCATGACCAGTTTCAGGGTGATGACTAATCTAGTATTTGATCTTCCTCCGATGACAATGTTCAATAAGTGGATGTTCCTATACAATATCAATCTATGCAAGATAACCTGTTTGTTCAAGTTGATGAAAGGGATTCCCAGTTTGCACGATGTATGCCAAATTCTAAGAATGTTCATACCGAGATGATTGATTCAAACACCAGCTGTGAATTTCGTGACAGAGTGATGGGGCATTCGATCAAAGGATGCAAATTTTTCCAAGAAAAAGTTCAAGAGATGATCGACGACAAATTGTTGACCTTCAAAGGTGGAAGCCCGATCTTGAATGGAACACTGGCTTGTTGATAAATACAAATACTTAATAAAATCATTTAGCAGGGTTTGTCAGGCTTTTCATTTTGTTTGCTTATATGTATTTTATTTCTTTGATTATAAAAGCATAATTGGCATGTAGGAATTTGTTTTTTGAACGATAATGTAATAAACATGTTTGTCTTGAAGAAATCCATTCGTATTCACTCATAAAATATCTTTTCATGTTCTATAATGCCATCTTTACCCAATCTCTTGCTTTGATAGAGAATTGGGAGGAGGGTGATGATTCAAAATGCAAGATCTCTTGTCGTATGCTTTTGAATGAAACCCTACTGATGATGTAAGGCATTATTTCAAATCCCAAACACTGGAGATATAAGGAAGATAGTCCCTCTTTAAACCCTTTGAGCTTTAAAGTAGGAGTTTTATTTTCCAAATAAAAAAACCCTCAATCTTTTACTTGGGGCAGGGTAGTTTTCAGTTAAATTGATCGAGCGCCCAGACTCTCAAAAAAGGGAGTGAACATTCGAGAATCCATTTTATCTATCCCTCATATATTAGGAGGTTGAAAGTCAAAGGACACAAGTGATTATCCCTCGACTATCTAAAGGGTGAGACAGTCACAATCCTTTCAAAAAGGTCAAAATAACTTAGAGTCACATGACTTGTTCAGAAAATAAAAAAAAAATAAAAAAAATGATGACGAAAAAAGAAAAAGCCCGCTAAGTCAAAACCTATGAAGGAGGCCTAGGCAAAATTGGGGCATCCCGCTGGACTCCAAAGTCAAATTCAAAAGACGTCGTCCAAGCAAAATTTAGGGAATGTGAAAAGCAAAAAAAAACAAAGGATTACAAAGAAATTTCCTCAGTAAAGAACAAAGTCGTATGATCAAACACCAAAAGAAAATAGGTGGGTGACTGCCATAACCAAAGCCTCGATGGGTTCTCGACCATATCAAAATCCTCTTGAGAGATGAGTGCTCGTATCAAGTTAATTGAATATAAGATTGGAGAACATCACAAAGAATGGGTGAGTACAAATAAACTTTGAGCCTTTATCCTTTGTTTCTTAAACCGTGAACCAAGCCACGATACAACCTTTAAAAGACCTAATTGAAGTAGGGTTCACTTTGAAAGCATACTCGATGAGATAACGTTTCCCGACTCCTATGAGCTATGCTAAATCTGATGTTGACTTTATAAATTAAATTCACATCCTAACTAGTGAATGGGTCATGGGTTATTGTGATATCTTTTTCAAAAAAAAAAACTTCAAGACAAACATATGTGTTTCTCATTAACAGTTTCAAGATTAGCATTTCATGCGTGTTAATTTTGCCTGATATCTTAGAAAGTTTACATATAGACATCGATGATGAAACTTGAAGATTCTGCTGAACAGGGGAAAATTATTTCCAGGTTGCTCATTTACAAGTCTGGTTGTCCTCAAGAGCAAGTTTTGAAGATTCAGTTGTACATAACACCGTCAATCCGGGCCAGTTACGTCGAGATTCGACAAATCTCTCCAAGAGTTTGAAAACAGTGGGACAATTGGACACCACGTTCTCTGTAAAATCCTCTTTGAACGACCTTTTCTCATGAAGTGTGCACTCTGGGGCATTTGAGAAATGAAGATTACGTTAACCATTCACAACACTTATTGTTCAAAATGGTGACTATTACGAAGTTCATCAAGATCAAAACTACTTGGTTTTCATAACATTCTTCATGTCCTCGGTGAATTTTGCTTCAAGTGGTCAACTCTAGCAGGAATTTCTCCCGTGAAGCAGATATTTATTTTTGAAGCTTCTTCTAATACGAGTCCGATCCGCTCCCAGTCGATCTTTATTGTCATCTTCAACCAGATAACCAGATTCATATTGCCAAATCCGTCAGTAAGATCAAGATGTTATATCCCCAAGTGGAGTGTTTTCTATTCTCCAGAAGAAGGATTTTAAAGCCCTGAAGTAGGATTGTGATCCCGTATTCGGTTCTCCATCCATCCCCAATGATGCTTCTAACTTTGAAGATTGGTCGTGTGTTTACTTCGAGATGTTTATTTCATCTTTGTTTGCCTCTGTTTGTTTGTTTTGTCAGCATAAGCATACGCATAACATATAGATAGATAGCATGGCATATGAATTTTGCATTTTGTGTCTATTGTTCTGTCACTTTGGTCGTGTTTATCCCCCAAGTGACTGGGTTTGTCTTCTCCTTCCATGTAGAGTCGTTAGCCCTAAGAAAAAAAAACACAATATTTCTATTTCCCCATGGAGTTTTGATCCTCGTGGAAGACGGTTGTTTTAGTTGAATCACATTTGAGTTCATGCCTCAATGGTCGAGTCTTGCTTGATAGTTTCTCTTTAGTTATTTCCTAAGTTGAACTTCGGTCCCTGACAATCACAATTTTGGATATCTCCAACTTTTGAACTTGGATTGGGCGTGAAATTACTTTGCACTTTGACTCCCCAGGAAGAATTTGTTGAGGATCACCATCGAAGATAAGATATGTCTCTGGTAATGTTACAAAATCATCCCAACAATTTATACCTAGACTACAAGCAACCTCTTTAGGTGAGCAACTTGTTCGATCAAGTTTTTCTATCAAAGATGACAAATGGTAGTCTCCTCAATACAGTTTGTCCATCCCCAGTGGGTTTATCAAGATTATCAACTCATCAAATGGCATCCCTTCGAGAATCCACCAGAGAAGTTTGTCGAAGACTTTACAGATATTTTTTTCTTTATTTGAGTATTTGCACTTCAAGAGTTTCACACATTTTTATAGCTACAACAAAGATACTCCTCAGGAATGTATTCCCCAATGAGTCCATCACACAAGTTTAATTCCATCAAATGACATCTCTCCTGAGAAGTTTGGTGAAGTTTACTACATTTGATCTCTCTTTATTTGAGACGACGCATTTTACAAATCAACCGACCCACATCTCTTCTCAAGATCCTCGGTGAAGTTTTACAATCTTCAGTACATTATGGATGACCGGTGAAGTCCTTTATCTCCAGTAAAATTCCAATTGCCCCATGAAAATACTCTCTTGAGTATTCATTATTCCAGGAAGAAACTGAGACCCGTTCATGGCACACAAACCATGAAGTGTTAGGGAGGTTTATTTCAAGAAACTGAGACTCGTTCTTGGCACACAAACTATGAAGCGTTGGGGAGGTTTATTTCAAGAAACTGAGAACTGTTCATAGCACATAAACCATGAAGTGTTGAGGAGGTTTATTTCTAGAAAATGAGACTCGTTCATGGCACACAAACCATGAAGTGTTGGGGAGGTTTATTTCAAGAAACTGAGACCCGTTCATGGCACATAAATCATGAAGTGTTGGGGAGGTTTATTTCAAGAAACTGAGACCCGTTCATGGCACACAAACCATGAAGCGTTGGGAAAGACTTTTTCAAGAAACTGAGACCCATTCACGGCATACAACCTTGAGGCGTGGGGAAGTTCATTTACCCTTTCTAAATGAATCATATTCTTGATCGTGGAAGCTTATGTTGTTCATTAATTTTTCTTAGGCTATCATATGTTTGATAATAGGTAATGTACCATCTCTTTTTGGGTCAGATACCTTTTCTTAGGCTACCATGTTTGGTAGTAGGTCATCTTAGCTTTTGTGTTTAAGTTTTCTTAGGCTATCATATGTTGATAGTAGGTAACACATCTTTCTTTTGGTCAAACACCTTTGCTTAGGCTACCATGTTCGGTAGTAGGTGATCTCTCCTTTCAAGTCTATTACCTTTTCTTAGGCTATCATATGTTTTTGATAGTAGGTAACACACCTTGCTTTGGCTATTACCTTTGCTTAGGCTATCATACGTTTGATAGTAGGTAATTTACCATCTTATTTCGGTCAGATACCTTTTCTTAGGCTACCAGGATTGGTGGTAGGTCATCTCTCCTCCATGTTACCTTTTCTTAGGCTATCATGTGATAATAATAGGTAATGTGCGTTCTTTGTTTCAACTGGATACCTTTGCTTAGGATACTATGCATTGGTAGTAGGTTATCCCTCAATTTTAAGTTTCTCGCCCTCTATTTAGTCTACCATTCTTGGTAGTATGAATGTCTTCATGTTGCTGGGAGATTCACCCATGAGGTTTATTGTCCCTTTCCCTGTGGAGTCTCGTTTTGTTGGACATGTCCTTCGTTCCCCGTGTGTCGTCTCCTTTGTTGTGGTTATCCCCTGTGACATCACTTCCTCACAGTTTTTGTCTTGCACTTCATATCATTGCATATCATAAGCATTTGATGGCATCTTAGGGTCAAAAATTTGCGCAATGTTTGTATTTAAGTCCCTCCTATCTCGTCGAGACAAAGATTTCAATCTCCATATCTCCAGATAGAAGAAACTTAAATACAGGCATCTGTCACACCCTAATTTTTGACCTTAAGTTCCCACCTCTTCGCGTTTTTTCTGGCACGTTATCTTTGTACTCTTGCATGAGACTAACGAGTGTGTGCAAATGTGATAGTTTAAAATGTATTTTCTCAGTCAAGTACTTCAAGATATAGGTGGTTGGTTCTTGATTCAGAATGATTATAAGGTTCTCCATGGGGTTGTTTTCATCAATATTTCTCGAGAGAATTTTCGAAGTTGTATCCTTATTTTCAAGGTTTTCTTAAAGCATAGCCCTTATATCAAGCTCAATTTTGGGACCACGAGGATAACAGAGATCAAGATTAATTCATAAGGTACGGTGTTTTTGGATCGTGATTTTTTCTTTTAAAGGAAGAAGACTCATGTTTGGTTTGTGATCCTCATAAGTGGAAAGGAGGAATTTGGATAGAAGTCTTGAATTAAGAGAAGTGTCAAAGTAAAGTCCTTATTCTTCATTAAGAAGAGGAAAGGGTTTGAAGTGATTCATCATTTTATAAACTTCAAAAATCAGGTTTCTAGACTCAAGTTACAATTTTTTTTCCACTTTCAAAATTTAAGGAGTGATTGAAGAGGAAATTCACTAGTGCATTGGTCTATCAAAGAAGAACGTCAAATTCTAGTCAACACAAATGCCATTTATTACAAAACTTCAACCTAAGATTTTATTCACAAAGCCACCATGGAAGATCAAAAATCAAGAGTTCAATTTCATTTCCTTCCCTTTGCAAAAGGTTCCAAATTCCATGTGAAAGATCTTGTTTTATTTCAAGTTACAAAAGCAAAACAAGTGTTACATTTCTTTTTATCACAAAACGCACTACAATTCCTAGTTTAATACATTATTTGAAAACACCTAAGTTTGACATACCAGTCACTTTCGTTTCCACAACAATAAGAATGAGTTGAGCTTGTTGTGAAGACCAAGATGTTTCCCCCTTTTGAATTACACGAGAATGTAAGGAGGCTTTAACATACAGTTACAACCGAAGCTTTCCAAGCTTGGGAAAACGTTGCACTTGCTATCATTGATTGAAAATACTAGGGGGATTTAAGTTTGCAATCATGGGCAACCTCCTTTCTGCAAGTTTTGGCGATGATCACATGGTATTGCCATATTTCTTTGCTCGCAGCCAACCCATAACCTACAGTGAGAAAAGGCATAGCTGTCATCATTAACTAGAAGAATCAATTACAGCAACATACCAAGTACATTCTTACATTCACATTTCAAAACATAAATTCAAATTCACATCAGAAAGTCGTTCACTAAGGTTGTTTTAGAAAGATTACAAAGCACTGTTAGCACAGACTAAAGGCATTATAGTAGGACGCGGTAAGTAACTTTTTCCAGAATTTGATTCCAAGGCTGCATTCGAGATCTAAGACGGAGTTCCTCGCCGGTTATTTTAATTCCTCCAAAATCCGTTGCATTTGATAGTCGCGTAGGAGATTGGTCCATAAATTGATGACATTGTGAGCACGCCATCACCTTCGTAGGCAAGACCAACTTGTATCTCCGCAGCCGGCTTTCCCACCAAGTTCGATTTCGTTGCACCTGTTTCAGAGTTATCATAAGAGAGCATTACGGTTTGCTACACCTTAGTATTCAAGACCTGTTATTTCACACGCCTTACCGACGGTTGAACCATACTAATTATGTTTTGAAAACCTTGCAAGCATAGAAACCACCATTTGAATGCAGCTTGTAAGAGGGACTTCATCGTCATCCAGCTAGAACCGCTACAAGCTTTCTCCCTGCAAGAAATTTCAAACAATCATTGCATCAGATTTTCTAATTACAGCCAACACAATCCAGTAAAATCCGACATAATCAACACAAAGAATTCTCCACAAACTGTTGTCAGGTTTTCAAAACGCTAATAATTGAAAGGTTACGTAGAAGCAAGCTTCAAGGCCTTTGTGTTTTGATGAAGACAACTCATACAAGCTTAGTACGCAAGATACTTATGCTATATACCTGTAGGGGTATATATATTGAAGATAAAACCAGAAGTACACCCGTAGGGGTATATATTAAAGATGAAACCAGAATCATCATTCTTCTGAAGTCTTCGCAAAAAGCAAGAGACGCAAGCAAGCAAACAAGATCAACAAAGATCAAGAGAGTATCATCACATACGACTTTATCGATCAAAGCTTCACCTATAAGCTACAAGTAAAAATGGTTATTCAAAGAACGGTATAAACATTTTTTACTTTAGAAAATTTATACAAGTGTTCTTTAACAATCACATTTCACTACACCACTTACACTAACACTTTCAAAACATTTTTAAAATACTCTTTCTATTTAAAATTAAGTATTTTTACAAAAACCTTCAGTGTTAACCGATTAACACAATCTAAAATTATGTTTTTGGGACTTCACAACAGTGTTAATCGATTAACCATATGGGTTAACCGATTAACACATGAAAATTTCAAATATTTTTAAACGTTGGAAAGGTGTTAACTGATTAACCTATTTGGTTAACCGATTAACACTATAACAACATCCAAAAATAGCAGCTTTTCATGGAGAATTGCATTGTTCTATATTTTCTTACTGGCTATTTTTTACTGTCCCAAAATCACACCTTTTTGGAAAGGTTTTTCACCAGTATAATTTGATTTCAATTTCAAAATAAAAAACAACCTTCTTGAAATAAAATTACCAAAATTACTCACTTTCTAAAAAATCTGAATTTTCAGTCTAAGTGTTCAAATCATATTTTTGAAAGAAGCCATTAAAATAAATTTCACACTCTCACAGTCTTCTTTCACAAAGAACACTTGTATATTTTATCTGAGTATAATTTGTTTCGAGAAGAAGATCAACCTTGAAGATTGATAAACAACTTTCCATCAATTATTTTATCAAGAACATTTTATGTATTACCTTGTTATCCAGGACTGTTGGAAATAAGTGAAGTGTATTGAAGAGGATTGTTCTTCAACACTTGGAATTACCTATAGGTTTAGATAGTAAGCATCACTTTGGATATGATTAGGATTTACAAAAATTCTGAACTATAGTGAAATACTCTTTCGAGTCGAACGGGGAGTGGAGTACCTTCGAAGTATGAAGGGAACCACTATAATTTCCTGTGTCTTTTTCTTTCTGCCTTTACTTTTCGTCAATAACTTAACAACCAAGAAAAAGAACCAAGGAACCTTAACAAGATTGCTAATAATTTTTGAAGATCCTAATCCACCCCCCCCCCTCTTAGGCGCAGTTACCACTTACAATTGGCATCAGAGCAGGTTATAGGTAACCTGTTCCTATCTGATCCAGATGGATTCCGCAAATAACAATCTTGTTTTCAAAGATGGTGGCAGTAGCAATAAGCCTCCATTATTCTGTGGTGAATATTTTGACTTCTGAAAAATTCGAATGAAAGCACATCTAGAAGCACAAGGAAGTGAAATACGGGATGTTGTCCAGAATGGTCTATTTCTTCTGGTAACAGTAGTCAACGAAGTCGGTTCATCAAAACCGCAAGGATCATGGGATGATGACGATAAAAAGAAAGTTCTCTACGACAAAAAGGCGATAAATATACTACAGAGTGCACTTGGAATGGATGAATTCTTCCGTATTTCAACATGTTCAACGACCAAGCAAATTTGGGACACTCTTGTTGAAACTCACGAAGGAACCGCCGAAGTCAAAAGATCCAGATTGAACACTTTGAGTCAAGAGTACGAATTATTCAGAATGAAACCAGGAGAATCTATCTTAGACCTGCAGAAAAAATTCGTGCATTTGAAAAATCACTTACATGCACTTGGTAAGACACTAATCAATGATGAACTTAATCTTAAAGTGCTTAGGTCCTTATCAAGAGAATGGCAACCAAAAGTGACGGCGATTTTCGAGAAGAAAAGCCTTTCAACAATGACGTCCGCTACGTTATTTGGAAAACTCCAAGAATATAAAACGGAACTCGGAAGATTGGAGAAACATGAAGTTCAAGAGAAGAAATCCAAGAGCATTGCCTTAAAAGCTGAATCCAAAGAAGTGGAGAAAGAAGACAACTCCGATGAAGATGAAAACTTTACTCTCCTTGTAAAAAGACTTGGAAAATATTTTGGTGTAAAAAATAATATTAAAAACTCAAGTTATACAAGAAGAAAGAAGTTCTCAAAGAATAAGGAAAAAGAAACATCAACATCAACATCAAATGGAGATATTACATGCTATGAATGTGGAAAGAAAGGCCACATCAAATCAGAATGTCCTAAACTCACAAAGAATCATGATCACAAAGGAAAGAAGGATTTCAAGAAGAAAGCCTACATTACGTGGGACGACAACGAAATAAGTTCTTCATCGGATTTCGATAGTGATCAAAGCGCAAATCTCGCATTAATGACATCACATCATTCCGATGATGAAGACAACAAGGTTAGTAGTGATTTCTGTCTTTTTGATGATGATGCTCAATGAGCAATTGATGAACTTTTAAGTGAGTGCAAAATTATATATAAAACCATTTATTCTCAAAAGAAACAAATATCATCTTTGGAAAAAGATATTGAGAAAATGAAAAATGATTTTAAAGAAGAAAAGGAAAAATTAATTAAGAATTTTGCATGCACTAAATGTGAGTCACTGTCCTTTAAAATAGTCCAATTAAAAAGGGTCCTAGAAAGATATGAAAAAAGACAAATTGGATTGGAAAGTGTTCTTAAGAATCAAAGATTTTCAAATGATAAAAGTGGTCTTGGTTATTCAAAATTTTCTAAACCAATTTCTAACAAGACCATATTTGTCAAAGTTAAAGAACAAATTCCTATTGAAAAGGGTGATAATCATAAAAAGGTTCATCAATATGTCAAGAAGAAAAGAAACAATAAGAAGAAATCATATCCTCCTAGATATAAAAGAAATTTTGAGCCTACATGTTTTTATTGTAGTATAAAAGGACATACTCCAAATGCATGTTATGTTAGAAATTTTAGTGTTGCTTAAGGCCATTATGTATGGGTAAAGAAAAGAAATAACTTTGAAGGACCCAAGGCAATTTGGGTACCTAATAAAACTTAATTCTTTTTTGTAGGTATCCTTGAAGACCTCTTCAAATGAATGGTATCTTGATAGTAGATGTTCGAGGCACATGACGGGTGACCTAAGCAAATTTTCACATCTAACGCTTAAGGCCAAAGGATTTGTTACCTATGGTGACAACAACAAAGGAAGAATCCTTGGCGTAGGCATCGTTGGTTCACCGCCTTCAACAACCATAAAGGATGTCCTATATGTGGAAGGTCTAAGGCATAGTCTACTTAGCATTAGCCAATTGTGTGACCGAGGTTTCAAAATCAACTTCACTAAAAATGAATGTTTGATTGAAAACGAAGTTACTCATGAAGTTATGCTAAAAGGTAAAAGAGTTAATAATATTTTCTTAATTTCCTTTGATAACGTATCTTTGAATGTTAAATGTCTCTTGGCAAACAACAATGAATCATGGTTATGGCATAAGAGGTTTGCTCATATTCATATGGAGCACTTGAGTAAATTGATCAAATATGACTTGGTTATTGGATTACCGAAGATCAAATTCATCAAAGATAAGTTATACGACACTTGTCAAAAAGGAAAACAAACCAAATCATATTTCATATCCAAAAATGTGGTGTCCACAACAAGGCCACTACAATTGTTACATATGGATCTTTTTGGTCCATCAAGAACAAAAAGCTTCGGAGGTAATGTTTTCGCTTTAGTAATTGTTGATGATTATTCTAGATTTTGTTGGACTTACATTTTAGTGCAGAAAAGTGATGCTTTTAAAGCATTTAAAAAGTTTGCAAGACAAATTCAAAATGAGAAAGCGCTAACAATTGTCTCTATAAGAAGCGACCATGGTGGAGAATTCTAGAATTATTTATTTGAAGAATTCTGCGAGGAAAATGGAATTTCACACAATTTCTCTTCATGAAGAACTCCACAGCAAAATGGTGGCGTGGAAAGGAAGAATCGGTCATTGGTGGAACTTGCAAGAACAATGTTAAGTGACTCAAATATTCCTAAGTATTTTTGGGCAGATGCGGTGAGTACGGCATGTTTTGTGAGTAACCGGGTTAATATCAGGCCAATTCTCAAGAAAACACCCTATGAAATTTTTAAAGGGAGAAAGCCAAATATTTCCTACTTTCACATATTCGGATGTAAGTGTTTTGTCTTGAACAACGACAAAGACAACCTTGGTAAGTTTGATGAAAAATCATATGAAGGTATATTTCTTGGTTATTCCCTTACTAGTAAAGCTTTTAGAATTTACAATAAAAGAACATTAACTATTGAAGAGTCTATGCATGTCAAATTTGATGAATCTAACCCCTCCAAGGAGGATATTGTGTTTTGTGATAATGATGATGATTTTGTAGAAACTCCTGAAGAAGATACTTTTGAAAATATCATTAAAGAACAAGATAGACTCGTTCAACAAGATTCCAATGTCAATGATCTACCAAAAGAATGGAGGACTCATAGAGATCATCCTATCGACAAAGTGATCGGAGACATAAGTCAAGGTGTTGCTACAAGATTAAATCTCAAAGATGCATGCTTGAACATGGCGTTCGTATCTCAAATAGAACCTTCCAAAGTTAGTGAAGCTCTTGAAGATGATCAATGGATTATTGCTATGCAAGAGGAATTAAACCAATTTGATAGGAATCAAGTCTGGGAACTTGTTCCTAAACCGAAAGATAAACATATCATCAGAACAAGATGGGTGTTTAAAAACAAACTTGATGAAAATGGAATAATTGTTCGAAACAAAGCAAGATTGGTGGCTCAAGGGTACAATCAAGAGGAAGGAATTGACTTTGAAGAAACATTTGCTCTGGTTGCAAGATTAGAAGATATTCGTTTATTACTTGCTTATGCATGTTCAATGAATTTTCAACTTTTCCAAATGGACGTCAAGAGCGCCTTCTTGAACGGATACATCAACGAAGAAGTCTATATCAAACAACCTCTGGGCTTTGAAGAATTCAAGCATCCTTCACATGTATACAAATTGAAGAAAGCTCTATATGGTTTAAAGCAAGCACCAAGGGCATGGTATGATCGTCTAAGTAGTTTCTTATGCGAAAAAGGATTTGAAAAAGGCAAGGTAGACAAGACTTTATTTATCAAAAAGATAAAGGATAATACCTTACTTGTTCAAGTATATGTGGACGACATCATCTTCGGATCAACAAACAAGGAACTATGTGAAGAATTTGCTTCAATGATGCAAGGCGAGTTCGAAATGTCTATGATGGAAAAGATGAACTATTTCCTCGGATTACAAATCAAGCAATTAAAGGACAAAATATTTATCAACCAATCAAAGTATTGCAAAGAGTTGCTAAAGATATTTTATATGGATGAATGCAAAGCTATGTCAACACCAATGGGATCCAGAACCTACGTCGATCAAGATGAATCGGGAAAATCAATTGATATTACAAAGTATCGATGTATGATTGGTTCTTTATTATATTTGATGGCAAGCCGTCCTGACATAATGTTTAGTGTTTGTTTATGTGTTCGCTTCCAAGCAAATCCAAAGGAGTCACATCTCACGGCTGTTAAAAGGTGTCGTACCTCGAAAAATACGATCCTCGCGATGGCCGCGGAAAATACTGTTCGAAACAGAGTCGCCACCGAACTTTATTCATTCCAAGGATGGAATAGGAAAATATCGATAAAACCTTTAAGGAGATAAGAACATGGTCATCGCAACCAATATTCTAGGTTCGGGAGTCGGTTACGCAGAGGGAAGGTATTAGCACCCTCTACGTCCGTTGTACTCAACGGGAACCTCTTGATCGATTCGAGAGTAAAGTTAACTACGCTTATGTGTTTTCTTCTAAGGTTTCTCCTATGGGGAAAATGGATGGTTATAGGATAGGGTGCTCGCCAAGGATTTGGGCCCTTGTGCCTACGTATCTTCACTTGTAAGAAGTGGAAAATCAGAGCAATCGTAGTTTGTGGGACTACGGGTAAAGGTGGGGGGATTGTGCTCGCCAAGATCATCTCAATCTTGTGCCTACGTATCTTACATTCAAGAGGGAATAAAGAATCAGAGCACCCGTAGTTCGGCTAACTACGGTTAAAGGGTTTGGTATGTGAACGAGTGTTTAGGTTGCATTTCTAACTGCTAAACGTTGGCTTGTCTGCTCGCTAGGGGAGGCTGAAGCACTAGTTTGTTATGCGCGGAAGAAGGGACTAAACAATGTTCTTAGGGAAAGGTGTTTTGGTTGGAAATCACACGAGGGCGAGGAATTTGTGTTTATCGCATTGGATGCTTTAGTTTTAGAAAAGGAGAGTAGATTTTAATAGGTTTAAGGTTTCAATCGCGCGGGGCAAGAAATAGGAGTTTGGTTAGGTAATTTGATAGAGAATGACGACTATTCGATAAACGAGACGTCGGCCTCGCAATCAAATAACCGAGATATTATTGGAATGCTAGATTCCAACGACACCTTTTTCATTCGAATAACTACGAAATATGTTTGAGAAAAGTTTCAATCGCGCGGGGGCGAGAGAAGAGAGTAGGGTTGAATATTTTAAGGGAGAATGACGACTACTCGATAAACGAGATGCCAGTCTCGCAATCGATTAATCGGGATATCATTGGAATGCTAGATCCCAATGATACCTTTTTCATTCAATTAATTGTGAAATTGTATTTGAATGGACAATAACAATATTGGTCCAAGTAGTTAGGGCACGTGTTTTATAAACGAAAGGTTGAGCGAACCACAACCTAAAGCGTACGCCCTAAGAGTGGTTACTCAAGAATTCAAGGAGTGCGAGACTCCAAGAACTCAGTTCTTTCGCAATTTAATTAAGAACATGGTTTGAATTCGACGTATGGTTTAGAAGCATACGAGGGTTTAGACTCGATCACACGAAGGCGAGGAACGAGGTTAGATGAGTTGGAAATTTAGGAGGAATGACGACTACTCGATAAACGAGACGTCGGCCTCGTAATCAAATCAATCGGGACATCATTGGAATGCTTGATCCCAACAATACCTTTTTCATTCGAAATATGTTTGATGGATGGTTTATGCGCGAAAGAGTTTGAATTGAAAGAGATTTTGATTCAATCACTCGAAGGTGAGAAATGAGGTTACGCGGGTTGAAAAATTAGGAGGAATGACGACTACTCAATAAACGAGACGTCGGCCTCGTAATCAATTAGTCGGGATATTACTGGAATGCTAGATTCCAACGACCTCTTTTTCATTCCATTAATTACGAAAGTGTTTGCTGGACAATGAATACTTGTTCAAATAATTATGGAGATATTTTAGACACGAAAGTTCGAATAATATACTGTTCAAGGTGTACACCTTAATCGTAATTATTATCGAATTCAAGGAATGCGCGACTCCAAGAGCTCGATACTTTCATAACTTAATTATGAAAATAATTTGAAAATATTAGTGTGTAGATTAAACTAGGGTGAGCGTATTGCTCGAATTAGGGTTTGTAAATCTTGAAGGGTTTAAATGAGGTTAGGTATTTTTAAGGATGAAAGACGAAGCGACCACAACTCAAGGCGTGCACCTCGAGAGCGGTCGCTTAAGGATCCAAGGAGTGCTTAGACTCCAAGGATTCACTACTTTCATATAAATTTGAAAAGAAATTTTTATTTGTTTTATACTAATAATAAAATATTTTGGACCTAATGAAAGAAAAAGAAATAAATTTGATAAAAATCTAAATAAAATTTAAATAAAATCAAGTTGCAAAACCAATATTAAATATAAAAATCTAATAATATTAATAATAATATTACTAAGGTTACTAGTAATTAGTTTTTTAAAATAAACCCTTATCAAATTTCATTAAGTCCTAATTAAAGGATCAGTCTAACATTAAATGGAAAAGCAAAAATTAACCTTCTTCTAACCTATCCTCTCCAAATCCCTACGCTCACATCTCTCTCTCTCTCCCTCGAAACTCAACCGAGCTTCTACCAACATTTTTACTTCTCACCGTTCATACCAACCCCTTTCGTTTTCCTCTCATCTTCAAACGAAACCTTTACTCTGACCATAACCCTAAATCTTCTTCTAAAACGCAAACCTAATCCCTTTTCTTAACCCTATTCCTAAATCAAACCACGAACCCTAACTCTACCCCTCAATCTCACTCGGAAATTACACAGCGAGTGAGTAATCACCAAGCATTATAGATGACTCATGGAGACGGTGTAAGGATATCAAAAGCGAAGAAAACAAGTTAAAGGCGATGAAGATTTTACCGATTTGGGTGTATCGGCGATACGGTGAGTGATTTCCTTTCTTTGCTTCGAGTCCCTTGTTCCTTTTCTCTTCCTTTCGAAACTTGCGTGTTTTGGTCTAGCTCAGAGTAAGCTCAGGTTCTAATGTTGAACCTGAGTAATTTTTGAGCTCTAGTGATTAATGGGGGTTGGGGGTCTATTTTGACAGAGTTTCGTTAAGTTTTTTCTTGTGTGTTCTTGCCAATGAATAGGACCATATTTATAGGAGGGTTTTTAGGGTTTTTGATACGTGTGAGAATTTGAATTTTTGCTGAAGGGAGGGCTTGATCCGTGTGAGGTAGGACAATGAGGAGCATTTGGGGTAGTACGATTCTGTTAGGAGGTAATACCATGATTTCTACTTTTCTGAGACTTGATAGTGACCTCTGTGTTTGTCTATAGTGAATTAAAAAAAAATTGCTTTTTACCCTATTTTTTACTGTGTAAATTCTTGGGATCCCTTTTTTACCGTGTAAAATATTACTGATGTGCAACTTCTCATCCTTTGCTGCTATAATCAAAATATCTCCAAAAGTCTTAATGTTGATTGTTGTTTCTTACAGAGTACAATACGTCTGCTACTTCACGCTTTGGCTTTAGAACTGATAGGCTCCTTGTGACCAGGTTTGGACGAGCTAGTGACAATATGTTGGTGTAGCTTGAGGATGATGGAGACAATCTCGTGGATGAAGTGGTAGTCGAAGCATCGCAAATATTGAATCCGGCTCTGAGTTGTGTTTTTGAGCAAGTGGAGTTGTTTAACTGTGTGAGAGCCATGAAGAGTCCAAGAATGGAATTCAAGAAACACCGTTACTGTGGTTCTTGAAAAGAGTACTAAAAAGTGACAACTATTAACAGTTACCACAAGTTAAACAGTAAAACAAGGATATGCTCAGGAAAGATACATTTTTATCATGACACCGTGCAAGAACCATTGGAAATACCAGAGCTTAGAATCAACTATGAGGTAACTGTTTTCCCCTTCAATGCTGTGATTGATGAAAAAACATTGGAAATAAACTATTTGTATTATGCCCAACTATGATTGGAATTTGACTTCATAATAACCTGCTGAGAGACTTAATTAGTAGCTTCAAATTCTTTCTTGTAGCTTCATCACCGGTGAAGCCCAAAATATCAGAGCTAACATTCTCAATGTTTTTCAGGGTGAATATGAGAGTGTATATGGACTTTTGGATCAGTTCAATGTTCTCAGGGGTCATAATTGATGAATGTGCCCTTCTCAAATCATCAGAAGCTTGTGTAAGGCTTCGAGTTAAATTCTCAACTTCCTTCAACAGACCACTATCGCGGACATCAGCCAGCAAAGGTTGAAGATCTTCAGCCATGGCTTTCATCTTCGTCATTTATGCTTGGCGATGTGGTTATGTGATCCCTTTTTTTATGTTTCATTAACTCGTGTATGTACCGCTATGACTAACCAAATATTGTCTATCTTCCTTTTCCACAGGTTTTGGAGATGGATAAATGAAATTGGAAGTATTCGCGGGAGAACATGCTACACTGACAAAGATGCAAGGAAGAGTGTGATCCAACATGGTGATCTATATGTGATGCTCTCAGAACATGAGGCGGTGTCCTTATAAAACTGGGCATCTGTGGAAGACCTGGAGCACAAGCACCATTAACAAAAGATGGTGCTTTCTGCCAAGCCACTGCATTTGATGGAGATTGTTGACGCAAGTTTGAGCCATTCCACATATGATAAAGCTGGTGATGTGGAAGGCTCCCATTTCCTCCTGCATTAAAATCTTCTAAGTTCCGAGTTGAGCTCATTCCCTGAATGTGCCTGCCATCAGACGCTTCTGTGGATCCAGTTCCAATATTGGCGGCCATTTTAATGGTGTTTGACAAATTGTAAGGACTACCATTAGCCAAGCCATCACAATACTCGGGCAAAGAATGAGGGTGGAATCTCGGAACAGCAGATGCCCCTCTTGTGTTGTTGGAAATACTGTGAAAAATTGTGTCATCAATGAAAGTATTCAAAGGCAGCTGTGATGCAGAATGGAATCTTTGATTATATCCATTTTCCAAGCTTCCACCAAATGCAATAACTCCAGAAGACACTCCCTTTTGTCTTAAGAATAGGATGTCATTGAGATTATTACCAAGATCAGGTTCATCTGGTCCCTTTTGAGACGGCTGCATCATACATGTTGCAATCTTCGGATGGCCAGGTTCAAGCTTGATGTGCTTCCCAGCAATGCAGATCCCATTTAATGAACGGAGAGATACTTCTGCACCTCAAACATCATAAAATTCAATATATTTGATATGATTCATTTCTGAGTATTCATATATTTCTTTGATTTATCCATAAAGCCCAAAAATATGTTTTAGTTCATCTTTTAAAACAGATGGATCAGGACCAGATATCATCAGTGTGCCATGGCCAATATCCTTCTCTGAAGCATTTCCCTTTGGAATTGAATAATGTATATCCAGTTTCCTAGAATTCAATGACTTATTATGAAGTGATTTCATTGTGTTTTGTGTTGCCCTTAGGTTATAATAAGAAACCATAACAACTTCATCTAATTGCCATAGCTTCACAACACAAATTATGTGCGAATTCGAAGAGGAGGAGAATTAATTTTGTTTTTACCCTGAGTTTTGAAGGTAGTTGTTGGTTTTCTTACAAGCTTTTTACAATCCCAGATTTGTTCATATTGTGGAATGATTCTTAGAACTGGATTAAGATTCGAGCATAGTTTCAATTTTCGTTTGAAATCGTATATGATCTTTTTGTCGTACTAACCACTTTCATTTCTTATTCATGTATGCTTATGGGAGGCTTGGCATAGCATGGGTTTGACACAAGCATTCTTCACCTGAGGTCCCTGAGTTCATCAAACCTGAACTCTTTATGATGAATAGCAGCCATAACACCAACCAAAGCCGCAACATACAATAAACAAAGATAGACAACTGGTATGGCCTACTGAATTGACATGCGGCAACGATTGTTAAGAGGCTTTTTTAAAGGGATAACTGCAGCACCAACAATCTTGGAAAATAGAATAAGCGGAATTAAAAGAATGAGCTGATCTGTGGTAGATGCCTCTTGACAAATATAACTGGGATGCTTGCGTTATACGACAACTTAACAGCAAACCAAATCCTAGTGGACCTTCAATCCAAACTGCCCACAAACGGTATGCATGACTTCCAATGATTTTAAATATCTCTGTGATGCTTGATCTTGGATGATACATTTTTATTTCTTGAACATTGTTCTCCTGTTTCTTTCATATCCTGATCTCTGACACATTTTTATTTTTGTGTACATTTTAGTGCAATTTGTTTGATGCCTTCGCATGACCGTGGTAGAGACTTGGAGGAGCTTCAACGGCAATCGGAGTGAGCTCTGGCTTAATCAACACGTGCAGAAAGCTGTTCTATTGCATATGAAACTTTGGCACACGAATAATTGAACCTTTTGTAGATGGTGCGACGAAGACGTCGGGGCCTTGAAAAAGATTTGAAAGCGGAATTTTGGCGTGAATCTCTCAAAGAGACAACCATGGAATTAGTTTAGTATAACTTAGCAGAGGTCATGACGGAACTCGGAGTTCTTTTCAGAATTGGAGATTTAAATGACCTAAGTCTTTGCTGTGAGGTCTTTGTCTTCCCTTTTGATTCTAGCCAAGATCTCAATTTGGCTTCCATGTCAACATTAGCTTTTGGCATATCAAGTCTATGAGCTGAAGGTATAAAATTAGAGACATGCCTTGATCGAGCAGCCGAACCAACAGTATTAATAGATTCTTGGTATTCTCCTGGATTCAGGCAAGCAACCATCAGCGCACGACTCGTTCCGCCTAGAGAGCCTTGTAATATACGGGTCAATTTGCTTTCTCTATAGGGTATTCTTAGTTGGTTGTTGTTCAACGCATATATCACGTTCGAGAGTGCAAACAAGGACTGATTTATCTTATCGCTCTCTTGAAGACGCATCCCTTTCATTGCAGCTTCTTCTATTATCTTCATTACCCGCCAAGTCGATAAGTTTCAACTTTCCACATACAGATCTTCCTATCTCATCCAGAGGAGACACTACAGATATCACAAACACTCCATGACTCCTACTGGATACATCATTGAGGCCTGTATGTGCAACTTTGTGCCTCTGAACACCACTGGCAAAAACATCTAGAAATTCAGACATTCTGTGTACAGGAACTTGAGACAGTCCCCTAAGATGAGTTTGACCATCTTGGTCATCCAAAACTGAAATCTCAGTTGCTTTTAACTCTAAGAGGTCGTAACATCGATCCATGTAGACTTCATAGTATGATAGATGTGTTGTGCTTCCCGTGTTTAGACAAATATAAATGATATTTATCATTGCTAGCGGTATCAAGCCAGGCTGTTCCTCAGTTCCATTTGCGTATTGTATCCCACCGACTTATTATTTATTTGAAAATGTATAAACAGCCTCTTGTGTTTTGAATGTTTGGTGGAATGAAATTTGTATGTGAAATCTCAAATTACTTTTGACTTGTATAGAGACAACTCGCAAATACCAAGTTAGTATCACTGTTGCACGGTTTATGAGTGCAACAACAAACATTATGCTTAGACCGTCACAAACAATCATGATTTGCCAAAACTTCCAAGCGTGTTTTACCGTGACTCGGAACTATAGCATTGCTCAAAATTTAGCATTTTTTTTTTGAAACAAATTTGATTATTTTGAAGCATCTTAAAACCAAGCAAGTCATGAGTTACTCTCATCCCCTCATAGTATGTAGTTTGAATTAAATTATAATGAGGTTTGAAGAATGGACTTCCAACATGGCCTTGAAACTAATGGAGATGCATTATACCATAATTCTTAGGAATGAATTGAGATATCTTCGGGACTGATTGCATCAAAATTCTAATTTAATTATGACTTGAAATTTGCAAGTTAAATCTAAGTTTGTCGCAAACTGACTTAGAAACCAAACATAGTTGGAAGCTTACGCTCAATTCGACCAAAGCTTGAGGTTAGATTGACCGTATCCAGAAGCAAGTACCTTTGAACAACTTGGATCAGGTGCATACTATAACAAGCAACTTGCACAAGCAACTTGTAGTGAGGCTCACACAACCTTTAGAGAAATTCGTAACCAAGTTGAAATAGGATGTAAATTTTCTTGAAATCCAACCATTATATTGTGAGATAGATCCAATCATGTATTTTATGCCATTGTCCATATCATATATACCTAATCATGATAACGAGGACACATATGAATTTGGAATATAAAGGTTGGGGGCACGCTCTTCATCATAAATGGCTAGGGATTATAACCATAATGTGTACACACATGGTCTTTATAAACGAAGCCTTAGGGAATCATGGCTAGAGGTCGTGTGGCAGTAAGACGTTCATTAAATGCCGAAGTAGGACAAATTTGGGGTATGACAGATGCCCCTATCTAATTGGCTTAAACCTGAGTGAATGAACGATTGCATGATATTCACTTTAAGGTGGAAGTCAATTAGATACAAAAGACCCCGAAATTTGTCCGATAAGCAAGCAGACCGCGGTGAAATATACTAGAGCAGGGTAGCATGATGTAAACGAAATAATCTGACGTTCTCTGGGTGGTCGAAGCAGTCCCTCATTCGTTAAGGTCCTTCGGTGATACCAAAGTGGTATATCTGAACAAAATTTGAGATTCTCCGGGTGGTCGAAGCAGTACCTTATCCATTAAGGCTCTTCGACGATACCAAAGCAGTATCTCGAACAAAACTTGAGATTCTTCGGGTGATCAAAGCAGTACCTTATCCATTAAGGCTCTTCGATGATACCAAAGCAGTATCTCGAACAAAACATGAGATTCTTCGGTGGCCGAAGCAGTACCTTATCCATTAAGGCTCTTCGATGATACCAAAGCAGTATCTCGAACAAAACTTGAGATTCTTCGGGTGATCGAAGCAGTACCTTATCCATTAAGGCTCTTCGATGATACCAAAGCAATATCTCGAACAAAACTTGAGATTCTTCGAGTGATCGAAGCAGTACCTTATCCATTAAGGCTCTTCGATGATACCAAAGCAGTATCTCGAACAAAACATGAGATTCTTTGGTGGTCGAAGCAGTACCTTATCCATTAAGGCTCTTCGATGATACCAAAGTAGTATCTCGAACAAAACTTGAGATTCTTCGGGTGATCGAAGCAGTACCTTATCCATTAAGGCTCTTCGATGATACCAAAGTAGTATCTCGAACAAAACTTGAGATTCTTCGGGTGATCGAAGCAGTACCTTATCCATTAAGGCTCTTCGATGATACCAAAGCAGTGTCTCGAACAAAACATGAGATTCTTCGGTGGTCGAAGCAGTACCTTATCCATTAAGGATCTTCGATGATACCAAAGCAGTATCTCGAACAAAACTTGAGATTCTTCGGGTGATCGAAGCAGTACCTTATCCATTAAGGCTCTTCGATGATACCAAAGCAGTATCTCGAACAAAACTCGAGATTCTTCGGGTGGTCGAAGCAGTACCTTATCCATTAAGGTTCTTCAATGATACCAAAGCAGTATCTCGAACAAAACTTGAGATTATTCGGGTGATCGAAGCAGTACCTTATCCATTAAGGCTCTTCGATGATACCAAAGCAGTATCTCGAGTGATAATTTTGCTGAGGAATAGTTGAGCTAAAATTCCTATTTTAAAGGAACAGCGTTGTCCAATCTCTGCAGGGGAGAAAGCCTTCAAGAAACTCTTTTGAGGATAACCTCTGCTTGGGGAGCCACTAGAGCAATAGTTGTTGGGGATCATCATCATCAACTACATGGTTGAAGACTGACTTGCTGGGGAGTAGAATTCGCTGAACTCGTGAGGTATTAAATCTTTTCAGAGTCATACTGCCAACTTCATCGGAGGACTGACCAAGATGCTTGTGAACTGATTCTGGATCCTGCTATGTTGTTATGCAATGCAATGTTTTATAATGCCCAAACATGCAACTAAGATGCAACTGCTAGGAAGTGCACAATGCGAATGCCAATGATATGTTAATGCTCGATATGACTATAATATGATGCGATATTATATATCGTGCTTATGATAATGCAGTGACCAGGTATGCTGGGGATGAAATCCTGTTGGGGACATCACCAGGGACTGAATTCGATAGTTGCCAAATGGTTTGGACTTTGGTTATTGAGGATGCCAACGAGGGTGGACTTTTAGTGGTTGCCAATGAAGACTGGTCTTTTAGGGTAAATTGAAGGTGCCAATTGGAGTGGCTTTTTGTGGTTAGCCAATAAAAGATTGGACTTTCTATGGGGTAGTGAGAGAATTAGACTACTCGACATCCCAAATTTAGATACTCTATGACGACCGGGGAATTGATTGCCCCAGTTTAGTTCTTGATCTCGATGCTGGAGGGAACCACCTCATACAAACCCTTTAGAACGGCAAGTCTTTTTATGATGACAAGCCGGGGCAGCTGACGACTAATTCAAAGCTTCTACCTGTTGATATGTTTCTTGGAGACCCTCTATTTTCCCCAATATTTTCAAACGTCAAAACAAGTTCTATACCTTGTCAAAAAGTTATATTTTTATTTTTTAGCTGAAGTTTCAAACACAAATTATCAAAAATAAAGTTAATTTGCAAACAATCAGATAAAGTAAAAGAATGAGCACAATTTAATGAGAAATCTCTCTTTATATTGATTTGACCCTTGAATGGGTAGATATACAAAGATGTAATCCCTCAATGAGGTGATTACAGTGCAAGAAAAAAAACATAATGGCAAAAATTAGAGCTCCTTTGAGTTTTGACACTGCTATAGTCCCTATGGCTTTGGAAGTCTTCAACACCTTGCTTCGTAGAAAGATGGACGGACCAATTATGTCTCTTGATTAGGTACTAGGGTCGAGCGATCGTGCATAATGGATACTTTGCCTTGGAATTTTGCCCCTAACTTTTGCTTGGATCGCCCTTTCGAGTTTTCAATCCACCGGGACGCCCTTTTTTGCCTGAGCCGCCCTCTCGGGTTTTCAACTCAGCGGGCCTATTCTTATTTTATCCCTAATTTTTGCCTGAACCGCCCTTTCGGGTTTTCGGTTCACCGGGATGGCCAATTTTGCCTAAGTCGCCCTTTCGGGTTTTCGACTTAGCGGCTTTATTATTCCACTTTTTTAGGCAAAGTATCGCTTGACCAAATCTGCATTCACTGGATAAGGTAATTCTTCCCCATCCATGGTTGCGAGCTTTAGGGCACCACCAGAGAATGCCTCTGTTACCACATGCGGGCCTTCATAATTCGGCGTCCATTTGCCCCTAGGTTCATTATACATAGCCATGATCCTCTTGAGTACTAAGTCTCCTTACGCGAATGTCCTGGGATGTACTTTTTTGTCGAAGGCTCTCTTCATTCTTCTCTGGTAAAGCTGGCCGTGGCATATGGCCGTCAAGCGCTTTTCCTCAATGAGATTAAGTTCTTCAAACCTTGTTTTTACCCATTCGGCTTCGTCAAGTTGAGCTTCCATTAAAACCCTCAGAGAAGGGATTTCGACCTCTATTGGGAGAACTGCCTCCATGCCATAAACCAACGAGTAGGGAGTTGCCCCTGTTGAAGTTCGTACGGAAGTACGGTAGCCGTGTAATGCAAAGGGTAACATCTCGTGCCAATCTTTGTATGTGACCACCATCTTCTGGATGCTTTTCTTGATATTTTTATTGGCTGCTTCTACGGCTCCATTCATTTTGGGTCTATATGGTGTCGAGTTATGGTGTTCTATTTTAAAGCTGGCGCATAACTCGTCCATCATTTTGTTGTTGAGATTCGACCCATTGTCAGTGATGATGCGGCTGGGCACTCCATATCTGCATATGATGTTGTGTTTCAAGAAGCGGGCGACTACTTGCTTAGTAATGTTGGTATACGAAGCAGCTTCAACCCACTTGGTGAAATAGTCTATAGCCACAAGTATGAAGCGATGTCCGTTTGAAGCTTTTGGTTCAATCATCCCAATCATGTCTATTCCCTGCATGGAGAAGGGCCATGGTGAGGTTAAGACGTTCAATGGAGTGGTGGGTACATGAATCTTATCAGAGTATATTTGGCACTTGTGACAAGTTCGGGCATGATGGTAACAATCTGCTTCCATGGTAAGCCAATAATAGCCCGCCCTTAATATTTTCTTTGCCATGGTGTGTCCATTCGCATGAGTTCCAAAGCAGCCCTCATGAATGTCCTTTAGAATTTGTTCAGCTTCATGTTTCTCCACACATCTAAGCAAAACAGTGTCATGGTTGCGCTTGTACAATACATTTCCGTTGAGGAAGAAGTTGGATGCCAATCTTCGCAAAGTTCTTTTGTCGATACCCAGGGCTCCTTCAGGATATTCGTGCTTTTCAAGATATCGCTTTATATCGTAAAACCACGGCTTTTCCTCTGCGTCTTTATCAGCAGTCAGACAATGTGCGGGCTCTTCAAAGCGTCGCAAATCAATTGATGGTCTATGATTTGGCCATATCAACTTGTACATGGATGCCAGAGTTGCAAAAGCGTCAGCCATTTGATTCTCTTCTCGAGGTATGTGAGCAAAAGTGATATCATCGAATCGAGGAAGCAATTTTGCCACATAATCTCGGTATGGAATTAAGTTTTCACGCTTGGTATCCCAATCGCCTCTTATCTGGTAAATTACTAGAGCAGAATCCCCAAACACATCGAGAGTTTTGATTCTCAATTCAATGGCTTCTTCTAGCCCTAGTATACATGCCTCGTACTCTGCTATATTGTTAGTG
The DNA here is from genome assembly GCA_963859935.3 of Lathyrus sativus. Classification (NCBI taxonomy): domain Eukaryota; kingdom Viridiplantae; phylum Streptophyta; class Magnoliopsida; order Fabales; family Fabaceae; genus Lathyrus; species Lathyrus sativus. Next base: position 97,800,971 of record OZ012738.1, on the reverse strand, counting down.
CACGGGAAGCAAAGCTTGGCCGTAAACGGCAAGTGAAAATTTTTGGGAGATGTAATCACTGCCCTAATTCCATGTCCATAAGAGTTAGAAGCACCGTCGAACATAAGAGTCCATTGCTCCCCTGGTTTTGGCCCTTCATCTTGAAGGAAAATTGCGATCTAAACGCAGCGGAAAACAAAAATTTTCCTTTAGTGATCCTTACGAATGAGCATGGTCAGTGATAGAATCGTTACCTCTTTGTGGCGATTCAGATCTTTGATGCAGCGATCACAAGCGTTGATGAAGTGCAACGCCTCTACTCAGTCCACACGAACAGCTTCCGGTCACAGTGCTAGCTGCTTACGAACGGAATTATTTGAGTGAGAAAAGAGAATCAAAACCGAAAATGCATCAAATGAAAGCTTCATCACAAGGGTTCCTTTTATAGACTCTCTTGTGGGCTGCGGGCTAAAACCCAATTCACATGATCCATAATAATATTATATATTATTATAATAACTATTATTATAATAAATATATTTATTTTATTATTATTTTATAACCATTATAAAATAACAATAATTATTATTATATTATCCGAATTTCTATTTTTCACTTAAGTGCACCGTACCTTACGGTGTTCCTTTTTGATTTCTCTATCTCTCATCAAACTGTCCTTATGTGTGTGACCCTGTAGGATTTCGTAACGTTGGTAATTATATTAAATTATATATTTAACATAATAAACAGTAAGCGGTATCTAGCAACACATCACTGCTACCCAAGTCACGAAAATGTCATGTGATCTGACAAAACCTTTTTCGTGATAATATATGTTTGTACAATTACCCTTTTGCCCCTATGTCTATATTGAACACAAGGCATACACTGTGTCATCCTTGTCCAGTTCAATATTGGGCCCTTAGACATTTCTCCTGTTATGCAGGATTGGCAAATTCCATCTAGGACACTCATGTCCCTCAGCATGCTTCGTGGAGTGCCCATCAACTGTCTTTATGATCATCCAGTTACGGATAATGTTTGATCAGCAATAAAGCACCTGACTCTACATCTAGGGTCCATAGTGGTTTCAGGTCGAAGGGTGGTAATACACCATTATCACCATGAGAATAACTTATGACACTTTGCATAACATACTATGTAGTATTCTCATAGCGGGTCAATCCGGTATAAATATTACTCCTAATATTTATACCTATGTCAAGACTTGATAACTCTTTATCCATGATCCATGAGATGTGATCATCAGTCTATCTTCATAATAGTCTCAATGCTTTTAATGTTATCCCACTTTGCAATAAAGCTTGACTACGGATATTTTAAGAATAATGTCTTTATGCTTAATGGGATCTCATGATTAAGTCACACTTAACATTTCATTAAACAAACTAACTATTCTAGGGACTTTATTATTCTGAAAGACAAACATAATAAAGAAATGCCTTTTATTATTAAACGAATAATCCGATACAAGTACCAAAAAGTATTGGCCTCTAGGGCTTACACCAACACATCTGGCCCTGGATCTTCGCAATCTATTGCCATCATGATATCCTCATCCGGAAAGTCAAATCTTAAAGGTTGGTACTCTTCCACCGGCTGATGGGCCAAATGATCCGCTAACACACTGCCTTTTATAGCTTTCTGAGTGGTGTATTGGATGTCGTATTCAGATAGAAGCATTTGCCAACGGGCTATCCTACCGGTGAGAGCAGGTTTCTCGAAGATGTATTTGATTGGATCCATCTTGGAGATTAAGTATGTGGTGTGCGTCAGCATATATTGTCTGAGTCGTCTAGCAGCCCATGCAAGTGCACAACAAGTCTTTTCAAGCAAAGAGTATCTAGTCTCACAGTCGTTAAACTTTTTGCTGAGATAGTATATAGCATGCTCTTTCTTGCACGTATCATCTTGTTGTCCTAACACGCAACCCATGGACTCTTCTAGCATGGTTAAGTACATAATGAGCGGCCTTCCAGGAACTGGTGGTATTAAGATCGGTGGTTCTTGCAAATATTCTTTGATTGCATCAAATGCCCCTTGGCATTCATCATTCCACACAACTGGCTGGTCTTTCCTGAGTAATTTAAAAATTGGCTTGCAAGTGGCTGTGAGATGTGAAATAAATCTTGCAATATAATTCAACCTCCCTAGAAATCCACGGACCTCCTTTTCAGTCTTTGGTGCAGGCATGTCTTGAATCGCCCTTACTTTATCAGGATCCACCTCAATCCCTTTCTGGCTTACAATAAAGCCCAACAACTTTCCAGACCGCACCCCGAATGTACATTTGTTGGGATTAAGTCTCAACTTGAACTTCCTCAGCCTGGCGAACAACTTTTCCAGATTACCCACATGTTCCTCTTCAGTCTGGGACTTAGCAATCATCATCAACGTACACTTCGATCTCTTTGTGAATCATATCGTGAAAGAGTGTTACCATTGCGCGTTGGTATGTTGCCCCAGCGTTCTTTAACCCAAATGGCATTACCTTGTAACAGAATGTGCCCCATGGTGTAATGAACGTGGTTTTTTCCATGTCATCTGGATCCATCTTAATTTGATTGTAACCAGAGAATCCATCCATAAAGGAAAAAACATAGAATTGTGCCGTATTATCTACCAACACATCAATGTGAGGCAATGGAAAATCGTCTTTAGGACTTGCTCTGTTTAAGTCGCGGTAATCCACACACATACAAACCTTTCCATCTTTTTTCGGTACGGGAACGATGTTTGCAACCCATTGTGGGTATTTGGCCACTGCTAAGAACCCTGCATCGAATTGTTTTTGAACCTCATCACGGATTTTCAGAGCCATATCAGGGCGAGTTCTTCTCAACTTCTGCTTAACGGCATGACACCCTTCTTTGAGTGGTAGTTTGTGTACAACAATGTTCGTATCTAGACCAGGCATGTCCTGGTACGACCATGCGAATACATCAGCATATTCTCGGAGGAGCCCTACCAGCTTTACCTTGACAACATCTTGAAGAGACGCTCCAACCTTTATCTCCCTTTTATTTTCTTCTGAACCTAGGTTGATAACCTCGACATCCTCTTTATGCGGCATAATGACCTTCTCTTCTTGCTGCAGCAACCTAGCCAATTCGTTGGGGAGCTCATTCTCGTCTTCCTCATCCGCTCGGTATATTGGACAATCAAAATCATAAAGGCCTATAGCAGTGTCGATATCAAGGACCTCGGTAGTGTCTCTGCATGTTTATGATTTATGCAGCTTATTTAGGAAAGTGAGTGTGCGAAAGAAATGCCATTAATTATGAAAAAAATAGAAACGAAAATGAGCAAAATTGAATGCAAATCAAAATTTATTCATGTTAAACATGTTTCGAAACATCAGGGGGCCCGATACAAAGCTCCACTACGCCTTGGGCAGAGCGTAGGTTTTTTTTTGAAAATTAATTAAAACTTTACTTTTGAGGAGGGAAAAACTGGGGTATTTCGATGGTCTTCCAATTCTTCAATTCTTCACCAGGTTCGGCCTGTCGGACCCAGCTTGCGGAGGCTTCTTTGTCATCAATCCCATCTTCAATTACCATGGCAGAGGTATGGTCGAAGATATGCCCAACGCTTTTGAAGACTTCTGCCACAGGAGGAATCTGCTTCTTGCCATATGCAATCGTCACAGTGTTGGATGAAGGATGGTATCCTAGCCCAAATTTGTCGAACTTTTAAGCCACTTCCACCATTTTGCCCCAGCCTTGGGTGTTCCCTTTGTCTACAACCATCTTAGCTTCTTCATAAGAGGCCATTGCTTATCTTGAACTCTGACCCTCTGAAATTCGTTGCACCGCTAATGTATTCACCATTTCGAAAGATTGAAAAGGCGTTCCCACCATTTCCCCTTCAACTTCAATGTACCTGAAGGATGTTAAGTGGCTAACCAAGATATCCTCCTCTCCTCCAATCTGAACTACTTTGTCATTACTGACAAATTTTAGCTTCTGGTGAAGGGTAGAGGTAACAGCTCCTGCATAATGTATCCAAGGTCTTCCTAATAGACAGTTGTACCCTGGATAAATATCCATTACTTGAAAAGTGATAGTGAAGATAGTTGGCCCGATCTTTATTGGCAAGTCCACATCGCCAATCACAGCACGCCTGGAACCATCAAAAGCTTTGACCACCAGAGCACTTAGCTTCATGCTAACTCCTCTTACTGGCATTCTCTCCAGGGTGACCTTGGGAAGCACATTCAAAGAAGAACCTGTATCCACTAAGACTCGGGATATCAATGTGTCTTGGCACTTGATAGAAATATGGAGAGCTTTATTGTGGTTTCTCTTCTCTGCAGTCAAGTCATCATCATTAAACCCAAGAAAGTTTCCGGTTGTTACGCTAGCTATCACATCATCGAACTGGGCTACGGTGATGTCTTTAGCAATATGCGCAGCGCTCAACACCTTCATCAAAGATAACCGGTGGGCCTCTGAATTAAGTAACAACGAGAGCATGGAAATTCTGGCAGGAGTCTGGTTTAGTTGATCAATCACTTTGTAATCACTTTTTCTGATGATCTTCAAAAACTCCTCGGCTTCTTTTGGTGTTACTGCTGCTTTTGGTGATGACACCTCAACAGGTGGCTCAACACTTGGTGGTTCAATTGTAGCTTTTTCTTTATTTCTAGCTGGCACTTCCACTGGTTTGGCGGCAAATAAACGACCGCTACGGGTCATTCCACTAGGCCCCACCACTGCATCGCATTTGGCAGCGTCATACTCAATCCCTAGTCTCTCTGGCCTCTGTTTAGAAACTTTGGGCTCAGATTCATTGACAGAATATTCTATTACCACCGGAGCTGGTCGCACTGCTCTTTGTCTATTGACGTCTTCTTCATCATACTGCATAACCACGGGTGCTGGTTGGGCGGGCCTCTGTTGAAAGGCTTCCGAAGGATCATACTGTAAGACTACTGGCGCTGGTCGAAGTCGCCTTGTCGGATAAGCACTTGTTTCATCATACTGAATATCAATAGCAGACACGTTCGAATCTCTTTGTTCTATTTGTATTATCCCCTGCTCTAAGAACCTTTGTAGATGTTTCTTTACCACTTCGTCAGTCAAATTCTCCCCTTCCTCTTGGGGAATCATCCCACTTTTCTTCAATTGTTCTCCGATAACGGCCATCGGAGTACGGACATCTTCAACATTCGAAATTAGCCTCAAACCACTGTTTTCTTCTACAGCATTGACGGAAGGACCTCCATGTTTATGCAACGGATCCTTCGTAATGTTGGACCCCTGTTTTGAAATGCATAGCAGTTGTCTATGGAGTGTCCAGGAGCTCCCTTATGAAACTCACAATGGGCGTTCGCATCGTACCCAGGGGGGTATGGAAAGGTTGCTGGACGTAAATCTCGCAAGTTAAGTGTCCACTCTGATTTAGCTGAGCAAAGATCTGCCCATATGACATAGGCAGTGGGTCAAGTTGTCTTCTTGGCTGTCTCGGCCTTTGTTGTCTTTGAGCCGGGGCATTCTGATATTGCGGTGGAGGAACTCTCTGATAATTCTGCTGTTGAGCTGGTTGTTGATAAGGAGCATGGGCTACTGCAGCCACCTGTGGATATTGGATGTTCACTGGAGCTCTATCTCCTCGTCCTCTCATCACAGCGTTAGTTTCATCCTCCCTTTTCTTCACAAAAGGCTTCCTTCCTCCATTCATCGGGACCACAGCCTTGTTCTCTTTCAAAGTGCTCTCGATTCTTTCACCTACTGACACCACTTCAGCAAAGTTAGGGAAACTGGACCCAAGCATGCGGTCCAGGTACTGCGGTTGTAGAGTTCCCATAAACATGTCAGTTAACTCCTTAGTCAGCAATGGTGGTTGAACACGGGCAGCCAACTCTCTCCACCTTTGGGCATATTCTTTAAATGACTCGTTGTTACGTTGAGTCATATCTTGCAGCTGCGTGCGATTCGGTGCCAAATCAGTATTATATTGATAATGTTGTGAAAACGCATCTGCTAGATCTCTCCACGTGCTGATTTGTCCTTTTTCTAACTGCATATACCATTCCAACGATGCCCCACTGAGGCTATCTTGGAAATAGTGTATTAAGATCAAGTCGTTATCAATGTGAGCCGCCATCTTGCGACAGTACGCTCTGAGATGGGTTTTGGGGCAGCTGACCCCCTTGTACTTCTCAAAGTCTGGGACTTTGAATTTCTTCGGTATCACCAATCCTGGTACTAGGCACATGTCAACAGCATCCAACCCTGGAGTCTTCTTGATTTCCAATGACTTGATTTTCTCTTCAACAGTTCGTAGTCTATCTGCAGCAAAGTCATTAGTAGCCCCCACATTGTGTTGAGGAGGAGGTGGTGGAGGTTGGTAGAAAGCATCATATTATTCGTCCATGTCTGCTTCAGAACCCTGACGCGCGGATATGGAACGGTCAACAAGGTCAACGTGGGGGGTTTTAACAATCCCCGAAGTTCCTATGTTGTCAGCCGCCTTCCTGGCATCAGCAAAAGTCTCAGCATTGTTTTCTTTCTGGGCTAGCGTCAGCATTGTCTCCAGCAGCTGATCCATCTTCATCTTGAGAGCATCGATGTCACCCCTCATGGTGTTCTGAGTCTCTTCCATTTGCTCAAGCGTCATTTGGAAGTTGCGCCTGGTCTCGTAGCAATGTCGAATAGTCAGCTTTCAAATTCTGAGGGAAAGGGAAAAGTCCAATGAGTTGTACTGTCGGGTGAAGATGCAAAGATGCTCATGTTTATGCTTATGATTATGATTTTTTTATTATTATATATTTTTTTTAGGGAAGCATTTATACCAACGGTTATTTATTAATCATTCAAACAGCACAAGAACAAATAATCAAAAAAGACTACTCCTCATTCATTTAAACTTGTTCCAACATAAACAGAGTACAATCCAAAAATTTAGCAAAAATAACAGAAAAAACAAAAAACTCCAAGCTTCATTTCTTCTTGCTTCACGCTCCTTGAGCTCCTCCTTGAATCTTGCCAACATTTCTTTGCACACATATATGAACTCATAAATAGCCGGAGCGGTAGAATCATCTATGGCTTCCATAGCATCACGATGTTTCCATATCAAATCTTGGGCCAACCAGTTACAAAATTCCGCCAACCCATTTAGCTTGTTGCGGTATGCATCTCGGTTATCCCTCATGATGTGGATGGATTGCTCATATGCTGCAACATCATGAGCTAACTGGTCTCTTGCAGCAGACCAAATTGCTTGGTCTTCCTTAATAGCTCCTATCTGATTCTCTTGATACTTAACAAACTTCTTGAGCTCATCCAGGTCAATACACATCTTGCACCAATCTTCTGGCTTAACCCAAGATGAGTTTAGGGCTTCTTCCTTGAGTTGACGTTCTCTATCTTCGTTAGCTCTTGATTGACGTAGCGCAGCGCCAAGTGTCTTGATTTCAGCTCCTAACGTCTCCCTGATCTCCTTATTCTGTTTAGTGGCTAGAAGATACCACTGTTCATTCTCTCGCCATTTTCTATGAGCGTGGTCCAGTTGCTCTTTGAGGGATTCTAAGCAACTGTCAGCCTGGTTGATACATACTTTGGTCCTTTTCCTTTTACCCTTTTCTTCATTAATATTGCTCCCCATCTCTTCAATTCGCTTATCCTTCCTCTCGATCTCATACCTCATGTGATTCTTTTCATTAGTCACATTTTGAAGCTTGGCTTGTAAATCTTCGTTTTCTTTTCCTAGCTGGGCTATCTTGACTCTCATCTCTTCTACTTCTTCGACTGATACAGGTATCGATTGCGGAGTGGCGAGTTTAGGAGGTGCCTCAATAGAAAAGGGGAGCTTAACTATTTTGACCCTCTCTAGAACCCATTGTCGAAAAGGCATCCTGGTCACACCATCCCTTTTTCTCAAATCTGATCCTTTAGTATGAACTTTCTGCCAAGATCGTACAATCTGACAGAGAAGTGAGGGATCTTTGGCACCTCTCTCATGGAGGATCATTTCTTCTAATTCTTTGTCTTCCGGCTTCCCTAACATTGGGTACTCAAATTGTCGTATGGCTAGTATAGGGTTATAGCTTATACAACCTTTTGATCCGATAAACGGTACGTTGCAAAAGCTACCACAGCTCATGATGATTTCACTTACTTCCAACTTGTTCGGGTACCAAGTAATGTTCTTTTCAGAGATAGATGCTAGAAACTGAGCCCATTCCCCACTGTTCAAAGTTGGGACACTGGCGTGACGTTTGAGTATGTGAGAAGTGAGCCATTTGTAGAGAATAGGGAGACAAAATGTCAATACTGAACCCTTTTTTTCATGGCGAAGGTGTAAAGTATAAAAAACATCAGCCAGGAGAGGGTGTGCCGGGCTTTGATCCTTCTTCCAAACGGCCCAAAATACGCTGACAGCCGCAGAATCAACGAAATCTTCAAAAGTGGGAAACATCACTAGCCCATAGATGAGGAGAGCCAATACATTCACCAAAGCATCCCATTGTTTGTTCTTTAACATCTTAATTGCTTCTTTCTCTAGTACAATGCTTCTAAAACCGAAGAAATCTTCTCTTTTCTTCCAACCAGCCTTGGCTATTGAGATCGATATTTTGAGAGCATCAGCCAATTCTTCCACTTCTGGAGTCTGCCCTATCATAGTATAAGGTGCCCTACCCTTGACCGGGAAACCTAAGAACCCCTCGAACTCTTCGATAGCAGGTGTTAAGTAGAAATCTTGAAATAAGAAGCTTCTCATTTGCAGATCATAAAATTGTGCTAAAGCCGTAATAGCAGGGACCTGTACTTTAATCATTAGCAGATCAGTCACCTGGCCAAACCTTCCTATCAGAGTCTTCTTGAAGATGGTAGGCATTTCTTTCAAACAGTTCATGACCACACTAACATCAGGTCTGAGTGCCTTAAGTTGAATAGTCTTTCTCTTTTCTGAACTTGCGGCCATTTTGTGAATGTATTTCAACCTGCCAATATAAATGCTTCCCTGAAAATAAAAATGAGTGTCAGTTATGATGCATATGTAAATGTTTATGAATGCAATAGTGCGGGATCCTGGTTATCACAAGTATCTCCCACCCTCCTAATAGGTATAAAGATAGTTTTAAATTCTTTACCCAAAATGACCCACTCACGGGATAGTTTCTACGTGGACGGACGGGGTTCTCAAAGTCATAGATACCTATGATACCACCGTCATGCAACAGGAGAGCCGCATTATGACGGTAATACCAAAAGATCTCTCTTGAGAGGAGTCTTCATGTCAGGCCCACGAGAAGCGAGTCCTCAGGGACCAACACTACATGACTACCAATATAGAAACTAGTTCTAAGAGTGGTTCCCAGAGTCACGGATCCTCCATGAATCAAATCGTGCAACAGGCTAGCCGTGTTACGATAAGATCTACGAAAAAGGTCTATTCTGGAGGAGCTTTCATGCTAGGCACACAAGGAGCGAGTCCCTGGGGACTAACACTAATCACTACCAATTCTAAGCTATGTTTTCTCTCTTCTTTTTTCTAAAGCTCGGGTGTAGAGCTTTTACTTGTGATACTTTCCCAGAATCCAACAAGCAAATATAATATATTACACATAATAGCAAGAAAGAAGTAATAAACAAACAAACAGGAGAATATAAGCACAGAGAAAAACAATAAGCACACAAAAATCGGTTAAGAAAAACGTCAACACTCTCAAATCGAGTCAAGTTAGGCTCGACTCTCTCTTGCATAGGGCAATGCACATTCCCCAGCAGAGTCGCCATCTGTCGTTCCTCGAAAAATACGATCCTCGCGATGGCCGCGGAAAATACTGTTCGAAACAGAGTCGCCACCGAACTTTATTCATTCCAAGGATGGAATAGGAAAATATCGATAAAACCTTTAAGGAGATAAGAACATGGTCATCGCAACCAATATTCTAGGTTCGGGAGTCGGTTACGCAGAGGGAAGGTATTAGCACCCTCTACGTCCGTTGTACTCAACGGGAACCTCTTGATCGATTCGAGAGTAAAGTTAACTACGCTTATGTGTTTTCTTCTAAGGTTTCTCCTATGGGGAAAATGGATGGTTATAGGATAGGGTGCTCGCCAAGGATTTGGGCCCTTGTGCCTACGTATCTTCACTTGTAAGAAGTGGAAAATCAGAGCAATCGTAGTTCGTGGGACTACGGGTAAAGGTGGGGGGATTGTGCTCGCCAAGATCATCTCAATCTTGTGCCTACGTATCTTACATTCAAGAGGGAATGAAGAATCAGAGTAGCCGTAGTTCGGCTAACTACGGTTAAAGGGTTTGGTATGTGAACGAGTGTTTAGGTTGCATTTCTAACTGCTAAACGTTGGCTTGTCTGCTCGCTAGGGGAGGCTGAAGCACTAGTTTGTTATGCGCGGAAGAAGGGACTAAACAATGTTCTTAGGGAAAGGTGTTTTGGTTGGAAATCACACGAGGGCGAGGAATTTGTGTTTATCGCATTGGATGCTTTAGTTTTAGAAAAGGAGAGTAGATTTTAATAGGTTTAAGGTTTCGATCGCGCGGGGCAAGAAATAGGAGTTTGGTTAGGTAATTTGATAGAGAATGACGACTATTCGATAAACGAGACGTCGGCCTCGCAATCAAATAACCGAGATATTATTGGAATGCTAGATTCCAACGACACCTTTTTCATTCGAATAACTACGAAATATGTTTGAGAAAAGTTTCAATCGCGCGGGGGCGAGAGAAGAGAGTAGGGTTGAATATTTTAAGGGAGAATGACGACTACTCGATAAACGAGATGCCAGTCTCGCAATCGATTAATCGGGATATCATTGGAATGCTAGATCCCAATGATACCTTTTTCATTCAATTAATTGTGAAATTGTATTTGAATGGACAATAACAATATTGGTCCAAGTAGTTAGGGCACGTGTTTTATAAACGAAAGGTTGAGCGAACCACAACCTAAAGCGTACGCCCTAAGAGTGGTTACTCAAGAATTCAAGGAGTGCGAGACTCCAAGAACTCAGTTCTTTCACAATTTAATTAAGAACATGGTTTGAATTCGACGTATGGTTTAGAAGCATACGAGGGTTTAGACTCGATCACACGAAGGCGAGGAACGAGGTTAGATGAGTTGGAAATTTAGGAGGAATGACGACTACTCGATAAACGAGACGTCGGCCTCGTAATCAAATCAATCGGGACATAATTGGAATGCTTGATCCCAACGATACCTTTTTCATTCGAAATATGTTTGATGGATGGTTTATGCGCGAAAGAGTTTGAATTGAAAGAGATTTTGATTCAATCACTCGAAGGTGAGAAATGAGGTTACGCGGGTTGAAAAATTAGGAGGAATGACGACTACTCGATAAACGAGACGTCGGCCTCGTAATCAATTAGTCGGGATATTACTGGAATGCTAGATTCCAACGACCTCTTTTTCATTCCATTAATTACGAAAGTGTTTGCCGGACAATGAATACTTGTTCAAATAATTATGGAGATATTTTAGACACAAAAGTTCGAATAATATACTGTTCGAGGTGTACACCTTGATCGTAATTATTCTCGAATTCAAGGAATGCGCGACTCCAAGAGCTCGATACTTTCATAACTTAATTATGAAAATAATTTGAAAATATTAGTGTGTAGATTAAACTAGGGTGAGCGTATTGCTCGAATTAGGGTTTGTAAATCTTGAAGGGTTTAAATGAGGTTAGGTATTTTTAAGGATGAAAGACGAAGCGACCACAACTCAAGGTGTGCACCTCGAGAGCGGTCGCTTAAGGATCCAAGGAGTGCTTAGACTCCAAGGATTCACTACTTTCATATAAATTTGAAAAGAAATTTTTATTTGTTTTATACTAATAATAAAATATTTTGGACCTAATGAAAGAAAAAGAAATAAATTTGATAAAAATCTAAATAAAATTTAAATAAAATCAAGTTGCAAAACCAATATTAAATATAAAAATCTAATAATATTAATAATAATTTTACTAAGGTTACTAGTAATTAGTTTTTTAAAATAAACCCTTATCAAATTTCATTAAGTCCTAATTAAAGGATCAGTCTAACATTAAATGGAAAAGCAAAAATTAACCTTCTTCTAACCTATCCTCTCCAAATCCCTACGCTCACATCTCTCTCTCTCCCTCGAAACTCAACCGAGCTTCTACCAACATTTTCTCTTCTCACCGTTGATACCAACCCCTTTCATTTTCCTCTCATCTTCAAACTAAACATCTACTCTGACCATAACCCTAAATCTTCTTCTAAAACGCAAACCTAATCCCTTTTCTTAACCCTATTCCTAAATCAAACCACGAACCCTAACTCTACCCCGCAATCTCACGCGGAAATTACACAGCGAGCGAGTAATCACCAAGCATTATAGATGACTCATGGAGACGGTGTAAGGATATCAAAAGCGAAGAAAACAAGTTAAAGGCGATGCAGATTTTACCGATTTGGGTGTATCGGTGATACGGTGAGTGATTTCCTTTCTTTGCTTCGAGTCCCTTGTTCCTTTTCTCTTCCTTTCGAAACTTGCGTGTTTTGGTCTAGCTCAGAGTAAGCTCAGGTTCTAATGTTGAACCTGAGTAATTTTTGAGCTCTAGTGATTAATGGGGGTTGGGGGTCTATTTTGACAGAGTTTCTTTAAGTTTTTTCTTGTGTGTTCTTGCCAATGAATAGGACCATATTTATAGGAGGGTTTTTAGGGTTTTTGATACGTGTGAGAATTTGAATTTTTGCTGAAGGGAGGGCTTGATCCGTGTGAGGTAGGACAATGAGGAGCATTTGGGGTAGTACGATTCTGTTAGGAGGTAATACCATGATTTCTGCTTTTCTGAGACTTGATAGTGACCTCTGTGTTTGTCTGTAGTGAATTAAAAAAAAATGCTTTTTACCCTATTTTTTACTGTGTAAATTCTTGGGATCCCTTTTTTACCGTGTAAAATATTACTGATGTGCAACTTCTCATCCTTTGCTGCTATAATCAAAATATCTCCAAAAGTCTTAATGTTGATTGCTGTTTCTTGCAGAGTACAATACGTTCGCTACTTCACGCTTTGGCTTTAGAACTGATAGGCTCCTTGTGACCAGGTTTGGACGAGCTAGTGACAATATGTTGGTGTAGCTTGAGGATGATGGAGACAATCTCGTGGATGAAGTGGTAGTCGAAGCATCGCAAATATTGAATCCGGCTCTGAGTTGTGTTTTTGAGCAAGTGGAGTTGTTTAACTGTGTGAGAGCCATGAAGAGTCCAAGAATGGAATTCAAGAAACACCGTTACTGTGCTTCTTGAAAAGAGTACTAAAAAGTGACAACTATTAACAGTTACCACAAGTTAAACAGTAAAACAAGGATATGCTCAGGAAAGATACATTTTTATCATGACACCGTGCAAGAACCATTGGAAATACCAGAGCTTAGAATCAACTATGAGGTAATTGTTTTCCCCTTCAATGTTGTGATTGATGAAAAAACATTGGAAATAAACTATTTGTATTATGCCCAACTATGATTGGAATTTGACTTCATAATAACCTACTGAGAGACTTAATTAGTAGCTTCAAATTCTTTCTTGTAGCTTCATCACCGGTGAAGCCCAAAATATCAGAGCTAACATTCTCAATGTTTTTCAGGGTGAATATGAGAGTGTATATGGACTTTTGGATCAGTTCAATGTTCTCAGGGGTCATAATTGATGAATGTGCCATTCTCAAATCATCAGAAGCTTGTGTAAGGCTTCGAGTTAAATTCTCAACTTCCTTCAACAGACCACTATCGCGGACATCAGCCAGCAAAGGTTGAAGATCTTTAGCCATGGCTTTCATCTTCGTCATTTATGCTTGGCGATGTGGTTATGTGATCCCTTTTTTTATGTTTCATTAACTCGTGTATGTACCGCTATGACTAACCAAATATTGTCTATCTTCCTTTTCCACAGGTTTTGGAGATGGATAAATGAAATTGGAAGTATTCGCGGGAGAACATGCTACACTGACAAAGATGCAAGGAAGAGTGTGATCCAACATGGTGATCTATATGTGATGCTCTCAGAACATGAGGCGGTGTCCTTATAAAACTGGGCATCTGTGGAAGACCTGGAGCACAAGCACCATTAACAAAAGATGGTGCTTTCTGCCAAGCCACTGCATTTGATGGAGATTGTTGACGCAAGTTTGAGCCATTCCACATATGATAAATCTGGTGATGTGGAAGGCTCCCATTTCCTCCTGCATTAAAATCTGCTAAGTTCCCAGTTGAGCTCATTCCCTGAATGTGCCTGCCATCAGACGCTTCTGTGGATCCAGTTCCAATATTGGCAGCCATTTTAATGGTGTTTGACAAATTGTAAGGACTACCATTAGCCAAGCCATCACAATACTCGGGCAAAGAATGAGGGTGGAATCTCGGAACAGTAGATGCCCCTCTTGTGTTGTTGGAAATACTGTGAAAAATTGTGTCATCAATGAAAGTATTCAAAGGCAGCTGTGATGCAGAATGGAATCTTTGATTATATCCATTTTCCAAGCTTCCACCAGATGCAATAACTCCAGAAGACACTCCCTTTTGTCTTAAGAATAGGATGTCATTGAGATTATGACCAAAATCAGGTTCATCTGGTCTCTTTTGAGACGGCTGCATCATACATGTTGCAATCTTCGGATGGCCAGGTTCAAGCTTGATGTGCTTCCCAGCAATGCAGATCCCATTTAATGAACGGAGAGAAACTTCTGCACCTCGAACATCATAAAATTCAATATATTTGATATGATTCATTTCTAAGTATTCATATATTTCTTTGATTTCTCCATAAAGCCCAAAAATATGTTTTAGTTCATCTTTTAAAACAGATGGATCAGGACCAGATATCATCAGTGTGCCATGGCCAATATCCTTCTGTGAAGCATTTCCCTTTGGAATTGAATAATGTATATCCAGTTTCCTAGAATTCAATGACCTATTATGAAGTGATTTCATTGCGTTTTGTGCTGCCCTTAGGTCATAATAAGAAACCATAACAACTTCATCTAATTGCCATAGCTTCACAACACCAATTATGTGCGAATTCGAAGAGGAGGAGAATTAATTTTGTTTTTACCCTGAGTTTTGAAGGTAGTTGTTGGTTTTCTTACAAGCTTTTTACAATCCCAGATTTGTTCATATTGTGGAATGATTCTTAGAACTGGATTAAGATTCGAGCATAGTTTCAATTTTCGTTTGAAATCGTATATGATCTTTTTGTCGTACTAACCACTTTCATTTCTTATTCATGTATGCTTATGGGAGGCTTGGCATAGCATGGGTTTGACACAAGCATTCTTCACCTGAGGTCCCTGAGTTCATCAAACCCGAACTCTTTATGATGAATAGCAGCCGTAACACCAACCAAAGCCGCAACATACAATAAACAAAGATAGACAACTGGTATGGCCTACTGAATTGACATGCGGCAACGATTGTTAAGAGGCTTTTTTAAAGGGATAACTGCAACACCAACAATCCTAGAAAATAGAATAAGCGGAATTAAAAGAATGAGCTGATCTGTGGTAGATGCCTCTTGAAAAATATAACTGGGATGCTTGCGTTATACGACAGCTTAACAGCAAACCAAATCCTAGTGGACCTTCAATCCAAACTGCC
The DNA here is from genome assembly GCA_963859935.3 of Lathyrus sativus. NCBI lineage: Eukaryota > Viridiplantae > Streptophyta > Magnoliopsida > Fabales > Fabaceae > Lathyrus > Lathyrus sativus. The sequence continues at coordinate 97,785,356 of OZ012738.1, read as the reverse complement.
CACAAACGGTATGCATGACTTCCAATGATTTTAAATCTCTCTGTGATGCTTGATCTTGGATGATACATTTTTATTTCTTGAACATTGTTCTCCTGTTTCTTTCATATCCTGATCTCTGACACATTTTTATTTTTGTGTACATTTTAGTGCAATCTGTTTAATGCCTTCGCATGACCGTGGTAGAGACTTGGAGGAGCTTCAACAGCAATCGGAGTGAGCTCTGGCTTAATCAACACGTGCAGAAAGCTGTTCTATTGCATATGAAACTTTGGCACACGAATAATTGAACCTTTTGTAGATGGTGCGACGAAGACGTCGGGGCCTTGAAAAAGATTTGAAAGCGGCATTTTGGTGTGAATCTCTCAAAGAGACAACCATGGAATTAGTTTAGTATAACTTAGCAGAGGTCATGACGGAACTCGGAGTTCTTTTCAGAATTGGAGATTTAAATGACCTAAGTCTTTGCTGTGAGGTCTTTGTCTTCCCTTTTGATTCTAGCCAAGATCTCAATTTGGCTTCCATGTCAACATTAGCTTTTGGCGTCTCAAGTCTATGAGCTAAAGGTATAAAATTAGAGACATGCCTTGATCGAGCAGCCGAACCAACAGTATTAACAGATTCTTGGTATTCTCCTGGATTCAGGCAAGCAACCATCAGCGCACGACTCGTTCCGCCTAGAGAGCCTTGTAATATACGGGTCAATTTGCTTTCTCTATAGGGTATTCTTGGTTGGTTGTTGTTCAACACATATATCACGTTCGAGAGTGCAAACAAGGACTGATTTATCTTATCGCTCTCTTGAAGATGCATCCCTTTCATTGCAGCTTCTTCTGTTATCTTCATTACCCGCCAAGTCGATAAGTTTCAAATTTCCACATACAGATCTTCCTATCTCATCCGGAGGAGACACTACAGATATCACAAACACTCCATGACTCCTACTGGATACATCATTGAGGCCTGTATGTGCAACTTTGCGCCTCTGAACACCACTGGCAAAAACATCTAGAAATTCAGACATTGTGTGTACAGGAACTTGAGACAGTCCCCTAAGATGAGTTTGACCATCTTGGTCATCCAAAACTGAAATCTCAGTTGCTTTTAACTCTAAGAGGTCGTAACATCGGTCCATGTAGACTTCATAGTATGATAGATGTGTTGTGCTTCCCGTGTTTAGACAAATATAAATGATATTTGTCATTGCTAGCGGTATCAAGCCAGGCTGTTCCTCAGTTCCATTTGCGTATTGTATCCCACCGACTTATTATTTATTTGAAAATGTATAAACAGCCTCTTGTGTTTTGAATGTTTGGTGGAGTGAAATTTGTATGTGAAATCTCAAATTACTTTTGACTTGTATAGAGACAACTCGCAAATACAAAGTTAGTATCATTGTTGCACGGTTTATGAGTGCAACAACAAACATTATGCTTAGACCGTCACAAACAATCATGATTTGCCAAAACTTCCAAGCGTGTTTTACCGTGACTCGGAACTATAGCATTGCTCAAAATTTAGCATTTTTTTTTGAAACAAATTTGATTATTTTGAAGCATCTTAAAACCAAGCAAGTCATGAGTTACTCTCATCCCCTCGTAGTATGTAGTTTGAAGTAAATTATAATGAGGTTTGAAGAATGGACTTCCAACATGGCCTTGAAACTAATGGAGATGCATTATACCATAATTCTTAGGAATGAATTGAGATATCTTCGGGACTGATTGCATCAAAATTCTAATTTAATTATGACTTGAAATTTGCAAGTTAAATCTAAGTTTGTCACAAACTGACTTAGAAACCAAACATAGTTGGATGCTTATGCTCAATTTGACCAAAGCTTGAGGTTAGATTGACCGTATCCAGAAGCAAGTACCTTTGAACAACTTGGATCAGGTGCATACTATAACAAGCAACTTGCACAAGCAACTTGTAGTGAGGCTCACACAACCTTTAGAGAAATTCGTAACCAAGTTGAAATAGGATGTAAATTTTCTTGAAATCCAACCATTATATTGTGAGATAGATCCAATCATGTATTTTATGCCATTGTCCATATCATATATACCTAATCGTGATAACGAGGACACATATGAATTTGGAATATAAAGGCTGGGGGCACGCTCTTCATCATAAATGGCTAGGGATTATAACCATAATGTGTACACACATGGTCTTTATAAACGAAGCCTTAGGGAATCATGGCTAGAGGTCGTGTGGCAGTAAGACGTTCATTAAATGCCGAAGTAGGACAAATTTGGGGTATGACAAAAGGATCATGAAATATCTCAAGGGAACATCGAACGTCGGCCTATGGTATCCGAAAGGTAGTGTTTGTACATTAATTGGTTATTCTAATGCGGATTATGCGGGATGTAAAACTGATCGAAAAAGTACAAGTGGAACCTGTCACATCCTTAGAAATGCATTGGTTTCGTGGTCATGTAAGAAACAAGCATGTGTTGCTCTTAGTACGGCTGAAGCAGAATACATAGCGACGGGAAGCTGTTGTGCACAAAACCTTTAGCTGAAGCAACAATTAAGCGACTACGGAATTGATCTTGGATGTATTCCTCTCCGGTGCGACAACACAAGTGCGATTAACATCACAAAGAATCCGGTCATGCACTCAAGAACCAAACACATTGACATTCGGCATCATTTTCTCTGTGATCACGTGCTTAAAGGGGATGTCGAAGTCACATTTGTGGATACGCATAACCAACTCGCTGACATATTCACAAAGCCATTCACAAAAGAACCATTCTTTAAGATTCGACGAGAACTCAGAAATCTCGATGAAGGTGACATCTAAACTTTTCATATGTTATTGTGTGTAGAATATATGTTTTCCAACCTGTTTACTTTCTATTTTAAAGCATTTTTCTGAAATTTCGCGTGTGTTAATCGATTAATCCCCAGGGTTAACCGATTAACACTGTTAGTTTTTCAATTCTGATTTAATTTTTTAATGTGTTAATTTTTCAAAAAACCAGAAACGAAAATTTGGTCAAATTTTGGTTAAATGTGTTTTAAGTGCTTATTATGAGTGATACATGTGTATTTTAAATATCTCAACCACTATCCTTAGAAACATCTTCTTCTTGTTGACTCAAAGTAATTACACTCTTCCATCTTCTACCTAATCATAACTCTCACTTAATACCCACTAAAACCTCTATCTATATAAACCTCTCTCAATTTACCCTATTCATCTCAAACACAAACCCTAAAACTCCAAAAGAATCTCCAACCATCAGAAACTCTCAAACCCTCAATGGCTCCCAACAACAAAGGAAAAGGCAAGCTACCAGAAAGCAATTCTGCAATTGATAAAGACCTTGCTCCCATGGAATCAACAAAGAAGCGCATAATGGATTTCAAAGTCCGGGTTCGTCAACTTTTTCCAGTAAAATACGTTAATCTCAGAGCTTTTCCAGAACCCTCTTTTGATTTTCCGACATTATTGAAATATCAAAGGATTGATAGTTTTGTTGCTGATAACGGAAAATGCTACCCTGATTTAGTCAAATCTTTTATGCATAAGCTGTCAATTTATCTGAATGTTGATGATAAACATATGTTGGAAACTTCTGTTCGGGACTGTGAGTTGAAAGAAAATCTCGCAGACATTGCTGCAACCTTAAAAATTCCATTCAAAGGAGATTTTCTCAGAAAAGGGGTCAACCATGTGGATGGTCCATGGGCGAACTATGATAAGATGGAATACTATTATCGTATTTGTAGATTCCCAAGAGAAACTGTTATTGCGAGTCAACGGACTGCTCGCACATTGTGCTATGTGAAGAATCTCATTGTCAATGACCATATGCTGCACTACATTATCTGCTACGTGTTGATTCCGAAGGACTCCAACCATTATCAGATAAATGAATTGGATATACAGTTGATGTTTTCTATCAAAAACAAGATTAAGGTCAATTGAATTCTCACTATGATGCATCATCTCCAGCAACAACTAACTCTATCAACTCGACTTCCATATGCCCGACTAATTTCAAGAATCCTGGAGTTAACAGATTTTGACTTAAACCGCGAACCTGCAATCACCTTGAAACCAACTTCAAATGAGATCAATGAGATTACAATTGTGAAAAATACCAGCATTGTCAAAGATACCGAAGAAACTTACAAATAAGCCGACGAAGGATCTTCCGCTTCAAACATTTTCTATACCATTCCGGAAGGAGGCATCACCAATGAGTTTCTCTATATCACTATGATGAATCAACATAGAGAAACCATGAACCTCCATCGAGAAATCTCTCGGGCCATTAATTCCCTCCGTAACCTTGTGCTCAACTCTCAAAACTCCAACACCGGTTACAATAAAGATGAGAATAAAGATGAGGATGGTAGAGAAGAGGAAGAAGATGACGATGAGAAAATGGCGGATGATGATATTTGAAAAACACTTGCTTCTGTTTTTTATTGCATTCTAAATTATGTTTTAGTTTAAGCTTTAAGTTTCGTATTCGTCTTTGTAATCGTACAATTTTTGTTTCGTTTTCGTTTCGTTCAATCAAGTTCTATTTTTATGTGATAAGTGTTTGTGATTATGTGCTTACTATGTATGCTTGTTTGGTATTATCTATTCTTGCTCCTCTTCCTTTTTGCTAATGACAAAGGGGGAGAAGGATTGGTCTCTAACATTTCCCTGTGCAGAAATATTGTATCTCTCTTATGTCTAAGGGGGAGAAGGATTGTATCTCTCTTGTATTTAGGGGGAGCTCTCTAACTTAGGGGGAGAAATGAAGATAACCAAGTATCAAAGCAGACTTTTCAAAGGATCGGTTGTCATCATCAAAAAGGGGGAGATTGTAGAAGTGAGCTTCAAGGCCTTTGTGTTTTTGATGAAGACAACCCATACAAGCTTGGTACGCAAGATACTTATGCTATATATCCGTAGGGGTATATATATTGAAGATAAAACCCGAAGTACACCCGTAGGGGTATATATTGAAGATGAAACCAGAATCATCGCTCTTCTGAAGTCTTCGCAAAAAGCAAGAGACGCGAGCAAGCAAACAAGATCAACAAAGATCAAGTGAGTATCATCGCATATGACTTTATCAATCAAAGCTTCGTCTACAAGCTACAAGTGAAAATGGTGATTCAAAGAACGGTATAAACATTTTTTACTTTAGAAAATTTATACAAGTGTTCTTTAACAATCACATTTCACTACACCACTTACACTAACACTTTCAAAACATTTTTAAAATACTCTTTCTATTTAAAATTAAGTATTTTTACAAAAACCTTCAGTGTTAACCGATTAACACAATCTAAAATTATGTTTTTGGGACTTCACAACAGTGTTAATCGATTAACCATATGGGTTAACCGATTAACACATGAAAATTTCAAATATTTTTAAACGTTGGAAAGGTGTTAACTGATTAACCTATTTGGTTAACCGATTAACACTGTAACAACATCCAAAAATAGCAGCTTTTCATGGAGAATTGCATTGTTCTATATTTTCTTACTGACTATTTTTTACTGTCCCAAAATCACACCTTTTTGGAAAGGTTTTTCACCAGTATAATTTGATTTCAATTTCAAAATAAAAAACAACCTTCTTGAAATAAAATTACCAAAATTACTCACTTTCTAAAAAATCTGAATTTTCAGTCTAAGTGTTCAAATCATATTTTTGAAAGAAGCCATTAAAATAAATTTCACACTCTCACAGTCTTCTTTCACAAAGAACACTTGTATATTTTATCTGAGTATAATTTGTTTCGAGAAGAAGATCAACCTTGAAGATTGATAAACAACTTTCCATCAATTATTTTATCAAGAACATTTTATGTATTACCTTGTTATCCAGGACTGTTGGAAACAAGTGAAGTGTATTGAAGAGGATTGTTCTTCAACACTTGGAATTACCTATAGGTTTAGATAGTAAGCATCACTTTGGATGTGATTAGGCTTTACAAAAATTCTGAACTATAGTGAAATACTCTTTCGAGTCGAACGGGGAGTGGAGTACCTTCGAAGTATGAAGGGAACCACTATAATTTCCTGTGTCCTTTTCTTTATGCCTTTACTTTTCGTCAATAACTTAACAACCAAGAAAAAGAACCAAGGAACCTTAACAAGATTGCTAATAATTTTCGAAGTATGGGGAATGCAGCTTGTAAGAGGGACTTCATCGTCATCCAGCTAGAACCGCTACAAGCTCTCTCCCTGCAAGAAATTTCAAACAAATATTGCCTCAGATTTTCTAATTACAGCCAACACAATCCAATAAAATCCGGCATAATCAACACAAAGCATTCTCGGCAAACTGTTGTTAGGTTTTCAAAACGCTGTTAATTGAAAGGTTAAACAATAAGTTTGGTCCTTATTTCTTTCCAAACACATTCAAGCTGAATCAGGAAAGATTGAATTTTGTCTCTCGATAGTTATGTTTGAAAGAAGAAAGTTTTAAAACTCGTTCAATGCACAATGGAAATATCTTCACAATCGACAATCATCTTTAGTTCTTTCCGGATACAGAACCAACAACTTAATCATCACCATTCAATTCAAATCAATATTATGATTCTTTTGAGCCTATAAAGCAGAGATAACAGGGGGCAAAGAAGAGGGAGAAAAACCCAACATTCAACAAAAATTACGGAGTCCACAATACAGAAATCCAGCGAAAATACTCAGAGGGATTTGAAGCAAAATATTTCAAAAAAAACTAAAGAGAACTTATCTTCTTCATCGTCGAAACCACTGCAAACCTCAACCATCCACCGTCGAAGTCGTCGGAACCCTCACGCCTTCGTCATCATGAATCCACCACCACCTTCGAAATCTGCGAGAATCCATTTTTAAACCGTGAGAATTTCTGTTAACATTTAACGTCTTTTTTTTTTGTTTTTACTTAATTTATGCAGAAAGGCGGAGATTAGATAGAAAGTAAGACGAACGGAGAAAGGACGATGATGGAAGAAACTGAGAAGAAGAAGGACGGAGGCGAGTAGAATCGAAGAAGAAGAAACGGAGAGAGGAGGGAGGAGAATCGGCGGACAGAAGAAGGCAGAGAGAGATGAAGAATTTGGGTTCTAGGGTTTTCAATTTGATTTTGTATATATTGTATCATGTATGCTCACCCACGGTAGTTACCGTGAACTATCACCATCACTACCCTTCATCCTCCACTTGATTCATCACACGACTCACCTCGCACGACCACCGTAAACCCCCCAGACCTGTGCACCACGTCATCACGTGCCACACCACTAGTCTCCTCATTATCACTAATCTACGATTAATTAACCCTAATCCTAATTAATCTAATAAACCCTTAATCTGCCACCTTTTCCTTAATTAATTAATCAACCATAATTAGCCCCTTTTATTAATCAGCCATTTTTTCTATTACTTGATTTATTTTTTAAGTTTAATCAAATTTTAAATAAAAAATTAGAATTAGAATTTCAATAAATAAAAACATGTTTAGATTTAAATTTTTATTTAATTTCTTTTTTTATCTTTTTAATAATAACAAAAAACCCAAAAAAATATCTTCACTTAAAAATACAAAAAAAAAAAAAAACTTTTTTCAAACTTAAGATTAACTTTTTTAATTCATTATTTCAACTTAATTAATTCTAACGTCTCTTTTAACTTAGACTTAATTTTAACTCAGTGATATTCTCAAAAACCATAAAAACAATTTCTTCTCCACTTTTAATTAATCATTCCCTTAGTTCTTATCTAACATCATTCTCAATTTATCCAATCTAAATTCAACCTTTATCATGGCTTATTGCACATTTTGCATTTTTTTTCAATATTTCATTCCATATTAATTGTTATATGTTGCTTTGCATTACCGTTTATCCCCTTCGAAGGAAAGGTTTAACCATTTGACCCCCGTGTCAATGCCTTTACCCTCACCCCTCCTAGCCATAGGATTCGAGTCTCCATACTCACCTTTTAGGCGTCCCGTCATGGACATACCTACCCTTTTCAATTCAACTTTACAACGTAGAATCGGAGTCTCTGCACTCCAAGTAAGCGTTTCCATATGAACGTTTATTCCCCCTGGAACCTTGACCATAGTCAAGAAGTTTCTCTTCCTCCCTCTGTAAGGGAAACTACAAATACTATGATTCCACTCCCGTCAGGATATGTAGGCACAAGATGCGATGTCTTGATGAGTAAACTTAGGACTAACTCCTTAGGTCTCTCTCTTTACCCTTTAACCTTTAGAAATACCCTTAAGTAGATAACCATTATTGATAAACATATTAAAACAAGAGGTTCCTGTAGAGTACTACAGAAGTTTAGGATGTTAATACCTTCCCTAAGCTTAACCAACCCCCCGAACCTTAGATTTCTCCCCGCATTGTGTTTACGATGCAAAATAGGTTTTTCCTTTTTTTAACCTTTTCTTCTGACTAATTAAAGACCGGTTGTGAATGAATTAAGATTCAAGTTAATCAATAGCTTCATATCCAATTTTCACCGCGACAGGAAGACGAGGAAGATTTTGAACTCTCTAACGAGTTGGCAAGGCTACTCAAGCAAGAACAGAAAGTCGTTCAACTGCACTAAGAGGAAGTCGAAGTTATCAATCTGGGTACCGAAGAAAATAAAATAGAAGTGAAGATAGGAGCCTCTCTTCAGGCTGCAGTCAAGAACAAGATGATAGAGCTTATCCATGAATACTCTGATGTGTTCGCCTAGTTGTATCAAGACATACCAGGGTTGGACACTAACATTGTGGTACACAAGTTACCATGCTCTGTTGTCAAACAGAAGTTGAGGAGGACCCGCCCCGACATGGCCCTTAAAATCCGTGAAAAGGTTCGAAAGCAATTTGATGTTGGTTTCCTAGTTGTAGCAAAATATCCGCAATGGGTTTCCAACATCATGCCGGTGCCAAAGAAAGATGGAAAGGTCCATATGTGTGTGGATTACCATGATCTAAATCGGGCTAGTCCTAAAGATGACTTCCCACTACCTCACATTGATGTATTGGTCGATAACACAACTTAATTCTCAGTGTTTTCCTTCATGGATGGTTTCTCTGGATACAATCAGATCAAGATGGACCTAGATGATATGGAGAAGATAACCTTTATCACATCATGGGGCACATTCTACTACAAAGTGATGCCTTTCGGACTAAAGAATGCTGGGGAAACATATCAACATGTGATGGTGACGCTCTTCCATGACATGATTCATAAAGAGATTGAAGTATACATTGATGATATGATTGCCAAGTCTCAAACTGAGGAGGAACACTTTGTCAATTTGCACAAGTTGTTTGCCTGATTGAGAATGTTTAGACTGAAGCTTAACCCTAACAAATGTACATTTGGGGTACGATCTGGAAAATTATTAGGCTTCATCGTGAGTCAGAAAGGGATTGAAGTGGATCCTGATAAGGTGCGAGAAATCCAAAATATGCTAACACCAATAACAGATAAAGAGGTTTGTGGCTTTTTAAGGAGACTAAACTACATCGCCAGATTCATCTCTCATCTCACCGCCACTTGTAAACCAATTTTCAAACTATTGAGAAAGGATCAGGCGATTGAATGGAACGACGAATGCCAAAAGGCATTCGACAAAGTCAAAGAATATTTATAAGATTCTTCAATCCTGATACCTCTGGTTCCTGAACGACCTCTTATTATGTACCTGACTGTGCTCGACGAGTCCATGGGCTGTGTGTTGGGCAACAAGACGAGACTGGTAAAAAAGAGCATGCCATCTACTACCTCAGCAAGAAATTTAATGACTGTGAGACAAGATATTCCTTACTTGAGAAGACTTGTTGCGCACTTGCATGGGCTGCTAAGCGTCTCAGGCAGTACATGCTAACCCACACTACTTATCTGATCTCCAAGATGGATCCCATTAAATACATCTTTGAAAAAAAATGCTTTCACCGGTAGAATTTCCCAATGGCAAATGCTTCTATCTGAGTACGACATCCAATATGTTACTCAAAAAGCCATCAAGGGTAGTGTTTTAGCAGATCATCTTGCTCATCAACCAATGGATGATTATCAACCCTTGAAGTTCGATTTTCCAGATGAAGATATCATGGATTTAAAAGATTATGAAGAGCCCAGACCAGATGAAGGACCCGAACCAGGGGAGCGATGGACTCTTATATTTGATGGTGCTTCGAATGTTTATGGACATGGAATTAGGGCAGTAATTACATCCCCCAAGAATTTTCACCTACCATTTATAGCCAAAATCTGCTTTGCTTGCACAAACAACATGGCCGAGTATGAAGCTTGTATACTAGGATTAGAAGAAGCCATTGACTTGAGGATCAAGACCCTCGATGTTTTCGGAGATTCTGCCTTGGTAATACATCAAATTAGAGGTGATTGGGACACGAAACACACCAACTTAGTCCCATATCGAGATTATGTGGCAAAAATACTCCCCAGATTCGATGACATCACTTTCACTAATGTTACTCGAGAAGAAAATCAAATGGCAGATGCCTTGGCAACTCTAGCATCCATGTATAAACTGATATGGCCCAACCATCGTCCATCCATTAATGTCAGCCGCTTTGACGAGCCTGCCCACTGCCTAACTACCGCTGAAGAGTCAAATGAAAAGCCATGGTTCTATGACATCAAAAGCTACCTGGAAAAGCAAGAATACCCAGAAGGTGCTTTGAGCATAGACAAGAGAACCTTGAGAAGATTGGCATCCAACTTCTTTCTGATGGTGACATTTTGTACAAGCGCAACCATGATACCATTTTACTCAGGTGTGTCAAAAAGCATGAGGCTGAACAAATTCTAAAGGAAATTCGTGAAGGATCCTTTGGTACCCATGTTAACGGACATACAATGGCAAAGAAGATCTTGAGAGCAAGTTATTATTGGCTCACCTTGGAGGCTGATTGTTATCATCATGCCCGAACTTGTCATAAGTGCCAAATATATGCTGACAAAGTTCACGTGCCGCCCACTCCTTTGAATGTCTTGTCTTCACCATGGCCCTTTTCCATGTGGGGCATAAACATGATTGGGATGATTGAGCCGAAAGCTTCCAATGGTCACCATTTCATACTAGTTTCCATAGACTACTTCACAAAATGGGTCAAAGTTGCATCATACGCTACAGTTACCAAGAAAGTGGTCGCCCGCTTCTTGAAAAACAACATTATATGCAGATATGGGGTTCCTAACCACATCATCACTGATAATGGGTCTAATCTCAACAATAATACAATGAAAGAGTTGTGTGCTAGTTTCAAGATCGAACATCACAATTCAACACCCTATAGACCCAAGATGAATAGAGCTGTTGAAGCTGCCAACAAAAATATCAAAAAGATCATTCAGAAGATGGTGGTCACTTATAAAGATTGGCACGAAATGCTACCTTTCGCGCTACACGGATATCGTACTTTAGTAAGAACCTCCACAGGGGTAACACCCTATTCATTAGTTTATGGCATGGAAGCGATACTTCCCATAGGAGTTGAAATTCCCTCACTGAGAGTTTTAATGGAGGATCAACTTGAGGAAGCAGAATGGGTAAAGACAAGGTTTGATGAGCTCAATCTTATTGAGGAAAAGTGTTTGACAGCATTGTGTCATGGTCAGCTCTATCAGAGACGTATGAAGAAGGCTTTCGATGGAACCTCACTTTTATTTTGCCATTTGTATTTTTTTTCTTGCACAGCAATTGCCTCATTAAGGGATTGCATCTTTGTAGATATCCACCCATTCATGGCTCAAATAAGTACAAGAGAAATTTCTCATCAAATTGTGCTCACTTTTTACTTTATCTGCTTCTTTGCAAAATTAATTTCATTTTTGATAAACTCTGTTTTGAAACCTCGGTAAATAATAACGATACTTGAGAAATGATAAAATTTGTTTTTGTGTTCGAAGAATCTAAAGGAAAACTAATTGTCTCCAATGATGCCCTCACCAAGTGAACATCAAATCATTTGCCAGCTGCCTTGGCTCTTCAGCATAAACGACATAGTCCTCTCAGGGGTCTGTACACATGTAACTCCACCACAATGAATCTTCTGGAGTTTGTTTGGGACACTCATGTTCCATGTCGCTCACAATGTTACCACATTTCAGATGTCGAGTAGTTGGATCCATCCTCCAAAGTCCAACCTTTTATTGGCAACTACTTAAAAGTTCACCTTTGTTGGCATCTTCATAATTTCTAAAAATAATCCAAGAACGTTTAGCGCATAATCAAAGTCCAGTTTCCATTGGCAAATACCAAAAGTCCACCCTTGTTGGTACCTTCATAAAACCTAAAGTTCAACTTCGCTTGGTACATCCTCAAAGTCCAATATTTTATTGGCAACTACATAAAGTCCAACTTCGCTTGGAACATCCTCAAAGTCCAATCTTTTATTGGCAACTACATAAAAGTCCAAATTCGTTGGCACTCTCAAAGTTACCCTAAAAGGTCAAGTCTTCATTGGCAGCCACTAAAAGTCTACCCTTATTGGCATCCTCATAAAACCAAAGCCCAATCTCAGTTGACAGAATAACTAAAGTCCAAATTCATTTGACAACTATCAAATCCAGCCCTTGGTGATACCCCCAATAGATATTTATCCCCAGCATACCTGATCATTTGCATTATCATAAGCATATCATATAGGATAATATCATAATCATATCAAGCATTAGCACATCATTTGCATTCCCACGTGCATTAGATTCCTTAGCAGTTGCATTTTAGTGGCATATATGTGCATCATAATGCATAACACTACTGTCCCCAGCAACATAACATAACAGCCCAGCGGGATCCAGGATCAACTTACAAGCATCTTGGCCAGTCCTCCATAAAAGTCGGTAGTATTTCTCTGAGAGTTGATACCCGACACGTGTTCATGGAATTCCATTCCCCATCAAGTCATTCTTCAACCATGCAGTTGATAATGATAGTATCCCAGCAGCTGTTGATCTTGTTGCTCCCTAAGCATAGGCTATCTTAAAAAGTCTCTTGAAGGCTTTTCCCCTGCAGAGTTTGGACAACATTGTTCCTCTAATAGGAATTTTTGCTCAACTATTTCCCATCAAAATTATTGCTCGAGATACTGCTTCGGTATCGCGAAGAACCTTAGTGGATAAGAGACTACTTCGACCACCCAAAGAATCTCATTTGTGTACAGAGATACTGCTTTGGTATCGCGAAGAACCTTAATGGATAAAGGACTGCTTCAACCACCCGAAGAATCTCGTTTGTGTACAGAGATACTGCTTTGGTATCGCGAAGAACCTTAATGGATAAGGGACTGCTTCGACCACCCGCAGAATCTCGTTTGTATATAGAGATACTGCTTTGGTATCGCGAAGAACCTTAATGGATAAGGGACTGCTTCAACCATCCAAAGAATCTCGTTTGCACTACTTTGATATCGTAAATAACCTTAATGATAAGGGACTGCTTCGACCACCTGAAGAATCTCGTTTATGTACAGAGATACTGCTTTGGTATCGCGAAGAACCTTAATGGATAAGGGACTGCTTCGACCACCCGAAGAATCTCGTTTGTGTACAACGATACTGCTTTGGTATCATGAAGAAACTTAATGGATAAGGGACTGCTTCGACCACCCGAAGAATCTCGTTTGTATATAGAGATACTGCTTTGGTATTGTGAAGAACCTTAATGGATAAGGGACTGCTTCGACCATCCAAATAATCTCGTTTGCATTACTTTAATATCGCAAATAACCTTAATGATAAGGGATTGCTTTGACCACCCAGAGAATCCTAGGTTATCTTGTTCATATTTTGCATCCTGCTATCCGATTCTGGTATATCTTATCTTGTTGCATTTTACTTCTTAGTCGGACAAATTTCGGGGTCTTCTTGTATCTAATTGACTTCCACCCTAAATATGAACGACAAGCAGTAGTTCATTCCACCGGGTTCAAGGCAATTAGATAGGGGCATCTGTCATACCACAAATTTGTCCTACCTTTAGATGGTTTCTAGTTGTGATAGTCTTTGCACGTCTTCGCATACGCGACTTGGAATTGCGTATTTGCATCATGATTGTAATCTGTGCACTTTTCTTTTCAATGCATTTTGATTCATTTGATGTATGATGTTAATATTGTGTATACATCTTATTCTCGTTCACACCTAAATTGTTTTAAAGCTAACTCTTGATTTGATCAAGCCATTTTCATACCTTGTAAGTCGATCATTCATGATCGCCATTGACCATAATCGTTAAAGTATTTCATTGCACGATAATATTATCGTAGTCTCCCCCTTGGTCTTAATCTTTAGGATCATAGAATTAGGTTATTTTTTCCTTCTAAAGTTAAAATTTCTTTTCTTAAAAAAATCCAAAAAAAAAACTTTAACCTATTCTTTTTCAAAAACTCTAAGTTGAAAACTCGGACGAACTCAATAATAAAAAATCTTTATTTTCCCCTCAAGTAATCAATCACCTCTTTCCCTTAGTAAGCAATAAGATATCGAACAACACACATGCCTAGATAACTTAAACGGTTCCCATCGAGTACGATGGATGTATGGAGTGCTAACACCTTCTCCTTGCATAACCGACTTCTGAACCTAACATGGTTGCGATGACCATACCCTATCATTTTCCCTGTGGGTTTTCTCGATATTTTCCCTTTCCCTTCATGGAATAAATAAAGTCTGGTGGCGACTCTTATAGGTTCATCTGTGATCGTGCAAACCCTAGTTTTGCGCATCACGAAGATCGTATTTTTTGAGGTACGACAGAAGGTAAATGGTAATTATTTAAAGAAATGTAAGCCTATACTTCAAGAAATAAAGATAAATAAGGAATGATTCACAAAAAATGGTCGAAGCCAAAATGGGAATAAATAAAATTGTCGAAATGGCCCAGCCATTACATAAAACGACACACATAGGCTCAACATTAATACAGCAAAGGAACAAGTTCATTGGTTACAAACATATTAAAAAGGAATAAATTCTTTCATCTTTTGATACTTTGACCTTTGAAGCGTCAAGCGCCATTCGCAGATAGTCTTGCTGTTTGAAAGCTCTTCAATCTTCTTCCTAAGCTTCTAAGCTCTCTCGACATGGTGCACACCAACTTCAAGTTCTTTGACCACTTTGTCATGATCAAACTTCAGAAGTTCAACTTTGCGTCTCTTAGCCTGAGAAATCTTGGTTTGCAGCTCTTTGATCTGTTGTTCCCACTCTTTGACATTTTTGTCACATGTTTCAATCTCCTTCTTATTTTGTTCAGAACCCTTTTGCAATTGTGTAGCTTTGGTAGTCGACTCAGCGGATACATCTCATTCAGCCAGTTGAATTTTTGATTTGTTATGTATCTTATTTGATAAATCTTTGAGGCGATTGAAATCAGCAACAACAAGGTCAATTAGTGAACCTAATTCCATTATAGTATCTGCAACTTCTGGGGAAGCTTCCAAGAGATTGACTTGTTTTAAGAGTTTCTTGATCCCAAAACACGCAGAAGTGTCATTCTTTAAAATTTGAAACAAGTCAACATTAAAGGCCTTGTCTTTAATTTAAGAGAGCAAGTCATATTCAGGCTTGTTGCAGACTAATCACCTGACGCAGTAGAAGTGCTAGTACTTTTGTATGTTCAGGTATATCTGGAGCTAATAATAGCTTTCAGATATTCAAAGGGTCTCTGCACCTTAAGTGACTCTAGCTCTTCATTTGAAAGGTTGGTGGAGTTTGTGCTAGTCGAAACATCAGGATTTGGGTCCGCTTTTTATTGATCTTCTTGATGTTCTTTTTCTCCTTCATTTTTGTCTTTCTCTTCTTCGTCATTTTCATCCTCCACAACAACTTCACTCTCAAAATCAAACATAAAGTGATCCTCTTCCTCCTCATCTTCTTCCTCATCCTTTTCGTCACCACTGCCTTGTTGATTTATTAAGGAACTGTCTTCAGACTTGTCTTCGACAATTTGTTCTGCATATGGCATTTTGGTGTCCCCGACGACATCAAATAGGGAATTTTTCCTTGTTGGGATTTTCTCATGATCAGGTTCATTGGTGTGTAAAAGCTCATTGGTGGCCTTGAGCGGTGATTTTTTTTATCACCAGCCAGTTGGCTCACTTTGTCAGCATATTCTTTGGTGGAATCCTTGGGAGAAGTTTTGGAAGGGCTAGTTAAATGATGGGTAGGATCACTGCTAGTGGTGGGAATGATTTGTTTCATAAGGGGATTCCCCTTATCATCTTTGGCATCCTGAGAAGAAGAAATGAAGAAAAAGATTAGAAGCATATTAGTCGAAGATAGTTATAAAGTTTAAAAATAAAGAAGAAATCTTTGTACCTTAGGATTCTCAGTCCCAGGACTAGAGTTATCGCTCTCTACCTGATTTGGATTCTTTGTATCAGTTAGTTTCCTACTACCAGGAGTAACGTCAGTTTCTACCACATTGGGAGTAGAAGGTTTCTTGGCAAGTGCTTTGACTATTTTTGGCTGAGGTCGAAAACCGACGTCAATAATTTTCGTTTGCTTCTTCTTTTTTGTGGTTTTTTGGAGTGATCAGGAGAAAGTTCCCCATCATCGGATTCAATTAAATGAACCTCAGGTTCTTTTTTCTTTCTCTTCCTTGGTGTTGGAGGTGGTATCCGACTTCCCTGCAAAATTATTATATTTTAAATGTTAGACTAAGAAGACAATATGCAAAGAGAAAAGTAATGAGCATAAAGTTTTACCTTGGTGGTGGTTTTCTTGGTGTTGTCCTCTTCTTCTTCTTCGACAGCTTCTTTTTTAACGGGAGTAGGTTTCTTAGCTAGAATTTTTACAGCCGCAAAGAAAAGTAATGAAGTTATTATAAGCTAAGTATAGAACCTAAATAAAGAAAATGGATACAAAGAAGTGGTGTCAAAAAACCTCTAATTCCACACCTTCATATATTGGATCCTCCATGTGTACATGTATTATGCCAATATGAAGGTGGCCTTTGAAA
Source organism: Lathyrus sativus (assembly GCA_963859935.3). NCBI lineage: Eukaryota > Viridiplantae > Streptophyta > Magnoliopsida > Fabales > Fabaceae > Lathyrus > Lathyrus sativus. The sequence continues at coordinate 97,768,394 of OZ012738.1, read as the reverse complement.
TTTTCCAGAGTGTACTTAGTCGGAACCACTCGCTTAACACGTTTTTAGGATTCTTGGAAAAGAATTTTCATAAAATCCCCACTGGCGAACCATTCTGGAAATAGAAGGCTAAAAGCCATACCAAAGTCATCAGCTGGCACTCGAGGAATTTTGGAGGATAGAGATTAAAAGCTAACTTGTAACGTTGATCAGATCGAATGTACGAAGGAAGTTTTAAGTCCTCTAATTTTTTGTAAATTTTTCTTTTAAAGTCATTGTTGTTTCGCTAATGGTTCTACTAAGATCACCTGGTCTATAGGCAATTTCAAAGTATTTCTAGAATGCTTGGATTTCTTTGGTGTATGCTGAAGTAACTTTATTCACTTTGTCCTACACAAGGGCAAAAGCTCACGTTAGGTGAAGATTAAAGGCAGTTGTGTCAAATAATTCAGCAGTGTAATATTCTATCTACCAATCATCGAACTCTCTGGTGTAGAGAAAGCATAGTTTGAAGGCCACGTGATTGAACTCTATGAGGTCATAATACTTGGCTAACAACTTGGTGCACTTCGCCTCATTTTGCCACATGTTGTAATGAAGCAATGAGCCCTTTTTGGGAAAAAGGGTTTTGGGTTTGATTTGAATAAAACCAAAGTCGAGAGACGAGATTTGGTTGATAAATGACAAGAGAAATTTAAAGCTTTGAAGGGTTGAGCCTTGAAGCCAACAACCTTGGCGTAAGGAAAAATTCCCAAATGTCAAGAGATTCAGCTTCTTGTTCCTTCGACTCAGGAGGAAACTTCCTTGTGAACCATTCAGGGCCTGCTTTTCTATTGGCAAAAGGGGTCATGCTAGGAGAAAAATTATAACACTTTGCAAACATTATTACGTAGTTGGTGAACGTCTGCTGAAGCTGCATTCCTTTGTCACTAGGAGTTAGTAGGACAAGCCTCATCCCTTCAACCCTTCTATTCTTCACTTCGAAAGATGCTTCGTTGATGGGATTTCGAGTAGGAAGGGATGCTTCGAAAGTGGCATTCAGCCGTAGTTGTAGTAGGTAGAAGGATTCAGAAAGGAGCAAGCTTCCTATCGAATGGATTGTCTTCAATGTTGTGACGCCTTCGCCAAGAGATACGTACAAGTTGGCCAAAAATATTTCGATGAGACAAATGTCATGTCCCGCATGCAGTTGGTTGGCCATAGTCAGGTACCTCTTCGCCACTTGAAGAGACCTTGAGCAGAAAACAACGCGAAAGCCAAAGGGCCAGGAAGGCAACATGTACTTGGTCAGAGAATTCTTTGGTTTCTTTTTCATGGTAGTAGGCTATGTAGGTGGTGAAAGCTGCTTTGTTGGTGTTGAAACCTATTGAGTCATCAGCTAAAAGGGTGGGAACATAATCCACTCCAATAGGTTTAAGGCCGATAATAGCAGTGACGTCAAACAAATTTGGGGTAATTATCCCACAAGGGAGGTGGAAAGTATTATGGGTGTTGTCCCAAAAATAGAGGGAAGCAATAAGCATCGATGGACAGTAACCTGACCCCAACTTCGACAGTTGAATTAGGTCGAAGATGCCCATGTTTTTCCAAACTTGGGACTTTGCTTTTTCTATTTTTTCTAGCCAGGCTAAGTAATCAGAAGGGTCTTTGGATAAAGGTCATGACTTGAAAACCCTAAAACTAATGTTCATAAATTCTAAATTTGTTGGATCCCTAGAAGCTATGGTCGAAGGAGAATCTTGACCATCTACCTGCGCTTTCTCGTCAATTTTGATCTCCTCATCAGTCCTAGGTTTTAAACCATTGGCTATGGGTTTGTAACGGTGGTAAGCGGGAAAAAAATTCCCTAACCTTAACAGGATCAACTGTGAGATCAGGTAAAGGACCTAACATAGCATGGGTCTTACCAGATACAAGAAGGGGAATTAGTACTTGTGATTGATAAATCCCGCGCTTCTCCTCTTTGTTTGGAGGTTCATGGATGTACTATTGATTTTCAACCACGTTTGGACCCAACATTCTGTGAACTGGAGCAAGTTCTTTGGATTTTTTGGAGTCTTTAGCATTCTTGCTTGTTTCTTTGAGATTTTTAAAGTGGAAGCCATTGTTGTAGTAAGTTTGCAGAAAAAATATTTGAAAGAGATGAAGTTTGAAGAAGTACGCTTGGGAGTTCAGAGAAGGAAAAGAGAAAAAATGATGTTTTATCACTATTTTATAGATGGATAAAATGGAACGGTTACTGTACACGATCACTGTGCAACATTAATGGTGAGAGGAATCATGGGACGCATGTCATGTGAGGGTTATGTGATGAGATGGTAGCAGTTTAAAAGCTGATCCATGATCTCCTATGGACTAGACGTGTGATGATTGAAAAATATTCACACATGGGTTTGAGGAGACGTTTGGGGAAAGTTTTCATGATGACAATGATGTCATAGCAGTCCAAAGGTTTTCTGGCGTTGAATATGAAAAACTTCAAAAAATGCCCTTTTCTCCATTTAGTCGAAAATTACATTTTCTTGGGAAATTGGTTGGCTAGGAATATCGATCCCATGTTCCCATTTGAGAAACTAAGTGAAAATTAAAGTTTCTTAAATTTGGTGGACTCGACAGAAGTTAATGTGAAGTTTTATCGAAGTGGTTCTCATAAGGAGACATGCTTGGATAAAATTTAGAAATATTTTCTAAGTGTAGAAGGTCACTTCGGCGAAGGGATGTTTTGGAGCATTCCTTCGACATAAGTTTGAATTTTAAATTACAGATAAGTAACTGTCTTTTGTTCTTATCCATTTCTCAAGAGAGACGCGTGGAGAACTATGGCGAAACGAAGGCATGCAGAGCAAAACGTGTCAATTTTTGGAGAAATGCTCGTTGGAGACAGTTATTTTGACATATTATAAATAGGGGTCTTAGTATTAGGATTTTCGTGTGTTCAATTGTTGTACTATACTCAAAATTTACTCAAAGTATCCAAGTTAACGTGAGAAAAGAGTTACTATTGAGAAATGTATGTTTGAAACACTATTTATTTTATTTAATAAGAATTTACTTTCTTTTATCAATTGCTCTTTACTGCATTTCTTTACTTTTGAGTTATTTTCTTCACTGCATTTCCTTTATAAACTTTTGTAAAGTTTAATCTTTTCAACAAACAATCAAAATAATCCTTTTACACTAATGAATGTTGTCGAAGTGTTCATCAATTTTCCAGAAATACATTAATGCAATAGCTATGTCCTTAGGATTCACTAGTTGATTCGGCAAGTAAACCAAGTTTTTGGAAGACCAACGATTGTTTACCAATTTTCACGATAAACAGGAACCAATGAGAGATTTTAATGGCTAATTTCACAAACCAAACAAGGGCATATATATGGGGCTAAACTTACGAATTAAATTGGGATTTTAACGAAAACCTCACAAACCAAACAAGAGCTTTTAACTGGTTTAACTTTGAATCAAACAAACAGCTTCTCACAAAAGAGAAAACCTCTTGAGTAAATCACAACAAATCCCTCAACGCCAGAACAAAAAATCTCACAAGTATAATTTTGCTCTTAATGCACTAAGGCAAAAGTAGTGAAGAAAGAAAGAGAGAAAATGAGAGTGGAAAGTAAGAAAGTATATAGAAATACATTTTCTAGTGTATTTTGAAATGAGTATAAACTTTATATTTATAGGTGAAAATGTATCTCAAAAAGGAAAATGATCAATGAGCTTTTTAATGCTTATAATCGATTAGATGATAGGTCTAATCGATCATCTAAACTTAAAAAGGAAAGTTTTCAAGCAACATTGTCACTAATTGATTATGAGAATCTCTAATTACGAGCATTAGAAAAGTGATAAATAATTAATCCTAATGGGATAATCGATTATACCATGTGAAAACCCTCTTAATTGATTGCAACAAGTTCCTAATCCATTGCTAAGCGTAAAAAGGTTTTCTAGTTATTTTAACAAGGTTGTAGAGGCTTTCTAAACATTTGAAAATGTGTGTGTGATTTTCTTAGTAGTTTTAGAGCTACTCTTATAGCTTTACATACATATATCACTCGACACATACCGGGTGAGCTTTTACACTTCTTCTATTTCACAACTCTGAAGCTTTTGATTTCCATTGCCATGTTATCTTTGAATGTAGCACTTTATTGGAATCTTGAATCTTATTATTGATGAGGCTTAAGATAAATTCAAGTTGATCACCACCAATAGAGGAGTTGCTTGATAAAAGAAACTAAAGTTTTCACTTGAACATAATTTTAGGTGTTGAATTCAAAAGGATAGTTTAACGTCTGATGAAAGATCATCTTTGTCCACTTGAGATATCTTGATGATAGAATACACGTTTGTATGTTGTTGTACATATAATGTTGTTATTATCAAAACAAAAGTGTTGATATCAACTTTCTATCAACAAAACCACCTGAATCATCTTGACAATTGTATATAGTTTTACCTGCAATCACATAGACCCACACAAGCCTTTTCAGTTTTTATGATGCTTACGATTATCTTAGCTTGAATCTTTTTTCACCATTAAAACCATAACAAATATCATCATAACTTGCACGTTACATTAAACTACATTCTCCCTCTTTTGATGATGACAACACAAGTCTCAAGAAAGTTAAAATAGAAATATTAATATGAAAAATATTGGAGTAGTTAATTTCCCCTTACAGTTAAAGAGAGTATATTTTAATTCCCTTGAGAGTATACTTATCCCTATTTAGTATTATCAAAAAGTGGGAAAAGAAGAAGAGGAAGGAGAAGAAGCGCATAGCAGATTCAATCAATGCATGATTGACATATAATTCCTAAATTGGCTCTTATGAAAATGAAGTTTTCTTTAGGAAGAGGGTTAGTAAAAATATCTTCTAAATGATTAGATGAAGACACATACATTGATTTATGTGATTCCTTTTTTTCCGACTTGATCCCTAATAGAATGGTGCATCATCTCAATGTATTATTATTGAGAGTTAAGTACCTGATTCTTAGTAAGGTTTATGGTGCTAGTGTTGTCGCACTTAACCAGGACAACTTCGAGATTAATCCCATAATTAATTTATTGTTGTTTCATCTAGACTACTTGCGCATAACAACTACCTGCAGTGACTTATTCTGCTTCAGGTGTGAATAATACAACACTTGTTTGTTTCTTGTTATGCCAATGATAAATGCATGATTTATATTAGACTATTAAAATTATCGTTCCACTAGGACTAGTATGATTATCGATTCTTTTCTTTCTGTTTGATTAGCTGAAAAGGGTGAATTTCTTGTGGTTTAGTTATTTTAAATGTTTAGAGTTTTAATAAAAAAAATTGTTCTAGGATTATGATTCCTTATCTAGAACTGCTTACGTAAAACCTTGTTCCTACTTTGTCATGGGAAATTTAGCTCATGCAAATTAAATAGAAAATGTTAGATTATATCTTCTTTCAAACTATATAATTGTAGCTTAAATTACATAATCACTTACTTTCATGGTTGAGTCAATGAAAAGACCTTAAGAAAATAAATTTGAACCTTCTCAAATAAATCAAAACTATTTTCATGTGTTGGTTTTATTGTCTAATCTTTATGTATCAAATATCAGCCTTCGACTTTCAGTCTATCAATTGATATTTGATATTATCTCTATTTTCACAGGAAACATTTGTAAAATCCTTCAAGGTTAGAGTATTGGCTTAGTTACCCATGACAGAGTTTGAAATTGAGAATTACAAGAGGTTTGTCATTTAGACAATCCTCATAATTCTAAATAATCTAATGCACTAGGCGCACGACCGTGCAAACTTTCACATTTTCTCTCTTTCACAACTTTTAATCTTCAAGTTTCTTTTCCTGATTTAACATTAAGTAACACTTCAATTGGAACTTGAGCGCATCTTACCAAAGAGGATTTGAAATAACTTCTTCTTGATATATGCCATTATCAGACACCACTAAAAGTTGCAATTAACTCCTTCTTTGACAGTTCTCACCATGAACTTCATCAAATGTCATTAAGGTGTTGTTATCATTTAGATAGCTTGACAGTTGTCATCAATGAATAACTTGGCAGTTATCATCATCAAAACCAACTGACTATTGTTGGCATCCGTACCTGCACAACCTATAGATCTATAATTTCAGGTGTGTTTAGCTCATAATGAACATAAATAATACAAAACACTAAGGTGATGGATTACATGTTCTTAAACAAGTAAAAATAAAAAATATGACATTGAAAGAATCTACAAAAATTATTTGCAATCTTCCAACTTTAAGTGACTTTTGGATGAGGTTTACTCGCACTGGAAAAGGCTCCAGTTAAATTATGATGGTGTGGTGAATGAGAGTAAGTCAAATATATCTATTATGATAGAATGAAAGATCATTAAAGAAACATTTTAAAAAGCTGACGATAACATGAAATTTCATATCAAAGAGAAATTAAGGAAGATTACATATCCAAAAATAATAGATTTGATACCACCAGCGGGACCAGTAAAAACAAAGGGTGCTCCTAAGAATGTAAAATCAACATTGAGTTACAATTCAATTAAATGGTCTTCATCCTATTTTGAACACGTCGACACACTTTACTCGGATTCTCTAATTCACATTCTAAAAGAAGTTCTATCAAAGTTACTTGGATCAGTAAACTATCACCTTCACCACCTTTACAAAAAATGATACACATTGAAGAGATGTTAGTTTTTATACACAAATATATTGACTAAATTATAGATGCCAGGCGTGACTCAACTACAATTATAATGTTATTTCAAGTTAGCTGGGTAACAAAGAGGAGAATCATACACTTACTCGCCAACATTTTTCTAAAGAGTAAAAGACGCATAATGCATCATTCATAACGTTATATGGGAAAAAAGAACATTTCAATGAAATTCGTGCATCTCTTATTCCTTGTGTTAGCGGTCCACCATTTAAGAAAAAATGAATGTGTTTCCTTGAAATGAGCCATCTTATAGCAATGGCATATAATAAGGTATGTATCGGTTTGACAAGATATGGTTTCTCATAAACTTTTTTCCCACTTCGAAGTGGCAAACCTCAAAATCCAGCTAGGTGCATTGTGTGTATTGGGTGGTTTTCAAAATCACAACACTTTTTCAAGTTTGTTTAAAACCGGGATGTCATATACCACGAGCATCCCCTGAGTGGACATCTAATTCCACAAAAGAAGTTGAAAGTTGACGGATAATTTTTTGGATAAGATGAAAGAGTTTGCCAATTTGAGTGAAATTGAAAAATAATTTAATCAGGAAAAGTCAAAGGTGGAACCTCATATAGTTTTTAGATTTAAATGATAACACATGTTTCAATGCATTTTAGTTTTATCTTATCATGCATTTTAGATGGTGACACATGTTTTTTTTACGTAATGTTGGATTGTTAAATTTTTCTTTAGTTAAAAACATGTTATATTTGTGTGTAAAATTGTCTGCCTACAAAATCAACTTTTATAATCACTGATTTTAGATTTTACAATATGGACAAACCATATTTGTTGTGTTATTTCACACGTAACATGGTCACTCTAGATTTCAATATTTAGACAAACAATTATTTGTACTTAATTGAATTGTGATTTCAAAATTCGGAATGGAATATGAGATATGATAACTTTTGTAAGGTTCTTATTTATCGAAAACTTGTATAAGTATGTTTCATATGTAAATGTAGTTAACAAAAATACATCTTAATGTCTCAATATTGGTATTTTCCATTTGTTTACTTCAACGACCTGAATCCTCCTCTTGAATTTAGGACCAAAGTACGCATCTCTTGTAGTTATAAAATCCAAACTTGATATTCTCTTGTGTTACCCCGAGAATTGAAAGGTGGTTAAGATTAGAATCGTTCACCCTCGATTGATAACAAAAGAAAGGTGAGTTGAAAAGAAAGGTGAGTTGAAGACAAATATAGATTTAAAAATTATGTGAAGTACATTTCACAATTACGTAATAAAGAGTTTGATTGAGGTGGATGCGGGAGTAAAATCAACCGACGATAATCTATAGATATTGAAACATCATAAACCATCTCTATATCATAAAATGCAATATTAAATTTATATTAACAGAAATCTATGTAATATTACGAATTTTGTGTATCTAATAAGATATATTTATGTTAATTTGTGTTTTTTCATTTCTTCTCTAAAATAATTTATGATTTTTTTTTATGATAGAGTATATTTTAGATTTCAATATTTGAAATAACTCTTGAGATGAGTTTGTGTTCTTGTAAATTTTAAAATCCAAAATTTATAAATATTTTTAAAATTTCGCTATTAATAAATTAAATTCTCCTTAAAAATATTCCCCTTTTTCCCTGCACTGCACCAAAATCTAAGGTGATTCAAAGTTCAAATTCAAATTGATATAGTGAAGTTGGAACTAGGAAGCATTTCATTGTGCCGTGTTTTGCGTTGCTTGCAAGCGCGTGGGCGAGCGATTTCATTTCAATGGCAGCTTCGCTAGGAGGCAATAGTGTGGAGTGGCACGTTCGTCCTCCAAACCCTAAAAACCCAATCGTCTTCTTCGATGTCACCATCGGTAACATACCTGCCGGTAGAATCAAAATGGAACTCTTCGCTGATATTGTCCCCAAAACCGCCGAGAATTTCAGGTCATCCTCTTTCTCCGCCACTTCAATTTTCTTATTTATTTTTCGGTCTAGTTGGATTTTAGAATGTTGCATCTGAATTTATCATTTGGTGCTGAAAAGATGGTTGAAATTAGTAAACCTAATTTAAAGAGGTTGCTTTAGTTTTGATTAGATGATGTGTGATGGATTTTGTTTTACTCTAGAGTTTATGAAACTTAGATTTTTTTCAGCTTTCTTTTCATTCAGCTTCATTACAATGACCATGATAAACCTGCTTTAAAATATGAATTTAGATGCAAAACATGATTTGGAGATTGTGTGATTGTATAATTGTATTGATAAAACCCTAGAGGTTGGCCTAGTGGTGAAGGCTTGGTCCTGACAGTGTGCTCCACTGAAGGTCTCAGGTTTGAATTTTGCTAGGTGCAAATAATTCCTGTGTTGGGCCAAGTCCAAAGGGCCTCCACATGTGGACGGTGAGATTGATCTCCTTGGATTAGTCGGTCACAAGGTCGGATACAAAAATTTCAAAATAAAAAGAAACTGATGGCTTCTAGTAGACAATTTGTTTTTACATCTCCTTAAACTACAGTTTGGACTTTTATGTTCTTTGCTTAGTGTTTGCTGTTACACTTTGAGAATATCTTTATTTGAAAAATTCTTGTCTTTAATTCTTACTAACAGGTCTAGTTTTTGATTTTGCAGGCAGTTCTGCACGGGGGAGTACAGGTAATGTAACAATCTTTTCCAGAGTGGGCAACAATGTGTTGTGGTTTTTCTTCTCCTCTTTTTATTTTGTTTTTCATTTGGATTCATTATAAGTTTTGATCTATCACTTTGCTTTTATTTTTGATACACAAGAGTAATAAGGTGGCTTGGTGGTTTGGCAGAGGGGCATAGGGGTTGGAGAGATAAGGAGGTCATGAGTTCAATTTTATCTTTAACATTATTATAACTAACATTCGTCATTCAAAAATGAAAGTTGATACCCACCACACAATTATGATATCTTTACTTAATAATTTGTAATGCCTATTTGCCACGTTATCTTAATATTTGTTTGACAATCTATTCCTTCCATTTGTTTTTCATGATTGTCATGATGAAAAATTGATGATTGTGATAAGTGTAAGTTAATGGTGGTGGCATCACGATAAAGGGTTGAGCTGAGCCCATCAATCGTGAAAATTGTTCTTGCTTTTCTTTTCTGTACGAGGGCCATGATTGGAAAAATTGCAATCCTTCTCATAAAAATACAATTGTCTCGTTTTGGGTGTGAGTTAGTGGGTGGAATGGGATGAGTGAGGGAGATGAGAGAAAAATATAATTGTTATAAATGTTGCTTTTCAAGGTCTTGTACTTATTTGTATTATTTTTACACTTGACATTTCTTCTCCACCATTTGATTTGTTCCTAGGCAGTGTCTTCAACTTTGACCATAACGTTTGGCAGAGGGGGGATTGTTTTGACTTAAAAATGTTTCTGTTCCCTAAAAACATTATGCTTATTGGAAGGTCTCTTTTAATTTTTTTTTTTGTTGTTTTTAGACTTTACAAATACAAAAAATCATGTGCTACTTTAGTCCCTAAAATTTGCATACTTTATTGAGGGCCAGAATATACATTATTTTGATAAATGGAAGGACTAAAAAATGAAAATAAAATGATAATGAGGAAAGACTAATTGAAAAATCTTACTTTTATGGACCAAAACTATGTTTAACGTCACTCTTCCTGATTATTGAATTGACTGTAATGTGTTTTCCTATTTAACACTTACTGTATTTTCAAAATGTCTACCGGCATATTTAACTGTATGGAATGTTAGGTTTTATGGTATGATTTTATTGGCAGGAAAGCAGGACTTCCTATTGGCTACAAGGGTTGCCAATTTCATAGAGTGATCAAGGATTTTATGATTCAGGCTGGTGATTATGTAAAGGTACTTTTCTGGTCAATGTTATCTCTGACTTGGTCTGTTTTAACAAATTAGTGCAGGGGTGTTTAGGTTTGTAGTTTATATTCATTATTTATAATATAAGCTTATTGCTCATATGGTCTTACTCTTTATGCATTGCTTATGTATATAAGTTATGAAGTCAATGTTTCTTTTCTTGCCTAATAGCTTTGGGTAACCATCTTATTTGACCTCAGTTACATCTCCAAGCCCACTATTCCTCAGTTACTGCTAGTAGTGATAGACCCAATGCTTTACTTATGTGTACATTAAACCTGACTTTTAAGAATTATATGCCAGTAGCAGCATCATACAAATATTTTAAACTGCAGAATGTCAATCATAGTAATTGCGAAGTGTCAGTATAAGAGGACAGAGTCAATTTGCATTATAAACATATCATAACTAATCTTTCCAACTGAAAAGTCTTTAGAAAAATATATACTTGTTGATGATCACGATATAGTGATTGTGTGAAACATGGTTAAGGAAACCCTGTTCTATCTCACGTGTAGGAGTTTAGTCTAAAATGTTGTTTCTTCAAAGGCTAATTGACAAATACCGTAATAGGTTTGCTGGATCCTTATGTTATCTGGTCAATCAGATTGAGAGAAATGGTACACTTTAATTAAAACAACATAAATTTTAAGCAACGTGAGAAAAGTCCAATAATGAAAGTACCTTGGTCTGAGGTTTCACTTGCATCCAACTCTTTGATTCCCTAATTCTTTATACTGTATACAGAATTAGGGAATCAAACAGCGTGAAAAACTCAAAAGGAACACCATTTGTCTTTACTAGTTTTATTAGTAATCAATGCCAATGGTCATGAATATCCTCTAGTTGTCTAATTCCTAATCAAATACACTACTTGATTGAAAAAGAGGAAAGCATAAATTATATTGTCATCATTCAAAATACAAGATCCGTTGTAACCCAAGCAATGAGATTTAGTTATCCGTATGTAAAGAAACCAAAATCCCAAACTAGTATGGTAGAGAAGTCCTTCTAGACCGCTACTGCTTAACCCCTGCTACTTCTTCAAGTGGTAGAAATCCCAATTCTTAACAAGCACTACTTCTCCTCTTGTTTACACATTAATTCTATGCATAAAACCGGCTCTTTCTCTTTGTAGTCCTATTAGAGTTTCCCTCTTTTTGAATCCTGTTTTTCCCTTGTAATACTTAGAGATATATAACTTCATTTTCCAATAAAGAATAGAATTGCTTGATCATCTTTGTAAATTTTGAGAGTCGGATAAGTTTTTTGTTTATCTTCAAATTTTAATCCAAAACTTTCAGCAAACTGATTATCATTGCATATGTAAAAAAAAAAAAAAAAACTAGCAGTGAAAGAACATACTCAATAATCAAAATGGTCTTCTAATAATTAATAAATCATTGCAGCGTAATGGGAATATACTCATAATAACTAATTAAATAGTTATAATGATCAATAAAAGCTTTTCAGAATAATATGTTAAAACATACACCCTCAGTTCCTTTTTAATTGTAGCTATTGTTCCCAATATTTTAAAAACCAGACCGGAGATCAAACTAGTGAAATTTACGGTTTAAAGTTCAATTAGTTAAACCTACGGTTGAACCGTTTATTAAATAAACTAATAATATGAAACTAAATTTCATATATATGTCACACATTATTATAAATTCTCAACTTAATAAAATAAATATTTCAAAAATCCATTACAAATTTAATACAACAATATCAATAATACATAACACAACATAATTCTACACTTCATTTCAACCATATCTAAGAATATTTTGACCAAACTAAAAAATTACAATAAAATAAATTAAACTAATTCAAATCAAAAAGAAAATAATAGAATATAATAACTAAAATAAAGTTTAAATAATTAAGAATACCTAAATTAAATAAGATAGAATATTAAAATATAAATAATACAATATACTTCATTAAGCAACAAAAAATCGAATTTGAGTTGAACTACGACAAACAAGTCTTAATTGACAACAACAAATAATATTAATTTGAATGACAATCAATAGAGTTGGATATCGTGACTATGTTTGAAAGAAACAGCATGACGATGATGGAGTGTGGTTGAAAGAAAAACTATAATGGAGTGACAACTTAAAAATTTGTATGGTTGTAAAAAACACATGGATTTTTTTTTTTGTGATTGGGGAATGTATGTTAAGTTTTGATATTAACATATGGAGTTTTTTGAAAAAATTTAAGAAAATGGTCAATTTGATGAATTTTTTTGAACCGGACGGTTTTACAAAACCGGCTCCGGTTCTTTGGTTCGAATGGTTTTGGACGGTTCAATTCGGTTTTTCTGGTTTAACTCCGGTTTTGACCCACTAGCGGTTTTGAAAGGTTGATCCAAACAAATTCATCTCCGATTTTCGGTTCAACCGGTTCGATCCGGTTTTTAAAACATTGATTATTCCTATTTATTTGTTGTTTTTAAAGTTCAATGCAAAACTAACTATTTATTGCAAAGCAGAGAGAAATAAGTGGAATGAGATAATAAATAGTTAAAGATGTTTCAGGAAGAAGAGAAATAGTTCCATGAAAATTAAAAAATAACAGATTTATTGGTTTTCTTAGTATGAGTAAATAATTTTAAATTGACAACTAAAATGGAACAAAGGTAAATAACACTTCACGATTGGATGTGGCGTAGCATTGCATACATTTTTTGGTGCTTGAATCTGATCCAATCCACATTATAGCAACATGGATGTTCTATCATGTCATTGTTTTTGAAAATTAGTATAAAAATCCAACAAGAAATGAGCTATCAAATTAACTGCATATGTAATTTTCATATAACCTAAAATATCTAACTTCCTTTTATACTTTTTACATTTCAACTTTTTCTTTATTAACTCTAGACTTTAATTGTCAACTCAGTTTTTTATAACAATTGGCTAGCCCCAATTTTCATCATCTGATACCTTCTCAGAATGTTGCAAATGGATTTTCTATTGCCTTTTTTTTTTTTTAATGTTGGATTTTATCTTCAAATCCTTCATTTTATCTCCTAGACACATTAGTGGCGAGTGCATATTTTGTGAATGGACCCTAATCTGTTGTGATAGACACACATGTGAGTTTTACTTTGGCTGGCTTGAGACACCGAACTCCCATTGATACCAGAAGCTTTCTTTCTCAATAGTCTGGCTTTTAGAAGTAGTTCTCCTGCATTACATATACTTCCCTATCATTTTTGTTGCTTAGGTTGTTTGGTATTCATATTTCTTTATCCCACAGTCTATCCCTTCTCTGTTGTTTGGTATTCATCTTTCTTTATCCCACAGTATTTACCTTCTCTGTTGTGGACTGTGGTCGTGTATCTCAAAGTTGTCTCTCGTCAGATCATTATTATCAATTCTTTAGATGAAGCACTTTCTATTTGATTTTGTTATGACGTTGACAGCATGCCACTGGTGCTCCCTTTATCATAATATGTTTAATGAGCCTGTCAATTTTCTCTCTAAATAAGTACAGAAATTTTGTTGCTTTCTTAGTGGAAATAATATCACAAGAAATTAGAGTTTTGTCTGGAGCAGGACTTGATGCCGAGTTTTAAATTCAGTTGTTTTGTATTGTAAACTGCAATGCTTGCAACCGCTCTTCATGTGGGTGCATTGAATCTACTCTGAATCCTGCCCTGCCTTGCATCTATAATTGATACACTGCTTATATATATGTTTTGATATACATACCGCTTATATAAATGTTGTCAGTGATAACAATGATTAAATTAAGGTTTTATATGAAACTCTTACGAGTATATTCTTCCTTGGCAGGGTGATGGTAGTGGATGTGCTTCCATCTATGGACTCAAGTTTGATGATGAGAATTTCATCGCCAAACACACTGGACCTGGGCTTCTATCAATGGTATGGATTTCTTGTTTTAGTCTAGTGCTATTTTGGGTTATATGTAAATATTCAGACTGTTGATGTAATAGGGATTCGATTCTAAGTCACATAAGGATACAATTATTAATTATTGTTAAAATTGCGCAGTGGTTATGAATTTCTGAACTAGCTCCTTAATTTAAGGACTAATTGACCGTACATGTATATTCAAATCAACAAGTTATTGACTAGCATGTTAACTTACAACAATCTTACACCTGAATGCTTTGAAATGATATTATTTATATCTTGCTAAAAATCAATTCTGCCATCAATTAATTCAACTAGTATGGCATAATTATGGTTTTTCTTACTCCAATATAAAGAAAGCTGAAGTCCTGATTGTCTAATCTGCAGGCAAATAGCGGACCAAATACCAATGGTTGCCAGGTAAATTTCAAATGATCATTCATTTCCTGTACTCTTTACTCTGGTAACTTCTAATTGATAAAGCTCTATTTCTACTGATGAATCTTCTCTCCTGCTTGCAGTTCTTTTTAACTTGTGCAAAATGCGACTGGCTTGACAACAAGCATGTTGTTTTTGGGGTATGTTTCGAAATCCTTAATCACATGTAGTATTTTTCATGATGATATTAGGGTTAGTCAATGTCTAAGAAGCACCGGATCTGTAAACTTAGAATGATACCTTAAACTGTGAGAGCTGAACAAACCAAACCACTGTATTTAATCTAGACACGTAAAAATGTTACTCCTTCCGTCACACAATGAGTGATACATTTGCTAGCATCTTTCTTGTCCTAAATGGTTGATGTGTTGTTTATTTACCTGACTTTCCTATATGCAGAGAGTGCTTGGAGATGGTCTTTTGGTTGTGAGGAAGATTGAGAATGTTGCAACTGGACCCAATAACCGGCCTAAGTTAGCTTGTGTCATTGCTGAATGTGGTGAAATGTAAATTTTAATGTAATTTTGGTAACAACTTATAGTTCTCTGAATTGATTGAATCCCATAGATTGGCTTTCTATACAAGGATCTTTGGTCTCTAAGACTGATAATTAATTTTGTAACGAATTAGTTGAATAACATAACTAATTGAACAATCGTGCTTGGGAATAGTAGAAGGAACTTTATTATTATCGTCTTTATATTGTAGAATAAGTTGAAATGCTTCAATTCTGTGAGATTCAGGAGGAGTGTGAAGGGAGTGACGTGGCTAGACAGTTTATTGGTGCCAATATTTGTTTTGTTTTGTTTTTGTTTTTTTTCGGTTGTTGTTTGGGTTCATATATGCCAAAAGTTTGAAGTTTTGGAGGTAAAAGGAGCATATAAAGGAATGTGTAAGTTTGATAACTTTGTTTGGGTAAGTTGAAATAAGCGTATATTTAGACTGTAAGTTTGAACAGCAAAATATTTCAAATGAGAAAATGCATAAGATTTGTGCTATATAATTAAAAGATAAAAAATCTGAAAATGTGAAGCTATAACTCAAAATAAGGTTTTGTTTAGATGGATAGAATGTGATGAAAGTTGTAATGGATGAAATAGAATAAAATTTGAGAATTTTTTAATGCACCCTAAACATTTCTTATATAAAATTATTTAGATGTTGTTAGTTCTTGGAGATGTATTTTTGGGCGTATTTATTTTTAAATAAACGTTAAATATTTCAAAGATGCATCTCTAGAACAATTTAATACATTCAATACATCTCACTCACATGCTATTTACATTTAAATTGTTCTAGAGATACATCTCTGTCAATATTGCGGAGATATATCTTTGAAATGTATCAGAAAAATGTATTTCATGCTATGAGTTGTTTATCTGTGTTCAGATGAAGTATAACATACGATCGAAAATAAAAAATAGACGTATATAATTCTAGATGGACCAAAAATGCCATGCAAAAATAAAATAGTAATATATATCAAAAATGTCGAACAATTGAGATTCAAAATGTAGTAATACCGTCAAAATAAAATACAGGTTATAGTATTACAACAAAATAATAAGAGACTACTACTGCATGTGTATGATAACCTCACATCTACCTCATTTGCATGTTCTACCTCCTTGGCCATTAACTCCCTGTCCTTTGGCGATATCTCTGATACAACAATGCTTAATGTGCCTCCGTCATGATGGCATATAGGACCCACCTGACATCATACCCATCAGGGAAGATACCTTTGTCAATGTCTGCATGCCCAATCTCCATTATGCGATAACACTTAGGCAAGACATCATTAGTATGATCTAGCTGAGTCTGCTCCTCCTCTAGTATCTCCTGATGAGCTGGTCTCAGCGGATCTCCTGGAGCAGCATACACATGTACGAATGTGACACCCTGAAAAACTATCTAATGACTCTCATAATCATCAAACATCTGCTCTATTTGTCTACGTGTCAAGGTATGAGGAGCAGAGACAGCAAGATGTCTGGAAATGGTCTAAACGTAACCAAACTGCCGCATGACACGCTCGGGAAGATAAGGAGCAGTGAGACGCGATCCGCAAGCCAACCATCTAGAGTATAACACTATCTCGTCAAATTATCGTGTATGATGGTGATCAACATAGCTGCTGAAGTGCATGTACTTAGCAAACAAGTGGTCAATATAGACTTTGTAAGGCTCGATCGTCTGGTTTCCTCAGAACGGAATAAAAGCAATAGCACGCGACATATCCTTAGTGTACTCAGGCACACTCGCCTAGCCAGATATGCGCGGAAAGTGCTGGAGGATCCAAGTCTGAAATAAAAAGTTTATAACACACAAATCATCAGCAATGACTTTGCAAATAAGAAATGAAAATAAAAAACCAAAGACCAATAATTATTACCATCAGTAGTGTCACGTTGCCTGTGACTTACTTCGTCTTCCACATACAACCCTCTTTCAACTTCGAATACAGGTAGACCAGGTAAGCCGCCCCTAATTTGTACTATGGATCCACTTGAAATCCAAGAAGTACCTTTGGTAGACGACATCAATATAAGTTGCACTCTTGTACACAAAAATCACAGTGCCAAACAAAAAAAGGAAGTATGCTCTCAATGCATGCGATTTGTGGACCGCCACCTGCTCATCATCACCATGAGTCTGCTCTGCTATCTGGATCTCAACAACATAAATCTTTCTCAGGAACTCAAATCTAGCATGAGCACCTCTGGTCCTATCCACCTCTTTCATCGTCTCCCCTAGATCAGCCCCCAGATGCTCTACCATCATCTCGACTGCCCCGTCTTTGGTAATCCTCCCATGATCGAGGAATCTACCCTTGATCGGAAGATGTAACAAACACGAGACATCGTCAAGTGTGATAGACATCTCACCATGCGGAGATGAAACGAAGAGGTCCCGAAGTGTCATCTCTCCACAAATGCATTAAGCATCCCGTGGTTGACTAGAGTGTAACCGGTCATGCACAAGTTCTTCAGGCCAGATAAGGAAAAAACTTGCTGAAACCAATCCGTCTCCTGCTGAGGCAATGCAACAATCTTCCTCCCGTGGTTAAGAAACTTATGAGGATCACGCTCCCGAAATTTGTCTAAAATAATCAATGTAAGAAATTATCAATTTCGACAATTAAAATTAATGTATAAATAAATAATTCAACTAATGCTACCTCTTCGTCTCAGATATGTCTAATAGTATGGTGTGGATACATAAGTAGTAAGAACAAATCAACTGGACCTCCTCCAAAAGCCTCTGGCTCGGCATTCTCCATAACCTCATCCTCCGTAGGTGGCATTGGATCAACAACGTCATCAATAAGAGGTGGGACTGGATCAATAACATCATTGGTAGATGGTGGCACTAATGAATCCTGACGCCTGTGGGAGAATGAGGGAAGTGATGCGTCAGATGGTGAATTTCGTCTCCTATGGGAAAAGAAGGTGAAGTGACCTGAGGAGAAGCACAAGTCCCGGAAGTAGAAGACTCTGTCTGACCAGAGGGACCTGGAGACTCAAGAACCTGCAGACTCTTTTTCTGCCGATTGGATGCGTGCTAAGCAACTCTGTCATGCCTCACTCTGTCATGTTTGTCAGGCATTATCACTGTAAGTTAAAGTAAGACATACAATTAGTGCACGCAAACAACACACAAGCAAGAATATATATATATATATATATATATATATATATATATATATATATATATATATATATATATATATATATATATATATATATATATATATATATATATATATATATATATATATATATATATATATATATATATATATATATATATATATATACTGCAGGAAATTTCAGAGATGCATTTGCAGAAGCATCAGAAAATTAAAACGTTGAAAAATTCTGGAGATGTATCTCTGGAAGTTTCTACAGAAAATTAAACGTTGAAATATTTCAGAAATGTATCTCCAGAATGTTCAGCAACTCAAAATAGCGTCAATGACGGAATGTACCACATGCAAGGTCAAAAAAATTTGTTTTGATCACCATTTTTATGTCTAAACTATGTTAGATGTGATTTCTACTCATTTCTAACCCTAATTATTGATTTCTACTCATTTACACCAAAACTCAAACATTTATGAAACTCAAAAAACTTACTCGAAATTAATGTTTTTGATAAGCGCTGCCAAAAGTGGCGCTGCTAAAGGTAAATGCAGCGCTTTTTTTAAAGAAAAAGCGCTGCTAAGGGATCCCTTCAGCAACGCTTTTAGCAACGCTTTTTTCACCCTATAGCAGCGCTTTAAAAGCGCTGCCTATTCCCCTTTCCCCTCCCTTCAGTAACGCTTTTAGCAGCGCTTTTTCAACCCTATAGCAGCGCTTTTAAAAGCGCTGTCTTAGACCCCCTTTAGCAGCGCTTTTTTAAAGCGCTTTCATAGACCCCCCCCCTTTTCCAACCTATAGTAGCGCTTTTTTTTGCCTCTCTTTGCACCTTTTAGCAGCACTTTTTTTAAAAGCGCTGTCTATTCTTCACGATTTTTAAATTTTTTTTTTAAATAATCACATTTTTTTATATATTTTTCGATAAACCTGCTTATAACAATTACATTCCCTGCTTATAATTCAGGCCTTTAATTCAACAGTTTGGCCTTATATATAACAATTACTTTGGCCTTATTTATGTGTATTCATCACTTTGCCCATAACCATTTTAATACACATAAACCTGCTTAAATATATTACAACATCACAAAATACATTCAATTTACAACATCACAAATACATTCAATTTACATATAATTACAAATCTGATAACTTTACAAATAGATACGTTATACAATTCTCAACTCAAGAATAAATTGACACCAATCCTCCTTAATTTCTTCCAATCTTGCTTTCAAGTAAGTACCGCACTTGTATTCATCAAAATACTACATAATATAACAAAACATGCACGATTTAATTTTAAAACTAATTACTCAGATGAAATATTGGTTAATTATCAAAATGAATCATATAACTTATGAATTCATCCATACCATGATTGGAATCTCTATTTGACCTGAAAGAATAATTTCCTTCATAAAGCGCAATACAAAATATCCGCAGTCAATCCCATTGCGCTGACGAGGACACTGTAAATGGAAAAAAAACAAACGAACATTTATCAGTATATATAGTTTAAATAGTTTTATCAAGTAGAACCACTGTAACAGTCAAACATGGGAAAATATACCTCCACTCTGATCCAGCTGATGTTGTTAGCCTTCCTTTTTGGCACTGTTGCATCTCTTTGTGCTCTGAATATTTGTATAACTCTAACATAATATAAACGCATATTTAGAATAATGTCACATAATAAATAAAGATATATAACTATTTAGAACAATATATCTCATCACTTACGTATCAACCATGTTCTTCAGATCAGGATATTTTGTTGTATCGCCATCCAATGAATCTATATAATACACTATTTCTTTCATCGGATTAATCGCGAGCAACAATCAGTGTCCACTATAAAATAAGACAACAGTTTAGACGAAAATGTTATATAGATTAATGGCAAAAATAGAATAATTATAATAAATGAATTTAGAATAAAATCTAACCCATGGCCAGTATTATATGGCAACAAGAACAACTTCTCTGTAGTCGCGGCCATAAATCTTTGGACCATGTAATTTTTGACAGTATCTGGTGTGTGCTCTATTGCCCGTGCGTTGATACAGCTAGCAGATAAGAATGTGAATATGGAAGTCAAATCATGCGGGACCAACAACTTGTCATACAGGAGCCTAAAAGAAAAACATAATCAACATTAGAATATTCAGTTAAATGAGAAAATTTTAAAATTTTCAATTATTTAATTAAAATGGATCGGAGTACCTGATGTAGGAATGCATAACACCGACGCCCAATTCAGAATGTTGGAAAACCTGGTCAAAATCCTCCTTAGCAAGTGTTTCGGGATATTCAAAACCGAAAATACCTTCCTCCATAGGTATTTGACGGATGCCACCCTCAACCACATCTGTTGTTCCTATATATGTTTCAAGGCACATCCTAAATCGAGGAATAAATGCTTTTTTTGACTCGGTCTTTTTTTTGTTGGGCACCTTGGAAGTTTCAGGCATCTTACCCTTGCTGACTTGTTGCAACTATTGATCATGAACTTAAAAGTCATATATAAGTTCAGTAATTAATCTATAATAAGATAACCATGTAACTGTATTAGTACCTGTTTCTTTGATGCAGCTGAATCGGTATCCCGCACAATAATTCTATCATCTTTTGATTTGGATTTTGTAGGAGTCTAAGATCATCATGTAAATAAGAAAATAAGAAAATGTAAATGTAAATAAGAAAATAAGAAAATCGAGGAACATTTGAATATGAGATTAGCTAGGTTCATAATGGTGTTCAACATACCTCATCATCTATGTAAATGAGATTTGTCGGCCATGCAACATACGCTCCTATTGCGTCTCCTACCACTGCTGCGTCTGAAACTTCATCTGGTATAGGCAACAACGCACCCCCCTCTTGTTAGAACACAGATTGGTTCTTAATAATATCTCTATGTTTTGATGATAACTATTAGGAAATTTTGTATTTAAGAATTATATACTCTAAAATTTGCTTGAGAGTTTTTACTGCAGATAGTAAAGAAATTAACACTCCAGAAGCAAATCAGAATTGAATACAAGAAACTAGCTAGAATCTGTAGCGCCAGATGCGTACATTAGAAGATTCTGATTGCTGCTAACAGAAGATCCTGAGCGTAGCCTCCAGAAGGATCTGAGGCAAGAAGCTCCAGAAGATTCTGAAGCAGAAGCTCCAGAAGAATGAGAAGCAAGTCAGAAGCATCTGAAGCAAGTCAGAAGCATCTGAAGCAAAGAAGAATATTGTATGAAGAGTTTTTCAAAGCATAGTTTCTACAGAAGATTCTGAAAGTACTAAAGCTGCCAGTACTGAAGTTCTGTTTCAAATATGCTCTGATATTTAACACGCTGAAAGCACACATGCTGCAGAAGACTCTGATCCAGCAAAGTTCTGATCATCATTAGAAGACTCTAACCCAATCAGACTCTGATGAACTTGCTGAAAACTGAAGAAGAAATATTCAAAGATTATATCCGTTGGAGTAAATCAAACGTCTCTTTCCTTATTTGTGCTAGACACAAGAACACAGACAAAAAGGATTTTTCTGTGCTTTCTTCTTCTAGGAAAGGTCACTTGATGTGAAGACAAAAAGGCTCAGACCTTTTTGGGGCACTCTTCTCAGCGTGCAACTCACCTTGGATCAACTGCCTATAAAAGCAAGACTCCACCAAATTCTTCAGTTAGACATTTTGCTGAAAAGAAATTTAAACATTCAAGCTCTCATTATTTCATATTCATTCTTAGAATTAATTTCATTGTACTTAAACTTAAGAGAAATATCACTGTTGTGATAAAAGCTTTTTAGAAGCATTCTTACTCTTGTATTAGATTTACATTGATTGTAAAGGATTTCCTTAAGAGGATTCAGTTGGAATCAGTAGCTCTTGAGAAGACTAAGAACAGTTGTTCTTAGGTGTTACTATTGTAATCTGTTTGATTAAATAGTGGATTAAGTCCTTGTTTGAGAAAGGCAAATCACTCTAGGAAGGGTGGACTGGAGTAGTTGAGTTCAACGAACCAGGATAAAAATAATTGTGTTTTAATTCTAAGTTTTAATCTTTCATACTTATTCAACCCCCATTCTAAGTATTATCTCACCTGCAGTTGGCATCAGAGCTCCGGTTCTGTGTGTGCTACCACTTAACAGTGACAGTAAAGATCCAGAGAGAAATACTTTGATATATATATTTATTTGTTACAATGGCTGATAATACAATATCCAACATTAACAATAAATATGAAGAAAGGGACAGAATCAGCACCAAACCCCCTATGTTTGATGGGGAGAAATTTGATTACTGGAAAGACAGAATTGAAAGTTTTTTCCTTAGATATGATGCTGATTTATGGGATCTAGTCATAGATGGATATTTTCATCCCACAGATGGGAATGGCAAGAAGATAGACAGAAAATCTATGACAAATGCTCAGAAGAAAGATTTTAGAAATCATCACAAGGCCAGAACAATATTATTGAATGCAATTTCTCATACTGAGTATGAAAAAATTACAAACAGGGAAATTGCTTTTGATATGTTTGAGTCCTTAAAGATGACTCATGAGGGAAACTCTCAAGTCAAGGAAACAAAGGCTCTGGCTCTGATCCAGAAGTATGAGGCCTTCAAGATGGAAGACTCTGAATCTGATGAAGCTATGTTCTCCAGATTTCAGATCCTCACAGCTGGGCTAAAGGTTCTGGACAAGGGATACTCTACATCAGATCATGTTAAGAAAATCATCAGAAGTCTACCTACCAGATGGAGACCAATGGTGACTGCCTTGAAGATGGCTAAAGATCTGAACAAGATCTCTTTAGAAGAACTCATCAGCTCACTGAGGAGCCATGAAATTGAGCTTGAGGAAGATGAACCTCAGAAGAAAGAAAAAGGTAAATCTGTTGCTTTAAAATTTAATAAATCTGCTAAAGCTTTGCAGGTTATTAAAGAAAGCTCTGAAGAATCTTCTTCTGAAGAAGAAGATGAATTATCCATGCTGTCCAGAAGGATCAACAAACTCTGGAAGCACAAGGGAAAGAAGTTCAACAACTTCAGAAAATCTGATCATAGAAAGGAATCTTTTGGGCACAGAAGATCTGGCAAGAAAGAAGTTGTGTGCTATGAGTGCAAAGAACCTGGGCATTACAAGAATGATTGCCCCAAACTTCAAAAAGAAAAACCCAAAAAGAAGTTTAACAAAAAGAAGAAGGTTCTGATGGCAACATGGGATGACTCAGATGAATCTGAATCATCTTCTAAATCAGAAGAAGAATGTGCCAATGTTGCACTGATGGCCAGCACAGAAGATCAGGAGGAAGGAACCTCAGGATATGAATCCGATTCTGAATCTGACGATGACACTGAAGAGGTAATGGCTAAACTTACTAAAGAAGAACTGATAAAAGTTTTATCAGAAGTTCTGAAAAGTTATAATAATATCAAACTCAAATACAAGAAGCTGAAAAGCAGTCTTGAATCTGAGATTGATCTTCTGAAGACAGAACTTGTTGAGCAAAAAGAAATTAATCTGAAAATCAAAAATGACTTTGAAACAACTCAACAAGAATCTGAATCTGAGACTAAGTCATGTGAAAACATTTTAGAAAAATATGACTCTAGCTTTCAGAGATTCCTTACTAAGAGCATAGACAGAAGCAAGATGGCTTCTATGATCTATGGTGTTAGTGAGAACAACAGAAGAGGTATTGGATATGAATCTTCATCTGGAAGTAATCCAAAATCGGTTGACAAACTTTTCATCAAGAAGACACCTCTTTACTCTCAATTTAAGTTTGGTCACTTAAATGACATTAAACACACAAACTCTGAGAAGAATACTTATGTGTTTAAACCTAAGGCAAGTCAGAATAAACATTATGTTGAAAAACAGAAGTTTAGACAAACCTACAAATCAACTAACCTCAAAGGACCCAAGAAGATCTGGGTACCTAAAAGTAAAATAATTCCTGTTGCAGATGTTCTTAGCAGCAAGGTCAGGACGCCAATCATGGTACCTGGACTCTGGATGCTCACGACACATGACAGGAGAAAAGTCTATGTTCCAAAGCCTGGAACTTAGATCTAGAGGTGACGTGAAGTTTGGAGGGAACCAGAAGGGCAAGATCATTGGATCTGGCACTATTGGAAATGGTAAACTTCCCTCTATTACTAATGTTTTACTTGTTGAAGGGTTAAAGCATAACTTATTGTCCATAAGTCAATTAAGTGACAATGGTTATGATATCACCTTTAATCAAAAATGTTGTAAAACTATTAGTCAAAAGGATGACTCTATCCTATTTAGTGGTAAGAGGAAAAACAACATTTATAAAATAAATCTTTCAGAACTTAAAGTTCATAATGTTAAATGCCTCTTGTCTGTTAATGAAGAGCAATGAGTCTGGCACAGAAGATTGGGCCATATTAATATGAGACGTATATCTCAGATTAATAAACTTAATCTTGTCAGAGGACTCCCTAATCTGAAGTTCACTTCAGATGCTCTTTGTGAAGCATGCCAAAAAGGGAAGTTTTCAAAATCTTCATTTAAATCAAAAAATGTTGTTTCTACTTCCAAACCACTAGAATTACTTCATATTGATCTGTTTGGACCAGTGAAAGCTGCATCCATCAGAGGCAAGAAGTATGGATTAGTCATTGTTGATGACTATAGTAGATGGACATGGGTAAAGTTCTTAAAACACAAGGATGAGTCACATTCTGTGTTCTTTGACTTCTGCAAGCAAGTCCAGAATGAAAAGGATTTTAAAATTATAAAAGTCAGAAGTGATCATGGTGGTGAATTTGAAAATAAATATTTTGAAAAATATTTTTCTGAAAATGGCATTGCTCATGATTTTTCCTGTCCTAGAACTCCACAATAGAATGGAGTTGTAGAGAGGAAAAACAGAACTCTGCAAGAAATGGCCAGAACCATGATCAATGAGACAAATCTGGCAAAACACTTTTGGGCAGAAGCAATCAACACAGCCTGTTACATTCAGAACAGAGTGTCTGTAAGACCTCTTCTGAAGAAGACTCCATATGAACTGTGGAAGAACAAAAAGCCCAACATTTCATATTTTCATCCTTTTGGATGTATTTGCTATATGTTAAATACTAAGGAAAATCTGAACAAGTTTGATTCCAAAGC
Source organism: Lathyrus sativus (assembly GCA_963859935.3). Classification (NCBI taxonomy): domain Eukaryota; kingdom Viridiplantae; phylum Streptophyta; class Magnoliopsida; order Fabales; family Fabaceae; genus Lathyrus; species Lathyrus sativus. Next base: position 97,742,704 of record OZ012738.1, on the reverse strand, counting down.
ACAGAAGTGTTTCATGCTTGGATATTCTGAACACTCTAAAGGCTACAGAGTATACAACACTGAGACACAGATTGTGGAAGAATCCATTCATGTCAGATTTGATGATAAGCTTGGCTCTGAAAAGCCAAAGCAGTCTGAAAACTCTGCAGATAGAGAAGTAGTCTTCATTGACTCTGAAGTCCCAGAAGCAGACAAAATTCAAGTGAAGGAACCAGAAGCAACGCCAGATGCTATTCCTTTAACTTCTCAGATGAATAATTTAAACATTTCTGAAGAATCACCTATTAGAGGATCATCATCCAGAATTAAAGCTTCTCATCCAGAGGATGTCATTATTGGAAAGAAGGATGATCCCATCAGAACAAGATCCTTTCTAAGATCATCTGAAGCATCACTATTTGGACTGGTGTCAGAAATTGAACCATCCTCTGTAGATGAAGCTCTGCAAGACAATGATTGGATTATTGCTATGCAAGAAGAGCTAAATCAATTTACTAGAAATGATGTATGGGATCTAGTTCAAAGACCACAAGGATTCAATATAATTGGTACAAAATGGGTCTTCAGAAATAAGCTAAATGAGAAAGGAGAAGTTGAAATAAATAAGGCAAGGCTTGTAGCTCAAGGGTACAGTCAACAAGAAGGTATTGATTACACTGAGACATATGCTTCAGTGGCAAGGTTAGAATCTATACGCCTTCTTATTTCATTTGCTGCACAAAATAACATCACTCTGTATCAGATGGATGTTAAAAGTGCCTTTCTTAATGGTATTATAGAAGAAGAAGTTTATGTCCACCAACCTCCTGGTTTTGAAAATGAAAAATTTCCAGATCATGTTTTCAAACTAAAGAAATCTCTATATGGTTTAAAACAAGCTCCCAGAGCTTGGTATGAGAGATTGAGCAATTTTCTTCTGGAGAAAAATTTCATCAGAGGCAAAGTGGATACAACACTCTTTTGTAAATCAATTAAGAAAGATCTTCTAATTTGTCAAATTTATGTAGATGATATTATTTTTGGATCAACAAATATTATGCTTGGAAAGGAGTTTGCTACATGTATGCAGGCAGAATTTGAAATGAGCATGATGGGAGAACTCAGATTCTTTCTAGGAATCCAAGTTAATCAAACTCCAGAGTGCACTTACATACATCAGACCAAATATGTTAAAGAACTTCTGAAGAAATTTAACATGACTGATAGTAAGCTGGCAAAGACTCTCATGCATCCTACTAGCTCACTTGGCAAGGAAGAGGTAAGTAAGAAAGTAGACCAGAAGCTCTATAGAGGTATGATTGGTTCTCTTCTTTATCTAACTGCTTCTAGCTCTGACATATTGTTCAGTGTTTGCCTGTGTGCTAGATTCCAATCAGATCCTAGAGAATCACACTTGACAGCTGTCAAAAGGATTCTAAGGTATCTGAAAGGTACTTCTAATGTGGGTTTGTGTTACAGAAAATCTGATGATTTCAAATTAGTTAGATTCTGTGATGCTGACTACGCTGGAGACAGAGTGGAAAGGAAAAGTACTTCTGGAAGTTGTCAATTTCTAGGAAGAAATCTAATCTCCTGGTACAGCAAGAAGCAACCCACAATTGCACTTTCAACCACAGAGGCAGAATACATTGTTGCTGCTGGATGTAGCACGCAGATGCTCTGGATGAAAAGTCAGCTAGAAGATTATCAAATATTTGAAAGTAACATTTCTATCTTTTGTGATAATACTTCTGCTATATGTTTGTCCAAGAATCCCATTTTACACTCTAAGGCAAAACATATAGAAATTAAGCATCATTTCATCAGAGACTATGTTCAGAAGGGAATCATAAATTTAGCCTTTGTTGATACAGATCATCAATGGGAAAATATTTTTACAAAACCCCTTGTTGAAGATAGATTCAAATTTATTCTGAAAAATATTGGTATGGATTTTTGTCCAGAATGATATTTGTCAGAAGCAAATTTTTACAGATGCAAAAATGCATAATGCTCTGAAGTGTTTCTTCTGATTGCTTACTTATTCTGCTTAATATTTTTTTTTGAAACTCTGAACTAACAATCCTTAGAGGATCTGAGTGTTGGTTAACGTTTTATTTCTCTAAAGAATTCAGAACACATGCAAGCAAACACGTGTCACACAAAATCTGCAGAGGTGGCGTGTACATTACTGAAGAGACGTTTGAGGTGAAGTTTGAATAGTGAAAATCTTGAATTTCCCCCCAATTTGTTAGAAGCAATAAATGTTTGAAATGATTATTATTCTTTGCATTTAATGCTTGCTCAAACGTGAAAAATATTCTGACTGACGGTATGCCTAAATGTTTTAGTATAAATACTTGACCTATCTTCACTTTCACACTTTTCACAAGAAAATTTATGCATTTTCATCTTCTCTTCTCTCTGCATAAAAACCCTAAGCGTGTGACAAAACAATCTTCAATGGCAACTTCATCTTCAACAGCTGCTCAATTCCAATCTTCAATGGCTGCAGTTACTTCTGCAAACATGGGTGTTGCTCCTTATTCTCCTCCCAAAAGAACTCTTTTAACCCCTGTTGAAAAGTTGGAGGTTTTGTGTGAATCAATGGTAGAATTTGATTCACTTGCAGAAAATGGCTTTGAGTTTCGTTCTATCATTGGTGCTCAAGGATGGGTAAAGTACTTTGATAGACTCTTTGGACCAGTTTATCCCCTCCTTGTGAAAGAGTTCTGTATCCATGCCTCAGTTTACCCTAAGTTCATCCTATCTTCTGTACTGGGAAAAGAAATCATTATAATAGAAGATCTGATCAGAAAGTTAATTGGATATGAAGAAATAGATGATGTTTCCCACTTGCCAGCTGGGCGTGTGGATATGGATGAGGTGTATGAAGAAGTGATGACTGTTGGTCAAGCTTCTAACAAGTTCAAGGATCTGAAGCCTGACTATAAGATCTGGGCTAAGATCTTCATGGGATGCATTCATCATAGGAAGTCAACAAACTCTCCAGACTATGTCAATAATGAACAACTCTATTTCATGTATTGCCTCAGTCAGAGCACCAAGGTAGATCTTCCATATATTCTTTTTATGCATCTGTGGAACCATATAAATGCATCTAGAGAGTATGTGAAAGAAAAAGGACAGAAGATCAGAACCTGGATCCCTTTTGGAAGGTTGATCTCAGATCTTCTAACTGAAAATGGATTGGTCACTGCTCTGTACGCTGCTGGAGTTACAGAGGAATTGGAATTCATAATGGGAAAGCCTCTGAATGCCAAAAGTCTTCAGAGACTCAAAATAATTGATGAACTCACAACAGCTCCCAAGAAGCTGAATGTGTCTGAACTGAGTAAGAAGAGGATTCCTGTAGATGACTTTCCACTGTTCTTTGCTGAAGAGCCAAGACACATTGTTGTTATGTACATTGATGAATGTAAGAAAGAAGGAAAGCTTGTTCCTGCAAACGTAGTACAGCTAGCAAGACAACCCCTACCTGATGTTGAAGAAGAAGAAGAAGAAGAAGAACTCCAAAGAAAGAGGACTCAGCCAGAAGCAGAAGTTGCACCTGCTCAGAAGAAGGTCAAGATTGCTGAGAAGCCACAGAAGCTCTTGAAGAGAAAAGAATCTGGAGACACTTCTTCTGTACCAGCCAAGAGGATCAAGATAAAAGGTACTAAATCTTCTGTATCTTCTGCGAACACAATTGCTTTAAATGATTCTAATATTAAGTCTATTCCAAAACCACCCTCTACACAAACTACTTCTGTTACTGCTCCAAGTTCAAAATCACCACAAAAACAAACTTCTGTTCCAACACCAACAACAACAAAAACCATTCAAACACCAAAAGTCTCTGTACCACAATCATCTCAACCAAAAATCCAAATCAAACAGTTTGTTCCACAAAAACAATCTTCACAGAAATAATCATCAGAACAACAACCTACAGAACAACAACCACAACCTTCTGTACAACAAAAATCCTCTGAACAATCTAAACAAAAGCAATATGAACAACAAAAGCACCCACAAGAAAAACAACCAGAAAAACCACAAGAATCTCAACCAGAAAAAGCCTTTGAAAATTGTTGCGGTGAAATTTGGATGTCAAGCTATTGATTAACTTGAATCTTAATTCATTTACAACCGGTCTTTGATTTATCCGAAGGAAAGGTTAAAGAAAGGAAAAACCTAAAAGGGAGAGATCTAAGGTTCGGGAGTTGGTTAAATTTAGGGAAGGTATTAGCACCCTAAACTTCCGTAGTACTCTACGGGAACCTTTTGTTTATTTTTTTTTATTTATTTCATTAATTATTTTGCTTTAGGGTATATACAAAGGATTGAAAATTAAAAAAAAGATCTAGGGGTTAATTCTAAGTTTACTCGGCAAGACATCGCATCTTGTGCCTACATATCCTTACGGGAATGGAATCAGAGTAACTGTAGTTCCCCTCAAAAGGGAGGTTAGGAACGTCTTGACTGTGGCCAAGGTTTCAATGAGGAATAAACGTATCTTAGGGACACGCTTACGCGGAGTGTAGAAACTCCAATATCTACGTTGTAAATTGTTAAGTGAATTAGGGTTAGGTTAGGGATTCCGCGGCGGGAAACCCTAAAATGAGTGCGGCGACTCTTTGACCTAAAGCTAGGGGTAGTTTTGTAATTTTTGTCCACGGCGAGACATTTGTGAAAAGTTAGGGTTTGAAGTTTTGAGGACTATTGGCGTGGCGGCCAAACGGCTAGACCTAATCCTTCGGAGGAATGCAATGGGACAAATTAACGATGCAAATGCGCGAATTTAAACCATACAAACAGCAGAAATTAAAGTGCGGAAAGGTAAACGCGATAATTTGTTCGCGAAGTTACAAATGAGAAACAGATACAATTATAATACAACTTGAATTGAAAAACACATTAAAATAGCTAATAGCAACGTAACAAGCTGCACATTGAATACACAACGTTAGTAGACAGAGTCAGACAGTAATCAGACGAGTTATGAAACGGAAGTGCGAAAGTTATAGATATTCTTTGTTGTTTATTTGTGATATATAAAAAAGCTTTTGATTTAAGTTAAAAAAGAGGTTTTAATATTATTAAAAAAAACTTTTCAAAAATAGTCTTAATTTAATTATCTAACAAAAAGGTTTTATTTTTAAAAAAAAAGGTTTAATGTTATTATTATATATTTTTTTTAAAAACGGTTCTAGTTATTATTTTAAAAAAAAGATTTTAGTTATTATTTTAAATTTATCTAAAAAAAAGTTTTTCTTAAAAATAATAGGGTTTCATATTAATTTGGAAAAGATGATAAAGTTATTTATTTAAAAAAGAGATTTTTATATTATAACAAGTTTTAATAAATTAATGATAATAATAATAATAATAGTAATAATAATAATAATAATAATAAATAATGATAATAATAATAATAAGTAATGATAATAATAATAATACTAATAATAATAATAATAATAAATAATGATAATAATAATACTAATAATAATAATAATAATAATAAAGCAATAATGAATTTTAAATGTGCCAAATAACCCAACGATGTTGCTAACGCAGAAATGCGCTCAGCGCAACCAAATCTAAATCGGGCGAAACAAAATTTATCGCAAAGAAAAATAAATTAAGCAAAAAAAATAGTATTATTGCTCACACAAAAATGCGATCATCGCAACCAGATCGAACTAACACAAATGTCACGCGTCATGCACACAAATGTGCAAACATCGTATCGATATAATTCGATCAAAAATTAATCTTATATATATATATATATATATATATATATATATATATATATATATATATATATATATATATAAACTCTAACAATTTAAAAATTATAAATATATAAACGTAACAGTAATAGATAAAGAAAAATAAATAACGGTAATAGATGAAGAAAAAGAAATAACGGTAAAAGATGAAGAAAAAGAAACAACAGTAATAGATGAAGAAAAAGAAATAACGGTAAACGATGAAGAAAAAGAAACAACAGTAATAGATGAAGGAAAAGAAATAACGGTAAACGATGAAGAAAAAGAAATAACAGTAAACGACACTCACTCCTCTTAGGTTTTTTCATTCTTCCCCTCTTTTTAACAAGGCAACACATGTATATATAGGGAACAAATTAGGGTTAACACCAAATTGTCAATAATGTCCCTAAAGCCCATTTTAAAGCCCAAACTAAATAATTAGTTAAGAAAAAAATAAAATTTAAATAATTTAAAATAAACTTAAAATAAAAACTAATAATCCTATTGATTCCTAAAATCAAAAATATTATAAAAAGAACAAAATTTTTTCTAATATTTTTTATTTTATGATTTTTTGGATATTTTTATGAATAATTTAGAAAAAAGTGAAAAAAATAATATTTTAAAAAATGATTTAATTAAAATACGAAAATAATAATTAAATAATAATAAAAAACTATTTTTGTTATTTTTTAATGAGAGATAGAAACATTTAGAGTAAAAATAATAAAAAACAAAAAGTGACTAAGGTGAGATTCGAACTCTCAACCTCTCACACTCACAACTCCTTACACATGTCCTCTTGCCAATTGTGCCATTTTTACTTTTTAGAAAAAAAATACATGCTATATGATATTTACCTGCAAAAAGTCAAACGACAACACAAATTTGTTAGTAATTGATTAAATGCAATGAAATGCGACGACAAATCTTAGGGCAAAATTTGGGGTATTACAAAAATCAACCACCATCAAATAATCCACCATCAAAATCATCTGAACCCACTGCATCTGAACCTACAAAAATAACACCTGTTCCAATTTCATCAGAACCAATCCCAATTCCATCTGATTCACCTACCTCAGAACAACCAACAAAACCCTCTGAAATTCCTTCAGAACCAACCAACACTTATGAACCTCACATTCCTGAGACAGAAGTTCTTGATGTCACACCTTTAAAAACTGTGTTTCAAGTATCTTCTACTTCCTGCACACCAACCACCTCCTCAAACTCCTCAGAATCAGACATCCACCCAGACTTTCTAGTCTCTCCATCTCACAGAGACTCTGAGGTAAACCAACTTGAACCCATTATACCTTCAAAAGCTCCCATTCCAGATCCTATTCCCACACCTGCACCATCATCTGAAATATTGATCCCAAATTCAAACCCAAGATCATATATATCTTGTGCCCAAGTATCATCTCTATTTCATAATCTGACTTATGGTTTCAAACTCAAAGACTTTTATGACAGAGTTGAACCATCTGACCCTATCAACCCTCTGAAACCAAAACTCACCATGACCCTTCCATCTGTGATTCTTGACTATATAAAATCCATGTCAGATGTAGGATCCTTAGCAACTATATCCTGTTCTGCAAAATCTGATAAAGCTGTTGCTTCAGCTCTACCAATTACATCTGATAACAATGTTGCATCTGATGAACCCCCTAAATCTACCTTCCAAACCTACTCAAATAAACCTTTTGATGTAGTTACCCTTCACACCAGAGCAAAACCTCATCTGTTAAATGCCTTAATCAGATCCAAAGAAAAGGCTCCTGCAATACCTTTCATTCCATACTATCCTCCTCCTCTGATCTCTATTCAGAAATCTCTTTTTCCACCAACTCCCCAACCAAAACCTGTAACTCTGGAAACTCTGTTACATCCTAAGCCCAGACTTAATATTAATCATTTATTTCAATCATTTTTGCAAGAAATACAGTTGTATTTAGGTACTGTACAGAAGAAATACTCAGCAACAATGGATGCCAAAGAATCTGATATCATCTGGAACGGATTCATTAACAGATTCAACTCTGTGGCCTCCAATCTGAAGAACATATGCTCTGATGATGCAAAGCTCAGATTTGCTGAAGCTGCAAGGACTCTATTCTGGACTGTCAAGAAATATGAACCTCTGCTCCTTACAGATGCTCCTCCACCTTCAACAGAATCTACTGACATTGCATCTGAGGAAAATCCATTGGCTATGACTCTGGTAGACCCTCCTTCTAGCTCTAATGCTCCAGACTCTATAGAACCCATGGAAATTGACTCTGTTCAAGCTCCAGAACCTGATCATACTTCTTCATCTGAGATAAATAAAGAACATCCATATTTTGAAGATAAGATTGCTGCTCTGGAAGCTGGCCAATCAGAGATCAAGTCCTGGATGGCAAAACAGGATAAGAAATCTGAGGATATGACATAATGGATGTCAAAGCAAGATCAAAAGAATGAAACTATGGCTAAGTGGATGTCCAAGCAAGAGCAATCCTCCTCTGATATTACAGATCTATTGAAGATGCTTTTGTCCAAACACTCTTAGATTTTCATTTTTTTTCATTCTAATGTTTTTGCATCTGATTTTTGCCTATGTACTTTATTGATATATCTTCTGATGCATGTACTCTTGATCTATTGAATGAATCAAAGTTTTTTCTCCACTGATTTATCTTATTTACTGTTTCTTTTTTAATTGTTTTTTTTTAAGTTTTTACTTTTTGCTTATGACAAAAAAGGGGGAGAAAATATAGATCTGAACTGTTTAATATAACTTCACCAGAATGAAACTTCAGACATATTTATTCTATCTAACATTTAATCTGACTATTTCAGAACATTTGATAAGTACATTCTATAAAAGAAACTCTGAGTCTCTCAGATCATTTGACCATTATCAAACTCTGAATATTAAATCTGCAAGACATTCTGACTTTCAAATGTTAAAAGAACAAACAAGATCTAACTCTGAAGATTACTCAAGACAAAAGGGAAGTTTCTATTCCTTATTTGTATTTAACTCAGGGGGAGATTCATCATCTCAGGGGGAGTTATAATTTTAATATTTTCAATTAAACAAAATTTCTGATGTTTTTGTCATCATAAAAAAGGGGGAGATTGTTAGAACACAAATTGGTTCTTAATAATATCTCTATGTTTTGATGATAACTATTAGGAAATTTTGTATTTAAGAATTATATACTCTAAAATTTGCTTGAGAGTTTTTACTGCAGATAGTAAAGAAATTAACACTCCAGAAGCAAATCAGAATTGAATACAAGAAACTAGCTAGAATCTGTAGCGCCAGATGCATACATTAGAAGATTCTGATTGCTGCTAACAGAAGATCCTGAGCGTAGCCTCCAGAAGGATCTGAGGCAAGAAGCTCCAGAAGATTCTGAAGCAGAAGCTCCAGAAGAATGAGAAGCAAGTCAGAAGCATCTGAAGCAAAGAAGAATATTGTATGAAGAGTTTTTCAAAGCATAGTTTCTACAGAAGATTCTGAAAGTACTAAAGCTGCCAGTACTGAAGTTCTGTTTCAAATATGCTCTGATATTTAACACGCTGAAAGCACACATGCTGCAGAAGACTCTGATCCAGCAAAGTTCTGATCATCATTAGAAGACTCTGACCCAATCAGACTCTGATGAACTTGCTGAAAACTGAAGAAGAAATATTCAAAGATTATATCCGTTGGAGTAAATCAAACGTCTCTTTCCTTGTTTGTTCTAGACACAAGAACACAGATAAAAAGGATTTTTCTGTGCTTTCTTCTTCTAGGAAAGGTCACTTGATGTGAAGACAAAAAGGCTCAGACCTTTTTGGGGCACTCTTCTCAACGTGCAGCTCACCTTGGATCAGCTGCCTATAAAAGCAAGACTCCACCAAATTCTTCAGTTAGACATTTTGCTGAAAAGAAATTTAAACATTCAAGCTCTCATTATTTCATATTCATTCTTAGAATTAATTTCATTGTACTTAAACTTAAGAGAAATATCACTGTTGTGATAAAAGCTTTTTAGAAGCATTCTTACTCTTGTATTAGATTTACATTGATTTTAAAGGATTTCCTTAAGAGGATTCAGTTGGAATCAGTAGCTCTTGAGAAGACTAAGAACCGTTGTTCTTAGGTGTTACTATTGTAATCTGTTTGATTAAATAGTGGATTAAGTCCTTGTTTGAGAAAGGCAAATCACTCTAGGAAGGGTGGACTGGAGTAGTTGAGTTCAACGAACCAGGATAAAAATAATTGTGTTTTAATTCTAAGTTTTAATCTTTCATACTTATTCAACCCCCCTTCTAAGTATTATCTCACCTTCACCTCTAACACAATATCAACCGATACTTTTAAATATCCAGGAGGGAGCGGTTTATGGTGAAGTAATTCTCCCACATTGTTATGCACCTTTCCCTTGCCAACCAAGCGATAAGTCGGTGACGATAAATATAGCTGACAAGGTGAAATGCCCTAAACAAATAATGATGCCGATTAATGTGTCAATTAAGAAAATTGTGCTAAATTAATTAATTTCAATGTAATATATACAATTACCTCTGGAAGCTTCTGCGGACAACCAATACTATCTTTTTCACTAGCATCTTTACTCTCTGGACCGCGCCTTTCCGACATGTATCTTTCTTTGTCCTTCTGTGATTCCCGAATCTGCGCTTTCAATTCCTCCAACGCATCCATCACTTCTTTATTGCTAGGATTTTTTTCTTTGGCTTCTTATACAGCTGTGATGGAGTGACGCCAAATCCCTTACCCCTCACACGCCCAGAATACTCAGGGATATTTAACACCCGACCTAGTATGCTCCTGCAATCCTCGTTCTTAGCTGGAGTTATACTCTAAGATAGAGTCTCCTGAAATATAGATAAAAGCATATATAAATATATTATACACTTTTGATCAGTTACTAACAAAACTAATGTTGTACTTACACATCGTTCAAACACTTGTTGAACTTCTTCCTGAACGACTCCATCTCTTCCCACACGGGTAGCCTTCCACACAACATGGTCCGGAAGAGATGTCGCATCACTTTTCTCCTCTTCTATCTGCGCATTAAGACGGATAATAAACCATTCATATGCTATTATATATACTTACTAATTTTGGTAACTATATCATATTAAAGCATTTATATATACTTACTATTTTTTGTTCTAAGCGTGCATATCCCAAACGCTCTTTTTTGTATGGATACGCGGGTTTTGATGCCCGTTGCCGATTAACGCCACTCACAACCTGAAAAAACAAGTTTAAGTCATATCAGAACTCTTGTGGAAGAAGTATATATACTATACATTATTCATGATAAGTTGTACTTACTAAAAATTCTTTGGTTCTTCGCTTCGCAACAAATGTCTCCCATTCTTCTTCCGAAACCAGATCAGCGTACTTCTTTGGACGCTCCGAGTCAACAAAGTTTCCATCAGAATCTTTGAGAAACTTGTTCGTTAAAAATGCTCTGAATCCCCTCAGTCGTTTACCAGCCAATTGAAGACAATATTTTCTTCTACAATCATCAATATTAAAAGATCTCTGCAAACAAATACACATACATATAACATGTTAGTATAATTAATTTAAAGATGTAACCGTCAACATAATTAAAAATAATCAAGTATCATACCTGTATCTCGCTCCAAATTTTGTCTTTAGCCGGTTGTAGCGACTGAATCCTCCAATTATCGCAAGTAATCGGAATTTGCGAACGTATAAGTGCTCCAATGTAACTTGTCAACATCGCACCGTTAGGCTCAACTAATTGATCTTTTTCATTCCAATGCACATCATACTTAACACCCTTATCTCTCGCACGGATGGTTTTTTTCATAATCGTTATTCCTATTTTGATATCGCCTTCAATGTCTTTTGTTGTTTCATTTTCATCATGTGGTGTTTCCTCATTGTTGGCCATAATACCTGTAATTCAAAAAAATCAAAGTATCAAATGAATGACATGCAAATATGTAAATAAGAAATATATACATAAGAAATGTATAAATAAGAGAAACACATACATAATTTTATTGAATGACATAATATGTAATTGTATTGCATGATAGAAATATGTAATTTAACAAGTACCTTTGTCACTAAGATCTCTTTCTTTTCTTAGTTGGAGTGTGGTTTACTTGTCTCTTAACAACACAGACGGATGAATTGATCCAAATTCCCTCGTTATGATCATTTCTAATATATGATTCGTCCGCTCTAATATTCTCATCTGGATCATCTATAATATAAGATTCCTTCTCAACATCAACATCCCCATTGTCTCCAATGTTATCATCGATTACTTGGTTGGAAAAAAGAACTATAGATCATTTCGTACTTGTCGGATCAGTGACATAGAACACTTGTTTAGCTTGCGTGGTTAGAATAAAAGGCTCATCTTTGTACCCCACCTTATTAAGATCCACTTGAAAAAATCTTGACTTATCTATTCGTATGCCACTATTATTTTCAACCCACTTGCATCTAAAGATAGAAATCTGAAACTTTTCATAACCGAACACCCAAACGCGCTCGATAACACCAAAATACGACAGATTCACATATTTGGGGTTTAAGTCCTTCACACTTGAAATGTGCATTGCTTCAGAAAGCACGGTGACACCACTATTTTGCATTGTACTCTTATCATCTTGTTCTTTGGTATAAAATGTGTATCCATTAATTGCGTATGCGCTATAAGAAAACACATGCAAACTTGGACCATATGCTAAACATCTCAACCTTTCTGTTATTGAAGCGGGATCAGAATAAAACTTTGAAAAAATATGATCATTTAACCATGTTATAAAACTTCGATTGTGCTCACGTACTATCCAATTTTCATTTCGATTCAGATTTAAACCTCGAAGAATGTCCTTGTGCATTTCAACATACAGCTCAACCTCAATGTCATTGTGCAGAACATACACATGCACTTGCTCCCGTTCATCCCTTGAACCTGTCACAACTTTATTTCCAATTAACTATTTACCTACTATTTTTTCAACAACATTAGATTTTGGGGGGCCAATGGGTTGAACGTTGGACAAATATTCAATAGAAAACTCAATAGCTTCTTCAACAATGTATCGTTCAACAATACATCCCTCTGGTCGGCTTCGGTTTTTCACATACCCTTTCAATATTTTCATATAACGTTCAATAGGGTACATCCATCTCATATAAGTTGGTCCACACAATTGTGTCTCTTTCACAAGATGGACAACTAGATGTACCATTATGTCAAAAAATGATGGAGGAAAATACATTTCAAGCTGACACAAAGTAATAAATATTTCTTTTTGCAATGATGGTAAGATCGCAGGATCGATCACCTTACTACAAATTGACCTGAAGAAAAAACACAATTTAATTATTGCGCCTCTCACTTTTTCTGGCAAAATAGAACGTATACCTATTGGTAGAAAGTGTTCTATTATAACATGGCAATCATGTGTCTTTAAACTCTTTAACTTGAGGTCTTTCATAGAAACAAGTCTTCTAATATCTGAAGAGTATCCTTCTGGAACTTTAACTTCACTCAGAAACTTACACAATATCTTTTTCTCCTTTCTAGATAAAGTATAAGCAGCAGGTGCTAGATATGTGCGATTTCCTTTCTTCAAGGGTCCTAATTCATTTCTTATTCCCATTGCTACCAAGTCCTTTCTTGCTTTAAGGTCATCCTTAGACTTTCCTTGTATATTGAGTAACGTACCAATAACACTTTCAAATGCATTTTTTTCAATATGCATAACATCAAGAAAATGTCTTACATACAATGACTTCCAATACGGCAACTCAAACAAGATTGACCTCTTCTTCCACCCACGTGTGACAATAGTATGTGCAAAATGCTTACCAAACTGAGTACTCACATCTTTCACCTTTTCAAAAATTTGTTCGCCGGTCAATGTAGGTGGAGCTCTACGTTGTTCTGAATTTCCATTGAATGCTTTTCTCCACCCACGGTAGTGATGACTAGAATTTAAGAATCTACGATGACCGAGAAAGACATTCTTCTGACCAAATTCCAACCGCGTCCAATCTGTGTTTTCTTCACAGATAGGACACACTCATTGACCTTTAATGCTATACCCCGATAGATTTCCGTATGCTGAAAAATCATTAATTGTGCCAAACAACATCGCCCTTAAATTGAAACTTTCTTTCCTATATCCATCATAAACCTCCACACCATTCTCCCACAAACTCTTTAAGTCTTCGATTAAAGGTGTCAGGTATACGTCTATGTCATTCCCTGGTTGTTTAGGGCCAGAAATTAGCATAGATAACATCATGTACTTACGCTTCATACATAGCCATGGAGGTAGGTTATAAATCATAATAATTACAGGCCAGGTGGAATGTGAGATACTCTGCAGACCATGCGGATTCATTCCATCAGTCGATAATGCCAAGCGAAGGTTTCTAGCTTCTTCTCCAAAATTAGAATAATCATTATCAATTTTCATCCACTGTGGTGAATCTGCCGGATGTCGATACTTCCCATCTATAATTCTATCATCTGCATGCCAAGTCAGGTGTTTTGCATCTGTTTCACTATGAAACATGCGTCTAAATCTCGGAATTATAGGAAAATACCATAAAACTTTTGCTGGTGACAACTTTTTCTTATATCGAGATACACCGCATTTAGGACACTCGTTTAATGATGCATATTCATTTCGAAACAAAATGCAATCATTTGGACAAGCATGTATCTTATCATAGCTCATGCCAATAGAGCATAACATTTTTTTAGCTTCATAGGTTCGACTGGGAAGAACATTATCCTCCGGAAGCATCTCTTGAAGTAGGGCTAACAACTTTGTGAAACTATCCATTACCCGCCTTTAAGTTGTACAGCTTTAATACCGCAGACAATCTTGTGAAAGTAGTGCAACCTTTATACAACGGTTTCTCTGCATCGCTTACCAACCTCTCAAACATCTTGGGACAATCTTGAAGATCTTCTTCAAGTGCTTCTGCAATCTCTTCGACTCGATCACAATCATATGTATCTCTGCCATTGTCCTTTGAAGCATAGGTCGTATTATCCCCGGGTTCGACATTCTCGTTACTTATCTCACCATGTAATGTCTAACATGTATAACTTCGATCAATTCCATGTCTCATTAAATGAGATTCCAACTGAACGGCGTCAATTCGACGCCCATAACAGCAACCTAAGCAAGGACATGTGATCCTACTGGGGTCTTTGGCGTGTTCAACAACAAACTTAACGAATTTCGATACCCCACTCTCGTACTCTTTAGACAATCGATTGGAAGACATCCATTTTCTATCCATACTAATTGAGTAGTCTAAACTAAACTAAGAAAGTTAAACAATATACAGAGAATACCTGTAAAGAAATCAATAACTCCTAAGAAAGCTGCACAGTAGGATGCTTGAAAATGATCACAACCTTGCTCTTCACAGGTAACCCCTATAACAGACAAAATTAATAACATCATCAACATTAAATAATTCTTGCAATAAAATTAATTAATTTGCAATTAATATACAGAGAATACCTGTAAACTAAGAAAGTTAAACAAATATACAGAGAATACCTGTAAAGAAATCAATAACTCCTAAGAAAGCTGCACAGTAGGATGCTTGAAAATGATCACAACCTTGCTCTTCACAGGTAACCCCTATAACAGACAAAATTAATAACATCATCAACATTAAATAATTCTTGCAATAAAATTAATTAATTTGCAATTAATATGAACTCATATACAATTTTTACAATTTTTACTAACATATTAATTATTTAAAATTTTATATAATTTTATATTTATCTAAAAATATCTAAAATTTTATATAACTTGAGTTTATATTTATCTAAAATTTTATACAATTTTTACTAACATATTAATTTATACTATTTTAGTAAATTAAATGTTACTAAATTAGCAAGACGGTACAAAATGCAAATCTTCCCACGTAATATTATTAATACTCAATATACCTGAGAAAAATTGACTATAACAGGAAGAATATGTGCCACACAATCTTGAGGCTCCAACAATTTTCCAAGAGCTCCACAACCCTCAACAACAAGAAGCCGAACAAAATCTTGATCTACAAAAACAAGAGTCAATAAGTTATTATTTTTATATACATATAGATAGATTCAGTAGGTTACTTCAAAAACAATTTGCTATTCAATAAATGAGCATAACAAACAAAAATTATATTCACTTCAAGATTAACAGAAACTTAAAGCTTTCATCTGAATCACAAATAGTGTGAAGCTTCTAAGGCAACATAATCTAAAAAACCATTGAACAAATAAAATTTATCAGAATGCCAATTTCAAATAAGATTTGTAGGCAACAATAATAAAAATTATTAGTAAAAAGAACTCATATAAGGTGTGGCATTTCAACAAACACCTTGTATACGGCTAGATATAATGAAAGTTAACATAAGTAAATTCATTGTGGCATTTCAACAAACACCTTGTATACAAAACTCAAGCCAATATCAAAAGAGTAGTTCTCATCAACGGTATCAACAAAAACAAGTCAATAACTCAGAAAAGAAGTAACACTAACATCATATAATCCAGAAAAATGAAATACTAAGACAATAATCCAGAAAAATGAAAAATGAAAAACTTCAAATACCGTAACAATGGCGGAAATGCGCTACAGAGGCTGTCGAAAACGGACGGTCAAAGGAAGGAGATATGCAACACAGGCTGAACGAAGGTGAGCGACGGAGGAACGGCAGTTGGACGGAGGAGGGCGACGACCGGTCGTGGTGAATAAGATTCTGGTTCGCAGAGAGGAGAAAGAAAGAATGAAGAACGCGCGCGAGCTAGCAATGTGTTATGTTTCTTTAAAAAATTCTGTGATATTTTAATTTAATTATAATAACACCTATGGCAGCGCTTTTTAATACCTACAGCAGCGCTTCTCAAAGCGCTTTCTTTACAAAACCATATAGCAGCGCTTTACAAGGAAAGCGCTTTCTTTAAAATTATGTGATATTTTATTTTAATAATAATAACACCTATGACAACACTTTTTAATACCTACAGCAGCGCTTCAAAAGCGCTGTCTTAGCCCATGGATATAGCAGCGCTTTACATGGAAAGCGCTTTCTTTGGCACACCCTACAGCAGCGCTTTAGAGAAGCGATTTCTGTGGCACACCCTACAGCAGCGCTTTAGAAAAACGTTGTCTTAGCCCATGCCTTTAGCAGCGCTTTTCCTAAAAGCGCTGTCGTAGGTATGCTATTTTTTTTCTTTTTTTTATTACTCTGTAGCAACGCTTTTTTAGCAGCGCTTATCAAAAAGCGTTGTCTTTGGTAGGTAATTTTTTTAATTGTTTTTTAATGACTCTTTAGCAGTGCTTTTTTAAAAAGAGCTGTCTTTGTATGCGCTGCTAAAAGTCAATTCTGGCATAGTGGAAGTTGGATGATGTTATAGATAAACATTGATGTTCTCTTGAGTTCCCTTGAATCTTGTTTGATGTAATTTTACTTGGTGTAGAGTAGGTTATTAAGAGAGTTTGAAGTTGTGGTTGAAGAAATGTGAAATGAGGAAGGAGAAGAGTCTGACGCAACTTATACTCTAAAATATTTTAGAGATGTATCTCCGAAATATTTTAACGTTAATTTATATTTGGGTGCGTTCGAAGATGGATCTTCGAAAATAAGCAACACTTATGAAAACTCACATCATTCGGTAAAAAGACTTAGAATGTCATAAGAAATTCTTTAAAATTTTATTATTTGAGTTGTAAAAATTAGATAGAGTAAATAGTCTATTTCATTCTATTAATTACCAACTTTTTTTATCTTCCAATTTGATTTAATAAAAAAATTGTTTTGTTTTGTCGTAAAACTAAAATAATGAAATAATTTTTTTAGTCTTTTTAGTTTCATTTCACTATGCTTTTATTCGGTTCCATTCATTTTAAGGTATTCAGACATAAACGGCGAGTTTTAGTCTATAATTATCCATGTGTCAATTGGTAGTTTTTTTAGTTTGTAGCTGCAAAAATGTATGCATGAGTATGCGTTTAAATATGAAATTATCACTATAATATTATTATTATTGGTTATTTGAAGTGGACTTGAAGATGATAGTTGGAGTTGATTGGATATGGTGGAGGATGTTGTTGTTACTCAATGAAGGAGTAGTGTACCTATAAGAACTCCAACATTGAAATAAGTGAGGATTTTAGATGAGTGTAGAGATTTAGTTGGAATTGAGAATGTACATTTTACATAGGATTGATTACTTTTTAAAGGTTATCTGTAAGTTAATAGATGTGGCATAATAGGTTAGGGCACCCTCATGAGGCCCTTGAAGCTAATCAAGTTTGTGTAGTGTATCTTTACCTAACAAACCTGTCTTAGATTTTTGTAGCCCTTGATTTTTGAGGAAAACACATAGATTACCTAATACTCCATCTAAGACTACATACTTAGATTCATTTGATTTTCTTTTTGTTGATGGATGAGGTCCAATTCATATGATCTCAACTTTTGACTATAAATACTTGTTAACATGTGTGAATGCTTGTTTTAAATATAATTAGGTGTTTCTTGTCAAGTTAAAGTCTAATGTTTTGCTCAGCCACACGCAGTTTCTCACAACTATTGAAGTCCAATTTAAAGCTAAAATTAAGGGGATTTAAATTGGTGAATGAGGAGAGTTTCAATCTCTAACCTCTTTATTTCACACAAAAGGAATTGCATGTAAATTAGCCTATTCATACACTCACCATCACAATAGCTTCGATGAGCGCAAACATAGTCATGTGGTTGAAACAAACCTCACCATGTTTGCTCAAGCAAACATTCCTCTAAAATTTTGGAATCATGCTTTCTTGATTGCTACTTACCTCATTAATATACTGCTTACGTCTATGATGTGTTGTTTATATGTGTAAGTATACACAGTCAAATAGTAGCAAATGATGTAAAAGTAAGAACATCGATTCCACAAAGATTGTACTAACTTAAATTGACTTTCTTTGTAAAACTTTGTAAATAGTCATAAGCAAAAGATAATAATAATGATTGGTTGTCATCGATTCAAGTTGAGCAATGATTAATAAGACTGAAAAAGTTAGATCAATAGTGAGAGTCATGTTGGACAATGATTCATTTAATGAGTTTCACATTTTGTGTGTGAATGATGAAATTTGTCGTGAGAGATGATGCATAAAATGATCTAGTGGTGTATCTCTACAACAACAAAATATATGCAATAAGTTTGAGAAACAAATCTCTAAGTTTCACAATAAGTGTTGAAAACCCAATTCTACAAAGAATCAGAGCTTATAATGTATCATTGTATCATTTTGATTTCTCATATAACCTCCAATAGTATTTCTTATGAGAAGTTAGCTCTTTAATAAGATACTAATATACAAGTGTATGATTCTCCTTCCAAAAACCTATTATGCCTGAAACAACGTGAAATCTACAGTTATCTTCGCCTTTAATATCTACAATTTTGTTAATGCATTTGTGCATAAAAACAAACATCTCCTCAATGTATATTTTATTTTTGGTACATATGGGGATGACAAAGGTTTTTTTGATACGAGCATCCTTGCTAGAACTTTTTTGGACTATGAAATAGAATAATTCGAATAAAATGGTTCGAGGTGATCAAATAATAACGATGACCACTTGGTAGAATCAACGTTAAGAATTTGTTTGACCTTCTTATGAAAACCTTTAGTTTTTACCAATTCTACAAGTGAGTTCATATCAATGGTTTTTGGATATGTTATCTTGCACATTTTCTCTTTGATCTACAACTTCAATTATAATCAACTTTCAAAACTATATCTTCAATCACCTCCCATTATGTCATAATATAAATAATGGATTTACCATGCTTAATTATACCCTCATCATAAAATCAAAATCTTTTCTAGTGCGTGTTTTTCTCATTCATATGTATAGGTCTATCGAGTTTCATTTGACTTAATATCTTTACTTTCTGCATTTTATTCTGCTCTTTTATTTACCACTGCTAAGTTTTCAAAAATATTTTTAAACTCTGATTCTATTTCCTAAAGATTTTCAAAACAAAGTTTTTTCAAACCACACAATTCAGCCCCCCCCCCCCCCCCTTCTTGTGTGTGAAGTCTCAAGTCCAACACCATAGGGTGGTTATCTTTCCCCTCTTAGGAGTGTAGAACGATTATGTTCTCCTTTTCTTCAGGAGTATGTATCTTTCCCTCTTTGACATGTCTTCCATACCATTAATGCTCTAGGATGCTCATGTATCGTGACTAAGCAACATGTAGTTTTATCCAATCTCATCACAAGGCGAGTGATTTGATCAGATGGTGACCTATGCATACAACGGACAAATGATTCGATCAACGAATGATTAAAAGAATCACTTCGAGCGACGTGTTGTATCGCATATCCTTAATGGGGTTTGTATGGTCTCTTCTGGTCCCTTTACAAATATACCGATAAGATATAAATATATTACTTATTTGTTTATATTAGTATGAGATATTATATTAATCTAGGGTTAATATATATTTTTTCCTCTACCACATAGTTGATTTTTGATAAATCTTCTGTAAAAAAATTATATTTCCCCTTGACATTTAAAGATTCTATGTTTTTAGTCTCTCAAAAAAAGTCACTCACTAGAATAATTGACGCGACATGTTTCTTTTAGTTTTTTAAAAATTCACGTTGATTTTTTTAAAAAAAAATTTCAAGTCTGAGATTTTAAAAGGTGAAAAAAAATATAAAACAATCTCTCCCAAGATGTTATACTCATATGTCTAAGCACATGAACACCATAACCACTAGATTATATATTATTTTGAAGCAATGTGTCGTCATAAATCATAAATACTTATTACATAATCACAATTTTCAATCTAATCTTCTATCATTATCAACACTATATTGAATATGGAAGTATTTCCAAAACACATTCTTGATTATATTGATTGTTGTGAAAATAATACTTAAGACTAAACATTGAAGGACATGGCATTACACTACACATCATTCTAGATATACAACTGTCATGAATCTATATATATGGCATTGCACTACACATCATTCTAGATATACAATTGGGATGTTGTAGAAGGTAGCATAAGCAACATAAATCAAATTCTCATTTTTCTTTCACATTTCTTCCACTTTTCACCACCGTCAACTAAAACTTATGTCTACACAAACAAACATGAATCCATTTGTTGAATAATTTACAACCATAAAGAGTTGTAGTATATGAGCTTTTTTCTCTAAATTCAAACAATTATGCAATTTCTGATCTTGATGGTTCAATGAAGATCAAAAGACTTGTGTTCCAACTTTGAATTTTGGACCCTATTCATCAAAGTCGAACTTTAAGTCATCCAATTAATATCAGATGGTTTAGATCATTTGACTTCATCAATTGTGTGATTTCTTGATATGATAGTAGAAAAAATTAAGGTTCATCATGCATAAACATGAATCAAGTTTGTTTGAGCACTAGAGAAAAATTACACTATAACTTCGCCAAGAAATAGTTCTTTGTCTTCCGAAACAACAGTCCTAGCATAAGCAATTAACAACAACTCAACTAGAGAACCCACAGACCTACCATGTAGTGTTCCAAAAACATTATGCAAATTCAACAAAGAACTCAATAACATTTTTTTCATCTCAATTTTCTCAGGTCTCAAACATAATATAACAAGTTTTAAGCATGAAAAAGAAACAAATTTAGGAGGAACATGGGAAGTTTTTTTCCCTATGGAACATTGAACATTGTGAGACTTCTTTTTTTCTTAGCAACACCTTTGTGAGAGACACACTACATATTCACCCAAAATCTTAAGGTGATAGGTGTATAGGTTCTGCTTAAGTCTTCACATTTCTAGTCAGTATGGGATTATTACCCATACTACTCACACTTTTTATACTCAACACTACCCCTCAAATGTGGGTCTATCCCCTTAAGCGAAAGCTCTTTTCATCCACATACACTTGTACCGCCATTGACACTCTTCAACAGGACACCTCATACCCACCATCTGTAGGGAGTACTTTCAATACAAGTGAGTCGGTCCTTCACTCGAACCAAAAACTCATGATACAACTGTTAGCGAAACAATCGGGGGGTGTCAAGCGAGGAGCTTCCTAAATGGTGGGACATCCTTCTTAGAGCAACACACCTAGAGACACGCCATATATTCACCCAAAACTTTAAGGTGATAGGTAGTGGATTCTCCCACTTATAAATACTCAAGTCACCATATTCCTATCCAATTTGAGACTATTATCCATATTATTCATACTTGTAATTTTTTTCCAACACTCCCCCTCAAGTGTGAGTCTACCACGATGCTCCCCCTCAAGTAAAATCTCTTTCTTCCATATACACTTGTACCGTCGTTGAAACGCTTTCAACGAAACACTCACCCATATGCGGAACACCAACCTATGACCATGTGGGATATTTTCGATACAAGTAAGCTGGTCCCTTTCTCGAACCAGAAATTTTTTTCCCTATGGAGCATTGAACATTATGAGATTTCTTTTTTCTTTTTTTTAGCAACACCTTTGTGATAGATGTAACACCCATTTTAATTATTTAGTCATTTTAGCGTTATTTTAATTATTGTATTTTGGTGTGCCCTTAGATGGGGGTGTGATGGAGTATGTTGGTGGATATCCTTGATTTATAAGGATTATTTGATAAATGTGGAGTTGATATAATAATATAATGACTTAATAATAAATAGTAATATTGGTGGTATTATTATTATTATTATTATTATTGTTATTATTATTATTAATATTAATATTATTATTATTATTATTGTTAGTAATAATATTATTAATATTGGGATTAAGAGTATAGAATGGGAGTTGAGGAGATAATAGGGAGTTAGAGAGAGAAGAAAGTAAAAAGTCATGATAGAACCGTGAGAAGAGAATTGGGAGAAAGGAGAAGAGCGAAGAACAGAGAGGAAGAGGGAAGGTTAGAGTTGTCCAACCTTGGAGGAATTCTTCATTAATTGGAACAACTATAGAGGCAAGAGGGAGAAACTGATTGGGATGGTATATACATGAATAGGGTGGAGGGGATTCCTTAATCCCATAGGGATTTGCTGATGCATGAAGTTGTATATTGGCATGCTTGTAATTGTTGTTGATATTGATAAATTGATGCTTGATGTTGATGAATTGTTGTTGATACTGTGGAGTTTGGGGGTATAGGCTGAGGTTACGGTTTTAGGGAAGTTCTGGGTGACTTCAGAGGTCTTGGAGGTATAATTGAAGGTTGGTTCCGTAGTGGAAATTAGGGAGCAATCGATGAGGGTAGTATGTAATATTTGCACTGTTAATAGGATAGAAGTTGGAGGTAGCATGTTAGGCTTGGAATTGGTTCAGATAGCATTGTAGAACAGTGGGGATTTTGGGGTATCGCAGCATTCGCTGGGTTTCGCCTGGCGAGTGTTGGCGAAGGTTCGCCTGGCGAATGGTGGCAAGGGTTCGCCTGGAGAATGTCAGCGAGCAGGGGCGAGTAATTCCAAATAAACTCCCAGACCTAAAGGGTATAAAGTTTGCCTGGAGAAGGTGGCCAGCGAAGGTTCGCCCGGCGAATGATCCCTTCGCCTGGAGAATGCACGATAGTGGAGAGGGGCTTCGCGAGCAGGTTCGCCTGGCGAGCCATAGCGAGCATTCGCTGCGGGGCTTCGCCTGGCGAATGAACCAACGAGTGTGACAACAGAATTGGTTTTTGGTACTGTTTTGCCTTGTGCATTAGCCTTATAGGATCCCTTTGATCATGATAAGTGTAGGGATGGTGATTGAATGATGAGGGTGTGTATTTGGTGACAGGAAGTGAGTTCCTTAATACTTTATGTAAGTGTCTATGTGATTGGTGTATGACAGATATATGTATATGTGATGTATGATGGTGTGATCTGAGAATCGTATGCACAATGTATGTTTGTGTTAATTTGTATGCATTTGGTGTTATGCATATCATGGTGTAGTGGTGGGATGAGTCATTGCTCAGGGGAGTGTATGTGATTCATTTGTATTCCTTTGAGTGGGGAATGGTGAGGACAGATCATGGCCAAGGGCGGGTGTATGTGATCTATCCGGGTTCCTTAGAATGAACCAATGAGTCGGTACCGCATGCATGGTGTTGCGTTGCATAATTTGCATTACGGTGTATTGTGTGGATGGTGGACTATATGTCATGATTGTTGAATGTTGGGTGATAAACTATGTGATTGGTGTATTTACTACCTCTATTTCATGTATGTATTTACCGATATATTTTGATCATGTTTTCTCACCCCTTTGTTGTTGTTGTGGTATGTGCTTCCTCGGAAGTACAGATAATCCAGGTACTTAGCTAGCTTGGATTATGGTGTGCAAGTCGAGTCTTAGGATGCTCTGATACGTAGCATGAGACTTGGGCGTTTAGTTGTTTTATGTTGAACTTATTTTATTTTCCTGTGACGTATCATGACTTTGATGTATTTTATTAATGAACATTTTCCGCTGTTTTGTTGTGAAAACCTTCGAATGGAGAGTATGTTGAATTTTGTGATGTGATATCCCACTTGGTCGGTGGAAACTCTGATGTTTATTTATAATGTTTATATTTTATTTTTTTGGGGAAGTGGGGTGTTACAATTGGTATCTGTAACAGCCCAATTTTCAATAATTAATTATTTGTGTTAATTAATTGGTTTATTTGGATTATTCTAATTATTTGAATGATTAGATGATTGTTTAAATGGATTGATAGATGTTTTGAGAGAGGGAATAAATTGGAGAGAAACCGAAGGGAAGGATATATGAAGGGGGAGCGGAACGAAAATGTAAAATAGAAAACATGAAAGAAAAGTGGAGGAAGAAGAGAAAGTAGAAGGAAAAAGAAGGAAAAGCTTGGAAAGCTCAAGAACGACTTCTAGCTTCCGATTAATCGAGGTAAGGGTGAGAAGCATTGTTATCTTACCAATGTATGTGATTATGTATGGATTGTTTGGATTTTTTTGGTTGTTCTTCCTCATCTTCCATTCTAGGGCATAATGAGTTTAATCGGTAGAAACTGAGTTTTATCGGTTAGAATTTGGAATAGACGGTGTAGTATAGTCGGGTGATGAGTGGGTTGTATTACTGGAACTGATTTAGATTAAATCGGTCGATTTGTGAGGTTTAGGCTTTTGGACAGCCATGGAAGTTCTGAGTTCGTAGGTTCGCCAAGCGAATGGCAGCGAAGCTTCGCCGGGCGAAGCCCAGCGAGCAGCAGCGAACCAAGTCAGTAACAAACACCCTATCTTCGCTAGCAAGTTCGCCAGGAGAATGAGTGTGGCGAAGGTTCGCCAGGCGAGTGTGCTAGCGAGTAATTCCAGAATAACTCCCAGTGGTCTTCGCTGGCAAGTTCGCCAGGCGAACGAAGTAGCGAAGGTTCGCCAGAGGCTTCGCCAGGCGAAGGTCAGTGAATGTGACAACATTTGTTTTATTTTTGTTGGTTCCATCCAATGTCGATGTATTTGATATAATTATGTAGCGTATAGCTTGTGCGCTGTTATATGTCGTGTTGTGGGTAGCCGTATGACGTGAATCCTAGATTATGAATCGACTATGAATATGTGGTCTTTTGGCATATGTGATACATTGTTTAAATTGATTGAAATTCA
This sequence comes from Lathyrus sativus, assembly GCA_963859935.3. Lineage (NCBI taxonomy): Eukaryota > Viridiplantae > Streptophyta > Magnoliopsida > Fabales > Fabaceae > Lathyrus > Lathyrus sativus. The sequence goes on along the minus strand of OZ012738.1, from coordinate 97,717,247 downwards.
TGATGAATTTGATTGAGTTTGTTACCGTTTGGCACGATATTTGTAAGTGTATATTGCTTGTATGCGATGGTGGGTGAAGAATGCATGAGAATATATATATATGGCGAGTACATGTGCATTGTTTGGTAATGTAAGAATGGTGTGGGAAATGTGTATATGTGTTGAGTCGTACTCACTAGGGTAGAATGGCAAGAAGTCGTTCCTAGTGGAGTAATCACTGGGGTAGAATAACATGATGTTATTCCTAGTGAGGTATAGTGTCGTGGTTGTATACACCGGGGTAGAATGACTAAGATGTCGTTCCTGGTGGAATAATTACCGGGGTAGAATAACTCAGATGTTGTTCCTGGTAGGGTATAAGTGATGTACCCATACTCCCAAAAAGGGATTAGTGTTAATTGATGAGTTTTATATGAGCCATATGGCATAAATATCATTGTTGTATGAAGGATGCTGATGTGTATGAATTGTTGAATTGTGAGTTATAAATGTGAATCTAGAATGAAGCGATATGAGATGAATGATGAACATATGTATATATGCATTGTGATATATATATATATATATATATATATATATATATATATATATATATATATATATATATATATATATATATATATATATATATATATATATATATATATATATATATATATATATATATATATATATTGTGAATTCATATTGAATATACGTGCTGGTATGTGATGTATGATGATTGTTAATGTGAACCACGTTTGAGTAGTGTGAATGAAATGCTGAATATATGTATATATTGCGATATGTATATATTGTGAGTGCATAATGAATATATGTGATTAATGTGATGAATGCATGAGGATGTGTGTAAACATGTGTGCATTTCAAGAGTTTCATGAGTCATGTTGCATGTGAAGCATCATGGTATGCATTCTTGTGTTGATTGATTCCTCAGTGAATCTGCAGAACCTCGTGTGCCCTTGTGGGGTGTGAGCGATGGTTATTTATTGATCTCTCGGTGGATTTGCAGAACCTCGTGTGCCCTTGTGGGGTGTGAGCGATGGTTATTTATTGATCCCTCGGTGGATTTGCAGAACCTCGTGTGCCCTTGTGGGGTGTGAGCGATGGTTATTTATTGATTCCTCGGTGAATCTGCAGAACCTCGTATGTTGCGATGGTTATTTATTGATTCCTCGGTGAATCTGCAGAACCTCGTGTGCCCATGTGGGGTGTGAGTGATGGTTATTTTGGTTCTTCAATTGAACCTGCTGAAATGAGTCGGTACCGCATTTGCATCTGCATAGAGTCGTGTGTCGGTCTCTATGAGTCGCATGTTGTCATCTTTATATGATGTATGGTGAAATAAACATGAATGTAGATGTTTATGTGAATTGGTGATGAAATGAACATATTTTGTATGTTTATATGGATCGATTGGGATTATGGATGTACGCATGATAAATATGTTTGATGGTTATCCATATTTGTTTATATGTAAATAGCGATGTATATGAGTGAATCGTGAATGTATACATGATGAGATGCTTGGTTATATATATATATATATATATATATATATATATATATATATATATATATATATATATATATATATATATATATATATATATATATATATATATATATATATATATATATATATATATATATATATATATATATATATATATATATATATATATATATATATATATATATATATATATATATATATATATATATATATATATATACATATATATATACATATATATATATATATATATATATATATATATATATATATATATATATATATATATATATATATATATATATATATATATATATATATATATATATATATATATATATATATATATATATATATATATATATATATATATATATATATATATATATATATACATTGTAATGTATGTTAGTGAGTGGTGATGTATTGTGGTAAGAAGTATAATATGGATATTCTATGTTATAGAAATATATTATATGCTTTGTTATTGTGTTAATATGCATTGTGGTGAGAAAAGGTGGAATATATATATTTTGTACTTGTGCATTTATATATGATTATATGCATTGATTATTATGGTAATGTTTCTCACCCTTCTGCTGGAATGATGTCCTTTATGACATCGTGCAGGTATCTTGGAGTTGTACTGCTAGTAGTGGCGAGGTTTCTGCTGGTGCAGTCGTTTAATATTTTAATTATGTTGGGTCGAGTCATGCTCTGGTTATGTAACATTGTGATCGTTGGGTTTATGCCTTAGAGATATATTATGTATTCTAAGTTGTATTTTAAATGTATTTGAAATATGTGATAATGGCCTCTGTGCCTAAGTGTTGATGATTATGTGAGGAACATGAATATTCTGTGAAGGGATTTATGTATATAAATTGAATCCGCTGCTACATGCAAGATGAAAATTTAAATGCATGGCTATCTATTTCAATGTTACATGAGTATGACAGGTGAATGTTGAGATTTGTAAATTGTGTGACGCCCTTTTGTGAAAGCATGTTAATTTACTCTGATTAATTATGTATTTTCCTTGTGGGGTTAGAAGGGTGTTACATTAGTGGTATTAGAGCAGGTTGGTCCATCCGGCCAAGTTGTCTAATGTTAGTTGTTCCCTTGTATGTGACATGTGTGTGCAACACTGTCGGTACGTGTTTGTTGTCTAACCCTTGTCTGCAAGGAGTAAGAATGATCCAAGTGGGGGAGAAACTTGTGCTTCTCCAGGTTGCTGCAAGTGTGGAGATGTAGCTCAGTGTGGTTGAATGCTCTTATAGTTTGGTAAAGATGGTTTATACCCCATCATGATTTTTGACTGTTGTTGCACCCCAAAATTTGACCAACATTTATTTACCCATCAAGTGTTTGAAAGTTGATACCTTCATCAGAAAGTTCAAGAGATCCTCAGAGGAATTGGTTGAAACCAAGGATGTGTGCTTCATAGCTTGAGAGTTGTGGGAGCTCCTCAGATGATTCTGAGACTTTGAGAATGAACTTGGAGAGTTGAGAAAGCCTATGAGATGTCTTGAAAGCCATCATGAAGACCAGAGAAGTCATTATGCAAGAATGCAAGAGACTCAGCCATGAATGGTAGAATTAGGGTTTGACTGGGTCAACCCTAGGTCAACTGAAGATCTGGAGAAGGTTGAGACCTAATCCAAGGGCCATGAGATCATGGAATGAGGTATGGAGATGCTATAAGGATGATTCCTAGACCAACTCATCATGATTGAGAAGTTTGAGAAGTTTTAAGTCAGGGTTTCTAAGGATTGTCAGTGAAAAAACCCTAATTTGATCCCTATCTTCCAGGCAGTTTTAGCTCAAGATGTGATTGATATCTCATCTTCCCCACAACATGAATGTTGTAGATCTTGTTCTTAGCTTTAATTTGAGTGGTAGAAATCCTTGATAGGATGTGCAGAGCTCAAGTTATGGTTTTGACAAATTACAGGTCAGCTGAGGTGTGTGAATCTGGGTCCTTGAAAGTCACCCAACTTGCAGACAACTTTTTCCCTAGTAGGATGATTCCTATGATTTCTTAGTCAACATGAATGTTGAAGAGCATCTTCTTAGCTTTCTAGAGAGTACTAGAAGTCCTTGATAGGATTTGTAGAACTCAACTTATGGTTTGAACAAGACAGGGGTATTTTGGTCATTTGGAAGTTATAGGTCATTTTAAGCAAAGGCCATATCTCCTATTTCCAAGCCTCAAATGAAAAAACTCAAAACATCAAAGTTGTTCAAAATGGTATTTTAAGCCTATAAAAGTGGTCATGAGTTGTTGAAAAATCTTGTAGCAAGGATTTACAAGATTGGGTAAAAATGACCTAAAAATGACTTATAAAGTAAATGGATCCAAGTTGGAAATTGGTTTGGGAGACCCACAAATCCAAAATAGGTCATCCAATATGTCATTTTGACTCCCAACATCATTTTAAAAACAATGGTTCAAGTAGAATTTTGATTTGAGGTCTTAAAATGGAGGTTGCTTTGTAATTTTCATTCTTGCATCATAAGGCAACTTGCAAATCTTCACATAAAGCAAAACCAAGGCTTGTTTTTCACACATCCCTTCTCAATATCTCACAAGGGGAGATTTTAAAGCAAAATGACAAGCTTAATGCATGAGATGAAGGGATATACAATGTATCACTTCATGAGAAATTCTAAAACTTTCTAGGTGATTCCATAAGTTTCTAGACTCTTCCATTGGTTATTATAAAAAGAGTAGATCACAATGAGGGAAAGGTTGGTGAAAGTGGCTGAATTCATTGGAGAGAGTAAGAGAGAAAGTGCCATTTCAAGATTTCTTCAAAATCAAGCAAGCTTTCATTTCTTCATCCACAAGCCTCATCCATCTCAATTCTTGCAAACAGAAAGCCATCTACCATTAGAGGAGTGTTTTGCATCCATTACCAGTTCTGAAAACCATCTGTTCATACCTCCACCATTGAAGTTTGACAGGTTGGTGGATTCTCCCATATCTCCTTAATTATGCATGCTTAGGTTAGATCTTTAGTATAGAATGGTTAAGCTAGATCAGAGGACCAATTCCATAGAGTTTCAGAGGATATCATGAAGGTTGGTAACAGATCACGATTTTTTCAAGATTCAAGAGCAAGCTGTTTAATGTGCATTGATTGATATGTGATAGCATAGTTTGATTAGGGCAATATGTAGAGCAGGTTTATGCCATTAAATTGAGGTTCTAGCAAGGTTAATGTCAGAAGAGCATGGTGAAACCCTAGCTTTCGTGCCCTCTGTTTGGGATCCACAAGGAGTGTTAGCAAAATCTAAGACCAGGAATGGATTCCTTGTGATTAGTAGATCATGTTAGGGTTTTGAATTTCTCGTTTTCACCAAGTAATCATGGAGAACGATCGGGTTGAAGAGTTGTGCATGGATTCTGTCTTTGGCTGAAACCCTAGGTCGAGTTGGGGAAGATGAGTTTTCTACCATCAGATCATCCTGTGTGCTTGACTTCTTAATCCAATCTAGCGGCCATAATTCAATTTCAAAACGGAGGGAAGTCCAACACCAAAACGCAGCGTTTGGTTTAATGAGGAGTTCTGGGCTTAATGAAAAGTTGATATTCACACCCTACCCAGAAGCCCAATCCACAAATGAACTAAAACTGCTTGCTATTTACACCGTATCCTTTCCAATTTTCTGTTAATTTTTCTCTTAATTTTCTGAAGCGCTGGGCCTTAATATTTTGATATTCGCACCCCTGGTGTCTTGGCCCACCATCATAATCAACTGGGCGCTTCTACTATTACCACCCCCTCCCCATTTTATGTTAATTCTTTGATTTTAATTTCTTTTAATTTTCTTGCATATTAAAAAATCCATATAAAATAGAAAATTAAATGTTTTTTAATGCTTGTTTTTTCTACATGTTCATAATCATGTCTAGAAAAATATCAATAAATAAAATTCCATTTTATTTTCCTTTTAATATTTTTAGCATATTATTCTTTTAAATAGTCTTTTTAATTGATTTTAGTTGATACTTGATTTTGTAGAATTTCTTTTAGGACTTTCCCTTAGGATTTTTGAGCCATTCTTTTTGGCATAGTTAGGTATTGAATCATAATTCATATAGGATTTAATTCACAATTTGTAGATTAAAATTTGATCATTTTGTTTAGGCTAGTCTTAGTGTACTCAAAATTAGGGTTTATTCACCATAAGTAGATTTGAACAATTTTGTTTTGGGTTTTATAGGCCAAATTAGTGTATGGGGAATATATGGGTTAAGGGTAGGTATGTATAGAATCCCCTAGAATTTTACTAGAATATTATATAGTATTTTAGTATTTTTAATTGATTTTTGAATGTATGGATAGTATGTGTGTTGCTTAAAGGCATAGTTTGTATTGTTTTGCTTCCTTTTCTTCTCCTTTGAGTGTGTGAGCCTTGAAGATTGAGTTGAAGACCTTGTGGATCATCATTGAAGACTTTGAAGACCTTGAAGAGGAGCTTAGTTTTAACTTTTGTTTGTTCAGTTTGTAGGATATAGGAGTTAGGCAGAGCTCTAGAGTAGCCAACTTGATTCTCAAGCATGGAAGGTCTTGATTGCCTCCATTCTTCTCTGTGATACAGAGTCTCTCTAAGACACTCACCCCCTTCCTTTGGAAGGCTTGGTGCTAATGTCTAAGAGATAGAACTCTTGAGAGAAAATATTCTATGTGTTGATAGCAGTATGTCTGCCACCCTTGGTGGTCAACTAATTGCTTAGCACCCAGTTTACTCTTGTGATTGATTCCTCAGCTTGGAGATTAGGACTTGAAGAAAAGCCATTGAAGATAGAAGCTGAAGCTTTGAAGAGGATGATTCCTTGGAGATTGTTGAAGTCTGAAGACTTTGTGAAGATCAAGTTGATACTTGAAGATCCCTGAGGATAGTGAAGCCTGAAGGTGGAGCTGATCAAAGAAGCTGAAGCTTAAGGGAAAAGAGGAGTTGATACTCATGTTGTAGGGTTGATACCTGGAAAGCAGTTGATGAGTGAAGTCTGAGGACTGAGTAGCTGCTGGAGGAGCTGAAGCTTTCTTCTGTTTTTCTTTTCTGTATTGTTTGTTTTGCTTAATTTGTCTGTTGCATTAGACTAAGTTCATCTAGAATAAGTTCAACCTAGGAGCATGATTGCATTAGAGGTTGAGTTGCTCCCTCTGCTTGTATTGTTATTGCGTGGCTTTGCTTGCGAGTATTCGGTAGAGCCCAGCTCCCTTGCCCATGTGGTTTGTTTGCCTGATGGCATTTCATTTCTTTTATCTGTATGATTGCAGTTTACTGTTTATTGCTTGATAGCATGTTGTTTATTTTTCAGTATGATTGCTGTTATTTCATGACTGGCTTGAGGTCGAGACGAGCTTGTGGAGGCTGAAGCCCCACACACATTTCCTCCCTCACTTGCATTGCATGCATTTTACTGTTAAGCTGATGCTTTGTCTGTTTTGGTGTATCATTGACATGATCCCTTAGGACTCTCATTTCCTTTGATAAGGATTTGATGATAGACTTTTAGGTTGAAACCTATGCATGACAACTTCTAGGAGTTCCCTGTTCAAACCTCGACCATAGGATGAATCCATGGCATGACAACAGTAGGACTTGATAGTCTCCCTCCTCGTTGGGCCTGTTCTCTTCTCATCTCAAAACAGTTTAAGATACAGTAATCATGAATGATTTCTTTCGTACGTTACGAGCCTTAAGCTATCTGAGAAAGGACGCATTCCCTCTCAGGTCATAGTCTCTAGTGCGGTTGAAATCGCAAACACAATAAAAAACATTTCTTTCAAAACAGGAAATAAACCGTAGTTTCCCGAACTACGTTTGCTCTGATCTTCCATACAGTGTGGAAGTACGTAGGCATAGGATGCGATATCCTAGCGAGCAACCTTTCCCCCGTAACCCTTCGTAGGCCGAACTACGTTGACTCTGATTTCTCATTCTCTGATGAGAATACGTAGGCATAAAGTGCGACGCTTTGCCGAGTCATTTTTCTTTTCTTTTTCAGCCAGCCTTGATAGGTAGATAGATTATAACCAACCCGTCCAAGTAAACAAACAAGCGAGGATCCCGTCGAGTACGACGGACGTGAGGGGTACTAATACCTTTCCCTTGCGTAACCGACTCCCGAACCCAGACAATGGTTGCGATGACCTTGTCTTACCCTTTTTCGTCAGGTTTTTCCGATCGTTTCCTTTCCCGCTCTGAGGGATAAATAACGAAAGGTGGCGACTCTTCTGTCATGCCGGCACCTTATTTTCGCGCAAGCGACAACTGTCTATCAGCAAATTGAGGAACTGATCACCCTTAATCTCTTGTTGATAGTAGCTGGGATTGTGTTGGATGGGATAGATGTGTCTTGCAAGCTTAGATGGCGTACTGCAGTGAATTGTTTTGAGTGAAGCCGAGCGCTTAAGAATTGTTTTGATGAGTCGACGTAGGACCGTGATGAGATGTTTAATTTTGATGGGAATTTTGAGTATTAATGAAAGTGGAGAAGCTGGTGGTTTACCGATTGATTATGGTTGTCTGAGAGTTGTCCTGGCAAGATAAGTGATATATAGACAGGACGTAAGGTGAAGTTGTAATCGACTTAGTTGCGGAAACTAGTCATATATTGAGGGCTTCATATGGTATGTCTGTTTGGGTGGCCAAGAAATTAAAATTGAGTGAGTAATTTTGAGACTTGTGTCTGGTGTGTATGTTGCGGCAACAGGTTGTGGAGTCGAGTATAAAGATGGATGATGACTTGCGGTGATTATTAAAGAAAGTAAGATGTGGAATACAATATTGATATAATTAGACCTTTGAAATTTCAAGAGTTGAAAATGTGTTGAGTGGCCTTCGGAGTGTGAAAATGTTGTTTTCATCTTTTGACGCACCATTCGAAGCATTGGACGCTATTTTAATGCTCTGTATGATGGTGAAGTAGTGGCATGGAGATTAATTAATTTATTGATGGGATGTGTTTGATAATTCGAAGAATATAGAAGATCATGTTGAGCATCAGGAACTTGTGTTATCAGTGTTGGAGGAGAAGCAGTGATATGCCACTGTGAAGAAAGTTCAGAGAGTTTTGGGAGAGCTGTCAACAGCTCGTGTGTGGATTCTTGCCAAATTCGACAGAACTGTTCGTTGTGTTTTGTGATGTCTCGTGGGTATGATTGAGAGATATGTTAAGTGCAACATCAGCAAATTTAGTTGCTTGGAGGCAATTTAAAGTATATAAGAGGAATTATCTAACAAGTGACTTAGAGTTGGTTGTCATTGTGTTTGTGCCGGAGTTGGAGGCTCCAATTGGTTCGTGAGAGATTTGTAATGTATGTTAGTGAGTGGTGATGTATTATGGTAAGAAGTATAATATGGATATTCTATGTTATAGAAATATATTATATGCTTTGTTATTGTGTTAATATGCATTGTGGTGAGAAAAGGTGGAATATATATATTTTGTACTTGTGCATTTATATATGATTATGTGCATTGATTATTATGGTAATGTTTCTCACCCTTCTGCTAGATGATGTCCTTTATGACATCGTGCAGGTATCTTGGAGTTGTACTGCTAGTAGTGGCGAGGTCTCTGCTGGTGCAGTCGTTTAATATTTTAATTATGTTGGGTCGAGTCATGCTCTGGTTATGTAACACTGGGATCGTTGGGTTTATGCCTTAGAGATATATTATGTATTCTAAGTTGTGTTTTAAATGTATTTGAAATATGTGATAATGGCCTTTGTGCCTAAGTGTTTATGATTATGTGAGGAACATGAATATTCTGTGAAGGGATTTATGTAAATAAATTGAATCCGCTGCTACATGCAAGATGAAAATTTAAATGCATGGCTATCTATTTCAATGTTACGTGAGTATAACAGGTGAATGTTGAGATTTGTAAATGACGCCCTTTTGTGAAAGCATGTTAATTTACTCTGATTAATTATGTATTTTCCTTGTGGGGTTAGAAGGGTGTTACAGTATCAGAGCAGGTCGGTCGGTCCGGCCAGTGTAGTTGAGTTGAGTCTGTCCTTAAGATAGAGTTTATGTATCGTTTAACCTGGTGTGGTTATTGTTGAGCAGTATGGCAGGAAGGAATGATGCTACTTTGGCTGCTGCTATGCAAGCGATGGCGCAGGCAGTTGCTAACCAGAACCAAGCTGCGGGTGCGCAATTTGGAGATTTGACGCAGTTTCTGAGCAATAAGTCGCCGACGTTTGAAGGAGGAATTTTGGACCCTGAAGCTACACATAAGTGGCTGAAGGCAATTGAAAAGATTTTCAGGACTATGAATTGCAGTGATGAGCAAAAGGTGAGGTTTGGTACTCACATGCTAGAAGGTGAAGCTGAGGCTTGGTGGGGTAACAGTTGCCAGAGATGGGTGACTGCAGGGACTGCAATCACTTGGGATGTAGTTCGTAAGGGTTTTCTGGAGAAGTACTTTCCGGAAGATATTCAGAGTGCTAAGGAGATGGAGTTCTTGGAACTGAAGCAGGGTAATTTGACCGTAGCAGAATATGCTGCAAAATTTAAAGAGCTGGTGCAGTATTGTCCCCATTACAATACTGAAGATGCGATGACCTCTAAGTGTTTAAAATTTGAGAATGGACTGCATCCGGAAGTTAAGCTGGGGATTGCTTGTCAGAAGATCAGGAACTATCCTGAGCTGGTAAGCAGGAGCATAATCTATGACAATGATAACAGGGCCAGGATTGCGCATTATAAGGCTGCGAATGACCGTAAGGGTAAGCAGAGGTTCAGTGGTACTCCTTACAATGTTTCTGCTGATAAAGGAAAAATAAGGCTGCTACTGATAAGAAGCCCAGAGAAGGGAGCGTGTTTGCTGATGTGAAATGTTTCCAGTGCGGTGGCACAGGGCATCGTGCTAAGGATTGTCCTAAGGAGGGAGTAAAGAAGTGTTTCAAGTGTGGTAAGCCAGGCCATATGATAGCTGATTTAAGAGCCACTATGCCGACCTGTTATGACTGTGGTGAGAAAGGTCATATCAATACGCATTGTGAGAAGCCGAAGAAGTCTCAGGCGTCTCCGGCCGGTGGTAAGGTGTTTGCTTTGGCAGGGACTCAAGCTGTTAGTGAAGAACGTGCTATCAAAGGTACTTGTATTATCAATAATATTCCTTTGACTGCTATTATTGATACGGGTGCAACCCACTCGTTCATTTCTGTTGATTGTGTAAAAAGAATAGGATTGGTGTCGTCTACTCTTGAGGGACGAATAACTATTGAGACACCCTCTATTGGTTCAGTGACTACTTCTTTAGTGTGTTTGAAGTGTCCACTGACCATTTTCGGTAGAGAATTTGGAGTGGATCTGATTTGTCTACCACTTGGTAATTTGGATGTTATTCTGGGTATGAACTGGTTGGAGTTCAACCGAGTTTACATCGATTGTTTTCGGAAAATGTTGTTGTTCCTTACTCCGGAAGAGGAAGCATTGGCGAGTTCTTTATCCAATAAATAATTGAGGACCTTGTTGGAAGACGAAGCGAAAGTGTTCGCTTTATTTGCGGCATTGTCAGGTGACAGCAAAGCGTCGGTGGAAGAATTGGCAGTGGTGAATGAATTTCCTGAAGTGTTCCTGATGATATTACGGAATTACCTCCGACGAGAGAAGTTGAATTTAGTATTGATCTTGTTCCTGGTACGAGACCCATTTCTATGGCGCCGTACATGATGTCGGCAGTGGAGTTGGCTGAGTTGAAATCTCAGATTAGGGAATTGTTGGATAGGAAGTTTATCAGGCCGAGTGTATCGCCATGGGGAGCTCCAGTGTTGTTGGTCAAGAAGAAGGATGGTAGTATGCGCTTGTGAATCGATTACCATCATTTGAATAAGGTAACCGTTAAGAATAAGTATCCTCTTCCAAGGATTGATGATTTGATGGATCAGCTAGTGGGAGCTCATGTGCTCAGCAAGATCGACTTGGGGCCGGGTTATCATCAGATCAGAGTAAAAGAAGGTGATATTCAGAAGACGGGTTTTAGGACTCGATATGGACATTATAAATATGCAGTAATGCCTTTTGGAGTGACTAATGCGCCGGGAGTATTTATGGAGTACATGAACCGGATTTTCCATTCTTATTTGGATCAGTTCATTGTTGTATTTATTGACGATATACTGATTTATTCTAAGTCTGATGAAGAGCATGCAGGACATTTGAGAATTGCCTTGTAGGAGCTGAGGGATAATAAGCTATTTGCTAACCTGTCAAAGTGTGACTTTTGGATGAAGACAATGAGCTTCTTGGGGCATGTAATATCTAGTGATGGTATAGCGGTGGATCCATCAAAAGTGAGTGCAGTATTGCAGTGGGAACCGCCGAAGACAGCAACGAAAATTAGAAGCTTTTTGGGTTTGGCAGGTTATTACCGAAGGTTTATTGAAGGGTTCTCTAATTTGGCGTTGCCATTGACACAGTTGACGAGAAAGAACCAAGTGTTTGTATGGGATGCTGCTTGTGAAGAAAGCTTTGAAGAGCTGAAAAAGAAATTTACTACGGCACCGATGTTAGTGTTGCCGACTCCGAGTGAACCTTTTGTGGTGTACTGTGATGCGTCTAAGATGGGATTAGGCGGAGTTCTTATGCAGAATGGTAAGGTGGTAGCGTATGCTTCGAGGCAATTGAGAGTGCATGAGCGAAATTATCCTACTCATGATCTTGAATTGGCTGCGATTGTTTTTGTTTTAAAGATCTGGAGGCACTATTTGTATGGTTCGAGGTTTGAGGTGTTTAGTGATCATAAGAGTCTGAGATATCTGTTCGATCAGAAAGAGCTGAATATGAGACAGCGAAGATGGTTGGAATTCCTGAAGGATTATGACTTCAGTTTAAGTTATCATCTAGGTAAGGCCAATGTAGTGGCGGATGCGTTGAGTAGAAAAGCGATTCATATGTCGGCTTTGATGGTGAAAGAGATGGAACTAATTGAGCAGTTCAGAGATTTGAGTATGGTCTGTGAAACTACGACGGATAGTGTGATGTTGGGTATGTTGCAGGTGAATAATGATTTCTTGGATATGATTAGAGAGAACCAACGGCTAGATGTGAAGTTAGTGGATTTGATGCCTGGAGTCGGAAGTGACTCCGATAGTGATTTTAAATTGGATGGTACAGGTGTGTTGAGATTTAGAGGCAGGATTTGTGTGCCAGATAATGACGAGCTGAAAAAGTCAATTTTAAGTGAAGGACATCGTAGTAGTCTGAATATTCATCCGGCAGCTACGAAGATGTATCATGATTTAAAGAAGTTATTTTGGTGGTTTGGTATGAAAAGAGATATTGCTCAATTTGTTTATGCTTGTTTGACGTGTCAGAAATCGAAGGTGGAGCACCAGAGACCGTCTGGATTTATGCAACCGTTGGAAGTTCCGGTTTGGAAATGGGATTGTATAACTATGGATTTTGTCGCGGGTTTTTCGAATACGGTGAGAGGATTTGATGTTATATGGGTGATTATGGATAGACTTACGAAATCTGCACATTTTGTGCCAATTAATATTAGTTTCCCGTTGACGAAGCTGACAGAGATTTATATTCGGGTAATTGTGAAGCTACATGGTGTCCCGTCCAGTATTGTGTCGGATAGAGATCCGAGGTTTACGTCGGAATTTTGGAAGAGCTTACAGGAAGCTTTGGGTACTAAGTTGAAATTGAGCTCAGCTTATCATCCATAAACTGATGGTCAATCAGAGAGGACTATTCAGTCTTTTGAGGATTTGCTGAGAGCTTGTGTGTTGGAAAAGGGTGGTGCGTGGGACACTCATTTACCATTGATTGAGTTCACGTACAATAACAGTTACCATTCTAGTATCGGAATGGAACCGTTTGAGGCTTTGTATGGGAAGAGGTGTAGGACTCCTCTGTGTTGGTATGAAACTGGTGAAAATGTAGTACTTGGGCCAGAGATTGTACAACAAACTACTGAGACAATTCAGATGATTCGTGAGAAAATGAAAGTGTCTCAGAGTAGGCAGAAAAGTTATCATGATAATCGGAGGAAAGAGCTGGAATTCAGTGAAGGTGATCACGTATTCCTAAGAGTTAACTCGGTAACCGGTGTGGGTTGTGCGTTGAAGTCCAAGAAGCTGGATCCTAAGTTTATTTGACCGTATCAGATTTTGCAGAGAATTGGCGACGTGGCTTATAGGGTGGCGTTGCCGCCTGAACTGTCGAATTTACATGATGTGTTTCATATGTCGCAACTGCGAAAGTATGTCTCGGATCCATCTCATGTAATTCAGAGAGATGAGGTTCAGGATCGAGAGAATCTTACTGTTGAAACAATGCCGTTGATGATCGAGGGTCGTAAGATGAAACAGCTCCGAAGGAAGGAGATATCTTTGGTGAAGGTAGCTTGGGGAGGTGCTGCAGGAGGCAGTGTGACCTGGGAGTTGGAAAGCAGGATGCGGGAAGCGTATCCAGAATTGTTTCCATCAGGTAATTTTCGAGGACGAAAATAATTAAAGTGGGGGAGAGTTGTAACACCCATTTTAATTATTTAGTCATTTTAGTGTTATTTTAATTATTGTATTTTGGTGTGCCCTTAGGTGGGGGTGTGATGGAGTATGTTGGTGGGTATCCTTGATTTATAAGGATTATTTGATAAATGTGGAGTTGATATAATAATATAATGACTTAATAATAAATAGTAATATTGGTGGTATTATTATTATTATTATTATTATTATTATTATTATTATTATTATTATTGTTGTTGTTGTTGTTAGTAATAATATTATTAATATTGGGATTAAGAGTATAGAATGGGAGTTGAGGAGATAATAGGGAGTTAGAGAGAGAAGAAAGTAAAAAGTCACGATAGAACCGTGAGAAGAGAATTGGGAGAAAGGAGAATAGCGAAGAACAGAGAGGAAGAGGGAAGGTTAAAGTTGTCCAACCTTGGAGGAATTCTTCATCAATTGGAACAACTATCGAGGTAAGGGGGAGAAACTGATTGGGATGGTATATACATGAATAGGGTAGAGGGGATTCCTTAATCCCATAGGGATTTGCCGATGCATGAAGTTGTATATTGGCATGCTTGTAATTGTTGTTGATATTGATAAATTGATGCTTGATGTTGATGAATTGTTGTTGATACTGTGGAGTTTGAGGGTATAGACTGAGGTTACGGTTTTAGGGAAGTTCTGGGTGACTTCAGAGGTCTTGGAGGTATAATTGAAGGTTGGTTCCGTAGTGGAAATTAGGGAGCAAGCGATGAGGGTAGTATGTAATATTTGCACTGTTAATAGGATAGAAGTTGGAGGTAGCATGTTAGGCTTGGAATTGGTTCAGATAGCATTGTAGAACAGTGGGGATTTTGGGGTATTGCAGCATTCGCTGGGTTTCGCCTGGCGAGTGTTGGCGAAGGTTCGCCTGGCGAATGGTGGCGAGGGTTCGCCTGGCGAATGTCAGCGAGCAGGGGCGAGTAATTCCAAATAAACTCCCAGACCTAAAGGGTATAAAGTTTTCCTGGAGAAGGTGGCCAGCGAAGGTTCGCCCGGCGAATGATCCCTTTGCCTGGCGAATGCACGATAGTGGAGAGGGGCTTCGCGAGCAGGTTCGCCTGGCGAGCCATAGCGAGCATTCGCTGCGGGGCTTCGCCTGGCGAATGAACCAGCGAGTGTGACAGCATAATTGGTTTTTGGTACTGTTTTGCCTTGTGCATTAGCCTTGTAGGATCCCTTTGATCACAATAAGTGTAGGGATGGTGATTGAATGATGAGAGTGTGTATTTGGTGACAGGAAGTGAGTTCCTTAATACTTTATGTAAGTGTCTATGTGATTGGTGTATGACAGATATATGTATATGTGATGTATGGTAGTGTGATCTGAGAATCGTATGCACAATGTATGTTTGTGTTAATTTGTATGCATTTGGTGTTATGCATATCATGGTGTAGTGGTGGGATGAGTCATTGCTCAGGGGAGTGTATGTGATTCATTTGTATTCCTTTGAGTGGGGAATGGTGAGGACGGATCATGGCCAAGGGTGGGTGTATGTGATCTATCCGGGTTCCATAGAATGAACCAATGAGTCGGTACCGCATGCATGGTGTTGCGTTGCATAATTTGCATTACGGTGTATTGTGTGGATGGTGGACTATATGTCGTGATTGTTGAATGTTAGGTGATAAACTATGTGATTGGTGTATTTACTACCTCTATTTCA
Organism: Lathyrus sativus; assembly: GCA_963859935.3. Lineage (NCBI taxonomy): Eukaryota > Viridiplantae > Streptophyta > Magnoliopsida > Fabales > Fabaceae > Lathyrus > Lathyrus sativus. The sequence continues at coordinate 97,701,528 of OZ012738.1, read as the reverse complement.
TGTATGTATTTACCGATATATTTTGATCATGTTTTCTCACCCCTTTGTTGTTGTGGTGGTCTGTGCTTCCTCGGAAGTACAGATAATCCAGGTACTTAGCTAGCTTGGATTGTGGTGTGCAAGTCGAGTCTTAGGATGCTCTGATACGTAGCACGGGACTTGGGCTTTTAGTTGTTTTATGTTGAACTTGTTTTATTTTCCTGTGACGTATCATGACTTTGATGTATTTTATTAATGAACATTTTCCGCTGTTTTGTTGTGAAAACCTTCGAATGGAGAGTATGTTGAATTTTGTGATGTGATATCCCACTTGGTCGGTGGAAACTCTGATGTTTATTTATAATGTTTATATTTTATTTGTTTTGGTAAGTGGGGTGTTACAATAGACATACCAAATATTCACCCAAAACCTTAAGGTGATAGGTGTATGAGTTCTTCTATTTATAAGTGCTTAAGTCTTCACATTTCTAGCCAATGTGGAACTATTACCCACACTACTCACACTTGCTATACTCAACAGAACATCATGAGCTATGGTTATGTAATAAGTATTTATGGTTAGCTAATAAGTATTTTTGTAATAAGTATCTATGATGGGAGATTACTTCATACTAAGAAACTAGTGGTTGTGGTGGTTAGGGGCATAAACCTAGTATAATTAGTGTCTTGATTTAAAACATGTCTGAGATATTTTTTTTACCTTTTAAAATTTTAAAGATTTGAAAAAAAAATCAACATAAATTTTGAAAAAACAATTCAATTAAGAAATCTAAATATTTTTTACATGAAATTTTTCAAAGGTCTCCTATGTGTGAAGGAACAAAAATACCTATTAATCTATTACTCTACTATTTATTAATTTTTTAATGATACTTATCATTTTAGTTTATTATATTTTCTTTAATAATCTATATTTCAAATCTAACATAGGAGTATTATTAGAATTTTTTATCCAACTAATCCATTTTTAAAAAAAATTTATTCCTAAAATAATTCATGTTTCAAAAAATTCTCAATCTACCCCACTTTCAAACCAAAAAATTTGAAGCGAAGTCGTGGTGCCAGGCGAATCAGAGACCACACTTACTTTTTCAATGGTGGCACCAATTAGATTGAGGAATGCATATGGTGTTGTCGGCCCAATTGGCGCCAATGTTAACCTTTTCAAAGATGGCGTCAATTCATATAGCATCAGTGTGTATTATGATTATTTTAAACATGAGTAATAAATATTAATATTTAATTTAAAATACTTTTATAGATACTAACGATGATGACATAGTTGGTCATACCGGCCACCGGTTCCACACCTCCTAGCTATCCTAACTCACTGCACTCGTTATTGATTCACCTCAGATGTTTGAAGATTTGAGGTCTCTGGAACATCACCAGAATCCCTAAGAAGTTTTTTCATTTCTAAGAAGTCTTGTGTATAAAGCATCATGTTGCAATAACTAATTTTGTGACCCATGCCAGAGTAGTTGAGATTGTGAGGGCAATCCTCATAGGTAGCTACACGTGTTTTAATGATGTCAAAACTTAGATTGGTAGAAAAATGTACTTTGGACGGTATCATTGTGTCACATATGCATACCTTATCCCTCGTGAGTCAAACATCGGTCAGAAACATTGTTGATACATATAAAAATTGTTAAGTATATGCTTCATATAGGTTTGGTTAAGCTTGTCTAGCTTACTATGTGATAGAGTACCTCAAAAGTTGCATGATACATGAAAATATGCATTTTTGCATATTTTAGGTCTTTGAGTCGACTCAAACTTGTTCTGATCGACTCATACATAAAGCATTTTGAATGGTCTACTCTCAGGAGTGCTCAGGTCGACCCTCCGGTCGACTCGTACAGTGTCCATTTCTATTTGTCTAATTCTGTGTGCTTTGCGTCAATGCATGACCTGCTCCGGTCAATGCAAAGTTCTGTTTTCTGCACAATCTAAAATTCGGGTAAGCTCAGGTCGACCCTCCTTTCTGCATAGATCTATCGCTTGTGCGTTTTCAGTTAAAAATCTATTATGTGAAACTGTCTTTGTGGTTGTTATGTTGGTTAATTGTTTTTTACTTGCATATATAGTGGGTTTTGCTCCTTCTTCAAAAAAAACCAAGAAAAGTGAAAATAGATACTGATTGTTCTCATCATCTTCATCCTCTTCCTTGCATTTTCTCAACAACTACATATAATCATTTTTGTTGTGCATTCTGCTTGTTAGAGGTGATAACGTCCAAACATAGGATTGGTGTAATCGGGTTTGGGTTGAGAAATCAGTAGGTTTTTCTTGAATAAAACCGTTAGGGTTTTGTCCTCCAAGAATCTTGGATGTTAGGGGTTTTTGCACGAATCGGTCCATCACAGATTCAGCCGAGTGAAGGTAATCGAAGAACTGGTTATTTTGTCGGTTTAGTAGAGGTAGCCGGAGGATTGTGAGAGGAAGATTCAAATTCGAAACGTTGGTGATTGAAATCAGCCGGGAAAGATTTGAAGACCGTGAGGTTGTTCAAAGGGTGTTCCATAATCGGAAGTTTATTCATCGCGTTCGAAGGACTTGATTCAGCTTGAATCAAGGGAAGATAAGAAATATGCTATGCATCAACAATTGTGTTTGGTCGTTTGATTTCTATTGCTTCTCTTGTAAACATTTACCAATAGGTTATATCTATATACAGGTCTCAATTTTATTTTTAGAATTGAGGGCAGACGTACCCTGAGCGAGGACGACGGGGGAACTGCCTCAACAAATTGGTGTTCTCTCTTTACTTTTCAATTGCTTAATGTCTGAGTTTGTGTGCAAACAATTGAGTTAATCAAAATTCTGATGTGAGTAGTGTTAAACCATTTTTGAAGCCTATTACAATCCTTGATTGTAATTGAACACTTAAGCACTTCACTCTCGTATTGGAATTCACTTATGGTGCCTTGCACACCAAGTGTTTGACCAATTATGTGAACAACAAACGCTTGTGCTGTCTTTTCAATTTGATTATATTTTTCAAGCATTAGAAATAGTCAAACCTTATAGTGAATAAATTCTGGTTGATGTGTGTTCAAATTAATGATTCTTAAATCTCGTTTTTATCGGATTCCATAGGCTTTGCGCATATTCAGTTTTTTTCGGTAAAGGTTTGTTTTAGACGAATATAGTTCCTCGGGCGCTTTTGCATAAAAAAATTTTAAAACCAAATATTAGTAGTCCGACTCTGTTTTTAACAAGTGATTTATTCAACCCCCCTTCTAGATCTGCGCCATTGTCTAACAGGGATGTGTTAATGGGGTTATTGATGTGAACAATTTGTTGGAGAAAGGTTAAAATGGTTGTTATGGTGTTTGATAGCCATATGGTTGTTATGATGTTTAGGAGTTTTGGCTATGTTAGGAGGAAAGGTTGATGTTATATGTTCCTTGGATGTTTGAGCTATGGTAGGCTGATGTGTTGGAGACATATGTATTTTAGGTATCTTGATAATAGTCATCTTGCTGGTAATGGTGTGGGGGACACTCTTGGTATTGTGGTTGAATGTCTGACATGTTTTTGTTATGGATTTGTATGTTTGTGGGTCGGTAATTTTGTTAGGGTAGAGGGTTGTGAGTAACACACCTGGTAATTTTGTAGGGGTTAGACATTGAAGCTTCTTGCGTGTACGTGGTTTAGTGTAGGTCGTATAGATACCTATCTTCGGAGACAAACCTAATTGCAATTAATTTGTACCAACCCATACGATTATTAGTTGGTTTAGACTAAAGGTGTGAAAAGTACACAAGAATGGGGGTTAAATTGTGTTTCGCGTTTTCTTTAATTTAACTTCTGACCAGAGTTTAGAATTAGAACTGGTGTTCAGATTCTATTTTAATTCATTGGGAGTGGATATAACAGAAGTAAACAAGTAACAACAAAAGACACAAAATATTTATTCTGGTTCCTCCCCTAACATAGAGTACTCCAGTCCCCTTGCATCACAAAAGATTTTCATTATAACCACTTCATGATTACAATCGCTTATGCTTCTGTATAAGTCTTTTACACTTGCTCAGACCAACTGTCTGAAACTTTCTTGCTTAGAGCACATGTCTAAGACTTCTGCTCACATCCTCTAACCGAGCCACCTGCTCTTCTGGCCATCCAGACTGACACTTCCTTTCCCACATCCTCTGACTGAGTCACCTACACTTTTGGCCATCCAGACAGAGACTTCCTTGCTCAAGCAGCACTTAATACTTCCTGCTCACGCCCTCAGACGAAGACTTTCCCTTTGCTAAATCAGCCTAGCTGAATAAGAATTTCACAACTCAAACACTTAAGCAATGAGACTTATATGGCTTAAGCATCTGGGCTTAAGACTTCTGCTCAATTAGCCTTGCTGATTAAGACTCTTACAACTCAAACACATATCAAGAGAGTTACGTAGCTCCAGCATCTTGGCTCGAGACTTGTTGCTTGAATCCCAATGAGACAAGACTTATTCTAAAGTACATAGCAAGAGACTTGATCTAAACTACTAAAGGCTCAGTATAATAGAGAACAAGGTGTACATGATACAAACATCAGAGGCACGGGAAATCACCATAACAAAGACCTAAAGCTCTTAAGATTTCTAAGATATTAAATGGTAAGAAATCTTAAGGCTTTTACAATTGCAGCCTATAACAAAAAATCTGTATAGTTGATAATTTCTTGATCTTGCTACTCCTTCATCTGATGAATCCTTGTTAAAATACAAACTTGAATCTTCATTCATATTTATAACCTTTACAGAAACTAGTCGTTGAATAGGTAACTTGGTCAAGTGTCTTTGTCTTCGCCCCATAATACAAGAGACGTTAAAGATGGATGCATAACAGATTCTGAATCCAACATGTAACACGTTTAACCTTTGAGTCTTCAAGAGGTTTTGTACTGATAGAGCCATTGAGAACAGATATCCGTAAAGCATGCCAACCTTTCTTGAGCCTTGCAATCTTGTAGACTATAGCTGACAAGCTGATAAGACAATACAACTTGCTTTCTGCAGTCCGGACAACCACAACTTTATCACCAACTCTGAACGATACCAGATGCTACTGTAGTAACTCATTTGAATATTGAGGTCTTCAGCTCAGAGTCTGTGCCAAGCCACACTAGCAATTGTTCTTCAGAGTCTGCTGCCAGAAGCTAGCAATGAAGCAACTCCCAAGTGTGTTCATGTAACACAGATTCTGATTATTTATATACGATGATGTAAAACCTGCATAAATAAAACACACATCAAATAAACCATTGTTCTTTCAATACTTTGTTATCATCAAAACCAAAAGAGACTATGTGAAGAACATATATTCTTCTAACATATATTAGGTTAGCATTATAGTGTCACGTAAGACATGGTTATGACAGTACCTCAATTTACGACACTTAAGTTTAGTGAAGTCCTTCCAATTGTCAAAGTTACATTTCTCATTAATTCAAAGTTCCATTGTACATGTCCTCTAACGTTAATGTACATTCACCAGTTGGAAAAAAGAAAGTGCGTGTACCGGGTTGCCATCTTTCTTGTAAAGCTAGTATAAAATTAACATCAACCAGGTAAGACATGATTTTTCTAACATATCCAAAATCGGCGAGCTCCATATGAGGTTCAAGCAACACGTTAGGGGTAACATATCCAAAAATGCCTTTTTCTTCATTTGGTGTCGAAAATGACATTTTTAGAGGGAAATTTGTTAGCTCGTAATTTTGACGCTTAGGTTAAATTAGTGGACTAAAAAGGAAAAAAGAATTTTTGTGAAGTTATGATGGACTTCAACAAGACAATGTAATTATGGAAGTCTAGTCGAAGTTACCCTTGTGCAAGAAGAAAAGGTTAGTTGGACTTAAGGAATTTTTCTGAGTTTGAAGATGTAGTTCGACAAAGACGCTACTGATGGTGTATTCGATTTGAAGTTTGAATTTAAATAAAGGAGGAAACTTTGTTCTTATCCAGTTTCAAGAGAAGACACGTGGAACACGTTAAGGAAATGAAGACATGTCGAGCGCCACTTGTCTTGATTTAGGAGAAAGGTCGTTAAAGGCATTTATTTCAATTTAGTATAAATAAGAGGTCTTAGTATTAGGATTTCGTGTGTGATCAAGTTTGTACAAGCCACTTAAGTTACTCAAAGTACCCAGTGTGTAGAGAAAAGAGTTATTGAGAAATGTACCTTTGGTGAAACACCATTTTCTTACATTTTAATCAAATTCAGTTTATGCTTTTGCTTAGAAGTTTATCTTCTTTATTCACACAAATTACTTTTGACGCATTTTACTGCACTTTCGATTACTTTCCTGCAACATAATTTATTTTAAATTTCCAACGTAAACTACTTTTAAATCATGAATATTGTCGAAGTGTTCTTTATCTCTTAAACTTTAATTTAAAAAGCATTAGCACATGTCATAGGATTCACTAGTTGATCATGTAAGTTAACCAATATTTGGAGACCAACGGTTGTTTATCAATTTTCACGGTAAACACCTTCGCTCTAGTTGAAGGTGAGACTCTTGATGGTTGGAGTTTCTTTCTCAAGAATCTCAGAGCACACGTTACTCCACAGGCCAACCTTTATTTGATTTCTGACAGACATGCATCTATTGAGAGCACATATAATAATCCTGAGAATGGATGGAAAAATCCTTTTTGTAGCCATGTCTAATACATTAGACATATTGCACAAAATTTAATGCGACTGATCAAAGACAAGAACCTTCGAAAAAAAGTTGTGATGCAATGTATGCTTTAACTCAACCATCGTTCTAACACTACCGCGGGGAAATTAGATTATTAAATGCAGATACATTAAGGTGGGTAGATAACATTCCATTGGAGAAATGGACAAGGGCATTTGACAAAGGTCTTTGATGGGGCCACTTGACAACAAACCTTGTTGAATCCATGAACGACATCTTCAAAGGCATTGGAAACCTACCAATAATGACATTAGTGAGAGTAACATATTTTATGTTGGGATCACTTTTTGCAACCAGAGGCGAAAAATGAAGTTCGGTGTTACAGTCAGGGCAACTACTCAATGAAAGTTGCATGAAAGTGATGAAGGAGGAAACTCTCAAAGTTAGCACACATGTCGTTACAATCTTTGACTGTCATAGACACACTTTTAGTGTAAAGAAAATAATAGACCATAATGAGGGGAGGCTAAATGGAGACTATCAGGTCCAACTAAATAGAGGTTAGTGCGACTGTAACAAGTTTAAAGCCTTTCGTATGTCTTTCATACGCTTCCAAGCATCTATCTGATGTTTACAAAGTCATAAATGTCTTCAATGTGTACAACACAACTTCTCGGTGGTAGCAATGAAAGATTATTAACCTACATATCAAGGGGACATAATTTAACACAACGAAAATATGTGAAGGAAAAAAAAAGGTTGTCCCAACAGCTCGTGCATTAGAACATAAATGGATACGAGTGATAAATAATAAGCTTATATGGTATATGTTGCCATTTGAAAAGTAAGTGTGGTCGCCAAGTTGCTTGGCACCACCACTTCGTTCCAATTTTTTTAAATTTAAAAGTGGGGTAAATTGAAAATTGTTTTGAAACATAAATTATTTTGAAAATAAACTTTAAAAAATAGGTTATTTAGATAAAGTATTAATTTTTAAGATATTACTTGTTATATTTTATATTAAATAATTATATCACTTCTTTGGAATTTTATGGTGTTATATATATATATATATATATATATATATATATATATATATATATATATATATATATATATATATATATATATATATATAATATAATTCTCTTAAATTGTAAATTAGATCAAAATAAAACCAATCGAATTTAATTATTATTTAATTCAATGAAAACATTGGAATTGATATACACTTCCCAAATAATAAAGTTAAATATTAGTCAAAATTAAAATTATTACACTACAGATATATATATTTTTTACATTATACCTAGGGTGTCCACGTGCAACAAGGTGAAACTCACATTTAAAACGACGCCGTATGGCCCGTGTCCTCCACAATCACACGCTCTAGTTTTCTTTTTCTCACCCTGAAGAACAAAAGAACTATCTTCATAAACAAAAACAGAAAAAAGAAAAACCCGAGTTGAGTTGAGTTGAGTCGAATCGGAAATGGCGCAAGCAATTCGAAACGCGAAAGTGCCTCCAAACTCAGTGAATCTGGAAGAAGCGCGTCAACGAGTCTTCGAATTCTTCAGAAGCGCTTGTAGATCGTTACCTACCGTCATGGAAGTTTACAACCTGTACGACGTCGCTACAATTTCCCAGCTCCGGTCCACCATCGCCGCTGAGATCCGCAAAAACGACCACATCACAAATCCCAAGGTTCATTGTTTTCAATTTTATTATTCATCGTTTGCAATATAATATCCGAATTTCGATTTTTGATTTTCTAATTTGTTTGGGAAATTTATATTATTATTTGAAGCTGGAACCGTTAGTGTGATTCAGAGAATGAGTATATGAATAAATTCACATCTTTTGATTTGAATTGGATTAAATGAAACCCTAGGGAGTATAACTGTTGGCTCTATGAAGTGTTCTCTTTTTTATTGCCCTTAAATGGATATTATTTTACCATATTCTGTTTTACTGTTGTTTAGTTTAGTTGCTTTTGGATGTTGCTTTGAATATTTGAGATTTCTTTTATATTTAGGTTTAGATGAAGATTTAGATTCTCTTAGGCTTAAACAAGCGAAAACATGTTTCTTTTTCACCTACATTACGGTTGGTCGGATTTGTGATTTAAGTTGATTGAGTGTGTAAAGGTTATTGTGAATTAGGCTTGCGATTCAACTTGTGGATTGTGGTGCTAATTAAATTGGATATCTGTTTGATACTTTTGAATTGGATATGGAAGTTAGAAACTAGCTTGCTTGGTATAAATCAAGAGGGATTTTAATGAAGTTGGTTTGTTGAGATTATAGAATGGATATTCTAGGTAGGTTTTAGTTACATATTGTTAATTGTAGTACCTTGAATCTATGTCTTTGCTTCTGGGTGTTCATTGTTTTGTTTTATTGATATCCGATCTGTACCCACTAAAAACCAAAATAGGAAATTGAATTTAAATCAAATTTATCGAAATCAATTACTCAAAAGTTAAACCAGTTTGAAAACTGGTTAAGATTCCAAAAACTGGTTATGCAAATAGCCAAAAAATAAACCACAAGAAGAGAATAGAAAAATTAATCCACGAGAGGAACAAAGGAGTTGTCACAGCTACTAGCTACTGCCACATCGGCATCTTTGTCATCGCCTCTTTCATGTGTTTGTCACTCGTATTATGCGCCATTTTCCTCCCTGACGTCATGCACGGCGTATCCATCATTGCTGCTGTGGGAACCAGAACATAATCTGTACTGGTTAGTTTGGATCTGCATCTGTGCTACCTTCACCTGTTTTTGTCTCTATCCAGCAAACCACCATGTGTCCATAGATCTGGTCATGAATGAAGTCTGAGGATGGAGTAGCTGCATCAAGTGAGTAAGCTTAGAACAGCTCACAAGCTTGATGACCTCGGCAAGGATCCACACGTGTGCAATCAATGATGCTGCGAGCTCGACGACAGTGATCAACCAGAGATGAGGTGGTTGCACTTTTTTCAATCTATTTAATCTTTCACTTTTTCTATTCAGAAGAAAATAATATGGAAAACAAAGAGCTAGATCTTTTTTTTTGGAACAGAAAGCTAGATCCAAAAATATTGTTAAGAGGGAACACTTGCATCACTTTTTTTGGAACAAAAAGTGAAATAGGATGGGCCAGAAGTTAATCCAACTGATCTGAGTATTTGGATTTGTAACTGGTCTTACGGCAACAGAATCCAAGCCATTAATAGAATAATCTGGTTTTGGATATGGTTGCAGGTTTAATCATATGACAGGTTCTTTTCTGCACCCCTATTTGCTTCTTGTGTTTAGAGCGAGCTGAGTTGATTGAGAATTTTTGTGTAGGTTATTTAGTGTATGTTTGGATAAGAATTTGTCAAATGCGATTTCAAATAAACTTGATTTTGTAAATTTTATTTGGTTGAAACTGAATTTGAGTGAAGTGGTATGTGTTTAATTCTAAAACAACATTTGATGTAAAACTTTCTGTTTTTCAACGTGATGCAAATTGAAAAAGCTACTTTTATTTATCATTTATAGTCAAATAGGTTTGGAGGCAAGGAATTAGAGTTATTAGAATATTTCCCTTGGACCCAATATGGTGGATACGACACATTAAGTGGAGGGACCACATGAAATGTATTGACATCAAAACCAAGAGTAGGTGCCATGGATGGATGTGTAGATGGAAAGTAGGGAGAGGAAGAATACATGTGAGGAATATGAGTAGGATGATGCTGTTGGAATCTATGATAACAAACAAAAACATTATATCCACATTTCACGCAAATCATGCTCTATACCGTGCTTCTTCAACATGACCTTGGCCACCATTGCAACCTCCACAGCAAAATTTGTCTCTACCATCAGTGAATTGGTTATAAGGTGTAGAATGGTGAGGATTTTAATTAGAAGTGACTGACGAGGCTCAGGATTGTTCTGATGAATGAGATGTTAAGGATTATGATTCACAGGAGCCATAGTAGGCGCAGGTGCAGAGGTTGACGTAGACGCAGCCTTAACGAGCACATTGACTGCCTCATGGTTCTTTGCTAAATACACAAGAAGTAGCGTCTCAGTCTCATGAGCGGTCGGCAACTCCAACTTATTGCTTATTAGTGAGACAAAGACACCATTATTTCGGAAGGCATTTGAGGATGACGTTAAGGCGTTCCTAATAGAGATGAAGTCACCGATGGCTGTTAGCGCATCAATCAAGGTCTGAACACGAAGAAGAAATTCAGACATTGACTGATTTTCAAAAGTCGGGTGACGCAATTCAGTACAAAATTGCCGTGCCTTTGCGTTTGTGTGAGAATGGGAGTAATTGTGGAATTGCATACTGTTGCCATGAATTGGTGCTTCAGATCACATGTTTGAGCATAGAGCTTGAAATTGTCAACTGAAGCCACAAATGCAGTAGCTGATCTTGTTGCTCCCGAGTATGGTAGCTTTCGGAGACAGGGCCGGCAATGAATTGGTGTATCCGATCACACGTTTGAGCATAGAGCTTGAAATCGTCAACTGAAGCCACAAAAGTAGTAGCTGATCTTGTTCCCAAGCATGATAGGTTTCGGAGTCACGGCCGCATCAAGGTCTTCAACCGTGAGAAATTTAATTGGGATTTGCAGATTAAAAGGGAAGCGTGATGAAGAGGTTGGCTGTTCATAACAGGTTCAACTTGTTGACGCCACAGAAGATAGTTTTATGCATCTAATTTTTCCGAGATCTTGTGCAAGAAGGCAATGCTTGGAGGAGAAGGTGCTTTGCGGTGGCAGAACTCAAGGGAAGGAGGAGGAAGAGGAACAACAACTTTCCATTGAGGTTCCATGAGTTGCAGAAGTAAGTCAGTGAATCAATTGAGAAGGGAAGGTCCGAAGGTGAAGAATCGTACCCTAGAAATCGTAACAGTGACTCATTGATACCATAATAGGATCAGAGCAAATTAAGAGAAAACTATTTCATATTAATGATAATCTGAAAAAATGAACTTGTTGCTGTTACAAGAGCTTTATTAATCTATATATAGATCTATGAGGACAGCGGGCCATAACTCTTTCTACAGCTGTGGACCGTATAGTTAAAGTGAAAGATCTAATACAAGTGAGACTAGAATAACTTCCATAGTCCAATAGAAAGACTAATATTCACTTGATAAGTTTGTTTTATGACAGTCAGTTATAGCTGTGCTATACTTCTTTCAGACACCATGTCAGCTAGTATTTACAAACCTCTAGTTTTTTGTTTATTGGCAATGATTATTCCTAATTGGCATAATCTTTTATTAAACCCTAAATGCGCTTAGTTATCTAATGGGTAGTTAAGGTTATATTTGATTTGAGGAAGAGTTTTTATTTTATTCTTTTATTTTCACTTCATTTCTATTTCCAAGTGTTAATACAAAAATATATTAAATGTTATAAAGTGAAACAAATTCCTACAAAAATCCTGAAAAGCAAAATGGTTTTTCCACATTAAATAGGCCCTAACCTAAGCTTATCGAAATTTACGATCTAGTAAGTTGACTATTTTCTTAATTAAATTCACAATTTGGTTTGTTGAATTTCTCAGTCTTTGGAGAATTTAGTGGAATAATTTTCAAGGGGATTAAAATTAAATACCCTATTGTATGATAGGGCCTTCAACATTTCAATGTGATGCCTGTTGTCATACTGTGGAGATTATAGGTTTATATTAGTGATGTCATGATGAAGAGATATGGGAAAGAGAAGCTATGTTTGTTAATCTGTAGTTTGAATACGGGACCATGTTTTGTGCATTGTCGTGCCAAATTTTGAGTGTTGACAACCTGTGAATAAATTGTTTCAACCATGATATTTGTTTGCAAAACCCTTGTCATTGTGCATCGCAATGCTTTAGTGTTGTAAAATCATCATTTATGTTTTCTTTCATGCTATGTTTGCTTTACTTGTGCCGTTTTAAGTTATTTTATTTTGTAAGTCAACCTATTTCTTATAAAAAAGAAACTGTAAATTACGGTCTGGTGTTGTCCGAGGCTTTGTTTGATTTCTTCTTTACTCCTTACAGACGTGATAGTAACTCCATGAGAAAGAATCCATACATTTTATTTGCATATATGGTATTTATTCGAATATGTAGTTCAGTGTGTCATGGATTTGATGCATTGACGCTAGTAATTAATTCAAAAGCTTTGAAACTGATCTGCATTAATATGAATGGTTTTATTACTGTCACTAATATTTGTGTGTTCAGGTAATTGATTTGCTGCTTTTCAAGGGTTTGGAAGAGTTGAAGAATGTTGTAAACCATTCCAAGCAAAGGCACCATATAGTTGGTCAGTACGTGGTCGGCCGGCGTGGACTGGAGCAGCAGGAGTTGGCCGCAAAAGAGCAGGGCATCTCTAATTTCCTGAAGAATTTCTACAACAGCAATTACTCTTGAAGTTTGATAATGAGACGTGTTCTCTGTTTCCTCAAATAAAGAATTGTCCTAAATGTTATGTGGATCAATACAAGATGAAGTTAATACTGTTTGTTTCAGATCAAACTGTTACTTTCATTATTATTCATGGCTTAATTTGAGAACGTGATGTTTTGCTTAATTGTTGTGCATGCTGAAAAAGCAATGTATTTTGAGTAATGGCATAATGTTAGAGGTCTTTCCAATATGCAGGTATTAATTGTTTTTTTGTACGTCTGTCATTTACATTTCTCTGTAGTTTTGCCATACTCCAGTTAGATGATCAATGTTACCTTCGTTTTTTAGCAAGGTAAGATTCTCTCTGTTTTCAAAATCACCTTCACTTTTCTTGAGCGCCGGTCGCTGATCATCCTCCCACAATTGCAAAGCCCTGCAGAAGGGCACTGTTTAGAACCTTGTCGAAATCACCAGAGTTACGCTAATATTGTTTCTCTCGCAAGCATTAGAGAGCTGTTTAATTTTGGTGCTTTACTTTGAAGGAAATTGAATGACTTGAAAATACTCGTGAGCTGTTTGTTTGTGATGTTTTACTTTGGAACATTTAACTTAACACCGTGAACTGTTTATTTGTGATGCTTTACTTTGGAGCATTTACACTTCCTATGTTTGAATGGACAATACTGTCCCTGTAAAATATTTTTATTCATTTTTTGCCGCCTACAAATTTCTTTTTTTTGAGGTGATATCAAAAATTTCAAAATCAGTAGTTTTTTAACCGCAAATGTCTGAAGTTTGAGATTTTGTAATTGAAATTTCAAAATTTTTGATATTAATCAAAACATTGTAATAAGAAACTCTAAAATTTAAAATTTAAAATTGTTTGATACTACTAGAAAATATCTAAATTTTTGGCAGTTATAAAAACTATTTTTTTATCGAAAATTTCAAAATTTCTTTTAGTTATAAAAACTGTTTTTTATTGGAAATTTCAGAATTTCTGATAGTTATAAAAATTTTGTTTTTATTGAAAATTTAAGAACTTCCGGTAGTCATAAAAAAATTGTTTTTTAATTGAAAATTTTAGAATTTTGATAGTTATCAAAACTTTGTTTTTTATTGGAAATTTTAGAATTTTCGGTAGTTAATTTTTATTTTATTGTTTTCTTTTGCAGTGAGATATAGAGTCACAGACGACACTATTGTAGACAGAACGACAAATAGAACGGCAGATCAAGTTATAGCGGCTGAAGCTAAGTCTTCCCAAATACGAGCGGAACGAATGGTTCTAATCGATTTACACTGGAAACGGTTGGTTGAGCATAGTTAGTTTTGCGCACCTCGTAGCACACGATGCCGACCGCTAAATTAGTTGAGCAGAGCACCTCGTAGCACTCGATGCCGACCGCTAAATTAGTTGAGCAGCCCAGTGATAAGGTGGTAGATGATATTTTTTGATCTTCCATTGATGCAACATCACCATAAACTAACATTTGACAATAAATTTTATAACTTAAAAAAAACAATAATAAAAAAGAAAGTTTAAACACTACCGGATGATTATGAACAATTCAGCATCTTAATTATATTTGTCGGTGGACCTTGAAATCTTAGCATCTAACTCGATATGATCTCCACATATCTTTCACATCTTCATCGGTCTTCAAATCAATAAGGTTGTATTACACCATTCCGTCAGGATCATTCAAATCTTCAAAAAACTCGATCTTTCTCACCTTCTTGTTTTCTGTATCAGACAACAATTCATTTAATTTGGACGTCAAAGATGCGAGAGACGTGTCATTCGAAAGTCAGAACTCTACGAGAGGTAAAACTTCGTTGAAGTACACTTCTGTTTTAAGTAAAAATTAGAAAAGATATTTTTTGAGAAACACGTTACCCTCCTCTATTTATACAACTTTACATTTATTCAGAACGACACAATTTTAATTAAAATCACATCCATCCAAAACTATCAAGCAAAAATTATTCATGGCATTTTCTGACAAATAACTTTTATCTGGTTGTTCATTAGTGTTTCCTCACAAATTTCTGCGGGAACAAATGGGGAGTGAGATTTTCTTCTTTATGTACTAATTGTGGGCGAAAGTCTTTTGTACTAACCGTGGCCGAGAGGTTGAGTGGATGAGATGACACTCCATCTTATGCCATTCACTCAAATAACTATTTTTTTTTTAATTGCAGGGATTGAACTTTCAATGGTATAAAAAAGTAAGAGATTGGAACTACTTATACAAATCCACAAACTATTTCTTGACAAATAAAGATAACTCTGGTTTACTGTAATTACTTGCTCTGGTTTATTGTAAAAGCATGCTTATTTTCTCATTCAGTCCTTTTCCTACTTCCAAGTATTTCTCCTTTAGTCAAATTTTGAGTAAAGCAAAAAGCAAAAAAGTGAACAAGTTTTATGAACCACCGTTTTATAATTTTGCATACATATTCTTTTGCTTGTAAGAAAAACGGTGGCAACTGAATCAGTTAAATGGCATATCTCATAAACTACCTTTGTCTGAAAAAACAAAGCCCTTCCACAACAATTACAATGGACAATATTATTATTAGTTACAGATATAACATAAATGCTTGTCTGTTTCCATTTCCATTCCTAGTAAAACTCAAGCAAACACTAGTATCAGTATTACAAACACTACAACACCATGGACACTTGTTAAGAATCAAAACTTATCATGACCGAAGCATATCAATGGTGGTTGATTTGACAAACTATTAATAACTTCACTCATTAATCTCTTGGCCGCGCCAGCCAGAGGGAGCTGAGAGCGCGCAGCCGCGAAAAGTAATCATGTATGGCAAGGAGTGCACGAGCCGATTGTCGTGTTGTCAATATTCGGTGCATTTGTTGTAGTGTCTGCTGGCGCAGATTGTCAGCCTTGTAATAATAAACACACAAATGGAGTCCATAGTAAGATATTTTATAATCACCAAAAGCTGTGCCAAAGTACCAAATTAATTGAACACGAGTTTGAGAAAGAAATATTTACCTGTCGAATGAAGCCCTCGAGTGTCCCGAGTTTACCCATGGCCATAGCCATTTGACCCATGTAATTTGCGACATTCCCTGAGGAACCAGAGGAGGAAGGTGCGCCGGTGGACAATGTCTCTGCGAGGGACTGTTGTAATGCTTCCATGCCTTGAGACAATGCGTCTTCTGCTTGTTGGGAGGATTGTTGCAAGTTGGTAATACCCATCAACTGCTGCTCTGTGAGAGGTTCCAATTGACTTACCAGAAGCTGTAAGCAAATTTGTCGCACTAAGTCGAGGTAGAGAAAATAAACTCTAGAATGACTCTAGATGTCGAAAGATTAAAACTCGGTTGATAAAGAAAAGGGTAAGCACAAGCTCACCTTGAGAAGTTCAGACGAGCGAAAACCACCAAGCCATAAAAAACACCTCTCAGCAGGTGTTTTCCACATGCCGGACAACAAATGGAAAACATCGGCCTTAGCTGCAACACCTTTTAGCCTAAAAATCTCGTCATAATGTGCCAATATACCATCAACAATCATGCGAAGTTCGGTATCACTTGCATGAGAATTTACAGCTGCTCTTAGCTCGTTAATTTGTCGATTTTGCTCTTCTAGCCACCTTGCATATTCTGCATCAAATTGCATTGCCCCTGTAAAACAATTAAATGATTATTATGGATAATAAAACGTAGCTGAAAGAAAATTAATGATATAACTTGTTACAACATGACAGAAACTAGTTATACATATTTCTACGTACAAACTATAGAATAAGTAACAAATTAGAAACTACATACCATTTCCACTCAGTGAATGTGTTTGTTCACCTGAGCTTGATATGAAGACTCCCTACAAGAAGAAACAATACATTCTGGATTAAAATATAACACAACTCCGAAGGAAACGTGTCATACAAAAATCAACAGAATCTAACCTGTTGTCTGGCTCGCTGAAGCTCTTGCTCTAGTTGAGTCAGCTTCAAACGACTACTTTCCAACTGTTGGACATAGGCCTATTATGTAAATGAGCATACTTTGTCAGGTCTTGCATTTCAATGGCCAATGTAAAAACAAACATTTTTTACAATGATCATAGAGAAACAAGAAGTATATGTGTGTGTTTGGTTCAATAGCGGTGAGAATTGCTTTAAATGAATTGATTTTGGTTAAAAATGGGTTGAATATGAAGTTAATATATCCACATGACAGTGAGTTGAATAAAATATCTAAAGCTAAAAGACAGGTTTGGAGGTAAAGCTATGAATCTTGGCTTCAAGTTAGAATTCATTCTTGAGGCAAAAACAATTATACTTGAGAACACTCAAACATGTCAAAATCAATATTATGTATTTAGAATGACTTTTGTCTCTCAAAAAAATGAATCCAATCATGCACTACACACTTGAAAAAATAAAAATAGAGAATGAATTCATCTGAATGCTTGAGAGGTTAAAACCCCCGCCTTATGTATTTATAATGAAAACATTACAATAAAGATCCCTGAATTATAGGGAATAAAATCAAAGCATTAGTCAGAAAGAGGTAAATAAGTTAAGCACGTAATGGAAATAAAAGAGAGCAAATCTAGAAAACATCTCAACACTCCCCCTCAAGTTGGTGCACATATATATAAGATTGAGAGACTTGGTGAATTCATTCTCTATTTATCAAGTTGGTATGAGAGCCTTTAGCAGCTTCATAGGACTTTCTAGTCGTCCTGAGAATTTACCATACACTAGGAGTTGCTACCTTGTCCACTTAAGTATAACTTCTCCATGCCTCCTCTAACTCCAATTTTTTCTTCTTCATTTCATCTGATACTCATTATTACCATGATGATATCCAGGATTTTAAGACCATGACATGTTCTCTCTCTTTTTATGATATATCCATCCCATGGTAATAATGAGTATAAGATGAATCGTAGAAGAAGAAATGGAGTTAGAGGAGGCAAGCAAGAGGGAGGGGAAATTACACTTAAGCGGACAAGGTAGCAACTCCTAGTGCATAGTAAATGCCTCGGGACTGCAAGAAAGTCCTATGAAGCTACTAAAGGCTCTAATACTAACTTGATAAATAGAGAATATGAATTCATTTGAATGCTTGAAAGATAAAACCCTCGGCCTTATGTATTTATAATGAAAAGATTACAATCAAGATCCTTACATTTTTGGGATCAGAATCAAAGCAATAATAAAAAAGGAGGTATACAAGGTAACCACATAACAGAAATAAAAGAGAGCAAATCCGAACAGTATCTCAACATAAACATTATAAAGGAGTTACTTGATTCAACTGTATAGCAATCAACTTTATGATAGAAAAAACAAGTAATGTTTTTTCTATAAATTTCTTTCCTATCAAATCTTCCTAAATATCAAATCACGTCTTTGAGTCATTATGAAACGGTAACAACATTTATATGGGAAAACAAGAAAATATACAAAACTTAAAAGAATTAATAATAACTTAAAATATTAAAGACAATCCCTACTTTCTTTCTCAACCGGCTTTTTCTTGCTGCCTCGCGATTTTGAGCAAGCCTGCGGAGAGTCTACAATAACATTTAAAAGAGGTCATTACATAACTGATACTAAGTGTAATTTTAGATGTTATCCAAGTAAGAAACTTGATAATATTTATTAACCTTTTGATCTGATTTATCCTTTGATCTGTCACTGGAGTCGGAACCCACAGCAGCAAGGGATTGATTTGTATCGAACTGCAAATATAGCATGCATACAATGTTAGACTGTCAACTATATCTACCAACAATGCTTCTTAAGTTCTTATCTGATTAAGGCCTTGTTTGGATAAACAGTTTAATTAAGCATTTGTAGCATAAATGCTTATCATATAAGTGTTTTGTGTATAAGCTATATCAAAAACTAAAAGAAAAAGTATAAAGGTTGAAAAAACTTCACCCGTTGATTCTTGTCATCAGTGTCAACATCCGTAGAAATATCAGTCCTAGGACTGGCATCAGCCATGGCAAACTCTTCCTGGTTTTCTATATGAACACTTAATATCGTACTGCTGCTAGGATTTGATGATTGAAGCTTTGTTAATTGCAACCTATGTGGCTCTGTTTGATTCTCCAAGGGGCTTTTATCAAGTGAAGTTGGAAACTATAGAGAAACGAAATAAATTTTTTAAATTAGACGTTTCGTACACAGCTAAAACTTCAAATTTTATACCGAAGTAAGAAGTGTGTTAGAAGAAAAGAACAAGAGAAACTTACCTTTCCAAGAGTACTGATGTGAACAGGGCCAGGAGAAATTGTTTGGCCACTAACTTTTAGTGAGTTAAAAATCGAGTTTGAATCTATAATCGGAAAAACTCATTAGCAAAGGAATGGATGGAAAAAAGTATACGTTTTTCAACATGAATTCATAAAATGATATCTAGGTGAAACGGTACATTTCAGTGCGTTTGGATAGCGGCACTATAGCGTCGCGAAATTTGAACAGATCATTGCTATTATTCCGCAATACGCTATTTTATACAAAATGTGGCCATATAGCAAATACACTATAGCACTGTTGTGATAGCAGAAAATGACTGGATTTGCTTTGTTACATTTAAACTGCGATGTTTGATTACAAGAACACTTACTTCCGCTCAGAGCAACAGCATCCTCTAAGCGATACGGCTGACCAAATGCACTGAAGTCAGAAACATGAAAGGCATCAGCTGTGTTCCCTTCTGTATAACTGAAATCCATATTTTGAGGAAGTTAGACTACCGTATCATAAGCCGGTCCATATGTTCTATTTTAGCGAAAAATTGCATAAAAACATAATTCGTCTATAAGTTGATCGATTATTATGAATGAACCGTGAACCATGCCAAATTCTAATCAACAAATCTAAAATTCCGGTTTAACCTAGAATGCAAAATTGAGATGAAATATTAATATACCATGCATCGTCGGAATTGAAGCTCGGCATCCCTGTTTCTGCTCCCTTCTCATCTTCAAAACTAACCCTGAATCTACTTCCCATGCACCATTCCCACCACCATCACATCATCAAATTCCCCTACTTCTCAATAAAATACAAAACCCTAAAATCCCTAATCCAAAACAAACAACAAAATCACAACTTCAGTTAAGCTAGAACAACAAACAACCCCATAAATCTCAACTAATCAAAACATAGATTTCAACCCAGTAAAACATGAACTGAATTATTCCAATCAAAAAACAAATCACAACCCTTTAGTTGTATAGTAAAAAACAATCATAAAAACGCAAGCTTTAGCAAATCCATGTGTACCCACACGCAAAACAAGAACACTACCAAAAAAAAGTGCTTAAAAGTCAAAGCAGCACACTTTGACAAGAAAAAGACTAATTTGACACCAACTCAGTTAGACCCAGATGCACAAATAAATAAAAAGAAGAAAAACAAATCCAACATGAACAAGATCAAAAATTTCAAATCACCTATTAAACTCAAGTTGAAGTTAAATTCACTATGAACATGATTGTTTTTATTTACCCATGCGATGTAGCATGATAAAAATAAAAAAATAATTTTTAGATAAAAATGAACCAAACCCACCTTGGAAAATTGATGACGATGAGTGATGATAGTATCGTTGAATTTTGTTTGTTGTTTATTATTGCATTAATGAATAAAGTAGTAAAGGATGGAGGAAAGAGAGAGAGACTTGGATGATTCCAATCTCTAGATGTCTTCTTGTGTTCAAAATTTCCACTTTTCAAGGATTAGTCATTTTTAATTACTTTTTATTTTTAGTACATTTTTTTTCAATTTAGAGATGTAAAATAATTTCACACGCTAACTAATAAAAATAA
This sequence comes from Lathyrus sativus, assembly GCA_963859935.3. Taxonomy (NCBI): domain Eukaryota; kingdom Viridiplantae; phylum Streptophyta; class Magnoliopsida; order Fabales; family Fabaceae; genus Lathyrus; species Lathyrus sativus. Next base: position 97,680,656 of record OZ012738.1, on the reverse strand, counting down.
TAATTTCTTTTTAATTTTTGAACTAGTATAAAACAAAGAAATACTACAAATTTAAAGTCGGTACCTTTTAGTGATTTTGTATTGAAATTTAACTATTTCATCACATTTAAGAAATTGTGAAAAAGGGGGGAAAAATTAATAATGTTTTTTAAGTAATTAATAAAATTTAAGAAATATAAAAAATAAAAGTAACATGAGAAGAATTATAAGGAAAGAAAAAACATAAAAGGAAATGTTTGAGAAAAGTGCAATATTAATAATGTTTTTGGGGTTCTTATAATTTTGGAAATGTTTGTTTGCAGCTGTATATGTCAGAGAATCAGAGATGAGAAGATATACTGACACTGTAACAATAACACAAACGCAACACACGATGTCTATCAATTTCTTTTACAGCTAGCTATTTTTTTTTTTCAGTGTGGGGGCAGTTATCCTCTACAATGACACTCACACTTTCTATTATGCACTTGCTTTTTATATTTCTGCCATTAATTATTTTCTATATTCTCAATTGCGATAACGGATCATTTTTATTATTATACTGGTTCTATATTGTGAAAACAATCAAGTATTTTCTTGTTTTTAGTATTTAATAGTTAACCGTTTTCATAAATGATATAAGTAATTTAAATGGTTATTTGTCTCTATTTAGTTTAAAGTATGAATACTTTTAGCAAAAGTACAGGTAAATATATTTATAGAAATATTTGATATAAAAGTGCTTGTATAAAATGTTTCGTTTGGTGATTAAGAATATTATTAGTGCAAGATCTCCACTAATTTTTTTTTTCTTTTCTCAAATATTTTGGTTAAAAATTCTTTATCTTTTCCATCTTTGTAATTTGTGTGAATCAGTTAAAGTTGTTTTTCATGATGTTAATCCTATTATTGCTTTTTTGTCGAAATAGGTTGAATTGATTTTTTTTTCCATCCGAATTCTTTATCTTATTTAGATAATGTTTATCCTCTTTTGAGAGGGTATTTTCCATTGTATTAATTTTTTTTGTTTTTTTCTCACTTTAAATACAATTTTGAGTATCAAAGATTTTTTTTTTATAAAACAAAGGTGTTCAAAATTGAATTGACCAATTAAAAAATTGTTGATTGAATTGAACTAAATTGAAAATTATAAAAAAAACATTTGGTTCAGATGTGTTTGGTTATTTTTAAACAAAACAAAACATTTGGTTATTTTGCAAACCAAATTAAACATCATTATTTACAACTCAAACTTCACTTAACTCACATTCATGATCCAACCCAAACTCAAACATATTATGCCTTAGCCTTATAATGGTGATCGATTTTTTCTTCTTCGCACTTAGGGTTTGTTAGCTTGGAAATTCTCGACGTGTCGAGTTCGACAGGAGGATACGATATTAGGATAATACTTAGTGGAAAATGAGGACACATGGTGACATATGCGACAAGTTCAACGTTCGACCTTACATGTCGAGTTCGACACATTTGGCGTTGAGTTTTAACTTAGCATTTTTCCAAATGTTAGTAGTGCTTTTCTCAGGATTCGACAAGTTGAATCATCAGTTATGACAGTTGAAGCGAAATAAAAGGATTAGATTGAATACCTAATTTTTAATCTTATCTGAACGTCGAAGACATGTGGGAACTTGACAGAAGATTGGAAACTACATAAGAGATTATGTGTCGCACAGAAGGGAAATAACCATTGTAGACAATTATTTTCATATGAGTATATATAGTGGTTCCACTCCTAATTTTCATTCCTCACACTAATCCACATATCAAAGCACACTTTTATTTCTAATATATACGTTATTTAATAAAATCTACTCCAAACTTCACTCGTTCACATTCATTCACTCTCATTTTCACCTTCATTTTTCAGAATTTGCTCTCAATTCTCTCTCAATTTTTCATTCTCCATCTTCAACCTTCACCAAAACTCTTCCATTAGAATTCTCAAATTCTTCATTGAAATTTGTGAATTCTAGAGCTAGACCTTCATTATTTCTTCTCATCCTCACAAATTCTGCAATAGCAACTTGTTTAGATCTAGATTCAAGGTTTTGGAATCACTTCTTGGAGAGCTTTTTGCTTATTTGTGGATTATTGTTTGGATCTTCAATTTTTTTTGTTAAAGCTTCATAGATCTCTATTTTTCTTACTTTGATTCATCAATTTCAGTTTGCAAAACTCACCAAAGCAATTTTTCGCTTTGTAGGTTGGTAAATTTCAGATCCAAGCTTATTCTAGCTTATTTACAACTTTTGCAATGTAGATCCTTGAGTTTTTTTATGTGAATTGGTTCGTTGTTGGATTTAATTATAGATCTTGATGTTTGATGGATTCAATTGGTGTTTAATTCTTGTTATTTGATGTAATTTTCGTGATCAATTGCATGTTCTAACGTGTGGAGATAAAACGATTAAGTTGTTGAAAAGTGCTTTTATGCTGAATTTTATGTTGTTGTTTTTACAGTGTTAACATATTAACCAACTTAATTTTTGATTAAGCTTGGATTAGGATAGACATTAGGAGTTTAATTCATGCATTATAACATTAGGTTAGTCTCTTTTAACCTCAACCTTAGGTCCATCTTTTGCATGCTAATATTAGGATATAATTTCCTTTCGCATCCCGACCTTAGGGTCACTTTGCATGACAACATTAGGACTGATTTTCCCCTTAGACCTTTTGTGCATCTTTCTTTCTTCTCATCTTCAAACAACTTCAAAACACTTAATAAATACGATGAACATTGTGCGCCACAAGTCTTAAGTATATGGCAAATGATGAGTGAGGGGTCTCTCCTTGCTTGTCTAGAGTGTTTAGCGTACGTCCCGTCCGGGGGCAATCTTGCGACGCATTCCCTCCTATGTCATAGACTTTAGTGTAATGTGCATTACACAAAAAAAAATTCACTTCTTCGATAAGTCCAGAACATTTTCTCTCGCCCCGTGCGATTAAGACCGTTTCAACTTCCCGTAGTCTCGCAAACTACGAATGCTCTGATTCCTCATTCCCTAATGAGGATACGTAGGAACGAGGATCCCTATCCTTGGCGAGCACACTAACAACTAACTTCCCTTTTCTCTCGCCCTCGTGCGATCGAGACCAACCTGTTAATCGAGCCTTTTCTCTTGCCCCAGTGCGATAGAGACCTTTTCCCGTGGTTAGCCAAACTACGACTGCTCTGATTTCTCATTCTAGATGAGGATACGTAAGCACAAGACGACGATGTCTTGGCGAGCAACCTTCCTCCTTTCACCCATAGTTTTCTGAACTATGTTGACTTTGACTTTCCCATTGGACGAGGGAATATGTAAGCACAAGGTGGCGATATCCTATCGAGTCTCTTTCTTTTCCTTTTTCTTTGTTCCCACTTCCGTTTAGCAGTAGGCTTTAGATGACACACCCTTTGATTAGACAACAAGCATGGATCCCGTTGAGTATAACGGATGCGAGGGGTGATAATACCTTTCTCTCGCATAAACGACTCCCGAACCCAAGATTTGGTTGCAATGACCTTGTCTTCTCCCTTCTTTTCAGGTTTTCTTCGATCGTTTTCTTTCCCTGCGTCAGGATAAATAACGTTCGGTGGCGACTCTTTTTTTTCGCCAGGTGTTTTTCGCAGTTCCGACAATGCCATGGCTAGAAAGTTGTTAAAAGCAGGTTATTGCTGGATGACCATGGAATCGAATTGTTTCAAGTATGCCAGAAAGTGCCATAAATGTCAAATTTATGAGGATAAAATGCATGTGCCACCGACTCCTCTCAATGTGTTGTCATCTTCTTGGCCCTTTGCCATGTGGGACATGATATGATCAGAAAGATTGAACCGACTGCTTTCAATGTGAGAGGCCGTGATACTAACGATCTGCATAGGATGTTATGTTCTAGACTAGAACCCACGTGTGAGAAGGGATGGTTTTTTTTTGCAGGAAACCTTGACTTTCAACTTACCCGGTTTTCTGCTTTCCTTGTCAGTGTGGACTTTTGATCATGGGTATTATGGTTATTCTGGTATTCTGATTTTTCGATTTTCTTGGTGGAGCAGAGTTATGGCCTTATTCTATCATCAGCACAACAATTATTCAACATATTTGGAAGTGTAGATCCCATGTCTCTGCATACATATCATCATAACATGTTTGTGTCATACCCAAAATTTGTCCTACCTGTGTACAACCTTCATTTTCGTAACCATTTTTACAGAAAAATTCAAAAGATATATGTTGCCTCTGCTTATTGTTTAGTCTTCTAAGTTGTGCGAGGTTGAATTCAAAGTGATACAGGCGTGTGTTGAGTATAATTCAAGTGGTGTTTGTTGGAGCTTTCAGTTAGGATTTGTGCCAATGTCATAATTCTCTAATTTCCAAGACATGGTTCAATATGATTCAAGGGTTAAGATCAAAATTAGGTCACTAAAGTTCTTTTCAGTCAAGGTACGAATTCTAAGGCCAGGTATTATCCCATGGATATCATCTAAGGCTTAATTCATTGATATTTCTTTATTTCGGAGTCGTGATTTCAAAAGGGAATCATACATTTGGTTTCATGTCAAGATTAGTCAAGTTTATTTTGATTCAAGATTTTAGTGAGAGTTTTTAAGATATTCATTTCTAAGAGGGGTATCCTTCTGAAAAACTTAACCAAGTCTTAAGTATTTTAGCTTGGTTCATAAGATAACACGAAGTCTTGATTGAGATGTTCCGAATATTGTTTATTGGACTAAGTCGTTTCAAACTATATTCAAGATGAGTCAAGTCTGATTAAATAAAAAAGGGGGTACAAATACAGTTCAAGCCCAATCCAATTTTCGTTATAATAGAGTTCATTACAAGAAAAATTGGGTACATAAACTTGTAAAATAAATGTAGTATTATAATGTACAGCCCATAAGTTTCTTTTTACAAGGAAAAAAAGGAAACTAAAGTGCTAAATGCACATGACGTACAACTCTCACACGGTAGTCAAATGATCTGAGTTTCCATCATCTAAGCCAACAACTTCTCATGGCCCACTTTCGCTCTCTGTCTTACTGACCCTTGATGCGGGCACCAGCTTCCAGCCACAATCAACCAATTTCAAAACCTGATGAGTGATACACAATAACGGACAACACCTGCAAAAAAAATTCAAAATGGAAATTCAATAACGACAAAAGCAGTACGAAATGCAGTGGCTACGCAACAACAAAAATTCACAGCAGAATGAAACCAAAGTCATAGCTCATCGGCAGAGCCTGCTCCAATTTGTACAGAAAATACAACGTACACAATGCAATAACCTCGACCAACCTTGAGCCATAAAGCAGCAACAAAGAGCATGATTTGGCTTTTCACGTAACATTCCACAAGGCCAACAACATGAGTCCACAGTTCCAACACACAACCTACAGAAAACGACAAAAAAATACCACAAGGCCAAGATACACCTCGCCCTCCACCATTACAATTATCAGCTGCCATGACCTGCAAAAATTCAAACAAGAGAGCGAAAACAGCCTCTTCTAGAATCTCCCTTAAAACCTTTCTCTCTGCTTCTACTTATTGGACCGCAAACCCAACTCCTATTGGCTAAAGAAAAAAGCCTCAGAGCCACACAAACTTTGTCCAAATCGTTTCCAAATCTTTACTCTTCCTTCATATAACCTTCAAATCACCTTCAACAAATAACCACGCTACAAAATCGCATATTCCCAAAACCTCCTTTCGTTCACAACTGCAACAACATTCTTCTTCAAACCCAAGTGTTACCCTTCAATCTCCCAGATCCCTACAAACCCTCTTCATCTGTTCAAACCCAACCTCCATAAAACCTCAATTAAAACCTAAAAATTAAAAAAAAAATAGAAGTAGGAGAGAGATTGAATTGAAAAAAGCATAAACGAAATTTGACTCACCAAACCCAAATCAATCGGAAGACCGAAACAGAGGGAAAGAGGTCAAAAGCTTTGAACCCTAGTCGCGGGTGAAACTGTGTCTAAACCGAGAGATCGAGAGAAAAGGTTACGTGAGGAAGAAGGTTGGACCGCAATTGTCTCTTTGTCGTCACAACTCTGTTTTAATTTTTGCTTCAAGGAAATTTGGGTTTCGAATAAGCTGGTTATGTTTTTGAAACTATTGAACTGGTTCATGACTTTTCCTTTCTTCAATTCAGTGTTTGTTGTGTGTCTTCTGTGATTTTGGATAAATCATGGTGTAAAATATTTTCAAAACAAGGGACCATTTGCCATTCGCCTCAGTTTAAAAAGAATACGTTTTTTTTTCTTGTTGTTGCATTTTTTGGCTAACAAAAACCGGGGTTATGGGCTTATCTCAGCCCATGAGCATTTCAACTCACCACCGATTTTCAGCATACCCCCCCCCCCTCTGTTATCATTAATATTGTTTTAAAAATGGTTTTAAATTTTCTAAAAAATCTATTTAACGTGTTTTAAATTTTACAAAAAATCTTATTAGCAATTTAAAAGTCCTATTAGTACTTCTTAATTTTTTATGTTTTAAGCTCTTTAATATCTTATTTTTCTTTTTTTAAGAGATGTGTTAATATGATTTTTAGTTTCCTAAGTCTCATCAATTAACTCCTTCTTGTTTTTATTATTTATTTATTTATGATATTTCAGTTTTTCATTTGGGGTCTATGAAGATACCTCAAAGTTATAGTTTGTCAAAGTATTGATGAATAATAACAAATCCGAGACCAATTTCTTTTTACCTTTTCATTTCCAATTTTTATTCATTCTTATCTTTTTTCGGTCAATGACGAAATTTCATAAGTTGTTATTGTTGTACCCTAAAATTTGCCCAACCTTTTTCTTTACTTGGCTTATTGTTTTCATCTGCATTGTTCTAGCATTTGTTCTAGCATTTGCATTTTCATATCATAGCATTTGTTCCTGAGGCAGGGGATCAAGGTTTTCCTGCGGCTCAGGGCTCTTCTTTTTAGCGCAAAAGACTGAACAATGAGCATCGGAGGCTCCGACATTTATTTTGCCCAGCGATCGAGCGGTCAGTTTTATTTTGTTTTGCAGGTTATTTTCAATGCTGGAGGCAGCATTCAGGCTATTTCAAGCATTCTCAGGGTTATAGCATTCAAAGGCAAGTTTCAGAGGCTTATCAGGACCTAGAACAATTGAAAACGAGCAAATTTGCAGATTTTCCTCCAAAAGGCGCCAAATTCAAATTTTTGAAGGTGTTAATCGATTAACCAATTAGTTAACCGATTAACCAAGTCAAAAATAGGTCAAATTCGAATATTCAAAGGTGTTAATTGATTAACCAGTGCAGATTTTGCCTTTGTACGTGATTTTTCAAGTGAAGCCATTTTGGGGTCCAATTTTGACCATTTGTGAGTTGATTTTTCACCAAGGGAAGGATCTAGAACCATTTTGATTTTTGGTTAACTTTCAAATTATTTCAAATTCCCTCCCAAATTTCCACTCCTCACTCCAAAGCAATTTTCACAAACCACACTCCAAACCTCATACATCTAATCCTCATAATTTCCATTCTCATTTCAAAATTCACTCTCATTTCTCTCAATTTGCTCTCAACTTTCCATCTCCCAAAACCCTCATCAAAACTCTTCTCACATTGAAATCCTTGATTCTCCATTGGAATCATTGATTTCTAAGAGCTAAACCTTCATCCTTGATCATCATCATCATCTCAATTTCTTCATCCAATTTTCGTGCAAGTTTGGATCTGAATTTTGAAGTTGCTTGGAAGGAGCTTATTTGGATTATTTTGGCTTAATTGTGGTGGATCTTCATTTCTACTACAAGCAATCACTTGGATCTTGAAGAATCTCCGGGTTTCTTACTTCGATCTACTTATTTCCAGTAAATCAACATTAACCGAAGCAATTCTCCGCTTTGTAGGTTGGAATTCTTGATCCGATTTTGATTTTGAGCTTATTTGCATAATTAGCATGTGGATCTTCATTTTCGATTGATTTTGCTAATTCGATTCATATGATCTGTGATCTTGCTGGTTTAATGTGTTTACATGTTGATTGGATCACTGTTTGTTGGTTTAAATTTGTGCATAATTGATTATGTGATCATCTGAATCATTGGATAAGTGCTTATGTGTTGAAAGTGTTGTTCTATTGCTGTTTTTCTGCTGTTGGTACAGGGTTAACCGATTAACCCAGGGTGTTAACCGATTAACCGTTGCACATTTTAAAAATTTCAAGCATTTCTCAATGGTTAATCGATTAACCCCTGGTGTTAATCGATTAACATTGTGCCAGCATGTCTGTTTTGCTGTTTTTCTTGCATGTTTTAATGCTCACTCACTTTGAATCTTCATGGATCAATATGACGCATTAGGAGTGAGTTGTTTTGGATATATTTCGCTGTTCTTGGTTGTTTAGTCATGATTTTGTCGACATACGTTTCGTTTTCCACTTGAATGCATATTCTCGTATATGTTGTTCAAAGTGATGTTTATCATTTGGTCCTTGCATAAGTTCGAAGAATGTTTTGGTTGAGATGCGCTTGTGGTGGCTGCTGTCCCACACTTTTTCCTCCCGTTTTTCTTTGGTGATCGATGCTTGAATGGTTGTAGAGGTCATGACTTCTCCCATTGCATCTCACTTTTAGCTTGAACTTGTTTAAGCTCATTTGTATGCTTTTGCGTGCATTTTCTTTTGGTTCTTGCATTTCCATTTGCATGCTTGAGGTTGAGATGTGCTTGTGGTGGTGTTTACACCACACTTTGTTCCTCCCTCTCCTTTCATTCTAATTGTGCATTACATGTTTGCATACTTGCATTTTCTTATGTCTTTCTTCTTCTTCTTTTGTCTTCCTTTGCCATGTTCCCTTAGGACCTCTAATCCTTCTTGTTCAAGATGGATTATGATAGAAATTAGGATTGAAACCATGCATGATAACATTAGGGTAGCTTTCCCTTTTCATCCCAACTTTAGGATCACTTTGCATGAGAATATTAGGTTGAGTCTTAGTCTCCCTTTAGAGTGTCTCTCTCTTCTCATCTTTAAACTTTCTCAAAACATCTAATAAAGATTAAGGATTGTTGTACATTACGAGCCTTAAGTACTTGGGAAATGGTGATTGAGGGGCCTCCTCTCAATTATCTAGAGTGTTTAGCATATGTCCTTTGGACGATATGCGACGCATTCACTCCTAAGTCATAGTCTTTAGTGCAACATGAATTACAAATGAAATTCAATTCATTTCTTTGTCTTAAAAAACACAAAAACAAACTTCAAATTTTTTTATCCTTCGGGATCTTAATTGAAAACCTTTTTTATAAGGAGAGTTTTGTTAACTCTTGGTTCTACCACAAACAGGTAACACCTAAGTCTCCAATGGTCAAGCTGCATACACCTAACTGTTAGAACTAAGTTTTAACCCTACTCAGGCCTAAAACATTTTGAACCAACCTGTGGTCTTTGTTAGCCCGAACTACGTTTGCTCTGATTTCTCGTACCAGACGAGGATACGTAGGCACAAGACGACGATATCTTGGCGAGCAACCTTCCCCTACTTTCACCCATAGTTAGCCGAACTACGTTGACTCTGACTTTCCCATTGCACGAGGGAGTACGTAGGCATAGAGCGGCGATGCTCTATCGAGTCTCTTTTCTTTTTCTTTTGTCCCTGAGTCGTAGCTTAGATAGTAAACACCCTTTTAGATAGACAACAAAGCGTGGATCCCGTCGAGTACGACTGACGTGAGGGGTGCTAATACCTTCCCCTTGCATAACCGACTCCCGAACCCAAGATTTGGTTGCGACGACCGATCTTATCCCTTTTTCGCAGGTTTTCTCTGATCGTTTCTTTTCCCTCTTTTGGGATAAATAACGAACAGTGGCGACTCTTCTGTCATTGCCGAACCCTCTTCACAGCAATGCGACAGCTGGCGACTCTGCTGGGGACAGACACATCCCATATGCGAGTCAATCCTAGCGCTTGGTTGTTTATCTGTTGGGTGTGTATATATGTGTTGTACTTTATTTTCCCGCATTTATTTTCAGCATTGTGTATATCAGTTTTGTTGTGCTGTTGGGGGGGGGGGGAATGTTCCATTGAGAGATAAGTTGGACCTGAGCTTGAGTACAAACATAGCACTAGAGCAGAAAGTAGTGAGGGACCTGTATGTTTCAGCATGCATTAGTCCCCATGAAATTCGCGTTCAGACGAGGTTTTCTGTGAAGGTATCCTATCCTATACATTAGTCAGGAGGGGGTATTGAATTAGGAAGCTGTCGACTCTAGAGACTGATCATTTGTGATTCAACTAAGTGAGGCTACTTCGGGAGATTATGATGCCAAACCAGAAATGGTGAGCGTATCGTCATTTTTCGAAAGTCTGTGACGCTGATGAACGCATAGGATGCCGAACCGTGTCAGTGATAGGTCCATACCTGTGAAAGGGATTGGGTTATGCAAGAAACCTTGACTTTCAGACTACCCGGTTTTCTTTGCAGTATGAATCTGTGTTCTTGATACAAGGGGTTCCTATCAGTGACAGTGATATGTTCTTGCTAAAGCGGAGCGCTGGTTCTTCTCAATCAACAGCACAACAATTTTGATCCCCTGTTTGCATTTGCATTTGCATTTTCATTTTGCATTTTCATTGACATGTATTTATGTTGCAGGTGTATCTTTTCTCCTTGATTCTAGTCTACTAATACACTGCCAGCATGGAACATTGTTTGAAGAAAAATGTGTTATACAGGTTCCCTAATCTAGAGATAGGACCCCTGCTAAAGCTCTTCTCTTTGGCTGATCGTGGTGTGATGGAGGATTTTAGGAGAGAATATGGGAGAATTATGAGTTTCATCTGTAAAGCTTCTAAGTTCGAATTAGATGGCCTTTATGCTCTTCTGCAGTTTTATGATCCACAACTGAGGTGCTTTGCTTTTCCGGATTATGTTCTGGCACCTACATTAGAGGAGTAGTCTGTGTTGTTGGGTGTTTCTATCTTAGACCTGATGTCATTCTATCACGTTGATGTTGAGCCTAATCTGGCTAAGCTTGCTGCTGCTCTTCATCTTGATGTTTCTGAGATTTCAGGGAAGGTGGTTAAGAGGACTGGGGTGTCTGGATTTCCATTGCCTTTTCTGATTGACAAAGCTCAGCGGTTTTCCAAAGATGGTTGTTGAGTGGTGTTTTACACTATCTTAGCACTGTGTATTTATGGTATTGTGTTATTCCCTAATCTTCCAGATTTTGTAGACTTGGATGCATTTCACATATTTGCTTCAGGGAATCCGATACCTACGCTTATGGGCGACGTTTACCATTCAGTTCACTACAAGAATGAGAACCGGAGAGGGAAGAATGTATCTTGCTGTGTTCCTTTGTCGTATAGGTGGTTTGCTAGTCATCTTCCCAAGACCGGTCTGTTTGTTACTATGGCAGGTACATCGGAATGGCCAGATAGACTGATGGGATTGATTGCTGATAACATTATCTGGTTTGACAGGGATATGCTTGGTACAAAGATTGTTTATAGTTGCGGTGGATTTCCTAATGTCCCTTTGGTCGGAAGGAAAGGATGCATCAACTATAACTTAGCCTTGTTAGTCAGACAGTTTGGGTATGCCTTGAGAAGACCTCCTAGTGAAGAGGAGATACAAGAATCTTTGTATCTCACTGGATTGCTGGAGGTGATACTTTGGCTATAGTGGAGAGAGCTTGGAGTAGCGTTCACAGGAAAGGGAAGGCTGTTTTGGGGAAGAGTAACAGTCGAGCCTACGACCCTTTTCTGACCTGGATTCGTGAGAGAGCTACCCAGTTTCTGATGCCTTTCCTGTCTGTAGAGCCTTTGTATCCTCTCATAATTAAGGAGCCTACCACTATGGATATCCAGAAGTACAACCAGTTGTGGTCTGAGAAAGAGGAGCTTCAGAAGGTTAATGAAGAGTTAGAGAAAGAAATCATTCAACTCCGGAGTGAGAAGATTGAGGTTATGTATTCTGCTAAAAGGCAGACTGAGCTTGTGAACTGGTTGGGTACAGATTTGACCAAGGAGACTAATTCTCGAGAATGTTTGGGCTTGGATCTCAAAGTTGTCAGTAGTGTTCTTGCCTCTAAGAAGAAGGAGTTAGACAGAGCCTATATGGAGATCTCCAAATTCAATGATTAGTGGAACGCTACTCTTTCCAACAACAAGGAGCGTGAGGATAAGTTGAAGCAGCAGATCTCTAGATTAAAGACTCAGCTCCAGACGAAGGATGAGAGAATTGTAGATGAAGCTTCACTCAGACGTGATAGTGATTGCAGATTGAACAAAGCTTTGGCAACCTTGGAGGATTACAAGCTGAGGGCTGATTCGAAGAGGTGCAAGCTAGAGGACGTCTTTGGTGAGGGAGCCTAGGAAGACTATGCTGAGGGTTTACAGACCACTATCAGACAGAGAGAGGCGTTCATCCAGGGGTTACTTGTCAGACCAGACCATCCTGAGACACAGGAGCTGTTGGAGGAGTTTCGTGCTTGGTGTCGTACCGGATGTCTTTCTTTTCCTTTGTAGCTTGTTGCTTATGTTTGTAGTGACCATCACCAGACCTGCTGGTTGAGGTCCTTATGGATTCATTGCACTCAGTTCTATGCTTGAACCTTGCCTGTTGGGCATTTTCTTGTATGTATGAGGTGTTTGACTCTATGATTGGCTATGGGTTTCTTATGTCTCGTTGTTCGTGCAAGAACTAGAATCGAGGGGAAATTTCCCTGTTGCATATATACATGTCCCATTTTGCATAGCAGGTGCAGCGGAACCATTTTTCTTACCCCTGTTGGTTTGTTAGTTGGTTTCAGGATAGATAGCCAGACTACTCACCGGTACGCCACCAGAGGGAATCAGCGCAGAGTTATGGAACAAGTTCAAGCTGAGATGCAGGAGATGAGAGACAGGATGTCTCAGTTTATGGAGCTCATGCAAGGTGTGGCAAATGGCCAGGAGCAGCTGAGGACTCTTGTCCATCCATTGATTGCTCGTATTGATAACAATGGTGTTCTTCATGGAGGTACTGCTGTTAATCCTCCTCGTGGTGATGGTACGCCACATGCTCACCCTATTCCCACAACAGTTATCCCTCCGGGCGGAGGCAACGTGGGTGGAATCCCTGAAGTGGTGTGTGTTGTGCATGGTAACAATGTTCCTCAATGGGATGAGGACCAGGAGGAGGATTCATTTTCTATGCGAGACATTGGTGCTGGGCTACCATCTGAAGCTGATAAAAGGTTCAAGTTGATTGAAGAAAAAATGAGATCTTTTGAAAATCAGAATTCCATGGGGCTAGACATGGCTAATCTAGGGTTGATCCCAGATCTAAAAGTTCCGCTGAAGTTCAAAGTCCCTGACTTTGACAAGTATAAGGGAACTATTTGCCCAAGGGTCCATTTACCTTCTTATTATCGCAAGATGTCTGCTTACTCGGATGACAAGAAATTGCTCATGCACTTTTTTTAAGATAGCTTGTCTGGACCCTCGCTTGAGTGGTATATGAGACTGGAGCCTGTTAATATCCGCAGTTGGAGAGACTTAGCTGAAGCCTTCGTGAAGCATTACCAGTATAACAGTGATCCTTCTCCTAACAGGGTCCAACTTCAGAATTTGTCTCAAAAGACCGGTGAATGCTTTAAGGAATACGCCCAGAGGTGGCGCGAACAGGTAGCAAGAGTGCAACCTCCGATGATGGAGCGTGAATTTATTGATATGTTTATCGCTACTTTGTCTGGTGTCTATTATGAGAAGCTTATCAGTAGCATGTCCGGTAGCTTTTTCAATTTGATCATCACTAGGGAGAGGGTAGAGAACGGTATAAAGTTGGGAAAGATCCAATCTGGTGAAGTGCCCTCATCTGGAGGAGGAGGTGAAAAGGTGTTTGGTAATAAGAAGCGTGAAGGTGAGAGTAATTCAGTGTCTAGTTCCCGAAGGAATAGTTATCAACGCCAGCAAAATCGTCAGCAGCAGCAATAGGTTGCTAGTATCACAATTCCAGCCGTTCAACAACAGCAACAACCACAGCAACAGCAGAATCAACAGGGTTATAGAAGATTTCAGGATCGAGGTCGGGTAAACAGACAATTTGACGCGCCTCCGATGCCGTACTCTCAACTGCTTCAACATCTGCTACAACTACAGTTAGTCCAAAAGAGAACCATGTCTCCTCTGACAGGACCACCACCGCCTGGTTATGACGCGAATGCTCATTGTGAGTTCCATTCCGGGGCACCTGGGCACAACATTGACAACTGCAAGGCCTTTAAGCACAAAGTTCAGGATTTGGTGGATAGCAAGGCAATCAATTTTTCTCACGACGCTCCCAACGTCGTGCAGAACCCCATGCCCAACCATGGGGCAGCCGGAGTCAATACAATCATTGAAGATGAGAGTTTAGATCTGATAACTGATGTCAATGATTTGAATATGCCGTTGGGCTTTGTGAAGGAGAAGTTATTGAAGGGAGGGATATTCCTGGGTTATAATGAATCGTGTGTTGAATGTTTAAGTCATCCCGAGGGATGTGCAAAGCTGAAGAGCTGTATTCAGGGTATGATGAAAGATGGAATGTTGCAGTTTGACCGGATTGCTGAGAAGAAGTCTAAAGAGATAATGGTTGAGGAAAGAAATGAGATTGCAATGATCTCGATTCTGTACAAAACTATAACTATTTCTGCACCGAGACCGCCAACCATTGTCATCACCAAAGCCGGGCCTGTGCCGTATGAGAGTACCAAAGCAATTCCGTGGAATTACGGAGCAAAGGTATATTGTAATGGGCAAAAAAAGGAATTGAAGAGCTTGCCAACTGATTCTGTGGATAATCTAGTGGGAACTAGGGGATTTACTCGAAGTGGGAGAGTGTTCTCATCACCTGAAGTGGTTGCTGACAGAGCTGATAAGGGTAAGAAAGCTGTGGTGGAAGAAACTTCTCAGGCTGGAGAGAAAAGTACTTTGGAGAAGGAAATGGAGGAATTCATGAGATTGATAAGAAAGAGTGACTAAGAGATAGTAGATCACTTGCAACAGACTCCTTCCAAAATCTCTATTCTGTCTCTGCTGTTATGTTCAAAAGCGCACCAAAATGCGTTGTTGAGGATATTGAATACTGCTTACGTGCCGCAAGAGATATCGGTTAACCAACTTGAAGGGGTTGTAGCGCACGTCAATGCAGGTAATGGCTTAGGTTTCACGAACTTGGATTTGACCCCGAGGGGCAGGAATCATAATTGTGCGCTGCACATTTCAATTGAATGTCGTGGATCCGTCCTGTCTCATGTGCTGGTAGATACAAGATCGTCTTTGAATGTGCTTCCAAAGAAGGCCCTGATGAAGTTGGACATGAAAGGGCTAATTTGTACACCAAGTGACCTAGTAGTACATGCTTTTGACGGCACTAGAAGGTATGTATTCGGGGAGGTGACGTTGCCAATTCAAGTTGGTCCCGAAGTATTTGATGCGATATTCTATATTATGGACATTCAGCCTGCTTATAGCTATTTGTTGGGCCGTCCATGGATTCACTCAGCAGGAGCTGTAACTTCTACGCTGCACCAGAAGCTCAAATACATGGTGAGTGGTAGCACTGTCACTGTATGTGGAGAGGAAGATATAATGATCAGTCATTTGTCTTTGTTTAAGTACGTTGAGGTGGATGGTGAAATCTATGAGAGTCTTTGTCAAGCCTTTGAGATGGTACAGATTAAAGACAACGTGTCTGCTGTGAGCAAAGCTCTCGAAGTGGCCATGTCGTCATTCAGAGAAGCCCAGGCAGTGGTACAGGCTGGGGCAGCACCAGGTTGGGGTCAAGTGTTGGATATACCCCACAAGCAGGATAAGTTTGGTCTGGGATACCGCCCATCCTCTTCGTCATCTTCACAGAGCGCGCCGAGCTACAAAGGGCCGATGCAGTTTACCAAAGGCGGGGTTATCTTCGAGCGGATCAATGTTGTTTCAGAGGAAGACAGGGATAGCGACTGTGATATGGATTCATGGATTAGGCCATGCATTCCAGGACAAAGCCTCAACAATTGGACTATCGAGGAATTCATCCAAGTGACAACGAAAGAGTAATACTTTGTTTTTTTGATTATTGTACAACCCTATGTTCTACCCAGAGCATAGTGGTTTTTGTCTTCAGGGCCTTATTATTTATGATTGCACAATCTTTTTCAATAAATCAAAGGGCGTTTTCTGCATTCAAATATTGTGATCCTTGTTTTTCATGTTTTATGTTTAATAATAAAATGGTAATGTGGCTTTGTGCTTGTTTTGCATATCATTTTAAGCATTTAACCATTATCATTATAGGATTCACATTGCAGATAACACCACGCCAGAGACATCTATGACTCTCTTTGACTTCGATAATCTGATATTTCAAGCTGAAGAAGAGATTGATGAAGATGAAGACTTACTAGAAGAGCTAGCCAGACTCTTGAAACAGGAAGAAAAGGTTATTCTGCCTCATCAGGAGGAAATCGAGGTCATTAACTTGGGTTCTGAGGAAGTTGTGAGGAATGTTCGGATAGGGGCTGTGTTGCAAAGTGACATCAAGTAAAGATTGGTTGAAATACTCTGTGAGCATAGTGATATCTTTGCTTGGTCGTACGAAGACATGCTCGGGCTCGAGACAGACATCGTGGTTCATCGCTTGCTGTTGCGTGAAGAGTGTCCGCCAGTCAAGTAGAAGCTCAGACGGACGAGACCAGATATGGCTGTGAAAATCAAGGAAGAAGTCCAGAAGCAGTTGGACGCAGGATTTTTAGCCGTTACAACTTACCCTCCGTGGGTCGCCAACATCGTGCCTGTGCCTAAGAAAGATGGCAAGGTACGAATGTGTATTGATTATAGAGATCTGAATAAGGCGAGTCCTAAAGACGATTTCCCGGTCCCCCACATTGACATATTGGTTGATAATACTGCTCAATATTCCGTGTTTTCCTTCATGGACAGTTTTTCCGGTTATAACCAGATCAAGATGGCACCGGAGGATATGGAGAAAACGACGTTTATCACACCGTGGGGGACTTTCTGTTATAAGGTAATGCCTTTTGGGTTGAAAAATGCAGGGGCAACCTATCAGTGGGCTATGGTCACTTTGTTTCATGATATGATTCATCATGAGATTGAGGTCTATGTTGATGACATGATAGCAAAGTCGCAAACGGAGGAAGAACATTTGGTCAACCTGTTGAAGCTGTTTGAGAGGCTCAGGAAATTCATATTGAGGTTGAACCCTAACAAGTGTACTTTCGGATCAGGTCAGGAAAGCTACTAGGGTTCATTGTCAGTGAAAAAGGAATCAAGGTCGATCCTGCAAAAATAAAAGCTATTCAAGATATGCCAACGCCGAAAACGGAAAAAGAGGTTTGTGGTTTCTTGGGGAGATTGAACTACATCGCTCGGTTCATATCTCATCTCACAGCCACATGCGAACCAATGTTCAAATTGCTAAAGAAAGACCAGGCGGTCGTCTGGAATAAAAATTGCCAAAGGGCATTTGATAAGAACAAAGAATATTTGCAGGAACCTCTGATACGGGTACCCCCAGTTGCTGGAAGACCTTTGATAATGTATCTAACGGTTCTTGAGAATAGTATGGATTGTGTTCTCGGTCAGCATGACGAGACTGGAAGAAAAGAACATGCAATATAATATTTGAGTAAAAAGTTCACAAATTGTGAGTCTCGGTACTCGATGTTAGAGAAAACGTGTTGCGTGCTCGCGTGGGCTGCCAAACGTTTGAGACAGTATATGCTTAATCATATAACCATGCTGATTTCGAAGATGGATACAATTAAATACGTCTTCAAAAAACAATCACTTTCCAGAAGAATTGCCAGGTGGTAGATGGTACTGATAGAGTACGATATCCAATATGTTTCCCAGAAAGCCATCAAAGGGAGTGTTCTGTCAGAGTATCTCGCTGAACAGCCGGTCGAAGACTATCAACCTATGAAATTTGATTTTCCTGATGAAGACATCATGAATTTGAAGATGAAAGATTGTGATGAACCGTTGTCAAATGAAGGTCCTGAGCGTGGCTCCCAGTGGAAAATGATATTTGATGGTGCTGTTAACTCGTACAGTAGTGGAATTGGGGAAAATCATCACGACTCCCCAGGGTTCTCATATACCATTCACTGCCAGGTTGACATTTCCTTGCACCAACAACGAAACAGAGTATGAAGTGTGCATCATGGGATTGGAAGAAGCTATTGATCTGAGGATTCGGAACCTAGATGTGTACGACGATTCAACGCTAGTTGTAAATCAAATCAAAGGAGAATGGAAGACCATGCAACCTAACCTAATTACTTACATGAACTATGCAAGGAGGCTGTTTCCATTCTTTGATCGTGTAGAGTTCCATCACGTGCCGAGAGCGGAGAACCAGATGGCAAACGCTCTAGCAACGTTATCCTTAATGTACAAGGTGAACTATTGGAATGATGCTCCAAGAATAATCATCTCGCGCCTTGGCAGGCCGGCGTTTGTATTTGAGATTGAGGAAGCCTCTGATGGCAAGCCATGGTTTTATGACATCCAGAACTTTCTTAAGAAACAAGAGTATCCGCCAGGGGCGTCGACCCAGGATAAGAAGACTTTGAGAAGGTTGTCTGACAACTTTTATCTGAACTAAGATGGTGTACTCTACAGGAGGAATCATGATTTGGTGTTACTCAGATGCGTGGATGAGAAAGAAGCAAGATTGCTTATGGAAGAGGTCCACGAAGGAGCCTTTGGTACACATGCCGGCGGGCACGCCATGTCTCGAAAATTGTTGCGAGCAGGGTATTATTGGCTGACGATGGAATTTGATTGCTTCAAATATGCGAAGAAATGTCATAAATGCCAGATTTATGCAAACAAGATTCATGTGTCGTCGTGTCCTCTGAATGTCATGGCATCTCCTTGGCACTTTTCCATGTGGGGCATTGACATGATTGGCAAGATCGAGCCAACCGCATTCAATGGACATCGCTTAATCTTGGTAGCCATTGACTACTTTACCAAGTGGGTGGAAGCAGCCTCCTATGCGAATGTTACAAAGCAAGCTGTAGCCAGATTTATTAAAAAGGACATCATCTGTAGATACGGAGTACCTGAAAGAATCATTATTGATAATGGTTCGAACTTGAACAACAAGATGATGAGGGAACTGTGCCAGAGTTTCAAAATTGAGCATCACAACTCATCTCCCTATCGCCCGAAGATGAACGACGCTGTTGAAGCGTGAATGTATCAGAGTTGACTTGATTCTCAGAGCCTCTGTACTTGCAGCGTTTAGTTCTCAGAGTCTTCTAAATGTTGAGTCTTTATACTCTGCGCTCAGAGTCTTCTGTAGGTAGCGCTTCAGAGTATTATGCTTCAGAGTCTTATTGAGCAAGCGCTTCAGAGTTTTCTTCAGCAAGCGCTTCAGAGTCTTCTGTAGCTTGCGCTTCAGAATCTTCTGCAGTTGTACTTCCTACGCTCAGATCTTAGCGTTATATTGTTCAGAGCTTTGCTTTAAATCATGTTCAGAGGAATTCTTTGTCTTCAGATGAATATTTATTTGATATCTGAAACAAAAACACTTACACAAAATTAGAGTATATATTTTCTTATACAAAATTTCATTAATGTTATCATCAAAACATTGAGATATATTAAGAACCAATTTGTGTTCTAACAATCTCCCCCTTTTTGATGATGACAGAAACTATAGGAAATTTTGTTCGAAACAAGAAAAAATATATCTCCCCTGAGATTATGAATCTCCCCCTGAAATAAATACTGCTAGAAAAATAAATACTTCCCTTTCAACATTAGTATTCTTTCCAGAGTCAGAGTTAGTTTTGTAGACTTTCTTAGAGTTTAGCTTTGTAGACTTTCTCAGACCTTGTTCAAAGTTAATTCTAAGGATATTATCAGATGAGAAGTTTTTAGCTCTGAAACACTTAATTCAACATTAGTTATATCTTATCATGTATGAGTTACCATTTTGTATCTGTTTATATGAATAATCAAAATTTCCATTTCCCCCCTTTTTTGTCATATCAAAAAGTGATTTAAAAAAAAAAATCATTTAAGACAAAAATATCAGAGCAAGAAAACAAATATAACAGATAAGCAGAAGAGAAACTGTCAGATGCATTCATTTAAAGTACTCAAAAGATGACAAGCAAAAACATAGATGTGCACAGACAAGAAAAACAACTAAGAAGGACGAGAGGCTATAATCTTCAGAAGCTTAGTTATCTCAGAAGTTTGTGCTTCCTGTTTTGCCATCCAAGTCTTTATCTTAGAAGTAGATCCATCTTGCTTAGCCATCCAAGTTTTGATCTCTTTTATTGTCTTCTCTTGCTTAACCATCCAGGTTTTAATCTCAGAAGTTGCAGCCTCTTGCTGAGTAAACTTTTCCTTTACGTCTTCAGAAACTTTAACTTCTTTAGAGTCTGTCTTCAAAACTATTGATTCTGGAATGACCACTGAAGCAAATGCTGGTTCTAAATCCATATCAGAAGGCTCATCAGATGCAGGAGTCTCTTCAGAAATATCAGTCTCTGTAAAAGTTTCTTCAGGCTGAGGAATTACACTCATCTGAAGTTCAGCAGTTTCTTCAGATGCTGAACACACAACCTCTGCAGGCGTGTTTTCCAGAAACTGAGTAGGAGTTCTGCGTACACCCAGAAGAGCAAATTTTACAGCTTCAGAAATATTTTCTTGAGCATCTGGAGAACAAGCAGCTTGAAGATTCTCAGTCACAGAGTTGAACCTTCTTCTGAAAGTAGTCCAAAAAACTTCAGAATCACGAGGATTTACTCTATTCAGGCATCTTTCCCTAACAGCAGATAACCACATCTGCATTTCTGTCTCAAAACCATATAATAGTGTCCCAACATCTGATCTAGGTGTGGGTTTAAGGAGAGCCTCTAAGAAGGTTTCCTTAGGGTCAACAGAAGGTGTAGGTTTAGAAGATGAGGGTTGTTCTGAGGAAAGAGGAGGAAGGGGAGTAATAATTGTAAGGGAAGTAGGAACGAGAATTTGAGTAAGAGAGGGGATTTGAGAAGGAGTGGGAATGGGAGTAGGAATATCATCAGGATGGTTTAGGGTGTAATGTGTTGGTGAGGTAACATCTGAAAGGTCAGAGTCAGATGAATCAGAGGAATCTGATGAGTCAGATGATCTAGATGATATAGGGTGTACTGTTATGAGAGGTTGTATGTCAAGGATATCATGATCAGGGTCAGAGGGGTTAGGTTCAGAATGATTTGGTTCAGAGGGGTTTGGTTCATCTGGTTGTGGTTCAGAATGTTGAGGTTCAAATATTTTTGGTTCATAAGTTTGTGGTTCAGATGTTTGTGGTTCAGAGGGTTGTGATATTTTTGGTTTAGAGGGAACAAAGTTATGAACATTTCCATAAGAAATATGTTCAGAAGTGTGAGGAGGAAAAGGAGTGGGAATTGGGTCATAGGAAGGAGAAGAAGGTTCAGATGCAGGAATTTCTGTTATAGTTTCCAGAACAGGAATAGCAGAAGTGTTACCTAAAAGTTCAGAACGCTTAGCCTTCATAGAAGAACCATCTTCAGAGGCTTTCCTTTTGGGGCGTGCAGAATCTTCTTCTGAAACCTTTCTCTTCTTCCTTCTCTTCTTCTCAATTATTTCATGAGCAGGTTCAGATGCTCTCTTTATCAAATCTGCTGGTATGGGAGTTACATCTGCCATACATGATTCAATATAGTAGAGCAGAGCTTCTCTGGGCTCCTCAGCAGTAAATAGTGGAAAGTCCTCCACTGGAACTCTTCTTCTGTGCACAGCAGCAGAGTCAATCTTGACTGGTTCAGATTGAAGTTCCTCCACCAGCCTCATCCTTTGCAAACTTTTCCCATCCAGAGGCTTTCCCAGAGTGGTTTCCAATTCTTCTATCTGACCTGCCTCTGTCAGATGTGAAACTAATCCATTTTCTGTGAGTACATCAGAAACCAGTCTTCCCATTGGGATCCGATTTCTGATCTTCTGATGTTTTATTTTGATCTCTTCTCTGGACATTTTGACGTGGTTCCACAGATGAGCAAATAACAAGTGTGGCAGATCCACCTTAATATTGTTTCCCAAACAATACAGAAAGTACAGTTGTTATACGTTGATGTAATCTGGAGAGTTGGTTGATTTTCTGTGATGAATACATCCCAGAAAGATTTTTGCCCAGATTTTATAGTGAGTCTTCAAATCCTTGATCTTACTAGAAGACAAATCAGAAGTGAAGACTTCTCTGTAGACTTCATCCATGTCTACCCTTCCTGCAGAAAGATGAGTAACACCATCCATTTCTTCATACCTAATCAGCTTTCTAATCAAATCCTCAGTGATGATGATTTCCTTACCCAAAACATATGAAATTATGAACTTGGGGCAAACCTTTGCGTGAATCCAGAATTCTTTAACCAAGTGAGGATAAACTGGACCAAACAGTCTATCAAAATACTTCACCCAACCTTGAGACGATATAGTTGTACGAAGATCAAAACCGTTCTTCGCCATGCATTCAAAGTTCACCATGAACTCACAAAGAACTTCTAGATCATCCACTAGTGTTAGAAGAGTTCGTTCTGGTGCTTTGTAGGTTTCATTTCCCTTTTTAGATGATGATGCCTCAGCCATTATTGATGCTAACTTTTAAGATGAAGAAGATGAAGTTGCCATTGACAAACTTTTGAGAATAACTGATTTTCTTTTAGATTTAGCAGAGAAGAGAAAGCAATGGAGAAAGCCAAAATGCATAAAAAGTGTGAGAGAGAGTGAAAGTGTGAAATCGTGTGAGATTGTGGAATATATAAGGAAGAAATTAGGGAAAAAAAACACAACCAACACTTAGCAGTTAATCACATTTAATTAAAAAAATAAGAAAATGATTTCAGCATTTAATGAGATTTGACAAAAGTGGGGGAAAACGAGAAATGTAATAATTCAAACAGTACCTCAAACGGTGTCTCACTTTGTACACTCCACCTTTTCAGATTTCATGTGACACGTGTTTGATGTTGTTTTGCCTATGAAGGTCTTTAGAATATGAAACGTTAAACAACACTCAGATCCTCTGAAGCTTGTTAGTTCAGAGTTTCACAAAAATAAATAAAGTAACAAATGAAATCAGATGCAACACTTCAGAATATAGACGTTAATCATTTTTCATCTGACTAAATTTGCTTCTGAACAATACTTTTATTCTGGACAAAAATCCATACTAATATTCTTCAGAATAAATTTAAATCTATCTTCAGCAAGGGGTTTTGTAAAAATATCAGCCCATTGATGGTCTGTATCAACAAAGTTTAAACTTAAAATTCTCTTCTGAATATAGTCTCTGATGAAATGATGTTTAATTTCTATATGCTTTGCCTTAGAGTGTAAAATAGGGTTTTTAGAGAGGCAAATAGCAGAAGTGTTATCACAGAAGATAGAAATGTTACTCTCATATATCTGATAGTCTTCTAGCTGACTCTTCATCTAGAGCATCTGTGTACTACAACCAGCAGCAACAATATATTCTGCTTCTATAGTTGAGAGTGCTATTGTGGGTTGCTTCTTGCTATACCATGAGATCAGATTGCCTCCCAGAAACTGACAGCTTCCAGAAGTACTTTTACGTTCAACTCTATCTCTGGCAAAATCAGCATCACAAAAGCCAACTAATTTAAAATCATCAGATCTTCTGTAACACAAACCCACATTAGTAGTACCTTTCAGATACCTCAAAGTTCTCTTAAAGCTGTTAAGTGAGATTCTCTAGGATCTGATTAGAATCTAGCACACAGACAAACACTAAAAAGAATATCAGGCCTAAAAGCAGTCAAGTACAGAAGAGAACCAATCATACCTCTATAGAGCTTCTGATCTACCTTTTTACTTACCTCTTCTTTTCCCAGAGTGCTTGTTGGATGCATTGGAGTCTTTGCTGACTTGCTCTCTATCATGTTGAACTTCTTCAGAAGCTCCTTCACATACCTTGTCTGATGTATGCAAGTGCCTTTTAGAGTTTGATTGACTTGAATTCCTAGAAAGAATCTGAGTTCTCCCATCATGCTCAATTCAAATTCTGCCTGCATAGATTGAGCAAACTCCTTTCCCAGCGTAATATGTGTTGTTCCAAAAATAATATCATCTATATAAATCTGACAAATTAAAATATCTTTCTTAATTGATTTATGAAAAAGAGTTGTATCAACCTTTCCTCTGATAAAATTATTTTCCAGAAGGAAATTACTCAGCCTTTCATACCAAGCTCTGGGAGCTTGTTTTAAGCCATAGAGTGATTTCTTTAATTTAAAAACATGTTCTGGAAATTTTTCATTTTCAAAACCAGGAGGTTGATGAACATAAACTTCTTCTTCAATTAAGCCATTTAAGAAAGCACTTTTAACATCCATCTGATACAGAGTGATGTTATTATGTGCAACAAAGGAAATAAGTAAACGTATAGATTCTAACCTTGCCACAAGAGCATAAGTCTCTGTGTAATCAATACCTTGTTGCTGAATGTAGCCTTGAGCAACCAGTCTTGCTTTGTTCCTGGTGACTTCTCCTTGCTCATTCAGCTTGTTTCTGTAAACCCATTCCGTTCCAATGATATTAAATCCTTTTGGTCTTGGAACCAGATCCCAAACATCATTCCTTGTGAATTGATTCAGCTCCTCTTGCATAGCAAGTATCCAATCATTGTCTTTCAGAGCTTCATCCACAGAGGTAGGTTCAATAAGTGATACTAAACCAAACAATGATGTTCCGGATGATTTGATAAAGGATCTTGTTCTAATGGGATCATCCTTCTTTCCAATAATCATTTCCTCTGGGTGAGAAGCTTTGATTCTGGAGGATCCTTTCAAAGGGGTTTCTTCAGAAATGGTTAAATTGTCTATCTGAGCAGCTAAGGGAGTAGCATCTAAAGTAGTTTCTGGTTTTTTTGCTTTAACTCTATCTGCCTCTGATTCTTCAGAGTCTGCGAGAAGGACTTCTCTATCTGCAGAAATTTCAAACTGCTTTGGCTTTTGATTGCCAAGCTTATCATCAAATTTGACATGAATTGATTCCTCCACAATTTGTGTCTCAGTATTGTATACTCTGTAGCCTTTAGAGCGTTCAGAATATCCAATCATAAAACACTCTTGTGCTTTAGAGTCAAACTTGTTCAGATTATCTTTAGTATTCAAAATAAAACAAACACGTCCAAAAGGATGGAAATAAGAAATGTTGGGCTTTCTATTCCTCCACAATTCATAAGGAGTCTTCTACAGAAGAGGTCTTACAGACACTCTGTTTTGAATATAATATGCTGTATTAATTGCCTCTGCCCAAAAATGTTTTGCCATATTAGTCTCATTGATCATGGTTCTGGCCATTTTTTGCAATGTTATATTCTTTCGTTCTACAACTCCATTCTGTTGAGGAGTTCTAGGACAAGAGAAGTCATGTGCAATGCCATTTTATTTAAAATATTTTTCAAAATATTTATTTTCAAATTCACCACCATGATCACTTCTGACTTTGATAATGTTAAAATTCTTTTCAGTTTGGACTTGATTGTAGAAGTCAAAGAATACAGAATGAGACTCATCCTTGTGCTTTAGAAATTTTACCCATGTCCATCTGCTGTAGTCATCAACAATGACTAATCCATACTTCTTGCCTCTGATGGATGCAGTTTTCACTGGTTCAAACAAATCAATATGAAGTAGCTCTAATGGTCTAGAGGTAGAAACAACATTTTTAGATTTGAAAGAAGATTTTGAAAATTTTCCTTTCTGACATGCTTCACAAAGAGCATCTGAGTTGAACTTCAACTTAGGAAGTCCTTTGACCAGATTGAGCTTGTTAATCTGAGATATACGTCTCATGCTAACATGACCCAATCTTCTATACCAGACCCATTGCTCATCATTAATAGGCATAAGGCATTTAACATTTTGATTTTTCAGTTCTGAAAGATTTATCTTATAAATGTTGTTCTTCCTTTTCCCATTAAAGAGGATTGAACCATCTTTTTGACTAACAGCTTTACAACATTTTTTATTAAAGATTATATCATAACCATTGTCACTTAATTGACTTATGGACAATAGATTATGTGTTAATCCTTCAACAAGCAGAACATTAGAGATAGAAGGGAGGTTACCATTACCAATTGTTCCAGAGCCAATGATTTTGCCCTTTTGGTTTCCTCCAAACTTCACGTCTCCTCCAGATCTAAGTTCTAGGCTTTGGAACATAGACCTTTTTCCCGTCATGTGTCGTGAGCAGCCAGAGTCCAGGTACCATGACTGGTGTCTTAACTTTGCTGCTAAGGACATCTGCAACATAGATTATTTTATCCTTAGGTACCTATATCTTTTTGGGTCCTCTGGGGTTAGTTGGTCTGAAGTTCTGCCTGAACTTCTTTTCCTTAAAAACTTTTCTGTTCTGATGAGGTTTTGGTTTAATAAAGCTTTTTGTGATCAAATCTGTACGTGTGTGCTCAATATCATTTAGGTGACCATATTTAAAATGAGTGTACAGAGGAGTATAGTTGATGATCAGCTTATCAACAGATTTTGGATTTAAATCCTTCCCAAAGGGTGATTCATATCCAACTCCTCTTCTGTTATTCCTGCTAACACCATAGATCATGGAAGCCATTTTGCTTCTATCTAGGCCTCTGGACATGAACTTCTGAAAACTATAGTCACACTCTTCTAAAATATTTTTGGAGCAAGATGTAGTATCTGAATCAGATTTTTGTTGAGCTTTTTCTAAATCAGTTTTTATTTGAAAATTATTTGCTTTAAGCTCAGCAATTTCTGATTTCATCTGATTAGTCTCAGATGCAAGATAGCTCTTAAGCTTCTTGTATTTGAGTCTGATTTTACTATAGTTTTCAACCATCTCTGATAAGCTTTCAACTAGCTCAGCTCTAGTAAGTTCAGAAAATACCTCTTCTGAATCTGATTCTAATCCAGATTCAAATGTTTCTTAATTGTCTTCTATGTCAGCCATCAGTGCAACATTTGCACATTCTTCCTCTGACTCTGATGAGGCTTCAGAGTCATCTGAGTCATCCCACGTGGCCATCAGGACTTTCTTCTTTTTCTCAAACTTCTTTCTGGGTTTCCTCTTCTGAAGTTTGGGACATTTACTTTTGTAGTGTCCTGGCTCCTTGCACTCAAAGCACACAACTTCCTTCTTGCCAGATCTTTTATGTCCAGAAGATTCTCCATGTTGCTCTGGTCTTTTGAAGTTTCTGAACTTCTTTTTCTTATGCTTCCAGAGTTGATTTATCCTTCTGGAAAGCAAAGACAGTTCATCTTCATCTGAGGAAGATTCTCCAGAGCTTTCCTCAAGTACCTGAAAAGCTTTCGTGTCATATTTTTTATTAGATTTCAAAGAAATAGACTTACCTTTATTCTGAGGCTCGTCTTCTTCCAGCTCTATCTCATGAATCCTTAAAGAACTGATGAGTTCCTCCAGAGTGATCTTGTTAAGATCCTTTGATAGCTTCAGCGATGTGACCATGGGTCTCCACTTCTTTGGCAAACTTCTGATGATCTTCTTCACATGATCAAAAGTGGAGTATCCTTTATCAAGGACCTTCAAACCAGCTGTCAGAATCTGGAATCTTGAAAACATGGTTTCCACAGATTCTTCATCCTCCATCTTGAAGGCTTCATACTTCTGAATAAGCGCAAGAGCCTTTGTCTCCCTCACTTGAGAGTTTCCTTCATGTGTCATCTTTAATGACTCAAACATGTCAAATGTTGTTTCTCTATTTGTGATTTTCTCATACTCGGTATGAGATATAACATTTAACATAATAGTTCTAGCTTTGTGATGATTTCTGAAGTCTCTCTTCTGTTGATCAGTCATTGACTTTCTGTCAACCTTTTTTCCCTCACCATCAGTGGGGTGAATGTATCCATCAATGACCAAATCCCATAGATCAACATCATAGCCTAGAAAGAAACTTTCTATTCTATCCTTCCAATAATCAAACTTGTCTCCATCAAACATTGGAGGCTTTGTGCTGATTCTATCTTTATCATCATATTTGTTGTATGAGGCTGAAGTTTCAACCATTATATCAAGAATAATAAATCAAGAGTTTTCCCAACTGAATCTTTCTCTATCACTGTTAAGTGATAACACTTTCAGAGTCGGAGCTCTGATACCAACTGAAGGTAGGAAAACACTTAGAAGGGGGGGGGGGGGGTTGAATAAGGGGTTTTCAAAAACAATTATGACAATAGAAAATAACAAGTTATTTTTACCCTGGTTCGTTTGAACTCAAACTACTCCAGTCCACCCGGCCAAGGTGATTTCGCCTCTCTCAAACGAGGACTTAATCCACTAAATCAAAACTTGATTACAGTGATATCTACTAAGACAACTGTCTTAGTCTTCTCAAGAATCCTGACCACAACTTGGTCTCTCAAGGAACTTTTACAAGATAAAATACAATGTGTTTAAGTTGCTTCTAAAAAGCTATTATCACAACTGCGATTTACACAAAATGAAGAACAAATAAAACTTGGTGTTTGATGAAAGTGGTTTGAATGTTTTCTTTGATTGCTTTTTGGAATTCTTCTTTTGAATTTCTTCTATCAATTGTTGTTGTTGAAGTGTTGATCAAGATTTCTTTATATACACCACTTTCTCAATAGTGTGTAAAAGAAAGTACTGTAGGATGTAGACAGAAAGGAAAATTACTTTTCGTCTTGATTTGACATTCCCTTTTTGCCTGAATTCATGTGTCATACACGAATGAGAAATAGTACCGTTGGTAGACCTTGGGTTTAGCAACGCCTCTTTCTTGAACACTTATTTTTTTAAATGAACATATATGAAAAGTATTCTTGCATCAGATCCTTTGATGTTGTTCCTTGTTCTTCTTATCAGAGTCACTCTATCCAGAGTCTTGCAGCAAAGTGCTTAGCGTGAATGTATCAGAGTTGACTTGATTCTCAAAGCCTCTGTACTTGCAGCATTTAGTTCTCAGAGTCTTCTGAATGTTCTGAGTCTTTATACTCTATGCTCAGAGTCTTCTGTAGGTAGCGCTTCAGAGTCTTCTGCTTCAAAGTCTTCTTCAGCAATCGCTTCAGAGTTTTCTTCAGCAAGTGCTTCAGAGTCTTCTGTAGCTTGCGCTTTAGAGTCTTCAGCTAGCGCTTCAGAGTCTTCTGCAGCTGCACTTCCTACGCTCAGAGCTTAGTGTTATATTGTTCAGAGCTTTGCTTTAAATCATGTTCAGAGGAATTCTTTGTCTTCAGATGAATATTTATTTGATATCTGAAACAAAAACACTTGAACAAAATTAGAGTATATATTTTCTTATACAAAATTTCATTAATGTTATCATCAAAACATTGAGATATATTAAGAACCAATTTGTGTTCTAACATATTGCATACGGTCGTTTGTATCAGAGCTGGATGAAGAAAGCTTTCGACAAGAAGGTGCACCCTCGAAGCTTTCAGACGGGTGATCTTGTGCTGAAAAGGATTCTCCCTCTACAAACAGATCACAAGGGCAAATGGACTCCCAACTATGAAGGTCCATACATCGTACGGAAGGTCTTCTCTGGAGGAGCCTTGTTGTTATCCACCGTGGATGGTGAAGATTTCACATCCCCTGTGAACGCAGACGCAATTAAAAAATACTTTACTTAAATTGACCCGCTGGAATGAAAAAGAATATCCAGGCAAAAATGGGGCATCCCGACGAACCATAAAAAGAATGGATTCAGGAAAAAGTTAGGGATAAAAAGAAAAAGATGTAAACCCGCAAATTTGAAAACCTGGAAAGGCGACTTTGGCAAAAATGGGTATCCCGGTGAATTGGAAACCCGAAAGGGCGATTCGGGCAAAAGTTACGGATTTGAAAAGCAAATGACTGCGGTCTGCATATTGAGCTTTAGAGATCAGTGGTTTGAGGAGGACCCGAGGGCCATTTATCCGAGTCAATCTCTTCAGAAGACGAAGCATCAAAGTCATGCGAGTCATAGATAGATCAAATCGTGGTGTTTGTCTGTGCCACATTGCTGATATTTTGTATATTTCTGTGCATTTCTGTAAACTCTTTTTGTGCAGCTTCCTCTTTTCAGGGGTTGCATCTGTTGTGAAATCTTGCCTATTTACAAGCCCATCTGTCAATAAAACATATACTATTCAGTAATTGTTTGTTTTGTTTTAGCCTTACTGTTTTGTTTGCAAAAAACGCCCGATGTTTTTGATAAACTGTGCATACATAAACTTGCAGGCTTTGCCAATAATCGTTAAAACTTTGAGTTATTTGAACAACGTCACAGATGATGACTGAGATAGTTCCTTTGTACAAGATATCTTGTCTGTTGGTTCATTTTTGCAGGGTCGTTACCCTTGGGGCAATTCATCAGGGGTGTATCTCCGGTGATCACCATTTCCCCCGGCTATTGAAGTTTGAACATCTCTATCCCTGGTAGAGTTGTAGGCAGATGGAGTGAGAAGTTAATATGTGTATGCTTGTCCCCAGTAGTTGGTCCGTACCCATTTAATCCCCGCAGGTGGCAGGTATGTATTTACTCCCCAGCGAGTCGAGGTGGGATTTCTCCCCACAGAGTCTGAACTGTGATTTTGTATCCCTTCAGAGTTCAAGTTTTTGACTCATCCCCAAGCAGAGGTCGGTGTTGTTCCCTCATTGGGTGATCCCCAGTAGAGTTGTTTTTTTTCCTTGCAGGATCGTAAAGTTGTCTCTATCCTCAGCAAAGTCAACATGAAGTGGTTCTATTTCCCCCGCAGAGATAGACTATTCTCTAGCGAGGTCGTAAGTTTGTGATTCCATGGCAAAGTGGATCTATGGCAGAGATAGATTGTTCCTCAGGTGAGTAATTCCCGGCAGGTTGAAGTTTGACCTTTTGCCCCGGTAAGTCGTCACTGGCAGGTGAGTATTTGTGAGCCATTCATGGCTATTTCCTTCAGCAGAGCGTGTTGTGAATATCGGTGGTTGATTCCCGAGTCCCCGTAGAGTTGTTGGTTCCCTAGTAGGGCGACTTTGTTTTTCAATGCCTGGTTGTCTATCCGGCAGATCCGTCTTTTCCCCAAAAGAGTCGTATTCTGGAAGGCTGTTTAGAGCATTGTCCTCAGCAGGCTTTGATATGAATCCCCAACTGAGTTTGAACTTCCTGTTCTTGTAAGAATTTTGTATCCCCCGCAGATTTCTGGCGGTGATGTCAGATGTGTGTGGTTTTCTGGCGACGATGTCAGATGTGTGCAGATTTCTGGCGGCGATGTCAGATGTTTCTCAATTGCATGGATACCTGATGGCGAGGTCAGGATGTTTTATCCTCACAGATACCTGACGATGATGTCAGATGTGTGTGGATTTGTGATGGTGATGTCAGATGTGTATGGATTTCTGACGGTGATGTCAGGTGTATATCAACTCCATGGATTTTTGGCGGCGATGTCAGATGTGTGTGGATTGCTGGCGGCGATGTCAGATGTGTGTGGTTTTCTGGCGGCGATGTCAGATGTGTATCAACTTCGTGGATCCCTGGCAGCGATGTTAGATGTATATTAACTCCGTGGATTTATGGCAGCGATGTCAAATGTGTATGGATTTCTGGCGGCGATGTTAGATGTTTGTCAACTCCGTGGGTTTCTGGCGGCGATGTCAGATGTGTATGGATTTCTGGCGACGATGTTAGATGTTTATCAACTCCATAGATTTCTGGCGGCGATGTCAGATGTTAGTGCATTTCTAGCGGCGATGTTAGATGTTAGTGCATTTTTGGCAGCGATGTCAGATGTCTTCATCAACTCAATAGATGCTTGGCGGCGATGTCAAATGCTCTGTGTTGATCTGATTTTAGATTTGTTATTCGCTTTTATTTAGCAAACTCCTGGTGGCGATGTCAGAAGTCCCTGTATCCGGATTCGATACTTGCTTTGTATTTAAGGGTTGTTTGGCGGTGATGTCAGATGTTCCTTCTCAGCTGTGTATGGAGCCTATCGGATTATTGCTTATTGGGTTCAATGGTTCTGACGCTGATGTCAGATGCTTTTACCGACTTGATGTCGAAGCCTGATGGCGATGTCAAAAGTTTTTCTCGAATTGATATCGAGGCCTGACGGTGAGGTCAGGAGGGTTGTACCAAATTAATGTCAATGCCTGACGGGAAAGTCAGAGGCTTGGTGGCGAAGTTAGAGATATCTTCTTTCCAAATGGATGTTATTACTTGACGGTGAAGTTAGTTCAGTTATTTCCGGAGATCTTTATCCCCAATCAGAGTTTGCAGTTTATTTCTGCGGTTGGAAAATTTCCGGGTTCTTTGGTATTCAACCGTCTTTTACCTTGATTTTTTGAAAGTCGTTCGCTTTTCACTCATTCAGGTCCAAGTCACTTGAATAGGGGCAACTGTTGTACCCCAAACTTTGTCCAACCTTTTTCTTTACTTGGCCTATTGTTTTCATCTGCATTGTTCTAGCATTTTTTCTAGCATTTTTTCTAGTATTTGCATTTGCATATCATAGAATTTGTTCCTGAGGCAGGGGATCAATGTTTCCTATGGCTCAGGGCTCTTCTTTTTAGCGCAAAAGACTAAACAATGAGCATCGGAGGCTCCGACATTTATTTTGCCCAGCGATCGAGCGGTCAGTTTTATTTTGTTTTGCAGGTTATTTTCAATGCAGGAGGCAGCATTTAGGCTATTTCAAGCATTCTCAGGGTTATAGCATTCAAAGGCAAGTTTCAGAGGCTTATCAGGACCTAGAACAGTTGAAAACGGGCAAATGTGCAGATTTCCCTCCAAAAGGCGCCAAATTCAAAATTTTGAAGGTGTTAATCGATTAACCAATTGGTTAACCGATTAACCAAGTCAAAAACAGGTCAAATTTAAATATTTAAAGGTGTTAATCGATTAACCATATGGTTAACCGATTAACCAGTGCAGATTTTGCCTCTGTACGTGATTTTTCAAGTGAAGCCACTTTGGGGTCCAATTTTGATCACTTGTGAGTTGATTTTTCACCAAGGGAAAGATCTAGAACCATTTTGAATTTTGGTTAACTTTCAAATTATTTCAAATTCCCTCCCAAATTTCCACTCCTCAATCCAAAGAAATTTTCATAAACCAAACTTCAAACCTCACACATCTAATCCTCATAATTTCCATTCTCATTTCAGAATTCACTATCATTTCTCTCAATTTGCTCTCAACTTTCCATCTCCCAAAACCCTCGCCAAAACTCTTCTCACATTGAAATCCTTGATTCTCCATTGGAATCATTGATTTCTAAGAGCTAAACCTTCATCCTTGATCATCATCATCTCAATTTCTTCATCCAATTTTCATGCAAGTTTGGATCTGAATTTTGAAGTTGCTTGGAAGGAGCTTATTTGGATTATTTTGGCTTAATTGTGGTAAATCTTCATTTCTACTACAAGAAATCACTTGGATCTTGAAGAATCTCTGGATTTCTTACTTCGATCTACTTATTTCCAGTAAATCAACATTAACCGAAGCAATTCACCGCTTCGTAGGTTGGAATTCTTGATCCGATTTTGATTTTGAGCTTATTTGCATGATTAGCATGTGGATCTTCATTTTCGATTGATTTTGATAATTCGATTCATATGATCTGTGATCTTGCTGGTTTAATGTGGTTACATGTTGATTGGATCACTGTTTGCTGGTTTAAATTCGTGCATAATTGATTATGTGATTATCCGGATCATTGGATAAGTGCTTATGTGTTGAAAGTGCTGTTCTATTGCTGTTTTTCTGCTGCTGGTACAGGGTTAACCGATTAACCCAGGGTGTTAACCGATTAACCGTTGCGTATTTTCAAATTTTCAAGCATTTTTCAATGGTTAACCGATTAACCCCTGGTGTTAATCGATTAACACTGTGCCAGCCGGCCTGTTTTGCTGTTTTTCTTGCATGTTTTGATGCTCACTCACTTCGAATCTTCATGGATCAATATGACGCATTAGGAGTGAGTTATTTTGGATATATGTCGCTGTTCTTGGTTGTTTAATCATGATTTTGTCGACATGCGTTTCGTTTTCCACTTGAATGCATACTCTCGTATATGTTGTTCAAAGGGATGTTTATCATTTGGTCCTTGCATAAGTTTGAAGAATGTTTCGGTTGAGACGCGCTTGTGGTGGTTGCTGTCCCACACTTTTTCCTTCTGTTTTCCTTTGGTGTCTTAATTGAAAACCTTTTTCATAAGGAGAGTTTTGTTAACTCTTGGTTCTACCGCAAACAGGTAACGCCTAAGTCTCCAATGGTCGAGCTGCATACACCTAACTGCTAGAACTAAGTTTTAACCCTACTCGGGCCTAAAACATTTTGAACCAACCTGTAGCCTTTGTTAGCCCAAACTACGTTTGCTCTGATTTCTCGTACCAGACGAGGATACGTAGGCACAAGACGACGATGTCTTGGTGAGCAACCTTCCCCCACTTTCACCCGTAGTTAGCCGAACTACATTGACTCTGACTTTCCCATTGCACGAGGGAATACGTAGGCATAGAGCAGTGATGCTCTATCGAGTCTCTTTTCTTTTTCTTTTGTCTCTGAGTCGTAGCTTAGATAGTAAAAACCCTTTTAGATAAACAACAAAGCATGGATCCTGTCGAGTACGACGGACGTGAGGGGTGCTAATACCTTTCCCTTACGTAACCGACTCCCGAACCCAAGGTTTGGTTGTGACGACCGGTCTTATCCCTTTTTTCGCAGGTTTTCTCTGATCATTTCCTTTCCCTCTTTTGGGATAAATAATGAACAGTGGCGACTCTTCTGTCATTGCCGGCCCCTCTTTGTAGCGATGCGACAACTATCGGTCAAACTATTGATAGATGACAATTTATCCGAGACCAATTTATTTTCTATTTTATTTCTTCTTCATTTTTGATTTTATTTAATTTTCCATGATCTATGAAGTCTTTTGATTCATAAGCATTGAATTATCGAAGTCGATAACCTTCACAATTTCAAATCTATGGAAAATGACCATTTGGGTCATTTTCTTTACTTTGAGGTCGTGATAGGCTACCTTCGATTAATCTATATGATGTTTATGATTAAGACGAGACCCCACCTTCTTTTGTCTGTGCGACACGATTAAATTAGAGAATAATCCTCAATATCATTTCTCTATCTTGTCTTTAGCACGAATATCAATTTACGTGACCTCCTATAGTTTGACTTTCATCATAAGTCGAGCTACGATGGTTTAGTGTTACATTTGTCCCGATTCAATTCAATAATAAACTAACCACTAACTTTAATTTCTGTCAAATATCAATTGCTTTATTTTCAGTCAAATATTATTGTGGATATTATCTTGATATTATTGTTATATTATCTTGCTATATTATTCATATTGTTCATAATTATTCATATTCATATTCGTATTCTTCATTTTTATTCACATGTATTCAAAAACACTCAATAAATGATTGAAACGCTAAAAGCCTAAATTGGTGGACTTTTGGATCATTGGTCATTTGCAACAAACCTAGCATGCAGTTGTGCCCGACTTTAGCTCAAGGTTTAGTTTAGGACACATTGCACACACACGGCTTTCTCTTGGGCTACCTGACAATGAAACCCTTTATTTTGTAAAAATCCCGTGTAAATTACATGTACCCCTCTCCCATTCTGATGTATGTTTCGTATTTCTTTGGTTATTGGTTTATCTTCTAGGAGCACCCTGAGGGACAAGCTTAGATCAAACTATCTTCAAACTAATTCTCGATTCATCATCGAGCCATTTTCAAACACCCCTCGTAAGTCGAGTGCTCGTCCGCATTCACTATCAACCTATTGCACACACTTCATCGTGGTTTCGATATTGGGAGCATCCTCAGGGACTAGTATCGTTTCTCGCAACCTAACCCTTGATGCGTAGTAAAGCCGGTTCCATTTTCAATCAGAACCCTCGACTCGTCGTCGAGCCATTTTCAAAACTATTTCCGTTCTAATACATTTTGCACGCAAAAATATGTCAAACCCTTGATCCAACGTCAAGCGGATTTTCACAATCAATATCAATCAATTAACAACTATCTAATTCATTTTCAAGGTGTAAAGAGGGGGATTAAGTCTTTGATCTATCTTTCAGTTATTTGGATGCGAGGTATCTTACTCGTGTGTGAGCAATTGACGCCTCTAAATAACATTAACCACTTGACAACCTTCAACCATATTCCAACCACTCATCATTCAAACACAACTTCTTTCGAAATGAAAAAGAGAGATATCCAAGTCTTTGACTTTTTTCTCCCGATTACTTGGGCCCGAGGAGCCTTTCTTACGCTTCGAGAAATCATCATCCGATCCCAACCTCACTTTCAAACACATTTTCTTCTTTCCAAGATGAAAAAGAGAGATATCCAAGTCTTTAACTCTTTCTTCCGATTACTTGGACCCAAGGAGCCTTTCTTACGCTTCAAGTAACCGTCATCCGACCCCCACTTCAAACTCATTTCAACCTCGTCTTTTCATGGTCGTTACCACGAACTACGACTGCTTTGATTCTTCATTCTCGTCTGAATGTAAGATACGTAGGCACAAGATTGCGATGATCTTGGCGAGCTACCTCCCTTACATCTTCCGTTTCCCCCATCCTTTCCCGTATTCAAACTACGACACTCTAATTTCTCATTCTCATCCGAATGAGTATACGTAGGCACAAGGGCCCCAATCCTGGGCGAGCACCCTATTCTATAACCACCCCTTTTCCACTGTTCGTCTTTATCCCTTTATCGTATTGTTTAAACTTTAGTATTGAGAAGAGAACAACTAAGCTTAGCTAACATTCATCACAATCCGAATTAGAGGTTCTCGTTGAGTACAACGGACGTGAGGGGTGCTAATACATTCCCTTCGCGTAACCGACTCCCGAACTCGAAACATTAGGTTGCGACGATCGTGTTACTTTTGTGTTTTAAG
Source organism: Lathyrus sativus (assembly GCA_963859935.3). Taxonomy (NCBI): domain Eukaryota; kingdom Viridiplantae; phylum Streptophyta; class Magnoliopsida; order Fabales; family Fabaceae; genus Lathyrus; species Lathyrus sativus. The sequence goes on along the minus strand of OZ012738.1, from coordinate 97,643,748 downwards.
TGGTTTTCTCGATATTTTCCTCTCCCGTTCATTCGGGATAAATAAAGTTCGGTGGCGACTCTGTCGAACCGAATTTCCGCGCCTTTAGCACGAGGTTCGTTTCTCAGAAATGTCTATGTGATTTTTCGAGGTGCGAATCTGCTGGGGACATTGCTCCATGCAAGAGAGAGTCGAGCCTATCTTAGTTCGGATTGTGAGCTTGTTAGCTTTTCTTAAAGTTTTTCTCTTCTCATTTGTTTGTTTACTTATTTGTATCCTTATCTTATTTGCTCGTGCTTGTGACATTGTTTGGTTGTTCTGCTTATGGGTACTTTGTGGGATGGCTCTATACCCGAGTCTGAGTAAAACCCTAGGATTAGGATGGTGGTTGTGTAGTGGAGACTTGCGTGGGTTCTTCCACGTGAAGTTGAAGCGAAAACCCCACTTGGAGTAGATTCCCTTGGAGATATTGTTGTTGTGGTAAGTCTTTGCCATAACAATAATGTTTTCGAGCCTGAATTGTTGATCCCAAGGATCGTTAACCATTTTATCCATGGTGGTTGGTAGTGTTGATTCCTTTGGATTAATACGAACGCCACAATCAGATGTGATCCCTTGAACGTATTACTTCCTTACAGTAATATTTTCAACCTCAACTTATGACTCTGAGAACCTTTTCTAGAACCCGTGTGTCAATGGTTATGTAGTTGATGCCTCCGAGAAGTCTTTCTCGCGTGGAAGATACGAAAACCTCACCTAGAGGAGATTCTTTTGAGGATATTATTATTGTGATGAGGCTTTATCATGGCTATAATATCTTTGAAGGATATCCATGACTCTAGGCACTTACCCGTTTTAGAATCCTACCCGTGGGGTTTCTTTGAGAAGTGACTGTGGTCCTTGATCCGTTCACCTGGCTAACCTTAGAAATGTTTAAATTTGTGATCCTGTGATCCTGGATCTTGCATCTTGCATTGCATATCATTTGCATTGCATTTCATTTGTTGTGCATCTTGCATTTTCTTTCCTTCAGCGGTTTCTCATTGTTCCTTCATTCCTCTCCAGTAAATCAAGCTGATTCCTGGGCACCAATACGCCACCAGAGCTAATACAAGACGAATGACGGAGAAGATTCAGCAAGAACAAGCTGCTTTCAGGGAAGAGTTAGATTCTCTCAAAGGAAAGATCGACCAGATCCTTGAAGCCATCATTGCAGCCTGAAAGGAGGAAGAGCTGCGTGAAAAATAATGTCGTCAACAAAAATAGTCAGGGGCAAGGGTCTACCACCAGACTCTCAGTTCCTATTCCCAACCCCTATAGAGTGTCAATGACCTTCACTATCACAACTGAAGGAACTACCTCTCAGCCAGTCCTAGCGCCTGAAGTTACTGTTGGAGTTGTCCCGCAAGCCCAACCAAATGTTGTTTAGATACCTGTTCCTCACGCCGAAGATAATCTGACGGATCAGTATGATGATGTTCAAAACTATCATGCTGCTATCCCCATTGCAAGTCCTGTTGCTGCTCAGGATTCAGAAGCTATCAAGATGTATCGAGAACTAGCTGAGAAACTCAGATTCATGGAGGGGCATAACTCAAATTCTTTCAGTGCTCTGGAATTGTGCTTGGTGCCTGACGTTGTTATACCTCCCAAGTTCAAAGTGCCTGAATTATCGAAGTACAAAGATCCCAGTTGCCCGAATATCCATCTGAAGATGTACTGTCACAAAATGGCCGCTTATGCCAGAGATGAAAAGCTAATGATACATTGCTTCTAAGACAGTTCGTCTGGGGCATCACTCGAATGGTATATGCAGCTGGAACATAACAGTGTGTGCACTTGGGCTGAGCTAGCTGATGTGTTTGTCAAGCAATACAAGTACAACACCGACCTTGCTCCGAATCATACTCAACTTCAAAGAATGACTCAGAAGGACAGTGAATCCTTCAAGGAGTATGCACAACGATGGAGAGAGCTAGCCGCAAGGTTGCATCTACCTTTGGTAGACCGTGAACTAATCGACATATTCGTGGGTACCTTGCAAGGCCAATACTACGAGAAGCTGATCGGTAGTGTCTCTGCTGGATTCTTTGACTTGATAATCATTGGTGAGAGAATTGAAGAAGGTCTGAAGAGTGGAAAGATCCAAGGATGTTCTAATATCCAAGCTAATGCCAAGAATCCTTTCAACGGATACAAGAAGAAATAGGGCGAAACAAATGTTGTCTTTATGCAGAAAGGACAAGCCCCTCAACAAGCTCCCACTCCTATGCCTTATCAAATCCCCTACTACCCGTATCCGTATGTTATTGCTGCACAATATGCTCCAATGCCTTATCATCCAGCTGTTCAAGAAGTGCAAGCCCAAATGCCACAGCAACAGGCTCCTCAACAACAAGCCTACAACCAGCAAGGATATTAATATCCTCCTCAGCAGCAACAAATGCAAGCGGCTCAACAACAACAAGGTGCTCGCCAACAACGTCAATAGAGAACTTGGAGGCCAGATAAGGTTTTTGATCGCCTACTAATGACATATGCTAGCATATTTGCTCAATTGATGGAGAAGAAAGTCGTCGTTCCGAGAGATTTGGCTCCCCCAACTGTCATTCCTGTTGATTATGATGCAAATGCTCATTGTGTGTTTCATAAGGGTGCTCCAGGTCATACCATTGAGAACTGCAAGGCTTTCAAGCATAAAGTTCAAGACATGATTGACAAGGATGCTATCAACTTCAATGGGAAGTCTCAGAATGTCATCAACAATCCAATGCCACAGGCCAGCTAGTGCCCGTATCAGATCAAATCAAATCAAGTCAAGCTCATCTCCCAAAGAAGGCAGTCATGTCGCCATTTCATTATTTCTAGTCTTGTATTTCGTCTTTGTTTGTTTAATTACTATATGCTTTAAACATTGCCTTTCGTATTTGGTTTTCGTTAATGTATTGTTTATGCATATTTTGAATTAGTTACGTCGTATTCACTAATTATTTCCACTTATCACAAGCACCGACACATTTGTTCACTTCACTCTATCAACTGTTGATTAGCATGATTTGAGGGAGGAGGATGAAAAGGAAATACTCATAATTTCAAGCCGTTGTCGCTACGCGAAAAATGACACATAGTCGCCATCGGATTTTTATTTATCCCAAAGAGGGAAAGGGAAATAAAGATAAAACCTTTAGGAAAAGAGCATGGTCATTGCAACCAAGTTTTAGGGTTCGGGGGTCGGTTATATGAGGGGAAGCTATTAGCACCCCTCACATCCATTGTACTCGATGGGAACATTCTAGGTTGTTTAGCTTGAATGGGTGTTTTAATCTAAAAGTTTGCTTGCTTAAACGAAAAGAGGGGTTGGTTTTTTATTAGAGTGCTTGCCAAGGATTGTGGCCCTTGTGCCTACGTATCCTCACTTAAAAGAAGTGAAGAATCAAAGCTTCGTAGTTCAGAGGCTTGTGAAATGATTGTATGTTGGTTGATTTTATACCTTGAAAAAGGGTTTTCGGATTGATGCCCTAAGGCGAAAAGAAGTTGATGAGTTGATGTTATTTTTTAGGTTTTTTAGAAGAAATTATTCTTGATTAGGATCACACTAAAGACTTTGGATAGAGATGAATGTTTCGAATAACCAAGTCGAGCGCCTTGTATTCAAAATATTCGGAACGAGTGTAGGAGGGGTTCCATTCTCATTCCTTCTCCACCACTTTAAATCTCATGGAGTATAACCCCAATCGTATCTTTATTGTTTTTTTTGGATTTTATGAGAAAAATACCACTTGATGTTAGATCAAGGGTTTTATTGCCTGTAAAAATATTTGAATTGATGCGAACAAGTTCGATGGCGACGCACAAGGCAATCGACTTACAAGGTTGAAAATGGCTCGATAAAATCGAGAGTTTATTTTTGAAAATAGTTTTTGGAACCAAAAGTAAAAAATGACCGTAATAACATCCACATACAATGGCTGTACAACCATATCGGGTTAATCGACTTGAAATACGAATAAAAACAAGACATGAAAAAAAAAACAGTGAACTTCTTGAAATTTTTTTTTTGAAAACTATGAAAAGTTCCTTGTGCGAACCTTGTAGCGAAGCTGCCCAGAAAAAACAACAAGAAGTTCGTTGTGCGAACTTCCTAGAAAACGCGCACTATTCACAAATAGAGGCGAAAGGGGGCAAAGTTCGTTGTGTGAACCTTGTAGCGAAGCTACCCAAAAAAACAACAAGAAGTTCACCATGTGAACTTCCTAGCGAACACACACTATTCACAAACAGAGGCGAAAGGGGGCAAAGTACGCTGTGCGAAGGTGCCAGCGAATAAATCGCTAGCTAAAAATAAGGGAAAACTGACTGTTAAGTGGCACTCTGAGTGCCACAAAATGATGTTCGCTAGGCGAAGGGGATATTCGCAGTGTGAATATGACAACACACATGAGTATTTTTCAAATCATGTCACTACAAAAACTAAACTATGGTTTTTCCTTTTTTTTTTTTTAATTTTTACAATAGTTCTTGGTTACTCTTGAGACCTTACTACAATATATACAACACAAATATTACTTAAGAGAGAAAATAAAAACATGCAAATATGTAAAGAGAGAAGAGTTTGAAAGAAAAGATATCCAAGAGCTACTATTCTCCTTCTAATCACCAATGGCCTTTGTTGGATGTCCTCTATAATTCACTTCCTTCTGGTTTTCTATCACTATCTTGTTCTCTCAATGGTTTTTCTTTCTTCTTTCTCAATCTCTTTTTTTTTTTCTCAATGAATGTTCTCAGTGTTTTTCAATGCCTTCATCTCTCCCTTTAGCTACTGCTGCTCCCTTCCTTATAGTCAAACAATAGGGTTTCTTTCAATTGTTTGCTGCAAAATCCTTTCATTGGGATATGCTTCTCATCACTTTCTTGATGCCAAGCCCAATTCTTTCCATTTCCATGAATTCGGCTTTGCTGTACTTTTCTACTACACTTTGTCTTGTTCCCAAATCTGAACCCATTTGTTTGCTTGTGCTTGGACTGCCCTTGTGGTCCAAGATTCTACCTTTGACAACATTTCAAAATTCTGATATTTAGGTACATCATTATGAGTTCATTCCTTTGGTTTTGTGACATGAATTATTTGTTTGTAAGACAATTTGTCACTTCTTGCATGAGACTGTTTTAGATCCTATTAAAATTTCCCATGACTAAGCATGCATAGTCTTGATCTTGAAATGTTCCAATGTCAAGTTGAATCTTAATTATTTTTCTTGGATGTTTGTAGACATAATGAGGAACATGTGGACTTGATGGGGCATGAAGGGTACCATAGCATGAAGTTAATTAGAAACTTGAATTAAGATTAGAAATAGCTTAATTTTCTAAGCATTACTTAAAGTTAGAAACTTTGTAACAAATGTGACATTCTTGCAATGTCATGAAATTTCTCTTTGTAATATTCTTGAATCTAATCTTGAATTCATGCATCTTGAATTTAGAATGATGGGTCTCCCTTATGCCATTAAATTTGAAAGGTATGAAATCTTGGATTATGAACTTGTGATCTTTTGAAATCCACTTGAACATAGAATTTTAAACAAAGTTGGATGAAGAAATCTTGAATTAGGACTTGCACTTCATGTTCATTAGGAATATTGATCTTGAATATCCTAATATTTTCCAAGTAACTTCTCCTTGAAGGAATCTACATTAGTAGACTTTCCAACTTGAACCAAACCTTAGATGATGAACCTTTTCTTCAATGTAGCCCATGATAGCAATTTATCTTATTTGAAATGGAAAACAATGAACTGACCCAGTCCTTACCTTGTAAAACCACATGCTCGATATGCACTAGAACGATGTATGATAATGATGAATGTAGGATATGAAAGGCTAAAGGTGAAAATGAGGGACTGACAGCTGCCCCTATTTAATCCTCTTGGACCTGAATGTTAGGAGGATAAAGGTGTTCGAACATTCATGGTAGAAGAGAATTAAATACTAGAATACCCGGGATTTTCAACTGGAGAGGTGTGGAATGATATGCTTGAGATGCAATGCGGAATCAACATGAGTGCTTTGCCAACCGGAAGAGGAGACACCTCGTAATAGGGAATCATAATTGGCCAAGAGATATTCCTTCTTCAAAAGGCAGAGAGGACTCAGAAATATAGAAATGTGAGATACTCCTTCTACGAAAGGTAGAGTGGACTCTAAAATAAACATTGTAAGGTATTCCTTCTACGAAAAATAGAGAGGACTCTAGAAATTGGTTTTCCTCTTACAAAAGGCAAGGAGGGCTCCCGAACAAAAGGTTTGGAGAAAATGTTTCCTTCTACAAAAGGCAAAGAGGACTTCAAAACAAAAGGTTTGGAGACAAAATTCCTTCTACATCAAGTAGAGGGGACTCCCTTGGGAGAATACGATCGTATTTCCTTCTGTAAAGGCAGAAAGGACTCTAGAACAAAAGGTTAGGAGAATAACTTCCTTCTACAAAAGGTTGAGAGGATACTTACAAAAGGTAAGCTGACAAGAACCTGTGCAAAAGGCACATGAAGTCTTACTAAAGGTAAGTTGAATATGTTGCGAAAGGTAAAGTGGAGATATTTCATGAAAGAGACACGAAAAGACTCACAAAAGGTAAGTTGAGGGCAATAACCATTCTTCTGCAAAAGGTAGAGGAAACTTGTATAGGGTACTAGAACGTCATTTGACCTCATAGGAACAAAGACGGAGATGATATTCTTTAAGTATGGAGACCATTCAGTTCTTGGCCACACAGGCATCAAGCATCCAAATTGATCGAAAATACCCAAAACAAATTTTTTGTCGCGTGAAAAAGACAGCGAAGACGCACTTACAAAAGGAAAGCGAAAGGGAAAGATTTCACGCGAAAGGCAATAAAATCCCTTACGAAAGGTAAGGGGAGAAAATATCTTATGTAAGAGGCTCAAAAGGACTAACAAAAGGTAAGTGAATGGATAAACACTCCGGAAGGATCCTACCAGGATGTCCACAGGAAATCCGCATCTTTGAGAATGACTGGCTAAGCACGCATGTAATGATGCAACATGTATGCAAAAATTTCGAGGATGTAAGGATATGGAGGTTATGGGTGATGGATGTGCCAAGTATGGTTGGGCTTTTGTTTTGGGTGCCAAGCGAGGTTGGGCTTTGAATGTGAATTACCAGATGAGAACTGGTTTTTACAGGGTAGACTACCAGACGAGAACTAGTGGCAAAAGGGTTAAGTTGTTAGACGAGAACTGACTCCTTGTTTTATTATCAGACGAGAATTGACCTTATGGTTTGCCAGACGAGAACTGGACTTTGAAAAGAAAATTGACTACCAGTCGATAACTAGAGTCTAAAGATAGGCTAACGAATAGGGTGACCAAATGAGAACTAGTTTAAAAGTTGTCTACCAGACGAGAACTGATATCCTAAAACGATTTCTTAGACAGGAAAAGGTTTCAAAGTGATTTGAGTTACAAGGATTTTTTTGCTATTAGATTTGTGTTGTGGGATAGGCTCGAGGAATGGGATGATATGTATGGCTATATGCATGAGTGAAGCGACACGACTAATACATGAAGATGATTTATGCAATGACATGGAGATTTCCAAAAACGGAATGAGGGTCTTTTGCAGCAAGGCTTTTGTTTGAGAAGGTTGATTGGTCGGGTGGGCTAATAGCATAATTCCCTGGCACTCGTCTTGAACTTAATGGAGATTGCTGATGAGTGGTAGAGCTTGCTTGAGAAGCTTGAAGGCATGGAAAGGAGTTTCCCCAGTTTTAGTTTAACTTGCTTTAGTCTGGAGGGTCTTTGGAGAATTTTCCTTAAAAGAGAGATTGGAGGTAACTTGCCATGAGATGATCTTGGGATGGCTTGCCCCAGAATTTTGAGTCATGAAAGGATTTGTCCTTGATTAACCAACACTTTAAGTGGTTTACTTCGACGTGCTTTTGAGGTTGCTTGCCTCAAAATGAGCATTGAAGCAATTTTACTTATGTTGATTAAGCATTAGAGGGATCTCTCATTTAATCAAAGAACCTTCGGGTGGCCTGCCCCTAGTTGGTAGTATCTTGAGATGATTCTCTTCTGATCAACCAATTTTTGAATGACTCGCCCCATAATCAAATGATGCTTGGGGGCTTTCTTTAGACTGACTAACTTCATAATCATTGGATGTCAATGCCCTTGATCCACAGGACTACAAGGTGCTCTTGATTCTGGTCAACTTTGATGAATGGTCAAATCCTCTTTGATTACTCTTTGTTGGAATTTCCTTGATGCCAAGTACCGACTTGCAACTTAAATTGTTTATTCATAAATGGTAATTTTAATGCAATTCTCATGCAAATTTTGAAAAAAAAAACAATAATTATTGGAATGATGTGAAAGTGTGTGACGAATGGACCATTAATCCAAACGTAGTGTTGATTTAGTTGGCGTGTGAAAGATATAGCAAGAAGAATGACACCAATGCTGAAGATTAGCAAATCTGTGTGGAGTCAGTTTACGCAACCTTGCTGTAACATGCTTTCAGAATGAACACTGCTTCAATTAGGTATTTTAAGGGTAGTAACATGGTCTGGCTCACGGTTATAGAAAACAAAGGATATAAGGCTCAAAGTTTGATTTTAACCCAACATTTCTTCATGATGACCTCCAGTCCTATATTCAGCTAATTTGATACACACATGTCTAGAGTTGAACGGTGTGATAATGAAGATGAGAATTCAAGATCGCTTGAAATGGAAATCACTTTATTTTGTTTTTCATGGATGCCAACGACCTTTTGATGTTTGACATGGTGGTCAGTGAATCTTACTTTGTTTCGAGGGTTTGAGGACCTCTTTTTCTTATTTTTTTTTATCCCTAACTTTTGCCTAAGTCACCTCTTTAGGTGTTCAACTTAGCGGGATTTTCCTTTAATATATATTTTTGAAAGGCTTGTGACTACCAAGTCATTGGTCATTGAAGAACAAACGCCATAACAAGGGTTTCATCTTGCAATTGAACATATAGTCAGGTTAACTGAACACTACCCATGCCCCAGGTTTATCATAAGGGTTTAAATCCGAAGGAAACTCCTACTTCTAGGCTCAAAGTGGTTAACTAGGGATTAAATCCTTATCTTTCCAGTGTTTAAGGGATTTGAAACAATGCCTGTATATCATCAGTAGGATTTTATCCGAAAGCATATAATTGCAATTATGGGTATTTCGTTTTCGTCATCCTCTCTCCAATCTTTGTTAAAACAAACATTTTGAGAAAGAAAGTGAACGAGAGGTGTATATGGATGTATTTTTGTTTTTTGATATAAATGTAGAAAGAAAAAATGAGCGAATGCGACACAATTAATTTAAAAAGCATGATTACTTCATTAATATTACCATTCAAAACAAACAATGTTTAAAAACAAGTAGCAAATAACAGGAAATAAACTACAAATGCAATGATAAATGCCAAAAGTTTCCAATGCTGAGGATATCTTCCTGTCTGAACCACTGGCTTGATGAGATGCATCTTAAAGTCTTCAAACTCATTCGGGAGTGAGGTTGACGTGCACAACCAAGCTTCCTTCTGGAAAGGATATGTACCCTTTATCAATCAATTGTTGCACTTTGGCTTGGAAGGCTTTGCAACCTTCTGTTGGATGCCCCATTGATCTGGCATGACATCCACATTGAACATAGAGAGGCTCCGACAACAACTTTAGAGGCTTAGGAACCACCAATGATCGTTGAATCAGATGTGGCAAGAGTTGACTATATGACATAGGGATTGGATGAAGAGGAGCATTCCTTCTTTCCAAGTTATTGCAAGGCCTATGCTGACTCTGACGCTGACTGTGATATCCTCGGCCATGGGTTTGTTGATTTACATGGGAGAAATCCAAGGTTTTTGGTACAAAGCTCTAGGAATGGTTTGTTGTCTATAAGAACAGCATGGCACCGGAAATGATGATTGTTGAGCAGATGAGGGACCAAAAGGTTTTGCTAATGCACCTCGAGAATACTCAATATTTACTATGACTGCATTAGTTTCATCTTCCTCTTCCTCTTGGGAATTGCTGAGAGGTCCAGTCTCACTGGCTTGGCTGCTTGAGGCATCCTGAACTTTCCCAATCTTAAGGTAGCTCTCAACGTGTTCTCCTGCTATCACAAGGTCAGAGAAGTTTGAAAATGCACTGCCAGCCATTCTTTCAAGATAAGAACTATGTAGACTGTATATGAACATGTCAGTCAATTATTTGTCCAAGAGTCGCGGTTGCACTCTGCCTGCCAATTCTCTCCATCGTTGTGCATACTCCTTGAAGGATTCACTACTCTTCTGAGATAGGAATTGCAACTGTAGGCGACTGGGAGCCACGTCTAAATTGTACTCGTATTTCTTTAGAAAAGAACTGGATAAATCCTTCCATGATTGGATATGACTTCTTTCTAAATCCGTGTACCAACTCAAAGATGCCCCACTCAAGCTATCTTGGAAATAGTGAATCATTAACTTGTCGTCGTGGGTATATGAGGTCATTTTTCAGAAGAACATGAACAAATGACATTTCGGGCAACTAAGGCCTGCGTACTTCTCGAAGTTAGGTATTCTGAATTTCGGTGGGATCACCAAGTTTGGTACCAGACACATCAGCGACATCAAGACCAGGCGTGTCATGGACTTTCAAAGCTTTGAGTTTCTCCTCAATGGCACGGATTTTTTCCTTCATAGTATCGGTCAATGGCATCCTCTAGGGTTAAGTAGGAATGTTCACTTGTGAAGGATCATCATTGGGCTGAAAACCATACAGTGGATTAGTCGTCACAGTAAAACAGGGTGGAGGATCAACATTCCCCATCATAACATGCTGAGGGTTAATCCTAGACATAGCTACCACAACTTCTAACTTGCTTGGCCTTTCAAGGTGTTTATCTTCCTCTTATCATTGCTTGATACCGCTCCAAATGCTTTTTAGCTACCACAGGTTCAATATGACTATCGAGAAGTCAACTGGATGGCAATGGGCAAGAGATGGAATGAGTTTCTATGGAAATGGCATACATACATGCTGATGAGATGCATATGCAATGTAATTAATGCAATGGGACACAATGTACATATTCTGATTTTTTAGTACACAGGATCAAAGGTCAAAGGTACGAATCGAGGATAAAAGCTAATTGATCGTAACACAAGGCTCTCACCAGGTGTGGTCTAAGGTTTAATAGGGAACTCAAAATCACAGGTTCACACGAATGTTTATCACATATGACATAAGCATGTAGGTTGATAACTCCATCACATGAACCTCATTTGGGTGAGATCTTTGTACCGAACCTCACGAGAAGAGCTTCTCGAGGACACATACTATGAGACTATCGACACTGGGTTCTAGATAAGGGTTTCAGAGTCATAGAATTTCTTAACTGTTTGTTACGTATGTCAGTCATTGCCAGGCAACAACTCCATCAAGAAAGTCTCTTCTGAATGAGATCTTCGTATTGACCCTCGCGAGAAGAGCTTCTCGGGGACCCATACTACGTGACCATCAATCTTAGTTGGCCAATGGTTTAGTGTTCTAAAAAGGTTCTTAACGTAATGGATTCTCAAGAAAACATTGATCAAAACACGCCAAGAGCTTGACGGTTGTCATCATTCTCAAAGGAATCTACTCTAAGCGAGGTTCTCGTATCGACTATCACTAGATGAGTATCTCGGAAGCCCATATTACTCAACCTCTCCTATCTCAAATTTTCACTCTAGACTTGGGTATAGAGTCTTTCCCTCAAGTTTGCCAACAAAGTACCCACTCCAAACCACAATATTGAAAACCATATAAGGTGAGATACAATTGAATAAATAAGGGAAAACGATAAACAAGCAAATAAAAAGAAAACACCCAAACACGCGGAAAACAACCTAGGTTAGGCTTGACTCGCTTAGGATGTCCCCAGCTGTCGCTACGCGAAAAATAACACAGAGTCACCACCGAATTTTTATTTATCCCAAGGAGGGAAAGGGAAATAAAGATAAAACATTTAGGAAACGAGCATGGTCATCGTAACCAAGTTTTAGGGTTCGGGGGTCGGTTATGTGAGGGGAAGGTATTAGCACCCCCTCACGTCCATCGTACTCGATGGGAACATTCTAGGTTGTTTAGCTTGAATGAGTGTTTTAATCTAAAAGTTTGCTTGCTTAAAAGAAAAGAGGGGTTGGTTTTTTATTAGAGTGTACGCCAAGGATTGTGGTCCTTGTGCCTACGTATCCTCACTTAAAAGAAGTGAAGAATCAGAGCCCCGTAGTTCAGAGGCTTGTGAAATAATTATATGTTGGTTGATTTTATACCTTGAAAATGGGTTTTCAGATTGATGCCCTAAGGCGAAAAGAAGTTGATGAGTTGATGTTATTTTTTAGGTTTTTTAGAAGAAATTGTTCTTGATTAGGATCACACTAAAGACTTTGGATAGAGATGAATGTTTCGAATAACCAAGTCGAGCGCCTTATATTCAAAACATTCAGAATGAGTGTAGGAGGGGTTCCATTCTCATTCCTTCTCCACCACTTTAAATCTCATGGAGTATAACCCCAATCGTATCTTTATTGTTTTTTTTTGGATTTTATGATAAAAATACCACTTGATGTTGGATCAAGGGTTTTTATTACTTGTAAAAATATTTGAAGTGATGCGAACAAGGTCGATGGTGATGCACAAGGCAATCGACTTACAAGGTTGAAAATGGCTCAATAAAATAGAGAGTTTATTTTTGAAAATAGTTTTTGGAACCAAAAGTCAAAAATGTCTGTAATAACATCCACATACAATGGCTATACAACCACATCGGGTTAATCAGCTTAAAAATACGAGTAAAAACAAGACATGACAAAAACAACGAACTTTTTGAATTTTTTTTTGTTGAAAACTATGAAAAGTTCGCTGTGCGAACCTTGTAGCAAAGCTGCCTAGAAAAAACAATAAGAAGTTCGTTGTGCAAACGCGCACTATTCACAAACAGAGGCGAAAGGGGGCAAAGTTCGATGTGCAAACCTTGTAGTGAAGCTACCCAGAAAAAACAACAAGAAGTTCACTGTGCAAACTTCCTAGCGAACACATACTATTCACAAACAGAGGCGAAAGGGGGCAAAGTTCGTTGTGCGAAGGTGCCAGCGAACAACTCGCTAGCTAAAAGTAAGGGAAAACTGGTTGTTCAGTGGCACTCTGAGTGCCACAAAATGATGTTCTCTAGGCGAAGGGGATGTTCGCAGTGTGAACATGACAACACACATGAGTATTTTTCAACTCATGTCACTACAAAAACTAAACTATGTTCTTTCCTTTTTTTTTTTTTTTTTTACTTTTTACAATGGTTCTTGGTCACTCTTGAGACCTTACTGCAATATATACAACATAAATATTACTTAAGAGAGAAAATAAAAACATGCAAATATATAAAGAGAGAAGAGTTTGAAAGAAAAGATACCCAAGAGCTACTATTCTCCTTTTAATCACCAATGGCCTTTGTTGGATGTCTTCTATGATTCACTTCCTTCTTTTGGTTTTCTATCACTCTCTTGTTCTCACAATGGTTTTTCTTTGTTCTTTCTCAATCTCTTTTTTTTTTTTGTTTTTTCTCAATGAATGTTCTCAATGTTTCTCAATGCCTTCATCTCTCCCTTTACCTACTGTTACTCTCTTCCTTATAGTCAAACAATAGGGTTTCTTTCACTTGTTTACTGCAGAATCCTTTCATTGAGATATGCTTCTCATCACTTTCTTGATGCCAAGCCCAATTCTTTCCATTTCCATGAATTCTGCTTTGCTGTATTTTTCTGCTACACTTTGTTTTGTTCCCAAATCTGAACCCATTTGTTTGCTTGTGCTTGGACTGCCCTTGTGGTCCTAGTTTCTACCTTTGACAGCGTTTCAAAATTATGATATTTAGGTACATCACTATGAGTTCACTCCTTTGGTTTTGTGACATGAATTATTTGGTTGTGAGGCAATTTGTCACTTCTTGCATGAGACTGTTTTAGATCACATTAAAGTTGCCCATGACTAAGCATGCATAGTCTTGATCTTGAAACGTTCCAATGTTAAGTTGAATCTTAATTATTTTCCTTGGATGTTTGTAGACATAATGAGAAATATGTGGACTTGATGGGGGCATGAAGGGTACCATAGTATGAAGTTAATTAGAAACTTGAATTAAGATTAGAAATAACTTAATTTTCTAAGCATTACTTAGAGTTAGAAACTTTGTAACAAATGTGACATTCTTGCAATGTCATGAAATTTCTCTTTGTAATATTCTTGAATCTAATCTTGAATTCATGCATCTTGAATTTGGAATGATGTATCTCCCTTATGCCATTAAATTTGAAAGGGATGAAGTCTTAGATTATGAACTTGTGATATTTTGAAATCCACCTGAACATAGAATTTGAAACAAAGTTGGATGAAGAAATCTTGAATTAGGTCTTGCACTTCATGTTCATTAGGAATATTGATCTTGAATATCCTAATATTTTCCAAGTAACTTCTCCTTGAAGGAATCTACATGAGTAGACTTTCCAACTTGAACCAAACCTTAGATGATGAACCTTTTCTTCAATGTAGCCCATGATATGCAATTTATCTTATTTGGAATGGAAAACAATGAACCGACCCAATCCTTACCTTGTAAAACCAAATGCTCGATATGCACTAGAGCTATGTATGATAATGATGAATGTAGGATATGAAAGGCTAAAGGTGAAAATGAGGGTGTGACAACTGCCCCTATTTAATCCTCTTGGACCTGAATGTCTGGAGGATAAATGTGTTCGAACATTCATGGTAGAAGAGAATTAAATACTAGAATACCCGGGATTTTTGAACATGCATATTTTGAATTAGTTACGTCGTATTCACTCATTATTTTTACTTATCACAAGCACTGACACATTTGTTCACTTCACTCTATCAACTTTGATTAGCATGATTTAAGGGAGGATGATGAAAATGAAATACTCATAATTGCAAACCGTATGCTTTCAGACAGAATCTTGTCGATGATGTTCATGCATTTGTTTCAATCCCCAAACACTGGAGAAACAAGGAGTTAATCCCTAGTAAACCACTTCAAGCCTAGAAGTAGTAGTTTCCTTCGGATATTCAAACCCTTACACTCAACCAGGGGCAGGGTAGTTTTCAGTTAATCCAACTCCGCACTCGAACCAAAAAAGCAAAACCACAGACATGACGGTTGTTCATCAATGACCCATGACATGGCAGTTACTATCCTCCAACAAAATAAAAAAAAATCAAAATCATGCTAAGTCAAGCACCTCAAAGGGGACTTAGGAAAAAATCAAGGCAATCCCGATGGATCTGATAAGCAAAATCAATTCATGCAAAAGTTAGGGATCTAAACAAAAACAGAGGTCCTCAACCCTCAACAAAAACAAAATAATATTCAGTGACCACCTCAAAAGGGTCACTGACATCCATCAAAAACCAAATGAGGTGACTGCCATTTCGAGCAAACCTGAATCATCAAGCTTATACAGTTAAATGTGTGCAGAGTTAACTGAACGTAGGACTGGAGATCATTAAGAAGAAGGGGTGGGTACAAATCATACCTTGAGCCTAATATCCTTTGTTTCATAACCGTAAACCAGGCCATGCTACAACCCTTGAAAGACCTAATTGAGGCGAGGTTTATTCTGAAAGCATACTATTGCAAGGTTGCGTAAACTTACTCCTCACATATTTGCTAATCATCAGCTTTGGTGTCATTATCCTTGCTGTATCTTTTACACCAATCAAATTAGCACAACGTCTGGACTAACGGTCCATTCGTCTCTCACTATCACAACACTCAATAAACGACACTCTTTCAAAACTTGCATTGAACTTTGCATTAATATTATCATTTTTGAATGTACAATTTTTATTGCAAATCAACGTTAGACATCCAAGACACTCCAGCAAGGGGCAATCAAGGAGGAACTTGACTTTCAGTGGCTGACACGAAGCAAGGCTACCTCAAAACCCACCGGGTTGGGGAAAATCATTCAACAACTCGAGTAAGGGCAAGTCACCCGAGTCCAGCCTCAACTTCAGAACTGGTTAATCTAGGAAGGCCATTACCATGTTCAGACCGGGTCATCCTGACCATCAAGCAGAGTTGTAATTTCCTCTGAAGTGAGTTCACAACAAATCACTAAGTGCTCAGACTTGCGGTATCCAGAACATCTTCGCCTGCTTCAATCATGACATCTTCAGCGAACCACGTGTCGAGGAAGTCAATCCCTCCCACCACCCAAAGTCCAATCCACATTGGCAACTACAAAAAGTATACCAAACTAGCGTCATCCACCTGCATTTCCAATTACCCGTCCGCAATCATATGCTTCATACGCATCATATTCATCATCATAAGCATCTTACATCATATGCATATCCGAATCATATCGTTCTTCCCCAGATCTTACATCTCCGCGCGTCAGCATTTGCATTTGCATTTCCATTCGTTATGGATCATCTAACATCCTTATATGCAAGTCAAGGTCCAGGGTCAATCTCGAAGATTTCAAAAACCATCATCAGCCCGGTCAGGGGCATTCTCCACAAGACCGTGGGCTTCCCCCACAAGGTTTGTCCAACCTTTTTGTGGACAGATTCAAGAGCTTCAAAGCAACCATCATCCCAGTCAGGGGCATTTTCTACAAGACTGTGGGTATCCCCACAAGATTCAAAGGCATTCAAAGCAAGATTTAGCCCAGTCAAGGGCATCCTTTTTCAAGACCATGGGTGTCTCCCATGACGTATTTCAACCTCGTGGTTGATCAAATCTTCAAGTCAACATACAGCCCAGCTAGGGGCATGTCATTCAAGACCGTGGGCGTTCCCCACGAAGTTGTTTAACCTTTTGTTGGGCAAATTCAAGAGTTTCAATATAACATTCAACTCAGACAGGGGCATCTCCTCCAAAGCCGTGAGCGTTCCTCACGAAGTTGTTCAACCTTTTGTTGGGCAAATTCAAGAGTTTCAATATAACATTCAGCCTAGTCAGGGGCATCTTCAGCAAAGCCGTGAGCGTTCCTCATGAAGTTGTTCAACCTTTTGTTGACCGAGACAAAATTTCAAGACAAATTCAGCCTAGACAGGGGTATCCTCTTCAAAGTTCATGGGCGTTCTTCATGAAGTTATTTCAACAAAACTGTGACCTCCAAGCAACGCGGTGGGCGTACCCCGTTGACTCGTTTTAATCCAATATTCCTCTTGGGTGTTCCCTAATTAGTTGTATCTAGAAAGCATGACCGTTTTCAATTGCTTTACTATCATCCTTTTGGTGATAGCCGAACCTCTTCGGTTCAGCCTAGCCTGCATCCTTTTTGGTGTTGGTAACCTTCAATTTGTGTCGTTGTATCATCCTTTTGGTGATAGTAACTTGTGTGTGTGTATGTTTGCTTCATCATCCTTTTGGTGGTGGGTCTGTCATCTTGTTGATGCCAGATTGTGCAAGTGTTTTGCTCTATCATCCTTTTGATGGTAGTAGCCGGTGTGAGTTTGCTCCATCATCCTTTTGGTGGTGGGTCTGTCATCTTATTGATGTCAGATTGTGAAAGTGTTTTGCTCTATCATCCTTTTGGTGGTAGTAGCCAGTGTGAGTTTCTCTCTGTTATCCTTTTGGTGGTGGTGGTGGTGGTGGTGGTGGTGGTGGGGGGGGGGGGTATGTCATCTTGTTGATTCCAAATTGTGCGAAGGTTTGCTCTATCATCCTTTCAGTGGTAGTAGCCGATGTGAGTTTGCCCTGTCATCCTTTTGGTGGTGAGTCTGTCATCTTGTTGATGCCAGATTGTGCGCATGTGTTTTCTCTATTATCCTTTTGGTGGTAGTAGCTGGTGTGAGTTCGCTCCATCATCCTTTTGGTGGTGGGTCTGTCATCTTATTAATTTTAGATTGTGCGAGGGTTTGCTCTACCATCCTTTTGGTGGTTGTAGCCAGTGTGAGTTTCACTCCGTCATCCTTTTGGTGGGGGGTCTGTCATCTTATTGATGCCAGATTGCACGAGTGTTTTGCTCTATCATCCTTTTGGTGGTAGTAGCCGGTGTGAGTTTCGCTCCTTCATCCTTTTGGTGGGGCGGGGGGGGGGGGGGGGGGGGGGTCTGTCATCTTGTTGATGTCAGATTGTGCGAGTGTTTTGCTCTATCATCCTTTTGGTGGTAGTAGCTGGCGTGAGTTCACTCTGTCATCCTTTTGGTGGTGGTTCTGTCATCTTGTTGATGCCATATTGTGCGAGTGTGTTTGCTCTATCATCCTTTTGGTGGTAGTAGCCGGTGTGAGTTTGCTCCGTCATCCTTTTGGTGATGGGTCTGTCGTCTTGTTGATGTCAGATTGTGCGAGTGTTTGCTCTATCATCCTTTCGGTGGTAGTAGCCAGTGTGAGTTTGCTCCGTCATCCTTTTGGTGATGGGTCTGTCATTTTGTCGATGTCAGATTGTGCGTGTGTTTGCTCTATCATCCTTTTGGTGGTAGTAGCCGGTGTGAGTTTGCTCCGTCACCTTTTTGGTGGTGGGTCTGGCATTTTGTCGATGTCAAATTGTGCGAGGGTGTGCTCTATCATCCTTTTGGTGGTAGTAGCCGGTGTGAGTTTGCTCCTTCATCCTTTTGGTGGTGGGTCTGTCATTTCGTCAATGTCAGATTGTGCGTGTGTTTGCTCTATCATTCTTTTGGTGGTAGTAGCCGGTGTGAGTTCACTCCGTCATCTTTTTGGTGGTGGGTCTGGAATTTTGTCGATGTCAGATTGTGCGAGGGCGTGCTCTATCATCCTTTTGGTGGTAGTAGCCATGTGTGTTTCATTCCATCATCCTTTTGGTGATGTGAACCTTTTGCTAGTTATCCACAGTTTACTCAGGAGTAGACCTTTATCCAGCATTATAATTCCCGAGCATTTCTTTTCTTTGCGGACAAATTCAGGGTCTCCTTCATATCTAATTGACTTGCACCTCGAAGAATAAACATCACGGCAATTCATTTTACTAGGTAAGCCAATTAGATAGGGGTATCTGCATACCCAAAATCCTACCCGTGTACAACCTTCATTTTCGTAACCATTTTTACAGAAAAATCTAAAAGATATATGTTGCCTCTGCTTATTGTTTAGTCTTTTAAGTTGTGCGAGGTTGAACTCAAAGTGATTCAGGTGTGTGTTGAGTACAATTCAATTGGTGTTTTTGTTGGAGCTTTCAGTTAGGATTTGTGCCAATGTCATAATTCTCTAATTTCCAAGACATGGTTCAATATGATTCAAGGGTTAAGATCAAAATTAGGTCACTAAAGTTCTTTTCAGTCAAGGTACGACTTCTAAGGCCAGGTATTATCCCGTGGATATCATTGTCATGGTGAAAATTGGATGTCAAGCTATTGGATTAACTTGAATCTTAATTCATATTTACAACCGGTCTTTGATTTGTTCGAAGGGAAGGTTAAAGAAGGAAAAACCTAATTTTTGCATCGCAAACACAATGCGGGGAGAGATCTAGGATTCGGGGGTTGGTTAAGCTTAGGGAAGGTATTAGCATCCTAAGCTTCTGTAGTACTCTACAGGAACCTCTTGTTTTATTGTGTTATTGCTAAGGGTTATCTGCTTAAAGGTAATGCTAAGGGTTAAAAGTAAAGAAGGACCTAAGGGGTTAATCCTAAGTTTACTCGCCAAGACTCGCATCTCGTGCATACGTATTCGAGATAGGGGATGAAATCAGAGTAATCGTAGTTCCCCTTACAGAGGGAGGAAGATGGACTTCTTGACTGTGGTCACAGTTCCAGGGGGAGGTAAACATTCATATGGAAGCGCTTACGTGGAGTGTGGAGACTCCTAATCTACGTTGTAGAGTTGAATTGAAAAGCATGAAGGTATGTCCATGATGGGACGCCTAAGCATGAGTACGACGACTCAAATCCTAAGGCTAGGATAAAGAGAGAATGTCCACGGCGGGACGCCTAAAAGGTGAGTACGGAGACTCGAATCCTATGGCTAGGAGGGGTGAGGGTAAAAGCATTGACACGGTGGTCAAATGGAGAAACCTTTCCTTCGGAAACAAGTTTGTAATGGAAAATAGAAAATAAGCAGTGATAATTGACAAGCATGATATAATTGACAAAGATGATATGTAAATAATGTACAACAACCATGAGTAGAAATTGAATGGATAATGAGAAATCAAGTTAGAAGTGAATTGTAATGGAAAATGAACAAGTGGAAATGGTGAAATTGGAAAAATTAGAAGTTAATTGTTTTTAAGTGTTTTTGAGAATATTATCTAATTAAAACTAGATCTAAGTTTTATAAGATGGTTAAAAAAGAAATTAACTTTTAAATTAATCTAAATATTTTTTGTGTTTTTATTATATATTGAAATAAAAACTAAATCAAAACTTAAATTAAAACTATATATTGTTATCTTATTTTTTATTATAAAAAAACTAGATTAATGTTAAATCTAAATATTTTTATTTTTTATTTTTTATTATTATTTAATTAAAAATTCGTTTTTCTTTATTTTAATATTTCAGATTTTTTTTTAAAAAGATTAATTTGTTAGTGATGTTGGTATTTATTAATTAATTAAAAACAATTACAAAATAAAACTAAAATATAAAACACCAAAAAAGGGCAAAATAAGAAAGTGGGTCGGGCTGGGTCATCAACCCCAGACTCGACCCGGTTAATAATAAAAAAAAAGGGGAGAGCCAAAGGGTTTGTAAACCCTAAAACAGAGAGGCCAAACGGCGCCCCCTTGGCTTCTTTCCTCTGAATTTCTTTTTCTCTTCTTTCTCGCATGTGTTGCCTCTTCTTCTTTTTGATGATTTCTCTTCTCTCTCATCGTTTGCTTTCTTCTTCTTCTCGATGATTTCTCTTCTCTCTATCCTGAAAAACAACAAAGAAAGCAAACAAAGTTAACGATTAGAATTTCGGTGCTGGTTTGGTTTTGATTTTGCCGGATTTTGAACGATTTGGGTTTAGATATGTGGTTTTGGTTGACAGATTTACGACGTTTAAATTGGATTTTTGTTTCATTTGGGCAATGATGGGTAATCTCTGAGCCTTTGTTTCATTTTGGATCCGTGGGTTTTCGTATGAAACTGTTTATTATTTTTGGATCTGTTTTATTTTGTCTGTTTGAGGATTGTTGATGGGTTTCACGTGGATTTACGGCCAGTGATGAAAGTTTTCTGAGGCCTTTTTATTTCTCTGTGATTTTCGGGCGATGCTTTGTGATTTTCGTATGGTGATTATCCGTCTGGTTTGTGATAATTTTCGGCCTTCTTGACTATTCTTCTAAACTTCTTCTTATAGCCATTTCTGAAACGCTTTCAGACAACTTTTAAAAACCTTCTTCATTTGGTTGGACAAGTTTGAACCATTTTGGAAAGTTTTATAAATTCTTAAAACTTTTGGATATTGCTTTAATTTGTTATGATTTTGATGGAAAGTTTGCGGATCTGTGATATTGATGATGATATTCCAATCTATTTTGATATTGATGCTGCTGTGGACTTCCGTTTTCAGATTTGTTCATTTTTAGAAACTTTTCATTTTTCATTATTTTGCTACTATTGGATGCTGTGCATTGATGTTTTCGGATCTGGATTGATTTTGGAATATTCCATTTTTGGATCATGCTGTTGTTTTTGGAAAGTTATCCACTTGGCTTGCTGGAAAAAAACGTGTCCCTTCATCTTTTGCGAAAAAAAACTTGTATTATTTTTAAGAACAAACTTTTGCCTTGATCTGATGCTGTAAAAGAAATATTGGTACTTGGTGATGATGACATAATCTGAACCAGAAAAAAAATGTCGCTACTGTCCATTCTTGTTTTTTTGGAAGCTGGTGGCAATTCCAGATTGTTGCCCTTCTGTCTTTTGACCCGATGATGATATTATATCTGAGGATCGTAAGGAAAACAAAACGAAAATCCTTTTATTTTTCGAAATCAATTGGATTACTAATTGTTCTCTTTTATCCCTTATTTTTCAGGTACAGAAGATGGCAAAGATGAAGACTTGAATATCTTGAACCTTAGAATAGCTTAGAATAGTTTAGAAACTTCTTGATATAATCCAAAAAACCTGTCACCAAAATAGTAACTTGTAACCCATGTATCTTGTAATAAAATGCAAACCAATTTCATTAATGAATAATTGTCTTATGATATAAAAGAAACGTCTCAATTAAGAACTTAAATCCAACACACATGGTTGACTTAAAAGAACCTGAATGCTTGCAACCCAAAAGACCTCTTTGCATATTGAGAAATTTTTAATAAAACCGTCTAGCCAAATCCAGAGAAATCTAACCTGTAGATGCTTTTGATTGGATGCATTTTATGGCAAAACATTGATGGATGTATGAATGTCATGACTGATGTTATGACATACATAATGAGGATTCAACAGGGTAAGTTTGAATAGCTAAGAGTCACTTAAGTTGGATGTCATGACTGAATGTTATGACATCAAGCGTATGACATCAGGGCACACAGGTTTTAGTTTTTCTGTTATTAGCTCAGGCTATACTTCAGGAAACATTCTAGGAAGCCTAGTTATCTCAGGCGACATGTTAGGCATGGCTGAGGATGACATAGAAGACCCCTGACCAAATTGGAAAGGCGCACCTTCATGAAGAGAGGTTTATCTAGGGTAAACCTAATTTCTTCATCAAGGCCCAAAGCAAGTTTGCTGCTATAAATAACAGAAGGATCATTCCTAATAGAGCAGAGCTTCTGAAGAGAGATTGGAAAGTGTGTTTTGTGAGTGAAGAACTCTGTTCTTCACGTATATTTAGGAGTCTTAGGATTCCTTGTAGGCCAAGCAATTGTCTGTTGTATGATTGCTCTGGTTTAGTGTTAGTGAACTGTTGTGTTCATTGTGTCACTCAAAGCTTTTAAGCAAGAGTGCTGTGTATCTTGATCAAATCTGTGAAGCAAGATCAAGGTGTGTTTGAAGTGTGTCTTCACATCTCAATTGTATTTGTGTATTGATATCACTGTGGTGATTGAGGGGGAGTGAGTAGGTAACTCAAGTCTAGTGGTTTCTAGGCTGAAGTGTCATTGGGTAGGTCTTAAGTGAAGAGTGTTGTCGCTTCCGCGAAAATAAGGTGCCGGCAAAACAGAAGAGTCGCCACCTTTCGTTATTTAACCCTCAGAACGGGAAAGGAAACGATCGGAAAAACCTGACGAAAAAAGAGTAAGACAAGGTCATCGCAACCGTTGTCTGGGTTCGGGAGTCGGTTACGCAAGGGGAAGGTATTAGCACCCCTCACGTCCATCGTACTCGACGGGATCCACGCTTGTTGTGTTTACTGGATGAGTTGGTTTATCTATCTACCTATCAAGGCTGGCTTAAACATAAAAGAAAATGACTCGGCAAAGCGTCGCGCTTTATGCCTACGTATTCTCATCAGAGAATGAGAAATCAGAGTCAACGTAGTTCTCCCTAATACGGGTTACGGGGAAAGGTGGCTCGCCAATACGTCAGTATTGTGCCTACGTACTCTCAACAGTCTTGAGAGATCAGAGCTTACGTAGTTCGGGATAATACGGATTACGGGGATTCAGATTCATCTGTTTTATCAAGTAGGGTTAAACAACAGTTCCAACAGTTAGGGACAAAGCCTGTTTGCGGTGGCGCTGAAGTTTAACGACACTCTTTTTTTCAGAAAAACTTTCCTTTGGATTATGGGCCCACGGGGCAAAAAGGTTTGACGTTTGTTTTCTGTCTTTTACGAAAGAAGTGTTTTTTATTGTGTTTGCAATTTCAATCGCACTAAAGACTATGACCTGAGAGTGAATGCGTCGCATGTCACCCAAAGGATACCATACTAAACATTCAGATTGTTGAAAAGAAGCTCTCCAACAATCCTTCCTCAGATAGCTTAAGGCTCGTAACGTACGAAAGAAATCATTCATGATTACTGTATCTTAAGCTGTTTTGAGATGAGAAGAGAACAAGCTCAACTAAAGGGGAGACTATCAAGTCCTACTGTTGTCATGCCAAGGATTCATCCTATAGTTGAAGTTTGAAACAGGGATCTCCTAGAAGTTATCATGCATAGGTTTCAACCTAAAGTTCTACCGTCATTTCCTTATCAAAGGAAATGAGAGTCCTAAGGGATCATGTCAATGATACATAGAAGATAAAGCATCAGCTTAAACAGTAAACAGTTAACGACTGTAAAATGCATGCAATGCAAGTGAGGGAGGAAATGTGTGTGGGGCAGCAGCCTCCACAAGCTCATCTCAACCTCAAGCCAGATATGAATAACTGTAATCATACAGAAGAAATAACATGAAGTGCTGTCAAGCAAAATAAGAGACTATAATCATACAGAAGAAATGAAATAAAATGGAATGCTACCAAGCAAAATAAACCACCTGGGCAAGGGAGCTGGGCTCTACTGAATACCCGCAAGCAAAGCCATACAGTAACAATACAAGCAGAGGGAGCAACTCAACCTCTAGTGCAATCATGCCCCTAGATTAAAGTCTGTCTAAATATGAACTTATTCTAATGCATCAAGCAAGTCAAACAAGGCACATCAGCACAGAAAAGAAAACAGACAAGAAAGCAAATCAACCCCTCTCTCTTATCATTTCAAGCTTCAGCTCTTCTAACAGCAACCCAGCCTTCAGACCTCAATCACCCTTCATGCCAAGTATCAACTTGCTTCTCCAGGTTTCAACCCATCAACATAAGTTTCAACTTATCCTCCTTCTTCAAGCTTCAACTCCTTAGTCAGTTCCACCTTCAGGCTTCAGTGTAAGCTACAAGTATCAACTTGATTCCTTCAGGCTCCCCATGCATCAATGCAAGTGTCAACTTATCCTTGATTCCTCAACTCCAACTCTGCACTCAATCTCAATTGAATCCTTCTCATAGGTATCAAATTGGTCTTCAAGCTTCAGCTCTCCTTGCTTTACTAGTATCAACTTGGTATTCTCTTCCTACAAGCTTCAGCTTCTCAGAGTAGTCTTCAATCACTTAGAAATGTCAACTTCATCCTTCAATCTTCTTCAAGCAAGGAACTCCTCATTCTTCACTCAATCTCAATTGGATCTTCAAGTATCAACTTGCTCTTCTTTATCTACAAGCCTCAGCTGCAATGGCAATGCTCAAGGAATCATCCTCTTCCATCCTCTTCAATGAATTCCTCATCCTCAGACTCAAGCCCAACATCTCTCAAGATACTCAAACCAGAAGAAATCACTTAACTGGATAAGCTAGGATATTAAACTGCTTATTGACCACCAAAGGAGGCCTATAAGGGTTTAACATCAGAAGAATGGTTCCCTCAAAAGTTCTACTTCTTAGGTACCATCACTTATCCCTCCAAGGGGGGGGGGGGGAGGTGAATACCATGGAAGGACTTTTAATCATTGGGAGGAATGGAAGCACAAGATGCTTTCCATGTTTGTGAAAGAAATCATTCTAACTACAAGGCTCTCCCTATGTCCTATCTCCTAATCTTCATCAGACACCTTCAGGCACAAACAAATCCAAAGCTCCAAGCAACCTCAAGCAACTCCAAGCATCCTCTTCTTGTCTTCAACTTGTATTCAATCTCAATCAAAGGCAAACCAAGCACAAACCCTAATCTAAGGGAACTAAGTGAGTTAAACTAGTTGAATTAGTAAATTAGGATCACCTAAAACCTAGTACTAAAGTTAGTCCTAACTAAAATACTAAAATCAATTGTAAAATCCTACAAAAATTACTATGGGAACCTAGGTCAATCATGACTCTATCACATTAGTTTCAAAGATCAAATCATCAAATTGGACCTAGAACTAAAATCTACATTCTAAGGTATCAACCTAAAACCCTAAAAAGGAAGTCTCTAAATATCAATCTAGAAAGCATACCTATTTTGATCACAAAAATGTGAGAAAAATACTATGGGAATATACACATCTAACCTAATCACACACAAAAAAATCAGGCCAAGAATCATCACTATGAGATCACACAAAATTCTACAAAAATATGCATCAAACATAAACATTTTAATATCAATTAAAATACAAAATTCCAATTAAATCAGAAATTATATGAAATGAAAATATTTTTTTTCTAAAACATAATAGACTCAATCATGAGTAATATGCAAAAAGAATGGGTTGAATTGGATTAATATTAAATTTATTATGAATTTTCCAAGAATCATGAAATAAATAGAAATTAAATGAAAATCAAATGAAAATAATGAAGCGCGCAGTGTAAATAGCATTCAGATTCAGTTCAAAACATGGGTTGGGCTTGCAGGGGGTGTGGATAACACTCAAATTACTAAGCCCAAACGCTTGAACTAATGAAACGCATCGTTTCCTTCAAGACTCTTCACAACTCAGCTTTAAAACATAACCCTTGGATCTTCTCCCAGTCAATGGTCAAAACATGATCTGATGGTGAGAACTTCATCTTCTCTAATTCAAAGCTCTGAGCTTCGCACCTAGCTCCGGCCACCGCCGGTGGAGCTCCGATCGTCTTCCCCAACCCTAGTTCACTCTAGGAGCCTCCAATGCAAATGGTCAAAACATGAAACACACTCCAAATCTTGCCACGAACTCAATCATACCATTAGTTTCTTCTGAAACCCCAAGAATCATCATCTCCCAATCTCAACCGAAAATGGTGATCTTCCTATTTTGTCTCTAATTCAACAATTAATCATCTGAAAACCATCCTAGGCCATTCTACAACCAATCTAACACCCTAATTCAACCTAATTCTACCTAAATCAAGCTAGGGGAAGAAGGTTACAAACCTGGAAATTCTTGAATAACAGATGCACGAAATCTCCACTTCAAGCTCTCAAATCTTCTGGACACGATCACTGAACTTCCCCCTTGCTTCTGTATGTAAAAGATTCAATGGAAAGTGCTTCAATCTTGAAACACGATGAAGAGTTGCAGGTGCTGAAAACCCCTTGCTCCCACACGATCTAGCCACCAATTCTTCTTGGAAATGATCTGGAATCAATCCTTGATACTCAGGGAAGAAGAATCAATCAAGAAAATGGAAGGAAATGGAGGAAATTGATGAAACCGATGTCAATTGCAATTTATGAAAACTCAATTCCAAACTATGCTCAAACCTTCAATGATCACCAACCTTTGCCATGGATCCACTCTACTCCTTATATAGATGAAGTTTGGATGATCTAGAACCCTCTAGATCCTTCCAATGAGATTTTACACATCTCATGTCATGAGATTTTGGATCACTTATCATGCCATGCTCAATTCTGTTTGCAGCTTGAAATTCATCTCAATCTCCTTCAATTTATCCCCTAGTGAAATTTTGGAAGGGTTTAGCTTGCCAAGTTTCTTGCCCATGCCTCAATTCTAAGTTTTGCAAATGTTGCTTAATATGCAAGTAACCATTTTCCAAAGCAAGTCCATGATTTAGACCTCAAATCAAAAATGTGGCTAAACCATTGTCTTTAAAATGTTTTCTAGAGTCAAAATGATATATTACATGCCATGGTTTGGATGTGTAGCTTGAAAATTTCAATTTCCAACTTTGACTTATTTAACTTATGCCTTCATTTTAGGTCATTTTTACCACTTTGAGCTACAAGCCTTTTCAACATCTCATGGCCTCCTTACTAGTCTTAAAACATCATTTTAAGAAAGTTTTATGTTGAAGATTTTTCCATTTGAAGCTTGGAAATAAGAGTTATGGCCTTATGCTTGAAATGACCTATAATCTCCAAATGACCAAAATGCCCTTGACTTGTCAAAGCCATAACTTGAGTTATACAAATCCCATCAAGGACTTATAATAATCTCTAGAAATCTAAGAAGATAAGGAACAACATTCATGTTTACCAAAAGTTTATCGGAATCATCCTTCTTGGGAAAATGTTTGATGCAAGTTGGGTAACTTTCAAGGCCCCAGATTCACATACCTCAGATGACCTGTAACTTGTCAAAGTCATAAATTGAGCTCTACAAATCCTATCAAGGACTTATAGTACTCAAATTAAATCTAAGAACAAGCTCTACAACATTCATGTTGGGGGAAAGATGATATGATAATCACATCTTGAGCTAAACTGCCTTGAAGATAGGGGTCAAACTAGGGGATTTTACACTGTCAAGCCTTAGAAACCCTAGCATGAAACTTCTCAAACTCTTCAACCATGATGAGTTGACCTTGGAATCATCCTTATAACATCTCAATGTGTCACTCCATGATCACATGGCTCTTTGAGTTAGGTCTCAACCTTCTCCAAATCATCAGTTGACCTAGGGTTGACCCAGTCAAACCCTAATTACACCACTCATGGCTGTGTCTTCTTAAACTAGCACCATGACCTCTCTAGGCTTCATGATGGCTTTCAAGACATCTTATAAGCTCTCTCAAGGCTTCAAGTCCACATTCTTGGCTTCAGTATCATCTGATGAGTCTTCCCACAACTCTCAAGTTAGGAGGCACACAACCTTGGTTTCAACCAATCTCTCTGAGGATCTTTTCACTTCTCTGACAAGGATATCAACCCTTGAGCACTTGAATAAGCTTCTTAGCTAGCTTCAAGGTATTGTGTAGCTCTTGATTGGTAGTCATACCTTTTGATCTCCTGCATGCATGTTAATGAAATACAAATGATAATGCTAATGTGAATGAAATGAAACACAGGCTAGGTAAAGAAATGTTGGTCAAATTTTGGGGTGCAACAGCTGCCCCTATTCAAGTGGCTTGAACCTGACTGGGTGAGCAGTGAACGGCTCTCAACCAATCAAGGTTCGAGACGGTTGAATACCGACAAACCCGGAAATTTGCCAACTGCACAAGTACACGGTACTCAGATGGGAACAAATCTTCAAAAGCTGAAATATTAGCTGCACGACAACTAGCTGGGGGATTGGTTAGACGGTAACCGGTAGTACATGGTCGATCATGCTGTCGTGCATCAAGATTCCTCGGGACTCATCAGGTCAACCATCAGGTTAATCATGCCGTCGGGCATTCAAAGAAATCTTTGGGCGTCAGCCGAACTTCATCAGTAAGTCGGGAATAGAATTCTCAGTCAATCATGAACCGATTGGGGATACTCAAACTTCTGCCGTTAGGCGCTCCGCATCAGCCGAGAGAACTGCTTCGTCAATACGGTTGGACTTCAATCATCAAGTCTTCGAGGGAAGTTTCAACTTCGCTGTTCAGCAACCTGCTGGGGATGACGCATCTCCGCCGGGGATTCTTGAGAACTATCAAGTAACTCTACTTCGGGGATCCAGAAATCATTCTGGGTGGTTCAATTCTGCTGAGGACATCAAGAATCATCTTGGACAAATAACTCCGCGGGGACTTCAAGAATCATCCTGAACCGATAACTCTGCTGGAGATTTCAGGAATCATCCTGAGCAAACACTCTGCCGGGAACTCTAAGCATCAACGTGAGTAACCAACTCTGGCGACTGCATCGGGGATTTTAAGAATCATCTTAGGCAAACGACTTTGCTGGGAGAATTCAAGATTCATCTTGAGCAAGCGACTCCGGTGGGGAGAATTCAAGAATCATCTCGAGCAACCGACCTGCGGAGGAACACCTGCAAAACAAGAAAGGTAACGACCTAGCTCATGTCTAGTACGCATATGATCGACAATGGCGTAATGTTCCACGCGGTGGAAATGCTATGCACTCATGCAAAATGCTGCGATCCCGTCAGCAAAATAAATGCTGAAAGGAGAATCCTCCGGTCAAGGAGAAGAAGTCACACCAATCTCAATCGGACTCCGCATGGGGAAGCAAACTTCGGTCGACTGCTGCAGGGGAACAAGCTCTACGAGAACCCAGACCTGCTGAGGAAAGCGATATCAATTGCAGAAATAAACTGCACGGCATTCGCAGCAGAACTTTCCTGGAGATAACGACTCTGATGGGGAAATACAACATCAGCTATTCAACACTCTACTGGGGAAAACCAATCATGGCCCGAACGCCTTCCAAGGACTCGGCTCTCTTGGGGTTTTGCAAACTCGGCTGGGGAAGAAGGAATCATCCTGCTTCGGGGGAGAGTACGACTCTATGGGGAATCTCGATTCCGCTGGAGACATCAGTCTTGAACTAACGAGTGCTGCACACTTTAGTGAAAGACTCAGCTGGGGAGATGCCATTCCTTCAGGATGTACTCGACTGGGGAGAGAATCTTCTCTGCTTGGGGGAACATGTCATTGCTTATGATCTCACGTTTAGACTCTACGGGGAGAGGATGCTGAACTTTGCTTGAGAAGAAGGAGTCATCCTGCTCGGGGACGCGTACGGCGTACTGCCTGGAATATGCTACACCTGTAACAACACAAACAAACAGACAAGATACCCTTCTCAAAGGGACCTATCAAGGTTATCATCTTGTGACAATGTTTAAGTAATTCATTGTTTCAACAATCAGCGGCCTAGGCCAGTAAGTTTATGTATGCGCATTTTGTCAAAAACATCGGCGTTCTTTTTCGCAAACAAAACAGATAAATGCTAAACAGACAAACATAATTGCTGAATAGTATACTTTTTATTGATAACGAACCCCTGAATGGGTAAAAATGTTTTACAACAGATGCAAGCTCCTGGAATGAGGAAGCCACGCAAAAAAGTAAAAACATAAATATACATCAGTATATACAAATGTCGGCAATGAGGCGTAGACGAACACCATGAGTTGATCCCTCTATGACCCACTCGACTTCGATACTTCTCCGCCGCTTCATCTTCAGAAGATATTGATTCAGATAAACGGCCCTCAGGTCCTCCAAACCACTAAACAATGAAAGTCCACACGCGGAACACAGTCATTTGCTTTTTCAAATCCCTAACTTTTGCGTGAACCGCCCTTTGCGGGTTTTCAGTTCACCGGGATACCCTTTTTTGCCAAAGCCGCCCATCCGGGTTTTCGACTTTGCGGGTGTACATTTCTCAATTTATATCCCTAATTTTTTCCCGAACCTTTTTCCTTTTTTATGGTTCGCCGGGATGCCCCATTTTTGCCTGGATATTCTTTTTCTGTCCAGCGGGTCGCTTTCAAGCAAAGTATTTTTTAACTGCGTCCGTGTTCACCGGGGATGCAAAATCTTCACCATCCATCGTGGATAACAACAAAGCTCCTCCCGAAAAGACCTTGCTGACGACGTACGGACCTTCGTAATTGGGAGTCCACTTGCCCCGGTGATCGGAGTGTGGAGGAAGAATCTTCTTCAGGACGATATCACCCGTCTGAAAGCTTCTAGGGCGCACCTTCTTATCATAAGCTTTCTTCATTCGACTTTGGTACAGACGACCATGCGCAATCGACGCTAACCTCTTCTCGTCCATCAGGCTGAGTTGGTTCAGTCGGTTCTTAATCCATTCTGCCTCGTCGAGCTTCACGTCAACCAAAACTCGCAAAGAAGGGATCTCCACTTCTAACGGTAGGACAACTTCCATACCGTACACCAAGGAGAAAGGAGTTGCCCCGGTTGACGTACGTACCATTGTACGATAACCGTGCAGTGCGAATGGCAACATCTCGTGCCAATCTTTATAGGTCACAACCATCTTCTAAACAATCTTCTTGATGTTCTTATTGGCCGCTTCAACGACGCCATTCATCTTCGGCCGGTAAGGAGATGAGTTGTGGTGTTCAATCTTGAAACTCTCGCACAGCTCCTTCATCATCTAGTTATTCAAATTCGAACCATTATCAGTAATGATCTGCTCGGGAACTCCGTAACGACAGATGATATCCCTCTTTAAGAATTTAGCCACCACCTGCTTGGTCACATTAGCATATGAGGCTGCCTCTACCCACTTGGTGAGGTAGTCGATAGCTACTAGAATGAAGCGATGAACGTTAGATGCAGGGGGCTCGATCTTGCCTATCATGTCGATGCCCCACATGGAGAACGGCCACGGGGAGGACATGACATTCAAAGGGCACGGAGACACATGAACTTTATCAGCATAAATCTGGTATTTATGACATCTCTTTGGGAATTTAAAGCAATCCGACTCCATCGTCAGCCAGTAATATCCTGCTCTCAGGATCTTTCTCGTCATAGCATGCCCTCCGGCGTGCGTATCAAATGTGCCTTCATGGACTTCTTCCATGAGCATACTCGCCTCTTTCTCATCTACACATCTGAGTAGCACGAGATCGTGGTTTCTTTTATACAAAACTCCATCAGGATTGAGATAAAAATTTCCAGATAGCCTCCTCAGAGTCTTCTTATCCTGGGTTGACGCTCCCGCAGGATACTCCTTAGTCATAAGGAAGGTCTGGATGTCATGGAACCATGGCTTGCCGTCGGAGGCTTCCTCGATCGCAAAGACGAATGCAGGTCTATCAAGACGAGAAAGGACAATTCTTGGAGCTTCATTCCAAAAATTGACTTTATACATCGAAGCCAACGTGGCTAAGGAATCAGCCATCTGGTTTTCAGCCCTGGGCACATGATGGAGTTCCACTCGATCAAAGAACGGAAGTAGCCTTCTGGCATAGTTCATGTACGACACCAAATTCGATTGACGAGTCTCCCACTCCCCTTTAATCTGGTTGATCACAAGCGCTGAGTCACCATATACGTCTAGGTTCTTGATTCTCAAATCAATTGCTTCTTCTAGACCCATGATGCATGCTTCGTACTCCGCTTCGTTATTGGTGACTGGAAATGTCAGTCTCGCAGTGAACGGGATGTGGGATCCATGGGGGGTCATGATGATCGCCCCTATGCCACTTCCGTAAGAGTTAACCGCCCCATCAAATATCAATTTCCACTGGGATTTCCTATCTGGACCCTCGTCGGGCAACGGTTCATCGCAATCCTTCGCTTTAAGAAACATGATATCCTCATCAGGGAATTCAAACATCATCGGCTGGTAATCTTCGATCGGCTGTTCGGCAAGGTAATCAGACAATACGCTTCCCTTGATGGCCTTTTGGGAAACGTACTGAATGTCATATTCCGTCAACACCATTTGCCATCTGGCAATCCTGCCCGAAAGCGCTTGCTTCTCGAAGACGTACTTGATCGGATCCATCTTCGAAATTAGCATAGTGGTGTAATTGAGCATGTACTGTCGTAAACGTTTGGCAGCCCAAGCTAGTGCACAACACGTTTTCTCCAGCATTGAGTAGCGAGATTCACAGTCAGTGAACTTTTTACTCAGGTAGTAAATGGCATGCTCCTTTCTGCCCGTCTTGTCGTGCTGACCGAGAACACACCCCATACTATTCTCAAGAACTGTCAAGTACATGATTAATGGCTGTCCGGCCACTGGGGGTATCAAGATTGGAGGTTCCTGCAGATACTGTTTTATCTTATCAAATGCCTTATGGCAATCCTCATTCCAGATAATCGCCTGATCTTTTTTCAGTATTTTGAACATCGGTTCACACGTGGCCGTGAGCTGAGAAATAAACCTTGCAATGTAGTTTATTCTGCCCAGGAAACCACGAACTTCTTTTTCTGTTTTTGGCACTGGCATTTCTTGTATCGCTTTTATCTTCGCAGGATCAACCTCGATGCCTCTTTCGCTCACGATAAACCCCAGTAGCTTTCCGGACCGTACTCCGAAAGTACATTTGTTAGGATTCAGCCTCAACCTGAACTTCCTAAGCCTCTCAAAAAGCTTCAGCAAATTGACCAGATGTCCCTCCTCCATTTGGGACTTCGCAATCATGTCATCAACATAGACTTCAATCTCATGATGAATCATATCATGAAACAAAGTGACCATTGCTCGTTGGTAAGTGGCCCCTGCGTTCTTCAGACCGAAAGGCATTACCTTGTAGCAAAATGTTCCCCAAGGAGTGATAAACGTAGTTTTCTCCATGTCCTCCGGCGCCATCTTGATCTGATTGTAACCGGAGAAGCCATCCATGAACGAAAATACGGAGAAATGGGCTGTGTTGTCGACCAACACATCGATATGAGGCAGCGGGAAATCATCTTTAGGGCTCGCCCTATTCAAATCCCGATAATCGACACACATGCGTACCTTACTGTCCTTCTTCGGTACAGGCACTATGTTGGCGACCCACGGAGGGTAAGTAGTGACTGCTAAGAAGCCAGCATCAAGCTGCTTCTGCACTTCTTCTTTGATCTTAACGGCCATATCTGATCGTGTCCTCCTAAGCTTCTGCTTAACGGGAGGGCAATCTTCTCGCAGCGGCAAGTGGTGGACCACGATGTCCATGTCAAGTCCGGTCATATCTTCGTATGACCAAGCAAAGACGTCACTATACTCTCTTAGCATCTCGACCAATCTCTGCTTGACATCACTCTGCAATGCAGCCCCTATCCTGACGTTTCTGACGAGTTCTTCAGAACCCAGATTCACAATCTCGATCTCCTCTTCATAAGGCAGGATAATTTTCTCCTCTTGTTTCCACAAGCGGGCCAACTCTTCAGGAAGGTCTTCGTCTTCATCAATCTCTTCTTCGGCTTGATAGATCGGGAAATCAAAGTCGAAGTGAGTCGTAGAAGGTCCAGAGTCGATGTCATCTGCTATGTGGATCCTGCAATAACAAGGGTTAAGCTTAAAACAAGGATATGCAGGTTAGCACAAACCCCATTGCCATTTTATTGTTTTTCAAAACAAATATAAAACAGGAATAACAAAGATCACAATATTTGAATACGAAGAAAACGCCTTTGATTTATTAACAAAATGCATGTACATAATCCAACAAGGCCCTGACAATGAAACCACTATGCCCCGGGTAGGACATAGGGTTGTACAATGATTGGAAAAAGTAAATCATTACTCTTCGCTTGTCATCTGGATGATATCCTTGACGGACCAGTTGGTGAGGCCCTCGCCTGGCTTGCTTGGCTGGATCCAGGAGTCGAGGTCACAGTCGCTATCTCCGCTGTCTTCAGACACCACGTTGACGCTTTCAAATATCACCCCGCCACTGGTAAACTGGATCGGCCCTTTACCTCGCGACGCACTGCTAGAAGAAGAAGCTTCAGCTCCAGGAGAATATCCCAACCCAAACTTGTCTTTCTTGTTAGGTATCTCCAAAATTCGCCCCCAGCCTGGGGTAGATCCAGCTTGGACAACGGCCCGAGCTTCCTTGAATGAGGAGAGAGTCATCTCTGGCTTTTTAGTGACTACAGGAGCTACGTCCTTCACTTTGACAGCTTCGAACGCTTGGCATAGAGTCTCATGGATTTCTCCATCCATCTCAACATACTTAAAGGACGACAAATGGCTCACCATTATGTCTTCCTCGCCACAAACAGTTACGATGCTACCCCCGACAGCATATTTGAGTTTCTGGTGCAACGTGGAGGTCACGACACCAGCAGCATGGATCCACGGCCGACCCAAGAGACAGTTGTAGGCAGGCATGATGTCCATAATATAAAAGACCGCGTCGAACGTTTCTGGCCCGACTTGGATTGGCAGGGTCACCTCCCCGAAAACATGGCGTTTAGTCCCATCGAACGCCTTCACAACCAGATCACTGGGTGTGCAAATCACTCCACGAGTATCCAACTTCATTAATGCCTTCTTCGGAAGAACATTAAGCGACGAACCCGTGTCCACCAACACATGCGACATAATCGTTCCCCTACACTCTATCGAGATGTGCAGGGCGCTATTATGGTTCCTCCCTTTCGGTGTCAGCTCCAGGTCAGTGAAACCTAACCCATTTCCAGCATTTACATGGGCTACGACCTCTTCTAGCTGATTTACCGATATTTCCTGCGGTACATATGCGGTGTTCAACACCTTCAGCGGCGCGTTGCGGTGTGCTCCAGAACACAACAACAAGTTCAGGATGGAAATCTTCGAGGGCGTCTGATGGAGATGATCCACAATCTTGTAGTCACTCTTTTTAATCAACCGCATAAACTCCTTGGCATCTTTAACAAGTAAGTCTTTTTCTACCCCACAAGGGGTCTCTTCAACGACTTTACTTTTACCTTTGTCAGCTGCATCAGCTCTGACTGCTTTATCTGCCACGACCTCCGGTGGTGCAAACACTCTTCCGCTGTGGGTAATACCACTGACTCCCGCAAGGTTCTCCACAGACGACCCAAACGGTTATAGCTCCAACTTCTGTCCGTTGCAGTAGACTTCAACCCCATAATGCCACGTGACAACATTAGTGCTCTCGAAGGGTATCGGCCCAGCTTTGGTGATAGTAATTATGGGCGGTCTGGGCGCATAGATAGTTATCGTCTGGCGAGGGATGGTGATGGTGGAGACCTCATCATCTTGCTTCAGCACTACCTCCCCTGATCCACATTCGGCCCTCCGGCTAAACTGTAAAATCCCTTCGGTCATCAGACTTTGGATTCCTTCTACCAACTGTTCACATCCATCAGAACGTGTCGCACAACCCATACATAGCTCTCCGAAACCTGGAAAGAAACCCTTTTTTATCAACTTAGCTTTAACGAAGCTAAGCGGCGTCTTCAGATCTCTGACGTCAGTCAACAAATCCGAACTCTCGTCTTCGATAATGGCGTTCACTCCACCTCCCCTATGATTCGACATAGGGTTTTTCGTGACATTTGGCACATTATCGGAGAAGTTGATGATCTTGGCGTCCACCATGTCCTGCACCTTGTGCTTGAAGGCTTTGCAATTCTCTATTGTGTGGCCTGGTGCCCCTGAGTGAAACTCGCAAGTTGCATTTGCGTCCTACCCTGGCGGAGGTGCCCCTGTCAAGGGAGCCACCGTTATCTTCTGGATCAACTGTAGCTGAAGCAAAGTCTGCAATAGTTGCGCGTATGACATGGGCGGTGTCTCGAGGTGACGGCTCGCCAGAGGTGCCCGATTCTGATACTTTCTGTTCCCTTGTTGATTCGGTTGCTACTACTGCTGCTGCTGCTGTGGTTGTTGAAATGCCGGGATAGTTATGTTGGCCACCTGCTGGTGAGGGCCTTTACCCTTCCTTCGAGCGTTGGTCACAACGCTCGCTTCTCCTTCCCGTCTTTTGCCACTATAAGGTTTCTTTCCGCCTCCTCCAGCTGAGGATGACTCACCTTGAATTTTCCCGAGTTTGATCCCGTTTTCGATGTGCTCACCTGTGATAATGAGATCTGAGAAGGTTCCGGACATACCGCTGACCAACTTCTCATAATAAACCCCTGGGAGGGTAGCTACGAACATCTGCACAAGCTCACGTTCAACCATCGGCGACTGAACTCTGGCTGCCAATTCACGCCACCGCTGGGCGTATTCCTTGAACCCTTCGTTGTTCCTTTGCGACAGATTCTGCAGTTGGACTCGGTTCGGGGCCAAGTCACTATTGTATTGGTAGTGGTGCACAAATGCTTCAGCAAGGTCTTTCCACGTGCGCACACTAGTAGGTTCCAGACTCATGTACCATTCGAGGGATGGTCCGGACAGACTGTCTTGAAAGAAGTGCATCAGCAACTTCTCGTCCTCAGAATGGGCGGACATTTTCCTGTAATACGAACTCAGGTGGACGCGAGGGCAAGTGATGCCCTTATACTTTTCAAAGTCAGGTACCTTGAACTTGGGAGGCACCTTGAAATCAGCAATCAGTCCCAACTTGGACATATCAACGACCAGGGTGTTCTGATTCTCGATGTTTCTCATCTTATCCTCAAGTGCTTTGAACCTTAGACGTGCTTCAGCATTCAGTTCCCCTTCAGCACCTCTCTGAGAGAACACATCGTCCTGACGATCCTCTAGCCATGGCTGAGGCCCAAACATATTCCCAACACCTGCATTGCCGTTGCCCAGCCCAACATTGACATTAGCTTCCAGACTCCCATTACCGACGCCCATCGTATTGCCATTGAGTCCCATATTAGCTATCACGTTGCCGTTGGCACTGCCATTTCCCCCGGTCATGGGGACACCATTCTGTGGAGTTTCAACTGGTGGAGGAGTAGGCACGATCCCACCATGGAGTATGCCGTTGCTATCGACCCTTGAAATCAAGGGCTGAACCAAGGTTCTGAGCTGATCCTGGCCATTGGCGACCGCTTGCATGAGCTCCATGAAGCGATCCATTCTTTCGCGGAGTTCCTGAACATCAGTTTGCACTTGCTCCATGATTCTGGTTTGATTAGCTCTGGTCGGATAGCAGTGAATAGGTCTCTGATCAATCCTGGAACAACCTGAAACAACCTGGAAACACAAAAGGGTTAGGAAAAAATGACAAAGTGCTCGTTATGCAAATGCTTCATGCAAATGCAAACGTGTGTCTGTGCGTTAGGGAGATCTCCCCCGATCCTAGTGCCTGAGTGCCAGTGCTGATAATAAGAAGTCTGAGTCCAGTCATGGAAATAACAATCTCATATATACGAAGGAAGCCTATCAAGGCAGTACACAACATCAGTGAGTACAAGCAGAATCAATAGCATGACCTCGACCAACAAGCCTGGTGATGGTCAGCGTACAACAATGATCAAAACAAAAGGAATACAAATAGTCAAGTACGGCCACGAGCGCGAAACTCTTCTAATAACCCCTTCGTTTCTGGATGATCAGGCCGAGTGAGCAACCCTTCGACGAGTAGCTCCCTCTGCACAATGGTGTATTGAAGACCTTCGACCGAATCTTCCCATGCTCCTTCACCGAAACAATCTTCTAACTTCCGCTTCTTGGATTCAAACGTCAGTTTGCGCTCCTTCAGGTTAGCGAGAGCCCTGTTGAGCTGGCCTTCGGCGGCGTATCTGCGAGCGGTTTCTTCATCAAACCTCTTCTCATTAGCCTTCACCTGGGCTTTCAGCTTGGAAATCTGTTGCATCAGCTTATCCTCCCGCTCTTTCCTGGTGGCTAGGGAGGCTTTCCAGTGCTGGTTGAACTTGGATATCCTCTGATATGCTTCGTCCAAGTGCTGCTTCTTCGTAGCCAGTACGTCGTTAACAACTTTGAAGTCTTGACCCATGCGTTCACGCTCGGCTATCTGCTTAGTCAAGTCTGTCCCCAGCTGGTTCACCAGCTCTGTCTGCCTTTTGAAGGAATGAACGGCTTCGCTTCTCTCGCTTCTGAGCTGAGCCAATTCTTTCTCCAGTTCTTCGTTTGCCCTCTTCAATTCATCTCGCTCAGCTAACACCTGATTATGCTGCTGAATGGGCACGGTAGTAGGCTCTTCAATCATTGGAGAGCTTTCTGGCTTGGCAGGAAGAAACGACATCCCTATAGCATCTGCTCTAGCTCTGATCCACGCCACATACGGAGGGTAGGCTTGATTATCGCTTCTCCCTAGCAATGGTTTTCCCCTCTTACTGATGCCATTCCAAGCGTGCTGAAGCTTAGATAACAGATCCCCCTCTAGAAGACCAGTGAGGTACAAAGATTCCTGCACCTCTTCATCCTTCGGCGGAGCTCTCAAAGCATACGTGAACTGTCGGACCAGCAAAGACGGATTGTAGTTTATACAACCCTTCCTTCCTATCAAAGGCACGTTTGGAAACCCGTTGCAGCTGAAGATAATCTCGGTACCCAACCTATCTCTGTCAAACCAGTCAATATCCTCTGCAGATAGATTCATCAAACGCTCGGACCACTCAGCTGTGGCTGCAGACGAAACAAAGGGACCCCTCTTGGGCAGATGAATATCAAGCCATTTATAAAGCAGGGGCATACAGCACGAGACATTCTTGCCCCTTCTGTTCTCGTTTTTGTAGTGGATGGAATGGTAGACATCTCCTATCAAGGTAGGGACTGGATTCCCTGAATCAAAAATGCGGAACGCGTCGAAGTCTACAAAATCCGGCATATTGGGGAACAAAATGATGCCATATATGCACAGAGCGAGAATGGCGTTGAATATGACCCAACATCCATCTTTGGCGCACTGCTGAGCCTTACCCACTAAGAACTGCAAGGAGAAACCGGGAACCTTGTTCCAACTAGACAATACCAACTCGGAGGCATCCAGATGAAGTGACGGAGCTAGACTAGCCAGATTAGGCTCAACATCCATATGAACAAAAGGCATCTGCCTCTTGATAGGCACACCTAACAAATCAGCATATTCCTCTAGCGTGGGTGCGAGGACAAAATCCCAGAAAGTGAAGTATCTCAA
The DNA here is from genome assembly GCA_963859935.3 of Lathyrus sativus. Taxonomy (NCBI): domain Eukaryota; kingdom Viridiplantae; phylum Streptophyta; class Magnoliopsida; order Fabales; family Fabaceae; genus Lathyrus; species Lathyrus sativus. Next base: position 97,603,736 of record OZ012738.1, on the reverse strand, counting down.
CGGAGGATCGTAGAACTGCAGCAGAGCGTGCAACCCATTCAACTCGAACGCAGAAGGTTTACGAACCAAACTGAGCAATTTGCTGTAAGATTTTCTGAACTCATGCCTCACAGAATCATCTGCTAAAGCAATCAAACCAGTCAGCTGAACCACATCAGGGGCAGGGAGCTTGTAAGCCACGATCTTCCTCAGAGAACCCATAACAATACAATAGGAGGCAAGAAATCCTGGATCGGGGAAAACGGTACCTGCAACACAGACACACGTTAATGAAATGCAAATGAGTATGCAAAGCGATGTAAAATGCAATCATGCAGTAGGAGATCAAGGCAACTGTGCTATTGAAGAGACGAAGGTTTTGTATCAACAAAACCACAATACTGCTCTGTCAAGAACAACCACTATATCTGATAAGAAGAAAACCCTGGTATCGGACCACAAATCTGCTCTGTCAAGAACACATACATAGGGGACCATAAATCTGCTCTGTCAAGAACAATCATCTGATAATAAGGACCTCTGATACAAGACCAAAACTCTGCTCTGTCGAGAACAAACATCTGATAATAAGGACCCCTGATACAGGACCCTAACTCTGCTCTGTCAAGAGCGAACATCTGATAAAACTCTGCTCTGTCAAGAACAACCATACATATGCTGATGAGATCCTCAGACCCTAACCATAAACCTACTCTATCAAGAACACATACTCATCTGAATATAAGGTCCTCTGATACAGGACCAAAGCTCTGCTCTGTCAAGAACAATCATACATCTGCTGATGAGAACCTCTGGTACCAACAAAACTGATTCACTATCAAGAAAACCAGGTAGTCTGAAGGTCAAAGTTTCCTGCAATAAACCCAACCCTGCTCACAGGTATAGACCTAAACTGACTCAAGTTCGGCATCCTATGCGTTCATCAGCGTCACAGACATTCAAAAGGGGTGATACGATACCCAAAAGGTATGGCATCACCGGCTCATGAAGCGGCCTCACTCGGCTGAATCACAAATGATCGGTCCCCAGAGTCGACAATCCTCCAAACCAACAACCCCCTCAACCCAAAGGGTTGAAAAAGAAGTCAACCGGGAGAACCTCGTCTGAGCGTGGATTTCATGAGACACTAGTGCCTGCCAAGCAAGCACGCGCCCACTAATTTCCACAACTAATGCTATGTTCACTCAAGCCTGGGCCTGGCTTCTCACTCATCAGAATGCCCCTCCCACAACAACACAGATAATCATATCACACTGAAAATAAAATGCGAGAAATAAAATGCGATAAATAAACACAACCTAACAAGTAATCATACAAGCGCTAGGATTGACTCTCGCAGGGGACGTCGGATCCCCAAACTGACTCGCATAAGGGACGTTGGATCCCAGGAAACTATGAAGTCCCCAGCAGAGTCGCCAGCTGTCGCTTCCGCGAAAATAAGGTGCCGGAAAAACAGAAGAGTCGCCACCTTTCGTTATTTATCCCTCATAACGGGAAAGGAAACGATCGGAAAAACCTGACGAAAAAAGGGTAAGACAAGGTCATCGCAACCGTTGTCTGGGTTCGGGAGTCGGTTACGCAAGGGGAAGGTATTAGCACCCTTCACGTCCGTCGTACTCGACGGGATCCACGCTTGTTGTATTTACTGGACGAGTTGGTTTATCTATCTACCTATCAAGGCTGGCTTAAACAGAAAAGAAAATGACTAGGCAAAGCGTCGCACTTTATGCCTACGTATTCTCATCAGAGAATGAGAAATCATAGTCAACGTAGTTCGCCCTACTACGGGTTACGGGGAAAGGTGGCTCGCCAATACGTCAGTATTGTGCCTACGTACTCTCAACAGGCTTGAGAGATCAGAGCTTACGTAGTTCGGGATAATATGGATTACGGGGATTCAGATTCATCTGTTTTATCGAGTAGGGTTAAACAGCAGTTCCAGCAGTTAAGGACAAAGCCTGTTTGCGGTGGCGCTGAAGTTTAACGACACTCTTTTCTTCAGAAAAACTTTCCTTTGGATTATGGGCCCACGGGGCAAAAAGGGTTGACGTTTGTTTTCTGTCTTTTACGAAAGAAGTGTTTTTTATTGTGTTTGCAATTTCAATCGCACTAAAGACTATGACCTGAGAGTGAATGCGTCGCATGTCACCCAAAGGGTACCATACTAAACATTCAGATTGTTGAAAAGAAGCTCTCCAACAATCCTTCCTCAGATAGCTTAAGGCTCGTAACGTACGAAAGAAATCATTCATGATTACTGTATCTTAAGCTGTTTTGAGATGAGAAGAGAACAGGCTCAACTAAAGGGGAGACTATCAAGTCCTACTGTTGTCATGCCAATGATTCATCCTATAGTTGAAGTTTGAAACAGGGATCTCCTAGAAGTTATCATGCATAGGTTTCAACCTAAAGTTCTACCGTCATTTCCTTATCAAAGGAAATGAGAGTCCTAAGGGATCATGTCAATGATACATAGCAGATAAAGCATCAGCTTAAACAGTAAACAGTTAACTACTGTAAAATGCATGCAATGCAAGTGAGGGAGGAAATGTGTGTGGGGCAGCAGCCTCCATAAGCTCATCTCAACCTCAAGCCAGATATGAATAACTATAATCATACAGAAGAAATAACATGAAGTGCTGTCAAGCAAAATAAGAGACTGTAATCATACAGAAGAAATGAAATAAAATGGAATGCTACCAAGCAAAATAAACCACCTGGGAAAGGGAGCTGGGCTCTACCGAATACCCGCAAGCAAAGCCATACAGTAACAATACAAGCAGAGGGAGCAACTCAACCTCTAGTGCAATCATGCCCCTAGATTAAAGTCAGTATAAATATGGACTTATTCTAATGCATCAAGCAAGTCAAACAAGGCACATCAGCACAAAAAAGAAAACAGACAAGAAAGAAGATCAACCCCTCTCTCTTATCATTTCAAGCTTCAGCTCTTCTAACAGCAACCCAGCCTTCAGACCTCAATCACCCTTCATGCCAAGTATCAACTTGCTTCTCCAGGTTTCAACCCATCAACATAAGTTTCAACTTATCCTCCTTCTTCAAGCTTCAACTCCTTAGTCAGTTCCACCTTCAGGCTCAAGGAATCATCCTCTTCCATCCTCTTCAATGAATTCCTCATCCTCAGACTCAAGCCCAACATCTCTCAAGATACTCAAACCAGAAGAAATCACTTAACTGGATAAGCTAGGATATTAAACTGCTTATTGACCACCAAAGGAGGCCTATAAGGGTTTAACATCAGAAGAATGGTTCCCTCAAAAGTTCTACTTCTTAGGTACCATCACTTATCCCTCCAAGGGGGGAGGTGAATACCATGGAAGGACTTTTAATCATTGGGAGGAATGGAAGCACAAGATGCTTTCCATGTTTGTGAAAGAAATCATTCTAACTACAAGGCTCTCCCTATGTCCTATCTCCTAATCTTCATCAGACACATTCAGGCACAAACAAATCCAAAGCTCCAAGCAACCTCAAGCAACTTCAAGCATCCTCTTCTTGTCTTCAACTTGTCTTCAATCTCAATCAAAGGCAAACCAAGCACAAACCCTAATCTAAGGGAACTAAATGAGTTAAACTAGTTGAATTAGTAAATTAGGATCACCTAAAACCTAGTACTAAAGTTAGTCCTAACTAAAATACTAAAATCAATTGTAAAATCCTACAAAAATTACTATGGGAACTTAAGTCAATCATGACTCTATCACATTAGTTTCAAAGATCAAATCATCAAATTGGACCTAGAACTAAAATCTACATTCTAAGGTATCAACCTAAAACCCTAAAAAGGAAGTCTCTAAATATCAATCTAGAAAGCATACCTATTTTCATCACAAAAATGTGAGAAAATTACTATGGGAATATACACATCTAACCTAATCACACACAAAAAAATCAGGCCAAGAATCATCACTATGAGATCACACAAAATTCTACAAAAATATGCATCAAACATAAACATTTTAATATCAATTAAAATACAAAATTCCAATTAAATCAGAAATTATATGAAATGAAAATATTTTTTTTCTAAAACATAATAGATTCAATCATGAGTAATATGCAAAAAGAATGGGTTGAATTGGATTAATATTAAATTTATTATGAATTTTCCAAGAATCATGAAATAAATGGAAATTAAATGAAAATCAAATGAAAATAATGAAGCGCGCGGTGTAAATAGCATTCAGATTCAGTTCAAAACATGGGTTGGGCTTGCAGGGGGTGTGGATAACACTCAGATTACTAAGCCCAAATGCTTGAACTAATGAAACACAGCGTTTCCTTCAGGACTCTTCACAACTCAGCTTTAAAATACAGCCCTTGGATCTTCTCCCAGTTAATGGTCAAAACATGATCTGATGGTGAGAACTTCATCTTCTCCAATTCAAAGCTCTGAGCTTCGCGCCCAGCTCCGGCCACCGCCGGTGGAGATCCGATCGTCTTCCCCAACCCTAGTTCACTCTAGGAGCCTCCAATGCAAATGGTCAAAACATGAAACACACTCCAAATCTTGCCACGAACTCAATCATACCATTAGTTTCTTCTGAAACCCCAAGAATCATCATCTCCCAATCTCAACCGAAAATGGTGATCTTCCTATTTTGTCTCTAATTCAACAATTAACCATCTGAAAACCATCCTAGGCCATTCTACAACCAATCTAACACCCTAATTCAACCTAATTCTACCTAAATCAAGCTAGGGGAAGAAGGTTACAAACCTGGAAATTCTTGAATAACAGATGCACGAAATCTCCACTTCAAGCTCTCAAATCTTCTGAACACGATCACTGAACTTCCCCCTTGCTTCTGTATGCAAAAGATTCAATGGAAAGTGCTTCAATCTTGAAACACGATGAAGAGTTGCAGGTGCTGAAAACCCCTTGCTCCCACACGATCTAGCCACCAATTCTTCTTGGAAATGATCTGGAATAAATCCTTGATACTCAGGGAAGAAGAATCAATCAAGAAAATGGAAGGAAATGGAGGAAATTGATGAAACCGATTTCAATTGCAATCTATGAAAACTCAATTCCAAACTATGCTCAAACCTTCAATGATCACCAACCTTTGCCATGGATCCACTCTACTCCTTATATAGATGAAGTTTGGATGATCTAGAACCCTCTAGATCCTTCCAATGAGATTTTACACATCTCATGTCATGAGATTTTGGATCACTTATCATGCCATGCTCAATTCTGTTTGCAGCTTGAAATTCATCTCAATCTCCTTCAATTTATCCCCTAGTGAAATTTTGGAAGGGTTTAGTTTGCCAAGTTTCTTGCCCATGCCTCAATTCTAAGTTTTGCAAATGTTGCTTAATATGCAAGTAACCATTTTCCAAAGCAAGTCCATGATTTAGACCTCAAATCAAAAATGTGGCTAAACCATTGTCTTTAAAATGTTTTCTAGAGTCAAAATGATATATTACATGCCATGGTTTGGATGTGTAGCTTGAAAATTTCAATTTCCAACTTTGACTTATTTAACTTATGCCTTCATTTTAGGTCATTTTTACCACTTTGAGCTACAAGCCTTTTCAACATCTCATGGCCTCCTTACTAGCCTTAAAACATCATTTTAAGAAAGTTTTATGTTGAAGATTTTTCCATTTGAAGCTTGGAAATAGGAGTTATGGCCTTATGCTTGAAATGACCTATAATCTCCAAATGACCAAAATGCCCTTGACTTGTCAAAGCCATAACTTGAGTTCTACAAATCCCATCAAGGACTTATAGTACTCTCTAGAAAGCTAAGAATATAAGGAACAACATTCATGTTGACCAAAAGTTCATCGGAATCATCCTTCTTGGGCAAACGTTTGATGCAAGTTGGGTAACTTTCAAGGCCCCAGATTCACATACCTCAGATGACATGTAACTTGTCAAAGTCATAACTTGAGTTCTACAAATCCTATCAAGGACTTCTAGTACTCAAATTAAATCTAAGAACAAGCTCTACAACATTCATGTTGGGGGCAAGATGAGATGATAATCACATCTTGAGCTAAACTGCCTTGAAGATAGGGGTCAAACTAGGGGATTTTACACTGTCAAGCCTTAGAAACCCTAGCACGAAACTTCTCAAACTCTTCAATCATGATGAGTTGACCTTGGAATCATCCTTATAACATCTCAATGTGTCACTCCATGATCACATGGCTCTTTGAGTTAGGTCTCAACCTTCTCCAAATCATCAGTTGACCTAGGGTTGACCCAGTCAAACCCTAATTACACCACTCATGGCTGTGTCTTCTTAAACTAGCACCATGACATCTCTAGGCTTCATGATGGCTTTCAAGACATCTCATAAGCTCTCTCAAGGCTTCAAGTCCACATTCTTGGCTTCAAAATCATCTGATGAGTCTTCCCACAACTCTCAAGTTAGGAGGCACACAACCTTGGTTTCAACCAATCTCTCTGAGGATCTTTTCACTTCTCTAACAAGGATATCAACCCTTGAGCACTTGAATAAGCTTCTTATCTAGCTTCAAGGTCTTGTGTAGCTCTTGATTGGTAGTCATACCTTTTGATCTCCTGCATGCATGTTAATGAAATACAAATGATAATGCTAATGTGAATGAAATGAAACACATGCTAGGTAAAGAAATGTTGGTCAAATTTTGGGGTGCAACAAGTGCAAACAAGTTGTTTGACTCTGAATTAATTATGCTAATAGTGAATTTCCTCCCTGGCTTGGTAGCCCCCAGATATAGGTCTGGTTGACACTGAACTGGGTGAACAAGTACTTGTGTTATTTACAGTTTTCACTTACAGTTTGATATTAAGTTCAGTAGTCTGTGTTATAGTGGATGTCATAACATTCATGATAACATCCACTATTGTGTACCCAGAATTTCAATTGGCATCAGACCAGGCACCCTGCCTGTTATTTTCTGGGTGAGATCTAGGGAAGATAAATTCTAGTACTATGGATAAAGATATAAGATTCACAAATAGACCACCAGTTCTGGATGGCTCTAATTATGACTACTGGAAACTAGGATGATAGCCTTCTTAAAGTCTTTAGATAGAAAGGCATGGAGAGCTGCAAACTCAGGATGGGAACATCCAGTGAAGACTGATAAAGATGGCGTATCTGTGCTTATACCTGAAGAAGAATGGACCAAAGAGCAAGAAGCCTTGGCTCTTGGAAATTCTAAGGCTCTGAATGCCTTATTTAATAGTATAGACAAGAACATTTTTAGACTGGTGCATCATTGTGAACTGACTAAAGAGGTATGGGATACTCTCAAGACAACTCATGAGGGAACCTCTAAAGTCAAGATGTCAAGACTACAAATGCTGACCACCAAGTTTGAAAGTCTGAGAATGAAGGAGGATGAGACTATTCATGAATTCTACATGAATATTCTTGTGATTGCAAACACCTCAGGAGCCTTGGGAGAAAAGATGTCTGAAGAAAAGCTTATGAGGAAGATTCTCAGATCATTGCCTAAAAGATTTGCCATGAAGGTCACAGCCATTGGAGAAGCTCAAGACATCAGCAACATGAAGGTTGATGAACTGATTGGCTATCTACAAACCTTTGAGATGGGAATGTGTGATCAGGATGAAAAGAAGAATATCATAACTCTTGTGTCAAAGGCTGAAGAAGTCTCTGATGAAGACAATAAAGAATGTGAGGAGAATGTGTCAGAAGCAATAGCCTTTCTTGGAAGACAATTCAATAAACTGATCAAGAGAATAGACCATAAGTCTAAACCTTATGCCAAGAACATTTCCTCTGACATCAGCAGAAGGGATAAATATGAAGATAAATCTAGTCAAGGAAAAGGAGTTTAGTGTCATGAATGTGAATGATATGGGCACATTAGAGCTGAATGTCCCACCTATCTCAAGAAGCAAAAGAAGGGCCTAGCAGTCACTTGGTCTGATGGAGATTCTGAGAGTGGATCAGAAGAAGGATTTGCAAAAAATGTCACTGCTCTAAATAGTGTTTGCATATCTGATGGTGATTCAAGCGAAGATGAGCTGACTTATGATGAACTTGAAGATTCATATAAAAAGCTATGCATCAGAAGTACATAAATATATCAGCAAGGAGAGCATTAGAAGAAACTCATAATGGAATTAGAGGCTGAGAAGATAGAGCATCTTGCAACAATAGACTCTCTCAAAAGTAAAGTCAGCTTGTTGGAATCTAATATGGAGCAAATGTCAAAATCCATAAGGATGCTAAACCTTGGGACTGACACTTTAGAAGAAATTCTACAGAATGGTCAGACATCAGAAAATAGGTCTGGACTGGGATTTATTGGTGAACAGAAACCCATCTTAGAGCTCAAAAGGCCAAAGCCTGAAAATCAGAGGTCAAAATGGATGTCACAACCAATGTCACAACATTAAAGGAACAAAAGTTGGAACCAGACCAAGAACAAATTCCAAGGGTATAAGTGTTACTATTGTGGAAAACTTGGACACATTAAACCCCTCTGCTTTAGGCTACGTGGTTTCCCTAGCCATCCTTATCAAGGAAAACCCAAACAGGGTGGCTATGTCAAGAAACAGAATCAATACAAATCCAAACAGGGTGCCCATGCCAAGAAACAACACCATGTTAGACCCAAAAAGGATGCTCAGGTCAAGAAGAGACAATGGGTTGCTAAGAATGTTGCTCTAGTAGCTCATGCTTCTCTAAGAATGCCAACCAAAGAAGATTGGTATTTTGACAGTGGCTGCTCTAGACACATGACTGGAATAAAGAATCTTTTGGTAAACATCAAACATTATTCCTCAAGTCATGTAACATTTGGTGATGGAGCTAGAGGAGAAATTAAAGGTGCTGGAAAACTAGATTTCCTGGTGTTCCAAAATTGGATAATGTTATGTTGGTTAAAGGACTGACTGTTAATCTTATCAGTATCAGTCAACTTTGTGACCAAGGATTTAGTGTTAAATTCACTAAGGAGATATGTGTTGTTACCAATAAAGAAAATGAGGAAGTAATGAGGGGGCACAGAGCCAAGAATAACTGTTACTTATGAGAGTCTAAAAGTAACCTCAAAGTCCTGACCAAAGAAGAAAAAGAGGATCAACTGTGGTTGGAAAAAGGTAGACATCTTCAAAGGATGGAGAGGATCATACTCAAGACTGCAGTAAGAGGAACTTGTAGGCTAACTCTAGTTGATAGAACAGGTTGTGGAAAATGTCAGGCTGGTAGGGAAGCCAAGAAAGAACATCCAAAGAATGGTCATCATAGAAATATAGATTTGATATACTGGAACCTAATGGAGTCCATGAAAGGTGATCATCATAAAGGAAGCAATGTCACTCAGGATGTCATGACGTTATTCTGTGACATTAAGAGTAACTTTAATATGAACTCAGTTCAGGCTAGAAGAACCATGCACAGTGATAACAGGCATCAATTTGGGAAGGTTCTTGTGAAGCCTTGAAACTCTGATCTACATAATGCTGACATGGTCACTAGAGGTCTAAAGGATACTCAATTTGACAGTTCACAAAGCAAGGTGAGGACCTCCATTAATAATGAATTATAGCAATTAATGGTAATAGGGAATTGCATTTTGAAAATTAATCATTTGTTGATTGGTCAAAATAGTAAGTTCCCTCCTCTTTTGCAATATTACCTCTTTAGCACCTACACACAAAAATATTACTTCATTTGGTGCCCATACAAACTGTTCATCTTCCATTCATCTTCCAACAAGCACAAAAAACCCTCTCTCTCACGATCAAAGTCACCAAAAATGTCTCAACATCCACAAGCTATCCCTTCTAAGAAGATGCCCACCAGCTCTGACACAGATTCCGCTGCTAACCCTAACGAGGTTCTTGAGATAGCTCCTCTGAGAATGCTAACCCCAGAAGGACTGATGGTGAAGAAACCACGAACCTCACATGCAACAAGACCTAAAGAACTTGTAACAGGTCAGGCTCTTCATTCTTCAACCTCTGTTCTTGAGGAAGAAGCTAGGCAAATCCACTCCACCATTGCCAACTTGTTAACCAGGGTTCTGATTGAGCCAAATGATGTGCCAAGAATATCCATTCCGCCTAACACTGAGGAAGAAGCTGATGTCACTCACAATGTTGAAACATTGGAAGCCACTTCACAAGAGGGAAATAACAAGGGTCAAGGTTCTGATGATATGGATGTTAACATGCAAGGTGACAAAAAGGATGATGAGGCTGATATAGTATACCTTGATGAGTACTCAGATAATGATCTGATAACCAAGATCAATCCTAGCATAGCCAAAAGGCTCATGACTAGGAAGGGGAAGAAGACTGCTGATCAGAGTTCTCCTGAGAAGAAGGCTGTGACAAAAAGTACCCCTGTTAGGCCTACCAAAGCATGGAGCAAGGTGGTTCCAAAGAAGAGGAAGGCTCAATCTAGCACTGAATCTGAATCTATCTCAGATGATGCTGATGATGTATCTGACATTCCATCAAAGAAGAAACCCACCACTAGAAAACTTGCTGCTAGTGTCCCTGATGTTCCTATTGACAATATTTCATTTCATTATCCCTCATGTGTTAATAGATGGAAATATGTATTTCAGAAAAGGCTGGCATTAGAGAGAGAGCTAGCTCAGAATGCCCTTGATAGTAAAGAGATCATGGCCCTTATCCAGGATGCTGGCTTGATGAAGACTGTCACTCAGTTCTCTCAGTGCTATAAACTACTTGTCAAAGAATTCATAGTTAACCTGTCAGAAGAATGTGCTGATAGGAAATCTAATGAGTTTGGCAAGGTTTATGTAAGAGGGAAATGTGTCAATTTCTCTTCAACTATCATCAACAACTATCTTGGAATATCAGATAAAGGACAACCTGATATAGCTGCATCTGACAACAAAGTGTGTCAAGTGATTACAGGTAACCAGGTCAAAATCTGGCCATCAAAAGGAAAGCTGGTGGCAAGCAAGTTGAGTGTGAAGTATGCTATGCTTCACAAGATTGGTGCTGCAAATTGGGTGCCCAACAATCATAAGTCGACTGTGGCCACTATCCTTGGGAGATTTATCTATGTTGTTGGAACCAAAGCCAAATTTGACTATGGGACCTATATTTTTGATCAGACTATGAAGCATGCAGGAAGCTATAGTATCAAAGGCCCCATTGCATTGCCTTCCCTTATCTGTGGAATAATCTTAAATCAGTATCGAACTGTTCTCAAAGAAAATGACTATGCAAGCAAGAGAGAGAGAGCCCTTTGTCTTTCCATCACAAGATGTTTCAAGGAACTTATGTTCCTGACATTGTCATGACATCTGCAGAAACATCAAAAGGAAGTTCCAAGACAAGAAAAGCTAAAGTCATTGCAATGCTCAGAGAAACTTGCAAGGAGTTAGACATAAAGAAGAAAAGTATTGAAAATTTGATCAGGTCTCTTGAGCAAGATGAGGATTCTGAATTCACTGACACATATGAGAAGAGCAATGATGATGGTTCAAGAGAGGATGATGGCCAGGATGCTGCATCAGAGGAAGCTGTTGCCAGTTCTGAGGAGGCTAGTTGTGAAGAATCTGAGGAGGTCAGTTCCAGTTCTGCCTCTGAGGAGGAAGAGTGATGTGCTGATAGACTGTTGTGGGGCTTAGGCTGCTGGTTACTAAGCTGATGATATGTGCTACGGGTTTGAATATTTTTTGGTTTTGTGTGACAACATGAATTTGTGATGCTCTCCATGAGCAGTTTTTTTTTTGCAATGACCCCTAACTTCTGTAATGTTACTCATGTTGATCTATACTATTAGTTTAGTTATGATCTAATTTGTGGCTAAAAAGGGGGATAAGTGGTAGTAGTAATTGAGTAACAGCAGGTGGAAGACTTGTATGTTGTTGCTGTGCAGGTTTGCATGAGGTGATAATATGTTTCTGCTACTGTGTGAATTCCTAGTAGGAATGTATGTTAGAACTGTGTGAGCTCCTAGCTGCTGATTAGGAGTGTGTGTGTCTGCAGTAGAATGTGTTGTACATCTCTTCAAGGGGAGTATCACAGGATAGTCCACAGAAAGGTGTGACAACTGTAGTCTAGGCTAACAGGTGAGAGTGTTATGCTATGGAATTGATGTTCTTCAGGATGTCATCCTGAATGTCCTGACATCTAGAATCCAATATGGATAAATATGTGTGACTGCTGTGTGTGCAGGTTGTGTGTGCACTGATGTGTTGTGCATCAGTTGAGGGGGAGTATCACTAGATGATCCACAAATCAGTGTGATACCTGTAGTCTGGACTAACAGGTAGTACTTAGGCTGTGAAGATGACTCTGATTTGATATCGTAGCTGTGTGTGTTTAGCTAGTAGCTTTTCTGCATGTATGATATGACTTCTGCTGCTTGTGATCTCTGATATGGTAACAAAGTGTTTTAGCCAAAAATTTGCCAAAGGGGGAGTTTGTAGATGCTTTTGATTGGCTGCATTTTATGGCAAAACATTGATGGATGTATGAATGTCATGACTGATGTTATGATATACATAATGAGGATTCAGCAGGGTAAGTTTGAATAGCTAAGAGTCACTTAAGTTGGATGTCATGACTGAATGTTATGACATCAAGCGTATGACATCAGGGCACGCAGGTTTTAGTTTTTCTGTTATTAGCTCAGGCTATACTTCAGGAAACATTCTAGGAAGCCTAGTTATCACAGGCGACATGTTAGGCATGGCTGAGGATAACATAGAAGACCCTTGACCAAATTGGAAAGGCGTACCTTCATGAAGAGAGGTTTATCTTGGGTAAACCTAATTTCTCCATCAAGGCCCAAAGCAAGTCTGCTGCTATAAATAACAGAAAGATCATTCCTAATAGAGCAGAGCTTCTGAAGAGAGATTGGAGAGTGTGTTTTGTGAGTGAAGAACTCTTTTCTTCACGTGTGTTTAGGAGTCTTAGGATTCCTTGTAGGCCAAGCAATTGTCTGTTGTATGATTGCTCTGGTTTAGTATTAGTGAATTGTTGTGTTCATTGTGTCACTCAAAGCTTTTAAGCAAGAGTGCTGTGTCTCTTGATCAAAGCTGTGAAGCAAGATCAAGGTGTGTTTGAAGTGTGTCTTCATATCTCAATTGTAATTATGTATTGATATCACTGTGGTGATTGAGGGGGAGTGAGATGGTACCTCAGGGCTAGTGGTTTCTAGGCTGAAGTGTCATTGGGTAGGTCTTAAGTGAAGAGTGGAAACAGGTTGTTTGACTCTGAATTAATTTTGCTAATAGTGAATTTCCTCCTTGGCTTGGTAGCCTCCAGATGTAGGTGTGATTGACACTTAACTGGGTGAACAATTACTTGTGTTATTTATAGTTTTCACTTACAATTTGATATTAAGTTCAGTAGTCTGTGTTACAGTGGATGTCATAACATCCGTGATAACATCCACTGTTGTGTACCTAGAATTTCACAACCAAACACGCTTAAAGCCCCACATTTCACCAAGAGCTTGTCTTGCAAATTAAAATGGCTTGAAAATGATAATCATAACACTTTAAATAAATAGGACTCAACCCTCTGGCGCAAGGACCAAAAATAACACTATAACATCCTGGAAGGTCATAAAATCCATAGTATAAACGATTTTGTTCTTTTAGGAATGATGTCCTGAGACTTTGAACCACTCTTGATAATAACAAAGTGCCCTTTTTTAAATGATCCAAAGATAGCCTGAGACGCTTAAATCGAGAGAAACAATATCGTTAAACTTGTCATTCCTGCACAAACTTGTTAGTCGTAATAAATATGATTACCAAAGTATAAAGTCAAATAATGTAAGAAACGCACAAAGCGGTGGGATCTTAAAGTCAAAAATTAGTGTGTGACAGATGCCCCTATTTAAGTTTCTTCTATCCGGAGATACGGAGATTGAAATCTTCATCTCGACGTGATAGGAGGGACTTAAATACAAACATTGCATGGATTTTTGGCCCTAAGATGCCACCAAATGCTTATGATATGCAATGATATGAAATGCAAGACAAGGGTCCCGTGAGGAAAATGATGTCACAGGGGAATAACTGGATGCGATACACGAGAAACAAAAATCAACAAAGAACAGACCCAACAAAGCGAGACTCCTCGGGGAAAGAGACAACAAACATCAATGGTGAATCTCCAATAAGATAAAGACATGTAGTACATATTATTAAGAATATGGTAGCCTGGGCAACGGACGAGAAACTTGAAAGTGAAGGATAACCTACTATTGCACCCTAAAATTTGCTCAACCTATTTCACTTGGTTTATGTTTCAATTGCATTGTCATTTGCATACTAAGTCATGTACATAGTCTAATCATTTGCATAACATAGCATAACAAGGCATCTAACAAGGGATCAAGTGCCATTTTTATCAGAAAGAGGCCCATCAAGGGGTTTTATTCAAGTTCAAGACCATTCAAGTAATCAAGAAATGAGTTAAAGCTTTGAAAAATTTGAAGGTCAACCAGTGGATTTCTCTCCCAATCTTGGGGATATGTTGAAGATCATCAATGAGTGTGTGAACCATGGAAGGTGTACAAAGATCATGGAAGACCTAGAGGGTCATTTTGAAGATGAGACAAATCATTAATACAAATACCAGAGCTACAGTTGAATGCAGTCAACTAGGGTTTCATCTAGGTCAACCCTAGGTCAAATGGTTGATTGGAGGGCATCAAGGCCTACTTGGAGTATGTGGAATTCATGAATTGGTATGTGGATGCATGTGTGGTGTTTTGCCAAGGAGAAATCAAAAGGAATCAAGAAGAAGAGGAGTTACTAGATTAGGGTTTCAGTGTAAAAAAACCCTAATTTAGGCCTAACTTCCAAGCCAGATAAGTCAAAATGCAAGTTTCAAATGAATTCTTGGTTAACATGAAACTTTTAGAGATTCTCAATAGCTTTAACTTGAGTACTAGAAGTCTTCAAGTAGATTTATAGAACTCAAGTTATGGTTCTTGCAAGTTATGGGTCCCCAGAGGGTACTGAAATTTATCTGTGAAAGTCACTTGACTTCCAAGCAACTTTTGCCCATCAAGGAATTTTCAAATGGATTCTTGGACAACATAAGAGTTGTAGATCTTGATCTTAGATTTAATTTGAGTACTAGAAGTCCTCAAGGGGATTTGTAGAATTCAAGTTATGGTCTTGGCAATCCAGGGGTATTTTGGGAAAGTTGAATTACAGGTCATTTTTGAGCATATGTCAAAATCTCCATGTTCCACTTCTCAAATGAAAAATTGTTCAACATGGAATGTGCTTAAAATGATGTTTTTAGGTCAAATAAGTCATCATGGTGGATTGATCGGCTTATTTCAAAAAGTCACTTAAAATGGCCTAAAAAAAGGGAATAAGTCAAATAAAGTTTGGTGGGAAAAATCAAATTTTGGGTTAGAGGTCACAAACAAGCCATATGACATACCAATTTGATTGTAAAATGCATTTTAAAGACAATGGAATTGCCACAATTTTGAATTGAGGGTTATTTCAAGGACTTGCTTTGTAAATGGGCTACTTGCATCATAAGGCACATATGCAAAACCACACTTCCAAGCAAATGCAAGGCTCCTTTCCATCCATACACCTCCAATATCTCATTTGGAGATAATTTAAACTCATAACCAAGTGAATTGCAAGCCAAAACATGAGATGGTATGTGCATAACATAAGAAGAGATTTTCATGACATGAGAAGTTGATTTTCTCATTGGATCAATCTAGAACTTTCTAGGGTCTTCAAATACATTCTATATATACTTGTGAAGAGGTTCAGAGCAAGAGTTGGTGATTCATTTGTGCAAAAACCATAGATTGACATTGGAGTTTGGAAGATAAAAAGTGAGAGATCAAAGTTGGATTCAAGGCATTTTCAAGAGTTATCAAGAATTTAATCTTCTCCAACAAACTTCAACAAAGGTTTTCCGCACTTTTTGGCAAGAAAAAACGAGCTCCAACTACTCCGTTTCGACGCTCCGAAGCCGGTATGTGAAATTCACTTTTTCTATGATTTTAGGACGAATTAGATTAGATTATTCATGTGGTTAGGATCTGGAAAATGTATAGATGAAATTAGGATCAAGAAATTAAGGATTAGAGACTTTTTTGGATGAGTATGTTTTCTTGATGATGATATATCTCTTTGATCATTGAGTTTTGATGGAATCCAAGAGCATATTTGGAATCCTTGATTTTTTTCCTTCAAGTTTGACTAAAATTTCGTGCGAAACGGTTAAGAATCGATGGAGTTATGTTGCTCGGAAGTTACCGGAAAAATGTCACCGCTGGAACAGCTACAATACCGCGCGGGTACTGTTCCCACCCCCACTCGCGAGGCCCACACGGACATTGCTTTGGAATTCTGTTGTTCGCACCCCTGACCCAATGCACATTAACTTAGTTTAATTCATTTTCGTTCTTTTTTTTCCTGTTTTAATAGCTGTTTACTTTAATTGCGTTAAAAATAGTAAAAATTATCAAAAATTTATGAACTTTTTTTCTGTAGATCTTGATTGTCTTAAGAAACTGTAGGAGTTGACTTTGCATTTTTAGGATTTTATTTGAATTAGTTACGAATTTTCTTTTGTGCTAATATCCATTGTTATGTATAATTGATATTGCTGTTTGTTTAATTTTGTTCTCTTTGATGCTTTATGCTTTTGAGCTGATTCTTTCGATATGATTTAGAGGATATACATAGGTTTCCCCTGGAATTTTCTTAGAATTTTTAAAATTGATTAGATTCTGTTTTAGGTGTGTAGTTTAGAGCCTTCCCAAATAATGGTTTCCCATGACCAAATTTCATTTAGTAATTGTTTAGATGACCTAGGAATTGATTTAGGTCCTGATTCTGGAATTTTAGAATGTTCAAACATGCATGTTCACATAGGAATTTTATTAGAGTTTTACAATGTAGTTTGCTATTTGTTTTGGGTTTTGCAAATGATTGTTGCTTTCGGTGTTCTCTCTTGAGTGCTTTGCCTTGTTTGGAGCGTTTGGTGGACTTAGAGCTTGAAGACTTTGGATTCCTTTTTAGAGGAGCTTCTGGACATGATGAATATGATTTGGCTTGAAGAGTGGGGCTTGGAGTGGAGCTTTCTTTCTCTTTTAAGTTTGTTTTAGGAGTTGGTAGAATTAGGCTTTTAGGGAGAGCTTTTGTAGAATTAGTTCATTTCTTCCATCAAACATAGAATGCATTGTTTGCTTCTATTATATCCTATGATGCAAAGTCCTCTTAGGGAAGTTCCATATCTCCTTAGGTGGGAAGTGGGGCATACCCTAGAGAGTAGAACTTTTGAGGATACACTTCCATTTCGATGTTGGTTCTTGTTGAATTCCTTTGGTTTTCAGCAAGTATGCCAACATTGCAACTTGATCGTGATGACAAATCTCTTCTTGGAGTGTGCTTGCTAAAGCTTGGAGATGAAGATTAAAGAAGCTTGAGGATGGAATCTAGCTCAAAGACAAGACCTTTGCTGTCATTTCAACTTTGCTGTTCAGAGCGTGTTGTTGCTGTTTGTTGTAGGAGTTTGTTGCTGCTGCTTGGGCTGCCTCCTCTGTATCTTTTGTTTTTCTCTGTATTGTCTGTTGGCTTGTGCTGCTTGCCCTTTAGGCTTGAAGTGAAGTTGATTCACTTTGCCTGTTGCTTTCTTAGGTTCGAGGTTGAGTGGGACTCCCTTGCCTTGCTTGTTTTGCTGCATCTCATGCATACTTACTGTTTACTGTATATCTGCTGTTTCTTTTCCGTTTATCCCCTAGGATCTCTGATTTCCTCTGTGCAGGAGGGAATTATGACAGACATTAGGTGTTAATCCATGCATGACAACATTAGGTCAGTTTTATTCCCTTTCAAACCCTAGGTCTTTTAGAACTTCTTTCTCTTCTATCTCAGAACAATTCAAAACACAGTAATAAGGATAATCGATGTCGTACGCTACGAGCCTTAAGCTATTTGAGAAAGGTTGCTGGAGGGTCACTCTTCAGTAATCTGATTGCTTAGTATGTTACCCTTAGGGTGACATACGACGTAGTCACTCTCAAATCATAGTCTCTAGTGCGTCAGAGATTGCAAACATCGTAAAAAACAGTTCTTGCGTAAAAGACTAAAAACAAACATCAAAGTGTCATTTTTGTCCGCTTGGACTCTTAATCAGAAAAACCCCTTTAATAAGGAGAAAAAAAACTGTCAGACAAGCTTGTGTCTTCCGTAGCCCGAACTACGTTTGCTCTGATCTTTCATGCTGTATGAAAGTACGTAGGCACAGGATGCGATATCCTAGCGAGCAACCTTCCCCTCCTTTCCCGTAGGTAGGCGAACTACGTCGACTCTGATTTCTCGTTCCAGATGGGAATACGTAGGCATAAAGTGTGATACTTTGCCGAGTCATTTTATTTTCTTTTAACCCCAGACCTGTAGAATAGATAGAATAACAATCCGTACTAGAAAACAAGCGTGGATCCCGTCGAGTACGACGAACGTGAGGGGTGCTAATACCTTCCCCTTGCGTAACCGACTCCCGAATCCAGGATTTGGTTGCGATGACCATTCCTTTCCCGTCTTTGCGGTAGGTTTACTTGCGCGTTTCCTTTCCCTCCTTTGGGATACATAACGCACGGTGGCGACTCTTCTGTTTAGCCAGCTCCAATTTTCGCAGTAGCGACACCTACTACCAACGTGTGGTAGCCTAAGCAAAGGTATCCAGTTGGAACAAAGAAACACATGTTACCTACTATCAATCATATGATAGCCTAAACAAAGGCAACATGAAGAGGAAAGATGACCTACTACCAAACATGGTAGCCTAAGCTAAGGCATCTGACCAAAATAAGTTGGTATATTACCTACTATCAAACATATGATAGCCTAAAAAAAGGTAATAGACTTGAAAGGATAAAAATAAACCTCCCCACGCTTCAAGATAGTCTGCCAAGAACGGGTCTCAATTTCTTCTTTTACTTGAAAAGGGAAAAATAAACCTCCCCATGTTTCAAGGTTTGTGTGCCATGAACGGGTCTTAGTTTCATCTTTTACTTGAAAAGGATAAAATAAACCTCCCCACGCTTCAAGGTTTGTATGCCATGAATGGGTCTCAGTTTCTTGAAATAAACCTCCCCATGCTTCAAGGTTTGTATGCCATGAACAGGTCTCAGTTTCTTGAAATAAACCTCCCCACGCTTCAAGGTTTGTATGCCAAGAACGAGTCTCAGTTTCTTATAATAAACCTCCCCACGCTTTAAGGTTTTTATGCTATGAACGGGTCTCAGTTTCTTGAAATAAACCTCCCCACGCTTCAAGGTTTATATGCCATGAACGGGTCTCAGTTTCTTAAAATAAACCTCCCCGCACTTCAAGGTTTGTGTGTCAAGAACGAGTCTCAGTTTCTTCCTGGAATGATAAATACTTGCGAGAGAATCTTCACAGGGAAATTGGAATTTTGCTGGAGATAAAAGACTTCAACGGTAATCCATAATGTACTGAAGATTGTAAAACTTCACCGAGGATCTTCAGAAGAGATGCAAGCCGGTTGATTTGCAAATATGTCCTCTCAAATAAAGAGATGGATTAAATGTAATAAACTTCACCAAACTTCTCGATAGAGATGCCATTTGATGGAATTAATCTTGTGTAAGGGAACAATGGGGAATACATTCCCGAGGAGTGTCTTTATTATAGCTGTAAAATATATGAAACCTTTGTGGTAAAAATTCTCAAATAAAAAGAAATATCTGTAAAGTCTTCGACAAACTTCTCTGACGGATTTCTGAAGAGATGCTATTTGACGAGTTGATAATCTTGATAAGTTCACTGGGAAGGGACAAACTGTCTTGAGGAGACTGCCATTTGTCATCTTTAATAGAAAACCTGATCAAAATAAGTTTCTCAAATAAAGAGGTCGTTTGTAGTCTAGGTATGGATTGCCGATAAGATCTTGTAACAATGTTGGAGAAAGTATCCGATCTTCATAAAGATTCTCTTGGGGAGTAAAGTGCAAAATAAATGCACGCCTATCCAGGCTCAAAAGTCATAGATATCCAAAATGTGATTGTTAGGGACCAAAGTTTAAATCAGGAAATAACTGAAGAGAATCTGTCAAGCAAGACTCGACCATTGAGGCATGAACTTAAATGGGACTTAGCTAAAACAACCGTCTTCCACGAGGATCAAACTATGTTGGGAATTAGAAATATTGGTGCTCTTTCTACCTAGGGATGACAACTCTACTTGGAAGGAGAAGACACACCCAGTCACCTGGGGGTAAACACGACCAAAGCGACAGAACAAACAAACACAAAGATGCAAAAATGCATATGTTATGCCATCTATCTATATGCTATGCATATGTTTATGTTGACAAAACAAACGACAAGAAGCAACCGGAGATGAAATAAACATCTCGAAACAAACATCCGACCAATCTTCAAAGGTAGAAGCATCACTGGGGATAGATGGAGAACTAAATACGGGATCACAATCCTGTTTCAGAGCTTTACAACCTTTGGGGGATATAAAACACTTCACTTGGGGGTGTTCCTACTGGAGTTGTAGATGAAGATACCTGAGCCGAGGTCTCATAGGGGATAAAATAAATATCCACTTCAATGGGGAACCTGGGTAACATAGCGGCTGAACTTGTAGGAGCCAAAACTTCAATGGGGATGAAATAAACATCCGCTTCACTGAGAAAAATCGGCATTGTAAAAGATCCACTAAGGAGTAAAATAACATCCACTTCATTGGGAAGGTGAAGTTGAGCAAATTACTAGAGAAACAATCAGGTCACCAACTGGAGATTTCTTGCATCGATCATCACTGCTTGAAATAGATATCTATCGGAGGAATCATGACCACTTGAAGTAAAATTCACCGGGGACATGAAGAATGTTGTGAAAACAAAGTAGTTTTGGTCTTGATGAACTTCGTAATAGTCGCCATTTTGAACCGTGAGTGTTGTAAGTGGTAACGTAATCCTCATTTCTCAAATGCCCCAGAGTACATGCTTTATGAGAAAAATTCGTTCCAAGAGGATTTTACAGAGAACATGGAGTTCAATTGCCCCACTGTTTTTAAATTCTTGGAGAGATTCGTCGAATCTCGATGTAACTAGCCCGGATTAACGGTGTTATGTATAACTGAGTCTTTAAAACTCGCTCTTGAGGACAGTCAGACTTGTAGATGAGCAACATGGCAATAACTTGCCCCTGTCCAGCAGAATCTTCATGTTTCATCGTCGATGTCTATATGTAAACTTTCTAAGATATCAGGCAAAACCAACACACATGAAATGCTAATCCTGAAACTTGTCTATATGTAAACTTTCTAAGATATCAGGCAAAACCAACACACATGAAATGCTAATCCTGAAACTATTAATGCAACATATATGTTTGTCTTGAAGTTTTTTTTTGAAAAAGATATCACAATAACTTGTGACCGAATCACTAGTTAGGATATGAATTTAATTTATGAAGCCAACATCAAATTGAGCATAGCTCATAGGATTCAGGAAACGTTATCTCGTCGAGTATGCTTTCAAAATAAACCCTACTTCAATTAGGTCTTTTAAAGGTTGTATCGTGGCTTCGTTCACGGTTTAAGAAACAAAGGATAAAGGGTCAAATCTTATTTGTACCCACCAATTCTTCTTGATATCCTTCAATCCTACATTCAGTTAAACTTGATACGAGCACTCATCTCTCAAGAGGATTTTGATATGGTCGAGAATTCGTCAAAGCTTTGGTCATGGCAGTCACTTACCTATTTTCTTTTGGTGTTTGATCACATGACTTTGTTCTTTATTGAGGATATTTCTTTGTGATCCTTTGTTTTTGCTTTTCGTGTTTTTATTCCCTAACTTTTTCCCGGACAGAGTCTTTTGAATTGGAGTCCAGCGGGATGCCTCAATTTTTCCTAAGTCTCCTTCATAGGTTTTGACTTGGTGGGCTTTTCTTTTTCATTCATTTTTTGAACAAGTCGTGTGACTCTAAGTCATTTTGACCTTTTCGAAAGGATTGTGACTGCCTCACTCTTTAGATAATCGAGGGATAATCATTGTGTCTTTTGACTTCCAGCCTCATAATATGTTAGGGATAGATAAAATGGATTCTCAAATGTTCATTCCTCCTTTGAAAGTCTGGGCGCTCGATCAGTTTAACTGAAAACTACCCTGCCCCAGGTTAAAATTGAGGTTTTTATTACTTGGAAAAGGAAACTCCTACTTCAAGGCTCAAAGGGGTTAAAGAGGGATTATCTTCCTTATATCTCCAGTATTTGAGGATTTGAAACAATGCCTTACATCATCAGCCGAGTTTTATTCAAAAGCATACAACTAGAGACCTTGCATTTTTGATTTGTCATCCTCCTTCCAATTCTTCATCAAAGTGAGAAAAAATTGGGTGGAGTTGGCATTATAAATCATGCAAGACAAATATTTTATGAGCGAATACGAAGGGATTTATTCAAGGCAAACATACTTATTGCATTATCGTTAAAAATAAACAAATTATTACATGCCAATTATGCTTTTATAATCAAAGAAAAACAATACATAAAAGCAAACAAAATGAACGACCAGACAAGCCCCGCTAAAGGATTTTATTAAGTCTTTGCATTCATCAACACAACAGTGTTCCATTCAAGACCGGGCTTTCTCTTTTGAAGGTCAACACTTTGTCGTCGATCATCTCTTAAACTTTCTCTTGGAAAACTTCACATTCCTCAATCGAATGCCCCATTACTCCGTCATGAAATTCACAGATGGTGTTCGAGTCGATCATCTTAGTATAAACATTCTTAGGATTTGGGTATACACCGTGGAAACTGGGAATCCCTTTCATCAACTTGAACAAACAGGTTATCTTGCATAGGTTGAGATTGCGTAGGAATACCCACTTGTTGAACATTGTCATCGGAGGGAAGATCAAACACCGGGTTAGACATCACCCTGAAACTAGTCCTGGGATCCATATCCTTTGTCCTCTTTACCATCCTTCCGTGATTACTTCGAGCTTGGTCAGATGGTTAATATGTCAGCTGACAGACAAAGGCCGTAAGCCGGATGAGCCACAACAGAGAAGTGACACATGCATATGCAAATGCTAAATGAGGGATGCTATGCCAAAATGCAGGATGCAGAATGCAGATGAAAGATTTCATGGAATTCGTGTATTTACAAACATCACAGAGTACCAAAGAAAATTCATTTATTATTTTTTGATATTGGATTACAGATAATATTCTTAAAAGAGTCCTGACATAATAGCTAAATAAAAGCTAATAAAGTCCTAAGGATGTCTTGTATTGCTTCTTGATCTGCTTTTCTAGCTGGACTTTCTCGGATGTAAGCTCGTTCATGATCAAATTCCAAGGATAGTTTGATAGAGGAAAATAAATCCTCCATCTTTTGATTTTCTTGTCAGAAATTTTGTTTTTCACTTAGATTTTTAGGAATAATAAAAGTTCCTTTTACTTGTATTTGAATTTTTCTGGATCTTCAAACAGAGCTTCTAACTTTCTTAGGACATCCAAATTAGGGCTCTTAGAAGAGTATTTCAAAGCATCTTCTTTTCTTATCCATATTGGTCCTGCAATGTTTATAAATAAAGTTGAATTCCATGAAACTAATGCGATATGATGCTTTATGGATGCGAAGATGCACAAACATAAGCAAGCACACAAATGCACAAAGATAAACAAACATGAAACTTAGGCTTGCAACAAGCATGGAGCAAAGGGTATACCCATTCCCAAAGTGTGTGGACTAAAGGTTGATTGTACCAGTAGAACAAGGTTCTAACAAGGGTTCCCAAAATCATTAGTCCATCTTTTGGATATTATCAATTTCCCGACTAACTCGGTGGTTAATAATATTCTCAAGAGAACCTCTTTTGAGTGTAGCATCGCGTATCAACTATTTCGGGACTACTCCCTCATAGTCATTGCACTACGTCCTAAGAAAGGCCAAAGTGGGGTTAAAGGTAACTACGGTCCTCAGTATCACAGGCTCCAAGGTCGAAAATAGTGAATGTTTTCACGATTACTCGTTCAACAGTACTGTTTTTGAGAGGGCCTCAACTGAGTGGTGATTCTCAAGTCAGCTTGGTCGGGAATCACTCCCTATAAGCCTCGTTGAATATATCACCTTCCTATCATAAGCACACTCAAGTCCGAGTGGAGGACTTATCTCACCACACAAAGGTACCAGCCCGAAGCATAAATAAGAGCAATTATACAAATAAGCAAATATATATATATATATATATATATATATATATATATATATATATATATATATATATATATATATATATATATATATATATATATATATATATATATATATATATATATATATATATATATATATATATATATATATATATATATATATATATATATATATATATATATATATATATATATATATATATATATATATATATATATATATATATATATATATATATATATATATATATATATATATATATATATATATATATATATATATATATATATATATATATATATATATATATATATATATATATATATATATATATATATATATATATATATATATATATATATATATATATATATATATATATATATATATATATATATATATATATATATATATATATATATATATATATATATATATATATATATATATATATATATATATATATATATATATATATATATATATATATATATATATATATATATATATATATATATATATATATATATATATATATATATATATATATATATATATATATATATATATATATATATATATATATATATATATATATATATATATATATATATATATATATATATATATATATATATATATATATATATATATATATATATATATATATATATATATATATATATATATATATATATATATATATATATATATATATATATATATATATATATATATATATATATATATATATATATATATATATATATATATATATATATATATATATATATATATATATATATATATATATATATATATATATATATATATATATATATATATATATATATATATATATATATATATATATATATATATATATATATATATATATATATATATATATATATATATATATATATATATAT
Source organism: Lathyrus sativus (assembly GCA_963859935.3). NCBI lineage: Eukaryota > Viridiplantae > Streptophyta > Magnoliopsida > Fabales > Fabaceae > Lathyrus > Lathyrus sativus. The sequence continues at coordinate 97,578,605 of OZ012738.1, read as the reverse complement.
ATATATATATATATATATATATATATATATATATATATATATATATATATATATATATATATATATATAACAATAAACAAGCAAAATAAAACAAGTTAGGGAAACCCACAAGAGGCCTCCCCAATTAAGCCGCCATTTCTGTCGCGGTGAAAATTGGATGTCAAGCTATTGGATTAACTTGAATCGTAATTCATATTCACAACTAATCTTTGATTTTTCCGAAGGGAAGGTTAAAGAAGGAAAAACCTAATTTTTGCATCGCAAACACAATGCGGGGAGAGATCTAGGATTCAAGGGTTGGTTAAACTTAGGGAAGGTATTAGTATCCTAAACTTCTATAGTATTCTACATGAACCTCTTGTTTTATTATGTTATTGCTAAGGGTTATCTGCTTAAAGGTAATGGTAAGGGTTAAAAGTAAAGAAGGACCTAAGGGGTTAATCCTAAGTTTACTCGCCAAGACTCGCATCTCGTGCATACGTATCCGAGGTAGGGGATGGAATCAGAGTAATCGTAGTTCTCCTCACAGAGGGAGGAAGATGGACTTCTTGACTGTGGTCAAGGTTCCAGGGGGAGGTAAATGTTCATATGGAAGCGCTTACGTGGAGTGCGGAGACTCCTAATCTACGTTGTAGAGTTGAATTGAAAAGGATGAAGGTATGTCTACGACGGGACGCCTAAGCATGAGTGCGGCGACTCAAATCCTAAGGCTAGGATAAAGGGGGAATGTCCATGGCGGGACGCCTAAAAGGTGAGTACGGAGACTCGAATCCTATGGCTAGGAGGGGTGAGGGTAAAAGCATTGACACGGTGGTCAAATGGAGAAATCTTTCCTTCGGAAACAAGTTGATAATGGAAAATAGAAAATAAGCAGTGATAATTGACAAGCATGGTATAATTGACAAAAATGATATGTAAATAATGTATAACAACCATGAGTTAAAGTTGAATAGATAATGAGAAATCAAGTTAGAAATGGATTGTGATGGAAAATGAACAAGTGGAAATGGTGAAATTGGGAAAATTAGAAGTTAATTGTTTTAAAGTGTTTTTGAGAGTATTATCTAATTAAAACTAGATCTAAGTTTTATAAGATGGTTAAAAAATAAATTAACTTTTAAATTAATCTAAACAATTTTTGTGTTTTTATTATATATTGAAATAAAAACTAAATCAAAACTTAAATTAAAACTAAATATTGTTATCTTATTTTTTATTATAAAAAAACTAGATTAATGTTAAATCTATTTTTATTTATTTATTTATTTTTATTTAATTAAAAATTCATTTTTCTTTATTTTAATATTTCAGTTTTTTTTAAAAAGGTTAGTTTGTTAGTTATAGTTAGTGATGTTCGTATTTATTAATTTATTAAAAACAATTACAAAATAAAACTAAAATATAAAATACCAAAAAAGGGCAAAATAAGAAAGTGGGTCGGGCTGGGTCATCAATCCCAAACCCGACCCGATTAATAATAAAAAAAGGGGGAGAGCCAAAGGGTTTGTAAACCCTAAAACAGAGAGGCCAAACGACACCCCCTTGGCTTCTTTCCTCTGAGTTTCTTTTTCTCTTCTTTCTCGCATGTGTTGCCTCTTCTTCTTTTTGATGATTTCTCTTCTCTCTCATCGTTTGCTTTCTTCTTCTTTTCGATGATTTCTCTTCTCTCTATCCTGAAAAACAACAATGAAAGCAAAAAAGTTAACAATGGTTACAGTTAGAGTTTCGGTGCTGGTTTGGTTTTGATTAAGCCGGATTTTTAACGGTTTGGGTTTAGATCTGTGGTTTTGGTTGACGGATTTACGGTGTTTGAATTGGGTTTTTGTTCGATTTGGGCAATGATAGGTAATCTCTGAGCCTTTGTTTCATTTTGGATCCGTGGGTTTTCGTATTAAACTGTTTATGATTTTTGGATCTATTTTATTTTGGCCGTTTGAGGATTGTTGATGTGTTTCACGTGGATTTAAGGCCGATGATGAAAGTTTTCTGAGGCCTTTTTGTTACTCTGTGATTTTCGGACAATGCTTTGTGATTTTCGTATGGTGATTTTCCATCTGGTTTGTGATGATTTTTGGCCTCCTTGACTATTCTTCTAAACTTCTTTTTATATCCTTTTCTGAAACGCTTTGAGACAGCTTTTAAAAACCTTCCTCTTTCGGCTGGACAGATTTGAACCATTTTGGAAAGTTTTATAAATTCTTAAAACTTTTGAATATTGCTTTGATTTGTTACGGTTTTGATGGAAAGTTTGTGGATCTGTGATATTGGTGATGATATTCCAATCTATTTTGATACTGATGCTGTTGTGGACTTCCGTTTTTGGATTTGTTCATTTTTGGAAACTTTTCATTTTTCATTATTTTGCTGCTGTTGGTGCTGTCCATTGATGTTTTCAGATCTGGATTGATTTTGGAATATTCCATTTTTGGATCTTGCTGTTGTTTTTGGAAAGTCATCCACTTGGCTTGCTGGAAAAAAACGTGTCCCTTCATCTTTTGCAAAAAAAAACTTGTATTATTTTTAAGAACAGACTTTTGCCTTGATCTGATGCTGTAAAAGAAATATTGGTACTTGGTGATGATGACATAGTCTGAACCAGAAAAAAAATGTCGCTACTGCCCATTCTTTTTTTTTTGGAAGTTGGTGGCAATTCCAGATTGTTGCCCTTCCGTCTTTTGTCCCGATGATGGTATTATATCTGAGGGTCGTAAGGAAAAAAAATGAAAATCCTCTTCTTTTTTGAAATCAATTGGATTACTAATTGTTCTCTTTTGTCCCTTGTTTTTGCAGGTACAGAAGATGGCAAAGATGAAGACTTGAAGATCTTGAACCTTAGAATAGTTTAGGATAGTTTAGAAACTTCTTGATGTAATCCAAAAAACTTATAACCAAAACAGTAACTTGTAACCCATGTATCTTGTAATAAAATGTAAACCAGTTTGATTAATGAATAATTGTCTTATGATCCAAAAGAAACATCTCGATTAAGAACTTAAATCCAACACACATGGTTGACTTAAAAGAACCTGAATGCTTGCAACCCAAAAGTCCTCTTTGCATCTTGAGAATTTTTTAATAAAATAGTTTGGCCAAATCCTGAGAAATCCAACCAAACACGCTTAAAGCCCCACATTTCACCAAGAGCTTGTCTTACAAATTAAAACGGCTTGAAAATGATAATCAGAACACTTCAAATAAATAGGACTCAACCCTCTGGCGCAAGGACCAAAAATAACACTGCAACATCCTGGAAGGTCATAAAATCCAAAGTATAAACGATTTTGTTCTTTTAGGAATGATGTCCTGAGACTTTGAAACACTCTTGATAATAACAGAGTTCCTTTTTAAAAATGATCCAGAGATAGCCTGGGATGCTTAAATCGAGAGAAACAATATTGCTAAACTTGTCATTCCTGCACAAACTTGTTAGTCGCAATAAACATGATTATGAAAGTATAAAGTCAAATAATGTATGAAACGCACAAAGCGGTGGGATTTTAAAGTCAAAAATTAGGGCGTGCCAATCATCTAAGGCTTAATTCATTGATATTTATTTATTTCGGAGTCGTGATTTCAAAAGGGCATCATGCATTTGGTTTCATGTCAAGATTAGTCAAGTTTATTTTGATTCAAGATTCTAGTGAGAGTTTTTAAGATATTCATTTCTAAGAGGGGTATCCTTTTTAGAAACTTAACCAAGTCTTAAGTATTTTAGCTTGGTTCATAAGACAACACGAACTCTTGATTGAGATGTTCCGAATATTATTTAATGGACTAAGTCGTTTCAAACTACATTCAAGATGAGTCAAGTCTGATTAAATAAAAAAAGGGGGTACAAATACAGTTCAGGCCCAATCCAATTTTTATTCTAATAGAGTTCATTACAAGAAAAATTGGGTACATAAATTTGTAAAATAAATGTAGTATTATAATGTACAGCCCATAGGTTTCTTTTTACAAGGAAAGAAAGGAAACTAAAGTGCTAAATGCACATGACGTACAACTCTCACATGGTATTCAAATGATCCAAGTTTCCATCATCTAAGCCAACAACTTCTCATGGCCTACTTTCGCTCTCTGTCTTACTGACCCTTGATGCGGGCACCAGCTTCCAGCCACAATCAACCAATTTCGAAACCTGATGAGTGATACACGATAACAGACAATACCTGCAAAAAAATTCAAAATGGAAATTCAATAATGACAAAAGCAGTACGAAACGCAGTGGCTATGCAACAAAAAAATTCACAGCAGAATGAAACCAAGGTCATAGCTCATCGGCAAGGCCTGCTCCAATTTGTACAAAAAATGCAACGTACACAATGCAATAACCTCGACCAACCTTGAGCCATAAAGCAGCAACAAAGAGCATGATTTGGCTTTTCACATAACATTCCACAAGGCCAACAACATGATTCCACAATTCCAACATACAATCTACAGAAAATGACATACAAATACCACAAGGCCAAGATACACCTCGCCCTCCACCATTACAATTACCAGCTGCTATGACCTACAAAACATCAGACAAGAGAGCGAAAAAGGCATCTTTTAGAATCTCCCTTAAAACCTCTCTCTCTACTTCTACTTATTGGACCGCAAACCCAGCTCCCATTGGCTAAAGAAAAAGCCTCAAAACGACATAAACTTTGTCCAAATCGTTTCCAAATCTCTACTCCTCCTTCATACAACCTTCAAATCACCTTCAACAAATAACCACGCTACAAAATTGCATAATCCCAAAACCTCCTTTCATTCACAACTGTAACAACCTTCTTCTTCAAACCCAAGTGTTACCCTTCAATCTCACAGATCCCTATAAACCCTCTTCATCCCTTCAAACCCAACCTCCATAAAACCTTAATCAACACCCAAAAATAAAAAAAACAGAAGTAGGAGAGAAATTGAATTGAAAAAAAGCATAAACGAAATCTGACTCACCAAACCCAAATCAATCGGAAGATCGAAACAGAGGGAAAAAGGTCAAAAGCTTTGAACCCTAATCGCGGGTGAAACTGCGTCTAAACCGAGAGATCGAGAGAAAAGGTTACGCAAAGAAGAATGTTGAACCGCAATTGTCTCTTTGTCGTCACAACTCTGTTTTAATTTTTGCTTCAAGGAAATTTGGGTTTCGAATAAGCTGGTTATTTTTTTGAAACTATTGAACTGGTTCATGACTTTTCCTTTCTTCAATTCAGAGTTTGTTATGTGTCTTTTATGATTTTGGATAAATCATGGTGTAAAATATTTTCAAAACAAGGGACCCTTTGCCGTTCGACTCAGTTTAAAAAGAATACGTTTTTTTTTCTTCTTGTTGTTGTATTTTTTGGCTAATAAAAACTGGGGTTATGGGCTTATCTCAGCCCATTGGCATTTCAACTCACCATCGATTTTCAGCATACCCCTCCCCCCGTCTCTGTTATCATTAATATTGTTTTAAAAATGGTTTTAAGTTTTCTAAAAAATCTATTTAGTCTGTTTTAAATTTTGTTTTAAGTTTTACAAAAAATCTTATTAGCAATTTAAAAGTCCTATTAGCAATTCTTAATTTTTTATGTTTTAAGTTCTTTAATATCTTATTTTTCTTTTTTTTAAAGAGATTTGTTAATATGATTTTTAGTTTCATATGTCTCATTAATTAGATCCTTCTTGTTTTTATTATTTATTTATTTATGATATTTCAATTTTTCATTCGGGGTCGATGAAGAGACCTCAAAGTTATAGTTTGTCAAATTATTGACGAATAATAACAAATCCGAGACCAATTTCTTTTTACCTTTTCATTTCCAATTTTTATTCATTTTTATCTTTTTTTGGTCAATGACGGATTTTCATAAGTTGTTATCGGTCAAACTATTGATAGATGATAATTTATCCGAGACCACTTTATTTTCCATTTCATTTCTTCTTCATTTTCAATTTTATTTAATTTTCTGTGATCTATGAAGTCTTTTGATTCATAAGCGTCGAATTATCGAAGTCGATAACCTTCACAATTTCAAATCTATGGAAAATGACCATTTGGGTCATTTTCTTTACTTTGGGATCGTGATAGGCTACCTTCGATTAATCGAAATGATGTTTATGATTAAGACGATATCCCGCCTTCTTTTGTCCGTGCGACACGATTAAATTAGAGAATGACCCTCAATATCATTTCTCTATCTTGTCTTTAGCACGAATATCAATTTACATGACCTCCTATAGTTTGACTTTCATCATAAGTCGAGCTATGATGGTTTAACGTTACATTTGTCCCGATTCAATTCAATAACAAACTAACCACTAACTTTAATTTCTGTCAAATATCAATTGCTTTATTTTCAGTCAAATATTATTGTGGATATTATCTTGATATTATTGTTATACTATCTTGCTATATTATTCATATTGTTCATAATTGTTCATATTCATATTCATATTCTTTATTTTTATTCAGATGTATTCGAAAACACTTAATAAATGATCAAAACGCTAAAAGCCTAAATTGGTGGACTGTTGGATCATTGGTCATTTGTAGGAACCCTAGCATGGAGTTGTGCCCAACTTTAGCTCAAGGTTTATCTTAGGACATATTGCACACACACGACTTTCTCTTGGGCTACCTGACAATGAGACCCTTTATTTTGTGCAATCCCGTGTAAATTACATGTACCCCTCTCCCATTCCGATGTATGTTTCGTATTTCTTTGATTATTGGTTTATCTTCTAGGAGAACCCTTAGGGAATAGCGTAGATCAAACTATCTTCAAACTAATCCTCGATTCATCATCGAGCCATTTTCAAACACCCCTCGTAGGTCGACTGCTCGTCCGCATTCACCACCAACCTATTGCACACACTTCATCGTGGTTTCGATATTGGGAGCACCCTCAGGGACTAGTATCGTTTCTCACAACCTAACCCTTGATGCATAGTCAAGCCGGTTCCATTTTCAATCCAAACTCTCGACTCGTCGTCGAGCCATTTTCATTCCAATACGTTATGCACGCGAAAATAGGTCAAACCCTTGATCCAACGTCAAGCGGATTTTCACAATCAATATCAATCAATTAACAACTATCTAATTCATTTCCAAGGTGTAAAGAGAGGGATTAAGTCTTTGATATATCTTTCAGTTGTTTGGATGCGAGTTATATTACTCGTGTGTGAGTAATTGACGCTTCTAAATAACATTAACAACTCGACAACCTTCAACCATATTCCAACCACTCATCATTAAAACACCATTCAAACACAATTTCTTTCGAGATGAAAAAGAGAGAGAGCCAAGTCTTTGACTTTTTTCTCCTGATTACTTGGGCCCGAGGAGCCTTTCTTACGCTTCGAGTAATCGTCATCCGATCCCAACCTCACCTTTCAAACACATTTTCTTCTTTCCAAGATGAAAAAGAGAGATAGCCAAGTCATTGACTCTTTCTCCCGATTACTTGGGCCCGAGGAGCCTTTCTTACGCTTCAAGTAATCGTCATCCGACCTCACTTCAAACTCATTTTAACCTCGTCTTTTCGTGGTTGTTACCACAAACTACGGCTTCTCTGATTCTTCATTCTCTTCTGAATGTTAGATACATAGGCACAAGATTGCGATGATCTTGGCGAGCTACCTCCCCTCCATCTTCCGTTTCCCCCATCCTTTCCCATAGTCGAACTACGACGCTCTGATTTCTCATTCTCGTCCGAATGAGTATACGTAGGCACAAGGGCCCCAATCCTTGGCGAACACCCTATTCTATAACCACCCCCTTTCCACTATTCGTCTTTATCCCTTTATCGTATTGTTTAAACTTTAGTATTGAGAAGAGAACAACTAAGCTTAGCTAACATTCATCACAATCCGAATTAAGAGGTTCCCGTTGAGTACAATGGACGTGAGAGGTACTAATACCTTCCCTTCGCGTAACCGACTTCCGAACCCAGAAAAACAGGTTGCGACGGCCGTGTACCTTTTGTTTTTAAGAGGTTTTCTCGATATTTTCCTCTCCTGTTTATTTGGGATAAATAAAGTTTGGTGGCGACTCTGTCGGATCGCATTTTCGCGCCTTAAGCGCGAGGGTCGTTTCTCCAAAATTTCTATGTGATTTTTCGCAGTGCGACAGTTTGCATTCTGATATACATGTTCTTTTATTTCCAAGGATCTTAACTCTGAGACTCGTTGTTGAGCATTCCATCTATCTATTATGGTTCTTCTGTGAAAAACTTGAATAAAAGCAGAAAGATTCCTCGGAAATAATTGGACATGACATTTGCATTCTCATACTCATGTGCATAGCAGGTGTTCAAGGACGAGGATTCTTTTTCTGACTTGGTCTTCTCTTCAGAACTGCAAACCTGACTTCTCACCACTATGCAACTCGAAGCAACCAGAGGTGGATCATGGATCAGGTATAATCAGAATTGTCAGAAGTCTAGACTCGTATGACTCAGTTCATAGAAGTGATGCAAGGTATAGTTCAGCGTCAAGAGAAATTGAGGACGCTTATCTATAGGTCTGTTGTTGTTATCCCAGAGGTTGGCAACGGGAATGTTAGTGGTAGAAATTCTCTGGGCGGAGATGTGAATCCTCCACGTAGTGATCTTCCTCCATCCCCTCCTATGAGTCAATCAAGGAGAAGGACTGTTGAGATTCATGTTCCTTGCCTGGAGGTGAACAATCAGAATGAACAGTTTTACAATGCTGAGATGAGTTTTCCTACCGAGGCGGAAAAGAAGTTTCGTATACTCGAGGAGAGAATAAAGGCTTTTGAGAGTTAGAGTACTTTGGGTATGGATATGGCTGACTTATGTTTGGTGCCAGGTGTGAAAATCCCTCTAAAGTTCAGGGTTCCTGTTCTCGACAGGTATAAGGGAACCATCTGTCTTAAGACTTACATTAAGGCATATTTCATAAAACAATGTATGCATATTCGGATAATGAGAAGCTGCTGATGCATTTCTTTCAAGAAAACCTAGCTAGGGCATCCTTAGAGTGGTATATGAAACTATAGAGGACTCATATCCGTAGTTGGTGGGAACTCGCTGAGGCATTCATCAAGCATTACCAGTACAACAAAAACATGGCTCCCAACATAACTCAGCTGCAGAGTTTTACACAAGGACAAAATGAAAGCTTCAAAGAGTATGCCAAAAGGTGGCGTGAATTAGCTTCTTGGGTTCAACCTCCTATGTTGGAAAGAATATTGTCGACATGTTCATGAGCACTTTGCAAGGTCCCTACTACGACAGGTTGGTTGGTAGTGCTTCCATCGGTTTCTTAGATCTAGTAAGGTCCGGAGAAAGAGTCGAAAGCGACATCAAAATGGGAAAGATTCAAGCTGTGGCTGGTTCCTCTGAAGATGCAAAGAAACCTTATGCTAGAAGGGATGGAGAAATTAATGCTATGTATATTCCACCTGGTGCTCAACAGCCTATTCAGTACCAACAATCTTATGCTCCTTAGCAGCAAAATCATCAGCAACTGAGATAACAGAGGTCAAGAAGGTTTGTGAGAAGGTTCTATCCACTTCTTATTCCTCACAATCATGTTCTTGCTGGTTTTCTCGAAGGTTCTCTGGTTTAACTAAGGGAGGCCAAGCCTGTCCCAGACCCTATTCCTCCTAGTTATGACATGGAGGCTAGATGCAAGTATCACTCAGGAACACCGGGCCATTCAATTAAAGATTCTAACGTATTCAAACACAAGGTGCAAGATCTGGTCGACTCAGAGGTCATTTCATTCACTGTAGACGATTTGCACATCAATTGAAACCTCATTTCTCAAGTGGTCACTCAGACTTCAAGTACGTCATTAGAAGCAATAAGTCCAGACAAAGTCAGGCCTCCTCAGCGATGGCAATCATCAGCTTTCTTTACTGCATTTTTCATTTGTATTTTTTCATTGTTTGTTAATACTTTGTTTGCATGTAAAAACTTGCTTGTTTTTGAATGACGATATTAATGCAATGTGTATGTTTTTATTGAGGTATTTCGTTCATGTTCTCTCATATAATTTTTTTGTGCATTGCAATACCAACATTTTTTTTTGCTTAACTCTTTTAGGGAGGATGATGAAGTAAAAATGAAAAATTTCTGGTTGTATGCTTTTGAATAAAACCTTGCTGATGATGTACAAGAATTATTTCGAAATCCCTAAACACCGGAGATATAAGGGAGATAGACCTTCGTTAACCCTTTTGATCCTTGAAGTATGAGTTTCTTTCATATGAAAAAACCCTCAATCTTAACCCAGGGGCAAGGTAGTCTTCAGTTAGTTTGACCGAGCGTTCAAATTTCAAAAGGAGTGTGCATCCAAGGATCCATTACCTTTTATCCTTCATAATCCCATGATGGTTATCCCTCAACAACTGAAAGGATGGGGCAGTTACAACCCTTCCAAAAGAAAAAGAAAAAAGCTCGCTAAGTAAAAAGCTGGAAAACAAATTACTTAGGAAGAAATTAGGGCATCATGCTGGACTCCAAAATCAAAGAATTCAAAAGAATCAGTCTAAGAAAAATTAGGAAAATAAGTAAAAAATAAAAAGAATGAAAAGAGAAAAGGATTACAAAAAGAGAAATCCTCGAGCAGGAGCAAGTTGTGTGACTACAGGCACCAAAGAAAAAAGGGGTGATTGTCGCTCCGAAAACCTTGTGGGTTCCTTAACCATCACTCCTACCATTCAATAACCTTTTCAAATGTGAGCGCTTGTGCCAAATTAGTTGAACGTAGGACTAGAGAACATCAAGGAGAATGAGTGGGTACAAACAAAATTTTGAGCCATAAATCCTTTTTTCTCAAACTGTAAACCAGACCACGTTACAACCCTCAAAAGTCCTAATTGAAGTAGGGTTTATTCTGAAAGCATAATTTAACGATATATCATTCCTGACTCTCATGAGTTATGCTAATAAGATTTTTATTGGTATTGCATGTGCATAATGTCTTCCATTTAAAATTCAATGTTACATTCTAGCTAGTGACTCGTTCACAGGGCTTTGCAACATCTTTTCAATAAAAACTTCAAGATTAACATGTGTGTTATATTAGAATCATCATTCTCATAATAAACGTTTTCTGCTTGTATACATGTATTCGATATCAATGAGCTTACATAATGAACATCAGTCCTGAAGCCTGATCCTGCCAAAGTGAAATGTCTGAAAATTCCGAAGGACAATCATGTCAAGGGGCATGTTGATAAGAGACTCTGTTAAGCGTGGGCTTTTCCAGTAAGTCGTGTTGAAATGTAGCCAATTTGGGGCAGTCATATTGAGAAATCTCTCCAAAGTTTAGCCAAACTGAGGCAATTATGTCGAGATTCAGATAATTTCTCTAAGAGAAGTTAGTCTAAAACGTTCCCTTAAAGATCAATCTGTCAGAGGCAAAGTTACTTCAAGGCTCGTATCGAGGCATGCCACATCAAGAGAACGAGAAGTTATCCTCTCCAAAAGATGGTTAATTAGAAGCACCTCCCCAAGGTTCAGAATACTGGGGCAGATATCTCAAGACATGGTGGTACAAGGTTCTTTATGAATCCTCTCGAGGAAAATTCCTTCGTAGATTATACAATATGAGGCATTTACCTCAAGATCTGATAAATCTCTCCAAGAGTTTGAAGACACTGGGGCATTTTGAATGCCAGGTTTTCTATAAAATCCTCTTGAGACAATTTCTTCCAATAAACCCTGAAGTCTGGGGAAAGTTAAGAATTAAAGGAACCGTTTTTTACTCCTGGTAATCAGTATGCAGTTGATCAGCATAAGCTTGAAGTGCCAAGGTTGTTCCCAGTATGGGGTTTCTCTTCTTCACCAAGGTGACAGGAGGTATCTTTTCCCCGACAAGATGTTAGAACTTTTATTCTCCCCAAGCAGAGAATCATCCTCAAGTATTGAAGGGTTCTTTATGAGGATTTTCTTATCCCCATCAGTGTAGGAGAACTCTTCATTCTCAGCAGCATAAGATTATGGAATATTCCCAAATCGGTTGGAAGACAGTGAGAAGTCAGAGTATTCTCTTCCTCAAAGGTCAGATCTGATAATTCCCCGCAAGTCAAGGTTCAATGGTTATTGGCATTCTCAGCAATTCAAAGTCCAATTCCCATTAGCATCTCCCCAACAATGTTTTGTAATTCAGTCTGCAGTTCCCTGATAGAGTTTGCAACGTAGTGGTTATTGGTAGTACAGTTGGCTATCTCTCCACAGGAGATCATATATTGGTGATCCCTTCCTTAATGAAGTTTGCTTGTTCCGTTCTATGCATTCCCCAACGGAGTGTCCTCTCATTCTTGCATATAGAAATCATCATTACATTGCATCTACCCAAATGTGTAGCATTTCTATTTGATATGGAGCATTATGCCATAGAAAAATTCAAACATGCATCGAAGCATAACCATATTTGGTACGTTGCACAAAATCTCATATCAACCCTCAATCAAGACGATGATTCCATTCCTCCGAAGGAAGCATTACCTGTTCAAATTCCAACCTCAGAGTTGATGCCTTTTGTCCCCAACCTCAGAGTTGACGCCTTTCGTCCCCAACCTCAGAGTTGACGCCTCTCTTTTCCTAACCTCAGAGTTGATGTCAAGTCTTTTCCCAACCTTAGAGTTGATGCCTATCATTTTTACTTCCAACCTCAGAGTTGACATATACCTTTTCTTCCCCAACCTTAGAGTTGACTCCCCTTGTTACCAACCTCATAGTTGACGTATATCCTTTTTTCCCCAATCTTAGAGTTGATGACCAATCCATTTCCTCCAACCTTAAAGTTGACACCTGTCTAGTCCCAACCTCAGAGTTGACGTCCACCTGTTTTTCCCAACCTTAGAGTTGACGCCTATTTTTTTCTCCAAACCTCCAACCTCAGATTTGATGTCAAGTTTTTTCTCAACCTCAGAGTTGATGTCTATCTTTTTCTCAACTTCAAAGTCGACGCTTGTCCAAATATTTCTTAACCCAATGGTTGATGTTGATCAATATTTAGCCTCAACCTTAGAGTTGATGTCTATATTTATATCTTCAGTATCTGAATTGATGTTAAGACTATTGTCTCCAACTTCAGGATTGATGTATATCCCATTTCCCCAACCTCATAGTTGATGTCAGATTTCTTCCCCAACCTCAGAGTTGATCCCTTTCTTCCCCAATCTCAGAGTTGACTTCTTTCTTCCCCAATCTCAGAGTTGACACATTTCTTCTCCAACCTCAGAGCTGACACCTATCTTTTTCTCAACCTCAGAGTTGATATCAAGTTTTCCTAACCTCAGAGTTAATGTCGTAATCCCAGTTAACCAAACTGATGTTTTAGTCACTGTCCTGATATCATACAATGTACTATCCCATATGTAGTGCTAACAACTAGCTTTTTTATTATCGCAGGGTTCTTTGCACCAGAAGCTTCATTATCTAGCAGATCCTTTAATCAATTCCCAGGGTTGTAGATCCATTGGGATTACCCATGGTCTACCTTTCTTTTCCTACAGTTTGCAAATTTCTGGGTTCTCTTGGTATTCAATCTCCGTGTACCTTGAATGTCTGAAATCCGTTGCTATCATCCTTTCAGGTTCAAGTTGATTGAATAAGGACAGCTGTAGCACCCTAAAATTTTCCCTTTCATTTTTAACCATAGATGGCTTATGTTTCTGCATTTTTGCATGTTTGCATATCACGGTATTGGCTCTTGATACATGAGATCAAGATGTTTTTGTGGCTCGAGGTTTCCTTTTACTACAAATTTTTAAGTCAGCAAGCATCAGAGGCTTCACCAGTTATTTTGTTCGGCAATCGGATACCGAGTTTTATGTTTTCAGTAGGTAATTTTAAGCGCACGGGATAGGTCACGGGTTATTTCAGGCATTTTCATAAATACAATATCGAAAGGCAAGTTTCAAAGGCTTAACGTGGCTCAGAACGGGTGGCAACAGATGATTACACAAGATTCCCTCCCAAAGGCGCCAAAATTCAATTTTTCCTTGTGTTAATCGATTAACACATTTACACTGGCAAATGGTTAATCGATTAACCAAGGCGAAATTTACCTAAATGCCTCAATTATCAGCATTTCAGAATTTGAACCAAATTTCTACCACTTAATTTCACATGTGCATCATTAGAAGGATCTAGAATTGATTCATTTTCACTATCTCCCTCCAAAATTCAAACACTTCATTCCTAATTCTACTCCTAATTTCCATTCCTCACACTAATCCACATTCTAAACCATATTTATATTCCTAACCTAGGGTTTATTTAATCAAATTTACTCCAAACCTCACTCATTCACATTCATTCACTCTCATTTTCACCTTTATTTTTCAGAATTTGCTCTTAATTCTCTCTCACTTTTTCATTCTCCATTTTCATTTTCAACCTTCACCAAAGCTCTTATATTAGAAATCTCAAATTCTTCATTGGAATTTGTGAATTCTAGAGCTAGACCTTCATTACTTCCTCTCATCCTTACAAATTCTGCAGTAGCAACTTGTTTGGATCTAGATTCAAGGTTTTGGAATCACTTCTTGGAGAGCTTTTTGCTTATTTGTGGATTATTGCTTGGATGTTCAAATTTTCTTGTTAAAGCTTCATAGATCTCTGTTTTTCTTGCTTTTATTCATCAATTTCAGTTTCCAAACTCACCAAAATGATTCTCCGCTTTGTAGGTTGGTTAATTTCATATCCAAGCTTATTCTAGCTTATTTACAACTTTTGCAATGTAGATCCTTGAGTTTTTTTTTATGTGAATTGGTTCATTGTTGGATTTGATTGTAGATCTTGATGTTTGATGGATTCAATTGGTGTTTAATTGTTGTTATTTGATATAATTTTTATGATCAATTGCATGTTTTAATGTGTGGAGATTAAGCAATTAAGTTGCTGAAAATTGCTTTTATGCTGAATGTTATGTTGCTGTTTTTACAGTGTTAACAAATTAATCAGTTACAGTGCAAAACTAGTTTATCGATTAACCAGTGTTTTTTTCACGTTTTTTTTGCTTTTCTAAAGGGGTTAATCTATTAACCACTTTTGCACTGTAAATGGTTAATCGGTTAACGCTGATGCAAAATGTGATTTTTGTGCATTTTCAAGCTTGTTTTGATTCCTTTCGACTTTTAATTTTCATGGATTGATATGATGCATATGTGTAGGCCGTCCTTGAGATGTTTTATCTCACATGATAGTTTGAATGCGATTCTTTGACACACGACTTTTGGTTTTCGTAACGCATGTACGCGATTTGTTCGTTTTGCATTCTTGATGTGATGATCATGTTGCATAATCTTGTGTCGTTGTGATTGATTGTTCTTAATGTTTACATTTTTGGATATATGATTCATATTCATGTTTATTTCCGATTCCATGATTGCATGTTCATTTCAAGCAATTAGTTATTGAATTGTCCATGATGCTTTTGATGAGTGCTTAACTATGTGGTGCCATTGAAACATATTCATGCCTATTTGTTTGTGCTTAATTATCTACACATGTGAATCAGTTGCTCTTGCTTGATGTTTATATTTTCAATCCATGTGTGTTTGCTTAAATGTGAAAGCATGTTTTCAATTTTCTCTTTTGGAATGCATGTTTATGCTTGATGCTTGATGCTTGAACATGTTCATTGTTGTTTGATCAATCTTGGATACATACTTGATTATATGGTGTGTTGTTACATGTTTGTACATGTTGGGTGCATACTCATGAGCATTTGTTTTGATGCATAACATTCTGCCTTGGTGAATACATGACGGTTGTACATAATAGTAGCTGTTATATGCTGTTTTGTTTGACTTGTTGCCCTTTTACACCTGATATGTGCTGAAACATGAGCTATTAAAAGCTGTCTTGCCTGTTTGCTGGATTTTATTGTTGTTTTGTGCAGGAAGCGTTGTTGCAGCTGCTATTTTTGCCTTGTTTTCTTGTTTTTATCTTGTCTCGCATGCTCCCTTAAGGCCTCCTAGTCCAACATAGTTTTCAATTAAGCTTGGAGTAGGATAGACATTAGGAGTTTAATCCATGCATGATAACATTAGGTTAGTCTCTTTTAACCTCAACCTTAGGTCCATATTTTGCATGCTAACATTAGAATAGAATTTCCTTTCACATCCCGACTTTAGAGCCACTTTGCATGACAATATTAGGACCGAGTTTCCCCTTAGACCTTCCGTGCATCTTTCTTTCTTCTCATCTCTAAACAACTTCAAAACACTTAATAAATACGATAAACATTGTGCGCCACGAGCCTTAAGTATATGGGAAATGATGAGTGAGGGGTCTCTCCTTGCTTGTTTAGAGTGTTTAGCGTACATCCCATCTAGGGGAAATCTTGCGATGCATTCGCTCCTATGTCATAGACTTTAGTGCATTGCGCATCACGAACGAATTCAATTCATTTCCTCGATAAATCCAGAACCTTTTTTCTTGCCCCCGTGCAATCGAGACCGTTTAAACTTCCCGTAGTCCCGCAAACTACAGATGCTCTGATTCCTCATTCTCTAATGAGGATATGTAGGCACGAGGATCCCTATCCTTGGAGAGCATACTAACAACTAACTTCCATTTTCTCTCGCCCTCGTGCGATTGAGACCAACCTGTTAATCGAGCCTTTTCTCTTGCCCCAGTGCGATCGAGACCTTTTCCCGTGGTTAGCCGACTACAGCTGCTCTGATTTCTCATTCTAGATGAGGATAAGTAGGTACAAGACGACAATGTCTTGGTGAGAAACCTTCCCCCTTTCACCCGTAGTTTTTCGAACTACGTTGACTTTGACTTTCCCATTGCACGAGGGAATACGTAGGCATAAGGCAACGATGCCCTATCGAGTCTCTTTCTTTTTCTTTTTCTTTGTTCCCGCTTCTGTTTAGTAGTAGGCTTTAGATGATACACCCTTTAATTAGACAACAAGCATGGATCCCGTTGAGTACAACGAATGCGAGGGGGTGATAATACCTTCCTCTCGCATAACTGACTCCCGAACCTAAGATTTGGTTGCGATGGCCTTGTCTTTTACCTTCTTTTCAGGTTTCCTTCAATCGTTTCCTTTCCTTGCGTCAGGATAAGTAATGTTCGATGACGACTCTTCTGTTTTTTCTGCCAGGTGTTTTTCGCAGTTCTTAAAATGCCATGGCTAGAAAGTTTTTAAGAGCATGTTATTACTGGATGACCATGGAATCATATTGTTTTAAGTATGTCAGAAAGTGCCATAAATGTCAGATTTATGCGGATAAAATGCATGTGCCATCGGCTCCTCTCAATGTGTTGTCATCTCCTTGACCCTTTGCCATGTGGGGCATTGATATGATCGAAAAGATTGAATCGACTACTTCTTATGGACATTGCTTTATCTTGGTTGCCATCGACTATTTCACCAAGTGGGTGGAAGCGGCCTCGTTTGCAAATGTTACCAAACAAGTGGTTGCCCGATTCATAAAGAAGGACATCATCTGTCGTTATGGTATTCCTGAGAGGATCATTACGGATAATGGTTCAAATTTGAATAATAATATGATGAAAGAGTTATGCCAGAGTTTCAAGATCGAACATCACAATTCTTCTCCCTATTGTCCAAAGATGAATGGTGCTGTTGAGGTAGCCAATAAGAACATTAAGAAGATTGTGCAGAAGATGGTTGTGACATATAAAGATTGACATGAAATATTACCATTTACCTTGCATTGATATCGTACCTCGATACATACATTGACAGGGGCAACCCTTTCTCACTTATGTACGGTATAGAGGCAGTGCTATCTTTGGAAGTTGAGATACCTTCGTTAAGGATATTGACAGATGTGAAGCTTGATGAAGTTGAATGGGTACAGACCAAGTTGGATTAGTTAAACCTCATTGAAGAGAAAAGACGGGCAGCCATTTCTCATGGCTGGTTATATCAGAGCAGGATGAAGAAGGCCTTTGATCAGAAAGTCCGCCCTCGGTGTTTTCAGACAGGTGACTTGGTTTTGAAAAGGATCCTTCCTCCTCAGACATATCACAGGGACAAATGGTCTCCGAATTATGAAGGACCATATGTTATGAGAAAGGTTTTATCTGGTGGAGCCTTGCTACCCTCAACTATGAATGGTGAAGATTTTATGTCCCCTGTGAATGTAGACGCAGTTAAAAAAATATTTCGCATGAAAAGACCCGCTGGACCACAAAAAGAAAAGGTATAGGTGTAGCACCACATAATTTTCCTCCTTGTTTCTTGATTTACTGGCTTACGTTTCTCTGCATTTTGCATTTCTACATATCATGGCATTGGCTCTTGAGACATGGGATCTAGGTTTTTCATGGCTCAGGGTTCTCTTTTATAGCTAGAGTTTAAACATCGAACGTCATAGGCGTCGACATTTATCTTGCCCAACAATCGGGTGGTCGATTTTATTTTATTCAATAGGTTATTTTCAGCACAGGAGACAGGTCACAGGATATCTCAGGCATTCTTACAGTTATAATATCCAAGGGCAAGTTTCAGAGGCTTAACATGGCTTAGAACGGGTGAAAACAGACGAATGTGCAAGTTTCCCTCCAAATGGCACTATTTTTGAAAATTTGTGAGCGGTTAACTGATTAACCAATTTGCACTAGCGAATGGTTAATCGATTAACCATAGTAAATTTTGCCCAGTAACGCACATTTTCAATGCTGCCACTTTTGGGGTCTATTTTGATCACTTGTGAATTTGATTTTACACTAGAAGAAGAATCTAGAACCACTCTAAGTTTTGATTAACTTTCAAAATCAATTCAATTTCCCTCCAATTTTCCATCCCTAATCCCATTCCAATTTTCATAACCTCACTCCAAACCATAATTCTACTCCTAACCAAGAGCCTATTTAAGTGAATTTGCTCCAAATCTCACCATGATTTCCAACTTCAGATTTCACACTCTCTCATTCTTGAGAATTTGCTCTCTAATTCTCTCAACTTTTATACACTCAAAAACCTCCATGAAAGTTTCTTTTCACATGAGTTCTTTGATTCTTCATTGGAATAATTGAATTCTAGAGTTAAACCTCCATCATTCATCTTCATCATCTTCAGTTAATCATTTGATTTTCGTTTGGATTTGGATCTGATCTCGGAAGCAAGTTTATAAGTGATTCTTGGATCAGTTTCGGCTTATTTTGGCTTGTCCTTCACTTCTCTTACAAGAAAGCTCTTGGATCTTGAAAATTTCTTGGGTTTCTAGCTTGGATCTATCAATTTGCAGTGATTCAACAATTACCAAAGCAAACCTCAGCTTTGAAGGTTGGTTAATTTTAGATCCAATTCCGTTTTGAGCTTATTTGAATAATCAGAATATAGATCTTCAAGTTTTGATTAATTTTGGTGATTTTGATCTTTGTGATTTGTGATCTCAATGCTTGATTAAGTTTGATTGATGTTCACATATTTTTAGTGTTACGTTCGTGCATAATTGATTACATGATCATTTGGATGATTGCACATTGAATTAATTGCTGAAAGTGCTTTTGAATTTCTTGTTTTCTGCTTCTGGTGCAGTGTTAATCGATTAACCAGTTGCAATATAAAACTAGTTAATCGATTAGCCAGTGTAATTTCTGAATTTTTCAAGTGGTTAATCGATTAACCAGTTTGCACTAGAAAATGGTTAATTGATTAACACTGGACTAGAATGTGATTTTTGGTTGTTTTCAAGCATGTTTTGATTTCTTTCCACCTCTAACCTTCATGGACTGATGTGATGCATTTGTGTGGATTGTTTTTGACTTGTTTCATCAAGCTTTATTGATCTCGATTTTTTGACGCGTGACTTTTGGTTTCCATTTGTATGCTTAACATGCTTATGTTGCTTGCTCAATATGATGATCATATGATGTGCTTGCTTGTATCATGTTAATGATTAATTGTTGATGATTATCTCGCTGGACTTGTGATGCATGTGTGTGTATGCTTCCGATTCCGTTTGTCACATGATTGTTTAATTGCTTGAATTGATTTGAAAAACATGCCGATCTCGTTGATTCTTGATTATGCATTCTTGTTGAACATTTGTGTTTGATTGTTGATGCATGTCCATCCTTGCATGATAATTGTTCATGATTAGTGTTCGCTCATACTTGATTGCATTGAAACATGCTTGTTGCCATGCTTTCTTCAACTGTCTTATTCTGAATTTGCATGTTGTCATTGTTATGCTTGCTTGCTACCTGCCCTTTTACACCTACTTTTGTGTTGAATTAATAGCTGCTAAATGATGTTGTGCTGCCTTGCTGGATTTCATTGTTTTTTTGTGCAGGAAGCGCTGTTGTAGTTGTTGTTTTTACCTTATTTTCTTTCTTTTGCCTTGCCTTTGCATGCTCCCTTAGGATTCCTATTCCAATTTAATTTCCAATTAATTTTAGGATTAGGATAGACATTAGGAGTGAAATCCATGCATGATAACAAGTAGGCTAGTCCCTTTTAACCTCAACCTTAAGTCCATTTTTTGCATGCTAACATTAGGATAGAATTTCCTTTTCGCATCCCGACCTTAGGACCACTTTATATGATAACATTAGGACCGAGTTTCCCTTAGACCTTTCGTGCGTCTCTCTTCTCATCTCAAAATAATCCTAACTCACTTAATAAAGATGATGAATATTGTGCGCCACGAGCCTTAAGCATATGGGAAATGATAAGTGAGGGGCACCCTCTCGCTTGTATAGAGTGTTTAGTGTATGTCCCATCTGGGGGAGATATGTGACGCGTTTGTTCCTATATCATAGTCTTTAGCGTAACGTGAATCACAAAGCAAACTAATTCGCTTCACTAAAACTCACAAAGAAAATTCAAACCTTTTATCCTTTGGGATTTGTGTTTCAAAATCATTTTCAGAAAGAGTACGTTACTTTTTTGTTCTATTGCAAACACACATCGACCCTAACTACTGGAATGGGAACTTATCGTCACTCATAAAAACACTTAACCAACCTGTGGTTTCATGGTTACTCGAACTATGTTTGCTCTGATTTCTCATACCAGATGAGGATATGTAGGCATAAGACAACAATGTCTTCGCGAGCAACCTTTCCCTCACCACCCGTAGTTTTCGAACTACATTGACTCTGACTTTCCCATTGCACGAGGGAATACATAGGCATAGGGAGGCGATGTCCTATCGACTCTCTTTCTTTTTTCTTTGTTCTCGTTTCCGTTTAGCAGTAGCTTATATAAAACACACCCTTTGATTAGACAACAAGCATGGATTCCGTTGAGTATAACGGACGTGAGGGGTGCTTATACCTTCCCCTTCAATCGTTTTCTTTCCCTTCTTTGGGATAAATTACATTCGGTGGTGAATCTTATGTTTTTCCGTTGGGTGTTTTTCGTAGTTGCGACAGCTGGGGACTCTGGTTCGCCATGTGAATCAATCCTAGCTCTTGTCTATTTTGCATCCTTGGGTGTTTACTTTTATGCAGTTATTTGCTTTTATGTACTTTGTCTGTTGTATATTATTGCATTTGCATTTTATTGTTGCATATATATTATGATGTTGTTACTGTGTTGTTGGGTGGGTTGCTTCATGAGAGTTAAGCCCAATACCCAGGCTTGAGTGTACACACCAGATTAGTGTGGAGAGTTGTTCGCCGTGAAAATTGGTGAACAACCGCTGGTCTTACAAATCGAAAAAAGATCTGTTTTACTTGCAGGATCAACCACACAAATCCTAGGGCATGTGCTAATTGATCTTAAATAAAGTTTATAAAAACTATGAACCCTTTGACAGAGTCCATGATAAAGCAACTTATTTCAAATGTAAATGAATTTAGGTGACAATAAGTAAAATCGAAGTACTGGTAAATGACGAAGATAAGAACTTGCATAAAGAATGAATAAATTCTTAAGGAAAGAGTTTTATTAAAGTGCATTGAAATGAAAAACTGGTGTTACGTCAACGTACATTCTTACAAACTGGTTTCTCTCAACACATGGGTGTTGCACCCCAAAATTTGCCTAACCTTTCTTTACCTATCTTGTGTTTCATTGCATTCATATTAGCATTATCATCTGCATTTCATTGGCATGTGTGTAGGAGATCAAGAGGTATGACTACCAATAAAGGGCTACACAAGACTATGAAGCTAGTTAAGAGGGTTGTTCAAGTGTTCAAGGGTTGATATCCTCATCAGAGAAGGTAAGGATCCTCAGAGAGAGTGGCTGAAGCCAAGTGTGTATATCTCCTAACTTGAGGGTTGTGGGAGGATCATCAGATGATTCTGAAGCCATAAAGTTGGACCTAGAGCCTTGAGAGAGCTCATGAGAAGTGTTGAGGATCATTTTGAAGCCTAGATAGGTCATTATGCAAAGGATATGAAGCAACTACCAAGATTGGTACAACTAGGGTTTCATCTGGTCAACCCTAGGTCAACTAATGATTTGAGGAAGGTTGAGACCTAATTCAAGGCCATGTGATCATGGATTGATGAATTAATATGTCCAAGGGATGATTCCAAGGTCAACTTATCATGAATCAATAGTTTGAGGAGTTCCTAGGCTAGGGTTGTTATGCTTGACAATGTAAAATCCCCTGGTTTGGTGCCTAACTTCAAGACCACTTAACTCAAGATGAGGTTTTCATCTCACCTTTACCCCAACATAATTGTTGTAGGGCATGATCATAGCTTTAATTTTAGTACTATAAGTCCTTGATAGGGTTTATAGAACTTAAGTTATGAGCTAGACAGGTTACAGGTCATCAGTGGAATGTGAAATTGGAGCTTGAAAGTTAACCAACTTGCATGACATTTTTGACCTAGAAGGATGATTCTCATGAACTTTTGGACAACATGAATGTTGTTCCTTATCTTCTTAGCTTTCTAGAAAGTACTAGAAGTCCATGATTGGATTTGTAGAACTCAAGCTACAAGCTTTGCAAGATAAGGGTATTTTGGGAATTTGGAATTATAGGTCATATTTGGTTATAGGTCAATTTCATCAACTTAGATATCTCAAATGGACTTTTGATCAACTTGAAAGTTGTTCAAAATGGTGTTCTTAGTCCAACCATGGCCCAAACATCCATTGGTATGGATTGAATATGGAAGTGTATGAAGGAAATTTGAAAAAAGGATATTTAAAAGGCATGAAAAGTGAAAATTCCATTTTAATTCATTTTTGTGCCAAACTTCACAAGTTTGTGCATATTTTGATTGCAAATGGCATTTTGAAGAGATTAGAAATGTCACATTTTTGGTTTGGGTCATAATTCATGGACTTTGTTTGGATTACTTCATGATGAAGTTACACCACCAATCTACACCATAGGATCAAACCAAGCTTGCAATCTAATCCATTCATCATCACCAGGTCATAAGCAATGAATTTGAGTGAAGAGTGAGCTGAAACAGGTCCAGAAAACACGAGTTCCATACATGCACTTTGAAGAAAATTGAAATTTTGGATTAAGCAAATTGGGCCATGATTGGCCCAGGTTATGATCTAAATAGCTTCTATTTAAGTTCAGGATCATGTTCAGATCGTTTTTTAGATGGCATTTGGTGAAGAAACGGTTATGGCAGTTTGAGATTGAAGCTTCCAAAGTGAAATTCGTTTCTTGCAATCCAGAGCATTTCAAGAAGAATTGAGGACTTCCATAGCACCGGGATCATTCAGTGAAGAAATCTGCACGTTTTGAAGTCAAGATTCACACTCAAGAACCTTCAATTTCAAGCTTCAGAACACGTTTTTACTTCTCACAATTCCTCTTGATTTAAGCATGTTTAAAATGAATTTGGCATGTGGTTAGGTTGTAGAGATGACATAGATCGTTTTAGTATTGGAATGGTGAAGTTTAGTGATGATTTAGGATTGGATGCAAATTCTGTTTAGACTCGTATATGGATGATTCTTGAGAGTTAAGATGAATTGGTTAGTAATTTTTGATCCTTGAGAGGTGAGGAAGACATTTGTATAGTCAATTTGAAGTTTGATGACAATTTTGGAAATGGTGATTTTTCTGTTGAGCATCGTGTTTAGAGATTCATGAAGGGTTTCAAGAAATGGAGAGGATCTTGATGATCAATGTGAAGAGGCGAGTGATTTCGTGTATTTTTTGTTGAGATTGGTTGAGTTTGGAACCAGAGCATGATTGCTCTTGCCGGAGAAGACGGTGGAGCTCTTCTCCGGCCACCATGGTTGAGTTTCCCTCCTTTGTTCAGTTCAAACGAAGAAGATACACATAGGCTGTTGGATCTGATTGAATCTATTGACTTGGTCTTAGCATCTGATGGATGAGATTTAGTTTGACTAGGGTTTGGTGAGTTGGCACGTTCTGGTGCATTGGATGATCCTACTTTTCCATTGAATGGACGTGATTAGGAAGTACCATAGGACTCAGTCAACTGAACCATACCATTACCACTAATCAAAACGAACCACTTTACTAATTGATGTGGCACGCGCGTAGCTGTTGGATGAGTTGACTAGTAGTGTGATCTAGTGGCTCTGACATTTTCTGAATTTCTTTAATTTCTTTAATTGATTTTCATTTTCTTTTAATTGATTTTTCATGTTTAATTCATATTAATTAGAATAATGATCAGAAAATTATGGAAAAAATATGTGGGTGATCCTTGTTTAATTTCTGATTTTTCCATGCCTTTAAATTTTATTTTGGTGCTGTTTTCAATTTAATGTCCATTTTCCTATTTTTAATAGTTGATTAAAAATACATAAAATGACTTGTTGCTTGCTGATTTTATTAATAATTCTTGATTTAGAATTTGATGTTGATTTTTGGATGGTTGGTTGTAGACATATTGATGAGATCATAGGATTTATGTGGTAATTTTTAGGTAGTTCTATGATTAGTTTTGAACTAGGTTTTTAGAGCCTTCCCCACTTGGGCTTTCACTTGACAACTTTTGGTTTAGAATTTCCTTAGTGCCCTTAAACATTGATTTAAGCTCTGTATTTTTTACCATAGGTTCCCAACACCTTTAGGACCTCTTAGAAATGTTTATAGAATTTTAGGAGTTGATTTACTATTTTAGTTAGATTTTACATCTAGGCTGTTTGTAGGATGCCTCTAGCATAGTACTTCCCATAGTTGAACTTCAAAAGTGACCTTTAGTTCATGATAAGTTTCCAAACCTTTTCTGGTGATTTAGTAGACATGTTGATACCTCTTTATATTAAAGCTCAAGGTTTGATTTGGTGTATTAGTTCCCTTTAGAGAGTTTCTTTTAGAGCTTGTGGAATTAGGATTTTTAGAGCCTTTAGGAGTTTCTTCCTTTTTCACAATTGTGGTTTGCATTGGTTTGCATTCCATTTCCAATCCAATGATGCAAGGTTCCTTGGTGGGAGCCTAGTCTCTCCTTTGTAAGGACTAAAGGCCTACCACAAAAGGTAAAACCTTTGAGGATACCAATCTTAGATGAGTGGTTGAGTGCCATGATGGATTCCATTGGTTTCCATCATGCAATAATCTTTGTGTTGATTCACATCATCTCTTGATGGAGAAAGTTGAAGCTTGAAGATGAAGTCCTTATTCCCTTTTCTCCTGATGGATAGCTTGGACAGATAACTTGGACTAGAAGACAGACTGTTGGGCTGCTTTGCTGCTGGAGTGTTGTTGTGCTGCTCTGCTGTTCTTGTTGTTTAATTGTATTTGTGTGACTGTTTCTCTGGTGTGTTGCATTAGAATAGGATTTCATGTAGTTGATCCTAGGCCTAAGTGCATTGAAAGGTTGAGCATGCCTCCCTTTGCTTGTTTGCATGAGAGGTTGAGTGAGTCTCCCTCTGCTTGTCTGTTACTGTTTGGCTTTGCTTGTTGGCTGAAGGTTGAGTTTGTCTCCCTTGACTGTGTATTGTGTGGATTTTGCTTGATTGCTCTAGAGGTTGATTTCATCTCCTTCTGCTTGTATTGCTGCATTGCATGTGCATCTTTACTATTTATCTGCTACTGATGTTTAGTTGATGCTTTATCTGTTGTCTGTTTCCCATTGACATGATCCTCTAGGATTCTCACTTCCTTTGATAAGGAAGTGATGATAGAACTTTAGGTTGAAACCTATGAATGATAACGTCTAGGAGTTCCCTGTTTCAAACCTCAACCATAGGATGAATCCTTGGCATGACAACTGTTAGGACTTGATAGTTTCCCCTTAGTTGTGTCCCCTCTCTTCTCATCTTCAAACAAATCAAAATACAATAATAAAGGTTAATTGATATCGTGCATCACGAGCCTTAAGCTACTTAGGAAATGGTTGTGGGAGGGATTCCTTCCCATAATCAGGATGTTTAGTATGGTACCCTTTGGGTGACATGCGACGCATTCACTCCTAGGTCATATTCTCTAGTGCAATATTAGTTGCAAACATCCATAAAAGACACTTCTTCCGTAAAAGACAGAAAACAAACTGCAAACCTCTTTTTGCCCCGTGGGCCCTTAATCAGGAAAACGTTTCAGAAAAAGAGTGTCGTTAACTCTCAGTTCTACCGCAAATGGTAACGCACGAGCCTCTGACGAGCGAGCTGCATACACCAAACTGCTGGAACTGTTTGTTAACCCTACTCGGAAAAACAGATGAATCTGAACCCCCGTAATCCGTATTATCCCAAACTACGTAAGCTCTGATCTCTCATATCTGTTGAGATTACGTAGGCACAATACTAACGTAATGGCGAGCCACCTTCCCCGTAACCCGTAGTTACCCAAACTACGTTGACTCTGATTTCTCGTTCTCTGACGAGAATACGTAGGCACGAAGCGCGATGCTTTGCCGAGTCATTTTCCTTTTCTTTTCAGACCAGCCTTGATAGGTAGATAGATAGATAGATAAAACCAACCCGTCAGATAAACACAACAAGTGTGGATCCCGTTGAGTGTTAGACTATGGCACAGATCTAGAAGGGGGGGGGGGTTGAATAGATCCCCAATTAAAAGTTTGAGTCGGCGCTACCAATTAAAAATTGGTTTTAAAAATTGTTTTAAGTGCGGAAGCGGCCGAGGAAAATATAGTCTAAAACGAACGGTTATTGGAAAACCGGATATGCGTAAGCCTTTGGATTAATGACAATTTGCAAAATAGAATCACTACCCGAATCACACTTATCAATTATCTACTTCAGTTGTTAGGATTCCTAGTTCCAATGATTCAAAGAGCAAACCAAAACTAGATACACAAGTAAGATAATTTTGGTTCAAGCAATTTGTCAAACACTTGGTGTGCAAAACACTCCAAGTGATATTTATGTTGAGTAAGTGATTCCAACTAGCCTAGTACAATGTCTTATTGTACTTTGGAGTCAAAAACAGAGTTTTAACCTCTTACTCAATTGATATCACAATTTTGACAATAGCGCTTATACAAAAATCACTTATTTTGAGCTATAACGTAAATGCTGAAAAATAGAGAAGACAAGTATTTGGTGAGGAAGTTCCCCCGTCGTCCTCGCTTCGGGGTACGTCTGCCCTCAATTCTAAAACTAGAATTGAGATAGATTTTATAGATATCACCTGTTGAATGTAACAGTTTATATAAGGATTGAGCAGCAAATATACAACAGAAATCTCAATGTGTTGAAAGTTGCTTTCACTCCTTGCCCCTTGATTCAAGATGAATCAAGTCCTCCGATTTGTGTTGATGGACCTCTGATTCTAGCCACCTTATTGAATAACACGTTGTTGTTCAAACCTTCGGCTCCAGCTAATCTCAACAGCAACAAATTGAGCCCGAGATCTTCCCTTCAATATCACTGAATCCGCTACTAGATTTGTGAAGAACACCTCTTCACAATCACCTTCGCTCAGTTGACCCTTGATGAAGAATCTCGTCCAAAAACCCCCAAAATTCAAACCAATCTTGGAGGGTAAAACCCCAACGGTTTTATTCAAGAAAGAACCTGTCACAAGCTTCAACCCGAACTTGATTCTCCAATCTAAGCTTCGAACCTTATCACCTTGAATCTCTCACAAATGCATTTCAAAAATGATTGTATGTAATTGAAATGTTGTGAGGTGTTGAAGATGAAGATGATGAATCTTGGACACCTATTTCACTCTTTCTTGTTTTTGAACACATGAATCAAAGATTGTCAAATGTTAATGTGACACAAGTGGTTAAACAAGTATATATAGTACCAACCCAATTTTAGACATAACAGTATTTCAAATATAAGAGGGAATCATTTAAAAACAGAATTTCCGCGCGAACGGTCGACCACAGCAGGTCTGTGCGTCGACGCATGGCCTGTGTTGTTTGGAAATCTGGAAAATTCATCAGTATGCGTCGACCATACAGTCGGCGTGCGCTGACCCGTTGAAAACTATTTCCCTTATGCGCCGACCCTATGGTCGACTCATGCCTTTACGCACTGACCCGTTGGAAAATTTTTCCCTCATGCGTCGACCCTATGGTCGACTCATTGCCTTGTGCGCTGACCAATGGAGAATTTCTCTGATGCATGCGCCGACCCTATGGTCGACTCATGCCCTGCAAACCTGCAAAAATTCATCAGTTTGTGGTCTTTCATGCCTCTGGTCATGATTGCATTTTATCTACACATAGTATATTTATTACAGCAGTTTTAAGACAGGTATAAAAGGATATGGTAGGTGATACGTTGCATCTGTTTAGTAGATCTGGAGTTTATAATTTCCAATCTATCCAAGGCTGTAATTTGTCATCCTCGAAATCTGTATTGACCAATGTCTTGCAGACTTGTGTGATGTGTGGCGATTTACCTCTACAATCTCCCCCTTTTTGATGATGACAACCTGTATACAACCAAAACAGCCAATATACAATGTATACACAAGCTCCCCCTTTCTTTTGTAATATAAGGTTGTAGAACAAACAACCATCAACTGTTGTTAATATCCTGACTTGGCTTTAGTGTTGGCTTGCTACATGTTCTTTTGCTACATGTTCTTCTCCCCCTTTTGACACCATCAAAAAGAGAAGGAGAATGCATCAATTAACAGAAAACATACAATAGGTGATAGTTAATTACCAAACTTCACACATAAGAATGATAATGAACAAAAGTAACTTGAATTAATAGATAATTACAAGAACATGCAAATAGGTGAATATTCAGGCAAACATAACACGGAAAAATGAAAAGTACATAGAAGAAACACATATGCAACTATGAAACTAATATCCCCGACCCCGACCTCGGCCCCTCCCCCGGTATGCAGTATCGGGATTGCGGTAAGGATCCGAGAAGTCCAGAAATGCTTCTACGGACATGTTGAGGTGGTGAAGAGAGTCGGTGATTTCCAAGTCTTGCCTTTCATGTGATTCAACCAGAGCTTCAATACGGGCGTCCATCCGAGTCAAAAATGAATTTAACATTTCATTTTGGGTATGAAGCTCAACTCTAATCTGCTCCATTTGTGTATCTTGACTCCTCATGAAGGTTTGTTGATCTAACTACATGGACTGCATCATACTAATGACTTCAGAGTTGTCCGATGGTGGAGGAGGTGATGAGTGCTGGGAAGGTTGATAGTCTTGAGGGTAGCCGTGATATGGGTCGTAGAATCTACCCAGGGTAGTCCAGCCTGTGTATTGCCATTCACCCCATCCCTGATTTGTATAACCATCTTGTTGTGCTTTTGATGGAGCTGAATACTGGACCCAATCGGTATTTGGAGACGTATTTTGAACTGGAGATTGATGATAGTCTTGCGGCTCACATACATGTTCTTGTACCTCTGCAGCTGTATCTTCTTCATCATCGTCTTCTTCACCTTGTTCTTCACTTCCTTCTTCAGAGCTGTCATCGGAACTGTCACGAGTCACCCAAGGAATATTGGCGCGATGGGCAAATCTGTATGATCGTCGTTCAGCACACCAAAAATACCCCATCATGGCAAGGGTTTTGGTGCTAAATTCTTTGTCAGAGGGGACTGAAACACAAGGAAATGTTGGGTATACAACCTTTGCTGCGGCAAGAATTTACGAAATAAATAACCCATAGGCTAGAGCAGTGCCTCTACTTGAGTCTCTCAGAGCAAAAATCCTGCTTGCAATATAGTATGGCCAGTTTATTTTGATCCTATGTTTCAATATATAGATGAGATGTACCTCATCTTGTTCGACACGGGACAATCCACCTTTTTTCGGTCGTAGGATGCGAGCGACAATCCACTGAAGTATGCGCTCCCCTGTACTGAGTTTCCCGGCTGTGACGGTTCTAGGAAAGGCATCACCGTTGACAATGGCATCTGGATAGGGTCTTTTGAGCATGTCATTCAGAGCGCTCTTAAACTCATACCCTGGCACCATACGAGTGTCCGTTACCTCATGAAGAGGTGGTGCATCAGCATCGACAGTCAAATCAAAATACTTATTCCATACTTCAGAATTTATGTTTACCAGTTTATTGCCGACAGAAGTGTGAAAATATTGATCTTGAAAGTTACCCCGCAGATTTATGTAGAACACCCGGACCAAATCTCACTATACTTTGTGTTGCACTCCAGAAAATTGAAGAACCCCTGAACCTCCAGCAGAGACAGAATTTGGATGAGATGCAAGCACTCCCCCGTTGCCTGGTAGAAGGCATGCTATGGAACGATTGCTCTTTTGCTGAGACTCTTGTTGAAGTTTTCAACAGCGGGTGGATGAACTAGTGAGACAACGGTAATGGG
Source organism: Lathyrus sativus (assembly GCA_963859935.3). Lineage (NCBI taxonomy): Eukaryota > Viridiplantae > Streptophyta > Magnoliopsida > Fabales > Fabaceae > Lathyrus > Lathyrus sativus. The sequence goes on along the minus strand of OZ012738.1, from coordinate 97,548,022 downwards.
GACTGAAGCAGATGATGATGAGGCCCTTGATCTCTTACCTATATTTTTGCGAATAAGAGAAGCCATTGATGATGATTTTTGGAGATTTTGTAGAGATGAACTTTGAAGAGAGTAGTTGAGGATGATTTTGGAGAAGATGAAGACTATTCCCTTTAATAGAGAGAGGTTTTAGGGTTTTTTGGTAAGAGGGAGGAGACAAGAGGACACAATAGATGCCTAGATGCAATTTACAAGACAAATGCCATATCAAATCATAACAAAAGTTGATTGTACATTAAATGGAGAAGAAGAGAAACTTGGAACGGTTTTCAAAAAAAATTCTGGGTTTTTGCGCGAGCCGTCGACCATAGCCCCTGCATGCGTCGACGCATATTATGCATTTTTTGATAATTTTGAAAGTCTACAGCATGCGTCGACCGTTGTCCTGTTTAGGTCGACTCATAACCTTCAAAAACCCAAATTTTCAGTTTCATATTATGCAGAATGCCACACTTGCCTATTTATCATGCTTATTCACCCTTTCACAATATGATTTGCATTCAACACACATAGTATTAGCAGCAAAAGTCATAGACATATATAAGTACCATGATTGTCAAACAATATAGTTAGTTTCAAGTCATGAATGTTTAGAGAGAGAGAGATATAAAGAGAGAGAGAAAGGAGCAATATCACCTCTATACCGACCACACTTGTTAACCACATATTTGTACTTGCAACAAACGCTAAACTTGTTAGTAGTACAAAAGCATAGTTGTAAGTAGATTAATTATGAATGTAGTAATTTTTAAACCCAATCAGAAATGTCGAGAATACCAAGTTCTCGACGGATATGAAAGAAGGGCTCATTGGCTAGTGGCTTTGTGAAAATGTCCGCTCGTTGGTTTTTGGTATCAACGTGTTCAAAGACAACGTCACCCTTCTCTACATGGTCCCTCAGAAAATGGTGTCGAATTTCTATGTGTTTGGTACGCGAATGTAACACCGGATTTTTGGTAGGATTTATAGCACTGGTGTTGTCACAAAATATTGGAACACGTTCTAGCTTCAAATTGAAGTCCAATAGTTGTTGTTTAAGCCATAGGACTTGTGCACAACAACTACCGGCGGCTACGTATTCCGCTTTGGCGATTGACAGAGCAACAAACACTTGTTTCTTGTTGTGCCAACTGACCAAGGAATTTGAAAATAGGTGACACCTACCACTGGTGCTTTTCCTATCCGATTTGCAACCGGCAAAATCGGAATCGGAGAAGCCTACCAATGAACAATCATTACCTTTGGAATACCACAGTCCATATTTTGGAGTACCAGATAGGTATCGAAGTATGCGTTTGACAGATTTTAGGTGGGATTCCTTAGGACATGATTGGTATTTGGCGCACATACACACGCTAAACATAATGTCAGGACGAGAAACAGTAAGATAGAGAAGCGGGCCAATCATACCTCTGTACCTTTTTACCTCAACATTTTTACCATTTTCATCTTTACTCATATTTACACATGTTGGCATAGGGGTGTCTATGGCTTTTGAATTTTCCATGTCAAATCTCTTGAGAAGATCCAAACAATATTTTGTTTGGCTCACGAATGTTCCTTCCTTCAGTTGCGTGATTTGCAAACCGAGAAAGTATGTGAGTTCACCCATCATACTCATCTCAAATTCACCCTGCATAAGCTCAGCAAACTCTCTTACGAGATTCATGTTAGTGGATCCAAAAATGATACCGTCAACATAAATTTGTACAAGAATTAAGTGCTTTCCTTGACGTTTAATGAAGAGAGTAGTATCAACCTTTCCTCTTGAGTAGCCTTGATCAAGTAAGAATTTGCTTAGTTTCTCATACCAAGCTCTAGGAGCTTGTTTGAGACCGTACAAAGCTCTTTTCAGTTTGTAGACATGATCAGGATACTCATGAGACTCAAAACCAGGTGGTTGAGCAACATAGACTTCTTCATTTATGAACCCGTTAAGGAACGCACTTTTGACGTCCATTTGAAATAATTTAAAATCCTTCGCACAAGCGAAAGCAAGTAGAAGGCGTGTAGCCTCGAGTCGGGCAACCGGCACATAAGTTTCCTCATAGTCGATGCCTTCCTCTTGGTTATACCCTTGCACGACTAACCGCGCTTTGTTGCGAGTTATTACTCCGTTCTCGTCCAGTTTATTTCTAAACACCCATCGGGTGCCGATTACTCAATGACCTCGCGGAGGAGGGACAAGGTCCCAAACCTCATTTCTAGTGAATTGATTCAGTTCCTCCTACATTGACAAAAACCAATGTTCATCGAGTAGGGCTTCCTTAGGGTTTTTAGGTTCCATCTGTGACACGAATGCGAAGTGATAGCAGAAATTACTTAGCTTCGATCGAGTTGTTACACCCTTTGTGATGTCTCCAAGAATGTTTTGAATTGGATGGTCTTTAGATGACTTCCAAGCTTGAGGGAGATCATCGTTTGAAGGCGGATGAACTTCCTCTGTCACATCATGGTGTACATCCTTTTCCTCCTCAACTTTGGCTTTGTCAGGTTGATCAATCCCCGTCTTGCCACTTTTGAGTATGTCTTCAGTGGATGTACCTGCACCATGAATAACACTATCCTTTCCGACATTTCTCGGATAGGACTCATCAAAAGTAACATGCACATACTCTTCTACAGCAAGTAATCGTTTATTATATATTCTATATGCTTTACTCGATTGAGAGTATCCGAGGAAGACACCTTCATCGGCTTTGGAATCAAATTTGCCCAAGTTTTCCTTTCCATTGTTCAATACAAAACATTTGCATCCAAACACATGCAAGTGAGAAACATTTGGCTTTCGCCCTTTTAAAAGTTCATACGGTGTTTTATTTAGAATGGGGCGAATAAGCACCCTATTCAAAACATAACACGCCGTACTAATGGCGTCGGCCCAAAAATATTTTGGTAAACCACTTTCGTTAATCATTGTTCTTCCCAATTCTTCTAAAATACGGTTTTTACGCTCCACAACCCCGTTTTGTTGAGGGGTGCGTGGAGCGGAGAAGTTATGATCTATACCATGATTACCGTAATATTCTTCAAATAAGTGATTTTCAAACTCACCTCCATGGTCGCTTCTAATTGACACTATGTTTGTATTTAACTTATTTTAAGAAAGCTTAGCAAACTTTTCAAAAGCGACAAATGTATCACTTTTACTTACTAAAAAGATGGTCCAACAAAACCTAGAAAAGTCGTCCACTATTACGAACCCGTAATAGTTTCCTCCTAGACTTTTGATCCTAGACGGCCCAAACAAGTCCATATGAAGAAGTTCAAGAAGTCTCGTTGTTGAAATTATCTTTTTGGATTTAAATGAGATCCTCGTTTGCTTCCCTTTTTGACAAGCATCACAAAGGTGATCCTTGGTGAACTTTATTTTGGAAAGTCCTAAAACTAGGTCTTTTGAGACTACCTTATTGAGTAAGTCAAAATTAACATGCGCTAAACGCCTATGCCATGGCCATGAGTCTTCACTCATAGTTATGAGGCATTTGTCGCTTGTTAATGATACTTCATTTAAGTCAAGCATATGTACGTTGTTTACTCTAAAACCATTAAACATATTCTTCTTATCATTTTCATGCATAATTTTGCAACAATCTTTTGAAAAAGATACATTGTATCCTTTGTCGCATAATTGGCTAATGCTAAGCAGATTATGTTTAAGGTTTTCGACAAGCAACACGTCGGAAATTATAGTAGAGGCGGGATTACCTACACTACCTTTACCTAGTATTGCTCCACGGTTGTTATCACCATAAGTTACATACCCTTTCTTCTTAGCCACAAAGTCTATGAATAAGGATATGTCTCCAGACATGTGTCTTGAGCACCCACTGTCGAGAACCCATCTTCTCTCGATGGTCTCGACACATTTCACCTATCAAAACATAATTAGCACAAGGAGGTACCCAATGGCATATTGGGTCCTAATAGTTTAGCGACAAAATGGTTGCGTTTGGGCAACCATTGGTAGATGCCTTTAGGAACAAGAAATCTCCTAAACCGGCATTTACCAATGGAGTGGCCTTTCTTGCAACAATATAAGCATGCAAAATCGACTTTAGAATCACTTTTACTTGCTTGATCCCTAATTACATATGCATATTTTTGGTATGAGTTAATCATACTTTTTCTAAAATCCTTTTTATCAATAGCAAATGTAATTTTATGCTCAAGTGCCTTGTTTAATTTGGCCTTGAGGTTTCTAACCTCACCTTGCCAAATATGACAAGTATCACACCCAAAGTCGAAAGGATTTCTATTGTCCTTACAATCCGATTCATTGCCTTTCACAATGGAAGCCTTAAGGTCCTCTAATTTATTTTCGGACTCTTTAACTTTGTGCTCTAAATACGTAAAAATTCTTTTATTTGAGGCAAGTTTCTTGAAGGCTTCAACTGTTTCATTGTGTAAGGCATTAAATGCGGTTTGTAATTCTGAATGCGACATATTTGAGGACTTATCATATTTAGAGTGACGTACCTGTTTTTTCTTATTTTTCTGATGAGCGGAGAGACATAGATTCACAGACTCCTCTTCATCACTAGAGCTTTCATCAGAGGAGGAAGAGTCGTTGTCACTTTCCCTAGCTATGTACGCTCTCCTAGGCTTTGATGATTTCTTGTGTGACTTTGATGATTCCTTTTCCTTTCCCTTTTTGTTCATCGGGCAGTCCGGTTTGTAGTGACCGGGCTTTCCACACTTGTAGCACGTCCCTCTAGTCTTTTTACCTTTTGAGTCATCATCCTTGGAGTAGCTCGATTGTTTCCGGAAGTTTACCAAGTTCTTCTCGGAATGTTGGATTTCGTTCTTTCTCACGTAACGGTTATACCGTTTGACAAACAACCCCATATCTTCGCTTTTATCCTCTTCTTCTTCGTCGCTTGAGGAATAATCACTTTGCTCTTTTGCTTGAGACTTCCAGGAGGAAGTCTTGAGAGCTATCGATTTCTTTTCACTCACCTTCGTTTTGTCTTTCTTTTCCATCTTTTCGTGTTGGTCTAGGCTCAAGAGTACCTATTCATGCTCTTGTAGTTTGCCAAACAATGTTGTCAAGTCTAATAAGGTAAGATCATGTGCTTCTTTGATGGCGGTCACTTTAGGATGCCATTCCCTGTTAAGACATCTTAAGATCTTATTAGTAGCAACATCATTGGAAACAGGCCTACCTAATGAATGTAAACGATTGATGAGATGAGTAAATCTCTTTTGCATGTCAGCAATGGTTTCCCCTTGCTCCATGAAAAAGAGATCAAACTCTTGTGTTAATGTGTTGATTCTAGCCAACTTAACATCGTTTGTCCCCTCATGGGCTATTTGTAGTAAATCCCACATGGCCTTAGAAGTAGGACAATGGGATACACGATAGTATTCATCTACACCTAATGAGGAGATTAAGATATTTTTGGCTTTCCAATCATAGTTGTATTTTTTCTCATCGTCATCGGTCCATTGTGCTTTGGGCTTTGGCACAACTACGTTATCCGCATTGGTCATAGTAATTTCTATTGGACCATTGAGGATAACGTTCCATATTTTTCTGCCAATGGAGTTTATATGCACCCGCATACAGTCTTTCCAATAACTATAATTTTCACCGTTGAAAACGGGAGCTCTATTGTACGTCCCTTTTGGTTCGTTAGCCATTTTCTATCTACGTTGTATTTGAAGCACCTAATAACCGGAGCTCTAGATACTACTTGTTAGACTATAGCACGGATCTAGAAGGGGGGGGGGGTTGAATAGATCCCCAATTAAAATTTTGAGTCGGCGCTACCAATTAAAAATTGGTTTTAAAAATTGTTTTAAGTGCGGAAGCGGCCGAGGAAAATATAGTCTAAAACGAACGGTTATTGGAAAACCGGATATGCGTAAGCCTTTGGATTAATGACAATTTGGAAAATAGAATCACTACACTAATCACACTTATCAATTATCTACTTCAGTTGTTAGGATTCCTAATTCCAATGATTCAAAGAGCAAACCAAAACTAGATACACAAGTAAGATAATTTTGGTTCAAGCAATTTGTCAAACACTTGGTGTGCAAAACACTCCAAGTGATATTTATGTTGAGTAAGTGATTCCAACTAGCCTAGTACAATGTCTTATTGTACTTTGGAGTCAAAAACAAAGTTTTAACCTCTTACTCAATTGATATCACAATTTTGACAATAGTGCTTATACAAAAATCACTTATTTTGAGCTATAACGTAAATGCTGAAAAATAGAGAAGACAAGTATTTGGTGAGGCAGTTCCCCCGTCGTCCTCGCTTCGGGGTACGTCTGCCCTCAATTCTAAAACTAGAATTGAGATAGATTTTATAGATATCACCTGTTGAATGTAACAGTTTATACAAGGATTGAGCAGCAAATATACAACAGAAATCTCAATGTGTTGAAAGTTGCTTTCACTCATTGCCCCTTGATTCAAGATGAATCAAGTCCTCCAATTTGTGTTGATGGACCTCCGATTCCAGCCACCTTATTGAATAACACGTTGTTGTTCAAACCTTAGGCTCCGGCTGATCTCAACAGCAACAAATCGAACCCGAGATCTTCCCTTCAATATCACTGAATCCGCTACTAGATTTGTGAAGAACACCTCTTCACAATCACCTTCGCTCAGTTGACCCTTGATGAAGAATCTCGTCCAAAAACCCCCAAAATTCAAACCAATCTTGGAGGGTAAGACCCCAACGGTTTTATTCAAGAAAAAACCTGTCACAAGCTTCAACCCGAACTTGATTCTCCAATCTAAGCTTCAAACCTTATCACCTTGAATCTCTCACAAATGCATTTCAAAAATGATTGTGTGTAATTGAAATGTTGTGAGGTGTTGAAGATGAAGATGATGAATCTTGGACACCTATTTCACTCTTTCTTGTTTTTGAACACATGAATCAAAGATTATCAAATGTTAATGTGACACAAGTGATTAAACAAGTATATATAGTACCAACCCAATTTTAGACATAACAGTATTTCAAATATAAGAGGGAATCATTTACAAACAGAATTTCCGCGCGAACGGTCGACCGCAACAGGTCTGTGCGTCGACGCATGGCCTGTGTTGTTTGGAAATCTGGAAAATTCATCAGTATGCGTCGACCATACAGTCAGCGTGCGCTGACCCGTTGAAAACTATTTCCCTTATGCGCCGACCCTATGGTCGACTCATGCCTTTACGCGCTGACCCGTTGGAAAATGTTTCCCTCATGCACCGACCCTATGGTCGACTCATTGCCTTGTGTGCTGACCTGTGGAGAATTGCTCTGATGCATGCGCCGACCCTATGGTCGACTCATGCCCTGCAAACCTGCAAAAATTCATCAGTTTGTGGTCTTTCATGCCTCTGGTCATGATTGCATTTTATCTACACATAGTATATTTATTACAGCAGTTTTAAGACAAGTATAAAAGGATATGGTAGGTGATACGTTGCATCTGTTTAGTAGATCTGGAGTTTATAATTTCCAATCTATCCAAGGCAGTAATTTGTCATCATTGATACCTGTATTGACCAATGTCTTGCAGACTTGTGTGATGTGTGGCGATTTGCCTCCACATTGAGTACAACAGACGTGAGGGGCGCTAATACCTTCCCCTTGCGTAACCAACTCCCGAACCCCGACATGGTTGCGATGACCTTTTCTTATACCTTTTCGTCAGGTTTTTCCGATCGTTTCCTTTCCCTTTCTGTGGGATAAATAACGAAAGGTGGAGAATCTTCTGTTTTTCCGGCACCTTATTTTCGCGGTAGCGACAATGGGTACTTGGAGTATACTGAAGAATTTGTACACAATTTAACACACACAAGTCCTAACACTAAGACCTTCTATTTATCATAATAAAAAAATAACTGCCATTTGTTGCTATCGCGAAAATGAGGTGCCAGCAAAACAGAAGATTCGCCACCTTTCGTTATTTATCCCACTGAAAGGGAAAGGAAACGTTCGGAAAAACCTGACGAAAAGGGTATAAGACAAGGTCATCGCAACCATTGTCTGGGTTCGGGAGTCGGTTACGCAAGGGGAAGGTATTAGCACCCCTCACGTCCATCATACTCGATGGGATCCACGCTTGTTGTGTTTATCTGACGGGTTGATTAATCTATCTAGCTAAAAGTCTGGTCTGAAAAGAAAAGAAAATGACTTGGCAGAACACAGCAGTTCTATGCCTACGTATTCCCGTCTAGAACGAGAAATCAGAGTCAACGTAGTTTGCCTAATTACGGGTTACGGGGAAAGGTTGCCCGCTGAGATATCGCATCTCGTGCCTACGTACTTTCACACGGCGTGAAAGATCAGAGCAAACGTAGTTCGGGACAACAAGAGACACGGGTTTGTCTTTTTTATCCGAGTAGGGTTAACAAATGGTTCCAGCAGTTGGTGTATGCAGCTCGCTCGACGGAGACTTAGGCGTTTACCGTTTGCGGTAGAACCGGGATTTAACAGAACTCTCCTTATGAAAATAGTTTCCAAGGATTAAAGGTCCCAGAGGACAAAAAGATGTTTGATCTTTGTTTTCTGTCTTTTAAAGAAGTGTTTTTTATGGATGTTTGCAACTAATATCGCACTAGAGATTATGACCTGAGAGTGAATGCGTCGCATGTCACCTAAAGGGTGCCATACTCAACATCCAAGCTGTTGAAAAGAAACTCTCCAACAACCCTTTCTCAAGCAGCTTAAGGCTTGTAGCGTACGACGTCAATTAACCTTTATTACTGTATCTTGATTTGTTTGAAGATGAGAAGAGAAAGGACGCACTAAAGGGGAAATGATCCAATCCTAAAGTTGTCATGAAAAGTTGATCCTATGGTCGAGGTTAGCAGGGAACTACCTAATGTTATCATGCATGGTTAGAACCCTAATGTCTGTCATAACTTCTCTTGAACGAGAGAAGTCAGAGTTCCTAGGGGAACATGGCAAAGGAAAGCAACAGCAAAAGAAATAACTGTAAAGAAACAACTGTAAGTAAAATGCATGCAATGCAACAATACAAGCAGAAGGAGCCAAGCTCAACTTCTAGAGCAAGCAAGCCCAAAGGAAACACACAACACACAGGCAAGGGAGACAGACTCAACCTTAAGCCAGCAAGCAAAACCACACAATAACAGTCAAGCAGAGGGAGACATGCTCAACCTCTAATGCAGACAAGCAAAGGGATCTATGCTCAACCTTTAGGATGCTCTTAGACCTAGAATCATCTACATGAGGCCTAGTCTAATGCAACACACCAAGCAGTCACACAACAAATACAGTCAAGCAATCAGAAAATACAGCAGACAAACAACTAAGCAGATCAACAGCAAAACAAACAAATAGTCTGCAATCAACTTCAAGCCCAAGCCATCTTCAAGAGAAGGAAATGAAAGCTCCAACTTCAATCTCCAACAAAAGAGAAGAGATTTAACATCAAGATTATTGATTGATGATGGGAGCATGATGGAAACCAAGGGAATCCATCATGGCACTCAACCATACCTCTGAGATAGGCATCCTCAAAGGTTTTACCTCTTGTGATATGCCACACATCTTTCCAAAGGAGGGATGAGGCTTCCACATAGGGACCTTGAATCATAGGATGAGGATGGAAAGCAATCAAGGCAATCCATGTTTATTTGAAGAAAGAGAAATCAAACTAAGCTCTTCCTAAACCCTAATTGATCAAGCTCAAAGAAAGCTACTAAAAGAGGTCTAAACACCAAAACCAAACACCACAATCAAGCAAACAAAAGCCTCTATATGTCTAAAGCACTATCAAAGAAGATTAGCAAACCTATCATGACTAAAGGCCACCATTGGGGTTCAACTAGTGCAAGTGTTATGTTGAAAGCATCTTAAAACTAGCCTAAGTATTAAATCTATTTAAAATACTAAATCATCTCCTAAAATCCTATAAAATTTTCTAAGGGAACCTACATGTGTTATGTATCTATAGTAGAAAAGTCAGGGCCTAAAACTATGCTCAAGGGCACTAGAGAAATCCTAAATCATAAGGTGTCAAAGGGAAACCCTAAAATGGAAGGTCATGGGAACCTAATCCAAAACAGAACCTATTGTTATCTAAAAAATTTTGAAATAATTCCTAATGGATCATGCATCTCTATACTAGCAACCAGCAAAAAATCTCATCCAAATTCCATACCAAATGGCCATACAAAAATCAGCAAGAAAATGAAGAATTATGCCAAAATTAATGAATTAAACAAAATGCAAAAAATCAAATTAAATTGAAAATTGCGTGAAAATAATATCTAAAAGCATCAGAAAATCAAGAATAAAATCTAGGTCATGCTCATATTTTTATGGTATTTTTCTGATCAAAAATTGAATTTACTATGAATTTAAAATGAATAAAGCATTTAAAATAAAAGAAAATGAATTAAAAAAACAATTAAGAAAATAAAATGCCAGAATTAATGAGGAGCGCAGGATCTGTGGACTTTGTGTTCTAATCTAAGGGACCAGGCGCTGCCAACACATAAATGAAACGCAGTGTTTCATTTGGTCCAAGTTCAAAGCTCAGAAAATGTCATGATCGTTGGATTGAAGGACTTTGTCAACTAATCAAGCAGATCCAAGGGTGGGGAGATTGTCTTCCTCATTTGAACTCTGAAAGGGGGGAAATGTTCAGGTGAACCAGACGGTGGCTCTGGTGACTGAGCCACCGTCTTCTCCGGCAAGCCATCAGTTACAGGTCATCCATTCTTAACAAAACCTACACAGTTCCACTCCATTTTTCATGCTGATCTCAAATCCAATGTCCTTTTCTCCTAATTCCTCATGGATTTTAAAAATCAAATGCAAACAGAAATCACTCCATAATTTTGATCATCATCAAAGCTCAATCTAAAGCCATGGATCAATTCCTCATGCTTCGTAGATCATCATAAGCTATCTAGATCATGTTAACTCTCAATAATCAGGGAGATTTGCATTCAAACAGAAAATTGCTCACACCTTAATTTGTCTCTAAACTCCACAATTTTGATCCAGAATCCATCTATAATCTCTCCTAAACCTTAACCTCATGCTAAAACATGCTAGATCATCATGAATCTACAGCAATTTTGAAAGTTGCATACCTGAGTTGCATCTTCAAATTGGAGCAGTTAGGGCACGATCCTTGGCTTCAAACTATGCAGATACACTCTATGATTGATGCTGAAGATGATTGGATCCTCAATTTACCTTGAATAACTCCTGAAATGAAAACACGATTTGCACTTGCTCCCTTGAAATTCACTCAGCAATCTCTGGCTCTAGCACGAAATAACCACCAACCTTGATCCAAATCACTTTATGAACTTATATAGAATTGGTTTTGATGATTTTGAGGCCCATTGGAGGCCCAATCCAGGATATCCAAGTTTCCACTTTTCTTCAAAAACTCAACAATGGAAAACACGAATTTGCACTAGTTCCTTCTCCAAGAAGCTTCAATTGCAATCCTTGTGGACTGTGGAGAGTGTAGGGATCAATTTGAGAGCTTAATCCTATCATAAGGCCAACCTTTGATGTGTTACTTATTTAAGAAGCAACAAAGTGAAATGTCATGAATTATGCCTCAAATGAAATTTCTAATATTTCCATTGTGCTCCAAATGATTTTTATGATCAAAATGAGCACTCATTTGCATTGGTTTGAACACATATGAATTAATTTGGATTTTTTTCACATAAATGCCTTTTAATTCCCCTTTTGTCAATTTCCTTTCAAGCCAAGTCTCACCCTAAGCCAAATCAATACATCCTTGATGCATGGTTGACCTAAAAATGCCATTTTGAACAAGTCTCATGTTGGACAAAACTTCATTTAAGACTTGCAAGATGGTGAAAATGACCTATAATGCCAAATGACCTATAATCTCACTTTCCCAAAATACCCCTGACTTGTAAACCTCATAACTTGAGTTCTACAAATCAGATGGAAGACTTATAGTACAATTTGGAAAGCTAAGATCAAGAACCAAAACTTTCATGTTGGCCAAAAGTTGAGGAGAAACACCCTTCTAGGTCACACGTTCCTTGGAAGTTGGTTGACGTTTGCAGACAAATTTTACATTCATCTGATGACCTGTAACTTGTCTGGATCATAACTTGAGTTCTATAAATCCAATGGAGGACTTCTAGTACTTAAATTAAATATAAGAACATACTCTACAAGTTTCATGTTGGCCAAAAGTTGAGATGAAACTTTTATCTTGAGACAAGTGGTCTTGAAGTTAGGCACTAAATAGGGGATTTTACCCTGAGAACCCTAGTTTAGCAACTCCCCACACTTTGAACTCTTCTTGGATTGATCTTGGAATATCACCTCATGTATATAAACACAACTTTCCATGATCACAAAGACTTATAATTGAGTCTTGATCCTCTTCAATTACACAGTTGACTCAAGGTTACTCAGATGAAAACCCTAATTGCAACACCCTCAACTGTGGCTCTTCACACTTAGCATAATGACTCAACTGAGCTCTCTCATGACTCTCAAGGCACTCCATGAGCTCTATCCATATACTATATTCATAATCAAGGCTCCACAACCCACTGATGGTCTTCAATTGGCTTCCCAGTTAGGAGATGAACCCTATACAAGCAACTAAACTCCTCAAGAACACAACCCTCTTTCTGATGGCCTTGGTGCCCTCTCAAGCTTGAGTAAAATATCTAGATAGGCTCCTCTTGATATAAACCACACTTGATCCCCTGCTAAATGAATAATGCTATGCTATGAAAATGCTAGAATAATGCAATGCTAATGCGATGAAACATAAACCAAGTAAGAAAAGGTTAGGCAAATTTTGGGGTGCAACACCATTAACGGTGAGCAAACGAAATCAAGACAAGTGTCGCTATGCATGCCTTCGAATCCTAGAAGAGCTCCATGTGTCTCCTTTAAAAATGTTCTTTCCCTCTTTTATTTGAATTCAATTGAACTCGTCGAAATACCCTTAGTGACACCTCTGTCGAATCGAGTCTTCCAAATGCTGAGAAATATCTCTAAGTCCGTAACATAGATTCTCCTGGCGAAAGGACGCCTACGAATCCCATTTCAAAACATGGCTTTAGTCGAAATGATTAAATTTCTTTAGGAACTCTATTTCCTACTTTTAATTTCATTCTGGCGTCGAAATTAGGAGCCAAAAATTGCCCCCCAAAAATGTCATTTTCGACATCAATGAAGAAAAAAACATTTTTTAATAGTATTATTCGACGCCTCGAATGAATTTTGCATGTCTTTTATGTCTCTTACTATTCCGAAAACTCATGACGTCAGGATCAACATGGCAGTTTCTGAAAACACGTCTCATCAAAGCATGCCATAATCTCTAGCCATCATCACGATTCCTAGATCCTAGGAAATTGTGCACTAGGCATTAACTGCCCACGTTTCATCAAATGGCCCTTGTGAGACACGTGCCCCACTAACTATCAGATATTTAATGCTAATTTGAGGTCCTTTAAACTCCTATGAGCTTATAAATTGTCCCAAGCTTAAGCCTTTTAACTTTTACACTCCCAGAAATCTTCAAACACTCTCCTTCCCTCTACATTTCCCAAACTTCTAAACAAAAACCCAAATTGTCTTCAAATCTTAATAATGGCGTCCTCAACCACCAATGTTAAAGATTCCAAGAAAAGCCACAAGTCTAAAGACTTGAAGAAGATTTCCCAACTTCCTCCCTTTGACACACTGTCAACACCTACGATGATGAGAAACCAACAGTTCCTCCCCGAACCACTTGAGGAAGAAAAGAGGAAGATATATGAATCTCAAGTACTCATTCCCCTTACTATTTCTGGTAAAATACATGCCCTATGTGGTCCTTTTCCTTCTCCTAGTTTTGATCATAATAAATTTAGGGATTTTTTCCCCTCTTACCATAAACCAAAACTCATAGGTCAGGCAAACAAAACTAGGATTGAGAAAACTTCTTCTGATACGGTAGTATTGAACAACATAGATTTGAGGTATATGAATAATAATTTAGGGTTTTTAGAGCAACACCCTCTTTCAAAGAATCTGACAATTATATGAATTGGCTAGCGAAAATAGAGAAAGTCAAATCCTAAACCTGGAAGAAACTAGGAATCTACGACTTGATTATGCTTTTGAAAATGAGTTTTAATTATTGTCAGACTATGTTGGTTTCTTCCTTGTACTTTTGGGACAACACCCACTATACTTTCCATATCCCTTGTGGGATGATGACCCTACACTCTTTGACATAGCCGCTATCACAGGGCTTAAACCCACTAGAAACCCCTATGATCCCAACCTAGAATCTGATGATTCCATAGGTTTTTCCTTTGCCAAATCCACATAATCTCACTTCATAACACATTTCTTCGATAAAACAACTGCTGATGTTTCTGATCGAGAACACATAGCTTTTTTTAACTATATGGCTATCCCATTGTGTCTTTTGTTCAAAGTCCCTTCAAGTAGCTAGGAGATACTTAACCCTGGTCACTCAACTTCACAAAGGCCATGATATCTTCCTAAGCGAGATGATCTTAAGGAATCTCTATGAGTCTCTAAGTGAAGAAGTAGCCCAACTTAAAGACTTAGGAGAAACATGAAACCTTTTACTATCTGGTCCCTTCTGGCTGTTACAACTCTGGATGAATGCCTCATTCGAAGCCATCCTTCCCAATAAAAATCCAATCGATGAGACTGTTGAAGACACCAGGAATAGGAGAGTCAAAGGGACTCACTTGGTCTAGGTTACTCCCTGTAAAGAAGGACAAACCATCAGGCCAATGTTCTTAAGTTATGTCATGATGTTTGATAAATGTCATGAGTTCACATCGAACATGGCTCCATTTGCTTCAAGGAAATATGGTCCTGAGTGGTTCACCAGACCTTTCCCAACCCCAATCAAGGCTCAAGAAGCAGAATCCTTACAGATTTGAGAGGCTTTCCTGATTCCAAGGTTGCTAACACTTCGATTGAATCTGTCAAAGTTTCAAGTGGCTTTGGTTGCTTAACAACCAAATTTGGTGGCCAGACAGTTTAGGTTGGTCCAAGCTCTCCCTAGGTGTCTCTTTGAAAAGAAAGGTGCTCTTTTGCTTCATAATGTGAAGTACACTGAAAAGATGGCTTCGACACAACTTACCCGCTACTCCAATAAAGCTCAACTCATCCCTACTGGTTTTGAATCGTGTTTCTTTTGCACCCTTGAATTCAACCACTGGTGGTCAACATACTATGCAGAGGAGTTATTTGATGCTCCTTCTTTTACTCAGCTTATTAACCAAGCTTTCCTCTCTATGTAGGAGAAGACTAAGAAAGTTACTTCGACACACATCAAAGAAATCCAAGCATTCCAGAAGTACTTTGAAGCTGTTCATCATCCAGATGATCTTAGTTGAACCGTCTGCGAGGTAGCTGTTACTCTAAAGGAAAAGTTTCTAAAGAAAATGGAGAATTTAGAACTCTCTTCGTTTGTTCCTCCTAGGGAACGGTATGCAATGGCTTTGAAAAATTTTCCTCTCAAATTTCCTCGACTACGAAGTGCTGACTTTGGAGTGGCTCTTGCCCCACAATTTCCAGACCGGTTTATCTGTGGGGATTCTATAAAAATCCTTCGTCAACAGTCGAAACCGAAGGCTCAGCGGGTGGTTGTGACTAAGCATACTCTATACAGTTTCAAAGGTCCTCTTCATATCGGTATCTAGGATGTTCACATCGAATCCAAAATATATGAAGGTGTGGCATGGGAGGTTTTCGAACTAGATTTCCCTTATTTGATTTTTTATCATCTTATTTGTATTGTTCTTATTTAAATTTCAGCTATCAAGGCTGCACCCAAAAAGAAGAAACAAATAGAAGAATAAAAAGAAGAAAGCAATCAAGTTGCTAAGGTAAATCTCTTACTTAATTCTCCTTTACTACGAAATCTCATGTTGTCTGATACTTCAACTCTTTTCTCCTCAGAGCTCTCAAAGGCCACCCCTCACTCCAAAGAAGCAAAAATCAAGGGGAGCTTCCAACCAAATCATAATTGAGTCAGATGAGGAAGACTAATCTCCTCCTGCAAAATAGACCTTGAAATTCTAGGTACCAAACGGTCGATGTTACAGTGGATGTTATGACATCCCTTACTTAGAAGAATACAGAACTTAACACTAAACAGGAATTGAAAGCAGTAAATACCAGAGAGAATTGTTGATCTAGTTCAGTGCAAATCACACCTACATCTGGGGGCTACCAAGCCAGGGAGGAAATTCACTATTAGTAGAATTAATTCAGAGTCAAACATCCAGTTTGCACTCTTCACTTAAGACCTACCCAATGACACTTCAGTCTAACACTAGACCTGAGTTACCAACTCACTCCCCCTCAATCACAGCAGTGATATCAACCAATTCAGTTACAGTTAAAATTGAAGTCACACTTCAAACACACCTTGATCTGCTTCACAGCTTTGATCAAGAGAGACAACACTCGTGCTTAAAAGCTTAGAGTGACACACACACAGAGTACAGCTCAAAACACACTAGTCCAATGCAATCATCCAAGATATAATTGCTAAGCTCACAAGTAATCCTAAGACACAAACAACCACGTGAAGATCATAGTACACAGACTGAATTCTTCACTTACAAACACTTTGTACTCTCTATCTCAAAAGCTCTGCCCAGCCTCCAAGAACTGTCTTCAATTAGGATTGCTACTTTGTTATTTATAAGCAGCAGAAAGATCTTGGGCCTAAGTGCAGAAATTAGGTTTAACCCAGTTAAGACCTCTTTTCATTAAGCTGCGCACTAATAGTTTGGTCCTAGGTTATCCTCAGCCATGCCTGGCATTTCGCCTGAGATAACCAAGCTTCCTAAAATGTTTCCTGAAGTATAGCCTGAGCTTCCTCATGCACTATACCAGAACCTAAAACACGCGCCCTGATGCCAGCTGCTTGATGTCATAACATCCAACATGACATCCAACATACTTTGCTCTTAGCTATCCAAACTTATCCTACAACATACTTATTATGTATGTCATAACATCAGTCATGACATTCACATACATCAATGTTTTACCATAAAATGCAGCCAATCAAA
Source organism: Lathyrus sativus (assembly GCA_963859935.3). Lineage (NCBI taxonomy): Eukaryota > Viridiplantae > Streptophyta > Magnoliopsida > Fabales > Fabaceae > Lathyrus > Lathyrus sativus. Next base: position 97,530,916 of record OZ012738.1, on the reverse strand, counting down.
AACATCTACAAACTCCTCCTTTGGCAAATTTTTGGCTAAAACACTCTGTCATCGTATCACAGAGCAAGCAGCAAAAAGTTCATACCATATATCTAATCATGCAGGAAAGCTACTAGCTACTACTACCAATTAATACACACATGTTGTAGTACCATATCAGAGTTATCTACACACACAAATAATATCAGCTTCCAGCCACTCAGGATTAACCTGTTCATATAGTATCATCCAGACTATTCTGGATTATGGATATCAAGACATCCAGGATGACATCCTGAATCACACATGTTCCGTAGCCAAAAGAAATCACTTGTTAGTCCAAACTACAGATGTCACACCATCTCGTGTTACTCCCCCTCAACTGATGCACATAACATCAGCCAAGCACAACTTGCAGTCACATACATTCAAGAAGCAAACTACAACATCATCTAACACCTAAACCCTCCTCAGCCTGCAGCAACATTATCAGCACACCTGCTGATGCATACACACAACTAACCTGCTAAGGCACAAACAGCTAAATGTGCTGCTACTACTTACTACTACTTCTCCCCCTTTTTAGCCACAAATTTAGATCAAATACACAGTTGGAAACACAAAGTTAAAGGATTATTACAATACAAAGCTCATGAAGAGCACGAAAAATATCCCATGCTGTCAAGGCAAACAAAAAAATCTCAACCAAAAAGAAAAGCTAGCCAAACCAATAGCAGACCATCAGCCCAAGACACCCAGCAAACCATCAGTAAACCACCAAGGCAGACAATTTAATCTTCCTCCTCAGAAGAACTGGAGCTATCCTCTTCAACATCTTTACTGTCTCCTTCATCAGAATCTTCCTTAGAACTAGTAGCAGCTCCTTCTGATTCAGCTTCCTGGACATCATCCTCCCCTGAACCATCATCATGCCTATCCTCATCATTATCAGTAAATGCAGTGTCTTCATCTTGCTCAAGAGACCTGATCAATTTTTCCAGATTTTGCTTCCTTGTTTCCAAATCCTTGCATGTTTCTTTGAGCATAGCAATAACCTCGGTTTTCCCTATCTTAGAACTTCCCTTGGATGTTTCTGCAGATGTCATGACAATGTTAGGAACATGAGTTCCTTGAAACAACTTGTGATGGAAAGACAAGGGGCTTTCTCTCTTGCATGCAGAGTCATTCTCTTTGAGGATATTGGAATACTGATTCAATATTATTCCACATATAAGAGAAGGAAATGCAATGGGGCCTTTGACACTATAACTGTCTACATGCTGCATGGTCTGATAAAAAAATGTAGGTTTCATAATCAAATTTTATTTTAGTCCCAACAGCATAAATGAACTTCCCTAAGATAGTTGCAACAATTGATTTATAATTTGTGGGCACCCAGTTTGTAGCACCAATCTTATGCAACATGGCATACTTCATACTCAGTTTACTTGCAACCATCTTTCCTTTTGAGGGCCAGCTTTTGACCTGGTTGGCAGTAATCACTTGACACACTTGGTTGTCAGAAGCAGCTATATCAGGATGTGCTCCATCTGATCTTCCTAGGTAGTTGTTGATGATAGTTGAGGAGAATGTGACACATTTCCATCTTACATATACCTTGCCAAACTCATTTGATTTTCTATCAACACATTCTTTTGATAGGTTTACAATGAATTCCTTGACAAGTATTTCATAGCGCTGTGAGAACTGAGTGACAGTCTTTATTAACCCAGCATTGTGGATGAGATTCATGATCTCCTTACTTTCAAGAGCATTCTGAGCTAGCTCTCTCTCCAAAGCTAATCTCTTTTGATACACATATTTCCATCTGTTGACACTTGATGGATAATGAAATGATACATTGTCAATAGGAACATCAGGAACACTAGCAGCAAGTTTGCTAGTTGTGGGTCTCTTCTTTGGTGGGATGTCAGTGACATCACAAGCAACATCTGAGTCAGAGTCTGATTCAGTACTAGTTTAGGCCTTTCTCTTTTGTAGAACAACCTTGCTCCAAGCTTTGGTAGGGCCAACAAGAGAATTCTTTGTTGCAGTCTTCTTTTTAGGAGTACTCTGAACAACTGCCTTCTTCCCTTTCCTAGTCATGAGCCTTTTGGCTATGCTAGGGTTGATTGTGGCTATCAGATCATTATCTGAATAGTCATCAAGGTTCACAATCTTAGCATTATCCTTCTGAGCCTCATTATCATCATTGTTCTCACCTTGCATATTAACCTCATTATTTTCAGAAGCATGACCTTTGTCATTTTGCTTTTGTGAGGTTGTTTCCAAGGTTTCAACATCGTGAGTGACATCAGCTTGTTCATCCAAATGAGGAGCAGTGCCCTCAGTGTTAGGGGGAATGGATATTCTTGGCACATCATGTGGGTCAATCAGAACCATGGATACCAAATTAGCAATGGTGTTGTGGATATGTCTAGCTTCTTCTCCACTGATATCCTCATGAGGGATGGAGGTTGAAGACTGAGGAGCCTGACTCGTGACTAGTTCTTTAGGTCTTCTTGCATGTGTGGTATATGGTTTCTTCACAATCTGATCGTCCGGGGTTAACATCTGCAGGGGTGCTACCTCAAGAATCTGGTTTGGGTTGCTAGAATCAGTTCTAGCTCCAGAACCTGAATCATCGATGGTGGTCATTTTCTTGGAAGAATTAGATTTTGGTTGTTGAGACATTTTGAGAGACGTTGGTCGAGAGAGAGAAGGTTTTTTGTGGTTGTTGAGAGAGGTATGGAAGATGAAGAAGTGGTATGGGCACCAAATGAAGTAAGTGTATAGTGGGTAGGGGCTAGTGAGGTAAGGTTACAAGAAAGGAGGGATTTCAATATTTTGACCAATCAACAAATGATTAATTTTCAAAATACAATTCCCTATTACCAATAATTGCTATAATTCCTCATTAAGACGCACTCCCAACTTGCTTCTTAAATCTTCAAATTGAGTAGCCTTGATATTTCTTGTGAACATGTCAACCATTTGTAGCTCAGTATTCCCAAGCTCCACACAATCTTCTCTAGAGTGATGTATGTTATCCCTATACATGGCTTCATTAGGCTGAATTGGATTCATATTAATGGTACTAAGATTGCCACAATATAATGTCATGACATCCTGAGTGACATTGCTCCCTTTATGCTGGTTATCTTTCATGGACTCCATCGACTTCTAGTATAATAGATCTAGATTTCTATGATGTCCATTCTTTGGAAGTGTTGTCTTTTCTTTCCTGTCATCCTGACATTTACCACAGCTTGTTCTTCCATCTAGAGTTAACTTTGGAGTTCCTCTTACTGCTTCCTTGGATATGGTCTTCTTTATCCTTTGAAGATGTCTACTTGTTTTATGCCACAGTTGATCCTCCTATTCTTCCTTGATCAAGACTTTGTAGTTACTTTTTGGCTCCCATAAATAATAGTTATTCTTAAATCTAGATTCCCTCATGACTTCCTCATCTTCTCTATTTGTGACAACACATTCACCCTTAGTGAATTTGACACTGAGACCTTGGTCACAGAGCTGACTGATACTGATAAGATTTACAGTCAGTCCTTTCACCAACATGACATTATCCAGTTTTAGAGAACCATAACAGACTAGTTTTCCAATACCTTTTATTTCTCCTCTAGCTCCATCACCAAAGGTTACATGACTTAAGGAATAAGGTTTGATTTTCATCAAAAGGTTCTCTATCCCAGTCATATGTCTGGAACAGCCACTGTCAAAATACCAGTCTTCTTTGGTTGGCATCCTTAGAGAGGTATAAGCTACTAGTGCCACATTCTTAGCAACCCATTATCGTTTCTTGATAGGAGCAACCTGTTTGGGTTTAACTTGATGCATGTGGCCGGGAAATCCATGCAGCCTGAAGCAAAAGCGCTTTATGTGACCAAATCTTCCACAGTGGTAACACCTCCATCTTTGAAACTTTCTCTTGGTCTGTTTCATATTTCTGTCCCCCTGATGTTGTGACATTGGTCATGACATCTTGTTTGTCCCATGGTTTTTAAGCTTTGTCCTCTTACAGCCCAAGATGGGTTCTTGTTTACCAACAAATCCTAGTCTAGACATGTCTCCTGCTTTCTGACCACTTTGTAGAATTTCTTCTAAAGTATCAGTCCCATTGTTTAACATCCTGATGGACTTTGACATCTGATCAAGTTTGGAGTATAACAACTTGACTTCACTGTTGAGTGAGTCTATTGTTGCAAGATGTTCCTTCTTCTCAGCCTCCAACTCCTTTATGATTGTCTTTTGCTTCTCCCCTTGTTGATAAATTTATGCACTTCTGATGCATAGTTTTTTATATGAAGATGCAAGCTCATTAAAAGTCAGCTCATCCTCACTAGAATCATCATCAGATACACATACACTATTTAGTGCAGTGACATGTCTTGCAGACTCTTCTTCTGACCCACTCTCAGAATCTCCATCTGACCAAGTGACATTTAGTCCTTTCTTCTACTTCTTTAGGTAAGTGGGTCATTCAGCTCGAATGTGACCATATCCTTCACATTCATGGCACTGAATTCCTTTGCCTTGGTTAGACTTATCTTCATATTTACCTCTTCTACTGATGTCAGAAGAAGTGTTCTTGACATTAGGTCTAGACTTATGATCTATTCTTTTGATCAGTTGGTTAAATTGTCTTCCAAGCAAGGCTATTGCTTCTGACAGATTCTCTTCACTTTCACCATTGTCTTCATCTGAGTCCTCTGCAGTATTTGACACAAGAGCTATGCTTTTGTTCTTCTTTTCAACAGTTTCACACATCCCCATCTCAAAGGTTTGTAGAGAGCCAATGATTTCATCAACCTTCATGTTGTTGATGTCTTGAGCCTCTTCAATAACAGTAACCTTCATGGAAAATCTCTTAAGCAATGATTTGAGAATCTTCCTCACAAGCTTTTCTTCAGACATCTTCTCTCCTAAACCTCCTGAGGTATTGGCAATTTCAAGAATATTCATGTAGAATTCATGAATAGTCTCATCCTCCTTCGTTCTTAGATTTTCAAACTTAGTGGTCAACATTTGTAATCTTGACATCTTGACCTTAGAGGTACCTTCATGAGTTATTTTGAGGGTATCCCAAACCTCTTTGGCCAGTTCATAGTGAGGCACAAGTCTGAAAATGTTCTTGTCTATTCCATTGAATAGAGCATTCAAGGCCTTAGAATTCCCAAGAGCCAAGGCTTCTTGCTCTTTGCTCCCCTCTTCTTCAGGGATTAGCTCAGTTGCTCCATCTTTATCTGTTTTCAATGGATGCTCCCATCCTGAATTAGCTGCTCTCCAAGCCTTGGTATCCAGAGACCTCAAGAAAGCTATCATACAAGGTTTCCAGTAGTCATAGTTAGAGCCATCCAGAATTGGTGGTCTATTTGTAAATCCTATAGTCTTGTCCATAGTACCAGAATTTATCTTCCCTAGATCTCACCCAGAAAATAACAGGCAGGGTTCCTACTCTGATGCCAATTGAAATTCTAGGTACCAAACGGTCGATGTTATATTGGATGTTATGACATCCACTACTTAGCAGAATACAGAACTTAACAATAAACAAGAATTGAAAGCAGTAAATACCACAGAGAATTATTGACCCAGTTCAATGCAAATCACACCTACATCTAGGGGCTACCAAGCCAAGGAGGAAATTCACTATTAGTAGAATTAATTCAGAGTCAAACATCCAGTTTGCACTCTTCACTTAAGACCTACCCAATGACACCTCAGTCTAACACTAGACCTGAGTTACCAACTCACTCCCCCTCAATCACAGCAGAGATATCAACCAATTCAATTACAGTTAAAATTGAAGTCACACTTCAAACACACCTTGATCTGCTTCACAGCTTTGATCAAGAGAGACAACACTTGTGCTTAAAAGCTTAGAGTGACACACACACAGAGTACAGCTCAAAACACACTAGTCCAATGCAATCATCCAAGATATAATTGCTAAGCTCACAAGTAATCCTAAGACACAAACAACCACGTGAAGATCATAGTACACAGACTGAATTCTTCACTTACAAACACTTTGTACTCTCTATCTCAAAAGCTCTGCCCAGCCTCCAAGAACTGTCTTCAATTAGGATTGCTACTTTGTTATTTATAAGCAGCAGAAAGATCTTGGGCATAACTGCAGAAATTAGGTTTAACCCAGTTAAAACCTTTTTTCATTAAGCTGCACACTAACAGTTTGGTCCTAGGTTATCCCTAGCCATGCCTGGCATTTCTCCTGAGATAACTAAGCTTCCTAAAATGTTTCCTGAAGTATAGCCTGAGCTTCCTCATGCACTATACCAGAACCTAAAACACGCGCCCTAATGTCAGCTGCTTGATGTTATAACATCCAGCATGGCATCCAACATACTTTGCTCTTAGCTATCCAAACTTACCCTGCAACACACTTATTATGTATGTCATAACATCAGTCATGACATTCACATACATAAATGTTTTACCATAAAATGCAGCCAATCAAAGGTCAACCCATGGTATAACAGATTATTTCAACAACTAGAAGTGACCCTAGTTACTAGCCAACAACTTCTTCTAGGGCCTCTGCAAAAGGCTCTGAGGAGGGAATCCAATCTGCAGATGTTCCCAAGAAGACACCAATCGTTCCTGTGGTGGAGTTTCCTCGTGTTGAAGTAACCATTCCAAAAGAGGATCTGGTCAGGAAAGAAATTGTTGATCTTTCAGGGGACACTGTGATGCCCAATATAGAGCAAACTGCTGAGGTTAATCTTGAGGAGCAACAAAGCGAAGGCGACAAACTTGCTGACGAGGAAGAAGAAAAAGAGGAAGAAGAAAAAGAGGAAGAAGATGAAGAAGAAAATGAGGAAGGAAAAGAAGAAGAAGAAAAAGAAGAAGAAGAAGGAGAGTAATCCGCGTCTGAAACAAAAAATGAAGTGGAGGTTCTAGAAGACCAAGTGAACCAAGAAAATCAATCCAAGGATCCTCCAACCACTGCTTTGATCAACACTCAATCGACCAGCCTTTCCCATGAAGAGCTAGAATCTTTGAAAGTACAACGACCATTTGAGTATTTAAAAGCTATGCTCAATTCCCAATACAACTTTGGCGACAAAAGCACCACCACTTTGACTGCCTCAGGGAACACTCTGACTGGGAAAACTGATAACGACTTGCTTGTGCAAATAAAAGAAAAAGTCTTTGCAGTGGACTTGTTTTAAATCCTGGAACAAGACGTTTCTGTCAATTTTGGTCTCAAGAAACTTTTGAAGCAAATCAATGTCTTGGAAGTTTCCCCAGAAGTGGATGATGCCATTATGAAGCTGAGCATGATGATTGACCTAGTTTTTGCTGATCTCAAACGCCTTAGAGACTTCTCGAGCAACCTTTCCAAAAAAACTGGCAATCAAAAAGTTGCATGGGAGGCTATCTCGGCGTCTATTGAAAAAGTTTCGACACTTGAGAAATTTTTTGAGCAGAATAAGAAGGAGGTCAAAAAATGTGACAAGATAATTACAAAATTGGAGAGACAAATTGTTATTTTATAAAACAAAATCTCTCATGCCAAACAATGCAAGACTAATCTTCTCAACTCTGTCGAAGATGAAGTGGCAAAACAAATCTAGGTTGTCCTTCAACATCTTGAGAAAGCTCAACAACTTGGAAAAGACATCGAAGCTCTCTCAACCAACAAGACTCTTTGCGAACACTGCCTGACGCTTCAAAAGTCGAAGTACAAAAAAATGAAAGGCTCTCTTCCCTTCTAAAATTTTTCTGTAGCATTTTCCTTCTTTTGCAAATCATGACTTTTGGCCTTTTGTGGCATTTTCTGTAACGAATTAAGCCATTTTGGCACATTTATTTACCATTTTAGCTTTATTTTTCTCGCATGATTATTCTTTGGTTATCTTTATCTCTTGAAGTGCAGACTTATATATTTTCAAATATTTCCTATTTACCTTCAAGATTCTTTTATCTTTATCTAATTCTTCAATCTCATAAGCACCATTAGAAAAGACTTGTATAACTTGAAAAGGTCCTTCCCATTTAGGGGACCACTTACCTAGGGCTCTATCTTTTTAATCCATAGGCAAAATTACTTTCCAAATCAATTCTTTTGGCGAAAACATTTTAACCTTAACTTTCTTGTTATATGATTTCTCTACTGTTTACTTCTGCATTCTTAACAATTCTAAGGCATTAAGCCTTTCTTCATCCAAATCAACCAACTCGTCCAACATCATGTTCCAATAGGATTCTGATGGAATCTCATTGTGCCTTTAGATCCTCGTTGATTGTAAGTAGATTTCAACTGGAAACACTACATCATGGCCAAACGTTAATCGAAATGGAGTTGCATTGGTCGATTCTTTGGGAAAGGTTCGACATGCTCAAAGCACTTGATCCAAAGTATTGTGCCAATTTCTAGGCTTCTTCCTCATATGTTTCTTGATTAGACCTATCACTATTTTGTTTGCTGCTTTGACCTGACCGTTATCCTGAGCATAAGAGGGCGTGGAAGTCAACAATTTGAAACCCATTTCCTTGGTGAAATCTTGCATCTTTCGACCAATAAAAATTGATCCTTGATCTGTTGTAATGGTTTCTGGGATTCCAAATCTATAAATAATATGTTTTTTTGATGAATTCTATTACATCTTCTTGGTCGACATTTGGCAAAGGTATAACTTCGATCCATTTTGTAAAATAGTCAATACCTACCAAAATGTACCTTTGATTTTTGGATGACGCTGGTCGAATTTCTCCAACCAAATCCAATGTCCAGCCCCTAAAGGGCCATGGTTTAACTATAGAATGTAATTCACTCGCAGGAACATGTTGTATACATGCGTGTACTTGGCACTCTTGGCACCCTTTAGCGAATTTGATATAGTCTTTTAATATAGTGGGCCAATATATGCCTTGTCGAAACAACAACCATTTCGTCTTATGGCATATCTGGTGTGCCCCACATATCCCACTGTGGATGGTCAAAAGGGCTAAATATGCCTCTGATTCACTAAGGCACTTAAGTAAAACTCCCTCAGGAGTCTTTTTAAACAACTCATTTCCCAAAAGAGCATAACTCAAAGCATGATACCTTATTTTCCGCTTTGTGAATGTTGTCGGATTTTGTAGATACTCCACTATTGGTTTCCTCTAATCTCCATCCATCAAGCTATATATTTTGAGGATTTCAAAATTCTCTTTATCAGCGCACCATAGCTTTATCGTTTCCAAATCTGATAGGGACAATCTGGCTGACACATCTCTTCCTCTGACTTCGACTACATCTTGAAATTTTTCTTTCGAGATTTTATACCCTAAAGCAATCTGGGCCAAATCATTAGCCACTTTATTCTCCAATCGAGGTATGTGTCAAATACTAACCATTTCAAACCTTTTCAGTTCTCGATTGGCTATCACAAAGTTCATAATAAGATTTTTTTAACGCATTTGTACTCTTTTGTAATTTGCTTTATGACTAACTTTGAATCTCCCATTATTTCGACTCGAGTTGCCCACAATTCCAACAATATCTCAAGTCTGGCTATTAAAGCCTCATATTCAACCTTGTTATTTGAACAGAGACCTTCAACTTTATACTTGAATCTTGTTGGAATTTTATCGTGAGAAATGATCAACACGCCTACACCGGTTCCATCTCTATGACTAGAGCCGTCAAAATATAATTTCCAAGGCTCGAGTTCGAGATAGGTTATGTTATTTTCATTTATTGAGTGGTCGACTATAAAGTTTGCTACTACTTGCCCTTTAACATCCTTTAAAGGCATATATGTTAAGGAATATTCAGTCAAAGCTAATGCCCATTTACCAATTTGACTATGCAAAATTGGTTTGGATAACATATGTTTAATGATATCAAAATGGGACGAAACATAAACATTAACTGGTTTTATATAATGCTTTAACTTTGTACAAGAGAAATACAAGCATAAACACAAATTTTCAACTATACTATACCTAGTTTCTGCATCATTTAAAACTCTACTAAGGTAGTAAATGGCTCTTTCGAAATCATTTTCATCCTCTTGAGCCAACATGCTCCCTAAGGTTTTATCTGATGTAGATATATACGACCTCATGCTTCTATTTCTACAAGGTGGTGATAGAATTGGAGGATGACTCAAGTAATCCTTGATTTTGTCGAATGCTTCTTGCTAAGGTTTCCCCCATTCGAACTCTTCCTTGTTGAGCTGAAGCAGAGGCGAGAAGGCTTGAGTTTTTCCACTGATATTTGATATAAGTCTCCTCAAGAAGTTGGTCTTGCCCAGTAGTGACTATAATTCCTTCTTTGTTGATGGCGCTTTCGCCTCCATTGTGGCCTTGGTCTTATTCTGGTTTATTTCGTTTCCCTTTTTATGGACCACAAAGCCTAATAAATCTCTCGCCTGCACACAGAAAGCACATTTGAGAGGATTCATTTTTAGACCATGCCTTCTCATCCTTTTAATAGATTGTCGAAGATGGTCCATATGTCTCTTTCCTGAAACAAACTTAACAATAATATCATCAATGTATATTTGCATAAACGTCTCTATATAATCATGGAAGATTGAACTCATTGCCCTTTGATACGTTGCCCCAACATTTTTTAAACCAAAAGGCATCTCTACCCATTCGTAAGTGCCTAAGGCCCCAGGGCATCGAAAGGCTGTCTTCAAGACATCCTCTTCAGCAATAAAAATTTGATTATATCCCGAATATCCATCGAGCATACTAAGGTATTCGTGGCCTGCCACATAATCGAATAATATTTCTGCCACAGGCATTGAATATTCGTCTTTTGGAGTTGCAACATTTAAATCTCTAAAATCTATGCATACCCTAAAAGAACCATTATTTTTAATAACATGCACAATATTTGCTAACCAGTTGACATATTTGGCTGTGCGAATGAAGTTACATCGGAGAAGCCTTTCGACTTCCTCTTTGATCTTTGAGAGAACTGTCGGTGCAAACCACTTTGTATTCTGCTTGATAGGCTTCTTTCCAGGCTTGAATGGCAACTTCAGTTTGACCAAATCCCTTCTTAAACCAGACATCTTTTCATAATCCCATGCGAAACTGTCTTTAAACTCCTTTAATAGTTGGATCACTTCGACCTTGAGTTGTAGGCTGATGTTGGCACTTATGTATGTTAGCCTCTTTGTTGCCCCCTCTCCTAGATCAATTTCTTGAAGTGGATCTTACACGAGTATCTTGATGTTGGCTGCCAAAGAATCCTTCTCGAAACCCAAAGGCTCGTCATCATAGATTGTATCGAGCCTCTAGCCTTGTTGTTTTTCCTGAACCCTAGCAGGAAGTTCTAGATCGAAGTCCTTACCAAGACCCTCTTTGTGTAAATCTTGGTTGGCTTCTACAACCATATTTTCCATTTCAGCCTCTAAGGCCATTTGTAACTTATTTTCGGCTATGTAAGCCGAAATTTTTTTTAACACCTCCAATTCAGTCATCATCACCGAATTCGCTTCCCTAACCTGTTGGGGATCCCAGATACACCAAGGTATGGCAGGTTGTCATCTCCTACCACTTCTTTGTTCCATCGAAAGCCCTGGACGGGATGCAGATACAATGAACAATAAACGTCGCCATCTAGGGTGAAAGAAAAATTGGTCGGATTGCATGGAGCAATGTTGGCCAAGTGTTTGTCGAAACTGCGCCTGTCGACATGGTTAATTAGGGATTTAAAATATCCTTCATTTGCCTCAATATTTTCGACGATGCTATCTGGACGCCTGTTGCACCCCAAAATTTGCCCTCACAATACAAGACTTTGTGTTCCAAGAAGGTTCACAAGGTTCACAAAATTCACAATTGGTCAGAAGAGTTGACAATTCCCTCAGACAATGCACCTCCTAAGCAGTGCATCCAAAACTAGGGTTTTGACTTTAATCAGGCTAAATGGACTTCCAAGACTTCAAGTGAGCTTCATAACATCTTATATGTGTATAAGAACCCCCATGTCAAATTTCAAGACTTTTCTCAAAAGTTTGCTCAGTCAGATGATCAGATAAGTCAAAAGCAGTCAATGCAGTTAAAAGGTCAAACTGAGGTCAACTGTGGTCAAACCAAAGTCAAACTTCATGATTTTTTTTTGCCAACATCAAAGAGAGGTTGGGTGAGAAATATTATCATAATAACTGTAATACCCCAAATTTTGCCCTAAGATTTGTCGTCGCATTTCATTGCATTTAATCAATTACTAACAAATTTGTGTAGTCGTTTGACTTTTTGCAGGTAAATATCATATGGCATGCATTTTTTTTCTAAAAAGTAAAAATGGCACAATTGGCAGGAGGACATGTGTAAGGAGTTATGAGTGTGAGAGGTTGAGAGTTCGAATCTCACCTTTGTCACTTTTTTTTGTTTTTTATTATTTTTACTCTAAATTTTTCTATCTTTCATTAAAAAAATAACAAAAATAGTTTTTTATTATTATTTAATTATTATTTTCGTATTTTAATTAAATCATTTTTTAAAATATTATTTTTTTCACTTTTTTCTAAATTATTCATAAAAATATCCAAAAAATCATAAAATAAAAAATATTGAAAAAAATTTTGTTCTTTTTATAATATTTTTTATTTTAGGAATCAATAGGATTATTAGTTTTTATTTTAAGTTTATTTTAATTATTTTAAATTATTTAAATTTTATTTTTTCTTAACTAATTATTTAGTTTGGGCTTTAAAATGGGCTTTAGGGACATTATTGACAATTTGGTGTTAACCCTAATTTGTTCCCTATATATACATGTGTTGCCTTGTTGGAAAAAGGGGGGAGAATGAGAAAAACCTAAGAGGAGTGAGTGCCGTTTGCCGTTATTTAGTTTTCTTCTTCATCCATTACTATTGTTTCTTTTTCTTCATCGTTTACCGTTATTTCTTTTCCTTCATCTATTACTGTTGTTTCTTTTTCTTCATCTTTTACCGTTATTTCTTTTTCTTCATCTATTACCGTTATTTCTTTTTCTTTATCTATTACTGTTACGTTTATATGTATATAATTTTTAAATTGTTAGAGTTTATATATATAAGATTTTTGATCGAATGATGTCGATACGATGTTTGCACATTTGTGTGCATGACGCGTGACATTTGTGTTAGTTCGATCTGGTTGCGATGATCGCATTTTTGTGTGAGCAATAATACTATTTTTTGATTAATTTCTTTTTCTTTGCGATAAATTTTGTTTCGTCCGATTTAGATCTGGTTGCGATGAGCGCATTTCTGCGTTAGCAACATTGTTGGGTTATTTGGCACATTTAAAAATTCATTATTGCTTTATTATTATTATTATTATTATTATTATTATTATTATTATTATTATTATTATTATTATTATTATTATTATTATTATCATTATTTATTATTATTATCATTATTATCATTATTATTACCATTATTATTATTATTGTTATCATTAATTTATTAAAATTTGTTATAATATAAAAATCTGTTTTTTAAAATAAATAACATTAACATCTTTTCCAAATTAATATGAAAACCTATTATTTTTAAGAAAAACTTTTTTTTTAGATAAATTTAAAATAATAACTAAAATCTTTTTTTTAAAATAATAAATAGAACCGTTATTTATTTTATTTTATTATTGTTCAATTCAAATTTCATTATCATATTGTATCTGCTCCTCTCATGTAACCTCGCGAACTTAACAATCGCTCTTTAAATTCTGCCTTTAAATTTCTGCTTGCATGGTTTAAATTATGACATTATCTCTCTGTTTGCATGATTCAATTATATCACGCGTTTACTATTATTTCTGTCACATTGCACACATCCGAAGGTTAGGTCTAACTGTTTGGCCGCCGCGCCAATAGTCCGTAAAACTTCACACATTCAATTTCAAATCCTCAAAACTACAAACTACAAACCCTAATTTTCACAAATGCCTCGCCGCAGGCAAAATTACAATTTTACCCTTAACATTAGGTCAAAGAGCCGCCGCGCTCATCTTAGGATTTCCCGCCGTGGAATCCCTAATTTAACCCTAATTACAACTTAACATTTCAACGTAGAGATTTGGAGTTTCTACACTCCACGTAAGCGTGTCCTTAAGATGCGTTTATTCCCCTTGAGACCTTGACCACAGTCAAGAAGTTTCTAACCTCCCTATTGAGGGGAACTACGATTACTCTGATTCCACTCCCGTAAGGATACGTAGGCACAAGATGCGATGTCTTGCCGAGTAAACTTAGAATTAACCCCCTTTATTATTTATTATTGCTTATTTATATTTTATTTATCTTTGCTATTTAATTATTTTGCTTATTATTTTGTAATTGTTTCTTGGATGTAAAGTTGTTTAATTATTTAATTATTATTATGGTCAGTAATTAGGGAGTGTAACAACATGTATGTAATATTAAAATAAATTTAGATCACTTTTAAATAAAGATAATTAAAATAAACACGTCACACACGTAAGTCGATTTTAATCGCCGTCTCACTTCCTAAGGATATCCCTCAAGTTGCCTACGAATAATGGTTAAGTGGGGTGTATAAAGCAAGTCCCTCAAATGAAAAAATCATCAAAGTCCCTTATGGTTGCCTTTACGAATCGAGTCCCTTTCGAAAAATGATGATGGTCCCTTATATGTGCTTATTACATCCCACAATGGCCTTCAAAGTCAAATTGTCCCTCACATGTCCCTTAACATCCAAAGTAAGGACTACCTACTCCATTATAGTAGGGATAGTCTTACTAAGGAAAGGATAAAGAATAAGAAAGACCTTAAAACATTAGGGTAGGCTACTCCTAGATACTTGCTCACTTCAAAACTTTTTCACACTTAAACAAATTTCTAACAAAATTTTCAAACAAGTTTTTTTCACATCCATACACGGATTATTATTAAACTATTCTGAAATTTTTTGCTATTCACACACTACACTTTCAAAACAATTCAAAAGTGAGCTTAAGTACCTAAGAGCCCATGGATAACCATGGATGAAAAGGGTGCTAACACCTTCCCTTTTCATAACCTACCCCCCGGACCCAAAATATTCTCTAAGGTCTTTCCTGTTCTTTTATAACCTTTCCTTATGGATAAAATAAAAGTCGGTGGCGACTCTTGCTATCCGCAACATTGTTTAAAGTCAGTTCTCCCACCGTGTTACAGAACTGGCGACTCTGCTGGGGATTTATTTAAGAGGGGTACCCTTAGGAATTAAGATCACTTTAAATTGTTTGCCTTGTTTGCTTTATTATTATATTGTTGGGGTGCTCTTATGTGTGAAAGGTCCTAACCCGGATCTAGTGTACCTTAGGTAAATGGCAATAGACCAAGGAAACTGTACGACGTATATCGATACGGTTGATCTGGTGGCCATAGTTAGTGCGACTTCTTGGTTGGTGCTTATATTCCTTAAGTCAAGTTGAGGATAATATTGAGGCTGCCATATGTTGTCAATGCACTAATTGACTTTTAGAACCCTAGTTAACTCATCTTGGCCTTTAGAAAGTAGTGAGGTAACCGGCTTTGGTGCAGACTGAAGTTGGTTGACACTCGATACTACGCTCATTGAGATCTTAAACTTGGAGGGTTTTGGTTGGCAAGTAAGTTGCCTTCTGAACAACCACCCTTGTGAAGGATCAATGATATTGAGATCCCTTAGAACCTGGTTACTTTTGTAGGACAGGATGAACCATCTAACTTCAGGGGAGGGTACTTGCCTTTGAACCTCATGCAAGCCTTTAAACCTAGGGCTATGGTGTGACTTGTTTGTGTGTGCCACATGTTTGTGATTGAGCATGACATCATGACATCATCATGCATCATAAGCATATCATTTTCCCTAACCATTTCAAGGACCAAAGGATTTATCTTTGTTCTTTGTTGCAGGTCATGGCTTCTGCTCGTAGAAACACCATCAGGATCAACTTTGTAGGGATACCTGCTAAGCTCAAGGAGTTGGTTTCCCTAGTGCCTGATCATTCCCAGTTCAACAAGAGACATGGTCACTTATTGGATCTAGTTACTTCAGGGTTCAGTGAAGACATGATGAGTGTGTTGTTTCAGTTCTTTGACCCTAAGCACCATTGCTTTACATTTCCTGATTATCAGCTGGTTCCAACCATGGAGGAGTTCTCTAAACTTCTGGGTATACCTGTTCTTGATCAGAAGCCATTCACAGGCTTAGAGAAGGAGCTTAAACCAGAAGTTATTGCTGCAGCCCTACATCTGAAGAAGTCTGGCATTGTTCTAGAGACGAGAAGTGGAGTTAAAGGTATTCTTGCCAAGGTATTAGTGGATAAAGCCCAAATGTTCTTGAAGGCTATGAGCTACGATGCTTTTGAGGAGATCTTAGCCTTATTGATTTATGGCTTAGTGTTGTTCCCCAATCCTGATCAGTTCATAGACGTTCATGCCATCAACATATTCCTGAGTCACAATCCAGTGCCTACCTTACTTGGAGACATCCTACATTCTCTTCACACCCGTACTACAAGGGCAAGAGGAACTTTGATGTGCTGCATACCTTTACTTTCTAGGTGGTTTATTTCTCACCTTCCTCGCTCAGTAATGAAGAATGAGCAAGGGTTCAGATGGTCCAAGAGGATCATGTCACTTTCTCACTCAGACATCCATTGGTGCTCCAGATCTATGGAGAATGTCACCATCATTGACCGTTGTGGGGAGTTTCCTAATGTGCCACTTCTAGGCATAAGAGGAGGCATCACCTACAACCCATCTCTAGCTTTACGACAGTTTGGTTACGCCCGGAGCGATGGTCCACATGACATGTTGATTCAGGGCATTGTGTTTGATTACGACAACGATCTTCAGGGTTACCGTCAGAGATTCATCCGAGCTTGGGGAAAGGTAAACAGGATTGACAGCAAGACACTGGAGCCTAAGTACACCATTCCTATGGAGGCTTATCTCAGATGGGTACGATTTCGTGCTCAGACACTCATGATGCCATATCCTGCCATCCTACCAGTCACCATGGAACCTGTTGCTGAAGGAGACACAGCTTATACCATCCTTCACCCAGACATGCCTACTGATATGGAAGACTTGCAGAGATCATGGATCCAACTGAAAGAGCAAAGGGATACTTTCGAGGCTCATTACAAAGCAAGCCAAGCAAGGATCCTAGAGCTAACAAAGCTACTTCATGAGGAACGAAACCTCAACTCATACCTCAACACAAAGAGGAAACGTCCATGGGAGACTTAAAACCCCATCTTTTGTACTTATTTCGTTTTCATTTTTTTTGTAAGCCTAAAAGGCAAAACAAGTTATTACTAATAAAAAGTTACTTTCTTGTTTGATTAAGCAAATTTAAATCCTGCGGTCCTTGAAAACATTGCATATGCATTCCCATATCATTGCATCACAGGTTTATAATTGTGCACAGGTTTCTCATCTCCTCGCTGTTTATTTCAGCAATGGCTCTTGAACAATCAGTTAAGGATCTCCAGGCACAGAATGCACAGTTCCAAGAGCTGATCCTGAACCTATCCAGGGGGCAGGATGAATTGAAGACACTGCTGGCCAAGAAGACTAAGAAGGCTAGAAAGTATGTTGGGTTGCTCAACATGGGAAGAAGGTTCAAAGGTCCTGTCAAGACCAAGGAACATGTTGAAGACTATGAATCTGAAGAATCTGAGCAGGAGAGAGGCAGTCTCCACAACACTATGGGGGACTCTGATTCTGAGGCTAACTACTACCATGAGCCTAACGAAGACAAATTCAAGATGCTGGTGGATAGAATGGATGCTATGGAGTTACAGAAATCATCTGGGATGGATTTTGAGGATTTGAGCTTGATATCTGGGGTGGTCATACCCATTGGGTTCAAAGTTCCTACATTTGTTGTCTATGATGGGGTCTCTTGTCCCAAATTGCATCTGAGGTCTTATGTCAGAAGAATTCAACCCCACACTGCTGATAAAAAGTTGTGGATCCATTTCTTTCAAGAGAGTTTATCTGGAGCTCAGCTAGAGTGGTATTATCAGTTGGAGAGTGTCAACATCAGAGATTGGAATGACCTTGCTGAAGCTTTCTACAAGCAGTATCAATACAATGCTGACTTAGCCCCCACTCGCATACAGCTTCAAAGCATGTCTATGGGTGCCAAAGAAAGCTTTAAGGAGTATGCTCAGAAGTGGAGAGACTTAGCTGGAAGAGTTCAACCCCCTTTGACTGATAGGGAGTTGGTTGATATGTTCATGTGTACGCTGAATGGTCCGTTTTACAGTCATCTCATTGGAAGCTCATCATCTGGCTTCACTGAGTTGATCATGACAGGAGAGCGAGTAGAGAATGGTATCAAGAGTGGTAAGATCCAAGTGGGCACTTCTTCATCAGGTGCTGCAAAGAAGCCTCCCACTGGGAAGAAAGAATCTAATGCTGTGTATGGTCATCCTGATCGTAACAGAAGGCATCAGTCTGTTAGTGCAGTTCATATTTCAAATCCAACTCCTGCAACAACAGAGCAGCCTCAAGGCAACCAACAGAGGGCTAGAAGACAGTTCACGAAGATCAACATGTCAATGGCTCAGGCATTGCAACACTTGTTGAAAGCTGAACTTATTACCCTGAGGGAGGCCCCTCAGAATCCCAATGTTACCTCTCCCAAGTACAATCCCAATGCACGATGTGC
Organism: Lathyrus sativus; assembly: GCA_963859935.3. Classification (NCBI taxonomy): domain Eukaryota; kingdom Viridiplantae; phylum Streptophyta; class Magnoliopsida; order Fabales; family Fabaceae; genus Lathyrus; species Lathyrus sativus. The sequence goes on along the minus strand of OZ012738.1, from coordinate 97,512,284 downwards.
ATATCATTCAAACTGTCCAGGACATGATACTAATAACTGCTGGGTCTTGAAGAACAAAATTCAGGATATGATTGATGCTGGAGAAATTGAGTTTGATCCACCAGGTACTCCAAATGTGATTACAGCTCCAATGCCAAATCACGAGAAGACTGTCAACGCCATTGATGAAGATATTGATGAAGATCTGCATGTCTATTCAGTTATGGAGTTGAGCACACCATTGTCTGTTATCAAAAAGAGGTTAGTACAAGCTGGGATCTTTCCAGGTTGTCATGAAGATTGTCTATATTGTACCTATAAGCCGGATAGTTGCTTCATTTTGAGAGATGGGATTCAACGTCTCATGGATAAATATACTATAGTGTTTGAAAGAAGACCAGCATCTGTAGAAAGTATGGTGGATCATCTGACTCAGGGTAAGAAGATTGAAGAGGTTGACATGGTTGACAAAGTCCCACTAAGAATCACTTCAAAGGGTCCCATTAAAATCACTCATCAGGGCCCAATCAAGATTACTGCTGAAGGTCCTGTGAAAGTTGTTGCTGAAGCCAGAGTAGCTCCTCTGATCATTACCACTCCTGGTCCTATTCCTTATACATCTGACAAAGCTGTGCCTTGGCACTATGGGTCTGATGTTTACATCCATGGTGTCAAGCAGGAGCCTTTACCTGATATGCCTGTTGACATTGATAATATTGCTGGATCTAGCAAGATCACTCGTAGTGGAAGAGTCTTCTCTCCTCCAGTTGCTTCTAAGAGTGCAGTTACTCCTGCGGTTACTTCCACCACTGATGCTCGGGGCAAGGGTCCTGTTATTGAGCCTGTATCTACTGATGTGCCAGCTGCTGATGACCTCTCTAAGCAGATGGAAGAAGTATTGAAAATCATTCGCAAGAGTGATTATGATATTGTTGATCAGCTGGGGCATACTCCCTCAAAGATTTCTATGCTCTCCCTGTTATTATGTTCTGAGGCTCATGCCAAGTCATTGATCAAGTTTCTAAAGATGGCTCATGTACCCAGTGCAATTTCTGTGGACCAGTTTGAGAATTGTGTTGCTCACCTGACCTATGACAACGGGTTAGGATTTTCTGATGCTGACTTGACCCCTGCCAAGAGGGATCATAACAGGGCCTTGCATATTTCAATTGAATGCAGGGGCACTACCCTGTCTCATGTGCTGATAGACAATGGTTCCTCTTTGAATGTGTTGCCTAAGGAAGTCCTGAACAAGCTGAGTCCTGAAGATACGGTATTGAAGCCCAGTAATATTGTGGTAAAGGCTTTTGATGGTTCTAGAAGAGTAGTGCATGGGGAAATTGATCTTCCAATCAAGGTTGGCTCTCAGGTGTTTACTGCTACATTCTATGTGATGGATATTCGTCCTTCGTACTCATGTCTGCTTGGTCGTCCCTGGATCCATGGGGCAGGTGCTGTGACCTCCACATTACATCAAAAGTTGAGATATCCGGTGAATGGAAAAGTTGTTACTGTCTTTGGAGAGGAAGAATACTTTGTCAGCCATGTAAACACTTTCAAGTATCTGGAAGTAGAAGGTGAATACATTGAAACTCCATGTCAGTCATTTGAAGTGGTTCCCTGGGCTGTTAAGGATTGTGTGACTCCTCCTGCTGTGAAGAAGGTTCCTGTGGTCATCAGAAACCCTCCAACAATGGCAATGGCCTCCCTCAATGATGCAAAAGCTATGGTGGAAGAAGGTGGTTGTACTATTTGGGGTCAGCTTCCTGATATTCCATACAAGTCTGACAAGTTTGGTTTGGGTTTCACTGCAGAGTCCCAGAAGGCTGTCCGTCGTGCCCGTGTTGTTCGTATCACCAATCAAGGGGTTATCAATGCTGTGGGAGATCAAGATGAAGACCACAACTTGGAGGCATGGATTTTTCCTATTGTGGGTGCTGGACTCAATAATTGGACAGCTGAAGATGTTATCCCTATCTCCTTTAGTCAGGAGTAAATACTATTACTGTGTTATGTTTTTAAATTTATAATTTCTGGAACAATTAAAACTTTCAAGCCATGTGCCTTACCCGGGGCACAATGGTGTGCTTGTTACGGGTTGTCATTTCATTTGCATACTGCATTCAATAAAATCAGTGGACGTTTCGTTTTCGTAAATATTGTGTTCCTTGTCTTTCTTTTTCTTTTATTTTTGCTTTATCAGCTATGTGTTCTTACACACACCCACGTCACTAAAATGCAGATCCTCATCCACTCTGGATCCAGTTGATAACAGTTCTACTATTGCCAATTACAATTTCGAGAATCCGATCTATCAAACTGAAGACGGAAACGAGGACGATTGTGAAATACCTGTAGAGCTTGCTAGGTTGTTACAACAAGAAGAGAAAGCTATACAGCCACATGAAGAGCCAGTCGAAGTTGTGAATCTGGGAACTGAAGAAAACAGAAAAGAAGTCCAGATAGGGGCTGATTTAGAGGACAGTGTCAAGAGCAGGTTGATTCAGATGCTACGTGACTATGTGGAGATCTTTGCTTGGTCTTATGAAGATATGCCAGGGTTGGATACAGACATTGTGGTTCACCGTTTGCCAGTGAAAGAAGATTGTCTTCCAAAGAAGCAGAAGGTTCGTCGTATGCGTCCTGAAATGTCAGAAAAGATCAAAGCAGAGGTAATGAAACAGTTCAATGCAGGGTTCTTGGCCGTAACTTCTTATCCTCAGTGGGTTGCAAATATGGTACCAGTTCCTAAGAAAGATGGTAAGGTACGTATGTGTGTAGACTACAGAGATCTGAACAAGGCTAGCCCTAAAGATGACTTTCCACTTCCTCATATTGATATTCTGGTAGACAACACTGCTCAGCATAAGGTATTCTCTTTTATGGATGGTTTCTCTGGTTACAATCAAATCAAGATGGCACCTGAAGATATGGAGAAGACAACATTTGTGACACAGTGGGCACCTTTTGCTATAAGGTAATGCCATTTGGTTTGAAGAATGCAGGGGCAACATATCAGCGTGCTATGGTGGCTTTGTTTCATGATATGATTCATCATGAGATAGAGGTATATGTGGATGATATGATAGCCAGATCTCAGAATGAAGAGCAACATCTTGATCATTTGCACAAGTTGTTTGAGAGGTTGAAGAAATACAGGTTGAGATTAAATCCAAACAAGTGTACTTTTGGAGTTAGATCTGGAAAGCTCCTGGGTTTCATTGTCAGTGGAAAAGGTATTGAAGTGGATCCTGCAAAAGTGAAAGCTATACGAGAGATGCCAGCTCCCCGTACTGAGAAGGAGGTTAGAGGTTTCTTGGGACGATTGAACTACATTGCAAGATTTATTTCCCAATTAACTACCATCTGTGAGCCAATCTTCAAGTTGTTGAAGAAAGATCAGGTGATGGAATGGAATGATGAGTGCCAGACTGCCTTTGATGAAATCAAGAGATATTTGCTAGAACCTCCAATTTTAATGCCACCAGTTGATGGAAGACCCTTGATTATGTATTTAACAGTATTAGACAACTCAATGGGGTGTGTATTGGGGCAACATGACGAGTCTGGTCGAAAAGAGCAGGCAATATACTACCTTAGCAAAAAGTTTACCGACTGTGAAACAAGATACTCACTGCTCGAGAAAACTTGTTGCGCTTTGGCATGGGCTGCTCGCCGACTAAGACAGTATATGTTGACCCATACTACCTTGTTGATTTCGAAGATGGATCCAATCAAGTACATATTTGAGAAACCTGCTCTTTCCGGAAGAATTGCAAGATGGCAAATGATCTTGACGGAATATGATATACAGTATACTACTCAGAAGGCCATTAAGGGGAGTGTTGTTGCTGATCATTTGGCTCATCAAGCAGTAGATGATTACCAGTCAATGAATTTTGAGTTCCCTGATGAAGACATTATGTCTGTTACCAAAGAACCTGGACAATATGACGGACCTGAACAAGGATCCCGATGGACTATGGTTTTTGATGGTGCCTCCAATGCACATGGTAATGGTGTTGGTGTTGTGATTAGTTCCCCTGAAGGTTGTCATACCCCGATTACTGCCAGACTTTGTTTCTATTGTACCAATAACATGGCTGAGTATGAGGCATGTATCATGGGTATGCAAGTTGCTATTGATATGAAGATTCAGTTCCTTGAGGTGTATGGAGATTCAGCTCTGGTAGTAAGTCAGATTAAAGGAGATTGGGATACAAAGCATGATAATCTCATTCCTTACAGAGAACATGTGTTGTCTTTGATCCCACATTTCAAAGAGATTACTTTTGGACATATTCCACGAAGAGAGAATCAGTTGGCAGACGCATTGGCCACCATGGCATCTATGTTTGAGATAAGCTAGGATGATAAAGCTCCCAAGATTACCATTGATAGATTTGAGAAGCCTGCATACTGCAATGAGATTGACACTGAAGGGGCAAGTGGACTCCAACATATGAGGGACCATTTGTAGTCAAGACAGTGTTCTCAGGAGGTGCCATGATACTGACTACAATGGATGGTGAAGACTTCCCACAACCTGTAAACGCAGACATAGTTAAAAAATACTACGCATAAAAAGAGACCCGCTAGGTTGACAGGCCTAGGCAAAAATAAGGGCATCCCGGCAAACCAAAAGGGTTTGGGCAAAAATTAGGGATATATATATAAAAAGATGTACACCCGGCAAGTCGAAAACCTGAAAAGGCGGCTTGGGCAAAAAAGGGTATCCCGGTGGATTGAAAACCTGAAAGGGCAATCCAGGCAAAAGTTAGGGATTAAAGCGTATGACTATGGCTCTTTTGGATCACTCATGAAACTGCAACCAGTTGTACTACTTACTCAAGCTCAAACAGATAAAGCTCAATCCAATCGTTTCCGTCTCAACAGCAAGAAGATGAGATACTTGAGTGGCAATAGTAGAATTGAAACTCAATAGGATTATTTCCCACATAGCTGATTCTTTTTGTAAAACTGCATGACAAAATTCTCTTACTAGGGTTTATGTCTCCTTGTACAAACTTACCCGTGTATGGGTCACTTTTGATATAAATAAATTCCATCTTTTGAATCCAGATTTACTTTTACCCTATTTACATAAGCGAAACGTCCATTGGTTGTGTTTGAATGTATGTATGCCTTTGAATATGATTGATGTTTACCAGAAATGTATGTATGCCTTTGAATATGATTGATGTTTACCAGAAATGCATGTATGCTTTAATATGATTGATGTTTACCAGAAATGCATGAAAATGCAGTAATAGTATTTACTAAGGACGAACGAGGGAAGGATTTCAACGAAGCTTCGCCGGTTCATCTTTACAAGACAGTTACAAACCATCAGTAGGACTAATCCATTTTCACAAAGTCTAATCTCCCCTGGAATTTATATCCATCTCTTTTATCCTCATACGGATATACGGGAAATTACTTTCCAATAAGGGCACGATGAACGAAGACGGGATGTTATACTTATCCTACTATCAAACGAAAACGAAGGTTATCGATACCCTACTATCCCCAACAACGGGAGGTTATCTATACCTTGTTATCCCCAACAACGGGAGGTTATCTATACCTTGTTATCCCCAGCAGACGGAGGGTTATATATTCTTCAACAACGAATCGGGATTTATTTTTCTTGGCCAGCAGTTGTTATACAAGGATATCCAGACACTTCCAGCAGTGTCATAGCATACATACATCATTTACATCATACCATAACATATATGTCTATAGTACATTACCTAAGTGCATCATGTCATACATGCATACATAAAGCATAAACTAATGTTGTTATACAGAATGCTACCTTGTTTTCAGGTTAATTATCCAACAAACAATCTTATGATCTTTGGGACTGCTTTATTGTAACCTCAGGGTTACTTTATCCTCCTGATGAGCTTCTTATTACTTTGGGACTGCTTTATTGTAACCTCAGGGTTATTTTATCCTCCTGATAGCCTCTCATGACTTCAAGACTGCTTTAGAGCTACTGATTGCTCTATCCTCCTGAAATCATCCTATTACTTCAAGACTGCTTTAGAGCTATTCATTGCTCTATCCTCATGAGGTCATATTAGTACTTCAAGACTGCTTTAGAGCTATTCATTGCTCTATCCTCCTGAAGCCATCTAATTATTTCAAGACTGCTTTAGAGTTATCCATTGCTCTATCCTCCTGAAATTACATTATTATTTCAAGACTGCTTTAGAGCTATCCATTGCTCTATCCTCCTGAAATCATTACTTCAAGACTGCTTTAGAGCTATTGATTGCTCTATCCTCCTGAAGACATATCACATTATTACTTCAAGACTGCTTTAGAGCTATTGATTGCTCTATCCTCCTGAGGTCAGATTTATCACTTCAAGACTGCTTTAGGGTTATCATTATTGATTGCTCTATCCTCATGAAGACATGCTGTTACATCAGTATTACTCCAGACTCCTGACAGTTCTCATTATACTACTGAAGAACTTTCCCCTAGTGGCATCTTTAAGCCCACTCAATCATGTTCAACCAACCATCAATATCACTCCATGCACTGGTGAGTGCAAATTTTTGGGCTTTTGTGTTCAATCCCCTTCAACCTTCCAGGTTACGACTGGCAAATATACCAATCTAACCCCTCAGGTTTCAGAAAATTGAACAGGGGCAGCTGTTGCACCCCAAAATTTGCCCTCACAATACAAGACTTTATGTTCCAAGAAGGTTCACAAGGTTCACAAAATTCACAATTGGTCAGAAGAGTTGACAATTCCCTCAGACAATGCACCTCCTAAGCAGTGCATCCAAAACTAGGGTTTTGACTTTAATCAGGCTAAATGGACTTCCAAGACTTCAAGTGAGCTTCATAACATCTTATATGTGTATAAGAACCCCCATGTCAAATTTCAAGACTTTTCTCAAAAGTTTGCTCAGTCAGATGATCAGATAAGTCAAAAGCAGTCAATGCAGTTAAAAGGTCAAACTGAGGTCAACTGTGGTCAAACCAAAGTCAAACTTCATGATTTTTTTTTGCCAACATCAAAGAGAGGTTGGGTGAGAAATATTATCATAATAACTGTAATACCCCAAATTTTGCCCTAAGATTTGTCGTCGCATTTCATTGCATTTAATCAATTACTAACAAATTTGTGTAGTCGTTTGACTTTTTGCAGGTAAATATCATATGGCATGCATTTTTTTTCTAAAAAGTAAAAATGGCACAATTGGCAGGAGGACATGTGTAAGGAGTTATGAGTGTGAGAGGTTGAGAGTTCGAATCTCACCTTTGTCACTTTTTTTTGTTTTTTATTATTTTTACTCTAAATTTTTCTATCTTTCATTAAAAAAATAACAAAAATAGTTTTTTATTATTATTTAATTATTATTTTCGTATTTTAATTAAATCATTTTTTAAAATATTATTTTTTTCACTTTTTTCTAAATTATTCATAAAAATATCCAAAAAATCATAAAATAAAAAATATTGAAAAAAATTTTGTTCTTTTTATAATATTTTTTATTTTAGGAATCAATAGGATTATTAGTTTTTATTTTAAGTTTATTTTAATTATTTTAAATTATTTAAATTTTATTTTTTCTTAACTAATTATTTAGTTTGGGCTTTAAAATGGGCTTTAGGGACATTATTGACAATTTGGTGTTAACCCTAATTTGTTCCCTATATATACATGTGTTGCCTTGTTGGAAAAAGGGGGGAGAATGAAAAAAACCTAAGAGGAGTGAGTGCCGTTTGCCGTTATTTAGTTTTCTTCTTCATCCATTACTATTGTTTCTTTTTCTTCATCGTTTACCGTTATTTCTTTTCCTTCATCTATTACTGTTGTTTCTTTTTCTTCATCTTTTACCGTTATTTCTTTTTCTTCATCTATTACCGTTATTTCTTTTTCTTTATCTATTACTGTTACGTTTATATGTATATAATTTTTAAATTGTTAGAGTTTATATATATAAGATTTTTGATCGAATGATGTCGATACGATGTTTGCACATTTGTGTGCATGACGCGTGACATTTGTGTTAGTTCGATCTGGTTGCGATGATCGCATTTTTGTGTGAGCAATAATACTATTTTTTGATTAATTTCTTTTTCTTTGCGATAAATTTTGTTTCGTCCGATTTAGATCTGGTTGCGATGAGCGCATTTCTGCGTTAGCAACATTGTTGGGTTATTTGGCACATTTAAAAATTCATTATTGCTTTATTATTATTATTATTATTATTATTATTATTATTATTATTATCATTATTTATTATTATTATCATTATTATCATTATTATTACCATTATTATTATTATTGTTATCATTAATTTATTAAAATTTGTTATAATATAAAAATCTGTTTTTTAAAATAAATAACATTAACATCTTTTCCAAATTAATATGAAAACCTATTATTTTTAAGAAAAACTTTTTTTTAGATAAATTTAAAATAATAACTAAAATCTTTTTTTTAAAATAATAAATAGAACCGTTATTTATTTTATTTTATTATTGTTCAATTCAAATTTCATTATCATATTGTATCTGCTCCTCTCATGTAACCTCGCGAACTTAACAATCGCTCTTTAAATTCTGCCTTTAAATTTCTGCTTGCATGGTTTAAATTATGACATTATCTCTCTGTTTGCATGATTCAATTATATCACGCATTTACTATTATTTCTGTCACATTGCACACATCCGAAGGTTAGGTCTAACTGTTTGGCCGCCGCGCCAATAGTCCGTAAAACTTCACACATTCAATTTCAAATCCTCAAAACTACAAACTACAAACCCTAATTTTCACAAATGCCTCGCCGCAGGCAAAATTACAATTTTACCCTTAGCATTAGGTCAAAGAGCCGCCGCGCTCATCTTAGGGTTTCCCGCCGTGGAATCCCTAATTTAACCCTAATTACAACTTAACATTTCAACGTAGAGATTTGGAGTTTCTACACTCCACGTAAGCGTGTCCTTAAGATGCGTTTATTCCCCTTGAGACCTTGACCACAGTCAAGAAGTTTCTAACCTCCCTATTGAGGGGAACTACGATTACTCTGATTCCACTCCCGTAAGGATACGTAGGCACAAGATGCGATGTCTTGCCGAGTAAACTTAGAATTAACCCCCTTTATTATTTATTATTGCTTATTTATATTTTATTTATCTTTGCTATTTAATTATTTTGCTTATTATTTTGTAATTGTTTCTTGGATGTAAAGTTGTTTAATTATTTAATTATTATTATGGTCAGTAATTAGGGAGTGTAACAACATGTATGTAATATTAAAATAAATTTAGATCACTTTTAAATAAAGATAATTAAAATAAACACGTCACACACGTAAGTCGATTTTAATCGTCGTCTCACTTCCTAAGGATATCCCTCAAGTTGCCTACGAATAATGGTTAAGTGGGGTGTATAAAGCAAGTCCCTCAAATGAAAAAATCATCAAAGTCCCTTATGGTTGCCTTTACGAATCGAGTCCCTTTCGAAAAATGATGATGGTCCCTTATATGTGCTTATTACATCCCACAATGGCCTTCAAAGTCAAATTGTCCCTCACATGTCCCTTAACATCCAAAGTAAGGACTACCTACTCCATTATAGTAGGGATAGTCTTACTAAGGAAAGGATAAAGAATAAGAAAGACCTTAAAACATTAGGGTAGGCTACTCCTAGATACTTGCTCACTTCAAAACTTTTTCACACTTAAACAAATTTCTAACAAAATTTTCAAACAAGTTTTTTTCACATCCATACACGGATTATTATTAAACTATTCTGAAATTTTTTGCTATTCACACACTACACTTTCAAAACAATTCAAAAGTGAGCTTAAGTACCTAAGAGCCCATGGATAACCATGGATGAAAAGGGTGCTAACACCTTCCCTTTTCATAACCTACCCCCCGGACCCAAAATATTCTCTAAGGTCTTTCCTGTTCTTTTATAACCTTTCCTTATGGATAAAATAAAAGTCGGTGGCGACTCTTGCTATCCGCAACATTGTTTAAAGTCAGTTCTCCCACCGTGTTACAGAACTGGCGACTCTGCTGGGGATTTATTTAAGAGGGGTACCCTTAGGAATTAAGATCACTTTAAATTGTTTGCCTTGTTTGCTTTATTATTATATTGTTGGGGTGCTCTTATGTGTGAAAGGTCCTAACCCGGATCTAGTGTACCTTAGGTAAATGGCAATAGACCAAGGAAACTGTACGACGTATATCGATACGGTTGATCTGGTGGCCATAGTTAGTGCGACTTCTTGGTTGGTGCTTATATTCCTTAAGTCAAGTTGAGGATAATATTGAGGCTGCCATATGTTGTCAATGCACTAATTGACTTTTAGAACCCTAGTTAACTCATCTTGGCCTTTAGAAAGTAGTGAGGTAACCGGCTTTGGTGCAGACTGAAGTTGGTTGACACTCGATACTACGCTCATTGAGATCTTAAACTTGGAGGGTTTTGGTTGGCAAGTAAGTTGCCTTCTGAACAACCACCCTTGTGAAGGATCAATGATATTGAGATCCCTTAGAACCTGGTTACTTTTGTAGGACAGGATGAACCATCTAACTTCAGGGGAGGGTACTTGCCTTTGAACCTCATGCAAGCCTTTAAACCTAGGGCTATGGTGTGACTTGTTTGTGTGTGCCACATGTTTGTGATTGAGCATGACATCATGACATCATCATGCATCATAAGCATATCATTTTCCCTAACCATTTCAAGGACCAAAGGATTTATCTTTGTTCTTTGTTGCAGGTCATGGCTTCTGCTCGTAGAAACACCATCAGGATCAACTTTGTAGGGATACCTGCTAAGCTCAAGGAGTTGGTTTCCCTAGTGCCTGATCATTCCCAGTTCAACAAGAGACATGGTCACTTATTGGATCTAGTTACTTCAGGGTTCAGTGAAGACATGATGAGTGTGTTGTTTCAGTTCTTTGACCCTAAGCACCATTGCTTTACATTTCCTGATTATCAGCTGGTTCCAACCATGGAGGAGTTCTCTAAACTTCTGGGTATACCTGTTCTTGATCAGAAGCCATTCACAGGCTTAGAGAAGGAGCTTAAACCAGAAGTTATTGCTGCAGCCCTACATCTGAAGAAGTCTGGCATTGTTCTAGAGACGAGAAGTGGAGTTAAAGGTATTCTTGCCAAGGTATTAGTGGATAAAGCCCAAATGTTCTTGAAGGCTATGAGCTACGATGCTTTTGAGGAGATCTTAGCCTTATTGATTTATGGCTTAGTGTTGTTCCCCAATCCTGATCAGTTCATAGACGTTCATGCCATCAACATATTCCTGAGTCACAATCCAGTGCCTACCTTACTTGGAGACATCCTACATTCTCTTCACACCCGTACTACAAGGGCAAGAGGAACTTTGATGTGCTGCATACCTTTACTTTCTAGGTGGTTTATTTCTCACCTTCCTCGCTCAGTAATGAAGAATGAGCAAGGGTTCAGATGGTCCAAGAGGATCATGTCACTTTCTCACTCAGACATCCATTGGTGCTCCAGATCTATGGAGAATGTCACCATCATTGACCGTTGTGGGGAGTTTCCTAATGTGCCACTTCTAGGCATAAGAGGAGGCATCACCTACAACCCATCTCTAGCTTTACGACAGTTTGGTTACGCCCGGAGCGATGGTCCACATGACATGTTGATTCAGGGCATTGTGTTTGATTACGACAACGATCTTCAGGGTTACCGTCAGAGATTCATCCGAGCTTGGGGAAAGGTAAACAGGATTGACAGCAAGACACTGGAGCCTAAGTACACCATTCCTATGGAGGCTTATCTCAGATGGGTACGATTTCGTGCTCAGACACTCATGATGCCATATCCTGCCATCCTACCAGTCACCATGGAACCTGTTGCTGAAGGAGACACAGCTTATACCATCCTTCACCCAGACATGCCTACTGATATGGAAGACTTGCAGAGATCATGGATCCAACTGAAAGAGCAAAGGGATACTTTCGAGGCTCATTACAAAGCAAGCCAAGCAAGGATCCTAGAGCTAACAAAGCTACTTCATGAGGAACGAAACCTCAACTCATACCTCAACACAAAGAGGAAACGTCCATGGGAGACTTAAAACCCCATCTTTTGTACTTATTTCGTTTTCATTTTTTTTGTAAGCCTAAAAGGCAAAACAAGTTATTACTAATAAAAAGTTACTTTCTTGTTTGATTAAGCAAATTTAAATCCTGCGGTCCTTGAAAACATTGCATATGCATTCCCATATCATTGCATCACAGGTTTATAATTGTGCACAGGTTTCTCATCTCCTCGCTGTTTATTTCAGCAATGGCTCTTGAACAATCAGTTAAGGATCTCCAGGCACAGAATGCACAGTTCCAAGAGCTGATCCTGAACCTATCCAGGGGGCAGGATGAATTGAAGACACTGCTGGCCAAGAAGACTAAGAAGGCTAGAAAGTCTGCTGGGTTGCTCAACATGGGAAGAAGGTTCAAAGGTCCTGTCAAGACCAAGGAACATGTTGAAGACTATGAATCTGAAGAATCTGAGCAGGAGAGAGGCAGTCTCCACAACACTATGGGGGACTCTGATTCTGAGGCTAACTACTACCATGAGCCTAACGAAGACAAATTCAAGATGCTGGTGGATAGAATGGATGCTATGGAGTTACAGAAATCATCTAGGATGGATTTTGAGGATTTGAGCTTGATATCTGGGGTGGTCATACCCATTGGGTTCAAAGTTCCTACATTTGTTGTCTATGATGGGGTCTCTTGTCCCAAATTGCATCTGAGGTCTTATGTCAGAAGAATTCAACCCCACACTGCTGATAAAAAGTTGTGGATCCATTTCTTTCAAGAGAGTTTATCTGGAGCTCAGCTAGAGTGGTATTATCAGTTGGAGAGTGTCAACATCAGAGATTGGAATGACCTTGCTGAAGCTTTCTACAAGCAGTATCAATACAATGCTGACTTAGCCCCCACTCGCATGCAGCTTCAAAGCATGTCTATGGGTGCCAAAGAAAGCTTTAAGGAGTATGCTCAGAAGTGGAGAGACTTAGCTGGAAGAGTTCAACCCCCTTTGACTGATAGGGAGTTGGTTGATATGTTCATGTGTACGCTGAATGGTCCGTTTTACAGTCATCTCATTGGAAGCTCATCATCTGGCTTCACTGAGTTGATCATGACAGGAGAGCGAGTAGAGAATGGTATCAAGAGTGGTAAGATCCAAGTGGGCACTTCTTCATCAGGTGCTGCAAAGAAGCCTCCCACTGGGAAGAAAGAATCTAATGCTGTGTATGGTCATCCTGATCGTAACAGAAGGCATCAGTCTGTTAGTGCAGTTCATATTTCAAATCCAACTCCTGCAACAACAGAGCAGCCTCAAGGCAACCAACAGAGGGCTAGAAGACAGTTCACGAAGATCAACATGTCAATGGGTTAGTGCAGTTCTTTTCCTTCATCTATTACTGTTGTTTCTTTTTCTTCATCTTTTACCGTTATTTCTTTTTCTTCATCTATTACCGTTATTTCTTTTTCTTTATCTATTACTGTTACGTTTATATGTATATAATTTTTAAATTGTTAGAGTTTATATATATAAGATTTTTGATCGAATGATGTCGATACGATGTTTGCACATTTGTGTGCATGACGCGTGACATTTGTGTTAGTTCGATCTGGTTGCGATGATCGCATTTTTGTGTGAGCAATAATACTATTTTTTGATTAATTTCTTTTTCTTTGCGATAAATTTTGTTTCGTCCGATTTAGATTTGGTTGCGATGAGCGCATTTCTGCGTTAGCAACATTGTTGGGTTATTTGGCACATTTAAAAATTCATTATTGCTTTATTATTATTATTATTATTATTATTATTATTATTATTATTATTATCATTATTTATTATTATTATCATTATTATCATTATTATTACCATTATTATTATTATTGTTATCATTAATTTATTAAAATTTGTTATAATATAAAAATCTGTTTTTTAAAATAAATAACATTAACATCTTTTCCAAATTAATATGAAAACCTATTATTTTTAAGAAAAACTTTTTTTTTAGATAAATTTAAAATAATAACTAAAATCTTTTTTTTAAAATAATAAATAGAACCGTTATTTATTTTATTTTATTATTGTTCAATTCAAATTTCATTATCATATTGTATCTGCTCCTCTCATGTAACCTCGCGAACTTAACAATCGCTCTTTAAATTCTGCCTTTAAATTTCTGCTTGCATGGTTTAAATTATGACATTATCTCTCTGTTTGCATGATTCAATTATATCACGCGTTTACTATTATTTCTGTCACATTGCACACATCCGAAGGTTAGGTCTAACTGTTTGGCCGCCGCGCCAATAGTCCGTAAAACTTCACACATTCAATTTCAAATCCTCAAAACTACAAACTACAAACCCTAATTTTCACAAATGCCTCGCCGCAGGCAAAATTACAATTTTACCCTTAGCATTAGGTCAAAGAGCCGCCGCGCTCATCTTAGGGTTTCCCGCCGTGGAATCCCTAATTTAACCCTAATTACAACTTAACATTTCAACGTAGAGATTTGGAGTTTCTACACTCCACGTAAGCGTGTCCTTAAGATGCGTTTATTCCCCTTGAGACCTTGACCACAGTCAAGAAGTTTCTAACCTCCCTATTGAGGGGAACTACGATTACTCTGATTCCACTCCCGTAAGGATACGTAGGCACAAGATGCGATGTCTTGCCGAGTAAACTTAGAATTAACCCCCTTTATTATTTATTATTGCTTATTTATATTTTATTTATCTTTGCTATTTAATTATTTTGCTTATTATTTTGTAATTGTTTCTTGGATGTAAAGTTGTTTAATTATTTAATTATTATTATGGTCAGTAATTAGGGAGTGTAACAACATGTATGTAATATTAAAATAAATTTAGATCACTTTTAAATAAAGATAATTAAAATAAACACGTCACACACGTAAGTCGATTTTAATCGCCGTCTCACTTCCTAAGGATATCCCTCAAGTTGCCTACGAATAATGGTTAAGTGGGGTGTATAAAGCAAGTCCCTCAAATGAAAAAATCATCAAAGTCCCTTATGGTTGCCTTTACGAATCGAGTCCCTTTCGAAAAATGATGATGGTCCCTTATATGTGCTTATTACATCCCACAATGGCCTTCAAAGTCAAATTGTCCCTCACATGTCCCTTAAC
Source organism: Lathyrus sativus (assembly GCA_963859935.3). Classification (NCBI taxonomy): domain Eukaryota; kingdom Viridiplantae; phylum Streptophyta; class Magnoliopsida; order Fabales; family Fabaceae; genus Lathyrus; species Lathyrus sativus. The sequence continues at coordinate 97,497,100 of OZ012738.1, read as the reverse complement.
ATCCAAAGTAAGGACTACCTACTCCATTATAGTAGGGATAGTCTTACTAAGGAAAGGATAAAGAATAAGAAAGACCTTAAAACATTAGGGTAGGCTACTCCTAGATACTTGCTCACTTCAAAACTTTTTCACACTTAAACAAATTTCTAACAAAATTTTCAAACAAGTTTTTTTCACATCCATACACGGATTATTATTAAACTATTCTGAAATTTTTTGCTATTCACACACTACACTTTCAAAACAATTCAAAAGTGAGCTTAAGTACCTAAGAGCCCATGGATAACCATGGATGAAAAGGGTGCTAACACCTTCCCTTTTCATAACCTACCCCCCGGACCCAAAATATTCTCTAAGGTCTTTCCTGTTCTTTTATAACCTTTCCTTATGGATAAAATAAAAGTCGGTGGCGACTCTTGCTATCCGCAACATTGTTTAAAGTCAGTTCTCCCACCGTGTTACAACGCCATATCGTGATTCTCTTGTGCATGGAAGATGGTACAACCCCAAATTCATGTATCCACTCTCGACCCAATAACAAGTTGTAGTTGGCCTTCTTAAGAGATCACCAAACACCTTTGTTTTCTTGTTTGTTTGATATTTGCTTATGTTTATGTTTACTAACAATTGATTAAAATCCAAAAAATGTTTGTTGTTCCTTTACTAACTTTTTCAGGAAGAATTTGGATTAAAGATATCAAATATCAATCCCTCAGCCCGAATGAATTTCATCTGAACAAAGTCGAAGTTGATCTGCAACCATTTCAAAATCATCTGATCAAGAGTCTCCCAAGATTTGATTGGCTTTTATTCAAGAGACTCCAGAGTTAAGACCATACATCAAAAAGGCCATTTTCACCATTTTTGTTTGTGGTAATCGGTTACCGATATTGGGTAACCTATTACCCTGTGCGAATTATGTGAAAGTTGAACAAATTCAAATTCTGCAGCATTTTGGTACCAAATTCAAATTTTGCAACATGAGAATATTCTAGATCACTTCATTTTAATTCCCCTACCTCATCATAATTAATTCTCACCATACAACTTCACTAATCACCACTTGATCATTAATTTCCCTCCAAATTCAAATTCCAATCTTAATTTTGATTCCAAACCAAATTCCAATCCACCAAATTTTCCAAGCCTAAATCCTATAAACAGAGGCCTCATTTCTCTCATTTCATAATCTTTTAATAGCCAAATTCACCTCGTCAAATTTTTTTTTGACTCTCAATTTTCTCCAATTACCAAATTCACCAAAGCTCTTCCTTCCTTTGAAAGTTAATAAGTTCATTATTAGGACTTACTAATCTTTGAGCTAAACTTTCATCCATTCATTTTTTTCATCATCAATTCTAGTAGATCAAGGCTTTGAAGTATGGTTTGTGAAGTTGATTTGAAGAATTTTCAGATTTGGAGTGGTAATTTCTTGATCCACCATTGTTGTTCTTGATACATCTTCCACAATGTGATCTATTGTTAACTCTTGTTGCTTGATCTTTGGATCTTGAAAATTGTATTCTATTGGTGTTGTTTTCTGTTATTTTACTTGAATTTTCGTACTCAGTTGCATCCTTGATCATGAGGTGTTTGAAGAAATGATTGATCAAGTTTCTGCACTTTTTTAGGCTGATTTGCCGTTGTTTCAGCATTGCTAACCGGTTACCCGTTGTTGATTTTGAGTTTTTGGCTCTATTTTGGGATTGTTTTGGTTCTTTCTTCTTCTTCTTCCATTTCCTTTTGATTTTTGCCTTGGAATTCACTTTTAAAGGCACTTTTCCTCTTTAAATTCATTGGACTTAGGGTGTAGATGAAGTTGGATAAACATTCATTAATTCAAATCTATCTTTAAAGTGAATTGTTCAATTCATTTTAGGTGCTTTGAGTTAATGATATGTTTAGTGCTTTAATCCACCAAGATGAGTTGATGAACTTAAAGATGAAATGATCTTGAACTTGTAATCCAATTTGGCACTCCCTTTCCTCTTCTCTTTTTTATTTTGATCGATGAAAATCTTCGATATCGTTTGAACTTATTTCAAGTTCTTGATGAAGATGAGATCGTTACCTATTTTCTTTTCGTGCGGTATTGCTTTGGGAGAATGATCTACATATCACTTCTCTAGCATGCATTAACGCTAACATTGTTATTGACCGGCCTCAGATAGTCGTGGTTTCTACATAAACCCGATTATGATTTCTTAACATAGCACTAAACCTTTCCATTATATGAAAGTGATCATTCATGGCTCAAACCTATGTTTGAAAGTCCAAGTATGGTTGATTTTGTTTTAGGTCCATCACCTATGAAGCTTGTTGTTAGGAGGCTTTGATTTTATCAATCCTCTAATGAGTCTTCATCAACTTTGGCTTAAGTGCATGAGTTAACCATCGTTGATCATTTGTTCTAACGACTAATCACTAACTCCCTAACGATATCATTGTACTAATTTTATTTATGTTTCCTTCTTGCTCCCTATTTCTCTTTTATCTTTATGATCCACTATTATCATCTCATATCATATTATTTTTTATGCTTCAGTTATTTTTTCTTTGTCCGTTGGACACATGTTTATGTTTTCGCTCTTTTCTTTTGTCCACTTGGACCATATCTTGTTCAAAACACTAATAAAGGATTTAACCCCTATAAAACTTGGTGCTCTTAACTTTGTGGTTAGGACTCTTTTCCTATTCTTGGAGTATTACGGATCTTTGCTTTTATTTGGATTGCTCACTTGCTTATGCTTCAAGATGGATGTAATTCTTATATGGCTTGCTATGGAGTGTGCTATAAGTTAATTAGATCCTTCTTATCTCTAGCTTTTTTTTTCTTTCTAGCGTAGTCACTTCATCTTCTCCCTTTTTTGAATTTTCAAAATCTCCCTTTTTTAAAAATTTCTTGATTGCAAACTTAAAACTGCTTTCATAATAAAACTTTGACTTTTGTCAAGTGATTTTCAAAATTTGTTTTCTTTAATAAATGTCAATCAATGTTAATCATATTTTGACCAATTTCAAAAAGATATAAAAACACTTTACCTCATTCAAACTTTATGTGCCTTTGTGCACTATTCATTTTAAATTTTTCATAAAGTTTATACATGAGTCATTTCCAGAGTTGAGATATAATTATCCTATTCTCCATAGTATTAAGATGTTGATGTTTTTCACTTAGAGGTTAAGTGACAAACTTGTTGATAATCCAAGCAAAATCCTTCATCTTTAGGTGATGCAATTGTTGTCTTATACTTGTGGGTGACTAGTCATAGTTTTCTCCTTAAAATGACAACTTATCTTTACACTTAATATCAATCAAAACCAACAAATTTTTGTTATTTATACCACGAACTACGAGGTTTTAATCCTATATTACACTTTGTGGGTACGTAGGCCTAAGGCGATAAGTCTCTCCAAACACAAAAATATAAAAATAATTCTCTTCTCATCTCCCCAACCTCCTTTCAAACAAACATTTTTCAAACCAAAAAACGTAAATATTTCAAAGGGCTCCTATAGAGTACTATAGACGTTTTGGGTTCTAACACCTTCCCATTGCGTAACCAACCCCCTTACCCAGATCTCTGTTTATTTGTTCTTGTTTTAGAACTCTTTGGTTTTGTTTGCTCTTTTTCCTTTCCTTTTTTGGATAAAATAAAAGTGCGATGGAGACTCTTGCTTTTTTTAGTTAAGTTAATCAATAGCTTACACTCACGTATTTCCCCGCTACAGAAAAGTGGCGACTCTGCTGGGGAGACTCCGATTCCTAGTGGGTTTTGCCTACTTTGATTTATTTATCACTTTTTGTTTGATTTGTTTGTTATTGTTTGTTTTGTTTGGTGCCTGGTGATTTGCATGGTGAGATAAGTCCTATACCCGGACTTGAATGCACTTATGATAGGAGGGTGGTATAGTCTTGTTGGCTTACATGGAGTAGTCCTTACTAAGCTGACTTGAGATCCTTCGCTTAGTGGAGGCCCCTTTAGGATTACTGATGTCTTACGAGTAGTCGTAATTAGCATTACTTTTTCCGACCTGGGAGCCTGAGAAGCTGAGGACCTTAGAACCCTTTAACCCATCTTGGCCTTATTAGGACGTGGTGCGGTGGCTATTCAGGTGAAAACTTGAATTAGTTGTTACGTGATACCATACTCAGACGAGTTTCTCTTGAGAATATTGTTGGCCGACGAGTAGTTGTAACACCCTTTTCTACCCCACAAAATAAGAGGCAAAATATTCACATTTATCAGAGTAAAATATTAAATTCAATAAAAATCATCTCAAAGGGCGTACATTTCCCAATAAATCAAATATAAGTTAAAGCTCCGTAAACAATGGATTTTCTCAAAAGATATCAAAAATTGCAGTAGAACTCAAAAAGGCATAATCCAAAGTTTTCCTTACGCCACAAGGAAATCAACATAACAAAAATATCAATAAAATAAGGTTTGACTCAAAGACCCCAACCCGATGTTACACTATTAGAGCATGACCCTCTAATAAACCATAATGGCCAACGACCCAAAACTCCAAAAGTCCTTGACGGCATCCACGGCTAAACCTGGTCATCTACACGTTATCCACGTGGAGGCAACATTCAAACAGACAAGGTGAGTAAAACGATTCATAATAATCAATGTAGGAAATCAATATATAAAATGGCGTCATTTTCATATTCAACATCATCATATTCATCAATTGACATCAAAGGCTATAACATCATAATTTACTCAAGATCATATCATAAATGCAAATGCAACAAGACTCATGCATGTGGTATCAATCATCACAGCTCGATGGACACTGGGCCATCAACCCTCCATAGATCCCCATCAATAGGATCGATTCTACTCGAGAACCGGAGCACATCAAAATACCTCACATCCGCACAATAGGACTGAAGGCAAAGAAATCAAGGTCCTAAACCGAAGTCTGGATGCACATGAATGCATGATGCACATGTCAATAATCATCCTCATAATAACATCATAGGTGCATCATCATTCATCATAATCATCATCATCAAAAATCATGCCATCAGAGAATCATCAAAACTCATGGAATATCACCATAGTTCATCAATCATTACATCATAGGAATCATCATATAATCATGTACAAATCACATAGAATTCACAGTCATACTCATATTAATTCGTCAAAGGAATCACATCATCAAAACATCAAGGCATCAATATACAAAATCAAAATTCACGAAACTCTGCTACATTTTCTAGCAAGTTCGTTGTGCGAGTCTGGGGTGAGTTTCTTCGTTGTGCGAAGGGTTCTTCACAGTGCGAGTCTGGGATGAGCTTCATTTGTTGTGCGAAAGATTCTTCGCTGTGCAAACACGCGATGACAGCAAAACGCTGTTACGCACCATAACCTAAAATCAACCCCAAAAGTCCCATGATTCACTTCCCCAATAACCCAAAAACATCCCTAAATAATCCCTAAGGTCTTACGGAGATAAATGCACAAAATCTACGACTTATTAGGTCAATCCCATATCATATTCACGCTCTAAATCTTATAAATACTTACAACTACACCACAATCATTAGAGTTCCTCATTATCAAATTTCCCTACAGGGTTAGACAAATGTCAAATCAGAGCTTTGGCCATGAAGGCCTAATTTCCTTTAACCCAAATAAATCCCTACGGTTAAAATCTCAATAATAGATTTAGGCCACGAAGGCCAAATTCCCTTTATCCCATAATCAGCCTCAAACCCTTTAAACCCTTAAATCGACCTTAAATACATTGAAATTACACATTAAAAACAATGAGGGCAATACTCCCCATACCTTAATTGCCGACTCTAAGCCTTCTCAAATCTTTCAGAAAACCTTTCGAAGCTTTTGCCTCAAACCTCCTCCTCAGAGCTCTGGCCTCAATCATTTTCATGGTCTAACAAAATGAATCCTAATCCCATCATAATTCCCTTTTTGTTAAACCTAACCTTGTTCATACAATTTGGGCTTTTACACTATTACCCTCACTAACTCTTCATCAATTGTCCAATTTTCCCTTAGTTAACTTATATTTATTTAAATTAATAATAATACTAATATATTTATATTATATACTATTATTTAGATAAATAACCCAAATTCCATAATTCTCAATATTCCACAACAACCATCGAAAATCACTGAAATGCGAATATTCTTATTTAAATAAATTAAATAAATATTCCAATTAAAAATTTGGGGTGTTACAACTCTTCCCCACTTAATAGAATTTTCGCCCTCAAAAATTACCTCAAGGAAACAGAGTTGGATACGACTCCCTCATCTGATCTTCCCGCTCCCAAGTCCAACTTTCTTCAGTTGGTCCTCTCAAAACTACCTTTACCAAGGCAATCTCTTTACCTCGCAGTTGCTTCACTTCTCGTTCATCAATCCGAACTGGAAACGCCTCAACAGTCAAGTCATTTATATCATCCATCTGTATCACATGCGGCGGATCTGGAATGTACTTCCTCAACTGAGACACATGAAACACATCATGTAAATTTGCAAGCAACGGTGGTAAAGCAATCTGATATACTACTTCCCCCACCTTTTGTGAAATCTGATACAGACCAATAAAATGCAATGTGAGCTTTCGAGACTTCAAAGCTCGACCAACACCAGTTACCGGCGTAACTCTCAAAAACACGTGATCCCCCTCTTGGAATTCAAGTGCTTTCCTCCTCTTATCATGGTAACTTTTCTGACGACTCTATGATGCTTTCATCTTTTCTTGGATCATCTTGATCTTTTCAGTCGTCTCTTGCACGATCTCAGGTCCGAGTACAACACTCTTGCCTGACTCATACCAATACAAAGGAGTCCTACACCTCCTACCATACAAAGCCTCATACGATGCCATTCCGATACTAGAATGATAACTATTATTGTAGGTAAACTCAATCAACAAAAAATGACTATCCCATGATCCACCTTGATCCAACACACAAGCTCTCAGCAAATCCTCTAAAGACTGGATAGTTCTCTCTCTCTGTCCATCCGTCTGCGGATGATAGGTAGAACTCAACCTCAACTTAGTACCCAAAGTTGTCTGCAAACTTTCCCAAAACCTCAATGTAAATCTCGGGTCTCTATCAGACACAATACTTGAAGGAATACCATGCAGTTTCACAATTTGATCGATATATAATTCGGCAAGCTTCTGCAACGAATAATTGATCCTCATCGGTATAAAATGAGTCGATTTGGTCAATCTAACAACAATCACCCAAATCGAATCATATCCCTTCAAAGTCTTCAGTAAACCTGTCACAAAATCCATAGAAATGCTATCCCATTTCCATTTTGGAATATTCAACGGTTGCATCAGATGCGACGACCTCTGATGTTCAATCTTTGACTTTTGATAAGTCAAACAAGCATACACGAACTCTGCAATTTTCTTCTTTATACCTGGCCACCAAAACAACTTCTTCAAATCTTGGTACATCTTTGTGGCACCAGGATGAATACTTAGCCCGCTTATGTGACCTTGCTCAAGAATGCTCTTCTTGATTTCTAGCATATCAGGAACACACACTCTATCTCTGAACCTCATCACACCATTCTCATCGATTCGAAAATCACCCTTGTTACCTTGATTGATTAACGTGAGACAATCCACTAACCTCAAATCAGATTTTTGACCTTCTCTAATTTCTTGGAGAATACCACTAGTCAACTTCAGCATACCCAGCTTCGCACTGTTAGGAGTCTCTTCACAAACCAAACTCATATCTCTGAATTGCTCAATCAGTCCTAACTCTCAAACCATAAGCATCGACATATGTAAGGACTTCCTACTTAACGCATCAGCAACAACATTAGCCTTACCAGGATGGTAACTCAATTCAAAATCATAATCCTTTAGAAGTTCAAGCCATCTTCTCTGTCTCATGTTCAACTCTTTCTGATTGAACAAATACTTCAGGCTCTTGTGATCACTAAACACTTCGAACCTAGACCCAAAAAGATAATGTCTCCAAATTTTCAACACAAACACCACAACGGCCAACTCTAAGTCATGCATATGATAATTTCTCTCATGAACCTTCAGTTGTCTGGAAGCATAAGCAACGACCTGACCATTATGCATCAGTACGCCTCCAAGACCCATCTTCGATGCATCACAATACACTACAAAAGACTCACTCGGATTTGGCAAAATCAACACCGGAGCAGTCATCAACTTCTTCTTGAGTTCTATAAAACTCTGCTCATAAGTCACATCCCACACATAAGCTTGACTCTTTCGAGTCAACTGAGTCAATGGCAGTGCCAAATTTGAAAAGCCTTCTATAAACCTGCGATAATAACCAGCCAATCCAAGGAAACTTCGAATCTCAGTAGCAAACTTTGGAGTCTCCCACTGCAACACAATATCAACTTTCGGCGGATCAACAACAATTCATCCTCTAGAAATCACATGGCCAAGGAAACTCACTTCCTTCAACCAAAACTCACACTTGGACAACTTGGCGTAAAGCTTTTAGTCTCTCAAAACCTGCAATACCACTCTTAGATGTTACACATGTTCTTCCTCGGACTTAGAATATATTAAGATATCGTCAATGAACACTACCCACAAACTGATCCAAATAAGGATGAAAAATCCTATTCATATACTCCATAAATACACCAGGTGTATTAGATACACCAAACGACATCACAGTGTATTCATAGTGTCCATACCTCGTCCTAAAAGCTGTCTTTGGAATATCATCAGGCTTAACACGAATTTGATGATAATCAGACCTCAAATCAATCTTGCTAAACACATAAGCACTCACTAATTGATCCATCAAATCTTCAATCCTCGGAAGTGGATACTTATTCTTGATTGTTACTTTATTCAACTGCCGATAATCTACACGCAATCTCATGCTACCATCTTTCTTCTTCTCCAACAACACAGGAGCACCCCACGGAGAAACACTCGGTCGAATAAACTTCTTCTCAAGCAGCTCTTCCAACTATTTCTTCAATTCTCCTAACTCAGATGCAGACATCCGATAAGGAACCATCGACACAGGACTAATGCCCGATATCACATCAACAGTAAACTCTACCTCACGCTCAGGAGGTAAGTCACTCACGTCGTCTGGAAACACTTCTGGAAATTCCCGAACAACTGGTAGTTCCATGCTCACTACTTCATAATCGACTTGAAGTGATGCAAGCAATGCAAACATCTGAACCTCATCTTCCAAGAGTTCTTCTACTTGCTTGGTAGATACATACATCAGCTCTCCACTGTTGCACCCCAAAATTTTCCCTCTTTCAAGACTTGACTCATTTCTTCAAATTCAATGACATAAAGGAAATCCACCATGAATTCAAGATTAAAGGCGAGAATATTATAAAGAGAAGTTTTGTGACATTACAAGAATGTCATTTGTTGCAAGATTTTCAACTCTAAGTAATGTTTAGAAATTAATTTATTTCTAATACTTCATTCAAGTCCCTAGTCAAATTCATGTTATGGTAATGCCACACAAAGTCTACATTATGCTTACAAACATCCAAGAAATATGTAAGGATTAAATCAACATTGGATTGTTTTAAGACCAAGATTATGCATGTTAGTCATAAGCAAAATAGCCCCATGCAAAGGTGACAGATTTCCTCATGTCACAAAATCTACATGTCACAAGACCAAAGGCACAACATGTGACAATGCTTCTACACATCAGAATTTTCAAAATGATGTCAAAAGAGTAGTAGCATTGACCAAGAGCTGTCCAAGCACAAGCCAACAAAATGGGTGCAAGGCACAAGGTGCTGCAGAAAAACAGCATAGAGTAGTGCAGTAAAAATACAGCATAGCACCTTGCATGGAAATGGAAAGAAAGAGAGTGACATAAGGAAAGGTGGTAAGAAACATTTCCCCATGAAAAAATATGAAGTGTGGGAAGAAGTGAAAACCCTAGAGTGGAGAGATAAGAGGAGGGGGCTGTAAACAAGAGGGAGGGATTCAAGATTCATATTTGCAAAACCAGATTTTGAGAGAGAGCAACCAAAAAAACCTAAAAAAACAGAAAAGATAGAAAGCTTTGCAAACCAAAAAAAGAGAGTGAGATAAAACCAAGAGAACCACTAAAGAGAAAGAGCCTTCACAACATAGAGTGAGGAGTATAGCACATTCATCCAAAACCAAGGAGGACTTGCAAGAAGAAGAAACTCTTGGGTATCCATTTTCTCAAACTTTTCTCTCTTTATTTCTTTGCTCTTATTTTCCTTTTGTTTACTCTTTTATGTGTTGTTGAACTGTATATATCATGTAAGGCCCCATAAGGGACCAAGAAACCATTGTCAAGAAACTACGAAAATGAAAGAAAACGTAGGAAAAGTTAGGATTTTGGCTGTTTTAACAGGCTAACGGTCGACCATAGCAGGTCTATGCGTTGACGCATAGCCTGCATTTTTAGACAAATCAAAAAAAACTTACAGTATGCGTCGATGCATGAGTCGGCGGGCGCTTACCCGTCAGTCTACCAAAATGGTGTGCGCCGAGTGTATGGTCGACGCATGGTGTTTATGCGCCGAGCCGTGGGAAAAGGCTGAAAGTCATGCGCTGACCCTATGGTCGACTCATGGCTTCAAAATTTGCAAAAAATGAGAAATTTCTGGCTTTGTGCAGTTTGTTATGACTTCAAATATAAAAAAAAAACCTCAAAAAAATTTTTTCTCAAAGAGTTCGCCGTTTTTATTGGCATGTCCCGATTTTTTTTTAGCCGACTAATCCCATATGTTGTATGATTTTAGTAGGAATGTTGCTATTGTCCTTGGTGTCTTTTGATTCCAAAAAACCATTTTCAAAAGCAAACTCTCGATTCTCATCGAGCCATTTTTGACCTTGTAACCTGATTGCCTTGTGCATCGCCATCGACCTTGTTCGTTTCACCTCAAGCCTTTTAAGCAATTAAACCCTTGACCCAACGTCAAGCGGATTTTCTCAAATAATGGTTAAACCAACTCACCATATTTAACAAAAGGATAAAGTTCACTTTGTATTGAACTAAAGAGAGAGGATTAAGTGTAGACTTATTCCTCTCCGAGTGTTGAGATGCTCACTGTAGTGTGGGTGGTTTTGACACTCGTCTTTCAATACAAAGATGTTTTCATCCACACCTTTTTCCCCTAAAAAACCCTCGGTCCCGTACCGAGCGTATTTTCAAAACACCTACAATAAATAAATCGATTCTCTTTGTATTGAACTAAAGAGAGAGGATTGAGTGTAGACTTCTTCCTCTCCGAGTGTTGGGATATTCACTGTAGTGTGGGTGGTCTCAATACTCGTCTTTCAATACGAAGACGTGACTTTATCCGCCACCTATCTCTCTATGCAACTTCTTTCCGCAACCTTTGTCACCTAAAAACCTCGGTCCCGTACCGAGCGCATTTTTAAACTCTTTTCGTAACAAAAATTTGAATGGTCGTGGAGTGGTTAGGCATAGGCCTTCTCCTATCCCGAGTGATGACGTTTACCGTAGGGTTCTCTGTCGCAAAGGCACTTACCATTCAAAACCAAAAAACACTTTAATAAGAGAATGAAGTTCTCTTTGTATTGAACTAAGGAGAAAGGATTAAGTGTAGACTTCTTCCTCTCCGAGTGTCGAGACGCTCTCTGTAGTGTGTGTGGTTTTGATACTCGTCTTTCAATACGAAGACGCTATGTTCGCCACACCCTTTCATAACAAAAACTTTGAGATAAAGAATTAGGTACTACCCGTAGGGGTTACTATCCGAGGACCTATCTCGCCCCTAAAAAAATAATTCAACAAATCAAATGTGACATCTTGCCTCGCATGGCGAAAACTTATCTTTCGAAAAGGATATGATACGTCCGTTCTACCGCAAACAGGTAATTCCTAAGTCTCCAGCGAGCGAGCAGCAATACACCTAACTGCTAGAATGCGTACGATAGCATCATCCATAAAAAACATCAACAAATCGTAGGCCGAACTACGGCTGCTCTGATTCTTTACTTTTTCAAGTAAAGATACGTAGGCACAAGGGCCACAATCCTTGTCGAGCACATTCCCCCTTATATCTGTAGTTCCTCGAACTACGTCGACTCTGATTTTCTCATGTCTATCGAGAATACGTAGGCCTAGGACCGCGAAGTCCTACCGAGTCCGTCCTTTCTCTCTTCTTCCCTGTTACGTCCTTTCCTCGTTTCTAAACCCTTTTTCACTGTCCCGTGGAACACTTTTATAACATAATATTTAAGCAAATAAATTTACACATTCGACAAACAAATGGTTCACATCGAGTACGATGGATGCGAGGGGTGCTAATACCTTTCCCTTACATAACCGGCTTCCGAACCCGTTCTTGGTCGCGAGACCATCTTATCCGTTATTTTCATGAGGTTTTCTCGATATTTTCCTTTCCCCTCATGGGATAAATAAAATTCGGTGGCGACTCTTCTGTCCTTTTCCTTTTCGCCTTCCCCGTCGTTGCGTGTATTTTTTCGAGTAGCGACATCCACCATCACCAAACTCTGGGAACCTCACAGTCTTGCTGTAGCAATCGATATGAACATAGTTGTACTCCAACCAATTCATTCCGAGAATAACATTGATATGATGCAAAGGTAGACAAACCAAGTCCATCACAAAATTCTTATCATAAATGGTCAAAGGAAAGCTCAAACAAACTAACGCAGTAGTCACAGAACCATTAGTCGGGGTATCAATAACCATACTCCCAACCATAGAAGATAATTTCAAATTCAACCTCTTAGCATATTCAAGCGAAATAAATGAATGAGTAGCACCAGTATCAATCATAGCAATCAATTCAACATTATTTATAAAACAAGTACTTCTGATCAAGTTATCTGTCTTGGATTCTTCTACACCGCTCAAAGCAAACACTGTGCCATTTGTCTGAGCAGCAGTAGCAGTCTTCTTTGGCTGCTGACACTGGGTATTGATATGAATCTTCTCTCCACAGTTGAAGCAAGTCGGAGCTTCGTCTTTATAGTCAGTAGCTTTATGATCTCTCTTGCCACAATGATAACATCTCAGCACCCTACAAACCTTAGCACGGTGACCTTGCTCGCCATACTTATAACACTTGCCTAGAGCAGTAGCCGCTCCCCCACTTGACTTCTTCCTATTTGAAGCCTTCTGCTTCCCTTTATCACCAGAAATATACGGTTTCAGTCTATACTGCCCTTTCTCTTTCTTCTCACTCAGCTGCTTGTAGTAAGTAGATCGAGCGCGGCTATCCTCATCATAAATTCTGCTCTTGTCCACCAGTTCCGCAAACCGAAGAATTTGTTGGTACCCGATTCCTTGCTTAATCTCTGGTCTCAACCCATTCTCAAACTTGAGACACTTTGACATCTCTGTGTCAGCACGATTGTAATGCGTACAAAACTTTACTAAAGACTCAAACTTTGCCGCATACTCAGCCACAGTCATATTCCCTTGTTTTAGCTCAAGGAATTCCACCTCTTTCTTGCCCCGAACATCTTAAGGAAAATACTTCCTCAAAAATTCTTCCTTAAACATAGCGCAAGTTATTGCAATGCCAACACCTCCCAATCTCTGGCGAGTGTTATCCCACCATTCCTCAGCTTCCTCTTCTAGCATATGCGTACCAAACTGTACCTGTTGAGCATCAGTGCATGCCATAACTCGGAAAATCTTCTCAATCACTTTCAGCCACTTCTGCGCACCATCAGGATTAGAAGAAACAACTCATCCAATAGTGTTCTCACACTATTGACTGACACGGGACTAACAACATAAAAACTTGGCCGGACGGACCGACCTGCTCTGATACCACTAATATAACACTCTTTTTTACCCCACAAAATAAGAGGCAAAATATTCATAGTTATCAGAGTAAAATATAAAATTCAATAAAAATCATCTCAAAGGGCATACATTTCCCAAAAAATAAAATATAAGTCAAAGCTCCGTAAACAACGGTTTTCTCAAAAGATATCAAAAATTGCAGCGGAACTCAAAAAGGCATAATCCAAAGTTTTCCTTACGCCGCAAGGAAATCAACATAACAAAAACATCAATAAAATAAGGTTTGACTCAAAGACCCCAACCCGATGTTACAGTATTAGAGAATGACCCTCTAAGTCAACCACAATGGCCAACGACCCAAAACTTCAAAAGTCCTCGACGACATCCACGGCTAAACCTGGTCATCTGCATGTTACACACATGGAGGCAACATTCAAACAGACAGGGTGACTAAAACGATTCATAATAATCAATGTAGGAAATCTATATATAAAATGGCATCATTTTCATATTCAACATCATCATATTCATTAATGGACATCAAAGGCCATAGCATCATAAATTACTCAAGATCATCTCATAAATGCAAATGCAACAAGACTCATGCATGTGATACTAATCATCACAGCTCAATGGACACTGGGCCATCAACCCTCCATAGATCCCCATCAATAGGATCGATTCTACTCGAGAATCAGAGCACATCAAAATACCTCACATCCGCACAATGGGACTGAAGCCAAAGAAATCAAGGTCCTGAACCGAAGTCCGGATGCACATGAATGCATGATGCACACGTCAATAATCATCCTCATAATAACATCATAGGTGCATCATCATTCATCATAATCATCATCATCAAAAATCATGCCATCAGAGAATCATCAAAATTCATGGAATATCATCATAGTTCATCAATCATTACATTATAGGAATCATCATATAATCATGTAGAAATCACATAGAATTCACAATCATACTCATATTAATTCGTCAAAGGAATCACAACATCAAAACATCAAGGCATCACTATACAAAATCATAATTTGTGAAACTCTGCTACGTTCGCTAGCAAGTTCGCTGTGCGAGTCTGGGGCGAGTTTCTTCACTGTGCAAAGGATTCTTCGCAGTGCGAGTCTGGGACGAGCTTCGTTTGCTGTGCAAACATGCAATGACAACAAAACACTGTTACGCACTAGAACCTAAAACAACCCCAAAAGTCCCCCGATTCACTTCCCCAATAACCCAAAAACATCCCTAAATCATCCCTAAGTTCTTACGGCGATAAAGGCACAAAATCTACGACTTATTAGGTCAATCCCATATCATATTCACGCTCTAAATCCCATAAATCCTTACAACTACACCACAATTATTAGAGTTCCTCATTATCAAATTTCCCTACATGGTTAGACAAATGTCAAATCAGAGCTTTGGCCACGAAGGCCTAATTTCCTTTAACCCAAATAAATTCCTACGGTTAAAATCTCAATAATAGATTTAGGCCATTAAGGCCAAATTCCCTTTATCCCATAATTAGCCTCAAACCCTTTAAACCCTTAAATTGACCTTAAATACATTGAAATCACACATTGAAAACAATGAAGGCAATACTCCCCATACCTTAATTGCCGACTCTAAGCCTTCTCAAATCTTTCAGAAAAGCTTTCGAAGCTTTTGCCTCAAACCTCCTCTTCAGAGCTCTGGCCTGAATTCTTTTCACGGTCTAACAAAATGAATCCTAATCCCATCATAATTCCCTTTTTGTTAAACCTAACCTTGGGCCTATAATTTGGGTTTTTCCTATATTACCCTCACTAACTCCTCCTCAATTGTCCAATTTGCCCTTAGTTAACTTATATTTATTTAAATCAATAATAATACTAATATATTTATATTATATACTATTATTTAGATAAATAACCCAAATTCCATAATTCTCAATATTCCACAACAACCATTGAAAATCACCGAAATGCGAATATTCTTATTTAAATAAATTAAATAAATATTCCAATTAAAAATTTGGGGTGTTACAGTAGTCGTTTAAGCCGATAATATCCAAAAGATGGAATTATGACTCTGGGAACTTTCTTAGAACCTTGTTCTACAGGTGATGATATAACCTTAGTACATACCATTATGGGTTGGTTCTTACCTTTGGCTCCATGCTCGTGCCGAACCTTTGAACCTGTATGTTTTGTGTGTCTTGTTTGTGGGTGTTGCATGTTGCACTCATGCATTCATGGGTATTTTGTTTCAATCATTTTTTAAGGATCTCAGAGATTTTTATTTGCAAACATCGCAGATATTGTGATTATGGATATTGGAAGGAGAAATACTTAGAAGTACGGTTTCTGAACTTCCAATCTTACATATTTGAGAAAGCTAGTGTCCTTGGTAGTTGATCGTTCAAGCTTCAGATCTCGTTGTCGCTACCGCGAAAATAAGGTGCCGGCAAAACAGAAGAGTCGCCACCTTTCGTTATTTATCCCTCAGAACGGGAAAGGAAACGATCGGAAAAACCTGACGAAAAGGTATAAGACAAGGTCATCGCAACCATTGTCTGGGTTCGGGAGTCGGTTACGCAAGGGGAAGGTATTAGCACCCCTCACGTCTATCGTACTCGATGGGATCCACGCTTGTTGTGTTTATCTGACGGGTTTGTTTTACTATCTACCTATCAAGGCCGGTCTAAAAATAAAAGAAAATGACTCGGCAAAGCGTCGCACTTTAGGCCTACATATTCTCATCAGAGAATGAGAAATCAGAGTCAATGTAGTTCGACTAACTACAGGTTACGGGGAAGGTGGCTCGCCAATACATCAGTATTGTGCCTACGTACTCTCAACAGGTAATAGAGATCATAGCTTACGTAGTTCGGGATAATACGGATTACGGAGATTCAGATTCATCTGTTTTATCGAGTAGGGTTAACAAACAGTTCCAGCAGTTTGGTGTACCCAGCTCGACCCTTGGAGACTTAGGCGTTACCGTTTGCGGTAGAACTGGGAGTTAACGACACTCTTTTCTTCAGAAAAGCTTCCTTTGAATTATGGGTCCACGGGGAAAAAAGGTTTGGAGTTTGTTTTTTGTCTTTTACGGAAGAAGTGTTTTTTATGGATGTTTGCAACCAATATCGCACTAGAGACTATGACCTGAGAATGAATGCGTCGCATGTCACCCAAAGGGTACCATACTAAACATCCAGACTGTTGAAAAGAAACTCTCCAACAATCCTTTCTTAGATAGCTTAAGGCTCGTAACGTACGACGTCAGTTAACCTTTATTACTGTATTTTGATTTGTTTTGAGATGAGAAGAGAACGAACTCTATGAGGAGACTATCAAGTCCTAATGTTGTCATGCCAAGGATTCATCCTATGGTTGAGGTTTGAAACAGCAAACTCCTAGAAGTTATCATGCATAGGTTTCAACCTAAAGTTCTAATCATCACTTCCTTATGAGAGAAAGTGAGATTCCTAGGGGATCACATCAATGATAAACAGAAACAGATAAAGCATCAGCTTAAACAGTAAACAGATATACAGTAAACGACTGTAAAATGCATGCAATGCAAGTGAGGGAGGAAATGTGTGTGGGGCACCAGCCTCCACAAGCTCATCTCAACCTCAAGCCAGATATGAATAACTGCCATCATACAGGAAGGAATAACAGGCTATCAAGCAAACACAATAAGTGACTGTAGTCATACAGAAGAAACAACATGCTATCAAGTAAACACAAACCACATAGGCAAGGGAGCTGGGCTCTACCAAATACCAGCAAGTAAAGCCACACAGTAAAAATACAAGCAGAGGGAGCAACTCAACCTCTAGTGCAATCATGCTCCTAGCTTAACACAATCTAAACATGAACTTATTCTAATGCATCAAGCAAAATCACACAGGTCACATCAATACATTTGCACAGAAAGAAAACAGACAGTCAAGAAAGCAAATCAACAGCTTCCATAGCTTCACAGCAAAGCTCCTCTGACAGCAGTTCAGTCATCAGTCCTCAACCACCCTTCAAGGCTATCATCTTCAATAGCAAGTGTCAACTTACTTCTTCAAGCTTTTAACACATCAAACATAAGTAGCAACTTATTCTCTCTTCCTCAAGCCTCAGCTCTAAGCATACTCCACTTTCAAGCTTCAATCCCAATAACAGGTATCAACTTGGCTCCTTCAGGCTCCCAATGTATCAAACATACAAGTATCAACTTGTTCCTCTCAAGCTTCAGCTCTTCCTCCAATCTCAATTAGTAATCATTTTCACAAGTGTCAACTTGGCCTTCAAGTTTCAGCTCTCTCCTTTTTACCAGTATCAACTTGCTCTCCCTGATATGCAAGCTTCAGCTTCTAAGGGTAATCATCAAACACAAAGAAGTATCAAATCCTAGCATCTTCAATCTTCTAACAAGGAACTCCATCCTCTAGCAAGGGAGAAAGATTCATCTAACCAGAGCAAGGTGTGGATGACTGGTAGCAGAGCGAAGACCAAAGGTCACCACTAAGCATCCTATCATCATAGAAAGGGACCCTCAAAGGTTCTACCAACTTGTAGAGAGCCACACATCCTACCAAAGGAGGGATGAGGCCTTTACAAGGGGACCTTACATCATAGGGAAGAATGGAAGTGACCAACACATTCCATGCTTATGAAAGAAGAGAATCTACCTAGAATCTCTGCCTACAAACCCTAATTTTAACACCTAATCAACACTACACCAAAAGAAGGGAAATCTTCACATCCAAGCTTCTTCATTCAATCCATGGTAGCCCAAGCTTGTCTTCAAAATCATCCAAGAGCAAGAGAGACAAAACCCTAATCTAAGGGAACTAAAGAAGTCATTCTAGTTGAATTAGTGCATTAGAATCATCTAAAGTTGGCATCTAAACTAAAATCAAACAAAAATAGTAAACTACATTGTAAATTTCTACAAAAATTCCTAAGGGACCCTAATTCAATCATGAATACAAAAATCAGAGGTTGAATCATCCACCAAGTTCAAACAATAAAATCTAAATCACAAGGTATCAACCATAAACCCTAAAAAAGGAGCCCTTAAAGTTTCAACCTAAAACTACCACTTATATTCATCACAAAAATGTGAGGAAAATCTATGGGGAACATGCATACCTATGCTAGCTACACACAAAAAATCAAGGCAAGAATCATCATCAAATGATCAAACCAAATTCAACAAAATCAAGTGTCAACCATGATTATTTTAATATCAATTAAAATGTAAAAATGCACATAAAATCAGAAAATGCATGGAATATTAATATTTTTTTATCTAAAAAAAGCTAGATTCAATCATGAATCCATGGAAAAAAGAATGGGATTAATTGAGTTATTTTCCACTTATTTATGAATTTTCCAATAACCATGTATAAAATGAAAAATAAAAAGAAAATCATGAGAAATTGAAAGGTGCGTGGTGTGAATAGCATGAAAAGTCAGTTCAAAATCCAAACTGGGTCATTAGGGGGGTGTGAATATCAACTATTGACTAAGCCCAAAACCAACATTTAAATGAAACGCTGCGTTTCATAGTAACTCAGAAATCCTTCACAAAATTTCCTTCACGCGTGGCCGTTGGATCCTCATCTGGTCAAAGGTCCTCCTCTAATCCAATGGCTCTGGGATCATCTTCTTCCTTTTGAATTTCTGAACTCTCCTCACCTGCGCACGCTAGAGGCACCGCCGGTGACTTCTCTGATCAGCCATCCACAACCCTAACTCTCTCTAGAGTCCCCCATTGGCCACGATTCCTTGATGAATCTTGTCCCAAATTTCCTCAGGAATTCATTTCTACCACTAATTCATTCTAAAAGCTCAAGGTTCGCAAGAACACAACCTCAACCGAAAATTGGAACAACCCTAATTGGTCACTAATCTCCAACTTGATGATCCAAAAACCTTCCTACATCAATCTACCATGCATCTAACACAATAATTCCCATTGATTCTACCTAATTTAAGCCATAGAACAAGAACTGCATACCTGGTAAAATTAAGCAAACAAAGTGGTTGAATCTTCAAATCAACCCTCAAGAACTTGCAGAATCCTTCACTACCCTCTAATCAACCTTTTGTATGCAAAGAAAAGAGTTGAAATGCTCTGGATTCTTGAACCCGGTTCTGAGTTGCAGATGAAAATTTTCAATGGCTATCACACGATTCTTCACCAATCTTGCTCAATTCTCCATCTGGAATCATCCACCAATGCTAGAGCAAGCTTCTGAGATCAAAAACTTGGATTGAAATGGCTTCAAACCTTGTAACCGATTTGGATTTGCAAGGTGCAAACTCAAAATGCAATCTCACTCTCCTCTCTCAATCCTCACCAACCTTGTCCATCCCTTCATATGTTTATATAGAACATGACTGAATGATCTAGAAAGTTCTAGATCAATCCAATGAGTATTTCAATATCTCATGTCATGGAAAATCCAATCTCATGGTATACTCAAGACAGTCCTTGCATCAGCTTGTATTCATTATGCTTTTCATCCAAATTCTCTCCAAATGAGATTATGAAAGTGTTTGGATTGAAAGGAGCCTTGGTAATGCCTTGCATATTGGTTTGGCAATTGTTACTTATGATGTAAGTAACCACTTTTCAAAGCAAGTCCTCAAATTAACCCTCAATTCAAAATTGTGGCAATGTCAATGTTCTTAAAATGTGTTTTACAATCAAATTGGTATGTCATATGGCTTGGTTTGGACATGTAGATCAAAAATCCCAATTTCCATCTTTGGTTCATTTGAAATTCACCCTTATTTTAGGTCATTTTTGTGATTTTGTGAAGCAATATATTCCAAGCTCTCATGACCTCTTGGCTAGCCTTAAAACATCATTTTGAACAAGTTTGATGTTGGACATTTTCCCATTTGAAGCTTGGAAATAGGAGTTATGGCCTTATGATTGAAATGACCTATAATCTCCAAATGACCAAAATACCCTTGACTTGTCAAAGCCATAACTTGAATTCTACAAATCCTATCAAGGACTTCTAGTACTCTCTAGAAATCTAAGAGAATAATGAACAACATTCATGTTGACCAAAAGTTCATAGGAATCATCCTTCTAGGGCAAACGTTTCATGCAAGTTGGACAACTTTCAAGCTCCAAATTCACATACCTCAGATGACCTGTAACTTGTCAAAGTCATAACTTGAGTTCTACAAATCCTATCAAGGACTTCTAGAACTCAAATTAAATCTAATATAATGCTCTACAACATTCATGTTTGGGGAAAGATGATATGATAATTACATCTTGAGTTAAATTGCCTTGAAGATAGGGGTCAAACTAGGGGATTTTACACTGTCAAGCCTTAGAAACCCTAGCCTGAAACTTCTCAAACTCTTCAATCATGATGCGTTAAACTTGGAATCATCCTTATAACATCTCAATGTATCAATCCATGATCACATGGCTCTTGAATTAGGTCTCAACCTCCTTCAAATCCTCAGTTGACTTAGGGTTGACCCAGTCATACCCTAGCTGCACCACTCACGGCTGAGCCTTCTTAATCTTACACAATGACCTGTCTAGGCCTCAAAGTGATCTTCAACACTTCTCATGAGCTCTCTCAAGACCTCAAGTCTAACTTCATGGCTTCAGAATCATCTGATGACTTTCCGCAACTCTCAAGTTAGGAGACCTACACACTTGGTTTCAACCACTCTTTCTGAGGCTCTTTCAACTTCTCTGACAAGGATATCAACCCTTAAACACTTGAATAACCTTCTTAGCTGGCTTCATAGTCTTGTAGCTCTTGATTGGTAATCATACCTCTTGATCTCCTGCATACATGTCAATGAAATGCAAACGATAATGCTAATGTGAATGAAATGAAACACAAGCTAGGCAAAAAAATGTTGGGCAAATTTTGGGGTGCAACACTCATCATGGGAGGCTTCTATTTGTTTTTTCTATCAACATTGAAGACAAAATTATGAACACCCTTGTGCAATTCTATGATCCTGTCTATCGATGTTTTACTTTTCCCGATTATCAGCTCATGCCAACCTTGGAGAAGTATGCTTATTTGTTGGGTATACCAGTTTCTGATAAGGTTCCTTATACTGGTTTGGAGGAAGTTATTAAGCCCCAAGATATTGTTGCAGCTACTCATTTGACAAAATCTGATATTGATGCTAATCTGATGATTAAGGGAGGCATCAAGGGTTTGACTTCTAAGTTCTTGATTGGGAAAGCCACTTTATTTGCAAACGCTGGTCAAATATTGACGTTTGAGGCTATATTTGCTTTACTTATCTACGGACTAGTCTTGTTCCCTAATGTTGACAACTTTGTGGATGTTAACGCTATTAGGATTTTCTTGATTGGGAACCTTGTTCCGACTTTACTTGGTGACACTTATTTCTCCATCCATAGTACGACTTCTAAAGGGAATGATACCATCATTTATTGTACACCTATGCTACACAATTGGTTCATTTCGCATTTGCCACAGTTGCCTGTTTTTAGGGAGAACAAGAATTGTTTAAGGTAGTCTTAGAGGGTCATGTCCCTTACTCATGCTGACATTACTTAGTCTTCTTCTGTTTATGAGAATGTCAAGATTATTAATAGTCGTGGGGAGTTCTCCAATTTTCCTCTTCTTGGAACACAAGGTGGAATTAACTACAACCCGAGTTTAGCTCACCGTCAGCTTGCTTATATGTTGAAGGATAAGCCTAAAAATATTCTATTAGAGGGTTTGTTTTTTCAAGGAGGGAATGACTCTCTTGGTTTGAGGGGAATAATGGCTCATGCTTGGATTAAGATTCACATGGTGGGTAAAGGAGAGCCTGGAAGACAAGTTTGCATTGCCTTGGAACCTTACACACTTTGGGTGAAGAAAAGAGCTATGGAGATCAAAATGCCTTATCCTTTTGAGAAACCCATGACTACAATGGTCACTACGCCACCCCCTGTTTCTTCTAATGATGTGAAGACTCTTCAATATGCTTTGGCTGAGATGAAGCAAGAGAAAGAGATTTGGGAAGGTAAGTTTCAAGCTTCTGACAAGGAGAAGATGGAGTTGCAAAAGCAGATGAAGGAGAAAAATGACTTGATTGAGTTGCTTGAGCGATGCGCTCTGAAGAGAAATGCAGAGGATTTATTTTCCTCTACTACTTCATCATCACATCCTCCTACTTTTGGTGCTTGGAAGAGTATTGTGGATCAGTTCATGTTAGAGAAGACCACTATGAAGGACAACTATGAGAGAGACATTAAAAGACTCTGAAGGAAGTATCAGCTCGAATTATCATCAGATGCTTCTTAGGACCTAGCTTTTTCTTATTGAACATTGATCTTATGTAACTTGTACTTCCAAGTGTAACTTTTTCCAATATTTAATGAAATGAGATGTTTATCAGAATTCAAAAAGTGTTATTTCTTTACGATGTTTGTAATTGCTTTATATCTTAAAGATCCTTGAAAACGGATTGAAACATTTGCATTTGTCATTTGTATTCACATCTTTGTGCATTGTGTTTTTCCTTTTCCAAGTGTCTTATTTGTTTTCTTTTGGCCTTCCTTTAGCCAAGTTTTCACATCGCTACAACACTCGAGCTAATTTCAAGAAAAAGATGGATCAGTTACAACAAGAGAACCGCGAGCTCCGCGAAGAGGTTTCAACTTTGAAGGATAGTATAGAAAGACTCACTGCTGTGATGGAAGCTCTGGGGGCTACTCAGAATTAGCCACCACCGCCTCTTTCTTCTCCTGTGCAGAAAACTGTGATTTTTGAGATCGAATCCATGCCCATTTCTGTGGCTCTGATTAATGCTTATCAATATCAGATTCCTACTGGTTTCCCTTGGGGAATGCCTTTCAATTATGTGCCAGAGGGATATCAACCTCCTGCTTCTGAAGGTCCAAGAGTTCCTGCTGGTATGACTGTACCACCTCCTATGGTTAATATTGTTTCTAATGCTGAGATTCCAATTATTCCTAATGTTGTACCTGTGCCACCGCCCGTGGTTCACACTACGCCTTATGCTGAAGAGAAAATTTTCCACACTATTCTGAGCAAGAGTTTGGATGTTATTGATCATATGGATGATTTTCAAGATCAGTTTTCTGAGATGCAGAAAGAAATCAGGGCTTTAAGGGGAAAAGAGTTATCTGGGAAGAATGCTCACGAGCTTTGTCTTATTCCTAATGTGAAGATTCCTGCTAAGTTCAAAGTTCCGAACTTTGAGAAATACAAAGGGAATACTTGACCACAAATCCATTTGGTCATATATGCCAGAAAGATTACTACCTATACTGATAACCATCAGTTGATGATTCACCACTTTTAAGATAGTTTTACCGGTGCTGCACTAAAGTAGTATATGGGACTTGATAGTTCCTAAATCAAGACATTTAATAATCTCTGTGAAGCTTTTTTTCGTCAGTATAAGTATAATCTGGATATGGCGCTGGACCATGGTCAACTTCGTGCGATGTCTTAGAAAGAGAAAGAAACTTTTAAAGAGTACGCACAAAGATGGCGCGAGATTGCAGCTCAGATAAGCCCTTCGCTTGAAGAGAAAGAGATGACCAGGATCTTCCTGAAGACTTTGGGTCCGTTTTACTATGAAAGGATGGTTGCAAGTGCTCCTAGTGATTTCATAGAAATGGTTAATATGGTAATGAGATTAGAGGAAGATGTCCGTGAGGGACGTCTGACAAAAGAAGGTAGTTATGGAAGTGTGAAGAAGTTTGGCGCTGGTTTTTCTAAGAAAAAAGATGGAGAAACTAATGCCATCTCTCAAAAGAGGTCTAAAAGACATAGAGTTGTGAACAACAATGGTAGTCATCATCAGCAACAAATAGCATCTGTTACACCCGTCATTAGTGCCACTCCTACTTCTCAAGCTACTTCAAGTTATCAACCACGTTTCCAACTAAAAACATAGCAAAATAATCAACAAGGTTGTATGCATAAGAAAGTGCAATTTGATCCCATTCCAATGTCGTATACTGAATTATTTCTAGCTTTGATAGAGAAGGATTTGGTTCAGACTCATGATCCTCCGGATGTTCCTACTGATATTCCATGGTGGTATAAGCCAGATGCCCATTGTGCATTTCATCAGGGTGCCCCTGTGCATAATATTAAAAATTGCTATCCTCTGAAATATGAAGTTGCAAAGCTCGTAAAAAGTGGTATTCTGTCTTTTGGAGATACCAATCCTAATGTGCAATCAACTCGGTTGCCTAATCATGGTAACACGACTGTCAATATGGTATATGGGTGTCCTGGTACATACCGCATTTCTGATATTCGCTGGATTTGGAGGTCGCTTGTGGAAATGCATGCTACTTTGAGTGAATTCTATGATATTGACATGATTATGATGCTTGTTGTATTTGTTCAGTAAACCCTGTGTGTGTGTGTGTGTGTGTGTATGTGTAAAGAGGGACTTACAAAATATGATTGATCAGAATTTGATTCAAGTTACTCCAAACTGAAATGAAGTTGAGAAAGTGGTGAGGTATTGAAAATATGGTGAACCAAAAATTAGATAGTGGTGAGGTATTGAAATTGATCAAGAAGAGTGAATATAATATGGTAGATCAACTGTTGTATACACCATAAAAAATATATGTTTTATCTCTGTTAATGAGCTTTGAGGCTCATCGTGAATCGTTGCAGAAAATATTGAAACAAGCTTATGTAGATCATGATGTGACTGTTAACCAGTTTGACAACATTGTTGCCAATACCGCTGCATGTAATAATTTTAGTTTCTGTGATGAAGAGTTGACCGAGCATGGAAGAAATCATAATTTGGCTCTCTATATTTCCATGAATTGCTAAGAGGACGCTCTATCCAATGTGTTGGTTGATATCGGGTCATCATCAAATGTGATGCCAAAATCTACTTTATCCAAATTGTCTTATCAGGGTACTCCTATAAGATTCAGTGGGTTCATTGTGAAAGCCTTTGATGGCTCAAGGAAAATTGTGATTGGAGAGGTTGATCTCCCTATCAAGATAGGTCCGTGTTTATTCCAAATTACTTTTCAAGTCATAGATATTCATTCTAC
Organism: Lathyrus sativus; assembly: GCA_963859935.3. Lineage (NCBI taxonomy): Eukaryota > Viridiplantae > Streptophyta > Magnoliopsida > Fabales > Fabaceae > Lathyrus > Lathyrus sativus. The sequence continues at coordinate 97,471,242 of OZ012738.1, read as the reverse complement.
TTACAGTTGTCTTCTAGGACGCCCGTGGATTCATGAAGTCGGAGCTGTCGCTTCGACACTCCACCAAAAGTTAAAATTTGTCCAGAATGGAAAACTTGTTGTTGTTGGTGGAGAACATGCTATGTTGGTAAGCAGTTTGTCATCTTTTTCCTATATTGATGTTGGCGAGGATATTTGAACTTTGTTCAAGCCTCTTTCTGTGGTTGATAATGCTGTTAAGAAGAATGGGGTGTCCATGTCTTCTCTAAAAGATGTGCAACATGTGTTGGAGAATGACCAAGCTGATAGATGGGGCCGAGTTATTGAAGTTATCGAGAAAAGAGATAGAGTTGGTTTGGGTTTTACATTCGGTTCAGCCTGCAAAGAGCTGAAGAGTATTTGTGATGTTTTTCGAAGTGTTGGGTTCATCCATACCAAAGATCATTCTACAACTGCAATTGTTGAAGATGACTTTGAAGGTTATATCTCATATGGTTCAGAAAATGATTCCATTCCTGCTGAAGACTAGGAGCCTTATTTGTAAGATCCGAGATATGATTCTGAGACAGAAGATGCATATGTACCCTTCTACTCTCCTCGACCGAGACTTAAGAGACCTAAGTATAAAGTCAGTGCTACCATTGAGGATGATCAAAAGGAAGAAACACCCAACTTTGTGACGCGTGGGTTGGTATGCCATAATTGGATTGTTGTTGACATTCCTACTATTGTTCATGTTTCAAAGTAATTTATTTTGTTTCTTTCAAAAATCTTTTCACTCTACCTAAGGTGAAAATGAATTTGTAAGGGCTTTGTTTCAACTTTTATCATTATCAATAAAATGTTATTTTGTTTATTCATATTTTTTCCCTTTTATCTGCATAATACTAGCACTTCTTGTTCATATTCTAAAATCAAACATAAATCATTATGCAGGTTGGTTGTTAAACCCATTGAAAATAATGATCCTATACCCTCTCACAACTTTGAGTTCCCTGTGTTTGAAGCGGAAGAGGAGGATGTTGAAGAAATTCTTGATGAAATTTCCCGATTGGTTGAGCACGAGGAAAAAACCATTCAGCCTCATGAAGAGCTAGTGGAATTGGTTAATTTGGGTTCTGAAGATGATAAGAAAGAAGTCAAGATTGGGGCATTGCTTCAGTCAGATGTTAAGAAAAGGATGGTAGAGCTTCTTAGAGAATATGTTGATGTGTGTGCTTGGTCCTATCAAGACATGCATGGTCTTGACACTGATATTGTGGAGCACCGTTTACCGTTGAAGTCTGAATGTTCACTTGTGAAGTAGAAATTGAGAAGAACTCATCCTAACATGGCTGTGAAGATTAAAGAGGAGGTTCAGAAGCAGATTGATGTTGGTTTTCTTGTGACTGTTGAGTATCTTTAATGGGTAGCCAACATTGTGCCTATTCCAAAGAAAGACGGAAAAGTCCGAATGTGCGTTGACTATAGAGATTTGAATAAAGCAAGTCCAAAAGATGATTTTCCACTGCCACACATTGATTTGCTGGTATACAATACTGCTAAGTTCAATATCTTTTTCATTTATGGATGGATTTTCCGGTTATAATCAAATAAAGATGGCAACTGAGCATATGGAGAAAACAACATTCATTACACCCTGGGAAGCATTCTATTATAGAGTGATGCCCTTCGGTTTGAAAAATGCTGGTGTAACGTACCAGAAAGCTATGACCACTCTGTTCCATGATATGATGCATACAGAAATTAAGGTATATGTGGATGATATAATTTGTAAGTCGAAGACTGAAGAAGATCATATTGAATACTTATTGAAGCTGTTTCAACATTTGAGAAAGTTTAAGCTCCGTCTGAATCCTAATAAATGCACATTTTGGTGTTCGTTATGGAAAGTTATTGGGCTTTATTGTCAGTCAGAAAGGAATTGAAGTTGATCCTGGTAAAGTTAAAGCTATTCGGGAAATGCCTGCACCCAAAATAGAAAAACAAGTAAGAGGATTCTTAGGACGTTTGAATTATATCTCCCGATTGATATCCAATATGACTGCCACATGTGCGCCGATCTTCAAGCTTCTCCGCAAGGATCAGGGTTATGTATGGACAGAAGATTGTCAGAAAGCTTTTGAAAGAATTAAAGAGTATCTACTTGAACCTCCTGTTTTGTCTCCTCCTATGGAAGGAAGACCTTTGATCATGTATCTGACCGTGCTAGAAGAGTCTATAAGCTGTGTTCTGGGTCAACAAGATGAATCTGGAAGAAAATAATTTTCCATTTATTATTTGGGCTGCCAAGCGCCTCCGCCAGTATATGTTGAATTGTATAACTTGGTTGATATCTAAAATGGATTCAATCAATTATATCTTTGAAAATCCTGCTTTAATTGGGAAGATTGCTCGTTGGCAAATGTTGTTGTTAGAATATGATATCGAGTACCGAACTCAAAAAGCGATAAAAGGAAGTGTTTTGGCTGATTATTTGGCACACCAGCCAATTGATGATTATCAACCTATCTGGTTTGATTTTCCTGATGAGGATGTGATTTATCTAAAGGTTAAAGATTGTGAGGAACCATTACCTGAAGAAGGGCCTGAGCCTGGATCCTGTTGGGGTTTGATTTTTGATGAAGCTGTTAATGAATATGGCAAAGGTATTGGAGCAATTATTGTTACCCCTCATGGTTCTCAAATTCATTTCACTGCAAGGTTGGTTTTCAATTGCACAAATAATATGGCTGAGTATGAATCATGTATTATAGGCTTGGAAGAAGCTATTGATCTAAGGATCAAGATCCTTGATGTATATGGAGATTCAGCTCTGGTGATTAATCAGATTAAAGGGGAGTGGGAGACACGTCAACCTGATTTGATTCCTTATCGTGATTACGCAAGAAGGTTGTCAAATTTATTCAATAAGGTTGAGTTTCACCATATACCAAGAGCAGAGAATCGAATGGCAGATGCTTTAGCGACTTTATCCTCCATGATTGCGGTAAGTCATTGGAACAATGTACCAAAAATTAATGTGATGCGTCTTGATAGACCAACTTAGGTGTTTGCGGTTGAAGAGGTTGTTGATGATAGACCTTGGTATTATGATATCAAATGTTTTCTTCAGAATCAAGAGTACCCACTTAGGGCATCTAAGAAGGATAAGAAAACTTTGAGAAGATTGGATGGTGGTTTCCTCTTGAATAATGGTGCGATGTATAAGAGAAATTATGACATGGTCTTGCTCAGATGTGTGGATAGACACGAAGCAAACATGTTGATGAAAAAAATTCACGAAGGATCCTTTGGTACCCATGCCAATGGACATGCAATGGTTAAGAAGATGTTAAGGGCATGTTACTATTGGCTGACGGTGGAATTTGACTGTTATAAGTATGTGAAAAAGTGTCATAAATGCCAGATTTATGTTGACAAAATTCATGTGCCTCCAAATCCTCTCAATGTTATCTCTTTTTCATGGCCTTTCTCCATGTGGGGCATTGATATGATTGGAATGATTGAGCCTAAAGCATCGAATGAACATCGTTTCATATTGGTGGCTATTAACTATTTTACCAAATGGGTTGAAGCGACATCATATGCCAATGTGACCAAGCAGGTAGTGATCCAATTTATCAACAACCAAATCATCTATCAATATGGTATTCCGAGCAAGATCATCACCGATAATGGGTCAAATCTAAATAACAAGATGATGAAGGAATTATGGGTTGAGTTTAAGATTGAGCATCATAATTCTTCTCCTTACAGACCCAAGATGAATGGGGCTGTTGGAGCTTATAATAAGAATATTAAGAAGATCATTCAGAAGATGGTTGTTACATACAAGGATTGGCATGATATGCTCCCTTTTTCTTTGCATGGGTATCGTACATCCATTCGCACTTCAACAGGGGAAACCACTTTCTCTCTTGTTTATGGCATGGACGTAGTGCTCCTGATAGATGTTGAAATCCCTTCTATGAGACATTTAATGGAAGCTGAATTGTCTGAGGCTGAATGGTGTCATAGTAGATACGACCAGCTGAATCTGATTGAAGAGAAAAGGATGACGGCCTTGTGTCATGGCCAATTGTATCAACAGAGAATAAAGAAAGAATTTGATAATAAGGTTCAACCTCGTGTGTTTAGAGAAGGCGACCTCGTTCTAAAAAATATCTCGACTTTTACTACTGATTCTAGGGGCAAGTGGACTCCTAATTATGAAGGCCCATATGTTGTTAAGAGAGCCTTCTCTGGTGGTGCATTAATTCTTACAACTATGGATGGTGAAGATTTCACTCATCCTGTGAATGCCGATGCAGTCAAGAAATACGTCACCTAAAAAGATAAAAGAATAACTCAATAAGTTGAAAACCCGAAAGGGAAGCTTGGGCAAAAATGAGCGTCTTGGTGGATTGAAAACCCGAAAGGGTGGTCCAGGAAAAATTAGAGACAAAAACAGAAATAATCGTCCCGGTTGATTGAAAACTCGAAAGGGAAATCTAGGCAAAAGTTAGGGATTATGGCAAGTAACTGCATCTGGCCAGTCTTGATCGTTTGAAACAATATTTCCTATCAAGGATTTTACTTCAATTATCCTCAGCTGAAGTCTCAAACACAATTAGAATTCAAAGTTGTTAGGGAGAATAGTGGTCATTGTATTTCAATGTAGCCCTTTCCATTGTACTTACCATTTTTCAAACTTTGTAATGATCTGTGGAGTTACGTCTTTTTGCGGACTACCATTCTATCAATAAAATTAAGGTCTTTGTCTCTTTGTTCGCAATTCTTATTTTGTTTCTGTTTATAGAATTTCATTTTATTTTTTTATGATGATTTTTGAAACAAATGTGAATAATTGGTTTAAAATTTTGAAAATTATAAAAACATTTTTCTTTGATTTATGAATATAAAGAGGAATGTCAACAGTAATCCCAAAAATGGTAAAATCTTGAAGCGCAAAGCTTAGTGTTTTCCTCACCGGAGTTTGTTCTTGTTGATTTTCTCCTTAGTAGAGTTTTTTGATGTTTTCCTCAGCAGGGTTCTTTCTTGCTCCTCTGGTAGAATTTATTGGCAGCTCCCTAGTAGAGTTGTGTTAAGGTTTCTCTAGTTAGAGTTTGTTGATGTTCCCTTAGTAGAGTTTTGTTTCTTTGGATAACCAGAGGAGTGTTTTTGGTTTTCCTAGCTAAGTCTTGATTCAAATTTTCTCCATCTGAGTATGTTTCCTTCATCCAGTCAGGTTATGGTCAGGAAGTTGAGCAGTTTGAAGGCCATCTTTCCTTGATGTTAATGCCCATGCAGAGATTTGTCTTTGCTGATTCCTAGTAGAGGTTATGCATATTTACTTTGGATTATTCCCCAAGTAGAGAACAATGTTGCTTTCTTCTAAGAAGTGTGGATATAGCAGTCACCTATCGAGTTTTCTCTCACCTTATGTTGGGTGTTGATGTAAAATCCCCCACATCTTGATTTTTTGTTGTTATGATGTTAACTTCTTATTCCCCGGCAAGTCCATGATGCTTCTCTCAGTGTTGGATAGTCCTCAGAGAACTTTTTCTGATATCCCTAGAAGAGCTGTGTTTTTCCCTAGTGGGGTTGTATAACTGTTTACATGATTCCAATCCTCAGCAGATCTCTTCATCCCTTTGAAGCAGATTTCTAATGGATTTTTCTTAGCCCCAGGCAGAGTTGGAAGATTTGTGTTGCTATATTTTCTCCAACAGATCTTTCCCTCGAAGCGGAGTTCATATTGTTGTTCCCTCTTGTTGGATTATCAATGTTTGAAGATTGATCTTTGGGTTTTCTCCCCAAGTAGTATCTCCATCTCCTCAGCGAGATTTGAGCCTTGTAGTAGGATTTATTTTCCTTTGGTGGCTTTTGTTTATCTCTTGCAGGATTTCTTTTGTTAAATCCCCGACACGATCTTCAGTGATCTCTCTAGCTTGTAGAGATTATCCAAGTATTTCAAGTGGTGTTGTGATGTTTTATTCACCCTCTGATTATCCTTTTTGTCTATTTTGTCAGCATATTCATACGCATATGCATTGCATGCGCATTCATTTTTGTTGAGCATAGCATGATTTTTTTGCTTTGTGCATCCTGCATTTTTGTTGGTGTTTCTTTGCTCTTCGGTGCTATTACCCCCGCGGAGTGCGTGTGTCCTCTCTCCATTAGAGTGTTGACCCCTAAGCAGAAAATGCCCATCCTTTCTAATTCCCCACTGAGTTTATGCCTCGTGGAAGATGTTTGTTTTAGCTTTCCTCCCCAGCTTTTATCTGGATGGAATTATTCCCTAGTTGAGTTATTTCCTTATGAGGTCAAGTATTGTTTAATTGTTTCTCTCTAGTTTGGTCCTGGATTGAACTTTGGTCTCTTGCAACAATTATATTGGATTTCCTTGGGCTGCAAAATCTGGATGATGAAAAGGTATTTATTTCTCCCTTTTGAGGATTTATTTTCCTCTGCAGGAATCTGTTTATTAATCCCCATCAGAAGATGAAGATTTGAATTTCCCAGCGGTGTTTTGATAACACTCTCTTGGTAATTTCTTGTCTGACTTCATATGGCAGCCTCTTTATTTGAGCGACTTGTATGTCCCCAGCAAGATAAACCTCACCTGGTAACAAATGGAAGCCTCTTTATTTGAGCAGCTTGTGTAGTCTCCAGAAATTTATTCGTGTCTTCGTAATAAATGACATTTCTCTAGTTCATCCTCAGCAAAGAAGTTTATTGTGAAATGATGAATCCTTGTCCGACTAACTATTCCATCAAATGTCATATCTGTGGAAGAAGTCCTAGTGAGAAGTTTGTTATGAAATCTCCAACAGATGGTTGTCTCTTTATTTGAGAAGTCTGTTGTATGATTTAACCTGCCCGTATCTCTTTTGAAGATCTTCGGCAGAGTTATTGATATTTCATCCCCAACAAATAATTGTCTCTTTATTTGAGAAGTTTGTTGTGTGATTTAAGCTGCCTAGTGACATGGTAGATGATGATATATTTCTTTCTCCTATCCAGTGATAGGTAGTCGAGTGTGTTTGTCCTACCTAGTGACAGGTAGTCGACCTTTATTTCCTTTTCCTACCTAGTGACAGGTAGTCGAGTTTGTCCTACCCAGTGATAGGTAGTTGACATTTGTAATACCCTACCCATTGACTGGTAGCAGGTATTCCTTGTGAGTTCATTACCTTTTTTTTCTACTTAGTGACAGGTAGTTGGTAATGTTTCTTCACCTTTTGAGTATATTGCCTTTGCTTTACCAAGTGACGGGTAGCACGTATTATTTCTCACACCCTTTGGTTGGTTATCTTTGCTTTTACCCAGTGACCGGTAAAAGGTAATCCTTCCTCCAGAGCCTTGTTGCCTTTATTTTTCTACCCAGTAACCGGTAGTCGATAATCTTTCTTTTTTGGTGATATTCCTTTTCCTACCCAATAACAGGTAGTTGATATTTTGTTACCCTATCCAGTAATCGATAGTTGGTAACCTTTTGCTTCAGATTTATTACCCTTGCTAAACTACTCAGTAACCAGTAGTTGGCATTGTTTTTTTTCCTACCCAATAACAGGTAGTTGATTATCTCTCAACAAGTGGATTACTTTTTATCCAGTAACTGGTAATAACTAATACATCTCTTTATTTTCTACCCAGTAACCGGTAGATAACAATTCTCTTGCATTTATTGCACTTATTTTCTACTCAATAACTAGTAGAAAGTATTTTACTTGTTCTCTTTGGTTCGAGTATCTTCGCCCAGTAACCGAAAGTTGGTATCTCTTCCCCTGTTGATTCGTTTCCTTTCCTTTATCGGAATAGGATCTTGCTCCTTTTTTTTCCCCTATGGAGTCTCTTTTCTTCTTTTGCTCCCCAGCGTTTGTTTGTCTCATGTGGCATTTTCGCCCCACAGAGGTCTTGTGTCTGCATATCATTAGCATAATCATGTCATTTTGTGGCCTCTTAGGGCCAAAAATTGGGTTTATTTGTTATATTTAAGTCTCTTCTATCTGGTCGAGACAAAAATGTCAATCTTCATATCTTCGAATAGAAGAAACTTAAATAGGGGTAGCTGTAATACCCAAATTTTTAACCCTAAGATCCCACTTATCATTTGCATCTCATCCCATAAACAAGATCGCAAGCTTTGGTTCTCTTTTTCCTTCCTCTGTAGGTTTATTCTTGAGAGATCACCGAGCACCTTTGTTTCTTGTTTGTTTGATATTTGTTTATATTTATGTTTATTAATCATTGATCAAAATCCAAAAAATGTTTTTTTTCCTTTACTAACTTTTTCAGGAAGAATTTGGATCAAAGATATCAAATATCAGTCCCTCAGCCCGAATGAATTTCATCTGAATAAATTCGAAGTTGATTTGCAACCATTTCAAAATCATCTGATCAAGAGTCCCCCAAGATTTGATTGACTTTTATTCAAGAGACTCCAAGGTTCATGTGTTTATTTCCATGCCTTCTTTGACAAGTAAAAGAATCGAGCCAGAGCCAAGACCACACATCAAAAAGGCCATTTTTCACCATTTTTGTCTGTGGTAATCGGTTACCAATATTGGGTAACCAATTACCCTGTGTGATTTTTATGAAAATTAGGCAAATTAAAATTCTGCAGCATTTTGGCACCAAATTTAATAATGCAACATGGGAATATTCTAGATCACTTTATTGTAATTCCCCTACCTCATCATAATTAATTCCCACCATACACCTCCGCTAATCACCACTTGATCATTAATTTCCCTCCAAATTCAATTTCCAAGCCTAATTTTGATTCCAAACCAAATTCCAATCCACCAAATTTTCTAAGCCTAAATCCTATAAGTGGAGGCCTCATTTCTCTCATTTCATAAGCTTTTGATAGCCAAATTCACCTTGTCAAATTCTTTCTTGACTCTCAATTTTCTCCAATTACCAAATTCACCAAAGATCTTTCTTCCTTTGAAAGTTAGTAAGTTCATCATTAGGACTTACTAATCTTTAAGCTAAACCTTTATCCATTCACTTTTTCATCATCAATTCTAGTATATCAAGGCTTTGAAGTGTGGCTTGTGGAGTTGATTTGAAGAATTTTCAGATTTAGAGTGGTAACTTCTTGATCCACCATTGTTGTTCTTGATACATCTTCCACATAGTGATCTTTTGTTGATTCTTGTTGCTTGATCTTTGGATCTTGCAAATTATGTTTTATTGGTGTTGTTTGTTGTTATTTTACTTGAATTTTCGTGCTCAATTGCATCATTGATCATGAGGTGTTTGAAGAAATGATTGATTAAGTTTCTACACTTTTTTAGGCTGATTGTTGTTGTTTTAGCAGTGGTAATCGGTTACCCAGTGTTGATTTTGAGTTTTTAGCTCTTCTTTGAGATTGTTTTGGTTCTTTCTTCTTCTTCTTCTTCCATTTCCTTTTGATTTTTGCCTTGGAATGAACTTTTAAAGGTACTTTTCTTCTTTAAATTCATTGGACTTAGGGTGTAGATGAAGTTAGATAAACATTCATTAATTCAAATCTATCTTTAAAGTGAATTGTTCAATTTATTTTAGGTGCTTTGAGTTAATTATATGTTTAGTGTTTTAATCCACCAAGATGAGTGGATGAACTTTAATTTGGGAACCATGAAGCTAACCTTGTAGGGGCTAGAGCTCGACCCAAATATGACATAAGGAAATATAACATTTTACTATTTCGATAGAAGTCGTACGGTTGCGGCATGTCAGCTTTCTTAGCTCTTCTCAACATCCTTTGCTTTTCCACCTTAAATCAAGCGGGTGAGCTATAATTTTTCCCTGTAAAAATTGCCATGTTCTATGTTGGATAGAAGAATCTAAACACAAGTTTAGGTAACTTGTGTTGGTTTGAAAAACCATTTTCAAATAAAAATCTTTCACAAAACCGACTTTAAAAAGCTTTTGTAAAATAAATAGAGTAAAAGGAGCAGAAATAAGAAAATGGAATTATAGAGGAAATAAATGACTTGAAGTAAATAGTTAAGGGATGAAAAAAGTACCAGAGCTATAGAGGTTCAGTCTAATAAAGTAACTTAATCCTCTTCCCAATAATTCCTTCTTGAGAGTTTCCACTATGATGAGAGCTTTTGAAAGGTTATTCCAATGAACCTCCTCATACAAGGATTGAATTCTTACAATGAATAACTTCCAAACCAAGACAAAGATTTAACTATGGAGATGTCCAAAATAACTTAGAGTTTTTAACAACAAGCTAAATTCTAAAACCAATTAAGAGTTTGAATAACGTATAACTCCCTAAACAAACATAAGTTTTACTTGGTTTTCCTCAACAACTAAACAAGAGCTTTTCACTTGGTTTAGCTCACAACCAAAACAAAATTTCTCCCAACAAGAATTTATAATTATGACCTTACACTAGACAAGAACACCTGACAAATATATTGGTTCCACTCTCAAAAGAACTAAAGAAAATTTGAGAAAATAAAAAGAGAGAAAAGTGAGATAAAGGTATTTCAATATATTTTCTGGTGTGTTAGAAAAGAGAAATGAGTCCTCTATTTATAATACAAAATATGGTTCAAATACGGAAACAATCTATGGGATTTTAAAGGTTGATAATCAATTATGCAAGTCTCATAATCGATTATGCAATTCTTATAACCATGAGGTTCAAAAATGGATGGTTTTCAAAAGAGTCGTTACTAATAGACTATTAACCCTAATAGTTTATTATGAGGCATTACAAAAAGGTAATAATCAATTATGTATAAAGGCTAATCAATTATATAGTGTAAAAAGCCTTTATAAAGAACTTTTTTGAGTTCTTAGCCAATTAGCTAAGCAAAAAAGCATTTTATGGTGATTTCGATAGAAAGAGAGATGCTTTCCAAAGGGCTGGAAAGTGAGTGTGTGATTTCCCTTAGTATAATTGTGAGTTAGTCTTATACCTTTACACACACTGATCACTCAACACAGATTCAACGAGCTTTTACACTTCCCCTGTTTCATAACTCTGAAGCTTCTGGTTTCTTGCCATATTATCTATGACTTTAGCCCTTCACTAGAACCTTCAATCTTCTTTTGATGAGGCTTGACATAGCTCTTCAAGATAAACACCATCAAAATCAAACTTCTTGATCATAGATATTCATTGAATCCACCAAATGTTGCTTAACATAAGGTGTTATCTTTCACAACTAGATCACCACAACTTGATCAACACAATTTGATTAACACATCTTAATTACAACAACTTGATCTCTAAGCACATTCACTTGATCACTACATCCAATGATCTTCGTACACTTCAACAAAAATTGATTAACACAACTTGATCATATCAACAGATGATACTTTGATCTTCAAGCATCATCACTTTATCTTCAAGCCCCACCACTTGATCTCATATTTGTCTTCATCTCAACCAACAAGCCTTGGACACGAATACTAATAAAGACTTATTTTAAAAGCGTTCTCAACATCAAAACCAAACAAATCATGTCAGGTGTCATACATGCAAGCACATAGATCCATATTCTCCCATATTTTTGATGATGAAAATGAATCTCTCAATTAAGTGGACAAAATAAAGAAACAAATGTGATAACTTAGAGCGGTTAAACTCCCCTTGAAAAATATAGAGAGTATACCCTACTCCCTATTAAAGCATATTTCTCACCCTTTGGCATAAACTAAAAGGCGGAAAAAAATAAAAATAAAAAGACAAATATGGAAAGAAACAAGTGTATAGATCATCATCAAACATACACATTTAAAGTGAGAAACACGCTTCATCAATTAAATATTGAACTCAACTACAAAGAAAAGGAATAACTAGGAATAAAAAACAAAAAAGGCTAAAAAACACAACTAAGTAGGATACTCTGAATCATCATCATCATCGTTGCACACCTAAGAAGGTCTGTCAGTTCCAAGTTCTGCATGCATTTAAGCCAAAACATTCATCTTTTTGTCAGCATTCTTTTGCCTCTTCATGATTTTATTGAAGAGAGTTACATTTGGAGCCGTTTATGGAATTTCAAAATCAAATTCTTCCAACAGAGATGTATTTACTTGCTGAGGAGGAGCTGACTCATTAGAAGATATATATTTTTCCTTGTTGGGTCTGTAGGATAAAACTCATTTTTTAATGTTTATTCCCATTTCATTTATCATGTCACTTCTTATCCTAGTATACTCCTAGATTGGTTCCACACCATCAAAGTTGAATCCAACATGTTCCATAATTTTTGTTATCATACCATCACATGGAAGCCACATATCCCTTTTCTTGTTATCAACCATATGGGCGACTACATCATTTTACCAATTCGTTTCTACTTTGTTGGTAATTTTCCAGACCGCGGAGACCGAGATTCTTGATAGTTGCCCAAAGTTATGTTTCTTAGGGGCAATAATATGGGAGATCATATATTGGATGATGTCAATATCAAGGAACACCACCCTCACCTTGAAAGGATTAAGAATATCGGCATAAGGATCAATAAGGAAAGAAGTAGCAACATTAGAATAGGAATAATTATTACCTTTAGCTTTAGGTTTTTATGAATGGGAGATTACAAATCTCAGTAGATTCTTGAAGTGGCAACTTGGTTTGATGCTTCTTTACTTTGTTGGTGATGACCCCTTCAACATATTTGAGGCTAGAGTAGAACATCCTCACTAAAGTCGAAAACATCTCATCTAGAACGTCACAAATGAAATTCTTCAGAGATGCATTTTCAAACAACTTCAAGAATTGTCAATCTTAGAATACTTTATCTTCTGTGTGGTAAGATATGAGAATCATTCTTCTTGTAAATTCTCGGTTGAATCAGGCCCTTGTTCTTGACATGAAAATAATTCTGAGGAGAACCTGGCATTTGACAAACTTCAAAAGGTAATAATTCTCTTGGGATTCATTGATAATGATGATATTTGCAAGAGACAATACATACACATACATAAAAAGCAAGAAGAAAGAAGGAGACAAATGCAAGAGAAGGATAAGAAAAGAGGGAAGAAGCGATACTTATTTAAATTACTTGCCTCTAATAAATGATCAACCTTGATAATTGATTATGGAATTAGTTTTGAGATTTCCTCATGACTTATTTGTAGGTGGCAGACTCTGATAAATGCAATAACCAATTATTCTTTAGGTTTAATCGATTATTCAAGTAATTTTTAGGTTTTTGCTATCCCTTTAGGCCTTGGCATGATCTTGAGCTCAACTTTGATGCTTTTAACACCCTCCAAGTTTCAAAATCGCACCCCTTTAACCTAGATCATTCAATTTTGCTATACATTTTAGCTTAAGGCTCAAATAAACTCAAAGACAAAATCTGGTAGTGATAAAATATTAATTACCAATCTAAAAAAGGTCGTTTATCAAATTATTTCCTCAAATTTCTCTGATTTAATTATCAACCAAGTGTTTTACCTCAATATCTGAAGAAGCCTTGAGAAAGTTCCCCCTCAAAAGGGAACGGCGAAAAATGTCAAAAGTCCATTTCCACATATTGCTTAATGCGGGAGTTGGTTGAACAACATCTTATACGATCACCAATGATCCTCAGACTCCAAAGATCCTTAAGATCACTAAGACTGTTGAGCATTATCATCAATGATATTGAACAACTAGGTTTACCCTTGAATGTTAAACATTTCCATTAATGTTAACTGATCAAATATTAATGAATGGACGCCATCAACGCCATTAGACTTGATCTACAACTTGATTAAACATGTTTGTTGGGCACCACCATCAATGTCATCCAGAGTTATCAATCCTAGATAGCATATTAGAGCGTCCAACCCCAACAATGGGATAGCGGATAACAAGATAATCACTATTTCACTATTTTTTGGACAAATTATATGAATAATCTGTAAAACATATGTTTAATGTAAAACTAGACAAATAACACAATACCCATAAAAGGTTCATAAAAGCATAAAATCAAAGCACAATGCTTAAAAAAATATTTTATGAAAACTCTTAATCAAATTAAGAACATCACGTTTTAAAATTCAAACTTAAAGTACTATTATATAAGAACTCAAACAAACATAAAAACCAAAGATCGTCATCAAACAAATCTTCTTCTTCAACATATTCCTTAAGTTCTTCATCTTTTTCAATTTGTCATCGTTCTTAACATCTTTTACCCCCACATTTCGTGTTATTGTTTCCCTAAAAATACTTGCAGCTGCAAGTTGCTTTATCCTCCTGGTGTAGATTATAGGCTCCTTACCTCCACTTGCATTGACAACTTGAGACCAAAGTTAAATCATCATTTTATCAACCATCTTTTCTACAATTTCACCATCTTATCCTATCTCTTCCACAAACCATTTAGTGTGATAATTAATGTCACTCAAAATCATAGGATCAATCTTGTCACAAAGTTATATCTTTCAATACACATTATAGTAGTCGCACTCTTCAATCTAAGGAAGCAACTACTTCAAAAGACAAAGTCGTGACAAATTCACATAATAAAAGCAGAAAATATTATAAAACCACATGGTCAACAAACGTGAAGTCGATCGAATAATGATCATCAATACACAATATTTTTAAAAACCCTCACTCTATCTTCTTTATTTTTTTATGAATGTCAAGTTACATAACAATTTTTTTTTAAGAATTATAATTTCCTCTTCGGTTAGCAAACGTGTGAAACAAAAGTCTTATTCATCATTCTTAATTAACACATCGTACTTATCCATTTAGACATACTAGTTTATCCATACCACAGTCTAGATATCTACATCTTAGATTCTTCTCCATTAAATATAGACAATATCGCATTTAGTGGCAAATTAGGTGAGAATTAAGAACTACCAAAAAGCATAAAAAGAAAATATATATCACATTAATTTAAATATTTCATATAATATATAATATATGAAGAAAAAAATAGTAATAAATAAAACCCTACATATCAAAGCTCAATAAATCATATTGAAGGTGTTCACTTAATGGCTCCCCAAAGGATTGTCTTGAAAGAAACTCACTATAACCAGACTTCAAAAAGGTATGATCTTGATGAGGCACATGATTACGATCCACCCTCCATTGTTGATGAGTTGAAGAAGCATCCATATGCACTAGTCTTTCATCATCCAAGGGCATAGTAGTAATTTCAGCAACATTAGAGTCTTGACCAGTTAACTCTTGCACAAGTGCTCTAAAATTTGAAGCATTAGTTTTCACCTTGACAGGACTTGAAATATATGTAACTTTAATCTCCTTTTTGTCCCTTTTGCTTATCCTTTTGTTCTTCATCATGATCCTTAGAATAGTGGATAAGATGTTACAATGATAAAGTTGCAAAGAGTTTATATATAAGAGTAGGTGATGGTGTTGGTCAAATATGTGTGCTTCTTGGAAAGTAACTATGGTTTGAAAAAATGGGAAGGTTAAGAAAAAAGGTAATTGACTAAGACAAAATATGGAAGATACTAGGAGAAATTAAATTAAATGTAGTAGTTATGTATACGTATGTATGTATATATTTGTAATTTGTGACACACCGTTTAGGTTATAATAATGACTATTTGTCTTGAAATGAATAAGTTATGGCACATGCGCAGCCATGTAAGACTGGGATACTATTTTTAGAAATTCAATATTATATTTTTTTTGTTGGGGATGCATTATGTAATATTCAAATCAATATTTACTCTCTTTTCTTTATATATTTTTTTTAATTTATGTTCGTTTTTAAAATATATATTTTTTATTTTATAAATTACTAAAATTATTTATTATTTTATTTTAAAATAATATTTATTTATACTATTGATTTACTTTAGAAGATTAATAAGCAAATTAAATATATTTATGTTATATAAATGAAAAATAATATACACATAAAATTACACTATTTATTTGTTAAAATGTACATAAAATATGCTAAAATCTATAAATAGGGATGAGCAAAACATATTTTATATTATTATTTTAATAAAATTTTGCTACACGTGGCAATTTTGACTAGACCGTGTATATTTTTAATAAATTTTAATTTAATTTTTGAAATTTAAAATAATGATTGAAAATAACGTGACCAATTGTCATGGAGTTACACAACATGTTTACGATAATTATGTAATATTATGTAGGTTAAATATTTTCTATTCCTCACAAATATTTTAAATTTTGTTTTTAGTCTTTAAAAAAATTTATTTTAAAAAATTTTATTTTAAAAAATTTTATTGATACATTTAGTCTCTGACATTAAATAAGACTAATAGAGTATGACGTGACAGTACATGTGGATTAGTTCTTAATTTTTTTTTATTATTTTAATATGATTAAAATATGTCATTTCTATTGTGGCTTGTAAGAAATGTGGTTTAGAATTTTATACCTCACTTTCAGAATACCAAATATTTCTAATTTTAGTTTTTCATAAACCCTAAAATGTCCACTATTCATCATGGTTTCTCTCGTTCGTGCTCCATTTAAGATGTTTAAGGTTCTGTTGAAGATGTTTGAATAAGTCATTGATTTTGGTGTGCCAAAGTATCACGTATTAGGGTTTTGTTTATGTTTGGGTGTACGAAGATTTTTCTTGTTTGAAAGTTGTGGCCCCAACATTAAGACATGTTAGTACATGTTTATTCCTTTTTGTGTTTTTCGAATTTATTATGCTACCTAATTGTTTATGTTTCTTCCATTTTTGCCTGACATAGATATGTTTTTGCACTGTGTGTGGTCCACCTGAAAAATTAGCGTGTTAACTATAAACTTTTAGGATTTTGTATTGCGTGTGGTTCATTTTTGTGTTGAAATGCCAAATTTTTACCCTTTTTTATATCTGTAATATACAAGATGAGGTTATTTTAGGTTGTATTTTACACAAAGGATTCTTTTGTAAAAGACTCAAAGTTAAGGTATAAAGGTGAGGGATATTATACATTCAGTGGACAAGACACTGAGTTCTAGTCATTCTTTGAAGCTTGTGACCTAATTAAGGGGATAGACTATGCATTTATTGATGATAAAGTGAAATGTGGTGGAAACATGAAGAGGGGTTGTTTGGAAAAAGATCTAAAACAATTTAGAAATGATTAGGATGCATATTTGATAGCTTTGTTTGCCGAGAACAATAATTGTGAAATTGAAATTTATACTGAGCTCAAACCATCTACGGTGAGTTGACTTATATGGAGAGGTTTAGAGAGAAGCAAAAGGGTCGTGAAAGTGGTGAGGATCAAAGTGGTGAGGAAAGTTAATCAAGTGAAGACTTTATGAATGATATACACTTTGAAGACAATGAAGAATAAATAATGCATGATTTTGATGAAAACCTTTATGAAGGTTTAACTTAGGGGTGGATGAAAGTGAGTCTAGAAAGAGAATGTTTATGGTACTTATACAAGTCAACCAACCAATCGTATGTTTACCACATAAAAGATGGATAGGGAACATGTCATAGAAAAAGATTACATGACAAATGAGCTTGATAGTAGAGTAGACGAAGATAGTTGTGATGACATGCTTATGGTGATTAGGTTCAATGTAGAGGAAACACTTACAAAAGATTTCTCATTGAAGGTTGGAATGAAATTTTCGTCTTTTGAAGCAATCTAAGAAGATTATACTAGAACACAATGTTTTGAATGGTAAGGAGGTAAAATTTGCAACACAAGAAATTGTTCAAGCCTCTGATGAACCTGCACCTCAACCTTCTGTGGAACCTCTAACTCAACTTTTTGTTGAACCTGCAACTCAATCTGCATATGTGGAACATGATGATGGAATTAAAAGATATGGTGGGATAAATCCTGAAACCTGTCTCAATTGTTGAATGATAAAGACATTTGAGAAAATGTCATACTAGACATTCAACTAATTTATGTTGATACAAGTCCGGTCAAACAAAGTGTGCTTGCCAAACAACCTACTTCTGTCAAACAAATGTCAACTAGTGTCATAATATTTTTTGGAAAAAGACCCAAAATGACTTAGCCTACTACTGCACTAAAGAAACCAGATTTTTCCAGGCCATCTATGAGAGATCCTGTAAGTTGTTTTAGCATTGATCCTATAAGTTATTTTATGATAATTACTATTATCGTTCTATCACAATAGACCAAAAGCATGATACCAAAAAGGAAATAAGTCAAGTATGTTCCAGTCCCAAGATGACAAATTGATAGACTTAAGAAATTGAAAATAATGGATAGTGTGGGACCTGAGAAGAATGCAGATGATTCAATTTTGGTCCTAATGAAGAAGACACATGTGGTATTAGTGCTAAGAGGAAGAATACTTGGGATGACATTTAGAAGGGCATGTATCAATGACTTTTTATTATGTATTATGTATTTTGAAGAGTTTTCACCTTTGTAATTAGATGATTATGTGTTATCATAGCTTGTCATGACTTATATACTCTTTTGTGTTGAATTATGTACTCTTTTGTTTACCTTATTTAGATCTATGAAAACATCAATGTTTTTTATAAATGTTATATGATTTTAGTGTCATAAAAGGTTCCAAATCAAGTCAAGCTAACGGAAAACAAAGTAGTTTATATTTAAAGTGTTTCTCTGACAAATTTAAAGTCAACCAAATACAAAAGTCAACCAAATACAAGTGTTACTATGCCAAATTTACGTCACAGAAAGCCAATAAGAAATCTTACTATGCCAAAATTTGAGGCGCAGATTCCAAAAACCCAAATGTTATTATGCCAAAGTTATTAAAATTGTTTAACAGAAAACCAACATTTCATTAACACACAAAGACAATACATATATTTCCATAAAACTACATTTCATCAACAATTACGTTTCAACACAAAATACATATTAAACATAAAGAAAATTACAAAACAAAACATTTTCAATTTTCCAGAAAATTTCTCTCCTTTCAATGTGGTATTCAAATTCTTGTTCTTCTGCTTTGTATCCTCATACAACTCTTTCAAATATCTCATAGCTTCCATAACTTCCAACTCTGAGTTCAAAATGCTCATCTTAATTTCTAAATTTAGCTATAATATCTTCATCCCATATGAACAAATCACAAGTCTCATCACTCTTTCAAAAGGGAGATCTTCAAATTAGTCTTTCTTTATTTGGTCCCTTCTTGCATTGGTACGAAACCATACGACCACGACATCCACAAAAATGTCCAGCTCGAGATTTTACAGAAGAAGACAAAAATGAAATACCTTCGATTGAGTTTGTCTTTGAAAGAGCCATTGAAACGAAGCAACTAAAAATGGCAATATTGAATGAGTTGTGTTTCTATAAAAACGATGTAGATGAGATATTGTTAGGTTATTATTTATCCACGTTTTTTTTCAAGCCATAAGAGAAAAAAAAGTTTAATCAGATTAAAAAAAATTTAATCCACATGTACTGCTACTTCATACTTCATTAATCTCACTTAACGTCATGTATCAAGTGTATGGATGCAAATATTTTAAAAGATCATTCTTTAAAATAAATTGAGTGACTAAAAATGAAATTTAGAATATTTATAGGATTATAAATATATTTAATCCTATTATATATTTTAAATTAATATTTTAATTTTATATTTATAATAATATATTAATATTGAAAAGATCTATAAAAGACACTCTTTATTTTTATTAATATTTTTTCATTTATGTGAAATAAATAAATATGTCATAATGGGACAAACAAATATAAAAGTATAAACGCAATTTAGTGCTTTTCGCTTGCAACCAACAAACACTAACAAAGTTTCTAGAGCTTTAATGAAAACTTTTTATATGCAACATAGGAAATTAGTGTTAGTCAAAGGAATGACTAAGAATATCATCTGATTTTATTTAAGAAAAGTTAAATAATAATGATAAGTTGTTTGACAAAAAAGGGGTAGTTATCGTTGAAATAAAATAAGTAAAAAAATGAAAATTAGGCGAAGATTCACGTTAAATGTTGAATGACATATACATCTTATGACCCCACAACATATTATAAATTTCTTGGGTTTCTAGATTTAGTGTCCTTTGTTAAAAAAAAAAAAATCTATATAATTTATAAAGTGTTATTTGGAGCCGAAAAATATTTACTTTGATGATCTAAGACCATCTTCAACGGTGGTTCTTCAAATTAGTTTGCCAACTTGGCATTGAAATTGTCAACAAAACGTTGTTCCAGCAGGTGAACGTTCCTTGCATAAGCAATGGTTCTTCATTTTTTTTATTTTTAAAATAATTATTTAACTTGTTTGTTTTATTTTTTTTTAAACTTTTTTTATTTATTATAAATATAAATTTGTTGCAAAAATTTATAACAATCCTATTTTCTCTCACTTTTATTTACTCTTTAATTTTAAATTTCTCTCTCACAATTTCATCATTTTATTCATAAATTATTATTTTTAATTTTATGTTTAATTTTAATTTTATGTTTAGTTTATATTTATAGTAATTAAAATTTAAATATTTAAATTATAATTTTAAATAAAATAAATTTAATATAAATAATATATTTAAGTAAAGTAGTGGGACCCAATATGGGTTCTTTGAAGTTGCACCATTGAAGTGAAAATTGAATAAGTTATTTTAGAAGAGTGGGTCCCACAAAGAACCTAAAAATGGGTTGCACCATTGGAGGTGCTCTAATTAGTAGAAATTAGAGTAGAATAGTTAAGGGGTAGTTTCTTTGGGGGTAAACAAAAAAAACCATACTCTAATTAATAAATACAACTTCAATCTAATATTATTAACATTAATATTATACCTATTCAAAAGGCGTGCTTAATTTAATAAAAAATAAAGAATTGATCGTGACAACTCGAATTGTTATGCATTTGATTTATAAATTATTCATGTAACATGACAATAATTGTAATAAGATGTTTGGAAAAAAATGAAATTTTTGTATGATGTCTAAATTTTTACATCATATTTATTACTTTTTTTTTATTATTACTATATGAAATCTTCACTTTTTTATTTATCAGAATTTTGACACAATTTTTTATTCAGTGATATTTTGATAAAATATTCAATTTGTATTTTGAAAGTAATTAAATTAGTTATATTTTAACTTTTTGATTTTAATATGATGGCTTTCTCTGTCTCATGGTTAGAAAACTGGGTTTAAACAAAATTATTATAAATTCAAATTTATATACAGGAAGAAGTTTACAATTAATTCAAATAATTTTATAATAATGCCAAAATAAATTACATGGAGTCACCGAAAAGAACCCTTGCAACATCTAGTTTATATTTTAGGATTTTGCTTGGTTGAGGACAAAAGATAAAATAGATTATTCGATAAACTAACTTACACATGAAATTAACAACAAACAAAAAAAGAATGATGCGGTTGGTTTTAGATTGGGGGATGGGAGCGCTATACCATTTTGGTCAGCTGCATGGGCTAGCACATCGAATTTTTTAGTTTCTTTTCAAGATCTGTATAAGCTCAGTAGTATGAAAGACGAGAAGGTTAATGCCATGGAGGTATTGGAGGGATGGCCAATGGAATTAGGGTGACTTGGGTATCCCATTACAGAATCAGGATTTAGCGAGGAATAGGGTTTAACTGCTGAAGGATTTGTTGAATGGTATTTCACCTTCAAAGGGAATGTCAGATTGATCAGAAAAATAGCAACTGTACTATTATGTCAATGTGATAATAAAAGAGAATTCCTCTTAATGTTGATCTTAAGTACTGCTTGACGATATAGAGTTTTGGTTTTATTTTAGTTAAAAAAAAAAGTTTTGGGGTTTTGAAATTGTTTGGTTTAATTATAAAAATAATTGAGAATAAAAGAAGGAAATTGACTAAGTGGTTTCAACAAATATGAGTAACATGCTAGGGGAAGTGTTTGATCTGACTCAGTAACAACTCTGAATTAATATTGCAACAACTTATCTTAACTAATTAATTACTGGTTCTTTAGAATGTTTACTCCTAAGTTCTTAGTGAGAAAACCTTTAATCATCCACCATAATTCTTATGTCCATAGAGAACTATAGATGAAATTAAACAATCAATTATCAAGAATATTCTGGTTTCTATAGAGTATCCTTAATTTTGGGTGATATCTACTATAGAATAATCCAAAGCAAAGTATTAACAATGGCGGTCCAGCCTAATCGTTAATCAAAAATCAAACCATGTTTGTCCGACAGGGCAAACATTAAGAATAGCTAGAGATCAAATCGATTATGAAAAACAAAGTTGTTATTGCAATATTAATATCAAAGTCATTACAGATTCAAATCAGGGACACCCCCTAGCATTGGGGGATTTAGCTACTCATATTGTTCAAAGAAAATACAATGTAAAAAGTAGACATTACAAGAATTTTGACAAACTCGGATCGTTAATTGTTTCCGCTCATGAAAATACTTCGCCCCCTAAAAACCTCGTGTTCTCCAATCTTTGATCGTAAAATCTTCTTCAGTCAAAAAGTGTCCCTTCCCTTTCCAAAAACTCTTCTAAATAGAAAAAAATCAAATAAAAGTAGTGGAAATGCCAAAATTACCCTTCGGGTCAATATCCAGTTGAAAACCACAAAAAAATGAGAAAATTAGCTTCCAGGCTAACACAGCACGTGTCAGGCAACATGGGTGCCCGTGTTGGCTCCCTGCCTATTCACTTCTTTTATTTTTTTCCAGGCCTGCTGACACGGGTGCCCGTGTCAGCTCGCTGTCTTTCATCTCAATGTCATGTTCTTGCTCTCTTACTGACACGACCCGTGTTAGGTGACACAAGTGGCCGTGTCAGACCTTCTGGAGTGTGTAGGAAACTTTTCCGAATTCTTGCGGTTTTCCTAGTTTTCGCTCTGATTCTTCCTGAATGCTTATCTGAACGTAAAAACATTAAAGAGACACAACCAAAGCATAAAATGCGGAAAATGGAAATAAAGTGACTAAATATATAACAAGATTAACTAAAATTAACGGTAAAAGAAAGCATAAAAACCACCGATCAAACTCCCCCAAACCTAAACCTTTGCTTGACCTCAAGC
Source organism: Lathyrus sativus (assembly GCA_963859935.3). Taxonomy (NCBI): domain Eukaryota; kingdom Viridiplantae; phylum Streptophyta; class Magnoliopsida; order Fabales; family Fabaceae; genus Lathyrus; species Lathyrus sativus. The sequence goes on along the minus strand of OZ012738.1, from coordinate 97,448,309 downwards.
AACAAGCTTGCATAAAGATTTTTCAGATCAAACAGTACACATCAAATGAAAGACTTGTGAAGGTAAGGTGTGTCAATACTCATACCTGAGCCTTTATTCCGATTGGCTAAAACTAGTTCCCTTGGTAATCGTCCGTTAACGAAGGTATTACACAAACACATACCGCGGTAAAACCATGGACCTAAAGCCCCCTTTCAGTTACCTCTCCAACTATGCTTTGAGCTTAAGTCTTTTCTTCGATTTTCTACCCTTTTCTTTTGGATAATCAGAATAGGGCATTTTTTGTCGTTTTCCTTCATTGTGCTTGTTAATCTGCTCTTTGATCTGGACTTTCTCGGATATACGCTCGTTCATGATCAAATTCCGAGGAGTAGTATGATAAAGGAAAATAAATCTTCCATCTCCTGCTTTTCTTGTCAAAAAATAATTGTTGTTCACTTGGATCTTTAGGAATACTAAAAGTTCCTTGTACTTGTATTTTGAATTTTCCTAGATCTTCAAACAAAGCTTCTAACTTCCTTAGGACATCCAAATTAGGACTCTTAAAAGAATGTATCAAAGTATTTTATTTTGTAATCCATATTGGTCCTACAATGTTTATAAAGTTGAATTCCATGAGACCTATGCAATAATATGCTCTATGGATGCAAAGATGCACGAACACAGGTAAACACATAGAGACACACAAGATAAACAAACAAGGGGGACCCTAGGTTTGCAACGAGCATGGAGTAAAAGGGTATACCCATTCCCAAAGGACGTGGACTAAAGGTGGATTGTACCTGCAGAACAAGGTTCTAAGAAGGTTCCCAAAGTCATTAGTCCGTCTTTCGGATATTATCAACTTCCCAATTACCTGGTGGTTAATAATATTATCAAGAGAACCTCATTTGAGTGTAGCATCGCGTAGCAACTATTTTGAGAGTACTCCCTCATAGTCCTCGCACTACATCCTAATAAAGGCCAAAGTGGGGTTAAGGTAACTACGGTCCTCAATATCATAGGCTCCGACGTCGAAAATAGTGTATGTTTTCACGATTAAAACTCGTTCAACAGTACAGCTTTCGAGAGGGCCTCAATTGAGCGTGATTTTCAAGTCAACTTATTTGGGATTCAACCCCCTATAAGCCTCGTCGAACATATCATTATCCTATCTTAAGTTCACTCAAGTCCGGGTGTAGGACTTTGTCTCACCACTCAAGGATATCATCTCAAAAGCAAACAAGAGCAAATATACAGATAAACAGATATAAGCAAATATATATAAAACAAAACAAGTTAGGGAAACCCACTAAGTATCCCCAGTGAGTCGCCATTTCTGTCGCGGTGAAATTCGGATACCAAGCTATTGATTAGCTTGAATCTAAATTCATTACAACCGAAGTTTAATTTGTCCAAAGGAAGGGAAAAAGATCGAATTACCCACAATGCAATGCAAATGCAAAAGTTAGAGAGTTATAGGTTCGGGGGTTGGTTAAACTTAGGGAAGGTTCTAGCATCCTAAGTTTCTGTAGTACTCTACAGGAACCTCTTGTTTTATGTTGTTTATTGCTAAGGGTTATCTGCTTAAATATGAAGGACCTAGGGGTTTATTTCTAAGTATACTCGACAAGATATCGCATCTTGTGCCTACATATCCTGACGGAAGTGGAATCAGAGTATTTGTAGTTCCCCTAAAGGGTTTGAGGAGATCTTTGACTGTGGTCAAAGTTCCTACGGGATAAAGGTAGTTGATTGATTGATTTTAGGAGAAAAGATGATTTGTCATTTTAAGGGAGATTACTTGATTTAACCACCACAACTTTGTAGGAAAATAGTCTTTGCATCGTCTTAAGAGAAGGGCTCAAGTACTCGGATCGTCAATAAGTACGCCTCTATCTCTCCTAAGGCAAAGTCCCTACATATTGATTGAATTGTTATGGGGTAGAAGTTTTATCTCGTTTAAGATGATTAATATCTTATTCTCTAATATGTTTGAATAGTGTTTGATTGAGTTGTTGGATTGTTTTCCTATGCTGTAAAAGATAAAAGACAAAGGTCTTTCCTATGGGGTAGGATCTAGCTTAAGAGATCAACTTGAATGGGATCAAGGATCAATGAGGAGTATGATGCAAATGAGATGTATACGCACAATTTTTTAGGTTATGCGCATATTCTTCTTTTGGACGCTTATGCAATGCGATAATATAAAGGATGGTAAAGATAAATTGGGGAAAATAAAGGCATACACAGACGCATGAAAGCGCTAAGACATACAAAGTGTGTAAGTGAATGTGTGAGTCGAATCGGTGTTAGGAGGCAGAAATGTGCACGATTGATTGAATTTTAGGCGAGTTAATTGGTTTTAGGAAGATATATTATTTTGGTGAGATTGGTTTTAAGGGAAATGTTGAATTAAATTGTATTAGTTTTAATAAAAGGTTAGAATAATTGATGAAGTTGATTTTAGGAAAATGTTAATTTAATTTTATTAGCAAAAAGGTTTTAGATGTGGATTGATTTTAAACAAATAGGATTTATTAAATAAAAAAAGGGTTTTAGATATTATCATAAAAGATAGAAGTTAATTTAGATAAACAGGTTTATTATCATATATTTCAAAAAAAGTTATTTTAAATAAGAAATGGATGAAAAATAAATACCATTATTTATCTAGAAAAGGATTTATTAGTTTATTTTAAATAAAAAGGATGATTAGAAAAAAAAGATCTAATTAAAAAAGTGGATTAATTAATTAATTAATAAAATAAAAAGCATTAGTTAAATTTTATATAAAAAAGATTGATTTATTAAAAAACTGATTAAGTGATGATTAAGGGTAATTAAAGGCAGTTAAAGGTTTTAATAGGTGGTTAAGTAGTTAAATTAAAATAATTAAGTGGATTAGGGGGATTAATTAAGGTTAAGGGTGGACGTATGGTTTAGTGTGGTAGGCCTTGAGGGATTACCGTGGGGACGCAGATCATGGACTGCTAGATACAGACTGAGTGGCTGTGATCATGGTGATTCACGGTAACTATCGTGGGTGCGCATTTACGAGATTACAATATATAATGATAAGAAAAACTGAAAATCTAATCCCTAAAATCCAATTCCCCTCTTTCTCACCCGTTGCTCCGTCTTCTCTCTTCTCTCCTTCTTGCTCCCGTCTTCTTCCTCTTTCCATTTTCCTGCATAAACAAAAAACAAAAATCATTATCAGAAATCAAACTCACGATTGCTATGGCCCTTTTGTCTCGCCAGGGTGTGACGGTTTCGAATCCGGGTGAAGGGGTTTCCGGCGCAATGATCTCAATGGCGACGAATGACGAAAGGAGGGCTAGGATGAATAGCGACGTGTCTTTGAGGTGGTTTCACGGCGGAGTTTCGGCGGTGGAGAATGACGAAAGTTTGCGGTGGACGGTTGAGGTCAAAGACTTGGATCGCGACTTCGCGGTGGAAGAAAAGAAAAGATAAGTTCTGACTTTCCTCTTCACCAAAATTTTAGGGTTTTCGGATTTTAGAATTTGGGGTTTTTCTGTGGAATTATGGGTTTCTGTGATTGCTGTTTGGTTTGAATCTCGTGAATTTGTGTGTGTTGTTGTGAATCCTCTCCCGAAGTTCTCTTTGCGATGCCTCTTATATAGACTTGTATCCACATTTTATATTGAATGTGAGAAAATATTCTAGTGCTTCTTGAATTTGGAAATATATTAATGCTGCTTGAATGTATTGGTATAATCCATTAAGAATGTGATTCCTACAATAAAGTTATTTCCACTTTGGCCCGAGCATGTCTGAATCACGTTTCAATCTTCATATTCAAATTTTGAATGTTCTTGCTTGACTGTTTTGGAAGGTATCATTAACACTTGTCTCTCTGTTCCAGAAGTTTCCGTTTTCGTCGAGATTGTCCTTCAATTCTTGCCACAATTGGTGATTGCAAATCAAAGCCCTTTCCTCTTTCAGACGGGTATGCTCTACGAATCTTTGTTGTATTCGTTTTTGTATTATCTGTTCCTCTTTGTCTCAATGAAAGTTTGAATGTATTAATGACATTACTTGAAATTTCTTGCAGAAATTGGTATGGATGGTGCCGCAACTTGTCTAAGGTGAACAAGATAATACGACCGAGTTCTAATGATAAACACGACAGTCATCTTCAAACTTTGAAATATCAAAAGAACCAAATTGATTATGCTGAATGTCCTGAAGCAATCTGAGGTACACAACCTATGTCGTTCACCTATTTCTGTTATAACTTCCTTTCAAAGTTCTGTAGGGAATTAACTTATTGTGTTGATTTGCAGGCAAACTATTGGCAAAAGGTGTGCGACATTATCGCAGTTCGAAGTAGGAAGGCCATTTGGAAATTCCTTCAAGTGGAGAACACAAAAAATGTTGCAAAGGAGGCACCAAGTCATCCTGTTAGAAGATTGAAATAGTGGCCTTGTTAGGAATCAGTTCCAAGTGGACTTGGTGCGGTTTGTTCTGATTGTTTGAGGAGGAAACATGGAGAAAGAATGGTGTAAAGGCTGTCTTGGGCTTTGTTCTGTAATATCGGAGATTTTGGGATTAGCCACGTCCTTGTTTACTTCGCTGCGTTATGATTGTATTTTGGATTTCTAACCATCTTTGCATTTTTACTTGCAGCGGGTTTACGCATTCAACGTCAAGCTTCACGACTTCCCTCTTAATAACAACGAAACATGTGGTTGAAGGACGCGCCAACACTTGCTGTCGTGAGTAGCATTCGAAGAATTTTAACATGTGTGCTCCAACATCAAGGCACTGCTCAAGATATTGAGTCCCGGTATGAAAACTGGGAAATTGCTCCGTGTTATTAATTTCTGTTAATCCGTGTTGTACGTGAAAACTGTGTTTGGATCCTTTAATCTAGACAAGTTACTAGTGCAAAGCTGGAAGTTGTCGCTAATGTCACTCTCTTATTTCTTCACAGCATGTAACGTCGGGGTCTGCCGACATTCAATTTTGAACGGCACCAACAGGGGAGGCAAATGAACTTTCCAAACTTCTTTCTTAAACCCGGTTCTAAGGCTTCCTCGCCGAGGTGGAGCTGAAGTCAAACAGCTGATGTATAACCTCCATTCCGCTGTGAAGTTGTGACGCATCTGCTGTATTTTTTTTGTGTAATATTGTTTTTTCTAATACAGTATTTTCAAATGAAAGGCGAGGCAAGATTTGGGCATGGAGGATTGTAGTCATCAAGTCAAGCATATATTTGTAAATCAATTTCTTGTAACGATCCTCTATTTTAAAAAACTTGAAATGGCCTTTGAACCTGTATTGTATCTTCTCACCTTGTAGTGAGCTGCATTATTGACTTAAGAATAAATTGAAATTTCTTTGATATTCCTTGAATTTTAGATTTCAAACTTGATGCAAATTACCCGCACTTCTCGCGGTACCACATGCTAAATTTGAAAGTATAGACAATGTTAATTGACCTTGAACGTCCTTGGAAGCATAGCGATGAATTCCATTTTAAAACTTCTTGGTAAAAGTGATAACCTCACTTCATGAACAAAACTAGCCCTACTTGACATGTATTCTTGAATTTTTATTATTATTAGTTTCAAACTTCACTTTGTGCTTTGAGCTTAGAAGCTTATCTTGACAAAGAAAATATCATTGATCTTGAATTAGGAACTTGAACGTGACATGTATAACCTAGAAGTTTGGCGGTTTCCTGGGCTTGTAAATTCAAATGCTTGATTGACTTGAAAAGGAATCTCATAAGGAGTTTTGGACGAATACAACTTGAATTTGTAAATTCCCAAGATTCGAGTATTTGAATCGAAACGAAGACTTGAGCTCTAATCACTTGATTAGATTGCAACTGCTGAGATGTCTTTAAAGCCAAAATGGTACTGCACACACTTGTTAGTCTTGAAAAACACGCATACAAGAGTAAAAACATAAAACACAAGAAAACGCACAAAGAGGTGGGATCTTAAAGTCAAAAATTAGGGTGCAACAGATGCCCCTATTTAAGTTTCTTCTATCCGGAGATATGGAAATTGAAATCTTCGTCTCGACGTGATAGGAGGGACTTAAATACAAACATTGCACGGATTTTTGGCCCTAAGAAGCCACCACATGCATATGATATGAGATGATATGAAAAAAAAGCGGGACAAAGGGTCCTTGTGGAGAAATGGTGCCACTGAGGAGAAACTGGACACGACACGCGAAGCACAGGCTCGACAAAGCGAGATTCTACGGGGAAAGATTGACTGACAATCACAAGGTATCTCTGGGCATATTGCGAAGAACTTGCGAGAAAATCCACTTGAAGCACCTACTGTATAGGTTAAATGTAATAATTTCGAGATATCAGCTGGAGAAGTCTACTGCTGGGACTTGTAACTTTAATTGAGTGTCTATTGTTAAAAAAAATTAAGGAATCTGCTGCCGAGATTCTATGTTGAAGTTTGCTGGAGATATACTTCTGTCGAAGTCTTTTGGAAATCTTCTGCCGAGATTTTCCAGGAAATAAAATAGAAATACCTACTGTCGAGGTCTTCTGGTAATCTTCTGCCGAGATTAGCCAGGAAATAAAATAGAAAGACCTACTACCGAGGTCTACTGGTAATCTACTGCCGAGATTAGCCAGGAAAAGAGATATCTTTGAATAAATGTTCGAAAGGATAGATAACCTACTACCAATCCTGGTAGCCTAAGAAAAGGTATCTATCCAAAATGAAATGGTATATTACCTACTATTAAACGTATGATAGCCTAAGCGAAGGTAATAACCAAAATAACCTCCCCACGCCTCATGGTTTGTGTGCCATGAACGAGTCTCAGTTTCTTGTTTGAACTTGAAAAGAGTTGAAATAAACCTCCCCGAGCGTTGTAGTCTGGATGTCATGAGCTGGTCTCAGTTTCTAGTGATAAACCTCCCCGAGCGTCATGGTCTGGATGCCATGAGCTGGTCTCAGTTTCTTGAAATAAACCTCCCTGAGCGTCATGGTCTGGATGCCATGGGCTGGTCTCAGTTCTTGAAATAAACCTCCCCGAGCGTCATGGTCTGGATGCCATGGGCTGGTCTCAGTTCTTGAAATAAACCTCCCCGAGCGTCATGGTCTGGATGCCATGAGCTGATCTCAGTTCTTGAAATAAACCTCCCCGAGCGTCACGGTCTGGATGCCATGAGCCGGTCTCAGTTCTTGAAATAAACCTCCCCGAGCGTCATGGTCTGGATGCCATGTGCTGGTCTCAGTTTCTTGAAATAAACCTCCCTGAGCGTCATGGTCTGGATGCCATGAGCTGGTCTCAGTTCTTGAAATAAACCTCCCTGAGCATCATGGTCTGGATGCCATGAGCTGGTCTCAGTTTCTACCTGAAACGATGAAGACTCGTGAGAGCATCTTCACAGGGGGTTAAAATGTCATTGTAGATTGTAGAACTTTAGCGGTAATCCATAATGTACTGGAGATTGTAAAACTTCATCGGGGATCTTTGGAAGAGATGTAGGCCGGTTGATTTGCAAAGTAGGTCTTCTCAAATAAAGAGAGATCAAATGTAATAGACTTCACCAAACTTCTCGAGAGAGATGCCATTTGATGGAAATAAACTTGTGTAATGAACTCACTGGGGAATACATTCCTGGGGAGTACCCTTGTTGTAGCTGTAAAAGCATGTATTCTTTGTAATGTAAATTCTCAAATAAAGAGAAATATTTGTAAAGTCTTCGACAAACTTCTCTGACGGATTCCCGAAGAGATGTCATTTGAAGGGTTGATAATCTTGATAAATCCATTGGGGATGGGCAAATTATCCTGAAGAGACTGCCATATGTCGTTTTGAATGAAATCCTGATCAAAACGTGTTGCTCAAATAAAGAGAACCCTTGTGGTCCAGATATAAATTTTTGAGAGAACCTTGCCATATTGTTGGAGAAATTATCTGTCTTCATAAAGGTTCTTCCTGGGGAGTGAAGTGCAAAATAAACGCACGCTCAATCAAAAGCCTGGAGATACCCAAAACATGATTGTCACGGACCGAAGTTCACATTCGGGAAATAACCGAAGAGAAACTGTTAAGCAAGACTCGACCGTTGAGGTATAAACTCAAATGGGATTCAGCTGAAACAACCGTCTTCCACGAGAATCAAACTCTGTGGGGAAAATAGAAATATTGTGCTCTTTTCTGCTTAGGGATGACAACTCTACTTGAAAGGAGAAGACAAACCCAGTCACATGGGGATAACTCGACCAAAGTGACAGAATAAATGAACACAAAGATGCAAAATGCACATGCCATGCTATCTTTCTATATTCTATGTTTATGCTTATGCTGACAAAACAACTGAACAGAGACAAACGGAGATGAAATACACATCTCGAAGCAAACATCTGACCAAATTTCGAAGATAGAAGCATCACTGAGGGATAGGTGGAGAACTGGATACGGGATCACAATCCTGCTTCAGTACTTCAAAATTCCTCTGGGGGATAGAAAACATTTCATTTGGGGTGCAACATCCTGCTCTTATCGACGGATTCGTCAAGATGGATCTCATTTTAGAAGAAGCTTCATGGGATAATATCCTGCTTCACTGGAGGGATTCCTACTGGAGTTGTAGATGGAGATGCTTGAACCAAGGTTTCGCAGGGGATATCCACTTCAAATGGGGAAACCTGGGTCACCATAGCTATTGAATATCTTGGAGTCGAAACTTCAATGGGGATGGAATAAACATCTGTTATGTCGAAAAAGATCGACGTTGACAAAGATCCACTGAGGAGTAAAATATCATCTGCTTCATTGGGAAAGTAAAGTTAAGCCAACCACTGGGAATTATGCATTGAGCATCATTATTTATAGTAAAGATCTGCTGGAGAGATCATGACCACTAGAAGTAAAATTTACCGGGGACATGTAGAATGTTGTAAGAACAAGGTAATTTTTCCTTGATGAACTGCATAGTAGTCGCCATTTTGAACAATGAGTGTTGTGAGTGAATAACGTGATCTTCATTTCTCAAATGCCCCAGAGTACATGTTTTATGAGAAAAGGTCGTTCCAAGAGGATTTTACATAGAACATGGAGTTTAATTGCCCCCACTGTCTTCAAACTCTTGGAGAGATTCGTCGAATCTCGATGTAACTGACCCGGATTGACGGTGTCATGACTGGATCTTCAAAGCTTACTTCTGAGGACAGTCAAGCTTGTAAATGAGCAACCTGGCAATAACTTACCCCTGTTTAGCAGAATCTTTAAGTTTCATCGCCGATGTCTATATGTAAATTTTCTACGATTTCAGGCAAAATCAACATGCATGAAATGTTAATCCTGAAACTATTAATGCAACATATATGTTTGTCTTGAAGTTTTTTTTTTATATTTTGAAAAGATATCACAATAACTCGTGACCGAATCACTAGTTAGGATATGAATTTTATGAAGCCAACATCAAATTGAGCATAGCTCATAGGAGTCAGGAAACGTTATCTCGTCGAGTCTGCTTTCAAAATGAACCCTACTTCAATTAGGTCTTTTAAAGGTTGTATCGTGGCTTGGTTCACGGTTTAAGAAACAAAGGATAAAGGCTCAAAGTTTATTTGTACCCACCCATTCTTCATGATGTTCTCCAATCCTACATTCAGTTAAGTTGATGCGGGCACTCATCTCTCAAGAGGATTTTGATATGGTCGAGAATTCATCGAGGCTTTGGACACGACAGTCACTCACCTATTTTCTTTTGGCGTTTGATCGCATGTCTTTGTTCTTTACTGAGGATATTTCTCTGTAATCCTTTATTTTTTTATTTTTTTGCTTTTCGCATTTTTCATTCCCTAACTTTTGCCTGGACGAAGTCTTTCGAATTTTGACTTTGAAGTCCAGCGGGATGTCTTAATTTTGCCTAAGTCTCCTTCATAGGTTTTGACTTGGCGGACTTTTCTTTCTCATTATTATTATTTTTTATTTTTGAACAAGTCGTGTGACTCTAAGTGTTTTTGAAAGGATTGTGACCGCCTCACTCTTTAGATAGTTGAAGGATAATCATTGTGTTTTTTACTTCTATCCTTCTGGTATGTTAGGGATAGATAGAATGGATTCTCAAGGTTCGCTCCTCCTTTTTGAGAGTCTGGACGCTCAATCAATTTAACTGAAAACTACCCTGCCCTAGGTTAAAATTGAAGGGTTTTTTATTTGGAAAAGAAAACTCCTACTTCAAGGCTCAAAGGGGTTAAAGAGGGTTTATCTTCCTTATATCTCCAGTGTTTAGGATTTGAAACAATGCCTTACATCATCAGTAGGGTTTCATTCAAAAGCATACAACTAGAAATCTTGCGTTTTTTTGTCATCCTCCTCCCAATTCTCTATCAAAACAAGAGATTAGTTAAAGTTGGCATTATAAATTATGAAAAATAATTTTATGAGTGAATACGAATGGATTTCTTCAAGACAAACATGTTTAATGCATTATCGTTCAAGAAAAACAAGTTCCTACATGCCGATTATACTTTTATAATCAAAGAAATAAAATACATATAAGCAAATGAAATAAACGGTCAAACAAGTCCTTTTAAAAGATTAACACAACAGCGTCCCATTCGAGGTTGGGCTTTTCCCTTCAATTTGTTGTCGATCATCTTTAGAATTTTCTTGAAATGCCTTACATTCTTCAATCGAATGCCCCATTACTCCGTCGTGAAATTCACAGCTGGTGTTCGAGTCGATCATCTTAGTATGAACATTCTGGGGATCTGGCATACACCGCGGAAACTGAGAATCTCTTTCATCATCTTGAACACAGGTTATCTTGCATAGTTGAGATTGCGTAGGAATATCCACTTGTTGAACATTGTCATCGGAGGGAAGATCAAATATCGAATTAGTCATTACCTTGAAACCGATCATGGGATCCATATCTTTTGTTCTCTTTACTATCCTTCAATGATAACTTCAAGTTTGGTCAGATGGTCAAGATGTCAACTAACGGACAAAGGCAGAAATCTGGATGAGCCATAACAGAGACGACATGCATATGCAAATGCTAAATGAGAGATGCAAAAATGCAGAATGCAGATGACAAATTTCATGGAATTCAAAGTATTTATAAATATCACAGAATACCAAAGAAAATTCATTTATTATTTTTTTGATATCGATTACAAATAATATTCTTAAAAGAGTCCCAACATAATAGCTAATTAAAAGCTAATAAAGTCCTAAGGAAGTCCTTCATTGTGCTTGTTAATCTGCTCTTCGATCTGGACTTTCTTGGATATACGCTCGTTCATGATCAAATTCCAAGGAGTGTATGATAAAGGAAAATAAATCCTCCATCCCCTGCTTTTCTTGTCGAAAAAATTTGTTGTTCACTTGGATCTTCAGGAATACTAAAAGTTCCTTGTACTTGTATTTTGAATTTTCCTAGATCTTCAAAAAAAGCTTCTAACTTCCTTAGGACATCCAAATTAGGACTCTTAAAAGAATGTATCAAAGTATTTTATTTTGTAATCCATATTGGTCCTACAATGTTTATAAAGTTGAATTCCATGAAACCTATGCAATAAGATGCTCTATGGATGCAAAGATGCACGAACACAGGTAAACACATAGAGACACACAAGATAAACAAACAAGGGGGACCCTAGGTTTGCAACGAGCATGGAGTAAAAGGGTATACCCATTCCCAAAGGACGTGGACTAAAGGTGGATTGTACCTGCAGAACAAGGTTCTAAGAAGGTTCCCAAAGTCATTAGTTCATCTTTCAGATATTATCAACTTCCCAATTACCTGGTGGTTAATAATATTCTCAAGAGAACCTCATTTGAGTGTAGCATCGCGTAGAAACTATTTTGAGAGTACTCCCTCATAGTCCTCGCACTACATCCTAATAAAGGCCAAAGTGGGGTTAAGGTAACTACGGTCCTCAATATCATAGGCTCCGACGTCGAAAATAGTGTATGTTTTCACGATTAAAACTCGTTCAACAGTACAGCTTTCGAGAGGGCCTCAATTGAGCGTGATTTTCAAGTCAACTTATTTGGGATTCAACCCCCTATAAGCCTCGTCGAACATATCACTATCCTATCTTAAGTTCACTCAAGTCCGGGTGTAGGACTTTGTCTCACCACTCAAGGATATCATCCCAAAAGCAAACAAGAGCAAATATACAGATAAACAGATATAAGCAAATATATATAAAACAAAACAAGTTAGGGAAACCCACTAAGTATCCCCAGTGAGTCGCCATTTCTGTCGCGGTGAAATTCGGATACCAAGCTATTGATTAGCTTGAATCTAAATTCATTACAACCGAACTTTAATTTGTCCAAAGGAAGGGAAAAAGATCGAATTACCCATAATGCAATGCAAATGCAAAAGCTAGAGAGTTATAGGTTCGGGGGTTGGTTAAACTTAGGGAAGGTGCTAGCATCCTAAGTTTCTGTGGTACTCTACAGGAACCTCTTGTTTTATGTTGTTTATTGCTAAGGGTTATCTGCTTAAAGATGAAGGACCTAGGGGTTTATTTCTAAGTATACTCGACAAGATATCACATCTTATGCCTACATATCCTGACAGGAGTGGAATCAGAGTATCTGTAGTTCCCCTAAAGGGTTTGAGGAGATCTTTGACTGTGGTCAAAGTTCCTACGAGATAAAGGTAGTTGATTGATTGATTTTAGGAGAAAAGATGAGTTGTCATTTTAAGGGAGATTACTTGATTTAACCACCACAACTTTGTAGGAAAATAGTCTTTGCATCGTCTTAAGAGAAGGGCTCAAGTACTCGAATCGTCAACAAGTACACCTCTATCTCTCCTAAGGCAAAGTCCCTACATATTGATTGAATTGTTATGGGGTAGAAGTTTTATCTCTTTTAAGATGATTAACATCTTATTCTCTAACATGTTTGAATAGTGTTTGATTGAGTTGTTGGATTATTTTCCTATGTTGTAAAAGATAAAAGACAAAGGTCTTTCCTATGGGGTAGGATCTAGATTAAGTGATCAACTTGAATGGGATGAAGGATCAATGGGGAGTATGATGCAAATGAGATGCATACGCACAATTTTTTAGTGTGGTAGGCCCTGAGGGATTACCGTGGGGACACGGATCGTGGACTGCTGGATACGGACCGAGTGGTTGTGATCATGGTGATTCACGGTAACTACCGTGGGTGCGTATTTATGAGATTACAATATATAATGATAAGAAAAACTGAAAATCTAATCCCTAAAATCCAATTCCCCTCTTTCTCACTCGTTGCTTCGTCTTCTCTCTTCTCTCCTTCTTGCTCCCGTCTTCTTCCTCTTTCTATTTTCCTGCATAAACAACAAATGAAAATCATTATCAGAAATCAAACTCACGATTGCTATGGCCCTGGTTTGAGTTGGTAGATTGGTTGAATTTGATAAATTAAAGTCGAAGGGCTGATTTTCGGATTAACGGAAATGGTATCATGAGATGTCGTGATAGAGTTTGTGTTCTAGATATTATTGAGTGGAATAAGAGTATTCTTGAAGAAGGACATTGAGGTAGATGGAGTATCCATCTCGGTGCTATGAAGATGTAACCGGATTTGAGGAAATTATTTTGATGGACATGGATGAAGAGAGAAGTGGCGGAGTTTATATATGCTGGTTAGACTTGTCGAAAGTCGAAGAATAAACGCCAGAGACCGTTGGGCCTGATGTAACCGTTAGATATTCCAGGGTGGAAATCGGGTAGTATTTCCATGGATTTTGTGTTGGGTTTCTGAAGAATTGGAGGGATATGATTTTAATTGGGTGACTTCGGATAGATTGACTAGATTGGCTCTTTTCTTACCAATAAGGATTAAGCATTCTATGTTGAAGCTAGCTGAGATGTATATCGATGAAGTTGAGAAAGTTGTATGAGATGCCGTCGAATATGGTGTCAGATGGGAATTTGAGTTTTCATCGAGATTTTGGGAGAGTTTGCAGACGCTTTGAGTACCATGTTGAAGTTGAACTTTGCCGATCAGAGGTGGCGGTGGTGAATGATGTTGGTCGAGCTTTGAAGTCTCAGAAGTACACACTTTGTTTTGTTGATTTGTATCGGAGGTGGCGCAGCAGAAGCGTGGGAGAATTAGCATGTTAGACTGTTTTACCACTGTCGCTTGTGAATTTACATGATGTGGCATGTGCCTAAGTTCAGGAAGTGCTTTTATTCAGATGGATGGTGTACAAGTGAGAGGTAATTTAACTGTTGAGACATTGCTGGTTCAGGTTGATGAACGAGAAGCAACTTCGAGGTAAAGAGATTCCTTTGGTGAAGGTAGTTTGGGAGGACCAGCTGGAGAAAGTTGGGATTGGGAACTTGGAGATCAGTTAAGAGAGTCGTATTCAACTCTGTTCTTTGAGGTAATTTTTGAGGGCGAAAATTCTTTTAAGCGGGGGAGAGTTGTAACACCCCGAATTTAATCGGAATATTTTAATTAATTTATTTAATTGAGAATATTCGTATTTTTGGTGTTTTGGGTGTTTTCGGTGGTTTTGGGAATTATTGGGAATTATGCATATTTGGAGTATTTATTTTGGAATAATAGTATGTAATATGGATTTATTAATATTATTATGAATTAAAATAAATATAAGTGAAATAAGGGTAAATTGGGCATTATCAAGTGTTAGTAAGGGTGTTATGGTAAAAGCCCAATTGTGTGACCCAAGTCTAAGTTTGACAAAATAGAATTCTGAAGGTGGAGGATTCATTTTGGTTAACCGTGAAAAGAATGAGGCCAGAGCTCTGAGGAGGGAGAAGTGGAGGCAAAAGCTTCGGAAGATCCCGAAGTTAATCATGAAAGCTGCGAATCTGTTAAGGTATGGGGAGTATCGCATTTCATGATTTTCTATATATGCCTTTAGATGTGTTAATGGCTGGTTTATATGGTTTATGATTTAAGGTATTTTGGGTTGATTGTGGGAAATAAAGGAAATTGACGATGAACTCTGAGATTATGGTTTGTGATATGTATCATTGAATATTGAATAACTGATATGAGGATTAGGAAATCTTAGGCCTTCGTGGCCAAAACTATAGGGTGACATGCGTCCAACCTTGAAGGGATAGAGATAGGTGATATGAGAAATTATGATGCCTTTAGGGTAATTGCAGAAAAATAGTGTTTTAGGCAGTGTAAATGTTGCCGAATTAGCCTAATGAACCATAGATTTTGTATCGGTATCGCTGTATAACCTTAGGGAAGATTTAAGGATGTTTTGGGGGCATGAGATGTATGAATCGTATGAGTTTTCGGGTGGAAATCAATTCTGGTGCGTAGCAGAATTTGCTGTCATCGCACTGTTCGCCTAGCGAGCAAGCCAGCGAAGGTTCGCTAGAGGCTCGCCTAGTGAGCAAGCCATCGAGTATTCGCTAGAGGCTCGCCTAGCGAGAAAGCCAGCAAGGGGTTCGCTACGAGACTCGCCTAGCGAGTGAGCCAACGAACGTAACAGAGTTCGCGAATCTTGATCGTGTGCAGCGATGCCGTGATGTTTGATTATGGGATTCCTGTGATGAGTTACTATGAGTATGACAGTGGGGTTGCATGAGTAATAAGTGATAGTATGAGGATGACCGCGAGTGGAATTATGATGAATTAATATGAGGGAATATGAGATGATATTAGGGATTAATATGTGAATACTATGTGATGATATGATGAATTAAGATGAGTAGAATTGTGAAGTTTATGTGATTGATGGGCGATAGTGTGAGGATTACCGTGAGTATAAGTTGATATATTGATATGAGATGATATGGGGATAGTATTATGAATTAATATGGGATAATATGGGATAATGACTATGAGCTAATATGTGATTTATACGTGATTATATGATGACACGATGTGTGAGAATGATTAATATGATGAATTATGATGATATGTTGTATGATGAATAATATGGTGTATTATGATGATATGTTGTGTGATGATTAACATGATGAATTATGATGATATGTTGTATGATGAATAATATGATGAATTATGATGATATGTTGCATGATGAGTAATATGATGAATTATGATGATATGTTGTATTGATGATTAATATGATGAGTTATGATGTATGACGAATATGACGAATATGATGAATATGATGCACCATATGTTGTTATTATGAGGATTATTGTGACGCGTGCATCATGCAATCATGTGCATCCGGACTTCGGTTCAGGACCTCGATTACTTTGGCTTCAATCCCACTGTGTGGATGTGAAGTATTTTGATGTGCTCTGATCCTATTGATGAGGATCTATGGAGGGTTGATGGCTCAGTGTCCATCGCGCTGTGATGATTGGTACCACATGCATTGAGTCTATGTTGCATTTGCATTTATGAGCCTTTGTGTATAAATTATGATGTTGTGGCCTTTGAGGCATATTTTGAAGGATATCGATGTGTTGAATATAACTATGAGTAATATGTCGTTTATGCATTAATTGTTATACATTGATTATTATGAATTGTCTTACTCACCCTGCCTGTTTGAATGTTACCTCCACGTGGGTAAAGTGCAGATGAGCAAGTTTAGCCGTGGACGCCGTCGAGGAGTATTTCGAAGTTTTAAAGTCGTTAGCCTTTATGGTTAATTTAGAGGGTCTTGCTCTGATATGTAACATCGGGTTGGGTTCTTTGAGTTGATTGTATATCATTGGGTTATTTTACTGATGTTCCCTTATGATGAAAATATTGAGTTATGTTTTGAGTTCCGCTGTATATGATGTTTTGATGTATTTTGAGAAAACCCGTGTGTTACAGAGTATTGACCAATTTTGTTGACTTTGAGAAATGTACGCCCTTTTGTGGCTTTTTAATGAAAGTAATATTTTACTCTGAAATCCGTGTTATTTTGTCGTATTATCTGTGAGGTAGAATAAGGGTGTTACATTAGTGGTATCAGAGCAGGTCGGTCCGTCCGACCAAGTTGTCTAATGTTGTTTGTTCCCTTGTATGCGACATGTGTGTAAAAACACTATCGGTACACATTTGTTTTCTAACCTTTGTCTGCAGGAGTGGGAGAAACAAGTGGGGGAGAAGTTCTGCTTCTCCAGGATGCTGCAAGTGTGGAGTTATAGCTCGGTGTGTGGTTGAACGCTCTTATAGTTTGGTAAAGATGGTTTATACCCCATCTTGATTTTCGGTTGTCTATTGACAAATTGAGGAACTGATCAGCCTTAATCTGTTGTTGATAGTAGACGGGGTCATGTTGGATGGGATAGACGTGTCTTGCAAGCTTAGATGGCATGAGCAGCGAATTGTCTTGAGTTAAACTAAGTGTTTAAGAATTGTTTTGATGAGTCGGTGTAGGGTGATGCCTAGATGTTTATTTTGATGGAAACTGTGAGTGTTGGTGAAAGTGGAGAAGTTGGTGGTTTTCCAGTTAATTGTGATTGTCTGGAAGCTTTCCTGACGAGATAGTGATATACATCCAGGACGTGAAGTGGAGTTGTGATTGACTTAGTTACGGAAACTAGTCCGAGATTGAGAGCTCCATATTATATGTCTGTTCGGATGGTCAAGGAATTAAACGGATTGAGTAGTGTTGAGACTGGTATCTGGTGTGTGTGCTAAGGCAACAGAGTGTGAGGTCGAGTATATTAAAGGTGGACAATGACTTCTGGTGATTATTAGAGAAAGTCAGATGTGGAATGCAATATTGGTATAGTTAACCTTTTAAATATTTCCAAGTTGAAGATGTGTCGAATGACCTCCTTAGTGTGAAATTGTTGTTGTACGTCGAATTCCGAGATCGCAGCTTTTTACGGAATCGAAATCGGACACTCAGAAGTCAGGTAACGGTCGAAAATAGAATTTCGGATTGTCAGGTTCGCTAGGACCTTCGCCTAGCGAACAACCGCTCGCTGCTGTGTTTGCCTAGCGGGCATGTCCTAGGCAGAAGAATGTTGTTTTGGTATTTTTGTCGTAACGGGAGAACCGTAACTTGGAATGATGCACGGTTTGAAGCGTTGGAAAGCTAGTCCAATGCTCTATGTGATGGTGAAGTAGTGGCATGGAATGAGGTTATTTATTGATGGAATATGTTTGGATGTTGTGGTAAGTGTAGAAGGTGTGGTTCGTGTTTCCACCATAACTCGGAAAGTGAGTGTCTGTTTCGCATGGGATTTTCCATACTTAATTGAGCGACTCGGTGGTTGTGTTAACCGATGATATTTTAATATATTCGAAGAGTATAGTGGATCATGTTGAGAATCGGGAACTTGAGTTATCATTGTTGGAGAAGAAGCAGGGATACGCCACTGTGAAGAAAGTTCAAAGAGTTTTTGGAAGAGCTGTCAACAACTCGTGTGTTGATTTTTACCGAATCCGACAGAACTATTTGTTGTATTTTGGGATGCGTTGTTGATGTGATTGAGAGAGATGTTAAGTGCAACATCATCGAGTTTTAGTTAAGCTTTAAGGCAATTTAAATTACATAAGAGGGATTATCTGACGAGTGATTTAGAGTTGGTTGTTGTTGTGTTTATGCTGAAGTTGGAGGCTTCGATTGGTTAGTTTGAGATTTGAAATGTTTGGTGATCTCAAGAGCTTGAGGTATTTGCTTGATTTGGAGGAGTTGAATATGAGGCAAAGAAAATAATTGGGACTCCTGAAGGATTATGGTTTTGGATTAAATTACCATTCGAGTGAAGCAAACTTGGTAGCCTATGCATTGATTTGGAAATCTTTGCATATACCGATGATGATGGTGAAAAGAGTTAGAACTGATTGAGCAATTTTGTGATATGAGTTTGGTGTGTGAACAGACTTCTTATGGAGTTAAGCTTAGTATGTTGAACCTTACTAGTGGTATTCTTAATGGGATTCGATAAGGTCAGAACCCTTGTTTGAGTTGGCAGATTGGTTGAATTTGATGAATTAAAGTCGAAGGGTTGATTTTCGGATTAATGGAAATGGTATCATGAGATGTCGTGATAGAGTTTGTGTTCTAGATATTATTGAGTGGAATAAGAGTATTCTCGAAGAAGGACATTGTGGTAGATGGAGTATCCATCTCGGTGCTATGAAGATGTAACCGGATTTCAGGAAATTATTTTGATGGCCATGGATAAAGAGAGAAGTGGCTGAGTTTATATATGATGGTTAGACTTGTCGGAAGTCGATAAATAAATGCCAGAGACCATTGGGTCTGATGCAACCGTTGGATATTCCAGGGTGGAAATCGGGTAGTATTTCCATGGATTTTGTGTTGGGTTTCCGAAGAATTGGAGGGATATGATTTTAATTGGGTGACTTCGGATAGATTGACTAGATTGGGTCTTTTCTTACCAATAAGGATTAAGCATTCTATGTTAAAGATAGCTGAGATGTATATCGATGAAGTTGTGAAAGTTGTATGAGATGTCGTCGAATATGGTGTCAGATGGGAATTTGAGTTTTCATCGAGATTTTGGGAGAGTTTGCAGACGCTTTGAGTACCATGTGAAGTTGAACTCTGCCTATCAGAGGTGGCGATGGTGACTAGTGTTGGTCGAGCTTTGAAGTCTCGGAAGCACACACTTTCTTTTGTTGATTTGTATCGGAGGTGGCGCAGCTGAAGCGTGGGAGAAGTAGCATGTTAGACTATTTTACCACTGTCGCTTGTGAATTTACATGATGTGGCATGTGCCTAAGTTGAGGAAGTGCTTTTATTCGGATGGATGGTGTACAAGTGAGAGATAATTTAACTGTTGAGACATTTCTAGTTCAGGTTGATGAACGAGAAGCAACTTCAAGGTAAAGAGATTCTTTTGGTGAAGGTAGTTTGGGAGGACCAGCTGGAGAAAGTTGGGATTGGGAACTTGGAGATCGGTTGAGGGAGTCGTATCCGACTCTGTTCCTTGAGGTAATTTTTGAGGGCGAAATTTCTTTTAAGCGGGGGAGAGTTGTAACACCCTGAATTTAATCGGAATATTTTAATTAATTTATTTAATTGAGAATATTCGTATTTTTGGTGTTTTGGGTGTTTTCGTTGGTTTTGGGAATTATTGGAGAATTATGCATATTTGGAGTATTTATTTTGGAATAATAGTATGTAATATGGATTTATTAATATTATTATGAATTAAAATAAATATAAGTGAAATAAGGGTAAATTGGACATTATGAAGAGTTAGTAAGGGTGTTATGGGAAAAGCCCAATTGTGTGGCCCAAGTCTAAGTTTGACAAAATAGAATTCTGAAGGTGGAGAATTCATTTTTGTTAACCGTGAAAAGAATGAGGCCAGATCTCTAAGGAGGGAGAAGTGGAGGCAAAAGCTTCCGAAGATCCCGAAGTTAATCGTGAAAGCTGCGAATCGGCTAAGGTATGGGGAGTATCGCATTTCATGATTTTCTATGTATGCCTTTAGATGTGTTTATGGCTGGTTTATGATTTAAGGTATTTTTGGTTGATTCTGGGAAATAAAGAAAATTGACGATGAACTCTGAGATTATGGTTTGTGATATGTATCAGTGAATATTGAATAACTGATATGAGGATTAGGAAACCTTAGGCCTTCATGGCCAAAACTATGTTAGAACATAGATTGATGTTTAATTATATCTCTATGTTTTGATGATAACTCTAATGAAATTTTGTATTAAGAAGATATATACTCTAATTTTGTTCAAGTGTTTTTGTTTCAGATATTAAATTAAATATTCTTATGGAAGCAAAAATGCATCTGAACGGCAAGTTACGCAAAGCTCTGAAGCATCAGAAGCAAGTCATCAGAAGACTCTGAGCGCTGCCAGAAGAGACTCTGAAGCAGAAGCTGCAAAAGCATCTGAAGCGTAGCTGAAGATTTTGTATGAAGAGTTTAAAGCATTGTGTCAGAAGACTCTGAATGTACTTTACGCTGCAAGTACAGAGGCTCTGAAAAACAAGTATGCTCTTATCAGAACACTCATGCTGAAGCACTGTTGCTGCAACTCTAATATCATTGAATCTGATCTGAAGAACAAGAAGCACATCAGAGGATCTGATGTTGTTTACATTTGAAAAGATGTCAGCACGTGAATAGACTTGGTATTATTCTCAACATCCTCTCCAATGGAACTATTCCTTATTTGTGATAGACACAAGGATTCAGGCAAAAGGCATTTCTCTGAACATTCTACTTCTAAGAAAGGAAAAGTCATGTGAAGACAAAAGGCTACAGCTACTATACTTGCACAGTCTTCAAGCATTGGACTTTCAGCACTATAAAAGGACGTCTTCAACATCTCTTCAAGGCTAACGAAGCTTTAACGAATTACCAACGAATCTACAACAAATTATTTCACAACTCTCATACAATCATTCAAAGCTGAATAGTTTTTATTCGTTCTTAATCTAAGTGTAAAAATCACAGTTTGTGATACAGCTTTTTAGAAGCAACTTAAACACTTGTTTAGTTTACATTAATTTGTAAAAGGTTCCTTAAGAAGAACAAGTTGTGGTCATAATTTCTTGAGAAGACTAAGACGGTTGTTCTTAGTGGTTGACATTGTAATTTGTTTGAATATAGTGGATTAAGTCCTTGTGGAGAAAGGCAAATCACCTTGATAGGGTGGACTGGATTAGTTGAGTTCAACAAACCAGGATAAAAATCTTGTGTTATTTTTATTGCCATTATTTTCTAAACCTTTATTCCCCCCTCCCTCCCCTGTCTAAGTGTTTTTCTCACCTTCAGTTGGCATCAGAGCTCTGGTTCTGTCAGTGCTCTCACTTCACCGTGAACAGAAAAGATCCAATTGAGAAAACTCTTGATATATTATGGTTGTTACATTACATTATGGATGAAGCTTCAACATCCAACAACAACAGATATGAGGACAGAGATAGAATCAACACTAAACCCCCTATGTTTGATGGGAAGAAGTTTGACTACTGGAAAGACAGGATTGAAAGCTTCTTTCTAGGATATGATGTTGACCTTTGGGATTTAGTCATTGATGGCTATGTTCACCCCACTGATGGGGATGGTAAAAAGATAGACAGAAAATCTATGACTGAAGCTCAGAAGAAAGAATTCAGGAATAATCATAAAGCAAGAACCATACTACTAAATGCTATATCTCATACTGAGTATGAGAAAATTACTAACAGAGAAACAACATTTGGTATGTTTGAATCTTTGAAGATGACTCATGAAGGGAATTCTCAAGTCAAGGAGACCAAGACTCTGGCGCTGATCCAGAAATATGAAGCCTTCAAAATGGAGGAATCTGAGTCTGTAGAAGTTATGTTCTCTAGATTCCAGATTCTCACAGCTGGCTTGAAAGTTCTGGACAAGGGTTACTCCACTTCAGATCATGTTAAGAAGATCATCAGAAGTTTTCCAATCAGATGGAGACCAATGGTCACTACTCTGAAGCTAGCAAAGGATCTGAACAAGACCACGCTAGAGGAACTGATCAGCTCTTTGAGGAGTCATGAGATTGAACTAGAAGAAGACGAACCCCAGAAAAAAGGTAAGTCTGTTGCTTTAAAGTCTAACAAATCTGTCAAAGCTTTGCAGGTTTTAGAAGAAAGTTCTGAAGAGTCTTCTTCTGAAGAAGAAGATGAATTGTCCCTGCTGTCTAGAAGAATCAACAAACTCTGGAAGCATAAACAGAGGAAGTTCAAGAACTTTAAGAAACCAGATCAACGTAAAGAGTCTTCTGGACACAGAAGATCTAGAAAGAACGAGGTTGTCTGCTATGAATGCAAGGAACCTGGGCACTACAAAAATGAATGCCCAAAGCTTCAGAAGGAGAAGCCAAGAAGGAAGTCTGATCATAAAAAGAAAGTTCTGATGGCAACCTGGGATGATTCAGATGCATATGAATCTTCATCAGACTCAGATGAAGAATGTGCAAACATGGCACTCATGGCTGACGTAGAAGACCATGCAGAAACTTCTGGATCAGAATCAGAATCAGAATCAGATTCTGAGGAGGTATTTTCTGAACTTTCTAGAGAAGAGCTTATTAAGAGTTTATCAGAAATGTTAGAAAACTATAGTAAGATTAAGCTCAAGTACAAGAAGCTTGAAAGAAATCTTGTATCTGAGAATGATCTTCTGAAATCAGAAGTTGCTGAGCTCAAAGCAAACAATTTGAAAATTAAAAATGAACTAGAAAAAGCTCAACAAGATTATGAAGTTGAAACTAAGTCAAAATCTAAAAACATTTTAGAAGAATATGACTATAGTTTTCAGAGATTTCTGGCAAGAAGCCTAGAGAGAAGCAAAATGGCTTCAATGATCTATGGTGTAAGCAGAAATAACAAGAAGGGTATTGGATATGAATCTTCTCCTGAGAAAGATTTAAATCCAACATCTGTTGATAAATTAATCATTAAGCATACTCCTCTGTATTCTACTTTTAAGTTTGGTCATCTTAATGATATTAAACACACACGTTCTGGTCTTAACATTCCTGTGTTGAAACCTAAAGTTAGTCAGAACAAACCTACTGTCAGAAAACAAAAGTTCAGACAAAACTTTAAGGCAACTAACCCTAAAGGACCCAAAAAGATCTGGGTACCTAAAGACAAAATAATATCTGTTACAGACATCTTTAGCAGCAAAGTCAAAACACCAATCTTGGTACTTGGACTCTGGCTGCTCGCGTCACATGACAGGAAAAAGGTCTATGTTCCAAAGCCTGGAACTTAGATCTGGAGGAGACGTCAAGTTTGGAGGGAACCAGAGGGGCAAGATAGTTGGCTCTGGAACTATTGGAAATGGTAATCTTCCTTCTATTTCTAATGTCTTACTTGTTGAAGGATTAACACATATCTTATTGTCCATAAGTCAATTAAGTGACAATGGTTATGACATAATCTTCAATCAAAAATGTTGCAAGGCTGTCAGTCAAAAGGATGGCTCAATCCTATTTAATGGAAAGAGGAAGAACAACATTTCTAAAATCAATCTTTCAGAACTTAAGGTTCAGAATGTAAAATGCCTTCTGTCTATTAATGATGAGCAATGGGTCTGGCACAGAAGATTGAGGCATATTGGTATGAGACGTATATCTCAGATTAATAAACTCAATCTGGTCAGAGGACTTCCTCAGTTGAAGTTCAACTCAGTGCTCTTTATGAAGCATATCAAAAAGGAAAATTTTCAAAATCTTCTTTTAAAACAAAAAATGTTGTTTCAACCTCAAGACCATTAGAGTTACTTCATATTGATCTGTTTGGACCAGTGAAAACTGCTTCCATCAGAGGCAAGAAGTATGGATTAGTCATTGTTGATGACTACAGCAGATGGACATGGGTGAAATTCCTAAAACACAAGGATGAGTCACATTCTGTGTTCTTTGACTTCTGCAAACAAGTCCAAAATAAAAAAGATTTTAAAACTGTTAAAGTCAGAAGTGATCATGGAGGTGAATTTGAAAATAAATATTTTAAAGAAAATGGCATTGCACATGATTTCTCCTGCCCTAGAACTCCTTAACAGAATGAAGTTGTAGAGAGGAAAAATAGAACATTGCAAGAAATGGCCAGAACCATGATCAACGAGACTAATTTGGCAAAACATTTTTGGGCAGAAGCAATAAACACAACTTGCTATATTCAGAACAGAGTGTCTGTAAGACCTCTTCTAGAGAAGACTCCCTATGAATTGTGGAGGAATAGAAAGCCCAACATTTCTTATTTCCATCCTTTTGGATGTGTATGTTTTATGTTGAATACTAAAGAGAATCTGAACAAGTTTGATTCTAAAGTACAGAAGTGTTTCATGCTTGGGTATTCTGAACGCTCTAAAGGCTACAGAGTATATAATACTGAGACACAGATTATGGAAGAATCAATTCATGTTAGATTTGATGATAAGCTTGGCAATCAAAAGCCAAAGCAACTTGCTAATTTTGCAGATAGAGAAGTAATTCTCATAGACTCTGAAGACTCAGAGGCAGAAAAGGCTCAAGTGAAAGAACCAGAAGCAACGCCAGATGCAACTCCATTGGCTGCTCAGATGAACAATTTGAATATTTCTGAAGAACCAAATGTTAAGGGATCATCATCCAGAATCAAAGCCTCTCACCCAGAGGATGTGATAATTGGGAAGAAGGATGACCCTATCAGAACAAGGTTTTTCCTCAAATCATCTGCAACGTCACTTTTTGGGTTGGTGTCTATCATTGAACCAACTTCTGTAGATGAAGCTCTGAATGATAATGAATGGATACTTGCTATGCAAGAAGAGCTAAATCAATTCACCAGAAATGACGTTTGGGATCTGGTTCCAAGACCAAAAGGATTCAATATTATTGGAACTAAATGGGTCTTCAGAAACAAATTGAATGAGCAAGGAGAAGTTGTAAGGAACAAAGCAAGGCTAGTTGCTCAAGGGTATAGTCATCAAGAAGGAATTGACTACACAGAGACTTATGCTTATGTTGCCAGGTTAGAGTCTATACGCCTACTCATTTCTTTTGCTGCACAAAATAACATCACTCTTTATCAAATGGATGTTAAGAGTACCTTCTTAAATGGTATTATAGAAGAGGAAGTTTATGTTCACCAACCTCCTGGCTTTGAAAATGATAAATTTCCAGAACATGTTTTTAAACTTAAAAAATCACTCTATGGTTTAAAACAAGCTCCCAGAGCTTGGTGTTGCACCCCAAAATTTGCTCAACCTTTTCTTAACTTGGTTTATGTTTCATTTCATTTTCTTTCTAGCATTTGCATCGCATAGCATGTTACATTGAACAGGAGATCAAAAGGATATGCATAGCAAGAGGAGTCTTCTCAGAGCATGGAGCCTAAGCAGGGGTTGTTACTCAAGCTTGAGTGGTCATCAGGACATCTTGAAGTGGTCAGTGTATTGTGAAAGGACAGATGGATGTGTGTGGGTTAGCCCCTAACTGGTGTCGCTACCGCGAAAATAAGGTGCCGGCAAAACAGAAGAGTCGTCACCTTTTGTTATTTATCCCTCAGAACAGGAAAGGAAACGATCGGAAAAACCTGATGAAAAGGTATAAGACAAGGTCATCGCAACCGTTGTCTGGGCTCGGGAGTCGGTTACGCAAGGGGAAGATATTAGCACCCCTCACGTCCATCGTACTCGATGGGATCCATGCTTGTTGTGTTTATCTGACGAGTTGGTTTTATCTATCTACCTATCAAGGCCGGCTCAAAAAGAAAAGAAAATGACTCGGCAAAGCTCCGCGCTTTATGCCTACGTATTCTCATCAGAGAATGAGAAATCAGAGTCAACGTAGTTCGGCTAACTACGGGTTACGGGGAAGGTGGCTCGCCAATACGTCAGTATTGTGCCTACGTACTCTCAACAGGTATGAAAGATTAGAGCTTACGTAGTTTGGGATAATACGGATTACGAGAATTCAGATTCATCTGTTTTATCGAGTAAGGTTAACAAACAGTTCCAGCAGTTTGGTGTACGCAGCTCGACCCTTGGAGACTTAGGCGTTACCGTTTACGGTAGAACTGGGAGTTAACGACACTCTTTTCTTCAGAAAAGCTTTCCTTTGAATTATGGGCCCACGGGGCAAAAAGGTTTGAAGTTTATTTTCTGTCTTTTACGGAAGAACTGTTTTTTATGGATGTTTGCAACCAATATCGCACTAGAGACTATGACCCGAGAGTGAATGCGTCGCATGTCACCCAAAGGCTGCCATACTAAACATCCAGACTGTTGAAAAGAAACTCTCCAACAATCCTTCCTCAAATAGCTTAAGGCTCATAACGTACGCCGTCAGTTAACCTTTATTACTGTATTTTGATTTGTTTTGAGATGAGAAGAGAGAACAGGCTCAACTAGAAGGGGGACTATCAAGTCCTATTGTTGTCATGCCAAGGATTCATCCTATGGTTGAGGTTTGAAACAGGGAACTCCTAGAAGTTATCATGCATAGGTTTCAACCTAAAGTTCTAATCATCACTTCCCTATCAAAGGGAGTGAGATTCCTAGGGGATCATGTCAATGATAAACAGAAACAGATAAAGCATCAGCATAAACAGTAAACAGTAAACGACTGTAAAATGCATGCAATGCAAGTGAGGGAGGAAATGTGTGTGGGGCAACAGCCTCCACAAGCTCATCTCAACCTCAAGCCAGATATGAATAACTGCAATCATACAGAAGAAATATCAAGCAAAATATAATAAACTGCAATCATACAGAGGAAATAACATGCTATCAAGCAAATCACACAAGTCACATCAATACAGTTGCACAGAAAGCAAATATACAGGAAAGAAAGCAGGTCAACAGCTCCCACAACTTCACAGCAAAGCAATCTTCTGACAACATCTCAGTCCTCAGTCTGCAACTGCTCTTCAAGGCTTTCATCTTCAATAGCAAGTATCAACTTGCTTCTCCAAGCTTTCAATGCATCAAACATAAGTATCAACTTATCCTTCTTCTTCAAGCCTCGGCTCCCAAGTAAGTATCAGCTTGTACCTTCAGGCTCTCAAAGTATCAAACACACAAGTATCAACTTGTTCTCTAACTTCAAGCTTCAGCTCTTCATTCAATCTCAATTTGATCTTCTTCACAGGTGTCAACTTGCTCTTCTTGGTTTTCAAGCTTCATCTCCCCTGGCAGTCTTTAGACAAAGGGGAAGTACAACCTCTAGCATCTTCAATCTTCTAGCAAGGGAGAAAGATTCATCTGACAAGAGCAGGGTTTGGATAATAGACAGCAGAGTGAAGACCAAAGGTCACCACTAAGCACTCCATCATCAAAGAAAGGAACCCTCAAAGGTTCTACCAACTTGTGAAGAGCCACACATCCTACCAAATGAGGGATTAGGCCTTCTCAAGGGGACCTTACATCATAGGGAAGAATGGAAGTGATCAACACCTTCCATGTTGATGAAAGAAGAGAATCTATCTAGAAGCTCTGCCTACAACCCTAATCTTAACACCTAAACAAAACTACACCAAAAGAAGGGAAATCTTCACATCCAAGCCTATTCAAGCATTCCTCAGCAACCCAAGCTTATCTTCAACACTATCCAAGAGCAAGCAAAGCACAACCCTAATCTAAGGGAACTAATGAAATCAATCTAGTTGAATTAGCAAGTTAGGATCACCTAAAACTTAGTACTAAAGTTAATCCTAACTAAAATACTAAAACCAAATGTAAAATCCTTAAAAAATAACTATGGGAACCTAATTCAATCATGAATCTACCATACAAAATCCAGGGGTTGAATCATCCACAAAGTCCAAGAAATAAAACCTAAACTATGGAGTACTAAGGCTAAACCCTAAAACTAGAGCATCTAAAGCTTCACCTTAAAACTACCACCTAATTTCATCACAAAAATTTGATAAAATTACTAGGGGGTCATGCATATCTATGCTACCTACACACAAAAAATCAAGGCAAGAATCATCACCAAATGCTCAAACCAAATTCAGCAAGACAGGGTATCAACCATGGCCATTTTAATATCAATTAATATTCAAAAAATGCAAATAAAATCACAAATGCATGAATTCCTAATATTTGTAATCTACAAAATTCTAGATTCAATCATGAATCAAGGGAAAAAAGTTTGGAATTAATTGAGTTAATTTCCTATTTTTTATGAATTAATTTCTAAGTCATATGAAATAATGAAAAATAAAAGAAAATAAAAGAAATTAACAAACTTGCGTGTCAAATAGCAATCCAATACAGTTCATTTCAAAGAATTGGGCCAAAGGGGGGTGTGGGTAGCAGTCTGAGTCCTAGGCCCAAAACACCAATTAAATGAAACGGTGCGTTTCATTTAGGAACCTCTCTTCAGAGTTGAAATGCAATCGTGGCCTTCCATCGCTTGCCTGAGTCAAAAGTCCAACACTCATCCAACGGCCATGGCTCATCGTCCGCATTTGAACTCAGTTTGGGGGGAAAACACAGACGGTGGCCTGAACAGTGATGCCACCGTCTTCTCCGGTGAGACAACCTCCACAGTCCATCAAAACTTCACCAACCATACATCATTCTCTCTAGAATTCAATGCTGATCACGAATCCAACCTTAGAATTATCTAATTCCCTCTCTAACCCAAAACACGATAACATTTTCAGAATTCATCCAAATCTTAAATCTCACCATTCTCCAAATTAAAGGTACTAATGTAACCCTCATCCTTCACTGATCAATTTGCACTATCTAATCATGATTATTCCTTCAAGAATCTTGAGATATCAGCCTCAACAGAAAATGATCACACACCTATTTTGTCTCTAATTCACCAATTTCTGATCCTAAATCCAACTACATGTTGCAAGGATCCTAACCACATACAGAATGCTAACTATCTCCTCCTAAATCATGCATAAGATTAAAATGTACCAACCTGAGTTCAGAGAGGTAACAGAGATGGTTTTTGATCACTTTAACTTCCAAAACGATGCAGACACACTCCAAATTCACTCCCAAAGCCTTTGCACACCTTGATTTGGCTTGATTCTTCCTTGAACTCAAAACCCGATTCTCACTTGCACCTCTGAAAATTCAATGGCTCTCTCTGCAACCAGCTTCAATTCCTTCCAAAAAAATGAACTGCATTCACTCAATGACTTATATAGAAGTGATTGGGACTGTCTAGAACTTTCTGGAATCATCCAAATGAGATTTTGGATTTTCAAAATCTCTTCAAAATCTCATCCATGGCAATCACTATTCTGGCTCCCTTTGGGTATGGCTATGCTTGTAATCAAATTCTCATGAGATATTGAATGAGTTTGATGTGTTATTTTCCTTGTTTGCAAGCCAAAAGTGTGAGTTTGATTATGTTGCTTCATCATGAAGAAATGAAATGGAATGGTATGAAAATGATCTCAACTCAAAATTCTAACATTGCCATTGTTTCTAAAATCATTTTTCCAATCAATTTGACCTATAATTTTGTTTCATTTGGTCACCAAATGAATTATTTGAATTTTTGGCCATTAAATCCTTTTAATTCTTCCTTTTTCAAAATTTCTTGAACCAAGTCCTTCCTTGAGCCATTTCAATGCCTCTTTGATGCATGGTCAAGGTTAAAACCCCATTTTGAGCAACTTTCTAGTTGAACAAAATTTCATTTGAGACCTCTAAGTTGGTGAAAATGGCCTATGATCACAAATGACCTATAATCACCAAATGACCTATAATCACCAAATGTCCAAAATACCCTTGACTTGTCAAAGCCATAACTTGAGTTCTATAAATCCTATCAAGTACTTCTAGTACTCTCTAGAAAGCTAAGCGGATAAGGAACAACATTAATGTTGACCAAAAGTTCATAGGAATCATCCTTCTTGGGCAAAAGTTTCATGCAAGTTGGGTAACTTTCAAGCTCCAAATTCACATGCCTCAGATGACTTGTAACTTGTCAAAGCCATAACTTGAGTTCTACAAATCCTATCAATGACTTCTAGCACTCAAATTAAAGCTAAGACCATGATCTACAACAATCATGTTGGGGGAAAGATGAGATAACAATCACATCTTGAGTTACATTGCCTTGAAGATAGGGGTCAAACTAGGGGATTTTACACTATCAAGTCTTAGAAACCCTAACTTGAAACTTCTCAAACTCTTCAATCATGATGATTTGACCTTTGAATCATCCTTATAACATCTCAATGTATCAATCCATGATCACATGGCTCTTGAATTAGGTCTCAACCTCCTTCAAATCCTCAGTTGACTTAGGGTTGACCCAGTCAAACCCTAGCTGCACCACTCATGGCTGAGCCTTCTTAATCTTGCACAATGACCTGTCTAGGCCTCAAGGTGATCTTCAACACTTCTCATGAGCTCTCCCAAGACCTCAAGTCTAACTTCATGGCTTCAGAATCATCTGATGGCTTCCCTCAACTCTCAAATTAGGAGACCTGCACTCTTGGCTTCACCCACTCTCTCTGAGGATCTTTTAACTTCTCTGACAAGGATATCAACCCTTGAATACTTGAATAAACTTCTTAGCTAGCTTCAAAGTCTTGTTTAGATCTTAATTGGTAATCATACCTCTTGATCTCTTGCACACATGTCAATGAAATGCAAATGATAATGCTAATGTGAATGAAATGAAACATAAGCTAGGTAAAGAAATGTTGGGCAAATTTTGGGGTGCAACAACTGCCCCTATTCAAACGGCTTGGACCTGACTGGGTGAGAAGCGAACGACTCTCAAACAATCAAGGTAAAAGGCGGTTGAATACCAATAAACCCGAAAATTTGCCAACTGCACAAGTACACGGTACTCTGATGGGGACAAATCTTCGGAAACTGAAATGATAGCTGCGTGACAACTAGCTGGAGAAATAATGATTTGAACCTCCATCAGGATGATTCCCTGATTTATCTGATATCATTGCATCCTCAAATCATCAAGGGATCACCGATTACACGGTAACTGGTGATTTGCCAACCACGCAGGTAAACGATACCCTGATTGGTAGGAACATCTTCAAAACTGAGCATGACAGTCGCACGACAATTCTGCTGGGGAATTGGTCACACGGTAATTGGTGAATGTTGGCTGATTATGCCGTAGATATTTGTCCTCAAGTCATCAAGGGGTCATCGGTTATGCGGTAACTGGTAATGGAAGGTCGATTATGCCGTCAGGCATTCTGCGTCATAGCAGAAGAATTCCTTATCGTCACCTATGGACTCATCATGTCGCTAGGAACATCGACAACATCTTTGTCGGACTTCATCAGTAAGTCAGGAAATGGAATCCTTAATCAATTAGGAACCCATGGGGGTATACAATCGTTTATTGTCAGGCACTTCACGTCAGCTGGGACAACTACTTCGACATTGCAGTTGGACTTCATCAGTAAGTCAGGGAATTTGGCACTACTGCCAGATTTCAATCACCAAGTCTTCAAGGGAAGTTTCAACTTCGCTGTTCAGAAACCTGTTGGGGATGACACATCTTCGCTGGGGATTCTGGAGAACTATCAAGTAACTTTGCTTCAGGGATCCAGAAATCATTCTGGACAAATAAACTCTGCTGAGGACTTCAAGAATCATCTTGGACAAATAACTCCGCCGAGGGCTTCAAGGATCATCTTGAATCAATAACTCTGTTGGAGATTTCAGGAATCATCCTGAGCAAACACTATGCTGGGGATTCTAAGCATCAACTTGAGCAACCCTCTCTAGCGACTTCACTGGGGATTTTAAGAATCATCTTAAACAATCAACTTCGCTGGAGAATTGAAGAATCATCTTGAGCAAACCATTATGCGGAGGGACACCTGCAAAACAAGAATAGTACCGACCTAGCTCATGTTTCATATGTATATGTTTGACAATGGCGCAATGCTCCACACGGTGGAAATGCTACGCGTTTAGGGTAAATGCTATGCAATCATGCAAAATGCTACGACCCTGTCAGCAAAATAAATGCTGAAGGGAAGATCCTCCTGTCAAGGAGAAAGAACCACTCTGGTGGGGGAAGGACTCATCCTGCCGAGGAGAAGAAGTCACGCCAATCTCAATTGGACTCCGCCTGGGGAAACGAACTTCAGTCGACTGCTGCAGGTGGACAAAGTTCTACAAGAACTGGGACCTGCTCGATTAGGTATACGAACCACAAACTGTCGAGGAAACGATATCAATCGCAGAAATAAACTGCACAGCCTTCGCGGCCAACGCTTTCCTGGAGGTAACGACTTCGACGGGGAAATATAGCATCAGCTATTCAATACTCTACTAGGGAGCACCAATCATGGCCTGAACGCTTTCCGAGGACTCGGCTCTCTTGGGGAACTGCAAACTCGGATGGGGAAGAAGGAATCATCCTGCTTGCTGGGGAGAGTACAACTCTGTGGGGAATTTCAATTCCGCTGAAGACTTCAGTCTGTACTATCGAGTGTTGCACGCTTCAGTATATGACTCAGCTGGAGAGACGACGTTCCTTCAGGGTACATCTGATTAGGGAGAGAATCTTCTCTGCTTGGAAAGACATGTCAATGCTTACAATTTCATGTTCAGACTCTGTGGGGAGATGCCACTGAACTTGCTGGAGAAGAAGGAATCATCCTGCTTGGGAAACATATGGCGTACTGCCTGGAATATGCTATACCTGCAACAACACAAACAGACCGACAAGATACCCTTCTCAAAGGGACCTATCAAGGTTATCATCTTATGACAATGTTCACGTAATTCATTGTTTCAACAATCAATGGCCTAGGCCAGTGAGTTTATGTATGCGCATTTTATCAAAAACATCGGCGTTCTTTGTCGCAAACAAAACAGATAAATGCTAAACAAACAAACGAAATTGCTGAATAGTATACATTTTATTGATGACGAACCCCTGAATGGGCAGAAATGTTTTACAACAGATGCAAGCTCCTGGAATGAGGAAGATGCGCAAATATAAAAACATAAATATACATCAGTATATACACAAATGTCGGCAATGAGGCGTAGACGAACACCACAAGTTGGTCCCTCTATGACCCACTCGACTTCGATACTTCTCCGATGCTTTAGCCTCAGCAGAGATTGATTAAGATAAACGTCCCTCAGGTCTTCCAAACCACTAAACAATGAAAGTCCACACGCGGAACGCAGTCATTTGCTTTTTCAAATCCCCAAGTTTTGCCTGAATCGCCCTTTCGGGTTTTCGATTCGCCGGGATACCCTTTTTTGCCAAAGTCGCCCTTCCAGGTTTTCGGCTTTGCGGGTGTACATTCTTTTCTTTTATATCCCTAATTTTTTCCCGAACCTTTTCCTTTTTTATGTGTTGCACCCCAAAATTTGACCAACATTTCTTTACCTAGCTTATGTTTCATCATTTGCATTTCATTGACATGTATGCAGGAGATCAAGAGGTATGATTACCAATCAAAGGCTATACAATACTATGAAGCCAGCTAAGAAGGTTATTCAAGTGCCCAAGGGTTGATATCCTTGTCAGAGAAGTTAAAAGATCCTCAGAGAGAGAGTGATTGAAGCCAAGAGGGTGTGTCTCCTAACTTGAGAGTTGTGGAAAGCCATCAGATGATTCTGAAGCCATGAAGTTAGATTTGAGATCTTGAGAGAGCTCATGAGAAGTTTTGAAGATCACTTTGAGGCCTAGACAGGTCATTGTGCAAGAATAAGAAGCCTCAACCATGATTGGTGCAGCTAGGGTTTGACTGGGTCAACCCTAAGTCAACTGATGATTTGAAGAAGGTTGAGACCTAATCCAAGAGCCATGTGATCATGGATTGATGCATTGAGATGCTATAAGTATGATTCCAAGGTCAACTCATCATGATTGAAGAGTTTGAGAAGTTTCAAGCTAGGGTTTCTAAGGCTTGACAGTGTAAAATCCCCTAGTTTGACCCCTATCATCAAGGCAATTTAGCTCAAGATGTGATTGTCATCACATCTTTCCCCCAACATGAATGTTGTATAGCATGATCTTAGATTTAATTTGAGTGCTAGAAGTCCTTGATAGGATTTTTAGAACTCAAGTTATGACTTTGACAAGTTACAGGTCATCTGAGGTATGTGAATTTGGAGCTTGAAAGTTGTCCAACTTGCATGAAACTTTTGCCCTAGAAGGATGATTCCTATGAACTTTTGGTCAACATGAATGTTGTTCCTTATCCTTTTAGCTTTCGAGAGAGTAATAGAAGTCCTTTATAGGATTTGTAGAACTCAAGTTATGGCTTTGACAAGTCAAGGGTATTTTGGTCATTTGGAGATTATAGGTCATTTCAAGCATAAGGCCATAACTCCTATTTGCAAGCTTCAAATGGGAAAATGTCAAACATAAAACTTGTTCAAAATGATGTGTTAAGGCTAGACAAGAGGTCATGAGAGGTTGGAATTGCTTGTAGCTCAAAATCACAAAAATGACCTAAAATAAGGATGAATTTCAAATGAACCAAAGATGGAAATTGGGATTTTTGATCTACATGTCCAAACCAAGGCATGTAATATGTCATTTTGATTGTAAAACACATTTTAAGAACATTGGTATTGCCACAATTTTGACTTGAGATTTAATTTGGGGACTTGCTTTGAAAAGTGGTTACTTACATCATAAGTAACAATTGCCAAACCAAAATTCAAGGCATAACTAAGGCTTCTTTCAATCCAAACACATCCAAAATACCATTAGGAGAGAAATTGGAAGAGAATGAGGGTGAATACAAGCTGCCAACATGAGCTGTTATGAACACACCATGAGATTAAACTTTCCATGACATGAGATATTGAATTTCTCATTAGAAGGATCTAGAGCTTTCTAGATCATCCATACATGTTCTATATATGATGTAGAAGGGGTTCAGATTGGAGGTTGGTGATAATTGAAGGAGAGAATAGAGATTGAGATTGAATTTTCTTGCTTGCAACTGAATTCGGTTACACTATTTTCTTCACTTTCCATCCATTTTATTGAGTGCAATCACTTCCATGGATGCTAGTAATTGATTCCAGATCATAATCAAGGCAAATTCGTGGCTGAATAGTGTTCTTGCTCTCAGATTTTTTCACCTGCAGCTCAAATTCGGTTTCCATAATCCAAGCATCCTCAAGTGTTCCTTTTGCATACAGAAGCTTTGAATTGATTCAGTGAAGGATTCTGCAAGCTCTTGAAGGTTGATTTGAAGATTCAACCACTCTGTTTGCTCGAGTTTACCAGGTATGCAGTTCTTGTTCCATGGCTTCAATTAGGTAGAATTAAGAGGAATTATTGTGGTAGATGTATAGTAGAATGATGTAGGAAGGTTTATGGATCATAAATTTGAAGATTAGTGACCAATTAGGGTTGTTACCATTTTCGGGTGAGATTGTGTTCTTGCGAATCTTGAGGTTTTAGAGTGAATTAATGGCATGATTGAGTTCCTGAGGAAATTTGGGACAAGATTCATCAAGGAATCGTGGCCAATGGTGGATTCTATAGAGAGTTAGGGTTGTGGAATGGTGATCGGAGAACGTCAACGGCGGTGACTCTGGCGCGCAGGTGGCCTGAGTTTCAGAGATTCAAATTGGGGAAGATGATCCCAGAGCCCTTGGATCAAGGTAGGACCTTTGACCAGATGAAGATCCAATGGCCACACGTGAAGGAAATGTTGTGAAGGATTTCTGAGTTGAGTTGAAACGCAGCGTTTCATTAATGCAATCTGGGTGGGCTTAGGAAATAGTTGATACTTGCACATCCTTTTTGGGTCCAACCCTAGATTGAACTGAATTGCTTTGCTATCCACACCACGCGCTTATCATTTTTATTTTGATTTTCACTTTATTTTTCATTTTATTCATGGTTATTGATTAATTCATAAAAAATGGAAAAATGACTCAATTAATCCCATTCTTTTTGCTATGGATTCATGATTGAATCTAGTTTTTTTTAGATAAAAATATTAATATTCCATGCATTTTCTGATTTTATGGGATTTTTTACATTTTAATTGACATTAAAATAATCATGGTTGATGCTTGATTTTGTTAAATTTGGTTTGATCATGTGATGATGATTCTTGCCTTGATTTTTTGTGTGTAGCAAGCATAAATATGCATGCTCCCCCTAGATTTTTCTCACATTTTTGTGATGAATATAAGTGGTAGTTTTAAGTTGAAACCTTAAGAGCTCCATTTTTAGGGTTTATGGTTGATACCTTGTGATTTAGATTTTATTTTTAGAACTTGGTGGATGATTCAACCTCTGATTTTTATAGGGTAGATTTATGATTGAATTAGGGTCTCTTAGGAAATTTTGTAGGAATTTACAATGTAGTTTACTATTTTTGTTAGATTTTAGTTTAGATGCTAGCTTTAGGTGATTCTAAGGCACTAATTCAACTAGAATGACTTCTTTAGTTCCCTTAGATTAGGGTTTTCTCTCTCTTGCTCTTGGATGATGTGGAAGACAAGTTGAAGATGCAATGGATTTCTTGAAGAAGCTTGGATGTGAGGATCTTCCCTTCTTTTGATGTAGTATTGATTAGGTGTTAAGATTAGGGATTGTAGGCAGAGCTCCTAGATAGATTCTCTTCCTTCATAAACATGGAAGATGTTGATCACTTCCATTCTTCCCTATGATGAAAGGTCCCCTTGTAAAGGCCTCATCTCTCCTTTGGTAGGATGTGTGGCCCTTTTCCAGTTGGTAGAACCTTTGAGGGTCCCTTTCTCTGATGATAGGATGCTTAGTGGTGACCTTTGGTCTTCACTCTGCTACCAATCATCCAAACTTTGCTCCTGTTAGATGAATCTTTCTCCCTTGCTAGAGGATAGAGTCCTTGTCTGAAGATTGAAGATGCTAGAAGTTGCCACTTCTTTGTGTTTGGAGATTACCCTTGGAAGCTGAAGCTTGTAGACCAGGAAGAGCAAGTTGATACTTGTAAAGAGGAGAGAGCTGAAGCTTGAAGACCAAGTTGACACTTGTGAAGAAGATCAAATTGAGATTGAAGAAAGAGCTGAAGCTTGAGGAAACAATTTGATACTTGTGGTTGATGTATTGAGAAGCCTGAAGAAGCAAGTTGACACCTGCTATTAAAGAGGATAGCCCTGAAGAGCTGTTGAGGACTGAGGACTGAACTACTGTCAGAGGAGAGCTTTGCTGTGGAAGCTGTTGATCTGCCTTCTTTCCTGTCTGTTTCCTTTCTGTGCAACTGTATTGATGTGACTTGTGTGATTTGCTTGATGCATTAGAATAAGTCCATGATTAGACTAACTTAAGCTAAGAGCATGATTGCACTAGAGGTTGAGTTGCTCCCTCTGCTTGTATTTTTACTGTATGGCTTTGCTTGCGGGTATTCGGTAGAGCCCTGCTCCCTTGCCTATGTGGTCTGTTGTATTTTGCTTGATAGCATGTCTCTTCTTTTGTCTGATTACAGTCACTCATATTCTATTTTGCTTGAGGGCATTCTGTTTTCTTCTGTATGATTACAGTTATTCATATCTGGCTTGAGGTTGAGATGAGCTTGTGGAGGCTGATGCCCCACACACATTTCCTCCCTCACTTGCATTGCATGCATTTTACAGTCATTTATTGTACATCTGTTTACTGTTTAAGCTGATGCTTTATCTGTTTCTGTTTATCATTGACATGATCCCCTAGGAATCTCACTTCCTTTGATAAGGAAGTGATGATAGAACTTTAGATTAAAACCTATGCATGATAACTTCTAGGAGTTCCCTGTTTCAAACCTCAACCATAGGATGAATCCTTGGCATGACAACATTAGGACTTGATAGTCTCCCTGTAGTTGAGCCTGTTCTCTCTTCTCATCTCAAAATGAATTAAAATACAATAATAAAGGTTAACTGACGTCGTACGTTACGAGCCTTAAGCTACCTGAGAAAGAGTTGTTGGAGAGTTCTTTTCAACAGCTTGGATGTTTAGTATGGCACCCTTTGGGTGACATACGACGCATTCACTCTCAGGTCATAGTCTCTAATGCGATATTGGTTGCAAACATCCATAAAAAACATTTCTTCCGTAAAAGACAAAAAACAAACTTCAAACATTTTTGCCCCGTGGGCCCATAATTCAAAGGAAGCTTTTCTGAAGAAAAGAGTGTTGTTAACTCCCAGTTCTACCGCAAACGGTAACGCCTAAGTCTCTAAGGGTCGACCTGCGTACATCCAACTGCTGGGGCTGTTTGTTAACCCTACTCGATAAAACAGATGAATCTGAATCCCCGTAATCCGTATTATCCCGAACTATGTAAGCTCTGATCTCTCATACCTGTTGAGAGTACGTAGGCACAATACTGATGTATTGGCGAGCCACCTTCCCCATAACCCGTAGTTATCCGAACTACGTTGACTCTGATTTCTCATTCTCTGATGAGAATACGTAGGCATAAAGCGCGATGCTTTGCCGAGTCATTTTTTTTCTTTCCAGACCAACCTTGATAGGTAGATAGATAACACCAACCCGTCAGTTAAACACAATAAGCATGGATCCCATCGAGTACGATGGACGTGAGGGGTGCTAATACCTTTCCCTTGCGTAACCGACTCCCGAACCCAGACATGGTTGCGATGACCTTGTCTTATACCTTTTCGTCAGGTTTTTCCGATCGTTTCCTTTCCCGTTCTGAGGGATAAATAATGAAAGGTGGAGACTCTTCTGTTTTGCCGGCACCTTATTTTCGCGGTAGCGACAGCTGGCGACTCTGCTGGGGAATCTGATAGTTTCCTAGGATCCAACGTCCCTTATGCGAGTCAGTTTGGGGATCCAACGTCCCCTGCGAGAGTCAATCCTAGCGCTTGTATGATTACTTGTTAGGTTGTGTTTATTTATCGCATTTTATTTTCAGTATGATATGATTATCTGTGATGTTGTGGGAAGGGCATTCTGATGAGTGAGAAGCTAGACCCAGGCTTGAGTGTACTTAGCATTAGTTGTGGAAATTAGTGGGCGCGTTCTTGCTTTGCAGGCACTAGTGTCTCATGAAATCCATGCTCAGAAGAGGTTCTCCCGATTGACTTCTTTTTCAACCCTTTGGGTTGAGGGGGTTGTTGGTTTGGAGGATTGTCGACTCTGGGAACCGATCATTTGGAATTCAGCTGAGTGAGGCCTCTTCAGGAGACGGTGATGCCACACCTTCTAGGTATCGTATCACCCCTCTTGAATGTCTGTGACGCTGATGACCGCATAGGATGCCGAACTTGTGTCAGTTTAGGTCCATACCTGTGAGCAAGGTTGGGTTTGTTGCAGGAAGCCTTAACCTTCATACTACCTGGTTTTCTTGATAGTGAATCAGATTTGTTGGTATCAGAGGTCCTTATTATCATATGTATATTTGTTCTTGATAGAGCAAATTTACAGTCCTGTATCAGAGGTCCTTATTATCAGATATGTGTGTTCTTGACAGAGCAGATTTGTGGTCCGATACCAGGGTTTTCTTCTTATCAGAGATAGTGTTTTTTCATGATAGAGCAGCATTATGGTTTTGTTGATACAGAATCTTCACAGCATAGTCGTCTTGATCTCCTGCTGCATGATTGCATTTTACATTGCTTTGCATACCCATTTGCATTTCATTAACGTGTGTCTGTGTTGCAGGTACCGTTTCCCCCGATTCAGGATTTCTTGCCTTCTATTGTGCTACTATGGGATCTATGAGGAAGACTGTGGCTTACAAACTCCCCACTCCTGATGTTGTTCAGCTG
This sequence comes from Lathyrus sativus, assembly GCA_963859935.3. NCBI lineage: Eukaryota > Viridiplantae > Streptophyta > Magnoliopsida > Fabales > Fabaceae > Lathyrus > Lathyrus sativus. Next base: position 97,408,272 of record OZ012738.1, on the reverse strand, counting down.
ACCGGTTTGATTGCTTTAGCAGATGATTCTGTGAGAGATGAATTCAGAAAGTCTTACGGTAAACTGCTCAGTTTGGTTCGCAAACCCTCTGTGTTTGAGTTGAATGGGCTGCACGCCCTGCTGCAGTTCTACGATCCTCCTTTGAGATGCTTTACTTTCCGGGACTTCATTCTCGCACCTACACTAGAGGAGTATGTTGACTTGTTATGTGTGCCTATCAAGAGTCAGATGCCTTTTGTTCATATGGATGTTGAGCCTAATCTGGCTAGTCTAGCCCCTTCACTTCATCTGGATGCCTCCGAGTTGGTCTTGTCTAGTTGGAACAGGGTTCCCGGTTTCTCCTTGCAGTTCTTAGTGGGAAAGGCTCAGCAGTGCGCCAAAGAGGGTTGTTGGATCGTGTTCAATGCTATTCTCGCTCTTTGCATATATGGCATCATTCTGTTCCCCAATATGCCCGACTTTGTAGACTTCGACGCATTTCACATCTTTGCATCAGGGAATCCAGTCCCTACCTTGATAGGAGATGTCTACCATTCTGTCCATTACAAGAACGAGAACCGAAGGGGCAAGAATGTCTCGTGCTGCATACCCATACTCTATAGATGGCTTGATAGTCATCTACCCAAGAAGGGTCCCTTTGCTTCGTCTGCAGCCGCAACTGAGTGGTCTGAGCGTTTGATGAGTCTGTCAGCAGAGGATATTGCCTGGTTTGATAGAGATAGGTTGGGTACTGAGATTATCTTCAGCTGCAGTGGGTTTCTGAATGTGCCTCTGATAGGCAGGAAGGGTTGTATCAACTATAATCCATCTCTGTTGGTCCGACAATTTGCTTATGCTTTGAGAGCTCCGCCGAAGGATGAAGAGGTGCAGGAATCTCTGTACCTCACTGGTCTTCTAGAGGGGGATATGTTATCTAAGCTTCAGCACGCTTGGAATGGTATCAGTAAGCGGGGAAAACCATTGCTAGGGAAAAGTAATAGCCAAGCCTATGCTCCGTATGTGACTTGGATCAGAGCCAGAGCAGATGTCATAGGGATGTCGTTTCCTCCGGCCAAGCCAGAAAGCCCTCCAGTGATTGAAGAGCCTACCACTGTTCCTAATCAGCAACATAATCAGGTGTTAGCTGAGAGAGATGAGCTGAAGAAGGACAATGAAGAACTGGAGAAAGAATTGGCTCAACTCAGAAGCGAGAGAAGCGAAGCCATCCATTCCTTCAAGAGGCAGACGGAGCTGGTGAACCAGTTAGGGACAGATTTGACTAAGCAGATGGCTGAGCGTGAGCGCATGGGTCGAGACTTCAAAGCTGTCAATGATGTACTGGCCACTAAGAAGCAGCACTTGGATGAAGCGTACCGGAGAATATCCAAGTTTAATCAGCATTGGAAGGCCACCCTAGCCAACGGCAAGGAACGGGAGGATAAGCTGAAGCAACATATCTCCAAGCTGAAAGCCCAGGTGAAGGCTAGTGAGAAGAGGTTTGATGAAGAAACCGCTCACAGATATGCCGCTGAAGGCCAGCTCAACAAGGCTCTTGCTAACCTAAAGGAGAGCAAACTGACGTTTGAATCCAAGAAGCGGAAGTTAGAAGATTGTTTCGGCGAAGGAGCATGGGAAGACTCAGTTGAAGGTCTTCAATAGACCATTGGGCAAAGGGAGTTACTCGTCGAAGGGTTGCTCACTCGGCCTGGTCATCCAGAAACGAAGGGGCTGTTAGAAGAGTTTCGCGCCCGTGGTCGTGCTTGACTATATTTGTTATCCTTTGTTTTTGATCATTGTTGTATGCTGACCATCACCAGGCTTGTTGGTTGAGGTTATGCTATTGATTCTGCTTGTACTCAGTGATGTTGTGTACTGCCTTGATGGGCTTTCTTTATATATATGAGATGTTATTTTCATGACTGGACTCAGACTTCTTATTATCAGCACTGGCACTCAGGCACTAGGATCGGGGGAGATCCCCCTAACGCACAGACACACGTTTGCATTTGCATGAAGCATCTACATAACGAGCGCTTTTTCGTTTTTTCTAACCCTTTTGTGTATACAGGTTGTTTCAGGTTATTCCAGGATTGATCAGAGACCTATCCACCGCTATCCGACCAGAGCAAATAAAGCCAGGGTTATGGAGCAAATGCAAACTGACATTCAAGAACTCCGAGAAAGGATGGACCGCTTCATGGAGCTCATGCAAGCGGTCGCCAACGGCCAGGATCAGCTAAGAACCTTGGTTCAACCTCTGATTTCAAGGGTCGACAGCAATGGTGTACTCCATGGTGGGACTGTGCCAACCCTTCCACCTGTTGAAACTCCTCAGAATGGCATCCCCGTGACCGGGGGGAATGGCAGTGCCAACGGCAATGTAATCGCTAACATGGGACTCAACGGTAATACGACTGGCGTCAGTAATGGAAATTTTGAAGCTAACGTCAATGTTGGACTGGGCAACGGCAATGCGGGTGTTGGAAATCTGTTTGGGCCTCAGCCGTGGTTAGAAGACCGTCAAGACGATGTGTTCTCGCAGAGAGGTGCTGAAGGGGAGCTGACTGCTGAAGCACGGCTAAGGTTCAAGGCACTCGAGGACAAGATGAGGAATTTCGAGAACCAGAACACCATGGGTGTTGATATGTCCAAGTTGGGACTGATTGCTGATTTCAAGGTGCCTCCCAAGTTCAAGGTACCTGACTTTGAAAAGTACAAGGGCACCACTTGCCCCGCGTCCATTTGAGGTCATATTACAGAAAGATGTCCGCTCACTCTGAGGACGAGAAGTTGCTGATGCACTTCTTTCAGGACAGTCTGTCCGGGCCCTCCCTGGAATGGTACATGAGTCTGGAGCCTACCAGTGTGCGCACGTGGAAGAAACTTGCTGAAGCATTCGTGCACCATTACCAATATAACAGTGACTTGGCTCCGAACCGAGTCCAACTGCAGAATTTGTCGCATAGGAACAATGAAGGGTTCAAGGAATACGCCCAGCGGTGGCGTGAATTGGCAGCTAGAGTTCAGCCGCCGATGGTTGAACGCGAGCTTGTGGAAATGTTCGTGGCCACCCTCCCAGGGGTTTATTATGAGAAATTGGTCAACAGTATGTCTGGAAGCTTCTCAGATCTTATTATCACGGGTGAGCACGTCGAAAATGGGATCAAACTGGGGAAAATTCAAGGTGATCTGTCCTCGTCTGGAGGAGGAAAGAAACCCTATGGTGGCAAAAGGAGGGAAGGAGAGACGAGCGCCGTGTCCAACGCTCGAAGGAAGGGCAAGGGCCCGCACCAGCAGGTGGCCAACATAACTATCCCGGCAGTCCAACAGCCACAGCAGCAGCAGCAGCCGAATCAACAAGGGTACAGAAAGTATCAGAACAGGGCACCCCTGTCAAGTCGTCACCTCGAAACGCCGCCCATGTCTTATGCTCAGCTGTTACAGACTCTGCTTCAGTTACAGCTAATCCAGAAGAGAACCCTGGCTCCCTTGACAAGGGAACCTCCGCCAGGTTATGACGCGAATGCAACTTGTGAATTTCACTCAGGGGCACCAGGCCACACGATAGAAAATTGCAAAGCCTTCAAACACAAGGTGCAGGACATGGTGGACGCTAAGATCATCAATTTCTCAGATAATGTGCCAAACGTCATGAAGAACCCTATGCCGAATTATAGGGGAGGTGGAGTAAATGCCATTATTGAAGACGAGAGCTTGAATTTGTTGACTGACGTCAAAGATTTGAAGACACCGCTTAGCTTCGTTAAAGCCAAGCTAATGAAAAGAGGTTACTTCCCGGGCTGTGGGGAACTATGTATGGGTTGTGCGAGTCGTCCTGATGGATGTGAACAGTTGACGGAGGGTATTTAGAGTCTGATGACTGAGGGAATCTTACAGTTCAGCCGAAGGGCCGAAAGCGGATTGGGAGACTTAATGCTGAAGCAAGATGATGAGGTTGCCACCATCACCATCCCTCGTCGGACGATAACTATTTCTGCACCCAGACCACCCACGATTACCATCACCAAAGCTGGGCCGATACCCTTCGAAAGCACCAATGTTGTCCCATGGCATTATGGGGCAGATGTCTACTGCAACGGACAAAAGTTGGAACTAGAACCCTCAGGGTCACGTGTGGATAACCTAGTGGGCATTAGCGGAATCACTTGCAGCGGGAGAGTATTTGCTCCACCTGAGATCGTGGCGGACAAAGCGGACAAAGCTGATGTAACCGATAAAGGTAAGAGTAAATTCGTTGAAGAAACCCCTCGTGGGGTAGAGAAGGACTTACTTGTTAAAGACGCTGAAGAGTTTATGAGGCTGATTAGGAAGAGTGACTACAAGATTGTGGATCATCTCCATCAAACGCCTTCGAAAATCTCCATCCTGAATCTGTTGTTGTGTTCTAAGGCACATCGCAACGCGTTGCTGAAGGTGTTGAATGCCACGTATGTACCGCAGGAAATATCGGTCAACCAGTTAGAAGGGGTCGTAGCCCACGTGAATGCTGGAAATGGGTTAGGGTTCACTGACCTGGAGCTGACGCCGAAGGGAAGAAACCACAACAGCGCCCTGCACATCTCGATAGAGTGTAGGGGAACGATTATGTCGCATGTGTTGGTAGACACAGGGTCTTCACTCAATGTTCTTCTGAAGAAAGCATTGATGAAGTTAGATACTCGAGGATTGATTTGTACGCCCAGTGATCTGGTCGTGAAAGCGTTCGATGGAACCAAATGTCATGTTTTCGGGGAGGTGACGTTGCCAATCCAAGTTGGGCCGGAAACATTCGACGCAGTCTTCTACATTATGGACATCATGCCTGCCTACAGCTGTCTCTTGGGCCGGCCATGGATCCATTCTGCGGGTGCCGTGACTTCCACGTTGCACCAGAAGCTCAAATATGCTGTTGGAGGTAGCGTTGTGACTGTATGTGGCGAGGAAGACATAATGGTGAGCCATTTGTCGTCCTTCAAATATGTCGAGATGGATGGGGAAATCCACGAAACCCTATGTCAAGCGTTCGAAGCTGTTAAAGTCAAGAGCGTAGCTCCTGCAATCACTGAGAAACCAAAGATGACTCTCTCTTCCTTCAAGGAAGCCTGGGTCGTTGTTCAAGCTGGATCTACCCCAGGTTGGGGGCGAATTCTAGAGATACCTAACAAGCAAGACAAGTTTGGGTTAGGATACTCTCCTGCGGCTGAAGCCTCCTCTTCTAGCAGTGCGTCGCGAGGTAAAGGGCCGATCCAGTTTACCAGTGGCGGGGTGACATTTGAAAGCGTCAACGCAGTGTCTGAAGACGGCGAAGACAGTGATTGCGACCTAGACTCTTGGATCCAGCCAAGCAAACCAGGCGAGAGCCTCAACAACTGGTCCGTCAGGGATATCATCCAAACGACAAGTAAAGAGTAATGATTTACTTTTTTCCAGTCGTTGTAAAACCCTATGTCCTACCCGGAGCATAATGGTTTTATTCAAATGTTGTGATCTCTGTTATTCCTATTTTATATTTGTTTTGAAAAACAACAAAATGGCAATGAGGTTTGTGCTAACCTGCATATCCTTGTTTTAAGCTTAACCCTTGTTATTGCAGGATCCACATAGCAGATGACATCGACTCTGGACCTTCTATGACTCACTTCGACTTCGATTGCCCGATCTATCAAGCCAAAGAAGAGATTGATGAAGACGAAGACCTTCCCGAAGAGTTGGCCCGCTTGTTGAAACAAGAAGAGAAAGTTATTCTGCCTCACGAGGAAGAGATTGAGATTGTGAATCTGGGTTCTGAAGAACTGATCCGGAACGTCAGGATAGGGGCTGCATTGCAGAGTGATGTCAAGCAGAGATTGGTCGAGATGCTAAGAGAGTATAGTGACGTCTTTGCTTGGTCATACGAAGATATGCCCGGACTAGATAATGACATCGTAGTCCATCACTTGCCGCTGCGAGAAGATTGTCCTCCCGTTAAGCAGAAGCTTAGGCGGACGCGACCAGATATGGCCGTTAAGATCAAAGAAGAAGTGCAAAAGCAGCTTGATGCTGGCTTCTTAGCAGTCACTACTTACCCTCCGTGGGTCACCAACATAGTGCCTGTACCGAAGAAGAACGGTAAGGTACGAATGTGCGTCGATTATCGGGATTTGAATAGGGTGAGCCCTAAAGATGATTTCCCGCTTCCCCATATTGATGTGTTGGTCGACAATACAGCTCAGTTCTCTGTATTTTCGTTCATGGATGGCTTCTCCGGCTACAATCAGATCAAGATGGCGCCGGAGGACATGGAGAAAACTACGTTTATTACACCTTGGGGAACATTTTGCTACAAGGTAATGCCTTTCGGTCTGAAGAACGCAGGGGCCACTTACCAACGAGCAATGGTTACTTTGTTTCATGACATGATTCATCATGAGATTGAAGTCTATGTTGATGACATGATTGCGAAGTCCCAAACGGAGGAGGGGCATCTGGTCAATTTGCTGAAGCTTTTTGAGAGGCTTAGGAAGTTCAGGTTGAGGCTGAATCCTAACAAGTGTACTTTCGGAGTACGGTCCGGAAAACTACTGGGGTTTATCGTGAGTGAAAGAGGCGTCGAGGTTGATCCTGCGAAGATAAAAGCAATACAAAAAATGCCAGCGCCAAAAACCGAAAAAGAAGTTCGTGGTTTCCTGGGCAGAATAAACTACATTGCAAGGTTTATCTCTCAGCTCATGGCCACGTGTGAACCGATGTTCAAACTGTTAAAGAAAGATCAGGCGATTATTTGGAACGGGGATTGCCAGAAGGCATTTGATAAGATAAAACAGTATCTACAGGAACCTCCGATCTTGATACCCCCAATGGCTAGACGGCCCTTAATCATGTACTTGACAGTTCTTGAGAATAGTATGGGGTGTGTTCTCGGTCAGCACAACGAGACGGGCAGAAAGGAGCATGCCATTTACTACTTGAGTAAAAAGTTCACAGATTATGAATCTCATTACTCGATGCTGGAGAAGACGTGTTGTGCACTAGCCTGGGCTGCCAAACGTTTACGACAGTACATGCTCAATCACACCACCATGCTAATTCTGAAGATAGATCCGATCAAGTACGTCTTCGAGAAGCAAGCGCTTTCAGGTAGGATTGCCCGGTGGCAAATGGTGTTGACGGAATATGACATTCAGTATGTTTCCCAAAAGGCCATCAAGGGAAGCGTATTGTCTGAATACCTTGCCGAACAGCCGATCGAAGATTACCAGCCGATGAAATTTGAATTCCCTGATGAGGATATCATGTTTCTCAAAGCGAAAGATTGCGATGAACCGTTGCCCGACGAGGGGCCAGATAGGAAATCCCAATGGAAATTGATATTTGACGGGACAGTTAATTCTTATGGAAGTGGCATTGGAGCGATCATCACGACTCCCCACGGATCCCATATCCCGTTCACTGCGAGACTGAGGTTTCCAGTCACCAATAATGAAGCAGAGTACGAAGCATGCATCATGGGTCTAGAAGAGGCAATTGATTTGAGAATCAAGAACCTAGACGTATATGGTGACTCGACACTTGTGATTAACCATATTAAAGGGGAGTGGGAGACTCGCCAGTCGAATTTGGTGCCGTACATGAACTATGCCAGAAGGCTGCTTCCGTTCTTTGATCGAGTGGAACTCCATCATGTGCCCAGGGCCGAGAATTAAATGGCTGATGCCTTAGCCACGTTGGCTTCGATGTATAAAGTCAATTTTTGGAATGAAGCTCCAAGAATTGTCCTTTCTCGTCTTGATAGACCTGCATTCGTCTTTGCAATCGAGGAAGCCGCCGATGGCAAGCCATGGTTCCATGATATCCAGACTTTCCTTACGACTAAGGAGTATCCTGCGGGAGCGTCAACCCAGGACAAGAAGACTCTGAGAAGGCTGTCTGCGAATTTTCATCTCAATCCTGATGGAGTGTTGTATAAAAGAAACTACGATCTCGTGCTACTCAGATGTGTAGATGAGAATGAAGCGAGTAGGATCATGGAAGAAGTCCATGAAGGCACATTTGGTACGCACGCCGGCGGGCATGCTATGACAAGAAGGATCCTGAGAGCAGGATACTACTGGCTGACGATGGAATCAGATTGCTTCAGATTCCCGAGGAGATGTCATAAATGCCAGATTTATGCTGATAAGATTCATGTACCGCCGTGCCCGTTAAATGTCATGTCCTCCCCGTGGCCGTTCTCAATGTGGGGCATCGACATGATAGGCAAGATCGAGCCCACTGCATCTAACGGTCATCGCTTCATTCTAGTAGCTATCGACTACTTCACCAAGTGGGTGGAGGCAGCCTCATATGCTAATGTGACCAAGCAGGAGGTGGCTAAATTCATAAAGAGGGACATCATCTGTCGTTACGGAATTCCCGAGCGGATCATTACTGATAATGGTTCGAATCTGAATAACAAGATGATGAAGGAGTTGTGCCAGAGTTTCAAGATTGAACACCACAACTCATCTCCTTACCGGCCGAAGATGAATGGCACCGTTGAAGCGGCCAATAAGAACATCAAAAAGATTGTACAGAAGATGGTTGTGACCTATAAGGATTGGCACGAGATGTTGCCATTTGCATTGCACGGTTATCGTACCACGGTGCGTACATCAACTGGGGCAACTCCTTTCTCCTTGGTGTACGGTATGGAAGCTGTCCTACCGTTAGAAGTTGAGATTCCTTCTTTGCGAGTTTTGGTTGACGTGAAACTCGATGAGGCAGAATGGATTAAGAACCGATTAAACCAGCTCAGCCTGATGGACGAGAAGAGGTTGGCATCGATTGCATATGGTCGTCTGTACCAGAGTCGAATGAAGAAAGCCTATGACAAGAAGGTGCGTCCTAGAAGATTTCAGACGGGTGATCTCGTCCTGAAGAAGATTCTTCCTCCACACTCCGATCACCGGGGCAAGTGGACTCCCAATTACGAAGGTCTGTACGTCGTCAGCAAGGTCTTCTCGGGAGGAGCCTTGTTGTTGTCCACGATGGATGGTGAAGATTTTGCATCCCCGGTGAACGCAGACGCAGTTAAAAAATACTTTGCTTAAAGAATGACCCGCTGGAAAGAAAAAGAATATCCAGGCAAAAAATGGGGCATCCCGGCGAACCATAAAAAAGGAAAAAAGGTTCGGGCAAAAATTAGGGATATAAAAGAAAAGAATGTACACCCGCAAAGTCGAAAACCCGGAAGGGCGACTTTGGCACAAAAGGGTATCCCGGTGAATCGAAAACCCGGAAGGGCGATTCAGGCAAAAGTTAGGGATTTGAAAAAGCAAATGACTGCGTTCCGCGTGTGGACTGTATTTGTTTAGTGGTTTGGAGGACCTGAGGGCCGTTTATCTGAGTCAATCTCTTATGAAGCTGAAGCGTCGGAGAGGTATCGAAGTCGAGTGGGTCATAGAGGGATCAACTCATGGTGCTCGTCTACGCCTCATTGCCGACATTTGTGTATATACTGATGTATATTTATGTTTTTATATTTGCGCGGCTTCCTCATTCCAGGAGCTTGCATCTGTTGTAAAACATTTTCACCCATTCAGGGGTTCGTTATCAATAAAATGTATACTATTCAGCAATTCTGTTTTCCTGTTTAGCATGTATCTGTTTTGTTTGCGAAAGAGAACGCCAATGTTCTTGATAAAATGCGCATACATAAACTTACTGGCCTAGGCCACTGATTGTTGAAACAATGAATTACTTGAACAGTGTCACGAGATGATAACCTTGATGGGTCCCTTTGAGAAGGGTATCTTGTCTGTTTATTTGTGTTGTTGCAGGTGTAGCACATACCAGGCACTACGCCGTATGCGTCCCCAAGCAGAGAAGATTCTCTCCCCAAGCAGATGTATCCTGAAGGATCGTCGTCTCCCCAGCTGAGTCATACACTGGAGTATGCAGCACTCGATAGTACAGACTGAAGTCTTCAGCGGAATTGAAATTCCCCACAGAATTGTACTCTCCCCTGTGAGCAGGGTGATTCCTCCCTCCCCAGCCGAGTTTGCAGATCCCCAAGGGAGCCAAGTCCTTGGAAACCGTTCAGGCCATGATTGGTTTTCCCCAGTAGAGTGTTGAATAGCTGATGCTATATTTCCCCAACGGAGTCGTTATCTCCCGGAAAGTTTCTGCTGCAAATGCCATGCAGTTTATTTCTGCGATTGATATCGTTCCCTCAATAGTTCAGGTTCTCGGAGAGCTATGGTCCCCTGCATCGATCGACTGAAGCTCGTTTCCCCCAAGCGGAATCCAATTGAGATTGGGGTGACTTCTTCCCTTCGGCAGGATGAGTCCTTCCCCCACCAGAGTGGTTCTTTCTCCTTGACAGGAGGATTCTCCCTTCAGCATTTTTTTTGTTGATGGGGTCAAAGCATTTTGCATGATTGCATAGCATTTACCCTGAACGCGTAGCATTTCCACCGTGTGGAGCATTGCGCCATTGTCGATCATATGCATATCAAACATGAGCTAGGTTGTTACCGTTCTTGTTTTACAGGTGTTCCCCGACAGGGTGTCCGCTCAGGATGATTCCTGAAATCTCGGAAGAGTTGTGTGGCTCGGGGTGATTCTTGAATTCCCCCAGCAAAGTCGCTCGCCCAAGATGATTCTTGAATTCCTCAGCGAAGTGGTTTGCTTAAGATGATTCTTAAAATCCCCAGTGAAGTCGCCAGAGAGGGTTGCTCAAGTTGATGCTTAGAGTCCCCGACATAGTGTTTTCTCAGGATGATTCCTGAAATCTCCAGCAGAGTTATTGGTTCAGGATGATTCTTGAAGTCTCTGGCGGAGTTATGTGTCCAAGATGATTCTTGAAGCCCTCAGCAGAGTTGATTCACCCAGAATGATTTCTAGAGCCCCGAAGCAGAGTTACTTGATAGTTCTCCAAAATTCCCGGCGGAGATGCGTCATCCCCAACAGGTTTCTGAAACTTCCCTTGAAGACTTGATGATTGAAGTCTGGCAGTGGTGCCAAAACCCCTGACTTACTGATGAAGTCCAAGGTCAAAGCAGTCATCCCCGTCGACGTGGAATGCCTGATGGCAATGGCTTAGTTGGTTCATGATTGACCAAGAATTCTATCCCCGACTTACTGATGAAGCTCGGCTGACGCCCAAAAACTTCTTTGAATGCCCGATGGCATGATTAACTTGATTGTTGACCTGATGAGTCCCGAGGAATTTTGATGCTTGACGACATGATCGACCATTTATCACCGGTTACCGAGTGACCAGTGATCCCTTGATGACTTGAGGACGAATATATACAGCAAAATCAGATGACCATCCTGACGGAGATTTGAGATTAGACCTTTCACCGGTTACCGTGTGACCAATCCCCCAGCAGAGTTGCCGCGCAACTGTCATGCTCAGTTTTTGAAGATGTTCCTAACCATCAGAGTATCGGTTACCTGTGCGTGGTGGCAAATCACCCGTTACCGTGTAACCGGTGATCCTTTGATGATTTGAGGACGCAATGATATCAGATAAATCAAAGAATCATCCTGACGGAGATTCAGATCAGTATTTCTCCAGCTAGTTGTCGTGCAACTATTATTTCAGTGTCCGAAGATTTGTCCCCATCAGAGTACCGTGTACTTGCGCAGTTGGCAAATTTCCGGGTTTGTTGGTATTCAACCGTCTCGTACCTTGATTGTTTGAGAACCGTTCGCTTCTCACCCAGTCAGGTCCAAGCCGTTTGAATAGGGGCAGTTGTTGCACCCCAAAATTTGACCAACATTTCTTTACCTAGATTATGTTTCATCATTTGCATTTCATTGACATGTATGCGGGAGATCAAGAGGTATGATTACCAATCAAAGGCTATACAATACTATGAAGCCAGCTAAGAAGGTTATTCAAGTTCCCAAGGGTTGATATTCTTGTCAGAGAAGTTAAAAGATCCTCAGAGAGAGAGTGATTGAAGCCAAGAGGGTGTGTCTCCTAACTTGAGAGTTGTGGAAAGCCATCAGATGATTCTCAAGCCATGAAGTTAGATTTGAGATCTTGAGAGAGCTCATGAGAAGTGTTGAAGATCACTTTGAGGCCTAGACAGGTCATTGTGCAAGAATAAGAAGCCTCAACCATGATTGGTGCAGCTAGGGTTTGACTGGGTCAACCCTAAGTCAACTGATGATTTGAAGAAGGTTGAGACCTAATCCAAGAGCCATGTGATCATGGATTGATGCATTGAGATGATATAAGGATTATTCCAAGGTAAACTCATCATGATTGAAGAGTTTGAGAAGTTTCAAGCTAGGGTTTCTAAGACTTGACAGTGTAAAATCCCCTAGTTTGACCCCTATCTTCAAGGCAATTTAGCTCAAGATGTGATTGTCATATCATCTTTCCCCTAACATGAATGTTGTAGAGCATGATCTTAGATTTAATTTGAGTGCTAGAAGACCTTGATAGGATTTGTAGAACTCAAGTTATGACTTTGACAAGTTACAGGTCATCTAAGGTATGTGAATTTGGAGCTTGAAAGTTGTCCAACTTGCATGAAACGTTTGCCCTAGAAGGATGATTCCTATGAACTTTTGGTCAACATGAATGTTGTTCCTTATCCTCTTAGCTTTCTAGATAGTACTAGAAGTCCTTGATAGGATTTGTAGAACTCAAGTTATGGCTTTGACAAGTCAAGGGTATTTTGGTCATTTGGAGATTATAGGTCATTTCAAGCATAAGGCCATAACTCCTATTTGCAAGCTTCAATTGGGAAAATGTCCAACATAAAACTTGTTCAAAATGATATGTTAAGGCTATCTAAGAGGTCATGATAGGTTGGAATTGCTTGTAGCTCAAAATCACAAAAATGACCTAAAATAAGGATGAATTTCAAATGAACCAAAGATGGAAATTGGGATTTTTGATCTACATGTCCAAACCAAGGCATGTAATATGTTATTTTGATTGTAAAACAAATTTTAAGAACATTGGTATTGCCACAATTTTAACTTGAGAGTTAATTTGGGGACTTGCTTTGAAAAGTGGTTACTTACATCATAAGTAACAATTGCCAAACCAAAATTCAAGGCATAACCAAGGCTTCTTTCAATCCAAACACATCCAAAATACCATTTGGAGAGAAATTGGAAGAGAATGAGGGTGAATACAAGCTGCCAACATGAGCTGTTATGAATACACCATGAGATTAAACTTTCCATGACATGAGATATTGAATTTCTCATTAGAAGGATCTAGAGCTTTCTAGATCATCCATACATGTTCTATATATGATGTAGAAGGGGTTCAGATTGAAGGTTGGTGATAATTGAAGGAGAGAATAGAGATTGAGATTGAATTTTCTTGCTTGCAACTGAATTCGGTTACACTATTTTCTTCACTTTCCATCCATTTTATTGAGTGCAATCACTTCCATGGATGCTAGTAATTGATTCCAGATCATAATCAAGGCAAATTCGTGGCTGAATAGTGTTCTTGCTCTCAGATTTTTTCACCTGCAGCTCAAATTCGGTTTCCATAATCCAAGCATCCTCAAGTGTTCCTTTTGCATACAGAAGCTTTGAATTGATTCAGTGAAGGATTCTGCAAGCTCTTGAAGGTTGATTTGAAGATTCAACCACTCTGTTTGCTCGAGTTTACCAGGTATGCAGTTCTTGTTCCATGGCTTCAATTAGGTAGAATTAAGAGGAATTATTGTGGTAGATGTATAGTAGAATGATGTAGGAAGGTTTATGGATCATAAATTTGAAGATTAGTGACCAATTAGGGTTGTTACCATTTTCGGGTGAGATTGTGTTCTTGCGAATCTTGAGGTTTTAGAGTGAATTAATGGCATGATTGAGTTCCTGAGGAAATTTGGGACAAGATTCATCAAGGAATCGTGGCCAATGGTGGATTCTATAGAGAGTTAGGGTTGTGGAATGGTGATCGGAGAACGTCAACGGCGGTGACTCTGGCGCGCAGGTGGCCTGAGTTTCAGAGATTCAAATTGGGGAAGATGATCCCAGAGCCCTTGGATCAATGTAGGACCTTTGACCAGATAAAGATCCAATGGCCACACGTGAAGGAAATGTTGTGAAGGATTTCTGAGTTGAGTTGAAACGCAGCGTTTCATTAATGCAATCTGGGTGGGCTTAGGCAATAGTTGATACTTGCACCTCCTTTTTGGGCCCAACCCTGAATTGAACTGAATTGCTTTGCTATCCACACCACGCGCTTATCATTTTTATTTTGATTTTCACTTTATTTTTCATTTTATTCATGGTTATTGATTAATTCATAAAAAATGGAAAAATGACTCAATTAATCCCATTCTTTTTGCTATGGATTCATGATTGAATCTAGTTTTTTTTAGATAAAAATATTAATATTCCATGCATTTTCTGATTTTATGGGATTTTTTACATTTTAATTGACATTAAAATAATCATGGTTGATGCTTGATTTTGTTAAATTTGGTTTGATCATGTGATGATGATTCTTGCCTTGATTTTTTGTGTGTAGCAAGCATAGATATGCATGCTCCCCCTAGATTTTTCTCACATTTTTGTGATGAATATAAGTGGTAGTTTTAAGTTGAAACCTTAAGAGCTCCATTTTTAGGGTTTATGGTTGATACCTTGTGATTTAGATTTTATTTTTAGAACTTGGTGGATGATTCAACCTCTGATTTTTGTAGGGTAGATTTATGATTGAATTAGGGTCCCTTAGGAATTTTTGTAGGAATTTACAATGTAGTTTACTATTTTTGTTAGATTTTAGTTTATATGCTAGCTTTAGGTGATTCTAAGTCACTAATTCAACTAGAATGACTTCTTTAGTTCCCTTAGATTAGGGTTTTCTCTCTCTTGCTCTTGGATGATGTGGAAGACAAGTTGAAGATGCAATGGATTGCTTGAAGAAGCTTGGATGTGAGGATCTTCCCTTCTTTTGGTGTAGTATTGATTAGGTGTTAAGATTAGGGATTGTAGGCAGAGCTCCTAGATAGATTCTCTTCCTTCATAAACATGGAAGATGTTGATCACTTCCATTCTTCCCTATGATGCAAGGTACCCTTGTAAAGGACTCATACCTCCTTTGGTAGGATGTGTGGCCCTTTTCCAGTTGGTAGAACCTTTGAGGGTCCCTTTCTCTGATGATAGGATGCTTAGTGGTGACCTTTGGTCTTCACTCTGCTACCAATCATCCAAACTTTGCTCCTGTTAGATGAATCTTTCTCCCTTGCTAGAGGATAGAGTCCTTGTCTGAAGATTGAAGATGCTAGAAGTTGCTACTTCTTTGTGTTTGGAGATTACCCTTGGAAGCTGAAGCTTGTAGACCAGGAAGAGCAAGTTGATACTTGTAAAGAGGAGAGAGCTGAAGCTTGAAGACCAAGTTGACACTTGTGAAGAAGATCAAATTGAGATTGAAGAAAGAGCTGAAGCTTGAGGAAACAAGTTGATACTTGTGGTTGATGCATTGAGAATCCTGAAGAAGCAAGTTGACACCTGCTATTAAAGAGGATAGCCCTGAAGAGCTGTTGAGGACTGAGGACTGAACTGCTGTCAGAGGATAGCTTTGCTGTGGAAGCTGTTGATCTGCCTTCTTTCCTGTCTGTTTCCTTTCTGTGCAACTGTATTGATGTGACTTGTGTGATTTGCTTGATGCATTAGAATAAGTCCATGATTAGACTAACTTAAGCTAGGAGCATGATTGCACTAGAGGTTGAGTTGCTCCCTCTGCTTGTATTTTTACTGTATGGCTTTGCTTGCGGGTATTCGATAGAGCCCTGCTCCCTTGCCTATATGGTCTGTTGTATTTTGCTTGATAACATGTCTCTTCTTTTGTCTGATTACAGTCACTCATATTCTATTTTGCTTGAGGGCATTCTGTTTTCTTCTGTATGATTACAGTTATTCATATCTGGCTTGAGGTTGAGATGAGCTTGTGGAGGCTGATGCCCCACACACATTTCCTCCCTCACTTGTATTGCATGCATTTTACAGTCGTTTATTGTACATTTGTTTACTGTTTAAGCTGATGCTTTATCTGTTTCTGTTTATCATTGACATGATCCCCTAGGAATCTCACTTCCTTTGATAAGGAAGTGATGATAGAACTTTAGGTTGAAACCTATGCATGATAACTTCTAGGAGTTCCCTGTTTCAAACCTCAACCATAGGATGAATCCTTGGCATGACAACATAAGGACTTGATAGTCTCCCCGTAGTTGAGCCTGTTCTCTCTTCTCATCTCAACGAATTAAAATACAGTAATAAAGGTTAACTGACGCCATACGTTACGAGCCTTAAGCTACCTGAGAAAGAGTTGTTGGAGAGTTCTTTTCAACAGCTTGGATGTTTAGTATGGCACCCTTTGGGTGACATACGACACATTCACTCTCAGGTCATAGTCTCTAGTGCGATATTAGTTGCAAACATCCATAAAAAACATTTCTTCCGTAAAAGACAAAAAACAAACTTCAAACCTTTTTGCCCCGTGGGCCCATAATTCAAAGGAAGCTTTTCTGAAGAAAAGAGTGTCGATAGCTCCCAATTCTACCGCAAACGGTAACGCCTAAGTCTCCAAGGGTCGAGCTGCGTACATCTAACTGCTGGGGCTGTTTGTTAACCCTACTCGATAAAACAGATGAATCTGAATCCCCGTAATCCGTATTATCCCAAACTACGTAAGCTCTGATCTCTCATACCTGTTGAGAGTACATAGGCACAATACTGATGTATTGCCGAGCCACCTTCCCCATAACCCGTAGTTAGCCGAACTACGTTGACTCTGATTTCTCATTCTCTGATGAGAATACGTAGGCATAAAGCGCGATGCTTTGCCGAGTCATTTTTTTTCTTTTCAGACCAACCTTGATAGGTAGATAGATAAAACCAACCCGTCAGTTAAACACAACAAGCATGGATCCCATCGAGTACGATGGACGTGAGGGGTGCTAATACCTTCCCCTTGCGTAACCGACTCCCGAACCCAGACATGGTTGCGATGACCTTGTCTTATACCTTTTCGTCAGGTTTTTCCGATCGTTTCCTTTCCCGTTCTGAGGGATAAATAACGAAATGTGGCGACTCTTCTGTTTTGCTGGCACCTTATTTTTGCGGTAGCGACATTATGGTTCGCCGGGATGCCCCATTTTTTCCTGGATTTTCTTTTTCTTTCTAGCGGGTCATTTTTTAAGCAAAGTATTTTTTAACTGCATCTGCGTTCACCGGGGATGCAAAATCTTCGCCATCCATCGTGGATAACAACAAGGCTCCTCCTGAGAAGACCTTGCTGACGACGTACGGACCTTCGTAATTGGGAGTCTACTTGCCCCGGTGATCGGAGTGTGGAGGAAGAATCTTCTTCAGGACGAGATCACCCGTCTGGAAGCTTCTAGGACGCACTTTCTTATCATAAGCTTTCTTCATTCGGCTTTGGTACAGGCGACCATACGCAATCGATGCTAACCTCTTCTCGTCCATCAGGCTGAGTTGGTTTAGTCGGTTCTTAATCCATTCTGCCTCATCGAGTTTCACATCAACCAAAACTCGTAAAGAAGGAATCTCAACTTCTAACGGTAGGACAACCTCCATACCGTACACCAGTGAGAAAGGAGTTGCCCCGGTGGATGTACGTGCTGTTGTACGATAACCGTGCAGCGCAAATGGCAACATCTCGTGCCAGTCTTTATAGGTCACAACCATCTTTTGTACAATCTTCTTAATGTTTTTATTGGCCGCTTCAACGGCGCCGTTCATCTTCGGCCGATAAGGAGATGAGTTGTGGTGTTCAATCTTGAAACTCTGGCACAACTCCTTCATCATCTTGTTATTCAGATTCGAACCATTATCAGTAATGATCCGCTCGGGAATTCTGTATCGACAGATGATGTCCCTCTTTATGAATTTAGCCACCACCTGCTTGGTCACATTAGCGTATGAGGCTGCCTCCACCCACTTGGTGAAGTAGTCGATAGCTACTAGAATGAAGCGATGACCATTAGATGCAGTGGGCTCGATCTTACCTATCATGTCGATACCCGACATGGAGAACGGCCACAAGGAGGACATGACATTTAACGGGCACGGCGGCACATGAATCTTATTAGCATAAATCTGGCATTTATGACATCTCTTCGCAAATTTAAAGCAATCTGACTCCATCGTCAGCCAGTAATATCCTGCTCTCAGGATCTTTCTCGTCATAGCATGCCCGCCAGCGTGCGTACCAAATGTGCCTTCATGGACTTCTTCCATGAGCATACTCGCTTCTTTCTCCTCTACACATCTGAGTAACACGAGATCGTGGTTTCTTTTATACAAAAGTCCATCAGGATTGAAATAGAAATTTCCAGACAGCCTCCTCAGAGTCTTCTTATCCTGGGTTGACGCTCCCGCAGGGTACTCCTTAGTCATAAGGAAAGTCTGAATATCATGGAACCATGGCTTGCCATCGGAGGCTTCCTCGATCACAAAGACGAATGCAGGTCTATCAAGACGAGAAAGGACAATTCATGGAGCTTCATTTCAAAAATTGACTTTATACATCGAAGCCAACGTGGCTAAGGCATCAGCCATTTGATTCTCGGCCCTAGGCACATGATGGAGTTCTACTCGATCAAAGAACGGAAGTAGCCTTCTGGCATAATTCATGTACGTCACCGAATTCGATTGACGAGTCTCCCACTCCCCTTTAATTTGGTTGATCACAAGCGCCGAGTCACCATATACATCTAGGTTCTTGATTCTCAAATCAATTGCCTTTTCTAGACCCATGATGCATGCTTCGTACTCCGCTTCGTTATCGGTGACCGGAAACGTCAGTCTCGCAGTGAACGGGATGTGGGATCCATGGGGAGTCGTGATGATCGCCCCAATGCCACTTCCGTAAGAATTAACCGCCCCGTCAAATATCAATTTCCATTGGGATTTCCTATCTAGACCCTCGTCGGGCAACGATTCATCGCAATCTTTTGCTTTAAGAAACATGATATCCTCATCAGGGAATTCAAAAATTCATCGGCTGATAATCCTTGATCGGTTGTTCGGCAAGGTATTCAGACAATACGCTTCCCTTGATGGCCTTTTGGGAAACATACTGAATGTCATATTCCATCAACACCATTTGCCATCTGGCAATCCTGCCCGAAAGTGCTTGCTTCTCGAAGACGTACTTGATCGGATCCATCTTCGACATTAGCATAGTGGTGTGATTGAGCATGTACTGTCGTAAACGTTTGGCAGCCCAGGCTAGTGCACAACACGTCTTCTCCAGCATCGAGTAACGAGATTCACAATCTGTGAACTTTTTACTCAAATAATAGATGGCATGCTCCTTTCTGCCCGTCTCGTCGTGCTGACCGAGAACACACCCCATACTATTCTCAAGAACTGTCAAGTACATGATTAAGGGTCTTCCGGCCACTGGGGGTATCAAGATCGGAGGTTCCTGTAGATACTGTTTTATCTTATCGAATGCCTTCTGGCAATCCTCGTTCCAGATAATCGCCTGATATTTCTTTAACAGTTTGAACATCGGTTCACACGTGGCCGTGAGCTGAGAAATAAACCTTGCAATGTAGTTTATTTGGCCCAGGAAACCACGAACTTCTTTTTCGGTTTTTGGCGCTGGCATTTCTTGTATTGCTTTTATCTTCGCAGGATCAACCTCGATGCCTCTTTCGCTCACAATAAACCCCAGTAGTTTTCCAGACCGTACTCCGAAAGTACACTTGTTAGGATTTAGCCTCAACCTGAACTTCCTAAGCCTCTCAAAAAGCTTCATCAAATTGACCAGGTGTCCCTCCTCCGTTTGGGACTTCGCAATCATGTCATCAACATAGACTTCAATCTCATGATGAATCATATCATGAAACAAAGTAACCATTGCTCGTTGGTAAGTGGCCCCTGTGTTCTTCAGACTGAAAGGCATTACCTTGTAGCAAAACGTTCCCCAAGGAGTGATAAACGTAGTCTTCTCCATATCCTCCGGCGCCATCTTGATCTGATTGTAGCCGGAGAAGCCATCCATGAATGAAAATACGGAGAACTGAGCTGTATTGTCGACCAACACATCAATATGAGGGAGCGGGAAATCATCTTTGGGGCTCGCCCTATTCAAATCTCGATAATCGACGCACATTCGCACCTTACCGTCCTTCTTCGATACAGGCACTATGTTGGCGACCCACGGAGGGTAAGTGGTGACCGCTAAGAAGCCAGCATCAAGCTGCTTTTGCACTTCTTCTTTGATCTTGATGGCCATATCTGATCGTGTCCTTCTAAGCTTCTGCTTAACGGGAGGACAATCTTCTCACAGCGGCAAGTGATGGACCACGATGTCAGTGTTAAGTCCGGGCATATCTTCGTATGACCAAGCAAAGATGTCACTATACTCTCTCAGCATCTCGACCAATCTCTGCTTGACATCACTCTGCAATGCAGCCCCTATCCTGACGTTCTTGACAAGTTCTTCAGAACCCAGATTCACAATCTCAATCTCTTCCTCGTGAGGCAGAATAACTTTCTCTTCTTGTTTCAACAAGCGCGCCAACTCTTCGGGAAGGTCTTCGTCTTCATCAATCTCTTCTTCGGCTTGATAGATCGGGCAATCGAAGTCAAAGTTAGTCGTAGAAGGTCCGGAGTCGATGTCATCTGTTATGTGGATCCTGCAATAACAAGGGTTAAGCTTAAAACAAGGATATGCAGGTTAGCACAAACCCCATTGCCATTTTGTTGTTTTTCAAAACAAATATAAAACAGGAATAACAGAGATCTCAATATTCGAATGCGAAGAAAAACGCCTTTTGATTTATTGGTAAAATGCATGTACATAATCAAACAAGGCCCTGACAATAAAACCACTATGCCCCGGGTAGGACATAGGGTTGTATAATAATTGGAGAAAGTAAATCATTACTCTTTGCCTGTCACTTGGATGATATCCCTGATGGACCAGTTGTCGAGGCTCTCGCCTGGTTTGCTCGGCTGGATCCAAGAGTCCAGGTCGCAGTCGCTATCTTCGCCGTCTTCAAACACTGCGCTGACACTTTCAAATATCACCCACCACTTGTAAACTGGATCGGCCCTTTACCTCGCGACGCACTGTGAGAAGAGGAGGCTTCAGCCGCAGGAGAATATCCTAACCCAAACTTGTCCTGTTTGTTAGGTATTTCTAGCACTTGCCCCCAGCATGGGGTAGATCCGGCTTGAACAACGGCCCGGGCTTCCTTGAAGGAAGATAGAGTCATCTCTGGTTTCTCGGTCCTTACTGGAGCCACGTTCTTGACTTTAACAGCTTCGAACGCCTGACATAGGGTTTTGTGAATTTCTCCATCCATCTCAACATACTTGAAGGACGACAAATGGCTCACCATTATGTCTTCCTCGCCACATACAGTCACGATGCTGCCTGCGACAGCATACTTGAGTTTCTGGTGCAACATGGAGGTCACAGCGCCAGCAGAATGGATCCATGGTCGGCCTAGGAGACAGCTGTAGGCTAGCATGATGTCCATGATGTAAAAGACTGCGTCGAAAGTTTCCGGCCCGACTTGGATTGGCAACGTTACCTCTCCAAAAACATGACGTTTGGTTCCATCGAAAGCCTTCACAACCAGGTCACTGGGTGTGCAAATCACTCCTCGAGTATCTAACTTCATCAATGCTTTCTTCGGAAGAACATTGAGCGATGACCCAGTGTCCACCAACACATGAGACATAACCGTTCCTCTACACTCTATCGAGATGTGCATGGTGCTGTTGTGGTTTCTTCCCTTCGACGTCAGCTCCAAGTCAGTGAACCCTAGCCCGTTTCCAGCATTCACGTGGGCTACGACCCCTTCCAACTGGTTGACCGAGATTTCCTGCGGTACATACATGGCATTCAAAACCTTTAACAGCGCGTTGCGATGTGACTCTGAACACAGCAACAGATTCAGGATGGAGATTTTCGAGGGTGTTTGGTGGAGGTGATCCACGATCTTGTAGTCACTCTTCTTGATCAACCTCATGAACTCTTCAGCATTCTTTACAAGTAAGTCCTTCTCTACCCCACGAGGGATTTCCTCAATGACTTTACTCTTTCCCTTATCGGTTACTTCAGCTTTGTCCACTTTGTCCGCCACAACCTCAGGTGGAGAAAATACTCTTCCGCTGCGCGTGATTCCGCTAATTCCCACTAGGTTATCCACAGACTGCCTAGATGGTTCCAATTCTAACTTCTGTCCATTACAGTAGACGTCTGCCCGATAATGCCATGGGACAGCGTTGGTGCTTTCAAAAGGTATCGGCCCAGCCTTGGTGATGGTAATTGTGGGCGGTCTGGGTGCAGAAATGGTGATCGTCCGGCGAGGGATGGTGATGGTGGCAACCTCATCATCTTGCTTCAGCATTACCTCTCCAGATCCACATTCGGCCCTTCGGCTAAACTGCAAGATTCCTTCGGTCATCAGACTCTGAATCCCTTCTATCAACTGTTCACATCCATCAGGACGAGTCACACAGCCCATACACAGTTCTCCACAGCCCGGAAAGAAGCCTCTCTTCATCAGCTTGGCTTTGACGAAGCTAAGCGGTGTCTTCAGATCCCTGACGTCAGTCAACACATCCAAATTCTCGTCTTCAATAATGGCATTCACCCCACCTTCCCTATGATTCGGCATAGGGTTCTTCATGACATTTGGCACATTATCTGAGAAATTGATGATCTTAGCATCCACCATATCCTGCACCTTGTGCTTGAAGGCTTTGCAATTTTCTATCGTGTGGCCATGTGCCCCCGAGTGAAACTCACATGTTGCATTCGCATCATAACCTGGCGGAGGTGCCCCTGTCAAGGGAGCCAGGGTTCTCTTCTGGACTAACTGCAATTGAAGCAGAGTTTGTAATAGCTAAGCATAGGACATGGGTGGCGTCTCGAGGTGACGGCTTGACAGAGGTGCCCTGTTTTGATACTTTATGTATCCTTGCTGATTCGGCTGCTGCTGTGGCTGGGGTTGTTGGACTGCAGGGATAGTTATGCTAGCCACCTACTGGCGAGGGCCTTTACCTTTCCTTCGAGCGTTGGACACGGCGCTCGTCTCTCCTTCCCGCCTTTTGCCACCATACGGTTTCTTTCCTCCTCTAGCTGAGGCTAGATCAACACCTTGAATTTTCCCTAGTTTGATCCCATTTTCAACGTGCTCGCCCGTGATGATGAGATCTGAGAAGCTTCTAGACATACCGCTGACCAATTTCTCGTAATAAACCCCTGGGAGGGTGGCTACAAACATTTCAACAAGCTCCCGTTCAACCATCGGCGGCTGAACTCTAGCTGCCAATTCACGCCACTGCTGGGCGTACTCTTTGAACCCTTCGTTGTTCCTCTGTGACAAATTCTGCAGTTGGACTCGGTTCGGAGCCAAGTCACTGTTATATTGGTAATGGTGCACGAATGCCTCAGCAAGTTCCTTCCACGTGCGCACACTGGTAGGCTCCAAACTCATGTACCATTCCAAGGATGGCCCGAACAAGCTATCCTGAAAGAAGTGCATCAGCAACTTCTCGTCTTCAGAGTGAGCGGACATTTTCCGGTAGTATGACCTTAGGTGGACGCGAGGGCAGGTGGTGCCCTTGTACTTCTCGAAGTCGGGTACCTTGAATTTAGGAGGCACCTTGAAATCAGCAATCAATCCTAATTTAGACATGTCGACACCCATAGTGTTTAGGTTCTCGAAATTCCTCATTTTGTCCTCGAGTGCTTTAAACCTCAGACGTGCTTCAGCAGTCAGCTCTCCTTCAGCACCCTTCTGGGAGAACAAATCTTCTTGACGGTCTTCTAACCATGGCTGAGGCCCATACAGATTTCCAACACTGGTGTTGCTGTTGCCCATCCCAACATTGACATTAGCTTCAAAATTCCCATTACCGACGCCAGTCGTATTACCATTGAGCCCCATATTAGCGATCACATTTCCGTTACCACTATCATTCCCCCCGATCACGGGGATGCCATTCTGAGGGGTTTCAACAGGTGGAGGGTTGGAACATTCCCACCATGGAGTACACCGTTGCTGTCAACCCTTGAGATCAGGGGCTGGACCAAAGTTCTGAGCTGGTCCTGGCTGTTGGCAACCACTTGCATGAGCTCCATGAAGCGGTCCATCCTCTCTCGGAGCTCCTGAACGTCAGTCTGCACTTGTTCCATTGCTCTAGCTTGACTCGCTCTGGTCGGATAGCGGTGGATTGGTCTTTGATCAATCCTGGAACAACCTGCATACACAAAGGGTTAGAAAAAACGACAAAGTGCTCGCTATGCAAATGCTTCATGCAAATGCAAACGTGTGTCTGTGCGTTAGGGAGATTTCCCCCGATCCTAGTGCCTGAGTGCCAGTGCGGATAATAAGAAGTCTGAGTCCAGTCATGGAAATAAAATCTCATATATAAAGAAAGCCCATCAAGGCGGTACACAACGTCACTGAGTACAAGCAGAATCAATAGCATGACCTCGACCAACAAGCCTGGTGATGGTCAGCATACAGCAATGATCAAGACAAAAGGATTACAAACATAGTCAAGCACGGCCACGGGCGTGAAACTCTTCTAACAGATCCCTCATTTCTGGATGATCAGGCTGAGTGAGCAACCCTTCGACGAGTAACTCCCTTTGCGTAATAGTGTATTGAAGACCTTCAACTGAGTCTTCCCATGCTCCTTCGCCGAAACAATCTTCTAACTTCCGCTTCTTGGATTCAAACGTCAGTTTGCGCTCCTTCAGGTTAGCAAGAGCCTTGTTGAGCAGGCCTTCAGCGGCATATTTGCGAGCGGTTTCTTCATCAAACCTCTTCTCACTAGCCTTCACCTGGGCTTTCAACTTGGAGGTCTGCTGCTTCAGTTTATCCTCCCGTTCCTTGCCGTTGGCTAGGGTGGCCTTCCAATGCTGATTAAACTTGGATATTCTCCGGTATGCTTCATCCAAGTGTTGCTTCTTAGTGGCCAGTACATCATTGACAGCTTTGAAGTCCCGACCCAAACGCTCGCGCTCAGCCATCTGCTTAGTCAAATCCGTCCCTAACTGGTTCACCAGCTCTGTTTGCCTCTTGAAGGAATGGACGGCTTCACTTCTCTCGCTTCTGAGTTGGGCCAATTCTTTCTCTAGTTCTTCGTTCGCCTTCTTCAGCTCATCTCTCTCAGCTAACACCTGATTATACTGCTGAATAGGCACGGTGGTAGGCTCTTCAATCACTGGAGGGCTTTCTGGCTGGGCAAGTGGAAACGACATCCCTATAATATCTGCTCTGGCTCTGATCCAGGTCACATACGGAGCATAGGCTTGACTATTACTTTTCCCCAGCAACGGCTTTCCCCGCTTATAGATACCATTCCAAGCGCGCTGAAGCTTAGATAACATATCCCCCTCTAGAGGACCAGTGAGGTACAGAGATTCCTGCACCTCCTCATCCTTCGGCGGAGCTCTCAAAGCATAAGCAAACTGTCGGACCAACAGGGATGGATTATAGTTGATACAGCCCTTCCTGCCTATCAAAGGCACATTCGGAAACCCGCTGCAGCTGAAGATGATCTCAGTACCCAACCTATCTCTATCAAACCAGGCAATATCCTCCGCTGATAGGCTCATCAAACGCTCAGGCCACTCAGTTGTGGCTACAGAGGAAGCAAAGGGACCCTTCTTGGGTAGGTGACTATCAAGCCATCTATAGAGCAGGGGCACACAGCACGAGACGTTCTTACCCCTTCTGTTCTCGTTCTTGTAGTGGACGGAATGATAGACATCTCCTATCAAGGTAGGGACTGGATTCCCTGATGCAAAGATGTGAAAGGCGTCGAAGTCTACAAAGTCAGGCATATTTGGGGAACAGAATGATGCCATATATGCACAGAGCAAGAATAGCGTTGAACACGATCCAACAACCGTCTTTGGCACTCTGCTAGGCCTTTCCTACTAAGAACTGCAGGGAGAACCGGGAACCCTGTTCCAACTAGACAAGACCAACTCGGAGGCATCCAGATGAAGTGAAGGGGCTAGACTAGCCAAATTAGGCGCAACATCCATATGAACAAAGGGCATCTGACTTTTGATGGGCACACCTAACAAATCAGCATACTCCTCGAGTGTAGGCGCGAGAATAAAGTCCGGGAAAGTAAAGCATCTCAAGGGAGGATCGTAGAACTGCAACTAGGCGTGCAACCCATTCAACTCAAACACAGAAGGTTTACGAACCAAGCTGAGCAATTTCCCATTAGACTTTCTGAATTCACCTCTCACAAAATCATCTGCTAAAGCAATCAAACCGGTCAGCTGAACAACATCAGGAGTGGGGAGCTTGTAAGCCACAATCTTCCTCAGGGAACCCATGACAGCGCAAGAGAAGGCAAGAAAACCTGGACCGGGGGGACGGTACCTGCAACACAGACACACGTTAATGATATGCAAATAAGTATGCAAAACAATGCAAAATGCAATCATGCAGCAGGAGATCAAGACGACTGTGTTGTTGAGGTGATGCAGGTTCTGTATCAACAAAACCATAATACTGCTCTGTCAAGAACAACCCTATCTCTGATGAGAAGAAAACCCTGATATCGGACTATAAATCTGCCTTGTCAAGAACAAATATCCATCTGATAATGAGAAGCCCTGATGTTAGACTATAACTCTGCTCTGTCAAGAACAAACACATCGCTAAAGATAAGGACCTCTGATACAGGACCACAACTCTGCTCTGTCAAGAACAAATACATGTCTGATGACAAGAACCTCTGATACCAACAAAACTGATTCACTATCAAGAAAACCAGGTAGTCTGAAGGTTAAGGTTTCCTGCAACAAACCTGGCCCTGCTCACAGGTATGGGCCTAAACTGACACAAGTTCGGCATCCTATGCGGTCATCAGCGTTACAAACATTCAAGAGGGATGATACGATACCTAGAAGGTGTGGCATCACCATCTCTTGAAGCGGCCTCACTTAGCTGAATTCCAAATGATCGATCCCTAGAGTCGACAATCCTCCAAACCACCAACCCCTCAGGCCCAAAGGACCGGAAAAGAAGTCAACCGGGAGAACCTCGTCTGAGCGTGGATTTCATGAGACACTAGTGCCTTCAAAGCAAGCGCGCGCGCACTAATTTCCACAACTAATGCTAAGTACACTCAAGCCTGGGTCTGGCTTCTCACTCATCAGAATGCCCCTCCCACAACAGCACAGATAATCATATCATACTAAAAATAAAGTGCAGGAAATAAAGTGCGATAAACAAACACAACCCAACAAGTAATCATACAAGCGCTAGGATTGACTCTCGCAGGGGACGTTGGATCCCCAAACTGACTCGCATAAGGGACGTTGGATCCCAGGAAACTATCAAGTCCCTAGCAGAGTCGCCAGCTGTCGCTACTGCGAAAATAAGGTGCCGGTAAAACAGAAGAGTCGCCACCTTTCGTTATTTATCCCTCATAACGGGAAAGGAAACGATCGGAAAAACCTGACGAAAAGGTATAAGACAAGGTCATCACAACCGTTGTCTAGGCTCGGGAGTCGGTTACGCAAGGGGAAGGTATTAGCACCCCTCACGTCCATCGTACTCGATGGGATCCACGCTTGTTGTGTTTATCTGACGGGTTGGTTTTATCTATCTACCTATCAAGGTCGGCTCAAAAAGAAAAGAAAATGACTCGGCAAAGCGTCGCGCTTTATGCCTACGTATTCTCATCAGAGAATGAGAAATCAGAGTCAACGTAGTTCGGCTAACTACGGGTTACGGGGAAGGTGGCTCGCCAATACGTCAGTATTGTGCCTACGTACTCTCAACAGGTATGAGAGATCAGAGCTTACGTAGTTCGGGATAATACGGATTACGGGAATTCAGATTCATCTGTTTTATCGAGTAGGGTTAATAAACAGTTCCAGTAGTTTGGTGTACGCAGCTCGACCCTTGGAGACTTAGGCGTTACCGTTTGCAGTAGAACTGGGAGTTAACGACACTCTTTTCTTCAGAAAAGCTTTCCTTTGAATTATGGGCCCACGGGGCAAAAAGGTTTGAAGTTTGTTTTCTGTCTTTTACAGAAGAACTGTTTTTTATGGATGTTTGCAACCAATATCGCACTAGAGACTATGACCTGAGAGTGAATGCGTCGCATGTCACCCAAAGGGTGCCATACTAAACATCCAGACTGTTGAAAATAAACTCTCCAACAATCCTTCCTCAGATAGCTTAAGGCTCGTAACGTACGACGTCAGTTAACCTTTATTACTGTATTTTGATTTGTTTTGAGATGAGAAGAGAGAACAGGCTCAACTAGAAAGGGGACTATCAAGTCCTATTGTTGTCATGCCAAGGATTCATCCTATGGTTGAGGTTTGAAATAGGGAACTCCTAGAAGTTATCATGCATAGGTTTCAACCTAAAGTTCTAATAATCACTTCCCTATCAAAGGAAGTGAGATTCCTAGGGGATCATGTCAATGATAAACAGAAACAGATAAAGCATCAGCTTAAACAGTAAACAGTAAACGACTGTAAAATGCATGCAATGCAAGTGAGGGAGGAAATGTGTGTGGGGCAACAGCCTCCACAAGCTCATCTCAACCTCAAGCTAGATATGAATAACTGCAATCATACAGAAGAAATATCAAGTAAAATATAATAAACTGCAATCGTACAGAGGAAATAACATGCTATCAAGCAAATCACACAAGTCACATCAATACAGTTGCACAAAAAGCAAACAGACAGGAAAGAAAGCAGATCAACAGCTCCCACAACTTCACAGCAAAGCAATCTTCTGACAGCATCTCAGTCCTCAGTCTGCAACGGCTCTTTAAGGCTTTCATCTTCAATAGCAAGTATCAACTTGCTTCTCCAAGCTTTCAATGCATCAAACACAAGTATCAACTTATCCTTCTTCTTCAAGCCTCAGCTTCCAAGTAAGTATCAGTTTGTCCCTTCAGGCTCTCAAAGTATCAAACACACAAGTATCAACTTGTTCTCTAACTTCAAGCTTCAGCTCTTGATTCAATCTCAATTTGATCTTCTTCACAGGTGTCAACTTGCTCTTCTTGGTTTTCAAGCTTCAGCTCCCATGGCAGTCTTCAGACAAAGGGGAAGTACAACCTCTAGCATCTTCAATCTTCTAGCAAGGGAGAAAGATTCATCTGACAAGAGCAGGGTTTGGATAATAGACAGCAGAGTGAAGACCAAAGGTCGCCACTAAGCACTCTATCATCAAAGAAAGGAACCCTCAAAGGTTCTACCAACTTGTGAAGAGCCACACATCCTACCAAAGGAGGGATGAGGCCTTCTCAAGGGGACCTTACATCATAGGGAAGAATGGAAGTGATCAACACCTTCCATGTTGATGAAAGAAGAGAATCTATCTAGAAGCTCTGCCTACAACCCTAATCTTAACACCTAAACAAAACTACACCAAAAGAAGGGAAATCTTCACATCGAAGCCTCTTCAAGCATTCCTCAGCAACCCAAGCTTGTCTTCAACACTATCCAAGAGCAAGCAAAGCACAACCCTAATCTAAGGGAACTAATGAAATCAATCTAGTTGAATTAGCAAGTTAGGATCACCTAAAACTTAGTACTAAAGTTAATCCTAACTAAAATACTAAAACCAAATGTAAAATCCTTAAAAAATAACTATGGGAACCTAATTCAATCATGAATCTACCATACAAAATCCAGGGGTTGAATCATCCACAAAGTCCTAGAAATAAAACCTAAACTATGGAGTACTAAGGCTAAACCCTAAAACTAGAGCATCTAAAGCTTCACCTTAAAACTACCACCTAATTTCATCACAAAAATGTGAGAAAATTACTAGGGGATCATGCATATCTATGCTACCTACACACAAAAAATCAAGTCAAGAATCATCACCAAATGCTCAAACCAAATTCAGAAAGACAGGGTATCAACCATGGCCATTTTAATATCAATTAATATTCAAAAATGCAAATAAAATCACAAATGCATGAACTCCTAATATTTTTAATCTACAAAATTCTAGATTCAATCATGAATAAAGGGAAAAAAAGTTTGGAATTAATTGAGTTAATTTCCTATTTTTTATGAATTAATTTCTAAGTCATATGAAATAATGAAAAATAAAAGAAAATAAAAGAAATTAACAAACTTGCGTGTCAAATAGCAATCCAATACAGTTCATTTCAAAGAATTGGGCCAAAGGGGGGTGTGGGTAGCAGTCTGAGTCCTAGGCCTAAAACACCAATTAAATGAAACGGTGCGTTTCATTTAGGAACCTCTCTTCAGAGTTGAAATGCAATCGTGGCCTTCCATCGCTTGCCTGAGTCAAAAGTCCAACACTCATCCAACGGCCATGGCTCATCGTCCCCATTTGAACTCAGTTTGGGGGGAAAACACAGACGGTGGCCTGAACAGTGGCGCCACCGTCTTCTCCGGTGAGACAACCTCCACAGTCCATCAAAACTTCACCAACCATACATCATTCTCTCTAGAATTCAATGCTGAGCACGAATCCAACCTTAGAATTATCTAATTCCCTCTCTAACCCAAAACACGATAACATTTTCAGAATTCATCCAAATCTTAAATCTCACCATTCTCCAAATTAAAGGTACTAATGTAACCCTCATCCTTCACTGATCAATTTGCACTATCTAATCATGATTATTCCTTCAAGAATCTTGAGATATCAGCCTCAACAGAAAATGATCACACACCTATTTTGTCTCTAATTCACCAATTTCTGATCCTAAATCCAACTACATGTTGCAAGGATCCTAACCACATATAGAATGCTAACTATCTCCTCCTAAATCATGCATAAGAGTGAAATGTACCAACTTGAGTTCAGAGAGGTAACAGAGATGGTTTTTGATCACTTCAACTT
Organism: Lathyrus sativus; assembly: GCA_963859935.3. Lineage (NCBI taxonomy): Eukaryota > Viridiplantae > Streptophyta > Magnoliopsida > Fabales > Fabaceae > Lathyrus > Lathyrus sativus. The sequence goes on along the minus strand of OZ012738.1, from coordinate 97,377,457 downwards.
CCAAAACGATCCAGACACACTCCAAATTCACTCCCAAAGCCTTTGCACACCTTGATTTGGCTTGATTCTTCCTTGAACTCAAAACTCGATTCTCACTTGCACCTCTAAAAATTCAATGGCTCTCTCTGCAACCAGCTTCAATTTCTTCCAAAAAATGAACTGCATTCACTCAATGACTTATATAGAAGTGATTGGGACTGTCTAGAACTTTCTGGAATCATCCAAATGAGATTTTGGATTTTCAAAATCTCTTCAAAATCTCATCCATGGCAATCACTATTCTGGCTCCCTTTGGGCATGGCTATGCTTGTAATCAAATTCTCATGAGATATTGAATGAGTTTGATGTGTTATTTTCCTTGTTTGCAAGCCAAAAGTGTGAGTTTGATTATGTTGCTTCATCATGAAGAAATGAAATGGAATGGTATGTAAATGATCTCAAATCAAAATTCTAACATTGCCATTGTTTATAAAATCATTTTTCCAATCAATTTGACCTATAATTTTGTTTCATTTGGTCACCAAATGAATTATTTGAATTTTTGGCCATTAAATCCTTTTAGTTCTTCCTTTTTCAAAATTTCTTGAACCAAGTCCTTCCTTGAGCCATTTCAATGCCTCCTTGATGCATGGTGAAGGTTAAAACCCCATTTTGAGAAACTTTCTAGTGGAACAAAATTTCATTTGAGACCTCTAAGTTGGTGAAAATGGCCTATGATCACAAATGACCTATAATCACCAAATGTCCAAAATACCCTTGACTTGTCAAAGCCATAACCTGAGTTCTATAAATCCTATCAAGTACTTCTAGTACTCTCTAGAAAGCTAAGAGGATAAGGAACAACATTCATGTTGACCAAAAGTTCATAGGAAGCATCCTTCTTGGGAAAAAGTTTCATGCAAGTTGGGTAACTTTCAAGCTCCAAATTCACATGCCTCAGATGACTTGTAACTTGTCAAAGCCATAACTTGAGTTCTACAAATCCTATCAAGGACTTCTAGAACTAAAATTAAAGCTAATACCATGCTCTACAACAATAATGTTGGGGGCAAGATGAGATAACAATCACATCTTGAGTTACATTGCCTTGAAGATAGGGGTCAAACTAGGGGATTTTACACTGTCAAGTCTTAGAAACCCTAACTTGAAACTTCTCAAACTCTTCAATCATGATGATTTTACCTTTGAATCATCCTTATAACATCTCAATGTATCAATCCATGATCACATGGCTCTTGAATTAGGTCTCAACCTCCTTCAAATCCTCAGTTGACTTAGGGTTGATCCAGTCAAACCCTAGCTGCACCACTCATGGCTGAGCCTTCTTAATCTTGCACAATGACCTGTCTAGGCCTCAAGGTCATCTTCAAAACTTCTCATGAGCTCTCTCAAGACCTCAAGTCTAACTTCATGGCTTCATAATCATCTGATGGCTTCCCTCAACTCTCAAATTAGGAGACCTACACTCTTGGCTTCACCCACTCTCTCTGAGGATCTTTTAACTTCTCTGACAAGGATATCAACCCTTGAATACTTGAATAAACTTCTTAGATAGCTTCAAAGTCTTGTATAGCTCTTAATTGGTAATCATACCTCTTGATCTCCTGCACACATGTCAATGAAATGCAAATGATAATGCTAATGTGAATGAAATGAAACATAAGCTGGGTAAAGAAATGTTGGGCAAATTTTGGGGTGCAACAACTAGGAGGCCAACTGAAGAACATCAGAGGTTCATGAATGCATGATTTTGGGTATTAAAGGTAAAGAAAGCTTATTGAGGGCCTTGAGGGTCATTGTGTAGCTTATGCAAGTGGTTGTGTGAGGTGGAACAAGCCACAGTTGAAAGTATTGCAGTTAGGGTTTTCATCTGGTAAATCCTCAGTCAAATGCGCAATTGAAGAAGATAGAAACTCAATTCAAAGTCTCTATGGTCATGGGATGTTGTGTTAAGACATATGAGACATCATTTCAAGTTCATTTCATTAAGGGTTAAGTGTGTGAGAAGTTACTAAGTTAGGGTTCTCATGGTAAAATCCCCTATTTAGTATCTGACTTCAAGACCACTTACCTCAAGATAAAAGTCTCATCTCAATTTTTGGCCAACATGGAACTTGTAGATCATGTTTTTAGATTTAATTTGAGTACTAGAAGTCCTCGGTTGGATTTATATAACTCAAGTTATGGTACGGACAAGTTACAGGTCATTTGAGGTATGTGATTTTGGTCAACAAAAGTCAACCAACTTCCAAGCCAGTTTTGACCTAAAAAGGTGTTTCTCCTCAACTTTTGGTCAACATGAAAGTTGTAGCTCTTGATCTTAGATTTCCATATTGTATTAGAAGTCTTTCATCTGATTTGTAGAACTTAAGTTATGAGGTTTACAAGTCAGGGGTATTTTAGGAAAGTAAGATTATGAGTCATAAAATTATAGGTCCATTTCACCAACTTGCACACTTCAAATGGAAATCTTTTCAACATGAAACCTGCTTCAAATGGGGCCATTTGCCCTACCAAACCATTTCTTGTCATGGTGGGGGCTTGGATTGAGAATTTGAAGTTTGAATTTTTCATAAAGGAGGCTTAAAATTGAGAATTTGAGACTTATTGGATTTTAAACTTTTTCAAGGCAAGTTTGTGCATTTTTTGATTGCAAATAACAATTCAAAGACATTGCCATCTTCACATTGGATTTTTGAAGTCTCAAAATGGGCCATTTTCATGGTTTCTTCCTCTTGAAGTAACAAAATTGGAAATCAATCATAGGATCAAAATTAAACCTCCAATCTCATTCCTTTAATTTACACAACTGATATGTAATGGATTGGGATCAAAAAATCAAGTGGTGTAGTGTTAAAAACGTGCATGGGATTTTCAAAAAGTGGTGAAATGTGAAAATTCAAAATGAGCTGTTTTGCATGGATTAAGGCCCCATTTGATCACAAATCCATCATATAAGTATTCTTGAGGAATTTTGAGGCAGAGCTAGGTCATTCTCACTGCATGAACAACCATTTTCGTTTTAAAAAAGTGGTGAAAACTCAAAATTCAATTTCTCAGATTTACTCCATTTCAAGGCAAATTGAAGGTTGCAAAAGCTTTATTATGGATCATTGAACGTGTTTGGATCATTTTCTTCAAGCTTTAGCACCTGTTGAAGGCTCAATGGAAGTTCTCCACTAGGTAACTTGAATTTAACCTTACACTCTCAATATACCATGGTTCTTCGCCATTTTTGTTGCATTTGGATCCTTGAAGCATGTAGATCATTTCTGGATGTTAATTGTTGATGTTCATGACATTTGAAAAATGGAGCTTCAAACTTGGTTGATTTTGTATGGACTGTTTTTGCATGTTTTTGCTTCAATTTTCATGGATCTATAACCTACATAACATGAGGATGATGTTAGGATGACTTTATTTGAGTTTTGGTGAACTTCACTTTTTGGCATGCAAGCTTGTTGTTCGATTTTCTCTTTATTGGTGAGGTTTCCATGAAAACTAAGGCTAGATTCTTGTTCCCCTCGGAGAGGAGATGGATTTCCATATAAGGTTTGTGTGAAACGGTTGAAAAATGATGAAGCCAGGGTGGTGGTGGGGGGGAGTAGTTGCGGCGGCCGGAGTGCTCGGAGGGGGTGACCGGTGCAAAATTCCAGCGACCGAAATTCCAAGGAAGAAGATGAGATGACGTGTCGCAGCATGATTCGTTCGATCGTGTTTTTATGGATCGTGCGGTTTACATTAAGACATACATGTTCCTCTTTTCACTAATGCACACACAATCTTAAACCAATTTCATTAACTGAGGTGGCACGTTCTGGTGCGTTTGATCTGTTGACTGGTATGCACATCTGATGGTTGTGAATTTTTCTGCATTTTGTTTTCTATCTTTATTTCTTTTATTTGTATGCACTTTTAAAAATTCGTAAAAAATAACAAAAAATATTTAAAAATTCTAAAAAAAGTCATGAACATACTTTAACATGTCTTTTAATTTTTTGCATTTTTAATTTCATGTTTTGATGCATTTTTCATTATTTTTTTCATATTTTCCTTTTAAATGGTCATTTAAAGTTGTGAAAAATGTGTGCTGACTTGTTGATTTTATTTCTTACTCATGGTGTGGATTAAACTTATAATGTTGTTTTGAGCATTGTCTTGACATGTTTTTTAATCTCCAGAATTTTTTTTCATATTTTTTTAAGTGTTGTTTCCATGTGGTTTGATTTGTTTTTGTTCCCTCTCCATTTCTGCTCTGTTTTGGAACACTCTTGATGTTTGCCTTCTGTTGAGGCACTTCCCTTTTGTTTTTCAATCTCCTCTTTTGACCCCTGGTTCCTGATACCTTAGGGGTCCTCTGAGATTTTATTTGGAATTTTTTGATGCATTTTCTTATTTTTCATGTATTTTGCAAGTTGCTTCATGTTTGTGCATCTTTGCTGTTGAATTTGTTTTGTTTTACTTCCAAAAGCTTAGTTGTGCATTATTGATGAACCTAATTCTGATTGTTTCATGTTAGAGACTTGTTATAGGTCTTGTGTGCTAATTCTTGGGTTTTTATCATATGCATAAGTTTTTCATTTGTTATCATACTTTCATGTTTGCATATTGTGTTTCCACAAGTGATGTTTACTTGCATTTTTTGGTGTTATTGTTGGCATGTGTTTATGATGTTGTGTTTTTCCATTTGAGATCTCTTCTTCCCATCCCCATTCTGTCCAATGACCTTGGAATACTACTTAAGTTTGCTTGGTCCCTCCTTAGGAGGAACTTGAAGCCTACCTAAAGTAATGAATCCATGAGGACTTTTTCTCATTATTTTTGTTACTTGTTTTCTATGCATCTTCTTCTACTTTTCTCTTATGCTTATTCATACCATGGATTGAGGTTGAGATGAGCTTGTGGAGGTTCCATCCCCACACATATTTCCTCCCTCACTTGCATTGCATCTTTGTCTTCCTTATTGCATTTATGTTTGCATCCTACATTTGCATTGTTTCTTCTTATTGTGTCTTTTCCTTTTGTCTTCCTTCCCTTAGGATTTCTAACCTCTCTTTAAAGAGAGGTTATGATAGACATTAGGGTTCTAACCATGCATGATAACATTAGGTAGTCCCCTTTCAAACTCAACTTTAGGTGCACATTTGCATGACAACTTTTAGGGTTTGGTCTAGTCCCCCTTAGTTTGTCCCCTTTCTCTTCTCATCTTCAAACAACTTCAATTCACTTAATAAATATAATGAGTGTTGTGTCGTGAGCCTTGTACTTGGGAAATGGTGATCGAGTGGTTACCTCTCAATTGCCTAGAGTGTTTAGTATACGTGTTGCAGTGAGAATCGAGATACCAAGCTATTGATTAACTTGAACCTTTAATTCTTAAATTCACAACCGGTCTTTAATTTATCCAAAGGAAAGGTCTAAAGAAAGAAAGAACCTTTTGCGCGATGTAACAACAACGCTATGAGATTCGGGGATCGGGGGTTGGTTATGCATAGGGTAGGTATCTCACATCCTAAACATCTGTAGTACTCTACAGGAACCTTTTGTTTGATTGCATGCTAAGTTTGTAAATGTTTGCTAAGGTTTGGGATTGGGTAAAAGGTAAAGGTTAAAACCTAAAGATAGTTTCTAAGCTTGCTCGCAAAGACATCGTGTCCTCTGCCTACGTATCCTAACTAGGATAGAATCAGAGTAATTGTAGTTCACCTCATAAGGGATGAAGAACACTTGATTATGATCAAGGTTCAAAGGGGAACAAACATATCCATGCTTGTGTAGAGTTTCACAAAACTCTCTAGATCTATGTTAAACACTCAAGAAAGGGGAGTAAGTAATCATTTCCATGATTCTTACATAGAGTTAACCAAACTCTATCCTAAAGTTCTACGTTGTGAGACCAATTGGTTCTATCCAGACCAAAAGGTGGGAGAAAGGGAAAGATTGCTCGTCAAGATATCGCATCTTGTGCCTACGTATTCTCATTGTCCAATGAGAAATCAGAGCGGTCGTAGTTCGGGCACGAACTACAAAATAAGGATCTATTGGTTCTTTCCAGACCAAAAGAGGGTGAAGGATCTATCCAGACCTATGAGTTTAAATCCTATTGGTTCTATCCAGACCAAAAGGAGGGGAAGGTTCTATCCAGACCTATGAGGGTATCCTATTGGTTCTATCCAGACCAAAAGGGGGAAGGTTCTATCCAGACCTATGATGTTTAAATCCTATTGGTTCTATCCAGACTAAAAGGGGGAGAAGGTTCTATCCAGACCTATGAGTTTAATGAGCTATCTATGACCCAATGGTCAATAGAGAGACTTTCCTTTGGAAGGGAAAAGATGACGTAACTTGGATGAGAACTAAAGAGTTTCATCACTTGGGGAAAGTAAACTTAACAAAGCATAAACATTCACACATGATGAATATAAGGGATATGGTTACAACCAAGAATGATCAAGCATATTATAATAAGCAAGGATCTAAATCAGGATGAATGGTTACAACCAAAGCAAGAATTTATGATATTACAATATTAATAATTTCAATCAAGATAGATGGTCACAACCAAAGCAAGTATCAAGATATTACAATATCAAGAAGGGTAAGTTCTTATAAGACTTAAGCATAAGGAAGTCACAACCACAAACATATCTTAACAAAGATGGCGATATATCTTAACAAAGATGGCAGGGGATCTTAACAAAGATAAAGATGTATCTTTACAAAGAATGGTTTCTTAGAGCTTACAAGATGCCATATGTAATTACAATTATCAAGCGTAATCAAATAATGTTACAACAAATGTAAGTGAGAAGTTTAAAAACTTCACGGGGAAAACTTTCAAGTTTTAAGAGAAGATCAAACACAAATGCTTACAAGCAAGAGTTTTAGTCAAAATCAAGTACACAAGGATGCTAAAAAGCCAAAATCATAACTTTAAAATAAAACTCAAAAGAGAAAAAAATTAAATTTTTGAAATGAATAAATGAGAGATAGGAAGGTGAAAACCCTAAAAACATTCATGGTAGCATGTGAAATGCAAGTAGAAAGTTCACATTTATGAGTTTTAGGTTTACCTCTTGAAGCAAGCTTAAGCAATAAGAAAACCATAGATATTGAGAGCTCTTACAAGGTCTTCAAATGTTCCTAGGTTGATGAATAGATGCTCCAAACAACCTCCAAGCAAGCTAGTGGACGAAATGCCTTGTAAATGAAGGAAAAACTCTAAAATCCAAAGGTTTCAAAGACCAACTCACTCAAACCTTGTTACATAAGCGTGGAAGTGATTTGGATAGCTTCAATACATCATATTTGATGTATTTGAAGTGTTTCTTGAGTTGGAAAAAGTTTGGAAATGGTTTTGGAAGGTGTTTTGCAAAAATAGATTTTGAGGGATTTTGGAGGCTTAGTGAGATTTTGCAAGAATTTGGTTATTGTGTAAGGGAAAGAGTTCTAGATGGTTTCTAGCATAGAACTGGTGTGTTTGTGATGTAGGAAGTGAGTTCTATTTATAGCCAAAGGCCTTGGATCAAGGTGTGGGCAAAAGTGAAAGAAATTGCCAATTTTAACCTTCCATCATGAAAATCTTTGAGTTTTCCAATGCAATCTTCATACTTGTCTTTAAGACACTCTAATAATATATTCTCCATGCCCCATAGATTTGTTTCATCATGCTTGATAGGTTAGGAGGTGACTTGTTGAATTAAAGCTGATGATTTGACAAGGGTAGCCACCTTTTTTCTCTTTCTTCACTATTCACTTTTACAACTTGCAATAAATAATGATTTCCTTTGATCTTTGGTCCATTTTCGTGGGAATTGATGTTAAACATGTTTATTAACAATGTAAACATCATAAATGAGGCTTAGTCTTTGATTAGCATCGATTTGGAGAGGTTTTGGAATCAAAAAAACTCATGTTGACCTGGTTTTGCCAATGTGTTTTTGCCAACTTGTGAACCTCGGTTCTCTCTAACCAGGAAGAGTTATGGAACCCACTTGTACTTTTTAGAAAGCCCCAATTAGGTACTACAGTATTTATGCTTGTGTTAGGAACTCATTCCCCTTGAAACTAGGTCAAAAATCCTTGTGTTGTTAAGGAGTTATGGCTTTGCCCTTTTCAAAACCTTAATTTCCCAACTTTTGCGATTACTCCCTAACCCTTGATCCAATGGTGATGAAACTTCATGGATAGGTGTAATATGTCATTAGGACCATTTTTGATTCCCATCTTGAGGTCAAATTCCTCATGAGTGAAGAGTTGACTTTTCGGTCAACCGAACGATCGATCGGTGGCTACCGAGTCGAATGTTGATGTTCCGGGTATTTCGAGGCATTGAAACTTCTTGAGTAGACTTTACTAAGCCATAGAAACTTCATGGACCATGATCCCACCATTTGAACACCTTTTAAATCAAAAGTCAAACTATAGTTGACTTTTCCTAATCGAAAACCCTAATCGGGTATCCTGAACTGCACTACTCTCAATTCCTGGGTGACAACCTCAAATTGGATTCATACTTGATCCAATTTAGTATTCTTGATCTTGTTTATAGTAGAATCAATCCAATACATTGATTGATCAAACCATTGAAGCCTCGATTTTTGACGGTAGGGAACCCTGATTCATCTGCATCTTAACAAAGATAAACTTGAAATGGGTTAAGGTTAGTTAATCAAGTGAGTATGATCCTACAATGATGATGAGGATCTAAGGGGTCAAAATTTAGGGTGCAACAATACGTCCTTAGGACGATATGCGACGCATTCGATCCTAGGTTTTAGACTTCGTTACAACATACATTATGAACACTCTAATTCGAAACACTTCTTCCTTAAAAAACACAAAAACAATTCAAACTCTTTTTCACCCCTTGGGGTCTTCATCAGGAAAATCTTTTCATAAACAAGAGTGTAGTTAACTTTCAGTCCTATCGCAAACGGTAACGCCTAAGTCTCCAAAAGGTCGAGCTGCATACACCAACTGCCAGAACTGTCTGTTAACCCTACTCGGGTAAAACTTTTAAGCAGCCTATGTTCTCGTAAGCCCGAACTACGTTTGCTCTGATCTTTCGTACCAGACGAAATTATGTAGGCAAAAGACGCGACGTCTTGGCGAGCAACCTTCCCCCCTTTTAGCCGTAGTTAGGCGAACTACGTTGACTCTGACTTTCCCATTGCACGAGGGAGTATGTAGGCACAAAGCGGCGATGCTCTGCCGAGTCAGTTCTTTTTCTTTCTCTTTTGTCCATAAGCCTTTAGCGTAGATAGTTTACACACCCTTTTAGTTAGACAACACATGCATGGATCCCGTCGAGTATGACGGACGTGAGGGGTGCTCATACCTTCCCCTTGCGTAACCGACTCTCGAACCTAGGACTTGGTTGCGATGACCTCGTCTTTTCCCGTTTTCGTCAGTTTTTTCCGATCATTTCCTTTCCCTCTCTTTGGGATAAATAACGATAGGTGGCGACTCTGTTAGTCATTGTCGACCTCTCTTTTTTCGCAGTAGCGACACTTGGTATGAGAGATTAAGTAATTTTCTTCTGGAAAAGAATTTTATCAAAGGCAAAGTGGATACAACTCTCTTCTGTAAATCATTTAAGAAAGATTTACTAATTTGTCAAATTTACGTAGATGATATTATATTTGGATCTACCAATGTTATGCTGGGAAAGGAGTTTACTCTTTCTATGCAGGCTGAATTTGTGATGAGCATGATGGGAGAACTCAGATTCTTTCTGGGAATCCAAGTCAATCAAACTCCAGAAGGCACTTACATACATCAGACTAAGTATGTGAAGGAGCTTCTGAAGAAGTTTAATATGACTGAAAGCAAGTTGGCCAAAACTCCAATGCATCCTACAAACACTCTTGGTAAGGAAGAGGTTAGTAAGAAAGTAGATCAGAAGCTCTACAGAGGTATGATTGGATCTCTTATGTATTTGACTGCTTCTAGACTTGATATTCTATTCAGTGTTTGTCTGTGTGCCAGATTCCAATCAGATCCTAGAGAATCACACTTAACAGCTGTTAAGAGGATTTTAAAGTATCTGAAAGGTACTACTAATGTGGGTTTGTGTTACAGAAGATCTGATGATTATAAATTAGTTGGATTTTGTGGTGCTAACTACGCTGGAGATAGAGTTGAAATAAAAAGTACTTCTGGAAGCTGCCATTTTCTTGGAAGTCATCTGATCTCTTGGTTCAGCAAGAAGCAACCCACTATTGCACTTTCTACAACAGAAGCAGAATACATTGCTGTTGCTGGTTGTAGCACTCAGATGCTCTGGATGAAGAGTCAGCTAGAAGACTATAAGATCCATGAGAGTAACATTTCAATCTTCTCTGATAATACTTCTGCTATATGTTTGTCTAAAAATCCTATTTTACACTCTAAGGCAAAACATATAGAGATAAAACATCATTTCATCAGAGACTATGTTCAGAAGGGAGTTATCAGTTTAAACTTTGTTGATACAGATCATCAATGGGCTGATATTTTTACAAAACCCCTTGCTGAAGATAGATTCAAATTTATTCTGAAAAATATAAGTATGGATTTCTGTCCAGAATAAAATGTTTATCAGAAGAAAACTTTCTCAGATGTAAAATGTTTTAACTCTGAAGTATTACATCCTTTCATTTATTATTTAGTATTTTATTTATTGTGTGCAAATCTGAACTAACAAGCCTCAGAGGATCTAAACGTTGGCTAACGTTTCATTTCTCAAAGAAGTTTCAGAAGCACATGAAAGCAAACACGTGCAACTCTGAATCTGAAAAGGTGGAGTGCACAATACTGAATTGACGTTTGAGGTACTGTTTTTGAATATTGAGTTTCTCGTTTTCCCCCCAATTGTCAGAATCATTAATTGCTTGAAATGACTATATTCTTTTCATTAAATGCTAAGTGCAAGCGTGCTGAACGTGTGACTCTTGTGTGCCCTAATTTCTTCTATAAATGCCACAACTTTACACATTTCACACTTTTCACTCTCACGAACACCTTGTATGCATTTATTATTGTTTCATTACTTTCATCTCTCTCTTAAACCCAAACATCTCTGTAACCCTAAATCTCCAAGAACATCAATGGCTACTTGATCATCAACTTCTGCTCAGTTCCAATCTTCAATGGCTGTTGTTTCTTCTTCAAACATGGGTGTTGTTGCTTTTAAGGAACCTATTAGAACATTACTCACACCTGTTGACAAGTTGGAAGTCTTGTGTGAATCCATTTTTAACTTTGAATCTTTTGCTGAAAATGGGTATGATCTTCGTCCCATTGTTGATGCTCAATGTTGGACCAAGTTCTTTGACAGGCTGATGGGACCAGTTTATCCTTGTCTGGTAAAGGAATTCTGAATCCATGCTTCTATTTGCCCTAAGTTTATCGTCTCTTATGTTTTGGGTAAAGAGATCATAATAACTGAAGATCTTATTAGAAAACTCATAGGGTATGAGGAAACTGATGGTGTCACAAATCTGCCAGCTGGGCGTGTGGATATGACTGATGTGTATAGAGAAGTTTGCTCTTCTGGAGAAGTCTCTAACGAGGTAAAGGATTCGAAGCCTGTTTACAGGATCTGGGCTAAGATTTTCATGGGTTGCATTCATCATATAACATCTTCCAATTCTCCAGACTATGTTAACACTGATCAGCTATACTTCATGTATTGTCTGAGTCATAGCACAAAGGTAGATCTGCCGTATCTTCTGTTTAATCATCTTTGGACACACGTTAAACAGTCAAGGGAAGAGGTCAGAACCAAACATCAGAAGATAAGAAACTGGATTCCAATGGGAAGACTTATCTCAGACATTCTGACTGAGAATGGTCTTGTTGGTCATCTGGTAGAAGCTGGATTGAAGGAAGAGTTAGCTTCTGTAATAGGAAAACCTCTAAATGGGAAGAGTCTTCAGAGGATGAAAGTTGTAGAAGAAGTCACTTCTGCACCAAAGAAAATAAATTCTGAAGAGGTCACTCAAAGAAGGATTCCAGTTGATAATTTTCCTATATTCTTTGCAAATGAACCAAGGGAGATTATTCTGAAATACATTGCAGAGTGTCTGAAGGATGGAACTCCTCTGCCAGCAAATCTGGTTCAGAAGGCAGGTGAACCTGCTCCAGATCTTTATGAGGCCAGACACAAGAAGAAGAGAAAGGTTGCTGAAGAAGGATCTTCTAAACCCAAGAGGAAGGCTACTGGTGAAGCTGCTGCTGCCAAATCCAAAAGGGTCAAGAAGCAAAAGGAAAATCCTCCAGAGGCAAGTTTAGATTCTATTCTGGAAACTATCAAAGAGGTATTAACATCTGATCAAACTCTTCATGAACCTTTACCATCACCTTCACCTTCTCCTCCTCGTGTTTCTAAACCTAAGAAACCTTCTGTAACAACTCCTTCTATACCCCAACCACAAGCAACTCCATCTGAAAAGTATAACTCTAAACCTACACATTCTCAACCATTTAATATTCCCCCATATGACAATCAAACACCTGCACCATAACAATCATGTACAAATCCCCCACCAGAACCACAAACTTCAAAACCAACAAAACCAACACCACAAGAACCAGAACAACAACAACCACAACCAGAACAATCCATTCCTTCTAATCCTGAACCAGAATCTATCCAACCATCTGAACCTTTCATATTTGATTCTGTAGTTTTAGATATTCAACCTCTGACAACACTGGTTGATATATCTTCCACATCCTGTCATTCATCTGAATCATCTGATTCATCTGAATCTGACTTACCACCAGAAGTTTACTCACCCCCTCACTCCGTGGCTATGAACCAAGAACATATGAGTTTGTTTCATTTTTTTCTTTCAAACCTCATCCCTTTGATCCCCTTCCATATGGTCTAAAACTCAAAAACTTTTACACCAGAAGAGAAGCATCTGCACCTACCATTCCTCATAAACCTATTTCTTCAACTATCCTTCCATCTGTACTTCAAGCCTATCTAACACAACAACCAAATATCATTCCACCTGAACCTCTGCACTCTCATAATTCTGTTTTTATCCCCTACACTTCTACACCATTTGATGTCATTCCCTCTGCATCAAATTTCAAACTGTTCCTGTTTCTCAATTCATCTTCATCCAGATTCAAAGCTTTCACTTCATCATCTGAACACCCTTCATTACCTTCTTATCCTCGTCCTCTGTTCATTATCCCAACCTTTACCATACCACCCCCACCTGAACAACCCAAACCGTCACCTCTAGAAGCCTACCTTAAACCTAAATCCAGATTAGATGTTGATGCCTTATTTGCTAATTTCAAGAAAGAAATAAGGATGAGTTTAGACTCTGTTAAGGAGGAATGTCTCTCAAGAGTTAATCCAGAAGCTTCTGAAGAATGCTGGAATAAGTTCATTTCCATATTCAACTCTGTGGCTTCTAATCTGAAGACCATTTGCTCTGATGACGCAAAGGTCAGATTTGCTGAAGTTGTCAGACATACACTATGGAATGTGAACAGATCTCCAACATTGCTTCTTGAGGATGCACCTTCAACTTCTGGAGTAATTGCTACTTCTGAGACTATTGAAGAATCTGCTCCTGAAGTCACTCTGGAAACCAATCCTTTAGCTCTGATGATTGTAGACCAACCATCTGAATCTGTGCCTCCAGAATCTGCATCTGCAATGGTCATTGACTCTGCTCCTACTCCTGCATCTGAATCTGCTCCTACTACTTCTTCTGAAGTTAAGAAAGAGAATCCAGACCTAGAAGACAAGATTGCTGTGCTGGAAGCTGGTCAATCTGAAATTAAATCTTGGGTGGCAAAACAAGATGAGAAGACAGACAACATACAGAAATGGATGGCTACGCAAGAGGAATCTACTTATGAGATGACCCACATCCTCAAACTTCTTGCATCACGCTTATCTTAGTTCTTATGTTTGTGCACTTTAAGTGTTATTTTATTCTGTTTCTGCTTTCTCTGAATCATGTTTTGTTATTGATGTACTCTGATTATCTCTGAATGAATATGTCTGTTTGATTATTTGTTTTACATCTGTTGATGTTATCAACTTTATTCTGTTTTCTTCTGTTAACCTTTTATTTGTCTTTAAAAGTTCTTTTTGATTATGACAAAAAGGGGGAGAAAAAGAAATTTTGTTTGTTCAAATATAAACAGTTACTAAAATGAAATTCAGACATAACAAATTATATCTAACATTAAATTTTAGTCTTTCAGAACTATAATGTATCATCTAACAAAATTCATTGAAGTTACCCTGAGAATCCCCAAACCAGACTTTTACTCAAACCATGTTTAACCAAGCTCTGATAAGTCAAACTAGGTTCTGATTACCTGGCTCTGATCCTAGAAGTTAACCAGTCTCTGATTATGGAAAATAAACCAGGCTCTGTTCCTGGAAAGAAAATCAGTAAGAGTAAATCAGGCTCTGGTTCTGGAAAGCAAATCAAGCTATTACCATGTTCTGATTCTGGATAGTATATTCTAACCAGGATTCTAACGAGAAGTTTTTAACCAGGCTCTTAATCTGAAAAGTTTACTCATGAAAAAAGGGAAGTATTTTCTTCTATTAGAATATTCAATTCAAGGGGAGATTCTTTATCTCAGGGGGGAGTCATATATTTATCCTTTTTATTGAACAAAATTTCCTATGTTTTGTCATCATCAAAAAGGGGGAGATTGTTAGAACACTGATTGGTGTTTAATTATATCTCTATGTTTTGATGATAACTCTAATGAAATTTTGTACTAAGAAAATATATACTCTAATTTTGTTCAAGTGTTTTTGTTTCAGATATTAAATTAAATATTCTTATGGAAGCAAAAATGCATCTGAACAGCAAGTTATGCAAAGCTCTGAAGCCTCAGAAGCAAGTCATCAGAAGACTCTGAGCACTGCCAGAAGAGACTCTGAAGCAGAAGCTGCAGAAGACTCTGAGGCAGAAGCTGCAAAAGCATCTAAAGCGTAGCTGAAGATTTTGTATGAAGAGTTTAAAGCATTGTGTCAGAAGACTCTGAATGTACTTTACGCTGCAAGTATAGAGGCTCTGAAAAACAAGTATGCTCTGATCAGATCACTCACGCTGAAGCACTGTTGCTGCAACTATGATATCATTGAATCTGATCTGAAGAACAAGAAGCACATCAGAGGATCTGATGTTGTTTACATTTGAAAAGATGTCAGCACATGAATAGACTTGGTACTATTCTCAACATCCTCTCCAACGGATATTCCTTATTTGTGATAGACACAAGGATTAAGGCAAAAGGCATTTCTCTGAACATTCTACTTCTGAGAAAGGAAAAGTCATGTGAAGACAAAAGGCTACAGCTACTCTACTTACACAGTCTTCAAGCATTGGACTTTCAGCACTATAAAAGGACATCTTCAACATCTCTTCAAGGCTAACGAAGCTTTAACAAATTACCAACGAATCTACAACAAATTATTTCACAACTCTCATACAATCATTCAAAGTTGAATAGTTTTTATTCGTTCTTAATCTAAGTGTAAAAATCACAGTTTGTGATACAGCTTTTTAGAAGCAACTTAAACACTTGTTTAGTTTACATTAATTTGTAAAAGGTTCCTTAAGAAGACTAAGTTGTGGTCAGAATTTCTTGAGAAGACTAAAAGAGTTGTTCTTAGTGGTTGATACTGTAGTCTGATTGAATATATTGGAATAAGTCCTTGTGGAGAAAGGAAAATCACCTTGATAGGGTGGACTGGATTAGTTGAGTTCAACGAACCAGGATAAAAATCTTGTGTTATTTTTGTTGCCATTATTTTCTAAATCCTTATTCAACCCCCCCCCCCCCCCCCCCCACTTTTAAGTGTTTTTCTCACCTTCAAACTATAGGGTGACATGTGTCCGACCTTGAAGGGATAGAGATAGGTGATATAAGAAATTATGATGCCTTTAGGGCAATTGCAGGAAAATAGTGTTTTAGGTAGTGGAAATGTTGCCGGATTAGCCTAGTGAACCATAGATTCTATATCGTTATCGTCGTATAACCTTAGGGATGATTTAGGGATGTTTTGGGGGCATGAGATGTGTGAATCGTATGGGTTTTCGGGTGGAAATATGTTCTGGTGTGTAGCAGAAGTTGTTGTTATCGCACTGTTCGCCTAGCGAGCAAGCCAGCGAAGGTTCGCTAGAGGCTCGCCTAGCGAGCAAGCCAGCGAGTATTCGCTAGAGGCTCGCCTAGCGAGCAAGCCAGCAAGGGGCTCGGTACGATACTCGCCTAGCGAGCGAGTCAGTGAACGTAGCAGAGTTCGCGAATATTGATCGTGTGCAGCGATGTCGTGATGTTTGATTATGGGACTCCTGTGATGAGTTACTATGAGTATGACAGTGGGGTTGCATGATAATAAGAGATAGTATGAGGATTACCGCGAGTGGAATTATGATGAATTAATATGAAACAATATGAGATGATATTAGGGATTAATATGTGAATACTATGTGATGATATGACGAATTAACATGAGTAGAATTGTGAAGTTTATGTGATTGATGGGCGATAGTGTGAGGATTACCGTGAGTATAAGTTGATATATTGATATGAGATTATATGGGGATAGTATTATGAATTAATATGGGATAATATGACAATGAGCTAATATGTGATTTATACGTGATTATATGATGACACGATGTGTGAGAATGATTAATATGATGAATTATGATGATATGTTGCATGATGAATAATATGGTGTATTATGATGATATGTTGTGTAATAATTAACATGACGAATTATGATGATATGTTGTATGATGAATAATATGATGAATTATGATGATATGTTGCATGATGAGTAATATGATGAATTATGATGATATGTTGTATTGATGATTAATATGATGAGTTATGACGTATGACGAATATGATGAATATGATGAATGATGATGCACCATATGTTGTTATTATAAGGATTATTGTGGCGTGTGCATCATGCATTCATGTGCATCCGGACTTCGGTTCATGACCTCGATTACTTTGGCTTCAATCCCACTGTGTGGATGTGAAGTATTTTGATGTGATCTAATCCTATTGATGGGGATCTATAGAGGGTTGATGGCCCAGTGTCCATCGTGCTATGATGATTGGTACCACATGCATTGAGTCTATGTTGCATTTGCATTTATGAGCCTTTGTGTATAAATTGTGATGTTGTGGCCTTTGAGGCATATTTTGAAGGATATCGATGTGTTGAATATAACTATGAGTAATATGTCATTTATGCATTAATTATTATACATTGATTATTATGAATTGTCTTACTCACCCTGCCTGTTTGAATGTTACCTCCACGTGGGTAACGTGCAGATGAGCAAGTTTAGCCGTTGACGCCGTCGAGGAGTATTTCGAAGTTTTAGAGTCGTTAGCCTTTATGGTTAATTTAGAGGATCTTGCTCTGATATGTAACATCGGGTTGGGTTCTTTGAGTTGATTGTATATCATTGGGTTATTTTACTGATGTTCCCTTATGAGGAAAACATTGAGTTATGTTTTGAGTTCCGCTGTATATGATGTTTTGATGTATTTTGAGAAAACTCGTGTGTTACGGAGTATTGACCAATTTTGTTGACTTTGAGAAGTGTATGCCCTTTTGTGGCTTTTTAATGAAAGTAATATTTTACTCTGAAATACGTGTTATTTTGCTGTATTATCTGTGGGGTAGAATAGGGTGTTACACAATGTGCAGTAAAGTGGGTCCACTACAAATCTCATAACTCACGGCTTGACCAATTTGAACTTGAGCTACTTGTTGAGTACCTAAATTCATGCCCTTGAGTCTTCTCTCTACTTTAGAAGATACTTGGTCTTCTATCTTTACAACCTGATTTGGAAGTTTCAAGTCAATCACACCCTGGGATTTACTCACACTTCGGTCATATAACTCCAGATGTTCATTTGCAGCAATAACTTCTATGATCTTCTTAATACCAGGGGTTGTTGTAAAGTTGGATGAGCCACCAACAGATGTATCAATAAGTTGCTTGGTCTTCATTCTGAGTCCATTCACAAACATTTGTATCTGTTCAGTTTGATCTATATTGTGAGTGGGGAAAGCAACCAATAACCTCTTAAACCTCTTGTAAGCATCACCAAGTGACTCTCCTTCTTTCTGCTTAAAATTCACAATATCATACCTTTTCCGAATATAAATAGAAGCAGGAAAGTATTCATTAAGAAAATTCTTCTCCATCTCTTCCCAAGTAGTAATACTCCCAGCAGGTAATGAGTAAAACCACTCTTCAGCATCTTTAGAAAGAGTGAACATAAACATTCTTAATTTCTTTGCTTCTTCAGAATGCCCCTAAATCTTCAAAGTAGTGCTCATAGTAAGAAACCTTTGCAAATGCTTATTTGAATCTTCATTAATCTTCCCTTTAAAAGGTCTCTTATCAAGTTGTTGGATTATTGTAGGGTGCAGCTAAAAATTAGCAACATTGACCGGTTGATTCACAATAGTCAGCCAACCTACTGAAGCATTTGCTCCCCCATAGTCCCCAAGAATCCTTTCTTGAGGTTCACCCATTACTGTTTATGTCTCTAACTCTGCATTTGACTCTGAACTTGTATCTGAATGCTCTGAATGAACAAAAACTTCTTCTTCTTTTTCTTGTTCTAGGATTGGAGTCTCCTTTTCTGAGGCTTCCAAGCTTGCTTGTTTAGCTTGTCTGAGCCTAGCATACAAAGATCTTTCAGGTTCTGCGTCAAAAGAAAAATTAGCTGAGGGCTTTCCTCGCCTACAAAGATTAGACAAAGATCAGTAATAATAATAATAATAAACAAAATTAATATAAGCAGAAAATAAAATTTTAGTTGCAGAGCAACAAAGTTCTAATTGAAATAAATATGTGAACTCTATTTTCTTTGGCAGTCCGCAGCAACGGCGCCAAAAACTTGATCGGAAAAATAATAAGTGTATTATTCTGCCAATGTAGTAATAAAAGGGAATTTCCCTGAATGTCGATCTCAATGAATGCTTGACAATATAGAGTTCTGATTTTATTTTTGTTAAACAAAAGCTTTGAGGTTTTGAAATTGTTTGGTTTAATTATAAAAATAATTGCGAATAAAAGAAGGAAATTGACTAAGTGGTTTCAACAAATATGAGTAGCATGCTAGGGGAAGTGTGTGATCCAATTCAATAACAACTCTGAATTAACACTGCAACAACTTATCTTAACTAATTAATTATCGATTCTTTAAAATGTTTACTCCTAAGTTCTTAGTGAGAAAATCTTTAATCATCCTCCCTAATTCCTATGTCCATAGAGAATTATAGATGAAATTAAGCAATCAATTATCAAGAATATTATGGTTTCTAAAGGGTATCCTTAGTCCTAGGTGATATCTACTATAGAATAATCCAAAGCAAAGCATTATCAATGGCGGTCCAGCCTAATCGTTAATCGAAAATTAAACCCTGTTTTTCTGATAGGTCAAGCATTAAGAATAGCTAGAGATTAAATCAATTATGAAAAAAAAGAGATTGTTATTGCAATACTAATATCAAAGTCATTATAGATTCAAATTAGGGACATCCCCTAACATTGAGGGGTTTAGCAACTCATATTGTTCAAAGAAAATACAATGTAAAAAGTAGACATTACAAGAATTTGGATAAACTCGGATCGTCAATTGCTTCTGCTCATGAAATTCCTTCGCCCCTCCAAAAACCTTGTGTTCTCCAATCGTTGATCGTAAAATCTTCTCTAGGAAAAAATTGTCTCCTCCCTTTCCAAAAACTCTTCTAAATAGCGAAAAATCAAATAACAATAGGGGAAATGCCAAAATCACCCTTCGGGTTAATCTCCAATTGAAAACCACAAAAGACAGGAAAATTAGTGTCCAGGCCAACACAGCCCGTGCCAGACAACACGGGTGCCCGTGTTGGCTCCTTGCCTATTCACCTCTTTTATTTGTTCTGACAGGCCTGCTGACACGGCCTGTGTCAGGTGACACGGGTGCTTGTGTCAGCCCACTGTCTTTCATCTCAATGTCATGTTCTTTCTCTCTTCCTAACACGACCCGTGTCAGGTGACACGGGTGGCATTGTCAGACCTTATGAAGTGTGCAAGAAAGGTTTCCGAATTCTTGCGATTTTTCCTGATTTTCGCTCCGATTCTTCCTGAATGCTTATCTGAACCTAAAAACATTTAAGAGACATAACCAAAGCATAAAATGCAGAAAAAGGGAAATAAAGCGACTAAACGTATAACAAGAATAACTAAAATTAATGGTAAAAGGAGCATATCTGAACAAGATAGAGAGTAGAGTTGTGGAAAGTATGATTATCGAATAGGTTAGAGAGTTTGGTTGGCTTTGGAAGGTTAAGGTGCTGGCTATAATTCTTTTTTCGACTGGAGAGTGATGTGGAACAGAATGGCAACCAAAGATCTATTATTTAGAAGAGGTGTACCAGATACTGATGAAAACTGTGTTTTCTGCAATTTAGTTGAAGAATCTTTTAACCACATTTTATTTAAATGTCTTGTTGATTTTTTCATTTGAGACAAGATAGGTGGGTGGTGCGGTAATCATAGTATATATGTTGGCTGTAAATTGAAATTATTTTTGGATTGGAGTCTACTTGGTACTAACAAAGTAGGTAATGTAAAGTTGGGCTCTACTTGGAGGAAGATGCAATGTAAATGATACTTGTTGGAAAATTAAAATCCTATTTTGGAAGTGGTCTTGCATTGGGGATATTCCTTACTCCAACCCTATTTTTCTTGCTTTTTTCTTGAATCCCTTTTATGTGCTTTTGTTAGTTTAGAGTTAGTTAGAAATTTCCTCATTTACATTTTGATTGTATTGGATTAGAATACCCCTTGTATTTTCAATAATATTGTCACGGTGAAATTCGGATACCAAACTATTGATTAGTTTGAATCTTATTCATTTGCAACCGAACTTTGATTTGTCCAAAGGAAGGGATAAAGATCGAAATTCCCACAATGCAATGCAAATGAAACCTAGAGAGTTATAGGTTCGGGGGTTGGTTAAAGTTAGGGAAGGTGCTAGCATCCTAAGTTTCTGTAGTACTCTACAGGAACCTCTTGTTTTATGTTTGTTTATTGCTAAGGTTTATCTGCTTAAAGGTTAAAAAGGCCCTAGGGGTTTATTTCTAAGTATACTCGATAAGATATCGCATCTTATGCCTACATATCCTTACGGGAGTGGAATCAGAGTATCTGTAGTTCCCCCAAAGGGTTTGAGGAGTACTGCGAAGTTGTTTCTTATCAACAACTAGAACTAGCCACGCCTCCGAAGTCAAATTCTCTCTCACTTGTACACCATCCACCTGAATCAATGTACCTCTTCAACTTAGACATATGAACACCTCATGCAATCCTCTCAAGCGACAGCGGTAAAACAGACTAACATGCTATCCGCCTCACGCTTCCGCTGCGCTACTTTGATACAGATCAACAAAATACAGGGTGCTCACGAGACTTCAAGCTCGACCAACACCAATTACTACCATAACTCTCAAAACACGGCCTTACTTGGATTCTTTGATCGTTTCCATCGTCCCTTGCACGGTCTTTGATCCGAGTACAACACTCTCGTTGGACATGCAACAACACAAAGGAGTCATACCCTTTTACCCAACGAACTTCATACGATGTTGTTTCCGATACAAAATGGCAACAGTTATTGTAGGCAACTCCATCAACGACAATTAACTACCCTTAAATCCATCTTGGTCCAACACACAAGCTCTCAACGAGTCCTCTTCATACTGGATAGTTTTCTTCGTTTGTCCATGCCATTCACAGACGCTAGTCAGAGTTCATCTTCAACATGGCACCCAACCGCTTTCGCAATCTTTCCCATAATCTTGACGAAAAAATTGAGTTCCCATCTAACAAAATGATTCATCTTCACTGGTAGGCAACGAGTTACTCTTGTTAATCCATTCTTAACTGTCCAAATCGGATCATACTTCCTCAAATTCATCAGAAAACCCGGCACAAAGCCCATGGGAATACTATCCCATCCCACTCGAAATATTCAACAGTTGTATCAGATCCAACCATCTCTAATGTCCACACTTCAATTCCCATCAAGTCTAATCAACATATACAAACTCAATCAATTCCTTCTCCATCTATGGCTATCCAAAACTATTTCTCAAATTCGGTCGCATCTTCCTAGTACCTGCACGGATACTCCATCTTTCTCGATGTACTTCTCCCTGAGTACTCTTATCCAACTCACACTATTCAGAATACACATTTCATCACGACATCTCACAATACCATTTCCCTTAATCCGAAAATAAGCCCTCTGACTTTTATCCATTAAATTCAATTAATCTATCAACTCAACTCAGAATTCCGATTTCCTCGAACCTTATCAGAATACCAAAAGTCAATCTCAACATCCAAGGCTCAACTCCATAAGAAGTCTCTTCACAGGCCGAACTCATATCTGAATTTGCTTAATCAGTTCTAACTTCCTTACCATCTTCATTAGTGTATACCAAAATTCCCGATTCGATATCTTAGCTACCACTTGGTCTCATCCGAATGGTAATTTAACCAAAACCATACTCCTTCAGGAGTTCCAATTACTTCTCTGTCTCATATTTGACTCTCTCTCAAATAAAACAAATACCTTAAGGTCAGTAACCATCTCAAATCTCAACTAAACAATTGAGGCTTCCAAACTCCGGTACAAACACACAACAGCAACCCACTCCAAATTACTTGTCAGATAATCCCTCTCTGTACTTTATATTGTCTTCAAGCATAACCAAAACTCATTAATGTTGTACTTAACACATCTCTTAATCATATCAACAAAGTATCTCAAAACACAACGACAATCCTGTCGGACTTGGCAAAACCAATACACGAACTGTTGACAGCTTTCTCAAAACTCTTTGAACTTTCTTCACAGTAGTACATCACTGCCTCTTCCCCAATACTAATAACTCAAGTTCCCGATGCTCAACATGAACCCCTATACTCTCCGAACATATCCAAACACCATCGGTTACATAACCATTGACTCTCTCAATCAAGTGTGGAAAATCATTATATCAAACTGACACTCAGCTGTGAACTTATGGTGATAACACAAACCGCACTCTCCGCGCTTACCATAACATCCAAACATTTTTCGCCAATAAATACTTAATTCCATGTCACTACTTTCCCATCACATAGAGCACTGTAATATCTTCCAACGCTTCTAATCTTGCGTCATTCCGAATTACGGTTTTCCGTTACGACAAAATCACGGAAACAACCCTTCCACACTTAAAGGTCATCCAATACCTCTCCAACTCTTGAAATGCTTAGGGTCCAATTATACCAACCATGTATTTTACATCTCATTTCCTTTAGTAATCACTAGAAGTCATTATCCACCCTTATACTCAACTCCACAATCTGTTGTCGTAGCACACACACCAGACATAATTCTCAACACTACTCAATCAATTTAATTATTTGAATGTCCAAACAGATATAATTAGTCGGCAAAACCGCCATCTTCCCACTTTCATTAGTACCCCGAATTCCCATCAAAATTATCCATCTCCTCACTGTCTCGTGCCGACTCATCAACACACTTCTTAAGCACCTGGCTTAGCTCCAAACAATTCTCTGCTCACGCCACCTAAGCTTGCAAGACACGTCCATCCCATCCAACAGAACTCCAACTACTATCAACAAGAGATTAAGGGTGATCAATTCCTCAATTTGTCAATAGGCAGCTGAAAATCATGATGGAGTATAGACTATCTTTACCAAACCACAAGAGTGTTAACCACCCACTGAGCTACAACTTCTACACCTGCAGCATCTTGGAGAAGCACAACGTCTCCCCCACTTAGATCATTCCCACTTCTCCAGACAAGGTTAAGCAACAACATGTATCGACAGTGTTTTCACACACATGTCGCATACAAGGGAACAAATAAAATTAGACAACTTGGCCGGACGGACCGACCTGCTCTGATACCACTAATGTAACACCCTTCTAAACCCCACAAATAATATATGCATAATCAGAGTAAAAGTTAACATGCATCCATAAAAGGGCATCACACAAAACTTGCACCACATTAAAACAATCTGTCATGCTCATAAACACCTTTCCATTTAGCAGCGGATTCATTAATGAAAATCCTTTAAAAGAAACATTTACTTTCATCATATAAAATCAACATCTCTCGGCACTAAGGCCAGCGTCTCATTATCTCAATTACTCCAAATATGAAAACATAACTTAGGTTACATAATGTAATCCTAAAACATAAGCAATCGATCCACGTGTTACACGACCAGAGCATGACTCGACCCATAAATAATTACTAAACCGCTACACACGTAGCGACCTCGAACTACAAGCAGAACTTCATAAAGGCCTTCAGCAACCTAATCTGCAATGCCTCATAGAGCATTATAAAACAGCAGAAGGGTGAGAAATATTACCATAATAATCAAAGCATAAAATCATGTATACATAGGTATCATATAATTAACTCCCTATTTCTCACCACAATTCAACTCATAGTCATTTACATCGTCACTTATATGTATATACAACATGAATATTCACCAAGCATTTTACATCATGCATACATCCACAATTCCACAATCTTAACATTCACACGTAAGCATCTCTTCATGCACGCTTCATAAGTATTCAACAAACATCTCATTCACATGCATACTTCATATATCAATGACATTATACAATGTGACTCAACAACTCAATGCAACTCAATGCAATGCGGTACCGACTTCCGTTATCATTTTTCGGTTTTTACATTAAACCGGGTCCACTCTTCTAGACCGATAACAACAAAGGCCCGTCCTCTAAGCCTTCAAACCCACTCTTCTAGGTTTGGGACAAGCCACTAGTTTCCACGAAACTAACAGACATTGCCTCTTGACTAAATGATGCATGTACAATCAGCCACAACAAATACACTTAAGACCGACATCTTAATCTCATGCATTCAAATAATTCATCTCTTCAAGAATTACATTATGATTGCACACACAACATATTCACATAACATTCATCGATGTATTCATAATTCAACACTATCACCATATTATCACTCACAATGCACACATATCCATGATATGTTCTCATGCATTCTTCACAGTTATCAAACAATGCACATATATCCACGATATGTTCTCATGCATTATTCACATTTAATCACATACATACAATATTCATTTACAACATCTATCAAGCAATGCACACATATCCATGACATGTTCTCATGCATTCTATTCATACCACCATATACCAACAATATACATTCACAATTCAATATCATCACCGCATTATCAACAATGCACACATATCCACAATATGTTCTCATGCATTCTCAAGTAATTCATCATACAAGAATTACATCATGCTTACACGCATAACACATTTACCATGCAATGTACACATATTCACGATATATTCTCACGCATTGTTTATACATAATCGCATCCAATCAATACAAACATCATATTTATCAAACGATGCACGCATATCCATCAATATGCTCTCATGCATTCTTCATGTATCTTAACATACAACCGCATATAAACAATATACATCCACAATACATTTTTGTATTATGTTTATTATTCATCTCATGCCATTTCATACAAGGTATACATGTCACAGTACCAATAATACAATTATAAGTTATGCACACATATATCCACAATGTTCTCATGCATACTTATTACCTAATTGTACACTACATCAAACCTTCACAAACTCCTCAAATAATACGCACATTACCATTATTAAATAATACACACATAATCATTAGCATGTTCTCATGTATTTATAATCGATCTGATTAATACTCATACCGCAAGTCTAGGATTCACGCCCAAAGGCTACCCACAACACATATCATCACCATGGATCACATACTTATTCATATCAAAGAGGTATTAACCTATGTGAATCAATCAAACAATCACCACATGAGCAACACAGCAAAAGAAAAATGCTGTCACATTCGCCTTCATTCGCCTGGCGAACCCTCGCAGCGAACCTTCGCCTGGCCTTCGCCTGGCGAACTCTCTCAGCGAACACTCGCTAGGCTTCGCCTGGCGAGACTTCCCAGCGAGCCCAAGTCAGTAGCTACTGACTTCATTCGCCACCATTCGCCAGCACCTTCGCTGGGCGAACCTTCGCTATCCAACTTCGCTTGGCGAACTCGCCAGCGAAGTCCACTGGGACTTAATCATAATTACTCGCCAGCATTCGCGCCTTTGCTCGCCTGGCGAGAGCCAGCGAACCTGCGCAGAACAGAACCCTATTCTGCCTCTCCTTCATCAATCCATCATCAACCAACCTCAAACATCCAAATCAGTACAAATAGCATCAATACATGCTACCCGACTATTCTACGGCATTATTGCTCAGTTTCAACCGATTAAATCATCAATCTACCGATTTATCCAACATTTTCCCTAAAGGGAAAGTGATGAAAACTCTACCAAAACCCCAACCCAACATACATAACATCATGCAATGATTAAATAGAAACATTTCTCACCCTTACCTCGATTAATCGGAGCTTTGATGTTGGTTCTTGATGATTTCCACTTTCCTCTTCTTCTCCTCTCTTTCTCTTCTTTCTTCTTTCTTTCCTCTTTCTTTCCAAATGTTTCTAACTTTCTTTTCTTTTCTTCCTCACTTATATATTCCTTTTATTTTCTTTCCTTCCAATTTCCTTTCAATTCTCTATTAATTCCAATTAATAAAATTAATTCCAACATTAAATAAAATCCCACTAAATCAATTAATTATTACAATTAATTATTTAATGAAATTTGGGCTGTTACAACCCTCCCCCACTTAGGAATTTTCGTCCTCGAAAATGTTACCTGATTCAAACAACTCTGGATACGACTCTCGCATTCCAATTCTTCCAAATCCAATTCTCCCATAACTACTTCTACCAAAGGAATCTCTATACTTCGAAGTTGTTTCTTATCAACAACTAGAACTAGCCACGCCTCCGAAGTCAAATTCTCTCTCACTTGTACACTATCCACCTGAATCAATGTACCTCTTCAACTTAGACATATGAACACCTCATGCAATCCTCTCAAGCGACAGCGGTAAAACAGACTAACATGCTATCCGCCTCACACTTCCGCTGCGCTACTCTGATACAGATCAACAAAATACAGGGTGTTCACGAGACTTCAAGCTCGACCAACACCAATTACTACCATAACTCTCAAAACACGGCCTTACTTGGATTCTTTGATTGTTTCCATCGTCCCTTGCACGGTCTTTGATCCGAGTACAACACTCTCGTTGGACATGCAACAACACAAAGGAGTCATACCCTCTTACCCAATGAACTTCATACGATGTTGTTTCCGATACGAAATGGCAACAGTTATTGTAGGCAACTCCATCAACGACAATTAACTACCCTTAGATCCATCTTGGTCCAACACACAAGCTCTCAACGAGTCCTCTTCATACTGGATAGTTTTCTTCATTTGTCCATGCCATTCACGGACGCTAGTCAGAGTTCATCTTCAACATGGCACCCAACCGCTTTCGCAATCTTTCCCATAATCTTGACGAAAAACTTGAGTTCCCATCTAACAGAATGATTCATCTTCACTGGTAGGCAACGAGTTACTCTTGTTAATCCATTCTTAACTGTCCAAATCGGATCATACTTCCTCAAATTCATCAGAAAACCCGGCACAAAGCCCATGGGAATACTATCCCATCCCACTCGAAATACTCAACAGTTGTATCAGATCCAACCATCTCTAATGTCCACACTTCAATTCCCAGCAAGTCTAATCAACATATACAAACTCAATCAATTCCTTCTCCATCTATGGCTATCCAAAACTATTTCTCAAATTCGGTCGCATCTTCCTAGTACCTGCACGGATACTCCATCTTTCTCGATGTACTTCTCCCTGAGTACTCTTATCCAACTCACACTATTCAGAATACACACTTCATCACGACATCTCACAATACCATTTCCCTTAATCCGAAAATAAGCCCTCTGACTTTTATCCATTAAATTCAATTAATCTATCAACTCAACTCAGAATTCCGATTTCCTCGAACCTCATCAGAATACCAAAAGTCAATCTCAACATCCAAGGCTCAACTCCATAAGAAGTCTCTTCACAGGCCGAACTCATATCTGAATTTGCTTAATCAGTTCTAACTTCCTTACCATCTTCATTAGTGTATACCAAAATTCCCGATTCGATATCTTAGCTACCACTTGGTCTCATCCGAATGGTAATTTAACCAAAACCATACTCCTTCAGGAGTTCCAATTACTTCTCTGTCTCATATTTGACTCTCTCTCAAATAAAACAAATACCTTAAGGTCAGTAACCATCTCAAATCTCAACTAAACAATTGAGGCTTCCAAACTCCGGTACAAACACACAACAGCAACCCACTCCAAATTACTTGTCAGATAATCCCTCTCTGTACTTTATATTGTCTTCAAGCATAACCAAAACTCATTAATGTTGTACTTAACACATCTCTTAATCATATCAACAAAGTATCTCAAAACACAACGACAATCCTGTCGGACTTGGCAAAACCAATACACGAACTGTTGACAGCTTTCTCAAAACTCTTTGAACTTTCTTCACAGTAGTACATCACTGCCTCTTCCCCAATACTAATAACTCAAGTTCCCGACGCTCAACATGAACCCCTATACTCTCCGAACATATCCAAACACCATCGGTTACATAACCAGTGACTCTCTCAATCAAGTGTGGAAAATCATTATATCAAACGGACACTCAGCTGTGAACTTATGGTGATAACACAAACCGCACTCTCCGCGCTTACCATAACATTCAAACATTTTTCGCCAATAAATACTTAATTCCATGTCACTACTTTCCCATCACATAGAGCACTGTAATATCTTCCAACGCTTCTAATCTTGCGTCATTCCGAATTACGGTTTTCCGTTACGACAAAATCACGGAAACAACCCTTCCACACTTAAAGGTCATCCAATACCTCTCCAACTCTTGAAATGCTTAGGGTCCAATTATACCAACCATGTATTCTACATCTCATTTCCTTTAGTAATCACTAGAAGTCATTATCCACCCTTATACTCAACTCCACAATCTGTTGTCGTAGCACACACACCAGACATAATTCTCAACACTACTCAATCAATTTAATTCTTCGACTGTCCAAACAGATATAATTAGTCGGCAAAACCGCCATCTTCCCACTTTCATTAGTACCCCGAATTCCCATCAAAATTAACCATCTCCTCACTGTCTCGTGCCGACTCATCAACACACTTCTTAAGCACCTGGCTTAGCTCCAAACAATTCTCTGCTCACGCCACCTAAGCTTGCAAGACACGTCCATCCCATCCAACAGAACTCCAACTACTATCAACAAGAGATTAAGGGTGATCAGTTCCTCAATTTGTCAATAGGCAGCTGAAAATCATGATGGAGTATAGACTATCTTTACCAAACCACAAGAGTGTTAACCACCCACTGAGCTACAACTTCTACACCTGCAGCATCTTGGAGAAGCACAACTTCTCCCCCACTTAGATCATTCCCACTTCTCCAGACAAGGTTAAGCAACAACATGTATCGATAGTGTTTTCACACACATGTCGCATACAAGGGAACAAATAACATTAGACAACTTGGCCGGACGGACCGACCTGCTCTGATACCACTAATGTAACACCCTTCTAAACCCCGCAAATAATATATGCATAATCAGAGTAAAACTTAACATGCATCCATAAAAGGGCATCACACAAAACTTGCACCACATTAAAACAATCTGTCATGCTCAAAAACACCTTTCCATTTAGCAGCGGATTCATTAATGAAAATCCTTTAAAAGAAACATTTACTTTCATCATATAAAATCAACATCTCTCGGCACTAAGGCCAACGTCTCATTATCTCAATTACTCCACATATGAAAACATAACTTAGGTTACATAATGTAATCCTAAAACATAAGCAATCGATCCCCGTGTTACACGACCAGAGTATGACTCGACCCATAAATAATTACTAAACCGCTACACACGTAGCGACCTCGAACTACAAGCAGAACTTCATAAAGGCCTCCAGCAACCTAATCTGCAATGCCTCATAGAGCATTATAAAACAGCAGAAGGGTGAGAAATATTACCATAATAATCAAAGCATAAAATCATGTATACATAGGTATCATATAATTAACTCCCTATTTCTCACCACAATTCAACTCATAGTCATTTACATCGTCACTTATATGTATATACAACATGAATATTCACCAAGCATTTTACATCATGCATACATCCACAATTCCACAATCTTAACATTCACACGTAAGCATCTCTTCATGCACGCTTCATAAGTATTCAACAAACATCTCATTCACATGCATACTTCATATATCAATGACATTATACAATGTGACTCAACAACTCAATGCAACTCAATGCAATGCGGTACCGACTTCCGTTATCATTTTTCGGTTTTTACAATAAACCGGGTCCACTCTTCTAGACCGATAACTCGTTATCATTTTTCGGTTTTTACATTAAACCGGGTCCACTCTTCTAGACCGATAACAACAAAGGCCTGTCCTCTAAGCCTTCAAACCCACTCTTCTAGGTTTGGGACAAGCCACTAGTTTCCACGAAACTAACAGACATTGCCTCTTGACTAAATGATGCATGTACAATCAGCCACAACAAATGCACTTAAGACCGACATCTTAATCTCATGCATTCAAATAATTCATCTCCTCAAGAATTACATTATGATTGCACACACAACATATTCACATAACATTCATCGATGTATTCATAATTCAACACTATCACCATATTATCACTCACAATGCACACATATCCACGATATGTTCTCATGCATTCTTCACAGTTATCAAACAATGCACACATATCCACGATATGTTCTCATGCATTATTCACATTTAATCACATACATACAATATGCATTTACAACATCTATCAAGCAATGCACACATATCCATGACATGTTCTCATGCATTCTATTCATACCACCATATACCAACAATATACATTCATAATTCAATATCATCACCGCATTATCAACAATGCACACATATCCACAATATGTTCTCATGCATTCTCAAGTAATTCATCATACAAGAATTACATCATGCTTACACGCATAACACATTTACCATGCAATGTACACATATTCACGATATATTCTCACGCATTGTTCATACATAATCGCATCCAATCAATACAAACATCATATTTATCAAACGATGCACGCATATCCATCAATATGCTCTCATGCATTCTTCATATATCTTAACATACAACCGCATATAAACAATATACATCCACAATACATTTTTGTATTATGTTTATTATTCATCTCATGCCATTTCATACAAGGTATACATGTCACAGTACCAATAATACAATTATAAGCTATGCACACATATATCCACAATGTTCTCATGCATACTTATTACCTAATTGTACACTACATCAAACCTTCACAAACTCCTCAAATAATACGCACATTACCATTATTAAATAATACACACATAATCATTAGCATGTTCTCATGTATTTATAATCGATCTGATTAATACTCATACCACAAGTCTAGGATTCACGCCCAAAGGCTACCCACAACACATATCATCACCATGGATCACATACTTATTCATATCATAGAGGTATTAACCTATGTGAATCAATCAAACAATCACCACATGAGCAACACAGCAAAAGAAAAATGTTGTCACATTCGCCTTCATTCGCCTGGCGAACCCTCGCAGCGAACCTTCGCCTGGCCTTCGCCTGGCGAACTCTCTCAGCGAACACTCGCTAGGCTTCGCCTGGCGAGACTTCCCAGCGAGCCCAAGTCAGTAGCTACTGACTTCATTCGCCACCATTCGCCAGCACCTTCGCTGGGCGAACCTTCGCTATCCAACTTCGCTTGGCGAACTCGCCAGCGAAGTCCACTGGGACTTAATCATAATTACTCGCCAGCATTCGCTAGGCTTCGCCTGGCGAGAGCCAGCGAACCTGCGCAGAACAGAACCTTATTCTGCCTCTCCTTCATCAATCCATCATCAATCAACCTCAAACATCCAAATCAGTACAAATAGCATCAATACATGCTACCCGACTATTCTACGGCATTATTGCTCAGTTTCAACCGATTAAATCATCAATCTACCGATTTATCCAACATTTTCCCTAAAGGGAAAGTGATGAAAACTCTACCAAAACCCCAACCCAACATACATAACATCATGCAATGATCAAATAGAAACATTTCTCACCCTTACCTCGATTAATCGGAACTTTGATGTTGGTTCTTGATGATTTCCACTTTCCTCTTCTTCTCCTCTCTTTCTCTTCTTTCTTCTTTCTTTCCTCTTTCTTTCCAAATGTTTCTAACTTTCTTTTCTTTTCTTCCTCACTTATATATTCCTTTTATTTTCTTTCCTTCCAATTTCCTTTCAATTCTCTATTAATTCCAATTAATAAAATTAATTCCAATTAATAAAATTAATTCCAACATTAAATAAAATTCCACTAAATCAATTAATTATTACAATTAATTATTTAATGAAATTTGGGCTGTTACAATTAACATATATTTCTCTATTGTGTTTGAATATGTTTGAATTGAGTTGTTGAATGTGTTTGTCTAAGTTGTAAAGATAAAGGTCCTCCTATGGGGTAGGATCTATCTTAGAGATCAACTTGAATGGGATCAAGGATCAAGGGGAGAATGATGCAAATGACGTGCACTATACACAAGTGTTGACTTATGCGTAGGTTTTTCCTTTGGACGGAATGCAGTGCAATAATAGTAAATTGCAGAAAGATAAATTGCGGAAAATAGAGGCATACACAACGCATGAAAGCGCTGAAGTGTGCGAGAGTGAATTGTGTATGTGAATGTGCGGAAGCGTGCACGATTGATTTATTTATGAGTGAGATGATTAAGAGAAGAGTTGTTTTCTTTATTTTTAAATCAAGGATAATTGGGGTGAGTTCCTAAATAAATTATTTCACATAAATAAATTAGGTTTTTCTAAAAAGGCTTAGTTATTATTATTAATTGGACAAAGATAAAAAATATAAGAAAATGTGAAATGGGTTTTCTTAAATAAAATGTTCTTTTTATTATTATTAAATGAGTACAAATGTTCTTAAATTAAGAAATAATAAAAAAAATTTAATGATTATTTGATAGTTTATTCAACAAAATAAAATACAAGTTATTTTAAATTATGAAAATAGGTCTTTTTATTATTTAGAATAAGAACAACTTTATTTTAAATAAAAAGGGTTATTTAATTGATGAAGTAAATTATTTTAGAAAAAAGATTAGTTGGGTTAATAAGAAAAGCTGATTCTTTTTTTTAAAAAGAAAGTTAATTAAATGTTAAATAGTTCTTTAAGTTAATGAAAATGTTAATTTGACGGGTTAATGGGTTAATTAAGGATTAAGGGGAGTTAATGCGGATTAGCGGTTTATGAGAGATTAGTGGGGTGAAAATGATTGCGTGTGGGGCGTATACAGCGGGTTATCATGGGCACACAGGGGATAACTACTTGATGGTGATCAATGATGATGTGTGGCTGTGATGGTGCGAGTACGTGGTATTTACAGTGGGCGTACACACATTAGATTTACAACATACAGAAAAGAATCACAAAAAAACCTAATCCTAAATCTTCTTCCTCGTCAGTTCTCCGTTGCTCCTCATTCTCTCGCGATTCTTCCGCCGTCTTTGTTCTCTTTCTTTCTTCCCTCTCCCGATCGATTTCTCTTTCATCCTTCCCTTCTGCTTTTCCTTACTCCATCGCGACTCCTCTTCTCTCGTTCATTTCTAATTTCTATCCCTTGAATCAACAAAATAAAGAAACAAAATGTTAGCATAATATCCCACCTCTAACAATGGGTTTTGCAGGTTATTGAGGGTGGAGAGTGGTGATTTCGGCGACGGGCGTGCAAAGTCGAGGGCGGCTGAAGTTCGCGGAGGATAGCGTGGGTTTGTGCTTTGTGACGGTTGCGGGACCGAGTTTAAGGAGTTTCAATCTGAGGTTAAAAAAAGCTAATTTTCTCTTTTCTCGATTCACGCAATTAGGGTTTGATTTTGACGTTTTTTGAATATGGATTTTGTGGATGTCTGTGAATCGATGTTGTGTTTTTCGTGTATATGAATCTGTTTGGCGAAATGTTGTCCCCTTTTCATCTCAAACCCCTCCTTCTTTTATAGCTGGTCTGAAACGACACAATACGTTAATGGTGATAACTTCTTTCTTTCTTTTTTTAAGAAAATGTCGGATTCGGATTGAATGCACATGTTTATGTGTTGAATCTTGTTTTGGAAACAAATATCCTGGTTTGAAACCTTCTATTCTCGATATCGACAGATACAAAGCTTTCCTTTTATGCTTGATTATGTTCAAATTGTATTGAGACACAGGGTGATTTCTTTCCGAATTTGTACTAACATGTTGTAATATGTTGTTACAGGATGATGATGGCTTGGATTTGAAAACTCTCCTTACGCGGTTATCCTCTTTCTTTTCTTAAATTATTGACTGCGTGAGTTGTTCTTGAGCTTCAAAAAGAATAAAACTTGACTCCTCTTGTAGCAGGGTGGCCATTGCCTTTGGTTGGAAGTGGTATCTCAAGCGTGTCTGAACGAGTTTGCAATGACTAGGTAAGGATTTATCATATCTCCAAGGTGTTGTCTCCCGGAAACGTCCATGATCGACTTCTAATTCTGTTTGTCAATGGCAGGATGGGAATATGGCAGGCTTGAGCACACCGAGTCGAACTCTGGCTCTGAGTAGCAGCAGCCCTGGAAATTTGGACAGGGTGTTCCTCTGGGGTTTATTTGGACAACATTTGCAATGGTTTTGCCGACCAATCGATGGTATATACTATGGCTTCAGTTAGACATGCTTCAATTCTATGTTCAAATCAAAGGGAAAGGTTGGTTGACTGTTATTGTGTGACGGCATCACGTCTCTAACATTACTTCTGGTTTTTTGACAAGTAAAGGGGGGCTTCCTCGTTTTAGAAAGGGCTGATACTGTGGAGAACATGCTTGTTGAGGTGGCAAAGCTCTGCTCCGTTATCACTAACATTTTTACTTATCTGCAATTGAAATTCCAGTTTTATCACCAGCTAATTTGTTCTGCCTCGGCTGTTGACCCTCTTGTGATAATACATCTAGCGTATCACTCATATGATTGTTCAAGCTGTCCACAACTTTAGTAACAGGTTCTTCAGTTGAAGCATAAGCAGACGCCTGTGTAGAACCATTGGTGTTCTCTTCAACTTGTGTTGTATTCTGAACTGTACTGACTTTCTTTCTTTCAGGAAGCCTGTGAATTAGGAGGCTGCCAGTTTTACGCCACTGAGGAAGGATCTATGGCAATGATGATTTACGAGTCTGGGCCATGAACGAAACGGGAATGCTGCTGGTGCTTTGATGTTGTTTGTGACTTGTTTCAACTGATATTCGCTGATGTTGCTTGCAGCTGACATCGTTGAGATTGTTCTGTTGCTGTGAATGCTTGTTTGCAATTGCCATTGTTGACGCTGGCATTTTTCTTCTTCCTTCAGGTTGCTGCTGATCAGTTCAGAATCTACTGGTCTCAGCTTTGGTGCCGAGAAAGGTATAACGGTGATGATGACTCGATAGTCTGAACCGCATTGGTGTTGTTGAATGCAGTTGTAGCCTGTGAATTATGTTGAGCTATTTGAAACAGTTGCCTTTTACCCGAAATTGAATTCTTTCGATGCTCGGTAGGGAGTTGGTGACAACTTCGGTTGTTATCCTTCCGGTCGCTCGAACTTCAGCCCGATGATGAGTCAAAACTGAGGGCGGAAAATAGATTAATCCATCTCCTTTCTTAAACCTTGCTTCTTCTGTCATGGCCTTCCAAATACCGGTGTAGTTATCAGTTTTTTTCTTGTATTACAGGTGAAGGTCTTGCTGTTGGAAGGCTCACGAATGCGACCAAAGGCTTTGGCATATCTCGGCTCAGAGAACCATTCAAATGGTACTGTTAGATAGAAGTGCAAAGTTACCAATACTTCTGTTTTTTTTTTGTGTAGCATTAGAAGTTTTGATGGTAATTAACATAAGGTTGATCATGATTCTGGCAGGAATTTTTGGAGCATGGTCTCGAGATCAATCATCCTTCTGCGAGACCATTTTTGCTGTTGCAAGTCTGGTTTTGTGACTGTGTTTGGAAAGAAATGAATCCCTTTTGATTTAAATTCTTTAACAGTTTTCCCTTTTTTCATGCCTCTCTCAGGTATGCTCTATTGACAATGAAGAAGAAATTCACGGAGTCGGTCTGTAGTGGGCTGTTGACATGGAGACTGTTGTTGCTGAAGTCCCAAAATGACTGTTGCTGCCGCTGAAGATTCAAATAACTGCTTCTGCCAGAAATCGGAGTGTTGAATGCTTTGTCAAGATTATGATTCCAAGTGGTGATGGTGTGTTTCGATTCTTTTCTCATGAAAGTGCTTTTGCTATCACTTCTCTTGACTAAGTGGTCTTTTCGCAATTGTTAAATCACAGGTGAGGAATTCAGATGGATGGATTTGGAGATACTCTGATGGCCTTGGCAATTTCAAAAGGGAATTGTGAATCGTGCTACCTCTGGAAGGTCGTTGTTCCTCTTTATCGTAATGCATATTCTTTTTACCGCCGATTCTCGAAGAACTTCAACATTAACCCGTAGCGGTTAGAGCCACTGTATGAACTTGTATTAAACGTATAAGGAACATGATAACCTTGTAAATGGAATAGATCCCTTTTGGGTAAATGTGAATTGCGGTGTACTTGAAATACTTGGATTTGTATGTTATTAATTCACCAATTATTGGTTACTGTATTTGAATTTCTCTTTTATGGTACGGTGTATAGGTTTGAAATTAAGATGGTAACAAGGATACTCCACGTCTTAGTTCTTAATTGGATGAAAGAAGGAAACGTGAACTTGATCCATAAACAGCATGTTATGTAGTTAAACTAACGTTAGCTTTCAAATCTCGTTTTGGCATAAGCCTTGCCACGGGTATCATAAATTACTTAGTGCACCCAACTCTTGATCCATCTAACTCGAGTCAGTTGAATTTAAACAGGCGGGATCAAAACTTAATGTCTTACGGTCTCGACTTATACCTCCTTGACCTGTATTATCGATTGATCAATAAATTCGAAACACTCTTGAATTTTGGGAGTCTTAAACCTCTAAACCTTGAGTTTGTAAATCACACGAAATTCTTTGAATAAACACCGAATCTACTCCTTGCCAACATTCACACAAAAAATGCCCATTGTAATCTCAGGCCTTAGAGAAAGCAAAGTGGAACGGATGAATTTCGTAAGAGCAACGGTCGCGAACTTCTTCTTAAAACGTTCACCAGGTCTTGATTCAAAGAATCCTATTACTCCACTCACGCCCATCAACAGAGAACTTTCAAATCTTTCCTTTTACGTGACAGTCCGGTTCCAAGAATAAGAGCAAAATTTTCGACTTCCGAAGCTTGTTCCCATCAAAGACTTAGACGATGATGGAATCTGGTATGCGAACTAAATGTCCTTGAAGTACTCGACCGTAAGGATCTTATGCTTTACATTATTGCACCTACGTATAACTGGTTAGCCGTAATAAACACACACACACACACTCACACACACAAAAGTAAAATAAAACAAACAAGAAAACAAACAAGGAGGTGGGATCTTAAGGTCAAAAATTAGGGTGCAACAGATGCCCCTATTTAAGTTACTTCTATCCGGAGATATGGAGATTGAAATCTTCGTCTCGACGAGATAGGAGGGACTTAAATACAAACGTTGCACGAATATTTGGCCCTAAGATGCCATCAAATGCATATGATATGCAATGATATGAAAATGCAAGGCAGAGGGTCCCGTGAGGAAATGATGTCACAGGGGATGAACTAGACACGACACACAGGAAGAATAGGCTCAACAAAGCGAGACTCCACGGGAAGAGATCGACAATCACAGGTTGTCTGTAAATATGTCATGAAGAACTTGGTGAGAAAACCACTTGAAGAAACTGATGGGTGTGTCAAATGTAATTGATTCGAGATATCAACTGGAGAAGTCTATTGTCGAGACTTGAGAATACTTTTGCCAAGGTATCTACTGTCAAAATTTATGGAATCTGCTGCCGAGATTCTATGTTGAAGCTGCTTGGAGAAATACTTCTGACGAAGCCCTCTGGGAATCTACTGCCGAGATTAGCCAGGAAATGAAATTGAAATACCTACTGCCGAGGTCTGCTGGTAATCTACTGCCGAGATTAGCTAGGAAATGTAAGATTTCTTTGAGTAAGTTGAGTATTCTGCTTGAAAATAGTGTGAACAAAACCTCCCCACGCCTCATGGTCTGGATGCCATAAACAGGTCTCAGTTTCTTGAAATAAACCTCCCCGAGCGTCATGGTCTGGGTGCCATGAGCTGGTCTCAGTTTCT
This sequence comes from Lathyrus sativus, assembly GCA_963859935.3. Lineage (NCBI taxonomy): Eukaryota > Viridiplantae > Streptophyta > Magnoliopsida > Fabales > Fabaceae > Lathyrus > Lathyrus sativus. Next base: position 97,338,878 of record OZ012738.1, on the reverse strand, counting down.
GATGTAGAACCTCCCCGAGCGTCATGATATGGGAATCATGAGCTGGTCTCAGTCTCTACCTGGAGTGATGAAAACTCGTGAGAGCATCTTCACAGGGGATTGAAAATTTTTGTAGATTGTAGATGTTGATGTAGATATTGATGTATATGTTGATGTAGATGTTGATGTAGATGTTGTAGAACTTCTTGGCTGCGAGCCATAATATATTGTAAATTGTAGAACTTCTTATCTGTGAGCCGTAATATGTTGTAAATTGTAGAACTTTGTAGATGTAACTTGTAATGTATTGGAGATTGTAAAACTTCACCGGGGATCTTCAGGAGAGATGCGAGCCGGTTGAATTGTAAATTATGTCTTCTCAAATAAAGAGAGACTAATGTGATAAACTTCCTCAACTTCTCTGGGGAGATGTCGCTTGATGGAAATAAACTTGTGTGATGAATTCGCTGGGGGATACATTCTTGAGGAGCATCCTAGTTGTTGTAAAAATGTGTAAACTCTCGAATAAAGAGAACTATTTGTAAGGTTTTCCATTTACCAAGTCGATAATCACTGGGGATGGACAAACTGTCTTGAGGAGATTGTCATTTGTCGTCTGATAGAAAACCTTATTGAAATGAGTTCCTCAAATAAAAGAGCTGCTTGTAATTCAGATTGAGATCGTTGAGAAGATCTGGGGAGCAATGTGCAAAATAAATGCATGCTCAATCCATGTTCAAAAGTTGGAGATACCCAAAGGTGATTGTCAGAGACCGAAGTTCAATTCAGGAAGTAACTGAAGAGAAAATGCCAAACAAGACTCGACCATTGAGGTATGAACTCAAATGGGATGTGCTGAAACAACCGTCTTCCACGAGGATCAATCTTCGTGGGGAAACAGAAATATTATGCTTTTCTGCCTAAGGTTGACAACTCTAATTGGAAGGAGAAGACGCGCCCAAACACTTAGGGATAACCACAACCAAAGTGACAGAACAAACAAAAAGATGCGGGATGCATATGCCATGTTATCTATATATATGCTATGTGTATGCTGACAAAACAACAAGAGGCAACCAAAGATGATCATCTCGGAACAAAATGTCCGACCAATCTTCAAAGATAGAAGTACCACAGGGGATAGGTGGAGAACCAAATACGGGATCATACTCCTACTTTAGGGATTCAACAACCTCTCTTGGGGAATAGAGAACATTCCACTTGGGGATGTAACATCTTGATAAGTCTGAGAGATTGTCCTGTTGAAGGCGAGGATAAAGATCTACTGGGAGAAGACCGTACTCAAAACTGGAGGACCTTCGTGGATAAAATAAATATTCACTTCACGGAAGAGATTAGAGTTAACAAAGTTGTTGAATATGTTGGAGTCGAAACTTCGATGGGAATGAATAAACATCCGCTTTGTGAAGAATCCTCTGAGGAATGAAATATGTCTACTTCATTGGGAAGGTAAAGTTGGAGAAGATCCACTGAGGATTAAAATAGTATCCACTTCATTGGGGAAGTGAAGTTTGAGCAAAATACTGGGGGTCTCGCATCGAAAAGCTTCATCGAAGGATTGTCATGACCACCAGAAGTAAAAAATATCGGGGACATGAAGAATGCGAAATTGCTGAAAATTTGTATTGAAGACTGCGTGGTAATCGCCATTTGAACAATAGGTGTTGTGAATGGATAAGATAATCTTTGCTTCTCAGATGCCCTAAGTCAAATGGCTGTGAGAAGAAGGTTAATCCAAGAGGATTTTAAGAAAACATGGCGTCCCATTGTTTTCAAACTCTCTGGAGAGATTCGCCGAATCTCGACGTAACTGGCCCTGATTGACGGTAGTATGGCTGAGTTCTTCAAGAATAGATCTTCAGTAAGTCAGACTTGTACAGAACAAACCACTTGAAAGCAGACTTGCCCCAGGTCATCAAAGTCTTCAAATTTCATCATCAATGTCCACTATGTAATCTTTCTAAGATATCAAGCAAATTTAGCAAGTCAGAAATGTTAATTTTGAAACTGTTAATGCAATACACGTTTTTCTTGAAGTTTTGAAAATAGATATCACGATAACTTGTGACCGAAATCACTAGTTAGGATATGAATTTATTTTTAAAAAGCCAACAAAAATTTGAGCATGGCTCATAGGAGTCAGGAAACGTTATCTTCACTGAGTATGCTTTCGAAGTAACCTTGCTTCAATTAGGACTTTTGAAGGTTGTATCAGAGTCTAGTTTACGATTTGTAAAACACAGGAATAAGGGTCAAAGCTATATTTGTGCCCACCCATTTTTGAAAGATGTTCACTATTTTTTTGAAAGTTTAGGTGCTCAATCAAGCTGATTAAAAAATGTCATGCCCCAGGTTTTAAAAAAAAAGGTTAGAAAGGGTTAAAAAAGATTTAACTTCCTTATGTCTTTGGTGTTTAGGAGGTTTGAAACAATGCCTTACATCATCAGTAGGTTTTTATTCGAAAGCATACATCAAGAGACCTTGTGTCTTACTTCGTCATCCTCCCTCCAATTTTTCACCAAAGTGAGAGAATTGGGTAAAAGTTGGCATTATAAATTGTATATAAAAATTTGAGTGACCACGAATGGATTTCTTCAAGACAAACACTTATTGCACTACTTATTCAAAATAACATGTTCTTACATGCCAATTATGCTTTTAATCAAAGAAATAAAAAAGAAGTACGCATAAGCAAACAAAATAAACAGTTGATGAGCCCTTCTCAATATTTTCTGGGGTTTTCACCTATATCAGTGTAACGGTATTCCATTCACGACCGGGATTTCTCCTATGAAAGTCAGCACTTCATCATCTATCATTTTTTGAACTTTTTCCTGAAAAACTTTGCACTCTTCAATCGAATGCCCCAACACTCCATCATGAAATTCACAGCTGGCGCTTGAGTTGAACCACGGTGGGTGAGACTTCATGATTCTAGTCCTTCTGGGAGTCATTACCGAGTTTCTGGCAAAATAAGACCATAACTGACTGTAAGTCATTGGAATTAGATCAAACCAGGGAGTTTCTTCTTTCGGAGTACTCATGGGTATCTTTTGATTCTGAAACCATCTTCGAACCTGTCAATTCTGGTGCTGATCTGGAGATATCATTCTTCGCTTATGAGATAGTCGTCGTTTGCGCTGAGAAGTCGCTTCAAACTGATGTTGAGGATAAGGTACTGGAACTGGCAGGATTTGAGAGGAATCCCAAACTGCATTAACATTAAACGCTCTGACTACCAAGTCGCTGGGCGTGCACAAGATTCCTCTAACATCCAGCTTCATCATCGCCTTCTTGGGCAGCACATTCAAAGACGATCCGGTGTCGACCAATACATGCGACATTACTGATCCTCTGCACTCAACAGATATGTGCAGCGCCATATTATGATCCCTCCCTTTCGGGGTCAAATCAAAGTCAGTAAAGCCCAGGCTGTGGCCTGCATTTACATGTGCCAACACTCCTTCCAGCTGATTTACAGAGACGTCTTGGGGTACAAAGGAAGTATCCAGGACTTTCAGCAAAGCATTTCTGTGAGCTTCCGAACATAAGAGCAATGACAAGATGGATATTTTGGACGGCGTCTGCTGCAGATGCTCCACAATTTTATAATCACTTTTCCGAATCAAGCGCATGAATTCTTCTACATCCTTCGATGCCGATTCTTTTTCGCTTGCCTGCACTGGGACATTCTCAACCACTTTTCCTTTTCCCTTCGCTAGTCTTTCGGCCTCCACCTCGGGTGATATAAAGATCCTACCACTCCTTGTCATACCTCCCGAACCAACAACATTATCCACAGCCTCGGCTGGCTGTTTATTAACATCAATCTTTATCCCGTCACAATACACCTCCAACCCATATGACCAGGGGACTGCTTTCGTGTTCTCGTACGGGATTGGCCCGGCCTTAGTTATGGTGATCGGTCGTTGCTGGACTGGTGCTGCAATGGTGATTGTCTTTCGAGGAATTGTTACAATGGCCACATCATTCTGATCATCTGCTACTGCCCCTGCAGGCTCTTCAGTTGCTGCTCGGTCAAACTGCAATGTGCCTCCATCAATTAAAGCCTGAATGCCTTTCTTCAAATCATCACACCCCCCAGCTAGGGTCCAGCATTCTAAGCAATACTCGTCACACCCTGGATACACACCCCCTTGTAACAATCTGCTTTTTATCTCGCCCAGCGGCGTCTTTAAATCATCGACATTCATAATCAGATTCAACCCTTCCTCAGTCAGAATGGCGTTTGCCCCATGATTAGGCATGGGCTTCTGCACTATATTCGGACCTGCCGTTCCGAAATTGATAGTCTTATTGTCCAAAAGATCCTGCACAACGTGCTTAAAAGCATGGCAACCTTCTATATCGTGACCCGGAGCCCCAGAATGAAACTCACAGTGCCTGCTTGCATCATACCCAAACGGGGAAGCTCCCGTTGTCGGTGCCAGAGTTCTCTTCTCTACCAGGTTCAAACCCAACAATGTCTGCAACAAATCTGCATAGGTTGATGGAGGCTTCTCAAACACTCTTCTCGGTTTACCACCCTGGAATCTTCGCTGAGCCTGCTGAGGCTGCTGTTGCTGTTGCATTGGCTGCTGCTGAAGTGGTTGTTGCGATTGAAGTGGTTGTTGTTGATACGGGATAGTAACACTCGCCACCTGCTGCGGCTGATGATATTGGTTTCGTCCCCTTCCTCGGCCTCGGCCCCGGCCTCCAAACACTGCGCTTGCCTCGCCTTGACGGCGCCCACCAAAAGCCTTCCTATTACTGCCAGATGCAGTTGATTCCTCAACCTGGAATTTTCCTTGCTTAATGTTACGCTCAATCTTTTCTCCCATCAGAATTAGGTCTGAAAAACTGGCCAGAGATGTGTGAAACAGCATGTCATGAAACAAGCCTGTGAATGTGCCGACGAATATGTCATTCATTTCCTTATCTTCTACAGGAGGACGGACCCTGGCAGCCATATCGCGCCACCTTTGCGCGTACTCTTTAAAGCTCTCTCCCTTCTTCTGCGACAGTCCCGCCAATTGGACCCGATTGGGCGCCAAGTCGCTGTTATACTTGTAGTGAGCTACAAATGCCTCTGCCAATTGCTTCCATGTCTTGATATCGGTTGGTTCCAACCCCATATACCACTCTAGGGAAGGTCCCGACAGACTATCTTGAAAGAAATGCATTAGCATTCTTTCATCAGTTGAGTATGCAGACATCTTTCTGTAATAGGCTCGCACATGCACTTTCGGACATGTGTCCCCTTTATACTTATCAAACGCAGGAGCTTTGAATTTGATTGGCACCCTCAAACCAGGTACCAGACCCATTGTTGCCATGTCCAAGCCCACAGCACTTTGGTTCAGGACCCCCCTCATCTGCTCTTCTAGCATTCTGATCTTTTGGGAGTCATCCATCGGCCCTTCGAAACCTCCGCCGGAGAAAGCGTCCTCCTGCTGATCTTCTTGCCACATACCATTCCCAGCTCCATACCCGTCATATCCATTATTACGTCCAGCCCTGATCTTATTCATCCCCGGACCTCGGCCTCTGTTACCGTATCCCTGAACACCTCCAACAGGCCCAAAAGCCATTAAGCCAGCGCTGTTTCCATTTCCGAAACCTCCGTAACCCTGATTGGCCACACCATAACCGTCTTGCCCAAAGCCTTGAGCATTGAATCCATATTTCCCAGTGTTATCGAATCCCTGATTATTGAATCCGAATCCAGCGTTGACAAAGTCGTTGCCTCCCATATTATCACCCATGTTGATATCACCCAGCCCCACGTTATGGACAGCAGTCTCATTCCCAACTCCGACGTTACCGTTCACAGCAGCGGTAGCGTTGTTGATATTAGCAGCAGGTATATTGACTACAGGCGGAGCCACTGGCGTAGGAGTGCCATCTCCATGAACGGTATCGACTCGAACAGACTGATGATCCTCGTTACCGTGGCCAGCGTTCCGGGCCAACAAAGGCTGGACCATGGCTTGCAAATTCTCCTGACCTTTTGCAATAGCTTCCATGGTCTGCATAAAGAGAGCTAGCTTCTCGCGCACGTCTTGCATCTCGTTCTGCATTTGATCCATGATTCTTCGACAGTTGGTGCGAGTAGAATAACGATGCGGGTGCTGATCTGCAATCCTGAAAAGTACCTGGTACAGAGCAGGAAATAAGACACCATTCAAAGATTACCTGTAATGCAATATGAATATGAATGCAATGCAATGTGTGTGTCTGTGCATTAAGGAAGTTCATTCCCCGATTCTAGTGTGAAGGTGCCGGTGCAGTGGCAGTGCTATCAATATAAAGATCGGAGCTAAATCACAGAAAGCCTCATATATTGCTGAGAAATCAATAAACCTGGAATACAATGTCACTGAGAGTACAACAAGAAGGCATGACCTCAACCAACAATCCTGGTGATGGTCAGCACTATGCAAATAAAGCATACAAGCTACTACATGAAATGATCAAATCCTCCCATAAGTCTGATACTCTTCTAGCAACTTCTTGGTCTCCGGATGACTTGGTCGATCAAGCAGCCCTTCAACAAGTCGGTTTCTTTTCTTAAGAACATGTCGTACGTCTTCAGCAGTTTCTTCCCATGCCCCCTCTCCGAAGCGGTCCTCTAGTTTACGCTTCTGAGACACAGCTTCATCTCTGCCTTTGATGGCCTTGTTTAGTGCATTCTGGAGACTGTACCGGGTCATCACTTCTTCTTCACACTTCTTGATGTTGGACTTTAGCTGCTCTTCGAGGTCGGAGATTTGCTGCTTCAACTTATCTTCCCTTTTCTTATTGTTAGTAAGCGTGGCATTCCAGGTCTTATTGCAAGAAGAGATCTCTCGGTGAGCGATGTCAAGTGCTTTCTTCTTGGATTCAAGCATGTCATGGGAGCTTCTAAACTCTTTCCCCAGACGTTCGCGCTTCTTTTTTTCCTCAGTCAACTCAGCCCCTAGTCTGTTCATTAGCTCAATTTGCTGTTGGAAAGCATGCACGACCTTGTTTTTCTCACTGCGTACCTGGGCTAACTCTTGCTCTAACCCTTCATTGATCTTCATCAAGGCTTCTTTTTCTTTCACAACTTGCTCGTAGGCTTCCCGAGAAACAGTGGTTGGCTCTGCTACCGGAATAGGAACAAGGATTGGTACATCTGGGAATGGCATCTTCAACTGACTGGCTCTCTCCTGAATCCAAACTCTATAAGGTGCATAGGCCTGACAGTCATTCTTCCCTAACAACGGCTTCCCTCTTCGGTTAATACGCGTCCATGCGTGTTGCAGCTTGGCTAGTAGTTCCCCCTTCAACTCCCCGGTGAAGTACAGAGATTCCTGCACTTCTTCCTCCTTTGGCGGGTTCTTCAGCGCATATCCGAACTGACGGACGAACAGAGAAGGGTTGTAGTTGATACACCCTTTCCTCCCTATCAACGGAACATTAGGGTACCCAGAACAACTGAATATAAGCTCGGATCCAAGCAGATCTCTATCAAACCATTCAACGTCTTCGGAAGATAGCCTCATCAGGTGCTCTGACCAGCTGACGGTGGTTGCACTCTTCACCAAAGATCCCTTCCTGGGAAGGTGGCTTTTAAACCACATATCCAGCAATGGTACACAGAAATGAACATTCTTTCCTCTTCCTTTCTCATTCTTGTAATGCAGTGAGTGGTAGAAATCTCCGAGCATGGTCGGTACAGGATTACCAGCGGCAAACAAGTAGAAGGCATCGAAGTCCACAAAATCCGGTACATTGGGAAACAATATTATGCCGTAAATGCACAGAGCCAGCACAGCATTGAAGGCAATCCAACATCCGCTCTTAGCGTACTCTTGAGCTTTACCAATCAAGAACTGGAGTGAGAAGCCTGGAACTCCACGGGAAACAGTAGTCAACATCTCAGAAGCATCCACATGCAAAGCTTTTGCCAAGTCTTCTGGCTTGGGCTTAATGCCGGAATGAATGAATGGAACCTGGTTCTGCACGGGTAACTCAGTAAACTCCACATACTCCTCAATGGTAGGCCCCATAATGAAATCAGCAAATGTAAAACATCTCAATGTGGGATCATATAATTGCATCAAGGCGTACAACCCATCTAGCTCTGTCTCCGTGGGTTTGCGCACCAATCTCAATAGTCTTCCATAGCTCATTCTGAAGCTCCTACGAACATCCTCATCAGCTAGAGAGATCAACCCAAGCAGGGGAACAACATCAGGAGTAGGCAATTTGTAAGCAACTGTTCTTCTTAAGCTGGCCATGATCAAACACTCAGAAATCCGGACACTAGAACTCGGGAAATGCAAATGCACCTGCAGCACAGACACACGTTAGTGGGATGCAATGATGGTGGGTATGCAAACAAATGCAATGCAAGTAACACACAACAGGGACCAACTGTCGTAGCTGAATAGCCTGAACCATATCAAGAGGTCTCAGATAGATTCTCTAGAAATCCTCAAACCCTGGTCTCGGATAGACCTATAATAAAGCTCCAACAACGGTCTCTGACAGACCTCAAACCATAACTCAGACTGGTCTCTGGTAGACCTCAAATCATAAATGGTCTCTGATAGAACTATCCAACTGGTCTCTGACAGACCTCGTAACATATCTCCAGATGGTCTCTGACAGACCTCACAATTCTCCAAATGGTCTCTGGCAGACTTCATAACTCTCCATGAATACCCAGGATCTCTGATCAAGGAATAACCGATATCTGAAAGTCTAGTTACCTGCATAACCCCAAACCCTCTCACAGGTGGATGTCCTAGTAACTGACAAAGGTATGGCATCCTATGCGGTCGTCGGCGTCACAGACTTTCAGGGTTGACGATACGATTCCCAGAAGGAGTGGCATCATCAAATCCTGAAGAGGCCTCACTTAGCCAACTTCCAAATGATCGGTCCCCAGAGTCGACAATTCAACTAACCAGCAACCCACGCCAACCAAAGGAAGGGGCAGGAGGCCAACCAGAGGAACCTCGTCTGAGTGTAGATTTCGCGGGACACCAAAGCAAGCAAAGCAAGCGGGCGCCAACTAATCTCTACTCTAATTCTAGGTGCACTCAAGCCCAGGTCCGGCTTCTCACTCAATATCAGAACACCCGTCACACCCCGCAAGACAGCAATAATAATCAAGATATATAATGCGGAAAATAAAGGTCAGAAATATAAATCCATACAAAATCCTCGACGGGAAAACAAGCGTTAGGATTGACTCTCTTAAGGGACGTTGGATCCCAAATGCCTAAGAACCATCGCAGTCCTTAGCAGCCAGGGGACGTCAATTCCCAAGCAGAGTCGCCAGCTGTCGCTACTGCGAAAATCGGCGCCGGCTGAACAGAAGAGTCGCCACCGTGCGTTATTTATCCCACGGGAGGGAAAGGAAACGCTCAGAGTAAACCTCGCACAACATGGGAAAGGTATGGTCGTCGCAACCAAAACCTGGATTCGGGAGTCGGTTACGCAAGGGGAAGGTATTAGCACCCCTCACGTTCGTCGTACTCGACGGGATCCACGCTTGTTTTCGGGTATGGATTGTTATTCTATCTACTCTAAAGGTCAGGGATTAAAAGAAAATAAAATGAAAATAAAATGACTCGGCAAAGTATCGCACTTTATGCCTACGTATTCCCGTCTGGAACGAGAAATCAGAGTCAACGTAGTTCGCCTACCTACGGGAAAGGAGGGGAAGGTTGCTCGCTAGGATATCGCATCCTATGCCTACGTACTTTCATACAGCATGAAAGATCAGAGCAAACGTAGTTCGGGCCACGTACGACACAAGTCTGTCTTAGTTGATTTTATTCCTTCTGAAAAAGGTTTTTCTGATTAGCAGTCCAAGCGGACAAAAATGACGTCTTGATGAGTTCACATTCTTTTACGAAAGAAGTGTCTTTTATTGTGTTTGAAATCTTTATGGTATTTTTTTGTTTGTTTTGAGAAAGAGGAGACAGAACTCTAACCTACGGTTGCGAAGGGAAACAAACTAACCTAATGTTATCATGCATGGGTTAAGACCTAGTGTCTATCATGCTCCTCTCTTGCACAGAGAGAAACAGAGATCCTAAGGGAATAGACGGAAACAGAAACGATATCAGATATATACAGTAAAGCGGTAAAATGCATGAATGCAGCAGTACAAGCGAGGCAAGGGAGTCCCACTCAACCTCGAACCTAGAAAACAATAGGCAAAAGTGAGCAGGCTTCACTTTCAACCCAACAGGGTAAACAACAATCAATACAGCCAGGAAAACCAACCAATACATCAAGAGATGAAATACAGCAAAATAAACAGCCACAGCAGCTCTGCATCAATATCCATCTTCAAGTCATCTCCAATCAGCTACAAGCTTCAGTAAGCATCAATCTCCATCTCCACAGTCTTCAGCAAGGTCTTGATCACCAGTCCTCAGTCTACAATGGCTTTTCTTCAAGTCTCAGGCTCCATGATGAACATCAGTCAATCAGATGAAATGAATGAATGTTAGACATTTAATTACCTACCAAGGGTGGTTCATCAACTATTAACATTAAACAGAAAGTTTCTCTCAAAAGTTCTATCTTTCAAATACATTCACTGATCCTTCCAAAGGAAGGAGGTGGATATTTGAAAGAGACTTTGAATCATAGAGAAAGGATGGATGCAGACAAGGCATTCCATGTTTGAGAAACAAGCTTTCTAATCTAGGGCTCTGCCTAGCTCCTAAACCCTAATCTCCTCAACAGCTGCTAGCAGGAATCCCCTCTCCAATCTCTGGAAGTTGGTCTTTAGGCTCTGGATCTCCAATGGTCTTCATCTCCTCAAGTCTTCAGCTTCCCCAATCCCAGACAATCCCAATACCCACATAGACAATCAATAATCCCCAGAGGGCACACCGCACCAATCAGACAAATACAGACAGTATATTAATAGCAGTAGGGGAATCCTGACTTTTCTAAGGGGATCTAATAACTACCCATAGCCCCTATAGTCCCATAGCTAAACTATTTAATCCCCTAAGTCCTGAGGGAAATGAACTAATTCACCTAAGTTATCACTTAAAACCCTAATTTGTTCATGTTGTTCACACCTAAACTAAACACCTAAAACTAACTCCTAAAATTATGAATTAAATTGCATCCACAAGTTGAATATCTAAACTAAACAACCTAAAAAGAATGGACAAAAAATATTAAAGCATTGGTTAGAACAAAAATCAACAAATTTATGTATGAAATGAAACTATTTAAAATGCTATTTATTTGGAAAATATGGGAAAAATATCAAATAAAAAATGTAAAATGCAATTTTTTTATTTTTTATAATTTTCTAGACTCTTTAAAGAAAATTATGCAAAAAGAATCATCAAAAAATAATGTTTTTTCAATTTTATATGATTTTTATAAGATGCATGAGAAATAAAAGGAAATTAAAATGAAAATATAAAGAAATAAAGGGAGGGGGTAAGAATAGCAAGGGCGCTCAGTTCATTTTCCAGGTGGGCTTGAAAGGTGGGGGCGCGAATAATAATATCACTAGGCCCAATGCGCTTCAGGAAATTAAAACGAAAATCAAAAGAAAAAGAGAAAACCAGCGGTGCATTTAGTAGGGATATCATGTGCATTTGGTTGGGCCTATCCAAGAGGGGGTGTCATTAGTCATGCAATTCTGAGCCCACTCTGAGGGTTTTAGTGAAACGGGGCGTTTCACTCTTTGAATTTCCCTCCGTTTCTCACCTTAAACCGCGTCCGTTGGATCAGATTCCCAGTCAAGGTCAACAACTCCATCGTGTGGCTTAGACATCATCTTCTACCTTGAGTAACTCTAGGGTTTCAGAAAACCCTAACCATGCACGATCTTGCACACCTCTGTTCTCCCTCATACCTCCATGGATTCACACGATATAAAAAGCAAATTTGGTCTACAACAATCCCTCTATCCAGCCATGACCATAAATCTTCCTAAAACTCAAGCAATAAATCAATTCGATGAAGGTAACAGTTGTGATCCACCATGAACACCTGTGATCAACTCAACCAAAACTCACCAATTCTTGTCCTAAGTTCAACTACAACTCAAGCTGATCTTAACATGCTAATCCAACAAGATTTTCGTGCATTATCCTCATAATTACAAGCCTTAACAGTTTGTGAACTCCATAGCCAAACCTCACAAAACCTCTCCAAACTCTGTGAAAATCATCATCTACCCTAACTTAACCATTCTAAGCTATCAAAACCCTACCATGCTAACCAAAAACATGCAATTCGAAGAGAAATCCAACCTGGTTTAAAATGGAGAAACAGCTATGGAGATCTTGGATCCAATGCTTGCAGGGACTTGAAACTGATCCACACACCACCACTTGGATTCTGTATGCAAAGATTTGGGCTCAAACTCCTGGTATCATGTGATTCCAATTTCTTGAACCTTGAATGATGAAACTTGTATAGAACTATCCTTGCTCCAATTTGCCAAATTCTTATGAGAATTGTAATGCTTGGATGATGATGATGAAGATTCAATCAAAAAATGTGAGAATTGAGATAGATTTGAGAGAGTTTGTGAAGCTTATGCAAAATGGAGAAAGTGTGTAAAACTTGGGGTTTTGAACAAATGAAATCACCAACCATGGCACGAACTATCTTGCATCAATATATACATGAGGTTAGAACCTCCTAGAAACTTGGAGAAGTTTCCCTTGCATTCTTTCCATTGAATTTGGTTTATGTATCTTCCATTACAAGCCACCATGGATAACTCACAAAATATGAACTAAGCTCAAAATTACACTTTAGCCAATGTCTTTAAAATGATCTTTCCATTCAAAATGACCTATAATTTTGCTTCATTTGGCCAAGATATGAAAAATCTCATTTTTAAGTCCATTTTTATTCATTAAATCCAACAATTTTGAAACCTTGTGCTATGAATCTTTCCAATCTCTCATGGTCACTTTTCTAGACTCAAAATGTCATTTGGAACAAGTTTGATGTTGTAAAGTTTTCCATTTGGAGCTTCCTTGTATGAGTTTTGGGCATAGGTTGAAATGACATGTAATTCACAAATGACCAAAATACCCTTTGCTTGCCAAGACCATAAGTAGAGTTCCACACATCCTATGAAGGCATACCATACCATTATAGAAAGCTAAGACAATTAGGAACAACTCTTATGTTGACCAGAAATTCATTTGAAATCTCCTTGAGGGGTAAAAATAGCTTAGAAGTCAAGTCACTTTCACAGACAAAATTTCAGATACCCCAGATGACCTGTAACTTGCAAGAACCATAACTTGAGTTCTATAAATCTCCTTAATGTCTTCCACCACTCAAATTAAAGGTCTTGAGATCCTATACAAGTTCCATGTTGGCCAAGGATCCATTTTAAGCTTGCATTTTGACTTATCTTGCTTGGAAATTTGACCTAAACTAGGGGATTTTACATAGAAACCCTAATTTAGAACCTCCTCTTCTCCTTGATTTCTCTTGATTTCTTCTTGGCATAACAACATATCCTTATTCTCCATGTCAAATGATGAACCCCACATCTCTTCAATAGCCCTTAATGCCTCTCCTTTGACCTAGGGTTGACCCAGGGTTGACCCAGATGAAACCCTAGTTGACTGTCTTCAACTGCAATTCTTGTGATCACATCAACAACTTGTTTTCTTCTCCAAATGACTTTCTAAGTCCTCCAAGATGTCTAGATACTCCCCATGCTCTCAATTCATAACTCATAATTCCCTTGTTGATCCTCAGACACCCTCAGTTAGGAGATATACTCAATGCTTGATCCACTGAACTCCCTGCTTTCAAATTCTTTTCTAATGACTGGAATGAGATTGAATTAGGATAATAACCTCTGGATAGGCCTCTAGAGATGAGAATAATGCTTGGTCCCCTGTTGAATGACTTGCTATGCTTATGCTATGCAAATGAGTAACCTATGTACATGACTCTTTATGCAAATGCTAATGATACTGAAACATAAACCAAGTGAATAAGGTTGAGCAAATTTTAGGGTGCAACACCCCAACACTCCATCATGAAATTCACAGCTGGCGCTTGAGTTGAACCACGGTGGGTGAGACTTCATGATTCTAGTCCTTCTGGGAGTCATTACCGAGTTTCTGGCAAAATAAGACCATAACTGACTGTAAGTCATTGGAATTAGATCAAACCAGCGAGTTTCTTCTTTCGGAGTACTCATGGGTATCTTTTGATTCTGAAACCATCTTCGAACCTGTCAATTCTGGTGCTGATCTGGAGATATCATTCTTCGCTTATGAGATAGTCGTCGTCTGCGCTGAGAAGTCGCTTCAAACTGATGTTGAGGATAAGGTACTGGAACTGGCAGGATTTGAGAGGAATCCCAAACTGCATTAACATTAATGCTTCTTTCCTCTAGGGAATCATCAACTAAAATCTCTTCATTAGCTTGGTTATTCAAGTTATCTTGAATTCTTCCACTTTTGAGTGCATTCTCAACGTTTACTCCAACTTCCACAATTTTGGATAAATCTAATGGCACAATGCCTACCATCCTAACATAATAAGAGTCCATCAGTGTTCTTAGAAACATCTTGGTTAAATCTTTCTCTGGAAGTGGTGGCCGAACTTGGGCTGCCAACTCTTTCCATTGCTGAGCATATTCCTTGAAAGATTCGTCATCATTCTTACTCATACTCATTAGTTGATCACTGTCTGGAGTGATATCCAAATTATAGTTGTATTGTTTCACAAAGGCATCAGCTAAATCTCTCCAAGACTGAATTTGATTCCTTTGTAGCTTCATATACCATATCAAGGATGCCCCACTCAAACTTTCTTGAAAGTAGTGAATCATCAATTCGTCATCGTCAACATAAGCAACCATCTTTCGACAAAACATCGTCAAATGGTATCTTGGACAACTAGTACCCTTGTACACTTCAAAGACAGGCATCTTGAACTTCGGAGGAATGATTACACCTGGAACCAGACATAGGTCACGAGCATCAAGATCAGATGCATTAGCTTCTTTCACTATTTTCAATTGCTCTTTAAAATCACATAATTCTTTCTCCATTGTTATGAATCTATAATCGTCCATCTTCATCTTAGCATGAACATTCCGAAGATTCAGTACAGGCTGTGGAAACTGGGAATCTCTTCTATCAACTGGGACAAACAGGTTGTCTTGCACAGGCTGAGGTTGTGTGGGAACATCCACTTTTTGAACATTGTCGCCAGAGGGAAGGTCAAACAACGGATTAGCCCTCACTTGGAAACCAGTCATAGAATCCATATCTTTGTTCTCTTTCCTATCCTTTAGTAATACTTCAAGCTTGGTCAAATGGTCGAGATGTCAGCTGACAGACAAAGACAGAAGACCGGAATGAGCCACAGAAGAGGAGAGACACATGCATATGCAAAATGCTAAATGAAATATGCTAGATGCACAAACAAAAGGTTTCATGGAACTCAAGTTCTTATAAGCATTACGGAATACCAAAGAAAATTCATTGGATTACAAGTGAATATTCTCATAAGAGTCTCAATATAATAGCTAAATAAAAGCTAAATAAAGTCCTAAGGAAGTCCTTCATTGTACTTCTTGAGTTGCTCTTCTACTTGGACCTTCTTGAAGATAAATGGTCCATATACAACGTCTAAAGATTAGTTCGATAGAGGAAAATAAATCCTCCATCTCTTCTTCTGTCATTGTTGGAATTAAGGAGGGAATCCCTTGCTCACTTGGATCTTTAATGATAACGAGAGTCTTTTGAACTTCTAATGATCCTCCATGATAAGGGAAGCATCTCGTATTTGTCCTTTGAGTTTTCTTGAATCTGAGCTCCTACTTCCTTAGGTCATTCAAGTTAGGACTCTTAGAAGAATACTTCAAAAATATTTTTCTTTTGTAATCCCTATTAGTTCTATAATTTTTATAAATAAACTCGGGATTCCATGAAACCAATGTAATATGATGCTTTATGAATGCAACAAACACAAGTAAACACATAGATGCAAAAAGATAAACAAACAAAAGGGGGACCCTAGGTTTGCAACGAGCATGGAGTCAAAGGGTATACCCATTCCCAAAGGACACGGACTAAAGGTGGATTGTACCTGTAGAACAAGGTTCTAAAGAGGTTCTCAAATTCATTAGTCCATCTTTCAGATATTATCAACTTCCCAATTACTCGACGATTAATAATATTCTCAAGAGAACTTCTTTTGAGTGTAGCATCGCATAGCACTATTTCGGGTGTACTCCATCATAGTCCCGCACTACGTCCTAATAAAGGCCAAAGTGGGGTTAAGGTAACTACGGTCCTCAATATCATAGACTCCAATCGAAAATAGTAAAAGTCTTCACAATTACTCGTTCAACCGAACTATTTTCGAAAGGGTCTCAACTGAGCGTGATTTTCAAGTCAACTTGGTCGGGATTCAACTCCCTATAAGTCTCGTCGAACATATCACTATCCTATCTTAAGTTCACTTAAGTCTGGGTGTAGGACTTTGTCTCACCACTCAAGGATCACAACCCAAAAGAAATAAAGAACAAATAAACAAGTAAGCAAATAAGCAGATATAAAGCAATAAAGAAGCGAGATAAAACAAGATAGGGAAACCCGCTGAGATGTCCCCAGTGAAGTCGCCATTTCTGTCGCGGTGAAATTCGGATACCAAACTATTGATTAGTTTGAATCTTATTCATTTGCAACCGAACTTTGATTTGTCCAAAGGAAGGGATAAAGATCAAAATTCTTACAATGGAATGCAAATGCAAGCTAGAGAGTTATAGGTTCGGGGGTTGGTTAAACTTAGGGAAGGTGCTAGCATCCTAAGTTTCTGTAGTACTCTACAGGAACCTCTTGTTTTATGTTTGTTTATTGCTAAGGTTTATCTGCTTAAAGGTTAAAAAGGCCCTAGGGGTTTATTTCTAAGTATACTCGATAAGATATCGCATCTTATGCCTACATATCCTTACGGGAGTGGAATCAGAGTATCTGTAGTTCCCCCAAAGGGTTTGAGGAGTTCTTTGACTGTGGTCAAAGTTCCTACGGGTTTAGGGTGGTCGATTGATTGATTTTAGGAGAAAAGATGAGTTGTCATTTTAAGGGAGATTTAACCGCCACAAGTTGTAGGAAAATAGTCTTTGCATTGTCTTAAGAGAAGGGCTCAAGTACTCGGATATAGATCGACGAGGTACGCCTCTATCTCTCTTAAGGCAAAGTCCCTACGTTATTGATTGTATTGTTATGGGGTGGAGATTCTATCTCGCTTAAGATGATTAACATCTATTTCTCTATTGTGTTTGAATATGTTTGAATTGAGTTGTTGAATGTGTTTGTCTAAGTTGTAAAGATAAAGGTCCTCCTATGGGGTAGGATCTATCTTAGAGATCAACTTGAATGGGATCAAGGATCAAGGGGAGAATGATGCAAATGACGTGCACTACACACAAGTGTTGACACATGTGTAGGTTTTTCCTTTGGACGAAATGCAGTGCAATAATAGTAAATTGTAGAAAGATAGATTATAGAAAATAAAGGCATACACAAATGCATGAAAGCGCTGAAGTGTGTGAGAGTGAATCGTGTATGTGAATGTGCGGAAGCGTGCACGATTGATTTATTTATGAGTGAGATGATTAAGAGAAGAGTTGTTTTCTTTATTTTTAAATCAAGGATAATTGGGGTGAGTTCCTAAATAAATTATTTCAAATAAATAAATTAGGTTTTTCTAAAAAGGCTTAGTTATTATTATTAATTGGACAAAGATAAAAATATAAGAAATGTGAAATGGGTTTTCTTAAATAAAATGTTCTTTTTATTATTATTAAATGAGTACAAATGTTCTTAAATTAAGAAATAATAAATTTTTTTTAATGATTTTTTGATAGTTTATTCAACAAAATAAAATACAAGTTATTTTAAATTATGAAAATAGGTCTTTTTATTATTTAGAATATGAACAACTTAATTTTAAATAAAAAAGGTTATTTAATTGATGAAGTAAATTATTTTAGAAAAAAGATTAGTTGGGTTAATAAGAAAAGCTGATTCTTTTTTTTTAAAAAAAGTTAATTAAATGTTAAATAGTTCTTTAAGTTAATGAAAATGTTAATTTGACGGGTTAATGGGTTAATTAAGGATTGAGGGGAGTTAATGAGGATTATCAGTTAATGGGAGAGATTAGTGGGGAGAAAATGATTACGTGTGGGGGGTATGCAGCGGGTTATCATGGGCACACAAGGGATAACTGCCTGATGGTGATCAGTGATGATGTGTGGCTGTGATGGTGCGAGTACGTGGTATTTACAGTGGGCGTACACACATTAGATTTACAACATACAGAAAAGAATCACAAAAAAAACCTAATCCTAAAATCTTCTTCCTCGTCAGTTCTCCGCTGCTCCTCATTCTTTCGCGATCCTTCCACCGTCTTTGTTCTCTTACTTTCTTCCCTCTCCCGATCGATTTCTCTTTCATCCTTCCCTTCTGCTTTTCCTTCCTCCATCGCGACTCCTCTTCTCTCGTTCATTTCTGAGATCTATCCCTTGCATCAACAAAACAAAGAAACAAAATGTTAGCATAATATCCCACCTCTAACAATGGGTTTTGCAGGTTATTGAGGGTGGAGAGTGGTGATTCCGGCGACGGGCGTGCAAAGTCGAGGGCGGCTGAAGTTCGCGGAGGATAGCGTGGGTTTGTGGTTTGTGATGGTTGTGGGACCGAGTTTAAGGAGTTTCAATCTGAGGTTAAAAAAAAGCTAAGTTTCTCTTTTCTCGATTCACGCACTTAGGGTTTGATTTTGACGTGTTTTGAATATGGATTCTGTGGATGTCCGTGAATCGATGTTGTGTTTTTCGTGTATGTGAATCTGTTTGGAGAAATGTTGTCCCCTTTTCATCTCAAACCCCTCCTTCTTTTATAGTTGGTCTGAAACGACACAATACGTTAATGGTGATAACTTCTTTCTTCTTTTTTTTTAAGAAAATGTCGGATTCGGATTGAATGCACATGTTTATGTGTTGAATCTTGTTTTGGAAACAAATATCCTGGTTTGAAACCTTCTTTTCTCGATACCGACAGATACAAAGCTTTCCTTTTATGCTTGATTATGTTCAGATTGTATTGAGACACAGGGTGATTTCTTTCTGAATTTGTACTAACATGTTGTAATATGTTGTTACAGGATGATGATGGCTTGGATTTGAAAACTCTCCTTACGCGGTTATCCTCTTTCTTTTCTTAAATTATTGACTGCATGAGTTATTCTTGAGCTTCAAAAAGAATAAAACTTGACTCCTCTTGTAGCAGGGTGGCCATTGCCTTTGGTTGGAAGTGGTATCTCAAGCGTGTCTGAACAAGTTTGCAATGACTAGGTAAGGATTTATCATATCTCCAAGGCGTTGTCTCCCGACAATGTCCATGATCGACTTCTAATTCTGTTTCTCAATGGCAGGATGGGAATATGACAGGCTTGAGCACACCGAGTCGAACTCTGGCTCAGAGTAGCAGCAGCCCTGGAAATTTGGACAGGGTGTTCCTCTAGGGTTTATTTGGACAACATCTGCAATGGTTTTGCCGACCAATCAATGGTACATACTATGGCTTCAGTTAGACATGCTTCAATTCTATGTTCAAATCAAAGGGAAAGGTTGGTTGACTGTTATTGTGTGACGGCATCACGTCTCTAACATTGCTTCTGGTTTTTTGACAGGTAAAGGGGGGCTTCCTCGTTTTAGAAAGGGCTGATACTGTGGAGAACATGCTTGTTGAGGTGGCAAAGCTCTTCTCCGTTATCACTAACATTTTTACTTATCTACAATTGAAATTCCAGTTTTATCACCATCTAATTTGTTCTGCCTCGGCTGTTGACCCTCTCGTGATAATACATCTAGCGTATCACTCATATGATTGTTCAAGCTGTCCACAACTTGAGTAACATGTTCTTCAGTTGAAGCATAAGCAGACGCCTGTGAAGTACCATCGGTGTTCTCTTCAACTTGTGTTGTATTCTGAACTGTACTGACTTTCTTTCTTTCAGGAAGCCTGTGAATTCGGAGGCTGCCAGTTTTACGCCACCAAGGAAGCTTCTATGGCGATGATGATTTACGAGTCTGAGCCATGAAGGAAACGGGAATGCTGCTGGTGCTTTGATGTTGTTTGTGGCTTGTTTCAACTGATATTCGCTGATGTTGCTTGCAGCTAACATCGTTGAGATTGTTCCGTTGCTGTGAATGCTTGTTTGCAATTGCCATTGTTGACGCTAACATTTTTCTTCTTCCTTCAGGTTTCTGCTGATCAGTTCAGAATCTACTGGTCTCAGCTTTGGTGCCGAGAAAGGTATAACGGTGATGATGACTCGATAGTCTGAACCGCATAGATGCTGTTGAATGCAGTTGTTGCCTGTGAATTATGTTGAGCTGTTTGAAACGGTTGCCTTTTACCCGAAATTGAATTCTTTCGATGCTCGGTAGGGAGTTGGTGACAACTTTGGTTATTATCCTTCCGGCCACTCGAACTTCAGCCCGATGATGAGTCAAAACTGAGAGCGGAAAATAGATTAATCCATCTCCTTTCTTAAACCTTGCTTCTTCTGTCATGGCCTTCGAAATACCGGTGTAGTTATCAGTTTGTTTTTCTTGTATTGCAGGTGAAGGTCTTGCTGTTGGAAGGCTCACGAATACGACCAAAGGCTTTGGCATATCTCGGCTCAGAGAACCATTCAAATGGTACTGTTAGATAGAAGTGCAAAGTTACCAATACTTCTGTTTTTTTTGTGTAGCATTAGAAGTTTTGGTGGTAATTAACATAAGGTTGATCATGATTCTGGCATGGTCTCGAGATCAATCATCCTTCTGCTAGACCATTTTTGTTGTTGCAAGTCTGGTTTTGTGACTGTGTTTGGAAAGAAATGAATCCCTTTTGATTTAAATTCTTTAACATTTTCCCCTTTTTTCATGCCTCTCTCAGGTATGCTCTATTGATAATGAAGAAGAAATTTACGGAGTCGGTCTGTAGTGGGCTGTTGACATGGAGACTGTTGTTGCTGAAGTCCCGAAATGACTGCTGATGCCGCTGAAGATTCAAACAACTGTTGCTGCCAGAAATCGGAGTGTTGAATGCTTTGTCAAGATTATGATTCCAAGTGGTAATGGTGTATTTCGATTCTTTTCTCTTGAAAGTGCTTTTGCTATCACTTCTTTTGACTAAGTGGTCTTTTCGCAATTGTTAAATCACAGGTGAGGAATTCAGATGGATGGATTTGGAGATACTCTGATGGCCTTGGCAATTTCAAAAGGGAATTGTGAATCATTCTACCTCTGGAAGGCCGCCGTTCCTCTTTATCGTAATGCATATTCTTTTTACCGCCGATTCTCGAAGAACTTCAACGTTAACCCGTAGCAGTTCGAGCCGCTGTATGAACTTGTATTAAACGTATAGGGAACATGATAACCTTGTAAATGGAATAGATCCCTTTTGGGTAAATGTGAATTGCGGTGTACTTGAAATACTTGGATTTGTATGTTATTAATTCACCAATTATTGGTTACTGTATTTGAATTTCTCTTTTATGGTACGGTGTATAGGTTTGAAATTAAGATGGTAACAAGGATACTCCACGTCTTAGTTCTTAATTGGATGAAAGAAGGAAACGTGAACTTGATCCATAAACAGCATGTTATGTAGTTAAACTAACGTTAGCTTTCAAATCTCGTTTTGGCATAAGCCTTGCCACGGGTATCATAAATTACTTAGTACAGCCAACTCTTGATCCATCTAACTCGAGTCAGTTGAATTTAAATAGGCGGGATCAAAACTTAATGATCCATCTAACTCGAGTCAGTTGAATTTAAATAGGCGGGATCAAAACTTAATGTCTTACGGTCTCGACTTATACCTCTTTGACCTGTATTACCGATTTATGAATAAATTCGAAACACTCTTGAATTTTGGGAGTCTTAAACCTCTAAACCTTGAGTTTGTAAATCACACGAAATTCTTTGAATAAACACCGAATCTACTCCTTGCCAACATTCACACAAAAAACGCCCATTGTAATCTCAGGCCTTAGAGAAAGCAAAGTGGAACGGATGAATTTCGTAAGAGCAACGGTCGCGAACTTCTTCTTAAAACATTCGCTAGATCTTGATTCAAAGAAGCCTATTACTCCACTCACGCCCATCAACAGAGAACTTTCAAATCTTTCCTTTTACGTAACAGTCCGGTTCCAAGAATAAGAGCAAAATTTCCGACTTCCGAAGCTTGTTCCCATCAAAGACTTAGACGATGATGGAATCTGGTATGCGAACTAAATGTCCTTGAAGTACTCGACCGTAAGGATCTTATGCTTGACATTATTGCAACTGCGTATAACTGGTTAGCCGTATTAAACACACACACACACACACACACAAAAAAAAAAAGTAAAATAAAACAAACAAGAAAACAAACAAGGAGGTGGGATCTTAAGGTCAAAAATTAGGGTGCAACAAATATCAATTGATTTTAGAAAGAAAAAATAAAAAAAAAAGACTTAAAAATTACCATATCTCTTAGAATGTGATCTTTATGCTATGGAAGACCTTGGCCATTAAAGCGATAATTACTTTTACTTGAACTATCTGCATTTGTTTGACTGTCTAATTCCCTAACACCACACAATAAAATTTTAGTGACAACCCCAAAAAAATGTTAATAAATATTTGTTGTACTCTAATTTTTGTTGGTCATGCGTGTTTGCACAATTGTTCATCTAAGGAACTCTATCTTCATATTCTTCTTTAGTGTAAAATCAAAAAAAGGTTTAATTTTGTATTGTAAGAACAACATAAAACCTTCATCAGATTAAAACCCACAAAATGGATTGAAAATTACCCTTTATGTAATTGGAAATTGAAAGAAAAAATAAATTGGTCACATATTTGATATTTTAGAGTTCTTGATTTTAACCAAAAAGATAAACAATATTTCAAAAATCTAGAAATTATATTCTAACGATTGACGTTTTTGTTGTTGAATTTTTCTCCAAAGCTTAGCGGTACACGTCATTTTCCGCATCATCGAAATTTGACTTTGTTTCTGACATTTGGGTGGAAAATACTAACATGATACATTTTAAAAATTTAAGGGACTCAAATAGTATTATTTTTTTTAAGTTAAAAGACCAAAATGAACTCAAGAACAAGATACAAGATGAAAAAGGGTATTAAGCCTTTACAAAATAAAATTAAAAGTCTTGATCTTAAAATATTTGATGTGTGATTACAATATTATGATAATGAGTCAAATATGAAAAGAAAATGTCAAGGTGTCCAAAATAAGTTTTTAGACGTGACTTCGAGAGTCTTTTATACTCTTTTTGGATGATATGGTCTTAATTTGGTATTGTGTGATATAGTTACTTCTTGTATTAAAGTTAAGGATTTTTTTTAGTTGTTCAACAAATTTATATTACCTTCGTCCCTAATTATAAGACCCTATTGAGTTTTTTTCTTGTCCCTTTTTATAAGATCTTTTTCAACTTTTAAAGTGAATTAATTATTCTTTTCCAAACATATCCATAATTATGTTACTTCTTTTTCTTTACTTTGTAATAAATATGGGTACCTACATATTAACTATTTCTCTCTCCTAAGGATAAACTTGTAAAATTATACAAAATAGTTAATAAATTTAATACTCTAACCAACTTTCTTAATTTCCGTGTTTTTCTCAACAGGGTCTTATATTTAGGACGGAGGTAGTACTATTTTTTTAAACTCTACTAAGATATGGTAAATTTTAAAAATAATATAAAAGGGTTGACTCCAAAATCATTTTAACCCACTCCTTGCAAGAGTCACACAAATAATGTCAAAGCTATAAGAGCTTAAATGTCAGATTTTAGAGAAATTTTGCAAGAGAAATTTTAACCCACTCCACTGCTTGTGTGTATATATAGAGAGATAGATAGAGAGAGAGAGAGAGAGAGAGAGAGAGAGAGAGAGAGAGAGAGAGAGAGAGAGAGAGAGAGAGAGAGCAAACTCAAAACTTCTTCACTTAATTTTTTTTCTTTCTTGCAAATATTCAATTAACATATCTCACTTAATTGTTTATGCATGTAAAACAAAGAGAAAACATCAAACTTATAGTTGAAAATAGAGAAATAGGAAGGAGTAAGTGAAGAAGAATGAGCAAGAATTGTTAAATGTTCTTCTACATTGAAAGATAATATTTCTCTCTCTCACACACAAAAATGTGTAATATATCTTTCTTTCTCTCAGATCATTACACACTCACTCCTAATAAAATAAAATCATTTCTTGAGTCGAGAAAAATTTCTTTTTCTTAGATTCAAAACATAAAAACAGAAGAAGAAAGTTTGCCACATGAATATGAAAATGGAAGACGTGTTTTTTTTTTACAATCACAAAGTATAAATCCAAAGAAGTTTTGGGTGAAAGAGAAGCAAAAAAAGGTTGGTAAGAAATAAGAAAAAGAAAATTGTGTTGAAGAGATAAGAATTAAATAGGCGACATGGTGTGTGTGTTGAGAAATGATGGAAACAAAATTTATTGATTTGACATATCATTTCAGTTTAGATTTTAGTTAAATTGGAAACAAAAAACCCAAGTGCAAATAGACTGATATGAAGAAAAATGTAAAATTGAAGTAAACCAATGCTTTAAATTAAACGAAATGATACATAAATTTGAAAGAGTCATAAATTGGACCGTAGATAACTAGCAACGCAAGAAGTAAGGGTAACTTATAGTTTTCCAGAACATTCAACTTTCTTATATTATATATTTCCCCTTTAAACATAGTTGCATTTCTAGTTAGCCACAAACCTCACACAACCGAATACCAAAATAACATTCTAAATTCCTTCTTTACCTTCCTGTAAATAAAATTCAATAATTTGAATCATGGTCCAGCATAGAAAATAAAACTGGAAACTCCATATTCCCAACCAACACATCACCTTATCTCAAATCCAAACAAAACAGTGAAAAAATGAAGAGTTGGCTTGCACTTTCTTCAATAATGAAACAAAAGGGACAAACTGTCTCATGAGATCCATTGATAACTCCACGACTTTTTAGCTCAGAGCAAACCAATAATCTATTGAGGAGCAGCCTCTAAATGAAAACTTGCACATTTGAAAGAACCTTAACTTTCCAATTAATTTTTAATGCAAGATCAAGAGAGTAAGGAATGGTAGACAAAGATAAGGATTGATGGTGCAAACTTGAGTAGGCAAATTTCATAGAGAACCTTTTTGGGTCACCGCACCAGATAAAGGAATCAAGAGATTTTAGAGATGGAGTCAACTCCTCTAAAATGCACTAGATATCATTAAAATATGGCCTAGCCAACACATAAAGAGAGTAAAGTAAAAAGCATTCAATTTCTAATGCCACGCTCCTCTGAGCTAACCCCCCATGGAGCTAACTTTTGATCTTGAAGCAGCCACTAGAAGTTCATCAAAGAAGTGAGGAAATGCATGTTGCAATGAAACAGACTCAACCTAATAGTTTCTCCAAAATTCAATTGATGATCCTGATCCAAGCTTATAAGAAATATTCTTATTGAACTAACTTTCAACCTCTCCTAAGCCATCTATTACAATCTTGAGATGCCTCCACCAAATTGAATCCTTTCAGTTACTTGATGATTAATGATGATTTAATAGTTAACCATTGATATCTCCATATCAAAATGAAAGAAAAGTTAATTGTCACACCTTGAAAAATGATGATACGACCTTCGCGCAAAAGACACGGAAGAATTGGTTCGAACAAAGTTGCCACTGAACTTTATTCATTTCAATAAAGGAATACGAAAATATCGAGAAAACCTTTAAGAGATAAGAACATGTTCATCGCAACCACATTCTAGGTTCGAGAGTCGATTACGTAAAGGGAAGGTATTAGCACCTCTCACGTCTGTTGTACTCAACGGGAACCTCTTAGTTTTATTTGTAAAGAATCTTAGCTATTGTTATTTGTTTTCTTCTAAGAGAGTAATGTGAAGGGTGAGAGTAAAGGATTTGGTGCTAGGGGAAAATTTGGTTTTTAGGTTAGGGTGCTCGACAAGGGTTGGGGCCCTTGTGCCTTTGTATTTTCATTCGGACAAATGAAAAATTAGAGCATTCGTAGTTCAGACTACGAGGAAACAGGTTTGGACAGAAACGGTAGAAAATATGGAAAAATAAAAAGGTAGCTCGCCAAGGATTAGGGTCCTTGTGCCTACGTATCTTCATTCGGACGAGAATGAAGAATCAGAGCGTTCGTAGTTCATGGAACTATGATTTGTTGATTTGACTTAGAGGTGATAATTGTTCAAACATGAGAAAGGAAACTCGCACCTAAATAATCGAGGAGAGGAATTGAAGGCTCCAAACCCCTCCTCTTTCACCTTTAAAATATTTTTGATAGTTGTTAAGTGTTTTGAAGTTTGATTGAGAAAACTCACTTGATGTTGGATTAAGGATTTGATTAGATTTGGAAAAGTACTTAGGTTGTGAAAAAGGGTTGATAGCGAGGCAAAAGGCACTCGACTTACAAGTTTGAAGAAAATGTCGCTTGACATTGAGTCAAGGGTTTGCGAAAAGGTTTGGATCGATCCTAGTCCCTAAGGTTGCTCCTAGTAACGAAACTACAAAGAAAAGGTGCAAGTGTGTGCATTAGTTTGACAGTGATGCTAAAAATCAATTGACTTACAATGGTGTTTTGAAAAGAGGCTCGACATCAAATTGAGAATTAATTTGAAAATGGTTTAGTCTATCCTAGTCCCTAGGGGGTGCTCCTAGTAAACAAAACCATAATCAAAGAAAAGCGTGTAAAGTGCGTACATCGAAAAGGGAGCGGGGTACATTTTAAGTACACGGGAGTGAGAATAAATGAGGTCATTGTCAGGTAGACCAAGAGAAAGTCGCGTGTGTGCAAGGTATCCTAAACTAAGCAATAAGCAAGAGTACAAATCCAGCTCTCCTTGCAAGGGATAGTAACCACAATCCATATTTTTTTCTCTTTTCGATTTTATTATGTTTTTGTATTTTTGAATAAGACAAGAAACAAGGAAAGGGTTAACATGATAAGATAATATGAACAATGAAAATATGATATGAACAAGGATATATGGGCAGTGATATATAGACAATGGTACAATGACAGAAAGATAAAGCAAAATTATAATGAACAGAAATTAAAGTCAATTGTTAGTCGTTAATTGTCATTGATCAGACAATCACTTTTTGAATCAGATCCACTGTAGCGCTATGTTAAGCAATTGTAGCACGATATATGAGGAAGATCATGATATGGGAGGTCTGTCAATAATAATGTTTGTGCTAAAACACGATAGAGAAATGATATGTAGATCATTCTCAAAGAATCGTGCCACACAAAAAGAAAAGAGAACGGTCTCGTCTTAATCACAAACTTTTATCGATTAATAGAAGGTAACCTATCACGATCCCAAAGTATAGAAAATGATCCAAAAGATCAATCCCTACAGATTTTAAATAATGAAGGTTAAGCAACCTCGATAACCAATATTCATAATATTAAAGACTTCATCGACCAAAATCAAAATGAGAATAAAATCAAAATGAAATGAAACAAAATGGAAAATCAAGGTAAGAAAATAAACCATGGAAATAAATAAAAAAGATCATGAAATAGAATCAAGATCAAATAATCTCAATATAAGCATTTTTTCTTTAAAGGAAAACTGATCTTACCAGATCAGAAAGGGATCAACAACCAGCAACACGTCGTGAGCTCCTTAATTCGTCGGTGGTGGAGAAGATGAGGGAGTGTACCTGCAAGATTCTCCGATACCAAAGTAAGAGACAGAGTAGAAAAAGCAAGTACAGAAAAGTGTGTCGAGAATTGAATACCTGACCCTCTAGTGAAAAGGGGTATTTATAGTGTGCCCCCAACACTGAGCCAACGGTTACTTTGCACTAGGTCGGATTGCAAGGCCCAATACGAGTAATTGTCAGGGCTTACGTGGTGTAGGGAAGACCAGAATGTGGTCTTCGCCTTGGTTCAACTGCCCCGTGATCCTCAGGAGGTGGGTAGTTGTCTGCTGATGTGTCCCTGCATGGGGGACACATGGAGACCGTGGGGGAGACGTGTGAGAGCTCCCTCTAGGCGTTAGAGGATTGGGCCCTCCCCAGCCTCTGGCCCAGTCCAAAATAAGAGCCCCCCAAGTTGTTGCTATGAAGTAGAGGAGTAATGACTTAGGAGTCAGTTCGAATGTCAAGGACCTGTCCGGAGTAGAAACGTGTGTGTCCAAAACACGGGACTCGGGGAAAAAGCGCGAGGCCAAGATAAGTGACTTGCTCGACCGGACAGAAGCTCGCTGGGAGGTTTGTCTGTCAAACGTAATCCTAGCTCTTTTCTTCCTTCCCCCTGGATATGACCGCGTCGGGATTTCTGGTCGACTAAGTGATAAAGACAGAAAGTAACGGGCATGCATGTTCCTCGAGCACGAGGGGGGGGGGGGGGGTCAAGAGGACACGCGTGGTATCTTCTAAGGCCACGTGTCACGAGTAATCAATGCTTATGGAGGTTATGCATAAGGGCACTTGAGTGCCTAGCGATGCCTCGCTTCCCGTGCTAGGATTATAAATAGGTGAAAAGTCTCCTTCATTTTCACTTCCCTTTCATTTCAGTTAGAATTTCTTCCAAGTCTCTCCAAACTCTCTTCTCTCCCCAGACTGCGTTCGTCATCACCGCCGCCTTCAGCCTTTCTTCGTCGCTCACATCTTCTTCCTTCAAGTAAGTTTCTGTTTCCTTTTCTAGTTTTTATGGATTTTCCGGAAACTTCATGAAGCTTCCATTATAGGGCTATGAGTTTTTCGACCGAGCTGATGAAGTTTTCGACCAAACTATGAGTTTTTCGGCCAAGCTCATGAAGTCTCCGGCCGAACTATGAGTTTTCCGACCATGCTCATGAATTTTCTGACCAAGATGTCGGGAAGTTCATGAGGATTCTAGAAACTTTCATGAAGTTTCTGATAAAGGCCTCGAGGACTTATGATGAAGATATCGGGGAGCCTCTCTCCCTACAAGTGTGTGAACATTGCGAGGAGGTCTTTGTCAAAGAGTTCCCCCGTGTTTACTGGGGTCTTCTAACGCGAGGAGCCTCTCTGTTGAGGAGGTTATCCGTCTCACGTCGACGAGAGTTTCTTCGTGGATGAGTCCCTTCGTCGAGGAGGGGGCTCACTACTCTATGTCGGGGAGGATCTGTTAAAGAGTTCATCGTCCCTCTTTTCGCCCTTTCACTTGATTTGCGGTGGAAGGGTGGATTTGATCTTGGAAGTCAAATTCACCGTTTTCCTCTACTTTTCAAGTAAAATGGTCGTAAGGATCGAGGGCGTCATTCATATGACGACGAATCTGAGTTCGACACACCCGTCGAGCATGTTGGGGCCGAAAAAGCTCGTACACCTGAATATTAGGTTGGGCAGGAGCCTTTTAACATCGCGTGGCGTTTTGCCTTCGACGACATGGACGTTTTCGCCACTGTTGAGGATCGTGTCGAGGGTTCTTCCTCGAGTTGGATGGTTTATAAACCCATGGAGAAGCACCATATCTGCTCAAGGTTCAAGGAGATGAGGTTCCCGATGTACGGGTTTGCATTTGGGGACGCAGAAATCTGTCTCCCCTTCAGTGATTTTTAGAAGGGATTGTTCCAGTGGCTGCACCTGGCGCCTTTGCAACTTCATCCTAATGTGATAGGTTCGTGCGAGCGTTTGAACTTATCTGTGAACATCTTGGTATTGGGGCCACACTCCCTTTGTTCTTCTACACTTTTCACATACATCATCAATCCTTCCAAGGTCGACATAGCTGGGTATCATTGAAGTAGCCGAGGAAGCTGTTCTAGGTGTACCAGGATTCTATCCGCATCTTCAAGGACATGTTTTATGTTATGAAGCGAGTGTCTCACGTGGTCGTCGACTCTCTGTACGACCTTGTGGTCAAAGAGGAAAATAGGCAGTGTAAGGAGACATTGGTGTCGAAGTTTCCCCTTGTGTGGATAGAGGACCACTTCAATAAGGGCACGGATAGCTACATCGTGAAGCACAGTGACCTGGACGCCGACGACTAGCTATCTTATGAAAAGATAGTTGAATTAATCTCCGATTTCACTCCCGCCAAGTGTGCCCACAAGGATGGGAGTTTCATCCTCGACGAGCGTAGAGAGGTTCGTTTCGAGGCTTGATTCATTAACACTAAAGCCCTCCTCGAGTGCGGGTACCATGAGGAGGCCTTATGGTTCTTAGGTAGTGAATATTTTCTTTGCTCGGGCACCTGCCTTTTTTTCTTTGTACTAACTTAATTTTCCTTGTTCTCTGTTGCAGGCCAGATGACGAACATACAGGAACGTATAATGAAGCTCGTGGAAACCAAGGGTGCGAAGAAGGCTGCCAAAGATAGGGTCTCTCAAGTTCAGCAGATGCTAAAGCCTGACCAAGGAGCTGGTGGTTCCTCCTCCCTCCAATGCAACCAGTCTCCTTCCACACAGGAGACTTCATCCAAAAGACAGCGCACCGAGGAACATGTACTTGTTGACCTCGATGAGAGCGCACCCGGGGAGAAGTTTGTGCTACCCCCTTGCCACCTCTATCGCGACTTCTTCTTTGGGGATAACTCCCTGATTGTGGTTGAAGCGGACACCAAGGCTATCATGGGGGTCGACGGGGTGACTAAAAGAAAGGCGTTAATCGAGGACATGGCCGCCATGATGAGGATCTTTGAAATGGACTTGGTCCTCAATGATGAAACCAACCCTACCTCTGAGCTGAAAAAGATGCAGAACAAGAACGCCGTCCTTTCTACGGAAAAAAATAAGGCATAGAATTATCTGCTCGAGGTTAAGACGAGGTACGAAGCTTAAGTGCGCCTCCTCCATGAGATGAATAAAATGCAGAAAAAGCTGAAGGAAACCAAGAGGGAACGAGATCGACTTCTGACCAAGGTGGCTAAGCCGGAGGCTGATGCCAAACCTATTGAGGATGAAATAGAGGAGGAAAGAGCCCTTGCAGCCTGCAGCGCCCGGATCCAGCAGCTCGAACAGGATTGATTGGGAGCTCTCGAGGTGGGATTCGGCAATGCTTTGGAGCAGGTCCAGATCGTCAACCCTGGGGCTCAGCTTGTCCTCGAGGGGATTGGTCCTTTCCACCAGGTCGTTAATGGTAGGGTGATGTCATACCCTAATTTTTTACCCTAAGATTCTGTTTTTTTTTCTCGTTTCGCATCGTCTGCATAGCATAACATGCACTTCATCTTGCATAGTGTCTGAAATGTTAGTCAGAATAAATTTGTTGGATTTACAGACAAACCGGTCTAAATTTATTTCAAAATCTAACCAAACGCTGTATTTTTCCAAAATGTTTATTTCGCGCTGATTATTTTGGTGTGTTCATTTTATTTTTTCGAGCACTTTTCTGCCCGACTTTTTATTTCGTTTTTAAATCATTTTTATTTATTTAGTTAAATAATCATTTAATTTATTTATATTTAATTAGATATTTAATTTAAACTTTTATTTTTATTAATTAATTTTATTTTTAATTTGTTTATTAATATTTATTTTATAAAAAACACAAAAACATCATATTTAATCAATACTTAATTATGTTTCTCCTTCTAAAAACACAAAAACATAATATTTAACTCTTTTTATTTTTGTCTCATTATAAAAAACAAAAAAAAAAAACATTGTGTTAATTGTTATTATCACTCATGTCTATTTTCTAGTCATATATATAGGCATTAGAAAAAACAAAGAGGACATACAAAAAAAGACAACAAAAAAAACATATGTCCCCTCATTGTTCTCTCTCTCTCTCTCTCTCACACACACACACACACACACACACGTTAAAACAAAATAAATAAATAAAAGAGAGATCATACTTCATCTTCACGCAAGCTCATGAACAATAACAACAACAAAGCCGTTTGCTTTCAAGCTCATAACAAATCCGCAAAGCACCATGAAAGTCTCTACATAACAAACCAAAACATCTGCAATCATGCACACTTTCGGCACCATTCAGCCTCTGTTTGTAGTAGTTTTCTCTTATCCCTTTCGTTTTATATTCATAAAAACTTTTTATTGATTTTTTTTTTGTTTTAGTTTTTAGAAGTATTTTTATTAATATGTTAGGTGTTTAGAAAATTTTTTTCTTCTATTTTTATCAAAACAAAACTTTTTTTAAAATAAAAAAAAATGACAAAATTTTAAAAAAAATATAACAAGCATTTTATCTTAATATTTGTGATTGATTTTGTTTTACCTTGTTTATATAGATTTATGTGGGTTGTCTAATTTTATTATTTATTTATTTTGTTTGTGATTGTTTAATTATCTTTATTGCTTTTATTTTCCATTAGCTAGAAAAAATAATTAATTGAATAATAGATAAAATACAACAAAAAAACATAAAATCAACTATTTTTTAAATAAAAAAAGAACAAAAAATAATAAATACTCGATCTAACGTCGAGACACTTTTTCTCAAGTCAAAATCAACGAGCTCATTTTATTTCCATTCTTGCGCTTACTTCTTTAATTGGGTTTACTTATAATCTTTTCATTTCATCCCCATCCGACAAAATGTACCCCGTTCCAATTAAGTGTACCAATTTTATCGCTTTCATCTTGATTGTATTTTAATGTTTTATCCATTTCTCACTTACATGCTCAAACCATTTTCATACTAATTCTCGATTCAATATCGAGCCCTTTTTTAAAACACCTTTGTAAGTCGATTGTTTTTACGATCGCCATCAACCAAACCCAAAACATTCTTGATTCATATATCAAGCCATACCCTAACTTGTAAGTCGACTACTTTTTAGCATCGCCATCTGTGAAGACATGGCTTCTCGACGATTTTGATGACGACATACTCAGCTCAAGGATGGCTAAAAGTATTTCAAGAGTTCAAGATCAAGATCAAATACCTCAATGTCAAAGAATTAAATCAAGACTTGATGAATACTTGAATAAGGTTTTTAACACAAGGCAAAGGTATAACATTCAATCTTCATATATCCTATACAAGTGTTCTAAACTCTCCTCAGTTCTTTGCATGATCATTGGAAAAATATTTTGCATTTTCAAAACCTTTCTGCCACTGTTTTTGTTTTTTTTGGCAAAACTGATTTAGAGTAATCGGTTACCCTATCCTGGTAATCGATTACTCTGAAGGGATTTTCAAACTTTTTTCTAATGTTGAAGCTGGTAACTGATTACCACTTAGAGGTAATCGATTACCACTGGCGCAACAGGCCAGAATGTTGCAACTCTTGGCAAAAGTTCTCATTTTCTTTTCCTCTTGAACCATGGAAACTCTTGATCATTGACACTCATTTGTAAAGGTATTTCGAGGCTATAAAAACCTCACAATCTCAGATTTTGAGATTCACCTTCTTGAAATTTAATTTTCAAATTTTTATTATCATTCAAACTCAAAATTTTGAAGTGTGAAAATCTGAAATTTTCAAAAGAGTGAAACCTTGCATTTGAACTTTCATACAAATATTTTAAGTTTCATTCTTCCATCATTGAACACTTGTGTATCCTATATTGAGTTTGTTTGTACAAGAAGAAGATCAATCATTTGATTGATATTTGAAGATCAACTTCAAAGCACTCTAACAAAACCAAAATCAAGTATTATTGCTCATTACATCTAAATTTTAGGATTGTTGAATTTAAGATTGTAAGGTTGTATTTCCTTGCTGTCCAGGATTGTTGGAAGCAAGAGAGTTGAGTTTGAGAGGATTGTTCTCATTTCAACTTCATTGTAAAATCCAAGAGGATTGTTCTTGGTGTGATTGTTAGAGTCTTGTATAGAAAGGCTAGGATAGTCTTGTCTTAGGATATAACGTTATTGAAAAGTCTCTTTCATGTTGAAAGGGGACTGGAGTACTCTCGGACTGTGAGGGGAATCAGGATATATCACCGTGTTCTTTACTTTCTGCATTTTATAGCTTTCATCACTTAGTAATCTCTAAGGAAAGTAAAACTTGAAACTTTCGAAAAATTCGGAAAAACTTCTAAGTACCTAATTCACCCCCTCTTAGGTGCATATCTTACTAACACCATCAACCTCATGCACACACTTGTACCTTTTCTTTGGTTGTGGTTTTGTTTACTAGGAGCACCCTTAGGGACTAGGAATCGACCTAACTTTTTCTCAAACCCTTGATCCAACGTCAAGTGGTTACTTCCCTCATAAGTCGGTTTCCTTTTGTAATCGCCATCATGCAAATTTAAACCTTGATCTTTTATCGAGTATTTCTTTTCTTAAAACTAAAATCTCTTTCTTTTCTCAAAAATATAAAAATACTTTAATCATATTTCTAATCTGTTTCAAAAACCTTAATTAAAACACTTACCTTCCTTTCAACCTAACCTTAGGTTTAGAGTTTCTTAACTCTATGTATGTGTTATGCCATAGACACTTACCTCTCCCCCTTGGAACCTTGGCCATAATCAAGAGTTCATCACCCTTATCAAGGGAAACTACGAATGCTCTGATTCCATTCCCGTTAGGATACGTAGGCACGAGATGCGATGTCTTGGCGAGCATACTTAGAAATAACACCTTAGGTCTCCTTTTACCTTCTCACCCTTTAGCAGACAAATAATAAATAACATAATAAAACAAGAGGTTCCGGTAGAGTACTATAGATACTTAGGATGCTAGCATCTTCCCTAGGTATAACCAACTCTCGAACCTTAGATTCTCTTTTTCTTTATTTTTGCATTGCATGTTTTTGGGTTATTCGCTCTTTTTCCCTTCCCTTGGATAAATTAAAGATCGGTGGTGAATTATGATTTATGAGTCTAGTTAATTTAATAGCTTTGGTATCCGATTCTCACCACAATAGGTGGTTGACCCCGAGATGTCCGACGATGGAACTGGTCAGAGTGATGGGGGACCTCGGCCCGAAGAGGAAGCCTCTTCTTGATTTTTTTTCTTCTTTTTTAGTTAGTTGGCCTACGCGCCATTTGAATTGTTTTGTCAGGCCTGCATGCCGTAATTAGTAGCTGATTTTGCCCGGCCTGCGTGCCAAGGGTTTTGACTTGTAATATTTAAACAAGGGCTCTTCACGACATAATGAATTTTGATATATCTTTTGGTATGTTTATATTTTGTATGTGCTGCTTGTATGTCGAATATGTGTTTTACTTGTGGATAGTAAATCACTGTATTTGCATGTTTTAGTTTATGTATTTGGGGCCTTTGCTCGACTCTATTCGTCCTTGACAGTGCAGAGAACTGGTCGAGTGGTCGGAGTCGGATTCCGACCTTCGACAAAGCTAAAAGCTCGATCGAGGTCTTTGCTTTGAGGCGTGAACTTCCCATCGCGAGCTAGGCATCCTGCCTAGTTGGTACGATAATGATGAAGCTCGGTTGACGTGTCCCCGTCGAATCAAGAGTTTGCTCGCGCATACAAGAGCGGGCTCTTGCTTCTTGTCTCTAGTTTAGAAGTCGCGCTTGTACCCTAGCCCACCCCTGTGGTCGCGACATGAATAGGTCACAGGAAATGTTTAATTGTAGAATTATTTAAGCTTCTCAGCATCCCATGGTCGAGCAAGTTCCTCCCCGAGCAGGTTCTCGAGGTAGTAGGCTCCGATCCCCATTTTCGCGTGGACACGATAAGAGCCCTCCCAGTTCACAGCAAGCTTGCCTTTGTGCGAATCTTTCTGGTTTCTTCGTAGGACTAGGCTGCCTACCTGGAATTCATGTTTGATGACTTTGTTGTCATGTCGCAAAGTTATCTTCTGTTTTAGCAAGGCTTCATGGAGGGATGTACCGACCTGATCTCTTCGAAGAGGTCGAGCTCCTCCCTTAGGGCCTCTTTGTTCGTCTCCTCGTTGAGGGGGGATTCGGTCCTTCTTGAGGGTTCAATTATTTCTACCGGAATCACTGCCTTGGTTCCGTAGGTCAGTCAGAATGGGGTCTCTCTGGTGGTCGAGTGTGGGGTCGTTCTGTAGGCCCAGAGTACGCTGTGCAACTCCTCGACCAACCTCTTCTTGGCCTTGCCCAGACTTCATTTCAGGCCTCGAAGGATCACCATGTTCGCAGCCTCGACTTTCCCATTGGTTTGTGGGTGCTCGAAAGATGTGAAATGTTACCGGTTGCTCAGCTTGGTGATGAAGTCCTGGAAGTTCTTGTCGGTGAAATGCGTCCTGTTGTTGGTGACGATTACCTGGGGTACGCCAAATCGGGCGAGTATATTCCTTTTGTAGAAATGAAGTATGTTATGGGTCGTGATTTTGGCTAAGGTTTCGTCCTCTATCCACTTAGTGAAGTAGTCGACGCCGAGTATCAAATATTTGTTTTAGTACGACCCTATGGTGAAGGGCTTGAGGATGTCCATCCCCCACCAGGAAAATGGCCATGGGGATGGGAGTGTATTGAGCTCGTTGGGCGGGGCCAGGTGCATGTCCCCTTGTCGCTGGCACTTGTCGCATTTCTTGACGTGCTCTTTAGCGTCTTGTTGTATGGTGGGCCAGTATTACCCTGCCCGCAATACTTTACGGGCTAGGTACCATATGCTGAGGTGTTGTGCATTGATCCTTTCGTGGATCTTTTGGAGTATGCCGGGGACCTTGGACTCCTCGATGCATTTGAGGAGGGGAACAGAGAAACCCCATCGGTATAACTTGTCCTCGACGAGTACATACGAGCAGGCACGTCGCCTGACTACACTAGCCTCATTGGAGTCGTTGGGTAGTTTCCCCGTGTTGAGGTACTCGTATACCAGGTTCATCTAGCAGTGGCTGTCACCGATGGCGTTCATGTCAACGATCGAGGGGCTTTTCTCAATACTTGGTCGTGGAAGCACCTCTTGGATGACAGACTTGTTCCTGCCTTTTTTCTTCGTGCTTGCCAGCTTATATAGGATGTCCGCCCGAGTATTGTGTTCGTGCAGGACGTGACTTACTTCTGCCAAGTTGAATTTTTTCATCTTCTCTTTCACTAGGGCTAAGTATTCAACGAGGTTGTCGTTCTTAGCCTGGTACATGTATAAAGTCTCCCTATTTTCTGGTCGTGAGAGAACTGGGGGCTGCGAGAGGACTTGTTTGAGGTGGAGGAGGGCTCATTTTCACTCCTCGGTCCACTCGAGCGTGGCCTCTTTGCGCATGAGCTTGAAAAATGGGAGTGCGTGTTGGGAAGATTTGGCCACGAAACGGAACAACGAGGTGAGCATCCCGTTTAGAGATTGGATTAATTTATTTGAATTCGGCGTTTGGAACTCAGAGAATGCCCTGCACTTGTCTGGGTTCGCCTCGATTCCTCGTCCTGTCAGATAGAAGCTGAGGAACTTGCCTGCTTGGACACCGAAGGTGCATTTCTTCGGGTTGAACCTCATCTTGCATCTCCATGTTGTGTCAAAGACCCTTCTGAGATGAGCAGTGTGGTCGATCTCTTCTCGAGACTTTACGATCATGTCGTCTAAGTAGACCTCGAGCATGTCTCTGATCTTGCCCCAGAAGACTTTGTTCATCATCCGTTGGTAGTTCGCTGTCGCAACTGCGAAAAACACCCGGCGGAAAACACAAGAGTCACCACCTTTCGTTATTTATCCCAAAGAGAGGGAAAGGAGACGAGCGAAGAAAACCTACGAAATGGGATAAGATTGGTCATTGCAACCAAACCTCGGGTTCGGGAGTCGGTTACGCAAGAGGGAGGTATTAGCACCCCTCACGTCCGTCGTACTCGACGGGACGGGATCCACGCTTATTGTCTATCTAAGGGTGTGTTTATCTATCTAAGCTACAAGCTCACAGGACAAAAAGAAAAGAAAAGAGACTGGATAGAGCATCACCGCTCTATGTCTACGTACTCCCTCGTGCAATGGGAAAGTCAGAGTCAATGTAGTTCGGAAAACTACGGGTGAAATGGGGAAGGTTGCTCGCCAAGCGTCGTCTTGTGCCTACGTATCCTCGTATGGTACGAAAAATCAAAGCAAACGTAGTTTGGGCTAACAAAAACACCGGTTGGTTCAAAATGTTTTACCTGAGTAGGGTTAAACCTTCGTTCTAGCAGTTAGGGACGATGCCTGTTTGCGGTAGAACCAAAGCTTAACAACACTTGTTGCGGTGAAATTTGGATGTCAAGCTATTGATTAACTTGAATCTTAATTCATTTACAACCGGTCTTTGATTTATCCGAAGGAAAGGTTAAAGAAAGGAAAAACCTAAAGGGGAGAGATCTAAGGTTCGGGGGTTGGTTAAGATTAGGGAAGGTATTAGCACCCTAAACTTCCGTAGTACTCTACGGGAACCTTTTGTTTATTTTTTTATTTGTTTCATTTTTTGCTTTAAGGGTATGTACAAAGGATTAAGGGTTTAAAAGACCTAAGGGGTTAATTCTAAGTTTACTCGGCAAGACATCGCATCTTGTGCCTACGTATCCTTACGGGAATGGAATCAGAGTAATCGTAGTTCCCCTCAAAAGGGAGGTTAGAAACGTCTTGATTGTGGCCAAGGTTTGTTCAGAGACTCCAATCTCTATGTTAAAAAAATGTTAATTAAAATTAAAATAGGGTTAAATTAGGGATTCCACGGTGGAAAACCTTAAAACAGAGTACGGCGACTCTTTTGACCTAACACTAGGATAAAAGCAATTTTGCCCACGGCGGGACACCTAGGCTAAACAGGGTTTGATCCATTAAAGGGGTAAGGCTATTGACTCGGCGGCCAAAAAGCTGGACCTAATCCTTCGGAAGGATAAAATTGTAAAAAATGTGAAAATATGACAAATCATTATATGGAGGAATAATTAAGGTACATAAATAAGAAAAGTAATAAAGGCAGAGGGTATAAAGAAACAAAAAAACATTTCTGAAAACATGAAGAATATGAAAATATGTAATGACACTTAGAATGAAGTGAGGGAGAAAAATAGTGTGGGGTTGTGGCCACCACAAGCACATCTCAACCTCGAGCATGCACATGAAATGCCAAAAGAAAGAAAAGTAATAAAAGGGTACATAAAATGACACGACAAACATCAAACATCAGGAGTTCCTTACGAAAAGGTTTTAATTTTTAAATATTTTAATTATAAAAAAAGGTTTTAATTTTTTAATAAAAAATATTTAAGTTAAAATTATAAAAAAAAAAATAATTTTAAATTATAAAAAAAAAGTTTTTGGAGGAAAAGTCTTTTCAGTTTTTTTTAGAACAAAAAAGGCTTTTCATCCAAAAAAAGGCTTTTCAGTTTTTTTGGGAAAAGGTTTTTGGGAACAAAAAGGTTTTTTTTTTCTTCTTGGGAACAAAAAGGGCTTTTCAGTTTTTAAAAAAGTCTTACTAAAAAAAAGGTTTTAATAATAAATAAAAAAAGGGTTTTGATCTTAAAAAAAGATTTTTGTTAAAAAAGGGTTTTGATATTAAAATCTACGGACCTAAACACACATGGAGATTAACAAAATATGCACATAAACATGAAAAAGCAAAAAGTTTAGTAATTTAACGGACCTAAACACATTAACATGGCAAAATATACACATAAACATGAAAAGGCAAAAGGTTTAGTAATTTAACCTACGAAGCGGAGGTTTGCTTCGGTAAATGTGAAAAAGGTTTGAATAAGGGAACACTAGAGAGCTCCAATCCTTCTGACGAGTTGTGGGAACGACCGCCTTTCCTCTCTGGGGATCTCCTTTGTTTCTCCCTTTCTCTCTCCTCTTTTCTGAAGAAAACCTTCTGACCCCCTTTTCAACAAAGCAACACATGTATATATAGGGAACAAATTAGGGTTAACACCAAATTGTCAATAATGTCCCTAAAGCCCATTTTAAATCCCAAACTAAATAATTAGTTAAGAAAAAATAAAATTTAAATAATAAACTTAAAATAAAAACTAATAATCCTATTGATTCCTAAAATCAAAAATATTATAAAAAGAACAAAATTTTTTCAATATTTTTTTATTTTATGATTTTTTGGATATTTTTATGAATAATTTAGAAAAAAGTGAAAAAAATGATATTTTAAAAAATGATTTAATTAAAATACGAAAATAATAATTAAATAATAATAAAAAACTATTTTTGTTATTTTTTAATGAAAGATAGAAAAATTTAGAGTAAAAATAATAAAAAACAAAAAGTGACTAAGATGAGATTCGAACTCTCAACCTCTCACACTCACAACTCTATACACATGTCCTCTTGCCAATTGTGCCATTTTTACTTTTTAGAAAAAAAATACATGCCATATGATATTTACCTGCAAAAAGTCAAACGACTACACAAATTTGTTAGTAATTGATTAAATGCAATAAAAATGCAATGAAATGCGACGACAAATCTTAGGGCAAAATTTGGAGTATTACAACACTCTTCTTATGAAAAAGGTTTGACTAATCCAGAAGGAAAAAAAGTTTGATGTTTTGTTTGTGTTTTTTAGTGAAGTGAATTAATTCGGTTTGTGATTCACGTTGCAGTAAAGACTATGACATAGGAACGAATGTGTCGCATATCGCCCCCAAACGGGATGTACACTAAACACTCTAGACAAGTGAGAGGAGACCTCTCACTCATCATTCCCCATGTGCTTAAGGCTCGTAGCATACAACGCTCATCGTATTTATTAGATGAGTTAGAATGTTTGAGATGAGAAGAGAGACGCACAGAAGGTCTAAGGGAAACTTGGTCCTAATGTTGTCATGCAAAGTGGACCTAAAGTTTGGATTAAAGAGGGGAAAATCTATCCTAGTGTTAGCATGCTTGGATTGAACACCTAATGTCTCTCCTACTCCCATCCTAAACGGAGGGACTAGGAACCCTAGGGGGGTCATGGCAAAAGACCAAGAAAGCATAAGATAAATTCAATCACAAGTAAGAGATGCAAACATGGAAAATAAACATGCAAAGAGGGAGGAATATAGTGTGTGGGCAGCAGCCGCCACAAGCGCGTCTCGACCTCTTGGAAGCAAGCAACGAATGCAATGCAAAAGATAAATGCAAGAAGGCAAGCAAATACGGAAATGCAAGCACAAAAGAGAGCAGATGAGATGAAATGGGAGAAGCGGACTCCTACGACCATCGACCATCAATCATCGGAGAAAAGTGGGAGGAAAAGAAGTGCGGGGCAGCAGCCACCACAAGCGCATCTCGGCCACTCGATTCTCACACTCAAGCAAAACGAAAGGAAACACACATCACTTCGAACAACATATACGAGAGTATGCATTCAAGTGGAAAAGCAAGCACGCGTGTCGAAGAAATCCCGATTAAACAATCAAAAACAGCGACACATATCCAAAACATGTCACTCCTAATGCATCACACTGATCTATGATGATTCGAAGTGAAACGATACCGAAACAAGCATGAAAAACAGCAAGAACAGGCCTGCTGGAACAATGTTAATCGATTAACACCAGGGCTTAATCGATTAACCATTGAAAAACATTTGAAAAATTGAATCTGATAACTGGTTAATCGATTAACACCAGCTGTTAATCGATTAACACTGCTCCAACAGCAGAAAAGCACTTTTCAACAACTTAACACTTAATCAAACATCCACATGATCTCATGAACAATTGTGCACGAAATTAAATCAGAAAACAGTGATCTAAACAAGATGTAAACACATCTAAACAACACCATCACAATTCACATGAATAAGGAATCAATAAAAAATAAAGATCAACATGATTATGCAAAATAAGCTAAAAAATGCAATGGATCTAGAATTCCAACCTTCGAAGTGGAAAATTACTTCGGTTAATGTTGATTCGCTTCGAACGTATAGATCTAAGCAAGAAATCCGGAATTCCTTCAAGATCCATGCTAATCCTTGTAGTAGAAGGGATGATCCACCAAAGTTAAGCCAAATTAGTCCAAATAAGCTCTTCCAAAACCACTTCAAAATTCAGATCCAAGTTTGCACGAAAATTGAATGAAGAAATTGATTCAATGAGGATGATGGATGAAGGTTTTAGCTCAAGAATTCATTTATTCCAATGGAGAATCAAAGAATTTAATGGATGAAGAGCTTTGGTGAAGGTTTTGGAATATGGAAAAGTTGAGAGAGAATTGAGAGAATTGGAGTGAATTCTAAAAATGAGAATGAAATTATGAAGATTAGATGTGTGAGGTTTGGAGTAAACCAATTAAATACCCCTTAGGTTTGGATCCAAATGAGAGGTTTGGAAGGTGGTTTGTGAAATTTGGAATGGAATTAGGAATGGGAGTTTGGAGGGAAAATGGAATTAACCAAAATTTGAAGAGGTTCTAGATCCTTCCCAAGTGTAAAATTGAACTTCCAAGTGATCAAAATTGGACCCCAAAGTAGCTCCCTTTGAAAATTCACGTGCAGAGGCAAAATCTGCACTGGTTAATCGATTAACACATTTGGTTAATCGATTAACACTTGCAAAAATTCAAATCTGGCCTGATTTTAACTTGGTTAATCGATTAACACATTTTGTTAATCGATTAACATCTTCAAAATTTTAAATTTGGCGCCTTTTGGAGGGAAATCTGCACATTTGCCCGTTTTTAGCCGTTTTTGAGCTCCGTTAAGCTTTTGAATCTTGCCTTTGAATATTAATGTTGTGAGAATGCTTATTATAGCCTGAATGCTGCTTCCTGAGCTAAAAATACCCTGCAAAATAAAATAAAATCGGTCGCCCGACCGCTGAGAAAAATAAATGCCAGAGCTGTTGATGCTCGTTGTTCAGGTTCTTGCACTGAAATGAAAACTGAGCCACGGGAAAACCTTGATCCCCTGCCTCAAGAAAAAAATGCTATGATATGCAGAAATGCAAAATGCAGAGAAACAAAAGCCAGTTAAGGTCAAAACAGAAGGGAAAATTTTGGGGTGCTACATTCGCGTCGGTGTTTTTCAGACCGAAGGGCATTACATTGTAGTAGTAGTTGCCTGACTCGGTCATGAAAGTCGTATATTGCTTGTCCGCCTTTGCCATAGGGATTTGATTATATCCCGAGTATGCGTCCATGAATGACAGTAATTTAAAACCTGCAGAATTGTCGACCAGTTTGTCGATGTTAGGCAATGAATATGCATCTTTGGGGCATGCCCGGTTAAGATCGGTATAATCAACACACATTCTCCATTTTCCATTATTCTTTTTAATGAGTACAACATTGGATAGTTAGGTTATGTACTGGGCTTCTGAAATAAAATTTTCCTCTAAGAGGTCTTTTATAGCCTTTTCAGCAGCCTCCGCTTTCTTGGGAGACTACCTACGCCTACGTTGTACTACAGCCCTAGCGGCTGGAT
Source organism: Lathyrus sativus (assembly GCA_963859935.3). Lineage (NCBI taxonomy): Eukaryota > Viridiplantae > Streptophyta > Magnoliopsida > Fabales > Fabaceae > Lathyrus > Lathyrus sativus. The sequence continues at coordinate 97,295,595 of OZ012738.1, read as the reverse complement.
CTATTGTGAGTTGGTGGCAGGCCACAAATGAGTCGAGGTCGGGCATCTCTGCAGCGTTCCACGCGAACAGGTCAACATTCTCCCTGAGGCAGGCCTCTAGTTGTTTCCTCGCCAGGTCGGGGAGCCTCGTGCCAATCTTCACATTCCTGCCCAAATTATCGTCGAGCATGATGAGCTCGAAGTCTCTAACTGGAATGGGGTGTAAGGGGTGAAGGAGCTTCCCATTTCCTTCAGCTAAAGGGGTGTGATTCGCTGCCTCGTTCTGCTTCTGCTTGCTAGGGAAGCGGCTGTCGAGGTCAATCGCGTTGACGCGCAGGAGTGGTTTCCGCTCTTCGACCTGAGCTGACTTACCGGTATTCTTGGGCATGATTGAGTTGAGTTCTTTGATGACCGCTTCGAAGCATCTTTTGGCCGCTTCGATGTCTCCGTGGAAGGTGACTACTCGACCCCTGGTCGCGTAGTACTTCATCTTTAAGTGCACTGTGGACGACACCACAGTCGGCTCGGCTAGGGTCGGCCTCCCCATAATGCATTGGTACTAGGACGGGCATTCTATTACCAGGAGGCGAACTTTGACCTGTCTCGCAGTCTCTTCGGACCCGAAGGTGGCGAGGAGCTCCACATACCCCCCACGGATGCATGGTGGTACCGTTGAAACCTTGTAGGTCAGAGCCAACATACAACATCAGATGGCTCTCGTCGAGCAGGAAGGTGGTGAAGAGGTAGGCGTACATGATGTTCACTGTGCTTCCGTGGTCAGCGAGGATGCGGCAGACGTCAAATTTAGTCATCTGAGCCCTGATCAGAAGGGGAATGCTGGACTTGGGCGTGCCGCCTGGTAGCTCCTCGAGGTAGAAAGTGATCGGGTTCGAGTTTCCTTTGAACTTCTCGTAGATGGCGTTCTGCTTCAAACTCTTGTCGATCAGTTCCTCAAATTTCCTCTTGACTAAGCCTACTGAGAGCTTGTTGGGACCACCGCTGGATATGACTATCGCAGATGGGAAGTTCTCCCACAAACTACGAGTGGATAGCCTCGTGCCAGCCTCGAAGGGGAGGCAGAAGTCCTCTGGCCGGAAGATGCACAGGGTGACTTGTAGCCAGGTCTCGTCGGATGGAGGCAGCATCTCCTCGACCCTCTTCGCCTCGTGAGTTTCATGTCGATGGGCCTTGTTCCTTCTAGTGTATTGCTTCAGGTTCCCTTCCTTGATTAGGATTTCAATTGCATCCTTAAGGTAGACTCAATCTTCCCTGACGTGTTAATGGCTCTGGTGGAACCGACAATACTTGGACTTGTCGACGCTGGGCTTAGGGGGCGTTGGTTTCGAGAAACGGACACCACTTCGTTGGAACTCCGAGTTTATGCAGTCGGCCAGGATGTGCTCGCGGGGAGCTATGAGTAGCGTGTACTCAGTGAAACGGCCAGCCGGTCTCCTCTGTTCCCTGGAATCTCGGGGCCGGTCTTCTCTCCTCCTCTCGCCACCCCGTCGGAGTGCGACAGAGTCTTCATGTCTAACATTTATGGTGCTTTCCTTGTTCCATGAGTCACGGGCGCAATGGGCGGCCTATTTTTCCTCATACTGGATGTATGATTATGCCCTGTGAAGGAAGATGTCTAGAGTTTTAGGCCTTTCGATCCTAATGGTCCTGGAGAGATTCCTCTCTCCCTTGGATGATGGCTTCGAGAGATGCTTCCGTCTTTGGGTGTCGCTGAGAGGCGGTGAAGTGCCTGGAGAACTACCTCTTCAGCTCTCTCCAAGAGGTGATGAACTCTGGCTCAAGGCTTTTATACCATGCCTCGCTCCTTTCCTCGAGGTCGTGGGATATAGCATGCACTTAATGGCTCCCCAGATGTTCCTGTAGTCGAGCATCGTAGCGATGCTTTCAATGTGATCGTCCGGATCGGCGGTGCCATCGTAGGTAGCCATGATTGGGGGGTTTTTCCATCCTAGCAGAGAGATGAGTCTCCATGATCTCCCTAGACAGCGGAGTGCTTAGATCGTCCTCGTTGCTTATGACGGGTGATTGCGAGGGGGACAGGTCGTATAGAAGGCTCATGCAGCGTGGAGGGCTCCTCGGGCGGCTCTTCGACTTTCCAGCATGCCCGTCAGCTCTGTTTTTCTTGAGAGCTGGGGAACATCGTACCTTCCGGGGAGGAGAACGGTCACACTTCTGGGTGGCCACGGGTTATGGTCGTTCCAGTCGCGGACTGTGTACGACTTGTCTTGGAGAGGGGCTCTGAGACACATCATGTTGCGGCCTCCGTGGGGGAGTCGACAGACGGGTTTCTCATCGTCGTGGAGACGGGCTGCGAAAAACTGGATGACGATGTCTCTGCGGGGGAGAGTGTAACACCCATTTTAATTATTTAGTCATTTTATTATTATTTTAAAAATTATACGTTGGTGTGTCCTTTGGTGGGGGTGTATTTGATGATGTTTGGTGGGTGTCCCTAATGTGGGAGGACTATTGGTGGTATTTTGGTGTGAAATATAATAATATAAAAATAATAGTAACATTGGTGGGGGTGTTATTATTATTATTATATTTATTATATTTGTTAATATTATTAATATTATTATTATTTTGGTGAAATAATGATATTATTATTATTATTATTATTATTATATTTATTATATTTGTTAATATTATTAATATTATTATTATTTTGGTGAAATAATGATATTATTATTATTATTATTATATTTATTATATTTGTTAATTTTATTAATATTATTATTATTTTGGTGAAATAATGATATTATTATTATTATTATTATTATTATTATATTTATTATATTTGTTAATATTATTAATATTATTATTATTTTGGTGAAATAATGATATTATTATTATTATTATTATTATTATTATTATTATTATTATTATTATTATATTATTGTATTTGTTAATATTATTAATATTATTATTATTTTGGTGAAATAATGATATTAGTATTTGATCGCGACTTTTTATGTCTAATACAACCTAACTGCAAGTGCACAGTCTATCGCGTAGTAATAATAGATATCGATCCCACAGAGACTCGTAATCAAACTAGTGTTCTCGGGAGTTACTATGTTTAGCTAGGTAGAATATGTTTAAGGGAATAAGATTGTCACTAAAAGGGAACTAAGAATACTATTTAGATTATAAATGATTGAATCGATATATAGTAATTGTGTTCTTCAGGGATTTGATAAGTTACTGGTGTATGAAATAATTTTCAAAGTTTATTTAAGCAGAAAATGGTGATTTGAAGACTCTCGCCTCACAATGGTTATTGACGCTAATCATAATCCTAAGGGCCAAACGTACACTTTCGTATCCCGTTCGGGGTTAAAATTACTTTTTGGAAATCTCTAAGTTCTAATTCATTTTAAAGTGCTTTCGCTGTTATTAAAATGAATGACTAGTGTTTACTATCTGACCTTACCGCAGCTTTCGCTTGTTGGTTCGTATCTTAATTAATTTCCCACTTTCGTGGCAAAACTACTTTTAAATAAGTTCTCGCTTTCGCGACGAAATTTATTCAGTAAATCAATTTTAAACACTCAGACCATAAGTTACTTTTGAAAAGAAGGTTTTTCAACCAGTTGTTATCAAATCCCATTCGAATTATTACTACATATTGATTACCTAAGTTTAGCTAGACATGGATTTGGGAAAGATAAAATATAAATAAAAATAATAAATAATGATTTGCATTATAATAAAACTGGAATCGATTGAAATGAGAAACCTGTCAATATTCCAATTGGCCTTTGGGCAGATCCTCCACAGGTGTTGGCAGGATTCTGATCTCTAATGCCAATTTGATCGTACAGTGAAAATGGAAATTACAGAAGAATGAAAAATGGAATACAGGAAAGGTAAAGAGAAACAAATAAGAATATTGCTGGAAAATATGCTCTGGAAAATAAATTTGGCAGCACTTCGTTGTATGAATGCAGCCCCTTTTTGAAGTCCCCTGCTTCCCTTTTTATAGAAGTGGAATCCCAACGGTTATCATTGAAGATGATGGACTTTGAGGCAGATAATTTAGGGAGTAGTGGTCCACTCTGTGGGAATTGGAACTGATTCTTTGACGTGTAATTGGAGTGGGGCATTTTTGCCTGCATGACAGTCGTCACAAGGTGTGACGGTCGTCACCCGTGTGACGCTCGTCATGTAGCAGTGACGGTCGTCACATCAGCAAAAACAGCTTCATGCGCTTTTCATGATGTTTTCACTCCTTTTTCGTCCATATTTCATCTGAGATTGCTTCTTTTCTTCATGTTGCCTTGTTTAGACGTGATCGTTGAATACCTGCAAAACATCAGACAAATAACACGGAAATAACCCGCAATCGGATCGAAAACGGTTAAACTTTAGTTGAATTATGCATAAAAATATCTATATGATTTCGTGTTATCAGTATTATTATTATTATTATATTTATTATATTTGTTAATATTATTAATATTATTATTATTATTATTTTGGTGAAATAATGATATTAGTATTATTATTATTATTATTATTATTATTATTATTATTATTATTATTATTATTATTAATGAGTATTATTACTATTATGATTATTATTATTATTAGTATTATAATATTATTAGTATTAATAATAATATTGTATTATTTTATTAAGTTATTTTATTAATTAGGATTAGATTTAATAAAGAAAATAGAATGTGAAGGGGTGGGGAGAGTGGTACGATACATTTTAGAAATTGAGAAAAAAGCGATAGAAAAGAGAGAAGAGAAAAGGACGAAAGAAAGGAAAAAGAGCGAAGGAAAAAGGGAACGAAGAACGGAAGAGAAAAGGGGAAGGCCAAGAGACCAATTCTAGGAGGATTTCTATCGATCAACCAATTGATAAGGTAAGGGGGGAGAAATTTGATTGGGAATGGTTTATACATGTATAGGGTAGAGGGGATTCCTTAACCCTGTAGGAATTTATCGTTATATAAAGTTTTATATTGGCATGCTATGATTATTGTTGATGTTGGGGGATTGATGAATGCTGATGATGCATTTTGGTGTATATATATATATATGGTGATGATAGTAACTGTAATGTTGAGCCATTTTGTTGGGTTGTTGATGTTACTGTAGTATTGATCCATTTTGTTGGATTGTTGATGTTACTGTAGTGTTGATAGTAACTAGGAATATAAAGTTGATGAGATTCTGTGTTGTTACCGTAGTGTTGGCAATGACCATGATTATAGCTTTGGGAAAGTTATGTGTTGTTTCCCTATAGTCTTGTTAACGACTATGGTTAGGACCTTGGTGAGACTCAGAGTGACTCTGAAGTGTCGGTAATGTACCATAATGTAGGTTCTAGAGTAGAAATTATAGGATAATTGGTAAGTATAATATCTATTGGCATGTTTGTGATTGTGGATTGATGTTGATGAATTGTTGATTTTGGTGTATAGGCTGAGGTGTTGGTTTAGGGAGGTTCTGAGTAACCTCAGAGACTTTTGATGAGATGTCTGAATTGGTCTCGTGTGATCCTTCTAGCCTTGCTGTAGTGTGAAAATGATGAGTATGGGATATAACTTGTGTACTTGGTGATAGTACGCGTTTCCCTTAATATTGTTGGCGAGCAATTAGTTAATGTATATGTGTGTAGTGATCAGTAGGATCGTGTATCCCCGAGTGGGGGGACGTAGTTATATCCGGTGTGATAGTATGAATTCGTTTACTATCTGATTGATTTATATGGTGTTGGTGTAATATATCTATACATATGCATTGTTGTATGATGATATGATCAGGAGGATCGTGTGCACTTAGCGTGCCAGAATATAATAATTATGCATTGGTGTCTTGCATATCATGGTGTTTTGGTGGGATGAATCATGTCTCAGGAGGAGCGTAAGTGATTCATCCGTACTCCTTTGTGGAGAATGGTGGGGGATAGATCATGTCTCAGGAGGAGCGTAAGTGATCTATCCAGGTTCGATTGAATGAACCAACGAGTCGGTACCGCATGCATGGTGTTGAGTTGCATAATTGCATTATAATATGTTATATTGTAATTTGAATAGTAGGTTCGTTATATGGTGTTGTTGGGGTGAATAATTGATGTGTTGGTGTGTTTTAGTGCCTTATTACATGTATTACATTACCAATATATTTTTGATCATGATTTCTCACCCCTTTGCTGTTGTTGTGTCTGTGCTTCTCCGGAAGTACAAATAATCCAGGTACATCGCTAGCTTGGATTATGGTGTGACAGTCGAGTCTAGGATGCTCTGATACGTAGCACGGGACTTGGGCGCTTTTATTTGTTTTATGAAGAACTTATATTTTATTTTCCTGTGAACGTATCAAACTTTTATTGGGTTTTATATTTAATATTCCGCTGTATTTGGAGAAAAACCTTTTTATAAGGAAACGTTGTTTTCATGTGATATCGCACTTGGGAAATTGGAACTCTGATTTTGTTTATTTATAATGTTTATTAATTTAATTGATTTTGGGAAGTGGGGTGTTACAATTGGTATCAGAGCAGGTCGGTCCGTCCGGCCAGTGTTGTTGAGTCGAGTTGAGTCTGTCCTTTATGATGTAGTTGAATATCTTTTAACTTGGTGTTGCTATGTTTGAGGAGTATGGCAGGAAGGAACGATGTTGCATTGGCTGCTGCTATGCAAGCAATGGCGCAGGCGGTTGCTAATCAGAATCAAACTGCAGATGCCCAATTCAGGAGTTTGGCGCAGTTTCGGAGCAACAAGCCGCCAACGTTTGAAGGAGGAATTCTGGACCCGGAAGCTGCTCAGAAGTGGCTGAAGGCAATTGAGAAGATCTTCAGAACGATGGAATGTACTGATGAGCAGAAGGTGAGATTTGGTACTCACATGCTGGAAGGTGAGGCTGAAGCCTGGTGGGACAATAGTCGCCAAAGATTGGAAGCTGCTGGAACCGCCATTACTTGGGAGGTGGTTCGGAAAGGTTTTCTGGAGAAGTATTTCCCGGAAGATATCCGAAGCGCTAAGGAGATTGAATTCCTAGAGCTGAAACAGGGTAGTATGACTGTAGCAGAGTATGCTGCTAAGTTTGAGGAGCTGGTGCAGTATTGTCCCCACTATAATGTGGAGGGGGCAATGACTTCTAAGTGCTTAAAGTTTGAGAATGGACTGCGTCCAGAGATTAAGTTGGGGATTGCTTGTCAGAAGATCAGGAGCTATCCTGAGCTGGTAAGCAGAAGCAGGATTTATGATAACGATAACCGAGCAAGGATTGCGCACTACAAAGCTGTTAATGGCCGTAAGGGTAAGCAGAGGTTTAGTGGTACTCCTTATAGTGTTGCTGCTGATAAGGGAAAACATAAAGCTGTTGTTGATAAGAAGCCTAGAGATGGGAGAGCATCTGCTGAAGGGAAATGTTTTCGGTGCGGTGGTATGGGACACCGTGCTAATGATTGTCCTAATGAAGCCAAGAAATGTTTTAAGTGCGGGAAACCAGGTCATGTGATAGCTGACTGCAGAGCAACTATGCCGGCCTGTTATAACTGTGGTGAGAAGGGTCATATCAGTACACATTGTGAGAATCTGAAGAAGCCTCAAACGTCTCCGGCTGGTGGAAAAGTGTTTGCCTTGGCAGGAACTCAAGCTGCCAGTGATGAGCGTGTTATCAGAGGTACTTGTATTATCAATAATATTCCTTTGATTGCTATTATTGATACAGGTGCAACGCACTCGTTTATTTCTGTAGATTATGTGAAGAGGATAGGTTTGGTGTCGTCCACTCTGGAGAGACGGATGACTATTGATACACCCTCTATAGGTTCAGTTACTACTTCTTTGGTATGCCTGAAGTGTCCGCTGACTATTTTCGGTAGAGAATTTGGAGTGGATCTGATTTGTCTACCACTTGGTAAGTTGGATGTTATTCTGGGTATGAACTGGTTAGAGTTCAACCGAGTCTACATCGACTGTTTTCGGAAGGAATTGTTGTTCTTGACCCCTGAAGAGGAAGCTTTAGCAAGTTCTTTGTCTAATAAAGAATTGAGGGCCTTGTTGGAAGATGAAACTAGAGTGTTTGCTTTATTTGCAACATTATTGGGGGATAGCAAAGTGTCAATAGAGGAAGTAGCCGTGGCGAATGAATTTCCGGAAGTGTTGCCTGACGACATTACAGAATTGCCTCCGACGCGAGAAGTGGAATTTGGTATTGATCTTGTTCCTGGTACGAGGCCTATTTCTATGGCGCCGTACAGGATGTCTGCAGTGGAATTGGCTGAGTTGAAGTCTCAGATTGGAGAATTGTTGGATAGGAAGTTTATTAGGCCAAGTGTATCACCGTGGGGAGCTCCAGTGTTATTGGTGAAGAAGAAGGATGGTAGTATGCGTTTGTGCATCGATTACCGTCAATTGAATAAAGTGACTATTAAGAATAAGTATCCTCTACCTAGGATTGATGACTTGATGGACCAGCTGGTGGGAGCTCGTGTATTTAGTAAGATCGACTTAAGATCGGGTTATCATCAGATAAGAGTAAAAGAAGATGATGTTTAGAAGACTGCCTTTAGGACTCGATATGGACATTACGAATATGTTGTAATGCCGTTTGGAGTGACTAATGCGCCGGGAGTATTTATGGAGTATATGAACAGAATTTTCCATTCTTATTTGGATCAGTTCATTGTAGTGTTTATTGATGATATATTAATTTATTCTAAATCTGATGAAGAGCATGCAGGACATCTGAGAATTGCCTTGCAAGTGTTGAAGGAAAATAAATTATTTGCTAAACTGTCAAAGTGTGACTTTTGGTTGAAGAAAGTAAGTTTCTTGGGGCATGTAATATCTGAAGATGGAATAGCGGTGGATCCGTCAAAAGTAAGTGCAGTATTGCAGTGGGAACCGCCGAAGACAGCGACAGAGATTAAAAGCTTTTTGGGGTTAGCCGGTTATTACTGCAGGTTTATTGAATGGTTCTCTAATTTGGCATTGCCATTAACTCAGTTGACGAGAAAGAACCAAGTTTTTGTATGGGATACTGCTTGTGAAGAAAGTTTTGAAGAGTTGAAAGAGAGATTGACTACGGCACCGGTGTTAGTGTTACCGACTCCGAGTGAACCGTTTGTGGTGTACTATGATGCGTCTAAGATGGGATTAGGCGGGGTTCTGATGCAAAATGGTAAAGTAGTAGCATATGCATCGCGGCAATTGAGAGTGCATGAGAGAAATTATCCGACTCATGATCTTGAATTAGCTGCGGTTGTTTTTGTGTTGAAAATCTGGAGACATTATTTATATGGTTCAAGATTTGAAGTGTTTAGTGATCATAAGAGTCTGAGATACCTGTTTGATCAGAAAGAGCTGAATATGAGGCAGAGAAGATGGTTGGAATTTTTGAAGGATTATGACTTCAGTTTGAGTTATCATCCAGGAAAGGCCAATGTAGTGGCAGATGCTTTGAGTAGGAAAGCAATTCATATGGCAGCTCTGATGGTGAAAGAAATTGAGTTAATTGAACAATTTAGAGATTTGAGCATGGTTTGTGAGACTACTGCAGATAGTGTAATGTTGGGTATGTTGCAGGTAAATAATGACTTCTTGGATATGATTAGAGAAAATCAGAAGTTGGATGTGAAATTGGTAGATTTGATGCCTGGAGTAGGAAGTGACTCCGATAGTGACTTTAAATTGGGTAGTACAGGTGTGTTGAGATTTAGAGGCAGGATTTGTGTACCAGATGATGAGGAATTAAAAAAGTCAATTTTGAGCGAAAGACATCGTAGTAGCCTGAGTACCCATCCGGGAGCTACAAAGATGTATCATGATCTGAAGAAATTAGTTTGGTGGTCTGGTATGAAACGAGACATTGCTCAATTTGTGCATGCCTGTTTGACGTGTCAGAAGTCGAAGGTAGAACACCAAAGACCTTCTGGATTTATGCAACCATTAGAGATTCCGGTTTGGAAATGGGATTGCATTACTATGGATTTTGTGACAGGTTTGCCGAATACGGCGAGAGGTTTTGATGCTATCTGGGTGATTGTGGATCGATTGACGAAGTCTGCACATTTTGTACCAATCAACATTAGTTTTCCATTAACGAAGCTGGCGGATATTTATATTCGGGTAATTGTGAAGTTGCATGGCGTTCCGTCCAGTATTGTATCGGATAGAGATCCGCGGTTTACTTCGGAATTTTGGAAAAGCTTGCAGGAAGCTTTGGGGACTAAGTTGAAGTTGAGTTCAGCTTATCATCCGCAAACTGATGGTCAGTCGGAGAGGACTATTCAGTCACTTGAGGATTTGTTGAGAGCTTGTGTGTTGGAAAAGGGTGGTGCGTGGGATACTCATTTACCATTGATTGAGTTCACGTACAATAACAGTTACCATTCTAGTATCGGAATGGCACCGTTTGAAGCTTTGTATGGGAGGAGGTGTAGGACTCCTCTGTGTTAGTATGAAACTGGTGAGAATATGGTGCTTGGACCAGAAATTGTACAACAGACTACTGAGACAATTCAAATGATTCGTGAGAAAATGAAAGTGTCTCAGAGTAGGCAGAAAAGTTATCATGATAATCGGAGGAAAGAGTTGGAATTCTGTGTAGGTGATCACGTATTCCTAAGAGTTAATCCGATGACTGGTGTGGGTCGTGCATTGAAGTCCAAGAAGCTGGATCCTAAGTTCATTGGACCTTATGAGATTTTGCAGAGAATTGGTGTTGTGGCTTATAGGGTGGCGTTGCCGCCTGAGTTGTCAAACTTACATAATGTGTTTCATGTGTCGCAATTGCGAAAGTATGTTTCTGATCCATCTCATGTGATTCAGAGAGATGATGTTCAGATTCGGGAGAATCTTACTGTTGAGACGATGCCGTTGAGGATCGAGGACCGTAAGATGAAACAGCTCCGAGGGAAGGAAATACCTTTGGTGAAGGTAGCGTGGGGAGGTGCTGCAGGAGGCAGTGTGACCTGGGATTTGGAAAACAGGATGCGAGAAGCGTATCCGGAGCTATTTCCATCAGGTAATTTTCGAGGACGAAAATAATTAAAGTGGGGGAGAGTTGTAACACCCATTTTAACTATTTAGTCATTTTATTATTATTTTAAAAATTATACGTTGGTGTGTCCTTTGGTGGGGGTGTATTTGGTGATGTTTGGTGGGTGTCCCTAATGTGGGAGGACTATTGGTGGTATTTTGGTGTGAAATATAATAATATAAAAATAATAGTAACATTGGTGGGGGTGTTATTATTATTATTATATTTATTATATTTGTTAATATTATTAATATTATTATTATTTTGGTGAAATAATGATATTATTATTATTATTATTATTATTATATTTATTATATTTGTTAATATTATTAATATTATTATTATTTTGGTGAAATAATGATATTATTATTATTATTATTATTATTATTATTATATTTATTATATTTGTTAATATTATTAATATTATTATTATTTTGGTGAAATCATGATATTAGTATTATTATTATTATTATTATTATTATATTTATTATATTTGTTAATATTATTAATATTATTATTATTTTGGTGAAATAATGATATTAGTATTATTATTATTATTATATTTATTATATTTGTTAATATTATTATTATTATTATTTTGGTGAAATAATGATATTAGTATTATTATTATTATTATTATTATTATTATTATTATTATTATTATTATTATTATTATTATTATTAATGAGTATTATTATTATGATTATTATTATTATTAGTATTATAATATTATTAGTATTAATAATAATATTGTATTATTTTATTAAGTTATTTTATTAATTGGGATTAGATTTAATAAAGAAAATAGAATGTGAAGGGGTGGGGAGAGTGGTACGATACATTTTAGAAATTGAGAAAAAGGCGATAGAAAAGAGAGAAGAGAAAAGGACGAAAGAAAGGAAAAAGAGCGAAGGAAAAAGGGAACGAAGAACGGAAGAGAAAAGGGGAAGGTCAAGAGACCAATTCTAGGAGGATTTCTATAGATCAACCAATTGATAAGGTAAGGGGGGAGAAATTTGATTGGAAATGGTTTATACATGTATAGGGTAGAGGGGATTCCTTAACCCCGTAGGAATTTATCGTGATATAAAGTTTTATATTGGCATGCTATGATTATTGTTGATGTTGGGGGATTGATGAATGCTGATGATGCATTTTGGTGTATATATATATATATATATATATATATATATATATATATATATATATATATATATATATATATATATATATATATATATATATATATATATATATATATATATATATATATATATATATATATATATATATATATATATATATATATATATATATATATATATATATATATATATATATATATATATATATATATATATATATATATATATATATATATATATATATATATATATATATATATATATATATATATATATATATATATATATATATATATATATATATATATATATATATATATATATATATATATATATATATATATATATATATATATATATATATATATATATATATATATATATATATATATATATGGTGATGATAGTAACTGTAATGTTGAGCCATTTTGTTGGATTGTTGATGTTACTGTAGTATTGATCCATTTTGTTGGATTGTTGATGTTACTGTAGTGTTGATAGTAACTAGGAATATAAAGCTAATGAGATTCTGTGTTGTTACCGTAGTGTTGGCAATGACCATGATTATAGCTTTGGGAAAGTTATGTGTTGTTTCCCTATAGTCTTGTTAACGACTATGGTTAGGACCTTGGTGAGACTCAGAATGACTCTGAAGTGTCGGTAATGTACCATAATGTCGGTTCTAGAGTAGAAATTATAGGATAATTGGTAAGTATAATATCTATTGGCATGTTTGTGATTGTGGATTGATGTTGATGAATTGTTGATTTTGGTGTATAGGCTGAGGTGTTGGTTTAGGGAGGTTCTGAGTAACCTCAGAGACTTTTGGTGAGATGTCTGAATTGGTCTCGTGTGATCCTTCTAGCCTTGCTGTAGTGTGAAAATGATGAGTATGGGATATAACTTGTGTACTTGGTGATAGTACGCGTTTCCCTTAATATTGTTGGTGAGCAATTAGTTAATGTATATGTGTGTAGTGATCAGTAGGATCGTGTATCCCCGAGTGGGGGGACGTAGTTATATCCGGTGTGATAGTATGAATTCGTTTACTATCTGATTGATTTATATGGTGTTGGTGTAATATATCTATACATATGCATTGTTGTATGATGATATGATCAGGAGGATCGTGTGCACTTAGCGTGCCAGAATATAATAATTATGAATTGGTGTCCTTCATATCATGGTGTTTTGGTGGGATGAATCATGTCTCAGGAGGAGCGTAAGTGATTCATCCGTACTCCTTTGTGGGGAATGGTGGGGGATAGATCATGTCTCAGGAGGAGCGTAAGTGATCTATCCAGGTTCGATTAAATGAACCAACGAGTCGGTACCGCATGCATGGTGTTGAGTTGCATAATTGCATTATAATATGTTATATTGTAATTTGAACAGTAGGTTCGTTATATGGTGTTGTTGGGGTGAATAATTGATGTGTTGGTGTGTTTTACTGCCTTATTACATGTATTACATTACCATTATATTTTTGATCATGATTTCTCACCCCTTTGCTGTTGTTGTGTCTGTGTTTCTCCGGAAGTACAGATAATCCAGGTACTTAGCTAGCTTGGATTATGGTGTGACAGTCGAGTCTAGGATGCTCTGATACGTAGCACGGGACTTGGGCGCTTTTATTTGTTTTATGAAGAACTTATATTTTATTTTCCTTTGGAGAAAAACCTTTTTATAAGGAAACGTTGTTTTCATGTGATATCGCACTTGGGAAATTGGAACTCTGATTTTGTTTATTTATAATGTTTATTAATTTAATTGATTTTGGGAAGTGGGGTGTTACAATTGGTATCAGAGCAGGTCGGTCCGTCCGGCCAGTGTTGTTGAGTCGAGTTGAGTCTGTCCTTTATGATGTAGTTGAATATCTTTTAACTTGGTGTTGCTATGTTTGAGGAGTATGGCAGGAAGGAACGATGTTGCATTGGCTGCTGCTATGCAAGCAATGGCGCAGGCGGTTGCTAATCAGAATCAAACTGCAGATGCCCAATTCAGGAGTTTGGCGCAGTTTCGGAGCAACAAGCCGCCAACGTTTGAAGGAGGAATTCTGGACCCGGAAGCTGCTCAGAAGTGGCTGAAGGCAATTGAGAAGATCTTCAGAACGATGGAATGTACTGATGAGCAGAAGGTGAGATTTGGTACTCACATGCTGGAAGGTGAGGCTGAAGCCTGGTGGGACAATAGTCGCCAAAGATTGGAAGCTGCTGGAACCGCCATTACTTGGGAGGTGGTTCGGAAAGGTTTTCTGGAGAAGTATTTCCCGGAAGATATCTGAAGCGCTAAGGAGATTGAATTCCTAGAGCTGAAACAGGCTAGTATGACTGTAGCAGAGTATGCTGCTAAGTTTGAGGAGCTGGTGCAGTATTGTCCCCACTATAATGTGGAGGGGGCAATGACTTCTAAGTGCTTAAAGTTTGAGAATGGACTGCGTCCAGAGATTAAGTTGGGGATTGCTTGTCAGAAGATCAGGAGCTATCCTGAGCTGGTAAGCAGAAGCAGGATTTATGATAACGATAACCGAGCAAGGATTGCGCACTACAAAGCTGTTAATGGCCGTAAGGGTAAGCAGAGGTTTAGTGGTACTCCTTATAGTGTTGCTGCTGATAAGGGAAAACATAAAGCTGTTGTTGATAAGAAGCCTAGAGATGGGAGAGCATCTGCTGAAGGGAAATGTTTTCGGTGCGGTGGTATGGGACACCGTGCTAATGATTGTCCTAATGAAGCCAAGAAATGTTTTAAGTGCGGGAAACCAGGTCATGTGATAGCTGACTGCAGAGCAACTATGCCGACCTGTTATAACTGTGGTGAGAAGGGTCATATCAGTACACATTGTGAGAATCCGAAGAAGCCTCAAACGTCTCCGGCTGGTGGAAAAGTGTTTGCCTTGGCAGGAACTCAAGCTGCCAGTGATGAGCGTGTTATCAGAGGTACTTGTATTATCAATAATATTCCTTTGATTGCTATTATTGATATAGGTGCAACGCACTCGTTTATTTCTGTAGATTATGTGAAGAGGATAGGTTTGGTGCCGTCCACTCTGGAGAGACGGATGACTATTGATACACCCTCTATAGGTTCAGTTACTACTTCTTTGGTATGCCTGAAGTGTCCGCTGACTATTTTCGGTAGAGAATTTGGAGTGGATCTGATTTGTCTACCACTTGGTAAGTTGGATGTTATTCTGGGTATGAACTGGTTAGAGTTCAATCGAGTCTACATCGACTGTTTTCGGAAGGAATTGTTGTTCTTGACCCCTGAAGATGAAGCTTTAGCAAGTTCTTTGTCTAATAAAGAATTGAGGGCCTTGTTGGAAGATGAAACTAGAGTGTTTGCTTTATTTGCAACATTATTGGGGGATAGCAAAGTGTCAATAGAGGAAGTAGCCGTGGCGAATGAATTTCCGGAAGTGTTGCCTGACGACATTACAGAATTGCCTCCGACGCGAGAAGTGGAATTTGGTATTGATCTTGTTCCTGGTACGAGGCCTATTTCTATTGCTAATCAGAATCAAACTGCAGATGCCCAATTTAGGAGTTTGACGCAGTTTCGGAGCAACAAGCCGCCAACGTTTGAAGGAGGAATTCTGACGGGGAGTTGGGTTGGGCCGTGCCCTACAGTGGGCCAGCCTCTGGCCCAGTCCAGAATAGAAAACAATAAAAAAAAACAAAAAGATGATAATGGTAAAGAAAATAAACAAAAGTGAAGCATGGAAAGGGGTGCGCATGGAGTATGAGGGTGTCAATATGGAATCATTATGGGCTTTGAGCCCATTCATCCCCACACAAAGAAAAAGAAGGATACGGTTAGCCTAAATAAAAAAGGGTGGTGTGCATTAAATCAAAACAAAATGGGCCCTCCTGCCCATAAACCAAGCACCTGATTTTTTAAATAGAGTCCATGCCATTGTGACCACAAAAAGGGTGGACTATCCAACGCAGCAACAAGTATATGAAGATGAACACGGTTTTGAGAAATACAACTTAAAATGTTTTAAACAACATACATAATGCGACCTTTATTAATTCAAAACCAAAATCAGAAACATGGTCAAAGCAACAGAAAAACATCATCGCATAAGTCGCAGTGGCCATGAAAGAAAGAGCAAAACTCAAATGCACCCACCAGTTCAAAATCATTTTCAAAAGCAACAACAATATGACAGTGTTGCAATCTTCGTTTCTCTCGCTCGATCTACCTCGTTTCAGGTTCGTACGGTTTGGATTCGATTTAGATTATTTGCTTTTCGTTTGATTCACTCTTCTTCTTCTTTGATTCTGTGAGATTTGTTGGTATGTTTCGGTTTAAGGTAGAAGGTTGTTGTTGAATGAAACTTGATGCGTTGAAGGTTGTTTGGTTGAGGTGGGTGATTGGGTTGTATGAAGCTGGTGTTAGGGTTGATTCAGATTGATGAAGGGTGATTAAAGTTTGGTGAAGGTTGTGAGGTTTTGGAGTGATGGAGATTAGGTTTTGGGTGAGGATCAGAAATGGTTTTGAGCGAGAGAGTGAGGTTTTAGCAGCATTACGCTGGCTTTCAAAGCTTCCTATGTGAATGAAAATAAGGTTGGTTTTATAGGAGAGATTTGAGGGTATTTGTGGAATGATTTTGGTTGTTACAATTTTCGTACATCAAAGTTGGTGTGTAACGGTTCGTATTGTGTGAATTGTGGGAGAGAATGGTTGGAGTGGTGCTGCGTATTGTTGCTATTCGTTTTGTCAATTTTGTGGCTCATGGATGTCGTGCACGATTTACGTTATGGGTTGTTGTGTGGGGTCACTTGTGTGTTGTTTTAGAGAGGTTTTGTGCATATTATAGGTGGAATGATGTTTTGGAGTTATGTGATGAACGACTACTGCATGGAATTTGCGGCTGAATGTTATGGTGTGGTGTGAAGTGTGATGTATGCTGAAGGGAATTTCTTGATGTTGTGTGTTGATTTTTTCTTTTTTTTTGGATAATGGGCTTTGTAGGATCATGTAATGGACTTTAATAGCTCGTGTCTCTTGCTGTATATTTTGTTCATTTGGCCTTTTATTTAGATTGAATGGGCTTTTACTTAATGTAATGGACTTTTGTATGACCTTTTTTTGTAATGAATGGTGGTCTTGAGAAAAGTAGCATGGACTTTTATTGTGAAATTGTGGTTTTGGATATGGTTTGATAGAAAATAATTAATGGTTAATGATTTAAAAAAAAGTGATTGGGTTATTGAAAAAGGGTAAATTGGATTTTAGGATTTTGTTTGAAATGGATATGGACATGGTATTAAAAAATGGATTATGAATGGATTGCCTTTGAGAAATTCAGTGAATCAATCTCGGGCTCAGAAACTCTGAATCACAAATGAACTTCACTATGAAAACCCTGATTGAAAAATGAACCAATCATTGATGATCTCCAGTCATTAAAGCACTCGACTTAGCATAACCTGATAACCTGACCCAAACATAACTGACTTGAATTGGCCCAAAAACCTAAACGGAGCCTCTGACATGCACCACTTGAATTGCAAACCCTGGTCTTGATTATGAAACAAATTCCTGCTTGATAAAGAATAGGTCAAATTAGGATGATTCTCAATCCATATTGCACACACTCATGACTTGATACCCTCAAATGAAGCATAAACTTAGGCACTAAGAAAATGAAAGTGGAAGCGACATATTTTTGGGTTTTTCTTAATGATGGTTAGTGGATGGAAGTACAAATGAAAGTAATATACATGTAGGACAAATTTGGGGTATGACACTAACCAAAGGGAATTTTGATTGTTTAGGATCCTCGAAGCCCATTTTCTTATAAGAGCTCTGTTAAACAACTCATAGTAAATTATTCTCAAACCTCCTTGATCCTTGGATTGACAAATTGATGACCAAGCCACCCAGCTGATTCCATACTTGTTTTCCTCCCCTTTCCAAATTAGTACTATTTGAATCTTGATGATCTCATTGGTAACCACTTTTGGAGCTCTATTAAAAGAGAAGTAGAATAACGGAAGAGAATTTAAAATTAAATTCAAGAGAATGACTCTTACACCATAAGAAACAAATATATCATTCCAAGAATTAATCCTTTTTCGAAGGTTAGACAAAATTAATTCCCAATTAGTTCTTCTTCGGGGATTAACACCTACATGAATACCTAAAAAAGTGAGAGGAAGATGTGAAATGAAATAAGATAGAAAATTTGTAGTTGCTTTTAGAAATTCAGAATTCAAGTTTATGTCAACAATTTTACTCTTGTTGAAATTTATGCTCAAATCCGAAGTTAACTTAAAACCACAAAGAATGGTTTTGATTAACCAAATATTTTCCCAATTCTCTTCTCCCAAAAAAATGTATTGTCTACAAACTGAAGGATATCAAATTGCAATTCATCAGAATGCCTAAGAGAATGAAATTCGTTTTGAGATATTGTTATATTCAGCAACCCCGTAAGGCCTTTCGAAGCTATGATGAACAAGAAAGAGGATAGAGGGTCCCCCTAACCAATACCTCTTTTGGATGCAAAATCATTCTTCGGACTTTAGTTGACCAGCACAGAGAAGGAGTTGGAGAAGACACAGGCTCAAATCCATTCCAACCAATTGTGAATTTATTACCAACAACAGGAAGATCGACTAGTTCTAAGTCATTAATAAAACGGTCAAATTTGGCCATTTCTGGTGAATTAAGAACTTTACTGCTTCCTTTTCTTTCACTAGCAAATTTGGTCAAATTGAAATCACCTCCTAATATTTAGGCACCACCTGGCGTCGAGCCTTTTAGATGAAGAAGGTCTAGCCAAAGTTTTCTTTTTCCCCTTAGGTGACAAGAAGAGTAAATAAAGACAATATAAATCAAAAGGTCCTTCCGTTTGAAATTGACTCCGATATAACCCTCCCTTGTGAAACAAAAAAAACATCCAAAAGGTTTGCTTTTCACATCAATAAAATACCTCTAGATTGCTCTATCGATTTTTTTGACCGACTAAGACACATCCTCATTTCCCCAAATGGAATGAACCAAAGAATCAGACATAACTTCATGTTAAGTTTCTTGAATTAGATAGAAATAAACTTTACCCGAAGAAATTTAGTTAAAAAAACTTTCCTCTTAGTGGGAATTTCCATTTCCGCTAATGTTGAAGGATAAAACATTCATTTTAAACCCCTAGATTTTGAACCCTTCTTTCAAAAACTTGGCTTTATCTTTATTCTCTAGTCGCCTAATTTCTTCAATATAGATCTTATCAACATCAACGCCCCTAATTTTGAGATCAGCAACTCGAATCCAAATTTTTTATGTAACTGAGAAGTCCTCTTTTGTCAAGAATCTATTATTCCCTTGTATAATGTCCCCACCTAAGATGGGATCACAACAAAGTGTAACACCCAAACTACTTTCAGGATTACCGATTGACCTCACAAATCAATACGGGTCTTCTCAACATGGTTTATCCTTACTCACACGCTTTCTGAGAAACTTTCCAGAAGGTCACTCATCCAAATACTAATCCAAGTCAAGTATGCTTAACTATGAATTTCTTATTTGTTAGGCTACTAAAAATAAAATGCATTTTATTGGTATAGGTAGTACCAATCAATCCTTATAAGCCTTCCTTCAACCATGCAGTCTCATACATGCATAGCTCATTGTCATGCCTTGTGCACTGGCGACCACTTCATGCCCTCTTCGGTCTCAGGTGTTACACAAAGTACATAACCACCAGAGAATCTAGAGGAAGAATTTGATTAAAAAGGATGATCTTGTGTAGAGTAGGAGGATGAAGGAGCGAGAATACATTTTCAATTTCGCAAAGGGAAAAGGAATGAGAAGTAAGACGGTTCAGTAAAGGCCAAGGATTTGGATAAAATAGGCAATGAAATTGTTTTTGAACAAGATGTATTGGGCTTTCTTGTAGGTTAGGCTACTTAGAGCGGCGAGGATTCAGGTAAGTCATGTACCATTTGGAGGCCCAATTAGGGTATTGAACCCAATATACTTTGGACCCAAAAAACAAGGGTCAGAAGGAGTGGGAGAAAGTGCATGAGACAAATCAGTAGTCCCAACATCTGAACTTGTGACTCGCCTCTTTCACAACAAAGACAACATATGATACATGTAGAATATAATGCAGGACTACAACAACTCAACAACAAATTTACAATTTTATATCTAATTGTAAATAACAACATCAAAGTAGTCCTCACAGCTGGACTACCCTCCACAATCTCTATTATATGGTCATCACATAATTCATCATCACCACAATTCAACACCATTAGATTAATCAAATAATTCAACTAATTAACCAAAGTTCATCAAAACACACCAAACAACAACTAAACATTGGTCACACGACAAAACAAAATCAAAATCCAACTCATCAAGCTAAACGCACCCACTGACATGATGACGGGTAGCCCGTCACTTGGATGACACCCTTCATCCCTCCTTTTCTCTTAACTGTCACCCCTGTGGCGACTGGCAAGGCTCCATGCTTGCCTGGATACCATGATAGTCACCCCTTTAGACCACTGATGTTCATCAGTGTCCCAAGGCGCATGACAACTATGTTGTCATGCAGATGACGCTTGTCATCTGTGTTACAGAAGTTGAATTTACGTTTTGCTATGGAGTTCAGTTTATAAATCTGATTTTCTGCCCCAGGCCCTCAAATAGATCATAAATAACATAGAAAAAACATGCTATCATTACTATATCATATACCTATCAATTAACACACAATTTCATCAATTAATCAAGACTTTTAGCACTTTATTAATCATATTCATGTCAAGAATATGAACACAACTCATACCACTTTTATGAATACAAATATCTAATTTTCATGGTAAATCAGTACACGAATTTTAGAATAATTACATCAATCACATTATGTTATCATAATAATTTTATCCATATCATCAAACATTCAACAATGGAAGAAAATAGGAAAAACTTAATGAAGATTAAGGACTTTTCCATACCCATCATGCAATTAACACCATATTTAGAGTAATCCCCCCTTACGTTGGATTTCCAGCAGCAACTCTAAGCCTTGGCTATGGTGATTTGCTCTCAAACCTTGTTCTCACTTTGCTCTCACTCTGCCTTTTATCCCAAAACAATACATATTGATTACTCTTAGGTATTTCTAATCCCTTTTTATTAAAAAAAGAAGCTAATTTAATATTCTAATAATTGTTTCTCGGCCCCAACTTATTATAATTCTCACCACTTACCTTATTTTCCTCCTAAATTCTATTTACCACCCAAAACCTGTATTTTCCATTTAATTTTAATATTATTTAATTATTTAATTAAATAACTAAATACTTTTCTACCCATCCCAACATAGCATGACATGCCAAACCAACTCTTCAATCAAATGCATATAAAATTTATTTAAATAAAACATAAATTCAATTCAATAAATAATTTAAAGAAAACATGGTGTCATAACTCTCTCCCACTTAAAGAATTTTTGCCCTTTAAAATTACCTGAACTAAATAGTTCCAAATAAGACTCTCTCATCCGACTCTCCAGCTCCCACCTCATACTGCCTCCAGCAGGTCCTCCCTCACACCATCTTCACCAACATAATCTCTTTGCCTCTCAAGTGCTTTACTTCACGATCCTCTACTCTCAAGGGAGATGTCTCAACAACCAAGTTCTCTCTAACTTGCACATCATCCACTTGAATGACATGAGACGGACTGAGAATATATTTCCTCAACTGAGACACATGAACGACATCATGAAGATTTGAAAGAAATGGTTGTAATGCAACTCTGTAGGTGGTGACTTCTCAAAAAGTGTATTGGTAATGTCAAAGTAATAATTAAGATCAAATCCATAGGGACTAATTTTGAACAAGAAAAATTTGTGCAATGTATAGAAAATAGTAAATGGGGGGTTCGAGTTTGCAATGCGAAAAGAAAATCAGTGTTTAGACAAAATTACGAAAGCAATCAGGTTTTGTATTGAATCCTCTATTTCTCTATTGTTGATGTTTGATGCCATATATGAATAATCTTATCACTATAATCCCATGGCGAATTAATAAAACTGCTATAACCAATCCCTTACGAAATAGCTCACTAATTATTACTCGAAGTTTCATATCCCTAGTCCACCAGCGTAAGCAGGATTAGGCGATGCATAGAACGTTAATTCCTTATGCCACTACTCGGGGTCTCTTGTTCATATTTAACCAGCATAAGTATAATAATTCCCCTAGGTCTAAAACATAGACTAATGGTCAGTATTCCCTATGTGTCCAAAATCAATTTAAAAGAGTATCTCACATAAAAAGTATTAAGAACAGTAATCCATTGAATATGATTATAAATTAAAGGATTCATACAAAGTCAAATCAACATATTATCCAACAATATTGAAAAAGGTTCATCACCCACAACCTAACCTATATGAGTTTAGCTACTCATAATTCAGATTACAATACCAATTGAATATTAAGAATAACATATGATTTCCCTTGAAGGATTAGCCTCCAATGGCTTCAAATGTTCACCAAATCACCCTTGATGATGTGAAAATCGTACTTGCAATGCCCAATTTTTGTAACCCCTACAAAAGTGCATAATTTCCCTAAAAAAGAGCTAAGAATTGATCAGACGCGTCAGTAAAAGCTCAAAAAAAGGGTCAACACGCGCGTGATATCCTGAATCACTCATATGATGCAGCTTATACAAATATATCTCACGCGTGATTTTGACCGTGATTATTCCAATAGCTGCACGCTTTTGCTCCCTTTTTCATCTGATTTTTCACTAAGTCCAATTTTCTTCACACTTAGCTATTTTTTCTTCATTCTTTGGTCTTTCTTCCTTATTTTAGCTCCTCTTTCACTTGTTTTGATCCGATTCTTCGATTAATTTCATGCAATGACAGACTTTCATTACAACCCCAAACTTGAATCGTTACTTGTTCTCTCAAATAACATGCTTGAAGCTGTAAATTTCAACAGAAAACAAGTCACACAATAACAATTGAACATCACCATATACATTTTTTGTTACCTGACCATCGTTCTAGTTTCCAACTTCCATCCGACAAATTCGGAAAACGTCCTCAAACATTGACGAGTACTTAACCTATCTCTTAGCTCACTTTGACTCACTTAATGGATAAGTTCATCTCTCAATCAACATGCAAAATAAGTTATGCTTAGCTTGATAATGTTCTAATATAATTCATCACAGAAATCACATCACACTCATGAGGTCTTTTTAGGTTGTATCTTGGCTTATGTTCGGGTAGGATATTTTTAGGAAAGTAGGTTTAAACCTTTCGAGTTAGGTGTCTAGTTCTCCTTATATTCTCATACCTCTTTGTTCCTTCTTAACGGTACTAGAGATTTAGTCCTTATTATGCACTTTTATATCCTTTTACTCTTTTTTCTAAGAAGTGTTTTTTTTTTCACTTCTTATTTTCTAAAAAAGTTTTAATTTTTTGGCCAATTTTTTCTAGTACCCTAATCCCAAACTTAGAACTTTTATCACTTCCAAAAGCAAACCCAAACTTAATATTTTTTATATAACATAAGAACTATATTTCTAACTAACTCCAAAGCGAGGGTGGAAAGAAAATATCTTTCAAGTCATATGGGTAAGAATTTTAGGTTATGTCGTCGAAAGAAAGGCTAAGCTCAAAGTGGTTAGCAAATGGATATTCCTATTACTACAGGATGGTTACAAAGGCTTAAGGTTATAAATAAAGAACTGCCTCAGTGTGTGTCAATAAAACCAGATAAACTTAATCGAAAATAGATCAAACCAAAGAAAATAATAATGCATGGATACACTAAAAAACAAAAAAAAGTAAACATTGGAATTTATTTTGCTCAAACCTTACTATATGAGGTATCTAAAGGTTGACTACAAGCCTTTTGATTCTTTTCAAATCTTTTTCCTTCAAGTTGTAAGTTGCTTTCTTGATGATCAAGTTCCCTTTTTTTTGGATCATTTGTTCAATGCTAAGGTGATAAACTTGTAAATCTGAAAGAAAAAACAAGAACAACTACAAACTTGTTTATTTAAGACAATTAAATAAATAATATAATGGGAGGGGATGAGCACTTATAGTGGATGTTGCTCTTTTAGGTACATATTTGAAAATAAAAATAAAACTAAATTCTTCTAAAAAAAAAAACAAATTACATGTTTTTTCATATGTTATCATTGCAAAAAAGATCATGCATATCGTTCATGGTGTTGTTGAAGTTGTTGTTCTGCCTAGTCCACTTAGTGTGCATATGGTTTTTCCTTCTTTCTTGCTCTTGATCTTGGTTGGTGAAGTAATTCTCCATTTCCTAAGCTGATGCAAAATAGGCTCTTAATCTTTGAGATGACATATAGTCTTCTTGCCGATTGTAGAAGTCTCTGAACACCAGAGTGAATCTAGGAGGGTCAATATACAAAGTGGGTGAAACTTCTGTAATCCAGCTTGTAACCCCTACGGAATGAGCTTCCATTATTATTTGAAATTCTAAAGTTTGTTGACCTTGCATTTTCTGTGGTAGATTTCACATTTGTGGTTGATAGAATTTTTCATTATTTCCTGCTTGATTTTCCTCTTGATCATTTTGCGTAGCTTCTCCTCAATGCATATGTTCCAGCCTCCTTATAGCCAAAGTGTTGAGAGGTGCCTTCAAACTGGTCGCCTCATCATCGGGGTACTCGGGTACACATGTTCTTCTACATAGTTCATTTATAACACAAAAAATGCCCACAAGCTCATTGTGCAACGATAGTCATATATTTTATATTTTCAACAATTAAGCGCCCCAAGTCAATTGGTTCCTTCCTCAAAAGATTAAAAAGACCTAAATATTGTTTCATAATGAATTTTGATTGATTAGACGCGGCTTCTAATGATTGCATAAAATATGATGCCTAAGCCCTAGGAATTTGGCGGAATTCGGCAGTTTTGAGACGCAGTGCTAAGCCATGCTCCACCACCCTCTCTACCCCAGGCCTATAAAAATTTTCTATAGTCTCTTGGCCTAATGCCTCATTTATGACTTTATGCTCATGTCTTCAATTCCTAAGGGCACATGCAGGGGGAGGCTGGAAATTAAAAAGAGAATTTATAACAGAAGGAAAATAATTTATATACTTACCTCGCACATAAGAGATGTAGGTGCCTACTTCGCCAAATTCCGCATTAGCATAAAACTCTAGGCCTATTATTTTGTTTTCTTCACAAATTAAATTATTAAATCTTACACATCACCTTTGTTAAAGCATCTCGACCGCCTCGTCAAAACCTTGCAAATTCTTAGAAGCAAAGGCTCTTTCTCTCACAATATCGTAATCCACCAACTTGAGGTATTTTTCAACTTGGGGAAGGTAGGAGAAATAGAAGTCAGGAAGCCCTTGATGATGAGATTCTTGTCACTATTTCTCTCTTGGAAGCCGCTATACCTGCAACAACACAAAAACAATACTGCACAGAGAAAAAGAAGAAAAATGCGCAGAGATTGCTCATATGAATGAGTAGAAAGCAGAAGGAGTAGAGGAATAATTATAAGAAAATGATTTTGAACTCCATCACTATTTATATGCCAAGTGCCTATTTCTCATCGCCCGCATTATACATTCATCGCTCGTTCGATGGAAAAGGTATTCTCCAACGTCTCTCTCTAACATTCATATCGTGCACGTTATGTACTCATCACGCACGCGATGCAAACAGTCCTCAGATTCCCCCAACATCTCTATCACCTGTGTTATGCATTCATTGCACGTGCAACAAAGTCCTATCGCGCACGTGATAGCCTACGTGATTATTCCAGGGGCCTTACTTTCTTCCTTCTCTTTTCTTCTTCTTTTACCTGTTTTCTCTTCTAACAAAACAACACACAATTTGACAAGTCACAAAAATAAAATTCAAATAAAAATAAAAATAAATTCTTACTGATGGGTTTTCTCCCATCAAGTGCCTCTTTTTTGTCACTAGCTTGACGGTTCATGCCTAAAGCACGTCAGGTGCAAGGGGCACCCTCATGCTAGTCAATTCACTTGTTGTCATACCTTTGTCAACCTTGTTACATTTTTCTTCCAGATGGTAGCATGTATCCAAGTCCTCCACATACGGTATCCAGTCATATACCTTGAAAACCACTTTTTCTTTGTTGAACTTCATGATAAGTTCACCCGTCTCCACATCTACCTTTGCTTTCCTGGTTTCCAAGAATGGGTGTCCGAGAATAACCGACCCTTCAGAATATCTTTCATGTAAAGTACCACAAAATATATAGGAAGCATTAAACCATCAGTATTAACTAACACGTGTTGTAAGATACCAAGCGAATGAGTAACAGATGAATAAGCTAAAGTAAGAGTTATATTACTCGATATGATCTCTCCCAAGTTAAGCTGTTTAAACTTTTCCAGTGGCATAACATTTATACTAGACCCTAAATCATATAAATAATTTGGGATCTCTACTCTACCAATACTACAAGAGATAGAAAACTTATTTGGATCCTTTAGCTTTGGTGGCAATGTTTTAGGCACTATTGTCTCATCCTTCTCAGTCATGTTTACTTGCTCCTTGACCACTTTCTACTTCGTACCCTTTAGTAATTCCTTCATAAAACTTTGCCAACATTCATACATCATTGTCATGAATTAATTTCTTTTTTTATTATTGGATATTATGGCTTGATGTAATCACGTAGTTCTGGATTGGGATTATTGAGGATCTGCTTCTTGGTTTTTCTCTAAGGGAGTTTTTGTCTATTAATTGTTAAGTGGTGACTCTTCTCTCTTCTTGGTCACCACGGATTTCACTCACCTCCTTTTCAATACTTAATTCTCTTTATTCCATTAACACATCTTCAACTATTTCATCCTTACTCTTGTTCGCAATCACTTAAAAACCTGTTTCCGCAGCTGTCACTACCGTAAAAAACCACCGGTGAAGACACATAGCCGCCATCAAACTTTATTTATCCCATAAGGGAAAAGTAAACATCGAGAAAACCTCAAAAGGGAAATAACATGGTCTCGCAACCAAATTCGGGGTTCGGGAGTCGATTACACAAGAGGAAGGTATTAACACCCCTCGCGTCCATTATACTCAACGAGATCCACTCTTATTATTCTAATCAAAGGGTGTGTATATCTAAAGCTTACTTGCTAAGGGAACGTGGAAACGAAAATGGGGAAAACAAAAGTGGACTCGATAGGATCTCGCAATCTTATGCCTACGTATTCTCTCATGCAATGGGAAAGTCAGAGTCAACGTAGTTCAGAGGACTACGAGTGAAAGGGAAGGTTTCTCGCTAAGGATTGGGGCCCTTGTGCCTAAGTATCTTCATTCGGACGAGAATGAAGAAATCAGAGCGTCCGTAGTTTGTGGGAACACGGGTTGCTTAATGTCTTTTATGGACAATGCTAACATTCATGCTCTAGCATTTTAGGTGTTTACCGCTTGTTGTCGGGAGTCTTACACATTACCTGTTTACGGTAGAATAGAAATAACAAGCCATTTATGAAAAAAGGTTTGAGAGAAAATCCCGAAAGATAAAATGATTTCAATTTTTCAGAGTGTTTTAGAGAAGTGTATTGAATCAGATTGTGATGTGTATGCACTAAAGTTTATGAAAATAGGAGTGAATACCTTGTACAGACGATCTGTTGTTAGTGCCTAACTTCAAGACCACATATCTCAAGATACAAGTCTCATCTCATCTTGACCCCAACATGAAACTTGTATAGCATGTTTCTAGCTTTCTTTTGAGTACTAGAAATCATCCATTGGGTTTCTAGAACTCAAGTTATGAAGCTGGCAAGTTACAGGTCATCAGATGAATGTGATTTTGGTCAACAAAAGTCAACCAACTTCCAAGACATTTTTGACCTAGAAGGATGTTTCTCCTCACTTTGACCCAAACATAAAAGTCTTTCCTTATGATCTTAGATTTCCAAAAAGTACTAGAAGTCCTTCATCTGATATGTAGAGCTCAAGTTATGAAGCTTGCAAGGCATGGGTATTTTGGGAAACTTTGATTATAAGTCATTTTGGTTATAGGTCAATTTCACAACTTTGTGCACTTCAAACGGAACTTTGTCCAACACCAAACTTGCTCCAAATGAGCTCAATTTCATCATCAAGTCATCATCACCTATCATGAGTTTGGATTGAATTGGAAGATTGATGAAGTAATTTCCATGGAAAAGTACTTAAAGGGCATAATTTGGATTAAATTTATAATGAACCATTTCATGACAAGTTTATGCATTTTTTGAGTGCCTTGAATATACCAATTGCAATACCAATTTCAGAATTTGAAGTTGATGAGTTTTGGTATGTCATTTTCCAACTTACTTCACAAGGAAGCAACACATCCAAGATCAACCATTAGATGGTTTCAAGGGATCAATCATGTCCCTCTGATCACTCCAAGCCATAAGTAGTGTGTATGAATCAAGTTGGAAGCCGTTTGAGCCAAGTTCAGTCGTGAATTTTGCAAGCTTCAAGTTCAAATTTTTGGATTTCCAATTGCCATAAACAGGCCTTGATTGGGCCTCCATTCAATTCAAATCAAAAGTATATATTCTCAGGATCATTCACAAAGTTTCAGAAGTGATTTTGGAGCAAGATTGAGCAAGAATTCAGTTACAACAACTCAAGAACAAGTGAAATCTCGTTTTCAAGAATTAACCAGTTTCAAGCCAATTCAAGAGCACTAACATCTCCACTGAAGTTTGTGGAAGCTTTCTGGTTGTTTTCCCCTAAGTTTCATCACCAAATCAAGGCCCAACGGAGGCACTCCGTTAGGTAAGCTATCATTCACTATTGCTCTCTGATCATGCATCAATTGACTGCCATTTTCATAGATTCATAAACCTCTAGCATCATAGATCGTTTATGGATAGGTTTGATTGGTGTTTGTGATGATTCTTAGAAATTTCTTGAAACGGTTTGGATTCGTATTGCTTGATTTAGGGATGAGAAATGATAGAGAACCTTAGATTCGTGATCAACTTGATGTGTAGATGAGTTTAGACTAAGAAATCTTGCAATTTGGTTGAGTTTTGAGCCACCTGCGTTTTTGGCTGGCCGGAGAAGATGACCGGAGCCACCGTCTGGCTCGTCTTCTCCGACGACTGTATTTTCCCCTCAGATCCCACGTGGATTTCCAACTAATGTCAAGACTAGTTGACTTATCCATGATCAAGGGCCAGGATTAGATCCTAGGCGCATTGAATTGTTGACCTTCCCCATGTGTGTATGATGATACGCATCGTTTCATTAAAGCCCTAATGGCTTTAGACCTTGGGCTTTATCTGTTATCCACATCTTCTCAACCATGAAGCCCAACGTATTAAATTGTTTTTTTTGCTATCTGCACCAATTATTTTTCAATTTATTTTCTTTTTCCTTCTTTTTCCATTTATTTTTCTGTTTGATTTTTAATTCATTAAAAATACCTCAAAACACTTAAAAATCTTGGGAAAAATATTTTCATGTAATATTAGATGTTATCTAATTTTAAAAAAATTTTGGATTAATTTTTAAGCCATTTTTCAATTAAAAATTGATTTCTCATTTTGAGGTGTTTTATGTGAATTGGAAAGTGCATATCTTTTGTTCTTGATTTTATTTTGTGAGGAAACTTTCATATAAATGTTTGATTTTTCTTGTGCATACCCATGACATATTAAGTGATTTTTGTGAAATTTTTACCCCTAGTTTAGTACCATTTGGTTATGGTTTTAGTTTGACTTTTAGGACCCTCGATTCACCCTTACTTTATGAGGTACCCTAGGGTTTTCACCTCTGTTTGCCTAGTCTTGTTTAGACTTTTTCCGCATAGCTTTGGCCCCTAGTTCCTAACACCTTAGGGGCAATATAGGATTTTATTTGGCATTTTTAGGATTTGTGTGCTAGTTTTAGTGTATTTTACATTCTAGCCCACCCTTGTTTGGTTTTCACCTTGATACATGAAATAAGTTGTTTCTTAATTGAGTTTTGTGCAATGTTTGAGCCTCAAATATTTTTGGATTCATGTCATATACATAATAAGGTGTTTTTATGCTCAATTTTGGGTTCTAATTGTGTTCTAACTTATTTAAGTTTGGCTTTCTTTTAGACCTATCTTTTAGGGTTCCATGTGTGCATGTATGTGAATGTTTACACTCTTTTACATGATTCCTTTGCAAATATTTGTGCATTCCTTTTTAAATACTCTGTGTACACTCTTTGCTTCAATCTATCTTTATACTAATACTTTAGGATCTTACTCATGGAAGCTTAGTTCCTCCTTTGGAGGAACTTAAGGCATGCCATAAGTGGTTGAACCTTTGAGGACTATTTGTGTGATTTGTGTGCATATTGGATGTAGTATGTTTAGTTGAGTAGCCCTTGTGAGTTCCCTTGGTTCTCACTTTTCCTCCCATCATCTCATTAAATCCTCTCCTTTTTTCCCTTTCATGTTGCATGATTTTGTGAATTAGGCTTGAGGTATGCATGTTGTAAGCTTTCATTTCTTACTTGCATTAAAGGTTAAGATGAGCTTGTGGAAGTTTTTCACCCCACACAATTTCCTCCCTTTGCTTGGATGTTATTTTCTCTTTGTGCATTTCCTACTTGAATTAATAAAGGTTGAGGTGAGCTTGTGGAGGTGTTTACCCCACACTATTTCCTCCCTTTGCTTGTGTGTTGCATTGCATGTGCATTCATTCATTCTTATCTCATGTTTTGTATCATGTTATTTTCTTCTCTTTTCTTACCATGCTCCCTTAGGTTCTAATCTCCTTGTTTAAGTATGATTATGATAGACTCTAGGATTCAAACCATGTATGAGAACATTAAGTAGAATTTCCCTTTAACCTCAACCTTATGACAACTACTAGGTTGAACTAGTTTCCCTTTAGTTTGTCCTCTCTCTCTTTCTCATCTCAAAACAACTTCAAAATACTTAATAAAGGCTAATAAATATTGTGCGTTACGAGCCTTAAGTACTTGGGAAATGGTTATTGGAGGGTTTCCTCTTGATGGCCTAGAGTGTTTAGTGTTCACCCTTTGGGTGATGTGCGACGCATTCGTTCCTAGGTCATAGTTTTTAGTGCAATATGCATTACAAATAATTCAAAACACTTCTCTTAAAAAACACAAAAACAAATGATCAAACTTCATTTTATCCTTCGGGACCCTTAACAATGGAAAACATTTTCATAAAAAGAGTTTTGTTAACTATTAGTTCTACCGCAAATAGGTAACGCCTAAGTCTCCAAAGGTCGAGCTGCATACACCTAACTGCTAGAACTATTTGTTAACCCTACTCGAGTAAAAACTTTTGAACCAACCGGTGTCCTATTTTCCCGAACTACGTTTGCTCTGATTTCTCGTACCGTGCGAGAATACGTTGGCACAAGACACGATGTCTTGGCGAGCAACCTTTCCCCACGTTCATCCGTAGTTAGCCGAACTACGTTGACTCTGACTTTCCCATTGCACGAGGGAATATGTAGGCCCAGAGCGGCGATGCTCTGCCGAGTCACTTTTATTTTCTTTTGTCCCTGAGGCCTTTAGCGTAGATAGTTCCAACACACCTTTTAGATAGACAACTAAGCGTGGATCCCGTCAAGTACGACGGACGTGAGGGGTGCTAGTACCTTTCCCTTGCGTAACCGACTCCCGAACCCGAGATTTGGTTGCGATGACCAATCTTATCCCATTTCCGCAGGTTTTCCCTGATCGTTTCCTTCCCCTCTTGTTGGGATAAATAACGAACGGTGGCGACTCTTCTGTCATTGCCGACACCTTTTTTTGCAGTAGCGACAACTGCTTTCCTGATGATCACGTCTTTTTTTTTCTTAGATGATTTGTTCAATGCTAAAGTTATAACTTATAAATCTGAAGAAAAAAAGAAACAGCTACAAACTTGTTTATTAAAGACAAACATAAATTAATTGGTACAAGAGGCAACCAAGTATTATAGCTAATACTCTAGATTGACTTGTTGGACGTAAAATGGAATTGCATAATTTAATACAAATTCAAAAAACTCCAAATTAACATGTCATTGGAGCAGAAAAAGTATTGCACGTCTTGCATGGTGTTGTTGAAGTCTTAGTTCTGTTTGATCCACTGGGCCTTTGTTTGATTGATGATGAAGCTCGAGAAGAGAAGCTTTGCTTTGGACCCATTCCCGAAAACAACAACAATAACAACAATAGAAAGTGCAGAGAGATTAGAAAAATAATAATAGGATTAGAGAGAGTTTTTAGTCTCTCTTTCTTCTTTCAATCCCTTTCCCAAGTCTTTGTCCTACTGCTCCTAAAATGTGACATGATACAAAACAAAAACAATTAATTGAAATAAACTGAAATTTAAACTTTGTAAATTAAATAAAAACTTATTTGATGGGTTGCCTTCCATTAAGCGCTTCTTTAAGATCCTAAGCTTGACCTTTTGATTTTTGTGTTAGGGCGACATATATGACACAAAAAACACATCATCCTTTTTCTCCTTCCTTTTGTTTGGTAGGAATTCTATCACTTTTAGAAATTGAAGATTTTTCTTCCATATTCTCTTCAGCTTAATAGTATTGAACAAGGCATAAATCTCATATAATACTTCAGCTTGTATTCTTACTCTTGTCCCACGTATCTTTTTCACCTTTGTTGCTTCTATTTTTGCTTCTATCTTTTTATCAGATGTTTTGCAATTTTATTCTTCTTTCTTTTTTTCAACTTCCCCTTCATCGAATACCTCACATTCTTGTTTGACTTCTCTTTCAAATTCCTTATCTCTAGGACTATCTAACATATTTACATAGAAATCCCCACTAGATCTCAGTTTTAAGGCAAATTGGCTAGATATTTGACCAAGTTGTATCTCTAAATTCTCGAAGGACATTTCCATGTTACTTTGCACGGTTTCTTGATGCCTGTTGATTTTCTCAAAATTGTGTTGAGTCATCTTTATACACTGAGTCAATGTTTCTTCAAGTTGAGATAATGAATCCTCATCCCATGAATGATCAACGTAAGGTTTTGGTTCTGAATAATTTCTAGCACTTTCTAGAATAGGCGTTTTTGTTGCAAGTTCCTTTGCATAAGCTTCAAACATTGCAAAGGTAGCATAGACGTCATCTTGCATGATTGTCTTGACCTTGCATACAAACAAAAAGAAAAATACCTTAGTGTAGCACCCCAAAATTTCCCCTTTCATTTTTAACCGTAAATGACTTATGTTTTATTCATCTGCATTATCATTGTGCATATCATGTCATTGGCTCTTGAAACATGAGATCAGTGTATTTCTATGGCTCAAGGCTTTCTTTTATTGCAAGTTTGCAAGCAGCAAGCATCAGAGGCTTCAACAATTATTTTATTCAGCAATCGAGCACCAGATTATATTGTTCAGCATGTTATTTTGAGTGCACGAGACAATTCACAGTGTATTTCAGGCATTATACAGGTGCAATATCAAAAGATTAGTTTCAGAGGCCAAATTATGCTCATAACAGGTGGCAACAATTGATTCCCTAGGCTTCCCTCCTTGTGGCGCCAATAAATTCAAATTTTCTTTGTGTTAATCGATTAACACTTTTTGCCTCACAAAGTGTTAATCGATTAACCAGTGCAAAATTTTCCTAGAATGTTCATTTTTCAGCACTGCAGAATTTCAATCACTCAATTTCAATTCTTACACCAGTAGAAGGATCTAGAAGTGGTTTCAAATTTGATTTATTTTCCAATTAATTCAAATTTCCTCCAATTTTCAACATTTTTCATTCCTAATTCCACTCCTAATTTCCATTTCTCACACTAACCCACACTCCAAGCCACATTTTAATTCCTAATCTAGGAATTATTTAAATAAATTCACTCTAAACCTCTCATAACTTTCACTCATTTTCTGATTTTTCTACACATCTCACTTCCATTCTCTCAACTTTTCTCTCATTCCAAAATCCTCACAAAAGCTCCATAGCCAAAAGCTTCACAAATTTTTCATTGCAATTTGTGAATTCTTGAGCTAACCCTTCATTGCATCATCATCCTCAGTTCAATTCTGGTGTGAAAGTTCATTTGAATCTTGAATTAAGTTGTTGGAATCACTTCTTGAAGAACTTTTTCTTATTCTTGGATTTCTTGCTAGAACTCCATAGATCTTTGGATTTCTTTCTTGGATCTGTTAATTGCAGCTTAACAACACTCACCAAAGCAAATCTTAGCTTTGTAGGTTGGTAAATCCTAGATCTAGCTTTGATTTTGCTTAATCTTGTATTTCACAATGTAGATCCTTGGCTTTTTGGTGATATTTGATCCATTGCTTGTTTTAATCTTTGATTTTGGTATTTGTTGGATCCAATTGAAATTTGGTTGTTGTAATTAGACATAATTTTCGTGGATATTTGATTGCTTAAGCATATGGATGGATACATAAGTGATTAATTACTGAAAAGTGCTTTTAAATTGGTGATTTTCGGCTAATGCATCAGTGTTAACCGATTAACCAGTTGCAGTGCAAAACTGGTTAATTGATTAACCAGTGTAAATTTCAGGATTTTTGGCTTTTCAAAGATGGTTAATCGATTAACCACTTTTGCACTGCAAATGGTTAATCGATTAACACTGATGCAGAATGTGATTTTTATGCATTTTTAAGCTTGTTTTGATTTCTTTACATTTCTAATCTTCATGGATTGATATGATGCATGTATATGGACTGATTTTGATATATTTCATCATTCTTGATAGCATGCTTGAGTTTCTTTGACGCGTGACTTTTGGTTTTTTATTGTTGAATATCTTTGATTGTTGTGTTACATTCTTAATGTGATGATCATGTTGCATAATCATTTGTGCCTTGTCAATTTCTGATTATTGATGTTCATCTTGTTGGATATATGTCACATGATTATGTATGTTTCCGATTCCGCGAGCGCATGTTTGTTTGATTGATTAATTGGTGTTGGATATGCATGATATTCTTGATGAATGATTTGTTGTGCGTCGGACTTGCTTATGCTTAATTGTTAACACATGTTCATCATTTGGTTTTGCTTGATGCATGTTCATGATTGATTCTTATTATGTCACTTGTATGTGTTGGTTGATGTATGCTTGATGTTTGGCTTTTTACACCTACTGTTCTGGATATTCACATGTTGTTAATTATGCATCTATGTTGCCTGCTACTTTTTACACCTGTTATGTGCTGAAACATGAGCTGTTAAATGTTGTTGTGCTACCTACTGCATTTTTATAGTTGTTCTGAAGCTTGAGCATTGTTGTAGCTGTTGTTTTTGCCTTGTTTTGGCTTGTTCTTGCATGCTTTCTTAGGGCCTTCTAGTCCAACTTAATTTTCGATTAAGCTTGGAGTAGGATAGACATTAGGACTTTAATCCATCCATGATAACATTAGGTTAGTCCCTTCTTAACCTCAACCTTAGATCCATCATTTTCACGATAACATTAGGATAGAATTTCCTCTCGCATCCCGACCTTAGGGCCATTTTGCATGTCAATGTTAGGACCGAGTCCCCTTAGACCTTCTGTGTGTCTTTCTTTTATTTTCTCTCAAAACAACATCAAAACACCTAATAAATATGATGAACATTGTGCGCCACGAGTTTTACGCATATGTAGAGTGTTTAGCATACGTCCCGTCTCGGGGCGATCACGCGACGCATTTGCTCATATATCATAGACTTTAGTGCAATTTGAATCTCAAACCAAAACAATTCACTTCTCTAAAACTCACAAACAAATTCAAATCATTTTCATCCTTCGGGATCGTTTTTCAAATCATTTTCAGAAAGAGTACATTACTTTTCTGTTCTACCATAAACAGGCATCGACCTTAACTGCTGGAATGGAAACTTAACTTCACTCATAAAAAAACACTAAGTAACCCGTGGTGAGCCGAACTATGGCTGCTCTGATTTCTCAATCTATATGAGGATACGTAGGCAAAAGACGATGATGTCTTGGCGAGCAACCTTCCCCTCTTTCACCTGTAGTTTTGTGAACTACGTTGACTCTGAATTTCCCATTGCACGAGGAAATACGTAGGGTTTCTCTACATTTTGTATTTCTGCATATCATGACATTGGTTCTTGAGACATGAAATAAAGGTATTTACATGGCTCAGGGTTCTCTTTTATTGCAAGAGTTTAAGCTGCGAGCGTCAGAGGCTTGAGCATTTATTTTGCCTAATAATCAAGTGGTTAATTTCATTTTATTCAGCAGGTTATTTTCAGCACATGATACAGGTCTCAGGATATCACAGGCATTTTCACAGTTATAATATCAAAAGGCAAGTTTCAGAGGCTTAACGTGGCTCAGAGCAGGTGAAAACGGACGAATATGCAAGTTTCCCTCCAAATGGCGCATTTTCAAAATTCGTGAGTGGTTAACCGATTAACCAATTTGCACTAGCAAATGGTTAATCGATTAACCCAAAGGAAAATTTTCCCATATACGTGCATTTTCAATGCTTCCACTTTTGGGGTCCATTTTGATCACTTGTGAATTGGTTTTTACACCAGAAGAAGGATCTAGAATCACTTTAAATTTTGATTAACTTTCAAAACCAATCCAATTTCCCTCCAATTTTCCACTCCTAATCCCATTCCAATTTTCAAACCTTCACTCCAAACCATAATTCCACTCCTAACCAAGAGCTTATTTAAGTGGATCTGCTCTAAACCTCACCAAAAAAACCCTCATAATTCCATTTTTCACACTCATTCACTCTCACGCTTCAGAATTTGCTCTCAAATTCTCTCAACTTTTCTACACTCCAAAACTCCATTAGAGCTCTTTCACTTGAATTCTTTGATTCTTAATTGGAATCCTTGAATTCTAGAGCTAAACCTCCATCATTCATCTCCATCATCTTCAATTCATCATTTGATTTTCGTTTGGATTTGGATCTGATTTTGGAAGCAAGCTTTTAAGTGATTCTTGGATCAACTTTGGCTTATTTTGCTCATTCCTCACTTCTCTAGCAAGAAATCTCTTGGATCTTAAAGTTTTCTTGGTTTCTAGCTTGGATCTATCAATTGACAGTAGAACAACACTTGTCAAAGCAAATCTCAGCTTTGAAGGTTGGTTAATTCTAGAGCCATCTCTATTTTGAGCTTATTTGAATAATTACAGTGTAGATCTTCAGTTTTAATTGATTTTGATAATGTGATCTATCTAATTTGTGATCTCAATTCTTGATTAAGTTTGATTACTGTTTTTTGGTGTTAAATTCGTGCATATCGATTACATGATCATTTGGATGATTGCATATTGGATTAATTGCTGAAAGTGCTTTTGAATTGCTTTTTTTTTCTGCTTCTGGTGCAGTGTTAATCGATTAACTAGTTGCAGTACAAAACTGGTTAATCGATTAACTAGTGTATTTTTGGAATTTTTCAAGTGGTTAATTGATTAACCACGTTTGCACTACAAATGGTTAATCGATTAACACTGGACTAAAATGTGATTTTTGGTTGTTTTCAAGCATGTTTTGATTTCTATCTACCTCTAACCTTCATGGACTGATATGATGTATTTGTGTGGACTGTTTTTGACCTGTTTCATCATGCTTGATTGTTTGATTACGATTCTTTGGCATGTGATTTTTGGTTTATGTTTGAATGCTTAACATGTTCATGATGCTTGCTTGATGTGATGATCATATGCTTTGCTTATTTGTGTCATGTTAATTGTTAATTGTTGATAATTATCTTGCTGAACTTCTAATGCATGTTCATATTTGCTTCTGATTCCATTTGTCACATGATCGTTTGAATTGATCAATTGATGTGAAAAGCATGTTGTTCGTCTTGAATTCTTGATGATGCAATTTTGTTGAACCTTTGTGTTTGATTATTGATGCATGTCCATCTTTGCTTGACACTTGTTCATTATTGATGCTTATTCATGTTGATTGTGTTGAAGCATGCTTGCTGCCCTGCTTTCTACAGCTATCTTATTCTGAATTTATATGTTGTTGTATGGTGTTCTTGTTTACTGCCTGCCTTTTACACCTATTTTTGTGCTGAATTAGTAGCTGTTAAATGTTGTTGTGATGCCTTTCTGGATTTTATTGCTGTCTTATGCAGGGAGCGCTGTTGTAGCTACTGTTTTTCCTTGTTTTCTTGTTTTTACCTTGCTTTTGCATGCTCCCCTTAAGGCCTCTTAGTCTAACTTAATTCCCGATTAAGCTTGGAGTAAGATAGACATTAGGAGTTTAATCCATGCATGATAACAAGTAGGTTAGTCCCTTTTAACCACAACATTAGGTCTATCTTTTGCATGCTAACATTAGGATAGAATTTCCTTTGGCATCCCGACCTTAGGGCCACTTTGCATGACAATGTTAGGACCGAGTTTCCCTTAGACCTTTCATGCGTCTTTCTCTCTTCTCATCTCAAAACAATTCTAATACACTTAATAAAGATGATGAACAGTGTGCGCCATGAGCCTTAAGTATATGGGAAATGACGAGGGAGGGGTCTCCTCTCGCTTGTCTAGAGTGTTTAGCATACGTCCCGTCTGGGGTGATATGCGATGAATTCGTCCTTATATCATAGCCTTTAGTGCAACGTGAATTACAAAGCAAACTGATTCACTTCACTAAAAATCATAAACAAATTCAAACCTTTTTATCCTTCGGGATTGTGTTTCAAACTCATTTTCAAAAAGTGTACATTACTTTTCCATTCTATCGCAAACAGGCATCGACCCTAACTGCTGGAATGAGAATTTAACGTCACTCATAAAAAACACTTAACCAACCTGTGGTTTCGTTGCCCGAACTATGTTTGCTCTGATTTCTCATACCAGATGACGATATGTAGGCACAAAACGTCGATGTCTTAGCGAGAAACCTTCCTCCATCACTCGTAGTTCTCCGAACTACGTTGACTTTGACTTTCCCATTGCACGAGGGAATACATATGCATAGGGCGGCGATATCCTATCGAGTCTCCTTTTTCTTTGTCTCCCATTTCCGTATAGTAGTAGCTTTTTGATAACACACCCTTTGATTAGACAAGAAGCATGGATCCCGTTGAGTACAACAGACGTGAGGGGTGCTCATACCTTCCCCTTGCATAACCGACTCTCGAACCCAAGATTTGGTTGTGATGACCTTGTCTTTTCCCGTTGTTAAGTTTTCTTCAATCGTTTCCTTTCCTTGCATTGGGATAAATAACGTTTGCCGGTGGTTTTTCGCAGTTGCGACAGATGACGACTCTGCTGGGGATCTCTAGTTCCCTATGCGAGTCAATCCTAGCGTTTATCTATTTTGTATCTTTGGGTGTTTACTTTTGTGCAATTATTTGCTTTTATGTACATTATCTGTTGTATATTATTGCATTTGCATTTTATTGTTGCATATTATATTATGCTGTTGGGTGGGTTGTTCCATGAGAGATAAGCCCAATACCCAGGCTTGAGTACACACATATAATTTGTGTGGATAGTAGTGAGAGCTTGTGTGGCGTCTGGCAATACAAGAGCTTGATATGGATATTGTTTGTATCTTCACCTCTAAGAATCATGTACTCGCTCTCCTAGGAGATTTACACCATTCAGTACATTACAAGAATGAAAAAAGAAGAGGAAAGATAGTTTCTTGTTGCACACCACTTCTCCACAAGTGGTTTATGGATTATCTTCCTTGTTCCGGAGCTTTTGTTGATTCGAGAAATTCATCTGAATGGTCAAAAAGACTGATGGGTTTAACGACCAAAGATATTGTCTGGTTTAACTGAGATCTGCTTAGTAAAGAGGTCATCCTCAGTTGTGGTAGTTTTTCTAACGTACCTTTGATAAGGAGGAAAGGAGGAATCAACTACAACCCTTCTCTCGCCGTCAGACAATTTGGATATGCTTTGAAGGGAGCACCAAAGGACGAAGAAGTGTAAGAATATTTGTACTTCATTGGTGTAGCTGACCCTGACATTCTGGCGTGAGTTGTTGATGCATGGGGAAAAATTCATAAGAAGAGGAAGTTTTCCTTGGTTAAAGGTGATTGTAGAGCTTACGATCCTTACATGGAATAGATCCAGAAGAGAGTTAAGGAAGTACTATTGCCTTTATCTATTGAGGAACCTTTGTATCCTTTGGTAGTTGAAGAGCCTACGGCGATTGATATCCTGAGGTACAATAAGCTTTAGGCAGAGAAGGAAGAGCTGCGCAAAGAGAACGAAGAATTGAAAAAGGAAATCAGTCAGCTGAAGCATGATAAGAATGAAGTTGTCCACTTGGCCAAAGTGAAGACAAAAGCATTGACCAAGAAGGAGAAGGAATTGTCTAATGAGTTCAAGATGAGAGAATGGATTGGTTAGGACTTGAAAAGTACTAGTAGCATCTTAAAGCATAGAAAGAAGGAGTTGGACAGAGCATATTTGGAGATATTCGAAATTAATGGTCAATGGAATGCTACAGTCACTGCCAACAAAAATAGAGAAGATGAGCTTCACATTCAGATTGATAAGCTGAAGGTGCAGCTCCAGGCCAAAGAGAGAGAAGTTGTGGTAGAATCATCTTACAAGTATGCGAGTGAGCAGAAGCTATAAGAGACCTTATCAGTTGTTGAAGAGCTTAAGATTCGAGCAGAGTTGAAGAAGCCTAGGCTTGAAGATGTCTTTGGAGATGATGCTTGGGAAGATTATTATTGGTGTCTGAGAGACATCATATGCAGAAGAGATATCCTTATCCAGGAATTGTTTGCAAGACCAGAGCATCCAGGTACGAAGGAGCTGCTCAAGGAGGCTCGGGTCTAGAGCAAAGAGCACAATGATTGGAGAGAATTATCTTCGGTTGATAATACATTTCAGTAACTCTTTTCTTTCTTGTATCTGATCATCACCAAACTTGTTGGTTGAGATCTCCAGCTCTTGTATTCGGTTATCTTTCTTATATGTGGATTATATACACTGACTTGTTATCCTCATTTCATTTATGAGCAGAGCTGTTGATTTTCTGTCTATCTCTAGTGTTCGTTTATTTGTGAAACTAGAATCAAGGGGGAGATCTCCCTGCAATATGTAAACATGTTTGTATTTTGCATTAGCATACTCATTGCATCGCAGGTGTTCTTAATGGCTTTGTCCTTATCTCCTCTTGGCTTTCCATTCAATAGGATTGAGGAATTCAGTTTTCACAGATATTCAACTCGAGGGAATCAACAAAGGATCATGGATCAAGTTCAGGCTGAGTTGCAAGAAGTCAGAACTCACATGGCTCAGTTTATGGAGCTAATGCATAATGTAGCTAATGGATAGGAACAACTGAGGACTCTGGTTCAACCATTGATCACGCGAGTTGATGAAGCCGGTGTTTTACACGGTGGAATTGGTTTGGTCCCTCCTCCTAGAAGCAACGCCGGTCTTCAAGGTGATAATGGGCCTACTGTTGTTGTACCTCCGGGCAAAGGTGTTGTTAATGGTCCTGGTAATGGTGTTGGTCGAGTAAGTGTATGTGCAGTGCATGGGCTGCTGGCCCTCAATGGGAAGAGGATCATTAAGATGATGTATTTTCTATACGGGATATGGACGTCGGTCTTCCGTCGGAAGCTGAAAAAAGGTTCAAACTGATTAAAGAGAAGATGAAAGCATATGAGAGTCAAAACTCATTACGCCTTGATATGTCAGATCTGAGTATGGTTCCAGGGGTAAGAATCCCTCTGAAGTTTAAGGTGCCGGATTTTGATAAGCATAAGGGGACAAATTGTCCTAGAACTCATCCGTGCATATTTCAGGAAGATGTCTGCATATTCTGATGACGAGAAACTGTTAATGCATTTCTTTCATGATAGTTTGGCAGGGCCATCGTTGGAATGGTACATGGGGTTGGAAAGAACCCATGCCAAAATCTAGAGAGAGTTGGAATAGGCTTTTGTTCGTCACTATTAGTACAATAGTGATTTGGCACCGAATAGGGTGCAATTACAGAATTTGTCGCAAAAGAATAATGAAGGTTTTAAAGAATACGCCCAGAGATGGTGTGAGTTGGAAGCAAGGGCACAACCTCCAATGATGGGGAGGGAATTGATTGATATGTTTATAGCTACGTTGCCTGAAACATACTATAAAAAGCTGGTCGGTTGCATGTCAGGAACTTTTTCAAACTTAGTCATGGCAGGTGAAAGAGTCGAGAGCGGTATTAAAATCGACAAAATTCAGAATGGAATTAGTTCCTCATCTGGAGGAGTGAAGAAGCAGTATGGAAGAAATTCAAAGAGGCGAGAGGGAGATTCTAATTCTATATCTTCTTATAAAGGTAAAGGCAGAGCTTAGCAAGTCGCTACTGTAGCTATCCCAGTTGCACCTTAGCAACAGACTAACACTCCTCGTTGTTACCCCGATAGACAAAGAATGGCAAGCAGGCAGTTTGAAACTCCACCAATGCCATACTCTCGATTATTGCAACATTTGCTTCAACTGCAGCTCATTCGAAAAATGACTTTGGAACCTCTAACCGGTTTACCTCCTTCTGGTTATGATGCTAATGCAAGATGTGAGTTCTATTCATGCGCTCCTGATCACCACATTGATAATTGCAAGGCTTTCAAGCATAAGGTTCAAGATTTGATTGATTCAAAGGCCATCAATTTTACCAACGAGGGTCCCAATGTGAACTAGAATCCAATGCCAAATCATGGCATGGCCAGAACAAATGTTGTAATTGATGAGGAGATATTAAATCTGATAAATGATATTGAGGCATTGAAGACACCTTTATGTTTTGTGAAAGACAGACTATTGAAAGCGGGTGTATTCTCAGGATGCTCTGCTGATTCTTCAGAATGTGAATCGAAGCCTGAGGGCTGTGATCTTTTGAAGAATGGTATTTAAAAGATGATTGATGATGGTTGTTTACAATTTGATAAAGTTGTTGGGGAAGATGTTGATGACAGTGTTAGTAATGACGGAAGAGATATCGCCACGATTTTGGTTCCTTACCGAACCATTAATATTTCAGTGCCCGCTAGGCTAGTACCGTT
The DNA here is from genome assembly GCA_963859935.3 of Lathyrus sativus. Lineage (NCBI taxonomy): Eukaryota > Viridiplantae > Streptophyta > Magnoliopsida > Fabales > Fabaceae > Lathyrus > Lathyrus sativus. Next base: position 97,252,452 of record OZ012738.1, on the reverse strand, counting down.
AATCATTACTACACCAGGACCAATGTCATACGAGAGCACCAAAGCTATCCCGTGAAACTATGGGGCAGAAGTGTTCTATAACAGGCAGAAGCAAGAATTGAACGGTTCGTCATACCTGGGTTCTACTGTTGAGAACATAGTGGGTGCAGGAGGGATCACTCGAAGTGGAAGGGTCTTTTCTCCTGCTGATGCTAATATTGACAAAAGTGATAAAGGGAAAGGAAAATCAGTGGTTGAAGATGATACACAGCAATAGGTTGGTAGTGATTCTTTTTCTAAAGATGCTGAGGAATTCATGAGGTTAATTCGTAAGAGTGATTACAAGATTATGGATCACTTGAATCAAACTCCTTCGAAGATTTACATTTTTTCTTTGATGTTGTGTTCTGAGGCACACCGAAATGCTTTGTTAAAGATCTTGAATTCAGCTTATGTACCGCAGGAAATTCCAGCTAACCAATTGGAAGGGGTTGTGGCACATGTCAATGCTGGCAATGGTTTAGGCTTCACTAACCTAGATTTAACTCCTTCTAGGAGAAATCATAACCATGCTTTGCATATTTCCATGAAGTACAGAGGATCATTATTGTCACATGTCTTGGTTGACACAGGATCAACGCTGAATGTGTTTCCGAAGAAGGCGTTAATGAAGTTGGATACCCATAGGTTGATATGTGCACCCAGTGATCTGGTGGTAAGAGCATTTGACGGTTCAAAGAGGTCTGTGTTTGGAGAGATTACAATGTCTATTTAGGTGGGGTCCGAAGTTTTTGATGCAAATTTCTACATAATGGATATCCAGCTAGCATATAGCTGCCTGCTTGGCCGACCATGGATACATGTTACGGGAGCAGTTACATCAACTTTGCATCAAAATCTGAAATACATGATGGAAGGAAAGGTTATCACGGTGTGCAGTGAACAGGATATAATGGTCAACCAACTGTCGTCGTTCAAGTACATTGAGGTGGATGGGGAAATCCATGGAACTCTCTATCAAGCCTTCAAAGCTGTACAAATTCAGGAGAAGCCTCTTATCAAGGTCAAAGGCCCAGAGGTTTTAATATCATCTTTCAAGGAAGCCCGTGCTGTTGTTGAGTCTGGATCTTCTCAGAGGTGGGGCCAGGTTCTTCATGTTCTCATCAAATAAGGTAAATTCGGCCTAGGGTACAAGCTCTCCAATTCTTCTCAAGACCCTCTGTTAGTTCCATGATTCTATGATTGGCTAAATTTTGGTAAAACATGATTCTGCACTGATGTTGAGTAAGATGTCATAACATCTTCATCTACTGTTTTAAAAGTACTGCTGTCATGTGCTTTAATCAAGATGTCATGACATCTTTGTCTGGTACAGCAGGAGCTGCTATTTCATATCTCTTGACAGAGGTGTTTTGGTTTGATGATATCCTGTTGGATATACCTCATCAGTATACGCAGGTCAAAAAGATTGATTAGAAACAAAGTGCATATTTAATTGGATTTCATAAAAAGGATCTTTGAGACTTTTTAGGAAACTAAAAACATTTGTTTCTACTGTTATGAAGAAGATTCTGCAGCAGATTTGGAGATTGAGATCAATTGCAAATTTGGAGATTTATTTGATTAGATTTGATTTGCTAAATCAAATCTGATTGATTGGCTGCTTTTATGGTAAAACATTGTTATGCGTGTAGGTGTCTTGACTGATGTCATGACATACTTGTTAGTGTTCTGCAGGATATGTTTGGTTAGCTAATACAGAGTTTATTGGATGTCAAGCTGAATGTTGTGACATCGGTATCTTCCAGCATGGGCACTGTTTTGTTTTCTGTTATGTTTCCTTATTTATCTCAGGCTATATTTTAGGAAACTTTCTATTCAGTGCTGATCATGAAAGGAAACGCCTATGGCCTATTTCCTAGCACCTTGAGTTGTGGAGATTAGATTAACTTGGTTAAACCTAATTTATGCTACTTAGGCCCAAGGCCCATGCGCTGCATATAAAGAAGAGTGGCAATCCTTACTGAAACAAGCATTCACGAAGAAAAGCACTCACAACAAGAAAAACTTGAATGTAAAATAAGGGTTTAGGGTTTTGAGAGTCTTTTGTGTGTGACTTTGTAAGTCACCCTTTGTATCTTTTGATGCATCGTGGTAGACATATTTTAGTTGTTAGTTGTTATTTGTTAATTGTTAATTATTCACTCAAAGCTTGTAAGCAAGAGTGTATTGTTCTTGATTGAAGTTGTTAAGCAAAATCAAGTATTGTGACTTTGAATTAATTCTACTAATAGTGGATTTCCTTCCTGGCTTGGTAGCCCCCAGATGTAGGTGATGTTGCACCGAACTGGGTTAACAATTCATTGTGTTATTTATCCTTCTGCATTTATAATTCTGCATATTTTAAATGGTTAGATAAATAGTTCTGTCAGTTGTTGCACCCCGAAATTTGACCAACCGGTTCCCATATCTGGTTTATGTTTCAACGCATTTTGCATTCGCATTCGCATACTGCATGCATTGCATTTTCTCAGTCAGGTTGATTTTATCGGGATTGCAGGCCCTGGCGTTTCAGGCAGTTCAGGCCGGTTTGAATAAGCGTATTTTGAGAATTGGTGTTCGTTCCCTGTGTTTCCAGGCCATCTCGGTGCCCGGGTTTCGTTATGGTTGCGCAATCGTTTTATAATCGATTTAATCGGCCTCCTGGCAGTTTTTAGGATTTTTCTTTTATTTTCTAGATTTTTTATGCATTTAATAGATTTTAATAGGGTTATTTGTTTTTTATAGAATTTAATAGATTTTTTAATAATTTTTAGAGTTTTAAATAGATATTCTTTTTTTTTCTTTAGAGATTTAATAGATTTTAAGTTTTTTTAGATATCAATTTCCTTTTAATAGATTTTTTTAAGAATAGATATAACTAGATATTGATTTTCTTTTAATAGAATAGTTTTTAAATTTTTAGATATTGATTTTCTTTAATAGAATAGATTTTAAATAGAATTTAATGTTTTTTAGATTTTTATTTTAAGTTTTTTTTATAAGAATAGATTTTTAAAAATAGATATTATTGTTTTTTAGAGTTTATTAGATTTTAATTGTTTTTTTCAAATTTAATAGAATAGATTTTAAATAGGATTAAATGTTTTTTAGATTTTATTTGATTTTTCAAATTTAATTAGATTTTTTTAAATATTTTTTAGATATTAAATAATTTTTTCTGTTTTTTTAATAGGTTAATTAGGTTTTTATTAATTTTCAATTTAGGGTTAATTAGGATTAATTAGGGATTTTAATTAGGTTTTAGTTAATTTTCGTTTTATTCTAATTAGGGTTTTTATTATTAATTTTTTGTTTAGTTAATTGGTTTAATTTTCATTTGGTTTAGTTAATTGGGTCATTAATCAGAGTTTAGTCCAGTGGGCTTTTTATCCATTAATTGAGCCCAAATCAAAAGTCCAGTAATGCCACTTGTCACTATAAGAGCAGTGCCACGCGTGTGTGCCACCTTTCAGCCACCTCACTCTCTCTCTCTCTCTCTCTCAGACCGCGCCAACGCACACTTCCACTCACCATTTCCCTCCCACGTGTCTCCCTTTCCTTCTCCCTCAGCCACACGCGTCCTCTTCTTCCTCACCCTCTGCCACGTGACTACCCGTCGGCCCCCTTCGCCGTCGGCCATGCAACCGCCGTCCCATCCACTGTAACATCTCGCCGGAGCCGCCACAACCGTCATCGGAGAATTGAAAAACTCGCCGGAAACTGCAAATTGTAGCGTTTTTCACCAAATTCATCCAATTCTCCATAGATCCAAGCGACCTCCATCGTCATCTTCATCCGAAGTTCATGTTCTTCGTCCTAATTTTCCAGAATCCTGCATCTTCATCTGAAATTCATCATTCCTTCATCATTTTTCCCAGGTCTTCAAGAACATCTTCATGTTCTTCACCATAAGTTTCCAGAAAGCTACAACATTCATCAGCTAGATCTAGGCTTCGTTTGAGTTTCGTCCAGAATATCTTCATCAAGAGCAGTTTTCCAGGTTTTCAACGAGAGTGGTCAAGATCCACGAAGAGCATTCATCGTTCGTTCATCACCTTTCCCAGATCCGCTAAGAACTTCATAGATCTTCAAGTGCTCGCCCATAAATTCCTCCAGATTACTCAAATCTCCATTTTTCTATTTAGATCTTCGCAGATTTTCATATCTTCAACAAAGATCTTCAGCTATGTTCATCAAAGTCTCCGATCTTCCTCGATTTGCAGATCTTCGCGCATCTGGAACCTCGCCATTCTCATCGTTTTCCAGCATTCATCTTCTTCATCAGATTCTCCAGGTTCTTGTTCTTCCTTCTTTAACTCGTAAACATTCATAGCCGGTTAGTTAGCTGGAGATTTAGGTTTTATGATTGTTAGGTGTTGAAATGGAATTAGGTCAAGACATCTAGTGAGAGTTTGAATGATAAGATTTTGTGAGGCGAGTTTAGATTAGGAATGAGTTGAACTGAAAGTTTGAGGTGTAAGGTGTGTTGGATTGGTGAGCGTGTTAGAGTTTGGATGAAGGACTCTGTGTGTTTGAGAGGGTTTCAGAGAGAGCACCGTTTAGGGTTTCGCTTAGGGACGATGAACAGTGGCCGTGTGAGGGAGAGTGATAATAGGGTTAGGGTTAGTTTTGCTGAGGTTGTGAATGGATTGGACTCGGGCTTAGGCCCAGTTGCAAGATTGCTGACCATACTCCATGTTTCTCATTCTTACCCCTCTCCCATCCGTGTGGTGTTCTGGGCCCTAGGCCCTGTTGCTACTCGCAGCCCCGTTTAGGGCCCAACCTGGATAACAAAGCGAATTTCTCGCTATCTGCACCCCCCCCCCCCGGTTTATTGTTTTGTGTTGTTTTTCTGAAGCAGATTGGGCCTAGCGCGTTTGCTAGTAGTACCCCCCTCCTGGGCCCAATGTATTTCTGCAGTGGAAATAACTGCTTTTGCCACCCCTGTTTTTTTCAATTTTAATTGAATTTTCTTTTTCTTTCATATAGTTTACAAAATAAATCATAATAAATCCAAAATTAATCAGAAAAATATTTCAAAAATACCTCCATGATCTTGGATTTATTTGTGATTTTATGAAAATAATAAATTTCATATTCATCCATTTTTCAATTTAATTTGATTTTTCCCATTTTATTAATTTCTTTAATTTTGTACATTGGATACATTTTCGTAAATTTGCTTGTGACCAATTGGTGAATAGTTTTGAGTCGATTCTTGTTGGGTTGATTAGATTAGAAGCATAGGTTCCCTTAGAGATTTATCTCACATTTTTGTGATTTAATCTTGTTTAGTTTTGATTAGAGAACATTAGGTTAGTATCATTAGGGTTTAAACTCAACATAGGTGCATAATAACATTTTATTTTGGGGTTTTTAGCATGAATTAGGTTCTGGGACATATGGGGTATGTAGGGTAGATGTAGGAATCACCTTAGAATTAATCTTAGAATTTTAAATACTATATTACTATTTTTAGTATATTTTGCAAATGGAGTGTTGGTTTGGTGTTCCCACTTGGGGTTTATATTTGGTTGCTTGGGCTTTTGGGCTTTTCTATGGGGTACAGGGCTTGGTTTGAGCTTGTGGAGCATGAAGAATCAAAGGTGTTGATTGAAGACAAAATAATATCCTTGGAGCTTTGAGATTGAAGGTGTTGATTGAAGACAAAAGAATATCCTTGGAGCTTGGAGATTGAAGGTGTTGATTGAAGACATAGGAAATAATAGGAATAAGCAGAGCCTTAGAATAGACTGATTTTTTTTGTACAAACATGGATAGCTTCATGTGCTTCCATTCCTGTCTATGACATAAAGTCCCTCTATGGTATTCACCTCCCTCCTTTGGAGGGATAAGTGGCCTTACCTTAGAGGTAGAACTTTGAGAGAACCACTCTTCTATAATGTTAAGCTGTTTGTAGGCTTCCTTTGGTAGTCAATGAACTGTTTAACATTCAACTCATCTTGTTAAGTGACTATCATCTAGGAGAGCTTTCCTTGAAGAAAGAAGCCATTGAAGATAGAGATGAAGATCAAAGATTGACAACGATGAAGATTATTCATGTCAAAATTGTGCAGCTGTTAAGGCTAGGGTTTACTGCTGTTTGGAGCTATCTGCTGTCTGATACTGTCAACTGGTTAGGATTCTGTGCCTGCTTGAGCTTTGTGATTTCTTGGAGATGGAAGCTTGTTGTAGCTTGGGTATCATTGGAGTTTGACTTTGGGGTTCATTGGAAGATTGTTGTTTATCAACTGTCAGAGTTGGGTGTTTTTCAGAGCTGCTGCTGTAGGAGCTGGTGTGCTGTCAGAGCTGGTTTTGGGGTTTATTTTTCTTTGCTGTATTGTTTGTTAATTTTCCCCTTAGGTTTGAAGTAAAGCCGTTTCACTTTGCCTATTGTTTTCTAGGTTCGAGGTTGAGTGGGACTCCCTTGCCTCGCTTGTACTGCTGCGGTCATGCATTTTACTGCTTTACTGTATATATGCTGCTGCTTTTCCGTTTATCCCCTAGGATCTCTGTTTCTCTCTGCGCAAGAGAGAAATATGACATACATTAGGTGTTAATCCATGCATGACAACATTAGGATAGTTTTGATTCCCATTTTAACCCTAGGTTTTTAGAGTTCTTTCTCTTCTATCTCAAAACAATCAAAAACACAATGAACATTTCAGACACAATAAAAGACAGTTCTTGCGTAAAAGACTGAAAACCAATCAAAGTGTCATTTTTGTCCGCTTGGACCCGTAATCAGGAGAAAACCTTTTTCAGAAGGATAAAAACAATCAAGACAAATTTGTGTCTTCCGTGGCCCGAACTACGTTTGCTATGATCTTTCATGCTGTATGAAAGTACGTAGGTATATGATGCGATATCCTAGCGAGCAACCTTCCCCTTCTTTCCAGTAGGTAGGCGAACTACGTTGACTCTGATTTCTCGTTCCAGACGGGAATACGTAGGCATAAAGTGCGATACTTTGCCGAGTCATTTTATTTTCTTTTAACCCTTGACCTGTAGCATAGATAGAATAACCATCCGTACTAGAAAACAAGCGTGGATCCCGTCGAGTACGACGGACGTGAGGGGTGCTAATACCTTCCCCTTGCGTAACCGACTCCCGAATCCAGGATTTGGTTGCGACGACCATTCCTTTCCCGTCTTTGCGGTAGGTTTACTTCGAGCGTTTCCTTTCCCTCCGTTGGGATAAATAACGCACGGTGGCGACTCTTCTGTTCAGCCGGCGCCGATTTTCGCAGTAGCGACAGCTGGCGACTCTGCTGGGGACTCCAACGGTCTCCTACGCGAGTCAATCCTAGCGCTTGTTTTCCCATCGTGGGTTTTGTATGGATTTACTTTTCAGTCATTTACATTCAGCATTATTTTGTGATTATTGTTGTGGGTATGAGGGGGTTCTATGATTGAGAGATAAGTCGGACCTGGGCTTGAGTGCACCTAGAATTAGAGTGGAAATTAGTGGGCACGTGCGTGCTTTGCATGTACTAGTGTCTCATGAAATCCATGCTCAGACGAGGTTCTCCCGGTTGACTTCTTTTTCAACCCTTTGGGTTGAGGGGGTTGTTGGTTTGGAGGATTGTCGACTCTGGGGACCGATCATTTGGAAGTTGGCTAAGTGAGGCCTCTTCAGGACATGATGATGCCACACCTTCTGGGTATCGTATCATCAGTCTTGAAAGTCTGTGACGCCAATGACCGCATAGGATGCCATACCTTGTGTCAGTTATTAGGACACCTACCTGTGAGAGGGGTTGGGACATGCAGGTAACTTGACCTCCAGATTACCGGTTTTCTTGATTGAGATTCAGTGGTGTGATATTTGAGGACAATGTTATTGGGTATGTCAGAGACCAGGTTGGAGCATCGTGGATGGTCTTGAGCAGTTTGTGGGGCTATTTGAGGCCAATATTGTGGATTGGATTTCTCAGCCAGGGGCACTTGGTCCCCTGTTGCATTGCTTTCATATTGCATTGTTTGCATCATCATGTGCATATCATTAACGTGTGTCTGTGCTGCAGGTGCATTTTCATACTTCCCGATTCTAGTGCTCCGGACTTCTATATGTTATTATGAGTACTTTGAGGAAGACTGTTGCGTATAAGTTACCTACTCCTGATGTGACTTCTCGGTTGGGTCTGATTTCCCTAGCTGATGATAATGTGAAGAGAAGCTTTAGGAAGAGCTATGGGAAGCTGCTGAATTTGGTTTGCAGACCAACCACATATGAGCTGAATGGGTTATACACATTGATGCAGTTATATGATCCCTCCTTGAGGTGTTTTATGTTCCAGGACTTCATTTTGGCTCCGACCATGGAGGAGTACGCTGAGTTTCTAGAGTTGCCGGTTCAGAACAGAGTGCCCTTCATTCACTTTGATGCTAAGCCTAAGCTGGAAGACTTAGTTGTTCCCTTGCATATGGATCCTGCAAAGCTGTTGTTGACTTCCTGGCATGGAGTTTCGGGGTTTTCTCTCAAATTTTTGGTTGGCAAAGCTCAAGAATATGCCAGAAGTGGCTGCTGGATTGTGTTTAACGCTGTTCTTGCTTTGTGCATCTATGGGATTATATTGTTCCCTAATCTGCCTGAGTTCGTTGATTTGGATGAATTCCACTTGTTCGCTGCAGGCAACCCGGTGCCTACCTTGATTGGAGATTTCTATCATTCCTTGCATTATAAGAATGAAAACAGGAGGGGGAAAAATTTCCATTGTTGTGTACCTTTGCTGAATATGTGGTTTGAGAGCCATCTGCCCAAGAAGGGTCCTTTTGTTGAGTCTGCAGATACAGCTGAATGGTTTGAGCGTCTAATGGGACTTTCTTCGGAAGACATTGTCTGGTTCAATAGAGATTTATCGGGGTCAGAGATTATCTTCAGCTGCGCCGGGTTTCCCAACGTTCCTCTAATTGGAAGGAAGGGGTGTATTAACTACAACCCATCTTTGTTGGTTCGACAGTTTGGGTATGCTTTGAAGAGTCCACCGAAGGAAGAAGAAATACAGGAATCTCTGTATTTCACTGGTGATCTGAGTGGGGAATTATTGGCCAAGCTTCAACGCGCTTGGAATCATATATGCAGAAGAGGGAAACCATTACTAGGCAAGAATGATTGTCAAGCTTATATGCCTTACAAGGTGTGGATTCAAGAGAGGGTAAGGCAGGTGCAGATGCCTTTTCCAGCAGTATCGCGTCCCGTTCCCATTCCAGTTGAGGAACCGACTACTATGGCTATTGAGGTCTATGAGCGGATAGTGAAAGAAAAAGAAGACTTGATAAAGATCAATAAAGAGCTAGAGAAGGAATTGGCTCAAGTCCGGAGTGAGAAGAACAAAGCTGTGTATTCCTTCCAACAGCAGACTGAGTTGGTAAACAGGCTAGGTGCTGAACTGACAGAAGAGACAAAGAAGCGTGAATGCCTGGGAAAAGAATTCAGAAGCTCTCATGATATGTTAGAGTCCAAGAAGAAGTCACTCGATGCCGCCTACCGGGAAATCTCTTCGTGCAACAGAACGTGGAATGCTACGCTAACCAACAACAAAAAGAGGGAAGACAAATTGAAACAGCAAATTTCTGAACTCGAAGACCAGTTGAAGGCTAGAAAGAGAAAGTATGAAGAGGAGGTTATGACAAGATATAGTCTTCAGAACTCATTGAACAAAGCCATCGAGTGCAAGAAGGAGGTTGTGTCTCAGAAGCGGAAGTTAGATGACCGCTTTGGAGAAGGGGCATGGGAGGAATCTATTGGTGATTTACGACGTGTTCTCAAGCGAAGAGATCTACTTGTCGAGGGTTTGCTTACTCAACCAAATCATCCCGAGACTAAGAGATTATTAGAGGAGTACCAGGCGTATGGTCGCACTTGACTATCTCATGTATTGATGTGTAGGCTTTATTTGCATTGTGCTGGCCATCACCAGGATTGTTGGTTGAGGTCATGCCTTCTTATTGTACGCTCATTAATATTGTATTCCTGACTTGATGGGATTTTCTGCAATGTATGAGATGTTTTCTATGATTGGGTTTCGAGCTTCTTATTACTATCACTGTCACCGCACTGGCACATTGGCACTAGAATTGAGGAGTGATATTTCCTAATGCACAGACACATGCTGCATTTGCATACACATTCATATTGCATTATCAGGTGATTATTAAACTGTATCTCATTTCCTGCATCTTCACCAGGTTTTTCCAGGATTGAAAGTCAATGTCCTCACCGATACTCTACTCGTACCAACTGCAAAAGAGTCATGGACCAGATGCAAAACGAGATGCAGGAGATGCGTGAAAAGCTGGCGCTGTTCATGCAGACGATGGAGACAATTGTGAAGGGACAGGAAAACTTGCAAACTTTGGTGCAACCATTGCTGGCGAGAAATGTCGGGAATGGAAACGAAGACCACAATTTTGTACGTGTTGAAACCATTCATGGGGATGGTACTCCTACGCCTGTAGATCCACCTGTGGTGAATGTACCTGTTGTGAATGTGAACAATGGCGCTGGCGCCGGGAATGGTAATACAGGAATTGGTAATGAGACTGTCATTAACAATGTTGGATTCGGGGACGCCAATCTGGGCGGTGATAACAATGGAGGTAATGGCTTTGGTAACAACGGATTCGACTATAACGACCAGGGGTTTGAGTATGTTAACCAGGATGGGAAGTTTGGTTTCAACGCTCAGGGTTTCGGATATGATGGTTTTGGTAATGCTAATCAGGCCTATGGTGGATTCGGTAACGGAAATGGTGCTGGAATGATGCCTTTTGGACCTGCCGGGGTCACTCAAGGGTATGGTAACAGAGGATGGGGCCCTATGATGAATCAGGCTAGATTTGGTCGTAACAATGGGTATGATGGGTACGGAAATGAGAATGTTAATTGGATGGAAGACCAACAAGAAGATGCTTTCTCTGGTAGGGGTATGGATGGGCCTGTGGATCCTGTTCAGAGGATCAAAATGCTTGAGGAACAAATGAAGGGTGTAGTGAATCATAATACTTCTGGGTTAGATATGACCACGATGGGCTTGGTGCCTGGCCTAAGGGTACCGCTGAAGTTTAAAGCTCCCACCTTTGATAAATATAAGGGAGACACTTGTCCGAAGGTGCATGTTCGCTCTTACTATAGACGGGTGTCCGCTTACTCGAATGATGAAAGAATTCTAATGCATTTCTTCCAAGACAGTTTATCCGGACCGTCACTTGAGTGGTATATGGGGTTGGAGCCCACTCAGATCAAAACCTGGAAGCAACTGGCTGAGGCGTTTATGACTCATTACAAGTACAACAGTGACCTGGCACCGAACAGGGTCCAGCTGCAAGGCTTGTCACAGAAAACTGGGGAGAGTTTCAAAGAATATGCGCAAAGGTGGCGCGACATGGCGGCAAGAGTGCATCCTCCTCTAGTGGAGAAGGAAATGAATGATATGTTCATTGGAACATTCACGGGGATATTCTACGAGAAGCTGTTTCCTATTGCATTGGGAAGTTTCTCTGATCTGATCTTGATGGGTGAAATGATTGAGAATAGTATTAAGGTGGGAAGGTTCCAAGCTGGGGAGTCTACTTCGTCGGGAGGTAATAGAAAAGCATTTGGTGGTCGACGTCAAGGTGATTCTAGTGCAGTGTTTGGTGGTCGGGGCAGAGGCAGAGGAAGACACCAGTATAATCAGTCGCAGCAGATAGCTAGTGTCACGATTCCGATTCCTCAACAGAGACAACAACAACAACCACAGCAACAACAACAGCAGCCACAGTAGCAGTAGGGGCAGAATGCTGGCCAAAGAAGATTTCTGAATGCAAAGCCAAAAGGAGTGTTTGAAGCGCCTCCTTCCACGTACGCGGAACTCTTTCAGACACTGTTGGGGTTGAATTTAGTTGAAAAGAGGACCTTGGCGCCGCCCACGGAACCAACCCTTCCTTACGGGTATGATGTTAACAAACATTGTGACTTCCACTCCGGGGCACCCGGGCATGACATAGAGGCCCGTCATGCGTTTAAACATAAGGTTCAAGATCTACTGGATAGCAAGGCCATAAATTTTGGACAAGCGGGTCCCAATATAGTACAACAGCTTATGCCCAACCATGGGGCAAATGCTATTTTGACTGAGGAGGGTTTGAATCTAATCATGAATGTTGATGAATTGAAAACACCGTTGTGTGAAGTAAAGAGCAGCTTATTGAAAGGAGGTGTGTATCCGGGCTGCGATGAGTTTTGTCTAGAATGTTGGACCCAAGCTGGAGGTTGAGCTGAATTGAAGAAGGGTATTCAGACCTTGATAGATGAAGGCACGTTGCAATTTGACAGAACGACAGTTGAGAAACCTGCAGAGGTGTTAGCTGATGAGCAAAGTGATGTTCCTACGGTAACAATTCCATGGAAAACGATAACTATAACAGCGCCAGCCAGGCGGCCAACGATCACTATTACAAAGGCAGGGCCAATCCCTTATGAGAGCACCAAGGCAGTACCATGGACTTATGGGCTGGAAGCATATTGTGATGGGGAGAAAATTGATATCAGTAAACGACCAGCTGAGGTTGTGGACAATGTCATCGGGACTGGAGGAATGACGAGGAGCGGGAGAATTTTTATATCGCCTGAGGTAGAGGCTGAACGATTGGCAAAAGGTAAAGGTAAAGTGAACGAGAATGTTCCAGTACAGAGGAATGAAAAAGAAACGGCACTGAAGGATGTAGAAGAGTTTATGCGTCTTATCCGTAAGAGTGACTATAAAATTGTTGAGCACCTTCAACAAACACCGTCGAAGATCTCCATATTGTCGCTGTTATTGTGTTCCGAAGCCCATAGGAATGCATTATTGAAAATTCTGGACACGTCGTTTATACCCCAAGATGTTTCTGTGAATCAGTTGGAGGGGGTGATGGCGTACGTGAATGCAGGCCATAGTTTGGGATTTACGGATTTTGATTTGACCCCGAGGGGAAGAGAGCATAATATGGCGTTGCACGTCTCAGTTGAATGCAGGGGCACAGTCATGTCTCATGTGTTGGTAGATACCGGGTCTTCCTTGAATGTGCTGCCAAAGAAAGCAATGATGAAATTGGATATCAGGGGGATCATTTGTACGCCTAGTGACTTGGTGGTCAGTGCATTTGATGGTACACGGAGGTCAGTTTTTGGATCTATAACTTTTCCTCTGCAAGTGGGGCCGGAGGTTTTTGAAACTGAATTTTATATTATGGACATCCAGCCAGCATATAGCTTTCTTCTTGGACGACCATGGATCCATGGTGCTGGGGCAGTCACATCTACCTTACACCAAAAGCTGAAGTACATGGTAGGGGACAGTGTGGTTACAGTTTGTGGAGAGGAGGATATACTGGTCAGCCATTTGTCGTCATTCAAGTACGTGGAAGTCGACGGCGAGATTCCCGAAACACCCTGTCAAGCTTTTGAGGGGTTGCGCATTAAGGACAAAGTTCCAGGGCCAAGTAAAGCATCAGAGGTGGCCGTGTCGTCATATAAAGAGGCTCATGCTCTGGTAAAGACAGGTGAGACCAAGGGCTGGGGCAAGGTTTTGGATATCCATGTGAAAATGGACAGATTTGGACTTGGATATCAACCTTCATCGTTAACGCCTACTGCAGGGGCACCCCGTTTCAAAGGACCAATAACAATCACGGCTGGTGGGGTATATCACGAGACCGTCAACGCTGTTTCAGATTCTGAAGAAGGAGACAGCGACTGCGACATGGACGCCTAGATTCAGCCGAGCGTGCCAGGACAAGGACTTTGCAATTGGTCTATTCAGGAGACTGTTCCTGTGACAACTAAACAGTAATGCTTTGTTTTCTTAATTGTTGAACAATCTGGTGTCCTACCCGGGGCATCGTGATTTTGCTTAGGGCCATTCTGTTATGTACATTGTACTGTTTAATCGTTAAATAAAAGGCGTTTTTCATGTACAAATATTGTGATCTCTGTTTTCCTGTTTTTATTTTTACAATAAAATGGCAACGTGGTTATTCGCTTTGTATGTGTTTTGAAGCATTTAACCATTTCCTTTGCAGGATCACTATTTTATATGACATCTATGAACCGCCTATGACTCACTTCGACTTTGAGCACCCGGTATTTCAGACCGAAGAAGAGATTGTCGAAGATGGCGATGTTCCATAAGAGTTGTCTTGGTTGGTAAAACAAGAAGAAAGAATCATTCTGCCTCATGAGGAAGTCATTGAGATCGTCAATCTGGGATCGGAAGGGGTTGAAAGGAACATCCGTATAGGGGCTGGGCTGCAGAGCAACGTCAAGCGAAGATTGGTTGAAATGCTCAAAGAGTACAATGATATTTTTGCTTGGTCGTATGAGGATATGCCTGGGCTGGATACGAATATGGTTGTGCACCGTCTGCCGCTAAAAGAAGAATGCCCGCCAGTTAAGCAGAAGCTCCGAAGAACTAGACCGGACATGGCGGTGAAGATTAAGGAGGAGGTTCAAAAACAGTGGGATGCTGGTTTCCTAGCTGTTACGAAATATCCCTCATGGGTCGCTAATATTGTGCCAGTGCCAAAGAAAGACGGTAAAGTGAGGATGTGCGTAGATTACCGTGATTTGAACAAAGCGAGCCCGAAAGATGATTTTCCACTTCCTCACATTGATGTGCTGGTTGATAACACCACTCAATTCTCCGTATTCTCCTTCATGGATGGCTTCTCGGGCTATAATCAGATCAAAATGGCGCCAGAAGACATGGAGAAGACTACCTTCATTACGCCCTGGGGAACATTTTGTTACAAAGTGATGCCCTTCGGATTGAAGACTGCTGGGGCAACGTATCAGGGTGCAATGACGACTCTCTTTCATGACATGATGCATAAAGAGATCGAGGTTTATGTTGATGATATGATTGCCAAATCCCAGACGGAGGAAGAACATTTGGTGAATCTACTGAAATTATTCAAGAGGCTTAGGAAGTTCAGGCTGAGACTGAACCCTAACAAGTGCACCTTCGGGGTGAGATCGGGTAAACTGCTGGGGTTTATTGTGAGTGAAAAAGGAATAGAGGTTGATCCTGCGAAAATAAAAGCAATACCAGAAATGCCGACGCCTAAAACAGAAAAAGAAGTGTGCGGGTTTGTAGGGAGGTTGAACTACATCGCTTGGTTCATATCTCACCTAACAGCTACGTGCGAGCCATTATTCAAGCTGTTGAAAAAGGACCAGGCTGTGACCTGGAATGAAAATTGTCAAAAGGCGTTCGATAAAATAAAACAGTATTTGTAGGAGCCTCCTATTTTGATACCTCCAGTGGCAGGGAGACCCTTGATTATGTATTTGACGGTTCTTGAGGGGAGTATGGGTTGTGTTCTCGGTCAACATGACGAGACAGGGCGTAAAGAGCATGCGATATACTACCTGAGTAAGAAGTTTACTGACTGTGAGTCTCGATACTCAATGGTCGAAAAAACTTGTTGTGCGCTAGCCTGGGCCGCCAAGCGTTTGAGGCAGTACATGCTGAATCATACAACCATGCTCATTTCGAAGATGGACCCTATCAAATACGTATTTGAAAAGCAAGCACTATCTGGGAGAATTGCCCGTTGGCAGATGGTTTTGACCGAATATGACATCCAGTATGTTTCGCAGAAGGCTATAAAGGGGAGTGTGTTATCGGAGTATCTAGCTGAGCAGCCTGTTGAGGACTACCAATTGATGAGGTTGGATTTTCCTGACGAGGATATCATGTACCTGAAGATGAAAGATTGGGAAGAACCGTTGTCGGATGAAGGATCAAGGACAGATTCCAAGTGGCAGTTGATCTTTGACGGAGCTGTAAACTCCTATGGTAGCGGAATATGGGCAATCATCACTACTCCACATGGGTCGCACATCCCATTTACTGCCCGATTGACCTTTCCAGTTACCAATAATGAAGCCGAATACGAAGCTTGCATTATGGGGCTTGAGGAAGCCATTTATTTGCGAATCAAGAACCTGGATGTATACGGAGACTCAGCTCTGGTGGTGAATCAAATAAAAGGAGAATGGGAGACACGTCAACCCAATTTGATACCATACATGAATTATGCAAGGAGATTGTTGCCCTTCTTTGACAAGGTTGAACTGCATCATGTGCCGCGAGCAGAAAATCAGATGGCTGACGCCCTGGCTACATTGTCTTCCATGTATAAAGTTAACTTCTGGAACGAGGCTCCCAGGATTGTTATCTCTCGGCTTGACAGGCCCGCATTCGTATTTGCCATTGACGAAGCATCCGATGATAAGCCCTGGTATTTTGACATCTAGAATTTCTTGAAGAACAAGGAGTATCCGGCTGGGGCATCCAGTCGCGATCAAAAGACTCTCAGGAGATTGGCTGGTAATTTCTATCTAAATCCGGACGGTGTCCTATACAAAAGGAATCACGACTTGGTGTTGCTACGCTGTGTAGACGAGAAAGAGGTGAAGTTGCTCATGGAGGAAATACACGAGGGTACGTTTGGTACACATGCTGGTGGGCATGCTATGACGAGAAAGCTGTTGCGGGCAGGTTATTACTGGCTAACTATGGAAACTGACTGTTTCAAGTTTGCGAAGAGGTGTCATAAGTGCCAGATTTATGCGGATAAGATCCATGTGCCTCCGAGTCCTCTGAACGTGATGTCATCACCGTGGCCATTCTCGATGTGGGGAATTGATATGATTGGAAAGATTGAGCCGACGACATCTAACGGACACCGGTTCATTTTGGTAGCAATTGATTATTTTACCAAATGGGTGGAAGCGGCATCATATGCTAATGTGACCAAGCAGGTGGTAGTCAGGTTTATCAAACGAGATATCATTTGCAGATATGGAATCCATGAGCGGATTATTACCAATAACGGTTCGAACTTAAATAACAAGATGATGAAGGAGCTGTGTCAGAATTTCAAGATCGAACATCACAATTCTTCTCCTTACCGACCCAAGATGAATGGCACTGTCGAAGCAGCCAATAAGAACATAAAGAAGATTGTTCAGAAGATGGTGGTGACCTATAAGGACTGGCATGAGATGCTACCTTTCGCTTTGCACGGTTATCGTACGACGGTACGCACATCAACCGGGGCAACCCCGTTCTCGTTGGTATACAGAATGGAAGTGGTGCTACCACTGGAAGTTGAGATTCCTTCCCTGAGGGTATTACAAGATGTCCAACTTGACGAGGCAGAATGGGTGGAAGACAGGTTGAATCAGCTGAGTCTAATGGATGAGAAGAGGATAGCTTCTCTAGCATACGGTCGGTTGTACCAGAGCTGGATGAAGAAAGCGTATCATAAGAAGATACATCCTCGGAACTTTCAGACGGGCGACCTTGTGCTGAAAAGGATTCTCCCGCCACAAACAGATCACAGGGGCAAGTGGACCCCCAATTACGAAGGGCCATACGTTGTCAGAAAAGTCTTTTCAGGAGGAGCTTTGTTGCTGTCCACCATGGAAGGTGAAGACTTTACGTTGCCTGTGAATTCGGACGCAGTTAAAAAAATACTTTGCTTGAAATTGACCCGCTGGACAGAAAAAGAGAGTCCAGGCAAAAATTGGGCATCCCGGCGAACCAAAAAACAGAATAAAAGGTTCGGGCAAAAGTTAGGGGTAAAATTAAAAAGATGTACACCCGCGAAGTCGAAAACCTACACTGGGCGGCTTCGGCAAAAAAGGGTATCCCGGTGAACTGAAAACCCGCAAAGGGCGGTTCACGCAAAAGTTAGGGATTTAAAAAAGCAAATGACTGCGGTTCGAATTTGATGCTGCATTGCTTGGTGGTTGGGAGAATACTGTAGGGATTCGATTATCAGATACAATCTCTTCAGAAGTTTGAATACCGGGAAAGCGCCAGAGTCAGGCGAGTCATAGGAGGATCAGCTCATGATGATTGTCTACATCACGTTGCCGACATATGCGCAAATTTGATTTGTCATTGTATTTATGCTTCCTGTGCATACTTGTATATTTGTTGTGCGTAACTTCCTCTTTTTAGGAGTTACATCCAGTGTACAAACTCTGCCTATTCAGGGGCCCAATCAATAAAACATGTTATTCAGTATTTGATGCTTGTTCTTTACTGTTCTGTATGTGAAAAACGCCAATGTTTTGATAAAACTAGCAGTTGCATAACGTTGCTGGCCCTTGCCAATAATTTCTAAAACTTTGAATTGACTGAAAATGATGTCACTAACGCTAACTTGAATAGATTTGATTGTATAGACTTGTTTTGTCTCGTTTGTGGTATTGCAGGGTTCTTGCCTGTGTGAAGTGGATGATCAGAAAATTGTAGTCCTAACCAGAGGCTCGTGATGAAAAGACTTGAGCATTATGTGAAGTGAACCCCCACGCAGGTCGCGCTTCATTCCCTGAAGCTGAGATGACACTGGTCTTTACTGAAGAAGGATCAATTTCCCCAGCTAGTCGCAGCTTATCCCCCAAAGGATGTTCTCCAACAGGTCAAGATTAATGCTCGCCACGGGATGTCTATCCTCAGTCCCGAGTTTGTAAACTGTGGCCAGATGGTTTACTTTCCCCAGCAGGGTCGTTTACCCTCAGCAGAGTTTGATAACTTTAAAGTTTGTAAGCTGTATTCAGACAGTGGTGTTTCTCCAAAAGGATTCTTCATCCTCAGCGGAGTCGTTTAGTTTTCAATGGATTGATAATTCTAGAGTTGTAAACTGTGCCCAGACAGTTCATTATCCCCAGTAGGGTTGTTCATTCTTCCCCAGCGGAGTCACTCCCTGTGTCCAGCGGAGTTGATTAAGATTCCCCGAGAGAGTCGTTTTTCCCCAACGGAGTGTTCTCTCCCCAGCAGATGTTTTCTTTCCTCCCCGTGGAAATTGAAGGTTTAAAGCTCTCTCCGACAGAGTTTGTTGTATGTCCTGGCATTTATTTTGCCGGAATACTTGGTGGTACCCATTCCTGCCCCAGCAAGGTGGTATTTGTCTTCAGCATCCGTGTTGAAGCAAGTTTATCAGAGCTGTTCCCGGCAGCCGGAACCCGCATTTGCATTTGCATGCATTATCATATTTGCATCTACCCAAACGCGTAGCATTTCCATGCTATATGGAGCATTACGCCATTGTCAAACATACGCATTTTGAAACATAAGTCAGATTGGTTAAACTTTTGCTTTCAGGTGTGTTTCTCAACAGGAGTATGGATTTTAAAGCCCAGATGTCTTTTTAGACAATCAAGGTCTTGCCGTGAGACATATGATGATGTGATTCAGTTTATTAGCATCCCCACAGAGTTACTGATTGAGGTTTTCTCGTATCCGGTCAGCGGACTGTTTTGTCAAGTTTGTTGCTGCAGTAGCATCTCAGGGTTCCATTGTCGCTTCCGCAAAAATAAGGTGCCGGCAAAACAGAAGAGTCGCCACCTTTCGTTATTTATCACTTGGAACGGGAAAGGAAACGATCGGAAAAACCTGACGAAAAAGGTAAGACAAGGTCGTCGCAACCGTTGTCTGGGTTCGGGAGTCGGTTACGCAAGGGGAAGGTATTAGCACCCCCCACGTCCGTCGTACTCGATGGGATCCACGCTTGTTGTGTTTACTGGACGAGTTGGTTTATCTATCTACCTATCAAGGCTGGCTTAAAAATAAAATAAAATGACTCGGCAAAGCGTCACGCTTTATGCCTACGTATTCTCATCAGAGAATGAGAAATCAGAGTCAACGTAGTTCGACCTACGACGGGTTATGGGGATGGTGGCTCGCCAATACATCAGTATTGTGCCTACGTACTCTCAACAGGTATGAGAGATCAGAGCTTACGTAGTTCAGGATAATACGACTTACGGGGATTCAGATTTATCTGTTTTATCGAGTAGGGTTAACAAACAGTTCCAACAGTTAGGGACAAGGCCTGTTTGCGGTAGAACTAGGAGTTAACGGCACTCTTTTCTTCAGAAAAGCTTCCTTTGAATTATGGGCCCACGGGGCAAAAAGGTTTGAAGTTTGTTTTCTGTCTTTTACGAAAGAAGTGTTTTTTATAGTGTTTGCAATTTCAATCGCACTAAAAACTATGACCTGAGAGTGAATGCGTCGCATGTCACCCAAAGGGTGTTGTAATACCCCAAATTTTGCCCTAAGATTTGTCGTCGCATTTCATTGCATTTTTATTGCATTTAATCAATTACTAACAAATTTGTGTAGTCGTTTGACTTTTTGCAGGTAAATATCATATGGCATGCATTTTTTTTCTAAAAAGTAAAAATGGCACAATTGGCAGGAGGACATGTGTAAGGAGTTGTGAGTGTGAGAGGTTGAGAGTTCGAATCTCACCTTTGTCACTTTTTTGTTTTTTATTATTTTTACTCTAAATTTTTCTATCTTTCATTAAAAAAATAACAAAAATAGTTTTTTATTATTATTTTCGTATTTTAATTAAATCATTTTTTAAAATATTATTTTTTTTCACTTTTTTCTAAATTATTCATAAAAATATCCAAAAAATCATAAAATAAAAAATATTGAAAATTTTTTTGTTCTTTTTATAATATTTTTGATTTTAGGAATCAATAGGATTATTAATTTTTATTTTAAGTTTATTTTAATTATTTTAAATTATTTAAATTTTATTTTTTCTTAACTAATTATTTAGTTTGGGCTTTAAAATGGGCTTTAGGGACATTATTGACAATTTGGTGTTAACCCTAATTTGTTCCCTATATATACATGTGTTGCCTTGTTGAAAGGGGGTCAGAAGGTTTTTCTTCAGAAAAGAGGAGAGAGAAAGGGAGAAACAAAGGAGATCCCCAGAGAAGAAAGGCGGCCGTTCTCACAACTCGTCAGAAGGATTTGAGCTCTCCAGTGTTCCCTTATTCAAACCTTTTTCACGTTTACCGAAGCAAACCTCCGCTTCGTAGGTTAAATTACTAAACTTTTTGCCTTTTCATGTTTATGTGCATATTTTGCCATGTTAATGTGTTTAGGCCCGTTAAATTACTAAACCTTTTGCTTTTTCATGTTTATGTGCATTTTCATGTTTATGTGCATATTTTGCCATGTTAATCTCCATGTGTGTTTAGGTCCCTAGATTTTAATATCAAAACCTTTTTTTAACAAAACCCTTTTTTAAAATCAAAACCCTTTTTTTTATTTATTATTAAAACCCTTTTTTAGTAAGACCTTTTATAAAAAACTGAAAAGCCTTTTTGTTCCGAAGAAAAAAAAAACCTTTTTGTTCCTGAAAAGCCTTTTCCCAAAAAACTGAAAAGCCTTTTCCCAAAAAACTGAAAAGTCTTTTCCCAAAAAAACTGAAAAGCCTTTTTTTAGGATGAAAAACCTTTTTTGTTCTAAAAAAACTGAAAAGACTTTTCCCCCTAAAACTTTTTTTTTATAATTTAAACTTAATTTTTTTTATAATTTTAACTTAAATATTTTTTATTAAAAAATTAAAACCTTTTTTTTATAATTAAAATATTAAAAAAATTAAAACCTTTTCGTGAGGAACTCCTGATGTTTGGTGTTTGTCGTGTCATTTTATGTACTCTTTTATTACTTTTCTTTCTTTTGGCATTTCATGTGCATGCTCGAGGTTGAGATGTGCTTGTGGTGGCCACAGCCCCACACTTTTTTCCTCCCTCACTTCATTCTAAGTGTCATTACATATTTTCATATTCTTCATGTTTTCAGAAATGTTTCTTTGTTTCTTTATACCCTCTGCCTTTATTACTTTTCTTATTTTTGTACCTTAATTATTCCTCCATATAATGATTTGTCATATTTTCACATTTTTTACAGTTTTATCCTTCCGAAGGATTAGGTCCAGCCTTTTGGCCGCCGAGTCAATAGCCTTACCCCTTTAATGGATCAAACCCTGTTTAGCCTAGGTGTCCCGCCGTGGGCAAAATTGCTTTTATCCTAGTGTTAGGCCAAAAGAGTCGCCGTACTCTGTTTTAAGGTTTCCCGCCGCGGAATCCCTAACCTAACCCTAATGCACTTAACAATTTATAACATAGAGATCGGAGTTTAAGACTCCATGTAAGCGTGTCCTTAAGATGCGTTTATTCCCCTTGAGACCTTGACCACAGTCAAGAAGTCTCTAACCTCCCTTTTGAGGGGAACTACAGTTACTCTGATTCCATTCCCGTAAGGATATGTAGGCACAAGATGCGATGTCTTGCCGAGTAAACTTAGAATTAACCCCTAGGTCTTTTTTAATTTTCAATCCTTTGTATATACCCTAAAGCAAAATAATTAATGAAATAAATAAAAAAAAATAAACAAAAGGTTCCCGTAGAGTACTACGGAAGTTTAGGGTGCTAATACCTTCCCTAAATTTAACCAACCCCCGAACCTTAGATCTCTCCCCTTTAGGTTTTTCCTTTCTTTAACCTTTCCTTCGGATAAATCAAAGACCGGTTGTAAATGAATTAAGATTCAAGTTAATCAATAGCTTGACATCCAAATTTCACCGCAACAGAAAATGGCGACTTCACTGGGGAGTCCTAACTTTTGAGGGTTATCCCCATTTTGTTTATTTTTCATTATATATTTGTTTCATTAATATTTTTGCTCATTTGTATATATATTGTTCAGGGGTACCTTGCTTGGGAATTACTGTGTTGTGAGATAAGTCCTACACCCGGACTTGAGTGACATTATTATAGGATGGCGATATATTCGACGAGGCTTATAGGGAGTGAGTCCCGACTAAGCTAAATCGAGAATCACCGCTCAGTTGAGACACTTTCGAAAATGGTTCAGTTGATCGAGTGTAATCGTGAAAACTTTTACCATTATCGATTGGAGTCTGTGATACTGAGAACCGTAGTACCTTTACACCATCTTGGCCTTATCTAGGACGTAGTGCGGGAACTATGTGGGAGTAGTCCTACAATGGTTGCTACGCGATACTACACTCGAACGAGGTTCTCTTGAGAATATTATCGACCCTTGAGTCAGTCGAGAAGTTGATAATATCCAAAAGATGGGCTGATGACTTTGGGCACTTTTTAGAACCCTTGTTCTGCAGGTACAATTAACCTATAGTACACACCACTTTGGGAAGGGTAGACCTTGACTCCATTCATTGTTCCTCTAAACTTAGGACCTTTTGTTTGCTTATGTGTATTTGTGTTTCGCATCCATAAAGCATCATATCATTTCTAGTTTCAAGGAATTCAGCAGTCCTTTGCAAATTTAAAAAGCCTTACATTTTAAAGTCTAAAATTTTTTCCAACTTTTTTAAAAAGCAATATTCGCAATCGACCGTTGAAATTCTTGAAACCATTGCATGGCATCAGCATCACATTTTTGCATTGCATTTGTCCCCCAGTTTCTCCTTCTTGGTCCTATCGTCTTCTAGTGTACCTTTGAGTCGTCAAGCTGATTCCTCGACACAGATATCAGACCAGAAACGGAACAGGAGTCACTTTGATCCTATTCCCATGACTTACACAGAGCTGTATCCTGACTTAGTTCGACAAGGGCTGATCACTACAAAGGCTTTACCACCTCCTCTTAATCCTCCAGTTGGATTTAGGGCTGATCTAAGGTTGTGCTTTTCATGAGGGTGCCTTAGGCCACGACTTGGAGCATTGTTTTGCATTGAAAGCTAGGGTGCGTGAACTGATTAGAGTCGGAATACTTGATTTTACGGATAGTCGTCCGAGCATCCAGACAGATCCCTTGCCAACACATCAGAATTGAAGCTTTGTCATTGGGCCTTTTTTTTCTTCTCGTTGTTTGCATTTTCCTTATTTTGTTTAAGTTGTTTGCTTTCAATTATGTTTGTACTTTCATTAATTAAATAAGCATTGCGACTTTTGATTCAATTCATTTCCGTCCATTTATTTGCATCTTTATGCTTTATTTTTCAAATGTTTACTTCTTGTCCAAAATTTTGATATGCTAAGATCGGAGGGAGGATGATGAAAACGTTATACCCATAATTGCTGTCAGTATGCTTTCAATCAAACCTTGTTGACGATGTAAGGCATTGTTTCAATTCCCAAACACTGGAGAAATAAGGAAGTTAATCCCTCGTTACCCCCTTCGAGCCTAGAAGTTGGAGTTTATTTCGTTACAAAAAACCCACAATTTTAACCTTGGGATGGGTAGTTCTCAGTTAACTTGGTTGTGTGTTCATACGATACACCTTTCATTAACAAATTTTCCTTCGCACACGTCAAACAAGTGTCGAAGATGTTTTCTAATCAAAAGGTCGATGATGGTTCACCGTAATCATTAAAATCAAACAGTCACCTTCCTTCACCAAAAAAAAAATATAAAAAAAGCAAAAGAAGCCCGCTAAGTCAAAACCTATGAAGGAGACTTAGGCAAAACTGGGGCATCCCGCTGACTGTAAACTCTAAAATAAACAGTTTAGGCAAAATTTAGGGATAATACAAAGAGATTTTTAAATCCTTATCTTGAAAATCCTCAATGTCAAAACAATCAAATGTTATAGGGGAGTAGTGGCTGCCTTTTCATAGGTCCCTTTGACTTCTGAGTCATCATTGCTACGATCAATGAAATCCCTAACTTATGGGAACCTGAATGCATAGTATGAGTTAACTGAGCATAGGACTGAAGATCATCACGTAGATTGGGTGGGTACAAATAAATTTTGAGCCTTTATCTTTTGTTTCATAAACCGTGAATCAGACCACATTACAACCCTCAAAAGACCTAATTGAAGCAAGGTTATTTTGAAAGTATACTACAGCAAGGTTGCGTAACCTGACTCCAAAAGATCCTTGCGAATCATTTATTTTGGCAATACACTTTTATTTTAAACTTTGAGTGTCTTGAACCGCCTTGTTCTGACTAACGACTCATGTATTTTCCATCATTCAAAAATAATTTTTCAAAAATCGCATGAACTTTGCATTACCATGTTTGTATGAATATTTTTGTTTGCAAACTGGCTTTCCTCTAAGGAATTTTCAAACAATGAGAAACTTGGTCAAGTGATCTTATCAGGGGCAAGTTCCTTTTACATCCTGTCAAAGAATTAGTTCAAGATTTGTTCAAGGCAATATCTTCTCAGATTTGGTTTATCCAGAGAATTGTTCAAGACCCAGACTGGGGCAAGCCCTCCGAGGATACAGCAAAACAGTCGATTCCACGAATTAGACAGCTGAAGCAGTTATCAGTTCATTTGACCTGGGGCAGTTTACTTGCATAATCCCTAAGCAGTTATTCATCATTCCTACAGTGACTATCAACTTGATACAGTTTAACAGAATGACAGTGATCTCCGTGTTGAGGAATCAGTCCTCCAGTTTTGTCATCTCACCGAAAGAGTCGAGCCTTGTCGTCGATGTCTGCATTTGCATTTGATCATATCTCATAGCATAATTCCTATACATGTGCATATCTTGGGTGCTTTATTCCCCATTTACATTTCTATCTTGGGTGTTTTACTCCCCATTTACATTTCTATCTTGGGTGCTTTACTCCCCATTTACCTCTCTATCTTGGGTGCTTTACTCCCCATTTACATTTCTATCTTGGGTGCTTTACTCCCCATTTACATTTTTATCTTGGGTGCTTTACTCCCCATTTACATTTTTATCTTGGGTGCTTTACTCCCCATTTACATGTCTATCTTGGGTGCTTTACTCCCCACTTACCTTCTATCCTTGGGTGTTTTATCCCCCATGTACCTTTATCCCGGGTGTTTTATTCCCCGTTTACCAGATATTCCTGGGTTTACCTAACATCATGGTGTTTTACCCCCATTTGCTTTTTTTTCTCCCTGAGGTCGTGTTTTACTCGCGTCTTACCTTGTGGGCAAAATTTATTTAGTTGGCATCATGGGTGTTTTATCCCCATTTGCGTTTTTCTCCTGAGCTCGTGTTTTACCCGCGTCTTACCTTGCGGACAATTTCTAATTTACTTGGCACCTATCAACAATTCTGTGTCGTGTCTACCCGACGTTCTTCCAGATATGACATGTCTTCTTCCCTAGTGCAATTCCTCGATGGGTCGTCCCCTGTGACGTTGTTTCGTCTGTATCCGTGCATTTGTCATTTTCATCATACGCATCATATCAGATTTATGTTATATTTAGCATTATAGTTCGTTTTGTTTTGTCCATATCATTGCATAGCACTGCGTCTAAAGGCAAAATTTTCGGTTATCTGTATTTAAATCCCTCCACCACGATTTCTCGAGTCTCCGTTTCTCGAATCACCCGGTGAAGTTATTTAAATAGGGGCAACTGTAATACCCCAAATTTTGCCCTAAGATTTGTCGTCGCATTTCATTGCATTTTTATTGCATTTAATCAATTACTAACAAATTTGTGTAGTCGTTTGACTTTTTGCAGGTAAATATCATATGGCATGCATTTTTTTTCTAAAAAGTAAAAATGGCACAATTGGCAGGAGGACATGTGTAAGGAGTTGTGAGTGTGAGAGGTTGAGAGTTCGAATCTCACCTTTGTCACTTTTTTGTTTTTTATTATTTTTACTCTAAATTTTTCTATCTTTCATTAAAAAAATAACAAAAATAGTTTTTTATTATTATTTAATTATTATTTTCGTATTTTAATTAAATCATTTTTTAAAATATTATTTTTTTCACTTTTTTCTAAATTATTCATAAAAATATCCAAAAAATCATAAAATAAAAAATATTGAAAATTTTTTTGTTCTTTTTATAATATTTTTGATTTTAGGAATCAATAGGATTATTAGTTTTTATTTTAAGTTTATTTTAATTATTTTAAATTATTTAAATTTTATTTTTTCTTAACTAATTATTTAGTTTGGGCTTTAAAATGGGCTTTAGGGACATTATTGACAATTTGGTGTTAACCCTAATTTGTTCCCTATATATACATGTGTTGCCTTGTTGAAAGTGGGTCAGAAGGTTTTTCTTCAGAAAAGAGGAGAGAGAAAGGGAGAAACAAAGGAGATCCCCAGAGAAGAAAGGCGGTCGTTCTCACAACTCGTCAGAAGGATTTGAGCTCTCCAGTGTTCCCTTATTCAAACCTTTTTCACGTTTACCGAAGCAAACCTCTACTTCGTAGGTTAAATTACTAAACCTTTTGCCTTTTCATGTTTATGTGCATATTTTGCCATGTTAATGTGTTTAGGCCCGTTAAATTACTAAACCTTTTGTTTTTTCATGTTTATGTGCATTTTCATGTTTATGTGCATATTTTGCCATGTTAATCTCCATGTGTGTTTAGGTCCCTAGATTTTAATATCAAAACCTTTTTTTAACAAAACCCTTTTTTAAAATCAAAACCCTTTTTTTTTATTTATTATTAAAACCCTTTTTTAGTAAGACCTTTTATAAAAAACTGAAAAGCCTTTTTGTTCCGAAGAAAAAAAAAACCTTTTTGTTCCTGAAAAGCCTTTTCCCAAAAAACTGAAAAGCCTTTTCCCAAAAAACTGAAAAGCCTTTTTTTGGGATGAAAAACCTTTTTTGTTCTAAAAAAAAACTGAAAAGGCTTTTCCCCCAAAAACTTTTTTTTTATAATTTAAACTTAATTTTTTTATAATTTTAACTTAAATATTTTTTATTAAAAAATTAAAACCTTTTTTTTATAATTAAAATATTAAAAAAATTAAAACCTTTTCGTGAGGAACTCCTGATGTTTGATGTTTGTCGTGTCATTTTATGTACTCTTTTATTACTTTTCTTTCTTTTGGCATTTCATGTGCATGCTCGAGGTTGAGATGTGCTTGTGGTGGCCACAACCCCACACTATTTTCCTCCCTCACTTCATTCTAAGTGTCATTACATATTTTCATATTCTTCATGTTTTCAGAAATATTTCTTTGTTTCTTTATACCCTCTGCCTTTATTACTTTTCTTATTTCTGTACCTTAATTATTCCTCCATATAATGATTTGTCATATTTTTACATTTTTTTACAGTTTTATCCTTCCGAAGGATTAGGTCCAGCCTTTTGGCCGCCGAGTCAATAGCCTTACCCCTTTAATGGATCAAACCCTGTTTAGCCTAGGTGTCCCGCCGTGGGCAAAATTGCTTTTATCCTAGTGTTAGGCCAAAAGAGTCGCCGTACTCTGTTTTAAGGTTTCCTGCCGCGGAATCCCTAACCTAACCCTAATGCACTTAACAATTTATAACATAGAGATCGGAGTTTAAGACTCCATGTAAGCGTGTCCTTAAGATGCGTTTATTCCCCTTGAGACCTTGACCACAGTCAAGAAGTCTCTAACCTCCCTTTTGAGGGGAACTACAGTTACTCTGATTCCATTCCCGTAAGGATATGTAGGCACAAGATGCGATGTCTTGCCGAGTAAACTTAGAATTAACCCCTAGGTCTTTTTTAATTTTCAATCCTTTGTATATACCCTAAAGCAAAATAATTAATGAAATAAATAAAAAAAAATAAACAAAAGGTTCCCGTAGAGTACTACGGAAGTTTAGGGTGCTAATACCTTCCCTAAATTTAACCAACCCCCGAACCTTAGATCTCTCCCCTTTAGGTTTTTCCTTTCTTTAACCTTTCCTTCGGATAAATCAAAGACCGGTTGTAAATGAATTAAGATTCAAGTTAATCAATAGCTTGACATCCAAATTTCACCGCAACAGGTGCCATACTAAACATCCAGACTGTTGAAAAGAAACTCTCCAACAATCCTTTCTCAGATAGCTTAAGGCTCATAACGTACGAAAGAAATCATTCATGATTACTGCATCTTAAGTTGTTTTGAGATGAGAAGAGAACAGGCTCAACTAAAGGGAGACTATCAAGTCCTACTGTTGTCATGCCAAGGGTTCATCCTATGGTTGTGGTTTGAAACAGGGAACTCCTAGAAGTTATTATGCATAGGTTTCAACCTAAAGTTCTAATCATCACTTCCTTATCAAAGGAAATGAGATTCCTAAGGGATCATGTCAATGATAAACAGAAACATATAAAGCATCAGCTTAAACAGTAAACGGTAAACGGTAAGCGACTAAAAATGCATGCAATGCAAGTGAGGGAGGAAATGTGTGTGGGGCAGCAGCCTCCACAAGGTCATCTCAACCTCAAGCCAGAATGAATAACTGTAATCATACAGAGAAAATAACATGCTATCAAGCAAAATACAGTAAACTGCAATCATACAGATAAAATGGAATGCTATCAAGAAAAATAGACCACATGGGCAAGGGAGCTGGGCTCTACCGAATACCCGCAAGCAAAGCCATACAGTAACAATACAAGCAGGGGGAGCAACTCAACCTCTAGTGCAATCATGCCCCTAGATTAAAGTCAATCTAATCATGGACTTATTCTAATGCATCAAGCAAGTCAAACAAGGCACATCAGCAGTACAAAAAAGAAAACAGGCAAGAAAGCAGATCAACAACTCCTTGTTAATTCCAAGCTTCAGCTCTTCTAACAGCAACCTAGTCTTCAGACTTCAATCACCCTTCAAGGCTATCAGCTTCCATGACAAATATCAATTTTCTTCTCCAGGTTTCAACCCCTCAACATAAGTTTCAACTTATCCTCCTTCTTCAAGCTTCAGCTCCTTATTCAATTCCACCTTCAGACTTCACTCTTAGTTACAAGTATCAATTTGATTCCTTCAGGCTCTCCAAGCATCAATGCAAGTATCAACTCATTCTCTATTCCTCAAGCCTCATCTCTACACTCAATCTCAATTGAATCCTCTTCATAAGTATCAACTTAGTCTTCAAGCTTCAGCTCTCTTTGCTTTACCAGTGTCAACTTGGTCTTCTCCTCTTACAAGCTTCAGCTTCTCAGAGTAGTCTTTAATCACATGGAAGTGTCAACTTCATCCTTCAATCTTCTTTTCCAAGCCTCAGCTCTTCATTCACTCTCCATTGGGTCTTCAAGTATCAACTTGTTCTTCTTACTCTTCAAGCTTCAGCTACAATGGCAATGCTCAAGGAATCATCCTCTTCCACACTCTTCAATGAAGTCCTCATCTTCAAACTCAAGTCCAACATCTTTTAAGATACTCAAACCAGAAGATAATTGATTTGACAGGATGAGGGGGAATGATAAACAGCTTACTGACAACCAAAGGAAGCCTGTAAGGGTTCATCATTATGAGAGACTGGTTCCCTCAAATTTCTACTTCCCAGATAAAGCCACTCATCCTTCCAAAGGAGGGATGTGAATATCTGAGAAGGACTTTTAGTCATTGGGAGGAATGGAAGCACAAGATGCTTTCCATGTTTGTGAAAGAAATCATTCTAACTACAAGGCTCTCCCTATGTCCTATCTCCTAATCTTCATCAGACACCTTCAGGCACAAACAATCTCCAAAGCTTCAAGCAACTTCAAGCATCCTCCCCTTGTCTTCAACTTGTCTTCAATCTCAACCAAAGGCAAACCAAGCACAAACCCTAATCTATGGGAACTAAAGGAGTTAAACTAATTGAATTAGTGAATTAGGATCACCTAAAACCTAGTACTAAAGTTAGTCCTAACTAAAATACTAAAATCAATTGAAAATTCCTACAAAAATTTCTATGGGAACCTAGGTCAATCATGACTCTACCACATTAGTTTCAAAGATCAAATCATCAAATTAGCCCTAGAACTAAATTCTACATTCTAAGGTATCAAACCTAAACCCTAAAAAGGAAGCACCTAAATATCAATCTAGAAAGCACACCTATTTTCATCACAAAAATGTGAGAAAAATACTATGGTATCATACATGTCTAACCTAATCACACACAAAAAATTAGGCTCAAAAGCATCACCCTGAGATCACACAAAAATCCACAAAAATATGCATCAAACATAATCATTTTAATATCAATTAAAACATAAAATTCCAATTAAATCAGAAATTACATGAAATGATAATATATTTTCTCTAAAAAATACTAGACTCAATCATGAGTAGAATGCAAAAAGAATGGGTTTAATTGGATTATTTTTGAATTAATTATGATTTTTACAAGAATCATGTATAAAAATGAAAATTAAAAGAAAATCCAATTAAAAGATTAAACACACGGTGCAAAAAGTAATCAGATTCAGTTAAAAATCTGGGTTGGGCCATCAGGGGGGTGTGGATAGCACTTAATTCATTAAGCCAAAAACGCCTGAATAAATGAAACGGTGTGTTTCATGCTTCAGAATCCTTCACAACTCAACTTTAAAACGTGGCCCTTGGATCAGCTTCCAAGTCCAAGTCAAACCAAGATCCAAGGGTGCAAACTTCATCTTCAACCTTTCAAACGTCTGAGCTTCGTGCCCAGCTCCGGCCACCGCCGGTGGAGCTCCGATCATCTCCCCCAACCCTAGTTCTCTCTAGAGGCCTCCAATGCAAATGGTCAAAACATGAAATTCATCCCAAATCTTGCCACAAACTCAACCATACCCTTAGTTTCTTCTGAAACCTCAAGATTCCCCATATTCCAATCTCAACCGAAAATGGTGATTCACGTAATTTGTCTCTAATTCCTCAAGTAACTATCTGAAATCCATCCTACACCATTCTACAATAAATCTAACACCTTAAATCAACCTAATTCAACCTAAATCATGCTATAGGAAGAAAGGTACCAACCTGAAAATTTTGATTGAACAGATGTACTAATCCTCGAAATCAAGCTCCCTAATCTTCTGGACACGATCAAAGAACCTTCTTCTTACTTCTGTATGCAAAAGAATCAATGGAAAGTGCTTGAATCTTGAAACCCGATGGTGAGTTGCAGGTTCTGAAAATCACTTGCTCATACACGATTTGGCCACCAATTCTTCTTGAAAATGATCTGGAATCACTCCTTGACATCCATGGAAGAAGTCTCAATCAAGAAAATGAATGGAAATTGAGGAATTTGGTGAAACCGATTTCAATTGCAATCCAAGAAAACTCAATCTCAAGCTATGCTCAATCCTTCAATGATCACCAACCTCTGTAATGGATCCACTCTACTCCTTATATAGATGAAGTTTGGATGATCTAGAACCCTCTAGATCTTTCCAATGAGATTTTCCACTTCTCATGTCATGAGATTTCCAATCATGTATCATGACATGTACAATCCTTGCAAACAGCTTGGAATTCATCCCATTCACTTTCAATTTCTCCCCTAGTGAGATATTAGAGGTGTTTAGCTTGCCAAAAGCCTTGCTCATGCCTTGATTTTGAGTTATGCACATGTTACTTAATATGCAAGCAAGTGCTTTTCAAAGTAAGTCCACAATTTAGACCTCAAATCAAAAATGTGGCTAAACTAATGTTATTAAAATGTTTTATAGAGTCAAAATGATATATTACATGCCATGGTTTGGATGTGTAGGTTGAAAATATCAATTTCCAACTTTGGTTTATTTAACTTATGCCCTTATTTTAGGTCATTTTTGCAACTTTGAGCTACAAGCCTTTCCATCATCTTATGACCTCCTTACTAGGCTTAAAACATCATTTTGAACAAGTTTGATGTTGAATATTTTTCCATTTGAAGCTTGGAAATAGGAGTTATGGCCTTATGCTTGAAATGACTTATGATCTCCAAATGACCGAAATGCCCTTGACTTGTCAAAGCCATAACTTGAGTTCTACAAATCCTATAAAGGACTTCTAGTACTCTCTATAAAGCTAAGAGGACAAGGAACAACATTCATGTTTACCAAAAGTTCATAGGAATCATCCTTCTTGGGAAAAGGTTTGATGCAAGTGGGGTAACTTTCAAGGCCCCAGATTCACATACCTCAGATGACCTGTAACTTGTCAAAGTCATAACTTGAGCTCTACAAATCCTATCAAGGACTTCTAGTACTCAAATTAAATCTAAGAACAATCTCTACAACATTCATGTTAGGGTTAAGATGAGATGACAATCACATATTGAGCTAAACTGCCTTGAAGATGAGGGTCAAACTAGGGGATTTTACACTGTCAAGCCTTAGAAACCCTAGCTTGAAACTTCTCAAACTCTTCAATCATGATGAGCTGACCTTGTAATCATCCTTATAGCATCTCAATGCATCAATCCATGATCACATTGTCCTTTGAATTAGGTCTCAACCTTGTTCAAATCATCAGTTGACCTAGGGTTGACCCAGTCAAACCCTAATTGCACCACTCATGGCTGAGGCTTCTCAATCTTGCACAATGACTTGTCTAGGCTTCATGATGGCTTCCAAGACATCTCATAAGCTCTCTCAAGGCTTCAAGTCCACATTCATGGCTTCAGAATCATCTGAGGAGCTCCCACAACTCTCAAGTTAGGAGGCACACTCTCTTGGTTTCAACCACTCTCTCTGAGGATCTTTGAACTTCTCTGAAAAGGATATCAACCCTTGAACACTTGAATAGCCTTCCTAGCTAGCTTCAAACTCTTGTATAGCTCTTGATTGGTAGTCATACCTCATGATCTCCTGCTTACATGTCAATGAAATGCAAATGATAATGCTAATGTGAATGAAATGCAACATGAGCTAGGTAAAGAACTGTTTGTCAAATTTTGGGGTGCAACAGCTGCCCCTATTCAAACGGCTTGGACCTGATTGGGAGAGAAGCGAACGACTCTCAACCAATCAAGGTACGAGACGGTTGAATACCGACAAACCCGTAAATTTGCCAACTGCACAAGTACACGGTACTCTAACGGGAACAAGTCTTCGAAATTGAAATAGTAGCTGCACGCAACTAGCTGGGGAATCGGTCGCACGGTAACCGGCGATACATGGTCGATCTTGCCGTCAGGCATCAAGATTCCTCGGGACTCATCAGGTCAACAATCAAGTTAATCATGCCGTCGGGCATTCAAAGAAACTTTTGGGCATCAGCCGGACTTCATCAGTAAGTCGAGAATAGAATTCTCAGTCAATCATGAACCAATTGGGGATATCCAAACTTCTGCCGTCAGGCACTCCGCCTCAGCTGAGAGAACTGCTTCGTTAATACGGTTGTACTTCAATCATCAAGTCTTCAAAGGAAGTTTCAACTTCGCTGTTCAGAAACCTGCTGGGGATGACGCATCTTCGCTGGGGATTCTGGAGAACTATCAAGTAACCCTGCTTCGGGGCTTCAGAAATCATTCTGGGTGAATCAACTCTGCTGAGGGCTTCAAGACTCATCTTGGACAAATAACTTCGTCGGGGACTTCAAGAATCGTCCTGAACCAATAACTCTGCTGGAGATCTCAGGAATCGTCCTGAGCAAACACTCTGTCGGGGATTTCAAGCATCAACTTGAGCAACCAACTCTGGAGACTGCACTGGGGATTTTAAGAACCATCTTACGCACACAACTTTGCTGGGAAATTCAAGAATCATCTTGAGCAAACCATTCTACGGAGGAACACCTGCGAAATAAGAACGGTGGCGACCTGGCTCATGTTTCGTATGCATATGCTTTGACAATGGCGCAATGCTCCACACGGTGGAAATGCTACGCATTTATGATAGATGCTATGCAATCATGCAAAATACTGCGACCCCGTCAGCAAAATAAATGCTGAAGGGAGAAGCCTCCTGTCGAGGAGAAAGAACCACTCTGGTGGGGGAAGGAATCATCCTGCCACAGAGAAAAGGTCACGCCAATCTCAATCGGACTCTGCACGGGGAAGCAAACTTCAGTTGACTGCTGCAGGGGAACGAAGCTCTACGAGAACCTGGACCTGCTGAGGAAAGCAATGTCAATCGCGGAAATAAATTGCACGGCCTTCACGGCTAACCTTCCTGGAGGTAACGACTCCGGCGGGGAAATACGACATCAGCTATTCAACATTCTACTGGGGAAAACCAATCGTGGTCCGAACGGCTTCCAAGGACTCGGCTCTCTTGGGGATCTGCAAACTCGGCTGGAGAAGAAGGAATCATCCTGCTTACAGGGGAGAGTACGACTCTGTGGGGAATCTCAATTCCGCGGGGGACTTCAGTCTGGAACTTCCACTTGATGTACACTTCAGTGTATAACTCAGCTGGGGAGACGACATTCCTTCAGGATGTATTTGACTGGGGAGAGAATCTTCTATGCCTGGGGAAACATATCAATGCTTACGATCTCACGTTCAGACTCTGCGGGGAGAGACTGCTGAACTTTGCTGGAGAAGGAGGAATCATCCTGCTTGGGACGCGTGCGGCGTACTGGCTGGTACATGCTACACCTGTAACAACACAAACAAACAGACAAGATACCCTTCTCAAAGGGACCTATCAAGGTTATCATCTTGTGACAATGTTCGGGTAATTCATTGTTTCAACAATCAGTGGCCTAGGCCAGTAAGTTTATGTATGCGCATTTTGTCAAAAACATCGGCGTTCTTTTTCGCAAACAAAACAGATAAATGCTAAACAGACAAACAGAATTGCTGAATAGTATACATTTTATTGATAACGAACCCCTGAATGGGTAAAAATGTTTTACAACAGATGCAAGCTCCTGGAATGAGGAAGCCGCGCAAAAATAAAATATAAATATACATCAGTATATACAAATGTCGGCAACGAGGCATATACGAACACCATGAGTTGATCCCTCTATGACCCACTCGACTTCGATACTTCTCCGGCGCTTCAGCTTCAAAAGAGATTGATTCAGATAAACAGCCCTCAGGTCTTCCAAACCACTAAACAATGAAAGTCCACACGCGGAACGCAATCATTTGCTTTTTCAAATCCCTAACTTTTGCGTGAACCGCCCTTTGCGGGTTTTCAGTTCACCGGGATACCCTTTTTTGCCAAAGTCGCCCTTCCGGGTTTTCGACTTTGCGGGTGTACGTTCTTTTCTTTATATCCCTAATTTTTGCCCGAACCTTTTTCCCTTTTTTATGGTTCGTCGGGATGCCCCTTTTTTGCCTGGATACCCTTTTTCTTTCCAGCGGGTCATTTTTAAGCAAAGTATTTTTTAACTGCGTCCGCGTTCACCGGGGATGCAAAATCTTCACCATCCATCGTGGATAACAACAAAGCTCCTCCCGAGAAGACCTTGCTGACGACGTACAGACCTTCGTAATTGGGAGTCCACTTGCCCCGGTGATCAGAGTGTGGAGGAAGAATCTTCTTTAGGACGAGATCACCCGCCTGAAAGCTTCTAGGACGTACCTTCTTATCATAAGCTTTCTTCATTCGGCTTTGGTACAGACGACCATGCGCAATCGATGCCAACCTCTTCTCGTCCATCAGGCTGAGTTGGTTCAGTCGGTTCGTAATCCATTCTGCCTCGTCGAGTTTCACATCAACCAAAACTCGCAAAGAAGGGATCTCTACTTCTAACGGTAGGACAACTTCCATACCATACACCAAGGAGAAAGGAGTTGCCCCGGTCGACGTACGTATCGTCGTACGATAACCGTGCAATGCAAATGGCAGCATCTCGTGCCAATCTTTGTAGGTCACAACCATCTTCTGAACAATCTTCTTTATGTTCTTATTGGCCGCTTCAACGGCGCCATTCATCTTCGGTCGATAAGGAGATGAGTTGTGGTCTTCAATCTTGTAACTCTGGCACAGCTCCTTCATCATCTTGTTATTCAGATTCGAACCATTATCAGTAATGATCCGCTCGGGAATTCCGTAACAACAGATGATATCCCTCTTTATGAATTTAGCCACCACCTGCCTGGTCACATTAGCATATGAGGCTGCCTCCACCCACTTGGTGAAGTAGTCGATAGCTACTAGAATGAAGCGATGACCGTTAGATGCAGTGGGCTCGATCTTGCCTATCATGTCGATGCCCCACATGGAGAACGGCCACGGGGAGGACATGACACTTAACGGGCACGGCGGCACATGAACTTTATCAGCATAAATCTGGCATTTATGACATCTCTTCGCGAATTTAAAGCAATCTGACTCCATCGTCAGCCAGTAGTATCCTGCTCTCAGGATCTTTCTTGTCATAGCATGCCTGCCGGCGTGCGCACCAAATGTGCCTTCATGGACTTCTTCCATGAGTATACTCGCCTCTTTCTCATCTACACATATGAGTAGCACGAGATCGTGGTTTCTTTTATACAAAACTCCATCAGGATTGAGATAAAAATTTCCA
Source organism: Lathyrus sativus (assembly GCA_963859935.3). Lineage (NCBI taxonomy): Eukaryota > Viridiplantae > Streptophyta > Magnoliopsida > Fabales > Fabaceae > Lathyrus > Lathyrus sativus. The sequence continues at coordinate 97,215,509 of OZ012738.1, read as the reverse complement.
GACAGCCTCCTCAGAGTCTTCTTATCCTGGGTTGACGCACCCGCAGGATACTCCTTAGTCATAAGGAAGGTCTGGATGTCATGGAACCATGGCTTGCCGTCGGCGGCTTCCTCGATCGCAAAGACGAATGCAGGTCTATCAAGACGAGAAAGGACAATTCTTGGAGCTTCATTCCAAAAATTGGCTTTATACATCGAAGCCAACGTGGCTAAGGCATCAGCCATATGATTTTCTGCTCTGGGTACATGATGGAGTTCCACTCGATCAAAGAACGGAAGTAGCCTTCTGGCATAATTCATGTACGACACCAAATTCGATTGACGAGTCTCCCACTCCCCTTTAATCTGGTTAATCACAAGCGCCGAGTCACCATATACGTCTAGGTTCTTGATTCTCAAATCAATTGCCTCTTCTAGACCCATGATGCATGCTTCGTACTCCGCTTTATTATTGGTGACTGGAAACGTCAGTCTCGCAGTGAACGGGATGTGGGATCCGTGGGGAGTCATAATGATTGCCCCAATGCCACTTCCATAAGAATTAACCGCCCCGTAAAATATCAATTTCCACTGGGATTTCCTATCTGGCCCCTCGTCGGGCAACGGCTCATCGCAATCCTTCGCTTTGAGAAACATAATATCCTCATCAGGGAATTCAAATTTCATTGGCTGGTAATCCTCGATTGGCTGCTCGGCTAGGTAATCAGACAATACGCTTCCCTTGATGGCCTTCTGGGACACGTACTGAATATCATATTCCGTCAACACCATTTGCCATCTGGAAATCCTGCCCGAAAGTGCTTGCTTCTCGAAGACATACTTGATCGGATCCATCTTCGAAATTAGCATGGTGGTGTGGTTGAGCATGTACTGTCGTAAACGTTTGGCAGCCCAGGCTAGTGCACAACACATCTTCTCCAGCATCGAGTAACGAGATTCACAGTCAGTGAACTTTTTACCCAAGTAGTAAATGGCATGCTCCTTTCTGCCCGTCTCGTCGTGCTGACCGAGAACACACCCCATACTATTCTCAAGAACTGTCAAGTACATGATTAGAGGCCGTCCAGCCACTGGGGGTATCAAGATTGGAGGTTCTTGAAGATACTGCTTTATCTTATCGAATGCCTTCTGGCAATCCTCGTTCCAGATAATTGCCTGATATTTCTTTAAAAGCTTGAACATCGGTTCACACGTGGCCGTGAGCTGAGAGATAAACCTTGCAATGTAATTTATTTTGCCCAAGAAACCGCGAACTTCTTTTTCTATTTTTGGCACTGGCATTTCTTATATCGCTTTAATCTTCGCAGGATCAACCTCGATGCCTCTTTCACTCACGATAAACCCCAACAACTTTCCGGACCGTACTCCGAAAGTACACTTGTTAGGATTCAGCCTCAACCTGAACTTCCTAAGTCTTTCAAAAAGCTTCAGCAAATTGACCAGATGTCCCTCCTCCGTTTGGGACTTCGCAATCATGTCATCAACATAGACTTCAATCTCATGATGAATCATGTCATGAAACAAAGTTACCATAGCTCGTTGGTAAGTGGCCCCTGCGTTCTTCAGACCGAAAGGTATTACCTTGTAGCAAAACGTTCCCCAGGGAGTAATAAACGTAGTTTTCTCCATGTCCTCCGGCGCCATCTTGATCTGATTGTAACAGGAGAAGCCATCCATGAACGAAAATACGGAGAACTGAGCTGTATTGTCGACCAACACATCAATATGAGGCAACGGGAAATCATCTTTAGGGCTCGCCCTATTCAAATCCCGATAATCGACGCACATGCGTACCTTACCGTCCTTCTTCGGTACAGGCACTATGTTGGCGACCCACGGAGGGTAAGTAGTGACCGCTAAGAAGCCAGCATCGAGCTGTTTCTGCACTTCTTCTTTGATCTTAACGGCCATATCTGGTCGCGTCCTCCTAAGCTTCTGCTTAACGGGAGGACAATCTTCTCGCAGCGGCAAGTGGTGGACCACGATGTCAGTGTCATGTCCGGGCATATCTTCATATGACCAAGCAAAGACGTCACTATACTCTCTTAGCATCTCGACCAATCTCTGCTTGACATCACTCTGCAATGCAGCCCCTATCCTGACGTTTCTGACGAGTTCTTCAGAACCCAGATTCACAATCTCAATCTCCTATTCATGAGGCAGAATAATTTTCTCCTCTTGTTTCAACAAGCGGGCCAACTCTTCAGGAAGGTCTTCGTCTTCATCAATCTCTTCTTCGGCTTGATAGATCGGGCAATCGAAGTCGAAGTGAGCCGTAAAAGGTCCAGAGTCGATGTCATCTGCTATGTGGATCCTGCAATAACAAGGGTTAAGTTTAAAACAAGGATGTGCAGGTTAGCACAAACCCCATTGCCATTTTATTGTTTTTCAAAACAAATATAAAACAGGAATAACAGAGATCACAATATTTGAATACGAAGAAAAACGCCTTTTGATTTATTGATAAAATGCATGTACATAATCCAACAAGGCCCTGACAATAAAACCACTATGCCCCGGGTAGGACATAGGGTTGTACAATGATTGGAAAAAGTAAATCATTACTCTTCGCTTGTCATCTGGATGATATCCTTGACAGACCAGTTGGTGAGGCCCTCGCCTGGCTTGCTTGGCTGGATCCAAGAGTCGAGGTCACAGTCGCTATCTCCGCTGTCTTCAGACACCGCGTTGACGCTTTCAAATATCACCCCGCCACTGGTAAACTGGATCGGCCCTTTACCTCGCGACACATTGCTAGAAGAAGAAGCTTCAGCTCCAGGAGAATATCCCAACCCAAACTTGTCTTGCTTGTTAGGTATCTCCAAAATTTGCCCCCACCCTGGGGTAGATCCGGCCTGAACAACATCCCGAGCTTCCTTGAATGAGGAGAGAGTCATCTCTGGCTTTTTAGTGACTACAGGAGCTACGTCCTTGACTGTAACAGCTTCGAACGCTTGGCATAGGGTTTCGTGGATTTCCCCATCCATCTCAACATATTTGAAGGACGGAAAATTGCTCACCATTATGTCTTCCTCGCCACATACGGTCACGATGCTACCTCCGACAGCATACTTGAGTTTCTGGTGCAACGTGGAGGTCACGGCACCCGCCGAATGGATCCATGGCCGGCCCAAGAGACAGCTGTAGGCAGGCATGATGTCCATAATGTAAAAGACCGCGTCGAACGTTTCCGGCCCGACTTGGATTGGCAGGGTCACCTCCCCGAAAACATGGCGTTTGGTTCCATCGAACGCCTTCACAACCAGATCACTGGGTGTGCAAATCACTCCACGAGTATCCAACTTCATTAATGCCTTCTTCGGAAGAACATTGAGTGACGACCCCGTGTCCACCAACATGTGAGACATAATCGTTCCCCTACACTCTATCGAGATGTGCAGGGTATTATTGTGATTCCTCCCTTTCGGCGTCAGCTCTAGGTCAGTGAACCCTAACCCATTTCCAGCATTCACGTGGGCTTCGACTTCTTCCAACTGATTTACCGATATTTCCTGCGGTACATATGCGGCGTTCAACACCTTCAGCAGTGCGTTGCGATGTGCTTCAGAACACAGCAACAAATTCAGGATGGAAATCTTCAAGGGTGTTTGATGGAGATGATCCATAATCTTGTAGTCACTCTTTTTAATCAACCGCATAAACTCCTCGGCGTCTTTAACAAGTAAGTCTCTTTCTGCCCCACGCGGGATCTCTTCAACGACTTTACTCTTACCTTTATCAGTTGCGTCAGCTCTGACCGCTTTGTCTGCCACGACCTCAGGTGGTGCAAATACTCTCCCGCTGCGAGTAATACCACTGATTCCCGCAAGGTTCTCCACAGACGACCCAAACGGTTCTAGCTCCAATTTATGTCTGTTGCAGTAGACTTCAGCCCCATAATGCCACGGGACAACATTAGTGCTCTCGAACGGTATCGCCCAGCTTTGGTGATAGTAATCGTGGGCGGTCTAGGTGCAGAAATAGTTATCGTCTGGCGAGGGATGGTGATGGTGGCAACCTCATCATCTTGCTTCAGCATTACCTCTCCTGATCCACTTTCGGCCCTCCGGCTGAACTGTAAGATCCCTTCAGTCATCAGACTTTGAATTCCCTCTATCAGCTGTTCACATCCATCAGGACTAGTCGCACAGCCCATACACAACTCTCTGTATCCTGGGAAGAAACCTCTTTTCATCAGCTTAGCTTTAACGAAGCTAAGCGGCGTCTTCAGATCTCTAACGTCATTCAACAAATCCAAACTCTCGTCTTCGATAATGGCGTTCACTCCACCTCCCCTATGATTCGGCATGGGGTTCTTCGTGACATTTGGCACATTATCGGAGAAGTTGATGATCTTAGCGTCCACCATGTCCTGCACCTTGTGCTTGAAGGCTTTACAATTCTCTACTGTGTGGCCTGGAGCCCCTGAGTGAAACCCACAAGTTGCGTTCGCGTCGTAACCTGGCGGAGGTGCCCCTGTCAAGGGAGCCAGGGTTCTCTTCTGGATCAACTGTAGCTGAAGCAAAGTCTGCAATAGTTGCGCGTACGTCATGGGCGGTGTCTCGAGGTGGCGGCTCGACAGAGGTGCCCGATTCTGATACTTTATGTACCCTTGTTGATTCGGTTGCTGCTGCTGTTGTGGCTGTTGAACTGCCGAGATAGTTATGCTGGCCACCTGTTGGTGAGGACCTCTACCCTTCCTTCGAGCGTTGGTCACAGCGCTCGCTTCTCCTTCCCGTCTTTTGCCAGCATAAGGTTTCTTTCCGCCTCCTCCAGCTGAGGATGACTCACCTTGAATTTTCCCGAGTTTGATCCCATTTTCGATGTGCTCACCTGTGATAATGAGATCTGAGAAGGTTCCGGACATACCGCTGACCAACTTCTCATAATAAACCCCTGGGAGGGTGGCTACGAACATCTGCACAAGCTCGCGTTCAACCATCGGCGGCTGAACCCTGGCTGCCAACTCACGCCACCGCTGGGCGTATTCCTTGAACCCTTCATTGTTCCTTTGCGACAGATTCTGCAGTTGGACTCGGTTCGGAGCCAAGTCGCTGTTGTATTGGTAGTGGTGCACAAATGCTTCAGCAAGGTCCTTCCACGTGCGCACACTGGTAGGCTCCAGACTCATGTACCATTCAAGGGAGGGCCCGGACAGACTGTCCTGAAAGAAGTGCATCAGCAACTTCTCGTCCTCAGAATGAGCAGACATTTTTCTGTAATATGATCTCAGGTGGACGCGAGGGCAAGTGGTGCCCTTGTACTTTTCAAAGTCAGGTACCTTGAACTTGGGAGGCACCTTGAAATCAGCAATTAGTCCCAACTTGGACATATCAACACCCAGGGTGTTCTGGTTCTTGATATTTCTCATCTTATCCTCGAGTGCCTTGAACCTTAGACGTGCTTCAGCAGTCAGCTCCCCTTCAACACCTCTCTTAGAGAATACATCATCTTGACGGTCTTCTAACCATGGTTGAGGCCCAAACAGATTCCCCACACCTGCATTGCCGTTGCCCAGCCCGACATTGACGTTAGCTTCAAGACTCCCATTACCGACGCCCGTCGTATTGCCATTGAGTCCCATGTTAGCTATCACATTGCCGTTGGCACTGCCATTTCCCCCGGTCACGGGGACGCCATTCTGTGGAGTCTCAACTGGTGGAGGGGTTGGAACAGTCCCACCATGGAGTACGCCATTGCTATTGACCCTTGAAATCAGAGGCTGAACCAAGGTTCTGAGTTGATCCTGGCTATTGGCGACCGCTTGCATGAGCTCCATGAAGCGATCCATTCTTTCGCGGAGTTCCTGAACATCAGTTTGCACTTGCTCCATGATTTTGGTTTGATTTGCTCTGGTCGGATAGCAGTGAATAGGTCTTTGATCAATCCTGGAACAACCTGAAACAACCTGAAAACACAAAAGGGTTAGGAAAAAACAATAAAGTGCTCGTTATGCAAATGCTTCATGCAAATGCAAACGTGTGTCTGTGCATTAGGGAGATCTCCCCCGATCCTAGTGCCTGAGTGCTAGTGCTGATAATAAGAAGTCTGAGTCCAGTCATGGAAATAACATCTCATATATAGAAAGCCCATCAAGGCATTACACAACGTCAGTGAGTACAAGATGAATCGATAGCATGACCTCAACCAACAAGCCTGGTGATAGTCAGCATATAACAATGATCAAACAAAAGGAATACAAATAGTCAAGCACGGCCACGGGCGCAAAACTCTTCTAACAACCCCTTCGTTTCTGGATGATCAGGCCGAGTGAGCAACCCTTCGACGAGTAACTCCCTCTGCATAATGGTGTACTGAAGACCTTCGACCGAATCTTCCCATGCTCCTTCGCCGAAACAATCTTCTAGTTTCCGCTTCTTGGATTCAAACGTCAGTTTGCGCTCCTTCAGGTTAGCGAGAGCTTTGTTGAGCTGGCCTTCAGCGGCATATCTGCGAGCGGTTTCTTCATCAAACCTCTTCTCATTAGCCTTCACCTGGGCTTTCAGCTTGGAGATCTGTTGCATCAGCTTGTCCTCCCGCTCTTTCCTGTTGGCTAGGGAGGCCTTCCAGTGCTGGTTGAACTTGGATATCCTCCGATACGCTTCGTCCAAGTGCTGCTTCTTCGTGGCCAGTACGTCATTGACAGCTTTGAAGTCTCGACCCATGCGCTCATGCTCAACTATCTGCTTAGTCAAATCTGTACCTAGCTGGTTCACCAGCTCTGTCTGCCTCTTGGAGGAATGAACAACTTCGTTTCTCTCGCTTCGGAGCTGAGCCAATTCTCTCTCCAGTTCTTCGTTTGCCTGCTTCAATTCATCTCGCTCAGCTAACACCTGATTATACTGCTGAATGGGCACGGTAGTAGGCTCTCCAATCATTGGAGGGCTTTCTGGCTTGGCAGGAAGAAACGGCATCCCTATAGCATTTGCTCTGGCTCTGATCCACGTCACATACGAAGGGTAGGCTTGATTATTATTTCTTCCCTGCAATAGTTTTCCCCTCTTACTGATGCCATTCCAAGCGCGCTGAAGCTTAGACAACAGATCCCCCTCTAGAAGACCAGTGAGGTACAGAGATTCCTGCACCTCTTCATCCTTCGGCAGAGTTCTCAAAGCGTACGCGAACTGTCAGACCAGCAAAGATGGATTATAGTTTATACATCCCTTCCTGCCTATCAAAGGCACGTTCGGAAACCCGTTGCAGCTGAAGATAATCTCAATGCCCAACCTATCTCTGTCAAACCAGTCAATATCCTCCGCAGATAGACTCATCAAACGCTCAGACCACTCAGCTGTAGCTGCAGACGAAGCAAAGGGATCCCTCTTGGGTAGATGACTATCAAGCCATTTATAAAGCAGGGGTACACAGCATGAGACATTCTTGCCTCTTCTGTTCTCGTTTTTGTAGTGGATAGAATGGTAGACATCTCCTATCAAGGTAGGGACCGGGTTCCCTGAAGCAAAGATGCGAAACGCGTCGACGTCCACAAAGTCGGGCATATTGGGGAACATAATGATGCCATATATGCACAGAGCGAGGATGGCGTTGAACACGACCCAACATCCGTCTTTGGCGCACTGCTGAGCCTTACCCACTAAGAACTGCAAGGAGAAACCGGGAACCTTGTTCCAACTAGACAATACCAACTCGGAGGCATCCAGGTGAAGTGACGGAGCTAGACTAGCCAGATCAGGCTCAACATCCATATGAACAAAAGGCATTTGCCTCTTGATAGGCACACCTAACAAATCAGCATACTCCTCTAGCGTGGGTGCGAGAACAAAATCCTGGAAAGTAAAGCATCTCAACGGAGGATCGTAGAACTGCAGCAGAGCGTGCAACCCATTCAACTCGAACGCAAAAGGTTTACGAACCAAATTGAGCAATTTGCCGTAAGATTTTCTGAACTCATCTCTCATAGAATCATCTGCTAAAGCAATCAAACCAGTCAGCTGAACCACATCAGGGGCAGGGAGCTTGTAGGCCACGGTCTTCCTCAGAGAACCCATAATAATACAATAGGAGGCAAGGAATCCTGGATCGGGAGAAACGGTACCTGCAACACAGACACACGTTAATGAAATGCAAATGAGTATGCAAAGCAATGTAAAATGCAATCATGCAGCAGGAGATCAAGGCAACTGTGCTGTGGAGATTCTGTATCAACAAAACCATGACGCTGCTCTGTCAAGAACAACCACTTTCTCTGATAAGAAGAAAACCCTGGTATCGGACCACAAATCTGCTCTGTCAAGAACACACACATATAGGACCATAAACCTGCTCTGCCAAGAACAAACATCTGATAATAAGGACCTCTGGTACAGGGCCAAAAATCTGCTCTGTCAAGAACACCCATACATCTGCTGATGAGATCCTCAGACCCCAATCATAAATCTGCTCTGTCAAGAACAAGTACACATCTGATGATAGGATCCTCTGATCCCAATCACAAGTCTTCTCTGTCAAGAACAAATACACATATCTGAATATAAGGTCCTCTGATATAGGACCAAAGCTCTGCCCTGTCAAGAACAATCATATGTCTGCTGATGAGATCCTCAGACCCCAATCATAAATCTGCTCTATCAAGAACAATCATATATCTGCAGATGAGATCCTCAGATCCCAACAAAACTGATCCACTATCAAGAAAACCAGGTGGTCTGAATGTCAAAGTTTCCTGCAATGAACCCAACCCTGCTCACAGGTATGAACCTAAACTGACTCAAGTTCGGCATCCTATGCGTTCATCAGCGTCACAGACATTCAAGAGGGGTGATACGATACCCAGAAGGTGTGGCATCACCAGCTCATGAAGCGGCCTCACTCGGCTGAATCACAAATGATCGGTCCCCAGAGTCGACAATCCTCCAAACCAACAACCCCCTCAACCCAAAGGGTTGAAAAATAAGCCAACCGGGAGAACCTCGTCTGAGCGTGGATTTCATGAGACACTAGTGCCTGTCAAGCAAGCACGCGCCCACTAATTTCCACAACTAATGCTATGTTCACTCAAGCCTGGGTCTGGCTTCTCACTCATCAGAATGCCCCTCCCACAACAGCACAGATAATCATATCATACTGGAAATAAATGTGCGGGAAGTAAAATGCGATAAAATAAACACAACCCAACAAGTAATCATACAAGCGCTAGGATTGACTCTCGCAGGGGATGTCGGATCCCCAAACTGACTCGCATACGGGACGTTGGATCCCAGGAAACTATCAAGTCCCCAGCAGAGTCGCCAGCTGTCGCTTCCGCGAAAATAAGGTGCCGGCAAAACAGAAGAGTCGCCATCTTTCGTTATTTATCCCTCGGAACGGGAAAGGAAACGATCGGAAAAACCTGACGAAAAAGGTAAGACAAGGTCGTCGCAACCGTTGTCTGGGTTCGGGAGTCGGTTACGCAAGGGGAAGGTATTAGCACCCCTCACGTCCGTCGTACTCGACGGGATCCACGCTTGTTGTGTTTACTGGACGAGTTGGTTTATCTATCTACCTATCAAGGTTGGCTTAAAAAGAAAATAAAATGACTCGGCAAAGCGTCGCGCTTTATGCCTACGTATTCTCATCAGAGAATGAGAAATCAGAGTCAACGTAGTTCGACCTACGACGGGTTATGGGGAAGGTTGCTCGCCAATACATCAGTATTGTGCCTACGTACTCTCAACAGGTATGAGAGATCAGAGCTTACGTAGTTCGGGATAATACGGCTTACGGGGATTCAGATTCATCTGTTTTATCGAGTTGGGTTAACAAACAGTTCCAGCAGTTAGGGACAAGGCCTGTTTGCGGTAGAACTAGGAGTTAACAACACTCTTTTCTTCAGAAAAGCTTCCTTTGAATTATGGGCCCACGGGGAAAAAAGGTTTGAAGTTTGTTTTCTGTCTTTTACGAAAGAAGTGTTTTTTATAGTGTTTGCAATTTCAATCGCACTAAAGACTATGACCTGAGAGTGAATGCGTCGCATGTCACCCAAAGGGTGCCATACTAAACATCCAGACTGTTGAAAAGAAACTCTCCAACAATCTTTTCTCAGATAGCTTAAGGCTCATAACATACGAAAGAAATCATTCATGATTACTGTATCTTAAGCTGTTTTGAGATGAGAAGAGAACAGACTCAACTAAAGGGAGACTATCAAGTCCTACTGTTGTCATGCCAAGGATTCATCCTATGATTGTGGTTTGAAACAGGGAACTCCTAGAAGTTATCATGCATAGGTTTCAACCTAAAGTTCTAATCATCACTTCCTTATCAAAGGAAATGAGATTCCTAAGGGATCATGTCAATGATAAACAGAAACAGATAAAGCATCAGCTTAAACAGTAAACGGTAAACGGTAAACGACTGTAAAATGCATGCAATGCAAGTGAGGGAGGAAATGTGTGTGGGGGCAGCAGCCTCCACAAGCTCATCTCAACCTCAAGCCAGAATGAATAACTATAATCATACAGAGAAAATAACATGCTATCAAGCAAAATACAGTAAACTGCAATCATACAGATAAAATGGAATGCTATCAAGCAAAATAGACCACATGGGCAAGGGAGCTGGGCTCTACCGAATACCCGCAAGCAAAGCCATACAGTAACAGTACAAGTAGGGGGAGCAACTCAACCTCTAGTGCAATCATGCCCCTAGATTAAAGCCAGTCTAATCATGGACTTATTCTAATGCACCAAGCAAGTCAAACAAGGCACATCAGCAGTACAAAAAAGAAAACAGGCAAGAAAGCAGATCAACAACTCCTTGTTAATTCCAAGCTTCAGCTCTTCTAACAGTAACCCATTCTTCAGACTTCAATCACCCTTCAAGGCTATCAGCTTCCATGACAAATATCAATTTGCTTCTCCAGGTTTCAACCCCTCAACATAAGTTTCAACTTATCCTCCTTCTTCAAGCTTCAGCTCCTTATTCAATTCCACCTTCAGACTTCACTCTTAGTTACAAGTATCAATTTGATTCCTTCAGACTCTCCAAGCATCAATGCAAGTATCAACTCATTCTCTATTCCTCAAGCCTCAGCTCTACACTCAATCTCAATTGAATCCTCTTCATAAGTATCAACTTAGTCTTCAAGCTTCAGCTTTCTTTGCTTTACCAGTGTCAACTTGGTCTTCTCCTCTTACAAGCTTCAGCTTTTCAGAGTAGTCTTTAATCACATGGAAGTGTCAACTTCGTCCTTCAATCTTCTTTTCCAAGCCTCAGCTCTTCATTCACTCTCCATTGGGTCTTCAAGTATCAACTTGTTCTTCTTGCTCTTCAAGCTTCAGCTACAATGGCAATGCTCAAGGAATCATCCTTTTCCACACTCTTCAATGAAGTCCTCATCTTCAAACTCAAGTCCAACATCTTTCAAGATACTCAAACCAGAAGATAATTGATTTGACAGGATGAGGGGGAATGATAAACAGCTTACTGACAACCAAAGGAAGCCTGTAAGGGTTCATCATTATGAGAGACTGGTTCCCTCAAAGTTCTACTTCCCAGATAAAGCCACTCATCCTTCCAAAGGAGGGATGTGAATATCTGAGAAGGACTTTTAGTCATTAGGAGGAATGGAAGCACAAGATGCTTTCCATGTTTGTGAAAGAAATCATTCTAACTACAAGGCTCTCCCTATGTCCTATCTCCTAATCTTCATCAGACACCTTCAGGCACAAACAATCTCCAAAGCTTCAAGCAACTTCAAGCATCCTCCCCTTGTCTTCAAATTGTCTTCAATCTCAACCAAAGGCAAACCAAGCACAAACCCTAATCTAAGGGAACTAAAGGAGTTAAACTAATTGAATTAGTGAATTAGGATCACCTAAAACCTAGTACTAAAGTTAGTCCTAACGAAAATACTAAAATCAATTGAAAATTCCTACAAAAATTTCTATGGGAACCTAGGTCAATCATGACTCTACCACATTAGTTTCAAAGATCAAATTATCAAATTAGCCCTAGAACTAAATTCTACATTCTAAGGTATCAAACCTAAACCCTAAAAAGGAAGCACCTAAATATCAATCTAGAAAGCACACCTATTTTCATCACAAAAATGTGATAAAAATACTATGGGATCATACATGTCCAACCTAATCACACACAAAAAATTAGGCTCAAAATCATCACCCTGAGATCACACAAAAATCCACAAAAATATGCATCAAACATAATCATTTTAATATCAATTAAAACATAAAATTCCAATTAAATCAGAAATTACATGAAATGAAAATATTTTTTCTCTAACAAATACTAGACTCAATCATTAGTAGAATGCAAAAAGAATAGGTTTAATTGGATTATTTTTCAATTAATTATGATTTTTACAAGAATCATGTATAAAAATGAAAATTAAAAGAAAATCCAATTAAAAGATTAAACACACGGTGCAAAAAGTAATCAGATTCAGTTAAAAATCTGGGTTGGGCCATCAGGGGGTGTGGATAGTGCTTAATTCATTAAGCCCAAAACGCCTGAATAAATGAAACGGTGCGTTTCATGCTTCAGAATCCTTCACAACTCAACTTTAAAACGTGGCCCTTGGATCAGCTTCCAAGTCCAAGTCAAACCAAGATCCAAGGGTGCAAACTTCATCTTCAACCTTTCAAACCTCTGAGCTTCGTGCCCAGCTCCGGCCACCGCCGGTGGAGCTCCGATCATCTCCCCCAACCCTAGTTCTCTCTAGAGGCCTCCAATGCAAATGGTCAAAACATGAAATTCATCCCAAATCTTTCCACGAACTCAACCATACCCTTAGTTTCTTCTGAAACCTCAAGATTCCCCATATTCCAATCTCAACCGAAAATGGTGATTCACTTAATTTGTCTCTAATTCCTCAAGTAACTATCTGAAATCCATCCTACACCATTCTACAATAAATCTAACACCTTAAATCAACCTAATTCTACCTAAATCATGCTATAGGAAGAAAGGTACCAACCTGAAAATTTTGATTGAAAAGATGTACTAATCCTCCAAATCAAGCTCCCTAATCTTCTGGACACGATCAAAGAACCTTCTTCTTACTTATGTATGCAAAAGAATCAATGGAAAGTGCTTGAATCTTGAAACCCGATGGTGAGTTGCAGGTTCTGAAAATCACTTGCTCATACACGATTTGGCCACCAATTCTTCTTGAAAATGATCTGGAATCACTCCTTGACATCCATGGAAGAAGTATCAATCAAGAAAATGAATGGAAATTGAGGAATTTGGTGAAACCGATTTCAATTGCAATCCAAGAAAACTCAATCTCAAGCTATGCTCAATCCTTCAATGATCACCAACCTCTGCAATGGATCCACTCTACTCCTTATATAGATGAAGTTTGGATGATCTAGAACCCTCTAGATCCTTCCAATGAGATTTTCCACATCTCATGTCATGAGATTTCCAATCATGTATCATGACATGTACAATCCTTGCAAACAGCTTGGAATTCATCCCATTCACTTTCAATTTCTCCCCTAGTGAGATATTAGAGGTGTTTAGCTTGCCAAAAGCCTTGCTCATGCCTTGATTTTGAGTTATGCACATGTTACTTAATATGCAAACAAGTGCTTTTCAAAGCAAGTCCACAATTTAGACCTCAAATCAAAAATGTGGCTAAACCAATGTTCTTAAAATGTTTTCTAGAGTCAAAATGATATATTACATGCCATGGTTTGGATGTGTAAGTTGAAAATATCAATTTCCAACTTTGGTTTATTTAACTTATGCCCTTATTTTAGGTCATTTTTGCAACTTTGAGATACAAGCCTTTACATCATCTCATGACCTCCTTACTAGCCTTAAAACATCATTTTGAACAAGTTTGATGTTGAAGATTTTTACATTTGAAGCTTGGAAATAGGAGTTATGGCCTTATGCTTGAAATGACTTGTAATCTCCAAATGACCAAAATGCCCTTGACTTGTCAAAGCCATAACTTGAGTTCTACAAATCCTATCAAGGACTTATAGTACTCTCTAGAAATCTAAGAGGACAAGGAACAACATTCATGTTGACCAAAAGTTCATAGGAATCATCCTTCTTGGGCAAACGTTTGATGCAAGTGGGGTAACTTTCAAGGCCCCAGATTCACATACCTCAGATGACCTGTAACTTGTCAAAGTCATAACTTGAGATCTACAAATCCTATCAAGGACTTATACTACTCAAATTAAAGCTAAGAACAAGCTCTACAACATTCATGTTGGGGGTAAGATGAGATGACAATCACATCTTGAGCTAAACTGCCTTGAAGATGGGGGTCAAACTAGGGGATTTTACACTGTCAAGCCTTAGAAACCCTAGCTTGAAACTTCTCAAACTCTTCAATCATGATGAGTTGACATTGGAATCATCCTTATAGCATCTCAATGCATCAATCCATGATCACATGGCCTTTGAATTAGGTCTCTACCTTGTTCAAATCATCAGTTGACCTAGGGTTGACCCAGTCAAACCCTAATTGCACCACTCATGGTTGAGGCTTCTCAATCTTGCACAATGACTTATCTAGGCTTCATGATGGCTTCCAATACATCTCATAAGCTCTCTCAAGGCTTCAAGTCCACATTCATGGCTTAAGAATCATCTGAGGAGCTCCCACAACTCTCAAGTTAGGAGGCACACTCTCTTGGTTTCAACCACTCTCTCTGAGGATCTTTGAACTTCTCTGACAAGGATATCAACCCTTGAACACTTGAATAGCCTTCCTATCTAGCTTCAAACTCTTGTATAGCTCTTTATTGGTAGTCATACCTCTTGATCTCCTGCTTACATGTCAATGAAATGCAAATGATAATGCTAATGTGAATGAAATGCAACATGAGCTAGGTAAAGAACTGTTGGTCAAATTTTGGGGTGCAACATCCATGAATCAAAATTTCAGAAATGGTCGCTTGTTGTTAGAACAGGTGTCGGTCATTGGGTTTCGGAGTATCCCTAGCTATGTTGATAGAATTTATTCGTGTTGACGAATTATTTCCTCCGTGTTGACGGAATGTGAGTCCTGATGAGGATAATTTATGCCTATGTTGATAGGATTTATTCATGTTGACGAACTGCTCCCTCCGTGTTGGCGGAATGTGCGTCCTGATGAGGACAAGTTATGCCTATGTTGATAGGATTTCTTCGTGTTGACAAATCGATTTCCCCATGTTCACGGAATATGGAGTCCTGCTGAGGACCAGGATTGATTTCTCCGTGTTGACGGAATGTGCATCCTGATGAGGACAATTTATGCCTATGGTGATAGGATTTCTTCGTGTTGACGAAATGGGAGTTCAGATATGTACAAGAATGGTATTCCTATGATGATAGGGTTTATTCGTGTTGATGAATCTATTTTTTTCCTCGTGTTGACGAGACGTGAGTCCTGACATGGACAATTTATTCCTATGTTGATAGGAGTCCCTCATGTTGATAAGGCGCAAATAAGAGGACATTGCCTATGCTGATAGGATCCCCTTGTGTTGACAAGATGCTGACAACTCATCCCCAGTGAAGTCGCCAAGTTTTATTTCTCCATGTTAATGGAATACGGATTCTTGTTGAGGACAAGGTTTGCTTTCTCCGTGTTGACGGAATATGGAGTCCTGATGAGGACTAGTTTGATTTCTCCGTGTTGACGGAATGAAGAGTCCTGATGAGGGCAAATTTTATTCCTATGATGATAGGATTTCTTCGTGATGACGAATTTATGGCTTTTCGTGTTGACGAAATTTAAGGGCAATTGTGGATAAGATTTTTCTTGTGATGATGGGATCTTTACTCTTGTTGACGTATTTGTTTCTCGCCTGGTGTTGACAAGTTTAGTCCAGTTGTGGACAGAGGTGTTTTTGCAAAGATAAGTCAGTACCTGTGGTGTTACATGGGTGGTGGGAGTCAAAATCAGAGTTATTCTCTAATGAATGATCGGTGGTTACCGTAACAATCAGGTTCACTCGACGAAGGTAGTTCCCCAAGCAGTGGTGCAGTATATTTCTGCGGTTGGCAAATTTCAGGGCTTCTTTGGTATTCAACCGTCTCGTACCCCGAATGTTTGAAGGTCGTTCGCTCTTCACCCAGTCGGGTCCAAGCCGCTTGAATAGGGGCAGCTGTTGCACCCCGAAATTTGACCAACCGGTTCCCATATCTGGTTTATGTTTCAACGCATTTTGCATTCACATTCGCATACTGCATGCATTGCATTTTCTCAGTCAGGTTGATTTTATCGGGATTGCAGGCCCTGGCGTTTCAGGGAGTTCAGGCCGGTTTGAATAAGCGTATTTTGAGAATTGGTGCTCGTTCCCTGTGTTTCCAGGCCATCTCGGTGCCCGGGTTTCGTTATGGTTGCACAATCGTTTTATAATCGATTTAATCGGCCTCCTGGCAGTTTTTAGGATTTTTCTTTTATTTTCTAAATTTTTTATGCATTTAATAGATTTTAATAGGGTTATTTGTTTTTTATAGAATTTAATAGATTTTTTAATAATTTTTAGAGTTTTAAATAGATATTCTTTTTTTTTCTTTAGAGATTTAATAGATTTTAAGTTTTTTTAGATATCAATTTCCTTTTAATAGATTTTCTTAAGAATAGATATAACTAGATATTGATTTTCTTTTAATAGAATAGTTTTTAAATTTTTAGATATTGATTTTCTTTAATAGAATAGATTTTAAATAGAATTTAATGTTTTTTAGATTTTTATTTTAAGTTTTTTTATAAGAATAGATTTTTAAAAATAGATATTATTGTTTTTTAGAGTTTATTAGATTTTAATTGTTTTTTTCAAATTTAATAGAATAGATTTTAAATAGGATTAAATGTTTTTTAGATTTTATTTGATTTTTCAGATTTAATTAAATTTTTTTAAATAGTTTTTAGATATTAAATAATTTTTTCTGTTTTTTTTAATAGGTTAATTAGGTTTTTATTAATTTTCGTTTTAGGGTTAATTAGGATTAATTAGGGATTTTAATTAGGTTTTAGTTAATTTTCGTTTTATTCTAATTAGGGTTTTTATTATTAATTTTTTGTTTAGTTAATTGGTTTAATTTTCATTTGGTTTAGTTAATTGGGTCATTAATCAGAGTTTAGTCCAGTGGGCTTTTTATCCATTAATTGAGCCCAAATCAAAAGTCCAGTAATGCCACTTGTCACTATAAGAGCAGTGCCACGCGTGTGTGCCACCTTTCAGCCACCTCACTATCTCTCTCTCAGACCGCGCCAACGCACACTTCCACTCACCATTTCCCTCCCACGTGTCTCCCTCTCCTTCTCCCTCAGCCACACGCATCCTCTTCTTCCTCACCCTCTGCCACGTGACTACCCGCCGGCCCCCTTCGCCGCCGGCCATGCAGCCGCCGTCCCATCCACTGTAACCTCTCGCCGGAGTCGCCGCAACCGTCATCGGAGAATTGAAAAACTCGTCGGAAACTGCAAATTGCAGCGTTTTTCACCAAATTCATCCAATTCTCCATAGATCCAAGCGACCTCCATCGTCATCTTCATCCGAAGTTCATGTTCTTCGTCCTAATTTTCCAGAATCCTACATCTTCATCTGAAATTCATCATTCCTTCATCATTTTTCCCAGGTCTTCAAGAACATCTTCATGTTCTTCACCATAAGTTTCCAGAACGCTACAACATTCATCAGCTAGATCTAGGCTTCGTTTGAGTTCCGTCCAGAATATCTTCATCAAGAGCAGTTTTCCAGGTTTTCAACGAGTGGTCAAGATCCACGAAGAGCATTCATCGTTCGTTCATCACCTTTCCCAGATCCCCCAAGAACTTCATAGATCTTCAAGTGCTCGCC
The DNA here is from genome assembly GCA_963859935.3 of Lathyrus sativus. Lineage (NCBI taxonomy): Eukaryota > Viridiplantae > Streptophyta > Magnoliopsida > Fabales > Fabaceae > Lathyrus > Lathyrus sativus. The sequence continues at coordinate 97,197,730 of OZ012738.1, read as the reverse complement.
CAGAAATTCCTCCAGAATACTCAAATCTCCATTTTTCTGTTTAGATCTTCGCAGATTTTCATATCTTCAACAAAGATCTTCAGCTACGTTCATCAAAGTCCCCGATCTTCCTCGATTTGCAGATCTTCGCGCATCTGGAACCTCGCCATCCTCATCGTTTTCCAGCATTCATCTTCTTCATCAGATTCTCCAGGTTCTTGTTCTTCCTTCTTTAACTCGTAAACATTCATAGCCGATTAGTTAGCTGGAGATTTAGGTTTTATGATTGTTAGGTGTTAAAATGGAATTAGGTCAAGACATCTAGTGAGAGTTTGAATGATAAGATTTTGTGAGGCGAGTTTAGATTAGGAATGAGTTGAACTGAAAGTTTGAGGTGTAAGGTGTGTTGGATTGGTGAGCATGTTAGAGTTTGGATGAAGGACTCTGTGTGTTTGAGAGGGTTTCAGAGAGAGCGCCGTTTAGGGTTTCGCTTAGGGACGATGAACAGTGGCTGTGTGAGGGAGAGTGATAATAGGGTTAGGGTTAGTTTTGCTGAGGTTGTGAATGGATTGGACTCGGGCTTAGGCCCAGTTGCAAGATTGCTGACCATACTCCTTGTTTCTCATTCTTACCCCTCTCCCATCCGTGTGGTGTTCTGGGCCCTAGGCCCTGTTGCTACTCGCACCCCCGTTTGGGGCCCAACCTGGATAACAAAGCGAATTTCTCGCTATCTGCACCCCCCCCGGTTTATTGTTTTGTGTTGTTTTTCTGAAGCAGATTGGGCCTAGCGCGTTTGCTAGTAGTACCCCCTCATGGGCCCAATGTATTTCTGCAGTGGAAATAACTGCTTTTGCCACCCGTGTTTTTTTCAATTTTAATTGAATTTACTTTTTCTTTCATATAGTTTACAAAATAAATCATAATAAATCCAAAATTAATCAGAAAAATATTTCAAAAATACCTCCATGATCTTGGATTTATTTATGATTTTATGAAAATAATAAATTTCATATTCATCCATTTTTCAATTTAATTTGATTTTTCCCATTTTATTAATTTCTTTAATTTTGTACATTGGATACATTTTCGTAAATTTGCTTGTGACCAATTGGTGAATAGTTTTGAGTCGATTCTTGTTGGGTTGATTAGATTAGAAGCATAGGTTCCCTTAGAGATTTATCTCACATTTTTGTGATTTAATCTTGTTTAGTTTTGATTAGAGAACATTAGGTTAGTATCATTAGGGTTTAAACTCAACATAGGTGCATTATAACATTTTATTTTGGGGTTTTTAGCATGAATTAGGTTCTGGGACATATGGGGTATGTAGGGTAGATGTAGGAATCACCTTAGAATTAATCTTAGAATTTTAAATACTATATTACTATTTTTAGTATATTTTGCAAATGGAGTGTTGGTTTGGTGTTCCCACTTGGGGTTTATATTTGGTTGCTTGGGCTTTTGGGCTTTTCTATGGGGTACGGGGCTTGGTTTGAGCTTGTGGAGCATGAAGAATCAAAGGTGTTGATTGAAGACAAAAGAATATCCTTGGAGCTTGGAGATTGAAGGTGTTGATTGAAGACAAAAGAATATCCTTGGAGCTTGGAGATTGAAGGTGTTGATTGAAGACATAGGAAATAATAGGAATAAGCAGAGCCTTAGAATAGACTGATTTTTTTTTGTACAAACATGGATAGCTTCATGTGCTTCCATTCCTCTCTATGACATAAAGTCCCTCTATGGTATTCACCTCCCTCCTTTGGAGGGATAAGTGGCCTTACCTTAGAGGTAGAACTTTGAGAGAACCACTCTTCTATAATGTTAGGCTGTTTGTAGGCTTCCTTTGGTAGTCAATGAACTGTTTAACATTCAACTCATCTTGTTAAGTGACTATCATCTAGGAGAGCTTTCCTTGAAGAAAGAAGCCATTGAATATAGAGATAAAGATCAAAGATTGACAACGATGAAGATTATTCATGTCAAAATTGTGCAGCTGTTAAGGCTAGGGTTTACTGCTGTTTGGAGCTATCTGCTGTCTGATACTGTCAACTGGTTAGGATTCTATGCCTGCTTGAGCTTTGTGATTTCTTGGAGATGGAAGCTTGTTGTAGCTTGGGTATCATTGGAGTTTGACTTTGGGGTTCATTGGAAGATTGTTGTTTATCAACTGTCAGAGTTGGGTGTTTTTCAGAGCTGCTGCTGTAGGAGCTGGTGTGCTGTCAGAGCTGGTTTTAGGGTTTATTTGTCTTTGCTGTATTGTTTGTTAATTTTCCCCTTAGGTTTGAAGTGAAGCCGTTTCACTTTGCCTATTGTTTTCTAGGTTCGAGGTTGAGTGGGACTCCCTTGCCTCGCTTGTACTGCTGCATTCATGCATTTTACTGCTTTACTGTATATATGCTGCTGCTTTTTCATTTATCCCATAGGATCTCTGTTTCTCTCTGCGCAAGAGAGAAATATGACAGACATTAGGTGTTAATCCATGCATGACAACATTAGGATAGTTTTGATTCCCATTTTAACCCTAGGTTTTTAGAGTTCTTTCTCTTCTATCTCAAAACAATCAAAAACACAATAAACATTTCAGACACAATAAAAGACAGTTCTTGCGTAAAAGACTGAAAACCAATCAAAGTGTCATTTTTGTCCGCTTGGACCCGTAATCAGGAGAAAACCTTTTTTAGAAGGATAAAAACAATCAAGACAAATCTGTGTCTTCCGTGGCCCGAACTACGTTTGCTCTGATCTTTCATGCTGTATGAAAGTACGTAGGCATAGGATGCGATATCCTAGCGAGCAACCTTCCCCTCCTTTCCAGTAGGTAGGCGAACTACGTTGACTCTGATTTCTCGTTCCAGACGGGAATACGTAGGCATAAAGTGCGATACTTTGCCGAGTCATTTTATTTTCTTTTAACCCTTGACCTGTAGCATAGATAGAATAACCATCCGTACTAGAAAACAAGCGTGGATCACGTCGAGTACGATGGACGTGAGGGGTGCTAATACCTTCCCCTTGCGTAACCGACTCCCGAATCCAGGATTTGGTTGCGACGACCATTCCTTTCCCGTCTTTGTGGTAGGTTTACTTCGAGCGTTTCCTTTCCCTCCGTTGGGATAAATAACACACGGTGGCGACTCTTCTGTTCAGCCAGCGCCGATTTTCGCAGTAGCGACATCAGTCTACAGATGTTACAACAGATGTCATGACACTGTTAATTTTTAAAGGGATTTAAAGTGCTCATGTTCTATCCTTGTTCTGTATTAGCAGAGATCTATGTTCTTAACATTGCTTAGGACATATGGGATCTGCATACCAGAATTTCAATTGGTATCAGAGCAGGCATCATGTCTGTTCTGGATGAGATCTTGGGACATATTTTCTGGTGTTTTGAACAAGGAGTAGTGGTAGCTAATTTGCTGATCTTGCTAAATGTTTGAGCTGCTACCGTGCCCTCTGACATAGGAGCTTCTGTGACATGTTGAATGTTTTTCCAAAGGAAGAGTGGCTTCTTCTGTATGATGTCCTATAAGATGTTCCGACATCTTGTTTAAGGCATGTTGAAGATGTTCTTTTGGTGGTTCCGCTGCATATTTTTCTGATGAAAGAACTATGGTAGCCCTGGGAGAAGATTGCCTTATATTCAGTTTGATGTATGGTTGTGCCAAGTGTGTAGATGGTTGGAAGATGGTGTTTGCTGCTGCTCTGTTTGGTATGACAAGCTGTTGATTCTGCTTGATGTTGTTTTGTTTATGTTGCTCTAATTTTTGTCCTATAGACTGCTGAAAGTTGTTGCTGTGTTGTTTGAGTGCCTAAGATGTTGCTTGTATGCTTGGGCTGCTCTGTTGTGTATTACAGATTGCTGAAGGCTGTTTTAGAGAATATAGTGGGAGGTGATTTATTTTCACCACTCATGACTTGCAAAGGTTCTATCAGCAGAGGAAGTCATAGGAAGGTTGAGTCAAGGGTGTCAGCCTTGATGTTTCAACATTATAGATACTTATACTAAAGAATACTTTTGGTATTAGTGAAGTGTAAATATCTATCACATGGTCTTCTCAACAAGTTGTGTGGATTTAAGATCAATTGCTATTTGTGGATTACACGCGTATTTAATTGGTTATCCATGAAGTTCAGAGAAGGATTTATTATAAGGATTTAAGATTCATTGCTATTTGAGATATTCTCAAATATTTAATGGATTATCCTTAGTTGATGATCAAGTTTTCTCATCAGTTGTAGCACAAGTGTCAGGCTCCTGATTTGTTTGGTCTACTTCAATGATCTGATGTTCAACCAGATGTTGAGACATTCCATCAGCAGAGTTTATGCATAATTCTGTTGATTCAAGGAGTGAATACATAGATCAAAGGAGATATAGTTGGATCTGTATTTATTCTAGTAAGGTTCTTGGAAAGAAACTAAGGCTAGAATGTAATGCTGATGGAAGTGAAGATGAAGACATTTTTTTGGATCTATTTATTTCTGATCTAGGAGTATTAGAGTGCAGCAGGTGTGTTCTAGTTTCTACTAGAAGCATCTGATCTTTATCTAGAAATTTCCTAGCAAGAAACTGGTCTAGAAGATGGTGCTGGTGATAGCACTGCTTGGGTCAGTTTATTTTTTATCTAAGTGCATAAGAGCATGTGACCTTGCACATCTTGGAGGACAAGGATAAGTGGCAATTATCCTTGATTTTATGAAGAAGTCTATACTTAAGGAAAGCGGGAGTCCTTTTGTAAAGATCTTTTGTGACTAATCCTATCTGAAAAATCAAGCTTTGGCATGTTTGGGTTCTCTAAAGAGGAGGTTCTGAAGTAAATGTATTTTAAGGGATTTGTTGTGGTACAATGAAGCAGAATGCGGGTTGTCTACTCAAATTTGATATCATGGAACTCTTATTCTGCTATTTGGAGGAGGTTATTCTAAGTGGCAGAATGAATGCCTGAACTCTCCAGCAGGATGTCTAATCAGATGTTGTAACATCAAGCAGAAACTTCAGGGCTTTTTGTGTAATGGTACATCATTTGAAGATAGGTTGATCTTCTCGGGTATGAATGCTATCTCATGCAGGAGCTGTGAGAAGGAGTAGATGTTACAGGTCCAAGTATTGGTGTATCCAAGTTGCCTTGCTATGGAGCATGAATGATATGAAGATCAAGTTTGTTTGGTGGATTATAAGATTTCGTAGAAAGATGTTATGTTAACCAAACAGTGGCATTTGGTTATTTAAGAGGTGTGCTTAAAGATAATTACTCTTGTGCAGAAGGGTAGACCAAAGGAGGTTTTGATTCTGTTCATGACTTGGAGCCTATGAAGGATAAGTGCCTTATTTTTGGAGAGGTATGCAAGTTTAACTCTCTCTATACTATTTGGATTTTTCGTTGGTGAAACTGTGCTCTCTGAAGATCATCGTATTAGATTACTGTTCAGATAGTAAGTCCAAGTGGTTAATGTATGATGTCTGTGACATAATGTTCTAACTAATGTCAGAACATCATTTTGTTTGCTGGACTTGAAGATCTGTTGTGGAACTTGTGATTCACATCTTGACTAAGAAGTACTACATCTTGTCATACGGGAGAATGATGAGGTAAAAGGACTGTCTTGGAGTATTATGTGAAGGTATTGTACAAAACTGGAGTGGATCATTGGCTGATTGCATTCTGTTGTGTTATATGGAAGTGAATATTCACCAGTTAAACCAGAAGTGTTCCATCTTATCATACGGAAGAATGATGAGACGAAGACTGTCTTAGATTAATAATCATTTTGTTTGCTGAACTTGGGGTTCAGATTATGGAAGAGGATAAGTCACTAGTTGAATCAGAAGTGTTCTAACCTATCATACGGGAGTATGATGAGGTAAAGAATGTCTTGGATTATGGGATGTGTATCTTGTTCTCTGACTCAGGCTGAGGTCAGAATACTTGTGGAGAAAGGGTACTTTTACTACAAGTAACTCTAGAAAGAAGTGGATTTGTTTGGTGCCTTCTCACTGTATGAGCATGGAGTTGGTCATGAGAGATAATGTGGTGATCTTGGAGATAGGGGGAAAGCTTCTGTATGATGGGTGTACTAGTTTCCTATGGTTCAAGAAGTGAGTGAATGCATTCAGTAGGTGTGTTGAACAAGGAGTGAGCTCTTGAAAACATGAAGATGAGTCTTATGTTTTCCGTTCATGTTAAGGTGTTAGAGAACTATGGGGAATTATACTTCTATCTAGAATCTGTTGCTGCAATAGTACAGTTATTTCTCAAGATTGTTTGTGGTCTCAAGTAGTTTGTGATTACATGTCTCTATGAGGATGGAATGTCAGACAAGATGTTGTGACATTATGTTACTTCTCTAGCTCAAGGTGAACCTAACAGTGTATTTTTTTGGTTCTGTCATTGGGTATCAATGGATCAAATCAGATTTTTGGGCCTCTATCCAGGTGTTTTGTCTTATATTTGTATGACTGGTGAAGATGAAGATCAAGACACAATCAGTTTTAATTGTATGCATATGAAAGTCAAGGAAACATGGCATTCACCCTGACATCTTGGAGATTTTTCTAGTCTTTCTAGCTGAATCTGGGTGATCTTGTAGATAGTTATGTCTATCATGTGACTACCTCTCCTATAAGGTTTGGTTCTTGTGTGGTTTTTGAAACAATGGGTGCAGAGTTGCAGGTGTTTCCAGTGTGTGAATATGAAGATGATTCTTCATGTGCTTGGGTTCTCTCTTTTAGGGGGAGTGCTGATTATGCATGACAGGAGGAGTTGTGTACCTGACTGATGTGTAGTTGCATTATTTGTGTTGACATTGTACTAATATGGAGCTGTGTACAGAGTTTGCTGATTCTCAGGAAAGCTTGTGTTCTTGAACCACTGATGAGGTTGTAATGTCAGACAAGATGTCCTGACATTGTGTTGTCTGGTGTAATTTTTCTTGACAATGTGACTGTGGGTCTGGCTTTGTGAGACTGTTGGTTTGAACTAGGTCTGTGCTTACTTCTTATGAATGACCTAGGAAACAACATTGGTTATTGTCTGGGAGAATTTATTTTTCTCTGCAGAATGTTTGTGTGTCTCAAATTAAGGATTTAAAATCAATTGTTACTTGGAAAGTATTTAATTGATTATCCTTTAATTGGTGATGTGAAAAGTGTCACTCCTGAAGGTGCAGCTTCAGACAGGGCAAGATCCAATGACTATGTTCATAGGGTAAATCTATGTGGAGTTTTTACTGTGAAGAATTGTTTCTCATCATGATGAAGCATGGTATATGATTGCTTGGTGAATAATAGTTTTGTCCCAGCTATTGATGGATCTGTGGAAAAGGGTAAAAGGAAAAGTAGTCTATGTCTATGACTTGGTGCTTGTAGTCTGATTGTTTGATGAAGGAATTATTTCTTAAGGTGCTTAAGAATAATAATTGTATTTGTAATTTCAGACAGGATGTCTGAACATTATGTCTCTAAGGAAGCTACATGAGAGTTTATTTCTCTCTATGATTGTGATAATCTATTAAGCTTCTGCTGTTGTGTCCTTCTGAGATCCTCATGTGTATGAAATGTATGGACTACTATGGAAATAATAAGTCATGTGGTTGGTGCTAAAGAACCAAAGTGAGTGGTAAAGGAGTTGATGTCATACATGATGGCTTGGAATTAGAATTTTGATACCTGATACTCACAATCTGATCCAGAAGTATTTTATCTAATCATGCTGGAGTATGATATGGAGATAGTGGTCAAGACTGTTCAGGGAGTATTCTCAAGCAGCTTGTGTATCTAATTAAGTTTGTGTATATCTCTTGGGAGGTTGTGATTTTGATTCATATTTTGGGTTTGGCTCTGTTTGATGTGTGTATCTGAATTTATATGTGTGTACATTTACTCCAATTTTTGTCAACTTTTAGCTAAACAAAGGGGGAGTAAAGTGTTAATGTTATTGGATGCAACTATTATGGGGGAGCATGATAGTTTGTGAGGCTGGATGTATTTGATAAATTGTTGTTGATCTATCATGTCTTGGTTGTTTTAGCCAAAATTTTCCAAAGGGGGAGATTGTTAGTTCCATGATTCTATGATTGGCTAAATTTTGGTAAAACATGATTCTGCACTGATGTTAAGTAAGATGTCATAACATCTTCATCTACTGTTTTGACAGTACTGTTGTCACGTGCTTTAATCAAGATATCGAGACATATGTCATGACATCTTTGTCTGGTACAGCAGGAGCTGCTATTTCATATCCCTTGATAGAGGTGTTTTGGTTTGATGAGATCCTATTAGGTATACCTCATCAGTGTGCGCAGGTCAAAGAGATTTATTAGAAACAAAGTGCAGATTTAATTGGATTTCATAAAAAGGATCTTTGAGACTTTTTAGGAAACTACAAAACATTTGTTTCTACTGTTATGAAGAAGATTCTGCAGCAGATTTGGAGATTGAGATCAATTGCAGATTTGGAGATTGATTTGATTTGATTTGATTTGCTAAATCAAATCTGATTGATTGGTTGCTTTTGTGGTAAAACATTGTTATGTGTGTAGATGTCTTGACTGATGTCATGACATACTTGTGTAGTGTTCTGCAGGATATGTTTAGTTAGCTAATACAGAGTTTATTGGATGTCAAGCTGAATGTTGTGACATCGGTATCTGCCAGCATGGGCACTGTTTTGTTTTCTGTTATGTTTCCTTATTTATCTCAGGCTATACTTTAGGAAACTTTCTATTCAATGCGGATCATGAAAGGAAATGCCTATGGCCTATTTTCTAGCACCTTGAGTTGCGGAGATTGGATTAACTTGGTTAAACCTAATTTATGCTACTTAGGCCCATGCGCTGCATATAAAGAAGAGTGGCAATCCTTACTGAAACAAGCTTTCACGAAGAAAAGCACTCACAACAAGAAAAACTTGAGTGTAAAATAAGGGTTTAGGATTTTGAGAGTCTTTTGTGTGTGACTTTGTAAGTCACCCTTTGTATCTTTTGATGCATCGTGGTAGACATATTTTGGTTGTTAGTTGTTATTTGTTAATTATTAATTGTTCGCTCAAAGCTTGTAAGCAAGAGTGTATTGTTCTTGATTGAAGCTGTTAAGCAAAATCAAGTATTGTGACTTTGAAGAGTGTCGTCTAAAGTCGTTTTCTTTTGTATTGAATTGTTATCACTGCTGTATTATGGTGAGTGAGAGGCGTCTCTTGTCTAGTGGGTTCTAGGCAGAAATTGCATTGGGTAGAGATTAAGTGAGGAGTTGTAAACTGGGAGTTTAGCTCTAAATTAATTCTACTAATAGTGGATTTCCTTCCTGGCTTGGTAGCCCCCAGATGTAGGTGATGTTGCACCGAACTGGGTTAACAATTCATTGTGTTATTTATTCTTATGCATTTACAATTATGCATATTTTAAATTGTTAGATAAATAGTTCTGTCAGTCTACAGATGTTACAACAGATGTCATGACACTGTTCATTTTTAAAGGGATTTAAAATGCTCATGTTCTATCCTTATTATGTATTAGCAGAGATCTATGTTCTTAACATTGCTTAGGACATCTAGGATTTGCATACCAGAATTTCACCCTCCAAGATGCAAAGGACCTATTAAATTCACCAATGGTGGAGTCATATTTGACAGGATTCATGCCATAGGGGATGATAAAGGTGTTAGCGACAGTGATATGGATGCTTGGATTCGTCCATGTGCTCCTGGCCAGAAGCTGTGCAATTAGACTATCGAGGAAGTCGTTCATGTTACTACCAAAGAGTAATTCTCACTGTTTTGATTATGTTCAGTCCTACGTTCTGCCCAAGACGTAGTGACCCATCTATGGGGCCTTTTGGTTATTTGCATTTTTATCATAAATGAAGGACGTTTTTCAGATTCAAATATTGTGATCCCTGTTTTTCCTTTTCTTGTTTTTTGCATTTTATTAACAGAAAAAATGGCAATGTGTTTTGTTTGTTGCATTTCATAATAAACATAGACATCAATCATACAGGTCTTTTATCCCAGGTACCATCGATTTTGATACAATTATGGCTCAATATGACTTTGATAATCCTATTTATCAAGCTGAAGAAGAGACTAATGAAGATTGTGACCTATCTAAGGAATTAGCCAGACTTCCGAAGTAAGAGGAAAGGGTCATTGTACCTCATTAGGAGGATATTGAAGTCATCAATCTGGGTAATGAAGACGATAAGAAAGAGGTCAGAATTGAGGCTACCTTGGAAGATAGTATCAAGAGAAGATTGGTTGAAATGCTCTGAGAGTATAAGGATATCTTCGCTTGGTCTTACCAAGACATGCCCAGGCTGGATACAGATATAGTGGTACACCGGTTACCTCTCAAAGAAGAATGTCTCCCAGTCAAGCAAAAGTTGAGAAGGAAGAGGCCTGATATGACAGTCAAGATTAAAGAAGAAGTTCAAAAGTAGTTGAACGCTGGTTTTCTCGCGGTCACAAATTATCCTCCGTGGGTTGCTAACATTGTTCATGTACCTAAGAAAGATGGAAATGTCAGGATGTATGTTGATTATAGAGATTTGAATAGAGAGATCCCTAAAGATGATTTCCTGCTCCCCCATATTGACGTGTTAGTTGATAACACCACTCAATATTTTATGTTTTTCTTCATGGATGGTTTCTCTGGGTATAACCAAATCAAAATGGCCCTAGAAGACATGGATAAAACTACTTTCATTACATCATGGGGAACTTTTTACTATAAGGTGATGCCCTTTGGATTGAAAAATTCTGGGGCAACCTATCAGCGGGCGATGGTGACTCTCTTTCATGATATGATTCATCAAGAGATCGAGATCTATGTTGATGACATGATTGCAAAGTCACAAACGGAGGAAGGTCATCTGGTGAATCTTCTGAAGTTGTTTAAAAGATTGAGGAAATTCAAGCTGAGGTTGAATCCTAACAAGTGCACCTTCCGGGTGAGATCTAGAAAGATACTGGGGTTCATTGTCAGTGAAAGGGGTATTGAGGTAGATCCTGCCAAAATCAAAGCTATACAAGAAATGCCTGAGCCGAGGCTGGAAAAATAAATGTGTGGTTTCCTAGGGAGGTTGAACTATATTGCAAGGTTCATTTCTCATATGACAACCACATGTGAGCCAATATTCAAGTTTTTAAGAAAAGATTAAGTGGTCAGGAGGAACGAAAATTTCCAAAAGGCATTTGAGAAAATAAAAGAGTATTTGTAGGAACCTCCAATACTCATGCCTCCAGTAGCAGGGAGACCTCTGATCATGTATCTCACAGTTATTAAGAATTTAATGGGGTATGTGCTCGGTCAACAGGACAAGACATGTAAAAAAGAGTATGTTATCTACTACCTAAGTAAGAAATTCATTGATTGCGAGTCGAGATACTCGATGCTAGAAAAAACATGTTGTGCACTCGTTTGCGCAACTAAGCATTTGAGACAGTACATGTTAAACCACACAACCCTATTGATTTCAAAGATGGATTCAATCAAGTACGCGTTTGAAAATCAAGCACTCTCCAAAAGGATTTCCAGATGGAAATGGTTTTGATAGAGTATGATATTCAGTATGTTTCCCAAAAAGCCATTAAGGGAAGTGTACTATCGGAATATTTTGCTGAACAACCAATTAAAGACTAACATTCGATGAAATTTGAATTTCTAGATGAAGACATCATGTTTCTAAAGATGAAAGATTGTGATGAGCATTTACTGGATGAAGGTCCTGAGATTGGATCTCAATGGAAGTTGGTTTTCGATGGTACTATTAACTCATATAGCAACGGAATCGGGGCAATCATTACTACTCCTCACGGCTCTCATATACCGTTCACTGCCTGATTGACGTTCTCTTGCACTAATAATGAAGCAGAATATGAAGCGTGCATTATGGGTTTGGAAGAGACCATTGATCTAAGGATCAAGAATCTTGATGTATATGGTGATTCAACACTAGTTGTTAATCATATCAAAGGAGAATAGGAAACTCGTCAGGCTCGTCAGGCCAACTTGGTGCCATACAAGAATTATGCCAGAAGATTGCTACCTTTTATTGACAATGTTGAGTTCCATCAGGTGCCTAGGGCTGAAAATCAGATGGCAGATGCTTTGGTCACACTAGCATCAATGTACAAATTGAACTTTTGGAATGAAGCTCCAGCAATAACTATCATGCGTCTTGATAGACATACCTTCATGTTTTTAGTGGAAAAGGTATCATATGGTAAGCCATGGTATCATGATATCAAGCATTTTCTCAAGAATCAGGAGTACCCATCTGGGGCATCTAGAAAGGATAAGAAGACTGAGGTGGCTTGCAAGAAACTTCTACTTGAACAAGGATGATGTGTTGTACAGGAGAAACTTTGACATGGTCTTGTTGCGTTGTATTGATGAATACAAAGCAAACCTGTTGATGGAAGAAGTTCACAAGGGTTCCTTTGGTATTCATGCCGGTGGACATGCAATGGCCAGAAAATTGTTGAGAGCTGGGTATTATTGGATGACTATGGAATCTGATTGTTTCAAATACGCCAAAAAGTGCCATAAATACCAGACTTATGCTGATAAGGTGCATGTTTCACCAACACCTCTAAACGTGTTGACATCTCCTTAGCCGTTTGCTATGTAGGGCATTGATATGATTGGAAAGATTGAGTCGTCTGCTTTTAATGGGCATCATTTTATTTTAGTTGCCATTGATTATTTTACCAAGTGGATAGAAGCAGCCTCGTTTGCTAATGTCACAAGACAGGTAGTGGCCTGATTCATAAAGAAGGACATCATCTGTCATTATGGAATCCCAGAGTGAATCATTACTGATAATGGTTCAAATTTGAATAATAAGATGATGAAGTAATTGTGCTAGAGTTTCAAGATTGAACACCACAATTCTTCATTGTACCGTCCGAAGATGAATGGCACTGTTGAGGCAGCAAACAAGAATATTAAGAAGATTGTGCAGAAGATGATAGTAACCTACAAGGACTGGCATGAGATGTTTCCATTTGCTTTACACGGTTATCGTACTTCGATACATACATCAACAAGGGAAACTCCTTTCTCACTAGTGTATGGTACGGAAATAGTCCTACCATTGGAAATTGAGATTTCTTCTTTGAGAGTATTGGTTGATGTGAAGCTTGACGAAGCTGAATGGCTGCAATCTAGGTTGAATTAGTTGAGTCTTATCGACGAGAAGTGGCTAACAGCCATTGCTCTTGGCCGGTTGTACCAAAGTAGGATGAAGAAAGCCTTTGATCAGAAAGTGCGTCCTCGGTGCTTCCAGACAAGTGATTTGGTTGTGAAAAGGATCCTTCCTCCTCAGACAGATCACAGGGAAAATGGACTCCAAACTACAAAGGTCCAGATGTGGTAAGAAAGGTTTTCTCTGGTGGAGTCTCTACTATGGATGGCGAAGACTTTACGTCCCCTATGAACGCAGACGTAGTTAAAAAATACTTTGCTTAAAATAGACCCGCTAGACACAAAAATAAAAGTCCAAGCAAAAAAAGGGCATCCCGGTGAACCACAAAAAGAAAAGGTTTGGGAAAAAATTAGGGATAAAAAGAAAAGGATAAACTCGCAAAGTTGAAAACCTGAAAAGGCGACTTTGGCAAACATGGGTATCCCGATGGATTGAAAACCCAAAAGGACGGTCCAAGAAAAAGTTAAGGATTTGAAAGCAAACGACAGCGGTCTGCGTTCGATCTATGAAATTATCTCGATACATGGTTATCTCGAAGGAGAGGAATCAGTCCAGGCAGTCATTTCAGAAGCCAAAGCATTTGTGAGCGTTGAAGACATACAGGTCATAACTGAATCGGCGCATGGTGGATATTTGTTCCCACATTACCAGCATTTGTTTTTTCTTTTGCTTTTTGCGCAATTACCTCTTTTCAGAAATTGCATCCAAATTGTAACTTGCTTATTTACAGGCCTTTCATCAATAAAGTATTCATTTCACTCAAAGAGCTTTTCATTTCTGTTTTTACTATTACTATTTTGTTTGCAGAAAAAAAAAACGTCTGATATTTTTGATAAACATTACATGTGAAAACATAAAGCTTTACAGAGTATAATGAAAATAATGGATTTAATTGAACGATATATGTCATGAATGGCAACCAAGGTAGCCATTTCGCATGTAGAGCATCCTATTGCTTTTTGTTTTCTTGCAGGATGACATGATCCTCTCCCCAGTAGAGCTTTTCTCCCCAACGTTGAAGTTCTAACAGAAGCACATGGTGAATCATTCCTCCCCTAGCAGGAGCCCAAAAGATTATGTTTCCCAGCCAGATTTGATATGTACTCCTCGGCGAGTGTTCAAGGGATGTCTACTTCAGGTAGAAGGATGTTGATATGCAGTCATGCATTTGTTCAGTAGAAGACTCTTTGTCTTTCCACAACAGAGATTTTGTCTATCCCCACAAATTCTTGTTATCAAATCAAAAGTATTTTCGTCAGTAACGATATACACTTACCCCCAACAGGGTAAGGTTGAAGGATGTTTCCTCAGCAGCAGGGTAAACTCAGTGTTATCCCCGGCCGAATCAATATCCTTGACTTCTCTCCCCAAGCAGAGTTTGGTGTTGATTCCCTCGACAGGCAAATCAATGGCAGGTTGATATCTCTAGCAAAGTCTAATGATCATTGGCATCTATCAGAATCAGGCTTTTGGGACGATTTCCTAGCATATGTTACTTCCATTCCCCCTCAGAGTGGAATTTTCAATAGGCAACTCTTAATTCCCAACAGAGTGGAATTTTTGACATAATTTATTTATTCCCAGCATAATGGAATTTTTAGTAGATGTTATATCCTCAACAAGGTAGAATCTGCAATAGATGTTATTCATTATTCCCCATTGAGTGGAGTTTTGTTTTCTCCAGAAGAGTCTCATTCAGGAAGGTCGTTCGGTGTATCTTCCTCAGCAGAGTTTGTTCGTTGATCTTCTTAGCACTTCTTCCGGTTGTGCTTTTTTGCATTTGCATTTTTGCATAGCATCCTCCCAGATGCGTAGCATTTCCATTTGGTATGGATCATTACGCCATATTCAAACATACGCATTCGAAGCATAAGTCAGGTTTGATATCTTTGTTGCCATTCGTTTCTCTTATATATAACAACATAATTCAGGAGATTTTATGTTATTTTATCCTCAGCAAAAATCATTGACAGATGTGTTCATCTTACTTGACATTCCCCGGCAGAGTCATTTGTCTAAACCTCTCTTTCTCCTGCGGAATATCCTTTTCAGGTTGTAAGTCAGTTGATTCTACTTCCTATTTATCTTGGATGTTATCCCAACTTTTGGTTGGTATCTTTTGTGGGCCGTATCCCAACTTTTGGTTGGTGTCCCTTGTGGTGATCCCAACTTTTGGTTAGTAGCCTTTTATCCCAACTTTTGGTTGGTATCTTTCATCTGAAATTCGCCTTTGTTCGGCGTCTCGGTTATCCTAACTTTTGGTTAGTACCCATTGTTATCCTAACTTTTGGTTGGTACCCCTTGTGGTTATTCTAACTTTTGGTTAGTACCCCTTCTATTGATCATTCCAACTTTTGGTTGGTAGTCTCCAACTTCATCCTAACTTTTGGTTGGTACCTTTGGTCGTTATCTCAATTTTTGGTTGGTATTCTCTCCTCAAAGTCGTCATTCTAACTTTTGGTTGGTAGTCTTCATTTTAGTGAGTTCATATTTATTTGGCATTGCGATGATCCTAACTTTTGATTAGTAGCCTTTAGTGCAACTTTTGATTGATCTTCTCTGTTTTTATTCCAACTTTTGGTTGTTATTCTTTGCTTTATTCCAACTTTTGGTTGATAATTTTTGGGTTATTTCAACTTTTGGTTGGTATCCTGTGTTTTATTCTAACTTTTGGTTGGTAATCTTGGTTTCATCCTAACTTTTGGTTGGTACCCTCCCCAGTGAAGTCTCCATTTTCTTGGTAAACTTTCCTTTATCCCAACTTTTGGTTGGTACTTTTTTCCACCAGATCGTCTTCAGTCAGTGTTGCGGAAATCCTAACTTTTAGATAGTAGCCTTTATCCCAACTTTTGGTTGGTATTCTTGGTTGATTATTTTTTGCCATAGGGTCACCTTCGGTCGGTGCTCCGATGATCCCAACTTTTGGTTGGTACATGTTATTGTTATCCCAACTTTTGGTTAATATTTTTGGTTGGTGTTTATCCCCCGCAGAGTTGTATGTTTAGGCTTCTCTTCTTCCCCGACGGAGTCATTTACTCTTCAGGTCGTAAGTTTGTTGATTTTACTTCCTGTATGTCTTTGGTTGTATCTCAACTCTTGGTTGGTATCAGATAGTTTTTATCCCAACTTTTGGTTGGTATTCTCTATTCATCTTGGAGTTTTATCCTTTGCGAGTTGCATCCCAACTTTTAGTTGGTATCAGCTATCGGTATCCCCACAGTTTATGAATTTTCGGGTTCTCTTGGTATTCAATCTCCGTGCACCTTGAATGTTTGAAAGTCGTTGCTATTCCCCTTTCAGGTTCAAGTCGATTGAATTGGGGCAGCTGTAGCACCCCAAAATTTTCCTCAATGTTTCTTGATCCACTGGCTTATGTTTCTCTGCATTTTTCATTTCTGCATATTATGGCATTGGTTCTTGAGACATGGAATTAAGGTATTACTATGGCTCAAGGTTCTCTTGTATTGTAAGATTTTAAGCAGTGAACGTCAGAGGCTTCGGTATTTATTTTTCCCAGTAATCGAGTGGTCGGCTTTATTTTATTCAGTAGGTTATTTTCAGCATAGGATACAGGTCTCAGGATATCCCAGGCATTTTCATAGTTATAATATCAAAAGGAAAGTTTTAGAGGCTTAATGTGGCTCAGAACGGGTGAAAACAGACGAATATGCAAGTTTCCCTTCAAATGGCGCATTTTTTAAAATTTGTGAGTGGTTAACCGATTAACCAATTTGTACTAGCAAATGGTTAATCAATTAACTAAAGGAAAATTTGCCCAGATACGTGCATTTTCAATGCTGCCACTTTTGGGGTCCATTTTGATCACTTGTGAATTGGTTTTTACACCAAAAGAAGGATCTAGAATCACTCTAAATTTTGATTAACTTTCAAAATCAATCCAATTTCCCTCCAACTTTCCACTCCTAATCCCATTCCAATTTTCAAACCCTCACTCTAAACCACAATTCCACTCCTAACCAAGAGCTTATTTAAGTGAATTTGCTCCAAACCTCACCAAAAAACCCTCATAATTCCATTTTTCACACTCATTCACTCTCACTCTTTAGAATTTGCTCTCAAATTCTCTCAACTTTTCTACACTCCAAAACTCCACAACTCTTTGATTCTTCATTGGAATCCTTGAATTCTAGAGCTAAACCTCCATCATTCATCTTAATCATCTTTAATT
The DNA here is from genome assembly GCA_963859935.3 of Lathyrus sativus. Lineage (NCBI taxonomy): Eukaryota > Viridiplantae > Streptophyta > Magnoliopsida > Fabales > Fabaceae > Lathyrus > Lathyrus sativus. Next base: position 97,180,364 of record OZ012738.1, on the reverse strand, counting down.
CATCATTTGATTTTCGTTTAGATTTGGATCTGATTTTGGAAGCAATATTTTAAGTGACTCTTGGATCAACATTGGCTTATTTTGCTCATTCCTCACTTCTCTAGCAAGAAGTCTCTTGGATCTTGAAGTTTTCTTTGGTTTCTAGCTTGCATCTATCAATTGACAGTAGAACAACACTTACCAAAGCAAATCTCAGCTTTGAAGGTTAATTCTAGATCCATCTCTGTTTTGAGCTTATATGGATAATCACAATGTAGATCTTCAATTTTAATTGATTTTGATAAAGTGATCTATGTGATTTGTGATCTCAATGCTTGATTAAGTTAGATTGATGTTTGATCACTGTTTTTTGGTGTTAAATTCGTGCATAGTTGATTACATGATCATTTGGATGATTGCATATTGGATTAATTGCTAAAAGTGCTTTTGAATTATTGTTTTTTCTGCTTTTTGTGCAGTGTTAATCGATTAACCAGTTGCACTACAAAACTGGTTAATCGTTTAACCAGTGTATTTTTGGACTTTTTCAAGTGGTTAATCCATTAACCATATTCGCACTGCAAATGGTTAATCGATTAACACTGGACCAGAATGTGATTTTTGGTTGTTTTCAAGCATGTTTTGATTTCTTTCCACCTCTAACCTTCATGGATTGATATGATGCATTTGTATGGACTATTTTTAACCTGTTTCATCATTCTTGATTATTTGATTACGATTCTTCGACATATGACTTTTGATTTCCGTTTGAATGCTTAACATGTTCATGATGCTTGCTTGACGTGATGATCATATGCTTTGCTTTTTTATGTCATGTTAATTGTTAATTGTTGATGATTATCTGGTTTGACTTCTGATGCATGTTCGTATTTGCTTCTGATTCCATTTGTCGCATGATTGTTTGAATTGATTAATTGATGCGAAAAGCATGTTGTTCTTCTTGAATTCTTGATGATGCAATATTGTTGAAACTTTGTGTTTGATTGTTGATTGCATTGAAGCATGCTTGTTGCCCTGCTTTCTACAGCTGTCTTATTCTGAATTTACATGTTGTTGTATAGTGTTCTTGTTTGTTGCCTGCCTTTTACACATGTTTTTGTACTGGATTAGTAGTTGTTAAATGCTACTGTGTTGCCTTGCTGGATTTTATTGCTCTTTTATGCAGGGAGCGTTGTTGTAGCTGCTGTTTTTGCCTTGTTTTCTTGTTTTTATCTTGCTTTTGCATGCTCCCCTTAAGGCCTCCTAGTCCAACTTAATTTCTGATTAAGCTTGGACTAGGATAGACATTAGGAGTTTAATCCATGCATGATAACAAGTAGGTTAGTCTCTTTTAACCTCAGCCTTAGGTCCATCTTTTGCATGCTAACATTAGGATAGAATTTCCTTTGGCATCCCGACCTTAGAGCCACTTTGCTTGACAACGTTAGGACTGAGTTTTCCTTAGACCTTTCGTGTGTCTTTCTCTCTTCTCATCTCAAAACAATTCTAACACACTTAATAAAGATGATGAATGTTGTATACCACATACCTTAAGTATATGGGAAATGACGATAGAGGGGTCTCCTCTCGCTTGTCTAAAGTGTTTAGCGTACGTCCTGTCTGAGGGAGATATTCGGCGCATTCGTTCATATATCATAGTCTTTAGTGCAAAGTGAATCACAAAGAAAACTAATTCACTTCACTAAAACTCTTAAACAAAATTCAAACCTTTTTATCCTTCGGGGTTGTGTTTCAAATTCATTTTCAGAAAGAGTACGTTACTTTTCCGTTCTATCACAATTAGGCATCGACCCTAATTGTTGGAATGAGAATTTAATGTCACTCATAAAAAACACTTAACCATCCTGTGGTTTCGTTGCCCGAACTATGTTTGCTCTGATTTCTCATATCAGATGAGGATACATAGGCAGAAGACGGCGATGTCTTGGCGAGCAAACTTCCCTCCATCACCCATAGTTCTCCGAACTACGTTGACTCTTACTTTCCCATTGTACAAGGGAATACATAGGCATAGGGCAACGATGTCCTATCGAGTGTTGTACCCTAAATTTTGACCCTCATATCTTAATCATCATTCTAGGAGCATCATCATTTGATTATCTAACCTTAACCTATTTCAAGTTTGTCTTCATCAAGATGCAGATGAAGTAGGGTTCCATACAGTCAGGAATCGGGGGTTTCGATGGTATGATCAGTCAATGTCTTGGATTGATTCTCCATGAAAAAAGTCCCCACACCATCAAAGATACTATATTGTATCAAGTATGAATTCAATTTGAGGTTGTCACCAAAAGAATAAGAGCAGTGCAGTCCAGGACCCCTGATTAGGGTTTCTGATCAGGAAAGTCAGCTATGGTTTGAATTTTGATTTAAATGGTACCCCAATGATGGAATCATGATCCATGAATATTATATTACTTATTGAAGTCCATACAAGAAGTTTTAATACCTCATAGGACCCAGAACACCAACAGTCGATTCGGGGTTTTTCGATCGATCGATTCGTTTGACTGGAAAGTCAACTCATTGACCAAAAAGATTTTGACCCCAAAGTTGAAAGAAAATATGCTTCTAATGTTATATTACATCTATTCATGAAGTTTTCTGACCATTGGATCAAGGATTGAGGAGTAATCGAAAAGTCGGGAAATTAGGGTTTTGAAAGGGGCAAGACCATAACTTTTTAACCACACATCCAATTGAGGTGGTTCAAAGCTTGTTGGAAAGGTCTTGACAAGTTAAACAAAAGTGTCATAGTGGTCCATTTTCAAAAAATGAGTAGATTTGTAGTTATGATCAAAATCATTACAAGAGGGGAAAACACTTGGTAAAATTCCAAGTTTTTAATTCTTTTAAGTCATGTTTTCAGCCAACTTCAAGAGGATTTTTGACCTAGTTCCACTTGGAATTTGAAAATTCCAAAAACATGAAAGTTGTAGAGAATGATGAGGGCTTTCCAAAAAGTATAAGAACTCCTCCATAGCATTTGTGAGCTAGGAGTTTCGAAGAAGACAAGTTGGGTCCTCACACTTGAAATGCATCATGTCAAAACTCAGCACAAACTAACTTGCCAACTATCCAATTGATTTCTAACCATGGATTAACATCTGATGTGATGTTTAAGAGTGTATGATGAGATAAATAAGAAGAATCTACAAGCATGGCTAAAGATTTGTCCAAAGATTATTATTTAATGGAAATAAAGTATAAAGGTACAATAGGAGAGAGATTGTTTTTGGCTGCAGCACGGAGGACCTGCCTTTGCTATCTCTATGTCACTTACTAACATCTCAAATATAGCTGGTTTTTTAGGCTAGAGGTAATTGGAAGCAAGCAAAACCTGCAGAAGACATCACACTTTGATTTTGCCAAGATCTTTCTTCCAAAAGTCACAACTTGCAATGCATACTTCACAATCTGCCCTAACCTTGGCCTTGCCTATAAATAGAGGTTTCCTCTATGCACAACACACACCAGAGCTTACTCAAAAAATTCCAAAAGAAACAAGCTCTCACCTTGCCTTTGTTCTTGCTTGAAACTGAAGAAAAGTCACACAAAAAACCTCAAAAAAAGTTGTCTTGATCAAACTCCATACCAACACCCTTTCTAACCATTTAAAAACTCTATAAACCATCCACACAATCCCTAAACCATACTTGGAAGGTGTTCCAATCATTAACTCAGTCAAAAACACCATAACACAAAAATTCAACCCCTCACACCATGGATGTTGACTTTTCTGCATAAACTGATAATACACACTGCCTAGACTAGTTATAAACTTCTTGACACTTTGAACACCTCATATATATGTTGTACCAGCTGTCCAAGTCACTAAAAACCAGCTGCAACACCATTTGTTGAAAATGTCATCAAGGATCACTTATTACTTCAAGAAAAAAGCCACTCAATCTTGCAAAGAGTCAACTTGAGGAAGTGTTATTCTAAAGCTTGTATCAAAGGGTGGATCCATTGCTCAAAGGATTCTCAACTAAATAGCTTGCTCACATTGGGAGGTAGGTGACTTCAAGCTTTGCTTTTTTCTTATTCATGTGCTTTAGTTAGTGCTGTTTAGAATCATTAGGCCATGTGTTTGAATTTGGTTTGAGACTACTTGGATAGACTTGTGCCTATTATGTGAAGTGTAAATTTGAATTTGTGTTTGTCACTCTCTTTGTGAGATATGTATTTCTGTTTAGAATAGTTTTGGTAGGATTTTGTTATAGGTTTTAACTCATGAACAGATCCTCTGCATAATGTGTATGATCATTGCTATTTCAAGGACTTAGAGCTGTTAATCATGTCAGACATACAATTAGTATTGGTTTCTGTTTAGAACAACTTGGATGTATGTTTAAAACTATGTATGTGTGTGTTTGCTTTTGTGAAAGCTTTGCCATTGGAATCCATGTGCATGCTGTTAAGGTAATGTTTGAATGATACATGTGCTTGCTGTCCAGACTATTTTGAGGTTCCTCAACCTGTTGTCATAATTTCAAAAAGGAATAAGCCACTCAGAATTTTAGTAGAATCCACATTATGTTTAGAACTGTTTATGTTTGAAACCTTTACACATTTGGCTATTTTTAAATCATGTTTATAAACTGTATTTAGAACTTATCATAACAACTTATACAACAACTGCAGTTCATGTGCCATTTTCTGATTTGACCTGTTTTTAAGTTCTCCTTGAATCTAAAATCCATAAACAACATATTTGAAGTATGCACAAACTTTTGATTGGTCTTAAAGATGTTTATTTTGAACTACAGTTGTGGAAGTGCACTTCAAACCCTCAGCCTGCATTTGTAATCGAATTTAATCATATGTGCATTGTCTTTGAAAACTATTAGCACCACAGTGTTCCTCTTTAAATTTCAAGTGAGATAGAATAAAAGTTTGTTAAAATTGTTTGAGATTTGGTCAAGTTTGAGATCAATCCGTTTGGACTTGTCTTGCTTGGTTTCCCCTTTGATTTTGCCTAAAATATTATACCTTTGACGTTTATTAATTATTGGGGTGGCTTGATACACTAGATGTATCTCCACCCTAGTGGTTGCAGCTTGCGTATTCATGTGCTTATCACCCTTGCCATCCTGAGTTCGATCCCTGAGGAGGACAACTCTTTTGCAAAAATTTTATTTTATCATGTTGTGGTATTTGAATTCCCTCCTCCATTGTTTTTCACCCGCACGCGTTGGCTTGAGTGGTGAGGTTTTTAACCTATGAACCACTAGTCGTGGGTTCAATCCTTGGTGGAAACATTTCCTTCTTTTTTAACACTATTTTCATTATTCAAAATGTCATAACTTTTCCATTTTTCGTCATTTTTGAGTCACTCTTTTTTAAATTTGTTCTTAATCTTGCCTACTTTTATATAGTGATCAAAGAATTCAAGGATTTCCATCCTAGAAAAAATTTGTATCATTTGAAAGCCTTACACTTTTTTAGGGTTTTTACCTTACATTCCTTTAGTCATTTTCAAATCTCTTCTTGACTTAATCTTGTGAGTTTGAAAGCCTTACACTTTTTTAGGGTTTTTACCTTACATTCCTTTAGTCATTTTCAAATATATTCTTGACTTAATCTTGTGAGTTTGATTTGTACTTGGTATGTATATGTTTGTTAACCTATTTGAGTGCTCGAGTTTTGCTTGAATCAAAATCTTGTTACATTCAAATCCTTGCTTGTGATGCATCTAAATGATGACCATTGTGAATTGCGCTACCTATAGATGTTGTAACCTCTTGAGTATACTCTTCATGTATTTTCTTCTTTATTGAAGTGTCTTGTTAGAACACATAGGATTTTCCTTGTTTTGGTTGTAACCATAAACTTGTATGTGTTTCCCCATAAAATCTTGAATCTTTACTTGAACTGTTGTAACACTTCTTGTTTGCTTACTTGTATTCGATTGTCATCAATGCATGATTGTTGATCTCATGTTATTACATTTGACATTCTTTGAACCATTAAATATGCTTGCCTCAAGTTGTTACTTGCTTGCATTTAAATTTGTTTGAATTACATGCTCTTGCCTTGGTGGTTGTTACCTCATCTCCCTTCATCTTTGTTAAGATGCTTCAAGTTGGTTTTTACCTTGTATGTTTGGTATTGTAAGAACCTCTACCATGTTCCCCCTCTAGATATTGTAATATCTTTGTACATTATTGGTTGTAACCATTTGCTTTAATTTATAATCTTTGCTTGATGTTGTCACATGCTTGTATTTCATCCTTAGTTGTTATCATGCTCTGTCATATGTTCATCATGTTTGAATGAATGCTCATTCATTTTTTTAGCTTTGTTAAGTTATTCCCCAAGTGATGTAGCTTGTTAGCTCTCATCTAGTTGCCTCATTCTTTTCCCCTTCCAAAGGAAAATCTCTCTATTGACCCTTGGGTCATAGATAGCCCATTACCCTCCCTATGACTTTGTTAAGTCATCTTGAACCCTAACTTAGTTAAGTTAGAACCTTTGGCCATTAGACTTTGCTTTAAGTCTACAAGACCTACCCCTTGTTAGGAGTATCCTTTAATTAGAACAATAAGATAGATTTTGTTAACTCTATGCAAGAATCATTGTCATGATTAGTTACTCCCATCTTGGCTTTTGTCAAAGTCAATCCCTTTGAGTGTACAACTTAGATTAGAGAGTTTTGTTAAACTCTATGCAAGCATTGTTATGTTCGTTCCCCTTTGAACCTTGATCATAATCAAGTGTTCATCTATCCCTAGTGAGGTGAAGTATGATTGCTCTGATTCTATCCTAGTCCGGATACGTAGGCAGAGGATGCGATATCTTTGGGAGAAAACTTAGAAACTATCCTTAGGTCTTTACCTTAACCTTATACCCAATCCCAAACCATATCAAACATTTAGCAAGCATAGCATACAAACATACAAAAGGTTAATGTAGAGTACTACAGATGTTTAGGGTTTGAAATACCTACCCTAGGCATAACCAACCCCCGATCCCCGAATCTCTTAGCATTGTTGTTACATCGCGCAAAGGGTTTTTCTTTCTTTAACTTTTCCTTTGGATAATTCAAAGTCCGGTTGTGAATTTAATGAATTAAGATTCAAGTTAATCAATAGCTTGGTATCACGATTCTCACTGCAACAGAAATGACGACTCTGCTGGGGAATCACTTAATTTGAGGGTTTAGCCTATTTTGTTTGATTATATGCTATATTTGTGAATATTTGCTTACATGTATATTTGTAAATATATTTGTTTGTATGTTATGGACATTGGGTGCTTTGAGTGGTGAGATAAATCCTAACCCGGATTTGAGTAACACATGAGATAGGATTGTGATAGGATCAATAGTTAGGTTGTTGGGAGTAGTCCCAATGAGTCTGACATATGATGTAATCACGCTCAGTGGAGACCTCCTTGAGATGGTTATTAATGCATGAGTAGTCGTGTATTTACTAATTGTTTCAACCTGAGAGTCTGTGAAGCTGAGGACCTTTAGTAACACTTTTACCCCCCACTTGGCCTTTTTAGAACGTAGTGCAGAAACTGTTAGGGAGTAGTCCCTCAATAGTTGTCACGCGATGCTACACTTAGACGAGTTTATCTTGAGAATATTGTTGACTCACGTAAGTAGTTGCGTTAGTTGGCAATATCCAAAGGATTTACTATGACTCTGGAAACTTTGATACAACCCGTTCGGTAGGTACAAATAACTCATAGTGCAAAACCTTGGGGATGGGTAGACCTTCGACTCCATGCCTTGACCTTGAGCCTAGGAAGCCTTGTGTGTGCATATGCATTATATTTGTGAATATTTGCCTCTGTGTTGTGTGTACATCATCTCATCATGGCATCTCATGTTGCAACTGGTTTTGTAAAACTCAGTTGATCTCTTTGTGCAAAATCCTAGATATATCATGGATATTAGAACAAGGAACACCAAGAGATACAATTTCAAGAAGCCTGATACATCCGAGTTGAGAAAGCTAGGAACCATGGTATCAGACGAATTTGGAAAGAGATATAGGAAGATTTTGAGCCTAGTCAGGACAGGGATGGAAGAAGGGATCCTCAATACTTTGGTTCAGTTATATGATCCATTGTATCATTGCTTTACTTTTCTCAACTATCAGTTGATGCCGACTTTGGAAGAGTATGCTTACTATGTGGGAGTCCCTGTGAAGGAGCAAAAACCATATAGTGGATTGGAAAACTTACCTTCACCAAAAGAAATAGCAGATGCTCTTCATCTTGAAGCATCCGAAATTAAAGCTCATCGTGCCACCAAAATAGGAGTAGCAGGTTTCCATTCAGATTTCTTAGTCAAAAAAGCTGCCTACCTTGCCAAAGAAGGGAGCATGGATGCATTTGAAGCAGTATTAGCTCTGTTGATCTATGGACTAGTATTGTTTCCGGAAGTTGAGGAATTTGTCAATTTCCCTTCTATTACCATATTTTTAAGTGGCAACCATGTGTCTACCTTGTTAGGAGATGTTTATCACTCAATTCATCACTGGACACTTCAAGGAAAGGGAGCTATTCTTTGTTGTGCACCTCTGCTGTACAAATGGTTCGTCAACCATTTACCAAAAACTGACGCTTTCAATGAGAACCCCAATGGATGAAGATGGTCTCAGAGGATAACATCCTTAACACAAACTGATATTCATTGGTACAATCTCGCATACGACCGAGGAGTCTATTTTGGTCATTGCGGAAGCTTCCCAAATATACCACTCCTTGGAGTAAGAGGAGGAATCAATTACAATCCGACCTTGGCCAGAAGATAGTTTGGTTTTCCGATGACGAATAAACCCAACAATGTGCTCTTATTCGGTTTCTTTTATCTCAATGCTGAAGTAGCAGAAAACATGAGAAACAATATAGTTGATGCTTAGGAGAATATCCAGAAAAAGGCAAAAGTTGACCTAGGGAAAAGAAATTGCATAGCTTTGGAACCATTAACTTAATGGGTTCAGTCTAGAGCAAAGGATTTGAAAATGACATACTTTCCAGAAAAGAACATGCAGATCGTCATTGCATCGTCATCCTCTGCCATTCCCATTGAAAAGATGGAGGAGTACCAAGAGCTACTTGCAAGGCACAAATTAAGAGAGACACTTGGGAAGGAAAGTATCATGCGCTTTCTTTCAAAACAACAAGGCCCATCAGAGAAGTGCAAGAAAAGGATGAATTGATAGATTGGCTCGAACGACGAGTGATTGATGGGGAAACAACAAAGGAGAATTTAGTTTTCTCTAGTATCAAGCCCACTCAAAGAAACCATGAATACTTAAATATCCTTCCAACCTCTAGAGCCTGGAAAGGAATAGTGGATAAATTGGTAATGGAGAATGCAATTCTGAAGAAGTTGAAGAGGCCTCGCGTCTGAAGTTCTTAGTTTAGACTATGGAACTTAGCTTCTTGATGTAACTTAGGATTCTTGTATTGTGTCTCAAAAGTTGTAACTTTTTTTTCAAATGAATAAAATGAGGGTTTGGCGCAATTGATCTTCTGAGTTTTGTAAAACCAGTCGCATTTGCATTGTATCTTTGCATTTTACTAACCATTAAAGGAAATTCAAAATTCTCTTTTGCAGACATTGATATCGAACGAAGAAGCAAGTTTTCGATTCCAAACTTAAGATTGGATAACCTCAGGATCCTAGCCGGCCTTGTCAGGAACCTCGCCGCTTTCATCGTAAAGTACAGATATCTTCTGCCGCTACTCAACACTCGAGTCAACAAGGACATGCTGCAAGCACTCTTCGAGTTCTACAATCCAGTATATCACTGTTTTATCTTCCCAGACTTTTAGTTGCTTCCAACTATAGAAGAGTATTCTGCTTACTTAAGGATTTCTCTGACCTTCAAAGCTCCTTATGGGAAATCGAGAAGAAGAGACCTTGCCAAGGCATTGCACATCAGGCCAGCTGAATTGGTAACTAGAAGCGGTTTCTCTGGGACGGAAGCAAGACCATTCATGGAAATGGCTGAGTTTTATTACGATAACAGAAACTTGGATATCTTTGAGGCAATCCTAGCATTCTTGATCTATGGTTTGTACCTCTTCCCATGTTGTGACGAATTCATTAGTGAGGAGGCCATCCGACTCTTCATCATCAAGAATCTTGTGAACACATTGCTAGTAGGCACCTACATCGTTATCCATCTCCGAAAGGTGTACGATCTTGGGCAGCTCTCATGTTGTACAGCTTTGCTTAGCAAATGGTTTATTTCCCATTTGCCTAGAACTCAAGTTCTTTGGAATCTCCCCAATAAGGAAGCATGGGTTGAAAAATTAACGACTCTCAAGCACTATGATATCAATTGGCATGATAGCAAAATCAGTGGTGTTGCTATGATCCAGAACTGTGGGGATTTCCCGAACATACCTCTCACCGGTACTAGAGGAGTTATCAGCTACAATCGAATCCTTTCTCGCCATCAGCATGGATATTCAAACGGGCCAAAGTCAGAGCCAGATATGTTAAAAGCCTGTTTTTGTGAAAAAGGCAGCAATGAAGAACTTGAAACTCAAGCTAGTTTTGCTTGGTATCATCCTCACATGCAGGGGATGACCGCAGAAGAAAATGTGAGTTGTTTAACCATGAGAGACTATCTACTTTGGTCAAAGGAGATAGCTTTAACAATGTTCTATACTCATACCTATGAGATCACTATGGAGCCTGAAGTTCCTAAACCTAGGGAGGAGTTGAGATACGCTTTAGTCAAAGCAAAGCATGAAAATGCAAAACTATGGGAGATAATTCGTCAGAATCAAGTCCATCCCAGGTCTCGAGAAGGAGAAGGGTCGTCTAGTTAGAACGATCGATATTTCTCCATTTCCTAATTTCTTTAAGATTGTAATCTTATGTTATATTTTCTTTTGTTGTAAGAAAGGTCTTGCTTGTTAGCAAGATCCATCTATTTTAATGGATCTCGACTTATCAATGAAAATCTACTTTTAAAGGCACGTTGTTACGTGTGTTCTAACTTTGTTTGTAAACAAGAATTTGCTTTTTTCCTTGAATGGTTGGTTTTGCATTTGCATTTGTATTTGCATATCATCCTGCATTAGTCTCGCATGGGTTCCGCAACTCATCTGTTGTTCATGTCCGCCAAAAAGAGGAGGAAAGAAGTTACACTGAGTTCCCACAGATACAACACTCGAACCCAAGCTCAAAGGAGGATGGCCGACAATGATCAGAGAATCGACCAGATCGACAACGACATCGAAGGAATCAAAGACAATGTCAGTCAGATTATGGAAGTTCTTAATGTGATAAAAGCAAAGATGGATACACAGGTTACAGTGGTCTCTGAAGTCACTACAGCAGCAGCGAACCTTCCTATAGCTCCAGCTTCGACAACCGAATTTCCATTTGGCATATCCAGGGATTTTCTACCGCCGCTCAGCAATCCTTAACCTTTCAGCTTTCAACCTCAAGTTGTTCCGATGACGACAAATCCTCTCTTCACCCAAGCAGGAGGCCCGACGCATGCTCGACCTATTTTCAACAATCATCAGCCGATCTTTGATATACCCGATGGTTCTAAAATTGAAGACGAGAAGCATGAAAAGCTAAGGGTAGAGATGGATGATCACACTAAAATTCACCGTATTTCTGACTCCGATTTCGCATGCATTCTTAGCTTTTATTGTTGTTTTGCTTTGTTATTGCTTTGTTTTCTTATGTTTTCAGGTTTTTATAATAATCGGAGCTTGAATCGGGAAAAGGAGCGAAAAAGGAGCGAAAACGGACGAAAACCTAGAAATTCAGCATTTTGCACTTGCGGCACCCACTGTGGCGGGCGCCATGGGGTTAGCCATGACGTGGCCACGTCTCAAGACCACTCCTCAACCTCCAAGACCCACGATCCCCACTCCATCATCCCCTGTAGGGACCGTGGCGGGCGCCATAGGCCCTGTGGCAGGCGCCACAAGGCAAAAATCCACAACCTCCACTTTTTAGTGGAGGGGCGTCCCGGTCATTTTGCGCTTTCAGTTTCTCCTATAAATAGGACCTTAGATTTTCGTTTTTCTTCATCCAGAATTAGAATTCTCTAGGCATATATCAGTTATAAAGCAGTTTCCATTCCACATCGGGGTGCCTCTGCAATCGAGTGATCGAGTCTGTAATCTGTCTGTGGTTCGAGTTTTGGAGCACTCTGGAGGAAGTTAATCCTGCCGCCATTTTAATTCCAGTTCGTATTTTATTTTTCCGCATTGCTTTACTTTTATTTATTTTCTCTCACTTTACTTTGTTTATTTCCCGCACTCGCACATTTACTTTGTTTATTTCCCGCACTCGCACATTTACGTTGTTTATTTCCCGCACTCGCACATTTACTTTGTTTACTTCCCGCACTCGCACATTTACTTTGTTTACTTCCCGCACTCGCTTTAAATTACTTATATGAAAAACTATAAAAAGAATATTTACTTTATCATGTCTAACTAATCCCATAAAGGTTAGAATGTAAGGATCGTAATTAAACCAGTAATCAGTATAATTGTTCGTGGAAACACCTAAGGGCTATTTTATCTTTCAATTCAAGTAATTGTTTTTAACTATTTCAAAAACATCCAAAAGCGCTTTGTATAGTTCATTAGGAGTTTTTAGATTAAAAAGAAAAGAGATTTTAAAACGATTTTCGGACGCGTTATGAGATTTAGAGTCTGGTTCATAAGAACCTCTTTTTGCTAAGAAGTCCAGGTTAAAACACTTGAACCACTACCTCCTCGCACAATTAATTTAAAATTTCTGAAAGACATGAAATTGTGCCGAACAAGGAGAGAAGGTGGTTATGAGTTGATGGTTCATGGGGTAGCTATCCCATCTGTTGCTTTACCATGCAGTAGACGTACTGATGTACGTGATGAAAGGAACTGGACCTATGATCTTAATGCTCCACGTGTTCTGGGTCCACTTCCTCCTAATATTCCCGATGGGGAGGCACATGACACTGATGATGAGTATGATCGGAGAGAGCAGTCTCCCATCCCTCACATGTCCCCCCATCGTCCTTCACAGTCACACACTGCACCATCTTCCTCTAACCCTGTTGCAGGTACTGCTCCTGGATTCTTTGTCACCGAGGAGATGTGGCGTGATATGACAGCTAGAGAGGAAAGGCGTGATGGCCTTCTCTCTACTATTTCACAACAGCTGACGGACAATATGAGCTTCATGCAACAATCGCGATTGGTTTCGGATCGTGCTTATAGCAACGTTTGCCGTACCTTGAACGATATTTCATTAGAGCAGAACCGTCAGAGAGAGTTCAACAGCCGACACTACCAGCTTGTAGAGGCTACTCAGGGTTCCATCTTGGGTAACCTTCGAGAGGTCCGGAGTGCTCAGGCCGCTTTATCAGCACGACTCGACCGGAGGGACCAGCATCGTAGTAGATCCCGTCGTTCCAGACCATCACATCAGGACGGCGAAGGCACCAGTGCCCCTCCTCAGTAGTCTTTTCCAGGTTACCCCCCTTATCTTATTTCGAAACATTGGGGACAATGTTCGATTTAAGTGTGGGAGGGGATTTTATTGCTTTCTGTTATTTCCCTTTTTAGTTAAATTCCTTTCAGTTATTTCCCTTTTCAGTAATTTATATTTCTTAGATAATGCATGAGTCTGACGAGTCACCAGTATAGTGTCTTTTTAGTTCATTTTCATTTTTTCCCATTTCCTTAGCCTTACCAGAAAATTTTTAAAAAAGAAAACAATGTTGTTTCACATGTTTTTTGGGCTTTGAGACAGGTTTAGATTAGGATGTGGTGACTTAGGTCAACTTTTTGAAACATCAGAACCATTTTAGCACCATAGACCTCTTGAATATAGGAATCACTCCTAAACCCCACCACCATGGCCTTTACTATCATTCAAAAAATTGTCCTAAGTAGTTTATTTTAGCAGTCAGCTCCGGCCTAAGCATACTCTACGTAGGGGGCCGATGAATATAAGTGAATGATCCAGTGCTAATAATAAAGAAATAAAAAAAAAAAAAAAAAAGGCAAACTCTGGTATAGGTGACCCTCACAAAGTCATTTAAACCGAAAAAAGAGAAGAAAAAATTTTTTGCCACAAAAAGAAAAAAATTGCAAGTCACCTATTGTTAGTTGGTTCAGAGGTATCTGGCACTGAACTTGGTAGGGCGGATTACGATCCGATCCCCCGCAGCTACATTTAGGCGAAATAAAAACAGGTTTACGCATGCTTATGTGCCAGAAACCTTATGTTATGGATCAGAATCACTAACCGGTCACTCTACTATGAAGCATGTACGGATAACGGGCTTAATGTGATTGCGCCTGAATGGAAAGGACACAAAAAGATGAGAAGATAGGCCTAGGTATCGTGGGATGACATGGAGTGGTTAATATAGGATTGAAGTTTGTGTTTGTGTTACTATGGTACCCTTGGTTCACTTAGTTAGTATCTGTCACTGCATCCTGACTTGAACTTAGAATCCCTTTAGCCCAAAGACAAGTGTTGACACCATATTTTCTTAAGCTTTAATGTTTGCTTGAGGACAAGCAAAGGTTTAAGTGTGGGAGAATTTGATCACACTAAAATTCACCGTATTTCTGACTCCGATTTCGCATGCATTCTTAGCTTTTATTGTTGTTTTGCTTTGTTATTGCTTTGTTTTCTTATGTTTTCAGGTTTTTATAATAATCGAAGCTTGAATCGGGAAAAGGAGCGAAAAAGGAGCGAAAACGGACGAAAACCTAGAAATTCAGCATTTTGCACTTGCGGCACCCACTGTGGCGGGCGCCATGGGGTTAGCCATGACGTGGCCACGTCTCAAGACCACTCCTCAACCTCCAAGACCCACGATCCCCACTCCATCATCCCCTGTAGGGACCGTGGCGGGCGCCATAGGCCCTGTGGCGGGCGCCTGTCGTACCTCGAAAAATACGATCCTCGCGATGGCCGCGGAAAAATACTGTTCGAAACAGAGTCGCCACCGAACTTTATTCATTCCAAGGATGGAATAGGAAAATATCGATAAAACCTTTAAGGAGATAAGAACATGGTCATCGCAACCAATATTCTAGGTTCGGGAGTCGGTTACGCAGAGGGAAGGTATTAGCACCCTCTACGTCCGTTGTACTCAACGGGAACCTCTTGATCGATTCGAGAGTAAAGTTAACTATGCTTGTTTGTTTTCTTCTAAGGTTTCTCCTATAGGGGGAATGTGGTTTTAAGATAGGGTGCTCGCCAAGGATTGGGGCCCTTGTGCCTACGTATCTTCACTTGTAAGAAGTGGAAAATCAGAGCATTCGTAGTTCGTGGGACTACGGGAAAAAGAGGGGATTGTGCTCGCCAAGATCATCGCAATCTTGTGCCTACGTATCTTCACTCGAGAGGGAATGAAGAATCAGAGCAGCCGTAGTTCGGCTAACTACGGTAAAAGGTTAGTGTTTGGAATGAACGAGAGTTTAGGTCGCATTCTAACTGCTAAACGTTGGCTTGTCTGCTCGCTAGGGGAGGCTGAAGCACTAGTTTGTTATGCGCGGAAGAATGGACTAAACAATGTTCTTGACAAAAGGTGTTTTGTTGGAAATCGCACGAGGGCGAGGAATTTTGTGTTTTGAAAAGTTTCAATCGCACGGGGGCGAGAAAAGAGAGTTAGGTTGAATAGGTGGTTAGGGTTTTGATTGCACGGGGGCGAAGCGGATAAGGTTGGTTAGATATTTTGAGGGAGAATGACGACTACTCGATAAACGAGACGTCAGTCTCGCAACCAATTAGTCGGGATATCGTTGGAATGCTAGATCCCAACGACACCTTTTTCATTCAATTAATTAGGAAATTGTATTTGAATGGACAATGGCGGTATTTGTCCAAATAGTTAGGGCGCGTGTTCTATAGACGAAAGTTCGAATGACACGCTACCTAAGGCGTACGCCCCAATAGTTGTCGTTCAAGAATTCAAGGAGTGCGAGACTCCAAGAACTCAGTTCTTTCGTAATTTGATTAAGAAAAATGATTTGAATTCGACGTATGGTTTAGAAACATACTAGTGTTTAGACTCGATCACACGTGAGTGAGGAACGAGGTTAGATGGGTTGAAAACTTTAGGAGGAATGACGACTAATCGATAAACGAGACGTCGGCCTCGCAACCAATTAATCGGGATATTACTGGAATGCTAGATTCCAACGATACCTTTTTCATTCATTTTCGAAAACTGTGTTTGACGGTCGTTTAGACGCGTATTAGGGTTTAGACTCGATCACACGTGAGTGAGGAACGAGGTTAGATGGGTTGAAAACTTTAGGAGGAATGACGACTAATCGATAAACGAGACGTCGGCCTCGCAACCAATTAATCGGGATATTACTGGAATGCTAGATCCCAACGACATCTTTTTCATTCCATTAATTATGAAATATGTTTGTTGGACAGTGAAAGTATTGGTCCAAATAATTAAGAAGTGTTTTAGGAACGAAAGTTCGAATGATATACTATTCAAGGTGTACACCTTAATAGTAACCATTCTCGAATTCAAGGAATGCACGACTCCAAGAACTCGATACTTTCGTAATTTAATTATGAAAATAATTTGAAAATATTAGTGTGTTCGAACTAGGCGCGCTAGATATTCTAGAAAATAAGATCGAGAGGGTCACAACTCGAAGTGTGCACCTCGAGAGCGATCGCCTAAGAAATTCAAGGAAGGCGAGATCCAAGAATTTAATTGTTTTGAAATTTATTTTAGAAAGATTGTATAATTTGATTGAGAAAAAAAAATTTAATTTAATTAAGAAAGATAGTTTTAATTTTCATATAAAATAAATTAATCAATTGTAAAGAGTTTTTTTTGAGAAAAATCAATCATAACTAATTATTATTTTTTTTGAAGAAAAAGTTTAGTATCCCAGAAAAATATTTTAACTTTATTAGTAAAGTATATATATTTTTTTTACTTGAAACGTTATTATAATTAGTTGTTTTTGAAAAGGTTAATATCTTCAAGAAGAAATAGATTTTAAATAAAGTATATTTTTGAAAAGTTTATCATTTAAAAGTATTAATTTGGTAATGATTTTTTTGAAATATATTTTTGAAAATGACATTTGAGCACAATAAAAGCTAGATACGATTTACTAACCGAGAACTCATATTGTTAATTCAAAACAACACCTTGAATATTAACGACGTCACGTCGGATATTCGACACAAATTTTAGAATAAAAACAACCATAAAATGCCTTAAAAACAAAGATAAATACATCGAATCTCCAGTAGCAAACAAGCCCAATCGAGTGCTGATATACAATTGAACCAAAGAGCAAGGATTCAAGGATTTACCAATGCCGTATAACCAGAGTGAGAGCTGCCACAAGATTGTTGGAGATGAGGCTGCTGCGGTACATGTATCAACACTGATATGGTTGCGGTGTCAAAGTTGTTGAGAAGACGTGAATTCGTTGGCCGGACTCGTTGATGCGTATGGAGTTGTATTGCTGCAAATACAGGGCAAACTACCTCCAAAACAAACAAATATAAATCTTGCACAAAAGTTACTGTTATATTAATCCACCAACATCAGCTATAAATAAAAACCAGCATACTTCATGTACTTAATCCAAAGATTACTCATTCACCGAGTAGTGCATTCAATTGAACAAGGTCACAGCAAAAAAACCAACAACATTAAAACTGAAACGTGAAAACATCAGCAATAACAATCGAATAGCAACAGCCATCAGTAGCTCATGAATTCACGAAGTTGTAACTGAAATCGATACGCAAACGAATAGGCACTCAAGCACAAATTAATAACAACACCCATTAGCCAACAACCACATCTAAAACTTACGAAATCGGAATTGACGAAAATTAAAAGTTAAAACTGTTGCAAGTGTATTTACTAATTCCAACCAAATATTCAAACCAAATGTCATGAATGTAATGCTACTACCTTCAATTACTGGAACCGACTTAAAATGATACTCAGCACAATGGCACAATACTCTGGTGAAACAACAAATATGAAATCACTTCATTTTGATCTCCTCACTAGCAACCAGACTAAATTAATGCACATGAAATCAAATGCATAGAAACGAAATCGAAACACAAAATTAATTACACTACTGCTTGCAACAGAACTTTCGAAGCAAAATGCTGCCCCCATGTAACAACTATACTGGATTCAAAATGTGAGGTACACCAGCAATGATTCAATAACATTTACATGGGTGCAGGATTTTTAGCGGCCAGGAATATAATCAAAATTTCACAAAACAACAAAGGATTCAAGTTGGGAAAATGCCATAACAGTGTATTCATCACCATAAACAAGTCTAAGATAGTGTTACCCGACTGTGGTTGTTGCTGTAATAGTGTATTCTGCCAGTTCATATCTGATCCTTGAAGTGCGTCAACATGTGAGCCTAATTGCTGCTGCTGCATTGCATCAACACCTGTGGGAGCAGACCTCATTCTCTTTGCAATATTCGATAAAGGTGATGATTGTCCATCCGGATACTCTCTTTTTGCATGAAGAGATACACTTGCGTTTGGATTATCAGCATAGGAAATCATGACATCTTGGGCAGCAGGAGAAGCCCCGGATGAATTAACACCAGATATCGATCCATGCTCCTGCAAGCTTCTTAGAGTTCCAACAGTCATTGGATATCTTGATTGCTGAGACATCATAGAAAATCCAGGGATAGAAGAATCTGGCATAATATTCTTAGATCTCATGGCCATGGCAATGCTTGAGTTAAGATTTTGCATTGCTTGATTTTCAAGAGTCTGTTGCCCAGTAGCATTAGATGTAGTGATTCCTGGATCACCCAACCTGCTATTTGAGTTCTCTTGTACTCTATCAATGCATACCTTTTTCCCATGGGTTTTATTACTAGAAGTAACAGTAAACTCTGGGATATTCCTTAATCGCTTTCTCTGCAAATTAAGCTTTGTTGGAACTGAACTTTCACACAGCCTATCCAACTTTGGAGTAGGATCTAGATGAGGGCTTGGTTTTAATGCTTTCAGTATCTTCGATTCAACTTCCATTAGATCACCATATGTCCAAGATTTATCAGTAATAGATGGGATATCCTTCACAATATTTTCCAATGACATCTTGAGGCATACTTTATCAATAGTTGGGGAACTATCTGCGGATACCATGCCAGCTCCCTTTTCAGAAGAGAACCTTCGATAATTACGCACCCTATAACATGTTAACTCTGCAGGACACTGACTAGACTATTCAGCATCTTTCTTCTTCTTAGGTATTCTGTATCCACCAACAACACAAGCATGGTCCCTCTCAAATGGTTCAAGAGTCACTTGCTCAGATGGCTTAAATTGATCTGCCTTCAACTTGTTCACTTCACTAGTGAACACTGCCTCTGCAGGAACTGTAGAATCAATGCAATTGGCCTTGATGGATATAACAAAATGGCCTCCGGCTTTAAGATAGTATGAAGCATTCAGACCTAAAATTCTTGCCTGATCAGGCTGAGCAACATCAGAAAATATGACATCTACCATGCCAACTAACATTCTGTACTTGGCTGGATGTCTAGCATCTTCAATAATGGGAATAACATTAGTACGCTTTTTGGCCATGTTAACCAAATCACGCCCACTTCGGTGGGAGAACTCTACTGCATACACAACTCCAGTGGGACCAACAATATCAGACACATGAGAGACAGTTGTTCCTGAAGCAGCTCCTAGGTAAAGGACTTTAGCACCTGGTTTAATCCAAATGTTGTCAACACCACCAAGGACTGCAGCTGCCAACTTGGAACGGAAAGGATTCCAAATTCTATACTCAACTTTAGTTCCATCCTCATTCTGCACTGAAACTCTCTTCTCATTGTAAACAACCTCCCCAGGAACAAGATTCCTTGTAACAAGAACATCTTCTTTACCCTTAGCAATGAAAATACCATCGTGTCTATGAGGCTGAACAACAACCTTGCTTCCTCCTTTCATGCCACCTCTGCTGGAATCACGACCACCCCTTCCTCTTCCACGGCCGGATCCTCGTCCTCTACCACCTCCACGAGGCTTAAAATCACTTCCTCTTCCTCCACCAAAACCTCTACTTCCACCACCATCTCTGCCACCTCTACCTCCTCTGAAACCTCCACCAGAACCACCACGACCTCGGGGAACAACCATCTTGGATGCAATGAGATGGGTGTTAGCGGCGACGAAAGGGTCTATGATAGTGAAGAGATTCACAACACGGTAGTTCAATTAGTGTGGTTGTGGTGTTTTCTGGGGGGAAGCCGAAGAAGGAGAGGTTATGTGGTGATGGGGTTTCGCGGTGGCTTTGAAGAAGGAGGAGGTAAGGTCGTGTTTATGGTGAGAATGATTATCGGAAAAGGTTGATGATGAAGGGTTTAGGAGATGGAGACGGAGAAGAAGGTGGTGGAGGCGCCGATTTGGGAGAGCGATGAATTAGGGTTTTTTTGGGGATGAATTGGGGTGGCCGTTTAGGGTTGCCCCTCAGAATTAGGGTTAGGGTGAACAGTATCCTCCCTCTCTTTTTAGGGTATGGGGAACAGTGCCTTTATATAACTAAAAAAACCAAACCCTAATCCACCGTGTTCTCATTCAGAATTTTTTTTCTTTTTTCTTTTAATTTCTTTTTAATGATAAACTAAGTTAATAACCTATTTTCTTTTTTTAATTTAATTCTAACCATTAATTATAAATTAAATCTAAACTAATTAATTAAAATCTAATATAATTTTAAAAATAAATCCTAATTAAATTCTAACTCTATTTTTTTTAATCTATATTTTTTAAAATTAAAATTTCTAAATTATAATTAAGCTCTAAATTAAATCTATTAAAAAAAACAAATTTAAATCCTAATTTCTACTTTAAAACTAATTAAAAAATAAAAAAACAATATATTAACCTATCACGAGAAAAATGAAATTATATAAAAAAAAACAGGTATACATATAAAAAAACAAATGCCACGTGGCATACCCTTATTGGGCTAAAAAAAGCGAAAATGCCCGTTTTTGCTGAAAAATACGCTACGCTGTATAAGCGAGGTAAATTAAAAACAAAGTCGGGCAAACGAGAATTTTGAAAAAAGGTAGGACAAATTTGGGGTATGACAGATGCCCCTATCTAATTGCCTTGAACCTGAGGGAATGAACAACTGCATGGCGTTCATTCTTAGGGTGGAAGTCAATTAGATACAAGAAGACCCCAAAATTTGTCCGACAAGGAAGTAAAAAATGCAAAGAGGTGAGATATACCTGAACGGGATGACAAGATGCAAAATAGATGAACGAGATAACCTGATATTCCCTGGGTGGTCGAAGCAGTCCCTTATCCAATAAGGTTCTTCGCGGTACCAGAGTGGTATAAATGATCCTCTTTGGGTGGTCGAAGCGGCCCCTCATTAAGGCTCTTCGATGATACCAAAGCAGTATCTCGAACAAAACTTGAGATTCTTCGGGTGATCGAAGCAGTACCTTATCCATTAAGGCTCTTCGATGATACCAAAGCAGTATCTCGAACAAAACATGAGATTCTTCGGGTGATCGAAGCAGTACCTTATCCATTAAGGCTCTTCGATGATACCAAAGCAGTATCTCGAACAAAACTTGAGATTCTTCGGGTGATCGAAGCAGTACCTTATCCATTAAGGCTCTCCGATGATACCAAAGCAGTATCTCGAACAAAACTTGAGATTCTTCGGGTGGTCGAAGCAGTACCTTATCCATTAAGGTTCCTCGCGATACCAGAGCAGTATCTCTAATAAAACTTGAGATTCTTCGGGTGATCGAAGCAGTACCTTATCCATTAAGGCTCTCCGATGATACCAAAGCAGTATCTCGAACAAAACTTGAGATTCTTCGGGTGGTCGAAGTAGTACCTTATCCATTAAGGCTCTCCGATGATACCAAAGCAGTATCTCTAACAAAACTTGAGATTCTTCGGATGATCGAAGCAGTACCTTATCCATTAAGGCTCTCCGATGATACCAAAGCAGTATCTCGAACAAAACTTGAGATTCTTCGGGTGGTCGAAGCAGTACCTTATCCATTAAGGCTCTCCGATGATACCAAAGCAGTATCTCGAACAAAACATGAGATTCTTCGGGTGATCGAAGCAGTACCTTATCCATTAAGGCTCTTCGATGATACCAAAGCAGTATCTCGAACAAAACTTGAGATTCTTCGGGTGATCGAAGCAGTACCTTATCCATTAAGGCTCTTCGATGATACCAAAGCAGTATCTCGAACAAAACTTGAGATTCTTCGGGTGATCGAAGCAGTACCTTATCCATTAAGGCTCTCCGATGATACCAAAGCAGTATCTCGAACAAAACTTGAGATTCTTCGGGTGGTCGAAGCAGTACCTTATCCATTAAGGCTCTTCGATGACACCAAAGCAGTATCTCTAACAAAACTTGAGATTCTTCGGGTGATCGAAGCAGTACCTTATCCATTAAGGCTCTCCGATGATACCAAAGCAGTATCTCGAACAAAACTTGAGATTCTTCGGGTGGTCGAAGCAGTACCTTATCCATTAAGGTTCCTCGCGATACCAGAGCAGTATCTCTAACAAAACTTGAGATTCTTCGGGTGATCGAAGCAGTACCTTATCCATTAAGGCTCTCCGATGATACCAAAGCAGTATCTCGAACAAAACTTGAGATTCTTCGGGTGGTCGAAGCAGTACCTTATCCATTAAGGCTCTCCGATGATACCAAAGCAGTATCTCTAACAAAACTTGAGATTCTTCGGATGATCGAAGCAGTACCTTATCCATTAAGGCTCTCCGATGATACCAAAGCAGTATCTCGAACAAAACTTGAGATTCTTCGGGTGGTCGAAGCAGTACCTTATCCATTAAGGCTCTCCGATGATACCAAAGCAGTATCTCGAACAAAACATGAGATTCTTCGGGTGATCGAAGCAGTACCTTATCCATTAAGGCTCTTCGATGATACCAAAGCAGTATCTCGAACAAAACTTGAGATTCTTCGGGTGATCGAAGCAGTACCTTATCCATTAAGGCTCTTCGATGATACCAAAGCAGTATCTCGAACAAAACTTGAGATTCTTCGGGTGATCGAAGCAGTACCTTATCCATTAAGGCTCTCCGATGATACCAAAGCAGTATCTCGAACAAAACTTGAGATTCTTCGGGTGGTCGAAGCAGTACCTTATCCATTAAGGCTCTTCGATGACACCAAAGCAGTATCTCTAACAAAACTTGAGATTCTTCGGGTGATCGAAGCAGTACCTTATCCATTAAGGCTCTCCGATGATACCAAAGCAGTATCTCGAACAAAACTTGAGATTCTTCGGGTGGTCGAAGCAGTACCTTATCCATTAAGGCTCTCCGATGATACCAAAGCAGTATCTCGAACAAAACTTGAGATTCTTCGGGTGATCGAAGCAGTACCTTATCCATTAAGGCTCTTCGATGATACCAAAGCAGTATCTCGAACAAAACTTGAGATTCTTCGGGTGATCGAAGCAGTACCTTATCCATTAAGGCTCTTCGATGATACCAAAGCAGTATCTCGAACAAAACTTGAGATTCTTCGGGTGATCGAAGCAGTACCTTATCCATTAAGGCTCTCCGATGATACCAAAGCAGTATCTCGAACAAAACTTGAGATTCTTCGGGTGGTCGAAGCAGTACCTTATCCATTAAGGCTCTTCGATGACACCAAAGCAGTATCTCTAACAAAACTTGAGATTCTTCGGGTGATCGAAGCAGTACCTTATCCATTAAGGCTCTCCGATGATACCAAAGCAGTATCTCGAACAAAACTTGAGATTCTTCGGGTGGTCGAAGCAGTACCTTATCCATTAAGGCTCTCCGATGATACCAAAGCAGTATCTCGAACAAAACTTGAGATTCTTCGGGTGATCGAAGCAGTACCTTATCCATTAAGGCTCTTCGATGATACCAAAGCAGTATCTCGAACAAAACTTGAGATTCTTCGGGTGATCGAAGCAGTACCTTATCCATTAAGGCTCTCCGATGATACCAAAGCAGTATCTCGAACAAAACTTGCTGAGGAATAGTTGAGCTAAAATTCCTATTTTAAAGGAACAGCGTTGTCCAATCTCTGCAGGGGAGAAAGCCTTCAAGAAACTCTTTTGAGGATAACCTCTGCTTGGGGAGCCACTAGAGCAATAGTTGTTGGGGATCATCATCATCAACTGCATGGTTGAAGACTGACTTGCTGGGGAGTAGAATTCCCTGAACTCGTGGGGTATTAAATCTTTTCAGAGTCATACAGCCAACTTCAATGGAGGACTGACCAAGATGCTTACGAACTGATCCTGGATCCTGCTTTGTTGTTATGCAATGTTAATGGTGATGGCGATGATATGCGTTTTGATACATAAACATGCAACCAAGATGCAACTGCTAGGGAGTGTAAGATGCGAATGCAAATGATATGCTAATGATCGATATGACTATGATATGAATCTGTATGTCGTGCTTATGATAATGCAACGACCAGGTATGCTGGGGATGAAATCCTGTCGGGGACATCACCAGGGGCTGAATTCAGTAGTTGCCAAATGGTTTGGACTTCGGTTATTGAGGATGCCAGCGAGGGTGGACCTTTAGTGGTTGCCAATGAAGACTGGACTTTTAGGGTAAATTGAAGGTGCCACTTGGAGTGGCTTTTTGTGGTTAGCCAATAAAAGATTGGACTTTAGAGGATTTGTTTCGGTTACAAAGCTCTGACAGGTATCAGGTCCAGGCCGTAGGGGTGAAACCCAATGACAGAGAGGCTTTTTCAGGAGGTTAAGGTTATTTGGTGGGGTGATGGCATGATTCCCCAACACTCAACTTTTGCTGACGAGAATAAACTTGCTTGAGTAACTTCCCTGATGTGGTTCAACTTGCCCCAGTTTGGGTCTATAAAGGAATTTTCCTTGAATGGAAATTGGAAGCAATCGCACCATGAGACGAACTCGAGATGGCTTGCCCCAGCATTCCAAGTTGTGAAAGGAAGTTGGAAACAGTTGTACCATGAGATGAACTCGAGATGGCTTGCCCCAGCATTCCATATTGTGAAAGGAAGTTGGAAGCAGATATACCATGAGATGATCTCGAGATGGTTTGTTGTAAATTTTGGTCAGGAAAGGGTTTTGACCTTGATTAACTGACCCTTGGGGTAATTGGCTTCAAGTTATTCTTAAGGTAGTCTGCTTCAGAATGAGCGTTTGAAATGACATGACTTGTGCTAATTGAGCGTTGGAAGGATTCCCCTTTACTCAAACGAAACTCTGGGTAACCTGCCCCTTGTTGGATCCTTGGCAGAAGTGGTATACTCGTTCTGGTAAGAACCTAGCTTCTGGATGATATGTCATAACAGCTTACAAATGTTGAGCGTAGCGACTCATCCAGAGCATTTTGACTGTGCGAGCGTAGTGACTTAACCAACGTGTGTTAGTCGTACGAGCATAGCGATTTAACCAATGCGTTCGGATTGCGCGAGCGTAGCGACTTAACCAATGCGTATAGTTGTGCTTTTGCTCTGCCCCAAAGTCTTTGACGCTTGTTGACCTCAACCATCAGCTAGTTTGCCCCAAGTTCAAACAGTTTCCCCCAGTCTGCCGGGTGTTTGAAGGACTTTCTTCTGCGATGAGAACCTTGGCGGTGATTATACCAGGATATGGTTTGAACCCATTTGCCCCAGTGTCTGAGCCTTGCAGTGGTCTGCCCCAGTTTAAACCTCAGAAGGACTTGCCCCCAGATTCGTAGGGTTAGGAGAAAGTCTTAATTCAGGTCAACACCAATGAGTGATCAAGTTCCTCTTTGATTGCACTTTGTTGGAATTTCCATAATGCCAAGTACTGACTTGCAGTTAAAAGTGTTCATTCAAAAATGGTAATTTTAATGCGACATTCATGCAAGTTATGAAAATATCATTTATTGGGAATGATGTGAAAATGTGTGACGAGTGGACTATTAATCCAAACGCAATGCTGATTTAATTGGTATGAAAGATATAGCAAGAATATGACACCAATACATAAGATTAGCAAATATGTAGGAGTCAGTTTACGCAACCTCGCAATAGTATGCTTTCAGAATAAACCCCGCCTCAATTAGGTCTTTTGAGGGTTGTAACGTGGTCTGGTTCACGGTTATAGAAACAAAGGATATAAGGCTCAAAGTATTATTTGTACCCACCCCTTCTTCGTGATAATCTCCATTCCTACGTTCAGTTAATTCTGCAAAAGTTTACCTTGACGGTGCAAGCTAGATAGTTCAAGGTTCGCTTGAGATGGCAGTCACCTTATTTTGCTCTTTGATGGATGTCAGTGCCCCTTGATTTGGGTGACCACTGAATCTTATTGTTTTCGTAGAGGGTTTGAGTACCTCTTTTTTGATCCCTAACTTTTGCCTGGACTGATCTTGTTTTTTTTTCGAGTCCATCGGGATTGCCTTGATTTTTGCCTAAGTCTCCTTTTAAGGTGTCTGACTTAGCAGGCTCTACTTTTCTTTTTTTTTTTTGAAGGATTTGTGACTGCCAAGTCATTGGTTATTGATGAACAACCGTCATGTCTTTTGGATGTCGTCTCGTGATTAGAGTGCGTAATTAGGTTAACTGAACACTACCCATTCCTCAGGTTAAATGTAAGGGTTTATAGATCCGAAGGAACTCCTACTTCTAGGCTCGAAGTGGTTAACTAGGGACTAACACCTTATCTCTCCAGTGTATGAGGGGTTGAATCAATGCATGTACATCATCGACAGAACTTTATCCAAAAGCATACTATCAGCAATTATGGGTATTTTGCTTTCGTCATCCTCCCTCAAATCTTTGCTAAACAGCAGTGCGATAAAGGAAGTGGAGTGAAAAAATTTTATGATTTTTTGCAATAAGTGAGAAAACATGAGTGGATACGAATGGATTTGATCAAAAGCATGCATAATCATCACATTAACAATACCATTAATAAGAAACAATGTCTAAAAGCAAGTAGCACTCAACATAAAGGAAACTACAAATGCGCAAAAATGATAAGGAAACCGCCAGTATTAAGGAACTGGGCTCGGCTTCCTTGCTTCACATTTGGGCTAACTTCTGGTAGCTGTTTCATATTGCCTTCTGCATTGTTTTCGTCTTTTCTTAGCTCAACTTGATTCTGCCTCAAGTGTTCCATGGTCTTCCAGCACTAAGTCAAGTTCATTACTTGTGTCGGGAGATCAATCGCGGATTATGGATAAAGGGTGGATAGGCTTTTTCGGTTTTGGAATATGTTGCGATGCAAATGAGACGCGGATGCAATGATATGCGAATGCAGGTGCTAACAGGATCCAGGATAACATAAGCAAGTCAAAGCGCCCTAACCGGTGGACTATACAAGGTAAGTTCTAGATTATGTACCCACAGACCCACTCACGGGATAGCTTCTATGTTGATGGATAAGGTTCCCAAGATCACGGACACCAATCGCATCAACATTATGCAACAGGCTAGCTGTATTATAAAGAGAGTACGATAGGGTCTCTCCTGAGTGGAGTCCTCATGCTAGGCACACGAGGAGCGGGTCCTCGGAGACTAACACTACACGACTACCAATATAGAAACTGGTTCTACGAGTGGTTCCCAGAGTCATGGACCCTTCATGAATCAAATCGCGCAACAGGCTAGCTGTGTTACGATAGGATCTACGAAAAGGTCTATTCTGGAGGAGCTTTCATGCTAGGCACACAAGGAGCGAGTCCTTGGGGACTAACACTAATTACTACCAATTCTAAACTATGTTTTCTCTCTTCTTTTTCCAAAGCTCGGGTGTAGAGCTTTACTTGCAATGTTATCCCCGAATCCAGCAGACAGATGCAGGCAGATATAATAAACAACATACGATAGAAAGAGAAAACAAGAAATAAACAATAGGAGAAAATAAACATAAAGAAAATAGTTAAGCAAAAGGTTAGTACTCTCGAATCGAGTCAAGTGAGGCTTGACTCTCTCTTGCATAGGGCAATGCGTTTCCCCAGCAGAGTCGCCATCTGTCGTACCTCGAAAAATACGATCCTCGCGATGGCCGCGGAAAAATACTGTTCGAAACAGAGTCGCCACCGAACTTTATTCATTCCAAGGATGGAATAGGAAAATATCGATAAAACCTTTAAGGAGATAAGAACATGGTCATCGCAACCAATATTCTAGGTTCGGGAGTCGGTTACGCAGAGGGAAGGTATTAGCACCCTCTACGTCCGTTGTACTCAACGGGAACCTCTTGATCGATTCGAGAGTAAAGTTAACTATGCTTGTTTGTTTTCTTCTAAGGTTTCTCCTATAGGGGGAATGTGGTTTTAAGATAGGGTGCTCGCCAAGGATTGGGGCCCTTGTGCCTACGTATCTTCACTTGTAAGAAGTGGAAAATCAGAGCATTCGTAGTTCGTGGGACTACGGGAAAAAGAGGGGATTGTGCTCGCCAAGATCATCGCAATCTTGTGCCTACGTATCTTCACTCGAGAGGGAATGAAGAATCAGAGCAGCCGTAGTTCGGCTAACTACGGTAAAAGGTTAGTGTTTGGAATGAACGAGAGTTTAGGTCGCATTCTAACTGCTAAACGTTGGCTTGTCTGCTCGCTAGGGGAGGCTGAAGCACTAGTTTGTTATGCGCGGAAGAATGGACTAAACAATGTTCTTGACAAAAGGTGTTTTGTTGGAAATCGCACGAGGGCGAGGAATTTTGTGTTTTGAAAAGTTTCAATCGCACGGGGGCGAGAAAAGAGAGTTAGGTTGAATAGGTGGTTAGGGTTTTGATTGCACGGGGGCGAAGCGGATAAGGTTGGTTAGATATTTTGAGGGAGAATGACGACTACTCGATAAACGAGACGTCAGTCTCGCAACCAATTAGTCGGGATATCGTTGGAATGCTAGATCCCAACGACACCTTTTTCATTCAATTAATTAGGAAATTGTATTTGAATGGACAATGGCGGTATTTGTCCAAATAGTTAGGGCGCGTGTTCTATAGACGAAAGTTCGAATGACACGCTACCTAAGGCGTACGCCCCAATAGTTGTCGTTCAAGAATTCAAGGAGTGCGAGACTCCAAGAACTCAGTTCTTTCGTAATTTGATTAAGAAAAATGATTTGAATTCGACGTATGGTTTAGAAACATACTAGTGTTTAGACTCGATCACACGTGAGTGAGGAACGAGGTTAGATGGGTTGAAAACTTTAGGAGGAATGACGACTAATCGATAAACGAGACGTCGGCCTCGCAACCAATTAATCGGGATATTACTGGAATGCTAGATTCCAACGATACCTTTTTCATTCATTTTCGAAAACTGTGTTTGACGGTCGTTTAGACGCGTATTAGGGTTTAGACTCGATCACACGTGAGTGAGGAACGAGGTTAGATGGGTTGAAAACTTTAGGAGGAATGACGACTAATCGATAAACGAGACGTCGGCCTCGCAACCAATTAATCGGGATATTACTGGAATGCTAGATCCCAACGACATCTTTTTCATTCCATTAATTATGAAATATGTTTGTTGGACAGTGAAAGTATTGGTCCAAATAATTAAGAAGTGTTTTAGGAACGAAAGTTCGAATGATATACTATTCAAGGTGTACACCTTAATAGTAACCATTCTCGAATTCAAGGAATGCACGACTCCAAGAACTCGATACTTTCGTAATTTAATTATGAAAATAATTTGAAAATATTAGTGTGTTCGAACTAGGCGCGCTAGATATTCTAGAAAATAAGATCGAGAGGGTCACAACTCGAAGTGTGCACCTCGAGAGCGATCGCCTAAGAAATTCAAGGAAGGCGAGATCCAAGAATTTAATTGTTTTGAAATTTATTTTAGAAAGATTGTATAATTTGATTGAGAAAAAAAAAATTAATTTAATTAAGAAAGATAGTTTTAATTTTCATATAAAATAAATTAATCAATTGTAAAGAGTTTTTTTTGAGAAAAATCAATCATAACTAATTATTATTTTTTTTGAAGAAAAAGTTTAGTATCCCAGAAAAATATTTTAACTTTATTAGTAAAGTATATATATTTTTTTTACTTGAAACGTTATTATAATTAGTTGTTTTTGAAAAGGTTAATATCTTCAAGAAGAAATAGATTTTAAATAAAGTATATTTTTGAAAAGTTTATCATTTAAAAGTATTAATTTGGTAATGATTTTTTTGAAATATATTTTTGAAAATGACATTTGAGCACAATAAAAGCTAGATACGATTTACTAACCGAGAACTCATATTGTTAATTCAAAACAACACCTTGAATATTAACGACGTCACGTCGGATATTCGACACAAATTTTAGAATAAAAACAATCATAAAATGCCTTAAAAACAAAGATAAATACATCGAATCTCCAGTAGCAAACAAGCCCAATCGAGTGCTGATATACAATTGAACCAAAGAGCAAGGATTCAAGGATTTACCAATGCCGTATAACCAGAGTGAGAGCTGCCACAAGATTGTTGGAGATGAGGCTGCTGCGGTACATGTATCAACACTGATATGGTTGCGGTGTCAAAGTTGTTGAGAAGACGTGAATTCGTTGGCCGGACTCGTTGATGCGTATGGAGTTGTATTGCTGCAAATACAGGGCAAACTACCTCCAAAACAAACAAATATAAATCTTGCACAAAAGTTACTGTTATATTAATCCACCAACATCAGCTATAAATAAAAACCAGCATACTTCATGTACTTAATCCAAAGATTACTCATTCACCGAGTAGTGCATTCAATTGAACAAGGTCACAGCAAAAAAACCAACAACATTAAAACTGAAACGTGAAAACATCAGCAATAACAATCGAATAGCAACAGCCATCAGTAGCTCATGAATTCACGAAGTTGTAACTGAAATCGATACGCAAACGAATAGGCACTCAAGCACAAATTAATAACAACACCCATTAGCCAACAACCACATCTAAAACTTACGAAATCGGAATTGACGAAAATTAAAAGTTAAAACTGTTGCAAGTGTATTTACTAATTCCAACCAAATATTCAAACCAAATGTCATGAATGTAATGCTACTACCTTCAATTACTGGAACCGACTTAAAATGATACTCAGCACAATGGCACAATACTCTGGTGAAACAACAAATATGAAATCACTTCATTTTGATCTCCTCACTAGCAACCAGACTAAATTAATGCACATGAAATCAAATGCATAGAAACGAAATCGAAACACAAAATTAATTACACTACTGCTTGCAACAGAACTTTCGAAGCAAAATGCTGCCGCCATGTAACAACTATACTGGATTCAAAATGTGAGGTACACCAGCAATGATTCAATAACATTTACATGGGTGCAGGATTTTTAGCGGCCAGGAATATAATCAAAATTTCACAAAACAACAAAGGATTCAAGTTGGGAAAATGCCATAACAGTGTATTCATCACCATAAACAAGTCTAAGATAGTGTTACCCGACTGTGGTTGTTGCTGTAATAGTGTATTCTGCCAGTTCATATCTGATCCTTGAAGTGCGTCAACATGTGAGCCTAATTGCTGCTGCTGCATTGCATCAACACCTGTGGGAGCAGACCTCATTCTCTTTGCAATATTCGATAAAGGTGATGATTGTCCATCCGGATACTCTCTTTTTGCATGAAGAGATACACTTGCGTTTGGATTATCAGCATAGGAAATCATGACATCTTGGGCAGCAGGAGAAGCCCCGGATGAATTAACACCAGATATCGATCCATGCTCCTGCAAGCTTCTTAGAGTTCCAACAGTCATTGGATATCTTGATTGCTGAGACATCATAGAAAATCCAGGGATAGAAGAATCTGGCATAATATTCTTAGATCTCATGGCCATGGCAATGCTTGAGTTAAGATTTTGCATTGCTTGATTTTCAAGAGTCTGTTGCCCAGTAGCATTAGATGTAGTGATTCCTGGATCACCCAACCTGCTATTTGAGTTCTCTTGTACTCTATCAATGCATACCTTTTTCCCATGGGTTTTATTACTAGAAGTAACAGTAAACTCTGGGATATTCCTTAATCGCTTTCTCTGCAAATTAAGCTTTGTTGGAACTGAACTTTCACACAGCCTATCCAACTTTGGAGTAGGATCTAGATGAGGGCTTGGTTTTAATGCTTTCAGTATCTTCGATTCAACTTCCATTAGATCACCATATGTCCAAGATTTATCAGTAATAGATGGGATATCCTTCACAATATTTTCCAATGACATCTTGAGGCATACTTTATCAATAGTTGGGGAACTATCTGCGGATACCATGCCAGCTCCCTTTTCAGAAGAGAACCTTCGATAATTACGCACCCTATAACATGTTAACTCTGCAGGACACTGACTAGACTATTCAGCATCTTTCTTCTTCTTAGGTATTCTGTATCCACCAACAACACAAGCATGGTCCCTCTCAAATGGTTCAAGAGTCACTTGCTCAGATGGCTTAAATTGATCTGCCTTCAACTTGTTCACTTCACTAGTGAACACTGCCTCTGCAGGAACTGTAGAATCAATGCAATTGGCCTTGATGGATATAACAAAATGGCCTCCGGCTTTAAGATAGTATGAAGCATTCAGACCTAAAATTCTTGCCTGATCAGGCTGAGCAACATCAGAAAATATGACATCTACCATGCCAACTAACATTCTGTACTTGGCTGGATGTCTAGCATCTTCAATAATGGGAATAACATTAGTACGCTTTTTGGCCATGTTAACCAAATCACGCCCACTTCGGTGGGAGAACTCTACTGCATACACAACTCCAGTGGGACCAACAATATCAGACACATGAGAGACAGTTGTTCCTGAAGCAGCTCCTAGGTAAAGGACTTTAGCACCTGGTTTAATCCAAATGTTGTCAACACCACCAAGGACTGCAGCTGCCAACTTGGAACGGAAAGGATTCCAAATTCTATACTCAACTTTAGTTCCATCCTCATTCTGCACTGAAACTCTCTTCTCATTGTAAACAACCTCCCCAGGAACAAGATTCCTTGTAACAAGAACATCTTCTTTACCCTTAGCAATGAAAATACCATCGTGTCTATGAGGCTGAACAACAACCTTGCTTCCTCCTTTCATGCCACCTCTGCTGGAATCACGACCACCCCTTCCTCTTCCACGGCCGGATCCTCGTCCTCTACCACCTCCACGAGGCTTAAAATCACTTCCTCTTCCTCCACCAAAACCTCTACTTCCACCACCATCTCTGCCACCTCTACCTCCTCTGAAACCTCCACCAGAACCACCACGACCTCGGGGAACAACCATCTTGGATGCAATGAGATGGGTGTTAGCGGCGACGAAAGGGTCTATGATAATGAAGAGATTCACAACACGGTAGTTCAATTAGTGTGGTTGTGGTGTTTTCTGGGGGGAAGCCGAAGAAGGAGAGGTTATGTGGTGATGGGGTTTCGCGGTGGCTTTGAAGAAGGAGGAGGTAAGGTCGTGTTTATGGTGAGAATGATTATCGGAAAAGGTTGATGATGAAGGGTTTAGGAGATGGAGACGGAGAAGAAGGTGGTGGAGGCGCCGATTTGGGAGAGCGATGAATTAGGGTTTTTTTGGGGATGAATTGGGGTGGCCGTTTAGGGTTGCCCCTCAGAATTAGGGTTAGGGTGAACAGTATCCTCCCTCTCTTTTTAGGGTATGGGGAACAGTGCCTTTATATAACTAAAAAAACCAAACCCTAATCCACCGTGTTCTCATTCAGAATTTTTTTTCTTTTTTCTTTTAATTTCTTTTTAATGATAAACTAAGTTAATAACCTATTTTCTTTTTTTAATTTAATTCTAACCATTAATTATAAATTAAATCTAAACTAATTAATTAAAATCTAATATAATTTTAAAAATAAATCCTAATTAAATTCTAACTCTATTTTTTTTAATCTATATTTTTTAAAATTAAAATTTCTAAATTATAATTAAGCTCTAAATTAAATCTATTAAAAAAAACAAATTTAAATCCTAATTTCTACTTTAAAACTAATTAAAAAATAAAAAAACAATATATTAACCTATCACGAGAAAAATGAAATTATATAAAAAAAAACAGGTATACATATAAAAAAACAAATGCCACGTGGCATACCCTTATTGGGCTAAAAAAAGCGAAAATGCCCGTTTTTGCTGAAAAATACGCTACGCTGTATAAGCGAGGTAAATTAAAAACAAAGTCGGGCAAACGAGAATTTTGAAAAAAGGTAGGACAAATTTGGGGTATGACAGCGCCACAAGGCAAAAATCCACAACCTCCACTTTTTAGTGGAGGGGCGTCCCGGTCATTTCGCGCTTTCAGTTTCTCCTATAAATAGGACCTTAGATTTTCGTTTTTCTTCATCCAGAATTAGAATTCTCTAGGCATATATCAGTTATAAAGCAG
The DNA here is from genome assembly GCA_963859935.3 of Lathyrus sativus. NCBI lineage: Eukaryota > Viridiplantae > Streptophyta > Magnoliopsida > Fabales > Fabaceae > Lathyrus > Lathyrus sativus. The sequence goes on along the minus strand of OZ012738.1, from coordinate 97,145,987 downwards.
TTGCCATTCCACATCGGGGTGCCTCTGCAATCGAGTGATCGAGTCTGTAATCTGTCTGTGGTTCGAGTTTTGGAGCACTCTGGAGGAAGTTAATCCTGCCGCCATTTTAATTCCAGTTCGTATTTTATTTTTCCGCATTGCTTTACTTTTATTTATTTTCTCGCACTTTACTTTGTTTATTTCCCGCACTCGCACATTTACTTTGTTTATTTCCCGCACTCGCACATTTACGTTGTTTATTTCCCGCACTCGCACATTTACTTTGTTTACTTCCCGCACTCGCACATTTACTTTGTTTACTTCCCGCACTCGCTTTAAATTACTTATATGAAAAACTATAAAAAGAATATTTACTTTATCATGTCTAACTAATCCCATAAAGGTTAGAATGTAAGGATCGTAATTAAACCAGTAATCAGTATAATTGTTCGTGGAAACACCTAAGGGCTATTTTATCTTTCAATTCAAGTAATTGTTTTTAACTATTTCAAAAACAGCCAAAAGCGCTTTGTATAGTTCATTAGGAGTTTTTAGATTAAAAAGAAAAGAGATTTTAAAACGATTTTCGGACGCGTTATGAGATTTAGAGTCTGGTTCATAAGAACCTCTTTTTGCTAAGAAGTCCAGGTTAAAATACTTTTCAACTTTGTTAAGAAACTATATTTCTTAAAAATAGGTTTACTACTCTAACGCAGTACGCACCTTTTTATCCGTGACAATAGGAGGGGTTGATTAGAGAGTACAACTCGGTTCTGAATACGCGAAAGCGACAGTTCCTGTTAAATTAGTTCTTTTCAAAGCATAAGTAGTTCCATTAACAAGTACTGGATTATCATTGATTACGTGAATTACATTCGAGCCTGTCTTTTATTTATTATTTAAAATTATAATTTTATTTGCCATTGCACCCTTACTAAAACCCTTAAAAATAGTTGCCTTAGATAAACACCATAACAACAGGTACGATAGATTGACACTTGGTCTCTGTGGATTCGATAATCTTTTATATTACTTTGACGTGATTCGTACACTTGCGAAAAACACGCATCAAGTTTTTGGCGCCGTTGCCGGGGACCAATATCGTCAAATTTCATTACCCTGTAGTTATACCGTCTAGACTAAGGTTGTTACCCACCGGTCAATGCGAAAAACTCGCAGTGCCGGAAGTTTAGTAGACCCTCTAGCTGAACCTGAACGTTACGCTCGCGCACGTTTATTTTTCCATAGGAATAGGAGAGCTATGGCCGAAGATCAAAATCGAAGACCTCTTAAGGACTTCGCCCAACCATCAAACGAGGAACCTAGTTCCAGTATAGTAAACCCCGCTGTCCCAAAGTCCACTTGATCATGTATTATAGGTGGATGGCTCCGCACATCGAAAATGACAAGCTATTAGTACACTGCTTTCAAGATAGCCTCAAGGGAGCATCTGCTAAGTGGTACCTGAGCTTAGACCAGGCGAAAATCCATGGTTTTCAAGATTTGTCAGACGCATTTATTCAGCAGTATAAGTACAATATGGATCTGGCCCTAGATCACCGTCAGCTTCTTAGTATGACGCAAAAAAGCACTGAATCCTTCAAGGAATATGCGCAAAGATGGCGCGGGATGGCTGCTCAAGTTGAGCCACCCCTGACTGAAAAAGAACTAGTTGACTGGTTTGTGGACATAGTCGGGTCTGATTTCTACGAAAGGGTGATCAGCAGTGTCACAACCAACTTCTCCGATATTGTAGCTGTGGGGGTGAAAGCTGAAGCAGGGATGAAAAGTGGCAAAGTGACAAATTCAACTGCTAGTTCTAGCACAGGTGCTACCAAAAAGCCAACTAGCAGCTTTCACAAAAAGAAAGAAGGCGAAGTGAGTGTCGTGACACGCGAAAAAAGAGCTCAATATCAAAGGAATCAGCGGCAGCGGTATCAACAACCACCTTATGTAGCGGGGGTGAGACCTGTCTTTCAGCAACAACAAGTTCAGCAGGGTCCTCAGCCAGGGGCACCCAACCAATATCAACCATACAACAACCAGTAAACGCAGCAACCTCAAGCTCAAGCTCCAAGGACAAATTATTGAAGTGGTAGGCCAAAGATACAACCTATACCTATGAGCTATACCGAGTTGTTTCCCATGCTGATGGAAAGAGGGCTCGTCAGAACAAGGAAATTAGGCGCTCCGCCTAATCCTCTGCCACATTACTATAATGCCAATGCACACTGTCCTTTTCATGAAAACGCCCCCGGGCATGATCTGGAAGGATGCTTCGCACTTCAGCACATTGTCCGAGAATTAATAGAAAATAAGATTTTGTCATTTGAGGATAATCACCCGAACATGAAGGACAATCCTCTACCTAACCATGGTGGAGTGAACGCCATCATTGAAGAAGGGGAGGAATATGAGACAAAGACCGTTACAACCATCGATGAAGTAAAAGTGCCATGGGTAGAATTGCATAAAAGGCTTGCTCAAGCATGGGTGCTCAAGAGTTCTCATGAGAGCTGTGAGGGATGCCTGCTGAATCCACAGGGCTGTGACCTTGTGCAAAAGGATGTTCGAACATTAATTGATCAAGGGATGTTGCAGATCAGTAGCCGATAGAAAAAGGAGGATGTGGCAGTAATTAACTCAGTGTTCAACATGCCCGAAGAACCCAACAAAAGAGCGATCTTCAGAGATAACAACAACAATACAACCAAACACATGGCTGTCAGGCCGGTATTTCACGATGTTCCTGCACCCAAGTTTGGAAGGGACCAACCATGGTTTGACCCAAGAGGAAGATCTGGACCTTACCCGAGGGCCATAAAACCTAAATACGATTATTCGTGGTGCAATGATATTATGGGGAAGAAGTATGGAAATGTCACCAACATCACGGGGGCAAGCAGAATGACTCGAAGTGGTCGAGTGCATCAGCCTCGAGCAAGTCCTGTGGTTCCTCAATCAGCCGCTCCCATTCCTAAAGTTTCTAACGCTATTCCTAAGGAAGTCGTTCCGAAAGAAGTAATTTCTAAAGAACCTACCGGCAAAGAAAAAGAGTCCCTAAAAGACAACGAGGAAGAATTCTTAAGAATCATCCACCGAAGTGATTACCGAGTGGTGGATAAACTTAATCAAGCACTGTCTAAGATTTCTATCATGTCGCTACTGCTGACCTCCCTTGCATATCGTCAAGCCTTAATGAAGATATTGACGCAAGCTCGCGTAATAAAGGATATCACAGTGGGACAATTTGACTCAGTCGTTGCCAACATTACGGCATGGAATACATTGAGCTTCGATGATAATGATCTGACAGCTGAAAAGCGCAAGCACAACCGTGCCTTGCATGTATCTATCAAGTGTGAAGAGGACACACTAGCCAGGGTGCTTGTTGATATAGGATATGCACTTAATGTAATGCCTAAGAGGACGTTAGCTAAATTGTCCTACCAAGGAGCTGAAATGAGGCCTACCTCTCTAGTGGTAAAAGCTTTTGACGACTCAAGGAGAACCGTGATAGGGGAAGTTGATCTGCCAGTTATAATAGGCCCTTAAATCTTTGAAATCACTTTTCAAGTGATGGATATAAATCCAGCCTACAGTTGTCTACTGGGAAGGCCATGGATATATAACAGGCGATGTCACCTCCACTCTGCACCAGAAAATGAAATTCATCGTCAATGACCAGTTAGTCATAATTCATAGAGAAGAGGATTTAATGGTGAGTAACTTGTCCTCTTTTAGATACATAGAAGTTGACGAAGACGCGCTTGAAACTGCTTTCCAAGCCCTAGAAATTTCCCATGCTGTTTTGGTTGACGAGTCGGCGATAACTCGTGGTCCATCTTTTACTTCCGTTCAGAGCATCAAGGCTGCATTGAAGACAGGACTCCCGCTGGGATGGGGGAGATTATAGAAGTCAATGCTCAAGCAAAGAATGACCGACAAGGGTTGGGTTACAAACCAACTCTGGAAGACGCACCTGGAGAAGGCGCCATGAAGAAGAAATCCTTGGAGGAAATATTCACAAGCGGCGGAATGCAAGTGAATGCCGTAATAGCTGAAGAAGAAGATGGTGATCTTGACAGCCTGGTGATCCGAGGCGGAGCAGCTTTGTGCAACTGGGAAATTGTGGAAATCCCTGTCTTTTTACCTTTAGAGTAATTCATTTGCTTGTTAGATTTGTTTTCTTTAAAAATTCATGGCCTTGCCCAAGGCCAGTGAATCATTTTGTATGGGCCACTTTGCAATTTGAAAAGATCTATGAATGGAAAAGTGTTTTTGTTAAAACTCGTGTTTTGTTTTCTGCTTATCATTTTCACTCTTTTTGTTAAAAGGAAAAATGGCAACTTTTTTAAAAACTTAAAAAATAACCCTTCATCTGCATGTCTGTGTATGTGTGTCTAATCATTCTCAAAACCTATAAAAACATGCAGAACACCTTCACCACCCACATAACCCATTGATCATTCGGTTCCTTCTAGTAGTGGTCCATTTGTCTTTCAAGCCGAAGAAGAGAGTGATGAAGATTCAGAAGTCCCTGAAGAATTGAGAAGGATGACTGAATACGAAGATGCCTATCTTCAGTTGTACAAAAACAGATCGACATCGTCAACTTGGGCTCTGAAGAAGAGAAGAGAGAATTCAAGATTAGAGCATCGTTGGGGTCAGAGGTCAAGAGCAGACTGATAGCACTCTTCAAAGATTATGTCAACATATTTGCTTGGTCTTATCAAGATATGCCAGGGTTGGACACCGACATTGTTATGCACAAGCTCCCCTTAAAACCAGAATGTCCTCCAGTCAAGCAGAAGCTTCGAAGATCTAGACCTGACACGGCTCTCAAAATCAGAGACAAAGTCAAGAAGCAAATTGATGCAGGCTTTTTAGCGGTATCCAAATATCCAGAATGGGTGGCCAACATTATGCCAATCCCAAAGAAAGATGGAAAAGTTAGAATGTGCGTGGACTATAGGGATCTAAACAAAGCTAGTCCGAAGGACGAATTCCCTCTTCCACATATTGACACGTTGGTGGACAATACAACCAGTTTCCCAGTATGTTCATTCATGGACGGATTCTCCGGCTACAATAAATAAAGATGGATCCAGCCGACATGGAAAAAACAACTTTCATTACACCCTGGGGCACCTATTGTTATAAGGTCATGCCTTTCGGTCTGAAGAACGCAGGGGCAACGTATCAACGAGCTATGGTCGCACTCTTTCATGATATGATGCACCAGGAGATTGAAGTATATGTAGATGACATGATTTCAAAATATCAAAGTGAAGAAGACCACTTGAATCATTTGTTGAAGTTATTCGAGAGACTCTGAAGGTATCAGCTAAGGTTGAACCCAGCTAAGTGCACATTTGGGGTTCGTTCAGGCAAACTACTTGGTTTCATTGTTAGTCAGAGCAATTCAAGAAATGCCCGCTCCTCAAATAGAAAAACAGGTCAGAGGTTTCCTTGGACGGTTAAATTATATCTCCAAGTTCATTTCCAACCTGACGCCTACCTGCACACCGATCTTCAAATTGTTACGAAAAGATCAAACGGTCATATGGAATGAGAATTGCCAGTCGGAATTTGAGAAGGTCAAGAAGTATCTACAAGAGCCTCCAGTGTTGATTCCTCCGGTGTCGGGGAAGCCTTTGTTTATGTACATGACTGTATTGGAAGATTCAATGGGTTGTGTCCTAAGCCAAACTGACGAGTCAGGAAAGAAAGAGCATGTGATCTACTATCTAAGCAAGAAGTTCACGGATTGCGAGAGTCATTACTCACCTCTAGAGAAAGTTTGTTGTGACCTAGCCTGGGCGGCCAAAAGCTTGAGACAATATATGATTTGCCATACCACTATGCTAATTTCCAAGATGGACCTAATAAAGTACATCTTCGAAAAGCCAGCTCAAACTGGAAGGTTGTCCAGATGGCACATGCTCTTGTCAGAGTATGATATTCAATATGCCGCTCAAAAATCCATCAAAGGCAGTATCTTGTCAGAACAGCTTGTTGAGCATCCCGTGGAGGATTATAAACCACTCAAGTTTGAGTTTCCCGATGACGATATAATGTATACTCAACGTATGAAGCTAGAACCTAGTCCTAAAGAAGGTCCCGAGCCTGGGTCCCGTTGGAAAATGATGTTTGATGGAGCGTCTAACAAAAATGGACATGGTATTGGAGTTGTCTTGAAAAATCTAACTGGAGGATATACTGCCGTCACCGCCCGACTCTGTTTCTCCTGTACCAACAACATAGCCGAGTATGAAGCTTGTATCCTGGGACTAGAAGCTGCTATTGATCTCCGTATCAAAATCTTGGAAGTAATCAGTGATTCTGCTTTAGTGATCTATTAACTCAAAGAAGAATGGGAGACCTGAGATGAAAAGTTGATCCCCTACAAAGATCATATCCTGGAGATGATCGAGTACTTCGACGAAATTACCTTCAAGCATGTGCCGAGAGCAGAAAATCACATTGCAGATGCTTTAGCCATGCTAGCATCTATGTGGAAGGTCCAGTTTGTTAACGATGCACTTCTAATTCGCATCGAAATAAGGATTGTACCAGCATATGTCATGACGATAGAAGAAGAGTCTGATAAGAAACCTCGGTTTCACGACATTAAGAATTTTCTTCAAAATCAAGAATATCCGGCTGACGCATCCAAAATCGATAAAAGAGCCATACGAAGGTTATCATCCAAATTCTTCATAAGCAATGGCATCCTATACAAGAGAAATCATGACATGGTTCTACTCAAATGCGTTGATGAAGAAGAAGCGTATCTGCTAATGATTGAAGTGCACGAAGGGACATTCGCACTCATGCCGGTGGCCATGCCATGGCGAAAATGATTTTAAGGGATGGATATTTTTGGTTAACCTTAAAGACAGACTGTATCCTCTTTGCTCGAAAATGCCACAAATGTCAAGTCTATGCCGACAAAGTACATGTTCCTCTGCATCCTCTCAACGTGATAACATCACCATGGCCATTCAGAATGTAGGGCATAGACATGATTGGGGCAATAGAGCCAAAAGCTTCCAACGGCCATCGATTCATCCTTGTGGCAATTGATTACTTCACCAAATGGGTAGAAGCAGCATCGTATGCAAACGTAACCAAGCAAGTGGTCGCCCGCTTCATCAAGAAAGAGACTATTTGTCGGTACGGCATCCCTGACCAAATTATCACCGACAATGGATCGAATCTAAATAACAAGACGATGAAAGAACTTTGTGATGATTTCAAAATCAAACATCACAATTTTTCTCCGTACAGACCAAAAATGAATGGCATCGTCAAAGTTGCAAACAAGAATATCAAGAAAATAGTACAGAAGATGGTTGTAACCTACAAGGATTGGAACGAGATGCTACCATTCGCTTTACATGGGTACAGGACGTCAGTGCGCACTTCGACATGGTCAACCCCTTTTTCCTTGGTTTATGGAATGGATGTTATACTACCCATCGAGGTCAAGATACCTTCGTTAAGGATCTTAATGGAAGTCGAGCTTGAAGAAGCCGAATGGATAAAGGAGAGGTTTGATTCATTGAATCTCATTGACGAAAAAAGGATGACTGCCATATGTCATAGCCAGATCTACCAACAAAGGATGATAAGAGCATTCGACAAGAAAGTTCATCTCAAGGAATATAAGGAAGGAGAGCTTGTACTCAGAAAAATCCTACCAACACAAAAGGATACGCGTGGCAAGTGGATGCCTAACTATGACGGCCCTTTTATCGTAAAGACTGTCTTCTCTGGAGGATCTCTAATTCTTGAAACAATGGATGGCGAGCAACTCAAGTACCTCGTCAACTCAGATGCAGTGAGAAATACTACGCCTAAATTGGAAACCTAGAAAGGCGACCCAAGCAAAAGGAGCGTCTTGGCAGATTGAAAACTTGAACAAACAACCCAGATAAACTCAGGGGCAAAGCTTCACTCAATCAAAAAAGTGTTGAAGAAGATCATTGTTTGTTATTCTCGTCAGAAGTAACGAAGCATGTGGACTTCTAGTTAGTAGGACCGGATCATTGTTGGATTTTGTAACCCTTTCTATTTGCCATTTTTCAAAATTGTATTTGCTCATGAGATTCTACCCTTTGTAAATTTCTCGTCTATTAATGAAATCAGATTTCGGACCAATCATTGTTATGATCTATGTTTTTGTTATGCAAATTTTCACTTATTCGTTAATAATGATTTTTGAAAAGCAAAGTGTTTTGAAAGTTTGAAATTTTTGGCTTAAAGAAAATAATTTAGCAAAGCACGACAAAACTCTAGAGGTGATATGAGAGTATTACACTTCTCTCAGAGCAGTAAAAAGCTTGACGACGTCTCCGACCAAGGATGCGTCCGACAGTCGCCCTGCTGTTAAGCCGAGATTCATCTTCTGTAAATTTGCAAGAACGTTGATTACTTCAGAGAGTCGTTATTCTCCTCGGGAAGAGCTTCATCCAAGATGGTGACATCAAGACTTAGTGTGATGGGTTTCCTCCTGTTGTTTTCTGTTTTTCTTTTTCTTTCTCCCTCGGGGGTCGGTCTACATATGCATTTGCATCATATCATTAGCATACGCATTCGGTTGCATTTGTTTTGGTTTCTGTTTGTTTGGCTTTTGCCATTAAGATCCTTTGGTCTTTACCACCCTCTTTGATCCTTTTGTCACAGGCTCGCTTTGCAGTTGTTACCCCAACTTTTTCAGTAGTCTCGAGTTAATCTGTTTCCATCCCGGGAGGCTAATTGTGACTAGCAATACCTGATATTACCTGATGATTATTAAAATGATTAGTGGTTACTAAGGCTTTTCGAAATCAGGTATCCACCAATTTTGCTCCAAAATCCAGTGATCATTGTTTTTGCCTCGTTTGAAATCCAATGGTTATTGGTATTTGAGTTGGTCGTTACCAATTTCCCCAGTAAGTCCAGTAGTTAGTGGCATTGTTTAAATCTAATAGTTATTGGTATTTGGTTCGGTTGTTACCGATTCCCCTATTTGAAGTCTAGTAGTTACTAGCATTGCATTGAAAATCCAATTGTTATTGGTACTTTGATTTGGTTGTCACCAATTCTTTCTAAGTCCAGTGGTTACTGGCATTGCTTAAAACCAACTGTTAGTATGAAGTTTGGTTGTTACCAACTTCTCCCCAATTGAAGCCTAGTTGTTACTGGCATTGTTTAAATCCAATTGTTATTGGTACCTTGATTTGGTTGTCACCAATCTTTGAAAGCCCAGTTGTTATTGGCATTGTTTAAATCCAATTGTTATTGGTACCTTGATTTAGTTGCTACCAATTATTTTAAGCCCAGTTGTTACTGACATTGTTTGAAACCCAATTGTTATTGGTATCACTATTTTGGTTGTCACCTTGTTCTCTTAAAAGTCTAGTCGTTACTAGCATCCCCAGGAAGTCCAGTAGTTACTGGCATTGCTTAAAACCAATTGTTATTGGTAGGAAATTCTGGTTTTCGCCTATATCCCCAGCAAAGCTTTGATATCCCCGATTTGAGTCTCGAGGATCTAGTGGTTATTAGTATCCCCGGCGAGTCTAGTCTTGTTTCTAGTCTTTTCCTGAAGATCCCGTTCGAGCTCTTCGCTGTAGGAAGTTCCTTATTTGGTTTGTCCCCGATAAGAACCGTGTCTCTGGTCCTTTTGCTTCCCCGGTTGGAGTCTAAATCTGTTGACTTTTTCCCCTCTGCGTGGCTTCTCCTTCGATGCATTTCTCCATTGGAGATTTGCCTTTCCCCAGTAGAGGCTTGCCTTTTCCCTAGTGAAGATTTGTCTTCCCCGGTGGAGTTTATGTCCTTGTGTGGAAGATCCCCTTGAAGTACCATCTTTAGTCATGTTTGAACTATTGGTGGTTATGCTCTGGATCTCTCCCCAGTGTGTCGGGTCCCCTGTGAGTAGTTACTCGTTATTTTGACCGTTCTTTTCTTTCGCTCGCATGTCAGCATTTACTTGCATCTAAGCATCATAAAGCATCATTTAGAATTCATTGCATTTATCATTTGTCCTTTTTCATACCATCGTATCTAAGGGAAAAAATTTCGGTTTGCTATATTTAAATACCTTTCACCACGATTCTGTGGAGATTGTCATCTCTCATTGCCATCCGGTGAAGATATTTAAATAGGGGCAACTGTTGTACCCCAAATTTTGACCCTCATATCTTCATCATCATTCTAGGAGCACCGTCATTTGATTATCTAACCTTAACCTATTTCAAGTTTGTCTTCACCAAGATGCAGATGAATTAGGGTTCCATACAGTCAGGAATTGGGGGTTTCGATGGTATAATCAGTCAATGTCTTGGATTGATTCTCCATGAAACAAGTCCTCACACCATCAAAGATACTATATTGGATCAAGTATGAATTCAATTTGAGGTAGTCGCCCAAAGAATAAGACCAGTGTAGTCCAGGACCCCCGATTAGGGTTTCTGATCAAGAAAGTCAACCGTGGTTTAACTTTTGATTTAAATAGTACCCCAATGATAGAATCATGATCCATGAAGCTTGTATGACTTATTTAATTCCATAAAAGAAGTTTCAAGACCTCAGAGGACCCAGAACACCAACATTCGATTCGGGGTTTTTCGATCGATCGGTTCGTCTAACTAGAAAGTCAACTCATTGACCAAAAGGATTTTGACCCAAAAGTTGAAAGAAAATATGTTCCTAATGTTACATTACATATAGTCATAATGTTTTGTGACCATTGGATCAAGGATTGAGGAGTAATCGAAAAGTCGGGAAATTAGGATTTTGAAAGAGGCAATACCATAACTTTTTAACCACGCATCCAATTGAGGTGGTTCAAAGCTTGCTGGAAAGGTCTTGGCAAGTTATAAAAAAGTGTCACAGTGGTCCATTTGCAAAAATTGAGTATATTTGGATTTATGATCAAAATCATTACAAGAGGGGAAAACACTTGGTAAAATTCCAAGTTTTTAGCACTTTTAAGTCATATTTTCAGCCAACTTCAAGAGGATTTTTGACCTAGTTCCACTTGGAATTTGAAAATTCCAAAAACATTAAAGTTGTATAGCATGATGAGGGATTTCCAAAAATTAAAAGAACTCCTCCATAGCATTTGTGAGCTAGGAGTTTCAAAGAAGGCAAGTTGGGTCCTCACACTTGAAATGCATCATGTCAAAACTCAGCACAAACTAACATGCCAACTATCCAATTTATTTCTAACCATGGAGTAACATCTGATGTGATGTTTAAGAGTGTTTGATGAGAGAAATCATAAGAATCTACAAGCATGGCTAAAGATTTGTCCAAAGATCATTATTTAATGGAAATAAAGTACAAAGGTACAATATGAGAGAGATTGTTTTTGGCTGCAGCATGGAGAACCTGCCTTTGCTATCTCTATATCACTTCCTAACTGCTTAAAGATAGATGGTTTTTGAGGCTAGAGGGCATTAGAAGCAAGCAAAACCTGCAGAAGACATCACACTTTGATTTTTCCAAGATCTTCCTTCCAAAAGTCACTACTTGCAATGCATACTTCATAATCTGCCCTAACCTTGGCCTTGCCTATAAATAGAGGTTTCCTCTATGCACAACACACACCAGAGCTTACTCAAAAAATTCCAAAAGAAACAAGCTCTCACCTTGCCTTTGTTCTTGCTTGAAAGTGAAGAAAAGTCACACAAAAAACCTCAAAAAAAGATGTCTTGATCAAACTCCATACCAGCACCCTTTCTAACCATTTAAACACTCCATAAACTATACACATAATCCCTAAACCATATTTGGAAGGTTTTCCAATCATTAACTCAGTCAAAAACACCATAACACAAAAAGTCAACCCCTTACACCATGGATGTTGACTTTTCTGCATAAACTGATAATACACACTGCCTAGACCAGTTCTAAACTTCTTGACACTTTGAACACCTCATATATATGTTTTACCAGCTGTCCAAGTCACTAAAAACCAGCTGCAACTCCATTTGTTGAAACTGTCATCAAGGATCACTTATTACTTCAAGAAGAAGCCACTCAATATTGCAAAGAGTCAACTTGAGGAAGTGTTATTCTGAAGCTTGCCTCAAAGGGTGGATCAATTGCTCAAAGGATTCTCAACTAAATAATTTGCTCACATTGGAAGTCCTCAAGAGGTAGGTGACTTCAAGCTTTTCATTTTTCTTATTCGTGTTCTTTAGTTAGTGTTGTTTAGAATCATTAGGCCATGTGTTTGAATTTGGTTTGAGACTGCTTGGATAGACATGTGCCTCTTACGTGAAGTGTACATTTGAGTTTGTGTTTGTCAGTCTCTTTGTGAGGTATGCATTTCTTTTTAGAATAGTTTTGGTAGGATTTTGTTATAGGTTTTAACTCATGAACAGATCATCTGCATAATGTGTGTGATCATTGCTATTTCAAGGACTTAGAGCTGCTAATCATGTCAGGCATACAATTAGTATTGGTTTTTGTTTAGAACAACTTGGATGTATGTTTAAAACTATGTATGTGTGTGTTTGCTTTTGTGAAAGCTTTGCCATTGGAATCCATGTGCATGCTGTTGAGGTAATGTTTGAATGATACATGTGCTTGCTGTCCAGACTATTTTGAGGTTCCTCAACCAGTTGTCATAATTTCAAAAAGGAATAAGCCACTCAGAATTTTAGTAGAGTCCACATTATGTTTAGAACTGATTTATGTTTGAAACCTCTACACATTTAGCTGTTTTTAAATCATGGTTATCAATTATATTTAAAACTTGTCATAGCAACTTGTACAACAACTGCAGTTCATGTGCCATTTTTTGATTTGATCTGTTTTTAAGTTCTCCTTGAATCTGAAATCCATAGATAACATATTTGGAGTATATACAAACTTTTGATTGGTCTTAAAGATGTTTATTTTGAACTACAGTTATGGAAGTGCACTCCAAACCCTCAGCCTGCATTTGTAAATGAATTTCATCATATGTGCATTGTCTTTGAAAACTTTTAGCACCATCGTGTTCCTCTTTAAATCTCAAGTGAGATAGAATCAAATTTTGTTAAAATTGGTTGAGATTTGGTCAAGTTTGAGATCAATCTGTTTGGATTTGTCTTGCTTGGTTTCCCCTTTGATTTTTCCCAGAATATTATACCTTTGAGGTTTATTAATTATTCGGGTGGCTTGATACACTGGAGGTATCTCCACCCCAGTGGTTGCAGCTTGCATATTCAGGTGCTTATCACCCTTGCCATCCTGAGTTCGATCCTTGAGGAGGACAACTCTTTTGCAAAATTTTGATTTTATCATGTTTTGGTATTTTAATTCCCACCTCCATTTTTTTCACCTGCGCGCGTTGGCTTGTGTGGTGAGGTTTTTAACCTATGAACCACTAGTCGCGGGTTCAATCCTTGGTGGAGACATTTCCTTCTTTTTTAACACTATTTTTCATTATTCAAAATGTCATAACTTTTCCATTTTTCATCATTTTTGAGTCACTCTTTTTTCAATTTGTTCATAATCTTGCCTACTTTCATATAGTGATCAAATAATTCAAGGATTTCCATCCTAGAAAAAATTTGTATCATTTGAAAGCCTTACACTTATTTAGGGTTTTTACCTTACATTCCTTTAGTCATTTTCAAATCTCTTCTTGACTTAATCTTGGGAGTTTGATTTGTACTTGGTGTGCATATGTTTGTTAACCTATTTGAGTGTTTGAGTTTTGCTTAAATAAAAATCTTGTTACATTCAAATCCTTGCTTGTGATGCATCTAAATGATGACCATTGTGAATTGTGCTACCTATAGATGTTGTAACCTCTTGAGTATACTCTTCATGTATTTTCTTCTTGATTGAAGTTTCTTGTTAGAACACATAGGATTTGCCTTGTTTTGATTGTAACCATAAACTTGTATGTGTTTCCCCATTAAATCTTGAATCTTTACTTGAACTATTGTAACACTTCTTGTTTGCTTACTTGTATTCGATTGTCATCAATGCATGATTGTTGATCTCATGTTGTTACATTTGACATTCTTTGAACCATTAAATATGCTTGCCACAAGTTGTTACTTGCTTGCATTTAAATTTGTTTGAATTACATGCTATTGCCTTGGTGGTTGTTACCTCATCTCTCTTCATCTTTGTTAATATGCTTCAAGTTTGTTTTTACCTTGTATGTTTGGTCTTGTAAGAACCTCTACCATGTTCCCCCTCTAGATATTGTAATATCTTTGTACATTATTGGTTGTAACCAATTGCTTTGATTTATAATCTTTGCTTGATGTTGTCACATGCTTGTATCTCATCCTTGGTTGTTACCATGCTCTGTCATATGTTCATCATGTTTGAATGAATGCTCATTCATTTGTTTAGCTTTGTTAAGTTATTCCCCAAGTGATGTAGCTTATTAGCTCTCATCTAGTTGCCTCATTCTTTTCCCCTTCCAAAGGAAAGTCTCTCTTTTGACCCTTAGGTCATAGATAGCCTATTACCCTCCCTCTGACTTTGTTAAGTCATCTTGAACCCTAACTTAGTTAAGTTAGAACCTTTGGCCATTAGACTTTGCTTTAAGTCTACAAGACCTACCCCTTGTTAAGAGTATCCTTCAATTAGAACTTTAATATAGAGTTTGTTAACTCTATGCAAGAATCATTATCATGATTACTTACTCCCCTCTTGGCTTTTGTCAAAGTCAATCCCTTTGAGTGTACAACTTAGACTAGAGAGTTTTGTTAAACTCTATGCAATAATTGTTATATTTGTTACCTTGACCATAATCAAGTGTTCATCTATCCCTAGTGAGGTGAACTAAGATTGCTCTGATTCTATCCTAGTCAGGATACATAGGCATAGGATGCGATATCTTTGCGAGAAAACTTAGAAACTATCCTTAGGTCTTTACCTTAACCTTATACCCAATCCCAAACCATAGCAAACATTTAGCAAGCATAGCATACAAACATACAAAAGGTTCCTGTAGAGTACTACAGATGTTTAGGATGTGAAATACCTACCCTAGGCATAACCAACCCCCGATCCCCGAATCTCTTAGCGTTGTTATTACATCATGCAAAGGGTTTTTCTTTCTTTAACCTTTCCTTTGGATAAATCAAAGTCCGGTTGTGAATTTAATGAATTAAGATTCAAGTTAATCAATAGCTTGTTATCACGATTCTCACCACAACATCGAGTCTCCTTTTTCTTTGTCTCCCATTTCCGTATAGCAGTAGCTTTTATATAACACACTCTTTGATTAGACAAAAAGTGTGAATCCTGTCGAGTAGAACGGACGTGAGGGGTGCTCATACCTTCCCCTTGGTAACCAACTCCCGAACCCAAGATTTGGTTGTTATGACCTTGTCTTTTCCCGTTTCCAGGTTTTCTTCGATCGTTTCCTTTCCCTCCGTTGGGATAAATAAAGTTCGATGGCGACTCTTTTGTTTGTTTCCGCCGGTGGTTTTTCGCAGTTGCTTCACCTTTTCGTTCTCGTTTTATTTTAGTAGTAGGCTTTAGATAACACACCCTTTGATTAGACAACAAGCATGGATCTCGTTGAGTACAACGTACGCGAGGGGGTGCTAATACCTTCCTCTCGCGTAATCGACTTTCGAACCTAGGATTTGGTTGCGATGACTATGTCTTCTCCATTCTTTGAGGTTTTATTCAATCGTTTCCTTTCCCCCATCAGGATAAATAACATTTGGTAGCGACTCTTCTATTTTTCCGCCGGATGTTTTTTACAGTTGCGACAACTGACGAATCTGTTGGGGATCTGGTTCCCTATGCGAGTCAATCCTAGCGCTTGTCTGTTTCTTGTCTTTGGGTGTTTAAATTTTATGCTTTTATGTACATTATCTATTGTACATTATTTCATTGTTTATATTTTATTAGCATTTGCTACTTTATCATTTTACATTTCTGCTGCTGTGCTGTTAGGTGGGATTGTTTCATGAGAGATAAGCCCACTACCCTAGCTTGAATATACACTTAGGATTAGAGCGGAGAGTATTGTGGCTTGCGTGGCGTCTGGCCACGTGTAGTTAGCACGAAACCCACATTTAGACGAGGTTTTCTTTGGAGATACTCTATCTTGCGTATCTGGTGCAAATGATAGGGTGTTGACTTAGAGAGCTTACGACTCTAGAGACCGTTCATGGGAAATCAGTTGAGGCCTCCTTGATTGATGATGATGATGATGCCAAACCATAAATGGTGAACGTATCATCATTCCTCGACTTGAGAGTCTGTGATACTGAGGACCTTCTAGGATGCCATGTCCAAGACTAGAACCCACATGTGAGAGGAGATAAGTTTTGCAGGAAATCTTAACTTTCAACTTACCCGATTTTTTGGTTTTCCTGTCAGTGTGGACCTTTGATTCTGGGTATTATGGTTATTCTGGTATTCTGGTTATTCGGTTTTCTCGCTGAAGCAGAACTATGGCCTTATTCAATCAACAGTGCAACAGCTGTTCAGAGCATATGGAAACCTTGATCCCATGTTTGCATTTGCATAATCATTTTGCATCCTAACATTCATGTTTGTGTATTTCTAGGTTTTCGTCTTATCCTTGATTCCGGTTATCATAGGTTTATAGAGATGGACACTAGTAGGAAGAAGATCATCGTATACAAGTTTTCAGCTCCCGATCTGGTTTCCCTTCATGGTTTGATTGCGCTAGCAGATTCTAGCATTCTCGAGGATTCTGAGTTTTGTGCACACCATTACTGATTACGTGTATAAGGCCTTTCACACTCTTCTACATTTATATGATCCTCTATTGCAATGTTTCACTTTTCTGGATTATCAATTGGCTCCAACATTGGAAGAGTATGCATTTATCTTGGGAGTTCTTATCAAGGATAAAACGTATTTCTATTATTCTGAGGAGAATCTTGACCTCGACGATCTTGCCACTGCTCTTTATTTGAGAAAATCTGTATGGGTGGACAACATTCCTAGCAAGGGAGGGATTTCTGGGTTTCATATGGATTTCTTGGTGAGTGAAGCTCAGAAGTATGCTGAAGCTGGTAGTTGGGTGATTTTCAACTCTATTTTAGCCCTGTGCGTCTATGGTATTGTCTTATTCCCCAACATGGCTGGTTTTATGGATATGAGTGTTGTTTGCCTCTTTATTATGAAGAATCATGTTCCTACTCTCTTGGAAGACTTGTATCATTATGTGCACTATAAAAATGAGAAGAGGAGAGGAAAGATGGTTTCCTGTTGAGCACCACTCCTTCATAAGTGGTTTATGGATCATCTTCCTTGTTCTGGAGCTTTTGCTGATTCTAGGAATTCTTCCAAGTGGTCTAAAAGATTGATGGGGTTGACTGCAAAGGATATTGTTTGGTTCAATCGTGATTTTCTTGTCAAGGAGATTATTTCTAGTTGTACTGATTTCCTGAATGTGCCTTTATTAGGTAGAAAAGAAGGTATTAATTATAACCTTTCTCTTGCTGTTAGACAATTTGGGTACGCCTTGAGGGAGCCACCAAAATATAAGGATGTTCAAGAGTTTTTATTCTTCACGGGGACAGCTGACCCAGAGCTACTAAAGAGGGTTGTAGATGCATGGAGTAAGATCCATAGGAGGGGAAAGTCTTCTTTGGGCAAGAGTAATTGTAGAGCCTATGATCCCTATGTAGAGTGGATTCAAAAGAGTGTCAAAGAAGTGTTGCTACCATTCTCCATTGAAGCGCCTTTGTATCCGCTAATGATTGAACAACCTACTATAGTGGAGATTGAGAGGTATAACAAGTTTTGGGCTGAAAAAGAAGAACTCTGTAAAGAGAATGAAGAATTGAAGATAGAGGTATCTCGATTGGGTCATGCTCAGAATGAAGCAGTCTATGTATCCAAGGTGAAGACGGAACTTCTAGCCAAGAAAAAGAAAGAACTAGAAGATGAAATCAAAAGCAGAGAGAGGACAGGCCAAGATCTGAAGAGTGCCAATAGTATCCTACTACAGAGAAAGAAAGATTTGGATAGAGCTCGCCTTGAGATTTTGAAGTTCAACAGTCAATGGAACGCCTCTTGGCCCACAAGATGAAAGAAGATGAACTTCGCCACCAGATTGAAAACCTGAAGCTGTAGCTCGAAGTTAAAGAGAGAGAGGTTATAAGGGAGTCGCCTCACAGATGCCAAAGTGAAAAGCATCTTAAGGAGACTTTTTCAGCCTTGGAGGAGCTCAAGTTCCAAGCGGAGGTGAAGAAGCCTATACTTGAAGAAGCCTTTGGAAACGATGCTTGGGAGGATCATTGTCGCTACCTGGAGGGGATCATGCACAGGAGAGATATTCTCATTCAAGAGCTGATCTAGAGACCTAAACATCCTGACACCAAGAAGTTATTCAGGGAGGTTTAAGCTTGGTGCAAGGAGCATAGTGGTTGGGGAGGGTTGTCCTTGGTGGATATTGATGATAGGTTGTAGTTGTCTTTATTCTGTTTATATTGATCATCGTTAGGCTTATTGACCGGGGTCATTGACTGTGTATTTGATTTTATCTCTATTGTATGGGTTGTGTGTATTGACTCTGTATTGACTTGGTTTTACTATTAGATCTATGAGTGGCTTTACCAGTGTTTTATCCATATCTTGTGTTTATTATTATTAAACCTGAATCAAGGTGTAGAACACCCTAGAGATATTCAAACAGAGATATTCAAACATGGAATTTGCATTCACATTTTCATGTTCATTTTCATAACAGGTGTTATGAAGCTGGTTATTATTATCCTGGTTTGGTCTTCTTCAGAATTTCGGACTTAACTTTTCAAAGAAGCAAGGAGTTGAATATGGAGTAGATTCAAGCAGAGTTGATGGAAGTCCGCAGTCAGTTGGGGATGTTCATGGTGGACATACAAGCTTTGTCTCAGGGTCAGAAACTGTTGAAGAAGGAAGTCCATAAACTGAAGAACTAGATGGGACTGATCATGAAAATCATGAGAATCATGCTAAGAAAAGAAGGCAATCCTATGCTTGAGGCTGCAACAGAGACTGTTGTTCCTCCCTTGCCCGTGGGACCTCTTCCAGATCGTGAGATACCTCGTGGATCTTCTTCACCACCTGGGGTTCTAGAACTTTCCCACCAACAGTCGTTTCTTATTTCCCAAGAGAATCCTAGGAGCAAAGAGTATGGATTAAGGCCACAGTAGCCTGATAGAGCTTTTGATTCGCTTCCTATGCCTTGCGCTAAACTGTTGCAGCATCTACTTCAACTTTAGTTGGTTGAAATTCAGACGATGGCTCCACTTGTTGACAAGTCCCCACCAGGCTATGATGCAAGTACCCATTGCGATTTCCATTACGGAGCACCGAGGCACAATATTGAAAAATGCAAGGCTTTTAAGCATAAGGTATAGGATTTGATTGATTCAAAAGCGATCGAGTTTATGCCAGGTGGCACAAGCATGCAAGGTGATTCTGTTCCAGCTGCTGTAAAAAAGATGGTCGCTCCTCCCCTTTCTCTAGGGTCAACCTCAGAACATATGCATATTCCATAGTCTTGGGTTCCAGAATCCTCAAACCAGAGACCTTTGTCTGCTCCTCAACCAGATCTAAATAGGAAAGTGCATGAACAGGCTGGGTGTCTAAATCAGAATCATCCTTAGAAGAAACGACAAAGGCCGAAGAATCCTGAAAGGAAGCTTGATGTCATCCCCATGCTATATGAATAATTATTGCCTGAGCTTCTCAAGTGTCAGTTGATTTAGTTAAGGACTTTCGTTGCTTCTGCCTAGCTGCCACCAGGTTATAATGCGACTGCAAGATGCGGGTTCCATTCAGGGGCATCTGGCTATTCAACAAAAGATTTCATAGCTCTGAAGTATTAGGTGCAAGATCTGATTGATTCAAGGTTATCACGATCACAGTAGATGGTTTGCACATTAACTGAAGCCTCCCAGGTGAGCACCTAAATTGCAAAGTCATCATCAGAAGCAGTAAGTCCAGGCGGAATCAGGCCTTCTCAATGATGGCAATATTTAACTTCTTTACTGCATTTTCATTTGTATTTTCATTGTTTGTTAATGCTTTATTTGCATGTAAAAACTTGTTTTCTTTTGAATGATAATCTTAATGCAATAAGTATGCTTTTCTTGAAGTAGTTCATTTGTGTTCACTCATATAACTTTTTGTGCATTGCAATATCAACTTTTCTTGCTTAAACCCTTCGAGGGAGGATGACGAAGCGAAAACGCTAAGTCTCTGGTCGTATACTTTTGGATAAAACCTTACTGATGATGTACAGACATTGTTTCAAATCCCTAAACACCAGAAATATAAGGAAGATAGACCCTCGTTAACCCTTTTGAGCCTTGAAGTAGGAGTTTCTTTTCATTTGAAAATACCCTCACATTTAACCCAGGGGCAGGGTAGTTATCAGTTAGTTTGATCGAGCATTTAAATTTCAAATAGGAGTGTGCATCTAATGATCCATTACCTGTCTTCCCTCATATATAAGGAGGCTAAAGACGTGAAACTACAATGGTTATCTCTCATCAACCAGGAAATAAGGCAGTCAAGACCTTTCAAAGAAATCAAGACATCTAGTATCACACTATTTGTTCAAAAGGAAAAGAATCAAAATAAAAAAGGGAAAAAAAGAGAAAGAAAGCTCGTTGAGTCGAACTTAGAAAAAGTAACTCAGGCAAAAGTTAGGGCATCTCGCTGGACTTCAGAATAAAAAAAATTAAAAGAATCAGTCCAGGAAAAAATTAGGGAACAAAAAGCGAAAAGCAAAAAGGATGACAAAAGAAAAATCCTTAAAAAAGAACAAGGTCGTGTGACTACAGACACCAAAGACGAAAAGGGTGACTGCCACTCCAAAAATCTTATGGGTTCCCTGACCATCACTTCTACCATTCAATAACCTTTTGAATGGCGAGCGCTTGTACCGAGTTAACTGAATGTAGGACTGGATATTATTAAGGAGAATGGGCGGGTTAAAATAAATTTTGAGCCAAAAATCCTTTTTTCTGAAACTGTCAACCAGGCCATGTTACAACCCTCAAAAGTCCTAATTGAAGCAGGGTTTATCCTGAAGGCGTACT
Source organism: Lathyrus sativus (assembly GCA_963859935.3). NCBI lineage: Eukaryota > Viridiplantae > Streptophyta > Magnoliopsida > Fabales > Fabaceae > Lathyrus > Lathyrus sativus. The sequence goes on along the minus strand of OZ012738.1, from coordinate 97,124,973 downwards.
TCAACGAGATAACATTCCTGTCTCCCATGAGTTGTGCTAGAAGATCTTTGTTGGTATTGCATATGCATGATATCTTTCATTCAAAAATTGGTGTCGCATCTTAAATAGTGACTCGTTCACAAATTTTAAGTGATATCTTTGCAATAAAAACTTCAAAATTAACATGTGTGTCGCATTAGAATTATCATTCTCAGTATAAAAAATTTATGGTTGTATACATGTGTTTAAACATCAAGGAAGCTTGCATAATGAACATCGGTCGAGAAGCTTAATCGAGCCGAGTTGAGATACCTGAAATTGTCGAAGGACAGTCATATTCAGGGCCATGTAACCAGAAGGCTCTGTCGAGCATGTGTATTTCCAGCAAGTTATAATTAGAGGTTGATAACATAAAAATATATCATATATTTCGATCTGATTCACATGTTATTTAGTGTCTTTTTATTATGTTTTTGTAGTATTATGTCGTATTATGTTTGTTTTCAGGTAAGTAGCTAAATGATAGTCGTTCACGAAGAAACGAAGCAAAACAGATGAAAAACAGAGAGTTTTTGGTGAAAATTACACACACAGTGTTCCACATGGAGTTGGCTATGGGGGTATCTATAACGTGTAGGGTTTCTCCCATGTACTAACCGTTAGAAGACCACGTTCACCATCATTTGTACACATGGCGGACACCATGTCTAGATGGCGGGCGCCATCTTTGATTCTGGTGGTCCGGTCAAAGGCAGTTGAAGAATGAAGCCCATGACTACCACTTTTCTCTCCCATGAATTTTGAAGCTTCTACTTTGCTTACAAGGTATCTTACTAGTATAAATAGGACCTAATTTTCACACTTTAGATCATCCAGTCTTAGTTCGCAACATAGGCATATATTCACAGTTAAAGCGATAAATCGTCACATCGAAGGTTTATCGCACCATTGCTGTAACTAGGGTTGGAGCATCGTAGCATAGGAACTTTAAGCTTATTGTCAGTGTACGTTCAAGCCAGATTTATTTTCCAGCATTGTACCAGATCCAAGTCTCCGATTTGGAGCAGGTTGCACCCCAAAATTTGCCTAACCTTTTCTTACTTGGTTTATGTTTCATTGCATTAGCATATCATTGTTCTAGCATTATCATAAGCATTGCATTAGCATTTGTGCAGGGGATCAAGTGTGATATATATCAAGATGAGCCTATCTAGAGGTTTTATTCAAGCTTGAGAAGGTCACCAAAGTCATCAGGAAATGGTTTGTGTTCTCGAGAAGTTTGGATGCTTGTATGTGGTTCATCTCCTAACTTGGGGGCCAATTGAAGACCATCAGTGGGTTGTGAAGCCTTGATCATGGATAGGGTATGTGGATAGAGATCATGGAGTGACTTGAGGGTCATGGTGGAGCTCAGTCAAGTCATTATGCTAGGTGAGAAGAGCCACAGTTGAAGGTGTTGCAATTAGGGTTTTCATCTGGTCAACCCTAAGTCAACTGTACAATTAAAGGAGCTCAAAGCTTATTTATAAGTCATGGTGGTCATGGAAGGTTGTGTTGAGATACATGAGATGTTATTCCAAGATCAATCAAGAAGAATCCAAGGTGTGAGGAGTTGCTAAATTAGGGCTCTCAGTGTAAAATCCCCTGTTTAGTGCCTAACTTCAAGACCACTTATCTTAAGATACAAGTTTCATCTCAACTTTTGACCAAAATGGAACTTGTAGAGCACACTCTTAGCTTTAATTTGAGTACTAGAAGTCCTTGATTGGATTTATATAACTCAAGTTATGATCCAGACAAGTTACAGGTCACTAGAGGAATGTGAAATTTGGCTGCAAAAGTCAACCAACTTGCAGAACATTTTTGACATAGAAGGATGTTTCTCCTCAACTTTTGGCCAACATGAAAGTTGTAGGTATTGATCTTAGCTTTCCAAATTTTACTATAAGTCTTTCATCTTATTTGTAGAGCTCAAGTTACAAGCTTTGCAAGGCAGGGGTATTTTGGGAAACTTTGATTATAGGTCATAAAATTACAGGTCAAGTTCACCACTTTGCATAACTCAAATGGAATTTTTTCCAAAATGAAAGTTGCTCCAAATGGGGTCATTTGGTCAACTAAACCTCAATTTATCAATGGTCTAGCTTGTAGCTGAAAATTGGTGAAGGAGATGTTGGTAAAAGAATGTGAAAATCCAAGTTTGTGATCTTGCCAAAATTTAATCAAATATGGTCATATTTGTGCTTATTTTGAATGTAAAACACATTCTATAAGTATCATAGGGTGAATTCAGATCAAGATTGATGCAAATTGATGCAAATTGAGCCATTACAAACTTTGAAAAAGTGAGTGAAGAGTGAGTTTTCGAATTCCAGTTTCCACCTCAATTCAAGCCAATTCAGGGATCCATACACCTCTAGGAGCATTCAGTGATTGATTCTGGGTGGTTTTCTTGGAGAATTCGTGGTTGTTTGAAGCATCTCCATCACCACTTTCAGAGGTATTGAAAAATCAACATATCTCATTAATTATGCATCTTTATGGCGCCATTTTTGTACCATTGCAATGCCCTTGAGTTGAATTTGGATTCTGGTATCATTTGGAGAATTTCTATGGAGTTTTAGTGTTCTTTAAGTTTTCTTGGATGCATTCGGTTTTGAGTAATTAATGGATAAAAGTGGGTTTTGATAGCATATTTGGATTCCCCATGAAAAATCACACAAGATTGACTCAAAAATTATTCGATTTGATGAAGAATTGAGGGAGTTGCGTTTTCGGCTAGAGGAAGAAGATGAAGATGACCGGCCGGCCTCCCCATACGGCGTCCCCTGCGTTTTCCAGTCATTTTTCGGTGCTCAAGGTTGAAGACAACCTGCGTGTCAGCGTGAGAATCATTCGATCAGTATACTAATCCAACCAACGTCCCAGATTAGAACACCTCACGGTCCACTTTTGACTCACTTAAAATTATGACCTGGGCCTTTGCTATCCACACACCACTCTCAAGCCCAATCCAATACTGAACTGCTTTCTTGTGCTATTTACCACGCAGCTTTTTCATTGTCCATTGTTTTTTCCTTATTTTCATTCTTTTATGCTTGCTTGTTTTAATTCTGATTAAAATAGTAAAATGCCTCCTAAATTCTTGAGATTTTTACACAATAATCTTTGACGTGATTAGAGATTTTAGGAATTAAGAAAACTGATTTTGGATTTATTTTCAATTTGTTTGATTTTTTCTATTTTTAATAGTCATTAAAAATGTGAAATTGTACCATTCTTCTTGTGGATTTTTGTTGAGGTACCAAAACAACAAATAAACTCCTAATATTTTGTGGAATTATGGTGCGTAGGTTGAGGGATTTATGTGTATTTTTATCTGGATTTTATTGTACCATTTTCATTGGTTTTGAGTGCCATTTTGTTCATGCTCTAGTTTGCCTTAATTCTGGAGCACCCTTGATGTTTTCCCTCTGTTGAGGCCCTTTCCTTTGGTTTCTTTTCCTCCCCTTTGAACCTCTGGTTCCCCATACCTTTGTAGGGCCTTAGAGAATTTATTTGTCATTTTTAGATGCATTTTACTATTTTTTTTCCTTATTTTGCAAGTTGGCTCATAATTTGGCACTTTCACTTGTGTATTTGTATTGTTTTGGCTCCAAAAGCCTTGTTGTGCTTATGTGATGGATCTTATGGTGATTGTTTCATGTTATAGGCTGATTATAGGTCTTGTGTACCAATTTGTGGATCTTTGTATTGTGTGCAACATTCTCATTTGACCTCGTCTTTTAATGCTTAAACTTTGTGCTTTCAAATGCCATTACATAAGCATCTTTTGCACATTTCTCTTGGTTCCTTGCCATTTTCCTTTTGATATTAATTTGTGGCTTAGGTTGTGTGATTATAATATTCCACCCTCTGTCCAATGACCTTGGTGTGTCATTTAAGGAAGTTTTAGGTCCCTCTTTTGGAGGTCTCTAAGGCATGCCTAAAGTGGTGAACCCTTGAGGACTTCTTTTGGATGTTGTTTGTGATTTGCTTTTGTTGCATTTCTTCTCCTCTTCTCTTTGCATTTATTAATACTTTGGCTTGAGGTTGAGATGAGCTTGTGGAGGCTCCTGCCCCGCACAGATTTCCTCCCTCACTTGCATTGCATCTTTACCTTCCATGTTTGCATTTTATGTTTGCATTCTTATAATTGTTTTCTTCTTCTTCTTTTGTCTTCCTTCCCTTAGGATTTCCATTCCTTCTTGTTCAAGTTGGAATGTGATAGACATTAGGGTCCTAAACATGCATGATAACATTAGGTAGTTCCCTCCTAACCTCAACCATAGGATAAACTTTGCATGACAACTTTAGGATTGGATTAGTTCCCTTTTAGTGCACCCTTTCTCTTCTCATCTTCAAACATTCTTAAAACACTTAATAAAGGATAACATGTGTTGTACACTAAGAGCCTTAAGCACTTGAGAAAGGGTTGTTGGAGGGTCTCTCTTCAATAGCTTGGGTGTTTAGCGTGGTACCCTTTGGGTGACATGCGACGCATTCACTCTTAAGTCCAAGTCTTTAGTGCAATATGAGTTACAAACAAAACTCAAAACACTTCTTCCGTAAAAGACTTTAAAAATAAACATTCAAATCCTTTTTGTCCTCTTGGACCTTTAATCCTTGGAAACCCTTTTCTTAAGGAGAGTTTTGTTAACTCTCGGTTCCACCGCAAACGGTAAACGCCTAAGTCTCCAAAGGTCGAGCTGCATACACCAAACTGCTAGAACCGTTTGTTAACCCTACTGGGGTAAAACTGTTGAACCAAACCTGTGGTCTTGTTAGCCTGAACTACGTTTGCTCTGATCTTTCACGCTGTGTGAAAGTACGTAGGCACGAGATGCGATATCTCGGTGAGAAACCTTCCCCCGTAACCTGTAGTTAGGCGAACTACGTTGACTCTAATTTCTCGTTCTAGACGGGAATATGTAGGCATAGAACTGTTGTGTTCTGCCGAGTCATTTTCTTTTCTTTTCAGACCAGACTTTTAGCGTAGATAGATAATCAACCCGTCAGATAAACAATTAAGCATGGATCCAATCGAGTACGATGGACGTGAGGGGTGTTAATACTTTCCCCTTGCATAACCGACTCCCGAATCCAGACACGGTTGCGATGACCTTGTCTTATACCTTTTCGTCAGGTTTTTCCGATCGTTTCCTTTCCCTTTCTGTGGGATAAATAACGAAAGGTGGCGACTCTTCTGTTTTGCCGGCACCTCATTTTCGCGGTAGCGAAAGTACCATTGTTGTAACTAGGGTTGAAGCATCGTAGCATAGGAACTTTAAGCTTGTCGTCATTGTACGTTCAAGCCAGATTTATTTTCTAGCATTGTACCAGATCCAAGTCTCTGATTTGGAGCAGGTTTATTTTATTCGCACTTATTTACTTTCTGCCTTGCTTTACTTTGTTTATTTTTTTGCACGATTTATTTATCGCACTTTATATTTGAAGATCCGTTTCTAAGAAGAGAACCTAAGCGTGACACTTCGGTTCTTGCCTTTAGAAACCGATTCCGCATTTACTTTCTGCACTTTATTTCAAACATCCGTTTCTAAGAGAGGACTTAAGGGTGACACTTTTGTTCCTACATTTGGAAACCGATTACGCATTTAATTATCACCTTTTATTTCAAAGATTTATTCTCTGAGAGTGAAATCAAGCGTGACATTTTTGTTCATACTTTAGGGAATCAATCATTGCCTTTATCTTTCTGCACGATTTATTTATTGCCTTTTTATTTCAAGATTTATTTTCTAAGAGTGAACTTCTGCGTGACACTTTTGTTCCTCTGGAAGCTAATCACGCATTTATTTACCGCACGATTTAATTCTTGTCTTTTATTTTCTAAGATTCATTTTCTGAACTGAACCTAAGGGTGACACTTCTGTTCATTCGAGAACCAATCACGCATGTTTTATTTCCCTAAGTAATATATTCTACAAAATTATTTATGATGTTTATTACCGTCATGTCCAGCTAAATTTATCGTGCTGGGATGTGAGGACCGTCATTTCAATGGTATTCCATAGGTTGTATTTGTTGGAACACTTTAGGGGCTGTTTTGGATTTTAATGTAACTTTTCTGAGCTTAAACTGATCGGCTATTACGCAAATGGGATTGTGTTTATGTTTACGTAATAACCGTGACTAGTCGGGTAAGATCAAAAGTCGTCCGACACTTTAGATAAGAGTTGGTTAGTTTTTAATTGGTAAAAACAGCGAAAGCGCTTTATTAATTAATTAAGGAAGTTTGGTATTATTAGAAAGTGGTTTTAAAACTATTTGCGGATGCATTTATAGATTTAGGACTCGGTTGGCCGAGCATATGCCGGAAACCCTTTGATACTGAAAGTTTCCAATCAAAGACACTTTTTAACTGAGTCTTAGAGGTAGTTATATAAAAAAGGACTTAGTCACTTTAACGCAAGATGCGACCGGTGCAACGTGAACGACTGGTATAGATTAAAGGTTAGGTCTGGTTCCGATTACGCTAACGCGACGGTTCCTTTTTAATTAACTTTTTTTCAAGGAAGAAAATATTGACCCATAAGTATTACTACTTAGACAATAAAAGTACTGTTCGATCAATGAGAATTATATTCCAGTATGCCTTTATTCTGAACTTAAATCCACTTCTGAATTTTTAATTTTGTCTGCACGAAATAATTTCTGTTTTCATTAGCTTTAGATAAACACCGTAACAACAGTAATCGATAGATTAACATTAGTCTTTGTAGGATCGATAATCTTTTATATTACTCTGACGTACTTCATATACTTGCGGATAGCACACATCAGAGGTTTCCAGTCTGGGGCAGTCATGTCGAGAAATCTCTCTAAAGTTCAGTTAATATGGAGAAATCATGTTAAGATTCGACGAGTCTCTCGAAGATCAATTAGTCAGGGGAAAAATCACTGCGAGGATCATACTGGGGCAGGCCATGTCAGTAGCACGAGAAGTCGCCCTTTCCAAAGGACGGTTAATCAGAGTCATGATGTAATATACTAGGGCAGGATATGTCCAAAAGGTGGGTTCCTTTATGGTTTGTGTTGTATCAGGGCACATTGTTTGTCATGTCACATCTGCAAGATTCATGTTGATAGCTAACAGGTGGTGTGATTACTCTTCCCAAATATAGTTGTCCTCCCCGATGGAGACTACTGAAGTGTTGTCATCCTCAACTGAGATTCAGATTAGTCACCCCAACAAGAGTTCAACAGTTGCTCTCCCCGACAGAAGCCACATAAGTGTTGTCTTCCTCAGCAAAGCATTGTGATTTGTCTATTGTCTTCCCTAGTGAAGTCCTCAGCAAGATTTCAGGAGTTTACTCCCCCGCCCCCCAACCAACGTCGTGTATGATTTATTGCTCCTTAGCTAGTGTCCAGAAGCTGGCTACCTCGGACAAGATAGTAGCAATTTGCTTGTGCTTCCCGAGCATGTTCGCATCCCCGGTTGTTGTTTCCTTATCCCCAACAAAGTAAGGGTAGAGAGAGATCCCCAAAAGAGTAAGGGTAGAGGGTGATCCCCAACAGAGGAGTGAGCTCAGTATAATCCCCTAGCAAGATTGGCATCAATACTCTGTTTCCTCAAGCAGAATTTATTTATGATTTCCTCAACAAATAAGTTAGCAGTGGTTGACGCACCCAGCAGGTTCGGAGTCTAGTTGGCATTGGCACTTTTCTTCATCAATTTTTTGGGTTGTATCCCCAACATGTGTTTGTTGTTTTTGTCTTCCAAGTATGATGGAAGTTCACTTTGAGGTTTCTCCAGTAGAGGTTATAGTTTTGAAGGTAGTTTTATTTGTCTTCCCAAACGGAGTTTGGTTTCCAGTTTTTCAGCACTCTTTCCGTCGAAGTGTCTCTTACATATCATAAGCATTTTTGCATCATCCTCTAAATGCATAGAATTTTCATTTCGTATGGAGCATTACGCCATAGAAAAATTCAAACATATGCATCTGAAGCATAAGCCAGGTTTGATTTCCCTTTGCCATGCCTTTCCCCAACAAAACATGTCATACATCAAGAGATTTTCTTTTACTTCATTCCCCAAGCCATGGATTTATTCATCCTATTAGTGTTTTCTTATGGAGGAATTATATTTTCTAGAGTTATTTATTTAGAGTTATCTATCTAGAGTTCTTTTTCCCAGCGGAGTCATCTTCTCTTCAGGTCGTCAGTCCATTGATTCTACTTCATTTATGTCTCTAGTTCTATCCCAACTTTTGGTTGGTATATTTTGTTGTTTCCTAACTTTTGGTTGGTATCCTCTGTTATATCCTAACTTTTGGTTACTACCTTGTTGTTTCCCAACTTTTGGTTGGTATTCTCTGTTCATCCTAACTTCTGGTTAGTACCCTTTGTTGTATCCCAACTTTTGGTTGGTATCCTCTATTTTATCCTAACTTTTGGTTAGTACCTTGTTGTTTCCCAACTTTTGGTTGGTATTCTCTGTTCATCCTAACTTTTGGTTTGTTGTATCCCAACTTTTGGTTGCTATCCTCTGCTTATCCTAACTTTTGGTTAGTATCTTGTTGTTTCCTAACTTTTGGTTGGTATTCTCTGTTCATTCTAACTTTTGGTTAGTACCCTTTGTTGTATCCCAACTTTTAGTTGGTATCCTATGTTCATCCTAACTTTTGGTTAGTATCCCTTGTTGTTTCCCAACTTTCGGTTGGTATTTTTTATTCATCCTAACTTTTGGTTAGTACTCTTTATTGTATCCTAACATTTGGTTGGTATCCTCTATTTATCCTAACTTTTGGTTGGTATCCTTTGTTGTTTCCCAACTTTTGGTTAGTATACTTTGTTGTTTCCCAACTTTTGGTTGATATCCTTTGTTGTTTCCCAACTTTTGGTTGGTATCCTTTGTTGTTTCCCAACTTTTGGTTGGTATCCTTGGCTGTTTCCCAACTTTTGGTTAGTATACTTTGTTGTTTCCCAACTTTTGGTTGGTATCCTTTGTTGTTTCCCAACTTTTGGTTGGTATCCTTTGTTGTTTCCCAACTTTTGGTTGGTATCCTTGGCTGTTTCCCAACTTTTGGTTGGTATCCTTTGTTGTTTCCCAATTTTGGTTGGTATCGTTTGTTGTTTCCTAACTTTTGGTTGGTATCCTTTGGTTGTTTCCCAACTTTTGGTTGGTACCCTTTGGTTGTTTCCCAACTTTTGGTTGGTATCCTTTTGTTGCATCCTAACTTTTGGTTGGTGCCCTCTGTTTTTTCCTAAATTTTGGCTAGTATCTTGTTGCATCCCAACTTTTGGTTGGCGTCTTACCTTTGTTACTCCCCACAGTGTGCAAATGTCTAGGTTCTTTTTGTATTCAATCACCCTATACCTCGAACGTCTGAAAGTCGATGATATCATCCCTTCATGGTTTAAGTCAATTGAATAGGGGCAGTTGTAGCACCCCAAAATTTTCCCTTTCATTTTTAACCGTAACTAGGTTATGTTTTGTTGATCTGCATTATCATTGTGCATATCATGGCATTGGCTCTTGAGATATGATATCAGGGAGTTTCTATGGCTCAAGGCTTTCTTTTATTGCAAGTTTGCAAGTAGCAAGCATCACAGACTTCAACAGTTATTTTGTTTAGCAATTGAGCACTGTATTATATTTTTTAGCAGGTTATTTTGAGTTCACGAGACAATTCACAATGTATTTCAGGCATTATACAGGTGCAATATCAAAAGACAAGTTTCAGAGGCCAAACTATGCTCAAAACAGGTGGCAACAGTTGGTTCCCTAGGCTTCCCTCCTTGTGGCGCCAAGAAATTAAAAATTTCTTTTTGTTAATCGATTAACACTTTTTGCGTAGCAAAGTGTTAATCGATTAACACTTTTTGCATAGCAAAGTGTTAATCGATTAACTAGTGCAAAATTTTCCTAGAATGTTCATTTTTCAACACTGCGGAATTTCAACCCAATTTCAATCACTCAATTTCAATTCTCACACCAGTAGAAGGATCTAGAAGTAGTTTCAAATTAGATTTATTTTCCAATTAATTCAAATTCCCTCCAATTTTCAACATTTTCCATTCCTAATTTCCATTCCTCACATTAATCCACACTCCAAGCCACATTTTAATTCCTAACCTAGGGATTATTTAAACAAATTCACTCCAAACCTCTCATAACTTTCACTCATTTTCTGATTTTTCTACACATCTCACTTCAATTCTCTAAACTTTTCTCTCATTCCAAAACCCTCACAGAAGCTTCATAGCTAAAAGCTTTACAAATTTTTCATTGCAATTTGTAAATTCTTGAGCTAAACCTTCATTGCACCATCATCATTGGTTTAATTCTGGTGTGGAAGTTCATTTGGATCTTGAATTAAGTTGTTGGAATCACTTCTTGAAGAACTTTTGCTTATTCTTAGATTTCTTGCTTGGATCTTCAAGTTTTCTTGCTAGAGCTCTATAGATCTTTGGATTTCTAGCTTGGATCTGTTAATTGCAGCTCAATAACACTCACCAAAGTAAATCTCAGCTTTGTAGGTTGGTAAATCCTAGATCTAGCATTGATTTTGCTTAATCTTGCCTTTCACAATGTAGATCCTTGGCTTTTTGATGATATTTGATCCATTGCTTGTTTTGATCTTTGATTTTGGTGTTTGTTGGATCCAATTGATGTTTGGTTACTGTAATTAGACATAATTTTTGTGCATATTTAATTGCTTAAGTATGTGGATGGATACATAAGTGATTAATTGTTGAAAAGTGATTTTAAATTGGTGATTTTCTGCTACTGCATCAGTGTTAATCGATTAACCAGTTGTTGTACAAAACTGGTTAATCCATTAACTAGTGTAAATTTCAGGATTTTTGGCTTTTTAAAGATGGTTAATCGATTAACCACTTTTTCACTACAAATGGTTAATCGATTAACACTGATGTAGAATGTGATTTTTGTGCATTTTCAAGCTTGTTTTGATTTCTTTCCACTTATAATCTTCATGGATTGATATGATGCATGTATGTGGACTGTTTTTGATCTATTTCATCATTCTTAATAGCTTGCTTGAGTTTCTTCGACGCGTGACTTTTGGTTTTTTGTTGTTGAATATCTTTAATTATTGTGTTACATTCTTAATGTGATGATCATGTTACATAATCATTTGTACCTTGTCAATTGCTGATTATTGATGTTTATCTTGTTGGATTTATGTCACATGATTATGTTCGTTTCCGATTCTGCGAGCGCATGTTTGTGATAACGCGAAATTGTATATATAAAATGACATGTGTTTTAACTAATATTTGACTGGTTTCACTCCGAATTCGGGGCATTCCATGCTATTTGTCTAAGTATTATGCAGGTATTCAAAGAACATGTCCAAGCAAAGCAATATGAAGAAAAGGTGCAAAAACAGGTGAAAACCAGATGAAAAACCAAGAGAAAAACAGCAGATACGAGTTCTACTGATGTGACGACCGTCACATAGCCGTTACGCTCTTCATGCGTGTGACGACCGTCACACATCCATGACGACCGTCATGCACCCAGAACATGCAGAATGAGGTCACGTGCTAAAATTCCCCCTCAAAGACCAAAAGAGTGACCACTAACTCCTACTTTTCTGCCTCAAACCCACTTCCTGAAGGAATAACCGTTAGATACTCTCTCTCTAAAAGGAAGAGGTTGGGACCTGAAAAAGGGAGTCGCATTCAAGATAATGAAGTGCTGCCAATTTATCTTCAGAGCAACCTTACCATTCACATATTCTTATTTGTTTCTCTTTTTCTTCTCTATATTCTTTGGTATTTTATACTTTCCATTTTCTTGTACGATCAATTGGCACAAAGACCAGAATCCTGCCAACATTGTGGAGGATCTGCCCAAAAGCGAATTGGGATATTTCCAGGTTTTCATTTTAATCGTAATTGCAATTTTCATTATGATGTATGTTCTAAATTACTGCTTTTATTTATACATTATCATTTCTTTTTCCATGTCTAGCTAAATTACCGTAATCGATATGTAATAATAATTCGGACGGGATTTAATAATAATTGGCGTAATCTTTCTCTTTTCAAAACTCAGTTATGGTTTTAGTTTTTAATTGAAATTTCTAAGTAAACGTTCGTCGCGACAGCGAGAACTTATTTAAAAATAGTTTTGCCACGACAGTGGAAAATTAACTAAGGTACGAACCAACAAGCGACAGCTGCGGCTAAGACCAGATAGTAAAAACTAGGCATTCGATTTAAAAACAGTGAAAGCGCTTTAAAAAGGATTAGAACTTAGAGATTTTCAAAAAGTAACTTTAACCCCGAACGGGATAGCGACAGCATACGTTCCGCCTTAGAGTTGCGACTAGCGTCAACAACCATCGTGAGACAAAAGTCTTTAGATCACTATTTTCTTCTTAAACTAAGTTTGAAAACACTTAATACGCCAGTAATTTGTCGAATCCCCGAAGAACAAAATTATTGCATATCGATTCATAAATTCATATCTTAAGTAAAAGTTTTAGTTCCCTTTAGTTTACGTATTTATTCTGCTATTATTCAACTTAAAACCTTACCGACCTAGCTAAACACCGTAACACCCGATAATACTAGATTGATTGCGAGTCCCTGTGGGATCGATATCTATTATTACTACGCGATAGACTGTGCACTTGCAGTTAGATTTGTTAGACATAGAAAGTCGCGATCAAGTTTTTGGCGCCGTTGCCGGGGACCCGTTTAGTCAATAGTGTAATCTTTTGTTACACAGTATAGACTAGGTTAACAATTCTCTCTCCCTCTACTCGTTCTTCGATTGTATGCCAAGTACTCGCTCACAAGGAGAAATCTTACAACCTACAATTTAATTGGGAAAAATGCCATTCCATGGTCCGACAAGGCATTGTTTTAGGACACGTCATCTCTGAAAAGGGGATCGAAGTTGACAAAGCTAAAATAGAGATCATAAAGGATCTCCAATCCCCGGCAACGGCGCCAAAAACTTGATCGCGACTTTCTATGTCTAACAAATCTAACTGCAAGTGCATAGTCTATCGCGTAGTAATAATAGATATCGATCCCACAGGGACTCGCAATCAATCTAGTATTATCGGGTGTTACGGTGTTTAGCTAGGTCGGTAAGGTTTTAAGTTGAATAATAGCAGAATAAATACGTAAACTAAAGGGAACTAAAACTTTTACTTAAGATATGAATTTATGAATCGATATGCAATAATTTTATTCTTCGGGGATTTGATAATAATTGGCGTAATCTTTCTCTTTTCAAAACTCAGTTATGGTTTTAGTTTTTAATTGAAATTTCTAAGTAAACGTTCGTCGCAACAGCGAGAACTTATTTAAAAATAGTTTTGCCATGACAGTGGGAAATTAACTAAGGTACGAACCAACAAGCGACAGCTGCGGCTAAGACCAGATAGTAAAAACTAGGCATTCGATTTAAAAACAGCGAAAGCGCTTTAAAAAGGATTAGAACTTAGAGATTTTCAAAAAGTAACTTTAACCCCGAACGGGATAGCGACAGCATACGTTCCGCCTTAGAGTTGCGACTAGCGTCAACAACCATCGTGAGACAAAAGTCTTTAGATCACTATTTTCTTCTTAAACTAAGTTTGAAACACTTAATACGCCAGTAATTTGTCGAATCCCCGAAGAACAAAATTATTGCATATCGATTCATAAATTCATATCTTAAGTAAAAGTTTTAGTTCCCTTTAGTTTACGCATTTATTATGCTATTATTCAACTTAAAACCTTACCGACCTAGCTAAACACCGTAACACCCGATAATACTAGATTGATTGCGAGTCCCTGTAGGATCAATATCTATTATTACTACGCGATAGACTGTGCACTTGCAGTTAGATTTGTTAGACATAGAAAGTCGCGATCAAGTTTTTCCAAACTAGAGCGCTTCTTACATCTAAGAAAGCGCATCGACGAATATCAACGAAGACACAACATTCCTGATCTTCTAGCTCATCCTCCTGTTGAAGAAGCAAAGATGGCTGAAGGACCTCAGAACAAACCGCTGAAGGCATACGCTACACCCTCTCAGATGGAGCCTCGAAGTAGCATAGCTGCCCCAGCTATCAATCGAACTGATTTCGAACTAAAATCGTCATTGTTGTCAGCTGTACAACAAAATCAATTCTCAGGAAATGCAACTGAGGATCCAAATGAACACTTAACGAAGTTTGTACAATACGCAGACACAGTGAAGGCAAATGGAGTAACTCCAGACGCAATAAGACTTCGTCTTTTCCCTTTCTCTCTTAGAGATAGAGCGTGGACATGGTTACAATCCTTACCATCCAACTCCATTACGACGTGGGAACAGTTGAAGAACGTTTTCTTAGCAAGATACTTTCTGCCAAGCAAAACAGCTATGCTTAGAGCCCAAATCAACGAATTTCGATAAAAAGACACTGAATCTCTCTACGAAGCGTGGGAAAGGTTCAAAGATATGATGAGAACATGTCCTAACCACGGTTTAGAAGACTGGGTGACGATTCATACTTTCTACAATGGGCTTCTGTATAACACCAGATTAACGGTAGACGCCGCCGCGGGCGGTGCACTTATGGATAAGCCATACGATGAAGCCTATCAACTAATCGAAAACATGTCTCAGAACCACTGCCAATGGGGAGGTGAACGTATTCCAGCAGAGAAACCCGCATCGAAAGGTGGGATGTACGAGATCAGCAGCCTTGAAAAGTTCAACGCTAAAGTAGATGCTCTAGCACAGAAAATCGACAGTCTGACCGTTAACCCAACTGCAACCGTCACTGCTGTAACTCCAAACTGCGAGTTATGCGGAGTCGCCACTCATAATGCGCCCGAGTGCCCATTGCTGGCCGGAATCCCACCAGACCAAGTAAATTACGCTCAAGGAAATCCTTACACAAATACTTATAACCCAGGATGGAGGAACCACCCAAAATTTTCCTACAAGAACGATAATGCCTTGCAAGCACCAGGTGCTCCGCTAGGATATCAGAAACCAGCCGCTGCTGCTCAGACTGCCCCTAGGAAATCAAACCTCGAATTGATGATGGAAAAATTCATAGCTACTCAAGCTCAAACAAACAAAGAATTCCTGAATCAAAACATACATACTAGCGAGCAAATTAAACAGCTGACCGGAAAAGTAGACGCTTTAGCCACCCACAATAAAATGCTCGAAACGCAGATATCACAAGTGGCTCAACAACAAGCCTCTGCAGCTACCCCAACTGGAACATTTCCAGGCCAGCCCGAACCTAATCCGAAAGGTCACGCAAACGCTGTTATATTGAGAAGTGGAAAAGAATTGGAAGGCCTAACAGATCCTAGGAACAAAGATTTAGTAATGCAACAGAAATCTGATAAACCAACCGAAAAGGAGTCTGAAACAGAAAAGAAGGAATGTGACGAGCAGAAGGCCACCAAAGATGAAAACTCATATGTGCCTCCAGCGCCATATAAACCACATATCCCTTATCCTCAAAGATTAATAAACTCCAAAACTTCAGGACAATTTAAGAAATTTGTTGAACTTCTGAAACAACTAAACATCACTATTCCTTTCATAGAAGCGATAACTCAAATGTCGTCATACGCTAAGTTTCTTAAAGAAATCTTGTCTAATAAAAGGAAAATAGAGGATAACGAGACAGTGACACTTACTGCCGAATGTAGCGCAATCATTCAAAACCACATGCCTCCTAAACTAAAAGACCCAGGTAGTTTCTCCATACCCTGCGTCATAGGAAAGTTCGTTATAGACAAAGCTCTATGCGATCTAGGAGCTAGTATAAGCGTCATGCCTTTATCTATATGCCAAAGGCTGAATATGGGAGAACTAAGACCAACTAAAATGTCTGTACAATTGGCTGACCGATCAGTCAAATACCCCGTCGGTATACAGGAAAACGTTTCAGTACGCATAGGCCAATTCTATATCCCAACCGACTTCATAATCATGGACATCAAAGAGGACTCTGTTACCCCAATTATCCTAGGAAGACCGTTCCTAGCTACAGTCAGAGCTATTATAGACGTAAAGAAAGGAAGGCTAACATTCGAAGTAGGAGAAGAAAAGATAGAGTTCATCCTTACTAAATTCTTGAAGGCACCAGCCATCGATGACACATGTTATATAGTAGATGTCATTGACGAATGCATACGAGAATTAGAAAAGGAGGAAACTACATATTCTGAAATCATGAAAATCTCGATCCCTGCTATTCATGAAGACGACAACTGGCGTGCACCATACAAAGATGATAGTTTGAGCGAGATCTTAGCACTCACTCCAAATCACATGTCAGGTCCGAAAAACCCAGCTTTAGAACTTAAAGAGCTACCTAAAACTCTCAGGTACGAATTCCTAGATACAGAATTCAAAAGACCAGTAATAGTAAACGCTAATTTAGGACAATCAGAAACTGAGCGATTATTAGAAGTCCTAAGGAGATACCCAACTGCGTTAGGCTATAATATAAGCGATCTAAAAGGCATAAGTCCCTCCATCTGTATGCACCGTATCATGCTGGAGGAAGACTGCAAAACTTCAAGAGAACATCAAAGAAGGATAAACCCGATCCTAAGCATTGTAGTCAAAGACGAGGTGAAAAAGCTACTAGACACAGGAATCATATACCCAATCTCCGACAGCCAATGGGTCAGCCCAGTGTTGCACCCTAAAATTTACTCAACCTATTTCACTTGGTTTATGTTTCAATTGCATTAGCATTTGCATATAGAGTCATGTACATAGTCTAATCATCTGCATAGCATAGCATAGCAAATCATCCAACAGGGGACCAATCACTACTCTCATCTCTATGAGCCTATCAAGAGGTTATTATTCAAATTCAATCTCATCCAAGTCATCAGAAAGGATTGGGAAGCTAAAGAAGTCAGTGGATCAAGCATTGAATTTATCTCCTATCTGAGGATCATCAAAGAAGTTGTGAGCTGTGAATTGAGCTGAGCATGGAGAGTATATAGACATCATAGAAGACTTAGAAAGTCATTTGGAGAAGGAGGCAAGTCATTGATATGATCACAAGAGTTGCAGTTGAAGACAGTCAACTAGGGTTTCATCTGGGTCAACCCTGGGTCAACCCTAGGTCAAATGACTGTTTGAAGGGCATCAAGGTCTATTTGAGAGATGTGGGGTTCATAATTTGACATGTAGAGAAGGATATGGTGTTGTGCCAAGAAGAAATTAAGAGAAATCAAGGAGAAGAGGAGTTTCTAAATTAGGGTTTCTGTGTAAAATCCCCTAGTTTAGGTCAAACTTCCAAGCAAGATAAGTCAAAATGCAAGCTTCAAATGGATCCTTGGCCAACATGAAACTTGTAGAGGATCTCAATACCTTTAATTTTAGTGGTGGAAGTCATCAAGATGATTTATAGAACTCAAGTTATGGTCCTTGCAAGTAACAGGTCACCTGAGGTATCTAAAATTTTGTCTGTGAAAGTTACTTGTCTTCCAAGCAACTTTTACCCCTCAAGGAGATTTCAAAGAATTTATGGTCAACATAAGAGTTGTTCCTTATTGTCTTAGCTTTCTAGAATGGTATGGTATGCATTCATATGATTTGTGGAACTCTACTTATGGTCTTGGCAAGCAAAGGGTATTTTGGTCATCTGAGAATTACAGGTCATTTCAAGCCTATGCCCAAAACTCCTACAAGGAAGCTTCAAATGAAAAACTTCACAACATAAAACTTGCTCCAAATGACATTTTGAGTCTAGAAAAGTGACCATGAAAGATTGGAAAGGCTCATAGAACAAGGTTTCAAAATTGGTGGATTTAATGAATAAAAAATGACCTAAAATTGAGATTTTTCATAATTTGGCCAAATGGGATGAAATTATAGGTCATTTTGATTGGAAAAAATGTTTTAAGAACATTGGAAAAAGTGGATTTTTGAGTTTGGTTCAAGAATTGAAAGTTATGCTTGGTTACTTACAAATGAAGTTACATAATCCAAATCCAAGAGAAAGTGTGCATGGGAAGGTTCTACAAACTTCTAGGGCTTTCTATTCTCATCTATATATTGAATGAAGTAACTCCATGCCATGGTTGGTGATTCATTGTGCTCATAATATCAAGTTTCACACCATTCTTCCATTTTGCAAAAGCATCTCAAACTTCATCAAACTTTCATCAATTTCCATTTTGCTTGATCTGATCATCATCACCATCATTCATAGATCACAATTCACACAAGAATTTGGTTGAATTGGAGAAGAATCGTGCCATACAACTTCACCATCCAAGGTGCAAGAACTTTGGGATTGCTGAATTCAAGAGGATTGAACAAGAATCTTTGCATACAGAATCAAGATTTGAGTGTGTGGATCAAGTTCAGAGCATTGAAAGCATTGGATCAAGAGCATTCCATGGTTGTTTTCACCATTTACACCAGGTTGGTTTCCCATTCGATTTGCTTGTTTTAGTTAGAATCATAGAGAATTGTTAGCATAGAACTGTTAGGATAAGTTAGATGATGGATTTCACAAAGTTTGGAGAAGTTTCATGGAGGTTAACAATGGTGTGCCAAAACTGTTAGAGCTTAGAACATCAAGGATAATGAATGATAATCTTGGATCCATAGCTCAGATTGATCAGCATAAGGTGTAAATTAGGTTAGGGTAAAAATTAGAAAGAATTGAGATGGTGGATAGCAGGTGATAATGATGGATTCAAGATGTTCTAGCTATCGGGTTCGAGCTTTGATGGAGTTTTAGAGGAAGATTTTGTTATGGTTGTGTAGAGGGGAAGGAATAGAGCAACTTTGCTCTTTGCAGATTTCGTTTTCATGGAGAATTGAGGTTGCATGATGAGGTGGAATTCTGGTTGAGGCAAGCTTCGCGCAGGGTTCTTTAATGGCAAACCCTAACCATTTGGGGAAGAAAGGTGATGACCGTTGGATGTGGTCTCCTTGGTTGACTGAAGGCTTGATCGTACGGCCACGATTTAATTGAAATTTGGAGGGAATGAGTCTGAGTATCAAAACTCAGCGTTTCATTTAAACGCACCAATGGGCTCAGGTTTCCTTTGCTAACCCCACCCCCAAATGCAAGGCCCAATGATATTGAACTGTTTTTATTGCTTTTTACACCGTTTCGCGTTTTTTTTTATTTTTGATGAAACTTTCTGATTACTGGGCCCAGACGCGCTTGCTATGCGCGCCCCCCAGTCTGGGCCCATCCTTTCATTTTAACTAATTTTAAATGCTTTCTGCACCCATCCACATTTAATTCACATTTAATTCCTTTCATATTTTTTTAATTCTTTGAAAATTCATAAAAAATTGGAAAATGCATGATTTTAATTGGTTCTTTTTGCATATTGTTCATAATTTTGTTAAGAAAATTACCATTCAAAAAAATTCCAATTTCATTTTATTTTCATATTTTTAGTATATTTTTCTTTTAAATAGGTTTAAATAATGTTTAGTTTAATGCATGAATTTGTTAATTTTAGTTTGATTAAATGCTTTTATATTTTTTATCCATTCTTTTTAGGTTGATTAGTATAGAATGTTAGCTTGTACATAAGATTTAATTCACAATTTTAGGATTATTTTTTTAGGTGTTTTGTTTAGGAGTGACTAGTGTGATCAAAACTAGGGTTTAGGAGATAACATAGGAGAATTAGTTCATTTCCCTTAGGAGTTGTAGATTGAATCTTTGGGGTATGGGGATTATAGGGATTATGGGTAGTTAATATATCCCTTAGAAAATATTAGGATTCCCCTACTGCTATCAGTATACTGCTTATATTTGTTTGACTGTGTGGTGTGCCCTCTTTAGGGTTATTTCATTTGTCTGTATGGGGTATTGGGTTTGCTTGGGGATTGGGAGAGCTGAAGACTTGTGATGTTGAAGACCATTGGAGATCAAAAAGATTAAAGTCCAACTTCCAGAGTTGATGAGGAGCATCCTTTGCTGGCAGCTGTTGAGGAGTATAGGATTTAGGAGCTATGCAGAGCTCTAGAGTAGAAATCTTGATTCACAAACATGGAAGGCCTTGTCTACCTCCATTCTTTCTCTATGATTCAAAGTCTCTTTCAAATATCCACCTCCTTACTTTGGAAGGATCAGTGAATGTATTTGAAAGATAGAACTTTTGAGAGAAAATTGTCTGTATAATGTTAACAGTTAATGAGCCACCCTTGGTAGGCAGTTGACTGTTTAACATTCACTTTCATCTTGTTGACTGATGTTCATCTTGGGGATTGAGACTTGAAGAAAAGCCATTGCAGATGGAAGACTGATAATGAAGACTTTGTTTGAAGGCTGTGGAGATGGAGATTGATGCTTGCTTGAAGCTTGTAGCTGTTTGGAGATGACTTGAAGACAGGTGTTGATGCTGAGCTGCTGTGGCTGTTTATTTTTGCTGTTCATTTCTGATGTATTGATTGGTTTTCCCTGACTGTATTGTTTGCTGCTTACCCTGTTGGGTTGAAAGTGAATTCTGTTCACTTTTGCCTATTGTTTTCTAGGTTCGAGGTTGAGTGGGACTCCCTTGCCTCGCTTGTATTGTTGCATCCATGCATTTTACTACTTTATTGTATATATGCTATTGTTTCTGTTTCCATCTATTCCCTTAGGATCTCTGTTTCTCTCTGCGCAAGAGAGGAACATGATAGACACTAGGTCTCAACCCATGCATGATAACATTAGGTTAGTTTGATTCCCTTCGCAACAGTAGGTTAGAGCTCTGTCTCTTCTTTCTCAAAAAACAAACAGAAAAACACAATAAATATTCCAAACACAATAAAAGACACTTCTTCCGTAAAAGAATGTGAACTCATCAAAACGTCATTTTTGTCCGCTTGGACCAGTAATCAGAAAACCCTTTTTCAGAAGGAATAAAAACAATCAAAACAGACTTGTGTCGTACGTGGCCCGAACTATGTTTGCTCTGATCTTTCATGCTGTATGAAAGTACGTAGGCATAGGATGCGATATCCTAGCGAGCAACCTTCCCCTCCTTTCCCGTAGGTAGGCGAACTACGTTGACTCTGATTTCTCGTTCCAGACGGGGATACGTAGGCATAAAGTGCGATACTTTGCCGAGTCATTTTCTTTTCTTTTTACCCCAGACCTGTAGTTTAGATAGAATAACAATCCATACCAGAAAACAAGTGTGGATCCCGTCGAGTACGACGGACGTGAGGGGTGCTAATACCTTCCCCTTGCGTAACCGACTCCCGAATCCAGGATTTGGTTGCGATGACCTTTCCTTTCCCCGTTTTGCGGTAGGTTTACCTCGAGCGTTTCCTTTCCCTACGTTGGGATAAATAACGCGCGGTGGCGACTCTTCTGTTCAGCCGGCGCCGATTTTCGCAGTAGCGACAGCTGGCGACTCTGCTGGGGAACCAACGTCCCCTGGCTGCTGAGAACTGCGATAGTTCTTATGCATTTGGGATCCAGCGTCCCTTAAGAGAGTCAATCCTAACGCTTGTTTTCCCGTCGAGGATTTTGTATGGATTTATATTTCTGACCTTTATTTTCAGCATTATATATATTGGTTATTATTGTTGTATTGTGGGGTGTGACGGGTGTTCTTTGATTGAGAGATAAGCCGGACCTGGGCTTGAGTGCACCTAGAATTAGAGTAGAAAGTAGTGGGCGCGTGCCGGCTTTGCTTGCATTAGTGTCTCATGAAATCTACACTCAGACGAGGTTCTTCTGGTTGGCTTCTTTTTCTACCCTTTGGGTCGAAGGGGTTGTTGGTCAGCTGAATTGTCGACTCCGGGAACCGATCATTTAGAAGTTGGCTAAGTGAGGCCTCTTCAGGATTTGATGATGCCACTCCTTCTGGGAATCGTATCATCAACCCTGAAAGTCTGTGACGCCGGCGACCGCATAGGATGCCATACCTTTGTCAGTTACTAGGACATCCACCTGTGAGAGGGTTGGGGTTATGCAGGTAACTAGACCTCCAGACTACCGGTTATTTCTTGATCCGAGATCCTGGGTATTTATGGAGAGTTATGAGGTCTGTCAGAGACCAGTTAGAGAGTTCTGAGGTCTGTCAGAGACCAGTTGGAGACATGATATGAGGTCTGCCAGAGACCAGTCAGAGTTATGTTGTGGGGTCTATCAGAGACCAGTATTGGAGCTTTGTTTTAGGTCTATCTGAGACCAGGGTTTGAGGAGTTCTGGAGGGTCTATCTGAGACTTTTTGATATGGTTCAGGCTTCTCAGCCACGGCATTTGGTCCCTGTTGCATGTTACTTGCATTGCATTGTTTGCATACCCATTATCATTGCATCCCATTAACGTGTGTCTGTGCTGCAGGTTCATTTGCATATTCCCTGGTTCTAGTGCCCGGACTTCTGAGCATTGATCATGGCTGGTTTGAGGAAGACAGTTGCGTATAAGCTACCTACACCTGACATTACTCCCTTACTTGGCCTGCTGTCCCTTGCTGATGAGGAGGTTAGGAGGAGTTTCAGGATGAGTCATGGAAGATTACTGAGACTAGTCTGCAATCCAACTGCTGTTGAGATGAATGGGTTGTACACGCTGATGCAATTCTATGACCCTGCATTGAGATGTTTCACTTTTGCTGACTTTATTTTGGGGCCTACCATTGAAGAGTATGTGGAGTTTACTGAGCTACCAGTGCAGAACAGGGTTCCCTTTATTCACTCTGCTGCTGAGCCCAAATTGGAGGACTTAGCTAAGGCCTTGCACATGAACGCTGCTGAACTATTAGTGACTTCTTGGCTTGGGGTTCCAGGTTTCTCCCTTGATTTTCTGGTTGGCAAAGCTCAAGAGTATGCCAAGAACGGATGTTGGGTGGTCTTTAATGCTATCCTGGCTTTATGCATCTACGGAATAGTGCTATTTCCCAACTTACCCAATTTCGTGGACTTGGACGCTTTCCATTTGTTTGCTGCTGGCAACCTGGTGCCTACTTTGATTGGAGACTTCTATCATTCACTGCACTACAAAAATGAAAACAGAAGAGGAAAGACTGTTTACTGTTGTGCGCCTCTGTTGAATATGTGGTTTAAGAGTCATCTCCCTCTGAAGGGACCTTTTGTGGAGAGCGCAACTACAGCTAGCTGGTCAGAGCGCCTGATGAGGTTATCTTCCGAAGACATTGAGTGGTTCGACCGAGACTTGTTGGGGTCTGAGCTTATTTTCAGTTGTTCTGGGTACCCTAATATTCCGTTGATAGGAAGAAAAGGGTGTATCAATTACAACCCCTCTCTGTTTATTCGCCAGTTCGGATATGTGTTGAAGAACCCACCAAAGGAGGAAGAAGTACAGGAATCTCTGTACTTCACCGGGGATTTGAAGGGAGAGTTACTAGCCAAGTTGCAGCACGCATGGACGCGTATTAACAGAAAAGGGAAGCCGCTGTTGGGGAAGAATGATTGTCAGGCTTATGCACCATACAGAGTTTGGATCCAGGAGAGAGCGAGACAGTTGCGGATGCCATTTCCAGATGCACCAGTCCCTGTTCATATTCCAGTGGAAGAGCCAACCACTGTTACTAGGGAGGCCTACGAGCAAGTTGTTAAAGAAAAAGAAGCCTTGATGAAGATCAATGAAGGGCTAGAAAAAGAGCTGGCTCAGGTACGCAGGGAGAAAAACAAGGTTGTGCATGCCTTCCAACAGCAGATCGAACTAGTAAACAGACTAGGGGCCGAGTTGACTGAGGAGAAAAAGAAGCGCGAACGTCTGGGGCAAGAGTTCAGAAGCTCCCATGACATGCTGGAGTCCAAAAAGAAAGCACTCGACGCCGCTCACCGAGAAATCTCTTCTTGTAACAAGACTTGGAATGCTACGCTAACCAACAATAAAAAGAGGGAAGATAAATTGAAGCAGCAAATTTCTGACCTCGAAGAGCAGTTGAAGGCTAGCATTACGAAGTATGAAGAAGAGGTGATGACCAAGTATAGTCTCCAGAATGCATTAAACAAGGCCATCAAAGGCAGGGACGAAGCTGTGTGTCAGAAGCGGAAGCTAGAGGATCGCTTCAGAGAAGGGGCATGGGAAGAAACCGCTGGTGACGTGCGACATGTTCTCAAGAGAAGAAACCAGCTTGTCGAGGGTCTGCTTACCCGACCAGGCCATCCGGAGACCAAGAAGTTGCTAGAAGAGTATCAGGCTTATGAGCGTATTTGACCATTTATTGATGCTTTATTTGCATAGTGCTGACCATCACCAGGCTTGTTGGTAGAGGTCATGCCTTCTTATTGTACTAAGTGATTTTGTATTCTTGGCTTATTGGATTTCTCTGCAATATATGAGGCTTTCTATGATTCGGCTCCGATCACCGTATTGCTAGCACTGTCACTGCACTGACATATCTGCACTAGAATCGGGGAATGATATTCCCTAATGCACAGACACACATTGCATTACATTCACATTGCATTACAGGTAATTATTAAACTGTATCTCATCTCCTGCATCTTCCAGGTCCTCCAAGATTAGCGACCGAAGAATTCCCTGACATTCAACCAGAAACAGCAGTAAGGAAGTCATGAGTCAGGATCAGACTGAGATGCAAGAGGTGCACAACAACATGATGCGGTTCATACAGGTAATGGAAGCCATGGCCAAGAGTCAGGAACAGTTGAAGAATATGGTGCAGCCTCTGATTGTACGGGCTAATGATAGGGCTGCCGATTTTGCTCAGAATCAAGGTTTTCTCCCAGGCCTCGGACACCAACTTGTGGGGATAGACATCGAGCAGGTTCAAGCGGAATTAATTGATGTTCGAGGCCAGCTGGGGAAGTTCACGAAAGATATGCAAGTGTTGCGCTCGAATCAAGAGACGCTAGAAGAAGAGAACTGCCGGTTGAAGGCACAGGTAGGATTGATGGCTGAAATATTAAGGAACGTACTCAGAAGAGAAGGAGGGCAAGTGTTTGAAGACGCGGCTGGCTTATCTGCTCCTCAGGGGTCTGAAGAACCATTACCCACGCATGATAGGCTTAAGAGACCCTCTCCACAGTTCGAAGCTCAGGGTTCTCCTCGTCAGCAGTCACAATTGATTTTTTAGGATAACTCAAGGAGGTGTGGTAAGAGGATGAGGTTTTCTAACAAAGTATTTGATGAGATCCCAGTGGATTATGATCAGCTGGTGCAACTCTTGTTCCAACTTCAACTGGTTGAGCCCTGCATTTTGGTTCCATTGACAGGGCGGTCGTCACCAGACTATGACTTGAACGCCCATTGTGCATTCCACTCCGGCGCACCGGGGCATAACATTGCAAACTGCAAAGCTTTTAAGCATAAGATTCAAGATTTGCTGGATGAGGAAATAATTGAGTTTGTACCGGGAGGTATAAAAGTTTCAGGGACTGATATTCCCATTTCTCCGTCAAAGGTTGCAGACGAATCGAGGTATATCCCAGAGCCACTGGAAGCTAAGTCCCCATGTCCACAACAGTTGCCGATGCCAGGGTTGAACTTAAGGATGATAACGCGTGAGCCTAAGGAATCGTCCGAGCAAAGCCAGCAGCATACAAGATGCCAGTACCCGGCTCAACAAAGAATTTGGGGAAAGAAACCAAGGAGGGTGTTTGAAAAGCCTCCTTCAACGTATGCAGATTTGTTACAGACACTACTGGGTTTGAACTTGGTGGAGAAGAGAACTCTGGCGCCAATAACAGGCACTCCTCCGTATGGTTATGATGCAAGCAGGCACTGTGAATTCCACTCCGGGGCTCCCGGACATGATATTGAGGGTTGCCACGCGTTCAAGCATAACGTCCAAGATTTAATCGACAGCAGGGTTATTACCTTCTCTGATAGGATCCCCAAGGTGGTGCAAGGCCATAGACAAGCAAAAGTCGGGGTGATGAAAAAGTTTCCCAGGTTTGATCGGGCCGTTGAAAGAAGATCGAGACAGCAGTAGACTACCCCTGATAATGGTTTCTGAGGATGGTTGACTCGCCAATAAGACAAAGCACAGGAAGTCCAGTTCTGAGACACCGGCATTTTTCATGTTATCTTGTTCATGTCTTCGCATTTGTAGTTTCTTTTCTGTTTAATTGCAAATTTCGCTTCTAAAACTTGTTGTTTTTTCAATTGATATTGATAAACGAAATGAATATGCATGTTTTGAATTAATCCAGTCGTGTTCACTCTTTGCTTTCTTAATGCTTAATGCTTGTTTTAGTAGGAATCCGGGGAGGATGACGAAAACAGATGACGAATAATATTCTGATTGTATGCTTTTGGATAAAAACTTGTTGATGAGATACAGGCATTGTTTCAATCCATAAACACCGGAGAGATAAGGAAGATAATCCCTTGATAACCCCTTTTGAGCCCAGTAGTAGGAGTTTCTTCTTGAAAATGAAAAACCCTAAATCTTAACCCGGGGCAGGGTAGGTGTCAGTTAGTTTGACCAAGCGTTCGAATCATGAAAGGAGTGTCCGTACAAGGATCAATCACACCTCTGGAGGTCGTGCCTAAAAAACCACAAGGGTTATATGGAAAGAGTGAAACAGTCACATTATTCCACAAAAAGTCAGACAAACCAGTGTCACACGACTTGTTCAAAAAAAAACGAAAAGCGAAAAGAATCAAAAGCCCGCTAAGTCAAAACTTGAAAACAAATGACTTAGGCAAAAATAGGGGCATCCCGCTGGACTGGAAAATCAAAAGAATCTCAAAAGATACTCAGTCCAGGCAAAAGTTAGGGAATGAAAAAAAACGAAAGACGAAAAGGATTGTCAAAGAAAAGAAAAAAAAATCCTCGAAAAGGACAAAGTCGTGTGACTCTGGGCACCCAAAGACGAAAAGCAAATGACTGTCACTCAAAAAAAAATGTGTGGTATCCTGAACCATCACTCCTATCATTCCACCTCTAATAGGTGAATGCTGAAGTCAGATTATCTGAACATAGGATTGGAGAACATTATGGAGAAGGGGTGGGTTAAAATAAACTTTGAGCCTGTGCCTTTCCTTGTTCACCGTGAACCTGACCACGTTACAACCCGAAAAAGTCCTAATTGAAATAGGTTTTGGTCAAGAGCATACATCGGTAAAGATCGCATCGGAACTGACTCCTAAAAGGGTTCCTCTTACCAGCTTTCATATTGACATTTCGATAATTGATTCATTACATGTCACAAAATTTTTTTCCAGTGAACAGACTTGGATTTTGAAACTGTCATATGCATTGCGTTTAATATATCTTTTATGCAGAACAACTTGTGTTACTTGCGAGTATACGCATGCCGACAAGAGAGACCCCTACAGTGGAAGGTCTGGTCAAGATAAAATGTAGAATGCCCGAATGTTTCGTGAACTGGGGCAAGCTATACTGATTAATTCAGGTAGAGTCAGTCATCCTAGAATCAGTAAATCTGGGGCAATCAGGTCAAGATTTGGCAAATCTCTCATAGCTAGGGGCATTGCCCCACGAATCAGTCAATCAGGGGCAAAGCCATTACCAGACCAAGATAGGTCACCCTAAGAGCACGAGAGCTACTTTTGACAGAGCACCTCTTCGAGGGTCGAAATGGTAAAAGCAGTCCATGTCTGGCCGCCAGGATACAACGACTACATGGTCCATTCCAAAATTGTTGCAGATTCAGGGGCAAGCTATTTCAAGATAGAGTCCTGACTAGGATTTCCTTTCGAGAAGAAGTGTTCAAGAATACAGACTGGGGCATGTTAGTATCCCCGAAGCAGAGTTTTGAGAAGGTGGACGATCAAAAGGGTGCAGTATTGACCAGAAGCTCGTAGCAAAAGATTCGATCCCCACGCAGGTCGCGCTTCCAAGATAGCAGTGTTCCTCACCGAATTTCCCAGCTAGTCGCAGCTTATCCAAAGGACATTCCCCAGCCAAGTCATTTATCCTCAGCAGAGTTTGGCGGATTCCTTATCTCAAGCAGAGTGGTTTAGCCGCAGCAGATTAATATTTGTGAGCTGAATTCAGACAGTTCACCTTTCCCCGCAGGGTCATTTACTCTCCCCCAGCGGAGTCAGTTGATTGTCCCCAAGAGAATTATTTCGTCCTCAGCGGAGTTCTCTCCTTTCAGCAAGTGTTCTTTCCTCCCAGTGGAACTCGAAGATTAAGACTCTCCCCAGCAGAGTTGGTTGTGGGTCCTGGCATTTATTTTGTCGAAATATTGTGTGATACCTGTTCACTCCCCAGCAGAAGCCTAATCATACTGGGCACATCTGCTATTCCCCAGCAGAGTTATATTCCCCAGCAGGGTTGACTTCACTCTTCCAGCATTTATTTTGCTGGAATAATTCTGTAGCACCTGGCTATCCCCAGCGGAGTTGGTATTATCTTCAGCATTTATTTTGCTGAAGCAGTTTCTGTATTCTAGCGGTTCAGGTGGAGAGAGTTCTTGCTCAAATGAACTACCAAACATTCAAGATCTCGGCGTAAGATATTCAACGAAAGTGTCCGTTTTGGCATTATTCCCCCACAGGGTTATCAGGCAAAGTTTCTCTTTATCTCCGAGCAGAGTTATTGGTGTAAATGTTTCTTGTGTTCCCCATCAAGGTTGCTTGTTGAAGTGTCTCTAGTCCGACCAGCGGATTATCTTCTTCAAATTTGTTGTTACGTCAGCATCAAAAAGTTTCATGAATCAGAATTTCAGAGGCTGCCGCCGGTTATCAGAGCAGGCATCTGGTAGTTTGGTTTCCAGATATCCCCAGTAGAGTCCGCCTCCAAGTCGCTGTCACGTCAGTGCTAAGAAGTTTGTGGGTTGGGACCAATGGAGAAATGAGTCCTGACGTGGACAATTTTATTGATGGGATGTCTTCGTGCTAGAGAAATGGGTGTCCTAACGTGGACAGTTTTATTTCCACGGGTTGATAAGAAGCGCTAGTCCTAACGTGGACAGATTCGGGTTCTCGGTATTGGTGGAATGTGAAGCTGTCGCACCTCGAAAAATCACATTCGAAAATACGACCCTCGCGCGAAAGGGCGCGGAAAAAATGCGGTTCGACAGAGTCGCCACCGAACTTTATTTTTCCCGAATAAACGGGAGAGGAAAATATCGAAAAAACCTCCTAAACGAAAAGGATAGGAACAGGGTTGTCGCAACCAAGTTCCGGGTTCGGGAGTCGGTTACGTGAGGGGAAGGTACTAGCACCCCTCACGTCCGTCGTACTCGACGGGAACCTCTTAAGGTAATTGTGGGGAGTGTTGTTTAGGTTTACTTGCTTTCTTCTCGTTGTTAAAGGTAGAATTGGTAGGTTAAAAGGTTAAAGACGCTAAGGAGAGATGGGTGGTTAGAAGATAGGGTGCTCGCCAAGGATTGGGGCCCTTGTGCCTACGTATGCTCATTCGGACGAGAATGAGAAATCAGAGCGTCGTAGTTCGACTACGGGAGAGGATGGGGGAAATGGAAGATGGATAGAAGTGTGCTCGCCAAGATCATCGCAATCTTGTGCCTACGTATCTTATATTCAAGAATGAATAAAGAATCAGAGCGTCCGTAGTTCGTGGTAACAACCACGAAAAGATGAGGTTGAATGGGTTGGAAGTTTGAGAAAAAAGACGAAAGAGTGACTGACAAGCAACCCAAGAGCGCGTCTCAAGAGCTTGTCACTCAAGAATCCAAGGAATGCGAGACTCCAAGAACTCAGTTCTTTCGGGAATTGACTGAATAAATTGAAGATAAAGAGTGGGATGTTTTGAAATCGAAAGAATGAACTAACAACTCGAGGGCGCGCCTCGAGAGTCACTCATTCAAATATTCAAAGAATGCTAGATTCTAAGAATATCTCTCTTTCGTAAGTTTTAAAAATGTTTGTGAAAGGATCGAATCGAAAGAAATGGCATGCGAGGCCAAAGGAAGTTAGTTTGGAAATGGCTCGATGACGTGTCGAGAATTTGATTGAAAATGAAACCGACTTGACGACGTGTCAAGGGTTAAGTTTGTGAGAAACGATATTAGTCCCTGAGGGTGCTCCTAATATCGAGACCACGAGGAATTGTGAATGTGTATGCGAAGTGTCAAAGGTTGCGAATGCGTACGAGCACTCGTCTTAGGAGGATGTTTGAAAACGTTTGAGTTTGAAAGAAAGTCGAAAGGTTGAGTGAATAACAACTCAAGAGCGTGCCTCGAGAGTTATTCACTCAAAAATTCAAGGAATGCTAGACTCCAAGAACCTCCTTCTTTCGAGGTGTGAATCGAAAAAGATATTTAAAAAGGTCGAAAGATTGAATGAATAATAACTCAAAGGGCGTGCCTCGAGAATTATTCACTCGAAAATTCAAGGAATGCTAGACTCCAAGAACCTCCTTCTTTCGAAGTTTGATCGAGAAAATGTTTGAAAAAGATTTGAAGTGAAATGAGGTATGAAAATAATTTGAGGTACGAGATGTGAGGACATGAGATTGGATTTGAAAATGAGAGAAATGACAATTATTTGATAAATGAGACGTAGGCCTCACAACCAATTAATTGGGGTATTATTGAAATGCTGGATCTCGACGACACCTTTTTCATTTGGAGAACATTTGAATGAACGATAGAAATATCACACAGAATTGCTGGATTCTTATGATATTCGTTCTAAATATTGTACTAAAATGAAAAGTCGAACGACATATTATTTGAGGTGTACACCTCCATAATGTTCGTCCAAAATTCAAGAAATGCTTGACTTCAAGAATTTAATTTCTCATGACTTGGTTGAGAAATAATTTAATGTTGAAAAAAAATATATATTGAAATAGGATTTAAAGAAAATCAAACATATTTTTGAAGTAAGCTGAAAAAAGGTTTGATAAAATAAATTGATTTAAGTTTAATAAAATAAATTAATTAATTGAAAGTAAATTTGAAAGAAACCTCCAAAGTGTAATTTTTGAATTGTCCAAAACAAGTTACTTACTAACAAAAAAAAGTTGAATTGCCTAAATTAATTAACTACGTATATAAAAAAAAATGAACGATACATTTTTTAAGGTGTACACCTTAATAATGTTCATTCGAAAACTCGAGAAGTGCTAGACTTCAGGAGTTTAATTTTCACCCATTGATTTAATTTACGAAATATTGTTTGAATAAACAACGAATATATCACACAGAGTGCTAGACTCCTATAATATATTTTTTGCTCGAATAATTAAAAGCATACTTTAAAATGATAAAAAAAAACAATATTATCCAAGGCGTACGCCCCAATAATAATTACTCAAAAACTCAAGAGGTGCTAGACCTTAAGAGTTTAATTTTCGTGATGGATTAAGAGAAAGATTTGTGTGTTGAAAATAAATTATATTAATACTTTAATGTATAATTAATCACATTTTGAAAATACACCTTAAAATTGTTCATGTCCTTTCTAGAAAAAAAATAATTTGAATTGTCTTTAAAATAAAATATTTGTTAAAATAAAAAGTGAATTTAATTAAAAAAACAATTACTTAGAGAAACAAATTGTTCTAAGTTAGTTTTATAAACAATTGCCTGATTGCTAAAAATTAACAGGATACTTGAAAATGACTAAAAGCAATTTGGGGTAGAAACGACATATACCTACAAGCCAAACACCAACGACCTAAATTGATTGGTACAGTATTTAGGCAAAAATGCAATTATCAGACCATGTTGTTAGCCACAAAAAACGTAATCCCGGCACAAGATAAAGCCGCCGTCAAAAAAACCAGAAACAAAGTACCACACATGCATCAGTATCTCTAATCAAAATTTTAAGGCTAACTATCAAAACATGACAACATAAAACAACTGAAATCCTGAATTTGAACAAAGTTTTTCAATCAAAACAGGAAATTGAAACCAGAAGGAAAACGCAAATGAGATTCAATACCACAATATCACACCAATTTATCAAAAATTTATCTCATACTCTGTTTGATTAATCCCTTCTATCAATCAAAATAATCATAAAAAATACTGAGGGTTACCGTTGGCGATGTCGTACCGAACCTACCGCTGAAGTGGTGGTCTTAATCCTTACTAAACTGAGTTGGTGTCTGTTAGATAATGGAAGCGAAACCGCGATCTGGAACTTGCCGTTGCAGCTGCAAAATCCATGCCGCGGTTGAAGAACATCTGAGGTGAAGCTTACGAACTTCAAAACATCGAGCGCCGCTGTGGATGTGAATCAACATCATCATCGCTGCTGTACTTGCTGTGTCGATATTTTGAGGAAGTTGCGACAAGTTCTTGTTGCTTTCTGACGCCTTATGGTTGCTTCTTTTGAAAGTTGTTGCTACGCCGCTGAAGAAAGCCACGTTAGCCGGGGATGTCCCATCCTTGCTAGTTGTAGCTTTAATATTTACGGCGAATTGCGGCTGCTTTGCCATTGCTACCGTTATCATCCTCACTGCAAGTATACTTTATCACAGTTTCCCAGTTCTCCGAACCAAAATCTACTTGTTGAATGCGTCGGTGCGGGACCGAGTGATGTTTAAAAAAAAGATGAGACGATGTTCTCTGCAACTGGATGTTCGTGGCGACTAAGATGCAGCTCCGATCCTCGCTCGGTGGTCGCAACCTGCACAGAATTACCAGCTAGCCAAAATAGAGCAAAAAAAGAAAATAGAGTCAGGGACAATGAAATTCAAGATTGAATGGAAGATGCAACTAGATTGCTATCAACTGAGATATGGTGGAGTGCAATGTGAATGCATAATCGTTGTTGTCGTCGCGTCATGGTGGTTGCAAGGAGTGTCTTCCCTCTTGGATTTCTGATATGATTCAAAGTACCACGTTGTTTCAGCTCCGACTGCAACGGTATCGAGCATCGGCGCCGAGAAACAAATCTGTATCACCTGCACATGAAGTTGACACAGACAGCAACGCAAAACACAACCAAGTTGAAAATTTAATATGTTGATAAGCTTGGGGTTGGAGTTGCTGCATAGTCAATGATTCAGTGATGCCGCGACCTGCACAAAGTCGACAACCAGCAAAAGTAAGGAAATAAAGTAAACCCCTGCAAGTTCAGAACTGTCAAAAGTTCTACTTGAATTGTCAAGGGCCATTGTGATTCATCATTGAGGGAATTTGCTATGGTAAACCCTGCATCAAAAACCAAAAGACAACATAAAGTAGAACCACAATTCGGCAATGCGATAGCTGGAACACCAAACATGTCATAACAGCTCAATTTAACTCTTAAATAAAATTAATTTAACAAACTACGAATGTTACGCAAACAGAGTTGAATACTGGTTTCAAACCCTAATATAACAATAGATATCAAATGAACAATCAAATGGAAATATAAAACCAACAAAACCAGTCTGAATACGATGTCACGCAGTTGTCAAGAGTCTCATGGATGCTTCATCGCTATGATTGAGATGAGGTTGTTCAGAACAATATTGTCGGACTCGCGCGGCAGAGTCGTCGTGGACGTTTACGTATTGCTGAACTGTGTTGATATTGCTTTTGACTTCAAGCCACGACGTTGGGTCGCTTAACTTCGTCCGGATTGAGCTATCGCACACTTTGCAACTTGGTAATACTGTAACCTTCTTCATGTACACGGTACCCTCTTCCTCCTGCAAACGTAAAGTCACGAGATACAAACCCCAGGAGCGGAAATAAAACGTAGAAACGAACACATGTCTGCACCCTGACATGCCTCTAATCGTGATAACATAAGAAACCAAAATCACATTATATCCAACATATTGAAAATCAAACAAAACGTTAACGCCCCCAATAGTGCACAAAACAAAAGCGCAAACATAACTTATCAACAGATATGCAATGCAACCAGAATAGAAACCCTGTCAAAGTGACAATTCATTTACAATAAATCACCATTAGCAAACTCAACCAGAATACTCAAAGTACGAACAAAAACTCCTAAAAATGAGAGTTACCGACGTCGCTTCGTCAAAGTCGTTGTTCCCAATCCAAGGTCTATCGCCCAGAACACGCAGAAATCAAGTGAATAATGTTCGACTCGTAGCGGCAAGTTGAAAGTTGACGACGCCGTATGGTTATTGCTCTGCTACTGGCGTAGATCCGTAACCTCATCGTTCCATCGATGCTCGACGCGGTGGTTGCAATCCCTGCGAGACTCAGTTGAAAACGGTGACGGGAATATGGTGGCTGTGAGGATTTTCAGCGAACCTGAGGATGGTGAGATGGTCGAGGGTGAGCTTTGGAGGAAGAATAAGATTCACGGTGGGAGGAATGAAGGATTTGAGGGTTTGATGATGATTTGAGGAGAGTGGCGGTGAATTGGGAAGAAGGTTTTTTAGGGTTTGGGTTTCCAGCGGCGCCGTTCTCGCTCTGAGAGGAGAGATGAACAGTCGCATAGGGTTCCAATTAGGTTATGAACAGTTCCTTAGGGTTTTTTAATCAATTCTCCCTTTCCTCTTTATAACCCCAGCCAGCTCCAGCTTCTGAAGGGCTCCGTAATGGGCCTCCACTTACGGCCCCCAATCCAATTTACTCACCATTAGTTTTTCTTACCCAACTTCTTATGTTCTTAATTAAATATCAATACTTAATTAATAATAAATATTAACAAATACTAAATAATAACTAAATAAATTAGTATTCTAACAACCATTTAACACAAATATTAACAATAATTATTAAATAAATATTAACAATTAACAATTAAATAACTATTAAAATATATATAAAAAAAACCAACTAATATATATATATATATATATATATATATATATATATATATATATATATATATATATATATATATATATATATATATATATATATATATATATATATATATATATATATATATATATATATATATATATATATATATATATATATATATATATAAAACGAGAAAATAATAACTAAAAAAAGAAATAATATTAATAACATTTAAAAGAGAAAAAAATTTAAGAAAATAATATTCACAAAAAGGTTGTTAGGCCACGTGTCACGCCTTAATGGGTCATGAAAAAAAATTTTTTTGAAAAACGCCCAATTTAGGGTGGATACTTGTCCAAACGGCATGAAACGATAAATGCGAAAATATTTACAAAAGGGTAGGACAAATTTAGGGTATGACAGATGCCCCTATCTAATTGGCTTAAACCTAGAGGAATGAACTGCTGCAACGTTCATTTTCTAAGGTAGAAGTCAATTAGATATGAAAAACCCTGAATTTGTCCGAAAAGAAAAGAGATGCTCGAGAATTGAAAACGCTGGATGATGTAAACCTCTGAGCAAACTGTAAGCAACTGGAAAAAAGGTCGCCATCACCAAAAGGATGATGGTATGAAACACACATGGCTACTACCATTAAAAGGATGGTAGAGCAACACAATCGCACAATCTGACATTAATGACTATGACAGACCCCCCCCCCCCCCCCCGCCAAAAGATGACGGAGCGAAACACAAATAAACACATCGCACAATCTATCATTAATGACCATGATAAACCCCTCACCAAAAGGATGACGGAGCGAAACACACGCCAAACAATATCGCACAATCTATCATTAATGACCATGATAGACCCTCACCAAAAGGATGACGGAGCGAAACACACGCCAAACAATATCGCACAATCTATCATTAATGACCATGATAGACCCCTCACCAAAAGGATGACGGAGCGAAACACAAAACAAAACATCGCGCAATCTGGTACCGACGAAGTATCAGACCTACTACCAAAAGGATGGTAGAGCGAAAACACAAACAAAACATCGCACAACCTAATACCGACGAAGTACCAGACCTACCACCAAAAGGATGGTAGAGCGAAAACACAAATAAAACATCGCACAACCTGATACCGACGAAGTACCAGACCTACCACCAAAAGGATGGTAGAGCGAAAACACAAATAAAACATCGCACAACCTGATACCGACGAAGTACCAGACCTACCACCAAAAGGATGGTAGAGCGAAAACATAAAAGAAAACATCGCGCAATCTGATACCGACGAAGTACCAGACCTACCACCAAAAGGATGGTAGAGCGAAAACA
The DNA here is from genome assembly GCA_963859935.3 of Lathyrus sativus. Classification (NCBI taxonomy): domain Eukaryota; kingdom Viridiplantae; phylum Streptophyta; class Magnoliopsida; order Fabales; family Fabaceae; genus Lathyrus; species Lathyrus sativus. The sequence goes on along the minus strand of OZ012738.1, from coordinate 97,089,054 downwards.
TAAAAGAAAACATCGCACAACCTGATACCGACGAAGTACCAGACCTACCACCAAAAGGATGGTGGAGCGAAAACACAAATAAAACAAGTCGCTATCACCAAAAGGATGATAGGACAACACAGATTTGAGGTTTACCAACACCACAAGGATGTAGGCTAGGGTGAACTGACGAAGTTCGACTATCACCAAAAGGATGATAGTAAGGCAATTGACAACGGTCACGCTTGCTGGGTACAACTCACTGGGGAACCCCCCAAGAGGAAGATTGAATTTGAAATGAGTCGACGGGGTACGCCCACCGTCTTGTTTGGAGATCATAGTTTTGCTGAGATGATTTCATGGTTACGCCCATGAATTCTGAAGAGGATGCCCCTGACTGGGCTGAATTTATCTTGATGCCTTGTCTTGCTTAACAAAGGCTGAACAACTTCGTGAGGAACGCTCATGGTTTTGCTGAAGATGCCCCTGCTCGGGTTGGATCTTACTTTAAACTTCTTGGATTTGCCCAACAAAAGGTTGAACAGCTTCGTGGAGAACGCCCACGGTCTTGAATGGTATGCCCCTGATTAGGCTGAATGTTGATTTGCATATTTGATCAACCACGAGGTTGAAATTCGTCACGGGAGACGCCCATGGCCTTGAAAAAGATGCCCCTGACTGGGCTGAATCTTGCTTTGAATAACTTCGAATTTTGATGGGAGAGACCCACGATTGCAGAAGATTGCCCCTGACTGGGTTGATGACTGCTTTGAAGCTCTTTGAAAATTGTGGGATAAACCCACCATCTTGTGGAAAATGCTCCTGACTGAGCGGTCGACGGTCTTGGAAATCTTCGGGATTGATCCTGGACCTTGACTTGCATATATGAATGCTGGATGATAATGATGTTCCATAATGAATGGAAGTGCAAACACAAATGCCGACGCGTGGAGATGCAAAGGCTGGGGAAGTATGATATGATTGGGTATGCATATGATGCAAGATACTTATAATATTAAATGTAATGCGTATGATGCATATGATTGCAGACAGGTAATTGGAAATGCAAGGTGGAGACGCCAGCGTAGTGGACTTTGGGTAGTTGCCAATGCGGATTGGACTTCGGGTGGTGGGAGGGATTGACTTCCTCGACACGCAGCTTGTTGAAGACGCCATGATTGAAGTAGAAGATGTCCTTGATGCCCCAAGTCTGGGATATTTGGATGACTGTGAATTTGCTTCAGAGAAGGTTGCAACTCTGTTTTGATGGTCAGGACGACCTGGTCTTGCCCCAGTCTAAATATGGTAATGATATGCCCCTGCTCGAGCTATTTGAATGATTTGCTCCAGCCTGTGGGTTTTGAAATAATCTTGCTTCGTGTACGCCACTGAAAGTCAAGTTTCTCCTCAATTGCCCCTTGCTGGAGTGTCTTTGAATACCTAGCACTGATTTGCAGTTTAAAATTGTACATTCATAAATGGTAATAATTAATGCAAAGTTTGATGCAAGTTTGAAAAAGTATTGTTTATTTGGAAGTGTCGTGATAGTGAGACGAATGGACTGCTAGCCCAGATGTTATGCTAATTTGATTGGTGCGAAAAGATATAGCAAGGATAATGACACCAATGCTGATGATTAGCAACCATGTGAGGAGTCAGGTTACGCAACCTTGCGATAATATGCTTTCAGAATAAAACTCGCCTCAATTAGGTCTTTCAAGGGTTGTAACGTGGTCTGGTTCACGGTTTATGAAACAAAGGTATTAGGCTCAAAGTATGATTTGTACCCACCCCTTCTTCTTAATGATCTCCAGTCCTACGCTCAGTTAATCCTACACTTGACTTGACGGTGTAAGCTTTGAAGGTTCACGATTTGCTCGATGTGGCAGTCACCTTACTTTGGTTTTTTTGATGGATGTCAGTGCTCCTTGACTTGGGTGTCCACTGTATCTCATTTTGTTTTTTTTGTTGAGGGTTTCGGGGTCCTCTTTTGCTTTTGTTTTGATCCCTAACTTTTGCATGGATTGACTTCGTTTGTCAGATCCATCGGGATTGCCTTGATTTTGCCTAAGTCCCCTCTAAGGTGTCTGACTTAGCAGGCTTTTGATTTTTTTTTTATTTTGTTGTGACTGCCATAGTACGGGTCTTTGATGAACAACCGTCTTTTAGATATTGATTCGAATACGGGATTGGATTAACTGAACGCTACCCTGCCCCAGGTTGAGTGTAAAGGTTTGAATATCCGAAGGAAACTGCTACTTCTAGGCTCGAAGTGGTTTACTAGGGGTTAACTCCTTATAACTCCGGTGTTTGGGGAATTGAAACAATGCCTGTACATCATTGACGAGATTCGGTCTGAAAGCATACGATTTGCAATTATGGGTATCTCGTTTTCATCATCCTCCCTCAAATCATGCTAAACAACAGTGAATAGAGTGGAGTGAATAAATGTGTCGGTGATAAGTGAAAATGAGTGAATACGACATAACTAATTCAAAACATGCATAAACGATACATTAATGAAAACCAGATACGAATGGCAATTGTTAAAAGCATACAATACTTAAATAAGCAAAGACAAAACATAAGAAACTGCGAATAATGAAATGGCAACATGACTGCCTTCTTCGGGGAATGAACTTGACTGGAAGTGATTGTTGGCACTAGTTGACTGGTGGCATCGGATTGTTGATGATGTTTGGAGACTTCCCATTGAAGTTGATAGCATCCTTATCGATCATGTCTTGAATTATGTGTTTGAAAGCCCTACAGTCCTCAATGGTATGACCTGGAGCGCCCTTATGAAATTCACAATGAGCATTTGCATCGTAGTCGGCAGGAATGACAGTTGGGGGAGCCAAGTCTCTTGGAACAACAGCCTTTTTCTCCATCAACTGAGCAAAGATTTTGGCATATGGCATTGGTAGACGATCAAAGACTCTATCTGGCCTCCATGTTCTCTGCGGACACTGTGGGCGAGCACCTTGTCGTTGCTGAGTTGCTTGCATCTGCTGTTGCTGAGGAGGATACTGATATCCTTGCCGGTTGTAAGCTTGTTGCTGAGGAGCCTGTTGCCGTGGCATCTGAGCCTGCGCTGCATGGACAGCTGGCTGATAAGGCATTGGAGCATATTGCGCAGCAGCAACATATGGATACTGATAGTAGGGAACTTGATAAGGCATAGGAGCAGGAGCTTGTTGAGAAGCTTGCCCTTTCTGCACAAAGATGGCATTTGTTTCGCCCTCCTTCTTCTTGTATCCATTAAAAGGCCTCTTGGCATTAGCCTGACTGTTAGAACCTCCTGGGATCTTCCCACTCTTCAGCCCTTCTTCAATTCTCTCACCGACGATCACCAAGTCAGAGAATCCAGCGGAGACACTACCAATCAGCTTTTCGTAGTACTGGCCTTGCAAGGTACCCATGAATATGTCAATCAACTCACGGTCAACAAGAGGTGGATGCACCCTTGCGGCTAGCTCTCTCCATCGTTGTGCGTACTCCTTGAAGGATTCGTTGTCTTTTTGAGTCATACTCTGAAGCTGAGTACGATTTGGAGCAAGGTCGGTGTTGTACTTGTACTGCTTGACAAATGCATCGGCTAGCTCGGCCCAAGTGCGCACACTATTACGCTCCAGCTGCATATACCATTCGAGTGATGCCCCAGACAAGCTGTCTTGGAAGCAATGGATCATGAGCTTCTCGTCTCTGGCATAGGCAGCCATCTTGCGACAGTACATCTTTAGATGAATGTTTGGGCAACTGAGACCTTTGTACTTCGAAAATTCGGGCACCTTGAACTTGGGAGGAATGACAACATCAGGCACCAGGCACAATTCCAAAGCACTGAAAGAATTTGAGTTATGCCCCTCCATGGCGCGGAGTTTCTCGGCTAGATCTCGGCACATCTTCATGGCTTCAGAATCCTGAGCAGCAACAGGACTGGCGATGGGAATAACAGCATGATAGTTCTGAACATCGTCATACTGATCCATCAGAGTATCTTCGACATGAGGAACCGGGATTTGCACAACAGCAGGCTGGGTGTGCGGGATAACTCCAACGGTAACTCCAGGCGCTGGGATTGGCTGAGAAGTGTTTCCCTCGACTGCGTTGTTGAAGTTCAACGGCATTCCCTGAGAATTCGGAATTGGGACCAAAGGGATGGCAGTAGACCCTTGTCCATTGACAACAGCGGCGGCTTCACGCTGTTCTTCTTCTCTCCTGGCTGTGAGGATGGCTTCGAGGATCTGGTCGATCTTTCCTTTCATGGAATCCAACTCTTCCCTGAAGGCGACTTGCTCCTGTTGAATCTGCTCCATCATTCGTCTGGTATTGGCTCTAGTTGCGTATTGGTGTCGAGGAATCAGCTTGATTTACTGGAGAAGAAGGAACGGAGACATAAGATTCTGTTGAAGGACTGGAAATGCAAAATGCACAATATATGAAATGCAATGCGAATGGCATGCAAGATGCAATGCAAGATACAAGATCCAGGATCACAGGATCTCAATCAAGCAACTCCTGAAGCTGGTAACTGTAATAGATAAGCAACCATAATTCCTGCTCAAAGAAAACTGACAGGTACAACCTATACGGGAAGGTCTAAACATTCTACCCATAAACCCTCTCACGGGATGGTTTCTATGTTTGGTTCCCAGGATCACAGACACTAGTCGTATTAGCGTCATGCAACAGGCTAGCTGTATTACGACGATAATGACGATAAGGTCTCTCCTGAGCGGGGTCCTCGTGCTAGGCGCACAAGGAGTGAGTCCTTGGAGACTAACACTACACGACCACCAATATCCGAACTGGTGCTAACAAAAGGTTCCCAGAATCACGGACCCTTCATTAATCAAGTCGTGCAACAGGCTAGCTGCGTTACAACAAGATCTACGAATAGGTCTCCTCTGGAGGAGCTTTCATGCTAGGCCCACAAGGAGCAAGTCCTTAGAGACTAACACTACTCGACTACCAATTCTAAACTAGGTGTTCTCTCTGCTTTTACCAAAGCTCGGGCGTAGAGCTTTACTCATGATGCCATCCCAAAAACCAACAGGCCCAGATAACAAGCACAAATAAAAACCACAAGAGAACGAATACAAAAAGAAAACAAATAAAAACAAACACTCCTCACAAACCAAAAGATAGGCTCGACTCTCTCTTTGCATGGAGCAAAAATGTCCCCAGCAGAGTCGCCACCTGTCGCACCTCGAAAAATCATGGAGACATTTCGGAGAAACGACCCTCGCGCGAAAGGCGCGGAAATGCGGTTCGACAGAGTCGCCACCGAACTTTATTTTTCCCAAAATAAACGGGAGAGGAAAATATCGAGAAAACCTCTTAAAACGAAAAGGATAGGAACAGGGCTGTCGCAACCAAGTTCCGGGTTCGGGAGTCGGTTACGTGAGGGGAAGGTACTAGCACCCCTCACGTCCGTCGTACTCGACGGGAACCTCTTAAGGTAATTGTGGGGAGTGTTGTTTAGGTTTACTTGCTTTCTTCTCATTGTTAAAGGTAGAATTGGTAGGTTAAAAGGTTAAAGAAGCTAAGGAGAGATGGGTGGTTAGAAGATAGGGTGCTCGCCAAGGATTGGGGCCCTTGTGCCTACGTATGCTCATTCGGACGAGAATGAGAAATCAGAGCGTCGTAGTTCGACTACGGGAGAGGATGGGGGAAATGGAAGATGGATAGAAGTGTGCTCGCCAAGATCATCGCAATCTTGTGCCTACGTATCTTATATTCAAGAATGAATAAAGAATCAGAGCGTCCGTAGTTCGTGGTAACAACCACGAAAAGATGAGGTTGAATGGGTTGGAAGTTTGAGAAAAAAGACGAAAGAGTGACTGACAAGAAACCCAAGAGCGCGTCTCAAGAGCTTGTCACTCAAGAATCCAAGGAATGCGAGACTCCAAGAACTCAGTTCTTTCGGGAATTGACTGAATAAATTGAAGATAAAGAGTGGGATGTTTTGAAATCGAAAGAATGAACTAATAACAACTCGAGGGCGCGCCTCGAGAGTCACTCATTCAAATATTCAAAGAATGCTAGATTCTAAGAATATCTCTCTTTCGTAAGTTTTAAAAATGTTTGTGAAAGGATCGAATCGAAAGAAATGGCATGCGAGGCCAAAGGAAGTTAGTTTGGAAATGGCTCGACGACGTGTCGAGAATTTGATTGAAAATGAAACCGACTTGACGACGTGTCAAGGGTTAAGTTTGTGAGAAACGATATTAGTCCCTGAGGGTGCTCCTAATATCGAGACCACGAGGAATTGTGAATGTGTATGCGAAGTGTCAAAGGTTGCGAATGCGTACGAGCACTCGTCTTAGGAGGATGTTTGAAAACGTTTGAGTTTGAAAGAAAGTCGAAAGGTTGAGTGAATAACAACTCAAGAGCGTGCCTCGAGAGTTATTCACTCAAAAATTCAAGGAATGCTAGACTCCAAGAACCTCCTTCTTTCGAGGTGTGAATCGAAAAAGATATTTAAGAAGGTCGAAAGATTGAATGAATAATAACTCAAAGGGCGTGCCTCGAGAATTATTCACTCGAAAATTCAAGGAATGCTAGACTCCAAGAACCTCCTTCTTTCGAAGTTTGATCGAGAAAATGTTTGAAAAAGATTTGAAGTGAAATGAGGTATGAAAATAATTTGAGGTACGAGATGTGAGGACATGAGATTGGATTTGAAAATGAGAGAAATGACAATTATTTGATAAATGAGACGTAGGCCTCACAACCAATTAATTGGGGTATTATCGAAATGCTGGATCTCGACGACACCTTTTTCATTTGGAGAACATTTGAATGAACGATAGAAATATCACACAGAATTGCTGGATTCTTATGATATTCGTTCTAAATATTGTACTAAAATGAAAAGTCGAACGACATATTATTTGAGGTGTACACCTCCATAATGTTCGTCCAAAATTCAAGAAATGCTTGACTTCAAGAATTTAATTTCTCATGACTTGGTTGAGAAATAATTTAATGTTGAAAAAAAATATATATTGAAATAGGATTTAAAGAAAATCAAACATATTTTTGAAGTAAGCTGAAAAAAGGTTTGATAAAATAAATTGATTTAAGTTTAATAAAATAAATAAATTAATTGAAAGTAAATTTGAAAGAAACCTCCAAAGTGTAATTTTTGAATTGTCCAAAACAAGTTACTTACTAACAAAAAAAAGTTGAATTGCCTAAATTAATTAACTACGTATATAAAAAAAAAAAATGAACGATACATTTTTTAAGGTGTACACCTTAATAATGTTCATTCGAAAACTCGAGAAGTGCTAGACTTCAGGAGTTTAATTTTCACCCATTGATTTAATTTACGAAATATTGTTTGAATAAACAACGAATATATCACACAGAGTGCTAGACTCCTATAATATATTTTTTGCTCGAATAATTAAAAGCATACTTTAAAATGATAAAAAAAAACAATATTATCCAAGGCGTACGCCCCAATAATAATTACTCAAAAACTCAAGAGGTGCTAGACCTTAAGAGTTTAATTTTCGTGATGGATTAAGAGAAAGATTTGTGTGTTGAAAATAAATTATATTAATACTTTAATGTATAATTAATCACATTTTGAAAATACACCTTAAAATTGTTCATGTCCTTTCTAGAAAAAAAATAATTTGAATTGTCTTTAAAATAAAATATTTGTTAAAATAAAAAGTGAATTTAATTAAAAAAACAATTACTTAGAGAAACAAATTGTTCTAAGTTAGTTTTATAAACAATTGCCTGATTGCTAAAAATTAACAGGATACTTGAAAATGACTAAAAGCAATTTGGGGTAGAAACGACATATACCTACAAGCCAAACACCAACGACCTAAATTGATTGGTACAGTATTTAGGCAAAAATGCAATTATCAGACCATGTTGTTAGCCACAAAAAACGTAATCCCGGCACAAGATAAAACCGCCGTCAAAAAAACCAGAAACAAAGTACCACACATGCATCAGTATCTCTAATCAAAATTTTAAGGCTAACTATCAAAACATGACAACATAAAACAACTGCAATCCTGAATTTGAACAAAGTTTTTCAATCAAAACAGGAAATTGAAACCAGAAGGAAAACGCAAATGAGATTCAATACCACAATATCACACCAATTTATCAAAAATTTATCTCATACTCTGTTTGATTAATCCCTTCTATCAATCAAAATAATCATAAAAAAAACTGAGGGTTACCGTTGGCGATGTCGTACCGAACCTACCGCTGAAGTGGTGGTCTTAATCCTTACTAAACTGAGTTGGTGTCTGTTAGATAATGGAAGCGAAACCGCGATCTGGAACTTGCCGTTGCAGCTGCAAAATCCATGCCGCGGTTGAAGAACATCTGAGGTGAAGCTTACGAACTTCAAAACATCGAGCGCCGCTGTGGATGTGAATCAACATCATCATCGCTGCTGTACTTGCTGTGTCGATATTTTGAGGAAGTTGCGACAAGTTCTTGTTGCTTCCTGACGCCTTATGGTTGCTTCTTTTGAAAGTTGTTGCTACGCCGCTGAAGAAAGCCACGTTAGCCGGGGATGTCCCATCCTTGCTAGTTGTAGCTTTAATATTTACGGCGAATTGCGGCTGCTTTGCCATTGCTACCGTTATCATCCTCGCTGCAAGTATACTTTATCACAGTTTCCCAGTTCTCCGAACCAAAATCTACTTGTTGAATGCGTCGGTGCGGGACCGAGTGATGTTTAAAAAAAAGATGAGACGATGTTCTCTGCAACTGGATGTTCGTGGCGACTAAGATGCAGCTCCGATCCTCGCTCGGTGGTCGCAACCTGCACAGAATTACCAGCTAGCCAAAATAGAGCAAAAAAGGAAAATAGAGTCAGGGACAATGAAATTCAAGATTGAATGGAAGATGCAACTAGATTGCTATCAACTGAGATATGGTGGAGTGCAATGTGAATGCATAATCGTTGTTGTCGTCGCGTCATGGTGGTTGCGAGGAGTGTCTTCCCTCTTGGATTTCTGATATGATTCAAAGTACCACGTTTTTTCAGCTCCGACTGCAACGGTATCGAGCATCGGCGCCGAGAAACAAATCTGTATCACCTGCACATGAAGTTGACACAGACAGCAACGCAAAACACAACCAAGTTGAAAATTTAATATGTTGATAAGCTTGGGGTTGGAGTTGCTGCATAGTCAATGATTCAGTGATGCCGCGACCTGCACAAAGTCGACAACCAGCAAAAGTAAGGAAATAAAGTAAACCCCTGCAAGTTCAGAACTGTCAAAAGTTCTACTTGAATTGTCAAGGGCCATTGTGATTCATCATTGAGGGAATTTGCTATGGTAAACCCTGCATCAAAAACCAAAAGACAACATAAAGTAGAACCACAATTCGGCAATGCGATAGCTGGAACACCAAACATGTCATAACAGCTCAATTTAACTCTTAAATAAAATTAATTTAACAAACTACGAATGTTACGCAAACAGAGTTGAATACTGGTTTCAAACCCTAATATAACAATAGATATCAAATGAACAATCAAATGGAAATATAAAACCAACAAAACCAGTCTGAATACGATGTCACGCAGTTGTCAAGAGTCTCATGGATGCTTCATCGCTATGATTGAGATGAGGTTGTTCAGAACAATATTGTCGGACTCGCGCGGCAGAGTCGTCGTGGACGTTTACGTATTGCTGAACTGTGTTGATATTGCTTTTGACTTCAAGCCACGACGTTGGGTCGCTTAACTTCGTCCGGATTGAGCTATCGCACACTTTGCAACCTGGTAATACTGTAACCTTCTTCATGTACACGGTACCCTCTTCCTCCTGCAAACGTAAAGTCACGAGATACAAACCCCAGGAGCGGAAATAAAACGTAGAAACGAACACATGTCTGCACCCTGACATGCCTCTAATCGTGATAACATAAGAAACCAAAATCACATTATATCCAACATATTGAAAATCAAACAAAACGTTAACGCCCCCAATAGTGCACAAAACAAAAGCGCAAACATAACTTATCAACAGATATGCAATGCAACCAGAATAGAAACCCTGTCAAAGTGACAATTCATTTACAATAAATCACCGTTAGCAAACTCAACCAGAATACTCAAAGTACGAACAAAAACTCCTAAAAATGAGAGTTACCGACGTCGCTTCGTCAAAGTCGTTGTTCCCGATCCAAGGTCTATCGCCCAGAACACGCAGAAATCAAGTGAATAATGTTTGACTCGTAGCGGCAAGTTGAAAGTTGACGACGCCGTATGGTTATTGCTCTGCTACTGGCGTAGATCCGTAACCTCATCGTTCCATCGATGCTCGACGCGGTGGTTGCAATCCCTGCGAGACTCAGTTGAAAACGGTGACGGGAATATGGTGGCTGTGAGGATTTTCAGCGAACCTGAGGATGGTGAGATGGTCGAGGGTGAGCTTTGGAGGAAGAATAAGATTCACGGTGGGAGGAATGAAGGATTTGAGGGTTTGATGATGATTTGAGGAGAGTGGCGGTGAATTGGGAAGAAGGTTTTTTAGGGTTTGGGTTTCCAGCGGCGCCGTTCTCGCTCTGAGAAGAGAGATGAACAGTCGCATAGGGTTCCAATTAGGTTATGAACAGTTCCTTAGGGTTTTTTAATCAATTCTCCCTTTCCTCTTTATAACCCCAGCCAGCTCCAGCTTCTGAAGGGCTCCGTAATGGGCCTCCACTTACGGCCCCCAATCCAATTTACTCACCATTAGTTTTTCTTACCCAACTTCTTATGTTCTTAATTAAATATCAATACTTAATTAATAATAAATATTAACAAATACTAAATAATAACTAAATAAATTAGTATTCTAACAACTTTTTAACACAAATATTAACAATAATTATTAAATAAATATTAACAATTAACAATTAAATAACTATTAAAATATATATAAAAAAAACCAACTAAAAAAAATATATATATATAAAACGAGAAAATAATAACTAAAAAAAGAAATAATATTAATAACATTTAAAAGAGAAAAAAATTTAAGAAAATAATATTCACAAAAAGGTTGTTAGGCCACGTGTCACGCCTTAATGGGTCATGAAAAAAAAATTTTTTAAAAAACGCCCAATTTAGGGTGGATACTTGTCCAAACGGCATGAAACGATAAATGCGAAAATATTTACAAAAGGGTAGGACAAATTTAGGGTATGACAGAAGCCATGACGTTGACAAAATTGATTACTCTTTGTGTTGGTGTCCTGACGTGGACCATTCATTCCCAGCAGATTATCTTCCTTCGTAATGGTGAAATGTGCGTCCTGACGTGGACAAGTTATAGTTCTTCGTGTTCTCAAGATGCGCGAGTCCTGACGTGGACAAATTTATCTTTCTTCGTGTTGGTGAAGTGGTAAGTCCTGACGTGGACAAGTTTTATTTCTTCAGCAGACGAGATGTGAGTCCTGACATGGACAAATCAAGACGACACGTGAGTCCTGACGTGGGCAAGTTTTAGTATTCCTTACGTGGAAAGAAGTTGTATTCCTTACGTGGAAAGATTGTGATTCCTTACGTGGAAAGAAGTTGTATTCCTTACGTGGAAAGATTGTGATTCCTTACGTGGAAAGAAGTTGTATTCCTTACGTGGAAAGATTGTGATTCCTTACGTGGAAAGAAGTTGTATTCCTTACGTGGAAAGATTGTGATTCCTTACGTGGAAAGAAGTTGTATTCCTTACGTGGAAAGAAGTATTCCTTACGTGGAAAAGAAGTTGGATTCCTTACGTGGAAAAAGGTGTTCCTAACGTGGAAAGAAGTTGATTCCTGACGTGGAAAGAAGAAGTTTATTCCTTACGTGGAAAGAAGAGTTATTCCTTACGTGGAAAAATGAGATTCCTTACGTGGAAAGAAGAGATGGTTCCTTACGTGGAAAAGAAGTTGATTCCTTACGTGGAAAAGAAGTTGGATTCCTTACGTGGAAAAAGGTATTCCTTACGTGGAAAGATTATATTCCTTACGTGGAAAGATTGGAGTCCTTACGTGGACAAATCAAGATGAGTTGTATTCCTTACGTGGAAAGAAGTATTCCTTACGTGGAAAAGAAGTTGGATTCCTTACGTGGAAAAAGGTGTTCCTAACGTGGAAAGAAGTTGATTCCTGACGTGGAAAGAAGAAGTTTATTCCTTACGTGGAAAGAAGAGTTATTCCTTACGTGGAAAAATGAGATTCCTTACGTGGAAAGAAGAGATGGTTCCTTACGTGGAAAAGAAGTTGATTCCTTACGTGGAAAAGAAGTTGGATTCCTTACGTGGAAAAAGGTATTCCTTACGTGGAAATATTATATTCCTTACGTGGAAAGATTGGAGTCCTTACGTGGACAAATCAAGATGAGTTGTATTCCTTACGTGGAAAGATGAGATTCCTTATGTGGAAAGATGGCGATTCCTTACGTGGAAAGATGAGATTCCTTACGTGGAAAAAAGGTGATTCCTTACGTGGAAAAGGGGTAATTCCTTACGTGGAAAGATGTGAGTCTTGACGTGGACAAGTCAAAACAAGAAATGATTCCTTACGTGGAAAAGAGATGTATTCCTGACGTGGAAAGAAAGAGTGTATTCCTGACGTGGAAGAGTTTAGTCCTGACGTGGACAGATCCAAAAGAAGAATTTATTCCTAACGTGGATGATGTATTCCTTACGTGGAAAAAAGATGTATTCCTTACGTGGAAAGGTGGGTCCTAACGTGGAAGATGTTATTCCTAATGTGGAAAGGAGATGTTATTCCTAACGTGGAAAGGAGAGTTTATTCCTAACGTGGAAGATGTTATTCCTAACATGGAGAGGTTATTCCTAACGTGGACAAGGTTATTCCTAACGTGGACAAGAGTTTATTCCTAACGTGGACGATTTATTCCTGATAAAATGCAGACGAGTCATCCCCAGCGAAGTCGCCGAGATTTTTTCGTGTTGACGGCAGGTGGAGTCCTAACGTGGACAAGTTTAGTTGAGATTTCTTCGATGATAGAATCTTTTTCAGGCCGACGAAAGTAGTCCTCATCACGGTCGCTAATGGATCAGTTGGTTGCCATAACAGTTAGATTCAGTTGATGGATGTCGTTTCCCAAGCAGTGGTGCAGTTTATTTCTGCGGTTGGCAAATTTCCGGGTTCTTAGTATTCAACCGTCTCGTACCTCGAATGTTTGAAGGTCGTTCGCTCTTCACCCAATCGGGTCCAAGTCGCTTGAATAGGGGCAGCTGTTGCACCCTAAAATTTGCTCAACCTATTTCACTTGGTTTATGTTTCAATTGCATTAGCATTTGCATATAGAGTCATGTACATAGTCTAATCATCTGCATAGCATAGCATAGCAAATCATCCAACAGGGGACCAATCACTATTCTCATCTCTATGAGCCTATCAAGAGGTTATTATTCAAATTCAATCTCATCCAAGTCATCAGAAAGGATTGGGAAGCTAAAGAAGTCAGTGGATCAAGCATTGAATCTATCTCCTATCTGAGGGTATCTGAGGATCATCAAAGAAGTTGTGAGCTGTGAATTGATCTGAGCATGGAGAGTATATAAACATCATAGAAGACTTAGAAAGTCATTTGGAGAAGGAGGCAAGTCATTGATATGATCACAAGAGTTGCAGTTGAAGACAGTCAACTAGGGTTTCATCTGGGTCAACCCTGGGTCAACCCTAGGTCAAATGACTATTTAAAGGGCATCAAGGTCTATTTGAGAGATGTGGGGTTCATCATTTGACATGTAGAGAAGGATATGGTGTTGTGCCAAGAAGAAATCAAGAGAAATCAAGGAGAAGAGGAGTTTCTAAATTAGGGTTTCTGTGTAAAATCCCCTAGTTTAGGTCAAACTTCCAAGCAAGATAAGTCAAAATGAAAGCTTCAAATGGATCCTTGGCCAACATGAAACTTGTATAGGATCTCAAGACCTTTAATTTGAGTGGTGGAAGTCATCAAGATGATTTATAGAACTCAAGTTATGGTCCTTGCAAGTTACAGGTCATCTGAGGTATCTAAAATTTTGTCTGTGAAAGTTACTTGTCTTACAAGCAACTTTTACCCCTCAAGGAGATTTCAAATGAATTTCTGGTCAACAGAAGAGTTGTTCCTTATTGTCTTAGCTTTCTAGAATGGTATGGTATGCCTTCATATGATTTGTGGAACTCTACTTATGGTCTTGGCAAGCAAAGGGTATTTTGGTCATCTGAGAATTACAGGTCATTTCAAGCCTATGCCCAAAACTCCTACAAGGAAGCTTCAAATGAAAAACTTCACAACATAAAACTTTCTCCAAATGACATTTTGAGTCTAGAAAAGTGACCATGAAAGATCGGAAAGGCTCATAGCACAAGGTTTCAAAATTGGTGGATTTAATGAATAAAAAATGACCTAAAATTGAGATTTTTCATAATTTGGCCAAATGGGATGAAATTATAGGTCATTTTGATTGGAAAAAATGTTTTAAGAACATTGGAAAAAGTGTATTTTTGAGTTTGGTTCAAGAATTGAAAGTTATGATTGGTTACTTACAAATGAAGTTACATAATCCAAATCCAAGGGAAAGTGTGCATGGGAAGGTTCTACAAACTTCTAGGGCTTTCTATTCTCATCTATATATTGAATGAAGTAACTCCATGCCATGGTTGGTGATTCATTGTGCTCATAATATCAAGTTTCACACCATTCTTCCATTTTGCAAAAGCATCTCAAACTTCATCAAACTTTCATCAATTTCCATTTTGCTTGATCTGATCATCATCACCATCATTCATAGATCACAATTCACACAAGAATTTGGTTGAATTGGAGAAGAATCGTGCCATACAACTTCACCATCCAAGGTGCAAGAACTTTAGGATTGCTGAATTCAAGAGGATTGAACAAGAATCTTTGCATACAGAATCAAGATTTGAGTGTGTGGATCAAGTTCAGAGCATTGAAAGCATTGGATCAAGAGCATTCCATGGTTGTTTTCACCATTTACACCAGGTTGGTTTCACATTCGATTTGCTTGTTTTAGTTAGAATCATAGAGAATTGTTAGCATAGAACTGTTAGGATAAGTTAGATGATGGATTTCACAAAGTTTGGAGAAGTTTCATGGAGGTTAACAATGGTGTGCCAAAATTGTTAGAGCTTAGAACATCAAGGATAATGCATGATAATCTTGGATCCATAGCTCAGATTGATCAGCATAAGGTGTAAATTAGGTTAGGGTAAAAATTAGAAAGAATTGAGATGGTGGATAGCAGGTGATAATGATGGATTCAAGATGTTCTAGCTATCGGGTTCGAGCTTTGATGGAGTTTTAGAGGAAGATTTTGTTATGGTTGTGTAGAGGGGAAGGAATAGAGCAACTTTGCTCTTTGCAGATTTCGTTTTCATGGAGAATTGAGGTTGCATGATGAGGTGGAATTCTGGTTGAGGCAAGCTTCGCGCAGGGTTCTTTAATGGCAAACCCTAACCATTTGGGGAAGAAAGGTGATGACCGTTGGATGTGGTCTCCTTGGTTGACTGAAGGCTTGATCGTACGGCCACGATTTAATTGAAATTTGGAGGGAATGAGTCTGAGTATCAAAACTCAGCGTTTCATTTAAACGCACCAATGGGCTCAGGTTTCCTTTGCTAACCCCACCCCCAAATGCAAGGCCCAATGATATTGAACTGTTTTTATTGCTTTTTACACCGTTTCGCGTTTTTTTTATTTTTGATGAAGCTTTCTGATTACTGGGCCCAGACGCGCTTGCTATGCGCGCCCCCCAGTCTGGGCCCATCCTTTCATTTTAACTAATTTTAAATGCTTTCTGCACCCATCCACATTTAATTCACATTTAATTCCTTTCATATTTTTTTAATTCTTTGAAAATTCATAAAAAATTGGAAAATGCATGATTTTAATTGGTTCTTTTTGCATATTGTTCATAATTTTGTTAAGAAAATTACCATTCAAAAAAATTCCAATTTCATTTTATTTTCATATTTTTAGTATATTTTTCTTTTAAATAGGTTTAAATAATGTTTAGTTTAATGCATGAATTTGTTAATTTTAGTTTGATTAAATGCTTTTATATTTTTTATCCATTCTTTTTAGGTTGATTAGTATAGAATGTTAGCTTGTACATAAGATTTAATTCACAATTTTAGGATTAATTTTTTAGGTGTTTTGTTTAGGAGTGACTAGTGTGATCAAAACTAGGGTTTAGGAGATAACATAGGAGAATTAGTTCATTTCCCTTAGGAGTTGTAGATTGAATCTTTGGGGTATGGGGATTATAGGGATTATGGGTAGTTAATAGATCCCTTAGAAAATATTAGGATTCCCCTACTGCTATCAGTATACTGCTTATATTTGTTTGACTGTGTGGTGTGCCCTCTTTAGGGTTATTTCATTTGTCTGTATGGGGTATTGGGTTTGCTTGGGGATTGGGAGAGCTGAAGACTTGTGATGTTGAAGACCATTGGAGATCAAAAAGATTAAAGTCCAACTTCCAGAGTTGATGAGGAGCATCCTTTGCTGGCAGCTGTTGAGGAGTATAGGATTTAGGAGCTATGCAGAGCTCTAGAGTAGAAATCTTGATTCACAAACATGGAAGGCCTTGTCTACCTCCATTCTTTCTCTATGATTCAAAGTCTCTTTCAAATATCCACCTCCTTCCTTTGGAAGGATCAGTGAATGTATTTGAAAGATAGAACTTTTGAGAGAAAATTGTCTGTATAATGTTAACAGTTAATGAGCCACCCTTGGTAGGCAGTTGACTGTTTAACATTCACTTTCATCTTGTTGACTGATGTTCATCTTGGGGATTGAGACTTGAAGAAAAGCCATTGCAGATGGAAGACTGATAATGAAGACTTTGTTTGAAGGTTGTGGAGATGGAGATTGATGCTTGCTTGAAGCTTGTAGCTGTTTGGAGATGACTTGAAGACAGGTGTTGATGCTGAGCTGTTGTGGCTGTTTATTTTTGCTGTTCATTTCTGATGTATTGATTGGTTTTCCCTGAATGTATTGTTTGCTGCTTACCCTGTTGGGTTGAAAGTGAATTCTGTTCACTTTTGCCTATTGTTTTCTAGGTTCGAGGTTGAGTGGGACTCCCTTGCCTCGCTTGTATTGTTGCATCCATGCATTTTACTGCTTTATTGTATATATGCTATTGTTTCTGTTTCCGTCTATTCCCTTAGGATCTCTGTTTCTCTCTGCGCAAGAGAGGAACATGATAGACACTAGGTCTCAACCCATGCATGATAACATTAGGTTAGTTTGATTCCCTTCGCAACAGTAGGTTAGAGCTCTGTCTCTTCTTTCTCAAAAAACAAACAGAAAAACACAATAAATATTCCAAACACAATAAAAGACACTTCTTCCGTAAAAGAATGTGAACTCATCAAAACGTCATTTTTGTCCGCTTGGACCAGTAATCAGAAAACCCTTTTTCAGAAGGAATAAAAACAATCAAAACAGACTTGTGTCGTACGTGGCCCGAACTATGTTTGCTCTGATCTTTCATGCTGTATGAAAGTACGTAGGCATAGGATGCGATATCCTAGCGAGCAACCTTCCCCTCCTTTCCCGTAGGTAGGCGAACTACGTTGACTCTGATTTCTCGTTCCAGACGGGGATACGTAGGCATAAAGTGCGATACTTTGCCGAGTCATTTTCTTTTCTTTTTACCCCAGACCTGTAGTTTAGATAGAATAACAATCCATACCAGAAAACAAGCGTGGATCCCGTCGAGTACGACGGACGTGAGGGGTGCTAATACCTTCCCCTTGCGTAACCGACTCCCGAATCCAGGATTTGGTTGCGATGACCTTTCCTTTCCCCGTTTTGCGGTAGGTTTACCTCGAGCGTTTCCTTTCCCTCCGTTGGGATAAATAACGCGCGGTGGCGACTCTTCTGTTCAACCGGCGCCGATTTTCACAGTAGTGACACCCAGTACACGTAGTACCCAAGAAAGGAGGCGTTACTGTAGTAAAGAATGCAAAAGGCGAATTGATAACCCAAAGAGTTGTGACTGGAAACAGGATGTGTATCGATTATAGAAAACTGAACAAGGCAACTCGGAAAGATCACTTCCCTTTACCATTCATAGACCAAATGTTGGAAAGACTAGCGAAACATTCGTACTTCTGCTATCTATATGGTTATTCGGGATTCTTTCAAATCCCTATTCACCCCGATGACCAGGAAAAGACAACATTCACCTGTCCTTATGGTACTTTTGCCTACCGCCGAATGCCGTTCGGACTATGCAATACTCCAGGAACCTTTCAAAGATGCATGATGGCAATCTTCGCAGATTTCATAGATGACATCATAGAAGTGTTCATGGATGACTTCTCTGTATGCGGACAAAGCTTCAAAAGCTGCCTGTCGAATTTAGAAATGGTACTCAAAAGATGCGCCAAAGTGAACCTTGTCCTTAATTGGGAAAAATGCCATTTCATGGTCCGACAAGGCATTGTTTTAGGACACGTCATCTCTGAAAAGGGGATCGAAGTTGACAAAGCTAAAATAGAGATCATAAAGGATCTCCAACACCCGAAAACCGTACGAGAAATACGAAGCTTCTTAGGACACGCTGGATTCTACCGAAGATTCATAAAGGATTTCTCGAAAATCACAAAACCTCTTACAGGTTTGTTAATGAAAGATGTTGAGTTCATCTTCGACAAATAATGCTTAGAGGCATTCGAAACTCTAAAGTCAGCACTTATCACCGCACTAATCATGCAACCCCTAGATTGGCGATTACTATTCGAAATCATGTGCGATGCGAGTGATTACGCTGTAGGCGCAGTTCTAGGACAAAGGAAGGACAAGAAGCTTCACGCTATCTACTACGCCAGTAGAACATTAGACCCTGCCCAAATGAACTACGCCACAACAGAAAAGGAACTCTTAGCAGTCGTGTTCGCTCTTGACAAATTCCGTTCCTACTTGGTAGGAGCCAAAATAATCATATACACAGACCACGCTGCCATTAGGTACCTAATAAGCAAAAAGGATGCCAAACCCAGATTATTGAGATGGATCCTATTATTACAAGAGTTCGACTTAGAAATTAAAGATAAGAAGGGGACCGAAAACGTAGTTGCAGATCACTTATCCCGTATAGAGGGCATAAAACAAGAACCAGTGCCTATCAACGACGACTTTCCCTACGAACGTCTGATAGCCAAATTGGAAAGCGATATGTCTAACTCTACTTCGGAAGAACCGGAACTGGAAAAAGTCGTGGAAGCTGTTTATGCCCAAGCCACTTTGTCGTGGTTTGCCGACATCGTTAATTACCTGGCCGTAGGCGTGCTTCCACCGGACCTGACTTATCAACAAAAGAAGAAATTCGTCCATGACTTAAAGCACTACTACTGGGACGAACCTCTACTCTTTAGACGAGGCGCCGACAACTTATATCGTTGTTGTGTCCCAGAGGAAGAAATAGAAGACATCATCACCCAATGCCATTCAGCACCATATGGTGGTCATGCTAGCACCTCGAAGACGTGCGCTAAAATTCTACAATCTGGCCTATTTTGGCCCAGTCTCTGGAAGGACGTCCACATCGTTGTACTAAAATGCGACCGGTGCCAACGCACTGGAAACATCTCACGACGCGATGAAATGCCTCAGAGAGGAATTTTGGAAGTACAAATCTTTGACTTCTGGGGAATCGACTTCATGGGACCTTTCCCATCTTCTTTTGGAAATAAATATATACTCGTCGCTGTCGACTATGTATCGAAATGGATAGAGGCCGTTGTTGCTCCAACAAATGACACGCGAGTAGTTGTTAAACTCTTTAAAAACGTAATCTTTCCAAGATTCGGTGTGCCCAGGCTCGTCATTAGTGACGGTGGTTCGCATTTCATATCGCGAATCTTTGACAAACTCCTCTCCAAATATGGAGTCAAACACCGCGTAGCCACACCGTATCATCCATAAACTAGTGGACAAGTAGAGGTTTCGAACAGGGAAATAAAGTAAATTTTAGAAAAGACTGTCGCAACCTCTAGGAAAGATTGGTCCTCAAAGCTGAACGAAGCTTTATGGGCTTATAGGACCGCCTTTAAGACACCGATAGGCCCCACACCATTCAAACTAGTCTACGGAAAATCATGCCACCTGCCGGTAGAGTTAGAGCATAAAGCCTTCTGGGCTATTAAGACACTAAACTTCAAATACACTGCGGCAGGCGAAAAGCGAATCTTGAACCTTCATGAATTGGAAGAGCTATGATTAGACGCGTACGAGAATGCACGCATCTACAAAGAAAGGACCAATAAATGGCATGATAAACGTTCAATTCGGAAGCAATTCAGAGTGGGAGACATCGTGCTCCTATTCAACTCCAAATTGAAACTATTCCCTAGAAAACTAAAATCTAGATGGTCTGGACCTTTTGAGGTCACCAAAGTCCTTAAGAGTGGAGCTGTTGAAATCAAGAATCAAATCAACGCACCGTTTATAGTAAACGGACAGCGTTTGAAACATTATAATCAAAGTGAACACAGCGACCACGTGAGCAATATGAAATTGCTCGAGATTCCCGAATAGCTTATATCCAAGCTATCGTCAGGCTTCTGACGTTAAAGACAGCGCTGATTTGGAGGCAACCCAAATTTTTCCATATTTCCCTTCTAAATTTATTAAAACTTTTCTTTTTGTTAACTTATTATTTCTATAAATTTCTATTATCTTATTTTCCAATATTTATATTTATTTTATATTTTTCTCTTTTATCACTCTTTATTTCTTAAAAATATGATCTGAGTGAATGTGATTTTTTCCAGGATTTTAAAAGTCATTCTACTTTTCTTCCGTTTTATCCGACTAACGAGTATGGCCGACATCGACGTTACGACTGTTGTGTTTAGAGGACGAGCTCATCAGGCCAGATTCGAGGCACTGACTCAAAGAAACTTTGCTTCGACTTTGTACTACGATACACCCACCATGGACAAGCTAGGAATTCAGGATAGCATTCAGTACTTATTTTACCAATTAGGCTGGGAGCAAACTGCTCTAAAGACCCGATTTGCTACCTTCCGCGAACTGACATTCGAGTTCCTTAGTTCCCTAAGTTACTCACCTGAATATGGCCATGGATCCACTAAAGAGCTAATAACCTTTAGAATGTTTAGAATAGACCAAACACACAACCGTACCACGTTATCTAACATCCTAGGCTTCCCTAGCGGACCTTTTGTGTTTACCACCACTGAAGAGGATATTGATCTCGAATTAGACCAATTCTGGGGTTCCATCACCGAAAACTATCACCCAGAACCGAACGACATGCATAACAACGAGATACACAATCCAGCCTTCCGCTATTTCCATAGGATATTAGCCCATACCCTCTTTGGTAAGGAGGAAAACATTACAACAGTCTCAAAGGACGAGCTGTTCATCCTTTTCTGTGCTTCACAAGGCCGCCCTGTAAATGATGTCCCTTTTATGATGAGGGCATTTACATGCCTCAATCAGGATCCGCACTCACCCATTTTAATAGGAGGCCTAGTCACCATGATCGCCCATGAAATTGGCCTGATGTATTACCTGAACAAAGCCGTTCGTTTCGGCAACCTCAGAGCAATGGACATCCAGTTCTGCTTCAACAGACGCATTCTAGGTACCTTAGGACCAGGAGCCTACGAATACCTCATAGCTGATCAACCTGTCCACCTTTTCACATTGCCCAACCATGAGCTAACCAGTATCCATAACAAAGACAATTGGCTTTATGAATTGGACGAGCCTATGGGACCTCCATCACCTCACTCCACACCCCAGGCTTACATGTATGACAGTGATCAAATCTCAGAAGCACATGACTATTTGTACTACCAAGACTATGAGTCCGAAGTGGAGATTGATCCTGAGACCCCTCCTAACTACCATAACTTTCCTGACCCCACACCTGAACAAAACACAGACAAGCTAGACACTGTTCTGAGAACTGTAGACGACCTCAAGCTGGAAGTGACCACTATCAAAGATGAATTAACGCAGCTTCACATGGATTTTGTTACCTTCATGGACTTGGTTAGTGACCAATTTAATGACGTTATTCAGCAGGTCAACAATTTGAAGAAACCGACTGAGTGATATTTGAGTTTTCGCTTTAATTTAAGTTTACTGCATTTTACATTGTTTTACATTAGTTCATTTTGCAATTGTTTCCTCTTTTTGGATATTGTATTACTAAACTCATTTTTCGATTTAATGTTATTTTCATTTCAGTATTCCCCTTAGTTATGTTTCCTGTTAATTTTTATTTTGTCATTAGTCCATCATAAGTCAAAATACCATATTCTCCACTGTTAAAACGCCCCACAAGCAAAATTCTGCAGTTCTGCAGACTTTGCTGTTGTGACGATCGTCACATTCCCCCTGACAGTCGTCATGCGTGTTACGACCGTCACACATCCCTGACGGTCGTCACACAGTAAAAACCTCAATTCTGTCTAAAATAGAGTTGCGCCCCTCTCCACTTCCTCTCCCCTAATTCCCCACTATCCCAATATTAAAACCCACTCAAAACCCTCTGAATCCCCCATAAAACCTCCACCATTTTCAATCTCCAATCCACCCTTATATATTACCCTCTGCATTCCCTTACCTCACCATTCTCTGAAACCCCATATTCTCAAACCTCTGCACTTCTATCACCAAAATGGCCAGACAAACCAGTGCAAACCCCGATTTGAGCAACATCGCCTTCCGAGAAGGAGAGGCCGGCGAACGGCAGCAGACCAACTTCCTAGCATTCCATCAACGGTCGCTTCAACCGACCCGGTATGCTTACTTGGATTCTCTGACGGAACTCGGGATTCTCGACGGCGTCACTTGGATGTTGCAGAGAGCCGGCATCTGGCATCTCTGCACCAATCCCCAACCCACCTACGAGCAACTCACTTTGGAGTTTCTCAGCTCTTTCGCATACACAACATCATCCGGCGATACCAACCAACTTCACGGTGCCGCCTGCTTTCGTCTGTTCGGCACTGAATATCAGGTCCCCCAGGACCACATCGTCGTCATTCTACAGTTAACTCACAGCGACGATGCTCACCGCCGCATCTCCGATCAGTTCTACCAAGAGGCCTTCCCTCTCTGGAACCGACTGACCGGAACCACTCCATACAGTTGGGACACGCTGAACGCCACTCATATCCACAACCCAACTATCCGCTACTTCCACCGCGTGTTGAGCAACACAATATTCGCTCATGACAGTAACCATAAGGTCAACTCGAAGGAGCTGTTTTTCCTCTGCTACGTGTTCGCTTCAGAACTGGTTAACGCCGCCCCGTTTCTCTTGGCTCACATTCAAGCCAATTGTAACCGCAACTCTAAACCTTTCTATTTAGGTGGCATCATCACATCCATCGCCATAGGCCTCGGTCTTGGCGACCGCCTCCAGACACTCCGCCAGATGCCCCCTGTCTTTCTGGACACCGACCACTGTCGCGCCTCCCACCTCATCAAGGCCCGTCGTGATGGGAGATATCATCCTGTAGTGCGAGGCCGCACTATCCAGAGCATCATCATGCCTTCACGCACCCGGATGCATCCAGAGGACAGAGCCAACTGGCTCTTCGACACCATTGCCCCTGCTGCCCCAACACAGGATAATATCCAAGAGCCCAGGGACGAAGTTCAAGAGGAGCTAGACAGAGCCGACCAGCCTGAGCCATCACAAGCAGCTGCTGCCGAAGGCCCTTCCACGCGCCGCCGCCCCCGTCCTGCTACTGATGACACATCCAAGCCCCTCCTCCACTGCATCGAGCAACAGAACCAGATGATGCTTATGATGGAGCAGCAGAACCAAAGGGCTGAGGAATTTGAAGCATGGCAGAGAGAGCAAACCGGTCAAATTCAGCAATCTTTGCAGATGATACACGATATTCATTCCGGCATGGCCGATGAGATGGCACACCTCACTGTGCGAGTCGACGGCCTCCGTGATTACATATTCCACAGCGGAGCTCTGTACCTCGCCGCCCGAGACGCCCCAGCCAGAGGTCGAGGAAGAGATCGAGGACGAGGACGGGAATAGTAGTATTTTTCATTTTTGTCATTTTTGTTGTTTTTTCTTTATTTCCTTTGTATTCCTCCCTTCCGCATTCTTTCAAATCAGTGAGGAAACTGATTGAGATAGTGTGGGAGCGGATCGTTATTTCCCTTTTCATTTCCCTTTTTCATGTTATTTCCCATTGTACTTTTTCTTTCGAATTCTCAATTTAAAGTAATTTTAATTTTCGGCAAATAAGCTCTTATATATATATATATATATATATATATATATATATATATATATATATATATATATATATATATATATATATATATATATATATATATATATATATATATATATATATATATATATATATATATATATATATATATATATATATATATATATATATATATATATATCTGTTACGTGAACTCCCCGCGCTTCATATGACATATACAAAGAAATTCTTAAACCTCTTGCCTCAAAGCATCACGAGGACACGCCAAAGTTCAATCAAGTATGGAAATCCCGAGAAGAAAATTCTAACAATTCCATTACCGTCCTGACACCTTAGACCTCCAGTTTATGTGAGTCCGTTTCACTACCTACACGTACCGAAGCTTCAAGCTCCTACTCAAACGTAGCCCCCAGTAGTTTATACAAGCAGTCAGCACCATCCTAAATGCTTCTAAGCAATGAAACCGATGCAAATAAGTGTGTGATCTCTAATTCAAAATGAAAAATCATGAAGAAGAAAAGACATATAGCCTGAGTATAAAGACATGTTCCTTCTAAGTTAGGTGCTCCTCACCCGAGCATTTAGCCCAATGGTACAGAAAGTCTTTGGAAATCAATAGCATAAGCTTATGTGCAAAGAAGAATTGAAATAGAAAAGAGATCATAGCCACTAACAGGTTGACTTGCCATGAAAGTATATGGATAACGGGCTTAATGTGATTGCGCCAGAACAAACCGGGTAAAACTTGTTGCAAGGAACTTGACGCCAAGCTGCAGTAGCATGACTGGAACTGGCTTGCATAAAAGGGAGGCCTTCGAAGACTTACAACTCAGTGTCACCACCGTATGTGTTTTGTTTCAATTTAAGGTCCGGCCTTCCTAACTTATGATTTGAAAAACCTTTCGGAAAGGAGAAGCGTGCCGCGTGTTTGCCACATTTTTAACTTTTTCCAGCTTTTACTTGAGGACAAGTAAAGATTTAAGTTTAGGGGAGTTTGATAACGCGAAATTGTATATATAAAATGACATGTGTTTTAACTAATATTTGACTGGTTTCACTCCGAATTCGGGGCATTCCATGCTATTTGTCTAAGTATTATGCAGGTATTCAAAGAACATGTCCAAGCAAAGCAATATGAAGAAAAGGAGAAAAAAACAGGTGAAAACCAGATGAAAAACCAAGAGAAAAACAGCAGATACGAGTTCTACTGATGTGACGACCGTCACATAGCCGTTACGCTTGTCATGCGTGTGACGACCGTCACACATCCATGACGACCGTCATGCACCCAGAACGTGCAGAATGAGGTCACGTGCTAAAATTCCCCCTCAAAGACCAAAAGAGTGACCACTAACTCCTACTTTTCATCCTCAAACCCACTTCCTGAAGGAATAACCGTTAGATACTCTCTCTATATAAAAGGAAGAGGTTGGGACCTGAAAAAGGGAGTCGCACTCAAGACAACGAAGTGCTGCCAATTTATCTTCAGAGCAACCTTACCGTTCTCATATTCTTATTTGTTTCTCTTTTTCTTCTCTGTATTCTTTGGTATTTTGTACTTTCCATTTTCTTGTACGATCAATTGGCACAAAGACCAGAATCCTGCCAACATTGTGGAGGATCTGCCCAAAAGCCAATTGGGATATTTCCAGATTTTCATTTTAATCGTAATTGCAATTTTCATTATGATGTATGTTCTAAATTACTGCTTTTATTTATACATTATCATTTCTTTTTCCATGTCTAGCTAAATTACCGTAATTGATATGTAATAATAATTCGGACGGGATTTGATAATAATTGGCGTAATCTTTCTCTTTTCAAAACTCAGTTATGGTTTTAGTTTTTAATTGAAATTTCTAAGTAAACGTTCGTCGCGACAGCGAGAACTTATTTAAAAATAGTTTTGCCACGACAGTGGGAAATTAACTAAGGTACGAACCAACAAGCGACAGCTGCGGCTAAGACCAGATAGTAAAAACTAGGCATTCAATTTAAAAACAGCAAAAGCGCTTTAAAAAGGATTAGAACTTAGAGATTTTCAAAAAGTAACTTTAACCCCGAACGGGATAGCGACAGCATACATTCCGCCTTAGAGTTGCGACTAGCGTTAACAACCATCGTGAGACAAAAGTCTTTAGATCACTATTTTCTTCTTAAACTAAGTTTGAAAACACTTAATACGCCAGTAATTTGTTGAATCCTCGAAGAACAAAATTATTGCATATCGATTCATAAATTCATATCTTAAGTAAAAGTTTTAGTTCCCTTTAGTTTACGTATTTATTTTGCTATTATTCAACTTAAAACCTTACCGACCTAGCTAAACACCGTAACACCCGATAATACTAGATTGATTGTGAGTCCCTGTGGGATCGATATCTATTATTACTACGCGATAGACTGTGCACTTGCAGTTAGATTTGTTAGACATAGAAAGTCGCGATCAGTTTGTTTGATTGATTAATTGGTGTTGGATATGCATGATATTCTTGATGAATGGTTTGTTGTGCATCAAACTTGCTTGTGCTTAATTGCTAATACATGTTCATCATTTGGTTTTGCTTGATGCATGTTCATGATTGATCCTTATTATGTCACTTGTATGTATTGCTTCATGGTAGATGTATGCTTGCTCCCTGGCCTTTTATACCTACTGTTCTGGATTTTCACGTGTTGTTTATTATGCATCTATGTTGCTTGCTACTTTTTACATATGTGATGTCTTGAAACATGAGTTGTTGAATGTTGTTGTGCTACCTGCTGAATTTTTCAGCTGTTCCGAAGCTGGAGCGCTGTTGTAGCTGTTGTTTTTTCCTTGTTTTCCTTGTTTTGGCTTGTTCTTGCATGCTTCCTTAGGGCCTCCTAGTCTAACTTAATTTTCGATAAAGCTTGGAGTAAGATATACATTAGGATTTTAATCCATGCATGATAACGTTAGGTTAGTCCCTTCTTAACCTTAACCTTAGGTCCATCATTTGCACGATAATATTAGGATAGAATTTCCTCTCGCATCCCTACCTTAGGGCCATTTTGCATGACAATGTTAGGACAGAGTCCCCCTTAGACCTTCTGCGTGTCTTTCTTTTCTTCTCTCTCAAAACAACATCAAAACACCTAATAAATACGATGAACATTATGTGCCACGAGCCTTAAGCATATGGGAAATGATGAGTGAGGCGTCTTTCATTGCTTCATCTAGAGTGTTTAGTGTACGTCCCGTCTTTGTGAGCCGAACTACTAAGCAACCCGTGGTGAGCCGAACTACGGCTACTCTGATTTCTCATTCCATATGAGGATATGTAGGCATAAGACGGTGATGTCTTGGCGAGCAACCTTCCCTCTTTCACCCGTAGTTTTCTGAACTACGTTGACTCTGACTTTCCCATTACATGAGGGAATAAATAGGCCTATGACAGTTATGTCCTATCAAGTCTCCTTTTGTTATTTCCCTTTTCATTCTCGTTTCCGTTTAAAAATAGGCTTTAGATAACACACCCTTTGATTATACAACAAGCGTGGATCCCGTTGAGTACAACGGACACGAGGGGGTGCTAATACCTTCTTCTCGCGTAATCGACTCCCGAACCCAGGATTTGGTTGCGATGACCATGTCTTCTCCCTTATTTGAGGTTTTCTTCGATCGTTTTCTTTCCCCCGTAGAGATAAATAACGTTCGGTGGTGACTCTTCTGTTTTTCTGCCGGGTGTTTTTCGCAGTTGCGACACTTAGTAGCACTACACTAGATAAAAATTAAAACAAGAATAAAACTAAAAAAGAAAAATAATAGAAAATAAAAATAAAGAGGAAATAAAAATAAAGCATTTACAAATGAAAATATTTACAATTGAAAACAAAAATAAAAAATAAAAGAAATAAATGTTGCACAAGCGTTGTGATCAATTGTTTTTATATATTACTTTACCATTAATTTTAGTTAATCATCTTATATGTTTAGTTGCATTTTATTTCCTTTTATCATATTTTATGTCTTGGTTTTGTATTTTTATTGTTTTTAGGGTCAAGTAAGCAATCAAGAAGAACCAGAGCAAAAACCATGAAAAACTGCAGGAATTCGGAAGAGTTTTTGGAAGGGAACAGTGGCCTGACACGGCCACCTGTGTCACCTGACACGGCCATCCGTGTCACCTGACACGACCACCCGTGTCAGAAGGATACCAATAGAAAGAAATTTAAGTGCTTATTTTATTAATCAAGTTTTATCGTTCATTGTTCTTACTGCTTTTTCAATCGGACAAATTGATTTAGATTTACGGTTAACCTTAGGTTGGATAAACCATCGTTAACGCAATTTGATCAATAATGCTTCAGTAGATATTACCTAGGACTAGGAATACTCTGTTGCACTTGGAACACTGTTGACACTATTTTCAATGCTTGATTTGAAACTAATTGCCTATGGACATAGTAATTAGGTTATGTAATTAAGAGGTTTTCTCACTAAGGATTTAAGAGTAAACAAATTTCCAGTCAAGAGCTTGATAAAGTTTGAGCTATGTCTTTGAAATAAGGATTAATATTGTTACAAGGCAATTCATACACTACCCCTAGTGTGCTCTTATATTTGTCAGAATCATATTCTATCTTTTGCCTTATTTTTATTATTGTAATTTTTTATAGTAAAAACATTTCCAAAACCCCCCAATTGCTTTTTTTTTATTGAATTACCATAAGGCTTGTATTGTCTGACGCAATCCTCAAGATCGATACTGGGACTAAAACTCTTATTTTAACTACAATCGGCAGACTAGTATACTTGCTATTTTACCGATCAAGTTTTTGGCGTCGTTGCTGGGGACTGTCAAAATATAAGTTTAATTTTAATTCAATTGAAATTTTGTTGCTCTGCGACCAAAATTGTATTTTAAGTTTTTTTTATTAAATTTTTTATTCCGTTACTACTAATTTGCGTCTAACATTTTTATGCGAGGAGAATCCTCAACTAATTTTTCTTTTGACGCAAAGATCGAAAGAACTCTACGCGCAAGGCATAGACAAGCAAGACAGAAAGCTTCAGAAACAGAGCCTTCAGTGTCAGCACTAGAAGAAGAAATAGTCTTTATTCATTCAGAGCATTCTGATTCAGGTTCAGACGCAGATAGAGATATTGTGACTATGGCTGGAGTTTCACCAGCAGAGAGACTCCTTGGTGATTACGGTGGAGCTAATGCATCAGCTGATCGGTTAACAATTATGAACAAATCGGTGAACATGGCAAATTTTCAATTGCATCTGAGCACCATCACCCAACTTGAGAGGAAACCTTTCACCGGAAAGGTTAATGAAGATACCAACAAACATCTGCAAAGATTTCTAACTATGAGCACTACTCTCAAGATTGATGGGCACACTGATGAAGCGAAAAAATTAAGAATGTTTCCGTTCGCTCTCTCTGAAAATGCTGAAGAGTGGTTTTACTCGTTACCCGCAGGAAGTATTGCTACTTGGGAAGAAATGGAGAAGGCCTTTCTTAATGAGTATTTTCCTGCCTCTGTGTATATTCGTAAAAGATATGATATCATGAATTTTAAACAGAAGGAGGGAGAATCACTGGGCGATGCGTATAAAAAGTTCAAACGGTTATTGGTTGCATGTCCTACTCATAACATGGATCAAACTGAACAGATGCAGATATTTGTGAATGGTCTCAAGATGAAGACTAAGCAACTAACTGATACGGAAGCTGGTGGCTCATCAAACTTTACAACAGCCACTGGTATAAAGAAGATCATTGAAGCCATTGCTGCAAATGAGCATTTGGAATTATATGACCGTAGTGTGAGTAAACCTGAAGGAACAATTGACTTGAAGTTGGCTAATCAAGTTGTGAAAATGGAAGATCAAATTACAGCTGAAGTAGAAAGAAGGCTTAAAGTGATGAACGTAAGTACTCAGACTGTTGCTCAAGTTCAACCTGTCCAAGCTGTGATTTGTGAGATTTGTAGTGGACCCCATTTTACTGCACATTACGTTGCGACTGCTAAACAAATTGAAGAGATAAAGTATCTGAAGCAGAACAATCCATATTCTCATACTTATAATCCAGGGTGGAAGAATCATTCTAACTTCTCCTGGAAAGATTAGAATCAACCTCAATATCAATAGCAGCAACAAACTCCTTAGAAAGCAAAATAGGAAATAGCTATTGAAAAGGTGGCAGCTCACAATATTCAATTCCAAGAAGAGACACGTAATAATCAGAGGAACACCACGACTGCTATAAAAAATCTTGAGGTTAAGATGGGTGGGACAAATAGCACAACAACGTTCCATGCAAACTCAAGGAACCTTCTCGAGCGCGACAGTACCGAATCTAAAAAATCGTGAGAATGTTAATGTTGTCACAATAAGAAGTCAGGGAGTCGTGGAAGAAGCGGAAGAAAGAGAAACAAATGATTATCAGTGTATAGAGGTTGAGCTAGAAGTAAGAGAGAGCGGGAAAGAACCAGAAAGAGCCTTACCACTTGTGAAATCAACTGAAGAGAAAAAGAAATAGAAGGTTAAATCAAAAATCAAGCTACCTTACCCTCCGATAGTTACAAAGAAGGATCAGAAGGAGAAAGAATTTGAAAAATTCAGAACAATATTCAAAAAGTTAGAGGTCAATATGTCGTTCTTTGAAGCACTCGAGCAAATATCTTTGTACAAGAAATTCATGAAAAAGGTAGTGGGAAAAAAGAAAACAATGGGTGAGGAGCAGAAAATTCCAACTGAGCAGTATAGTGAAATATCACAAGGAATAAGAATCCACATCAAGCAAAAAGACCCTAGACCTTTAGCAATCCATTGTACTATAAAAGATAGAACTTTCAAAAAGTTCCTTATTGATTAAGGTGCTAGTGTGAGTTTCATGCCTTTATCTATTTTCAAAAAGCTGGGTATTGAAAAATTGAGCGATACGGGAACAAACTTGAAGTTTGTCGACCACACGACTAAGAGGTCATATGGGCTAGTAGAGGATGTACTGGTGACGATTGATAAATTTACCTTCCCAGTGGATTTTGAGATTATGGATATCCCAGAAGATGAAGAGACTCTCATCATACTTGGCTGACCATTCTTGCTTACTAGTCGGTGCAATGTTGATATTGAAACATGTACTCTAACCTCGAAATCTTTTGATGAGGAAATAAATTTAAACGTGTTGGACATCAAGAAGCGAGGTGAAGAGGAAAATAATTAATCTTCAATTGGAATGATCAAAATAGTGGGAAAAGGCAAAAGTTCAAAACCACTTCCTGAAAAAGTCTCTGGTATAATCTATTAGGTTGCAATATCTCAGTTGTCTAAGGCACATAGCAAGACTCCAAAATTCATTCGAGGAGTCAAGAATAGAAAAGTTGGATGTGATTTGATCCACAAAGTTGCTCTTATCTCTGATCCTGATCGGTCCTCTGTTGCGGAAAGGTTAAGCAACAAAGTGTGGAAGCTAAGGTACCCCCCATAACAATGGAGAGTGGATCGTCGAGCCATGCGACATTAAACAAAGTGCTACGTGGGAGGCAACCCACGTTTTTAATAATTGAGCATTTTCTTTTGTGGTTATTTTGTTTTGTTTGCAGATAATAAAAGAGACCATACAGGCGCAAGCTAGGAGGTAGCAATTGGTGTTGCATTACCCTCCGACTCCTCAGTAAGGATCTCTGTGAGTTACATCTCTCTCTCTCTCTCTCTCTTGTTCTATCATATTGAGGCTAATGTTTAGTTCAAGTTTGGGGGAGGACTTATTGTTTGAGTTTTCGTTTTAAGTACTTTTTATTTGTGCTCGTGTACTGTTGTTTAAAAAAACGCTTTGAATTCTCCCCGAATGAGGACCGTGTGTGAGATAGTCAAGAAAGTATATAGATTTTGAGGGAAGAGGAGTTAGAACTAGGGACTTTGGGAAAGTTTGGAAATTGAGGTATAACCTGAACACCCTAGATTCCCCGGAGTAAGGAAACAAGTCCAACATGCAGACTTGTGCCATAATACTTGGATTTGAGAAGTATTCCCTGATTAGTTCATAGTGATGGTCTGACATGATTAAAAAGAATTGCATGTATAAAGTTGATTGAGAGAATGACTTATGAAACCAAAAAAAAATGATTAATAATGACGGTAAAGACAATTGGTCCTTCTAAGTTGGGTAACCCTCACCTGGTTACTTAGCCTAACGGCGGTTGAATCTCTAGAAACGTCCCAAAGTGGACTAATAAATGCCAATGCGCGAGAAAAAAAAGAATAAAGGTGCCTCGAAAAAGTCTCGATCAAATTTTGTACATGTGAGGGAAAGTGATCAAAAGTGCCTTAATCTGATTATCCAAATGAAAGGGGTAGAAAATCGAAGAAAAGACTTAAGCCCAAAGCATAGTTGAAGAGGTGACCGAAAGTGGGATTTAAGTCTATGGTTTTACTGCGGTATGTGTTTGTGTAATACTTTCGTTAACGGACGATTACCAAGAGAACTAGTTTTAGCCGATCGAAACAAAGGCTCACGTATGAGTATGACACACCTTACCTTCACAAGTATTTCATTTGATATGTACTATTTAATGTGAAAAATGTTTATCCAAGCTTGTTGCTTGAGGTCAAAAAACGGTTTAAGTTTGAGGGAGTTTGATCAGTGGTTTTTATACGTTACTTTACCATTAATTTTAGTTAATCTTCTTATATGTTTAGTTGCATTTTATTTCCTTTTATCTCATTTTATGCGTTAGTTTTGTATTTTCATTGTTTTTAGGGTCAAGTGAGCAATCAAGAAGAACCAGAGCAAAAACTAGGAAAAACAACAAGAATTCAGAAGAGTTTTTGGAAGGGAAACAGTGGCCTAAGACGGCCACCCGTGTCACCTGACGCGGCCCGTGTCAGGAGGATACTAAGAGAAAGAAATTTGAGTGGTGGACAATGGGCTGACACAACCCGTGTCAGCAAGTATGGGGCATGATTAATTTGCATCAGAGAGCCAGAGAGCCAACACGGTCGCCCATGTCACCTGACACGGCCCGTGTTGGCTTGGTTTTGTCAGCTTCTAATTTTCTTATTTTTGTGACATTTGTGATTCCTAAGGGTATTTTGGATATTTTCCTATTGTTGTGTTGGACCTGAGAGTATTTAAGACGTATTTTGAGAAGGAAAGGGGACTTTTGGACGGGAGAAAAGATTACGATCAAAAATTGGGAGATCAAGAACGCAAGGGAGAACTGAAGGTTTTTAAGTGGAAACACAATTGAAGATTAAGACATCCCTCTTATCTTGTAATGCCTAATTTCTATATTTTAATTTCTCTGATTATTATGAGTAGCTAAACCCCCCAATTCTAGGGGGTGTCCCTGAATTTTCTTATGTACTGATATTGTTTCCTTTATTTGAATGACATAAATGCTTATTTTATTAATCAAGTTTTATCGTTCATTATTCCTATTAATTTTTCAATCGGACAAGTTGATTTAGATTTACGGTTAACCTTAGGTATGATAAACCATCATTAACGCAATTTGATCGATAATGCTTAAGCAGATATTACCTAGGACTAGGAATACCCTGTTGCACTTGGAACACTGTTGACACTATTTTTAATGCTTGATTTTAAACTAATTGCCTATGGACATAGTAATTAAGTTATGTGATTAAGAGGTTTTCTCAGTAAGGATTTAGGAGTAAACAAACTTTTAGTCAAGAACTTGATAAGTTTTGAGCTATGTCTTTGAAATAAGGATTAATATTGTGACAAGGCAATTCATACGCTACCCCTAATGTGCTCTCATATCTGTCAGAATCCTATTCTATCTTTTGCCTTATTTTTAGTATTGTAATTTTTTATTGTAAAAACATTTCCAAAACCCCCCAATTACTTTTGTTTGATTGAACTATCATAAGACTTGTATTGTATGACGCAGTCCTCGAGATTGATATTGGGGATATTTTAACTATAATCGGCAGAATAGTAAACTTGATATTTTACCGATCACGTTGCCTTGTTGAAATATCAATAGTCTCCGACAACAACGCCGAAAACTTAATGACTTCTCAGCAACTGTACTGATAATGTCGAAGTAATAACTAAGATCGAATCCACAGGGATTGTGTTTGAACTAGACAATATTTGTGCAATGTAAAAAAAAACAGTAAATGGGGTGAGGGGTTTCAAGTTTGCAATGCAGAATGTAAAATAACTTTTTGAACATAATTACGAAAATGGTCAGGTTGTGTATTGTATCCCTTTTTTCTCTATTGTTGATGTTTTATGTCTTGTATGTATGATCATATCACTATAATCTTACATTGAATTAACAAAGCCGCTATAATCGATCCCTCGCGAAATAGCCCACTAATCACTACTCGGAGCTTCCTATCCATAGTCCACCAGCATAAGCAGGATTAGGCGATACACAAAATGTTAATTCCCTATGCCATTACTCGGGGTCTCCTATTCCTATTCAACCATCATAAGTATCATAATTTCCCTAGGTCCAACATATAAACTAATGGTCAGTATTCCCTTTGTGCCCAAAATCAATTTAAAAAAGTATATCACATTAAAAGCATTAAGAATAATAAGCAATTGCATAAAATTATATATCAAAGGATTCAAATTGCAATGTTAATTGAATAAAGAAGAATAACATATGATTTCCCTTGAAGGATTAACCTCCAATGACTTCAAATTCTCTCTAAATCACCCTTGATGTTGTATTAATTGTACTTGCAGTACCAATTTTTGTAACCCTTGTAAAAATGTTGAATTCCCCTTAAAAAGAGCTCAGAATGGACCAGACACGTTAGAAAAAGCCTAAAAAAATGGGTCATCGTGCGCATGATGACCTGCATCGCGTGCGCGATGCAGCTAGTACAAATCTATCGCACGTGCGATGCTGCGTGTGATTGTTCCTGTAATTGCACATTTTGCTCCCGTTTTCACTTGAGTTTTCACTAAGTCCAATTTCTTCACACTTATCTATTTTTCCTCATTCTTTGGTCTTTCATCCCTTATTTTAGCTCATCTTCACTTGTTTTAATCTAATTCTTCAACTAATTTCATACAATGACGGATGTCATCAATAGGTAACTCCTTCTACTCTCTAGAGGATCTGATATGGACCAATGAAACGTGACGTGAGCATTCAAGATTTCAACTCACGACCAAAACTTGTCACCGAAATGACTCGCAGGAACACATGATCTCCCTCCTGGAACTCAAGTGTTTTCCTCCTCTTATCATCATAACTCTTCTGGAGACTCTGTAAAGCTTTCATCTTCTCTTGGATCATTTTGATCTTCTCGGTAGTATGTTGAACAATCTTAGGTCCAATGAAAACACTTTTGTAACATTTGAGGCCGAAGAGGGCGGAGAGTGTATGTAACACTTGAGGCCGAAAAGGGCGAAGAGTGGTCTCTGAATTCACATCGGAATGAGAGGGATCCTTAGACTGTGCAGGGATGAGACTGCATGGTTGAAGGAAAGCTTATAAGGATTAATTGGTACTACCTGTACCAACAAAATGCATCTTCTTTTTTGTAGCCTAATAAATAAGAACTCTATAGTTAAGTGTGCTTGACTTGGAATAGTATTTAGATGGGTGACCATCTTGAAAGTTTCCTAGAAAGTGTGTGAGTGAGAATAAAGTATACTGAAAAGACCTATGTTGGTTTATGGGGCCAGTCAGTAATCTTGAAAGCAGTCTAGGACGTTACAACTTTCACCAAAATCGTACCAACAGAAAGGTGTTCTACACCTTCTACCATACAAAGTCTCAAACTGTGCCATTCTAATACTAGAACAGAAATTTTTGTTGTAAGTGAACTCAACCAACGATAAGTAACTATCCCAGTTCTGTCTGTAGATGATAAGCAGAACTCAACTCCAGCTTGGTACCCATCGCTTCCTGCAAACTCCTCAAGAACCTTGATGTGAACCTATGATCTCTAACAAAAACAATACTCGAAGGAATATCATGCAAGCTAACAACCTTCTCAGTATACATTTCAATCAACTTCTACAATGAATAACTGATCTTAAGCGAAACGAAAATAGCCAATTTAGTGAACTAGCGAACATGCCTCTTTCAACGACATGACACAATGATGCATATCCATACAAATCAATGCAACAACAATAATAATTCTTACGGGCCCTTTCTGACCATAAACAACATGCATTGACACACAATATTAATTCTCCCTTTTGAATTACTATCCACCAATACTAATAGCAATGCGCACCATCGATACATAATTAATCACCATATAATCATGCGTTTCATAACAATACAAGTCATATTCACATCATATAACATCATCAAACAAAAGCACCACATCAAATACATATCCACACAACACTCAATCATGTTAAATAATCTTACCACCAATTCATCATTAAATCATTCATTTGCGTTAATTATCCATTTGTTTATCATTGTTAACTAGCGTGTAATAAGTAAAACTATTATTTTCATAATTTCTAGCATCTATCTAGCCTATTTCATAATTATGGGATAACCCTATGTGTTGGCTTTCTAACGCTTCAAATTGTATCTCATTTGAACTTATGAAACTAAAATTATGGCAAAAACATTCGAGTAAGATAACATGATTCAACTCTGCAGTTTTTCAAAAATCAACTAGCATCAATCAATTAACATATAGGTGCAATCGATTGACATTAATCTGTATTATATTTTGTCTTTCTAAATTTTCATATTCTGGCTAAGAGCAATCAGTTGATTCAGAGAATTAATCGATTGACATGGTTTAATTTTTTAGATTTTTCTAAATTTTTACGCAGGCAATGTCAATCGATTGACATCAACTCAAATCCCCAAAATCCTAGTTTTCACATGTTAACTTCATCTTCCACATTCCTCATCACTCATACATCAAACCAACTATCCTTATAGCATTCAAATATATCATATCATGTATTGAACAACATATAACAATCTCATCATAATCAAACATGTTATAGCGCACAAATTAACTCATGAATCGTAACAATTGGACCCACAATTATTCACCACTTTCATTAAATTCAGGTTTATGTACAAAGCTTCAAAATTTCAACAATGGCATGAAATCACATACTTATAAATAGAAAAATACACACACGAATTTAGTCACGAAAATATGACAATCACACCTTTAATCATCAATTTTTCATATCAACGCATAATAACAACGATTCATAAAAATTGCACACAATTCCTAAAGAGAGTAAGGGTCTCTCCTCTCTGCCATTTCATGCCAAAAAGCCATATAGAAGCTCTTTCTCCCCCTTACCTCAGATTTCCAACAAAATTCTAAATTAGGTTGATGGTTTGTCCTTCCCTCTTCAAGACATAACCTTCTTTTCCTCCTAAAAACTCTATTTCACGTACTAGCTCCTCAAAAGCTCTACTAATCCCTATTTATCCCTAAAAATCTAATTTAATATTTTGTTAATTACATCTTGACCCAACTCTTCTTAAAATGTTCACCACTTCCCTTATTTCTCCTTAGTTCTTATTTCCCACCTAAAACCTCTGTTTCTACTTATTTTACTTAAATCATTAAAAATAATTATCAATTCTAATTATTTTAATTGTTTTATCCACCAACCAAAATTTTCACTACACCCCACCATGCACCACATACACATACAATTCACAATATATTTAATTAAAAGTGAGTCACATACTAAATAATTAAATAAAATACAAATAATTGATTAAATAAAATAATCAAACTTTGGTGTATTACAACACACATAGCCCGTGTGGGAAATATTTAGACATTATTATTATTATTGTGTATTATTTGTACATTATGTATAACATTATTCAGGCATTTGCACAACTCTTTTTATTAGATAACATTTTGGATCTTCCTTTGATGCACAATAAAAATAATTTAACATTTGACAAAGGATTACATAACTTAGACAGACAATTACATAACTCAATAAAACAATAATAAATAAGAAAACCTAAACATTACCAGATGATTCTGGACGTTTCAGCATCTTAATTTTGCCGTTAACAAATCTTGAAATTTTAGCATCTATCTCGGTCGACCCCTTAGTTAGCCTATGACGAAATGATATCCACATAACCATCAAATCTTCATTGGTCTTCAACTAAATAAGATTGTATTTAACTTCATTGGTCCCCAGACACACCTTTTTTCCAGCTTTTTTTAATTAATTTCGTAGGTGCAGCTCCGGAAGCAACGTTGCTTATTTTTCAAAAGTTTGATAATTAATGTGAGTAATGTAGTGGACAAAGTATAATCTTTACCTGAAATTTGATTTTGTCTTGCTCCTTTTGATTTGTTGCACGGAAAAATTTGAGTTTTGGAGTGAAAAATGATATTGAGAATGTAGGATTTTTTAGATCGATGAAGGTGAGTGTGGAAGAAAAAAGCACAATAATGGGAGGAGTGATCATGCAGGTTTCAAATATAGCAGAAACTTCCGGAGCTGTATCTACGGAACAATCTGACGTTTAGACGTTCTGGAGGTGCATCTACGAAAGTTTTCATGAACTGAATAATTTTGAAGTTTTTCCCAGCGTTTACCAGTTTAAAATTATTCCGTAGATGTGGCTCTAAAAAAAACAAATCAAATTTTGACAAAAAAAAATATGCGTCCAAATATATATCTCTAAAAGCAGAGAGCATTAAAAAAATGCGCTAAATATCTAAGAGTATCAAGAGGTGGATTAAAAAATTCTCCTTTTAAATTCAAATTCTAATTTGAGGCCCAATTTAGCTCGTTTTTAGGAGGCCCATTTTTCACCGTCTCTCTGCCCTTGTATCGGAGACAACACGTTTGTGTCGCAGCAATCAACTCAACTCGCCGTTGAAAGCAAAACCCAGCCGGAAAATGTAGCCGGAGTTCGTCGTCGGCCGCCGAAAACAGTGAGCTACTCCACCTTTTCCTTTTTTTAATTATATTTCTGTTTAGAATTTTCCTATCCCTCTATTCGTGCGCGCGGGAGGATGCATTTCACCATGATTTACAGCGGCGAAAGCCGCCACTGCGAAAGGAAACTCACCGGAGCTCCACTTCGCACCGCTATTCTACGCTTAAGCGCCCTGATTTACAGAACACATATTTTCACAATACTGGTTCGAAATGTCACGAACAGAACAAAGTAGATGAAATGAAATGTATCTATATTCATTTTGAAATTTAGTATTAGAAGTTTTTACTTTATTATTAATTTGTTAATCTTGTTCTACAGAACAAGATTAGAATCAAACAGGTGTATGATGGCTGGCTACATTATCAGAAGAGCATTCTCATGCCGTAATTTGTTTCGCATACCAACCTCTGCTCTACATGTTTGTGAAAATTCCCCTGTTAAACTTTGTATATCTGATGCTAGCGCTAGAGTCTTTACTCTTCCAACTGTGCCCAGTTTTATCAGCGAAAGTCGCAGATCCTTTGCCAAAGGCCGAAAGTCGAGTAAGTCAGTCTGTGTGTGCATAACATATTAGAATTCAAATTCCTGCCTTAAAATCACACACATAGCTACACACATGAATTGATCTCAGCCCCATCAGTTTGAGATAAGTTGGTTCAAGATCAATAGTTGTGTTACATAGTTAGTGTGTAGAATCCAAATAATGTAAAGTTGGTTTTTTTAATGATTATTTGCTTATACAATTTTAGGGGATGAAGGGGGTGTTAGTACAGTTGAGGTACCATCGAACGACGACCCTACTATTAAGGCTTCTGCTGCCTCACAGATGGAGTCTGCAATGGCCGCATTATCTGTTGAACTAAGCAAACTACGAACAGGAAGAGCATCCGCTGGTATATTGACATGTTTCATAAATCTTATGTGTCTTTGAATGCTTAATACTCAACACATAAATGTTGAACATGTATGTATGTATGTATGTATGTATCTACAGGAATGCTTGATCACATTATTGTAGAAACTGGTGGTGTCAAGATGCCTTTAAATCGGATTGCTCTTGTTTCAGTACTAGATCAAAAAACCTTATCTGTTAATCCTTATGATCCAGAGGTACTTTATCTTACAAGTTCAAATATGCTTGCTATTTGCAACGTTATAAGTAAACCGGCATTACTTTTGGTTATCACGTGACATAACTAACTTTAGCAGACACTTAAACAATTAGAGAACGCCATTGTTTCATCTCCGTTGGGATTAAATCCTAAAACAGATGGTGAAAGATTGATTGCTGTCATTCCACCGTAAGCTCTTATTCTATTTTTATTCAGTTACTCGTCATGCCTGTAAGAGTGAATTGACTAATTTATTTCTCCAACCTTAAATGACCAGATTGACCAAAGAGCACGTGCAGGTATTGTTAACTATACTCCATTTATATTTGTATATGGTTCATACTCAACACTCTTCTCTTTGTTTGATAGACTCATCCTGCCTCTATACCTTTTGCTTGATACTTTTTTAGGCTATGAATAAGTTGGTGACTAAATCTTGCGAGGATACTCGGCAAAGCATTAGAAGAGCCCGACAAAAGGTGTGGCATGTCTTCGCTATTTCTTTACTTCTTTTTTCCGGTGGATTTGCTGCCTTTTAGAAATTTAAGCAACCGATTAAGGAAAGGGTAGTTGCTGAAAGATTTGAGAGTTCTCCTTTGCTCTTAATCTCTCTAGACATTTTAAGTGATTTTCATTTTGGTTAGTCGATGACATAAACTGCTTTTAAATGCATAAAAGTTATCAGCATTTTGATGCATTTTCAAATACACCCTTGCCCTTTGGTGCTTAATTGTCTGACCATTCATCCCAAGCACAACCCGTTTATCCTGAAGTATGTACATTCATATTTTCTATTTGAGCAGATAAAATATTTCAAAAATGAAAAAAAAAATGCAATAACAGAATAGTTCTCTTGACAGTTTTTTTTTCTCTTCATAGTTTAGCTTAATTATCTGCATACAGTGACTAAAGGTGTTGATTTTACAGGCAATGGATGCCATTAAGAAACTGAACTCCAGTCTTCCCAAGGATGACATAAAAAGATTGGAGAAAGAAGTAAGATATATATGCATAATGCAACAATTACGCCGACAAGATTCCATAGCTCCATAGATTTGATTTCTGGTATTTTTTTCTACCTTCAGGTTGATGACTTGACAAAAAAATCTATCAAGACTGCGGAAGATATATGCAAGGCAAAGGAGAAGGAAATTAGTCAAGGTTGAGATGTGGCGTTATTCTAGATTTTGCTGAGGCTTCAGTGCTTCATCACATTTAATCTGCTAGGGCCTGAAATTTTATCTGGTCTAAGCTATAAGCTGAGTAGAGTATCATACAACTAGTCATTATATTTATGAACTGTTGTACTATTTTGTTATTCTAGCAATATAGATTAAAAAAAACAAGATAAATCTCATTCTCAACCCTTGGATTGGGGTTGTGGCGTTGGTGCTGACTGCTACTATGTTGTGTTTGATCTCAAACATCTTTTGGTCATGGTTGCTACTCTTGTTGGTCCAAAGTTTTGATCTTCATGTTATCTCATTTACTTAAATAAAAATGTGTTATTTCAATTGTGTAAAATTTACTTTGTTGATTTTTATAATTGATATATGAATCTACCAACAAATAAAATATTTATTGTGAGATTTTTTAATAAATAAATGAAGATCCACGTTGATGCAGATGTGGACTGATTAAAAAGTGAAACACAGCAGATTTTGAATAGTAAGTTCAAAATGATATTTGAAGCATTTAATATACACGTACGCTAGTTTAAAAATGAATGTGAATTTGTTTGAAGTTCATATAATTTAAATATGTCAGTTTTTGGCTTTGAAATGGACTAAAAGTTGTTGTAATGTGGAGAGGTAAATGATTTGAATGTAAAATATTTCTAAAAATAAAATAATTTGAAATTTAAAGGAAAAAACAAGTTAAATTTGACTGAAATTTAAGTGTAGAAAGTAAATTGTACAAATGTAAATTGATAGAAAAAGTAAAGTGTAAGAAATATCAATTGCAAGAAACTTAATGTGCAAAAAGAGTAAATAAGAGCATGTAAATTGCATGAAGAGTAAAATATATCAAAATAATGATATGAAAAATAAATTTGACAAAAAAGATAATGACAAACTTAATCAATAGAGATAATTGAGCATCATTTTAAAGTTAGATGAAATTTCTACAACTAAGAGCATCCATATTTATAATGGAATCTCACATATTTTGTTTATATTAAATTATATATATTTTTTATTTAAACAACTTATTTAAATTTTTATAATATTAATACAATTTATTTAAAATTTTAAAATGGATCTCGTGCATTAACCATACAATATATCTCATATTTATAAAAAAAAAACATTGACTTTAATATTAATTTTTATATAATATGTTCTGGCTTGGGCCCGACCTCGGTCCAGCCGAGTACCTCGCGCGGCCCAATAAGCGAATTGGCCACGCCGGGCACGCACGCCCCGCTGAACGGGCGGAACGCACCACCGGGCGCGGGCGACGCAGCCCACAGCCTCTCGTCGTTCCCTCTTATCAGTCGAGCAGGACGCACCCCAGCGTATCAAAACGAGGCCTCGGCTCCGCCCCTCCGCGGGGAGAACATCGCGCCCCGGGGAATCTCCCGAGCTCCCCTCCGCGGGGAGAACAACGTGCCCGGCGCACGTTCTCCACGTGCCTCCCCTCCGCGGGCGGTGTGGTCATCCAACCCATCTCAAATGACCGTTGGCCCAGCGCTGGGGTCTCTCTATAAATACCCTCTTCCTCAAGAGGGTTAGGTAATTTTCACATCTTGCCCTTTTTGTACTTTGCTCTCACTCTGCCCAATTTCTTACTTTGGCATCGGAGTGTCTTGCAGGTACACCCCCCTTCTCCTCCTCATCACCGGTGAACAGGTAGCAGCCCAACAGCGTGTGGCCAGCCCGTGATCCCCTCCTGATCAGGTCAGATCAGTGGCGCCGTCTGTGGGAAACTGAAACTTCCCCGTTACTCCGAGCAGAAAATCAAAAGTTTCACCAAACCTCAACGATCATGGCTAGTCCACACCGCGACGGCACCCCGCACGACCTCGTGCTCAACGTAGCCACCAACGGAAACAAGCAGACAGGGACGACGCGCCCGGAGGAAACCGACGAAAGGGACGGCCAAACTGCTTCACCGTCATCCGCGGAGCGGCCCCTTCAGGTCGACCACCGGCCCCCGAGCCCGCCAGCATTTCACCTCGTTCCCATCCCGGCGGGAGCAGACCCAACGGTGGCCGCCCTCTTTACGGCCATCAACCAGACGAACCAGCTGCTGTTCCAACAAAATGCGAAAATTGGAGCATTAGAACGCATCGGTCCTCCGAGGTACCCCCGCGGGAAGACCAGAACGGAGGTTCGAGGAGCCCCTCACCTCGACCCAGAAACCGCCAGCCGCGGCTGGAGAGGCACCGCACACAGGTGGCACGAGAACGCACCAGATCCCCAGCAAGGCACGTTCGCGAGAGGAACCAGAGCACTGCGGCGATCCCGACCGGGGATCCTCGAGGCGACAACCTAGGCAGGAGGACGAGAACCCGAAACCAGGGGCCTAATTTTGAACGGCTCATCTCCCCATCGATCCCCGGCACCCAGCGACGAGGACGACTACCGCACCCCGCTGTCCCGAGAAATCATGGCTGAAGGAAGGGCGCTATGACCTGAGGAAGGGCGCTATGACCTGGTATAAAAGTCTGGAGCCCGAATCAGTTACGTCATGGAGGGTCTTGAAGGACCTGTTCTCCAAATACTTTACGGCGTCCCGACGCCACCCGAAGACGGAAGCAGTCCTCGGGGCGATCATCCAGGGCCCCGACGAACCTCTCCGGAAGTACATCGAGAGATTCACTCGAGAAGCAGTGCAGGTGAAGACGTCAGACGAGATGAAATGCTACTTAATGGAGCAAGGTCTGCGCCACGACTCCAAGTTCTACGAGGCCGTAGGAATACACCGACCAACATCACTCCAAGACTTCCTCGACAGGGCCGCGCACTATATCCGATTCGAAGAAACGCAAGCGGCCAACTCCGCTCGAGACACCCGAGACCGGGAGGCCCCCCGCGGGCACCGAGACGACGGAGCCTCGAGCCATCGACGGGGGGGAGACCGCCGTCGCGAAGACCGCCCTGGCGAGCCCCGCGAACAACGTGAACCGCGTGGCCCTGCCGGCCGATTCACGGAATACACGGCCTTAGTCGCTTTCCGCGAGCGCATACTGGCCGAATGCGCCAAAACAGAATTCGTATAGGGAGGTGTCCGTTTCCCGCGACCGACACCCCCCAAACCGAACGTGGACAAATCGAAATATTGCCGATTTCACAGGAGCCACGGGCACGTGACAGAAGACTGCATCCATCTCAAGGATGCGATCGAAAT
The DNA here is from genome assembly GCA_963859935.3 of Lathyrus sativus. Classification (NCBI taxonomy): domain Eukaryota; kingdom Viridiplantae; phylum Streptophyta; class Magnoliopsida; order Fabales; family Fabaceae; genus Lathyrus; species Lathyrus sativus. Next base: position 97,044,449 of record OZ012738.1, on the reverse strand, counting down.
TCTGATCAAAGACGGTCACCTGAAGAGATACACCCGAGGAGGCGAACCACCTAGGCAAGAGGCTCCAGAAGCCAAGAAAGTCGAGGAACTTCCATCTCCAGAGGACAACAGCAGACTCCAGGTCGCGTTGTGTGTCAGCCGCCCCGAGGATTGGTTCGCGGGCAGAGAATTCGGTCTCCCCGAAGGGCCCGACCTAATCGACGAGCCAATCCGACCAACCAGCCGGTGGGAATACTTCCCCAGAGCCATGGTCATCTCTGATGGAGCCACGAGGAGTCTGTCCATCGGATCCGTAAAAAGAAAATTCGACGAACTCATCGCGAACAACTCCGGCAAAATGAGCACGCTCGACAAATTCCGAGGCCGCTCCAACCCGATCACATTTTACCTCGAGGAACTCCCCGGGGGATCCCCCAATTCCAACATACCCCTGCTCATACGTGCCCGGATGGCAAACTTCGACGTCAGGCACCTCCTCGTCGACGGCGGGAGCTCGGTTGACATCATGTACTCACACCTGTTCACAACTCTCCATCTCGACGAATCCAACCTTTCCCCCTACGTAAGCTCCGACCTTCAGGGGTTCAACGGGACGACGACGAGACCTTGGGGATACGTGGAATTGAAAGTCACCTTCGGAGAAGAGGAAACAGCTAGGGACATCAGCATCCGTTTCTTAGTCATCGAATGCCCATCCCTCTATAACTGCATCCTGGGCAGGACGACGATAGCAGAACTCACCGCGATACCCTCCACCGTCCACCTGAAGATGAAATACTACACAAGGAGGGGAGCCGTGGTGACCCTCAACGGAGACATCGAGGCCGCCCGAAGATGTTTTGAAGCCGCGCTGAAAGGCCTAGACTCCATCGCTCCAGCGACCAAGAAGAAAACTTCAAACACAACGCCAAAGGGCGAACCAACGGAGCTGGTCGGATTCGTTGAACTCGATAGTCGCTTCCCCGGCGAGCTCGACCACGAAACAAAGACCAGCGAAGTCAACGAGCAGCCCTCACACCCAGCGCGCCCCATCCCGGGCGGAGAATTCGAACTCGTCCCCCTCGGGGAAGACACGAGCAGAACCGTGAGGATAGGCGCCGGACTCCCAGACCTTGCGAAGCGATAGCTCCAAGCCTGCCTCCGCGAGAACGCCGACCTCTTCGCCTGGAGCGCCGCGGAAATGCCAGGACTCGACCCCGAGGTCGCCTGCCACCAGTTGTCCATCAACCCGACCGCAAAGGCCGTTGTACAACGCCAGCGTCGCCAATCCCCCGAAAAATCGGCAGCGGCCGAACAAGCTATAAAAGATCTCTTAGAGGCAAATTTTATTTTAGAAGCCCGGTATTCAACCTGGCTGTCCAATGTTGTACTCGTTAAAAAGAATAATGGAAAATGGCGCATGTGTGTTGACTATACTGATCTCAATCGGGCATGTCCTAAGGACGCCTACCCCCTCCCCAACATCGACAAGCTCATCGACAACTCCGCGGGCTTCAAGCTCTTGTCCTTCATGGATGCGTACTCGGGATACAATCAGATCCCGATGGCCGAACACGATAAACAAGCCACAGCCTTCATGACGGTGTCGGGCAATTACTATTACAACGTGATGCCCTTCGGCCTCAAAAACGCCGGGGCCACATACCAGCGGATGATGAACCGTGTCTTCCACGACGAAATCGGAGACATGCTCGAAGTATACATGGACGACATGATCGTCAAATCTGGCACGGAGGACGACCACGCGGCACACCTCCGGAAGGTCTTCGAGACCGCAAGGTCGTGCCGCATGCGTTTCAACCCGGAGAAGTGCACCTTTGGCGTCTGCGCCGGTAAATTCCTCGGCTACTACTTGACCGAACGGGGGATCGAAGCCAATCCGGACAAATGCCACGCCTTCTCCAATATCACCACGCCTACCACGAAGAAGGCCATCCAGTCCCTCAACGGCGTGCTTGCCTCCCTCTCACGATTCATTGCCAAGTCGGCCCAACACGCCCTCCCATTTTTCAAACTGCTCAGGAAGGAGACCAAATTCGAATGGACGGACGAATGTGAGAAAGCCCTTTGCCACCTCAAACGCGTCTTATCCGAACCACCAGTGTTGACGCGCCCCGCGACGGGCGAAACCCTATACTTATATCTGGCCGTAGCCAACGAAGCCGTCAGCGCCGTCCTCGTCAGCGAATTCGGGGAGGGCCAAAAGCCCATCTACTTTACTAGCAAAGCTCTCCACGGCCCAGAAGTCCGATACCAGCTGATCGAGAAGGTCGCCCTGACCCTCATAACAGCAGCCCGCCGACTCCGGCATTATTTTCTCACACACACCATCGTGCTCCGCACCGATCAGCCCATCCGCCAGCTCCTCGGCCGCCCCGACATGGCCGGACGCATGCTGAAATGGTCGCTAGAACTCTCCGAGTTCGACATCACCTACGAGGGCCGGCACGCCATCAAGGCTCAAGCCTTGGCCGATTTCGTCGCCGAGATGACCACACCGCCCGAACCCACCGCCAGGAACCACCTCTAGACCATTTTTGTAGATGGCTCCTCCAACTCCACGGGAAGCGGCGCCGGCATCGTCCTCGACAACGACGAGGGTACGATCATCGAAGTCTCCCTCACACTGGCCTTCCCGACGACCAACAACCAGGCCGAGTACGAAGCGTTTCTGGCCGGCCTTCGCCTGGCATCCGACCTGGGAGCCAGGGACATCCGAATCTACACGGACTCCCAGCTAGTCGCTTCACAAGTCCGAGGCGAATACCAAGCAAAAAACGACACCCTCGCCGAATACCTCGCGCTCATCACTGAAAAACTGCGAGGTTTCGACACAGCAGAGATCCAGCACGTCCCTCGCGAGCAGAACACTCGCGCCGACATCCTCTCCAAACTGGCAAGCACCAAAAAGCGAGGCGGCCACAAGTCGGTCATTCAAGAGATCTTGTCGCAACCAAGTACCAGCGCGACCACCACCCCCTTCGACATCAACATCGTCGGGGATACTGACTGCTGGATGACCCCGCTCCACACCTATCTCAGCACCAGCCACCTTCCGGCCAACCCTGGAGAGGCTAGCGCAACCAGACGATGCGCCTGCTCGTACGTTCTCCTCGAAGGACGACTGTACCGCCGAGGCTTCGCAATCCCACTCCTCAAATGCATAGATAAGTCCCAGAGCGCAGCCGTTCTAGAGGAAATCCACGAAGGCATCAACGCGCAGCACCTCGGCGGAAGATCCCTAGCACGAAAGGCCCTACGCGCAGGCTATTACTGGCCATCAATGCAATCCGACGCGAAGGAACACATTAAACGATGTGATAAATGTCAACGACACGGGGACATGCACCTCGCCCCCCCAACCGACCTCACGCCCCTCTCATCTCCATGGCCATTCGCCTGGTGGGGGCTGGACATCCTCGGGCCCTTCCCCCTAGGTTCCTACCAGAACAAGTACCTCATCGTGGGAGTTGAATACTTCACCAAATGGATCGAGGCCGAAGCTCTGGCCAAAATCACCGTCCACAACATACTCCGATTCTACAAACGCAACATCCTCGCCAGATTCGGGGTCCCACTCGCCATCGTCACCGACAACGGCACACAATTCACGGACAAAAACTTTCGCGACTTCGTCACCAAACTCGGAACCAAACACCACTTCGCCTCGGTCGAACACCCTCAAACAAACGGCCAGGCGGAATCGGTGAACAGAGTCATACTCAGGGGACTCAGACGACGACTCGGCGACGCCAAACGAGCATGGGTCGAAGAGCTCCACAACGTCCTCTGGGCATACCGCACCACTCCCCACTCAACCACGGGGGAAACCCCATTTCGCCTCACGTACGGAACCGAGGCCGTGATACCGGTCAAAATTCGCGAACCATCCCGACGAACGGAAGCTCCCCTGGGCACCGACGACAACGACGGCGCCCTCCGAGAAGAGCTCGACCTCGTCGAAGAAATCCGCTCAGGGGCAGCCCTCTGTGATGCCCGGCTGAAGCAACAAGTCACACTTCGCCACAACAACAAAGTCCTAAAACGCGACTTTCAAACAGGCGACTTAGTTCTACGCAGAAACCAGAAAGACTCCCACGAGGGCAAACTGGCTGCGAACTGGGAAGGCCCTTACCGAGTCCGGGACAAAACGAAGCACGGGACATATTACCTCGAAAACCTGCACGGTGACCAACTAGCTCGACCATGGAACGCCGCGAAGCTTAAGCGGTACTACAGTTAGAACATTGCCCGCGACGACCCATCGTCCCGACCACTGGGGGGCGACATGGTACCACCGCACACCCCCGCGTCCACTAGCGACCAAAAAAAAGCAAGCCCTGCCTCTCGTGTGCGCGGGCAGACGGCCTTGCTCGGCAAGGAACACCTCGACCGAGATCCCCCGCCGCCGTACTAAAATCGGCAGGACACCCAGCTCGCGATGGGACGTCCACGCCCGGGGAGAACTACCCCCAAAACGGCCCGGCTACGTCGCCGACCAAACCAGCCGGTTCCCTTCACCACCGGTAACAAGTCGTCGAGCTAACACCCGAACAAACCCAGGGCATATCGAGACATGCACGTCAAAAGCATTCAAATAAACAAATAAATACAAAAAACGAGCATAAACATCATGCAAATACCGAGCGCACACTTAGAAAATTCACAAAAAATATATTAAGCAAAAAGCGGGCACCAGCCCAGTAGTCAATGTTACAAAAACAGAGCACGCAGACCCAAAGAAAGATAAGTCACAAATGTCGGCACGCAGGCCATAAAAACAACGAGCACGCAGGCCCGACAACTCATGCTACCTCATCCGCCTGATCAGCAGCCGCGGGATCCTCCTCAGGAACAACAAGATAGGGATCGACCACCTTCCCGTCAACGATCTCGTGATACGGCCAGATCCCATCCACGGCCAGCGCAACGCCGGGGTTGGCGACCTGAATCTGCTCGACAGCGTTCTTAAATCTGACCTCGATAGCCTCCAAACAGTCACCTTCCAGCACCCGGATACGGGCAATCAGGTCAGCACAAGTGATTAACCGTCGATCTCCATCTGTCTCGTCCTCGGCCGGACGAACTGCGCTGTCCAAGACTTCCGTGCGAACCTTCAGCGCCTGCACCTCGGTCGTCGCCTCCCCCAACTTCTCCTCCAGCGAGGTCACCTTCCCCTCAGCGCCCTCTGCCCGTTTTCGCTGCTCAGCAACATCCTTCTGACTCTTCTCCAATTCCTCAGTAAGCTTGGCCAACCGCGACTGCATAAAGGTAAGGTCCCCCTGCAGTTTGGACAGCTCGGCAGCGGAACAGCCCTCCTCGTTCAGCACAAGAGCCGTCGTGAACGTCCGCATCATTGCAGCCAAGTCCTCCGCCAGGACACGTCGACGAAACTCTCGATCGGGCTGGCGGACAGCCTTCACCTCCCCAGCGGAGACGGTAGGAGAACGAGCACCATGAAAATAGCTCGGATGCTGATGGCAGGGCGGGACGACATAACCTTCCTCGGCCGAACCGACCGTCAGATCTACCAAACCTCGGGGCTCCTCGGACCTCTGCCTTTTCGATGCTCCTTGAGACGTAGGAGACTGACTCCCTTGAGGCGAAGAAGACGAACTCTGCCCTCCCGGCGTCGCGACCTCCTGTCCGACCAGCTGACTCACCCGCGTCCTCGGGACCGCGACATTCCTGGTAGCGCGCAACTGCTTTACCCGCTCCTCGACAGAAGACATATTCGCTGCAAAAACAAAGAAAGAATTAGCAACGGCCAGAACACCCGAACACGGGGAGGAAAGAAAACATCCCTACCTAGATAGTCCAAAGCGGCTGCCCCGGTGGCGCAACCGAGTAGGGTCTTAGTATTAATCAGCCTCTTTTTGGTTCGCACGTTCCCCTGCGCGTCGAGGATGTACCGACCATCAGGCGTCACCAGCTTCGACGGAGGAAGAGCCCGCACAAAGGCGACTATTTTCAAATAAGCGGCCATATCTCTCTCGTCGAGGGTCCCCGCCCGTACGATATACCTATCCGTTCCTCGGTTGAAATGCTCAGCAGTCCACAATAGATGTATCTTAGGAAGCCACGCGAGGAACCGCTGGCCATCTACCATTCGCTCGCCCTCGTCGAAGAGAGTATTCGAGCCCTGCTGCGTGATCGGTTTAACGAGGAAGAACCGACTTTTGAAATCCTTGACGGAATCACTATACGCCTTGAAAAGTTTGGTCGACTGTTTAAATGAGACCCATCTGTGGCGGCCATTCACCGTCTGCCGCTGTAAGTGGAAGATACGGAAAAACAACGGTACCGTCGGCTCCACCTCGAGGTAGAAGCACACCACCTCGAAGGCGCGGATGAAAGCCAAGGCGTTGGGGTGCAGTTGGGACGGGGCCAAGCGCAACCAATCAAAGAGCCCCAGATGAAAGGCGGAGAACGGTAACCGGAGCCGAGCCTCTTTAAAATAGAACTCGTGCATGGGGAACATCCGTCGCCCATATCGCGAGCAGATGCGATGATGCTCTTTCGGTCGGTACACTTGCCAATGCTGCGGCTCCCCGATAGGCGTATCCTCGACGGTGGCGTACACGTCGGACGCATCGGCCACAAAACAAGACGGAGTAGACAGCGGCTCCTCAGCCGCCCATTCTTCGGACGGGGTGATGCGCTCGTCATCAAAGTCCGGGACCTCGGGTTCGTTGTCTTCGACCATTATCCCCGGTACCAAAGCCGACATCTACACCTGAAAAGCAGAGGACAACGGTGAATTCGATAGCCAGGATCAAATCCACCCTTCCACCGCAGGTCAAGTGAAAGGGCGACAAAGGCCAGAGAACGACGAGCAAACACGCGCTCCCCGTCGACCCTCATCGGGGCGTCTAAAGCCGACCCGTCATCCCTCCGCGGGACAGTCACCGGAAAAAGCGCGCCTCCCCGGGGCATTCACCGGAAAAAGCACTCGTCCCCGGTGCATTCATCGGAGAAAGCCCCCATCCTCGGGACATTCATCGGAACAACCGATTCTCCCCGGGACACTCACCAGAAAATTCGCCAGATACGGCGGATCTTGCGTCCCTCCTCGGGGCATTCATCATGCCCCGACCACGCGTTCTAATCAAACGACGGAAATAAAAGGGAAGAGAAATGAGAACTCACTTGTAACGGCGGCGAATGGAGGGAAGGATCAAACGGTGCGGCGGCGATCGGCGGACGAGCAAAGATGTCAGAGCTTCGCAGGTACAACAGCAGAGTGAAAAATAATAAAATGAGCGGGGACCCTCGTATTTATAACCCGGTGCGGGATTCGAAGCGACGCTAGGCTCATTAATGACATAGGGTAGCCGCCCCTACGACCGCTTAACGCACAACACGTGGCGGCAGCCTGACGGTCGCGCCCCTTCACCTGCTTTCACCCCGCTCCGCCGGCGACCGGGAATCCCCGCACGAGCGCCCGTCCCACCGTGCACGAGTCCCGACGAACCTCTCGTTTCGTTACCTCTCTCCCCGACACAGCGACCTTAAGTCATCGCTCTTTCCCCAGAGCTTCGACTTGGGGGGCTCCTGTTCTGGCCTGGGCCCGACCTCGGTCCAGCCCAGTACCTCGCGCGGCCCAATAAGCGAATTGGCCACGCCGGGCACGCACGCCCCGCTGGACGGGCGGAACGCACCACCGGGCGCGGGAGACGCAGCCCACAGCCTCTCGCCGTTCCCTCTTATCAGCCGAGCAGGACGCACCCCAGCGTATTAAAACGAGGCCTCGGCTCCGCCCCTCCGCGGGGAGAACATCGCGCCTCGGGGAATCTCCCGAGCTCCCCTCCGCGGGGAGAACAACGTGTCCGGCGCACGTTCTCCACGTGCCTCCCCTCCGCGGGGACACGTCATCCACCAACTGCCCACCTCCGAAAGAGCAGGTCAAACCCACTTTCCGGAGATCTAGGAGCAGTTGGACTATGGCAAAGACCACGTCCCGGTCTTCACTACGCCACGTAAGTCCTAGCAGTCATTAGGGTTGGGCCTGGTCATCCAGCCCATCTCAAATGACCGTTGGCCTAGCGCTGGGGTCTCTCTATAAATACCCTCTTCCTCAAGAGGGTCAGGTAATTTTCACATCTTGCCCTTTCTGTACTTTGCTCTCACTCTGCCCAATTTCTTACTTTGGCATCGGAGTGTCTTGCAGGTACACCCCCCTTCTCCTCCTCATCACCGGTGAACAGGTAGCAGCCCAACAGCGTGTGGTCAGCCCGTGATCCCCTCCTGATTAGATCAGATCATAATATATCACATTTATAAAAACATTAACTTTAATATTAATTTTTATTCTAATAAATTTATAACTAAAAGCATAATTATCAGTGAATTCAAGCCGTATTTATACAAATTTTTAAGTTGTCAAAATCTAATGGATATTTAGAAGAAAATGGTTCATTTGGTGAAATTCATTTTAGATTGTTTGATAGTTTGAGAATTATAAATAAATTGTTTAAATAATTTAATAATGTAATATAATATAAAAAAATTAAGTGAGAATCATTTAAAAAATCCAAAAGAGTATAATTAACGTGGATTTTGATATTATCCAACAGAGAAACAATTCTATGTCTAGCAACAGTATTTAAACGTGGATTATCCCACAATCTAACAAAATAACATTGATTTATGTGTACACATATTCAAAATGTTGGTGATATGTATGCTTTAAGAAACATTTTATTACAAGGCCTTTGAGGTCTATTTATAAACCACATTAAGCTACATCAACAGAATATTACTAAAATTAGCAATATACTTTTCTGTTATAATATGACCCATCAAGCAAATTCATTAGGTTAGAATTTGCTTTACTCAACCAGATTAACTATTGAACTGTGATAATTTTGAAATACATTAGACCATGGCAACCATGGCATATATCAGCAGTATCGTTAACCCAAAACCATTCTTCAAAAGCACATAAGTTTACGATAGAACTACACAAGTTCTTTCAGCAGACCAAATGTAAGCAAATGGCGGATGAGCTTACATAACAAAATGTGTTATGTGTGCGTTGAGTTATAAAATAGATTGGAGTGTCGGGATGAAGGTTCTTCGAAAATTTCAGGATCAACCCTGCCCTAAGTTTACTAAGCCCCCAAGCACTCCGAGATTTGAGATTCAAACCCAGGTCACCAGTTTTATCAAAAAACAAGCTTACCAATAAATCAAAAATCTATATAGGTATTTGCATAATAAGTTATGGATGTTTAAATGATAGACCTCACATCGTAGTTTGCCTTCGGCCATAAAATATGTTGAACCTTCCCTGTTTCAAAACAGACACTAAATATTAGTGGTCATCCGCTATCATGTCTTCTATTCATTTTTCAGGTTAACTTTTCATATAAGTCACACAAAATTTAACACTTGATATTTCAAAATGAAACAAAAAAGTTACTTGAGATTGTAATTTGTAACTTACATGATTGAGAGCTTCCAATCATTTTCTCCAGAACGATCCAAAATCATCAAGTGGAAATACCTTGAGATAAACCATGAAAAGATTAGGGAGAAATGCTGAAAGAAAATGAAGGGAAAAAGGAAGTGGACACTTGTATATGCGTGTGTGGCTTCGGAGCATATACACAAACTTACCTTCCAAAATATCTTACTCTCAATAAGGCCATAAGGAATTGGACCAAAATGTCTAGAATCGGTGCTATTATATTTGTTATCCCCCTGTACCCAAATGTGACCCTTTGGAACCTACAGAAATTCCCAAAATCAAAATCAGAAAAAGCAACTAATATCGGATTTGTTTTTTATAACAAATTTACCATACCACAACTGTCTCATGCTTATCGTTATCACTGTTTTCGGGATTAGAGACGTATGTAATGGTATCACCCTCTAATCCAACCACACGCTTTGTGACAGTTCTTCTAGGGTTTTGAGGTGAGCGGAAGACAACAATATCTCTATGAGTAACTTTACCAGATCGAGGTGTTATCCTTTCAGCAAGAAAGATGCTTGGATTCAAATCGATTACAGGAAGCATGCTAGGACCATAGATCTGAAGCATTGGAACTGTCAAGTTATTAATCATGAAAAAAGAATTTGCAACAAGTTGAAGTAGGAATCATGCTTACCTTAACAGGGTCAACCAGATAGTTGTCGGTAACATGTAAAAAGCATAAGAACTTTGTAAATAAGAATGTTTTCTCCCATGCTTCTTTAACAACAGTCCTAAATAGCCCCATGTTTCTCAATAGCGTTATTGCCTAAAAAGCCAAAAGTCAAAAACATAAGTATTTTGTTCACCGGTAGCAACTAAAAAACCAAAAACATGTCAAATCTGAGTGTTGGGATCAAGGTTTTAAAAAACAGTCCTTTATCGCAAAAACGGACGCGACAAAACAGTACCGGAAGCTGCCGATGCCGATACCGTTATTCACCGCTTTTGTGATAAAGAACAAATTGTAGTTAATTTATGCTGCAACGACCGCAATCAGTGTTACAATACCTGTACGACCGAAATCGCGAAAGCCTTTACATAACTGCCACAATAACATGTTAACCCATGACAAAATTAAACAATGGCAAAATGCAATTAGGGTGGAATCCGCAAATACCATTAGGATTGAAATATGTGTTGTATTTTTACCAAAACAACATCTGTTTCATACATCTCATAACTTAGTGAAGCATAGCTCCAATTTATTCTTAATTCTCATATACATGTCATTCAATAATGAATTTTTTGCAATCAGAGGTCAAACAAGACATTAGAGAATAATACATTTAACATCCAAAATCATATTTTCCATAAATTACATAGAAGCTCGTCGCACAAATCGAAATGCAAGGTTCTATCTAAAGACAACACATATAGAAGCACGCAACCATTCCATCAACATCACTTTTCTGAGTTGAGAACCGTGGAGTTACAAACTAATCAATGAAATTCATCTCCGTTCCCAATTATAAATTAAGAAAAAATTACATATGATTCTGATGAGGGATAGCATATATAACTGAGAGAATCGTGTCCGCGGATTAATAAAGGAACATACCAGTGGTCGTTTTAGGCGGAAAGCGACGAAGGCTGACGGTTGCTGATGGCTGAGATGGAAGCCACGAGTGACGAGCAGGCGACTGTAGTCTGCTTTAGATTGAGGGAGAGAGAGTGCACTACTGTATGTATTTTCCTTTACTAAATTACTAGCGTCTGCTTTTCTTTTTAACGAGTATCAATGAAAACTAGATATTCATGAGCCCTTAGCTTAATTTATTTGATATGATATAAAATATATATATATATATATATATATATATATATATATATATATATATATATATATATATATATATATATATATATATATATATATATATATATATATATATATATATATATATATATATATATATATATATATATATATATGTAAGTTTAAGAATTTTTTACTCAAATAATTCAACTTTAAAAAAAAAATTTAAAGTATTTCTTTTTAAAAATATTTTTAAAGTATTACAGTTAAAGTTTTTGAATATCCAAGGGCGTCATTCCAATTGACGACCCTTTATTAAGGGTATAAGGGTGTCGCCAATTGAATTGGAGACACCTCATGCAGTCTCCAATCCAATTGACACCTGTGTTATAGACACATAAGGGAGTCGCCAATTCATTTGGAGACTCCTTAGAAACTGAATTTTCTCTCTCTAAATAGAGGTGTTCTGATCATTAAGTTTCACATCTCATCTCATATCTTTATTCTACTGATAACATGTATCATCGTTAGTGGGGAAACGTCTTCTATTTGAGAGAGAAGCCTCCGATGAACATGCTGTTTTTAAACATACAAAGTTTCAATCAACTTAAGAGGGAGCTGAATCGGTGGTTGGAAGGAGACATTGATGAAGGAGAAAAAATCTGTAGTATCGAGAGACTTGATCGGCTGTGTGGATGGGTTCGTGTTAAGACCAACAAAGATGCGAGGGAAATCATGTTTGGACCGAATGAAATTAGTTTGAGTGTTGTAATTAATTAGGAAAGTTGTAATCACCTAGTTAATGTTTTATGTTTTATGAAATTAGTATGTGTTGTGTGTTGTTAGTGTTGTTTGTTGGTAAGACCGTTGTAACAAAGGCTCATCAATATATGAAAATATTTGGTTGCAACAAATGAAACAATAAGCTAAATCATGATGCAGATGTGCCTCCGACATTGGGACAATTTTTTCGGTTATGTCAGGACTGACGACATATTTTGCACAATCTTATCAATTTATCAGCGGTATCCATTTTGGTTCTTATATGATTGTTGTTTGGGCGTCCCTTTTTCTTCTCATCTCATCGTTGTGCCAAACTATGTCACCTTGGTATGGAGGCCAATAATCCTCCATTGGTAGCACTGCGAAGCCTTCGTTGTATACGTTCATAATATTAATTGCCTTGTAAACATCAGATAGATAGCCATAAGCATCCTGACGAGCATATGCACATGTTGCAATAACATATGAGCAAGCTACACGAAAGGCATGGTACTTGCCACAGTCACACCAACATCTGTTTAATCTGACGGCATAGGATAAATTAGGTCCCCCTTCATTATGGTCCATTGTTTCTTGTACACTGAATATTTGCCTATGACGGTCAAAGACTGTAACTGCATGTGTGTTGGCTCTGATAGTATCATTTTTCATCAATTTCATTATACTTTCACTGAATACTTGACCCGACGTTAACACTGCACTCCATCTTTCGCCTCTTATTGCGAAAAGTGATGTCAACTTATGATATGTTGATCTCACCAAAGCGGTGATTGGAAGGTTTCTAATTCCTTTGAATACTCCGTTCATAGACTCCACAAGGTTTATCGTCATGTGGCCCCAACGACATCTACCATCAAAAGCCCTTGTCCATTTTTCGAGTGGAATATTATCCAACCAGCTTCTTGCATCTGCATTTGACATCCTAATTTCGTTAAGGTAGTATTGAAATGTTGGTTGAGTTAGAGCATACCCGACATTTAAAACTTTTTTGCGAAGGTTCTTGTCTTTGATTGCACGCATGAAGTTTTGTGCAATATGTCTAATGCAATATACACGGGTAGAAGAAGGATTATGCCAGTTGTTGTCATGGTTATTGTAGGCGCTCTCTATAGTAACATGACTGTCTGAAATCAAACAGAGATTGGCTTGTGGAGCGACATGTGTTCTGAGATTCTTAAGGAAGAAACTCCAAGTAGAAGCGGTTTCACCCTGAACCAGAGCAAAGGCTATGGGAAAGACATTATTGTTACCGTCTTGTGCAACAGCCACAAGTAAGGTGCCCTTGTATTTTTTGCAAAGCCATGTTCCATCAATTTGACTAACAGGTTTGTAGAATGCAAAACCTCTTATGCATGGTTGAAACGACCAAAAGAGACGATGAAAGATGACATTTCCATCAACAATAGTTCCATCTAGCCTACATGCCGACAATGTCTGCATGATTGTAACAGTTCCCGATGTGTATGTCTTTAGCGCTACCAAAAATCACGACAATTCCTTGTACGAATCCTCCCAGTTACACAATACCTGTTCAATAGCCTTTGTTCTTGCAATACATGCCTTTTTGTACGGGGGAGTATAATTATACCGCGTCTCGAAGTTTCGGTGTCGTGCCCGTGAATATGTTGCACCCGACGAATCAATTCAACCATATATTGAGCTTGCAGTTTCGGACATGTAAGCAAAATCATGTCTTACTCGGCCGATGCAAAGTTTATACAAGCTTTGCAAGAGAGATGGCGCCCAGAGACATACACCTTCTTTTTTCCAACCGGTGAATGTACCATGACCTTCGAGGATGTGTACATGTTACTCGGTTTGCGTATTAATGGTAAGGCGATCAATGGTGTGAGGGCAAAGCTTCATATATAAGATGTGCTCGTTTTGATGATGTAAAAACTTAGCTTCATAGAAGAATCGATGTTGGGCGTTATCACCATGTTGCATTTGCATACCTCGTTTCTCATGATTAAATTGCTTGCATAAAATATATCGGTTGTTGCATATAGAGTTGTCAAAATATGTGTTATATGAGTTAGACTTTAGTGGTGTCGTTTGTCATATCATAGATGTCTTCAAAAAGAGTCAAGAGTATGAAATTAGGCATTTTAAACAATTTTAGGTCTATGAGTCGACCAAAGTTCTGTTCTGGTCGACTCATATTATGTGTCTAGTTTTTGTATTTTCTTCGGGAGAGCTCGCGTCGACCCACCGGTCGACTCATACTGTTGGCATTTTAATTTTTCTAAAATTTCAAGCTATGCGTCGACGTATACCTTGTTTCGGTCGACGCATGGTTGTGTGAATTGCACAAGTGTTTCATCTGGGTCAGCTTAGGTCGACCATGCACTCTGCATAGGTCGACCGCTCGCTGTTTTATGTCATTTTTCTGTTATTTCTACTATTTTTATAAAGTGGTTTTAGTGGTTATGACAATTATGTTTGGTATATAAGTTAAGTTGCTTGTTTCACTTCATAACATTGAGAAAAACAAGAAAAGTGAAATAGGTGTCGATTCGGTTCTCATCATCTTCATTCTCTTCATAGCATACCACAACAATCACACATAATAATCTTTGTTGTGCATTATGCATTGTTAGAGGTGATAACGTTCAAAGCTAAAGATTTGGTAATCCGGTTCGGGTTGAGGAATCGACAAGCTTTTCTTGAATAAAACCTCTAGGGTTTTATCCTCCAAGATTCTCTGAATTTGGGGGTTTGTGCATGATTCGTCTCAACACATATTCAACCGAGTGAAGGTAATTGAGGAGCGGTTGGTTCCGTCTATTTAGTAACGGTAAGAGGAGGATTGTGAAGGAGAGTTTCAGGTTCGACACGCGGGTAATTGAAATCAGTCGGGCTCATAACTTAGTAAAGCATAGCTCTAATTTATTCTTAATTCTCATATACATGTCATTCAATAATGAATTTTTTGCAATCAGAGGTCAAACAAGACATTAGAGAATAATACATTTAACATCCAAAATCATATTTTCCATAAACTACACAGAAGCTCGTCGCACAAATCGAAATGCAAGGTTCTATCTAAAGACAACACATATAGAAGCACGCAACCATTCCATCAACACCACTTTTCTGAGTTGAGAACTGTGGAGTTACAAACTAATCAATGAAATTCATTTCCGTTCTCAATTATAAATTAAGAAAAAATTACATATGATTCTGATGAGGGATAGCATATATAACTGAGAGAATCGTGTCCAAGGATTAACAAAGGAACATACCAGTGGTCGTTTTAGGCGGAAAACGACGAAGGCCGACGGTTGCTGATGGCTGAGATGGAAGCCACGAGTGACGGGCAGGCGGTTGTAGTCTGCTTTTGATTGAGGGAAAGAGAGTGCACTACTGTATGTATTTTCCTTTACTAAATTACTAGCGTCTGCTTTTCTTTTTAACGAGTATCAATGAAAACTAGATATTCATGAGCCCTTAGCTTAATTTATTTAATATGATATAAAATATATTTAAATATATACGTAAGTTTAAGAATTTTTTACTCAAATAATTCAACTTTAAAAAAAAATCTTAAAATATTTCTTTTTAAAAATATTTCTAAAGTATTACCGTTAAGGTTTCTGAATATCCAAGGGCGTCATTTCAATTGACGACCCTTTATTAAGGGTATAAGGGTGTCACCAATTGAATTGGAGACACTTCATGCAGTCTCCAATTCAATTGGCACCTGTGTTATAGACACATAAGAGAGTCGTCAATTCATTTGGAGACTCCTTAGAAACTGAATTTTTTTCTCTCTAAATAGAGGTGTTCTGATCATTAAGTTTCACATCTCATCTCATATCTTTGTTCTACTGATAACATGTATCATCGTCGGCGGGGAAACGTCTTCTATTTGAGAGAGAAGCCTCCGATGAACATGCTGTTTTGAAACATACAAAGTTTCAATCAACTTAAGAGGGAGCTGAATCGGTGGTTGGAAGGAGACATTGGTGAAGGAGAAAAAATATGTAGTATCGAGAGACTTGATCGGCTATGTGGATGGGTTCGTGTTAAGACCAACAAAGATGCAAGGGAAATCATGTTTGGACCGAATGAAATTAGTTTGAGTGTTGTAATTAATTAGGAAAGTTGTAATCACCTAGTTAATGTTTTACGTTTTATGAAATTAGTATGTGTTGTTAGTGTTGTTTGTTGGTAAGACCGTTGTAACAAAGGCTCATCAATATATGAAAATATTTGGTTACAACAAATAAAACAATAAACTAAATCATGACGCAGATGTGCCTCCAACATTGGGACAATTTTTTCGGTTGTGTCTGGACTGACGATATATTTTGCACAATCTTATTATTTTATCAGCGGTATCCATTTCGATTCTTATACATTTGTTGTTTGGGCGTCCCTTTTTCTTTCTTCTCATCTCATCGTTGTGCCAAACTATGTCACCTTGGTATGGAGGCCAATAATCCTCCATTGGTAGCACTGCAAAGCCTTCGTTGTATACGTTCATAATATTAATCGCCTTGTAAACATCAGATAGATAGCCATAAGCATCCTGGTGAGCATATGCACATGTTGCAATAACAAGTGAGCAAGGTACACGAAAGGCATGGTACTTGCCACAGTCACACCAACATTTGTTTAGTCTAACGGCATAGGATAAATTAGGTCTCCCTTCATTATGGTCCATTGTTTCTTGTACACTAAATATTTGCCTATGAAGGTCAAAGATTGTAACTGCATGTGTGTTGGCTCTGATAGTATCATTTTTCATCAATTTCATTATGCTTTCACTGAATACTTGACCCGACGTTAACACTGCACTCCATCTTTCGCCTTTTATTGCGAAAACTGATATCAACTTATGATATGTTGATCTCACCAAAGCGGCGATTGGAAGGTTTCTAATTCCTTTGAATACTCCGTTCATGGACTCCACAAGGTTTGTCGTCATGTGGCCCCAACGACATCTACCATCAAAAGCCCTTCTCCATTTTTTGAGTGGAATATTATCCAACTAGCTTCCTGCATCTGCATTTGACATCCTAATTTCGTTAAGGTAGTATTGAAATGTTGGTTGAGTTAGAGCATACCCGACATTTAAAACTTTTTTGCGAAGGTTCTTGTCTTTGATTGCACGCATGAAGTTTTGTGCAATATGTCTAATGCAATATACATGGGTAGAAGAAGGATTATGCCAGCCGTTGTCATGGTTATTGTAGGCGCTCTCTATAGTAACATGACTGTCTGAAATCAAACAGAGATTGGCTTGTGGAGCGACATGTGTTCTGATATTCTTAAGGAAGAAACTTCAAGTAGAAGCGGTCTCGCCCTCAACCAGAGCAAAGGCTATGGGAAAGACATTATTGTTACCGTCTTGTGCAACAGCCACAAGTAAGGTGCCCTTGTATTTTCTGCAAAGCCATGTTCCATCAATTTGAATAACAGGTTTGTAGAATGCAAAACCTCTTATGCATGGTTGAAACGACCAAAAGAGACGGTGAAAGATGACATTTCCATCAACAATAGATCCATCTAGCCTACATGTCGACAATGTCTGCATGATTGTAACAGTTCCCGATGTATATGTCTTTAGCGCTACCAAAAATCACGGCAATTCCTTGTACGAATCCTCCCAGTTACATAATACCTGTTTAATAGCCTTTGTCCTTGCAATCCATGCCTTTTTGTACGGGGGAGTATAATTATACCGCGTCTCTAAGTTTCGGTGTCGTGCCCATGAATATGTTGCACCCGACGAATCAATTCAACCATATATTGAGCTTGCGGTTTTGGACATGTAAGAAAAATCATGTCTTACTCGGTCGATGCAAAGTTTATACAAGCTTTGCAAGAGAGATGGCGCCCAGAGACATACACCTTCTTTTTTTCCAACCGGTGAATGTACCATGTGTTAGAACACAGATTGGTTCTTAATAATATCTCTTTGTTTTGATGATAACTATTAGGAAATTCTGTATTTAAGAATTATATACTCTAAAATTTGCTTGAGAGTTTTTACTGCAGATAGTAAAGAAATTAACACTCCAGAAGCAAATCAGAATTGAATACAAGAAATTAACTAGACTCTGAAGCGCCAGATGCACTCATTAGAAGATTCTGATTGATGCTTACAGAAGATCCTGAGTGTAGCCTCCAGAAGGATCTGAGACAAGAAGCTCCAGAAGATTATGAAGCAGAAGCTCCAGAAGAATCTGAAGCAAGTCAGAAGCATCTGAAGCAAAGAAGAATATTGTATGAAGAGTTTTTCAAAGCATAGTTTCTACAGAAGATCCTGAAAGTACTAAAGCTGCCAGTACTGAAGTTTTGTATCAAATATGCTCTGATGTTTAACACGCTAAAAGCACACATGCTGCAGAAGACTCTGATCCAGCAAAGTTCTGATCATCATTAGAAGACTCTGACCCAATCAGACTCTGATGAACTTGCTGAAAACTGAAGAAGAAATATTCAAAAATTATATCCGTTGGAGTAAATCAAACGTCTCTTTCCTTATTTATGCTAGACACAAGAACACAGACAAAAAGGATTTTTCTGTGCTTTCTTCTTCTAGGAAAGGTCACTTGATGTGAAGACAAAAAGGCTCAGACCTTTTTGGGACACTCTTCTCAACGTGCAGCTCACCTTGGATCAGCTGCCTATAAAAGCAAGACTCCACCAAATTCTTCAGTTAGACGTTTTGCTGAAAAAGAATTAAAACATTCAAGCTCTCATACTTTCATATTCATTCTTAGAATTAATTGTACTTAAACTTAAGAGAAATATCACTGTTGTGATAAAAGCTTTTTAGAAGCATTCTTACTCTTGTATTAGATTTACATTGTTTGTAAAGGATTTTCTTAAGAGGATTCAGTTGGAATCAGTAGCTCTTGAGAAGACTAAGAACAGTTGTTCTTAGGTGTTACTATTGTAATCTGTTTGATTAAATAGTGGATTAAGTCCTTGTTTGAGAAAGGCAAATCACTCTAGGAAGGGTGGACTGGAGTAGTTGAGTTCAACGAACCAGGATAAAAATAATTGTGTTTTAATTCTAAGTTTTAATCTTTCATACTTATTCAACCCCCCTTCTAAGTATTATTGTTAGAACACAGATTGGTTCTTAATAATATCTCTTTGTTTTGATGATAACTGTTAGGAAATTTTGTATTTAAGAATTATATACTCTAAAATTTGCTTGAGAGTTTTACTGCAGATTGTAATGAAATTAACACTCCAGAAGCAAATCTGAATTGTATACATGAAGTTATCTAGTCTCTGAAGCGCCAGATGCACTCATTAGAAGACTCTGATTGCTGCTAACAGAAGATTCTGAGCGTAGCCTCGAGAAGGATCTGAAGCAAGAAGCTCCAGAAGATTCTGAAGCAGAAGCCCAGAAGAATCTGAAGCAAGCAGATGCATCTGAAGCAAAGAAGAATATTGTATGAAGAGTTTCTCAAAGCATAGTTTCTACAGAAGTTTTTGAAAGTACTAATGCTGCCAGTACTGAAGTTCTGTATCAAATATGCTCTGATGATCAACACGCTGAAAGCACACATGCTGCAGAAGACTCTGATACAACAAAGTTCTGAACATCATTAGAAGACTCTGACTCAATCAGATTCTGATGAACTTGCTGAAAACTGAAGAAGAAATATTCAAAGATTATATCCGTTGGAGTAAATCAAACGTCTCTTTCCTCATTGGTGCTAGACACAAGAACACAGACAAAAAGGATTTTTCTGTGCTTTCTACTTCTAGGAAAGGTCACTTGATGTGAAGACAAAAAGGTTCAGACCTTTTTGGGACACTCAACGTTCAGCTTCCTTGGATCAGCTGCCTATAAAAGGAAGACTCCACCAAATTCTTCAGTTAGACATTTTGCTAAAAAGAAATCATAACATTCAAAGCTCTCATTCTTTCATATTCTTCTTAGAATTATTTGTACTTAAACTTAAGAGAAATATCACTGTTGTGATAAAAGCTTTTTAGAAGCATTCATACTCTTGTATTTGATTTAAATTGATTGTAAAGGTTTTCCTTAAGAGGATTCAGTTGGAATCAGGAGCTCTTGAGAAGACTAAGAACAGTTGTTCTTAGGTGTTACTATTGTAATCTGTTTGATTAAATAGTGGATTAAGTCCTTGTTGAGAAAGGCAAATCACTCTAGGAAGGGTGGACTGGAGTAGTTGAGTTCAACGAACCAGGATAAAAATAATTGTGTTTTTATTTCTAAGTTTTAATCTTTCATACTTATTCAACCCCCTTCTAAGTATTATCTCACCTTCAGTTGGCATCAGAGCTCCGGTTCTGTGTGTGCTACCACTTAACAGTGACAGTAAAGATCCAGAGAGAAATACTTTGATATATATTTATTTGTTACAATGGCTGATAATACAATATCCAAAATTAACAATAAATATGAAGAAAGGGACAGGATCAGCACCAAACCCCCTATGTTTGATGGGGAGAAATTTGATTACTGGAAAGACAGAATTGAGAGTTTTTTCCTAGGATATGATGTTGATCTATGGGATCTAGTCATAGATGGATATGTCCATCCCACAGATGGGAATGGCAAGAAGATAGACAGAAAATCTATGACAGATGCTCAGAAGAAAGATTTTAGAAATCATCACAAAGCCAGAACTATATTATTGAATGAAATTTCCCATACTGAGTATGAAAAAATTACAAACAGGGAAACTGCTTTTGATATGTTTGAATCTCTAAAAATGACTCATGAGGGAAACTCTCAAGTCAAGGAGACAAAAGCTCTGGCTCTGATCCAGAAGTATGAGGCCTTCAAGATGGAAGACTCTGAATCTGTTGAAGCCATGTTCTCCAGATTTCAGATCCTCACAGCTGGGCTGAAGGTTCTGGACAAGGGATATTCTACATCAGATCATGTAAAGAAAATCATCAGAAGTCTACCTACCAGATGAAGACCAATGGTGACTGCCTTGAAGATGGCTAAAGATCTGAACAAGATCTCTTTAGAAGAACTCATCAGCTCACTGAGGAGCCATGAAATTGAGCTTGAGGAAGATGAACCTCAGAAGAAAGAAAAAGGTAAATCTGTTGCCTTAAAATCTAACAAATCTGCTAAAGCTTTGCAGGTTATTGAAGAAAGCTCTGAAGAATCTTCTTCTTCTGAAGAAGATGAATTATCCATGTTGTCCAGAAGGATCAACAGACTCTGGAAGCACAAGGGAAATAAGTTCAACAATTTCAGAAGATCTGATCATAGAAAGGAATCTTCTGGGCACAGAAGATCTGGCAAGAAAGAAGTTGTGTGCTATGAATGCAAAGAACCTGGGCATTACAAGAATGATTGCCCCAAACTTCAAAAAGAAAAACCCAAGAAGAAGTTTAACAAAAAGAAGAAGGTTCTGATGGCAACATGGGATGACTCAGATGAATCTGAATCAGAAGAAGAATGTGCCAATGTTGCACTAATGGCCAGCACAGAAGATCAGGAGGAAGGAACCTCAGGATATGAATCAGATTCTGAATCTGATGATGATGCTGAAGAGGTAATGGCTAAACTTATTAAAGAAGAACTGATAAAAGTTTTATCAGAAGTTCTGAAAATTTATAACAATATCAAACTTAAATACAAGAAGCTGAAAAGAACTCTTGAATCTGAGATTGATCTTCTGAAGACAGAACTTGTTGAGCAAAAAGAAATTAATATGAAAATCAAAAATGATTTTGAAATAACTCAACAAGAATTTGAATCTGA
Organism: Lathyrus sativus; assembly: GCA_963859935.3. NCBI lineage: Eukaryota > Viridiplantae > Streptophyta > Magnoliopsida > Fabales > Fabaceae > Lathyrus > Lathyrus sativus. The sequence continues at coordinate 97,022,708 of OZ012738.1, read as the reverse complement.
GACTAAGTCATGTGAAAACATTTTAGAAAAATATGACTCTAGCTTTCAGAGATTCCTTACTAAGAGCATAGACAGAAGCAAGATGGCTTCTATGATCTATGGTGTTAGTGGAAACAACAGAAGAGGTATTGGATATGAATCTTCATCTGGAAGTAATCCAAAATCTGTTGACAAACTTTTCATCAAGAAGACACCTTTTTACTCTTAATTTAAGTTTGGTCACTTAAATGACATTAAACACACAAGCTCTGAGAAGAATACTTATGTGTTTAAACCTAAGGCAAGTCAGAATAAACATTATGTTGAAAAAAAGAAGTTTAGAAACCTACAAATCAACTAACCTCAAAGGACCCAAGAAGATCTGGGTACCTAAAAGTAAAATAATTCATGTTGCAGATGTTCTTAGCAGCAAGGTCAGGACGCCAATCATGGTACCTGGACTCTGGATGCTCACGACACATGACAGGAGAAAAGTCTATGTTCCAAATCCTGGAACTTAGATCTGGAGGTGACGTGAAGTTTGGAGGGAACCAGAAGGACAAGATCATTGGATCTGGCACTATTGGAAATGGTAAACTTCCCTCTATTACTAATGTTTTACTTGTTGAAGGGTTAAAACATAACTTATTGTACATAAGTCAATTAAGTGACAATGGTTATGATATCACATTTAATCAAAAATGTTGTAAAGCTATTAGTCAAAAGGATGGCTCTATCCTATTTAGTGGTAAGAGGAAAAACAACATTTATAAAATAAATCTTTCAGAACTTAAAGTTCAAAATGTTAAATGCCTCTTGTCTGTTAATGAAGAGCAATGGGTCTGGCACAGAAGATTGGGCCATATTAATATGAGACGTATATCTCAGATTAATAAACTTAATCTTGTCAGAGGACTCCCTAATCTGAAGTTCACTTCAGATGCTCTTTGTAAAGCATGCCAAAAGGGAAAGTTTTCAAAATCTTCATTTAAATCAAAAAATGTTGTTTCTACTTCGAAACCACTAGAATTACTTCATATTGATCTGTTTGGACCAGTGAAAACTGCATCCATCAGAGGCAAGAAGTATGGATTAGTCATTGTTGATGACTATAGTAGATGGACATGGGTAAAGTTCTTAAAACACAAGGATGAGTCACATTCTGTGTTCTTTGACTTCTGCAAGCAAGTCTAGAATGAAAAGGATTTCAAAATTATAAAAGTCAGAAGTGATCATGGTGGTGAATTTGAAAATAAATATTTTGAAAGATATTTTTCTGAAAATGGCATTGCTCATGATTTTTCTTGTCCTAGAACTCCACAACAAAATGGGGTTGTAGAGAGGGAAAACAGAACTCTGCAAGAAATGGCCAGAACCATGATCAATGAGACAAATCTAGCAAAACACTTTTGGGCAGAAGCAATCAACACAGCCTGTTACATTCAAAAGAGAGTGTCTGTAAGACCTCTTCTGAAGAAGACTCCATATGAACTGTGGAAGAACAAAAAGCCCAACATTTCATATTTTCATCCTTTTGGATGTATTTGCTATATGTTAAATACTAAGGATAATCTGAACAAGTTTGATTCCAAAGCACAGAAGTGTTTCATGCTTGGATATTCTGAACGCTCTAAAGGCTACAGAGTATACAACACTGAGACACAGATTATGGAAGAATCCATTCATGTCAGATTTGATGATAAGCTTGGCTCTGAAAAGCCAAAGCAGTCTGAAAACTCTGCAGATAGGGAAGTAGTCTTCATTGACTCTGAAGTTCCAGAAGCAGACAAAATTCAAGTGAAGGAACCAGAAGCAACGCCAGATGCTATTCCTTTAACTTATCAGATGAATAATTTAAACATTTCTGAAGAATCAATTATTAGAGGATCATCATCCAGAATTAAAGCTTCTCATCTAGAGGATGTCATTATTGGAAAGAAGGATGATCCCATCAGAACAAGATCCTTTCTAAGATCATCTGAAGCATCACTATTTGGACTGGTGTCAGAAATTGAACCATCTTCTGTAGATGAAGCTCTGCAAGACAATGATTGGATTATTGCTATGCAAGAAGAGCTAAATCAATTTACCAGAAATGATGTATGGGATCTAGTTCAAAGACCTCAAGGATTCAATATAATTGGTACAAAATGGGTCTTCAGAAATAAGCTAAATGAGAAAGGAGAATTTGAAAGGAATAAGGCAAGGCTGGTTGCTCAAGGGTACAGTCAACAAGAAGGTATTGATTACACTGAAACTTATGCTCCAGTGGCAAGGTTAGAATCTATACGCCTTCTTATTTCATTTGCTGCACAAAATAACATCACTTTGTATCAGATGGATGTTAAAAGTGCCTTTCTTAATGGTATTATAGAAGAAGAAGTTTATGTCCACCAACCTCCTGGTTTTGAAAATGAAAAATTTCCAGATCATGTTTTCAAACTAAAGAAATCTCTATATGGTTTAAAACAAGCTCCCAGAGCTTGGTATGAGAGATTGAGCAATTTTCTTCTGGAGAAAAATTTCATCAGAGGCAAAGTGGATACAACACTCTTTTGTAAATCAATTAAGAAAGATCTTCTAATTTGCCAAATTTATGTAGATGATATTATTTTTGGATCAACAAATATTATGCTTGGAAAGGAGTTTGCTACTTGTATGCAGGCAGAATTTGAAATGAGCATGATGGGAGAACTCAGATTCTTTCTAGGAATCCAAGTTAATCAAACTCCAGAGTGCACTTACATACATCAGACAAAATATGTTAAAGAACTTCTGAAGAAATTTAACATGTCTGATAGTAAGCTGGCAAAGACTCCCATGCATCCTACTAGCTCACTTGGCAAGGAAGAGGTAAGTAAGAAAGTAGACCAGAAGCTCTACAGAGGTATGATTGGTTCTCTTCTTTATCTAACTGCTTCTAGACCTGACATATTGTTCAGTGTTTGCCTGTGTGCTAGATTCCAATCAGATCCTAGAGAATCACACTTGACAGCTGTCAAGAGGATTCTAAGGTATCTGAAAGGTACTTCTAATGTGGGTTTGTGTTACAGAAAATCTGATGATTTCAAATTAGTTGGATTCTGTGATGCTGACTACGTTGGAGACAGAGTGGAAAGAAAAAGTACTTCTGGAAGTTGTCAATTTCTAGGAAGAAATCTAATCTCCTGGTACAGCAAGAAGCAACCCACAATTGCACTTTCAACCACAGAGGCAGAATACATTGCTGCTGCTGGATGTAGCCCGCAGATGCTCTGGATGAAAAGTCAACTAGAAGATTATCAAAATTTTGAAAGTAACATTTCTATCTTTTGTGATAATACTTCTGCTATATGTTTGTCTAAAAACCCTATTTTACACTCTAAGGCAAAACATATAGAAATTAAGCATCATTTCATCAGAGACTATGTTCAGAAGGGAATAATAAATTTAGCCTTTGTTGATACAGATCATCAATGGGCAGATATTTTTACAAAACCCCTTGTTGAAGATAGATTCAAATTTATTCTGAAAAATATTTGTATGGATTTTTGTCCAGAATGATATTTGTCAGAAGCAATTTTTTACAGATGCAAAAATGCCTAATGATTTGAATTATTTCTTCTGATTGCTTATTTATTCTGCTTAATATTTTCTTCGTGAAACTCTGAACTAACAATCCTTAGAGGATCTGAACGTTGGTTAACGTTTCATTTCTCAAAAGAATTCAGAACACATGCAAGCAAACACGTGTCACACCAAATCTGAAGAGGTGGCGTGTACATTACTGAAGAGACGTTTGAGGTGAAGTTTGAATAGTGAAAATCTTGATTTTCCCCCCAAATTGTCAAAAGCAATAAATGTTTGAAATGATTATTATTCTTTTCATTTAATGCTTGTTAAAACGTGCAATTTCTGACTGATGGTATGCCTAAATGTTTTAGTATAAATACTTGATCTATCTTCACTTTCACACTTTTCACAATCTCAGAAAGTTTATGCATTTTCATCTTCTCTTTTCTCTGCATAAAAACCCTAAACCTAAGCGTGTGACAAAGCATTCCTCAAAGGCAACTTCATCATCAACAGCTGCTCAATTCCAATCTTCAATGGTTGCAGTAACTTCTGCAAACATAGGTGTTGCTCCTTATTCTCCTCCCAAAAGAACTCTTTTAACCCCTGTTGAGAAGTTGGAGGTTTTGTGTGAATCCATGGTAGAATTTGATTCACTTGCTGAAAATGGCTTTGAGTTTCGTTCTATCATTGGTGCTCAAGGATGGGTAAAGTACTTTGATAGACTCTTTGGACCAGTTTATCCCCTCCTGGTGAAAGAGTTCTGGATCCATGCCTCAGTTTACCCCAAGTTCATCATATCTTCTGTACTGGGAAAAGAAATCATTATCACAGAAGATCTGATCAGAAAGTTAATTGGATATGAAGAAACAGATGGTGTTTCCCACTTGCCAGCTGGGCGTGTGGATATGGATGAGGTGTATGAAGAAGTGATGACTGCTGGTCAAGCTTCTAACAAATTCAAGGATCTGAAGCCTGATTACAAGATCTGGGCCAAGATCTTCATGGGATGCATCCATCATAGGAAGTCAACAAATTCTCCAGACTATGTCAATAATGAACAACTCTATTTCATGTATTGCCTCAGTCAGAGCACCAAGGTAGATCTTCCATATATTCTTTTTATGCATCTGTGGAATCATATAAATGCATCTAGAGAGTATGTGAAAGAAAAAGGACAGAAGATCAGAACCTGGATCCCTTTTGGAAGGTTGATCTCAGATCTTCTAACTGAAAATGGGTTGGTCACTGCTCTGTACGCTGCTGGAGTTACAGAGGAATTGGAATTCATAATGGGAAAGCCTCTGAATGCCAAAAGTCTTCAGAGACTCAAAATAGTTGATGAACTCACAACAGCTCCCAAGAAGCTGAATGTGTCTGAACTGAGTAAGAAGAGGATTCCTGTAGATGACTTTCCATTGTTCTTTGCTGAAGAGCCCAAACACATTGTTGTGATGTACATTGATGAATGTAAGAAGGAAGGAAAGCTTGTTCCTGCAAACGTGATACAGCTAGCTAGACAACCTCTACCTGATGTAGAAGAAGAAGAAGAAGAAGCACAACTACAGAGGAAAAGGACTCAGCCAGAAGCAGAACCTGCACCTGCTCAGAAGAAGGTCAAGATTGCTGAGAAGCCAAAGAAGCTCTTGAAGAGAAAAGAATCTGAAGACACTTCTTCTATACCAGCCAAGAGGATCAAGATAAAAGGTACTAAATCTTCTGTATCTTCTGCAAACACAATTGTTATAAATGACTCTAATATTAAGTCTGTTCCAAAACCACCCTCAACACAAACTACTTCTGTTACTGCTCCAAGTTCTAAGTCACCACAAAAACAAACTTCTATTCCAACACCAACAACAACAAAAATCACTCAAACACCAACAGTCTCTGTACCAAAATCATCTCAACCAAAAATCCAAATCAAACAGTTTGTTCCACAAACACAATCTTCACAGAAACAACCATCAGAACAACTACCTACATAACAACAACCACAACCTTCTGTACAACAAAAATCCTCTGAACCATCTAAACAAAAGACATCTGAACAACAAAAGCACCCACAAGAAAAACAACCAGAAAAACCACAAGAATCTCAACCAGAAAAGCCTCTGAAAATCCATCATCAAAATCATCTGAACCCATTGCACCTGTTATTTCTGAACCTACAAAAGTCACTTCTATTCCAATTTCATCAGAACCAATCACAATTCCATCTGATTCACCTACCTCAGAACAACCAACAAAACCCTCTGAAATTCCTTCAGAACAAACCAACACTTCTGAACCTCACATTCCTGAGATAGAAGTTCTTGATGTCACACCTTTAAAAACTGTGTTTCAAGTATCTTCTACTTCCTGCACACCAACCACCTCCTCAAACTCCTCAAAATCAGACCTCCACCCAGATTTTCTAATCTCTCCATCTCAAAAATACTCTGAGGTAAACCAACCTGAACCCATTATACATTCAAAAGCTCCCATTCCAGATCCAATTTCCACACCTGCACCATCATCTGAAATATTGATCCCAAATTCAAACCCAAGATCATCTATATCTTGTGCCCAAGTATCATCTCTATTTCATAATCTGACTTATGGTTTCAAACTGAAAGACTTTTATGACAGAGTTGAACCATCTGACCCTATGAACCCTCTGAAACCAAAACTCACCATGACCCTTCCATCTGTGATTCTTGACTATATAAAATCCATGTCAGATGTAGGATCCTTAGCAACTATATCCTGTTCTGCAAAATCTGATAAAGCTGTTGCTTCAGCTCTACCAATTACATCTGATACCAATGTTGCATCTGATGAACCACCCAAATCTGCCTTCCAAACCTACTCAAATAAACCTTTTGATGTAGTTACCCTTCACACCAGAGTAAAACCTCATCTTCTAAATGCCTTAATCAGATCCAAATAGAAAGCTCCTGAAATACCTTTCATTCCATACTATCCTCCTCCTCTGATCTCTATCCAAAAATCAATTTTTCTACCAACTCCCCAACCAACACCTGTAACTCTGGAAACTCTGTTACGTCCAAAGCCCAGACTTAATATTAATCCTTTATTTCAATCATTTTTGCAAGAAATACAGATGTATTTAGGTACTGTACAGAAGAAATGCTCAGCAACAATGGATGCCAAAGAATCTGATATCATCTTGAACGGATTCATCAACAGATTCAACTTTGTGGCCTCAAATCTGAAGAACATCTGTTCTGATGATGCGAAGCTCAGATTTGCTGAGGCTGCAAGGACTCTATTCTGGACTGTCAAGAAATCTGATCCTCTGCTCCTTATAGATGCCCCTCCACCTTCAGCAGAATCTACTGACATTGCATCTGAGGAAAATCCATTGGCTATGACTCTGGTAGACCCTCCTTCTAACTCCAATGCTCCAGACTCTACAAAACCAATGGAAATTGACTCTGTTCAAGCTCCAGAACCTGATCATACTTCTTCTTCTGAGATAAAGAAAGAACATCCAGATTTTGAAGATAAGATTGCTGCTCTGGAAGCTGGCCAGTCAGAGATCAAGTCCTGGATGGCAAAACAGGATAAGAAGTCTGAGGATATGACAGAATGGATGTCAAAGCAAGATCAAAAGAATGAAACTATGGCTAAGTGGATGTCCAAGCAAGAGCAATCATCCTCTGAGATTACAGATCTATTGGAGATGCTTTTGTCCAAACACTCTTAGATTTTCATTTTTTTTCATTCTAATGTTTTTACATCTAATGTTTGTCTATGTACTTTATTGTTATATCTTCTGATACATGTACTCTTGATCTGCTCTATTGAATGAATCAAAGTTTTTCTCCACTGAATTATCTTATTTACTATTTCCTTTTATTTGTCTTTTTAAAGTTTTTACTTTTTGCTTATGACAAAAAAGGGGGAGAAAATATAAAACTGAACTGTTTAATATAACTTCACCAGAATGAAACTTCAGACATATTTATTCTATCTAACATTTAATCTGACTATTTCAGAACAATTGATAAGTATATTCTATAAAAGAAACTCTGAGTCTCTCAGATCATTTGACCATTATCAAACTCTGAATATTAAATCTGTAAGACATTCTGACTTTCAAATGATAAAAGAACAAACAAGATCTAACTCTGAAGATTACTCAAGACAAAAGGGAAGTTTCTATTCCTTATCTGTATTTAACTCAGGGGGAGATTCATCATCTCAGGGGGAGTTATAATTCTAATATTTTAAATTAAACAAAATTTCTGATGCTTTTTGTCATCATCAAAAAGGGGGAGATTGTTAGAACACAGATTGGTTCTTAATAATATCTCTTTGTTTTGATGATAACTATTAGGAAATTTTGTATTTAAGAATTATATACTCTAAAATTTGCTTGAGAGTTTTTACTGCAGATAGTAAAGAAATTAACACTCCAGAAGCAAATCAGAATTGAATACAAGAAATTAACTAGACTCTGAAGCGCCAGATGCACTCATTAGAAGATTCTGATTACTGCTTACAGAAGATCCTGAGTGTAGCCTCCAGAAGGATCTGAGACAAGAAGCTCTAGAAGATTATGAAGCAGAAGCTCCAGAAGAATCTGAAGCAAGTCAGAAGCATCTGAAGCAAAGAAGAATATTGTATGAAGAGTTTTTCAAAGCATAGTTTCTACAGAAGATCCTGAAAGTACTAAAGCTGTCAGTACTGAAGTTCTGTGTCAAATATGCTCTGATGTTTAACACGCTGAAAGCACACATGCTGCAGAAGACTCTGATCCAGCAAAGTTCTGATCATCATTAGAAGACTCTGACCCAATCAGACTCTGATGAACTTGCTGAAAACTGAAGAAGAAATATTCAAAGATTATATCCATTGGAGTAAATCAAACGTCTCTTTCCTCATTTATGCTAGACACAAGAACACAGACAAAAATGATTTTTCTGTGCTTTCTTCTTCTAGGAAAGGTCACTTGATGTGAAGACAAAAAGGCTCAGACCTTTTTGGGACACTCTTCTCAACGTGCAGCTCACCTTGGATCAGCTGCCTATAGAAGCAAGACTCCACCAAATTCTTCAGTTAGACGTTTTGCTGAAAAAGAATTAAAACATTCAAGCTCTCATACTTTCATATTCATTCTTAGAATTAATTGTACTTAAACTTAAGAGAAATATCACTATTGTGATAAAAGCTTTTTAGAAGCATTCTTACTCTTGTATTAGATTTACATTGTTTGTAAAGGATTTCCTTAAGAGGATTCAGTTGGAATCAGTAGCTCTTGAGAAGACTAAGAACAGTTGTTCTTAGGTGTTACTATTGTAATTTGTTTGATTAAATAGTGGATTAAGTCCTTGTTTGAGAAAGGCAAATCACTCTAGAAAGGGTGGACTGGAGTAGTTGAGTTTAACGAACCAGGATAAAAATAATTGTGTTTTAATTCTAAGTTTTAATCTTTCATACTTATTCAACCCCCTTCTAAGTATTATCTCACCTTTGTCGCTACTGCGAAAATCGGCGCCGACTGAACAGAAGAGTCGCCACCGCGCGTTATTTATCCCAAAGAGGGGAAAGGAAACGCTCGAGGTAAACCTACCGCAAAACGGGGAAAGGAATGGTCATCGCAACCAAAACCTGGATTCGGGAGTCGGTAACGCAAGGGGAAGGTATTAGCACCCCTCACGTCCGTCGTACTCGACGGGATCCACGCTTGTTTTCTGGTACAGATTGTTATTCTATCTAAACTAAGGGTTAAGGGTTAAAAAGAAAAGAAAATGACTCGGCAAAGTATCGCACTTTATGCCTACGTATTCTCGCCTGGAACGAGAAATCAGAGTCAACGTAGTTTGCCTAACTACTGGAAAGGAGGGGAAGGTTGCTCGCTAGGATATCGCATCCTATGCCTACGTACTTTCATACAACATGAAAGATCAGAGCAAACGTAGTTCGGGCCACGTACGACACAAGTCTGTCTTGATTGTTTTTATCCTTCTGAAAAAGGTTTTCTCCTGATTATGGGTCCAGGCGGACAAAAGTTGACGTTTTGATAAGTTCACATTCTTTTACGGACGAAGTGTCTTTTATTGTGTTTGAAATTGTTAGTGTATTTTTGATTGTTTTGAGGTAAGGAGAGGAACAGCAACTCTAACCTATGGTTGAAAAGGGAATCAAACTAACCTAATGTTATCATGCACGGGTTAAGACCTAATGTCTATCATGTTCCTCTCTTGCGCAGAGAGAAACAGAGATCCTAAGGGATAAACGGAAACAGAAACAACAGATACAATAAAACAGTAAAATATGCATGAATGCAGTAGTACAAGCGAGGCAAGGGAGTCCCACTCAACCTCGAACCTAGAAAACAATGGGCGAAGTGAAACAACTCCACTTCAACCCTATGGGAAAATTAACAAACAATACAGCTCGAGAAACTCAAACAATACATCAAAAGCTTCTAAACAGCGAAAATAAACAGTAAACAGCAACTCTACACAGCAAGCTCCATCAACATCTTCAAGCAAAGTCTTCATCAACAAGCTTCCATCAAGCATCTATCTCCAAGGAGGAAAACTCTAGCAGTAATCATCTTCAACAGCTTCAAACAGCAGGGCTTCAACAGCAGCAATCAAATGCACAGCTTCAACAGCACAATCTTCAAACAATGACCTCTATCTTTAATCTTTCATGGCTTTTCTTCAAATCAAACTCTCCAGGATGAGGAACAATTAATAGAATGAATTGGGATGTTAGACAGCCAGCTGACCACCAAAGGTGGCAAACAGACTGTTAACAAAAAGTAGACTGTTTCTCTCAAGAGTTCTATCTCTTAGATACTGTCACCAAGCCTTCCAAAGGAAGGGGGTGAGTATCCTAGAGAGGCTCTGAATCATAGAGAGGGATGGAGGCAAACAAAGCCATCCATGTTTAAGAATCAAATTTCTACTCTAAGCTCTACCTAGCTCCTAGTTCCTGGGTCTTCAATCAATCTTCATCAACTCTTGAACTTGTTCTTCAATCCTTGACTTTGTCTTTATCTTCAATGCTTCACCATCCATGGTCTTCAAGCCAAGCCCAAACCCCAAGCAAGCCCAAAAAGCCCATACAACAAAATAAACCCCAAAAATGGGCAAACCAAACAACCACACAATTGCAAAATATACTAGAAATAGTAAAATAATATTTACAAGCCTAATATTAATTCTAAGGGAAGTACTATATCTTCTAATTCAACCTAAAAACCCAAAAAGAAATTGTTTTAATGCACCTAAGTTGTGGTTTAACCTTAAAATGTTCTAAGTTTTTTTTATTACACCATATCTATTTCAACATTTTTTGTTACCATTTTTATTCTAAAGTTTTATCATATTATCTAAGGGAAACCCTAAAGTATATTAATATCTATATTATCAAGATCGAAGATCAAACCCTATATCAACTTCTAAGGGGTCTAAACAATTCCTAACATGCAAGGGGTCAAGTTAAACCATCAATTGGGAAGGTTCTAATCAACAACTCTAAAATAGAACCAAATTACATCTAGAAAATCTACAAAAATTCCTAAGGGAACATGCGAGTGTTAGCTACAATCTACCAAAATATCTAAGCAAGAATCATCACCAATTGGGAGAACAAAATTCTACAAAACAGCGGTATCAAATATGCAAAGCAAACATCATGCAAAATACTCATCAGAATGTAAAATGCAAAAGAAATGGAAAAAAAATCCACAAAAATCTAAGAAAAATTATACGACCTCCTGAAGATGTTAGTAACCTATGGTAAAAAAATTAAAACCAAATTCTAAAGTTAAGGTCACTTTCTAAAGGAAAACCTATAAAGTATCCAGGGAACATCCAGATGGGGATGGCTCTAAAAAGCGGATTCAAAACCAAACTTAAAGTCGTCTAGAAATTCCAATAAAATTTCTGGGAATACCTATGCATATCATCTAAAGTATATCCAAAAATCATATCAAAATCATGAAGCATCAAAGAGAACAAAATTAAACAAAACAGATGAACAGTTATGTACACCAATGGATATTAGCACGAAAGAAAAATCATAACTAAATCAAAACAAATTTAAAAAATGCAAACTCAGCGCCTAAAATTTCTTAAGACAATCAAGATCTGTAGAAAAAAATTTCATAATTTCTTGATCAATTTTACTATTTTTGACGCAATAAAAGCAAACAGGCCTCAAAACAGAAAAATAAAAGAAAAAGGGAATGAAGAAAATCTCCAAATTAACAATCCTAAAATCATCCATAGGTGTTCATGATCCTAACCGCATAAGAATTTATAATTATCTCACCTTAAATCCATGGTAAAGTGAAGGTTTACGTACCTTGATCGGAGCTTCGAAACGGAGTATCTTCGGCTCTTTTCGTACTTCCGAAAGCTTCAAATTCGTTCAACAATATGCGAGGAAAGTGCTACAATCTTCGAATCGAACCGAAATCGCCTTGAATGAAGAATCACCACTTGATTTGCTCTCTTGAAAATTGATATGCTGTCTTCCAATCCAACTCCAATCAATCACCAACCTTGCTTCAAATGAGTTTCTAAACATTTATAGAGATGATTGGAATATTCTAGAAATGAAGCCCAAGCCCAAAATAATAAAATCCATTTCCCTTGGAACTTTCTAGATTATTCATGTATCTTCCCTTGGAAATTTCTAGATTGTTCATGTATCTTCCCTTGGAAGTTTCCAACCAAAATAGTCTTCCAAATGCCTTGTTAAGTGGTCTGGATTAGTGACTTACATTTCAAGTAACCACTTTTACAAAGCAAGTCATGAAATTATTGCTCAATTCAAAAATGTGCAAATGCCATTGTCTTTAAAATGCATTTTACAACCAAATTGGTATGTCATATGGCTTGTTTGTGACCTCTAACCCAAAATTTGATTTTTTTTCACCACTTTATTTGACTTATTCCCCTTTTTTAGGCCATTTTTATCACTTTTTGATATGAGCCTTTTTAACATCTCATGACCTTCCTACTAGCCTTAAAACATTATTCTAAGCAACTTTGATGTTGAAGATTTTTCCATTTGAAGCTTGGAAGTAGGAGATATGACCTTATGCTTGAAATGACTTATAACCTCCAAATGACCAAAATGCCCTTGGCTTGTCAAGATCATAAGTAGAGCTCCACAAATCATATTGAGGCATACCATACCTTTATAGAAAGCTAAGATCATGGGGAACAACTTTCATGTTGTCCAAAAATCCAATTGAAAACTCCTTAAGGGGTAAAAGTTGCTTGGAAGTCAAGTAACTTTCACAGACAAAATTTCAGATGCCTCTGAGGACCCCTAACTTGCAAGAACTATAACTTGAGTTCTATAAATCTACTTGATGCCTTCCACCACTCAAATTAAAGGTATTGAGATACTCTAAAAGTTTCATGTTGGCCAAGGATCCATTTGAGACTTGCATTTTGAATTATCTTGCTTGGAAGTTTGCCCTAAATCAGGGGATTTTACACAGAAACCCTAATTTAGAAACTTCTCTTCTTCTTGATTTCTTTTGATTTCTCCTTGGCAAAACACCACATATATATCCACATATCAAATGATGAATCCCACATTCTTCAAATAGACCTTGATGCCCCATTCAATCAAGCTTTTGGCCTAGGGTTGACCCAGGGTTGACCCAGATGACACCCTAGTTGACTGTCTTCACTTGTAACTCTTGTAACCATGCCAATGACTTGTCTTACTTCCAAAAGGATCCTCTAGGTCTTCCATGCCATCAATTCATAACCCATAACTTCTCTAATGATCTTCACATACCCTCAAGATAGGAGAGAAACCCACTGCTTGGCCTTTAAACTTCACAAAGCTTCAATTTCTTTCTTGGTGATTTGAATAGGCTTGAATCTTGATAAGAGCCTCTTGAATACATTCCTTGAGATGAAAAGTAGCACTTGATCCCTTGTCAGATGACTTGTTATGCTATGCTATGCAAATGGTTAGACTATGTACATGACAATGCAATTGAAACATAAACCAAGTGAAGTAAGTTGAGCAAATTTTAGGGTGCAACAACTGCCCCTATTCAAACGACTTGGACCTGACTGGGTGAAGAGCGCACAGCCTTCGAACATTTGAGGTACGAGACGGTTAAATACTAAGAACCCGGATATTTGCCAACCGCAGAAATAAACTGCGAAATAAATTGCACCACTAATTGGGGAACACTATCTACAAATCTGATTTCAACAATATCTCCTTTGTAACACCAAACTTGTAAATAAACCTGTACGACTTCGTTGGGGAAGCATTGTTTTTTTTCTTTTTCTTTTTCTAAAATTATCGGCAAACCCACCAGCCTGCTTCATACGGAGAAACTACACTACCACCCCCCTGATTCATACGGCAAACTAACTTTGTGATTATTGAAAAATTATCTACATCCGCCTGCTTCTTACGGAGGAAAACTATACACGCCCGCCTGCTTCATACGAGAAACTGATCTACATTTGATACGAATCTGATTAACTTGTCAATATAGAAATAAGCTTAGCGACTTCACCGGGGAACTATTTTTCTCTCTTTTTTTTTTCTTTCAAATGTCTGAAAACATCCTGTCTATCGTGGGACCACCGTTTATATGAATACGAGAAATTCATTCGCCTGCTCCATACGGAAAAACTATATACTCCCGTCTGCTTCATACGAGAAAACTAACATAGCTGCCTGCTTCATACAGAACAACTACCTCTACCCGCCTGCTTCATACGAGAAAGTGATCTTGACATCCGCCTGCTCCTTACGGAAGAACTCATCTGTCTGATTCTTACAGCACAATTCTTTTGATATCCACCAGCTACTCACGGTGCGATCTATCTGCCCGGTTCTTACAGAAGACCTCTTTTACATATCCGCCTGCTTCCTGCGAAAGAACTCTCTATATGAATTCAAAATTTGTCCATCTGCTACTTACGGAAACACTAACTACCGCCATCCGCCTGCTTCCTACGGAAGGATCCACTATCGTCCGCCTGATACATACTAAAACTCTTCTTTCATCCGCCTACAGAGGGAACATTTATCATCCGCCTGTTTCGTACGGAAGAACCCATCTACCACATTCTTCTGGAAAATTCGCCTATTCGCCCGCCTGCTTCATACGGTGACATCTGTTAATATCCGCCTGATTCCTACAGAGAAGTTTTTTTTCATATCCGCCTGATACTTACGGAACCATTTTCCTTATATATCCGTCTGCTTCCTACGGAGGAGCTTATCTGTCTGATTCTTACAGAAAAGTCTCTTCTGATATCCGCCTGCTTCTTGCGGAAGAATTCTCTATATATCCGTCCGCTTCCTACGGAGGAACTTATCTGTCTGATTCTTACAGAAAAGTCTCTTCTGATATCCGCCTGCTACCTACGGAATAAACTTATCTGTCTGATTCATACAGAAAGAGCTTTCAAATGCATCTGTCTGCTTCTTACGGTGCAACTTCTTTTGATATCCGCCTGCTTCCTACGGACCAACTTATCTGTCTGATTCTTACAGAAAAGTCTCAAATGCATCCGCCTGCTACTTACGGTGCAACTTCTTTTTATATCCGCCTGCTTCCTACGGAACAACTTATCTGTCTGATTCTTACAGAAAGAGCTTTCAAATGCATCTGTCTGCTTCTTACGGTGCAACTTCTTTTGATATCCGCCTGCTTCCTACGGACCAACTTATCTGTCTGATTCTTACAGAAAAGTCTCAAATGCATCCGCCTGCTACTTACGGTGCAACTTCTTTTTATATCCGCCTGCTTCCTACGGAACAACTTATCTGTCTGATTCTTACAGAAAAGTCTCAAATGCATCCGCCTGCTACTTAGGTGCAACTTCTTTTATCGTCCGCCTGTTTCTTACGGAAAGTCTACCTGTCTGCCATCCGCCTGCTACCTACGGGACAGTACATCTGCCTGATTCTTACAGAAGACTTCACATACATCCGCCTGTTACTTACGAAAATTTCAAAATTCATCCGCCTGCTTCCTACGGAAGTACATATCTGCCTGATTCTTACAGAAAAGTCTCAAATGTATCCGCCTGCTACTTACGGTGCTATTTCTTTTATCGTCCGCCTGTTTCTTACGGAAAGTCTGCCTGTCTGCCATCCGCCTGCTACCTACGGAACAGTACATCTGCCTGATTCTTGCAGAAGACTTCACATACATCCGCCTGTTACTTACGGACAGTTCCATTATCAATATCCGTCTGTTTCCTACGGAAATACACCATCCTCTGCCTGATTCCTACAGAAACTCTGTTTACATCTGCCTGATACTTACAGATTTTTCGAAGTTCTTCTGCCTGCTTCATACGGTACAACTTCTGTTAACATCATCATCATCCGCCTGTTACTTACGGAACTCTACCTGCCTGATTCTTACAGGAACACCTTGTATATAACTCCTTTGCCTGTTTGCAACAATAGCCAACTCTACTGAGGATATTCTAAAAAGTAACACCAATCACTCGCCTTGACAACTAGTGAACACTCCTGAAATTTTGATTTCATGAAACCCTGATGCGATGCCGCAACAACAAACTTGAAAAACATCCCGCTGATTGGATCACCTCCATTAGTAACTCTGTGGGAAAAATAGGAAACTGAATTGTATCATCACCTGTCTCACAGTGAGACTCCGAATATCTGAAAATATCTCTGCTAGAACTCCGTACTCCCGTTGAGAAATAAATTCCATACTCCTGTTTGAGAAATACACCTGAAAGCAAAAGGTTAACCAACCTGATTTATGTTTCAAAATGCGTATGTTTGATAATGGCGTAATGCTCCATACAGTATGGAAATGCTACGCGTTTTTCTGGGTAGATGCAAATATGACACTATATGCCGATGCAGATGCAGGCTCGAACTGCTGGGGATAACCAGGCATCACAGAACTGTTCCAGCAAAATAAATGCTGGAAGAGTGAAGCCAACTTCGCTGAGGAATAACTGAATGCGCCAATCATGATTGGACTTCTGTCAGGGACAGCTTACCCGTGCCAATGAAATTGGACTTTTGTTGGGGAAAACAGACGGAGTCTTCCTGCGTACCAATGAAGATTGGATTTTGAAACTGATGCACCACCCTGGATGGGCCTTGCCAATATGGATTGGGCTTCTTGAAAATTGCCAATAAGAATTGGACTTTAGGTCATCTGGGATGGGTCATATATGATTGACGCTGAACAATATCCTGTCTGAATTCACAGCTTCTGATTGAAGGGTCGATAGGTGATATGACTTCCCGACATTCGACTCACACTTGGAGATTAGTTGAATCTACTCGAATAGCTCTGAGTAGCTCTGAGTAACTCTGATGACACGGGGAAGAACAAATCCTTTGCTTCTGAGATGCCCCTGCTTGTGGGACCTCTGTGGGGATACTCCTCAACAGGAAATTTGAAAATCTGCACCCTAACGGCCTGATATGAAATGCCCCAGCATTCTGAACCCCTGAGATATACTTCAAATCAAATCCCCCTCGAATAACGAATAACTCCCGCGCTCTTAGGAGAGCCTGCCCCTGTTTGCAATGACTTTGCCCCTGATTGGCTGATTCAGTATAGTGACTTTAACTACGAGAGATCTACCGGATCTCGACCTGATTGCCCCAGAATAACTGCTTTGGATGGCTGACCTCACTGGGGATCACTTGATAATAGCTTGCCCCGGCTCTCGGGCATCCTGCATTTTATCCTGATCAGACTTTCCGCTGTAGGAAACTTTCCTGCTGTCAAGTGCTTACTCGTAAGGAAAACCAGTTGTTCTGCATAAAAGCTATATTAATGCAATGCATATGGCAGTTTTAACATCCAATCTGTTCACTGGAAAAATGGGAAAACAGTTTATGGCATACAATGCACAAATCATTTATCAGAATATCAACATCAGTACCAACATGGTAAGAAGAACCCTTTTAGGAGTCAGCTTCGACGCGATCTTAACCGATATATGCCCTCGAAACGACCCTGCTTCAATTAGGACTTTTGAAGGTTGTAACGTGGTCAGGTTCACGGTTTTGAAAGAAAGGGATAAAGGCTCAAAGTCTAATTTTAACCCACCCATTCGCCTTGATGTTCTCTGATCCTACGTTCAGCTAATTCGACCTTAGCGCTCACCTCTGGGAGGTTGAAATATAGGAGTGATAGTTCGAGAAACTATGCGCTTTCGGAGTGATAGCCACTCACTTTTCGTCTTTGACACTCGGGGTCACACGACTCATATTTCGTTTGAGGACTTTTCTTTTGTAATCCTTTTCATTTTTTATTTTCTTTCCCTAACTTTTTCCTGGACTTACTCTTTTGAGTTTCTTTTGATTTTCCAGTCCAGCGGGATGCCCCTATTTTTGCCTAAGTAATTTGTTTTCAAGTTTTGACTTAGCGGGCTTTTGATTCGTTTCGCTTTTCGTTTTTTTTCGAACAAGTCGTGTGACACTGGTTGTCTGACTCTTTGGGGAATAATGTGACTGGGTCACTCCTGTCGCTTAACCACTGCGGCTTTTTAGGCACGACCTATGAAGGTGTGATTGATCCTCGAACGGACACCCCTTTGCGATTTGGACGCTCGGTCAAATTAGCCAACACCTACCCTGCCCCAGGTTGAGATTAAGGGTTTTTTCACTTTTAGAAAGAAACTCCTACAACTAGGCTCAAATGGGTTATCAAGGGATTATCTTCCTTATATCTCCAGTGTTTAGGGATTTGAAACAATGCCTGTACATCATCAGCAGGTTTTATTTCAAAGGCATACAATATCGGAAGCTTGCATGTCGTTCTTTTTCGTCATCCTCCCCGGGTTCCGCTTAACCAAGCGTTGGACATCTGTAAAAATCAATTAGTGAACACGAATGGATTTATTCAAAACATGCATACTCATTTCATTATCATCAATTGAATGAAAACAACAAGTTTTACAAATGAGACTGCACTTTAACAAGAAAGAAACTACAAACATAAAGAAATGACAAGATGAAACACAGAAAAACGTCAGCTTCCGAGAATCGGGCTTTCACATCTGACTTGCTGCTGAACCAGCCATCTTCAAAGTTGCCTGTTGACCATACTGTTTAACACGGATGCCGGGTGAATTGCCTTTCTGACTTCATTGGGCTCTGTCTAGCACGCAGGTTTGACTAATAACGGTAAGGCAGCTGATTCTGGAAAGGAGTTAACGTCTGTTGCAAAGACTGGACAGATTGTTGACTTTGATCATTCGAACCACTTAGAGGTCGAGTCTGAACTATCAGGGACTCCTTTTGTTCAAACGCTTTCATCCTCAGGCTTGGTTTAGGCAGCAACTGAGGACAGGGGGATTCTGACACCAATGATTGCAGAATATACTTCTGATCTACTGCAGTTTCGGGAACGTCCGTCATTTTAGCACCAACTGGGATAAGACCACTGCGTACAATTACGCCGCCCGACGCGAATTTAATATCTCTTGCGTCAACTAGGTCTTGAACATTATGCTTAAAAGCATGACAACTCTCGATATCATGTCCGAGTGCCCCGGAATGAAATTCACATTGCTTACTGGTATCATACCCATAAGGACGCGTCGTTCCCGTGAGTGGCTCCAATGTTCTTTTCTCAACCAGCTTCAAACCTAACAAAGTCTGAAAGAGCTCAGCATACGTTGAAGGCGGCGCCTTAAATACCCTCTTTGGCCTCCCCTCCTGAATTCTTCGCTGAGCCGGATGTATCCTTTGTTGTTGTTGTTGTTGTTGTTGATCAACACGTCTTTTAAGCTCGGGTTCCACAGGCACGGGCTCCACAGGAACAGGTAGAACAAACTCCTTCACTGCGGCTTCAGATAGCTGACCGTCCTCTTTCCTAAGCACATTCTTGACTACTTCCATGACCAAGCTCATTTGGGTCTTCAGCTGATTATTTTCCTTTTTGAGTATCTTCTAATCCAGACGCAACTCTTGCATGTCTTTCATCATCTGCCTCAGCTGGCTTCGGACTTCAATCAATTCAGTCTGATTCTGTTCCATTCCTCTGAGGAATTCCCGCAACAAATTGTATGATAGGAAATAAGACCCACAGTTCTGATGTACCTGTTATGCGAGAATGCAATGCAGAAATCAACACATATTCAAGACAAGACAAATAAACCCCAAGCTGTAAGCACAGATATAAACACCTCACACCACTATGCAAAGTCAATAAGAGCAGTAAACAATCACACCCAAGTATAAAATACAATAACCCCAGCCAACAAGCCTGGTGGTGGTCAGCAAACAACAATGCACGAAAGCTAAACAATCAGCAGCGAAAACAGATGCGACACCCGACACAGAAACCTATAGTAACTTCCCCTATATTCAACTGAGCTCTCAGCTGGACATTCTTCCAAACATATACTCTCAGTGGAGTATCCCATAACATCGACCGACGAACCCATACAACTGGATGAAGGATAATCAATAATCCAAACAAAACCCTGAGGCGTGATGAAGATCTTGTTAGAGTCTAGCAGATTCTGAACTTGGCTTCTAAGCACCTTACAATCATCTGTCGAATGCCCCTGTACCCCAACATGGTACTCACAGTGGGCGCTGGCATCAGAACCTGAAGGATAAGGCGGGATCGTTGGACTAGTCTCTTTCGGCACTATTAATCCACTTTCGACCAAATCTGGCAACAATTGACTGTACGGCACCGGTAGCTGAGTAAACTGCCTTTCAGGTTTCCTTGGTCTTTGTCGGGCGTGACGACGCGGCTGACGATAATATGACTGCTGGTTTGAAGTGTCTGAAAACCGAGCCTGAGACGCTAGAGATTCTGAGACAACATCACTTCCTTCTTCCCACTCCTCTTGAGAACTGAGAACTGATTCATTCTTATCGACTGGGATACAAGGAGCATCTCGAAGCTTTCCATTCTTGAGTTCTCTCTCAACACGCACCCCCATTCTTATCAGACCTTTAAAGCTTGTACAAATGAACATAATATCATAATAACGGCCCTTCAGAGTATCCACAAAGAGGCTAACCATTTCTCTCTCCTGAATCGGTGGTTGAACACGAGTAGCCAATTCTCTCCATCTTTGCACATACCCCCTAAAGGATTCATTCTCCGCACGAGATGATTCTTGCAACTGTACACGAAAAGGAACCATTTCCAGGTTGTAATCGTACTGCTTCACGAAGGCATTGGCTAAGTCCGACCATGATTTAATACTATCACTCTTCAAGTGCATGTACCAGTCCAACGATGCTCCGATCAAACTATCTTGGAAACAGTGAATCATGAGCTTGTCATTGGTGATATGCGGAGTCATTCTTCTGCAGAACATAATCAAATGTAGCTTCGGACAGCTACCCCCTTTGTATTTCTCGAAATTGGGCACTTTGAACTTTGGAAGCAATACAAGACCTGGCACCAAACACATGCTTGCAACATTTAGATCAAGAGTATTCTTATTCACCAGGGCAGCAATCTGATCTTCCAACGTCTGAAGTCTTCTCATATACTCAGCAGTTAGTGGGTCCTGAATATTAACCTGCGGAACAACTCTCGGAGAGGGAACAATCCTTGGAGAATCTGGCGTAGAGAAAGTGGACTTGTGACATTCTGCGTCGTTGAAAGAATATGGACCTCTGACAGGGGTTTGCACAGGCTGGGCAACATTATCCACTGGAGTCCTTTGACTGTTGTTATCTCCTCTATTCATAGCTGTGACGGCTTCCATGAACTGACTCACTGGTGCTTCAAAAATTCAAACTCCGCCCGAGTAACAACCAAGTTCTGCTCTCCTGAAGCCATGATCTATCCCAATGCTAACTCAAGTCCAATGCGAATGTCGGGAAATCAACTGATGAAGAGGACAAAAACGGGTAAGCTCCCTGTTCCGGATGAGGATGAATATGCAAAATGAAATGCAAATGCAAACAGTCATGCACAATGCAAAATGCACACACAAGGGACCAAGTGCCCCTGGCTGAGAAGAATCCACCATACTGGTCTTAGTCAGACCCATAACACTGCTCGAACTTGGTGTCAGCAAATCAAAACGGTACTCGAACCTGGTCTCCAACAGACCTCAGAATGCTGTCCTCAAAATATCACTGAATCTCAATCAAGAAACAAACCGGTATCTGAAGGTCTAGTTACCTGCATGCCCCAACCCCTCTCACAGGTAGGTGTCCTAATAACTGACAATGGTATGGCATCCTATGCGGTCGTCGGCGTCACAGACTTTCAGGGTTGATGATACGATTCCCAGAAGGAGTGGCATCATCAAATCCTGAAGAGGCCTCACTTAGCCAACTTCCAATTGATCGGTTTCCAGAGTCGACAATCCAACTAACCAGCAACCCATGCCACCCAAAGGGTGGGACAGGAGGCCAACTAGAAGAACCTCGTCTGAGTGTGGATTTTGCGGGACACTAGGACATGCAAAGCATGTGCGCGCCCACTACTTTCCACTCTAATTCTAGGTGCACTCAAGCCCAGGTCCGGCTTATCTCTCCATAACAGAACCCCCAACATACCCACATCAATAATC
Organism: Lathyrus sativus; assembly: GCA_963859935.3. NCBI lineage: Eukaryota > Viridiplantae > Streptophyta > Magnoliopsida > Fabales > Fabaceae > Lathyrus > Lathyrus sativus. The sequence continues at coordinate 97,000,650 of OZ012738.1, read as the reverse complement.
ACAATAAACTAATGCTGAAAGTAAATGACTGAAAAGTAAATCCATACAAAATCCTCGACGGGAAAACAAGCGCTAGGATTGACTCGCGTAGGGAACCGTTGGAGTCCCCAGCAGAGTCGCCAGCTGTCGCTACTGCGAAAATCGGCGCCGGCTGAACAGAAGAGTCGCCACCGCGCGTTATTTATCCCAAAGAGGGGAAAGGAAACGCTCGAGGTAAACCTACCACAAAACGGGGAAAGGAATGGTCATCGCAACCAAAACCTGGATTCGGGAGTCGGTTACGCAAGGGGAAGGTATTAGCACCCCTCACGTCCGTCGTACTCGACGGGATCCACGCTTGTTTTCTGGTACGGATTGTTATTCTATCTAAACTAAGAGTTAAGGGTTAAAAAGAAAATAAAATGACTCGGCAAAGTATCGCACTTTATGCCTACGTATTCCCGCCTGGAACGAGAAATCAGAGTCAACGTAGTTCTCCTAACTACTGGAAAGGAGGGGAAGGTTGCTTGCTAGGATATCGCATCCTATGCCTACGTACTTTCATACAACATGAAAGATCAGAGCAAACGTAGTTCGGGCCACGTACGACACAAGTTTGTCTTGATTGTTTTTATCCTTCTGAAAAAGGTTTTCTCCTGATTATGGGTCCAGGCGGACAAAAATTGACGTTTTGATGAGTTCACATTCTTTTACGGAAGAAGTGTCTTTTATTGTGTTTGAAATTGTTAGTGTATTTTTGATTGTTTTGAGGTAAGGAGAAGAACAACAACTCTAACCTATGGTTGAAAAGGGAATCAAACTAACCTAATGTTATCATGCATGGGTTAAGACCTAATGTCTATCATAGTATCATGTTCCTCTCTTGCGCAGAGAGAAACAGAGATCCTAAGGGATAAACGGAAACAGAAACAACAGATACAATAAAACAGTAAAATATGCATGAATGCAGCAGTACAAGCGAGGCAAGGGAGTCCCACTCAACCTCGAACCTAGAAAACAATGGGCGAAGTGAAACAACTCCACTTCAACCCTATGGGAAAATTAACAAACAATACAGCCCGGGAAACTCAAACAATACATCAAAAGCTTCTAAACAGCGAAAATAAACAGTAAACAACAACTCTACACAGCAAGCTCCATCAACATCTTCAAGCAAAGTCTTCATCAACAAGCTTCCATCAAGCATCTATCTTCAAGGAGGAAAACTCTAGCAATAATCATCTTCAACAGCTTCAAACAGCAGGGCTTCAACAGCAGCAATCAAATGCACAGCTTCAACAGCACAATCTTCAAACAATGACCTCTATCTTTAATCTTTCATGGCTTTTCTTCAAATCAAACTCTCCAGGATGAGGAACAATTAATAGAATGAATTGGGATGTTAGACAACCAGCTGACTACCAAAGGTGGCAAACAGACTGTTAACAAAAAGTAGACTGTTTCTCTCAAGAGTTCTATCTCTTAGATACTTTCACCAAGCCTTCCAAAGGAAGGGGGTGAGTATCCTAGAGAGGCTCTGAATCATAGAGAGGGATGGAGGCAAACAAAGCCATCCATGTTTAAGAATCAAATTTCTACTCTAAGCTCTACCTAGCTCCTAGTTCCTGGGTCTTCAATCAATCTTCATCAACTCTTGAACTTGTTCTTCAATCCTTGACTTTGTCTTTGTCTTCAATGCTTCACCATCCATGGTCTTCAAGCCAAGCCCAAACCCCAAGCAAGCCCAAAAAGCCCATACAACAAAATAAACCCCAAAAATGGGCAAACCAAACAACCACACAATTGCAAAATATACTAAAAATAGTAAAATAATATTTACAAACCTAATATTAATTCTAAGGGAAGTACTATATCTACCCTATATGCCCCTATAGTCCGATCTTCTAATTCAACCTAAAAACCCAAAAAGAAATTGTTTTAATGCACCTAAGTTGTGGTTTAACCTTAAAATGTTCTAAGTTTTTTTTATTACACCATATCTATTTCAACATTTTTTGTTACCATTTTTATTCTAAAGTTTTATCACATTATCTAAGGGAAACCCTAAAGTATATTAATATCTATATTATCAAGATCGAAGATCAAACCCTATATCAACTTCTAAGGGGTCTAAACAATTCCTAACATGCAAGGGGTCAAGTTTAACCATCAATTGGGAAGGTCCTAATCAACAACTCTAAAATAGAACCAAATTACATCTAGAAAATCTACAAAAATTTCTAAGGGAACATGCTAGTGTTAGCTACAATCTACCAAAATATCTAAGCAAGAATCATCACCAATTGGGAGAACAAAATTCTACAAAACAGCGGTATCAAATATGCAAAGCAAACATCATGCAAAATACTTATCAGAATGTAAAATGAAAAATAAATGGAAAAACAATCCACAAAAATCTAAGAAAAATTATACAACCTCCTGAAGATGTTAGCAACCTATGGTAAAAAAATTAAAACCAAATTCTAAAGTTAAGGTCACTTTCTAAAGGAAAACCTATAAAGTGTCCAGGGAACATCCAGATGGGGATGACTCTAAAAAGCGGATTCAAAACCAAACTTAAAGTCGTCTAGAAATTCCAATAAAATTTCTGGGAAAACCTATGCATATCATCTAAAGTATATCCAAAAATCATATCAAAATCATGAAGCATCAAAGAGAACAAAATTAAACAAAACAGATGAACAGTTATGTACACCAATGGATATTAGCACGAAAGAAAAATCATAACTAAATCAAAAAAAATTTAAAAAATGCAAACTCAGCGCCTAAAATTTTTTAATACAATCAAGATCTATAGAAAAAAATTTCATAATTTCTTGATCAATTTTACTATTTTTGACGCAATAAAAGCAAACAGGCCTCAAAACAGAAAAATAAAAGAAAAAGGGAATGAAGAAAATCTCCAAATTAACAATCCTAAAATCATCCATAGGTGTTCATGATCCTAACCGCATAAGAATTTATAATTATCTCACCCTAAATCCATGGTAAAGTGAAGGTTTACGTGCCTTGATCGGAGCTTCGAAACGGAGTATCTTCGGCTCTTTTCGTACTTCCGAAAGCTTCAAATTCGTTCAACAATATGCGAGGAAAGTGCTACAATCTTCGAATCGAACCGAAATCGCCTTGAATGAAGAATCACCACTTGATTTTCTCTCTTGAAAATTGATATGCTGTCTTCCAATCCAACTCCAATCAATCACCAACCTTGCTTCAAATGAGTTTCTAAACATTTATAGAGATGATTGGAATATTCTAGAAATGAAGCCCAAGCCCAAAATAATAAAATTCATTTCCCTTGGAACTTTCTAGATTATTCATGTATCTTCCCTTGGAAATTTCTAGATTGTTCATGTATCTTCCCTTGGAAGTTTCCAACCAAAATAGTCTTCCAAATGCCTTGTTAAGTGGTCTGGATTAGTGACTTACATTTCAAGTAACCACTTTTACAAAGCAAGTCATGAAATTATTGCTCAATTCAAAAATGTGCCAATGCCATTGTCTTTAAAATGCATTTTACAACCAAATTGGTATGTCATATGGCTTGTTTGTGACCTCTAACCCAAAATTTGATTTTTTTTCACCACTTTATTTGACTTATTCGCCTTTTTTAGGCCATTTTTATCACTTTTTGATATAAGCCTTTTTAACATCTCATGACCTCCCTACTAGCCTTAAAACATTATTCTAAGAAAGTTTGATGTTGAAGATTTTTCCATTTGAAGCTTGGAAGTAGGAGATATGGCCTTATGCTTGAAATGACTTATAACCTCCAAATGACCAAAATGCCCTTGGCTTGTCAAGATCATAAGTAGAGCTCCACAAATACGATTGAGGCATACCATACCTTTCTAGAAAGCTAAGATCATGGGGAACAACTTTCATGTTGGCCAAAAATCCAATTGAAAATTCCTTAAGGGGTAAAAGTTGCTTGGAAGTCAAGTAACTTTCACAGACAAAATTTCAGATGCCTCTGAGGACCCCTAACTTGCAAGAACTATAACTTGAGTTATATAAATCTCCTTGATGCCTTCCACCACTCAAATTAAAGGTATTGAGATATTATAAAAGTTTCATGTTGGCCAAGGATCCATTTGAGACTTGCATTTTGAATTATCTTGCTTGGAAGTTTGCCCTAAATCAGGGGATTTTACACAGAAACCCTAATTTAGAAACTTCTCTTCTTCTTGATTTCTTTTGATTTCTACTTGTCACAACACCACATCTATATCCACATATCAAATGATGAATCCCACATTCTTCAAATAGACCTTGATTCCCCTTCAATGAAGCTTTTGGCCTAGGGTTGACCCAGATGACACCCTAGTTGACTGTCTTCACTTGTAACTCTTGTAACCATGCCAATGACTTGTCTTACTTCCAAAAGGATCCTCTAGGTCTTCCATGCCCTCAATTCATAACCCATAACTTCTCTGATGATCTTCACATACCCTCAAGATAGGAGAGAAACCCACTGCTTGGCCTTTAAACTTCACAAAGCTTCAATTTCTTTCTTGGTGATTTGAATAGACTTGAATCTTGATAAGAGCCTCTTGAATACATTCCTTGAGATGAAAAGTAGCAATTGATCCCTTGTCAGATGACTTGTTATGCTATGTTATGCAAATGATTAGACTATGTACATGACAATGCAATTGAAACATAAACCAAGTGAAGTAAGTTGAGCAAATTTTAGGGTGCAACAACCTTCACCATGACCTTCGAGGATGTGTACATGTTACTCGATTTGTGTATTGATGGTAAGGCGGTCAATGGTGTGAGGGCAAAACCTCATATATAAGATGTGCTCGTTTCGATGATGTCAAAACTTAGCTTCATAGAAGAATTGATGTTGGGTGTTATCACCATATTGCATTTGCATACCTCGTTTATCATGATTAAATTGCTTGCATAAAATATCTCGGTTGTTGCATATAGAGTTGTCAAAATATGTTTCATATGAGTTAGACTTTAATGGTGTCGTTTGCCATATCATAGATGTCTTCAAAAAGAGTCAAGAGTATGAAATTAGGCATTTTTAACAATTTCAGGTCTATGAGTCGACCAAAGTTCTGTTCCGGTCGACTCATACTATGTGTCTAGTTTTTATATTTTCTTCAGGAGAGGTCGCGTCGACCCACCGGTCGACTCATACTGTTGGCATTTTAATTTTTCTAAAATTTCAAGCTATGCGTCCATGTATACCTTGTTCTGGTCGATGCATGGTTGTGTGAATTGCACAAGTGTTTCATCTGGGTCATCTTAGGTCGACCCTGCACTCTGCATAGGTCGACCGCTCACTGTTTTATGTCATTTTTCTGTTATGTCTACTATTTTTGTAAAGTCGTTTTAGTGGTTATGATAGTTATGTTTGGTATATAAGTTCAGTTGCTTGTTTCACTTCATAACATTGAGAAAAACAAGAAAAGTGAAATAGGTGTCAATTTGGTTCTCATCATCTTCATTCACTTCATACCATACCACAACAATCACACATAATAATCTTTGTTGTACATTATGCATTGTTAGAGGTGATAACATTCGAAGCCAAAGATTTGGTAATCCGGTTCGGGTTGAGGAATCGACAGGTTTTTCTTGAATAAAACCTCTAGGATTTTATCCTCCAAGATTCTCTGAATTTGAGGGTTTTTGCACGATTCATCTCAACACATATTCAGTCGAGTGAAGGTAATTGAGGAGCAGTGAGTTCCATCTATTTAGTAACGGTAAGTGGAGGATTGTGAAGGAGAGTTTTGGGTTCGACACACGGGTGATTGAAATCAGTCAGGCCAGATTTTGAAGACGGAAGGTTGTTCAAATAGAGTACCACAATCGGAGGTTTATTTACAAGCTGTTGAAGGACTTGATTCGACTCGAATCAAGGGGCAAAAGGAGATAGTATCTACAACAACAAGAGTGTTCGTTTGTTTGATTGTTATTCACTTCTTGTATATACATTCAACAACAGGTTAAATCTATATATTATAAGGTCTCAATTCTATTATTAGAATTGAGGGCAGACATACCCCGAGCAAGGACGACGGGGGAACTGCCTCAACAAATCGTTGTGTCTTTTGCCTTACGTTTTACATTCCTTAATATTTGTGGTTTTAGTGCAAACAATTATATCAATCTAGGTCTGGTTTAAGTAGTGCTAAACTGATTTTGAATCTAGTACAATCATTGATTGTACAAGGAAACTTGAGCAACTCACTCAAAGCAGAACTCACTTATAGTGCTATGCATTCCAAGTGTTTGATAAATTTTCTGAACCAAAATCTTTGTGTGTTGTCCTTTCATTGTGTTAATATTTTAAGGCATTGGAACTAGTCACACCACATAGTGAGCTAAATCAAATTGATAGTGTGATTAACATAGTGATTCTTATAACTCGTTATCGGATTCCATAGGCTTGACGCATATCCGATTTTCTAGTAACCGTTCGTTATAGACGGTATAATACCTCGGCAGCTTCCGCAAATCAAAAAATTTTAAAAAACCAATTTGTATTGGTAGCGCCGACTCTTTTTAGCAAGCAGTCTATTCAATCCCTCCTTCTAGACCTGCGCCATCGTCTAACAAGTGGTATCAAGAGCACCGGTTCACTCTGTGCTTTAAGTATAACTTAGTAGAAAATGGCTAACGAACCTAAAGGGACATATAATAGAGCACCTATTTTTAATGGAGAAAACTATAGTTACTAAAAAGACTGTATGCGTGTGCATATAAATTCCATTGACATGAAGGTGTGGAATGTTATTCTAAACGGTCCCATGGAAATAATCATGACTGATGAAAATAAAACTATTGTGCCTAAGACTGAAGCACAATGTAATGACGATGACGAGAAGAAATATAATTACGATTGGAAAGCCAAAAATATTTTGATCTCCTCTTTGGGAGTTGACGAATATTATAGAGTTTCTCGTTGTTTAACTGCAAAGGCTATGTGAGACTCATTGCAAGTTTCCCATGAGGGAACCAATGATGTTAAGCTAGCAAGAATCAATATGTTAACGCAAGAGTTTGATCTCTTTCACATGGAGCAAGGGGAAACCATTGCGGACATGCAAAAGAGATTCACTCATCTCATCAATAGACTATACTCACTAGGTAGGCCAGTTGCCAATGATGTTGCTACTAACAAAATTTTGAGATGTCTTAACAGGGAATGGAAACCAAAGGTAACCGCCATTAAAGAAGCTAACGATCTCATGATTTTGGGTCTCACAACATTGTTTAGAAAGCTGCAAGAGCATGAACAAGTGCTTCTTAGTCTAGAGAAATATGAAAAGAAGTGTCGCGGTGAAATTTGGATACCAAGCTATTAATGAGCTTGAATCTTAATTCATTTGCAACCGAACTTTAATTTGTCCAAAGGAAGGGAAAAATATCGAATTACCCACAATGCAATGCAAATGCAAGCTAGAGAGTTATAGGTTCAGGGGTTGGTTAAACTTAGGGAAGGTGTTAGCATCCTAAGTTTCTGTAGTACTCTACAGGAACCTCTTGCTTTAATGTTGTTTATTGCTAAGGGTTATCTGCTTAAGGAATGAAAGACCTAGGGGTTTATTTCTAAGTATACTTGATAAGATATCGCATCTTATGCCTACGTATCTTGACGGGAGTGGAATCAGAGTATCTGTAGTTCCCCTAAAGGGTTTGAGGAGTTCTTTGACTGTGGTCAAAGTTCCTACAGGATAAGGGTAGTTGATTGATTGATTTTAGGAGAAAAGATGAGCTATCATTTTAAGGGAGATTACTTGATTGAACCACCACAACTTTGTAGGAAAATAGTCTTCGCATCGTCTTAAGAGAAGGGCTCAAGTACTCGGATTGTCAACAAGTACACCTCTATCTCTCCTAAGGCAAAGTCTCTACATATTGATTGAATTGTTATGGGGTAGAAGTTTTATCTCGCTTAAGATGATTAACATCTTATTCTCTAATATGTTTAAATAGTTTGATTGAGTTATTGAATGTGTTTGTCTAAGTTGTAAAGATAAAAGGTCCTCCTTATGGGGTAGGATCTAAACTTAGAAGATCGACTTGAATGGGATCAAGGATCAATGGGGAGTATGATGCAAATGAGATGCATACGCACAATTGTTTAGGTTATACGCAGATTCTTCCTTTGGACGTTATGCAATGCGATAATATAAATTGCGGTAAAGATAAATTTCGGAAAATAAAGGCAAATAAATAAATCCATACATAAACGCATGAAAGCGCTAAAGTGTGTGAATTGTGAATGTGCGAAATGGAAGAGGGGCGCAAGCGTGCACGATTAATTGAGTTGATGGGAGATTGTTCTTTTATGAGAAGAGTTATCAGGAAAATGTTGAATTAATTGAGATTGATTTTAAGCGAGTTTGATCTTAAGGAAGAAAAGAGTTGTATTAGTTTTTGTAAAATTAAGCTAGATTATAAGTTAATTAGATTTTTAGTAAAAGTTTTATGTGACAAGTTAATTAAATTTCATTTAGTAAATTTAAATAAAAAGGGTGAGAGGGTTTTTTTATATTGTATTTTATTAAAATAAAAAAAAAAGGTGGTTATTATTAAGAGTTAATTTAATTGAGAAAATAGTTTCTTTTTTAATATATAAAAGCTTTTAATTTAACAAATAGAATAAATATAAACCATTTTAAATTAGAGAAAATAGGTCCTCTTTTATTATTTAGAAATGTGAACAAATTGTCTATGCTTATTTTTCTAAAAAGTTGTTAAGTTGATGAGATAAGATAATTACTTAGAAAAATGGTTATCTAGATAATTACTAAGATAGTTGGAAATATAAACCTAATAAAAAAGGGTGGTCTGTTTTAATAGAAACTGGTTAATGATTAATTGAAAGATTATTATTTATTTCTTTAAAAAACTGATTAATAAAAAGATTTACTATTAGTTTAATTAAAAAAAGATTAATGACGGGTTAATTGGTTGATTAAAAGCGATTACCAGAGAGATTAAGACGTAAAGAGGGAATTAGGGGGGGCGGAGCGATTGTGTGTGTGTGGCTTATGGTGGGCATGCGCAATGTGAGGCGTATGATCGAGATCCGTTGGAGATCGGATGGCCTCGAGCGAGGGTGCACGATATTGTATGGTGTATGCGCAATACGTGATTACAAGATATACAAAATAAAATGAAATCCCTAGAATCTTAAATCTCTCTGTCTCTCATACTCTCCAACCCTCGTCGCACCACTGCTCTTCCTTCTCTTCTGCTTACGTTCTCGTTAGTTTATCTGCATCTCTTCCTCTTTTCGTGTCTTCTTTCCTCCTTCTTCCTGAAATCATGAAAAGCAAGTCAAACAAGATAACGGGTTTTACAAAACATAACTTACGGTGCGATGGTTGAGGAGCAAGGGCGGTGACGGTCCGCGAAGGGATTTTTGGCGGTGCTTCAGAGTGGTTTCGCGATGGAGATTTCCGGAGACAAAAGCTTCAACGGCGGTGGATCCACAGTGGAGTCTGAGGAAGGATATGGAGACTCGCGGCGAGGCTTAAAAGGTGAGTCCTTTTACGATTTAGGGTTTGATTTGAAACTTGGGGTTTTTGCCAATTTTGTGTTGCTGTTGAACGTTATGGGTTGATGAACCTTCCCTTGATTCTTGAATCTATTCCCCCTCTTATAATATTTCAGATAATTTGAATTGATTGGGAAGAGTAAAGCTGTCGGGTTCTTGCTTTGGAAGGAAAATAAATCTGTTAATGGTTTGATTATTGTTGGAAAAGATTGAAATCGACTTAATGAAGTTTCATTTTCTGTTTTAACAGGTCTGGTTAAACTGGGAAAGAGAATCGTTGCCATCATCCCTGCTCTCTGCGCTTATTATTCTTTGCTATGTGGTATGGTGTTCTTCTTCAAAGCTGGGATACTTCGACCCCCCTCTCGCCTGTGGTTTTTCTAAGCATGGATAGACGGTCGGAAACTCATTTCTTCAAAGAAGGTAAGCCAATGAAATTATTTCTGTTTGGTTCCGACATATTCGTTTGAGAATAAACCGTGACTTTCCGTTGCCTCGTCTGTTCTGGTTATGCAATTCAGAATTCTCTTTCAACTTGTTACGTTGGACGGTGGTTTTGGAAACGTCTTATGATCGCTCTTCATAATTAGAACTTGATTGATACTGAAATGTTGTTTTCTTGTAACTTTCTAATCAGAACTTTTATTGTTTCATGTGTTGATGAGGGAGTACTTGGATGATGTACTCGTACGGCGCGACATAGTTGAGGGTGAACCACGAAGGTGTAGGTGAAGACTTGGACGGTGGCTTGGGCAATCTGGTGCCGGCTCGAGAATCCATGCCACCACAGATAAAAGGATTCAATGATTGTCGATTTTGCTTCGACACTCTTGTCCGCTAGGCATTGATAATTGGTAAGCCATCCTTTAAATCTCAATTACTACGTTTCCCTTTGAGCTATTTGAAGACCGTCAGTTCGGGAATATTGTATGCCAATACCATGGTCATTTGGTGTACAAGCTAAATCACTCGCGTGCTGCACAAAGCGGTTATCTTCGAGCTTCCTCTAATATGATGTTGCCAATGCTATGCAGGTCGAAACCGAGCGAGAAATTATGGGCGGGACAAAGCTGGAGACGATACATGTGGGTAGGTGGAAGTTTACAAGGTGAACTAGAAGTAATAGCAACCCCTATGGTGAGTACGACTTAAGTTCCTCGTTAGGAACTTGTTCCTTTTCTTCTTTAGTTAACTTTAAATTCTTCTAACAATGTTGTTCTAATGATGATTGATAATCAGATCCCTCATTGTGAGTGCAGGTTGCGAAGACACATTCGAGTTGTGTCGGCGGATGCTTGGAGCTGTCTTCTCTCAGAATGTTGGTTTAATTATATTGGCTTGATGGCTTGATACTCCCATTTCACTTTCGTTTTATGCAGGTCGGTTGGACTTCTATTACTGCAGTTTCGCATTTGCTGAAGTTGTGTTTTCTGAACTGCTTTGTTCAATCTTGGGCATGATAATGGGTACACTGACAATTTGTTCTTCAATAGGTCGGTAGCTTCAGAACAATGGATATATGAATTTTAGCAACCAGAATCTCAAGGTGTATCACCGCTCCCTTGTTGAAGTTCTCAAAAGTTCCTGAAGGGCTGGTCGAAACATTCCAGTACATGTCGTCAATTTCGCCAAGTCGCAAGCAGGTATATTGCCTTGAATTGCCTTCAATGAATACTTAATGAGTTTATGATTGCATTTGTGACTCCTCTTCTTTGCATTATTGTTGCAGGTTTTGAATTTGGCAAGGACTACAAGAGACCCAATCTGTGCGGAAAAGATGGAAAACCAACACGCGACTTAGAAAAGGGTGTGCCGGCCTAAAGTTATTGTCGCAATGTTTCACAGTCATGTTCATCTGCAATAAAGGCAGCCTAAATGATGCAACAGCTCCCAATATTCAAATTCAGCGAGGTAGTGCGTCCTTTGCTGTGATGATGCGGCGAGTTTTGGTTGCTCCGCTTTCCTAGTTTCAATGACTTACTCGCTGCAACAAAGCTTGTTCTGTTGCTACAATTTCATTTTCTTTTCCAAGTTTGATGGACTCTGATTAACTTCTCTTTGGGTCTTTGTTTAATACGCTTGTTTTGGAAGTGCAGGGTTATTGATCTTGAAGCTTCCATAAGATACATAATCCTTTCTACGGCGGAGCCGGCAAAGCTGACAAGATATAGGGTCCTTCGTATTTCACAATTCTTTTGAGGTTCTGTTGACTGTTCTGAACTTTCGTCGTGTTTTCTTGACAGGTTAACTATGTTACAATTGTGGAGTTTGCCAAAAACCGTGGTTACTTGCTTTTGATGGTGATTGGCATGAATATGGCATGGAGCAACATTCTAGAGATGCTCTTAGTAGCTTGCATACGGTTTGTTCGGTCTGCCGTAACAGATGGATGGCTTCCCTAAAGATGTTCTGCAATGGTAACGGTTCCGCGAAATTCCCCTGGTGGGAAGCTACACCAACTCAGTTAACAAAAATGCTTCGAGAAAGTGCTTTGTGAAGCTTTGTAATGTATTGTATTAAGTACTTATTTAGGATCAATGATTGTAGATCACTTTGGCCGAAGTGGTGCCACACCCAAATGTATCTCAACTTTCTTATTAATGCATTCATCTGGAACTTCTTTCTCTTAAGGTCATCTAACGATATTCTCATGAAGAAAAAGTTGGCTAACTGTGATATTTGAGGTCAAAAAGTCATATCAATTATTTGAGGAAAGAAACGTGGCCGTGGGATCCATTCAGTTCATTATGTCCTTTAAAATTGTAACAACAGTTTTCTCTAATTCTCAGGGTGTACTTCCCTTTAAACTTGATTAAAGATGCGTAGCTTGACCTTGGAGAGTTTGAATGTAGTTATACCAATGGTGAAGCATGAGTCATCATGCCAAAATAAAAGAAAACCATGTAATTGTCCTTGATCACTTGAATTTATGGAAATATGGTCTAGAGAAAAAAACTCCAACTTATTGAAAACGTAATTCAAGTGAGAATCCTTTTGCCCTTTTGCAATTTGAGACATTTGAGCGGCGATAACATATGGACTACTTCCCGTTTCTGAAATTCTATAGGCTTTGCGATAGATAGATTCTTGAATTTAAAGCTTAGCTTAAACACGAGCTCGTTCTTAAGTGGCCACGCTTAACCACCAAGGAAAACCTTGATTCTCACTTTGAAGCACTCTGAGGAAAACGACTAACAGAATAAACCCAAGATCTCCAATAATCCAATGGTCACACTTTAAAGTGTTTGACTGTAAGGATCCACATTTGACATTACTGCAGCTGCATGAATTGGTTAGCCGTAATAAACATGTACATAAAAGTAAAAAAAACAAAAAAGAACAGGCACACGGAGGTGGGATCTTATGGTCAAAAATTAGGGTGTGACAAGAAGGAGAAAACGAAAAATATTAAAAAGAAGTTTATCGCTCTCAAGACTTCTTGCTCAAAGTCCCAAATAAAAGAGCATAGTGATTATACCACGAGTAATGATGAAGATGATGATAAGAGTGAGGATATGGGGTTGTTTGTAAAGCGATACAATCGCTATGTCAAAAAGAACGGTATCCAACATTCTGAGAAAAATCTTGTCAACTTTCGAAAACAATCAAGATACTCTAGAAATGATGATAATAAAGGAAACAAGACAAAAGGGTCGTGTTATAATTGCGAAAAGACCGGACACTACAAACCGGATTGTCCCTTGAAGAAAAAGGACAAAGAGAAGGAATCAAGTAGGTCACACAAGAAGAAACCTAAGCCAAGGAGAGCGTATATCGCTTGGGAAAGCGATAGAGAATCTTCCGAGGAGGACAACTCTAGTGACGAAGACGAATCCGTCAATCTTTATTTTTTCCGCCCATCAAAATAACAAAAAGAAAAAGGTAAGACATGCAAAGTATGAAAATTTCTCTAAATTTTCTCATTTTGAATTGCAAACTGATTTTGATACTTTACATTGTGAAGTAAAAGAAGCTTTTAAAAGACTTGCCTCAAATAACCAAATATTTGCTCACCTAGAGCAAAAGATTCGTGATTCCGAAAAGAAACTAGAGGCATTAAAAGCTTCCATAGTGGAAAATACAAAAGTAGATTGTGAGGAAATAAGAAAGAGATTTGTTAACTTCGAGTGTGATACTTGTTACATTTGGCAAAATGAAGTTAAAAATCTTAATGCCAAACTTAACAAGGCTCTAGAGCCCAAAATTACTTTTGCCATTGATAAAGCTCATTTTAGAAAGAGTATGGTTAATCCATATTAAAAATACACATATGTTGTAAAAAATCATGATATAAAAAGTGATTCCAAAGTTAACTTTTCTTGTTTGTATTGTTGCAAGAAAGGTCACACCATTGCTAAATGTCGCTTTAGGAGATTTTTGGTTCCTAAAGGGGTTTATCAATGGTTGCCTAAATGCGACCATGTTTTCACTCACAACCTAGGACCCAATAAATAATTGGGTACCTATTCTTGCTAATTATGTTCATAGGTACGACGTCTTGAGACTACCAAGAGAAGATGGGTTCTCGATAGTGGCTGCTCAAGACACATGACAAGAGACATATCTCTCTTCATTGACTTTGTGGCAAAGAAGAAGGGATTTGTAACCTATGGAGACAACAACCGTGGTGAAATACTTGGAAAAGATAGTGTAGGTAATCCCTCTTCCACTACTATCTCCGATGTGTTGCTTGTCGAGGCCCTTAAACATAATCTCATTAGCATTAGCCAATTATGCGACAAAGGATACAAAGTATCGTTTTCAAAAGACGGTTGTCTAATTGAGCATAATGATAAAATGAAGGATGTGTTTAATGGTCTAAGAGTAAATAATGTCTATATGCTGGATTTGAATGAAGTATCACTGACTAGCGATAAATGTCTCATGATAATGAGTGAGGACTCATGGTTATGGCTTAGACGTTTAACGTATGTCAATTTTGACTTACTAAACAAGGTAGTTTCAAAAGATCTAGTCATAGGCCTGCCCAAAATCAAGTTCACCAAGGATCACTTATGTGATGCTTGCCAAATGGGAAAGCAAACATGGATCTCTTTTAAATCTAAAAATATCATTTCAACTACGAGACTTCTTGAGCTTCTCCATATGGATCTATTTGGGCCATCTAGAATTAAAAGTATAGGTGGTAACTATTATGGGTTTGTAATAGTCGATGATTTCTCTATATTTTGTTGGATTATCTTCTTGGCTAGCAAGAGTGATACATTCGCAGCCTTTGAAAAATTTGCTAAGCTTTCTTAAAAAAATTAAACACAAACATCATATCAATTAGGAGTGATCATGGAGGTGAGTTTGAGAACTATTCGTTTGAGGAATATTGCGATAGACACGGAATTGATCATAACTTCTCCGCTTCGTGTACCTCTCAACAAAATGGGGTTGTGGAGTGCAAAAATCGTATTTTGGAAGAGTTAGGGAGAACCATGATCAACGAAAGTGCATTACCTAAGTATTTCTAGGCCGACGCCATAAGTACGGCATGTTATGTATTAAATAGGGTGCTCATTCGACCTATTCTAAACAAAACACCATATGAACTTTTAAAAGGGCGCAATCCAAATATGTCTCATCTACATGTCTTCAGTCGTAAGTGTTTCGTGTTAAATAATGGAAAAGAAAGTTTTGGTAAATTTGACTCCAATGCCGACGAAGGTATCTTCCTTGGATACTCACAGTCAACTAAAGCCTATAGAATATACAATAAGAGATTCCTTACTGTCTAAGAGTCCGTTCACGTAACATTTGATGAATCTTATCCGAGAAATTTTGGAAAAGGTAGTTTTGTTCATGGTACAGGTGTATCTTCGGAAGACATACTCAAAAGTGTTGAGCCGGGAATTGATCAACCTGACCTAGCCAAAATTAAGGAGGAAAAAGATGATTGTCATGAAGAAAATGAGGTAGTTCATCCTTATGAAAAATATGATCTTCCTCCAGCTTAGAAATCTTCCAAAGACCATCCCATCGACAATATCTTCGGGGGTATATCAAAGGGAGTAACGACTTGATCAAAGCTAAGTAATTTTTGTTATCATTTCGCTTTCGTTTCTCAAGTAGAACCTAAAAACCCAAAAGAAGCTTTACTCGATGAAGATTGGTTCTTATCTATGCAAGAAGAACTTAACCAGTTCAAGAGAAATGAGGTTTGGGACCTTGTCTCTCCTCCGCGAGGTCATCGAGTAATTAGCACCCGATGGGTGTTTAGGAACAAACTAGACGAAAACAGAGTAATAACTCGTAACAAGGCGCGTTTAGTCGCGCAAGGGTATAACCAAGAGGAAGGCATCGACTATGAGGAGACTTATACACCAGTTGCATGTCACGAGGCTATACGCCTTTTACTTGCCTTCGCTTGTGCAAAAAAATTTAAGCTATTTCAAATGGATGTAGAAAGTGCATTCCTTAACGGCTATATAAATGAAGAAGTTTATGTTGCCCAACCTCCGGGTTTTGAATCCGATGAATATCCTGATCACGTATACAAATTAAAATGTGTCTTGTATAGACTCAATCAAGCCCCTAGGGCTCGGTATGAACATCTAAGGAAGTTTCTACTTAATCAAGGGTATTCAAGAGGCAAGGTCGACACAACCCTCTTCATTAAGCGTCAAGGAAAACACTTAATTTTGGTGAAAATTTATGTTGATGATATCATACTTGGATCAACTAACATGAATCTCATAAGGGAGTTTTCTAATCTGATGCAGGGAGAATTCAAGATGATTATGATGGGGGAGCTCACATATTTTCTCAGATTACAAATTAAGTAGCTTGAGGAAGGAACCTTTGTGAGCCAGACAAAATACTGTCTTGAGCTTCTCAAGCAGTTTGACATGGCAAACTTCAAAGCCATTGTCACACCAATGCCAACATGTGTTAATCTAAGTCGAAATGAAAGTGGTAAGGATGTAGAGGTTAAAAGGTATCGAGGTATGATCGGATCTCTCCTCTATCTTACTGCCTTTAGACTCGATATTATATTTAGTGTATGTATGTGCGCTAGGTATCAATCCTCTCCTAAAGAATCCCATCTAAAAGCAGTTAAGTGCATACTTAGATACCTCTCCGATACTCCAAAGTATGGGCTATGGTATTCTAAGGGAAACGATTGTTCCTTGGTTGGCTTCTCTGATTCTTACTTTACGGGGTGCAAATCGGATAGGAAAAGTACGAGTGGCATGTGTCACTTGTTTTTAAACTCTTTGGTAAGTTGGCATAGCAAACAACATGTATTTGTTGCTTTATCGACCGCCGAAGCGGAATACATCGCAGCTGGAACTGTTGCGATCAAGTCTTATGGCTTAAGAAAAAATTGCTCAACTTTAATCTCAAACTTGAGCATATTCTGATTTTCTGTGATAACACGAGTGCCATCAATCTTACCAAGAATCTTGTGCTGCATTCACACACCAAACATATCGAAATTCGACACCACCTCCTTAGGGATCATGTACGGCGATGTGGTTTTTGAGCATGTTGATACTAAAAATCAACTAGCATATATTTTTACAAAACCTCTTGTTACTGAGCCTTTCTTTCATATCCGACGGGAACTAGGTATTCTCGATATTTCGGATCGTGTTTAGTCAAATTTCTCGCACATTATATATGTCTATGTCTATATGTACTTTGTTAATTGGATATCTAACAAATGAAGATGTTGAAAGTACATGTGTGTGCATCTCGCTATATTTGGAGTTGAGGTAATATCCTTCCTTACCTAACATCTCTCAATATTCATGTTCACAAAATGTATCAAATTATGTGTTATATTTGTCGTATATATCATTTTGTATGTATTTTACTCCGTTGGATGCTTACAATATGCTTTGGTTTTGTATCTAATGTCTTAATGTATGCCAATATAGTCAAAATGTCAAAATTTGCTAGTTTCATATGCATGAGTCGACCTAAGCAAGGTTGAGGTCGACTCACAAAAATGAATTTTTCTTTGCATTAGAACCAGGAATGCTCAGGTCGACCTACCGGTCGACGCATACCTCTTTTATTTTGAACGTGTGTTTTTCAACATAGTATGCACCGACGCATAGACCTTCTGGTCGACACATCGCGTGATTTCTTTGAAAAATATTTCTGAAACAGATCATTTCTCACTTAATTGCTTTAATGATTCAAATTCATGTGCATTATGACATTTTACATAGAAAATTGATACCTACATCAAAGGCTATTCTACTCTTCCCCTCTTCCTAAAGCCTAGAATTTACTACAAAGGGGTAAAGTCATAAACATTTCTCCATATCTAAGAATTCTCTCCATAATTTGAAATCCTCATCACTAAACTTCCTCTTCTCCATCTTTGAAAACAAAACATGGCTACCCGCAGAGTTACTGGTAAACAATCCACCAGAGCTTCTTCATTTGCAGGACCATCATCTGCAGCTCTTCCGGCAACCGTTGTATCACTTGTTCCACCTGAATTTGCTAAAAGTTATTCCAAAAACTTCAGTAAGCACTATGTGGTAAAGCAGCATGCATACTATCGACTTTTTGCTGAGAGAATGCACATCCCATAGGTGATAAATCTTCTTGATGTTCAAGGGTTTAATAATTTCTTAAAGTGAAATACTAAATACAATGAAGACCTTGTGAGGATATTTTACACTATTTTTCATGGAAAGTTTCAAGGTTTTGAGTTTAACACAAAGGTAGGAACTACAAAGGTGTGTGTCAATGATGTTGTGTGGAAGAAATTGTTCATCGTGTCTCATGTGTCTGCTGAGCCTATCATTAAGGCCACTGACACTAACATTGTTCATGGCTACGAGTTCAAAGACGCTTTGAACTCAATGCTGAAGAAACTGTGTGCAGATGACATTGTGGCCAGTGATCTTTTTCCCAAAACTGTCACTACGGGAAAGTTGAAACCCATGAATCGAATTTTACAATGGATTGTGGCGCATATTTTGCGTCCAAAGAAAGGTGGATATTCGCGAGTTGATCAAGCAGAGGTACATTTGATTTATATTTTGAAGAAACAGATCAAAGTTAGTTGGCCTCATTATATTGCTAGTCGGATTTATGCACTCAGAGACTCGGGTCGAGGGACTGCTTTCTCATATGGTTCTTTCATTCAAGACGTTTTAAATAATGCCAAAGTCACGGTTCTGGGTATTCCATATACATCTATTACTTCGGATCAAGAGTTTTATCAAAAGTCTCTTACAGTGATGGGATATATCTGGGTTAAGGAAGAACATTGTTACATGTTCGCTGTTAAAGCAACTTCCTTTCGGCTGGAAGAATCAGACAAGAGTGATGATTAAAATGAAGAGGACCAGGCCGAAGACCAAGATGAATAGGGTGGGAGACAACCAATGGAGGTTGAAGATGATGGAAGGTGGTTTGACCACTCTCCTCCCGTGGAGTATGGAAACAACCAAGAATGGGGCGAATGGAAACATACTAGTTGGACTTCGTTAGACGAAAATTATAGACCTCAACAGTATTTGGAGTATCAAGAAACTCCAAATTGGAGCTATGAGCAGCCTCCTATATTCACAAATTCTCCGCAACAAAATTCTGGTGAACTTTTCGAGATGATGCGGACCATGCAACTGGAACAACGCTCTTTCATGACTGCTCAGGATGAGCGTATCTCGCAACTCCAAAGTCAATTTGAGACTCATACTGAAAATTTCAATGCATTTTCCTCTAATGTCATGCAACGGTTCGATGGTCTTGTTGAAACAACCGCCAACCAGCACAGGGCTCTTGCCACCAACTTCAATACCTTAAACAAAACGGTCTTGGAGTTTACCGAAAGAGCCGATGCTCAACTACCTCCGTCGTATCCATCTCATGGGCGAGGCCACCATTTCAGGGGGAGGAGGCCTTGAAGTTGATATGCATCCTGCATATTACATCTCATCATTTTGTTTTCAATCTTGCTTTGTATTAAGTGTATTTCTAATTTGTTAATGTCATGAATCATGAACTTATATGTGATTACTTATTTGTCTATCCTAGCAATAATTACTATCTTTGTCTGTGTATAGTTCTATTTATCTCTTTGTTATTTGTTCAATAACTGCGTTATATGTGGATGTATGTTAATGTCTAACCTGTTGTGCGTGTTTTGAGATGTGCATTTGTTATTTTTTTTACCATTCTTTGATAGGTATTTCCTTATTTTTGATGTTGTCAAAGGGGGAGAAAGTGTCAAGCATTTCAGTAGAACCATAAAGATAAAAAATGAAGACTTAGCATTAACGCAAACGAGTAAGTATGAATGAAGGCATCAAGCAAGGGGGAGGATAATGTCACATATCATACAGTCAGGTTCTATGTGTTTTACCATCATCAAAAAGGGGGAGTATGTGAGGGCAAAGCCTCATATATAAGATGTGCTTGTTTCGATGATGTCAAAACTTAGCTTCATAGAAGAATTGATGTTGAGCGTTATCACCATGTTGCATTTGCATACCTCGTTTATCATGATTAAATTGCTTGCATAAAATATCTCAGTTGTTGCATATAAAGTTGTCAAAATATGTGTCATATGAGTTAGACTTCATTGGTGTCGTTTTCCATATCATAGATGTCATCAAAAAGAGTCAAGAGTATGAAATTAGGCATTTTTAACAATTTCAAGTCTATGAGTAGACCAAAGTTCTGTTTCGATCGACTCATACTATGTGTCTAGTTTTTGTATTTTCTCTAGGAGAGCTCGCGTCGACCCACCGATCGACTCATATTGTTGGCATTTTAATTTGTCTAAAATTTCAAGCTATGCATCGATGTATACCTTGTTCCGGTCGATGCATGGTTGTGTGAATTGCACAAGTGTTTCATCCAGGTCAGATCAGGTCGACCCTGCACTCTGCATAGGTCGACCGCTTGCTGTTTTATGTCATTTTTCTGTTATGTCTACTATTTTTGTAAAGTGGTTTTAATGGTATTTGACAGTTATGTTTTGTATACAAGTTCAGTTGGTTATTTCACTTCATAACATTGAGAAAAACAAGAAAAGTGAAATAGGTGTCGATTCGGTTCTCATCATCTTCATTCTCTTTATAGCATACCACAATAATCACACATAATAATCTCTATTGTGCATTTTGCATTGTTAGAGGTGATAACGTTCAAAGCCAAAGATTTGGTAATCCGGTTCGGGTTGAGGAATCGATAGATTTTTCTTGAATAAAACCTATAGGGTTTTGTCCTCCAAGATTCTCTAAATTTGGGGTTTTTTTGCATGATTTGTCTCAACACATATTCAGCCGAGTGAAGGTAATCGAGGAGCGGTGGGTTCCGTCGATTAGTAACGGTAAACAAAGGATTGTGAAGGAGAGTTTTGGGTTCGACACGCGGGTGACTAAAATCAGCCGGGCTAGATTTTGAAGATGGAAGGTTGTTCAAATAGAGTGCCACAATCGGAGGTTTATTCACAAGCTATCGAAGGACTTGATTCGACTCGAATCAAGGGGCAAGAGGAGATAGTATCTACAACCACAAGAGTGTTCATTTTTTTTTATTGCTATTCACTTCTTGTATATACATTCAACAACAGGTTAAATCTATATATTATAAGGTCTCAATTCTATTATTAGAATTGAGGGGAGACGTACCCCGAGCAAGGACGACGGGGGAACTGCCTCAACAAATCGTTGTGTCTTTTGCCTTACGTTTTACATTCCTTAATATTTGTGGTTTTAGTGCAAACAATTATATCAATCTAGGTCTAGTTTGAGTAGTGCTAAACTGATTTTGAATCTAGTACAATCATTGATTGTACAAGGAAACTTGAGCAACTCACTCAAAGCGTAACTCACTTGTAGTGCTCTACACGCCAAGTTTTTGATAAATTGTCTGAACCAAAACCTTTATGTGTTGTCCTTTCATTGTGTTAATATTTTAAGGCATTAGAACTAGTCACACCATATAGTGAGCTAAATCAAATTGATAGTGTGATTAACATAGTGATTCTTATAACTCGTTATCGGATTCCATAGGCTTGACGCATATCCAGTTTTCTAGTAATCATTCGTTATAGACGGTATAGTTCCTCGGCCGCTTTCGCAAATCAAAAAAAAATTAAAAACCAATTTTTATTGGTAGCGCCGACTCTTTTTAGCAAGCGATCTATTCAACTCCCCCCCCCTTCTAGATCGGCACCATCGTCTAACAAATGGAACAACAAACCTTCATGGTTCAATTTGTGAAGAACTTTTGGGTGCCGACTTGCTAGATGAGAACTCAAGAGGCCAAGGTTTCTTACTTTCGCACCTAAAACCATGGTACGTCCATTTTATATTAGATGACAATTCTACAGAAGAAATGAAAATAATAAAAACCAGGTGTTATCTTATGCTTTTAATTGGTTTATTTTTATTTTACGAAGACACTGGTTCTTCTATGCACATTATGTATTTATCTTTATTGAGAGACCTAACTAAAACAAGAGAGTATAGTTGGGGTTCCTCTTGTTTGTCTTATTTGTATATTTCTTTGTGTAAGTGCGTAAAAAAAACACATCTACTTTTTTTGGATGCGCCGTTTTGCTCCAAACATGGGGTTGATCTAGATTGCTATCCCTAGCGTTCGTCAACCACAACAATTTTTCCTTCCCGTATGCACAAAAGTAAGTTACTAAGTTAATCTTTGTTTATTTCACCTTACTAATTATTGTGTCTAACAAATTGAATTTGAACTTTTTGTGGTTTAGATGGTCGGCTAAGGGCATGACTTACAATAGGTGCCCTAGACACTGTATCATTCAATATCGCAATCTGTTGGATCACCTAACACCTGCAGATGTAAGGCCTCTAAACAAATAAGTTTATATTTTATATCAACTATTTTATGATCTAATATTTTTCTCTTCTTCAATTTATATGGTGTTCATATATAAACATGGAACACCTATATGAAGTCAGAGAGGAAGATGTTGTCGTTTGGACTGCACACGTCCTGATCACCAGATTCACAACTGCGGAGATGCACAACAGTTACCGTGTCAAACTACAATTTGGAATGCATCAAAATATCTCAGATCCTCCCGTTGGCATCAGTAAATGACATCTAAAAAGAGTTAATGATCAATGGAACTTTCCCGACTGAAAGGATTTTGCAAAACCTGAGCGTTGTAAATGGATGAACCGCAACACCCATGTCTTACGTGACCCGGTGATGGCAACCCCGTCTATACCAACTATTAATTATACGGTTTGGTACAGATAGGTTGCAACTGAGTTTTTCTCCGAAGGCAGGTATTTGTACGACCCACGCCAAACCACCTACACACAAGAAGCTTCAACGTCTAACCCACCAGAAAGGCCATGTTACTCACAATCCCCTACCCAACAAAATTACCAACCTATTAACCATCCAAACATGCCAAACACCCAACCACAATACCAAGAACATCCCCCATACCATCTCCAACACACTGACTACTACCTATAAAGCCAATATGGCTATGACCCTAACACAACATCAATATATAGCCATAATGAGGGTACATCATACCATAGCCATAACACCCAAACATCTTTCCATAGCTAAAATGCTCTGACATCATACCTAGCCTACACACTCAACCATCTCAACAATCTTATGGCTTTCAAACACCACTACTATTTTAATCTTTCACCAACGAATCCTTCATACCAGTGTCCTCCTTCAACCGTCCAGACCACACACCAATGAGCCCTTCATCACATCCGAACTACTCTGGCATGGATCGCACGCTCAGTTTCAACACACAAGACCTAATAGAAATGCAAGAAATCCTTAGGAAACCATCTGGGAATGTTCTTGAGACTTCAACTCCTCAAACACATGACGTGAATCAGCAACAAGAAGAATGAGTGCAACAAATTAGGGTGCCTAAAGGTCTGTTTGGTTCAATCGAGGGGAGGGGAGGGGAGGGATTTTTATCAAGGGGAGGGGAGTTGAGGGGAAGGGAGGGGAGAGATTTTAATTACATATACGTTTGGTTCAAAATATGAAGGGGAGGGGAGGGGAGGAATTTTATTTACAAATATGTTTGGTTCACAAGGGGAGAGAATGTATTTTAAAACTAATTTACATTTTTGTCCTTGTAATTTTACCATAAAACTCATGATATTTACTATTTATAATTCAAGTACAAATTCATTGACGAAATATAATTATTCAATCAGAGAACATCATGAAAGATTTTATAAAAACATAAGAATTATAATATATAATTTTAAAAAGATTATCAAATATAATAAAATCTAACAAAAAATTATTATAAAGAAAAATATTACAATAATTAAAAACTAACATTAAAGTATAAAAAACAAAAATAAAAATTAGACACATATAATAATAATAAGATGAACATATAAAAATACAAGAAATATAAAAAGAAGACGATTCAAAATAGAAATTTTAACATTTTAATAAATTAAATTGATATTTAAATAAATAATTAAGGATAAATATGCAAATATAATTATAATTAAAATAAAATATCTCCCCTCCCCTCTAAATCCCTCCAAATTGGAGGGGAGCAAAAAATGGTTCGGGAGGGATTTTGGTCTCCTCCATCTACCTCCCCTCCATCTCTTAAAATTTGAACCAAACACATAAACTATTAAATATTCTCTCCCCTCCCCTCCATTTACTCTCAACCAAACAAACCCTAAGGGATGTGGAACCGGTGACCGGTATGATCCACCCGGTCGCCAACATTAGTTTATGTAATAGTTTTTTTTTAATTAATGACAATATTATTTATTTTTCATAAAAAATTACAAAATACACCTTGTCTCCAGATGAATTGGCGACAGGGTATTAAATCTATAACACAGACACCAATTGGATTGGAGACTGAATGAGGTGTCTCCAATCCAATTGGCGACACCCTTATGCCCTTAACAAAGGGTCGCCAATTGGAATAACGTCATTGGATAAACAGAAACCCTAACTGGGGTACTTTGAGAATATTTTGAATTTTTTTTGAAAATTTGGATAAAAAAATTCTAAATTTAAATGAATTATTTAATTATAAAATAAATAATAATTATATAAATTTAATTGTATCAAATAATAATATAAAAAATGACCTATGAAAAAGATAAAGAAAAAAATTAAAATTTTACATTAAAAATTAAAAAATTTGTCTCTCTATTAAAAATAATTATTTAAAATAAAATATATACTATGTTAATAATGACTCATGCGATGAAACATTTTGTTATCATATTTATCTGCATCATAACCATCATGGTGTTGTTTATTTGTGTATTTTTAAAAGCCACAAAATAAAAATTTTTAAATTTACTTTCCTTTAGGATTTGCAAAAATGATATTTAAAAAAAAAAAGACTTTTTAAAGAATTTATGTAACTTTCTAACATTTGTTATATAATTATACAATAAATTATTATTAAAGCAATTTGTGTGTTTTTTAACTAAGTAATTAATAAATATATATTTTTTAATAGTTGATCAATAAAATAAAACTTTATGTGTAATTTATTTTTAAAATATTGATAAGTTTTTTTAATATATCATTTACTTGCAATTTTGTATTCAAGTTTTAAAAAAGCATAAATATCTTTTAACCATATTCTTTATATTTTCATGTAAATTTTAAAAATATTTTATGTTAATTTGTATATTAAGTTAATATAATTTTATGATATTTGTTCTTATTATATTTTTATAAATTCGAATATATATTAATCTGAAATGTTAGCATTCAATTACAAATTCATCTTCTAACTAATTAATTTATAAATGAATGAATTTTTAAAGGACATCTTTAAAATGATAATTGGTTAAATACAAATAAATATTGGTGTACATTTTGTTCAAATAAAAAATTCGTCACTGTTAGTTGATAGCCAAGAGCTCAAGAGGTTATAATATTCTAACCGATAAAAAAGTAAAATATTTATCATATTTTTAAAAGAGAAAAAAAAATCAATTATGATATACACCCAACATTCAAGCAGTGGTAAGTTTATGATAATTTTTTATCTATGACATAAGTGAACACTATATTGCATTGGAGAAGATCCACAAGACAATTTCTTTTCTCCATGTCTTGTACATATTTAATTTTTTGTACAATTAATTCAGTGCTTGAACCAACCCTTTCAACATCGAGGAACACATAGTCTCGCAAAAAAAATAAACAGATGCAAGCTTCTGCAGGTAGAAATATCAAACGATGAACTTATTATACAATTTGCAAATCAGTTGAATAGGACATTACAACACACAACAATTAGACAACTTTATACTGTAAACAATTTTATAAGCATTATGAACTTTAAAATATTTTCCAAAACCAAAATCTGAACCACAACATCAATATTACCAAAAAAAAAAAAAGCTATGTTTCTCCAACAAAGCAACAATGTTTAGCAACACAAACAATATTTTCCAAAACCAAAATCTGAACCACAACATCAATATTACCAAAAAAAAAATTATGTTTCTGCAACAAAGCAACAATGTTTAGCAATACAAATCGGTAGTGCTGTCAATCTCGTAGAAAATATTAGTTTACTCAAATTCCGCATAAGTAGAAGATTATAAGCAATCCTTAAGCTAACACTTATTCAATCTTATATAAATTGTTCCCATTGAATACAACGGACGTAAGAAAGTGTTAATACTTTTCCTTTGCGTAAGCAACTCTCGAACTCAGACATTGGTTACGATGACCATATTATGTCCTTTCATTTTAGGGGTTTTATTCGATATTTTCCCTTTCCCTCTATGGAAATAAATAAAGATAGGTGGCGACCCTGTTAAGTCCTGCGGGTTTTTTCTTTCTTTTGATTTTTAGAAAGGTTGTGACTCCCTTGTTATTGTTTATTGAGAAACAACCATTGTAATTTTTCTTGGCTTCTTCACAACTTCTTCGACATTTTTAGCTGTATGCGAAGGATGGCATATGGTTGATCCTCAAGTGGGATGTTTTCTCATGCAATTTGAATGCAAAGTCTAATAAAGTGAACAAACTACCCTACCCCTAGTTAAGATGAAGGGTTTTTAAATTATAAATAAACACTAATTTCTAGGCTCAATGTGGTTGACTAAGGATTAAGTCCTTATCTCATAAGAAAACGTCACTTATCTCAACTCACACATTTGTGGATGAAGCGTTGTTTTGCATTGTCTCGATATGAAATATCTTTCATTTATTAAAAGGGTTTGAGATGTCTGCCAAGATGAAAAATGGTTTGGATGTGTTTGATATCTTTTTGGGTTGGAAGACGAGGATTTATGACTTGCAAGCTCTTAAAACTTAGGTCTAATACTCGGAGCTATAACTGGACCTCTCACCTAGATAGTCTTTTTCTTCCAATTTATGAAATAGGTCAAAGTTATTAATTGTTAGTCATTTTTTATTTTCTTGAGAAAATAAAACTTGATGTTGGATCAAATTTTTGATTATTGTTTGAGAAATGATTTGAAACAGTGTCGATAATGGTTTTGAAGTGAATGGGAAGTGATCCATGGTTTAATTTGAGAAAATGGTTCGATGATGGATAGATCACTTATTTTTTGTTCTTCTTGAAAAATGGTTGATTTTACACTAATCTTGAATTAGTTAACTAACACAATAAGACAAAAATAAATGAAAACGGTAAAACTATTACACGTCATGGGAATGGGGGTACATTTTGTCAAATGGGGAGCGATTAAAGTGCAATCCCATCAAACAAGTAAATGTAAACAAAGAGGAGCTAATTGTATGGAGGCCCAAGAGTAAGCAAAGAGACGGAAAACAAACCGTGAGTTTAGATCTAAGCTAACTTAAAGTAGAATCATGTAGGAATTACTCTATAAGAAGTCGAGCAACAATGATATTATAAAGTTGAATTTGCAACACAATAACAAAAACATCAACTCAATAAACTATACAATATTTACAACGGAAAAATAAAACAAATCTTAAAGTATTGAATTTAACTTTAAGCTAACTTAAGGTTAATTCATGTAGGAATCACTTTATAAGAAGTCGTCCATCCGAATCAATACATCCGAACAATTTTCGAAAGTTAAATTGGATTTAAACTCCAAAATCGTAATGCCATAATAAAACAAGTAGAAATCAAGCATATTATTATTATTATTATTACAACAATGTTACAATTTTTACAATTTCTACAATAAATTTGCATTGATAAATAATCAAAATTGAGTTAAAATAAATTAAAACTCAAGATAATAGTAAAATTCAAAGATAAATAAATAGTAGAAAATAGAATAAGTAAAAATGAAAGGAAAAGAAATTAAATAGGAAAAAATGGTTACGTTTGGATCGGGGGCGGTTTGTGGTAGCTCGCCGAAAGGTTTGGTTCGCCAGAGTTAGCGGGAGTGTCAGGAAAAGGGTGGTCCGACTAGGAGTGTGTGGCCATTTTCTCTATATAGAAAAGCAAGTCTCTTTTATCATTATTTTATGGAGAGTGATGAGTTTTGTAATATGAAGTTTGATGCTTGATTTATATGAAAGAAATGACAATTTGTGGAGTATGTGTTTGTGTAGAAAAAGAGAATATGGTTATTGTGTTAGCTTGTGTGAAAGAAAAAAGAAGTATGTGAGTTTTTTTTGCAAAAATGTAATGAGACATCAAGAGGTATTTTGATATTTTTTTTAAATTTTCTGTGATGGAAATATGGTATATGAGATGAATGAAGAAAAAAAGTAGTGGTTTTGATTTATAAGGTAGAGAAAAAGTCGAGAGTATGTGCTTTGTAACGCCCTAGACTGCTTTCACGATTATCGACTGACCCCACAAACAAACACGGGTCTTTTCAGCATGCTTTGTCCTCACTCACACACTTTCTGAGAGACTTCCCAAAAGGTCATCCATCCCAAAATTTCTCGAAGTCAAGTACGCTTAACTGTGGAGTTCTTATGGAACGGGCTACTAAAAATAAGATGCATCTTATTTTCGGTATCATGTTCCATAAGAACTCTACACAGTTAAACGTTCTTGACTTTGAGCAATTTTTGGATGGGTGACCTTCTGGAAAGTTTCCCAGAAAGCGTGTGAGTGAGGACAAAGCATGCTAAAAAGATCCATGTTGGTTTGTGGGTTAGTCGATAATCTTGAAATCAGTTTGAAGCGTTATAAATAGTATCAGAGTCAGACTTCTCCCAATATGATGTGGTTCTGGGACAAACTAAGCGAAAGGTAGTGGATATGTAACACATGATGCCGAAGAGGGCAGAGAATGGCTACATGTAACATTCGAGGGCAAAGGAGTGGTTGTCGGTGTACGAGGCATGATAATGAGACACTCCTAGTTGCTTCTAGGAAAAAACTAAATTCACGTCAGAATGAGAGGGATCTTGAGGCTGCACAAATATGGGATTGCATGGTTGAAGGAATGGTTATAAGGATTAATTTATACTACTTATACCAACAAGATGCATCTTCTTTTTTCTAGCTTGTTCCATAGGAACTCCACAGTTAAGTGTGCCTGACTTGGAGCAATTTTGGGATGGATAACCTTATGGAAAGTTTTCCAGAAAGTGTGTAATGAGGATAAAACATCTTGAAAAGATTCGTGTTGGTTTGTAGGGTCAAGTAGTTTGTGAGGAAATAATTTCCACTAAACGTTAAGAAAAGAAGAAGACTGTATCTTCTTCACAAATTTATTTTCTCATTTGTCTACTCTTTAGTCAAAAAGAAAATTGGCCATGAACAAACGATATTAGGCATCGCTTTATGGTTCTTTTTTTATTTGTCCGTTCTCCTCTCACTCAACAACAACGTTTATCGAATTTGGGATGAGTGACCTTCTGGAATGTTTTTCGGAAAGCGTGTGAGTAAGGACAAAACATGTTTAAAAGATTCATGTTGGTTTGTGGGATCAGTCGGTTTGGAGAGTTACATGTTTGATATGGGTTCTTTTTGTTGAATGAATATGTGTGAAAAGGAGTATATTGTGAGGAAATGATTGCCACTGAACGTTAAGAAAAGAAGAAAGTTGTATCTTCTTCACAATTTTCTTTTCTCATTTGTTTACTCTTTAGTCAAAAAAGAAAGTTGGCCATGAACAAATGATATTAGGCATCACTTTATAGTTCTTTTTTTTATTTGTTCATTCTCCTCTCACTCAACAACAACGTTTAGCATATATAGGAGATAATTAAGGTTTATTTTTTAATAAAATATCAATAGTATCCTTAATACTTATTTTAGAGACAAAATAAAATAAAATTACTTAAGACTAAATAAATTAAACACTCTAAAATTAACACAATAAAAATCGAAATAAAACTTCAGTTAATCCTATTTAATTATTTTGAATATTTTGACAAAGAAATAAAAATAAAAGAACTCAAAATGAATAAAAACCGGATGCAAAAATGCTCGAAAAATAAAAATGAATGCACTAAAATAATTAGTGCAAAATAAAGTTCCAGAAAACAGATAGGTTTTGATCAAATTTTGAAATAAAAATAAAACTAGTTAAAAATTCTCAGCCTGCTCAAAATGCGAGTGAAAAAAGAGTCAAAAAAATAAAACGAGCGTACCAGGTTAAACTATGCAAATTGTAGATTAATAAAATTGACGTCTACAAACTCGATATCAAAATTTTTTGCCCATTAATTTTCTGTTCATTTATAAATTGATTCAATCGGCTTATCTGCAGATCCAAAAATTTATTCTAGTTTATATTTTAGGCATTATACAACATGAGATGCATATTATGATATGTAGATGATGCAAATGTCATGATGCATGTATCGATTTATTGAATGAGTGGCAAAATTGGGGTGTGACATTGAGTGATAAGGAATGTGATGTAACAATTTCTTTTTTATTTCACTTCTTTTTTGTGTGTTTTTTATTTCATATTGGAATGATCGTGATGGTGATACAAATGCATGCATGTTATGTGATAATGTTATGCGATCTGCTGTCTTGTTGCTCACTTTCAGCTTCAAATTATTTTGTTTTTGTGTGATGTAATGTGTGCTAGATGATAATGGAAATGCTATGGTATGATTATAATAACTAATCCTTGTTGTTCCTTATTGTTTTACCTTGTCTTCTTTGTCAACCCTAATCCTTGTGTGTTTCTTGATTATTAAAAAATTGTTTATACTTTGTTTAAAGGTATCCGATTCACAATAAATTGGTGCGGTGAGTGTGGAAAAGATGCCTTCAACAAAGTATGAGATTGAAAAGTTCACCAGAGTGAACGACTTTGGTCTGTGGCGCTTGAAGATGAAAGCCCTACTGGTTCAGTAGGGTTGTTTGGAAGCGTTGAAGGGCGAGGAAGTTATGGACATTGCGTTAACGGCAAAAGAAAAGACGAGCATGATCGAGAAAGCCCAGCGTGCAATATTGTTTAGCCTTGGTGATAAGGTTCTTCGATAGGTATCAAAGGAGACTACAACATCGGGATTATGGGTGAAACTTGAAAGTTTGTATATGACCAAATTTATGGTGAATCGAATCTACTTGAAGCAAGCTTTGTATTCATTCAAGATGAGTGAAGACAAAGTGTTGGCTGAGCAGTTGGATATGTTCAACAAGCTGATTCTTGATTTTGAAAATATTAATTTGAAGATTGATGATGAAGATCAAGCACTGTTGTTGTTGTGTGCTTTGCCCAGAACACATGTTCACTTCAAAGAAACTCTCTTGTGTGGAAAGGAGTCCCTGACCTTTGAAGAAGTTCAATCAGACTTGTATTTTAAGGACTTGAACGAACAAAAAGAGCATAAACCTTTGACAGTGGGTGAAGGTTTGGTCGTTAAGAGAAAATTCTTGCGATAGGATGGTAAGTTCGATAAGAAGAAAGGTAAAAGCAAACATAAGTCTTATAGTGGCGAAACATCTGGTATTCAATGTTATCATTGTAAGAAGGAGGTTCTTATAAGAAAGGTATGCCATGAACGCCTGAAAGATCATAAAGGTAATGACAACACAACCATTGTTCAAGATGAGTTTGACTCATCTGATATTCTTGTGGTTTCAAGTGGTGACTCGAGAAAATAGTGGATTATGGATTCAGGTTGCACTTGGCACATGATTCTAAGCAGAGGATTATTCGAGGAGTTATGTGATCAAGATGGTGGATCTGTGCTGCTGGGAAACAACAAATCTTGCAAAATTGTAGGTATTGGATATGTGAGATTCAAGCTCCATGATGAGTCAATAAGGTTATTGACTAAAGTTAGGTATGTACCTGACTTGAAGAGAAATTTGATTTCTCTTGGTGAATTTGACAGAAAGGATATGTTTTTCAAGGAGAGAAAAGTATCCTAAGAGTCATGAAGGGGTCGAAGGAAGTCTTGAAAGGCGTGAAGAAACAAGGTTTGCATACCCTTGAGGCCGAGGTTGTAAGTGGTTCGACAAATGTTGCATCCACGAAACCTGTGTTGAAGACAGAATTATGGCACATGAGATTGGGCCATGTAAGCGAAAGAGGCATGTTCGAATTAGGGAAGCAGAACCTGCTAGGAGGTGATTGTTGCACCCCAAAATTTTCCCAACTCTTCTTTACCTAGCTTGTGTTTCATTTCATTCACATTAGCATTATCATTTGCATCTCATTGACATGTATGCAGGAGATCAAGAGGTATGATTCCCAATCAAGGATTATGCAAGGCTATGAAGCTAGCTAGGAAGGTTATTCAAGTGTTCAAGGGTTGATATCTTTTTCAAAAGATCCTCAGAAAGAGTGGTTGAAACCAAGGGTGTAGGCCTCCTAGCTTGAGAGTTGTGGGAGCTCCTCAGATGATTCTGAAGCCAAGAATGTGGACTTGAAGCCTTGAGAGAGCTTATGAGATGTCTTGAAAGCCATCATGAAGCCTAGATAGGTCATTGTGCAAGATTAAGAAGACTCAGCCATGAGTGGTGCAGTTAGGGTTTGACTGGGTCAACCCTAGGTCAACTGATGATTTGAAGAAGGTTGAGACCCAATCCAAGAGCCATGTGATCATTGATTGATAAATTGAGATGTTATAAGGATGATTCCAAGGTCAACTCATCATGATTGAAGAGTTTGAGAAGTTTCAAGCTAGGGTTTCTAAGGCTTGACAGTGTAAAATCCCCTAGTTTGACCCCTATCTTCAAGGCAGTTTAGCTCAAGATGTAATTGTCATCTCATCTTAACCCCAACATGAATGTTGTATAGCTTGATCTTAGCTTTAATTTGAGTGCTAGAAGTCCTTGATAGGATTTGTAGAACTCAAGCTATGACTTTGACAAGTTACAGGTCATCTGAGGTATGTGAATCTGGGGGCTTGAAAGTTACCCAACTTGCATCAAACGTTTGCCCAAGAAGGATGATTCCTATGAACTTTTGGTCAACATTAATGTTGTTCCTTATATTCTTAGCTTTCTAGAGAGTACTAGAAGTCCTTGATAGGATTTGTAGAACTCAAGTTATGGCTTTGACAAGTCAAGGGCATTTTGGTCATTTGGAGATTACAGGTCATTTCAACCATAAGGCCATAACTCATATTTCCAAGCTTCAAATGGGAAAATGTTCAACATCAAACTTGTTCAAAATGATGTTTTAAGGCTAGTAAAGAGGTCATGAGATGTTGGAAATGCTTGTAGCTCAAAGTTGCAAAAATGACCTAAAATAAGGGTATAAGTTAAATAAACCAAAGTTGGAAATTGATATTTTCAATCTACACATCCAAACCATGGCATGTAATATATCATTTTGACTCTAGAAAACATTTTAAGAATATTGGTTTAGCCACATTTTTGAGTGGAGGTCTAATTTGTGGACTTGCTTTGAAAAGTGATTACTTACATCATAAGTAACATGTGCAAAACCTAGAATCAAGGCATAACCAAGGTCCTTTGCAAGCCAAACACTTTCAAGATATCACTAGGGGAGAAATTGGGAGAGAATGGGATTGATTCTAAGCTGCAAACAGAACTATGCATGGCATGGCATATGGTTGAAAATCTCATGACATGAGAGATTGAAACTCTCATTAGAAGGATCTAGAGAGTTCTAGATCATCCAAACATCATCTATATATTGAGTAGAGGTGATCCAATGCAAAGTTTGGTGATGATTGAAGGAGAGAGCATAAATTGAGATTGAGATTTCTTGGCTTGCAATTGAATTCGGTTTCACCAATTTCTTCACTTTCCATCCATTTTCTTGATTGCAACTTCTTCCATGGATGCTAGGGATTGAATCCAGATCATAATCCAAGAGAATTCGTGGCTGAATCGTGTATGAGCAATTGAATTTTTCCACCTGCAACTCACCATCGGGTTTCAAGATTCAGGAGCTTTCAACCAGTTCTATTGCATACAGAAGCAAGGAAAGGATCCATTGATCGTGTCTGGAAGATTGTAGAGCTTGATTTGAGGGTTTAGTGCATCTGTTCATCCAAGATTTTCAGGTTAGTAACTTTCTTCCTCTAGCATGAATTAGGTAGAATCAAGATGAATTAGGGTGTTAGATACATTGTAGAATCGTGTAGGATTGATTTCAGACCATTAATTTGAGAATTAGTGACCAATCTAGGGTG
Source organism: Lathyrus sativus (assembly GCA_963859935.3). NCBI lineage: Eukaryota > Viridiplantae > Streptophyta > Magnoliopsida > Fabales > Fabaceae > Lathyrus > Lathyrus sativus. Next base: position 96,966,614 of record OZ012738.1, on the reverse strand, counting down.
TTACCATTTTCGGTTGAGATTTGGTTATGGTGAATCTTGAGGTTTCAGAGAGAATTAAAGGCATGAATGAATTCGTGAGGGAATTTGGGACATGTTTCATTAAGGGATCGTGGCCTATAGTGGACTCTAGGTTGAGCTAGGGTTGTGGAATGGTGACCGGAGCACCACCGGTGGTGGCCGGAGCTGCGCACGAAGTTCAGACATTCAAAAGGTTGAAGATGATTCTAGAGCCATTGGATGGGGGTTGGACTTTGACTGAAGGCATGATCCAACGGCCACGTTTTAATTTCAAGTTGTGAAGGATCTGATTTAATGAAACGCATCGTTTCACTTAGTGCTGATGCTGGGCTTATTGAAATAACTGATATCCACTCCCCCCTCATGGCCCAATCCATGTTATGAACTAATTGTCATTGCTATTTGCACCGCGCGTGTGTTTATTTTATTTTGATTTTCATTATTTTTCATTTTATTCATGGTTCTTGAAAAAATCATATAAAATTGAAAAATAATCCAATTAATCCCATTCTTTTTGCATTGAACTCATAATTGAGTCTAGTATTTTTTAGAAAGAAAATATTTTCATTTCATGCATTTTCTGATTTTATGGGAATTTTCACATTTTAATTGATATTAAAATGGTTATGTTTGATACCTAATTTTGTGGAATTTTGTGTGATCATGTGGTGATGATTTTGATCCTGATTTTTTGTGTGTGATTAGGTTAGACATGTATGCTCCCATAGTATTTTTCTCACATTTTTGTGATGAACCTAGGTGGTAGTTTAGGTTAAAACCTTTAGGAGCTCCATTTTTAGGGTTAATGGTTGATACATTATGGTTTAGACTTTGATTTTAGGACTTAATAGATGATTTAGTCCCTGGTTTTTGTATGAGGTGTTCTTAATTGAATTAGGATCCCTTAGGATTTTTTGTAGAAATTTATAGGATAGTTTCCTATTTTTGATTGATTTTTAGTTTAGGTGCTAGTTTTAGATGATTCTAAGGCACTAACTCAACTAGACTAACTTCTTTAGTTCCCTTAGATTAGGGTTTTGCTTTGTTTGCCTTTGGTTGAGATTGAAGACAAGTTGAAGACAGGTGAGGATGCTTGAAGTTGCTTGAAGTTGCTTGGAGTTTGGATTTACTTGTGCCTGAAGGTGTTTGATGAAGATTTAGAAGGTAGGAGACCTAGGGAGAGCCTTAGAACTAGAATGACTTCTTTCACAAATATGGAAAGCATCTTGTGCTTCCATTCATCCCAATGACTAAAAGTCCTTCTAAGATATTCACATCCCTCCTTTGGAGGGATGAGTGGCTTTATCTGGGAAGTAGAACTTTAAGGGAACCAGTCTCTTATAATGATGAACCCTTACAGGCTTCCTTTGGTTGTCAATAAGCTGTTTATCATTTCCACTCATTCTGTTAAATCAATTATCTTCTGGTTTGGGTATCTTGAGAGATGTTGGGCTTGAGTTTGAAGATGAGGACTTCATTGAAGAGTGTAGAAGAGGATGATTCCTTGGGCATTGCCATTGCAGCTGAGGCTTGAAGAGCAAGAAGAACAAGTTGATACTTGAAGATCCGATGGAGATTGAGTAAAGAGCTGAGGCTTAAAGAATTGAATGATGAAGTTGACACTTCCATGTGACTGAAGACCACTTTGAGAAGCTGAAGCTTGTAGGAGGAGAAGACCAAGTTGATACTGGAAAAGCAAAGAGAGCTGAAGCTTGAAGACTAAGTTGATACTTACGAAGAGGATTCAATTGAGATTGAGTGTAGAGCTGAGGCTTGAGGAATAAAGGATGAGTTGACACTTATGCTTGGAGAGCCTGAAGGAATCAAGTTGATACTTGTAGTTAGGAATGAAGCCTGAAAGTGGAATTGACTGAAGAGCTGAGGCTTGAAGAAAAGAGAATGAGTGGATACTTATGTTTGAGGGGTTGAAACCTGGAGAAGCAAGTTGATACTTGTCATTAAAGATGATAGCCTTGAAGGGTGATTGAAGTCTGAATACTGGATTGCTGTCAGAAGAGCTGATGCTTGGAATTGAAAGAGTTGTTGATCAGCTTTCTTGTCTGTTTTCTTTGTTTTATTGATGTGACTTGTTTGACTTGCCTGATGCATTAGAATAAGTTCATACCTAGACTGACTGTAAGCTAGGAGCATGATTGCACTAGAGGTTGAGTTGCTCCCTCTGCTTGTATTTTTACTGTATGGCTTTGCTTGCGGGTATTCGGTAGAGCCCAGCTCCCTTGCCCATGTGGTTTGTTTTGCTTGATAGCATTTCAATTCTTCTGTATGATTGCAGCTGTTATTGTATTTTGCTTGATATCATTTCATTTCTTCTGTATGATTGCAGTTGTTATTCTATTTTGCTTGATGGCATGTTACTTCTCCTGTATGATTACAATTATTCATATTTGGCTTGAGGTTGAGATGAGCTTGTGGAGGCTGACACCCCACACACATTTCCTCCCTCACTTGCATTGCATGCATTTTACAGTCGTTTACTGTATATCTGTTTACTGTTTAAGCTGACGCTTTATCTGTTTCTGTTTATCATTGACATGATCCCATAGGACTCTCATTTCCTTTGATAAGGAAGTGATGATAGAACTTTAGGTTGAAACCTATGCATGATAACTTCTAGGAGTTCCCTGTTTCAAACCTCAACTATAGGATGAATCCTTGGCATGACAACAGTAGGACTTGATAGTCTCCCTTTAGTTGAGCCTATTCTCTTCTCATCTCAAAACAGCTTAAGATACAGTAATCATGAATGGTTTCTTTCGTACGTTACGAGCCTTAAGCTATCTTAGAAAGGATTGTTAGAGAGCTTCTTTTCAACAGTCTGGATGTTTAGTATGGTACCCTTTGGGTGACATGCGACGCATTCACTCTCAGGTCATAGTCTTTAGTGCGATTGAAATTGCAAACACAATAAAAAACACTTCTTCCGTAAAAAAACAGAAAACAAACTTCAAACCTTTTTGCCCCGTGGGCCCATAATTCGAAGGAAGCTTTTCTGAAGAAAAGAGTGTCGTTAAACTTCAGTTCTACCGCAAACAGGCTTTGTCCCTAACTGCTGGAATTGCTGTTTAACCCTACTCGATAAAACAGATGAATCTGAATTTCCGTAATCCGTAGTAGCCCGAACTACGTAAGCTCTGATCTCTCAAACCTGTTGAGAGTACGTAGGCACAATACTGACGTATTGGCGAGCCACCTTTCCCGTAACCCGTAGTAGGTCGAACTACGTTGACTCTGATTTCTCATTCTCTGATGAGAATACGTAGGCATAAAGTGCGATGTTTTGCCGAGTCATTTTCTTTTCTGTTTAAGCCAGCCTTGATAGGTAGATAGATAAAACCAACTCGTCCAGTAAACACAACAAGCATGGATCTCGTCGAGTACGACGGACGTGAGGGGTGCTAACACCTTCCCCTTGCGTAACCGACTCCCGAACCCAGACAACGGTTGCGATGACCTTGTCTTATACCTTTTCGTCAGGTTTTTCCGATCGTTTCCTTTCTCACTCCGAGGGATAAATAACGAAAGGTGGCGACTCTTCTGTTTTTCTGGCACCTTATTTACGCGGAAGCGACAGCTGGCGACTCTGCTGGGGACTTGATAGTTTCCTGGGATCCAGCATCCCGTATGCGAGTCAGTTGGGGGATCCGACGTCCCCTGCGAGAGTCAATCCTAGCGCTTGTATGATTACTTGTTGGGTTGTGTTTATTTATCGCATTTTTATTTCCCGCACTTTATTTCCAGTATGATATGATTATCTATGCTGTTGTGGGAGGGGCATTTTGATGAGTGAGAAGCCAGACCTAGGCTTGAGTGAACATAGCATTAGTTGTGGAAATTAGTGGGCGCGTGCTTGCTTGGCAGGCACTAGTGTCTCATGAAATCCATGCTCAGACGAGGTTCTCCCGGTTGACTTCTTTTTCAACCCTTTGGGTTGAGGGGGTTGTTGGTTTGGAGAATTGTCGACTCTAGGGACCGATCATTTGGAATTCAGCCGAGTGAGGCCGTTTCATGAGCTGGTGATGCCACACCTTCTGGGTATTGTATCACCCCTCTTGAATGTCTGTGACGCTGATGACCGCATAGGATGCCGAACTTGTGTCAGTTTAGGTCCATACCTGTGAGCAGGGTTGGGTGTGTTGCAGGAAACCTTAACCTTCAGACTTCCTGGTTTTCTTGACGGTGAATCAGTTTTGGTTGGGATCAGAGGATCTCATCATCAGATGTGTTGTTCTTGACAGAGCAGGTTTATGATTGGGATCTGAGGATCTCATCTGCAGATGTATGATTGTTCTTGACAGAGCAGAGTTTTGGTCCTATATCAGAGGTCCTTATTATCAGATGTTTGTTCTTGATAGAGCAGAGTTTTGGTCCTGTATCAGAGGTCCTTTATCAGATGTTTGTTCTTGACAGAGCAGAGTTTTGGTCCTGTATCAGAGGTCCTGTGTCAGATGTTTGTTCTTGACAGAGCAGATTTATGGTCCTATGTGTGTGTGTGTTCTTGATAGAGCAGATTTGTGGTCCGATACCAGGGTTTTCTTCTTATCAGAGATAGTGGTTGTTCTTGACAGAGCAACATCATGGTTTTGTTGATACAGAATCTTCGCAGCACAGTTGCCTTGATCTCCTGCTGCATGATTGCATTTTGCATTGCTTTGCATACCCATTTGCATTTCATTAACGTGTGTCTGTGTTGCAGGTACCGTTTCCCACCGATTCAGGATTTCTGGCCTTCTGTTGTAGTTTTATGGGTTCTATGAGGAAGACCGTGGCTTACAAGCTCCCTGTTCCTGATGTTGTTCAGCTGACTGGTTTGATTGCCTTAGCAGATGATTATGTGAGAGATGAGTTCAGAAAGTCTTACGGCAAACTGCTCAGTTTGGTTCGTAAACCCTCTGCGTTTGAGTTGAATGGGTTGCACGCCCTGTTGCAGTTCTACGATCCTCCGTTGAGATGCTTTACTTTCCAGGATTTTGTTCTCGCACCCATGCTAGAGGAGTATGTTGATTTGTTAGGTATGCCTATCAAAAGTCAGATGCCCTTTGTTCATATGGATGCTGAGCCTAATCTGGCTAGTCTAGCTCCGTCACTTCATCTGGATGCCTCCGAGTTGGTCTTGTCTAGTTGGAACAAGGTTCCTGGTTTCTCCTTGCAGTTCTTAGTGGGAAAGGCTCAGCAGTGCGCCAAAGACGGATGATGGGTCGTGTTTAACGCCATTCTCGCTCTGTGCATATATGGCATCATTTTATTCCCCAATATGCCCGACTTTGTGGACTTCGACGCCTTCCGCATCTTTGCATCAGGGAATCCACTCCCTACCTTGATAGGAGACGTCTATCACTCCATCCACTACAAAAACGAGAAAAGAAGGGGTAAGAATGTCTCGTGATGTGTGCCCTTGCTCTATAAATGGCTTGATGGTCATCTACCCAAGAAGGGTCCCTTTGCTTCGTCTACAGCCACAGCTGAGTGGTCTGAGCGTTTGATGAGTCTATCTGCAGAGGATATTTCCTGGTTTGACAGAGATAGGTTGGGTACCGAGATTATCTTCAGCTGCAGCGGCTTTCCGAACGTGCCTTTGATAGGCAGGAAGGGCTGTATAAACTATAATCCGTCTTTGCTGGTCCGACAGTTCGCTTATGCTCTGAGAACTCCACCGAAGGATGAAGAGGTGCAGGAATCTCTGTACCTCACTGGTCTTCTAGAAGGGGATACGTTATCTAAGCTTCAGCGCGCTTGGAATGGTATCAGTAAGCGGGGAAAGCCTTTGCTGGGAAGAAGCAATAGTCAAGCCTACGCTCCGTACGTGACATGGATCAGAGCCAGAGCAGACGCTATAGGGATGTCGTTTCCTCCTGCCAAGCCGGAAGGCCCTCCAGTGATTGAAGAGCCTACCACCGTGCCCATTCAGCATCATGAATTGAAGAGGGCAAATGAAGAATTGGAGAAAGAATTGGTTCAACTCCGAAGCGAGAGGAACGAAGCCATTCATTCCTTCAAGAGGCAAACAGAGCTGGTGAACCAGCTGGGCACAGATTTGACTAAGCAGATAGCTGAGCATGAGCGCATGGGTCGAGACTTCAAAGCTGTCAACGATGTACTGGCCACAAAGAAGCAACACTGGATGAAGCGTATCGGAGGATATCCAAGTTTAACCAGCACTGGAAGGCCTCCCTTGCCAACAGGAAAGAGCGGGAGGATAAGCTGATGCAACAGATCTCCAAGCTGAAAGCCCAGGTGAAGGCCGGGGAGAAGAGGTTTGATGAAGAAACCGCTCGCAGATATGCCGCTGAAGGCCAGCTCAACAGAGCTCTCGCTAACCTGAAGGAGCGCAAACTGACGTTTGAATTCAAGAAGCGGAAGTTAGAAGATTGTTTCGGTGAAGGAGTATGGGAAGATTCGGTCGAAGGTCTTCAATATACTATTATGCAGAGGGAGTTACTCGTTGAAGGGTTGCTCACTCGTCCTGATCATCCAGAAACGAAGGGGTTGTTAGAAGAGTTTCGCGCACGTGGCCGTGATTGACTATCTGTATTCCTCTTGTTTGATCATTGTTGTATGCTGACCATCACCAGGCTTGTTGGATGAGGTCATGTTGTTGATTCATCTTGTACTCACTGATGTTGTGTACTGCCTTGATGGGCTTTCTTTCTATATATGAGATGTTATTTCCATGACTGAACTCGGACTTCTTATTATCAGCACTGGCACTCAGGCACTAGGATTGAGGGAAATCTCCCTAACACACAGACACACGTTTGCATTTGCATGAAGCATTTGCATAACGAGCACTTTGTCGTTTTTTCTAACCCTTTTGTGTTTTCAGGTTGTTTCAGGTTGTTCCAGGATTGATCAGAGACCTATCCACCGCTATCCGACCAGAGCAAATCAAACCAGAATCATGGAGCAAGTGCAAACTGATGTTCAAGAACTCCGCGAAAGAATGGATCGCTTCATGGAGCTCATGCAAGCGGTCGCCAATGGCCAGGATCAGCTCAGAACCTTGGTTCAGCCTCTGATTTCAAGGGTCGATAGCAATGGCGTACTCCATGGTGGGACCGTGCCTACCCCTCCACCAGTTGAAACTCCTCAGAATGGCGTCCCCGTGACCGGGGGGAATGGCAGTGCCAACGACAATGTGATAGCTAACATGGGACTCAATGGTAATACGACGGGCGTCGGTAATGGGAGTCTCGAAGCTAATGTCAATGTTGGGCTGGGCAACGGCAATGCAGGTGTTGGGAATCTGTTCGGGCCTCAGCCGTGGTTAGAAGACTGTCAAGACGATGTGTTCTTGCAGAGAGGTGCTGAAGGGGAGCTGACTGCTGAAGCACGGCTAAGGTTCAAGGCACTCGAGGATAAGATGAGAAGTATCGAGAACCAGAACACCCTGGGCGTTGATATGTCCAAGTTGGGACTGATTGCTGATTTCAAGGTGCCTCCCAAGTTCAAGGTACCTGACTTTGAAAAGTACAAGGGCACCACTTGCCCTCGCGTCCACCTAAGATCATATTACCAAAAAATGTCCGCTCATTCTGAGGACGAGAAGTTGTTGATGCACTTCTTTCAAGACAGTCTGTCCGCGCCCTCCCTCAAATGGTACATGAGTCTGGAACCTACCAGTGTGCGCACGTGGAAGGACCTTACTAAAGCATTTGTGCACCACTACCAATACAATAGTGACTTGGCCCCGAACCGAGTCCAAGTGCAGAATTTGTCACAGAGGAACAATGAAGGGTTTAAGGAATACGCCCAGCGGTGGCGTGAATTGGCAGCCAGGGTTCAGCCGCCGATGGTTGAACGTGAGCTTGTGCAAATGTTCGTAGCCACCCTCTCAGGGGTTTATTATGAGAAATTGGTCAGCGGTATGTCTGGAACCTTCTCAGATCTCATTATCACGGGTGAGCACATCGAAAATGGGATCAAACTGGGGAAGATTCAAGGTGATTCATCCTCAGCTGGAGGAGGCAAGAAACCTTATGGTGGCAAAAGATGGGAAGGAGAAACGAGCGATGTGTCCAACGCTCGAAGGAAGGGTAAAGGCCCTCACCAACAGGTGGCCAGCATAACTATCTCGGCAGTTCAACAGCCACAACAGCAGTAGCAGCAACCGAATCAACAAGGGTACAGAAAGTATCAGAATCGGCCACCTCTGTCGAGTCGTCACCTCGAGACACTGCCCATGTCGTACACTCAACTATTGCAGACTCTGCTCCAGCTACAGTTGATCCAGAAGAGAACCTTGGCTCCCTTGACAGGGGCACCTCCGCTAGGTTATGAAGCGAATGCAACTTGTGAGTTTCACTCAGGGGCACCAGGCCACACAATAGAGAATTGCAAAGCCTTCAAGCACAAGGTGCAGGACATGGTGGACGCTAAGATCATCAACTTCTCAGATAATGTGCCAAACGTCACGAAGAACCCTATGCCGAATCATAGGGGAGGTGGAGTAAACGCCATTATTGAAGACGAGAGCTTAGATTTGTTGACTGACGTCAGAGATCTGAAGACACCGCTTAGCTTCGTTAAGGCTAAGCTGATGAAAAGAGGTTTCTTTCCAGGTTGTGGAGAACTGTGCATGGGCTGTGCGACAAGTCCTGATGGATGTGAACAGCTGAGAGAAGGGATTCAAAGTCTGATGACTGAAGGGATATTGCAGTGCAGCCGAAGGGTCGAAAGCGGATCGGGAGAGGTAATGCTGAAGCAAGATGATGAGGTTGCCACCATCACCATCCCTCGCCAGACGATAACTATTTCTGCACCCAGACCGCCCACAATTACCATCACCAAAGCTGGGCCAATACCGTTCAAAAGCACTAATGCTATCCCATGGCATTACGGGGCAGAGGTCTACTGCAATGGACAGAAGTTGGAGCTAGAACCGTTTGGGTCGTCTGTGGAGAACCTTGCGGGAATCAGTGGTATTACTCGCAGCGGAAGAGTGTTTGCACCACCTGAGGTCGTAACGGATAAAGCCGACAAAGCTGATGCAACTGATAAAGGGAAGAGTAAAGTCGTTGAAAAGATCCCTCGTGGGGTAGACAAAGACTTACTTGTTAAAGACGCCGAGGAATTTATGAGGTTGATTAAAAAGAGTGACTACAAGATCGTGGATCATCTCCATCAGACACCCTCGAAGATTTCCATCCTGAACCTGTTGCTGTGTTCTGAAGCACACCGCAACGCACTGCTGAAGGTGTTGAACACCGCATATGTACCGTAGGAAATATTGGTAAACCAGCTGGAAGAGGTCGTAGCCCACGTAAATGCTGGGAATGGGTTAGGGTTCACTAACCTAGAGCTGACGCCGAAGGGGAGGAACCACAATAGCGCCCTGCACATCTCGATAGAGTGTAGGGGAACGATTATGTCCCACGTGTTGGTAGACACTGGGTCGTTGCTTAATGTTCTTCCGAAGAAAGCATTGATGAAGTTAGACACTCGCGGAGTGATTTTCACACCCAGTGATCTGGTTGTGAAAGCGTTCGATGGAACCAAACGCCATGTTTTCGGGGAGGTGACCCTACCGATCCAAGTCGGGCCAGAAACATTCGATGCGGTCTTTTACATTATGGACATCATGCCTGCCTACAGCTGTCTCTTGGGCCGGTCGTGGATCCATTCTGCGGGTGTCGTGACCTCCACGTTGCACCAGAAACTCAAGTACGCTGTCGGACGTAGCATCGTGACCGTATGTGGCGAGGAAGACATAATGGTGAGCCATTTGTCGTCCTTCAAGTATGTTGAGATGGATGGGGAAATCCACAAAACCCTATGCCAAGCGTTCGAAGCTGTCAAAGTCAAGGACGTAGCTCCTGTAGCCACTGAAAAGCCAGAGATGACTCTCTCCTCCTTCAAGGAAGCCCGGGCCATTGTTCAAGCCGGATGTACCCCAGGCTGGGGGCGAATTTTGGAGATACCTAACAAGCAAGACAAGTTTGGGTTGGGATACTCTTCTGCGGCTGAAGCCTCCTCTTCTTCTAGCAGTGCGTCGCGAGGTAAAGGGCCGATCCAGTTTACCAGTGGCGGGGTGATATTTGAAAGCGTCAACGCGGTGTCTGAAGATAGCGGAGATAGCGACTGTGACTTAGACTCTTGGATCCAGCCAAGCAAGCCAGACGAGAGCCTCAACATCTGGTCCGTCAAGGATATCATCCAGATGACAAGCCAAGAGTAATGATTTACTTTTTCCAATCATTGTACAACCCTATGTCCTACCCGGGGCATAGCGGTTTTATTGTCAGGGCCTCGTTTGATTATGTACATGCATTTTATCAATAAATTAAAAGGCGTTTTTCTTCGTATTCAAATATTGTGATCTCTGTTATTCCTGTTTTATATTTGTTTTGAAAAACAATAAAATGGCAATAGGGTTTGTGCTAACCTGCATATCCTTGTTTTAAGCTTAACCCTTGTTATTGCAGGATCCACATAGCAGATGACATCGACTCTGGACCTTCTACGACTCACTTCGACTTCGATTGCCCGATCTATCAAGCCGAAGAAGAAATTGATGAAGACGAAGACCTTCCCGAAGAGTTGGCCCGCTTGTTGAAACAAGAAGAGAAAGTTATTCTGCCTCATGAGGAGGAGATCGAGATCGTGAATCTGGGTTCTGAAGAACTTGTCAGGAATGTCAGGATAGGGGCTGCATTGTAGAGTGATGTCAAGCAGAGATTGGTCGAGATGCTTCGAGAGTATAGTGACGTCTTTGCTTGGTCATACGAAGATATACCTGGACTTGATACTGACATCGTGGTCCACCACTTGCCGCTGCGAGAAGATTGTCCTCCCGTTAAGTAGAAGCTTAGGAGGACGAGACCAGATATGGCCGTTAAGATCAAAGAAGAAGTGCAGAAGCAGCTTGATGCTGGCTTCTTAGCGGTCACTACTTACCCTTCGTGGGTCGCCAACATAGTGCCTGTACCGAAGAAGGACGGTAAGGTACGAATGTGCGTCGATTATCGGGATTTGAATAGGGCGAGCCCTAAAGATGATTTCCCGCTGCCTCATATTGATGTGTTGGTCGACAATACCGCTCAGTTCTCCGTGTTTTCGTTCATGGATGGCTTCTCCGGCTACAATCAGATCAAGATGGCGCCGGAGGACATGGAGAAAACTACGTTTATTACACCTTGGGGAACGTTTTGCTACAAGGTAATGCCTTTCGGTCTGAAGAACGCAGGGGCCACTTACCAATGAGCAATGGTAACTTTGTTCCATGATATGATTCATCATGAGATTGAAGTCTATGTTGATGACATGATTGTGAAGTCCCAAACGGAGGAAGGACATCTGGTCAATTTGCTGAAGCTTTTTGAGAGGCTTAGGAAGTTCAGGTTGAGGCTGAATCCTAACAAGTGTACTTTCGGAGTACGGTCCGGAAAGTTACTGGGGTTTATCGTGAGTGAAAAAGGCATTGAGGTTGATCCTGCGAAAATAAAAGCAATACAAGAAATGCCAGCGCCAAAAACCGAAAAAGAAGTTCGTGGTTTCCTGGGCAGAATAAACTACATTGCAAGGTTTATCTCTCAGCTCACGGCCACATGTGAACTGATGTTCAAACTGTTAAAGAAAGATCAGGCGATTATCTGGAACGAGGATTGCCAGAAGGCATTCGACAAGATAAAACAGTATCTACAGGAACCTCCAATCTTGTCACCCTCAGCGGCTGGACGGCCCTTAATCATGTACTTGACAGTTCTTGAGAATAGTATGGGGTGTGTTCTCGGTCAGCACGACGAGACGGGCAGAAAGGAGCATGCCATTTACTACTTGAGTAAGAAGTTCACAGACTGTGAATCTCGTTACTCGATGCTGGAAAAAACGTGTTGTGCACTAGCCTGGGCTTCCAAACGCTTACGACAGTACATGCTCAATCACACCACCATGCTAATTTCGAAGATGGATCCGATTAAGTACGTCTTCGAGAAGTAAGCGCTTTCGGGCAGGATTGCCAGATGGAAAATGGTGTTGACGGAATATGACATTCAGTACGTTTCCCAGAAGGCCATCAAGGGAAGCGTATTGTCTGAATACCTTGCCGAACAGCCGATCGAGGATTACCAACTGATGAAATTTGAATTCCCTGATGAGGATATCATGTTTCTCAAAGCGAAAGATTGCGATGAACCGTTTCCCGACGAGGGGCCAGATAGGAAGTCCCAGTGGAAATTGATATTTGACGGGGCGGTTAATTCTTATGGAAGTGGCATTGGGGCGATCATCACGACTCCACACGGATCCCACATCCCGTTTACAGCGAGACTGACGTTTCCGGTCACCAATAACGAAGTGGAGTACGAAGCATGCATCATGGGTCTAGAAGAGGCAATTGAGTTGAGAATCAAGAACCTAGATGTATATGGTGACTCGACACTTATGATTAACTAGATTAAAGGGGAGTGGGAGACTCGTCAATCGAATTTGGTGTCGTACACGAACTATGCCAGAAGGCTGCTTCCGTTCTTTGATCGAGTGGAACTCCATCATGTGCCCCGGGCTGAAAACCAGATGGCTGATGCTTTAGCCACGTTGGCTTCGATGTATAAAGTCAATTTTTGGAATGAAGCTCCAAGAATTGTCATTTCTCGTCTTGATAGACCTGCATTCGTCTTTGCAATCGAGGAAGCCTCCGATGGCAAGCCATGGTTCCATGACATCCAGACCTTCCTTATGACTAAGGAGTATCCTGCGGGAGCGTCAACCCAGGATAAGAAGACTCTGAGGAGGCTGTCTGGAAATTTTTATCTCAACCCTGATGGAGTTTTGTATAAAAGAAACCACGATCTCGTGCTACTCAGATGTGTAGATGAAAAAGAGGCGAGTATGCTCATGGAAGAGGTCCATGAAGGCACATTTGGTACGCACGCCGGCGGGCATGCTATGACGAGAAAGATCCTGAGAGCAGGATACTACTGGCTGACGATGGAATCAGATTGCTTTAGATTCACGAAGAGATGTCATAAATGCCAGATTTATGCTGATAAAGTTCATGTGTCGCTGTGCCCGTTGAATGTCATGTCCTCCCCGTGGCCGTTCTCCATGTGGGGCATCGACATAATAGGAAAGATCGAGCCCACTGCATCTAACGGGCATCGCTTCATTCTAGTAGCTATCGACTACTTCACCAAGTGGGTGGAGGCAGCCTCATATGCTAATGTGACCAAGCAAGTGGTGGCTAGATTCATAAAGAGGGACATCATCTGTCGATACGGAGTTCCCGAGCGAATCATTACCGATAATGGTTCGAATCTGAATAACAAGATGATGAAGGAGTTGTGCCAGAGTTTCAAGATTGAACACCACAACTCATCTCCTTACCGGCCGAAGATGAATGGCGCCGTTGAAGCGGCTAATAAGAACATCAAGAAGATTGTACAGAAGATGGTTGTGACCTATAAGGATTGGCACGAGATGTTGCCATTTGCACTGCACGGTTATCGTACGACAGTGCGTACATCGACTGGGGCAACTCCTTTCTCCTTAGTGTACGGTATGGAAGTTGTCCTACCGTTAGAAGTGGAGATCCCTTCTTTGCGAGTTTTGGTTGACGTGAAACTCGATGAGGCGGAATGGATTAAGAACCGACTAAACCAACTCAGCCTGATGGACGAGAAGAGGTTGGCATCAATTGCATATGGTCGTCTGTACCAAAGCCGAATGAAGAAAGCCTATGACAAGAAGGTGCGTCCTAGAAGCTTTCAGACGGGTGATCTCGTCCTGAAGAAGATTCTTCCTCCACACTCCGATCACCGGGGCAAGTGGACTCCCAATTACGAAGGTCCGTACATCGTCAGCAAAGTCTTCTCGGGAGGAGCCTTGCTGTTATCCACGATGGATGGTGAAGATTTTGCATCCCCGGTGAATGCGGACGCAGTTAAAAAATACTTTGCTTAAAAAACGACCCGCTGGAAAGAAAAAGAATATCCAGGCAAAAATGGGGCATCCTGGCGAACCATAAAAAAGGGAAAAAGGTTCGGGCAAAAATTAGGGATATAAAAGAAAAGAATGTACACCCGCAAAGTCGAAAACCCGGATGGGCGACTTTGGCAAAAAAGGGTATCTCGGTGAATCGAAAACCCGGAAGGGCGATTCAGGCAAAAGTTAGGGATTTGAAAAAGCAAATGATTGCGTTCCGCGTGTGGACTTTCATTGTTTAGTGGTTCGGAAGACCTGAGGGTCGTTTATCTGAATCAATCTCTTCTGAAGCTGAAGCGTCGGAGAAGTATCGAAGTCGAGTGGGTCATAGAGGGATCAACTCATGGTGTTCGTCTACGCCTCATTGCCGACATTTGTATATACTGATGTATATTTATGTTTTATTTTTGCGCGGCTTCCTCATTCCAGGAGTTTGCCTCTGTTGTAAAACATTTTTACCCATTCAGGGGTTCGTTATCAATAAAATGTATACTATTCAGCAATTCTGTTTGTCTGTTTAGCATTTATCTGTTTTGTTTGCGAAAAAAGAACGCCGATGTTTTTGTCAAAATGTGCATACATAAACTTACTGGCCTAGGCCACTGATTGTTGAAACAATGAATTACTTGAACATTGTCACAAGATGATAACCTTGATAGGTCCCTTTTGAGAAGGGTATCTTGTCTGTTTGTTTGTGTTGATGCAGGTGTAGCATATACCAGACAGTGCGCCGGGCGCACCCCCGAGCAGGATGATTCCTTCTTCTCCAGCAAAGTTCGACAGCCTCTCCCCATAGAGTCTGAACGTGAGATCGCAAAGCATTGATATGTTCTCCCCAGGCAAAGGAGGTTCTCTCCCCAATCAGATGCATCCCGAAGGGTCGGCATCTCCCCAGTTGAGTCATATACTGAAGTGTGCAGCACTCGATAGTTCAAGACTGAAGTCTCCAGCGGAATCGAGATTCCCCACAGAGTCGTACTCTCCCTAGCAAGCAGGGTGATTCCTTCTTCCCCAGCCGAGTTTGCAAACCCCCAAGAGAGTCGAGTCCTTGGAAAGCAGTTCGGGCCACGATTGGTTTTCCCTAGTAGAGTGTTGAATAGCTGATGTTGTATTTCCCCGCCGGAGTCGTTATCTCCAGGAAAGCTCTGGCTGGGAATGCCGTGCAGTTTATTTCTGCGATTGACATCGCTTTCCTCAGCAGGTCTGGGTTCTCGTAGAGCTTCGTTCCCCTGCAGCAGTCAACTGAAGTTTGCTTCCCCATGCGGAGTCCGATTGAGATTGGTGTGACCTTTTCTCTGTGGCAGGATGATTCCTTCCCCCACCAGAGTGGTTCTTTCTCCTTGACAGGAGGATTCTCCCTTCAGCATTTATTTTGCTGACGGGATCGCAACATTTTGCATGATTGCATAGCATTTATCAAAAACGCGTAGCTTTTCCACCGTGTGGAGCATTGCGTCGTTATCACAGCATATGCATACTAAACATGAGCTAGGTCGTTACCGTTCTTGTTTTGCAGGTGTTCCTCCACAGAGCCGCTTGCTCAAGATGATTCTTGAATTCCCCAACAAAGTCGTGCGCCCAAGATGATTCTTGAATTCTCCAGCGAAGGCGTTCGTTTAAGATGATTCTTAAAATCCCCAGCGAAGTCGCCAGAGAGGGTCGCTCAAGTTGATGCTTAGAGTCCCCGACAGAGTGTTTGCTCAGGATGATTCCTGAAATCTCCAGCAGAGTTATTGGTTCAGGATGATTCTTGAAGTCCCCACGGAGTTATTTGTCCAAGATGATTCTTAATGTCCTCAGCAGAGATGATTCACCCAGAATGATTTCTGGATCCCCGAAGCAGAGTTACTTGATAGTTCTCTAGAATCCCCAGCGGAGATGCGTCGTCCCCAGCAGGTTTCTGAACAGCAAAGCTGAAACTTCCCTTAAAGACTCGATGATTGAAGTCCAACCGTATTGACGCAGCAGTCCTCTCAGCTGATGCGGAGTGCCTGATGGCAGAAGTTTGGATATCCCCCAATTGGTTCATGGTTGACCGAGAATTCTATTCCCGACTTACTGACGAAGGCCGGCCGACGCCCAGAAATTCCTTTGAATACCCGACGACATGATTAACTTGATTGTTGATCTGATGAATCTCGAGGAATCTTGGTGCCTGACGGCATGATCGACCATGTATCACCGGTTACCGTGTGACCGATTCCCCAGCCAGTTGTCGTGCAACTAATATTTCAGTTTTCGAAGATCTACTCCCATCAGAGTACCGCGTACTTGTGTAGTTGGCAAATTTCCGGGTTTGTTGATATTCAACCGTCTCTTACCTTGATTGGTTGAGAGTCGTTCGCTCCTCACCCAGTCAGGTTCAAGCCGTTTGAATAGGGGCAGCTGTTGCACCCCAAAATTTGCCCAACTCTTCTTTACCTAGCTTGTGTTTCATTTCATTCACATTAGCATTATCATTTGCATCTCATTGACATGTATACAGGAGATCAAGAGGTATGATTATCAATCAAGGATTATGCAAGGCTATGAAGCTAGCTAGGAAGGTTATTCAAGTGTTCAAGGGTTGATATCTTTGTCAAAAGATCCTCAGAAAGAGTGGTTGAAACCAAGGGTGTAGGCCTCCTAGCTTGAGAGTTGTGGGAGCTCCTCAGATGATTCTGAAGCCAGGAATGTGGACTTGAAGCCTTGAGAGAGCTCATGAGATGTCTTGAAAGCCATCATGAAGCCTAGATAGGTCATTGTGCAAGATTAAGAAGACTCAGCCATGAGTGGTGCAGTTAGGGTTTGACTGGGTCAACCCTAGGTCAACTGATGATTTGAAGAAGGTTGAGACCCAATCCAAGAGCCATGTGATCATGGATTGATATATTGAGATGTTATAAGGATGATTCCAAGGTCAACTCATTATAATTGAAGAGTTTGAGAAGTTTCAAGCTAGGGTTTCTAAGGCTTGACAGTGTAAAATCCCCTAGTTTGACCCCTATCTTCAAGGCAATTTAGCTCAAGATGTGATTGTCATCTCATCTTAACCCCAACATGAATGTTGTAGATCTTGATCTTAGCTTTAATTTTAGTGCTAGAAGTCCTTGATAGGATTTGTAGAACTCAAGTTATGACTTTGACAAGTTACAGGTCATCTGAGGTATGTGAATCTGGGGGCTTGAAAGTTACCCAACTTGCATCAAACGTTTGCCCAAGAAGGATGATTCCTATGAACTTTTGGTCAACATGAATGTTGTTCCTTATCTTCTTAGCTTTCTAGAGAGTACTAGAAGTCCTTGATAGGATTTGTAGAACTCAAGTTATGGCTTTGACAAGTCAAGGGCATTTTGGTCATTTGGAGATTACAGGTCATTTCAACCATAAGGCCATAACTCATATTTCCAAGCTTCAAATGGGAAAATGTTCAACATCAAACTTGTTCAAAATGATGTTTTAAGGCTAGAAAAAAGGTCATTAGATGTTGGAAATGCTTGTAGCTCAAAGTTGCAAAAATGACCTAAAATAAGGGTATAAGTTAAATAAACCAAAGTTGGAAATTGATATTTTCAATCTACACATCCAAACCATGGCATGTAATATATCATTTTGACTCTAGAAAACATTTTAAGAATATTGGTTTAGCCACATTTTTGAGTGGAGGTCTAATTTGTGGACTTGCTTTGAAAAGTGATTACTTACATCATAAGTAACATGTGCAAAACCTAGAATCAAGGCATAACCAAGGCCCTTTGCAAGCCAAACACTTTCAAGATGTCACTAGGGGAGAAATTGGGAGAGAATGGGATTGATTCTAAGCTGCAAACAGAACTATGCATGGCATGGCATATGGTTGAAAATCTCATGACATGAGAGATTGAAACTCTCATTAGAAGGATCTAGAGAGTTCTAGATCATCCAAACATCATCTATATATTGAGTAGAGGTGATCCAATGCAAAGTTTGGTGATGATTGAAGGAGAGAGCATAGATTGAGATTGAGATTTCTTGGCTTGCAATTGAATTCGGTTTCACCAATTTCTTCACTTTCCATCCATTTTCTTGATTGCAACTTCTTCCATGGATGCTAGGGATTGAATCCAGATCATAATCCAAGAGAATTCGTGGCTGAATCGTGTATGAGCAATTGAATTTTTCCACCTGCAACTCACCATCGGGTTTCAAGATTCAGGAGCTTTCAACCAGTTCTATTGCATACAGAAGCAAGGAAAGGATCCATTGATCGTGTCTGGAAGATTGTAGAGCTTGATTTGAGGGTTTAGTGCATCTGTTCATCCAAGATTTTCAGGTTAGTAACTTTCTTCCTCTAGCATAATTTAGGTAGAATCAAGATGAATTAGGGTGTTAGATACATTATAGAACGGTGTAGGATTGATTTCAGACCATTAATTTGAGAATTAGTGACCAATCTAGGGTGTTACAATTTTCGGTTGAGATTTGGTTATGGTGAATCTTGAGGTTTCAGAGAGAATTAAAGGCATGAATGAATTCGTGAGGGAATTTGGGACATGTTTCATTAAGGGATCGTGGCCTATAGTGGACTCTAGGTTGAGCTAGGGTTGTGGAATGGTGACCGGAGCACCACCGGTGGTGACCGGAGCTGCGCGCGAAGTTCAGACATTCAAAAGGTTGAAGATGATTCTAGAGCCATTGGATGGGGGTTGGACTTTGACTGAAGGCATGATCCAACAGCCACGTTTTAATTTCAAGTTGTGAAGGATCTGATTTAATGAAACGCATCGTTTCACTTAGTGCTGATGCTGGGCTTATTGAAATAACTGATATCCACGCCCCCCTCATGGCCCAATCCATGTTATGAACTGATTGTCATTGCTATTTGCACCGCGCGTGTGTTTATTTTATTTTGATTTTCATTATTTTTCATTTTATTCATGGTTCTTGAAAAAATCATATAAAATTGAAAAATAATCCAATTAATCTCATTCTTTTTACATTAAACTCATGATTGAGTCTAATATTTTTTAGAAAAAAAATATTTTCATTTCATGCATTTTCTGAGTTTATGGGAATTTTTACATTTTAATTGATATTAAAATGGTTATGTTTGATACCTAATTTTGTGGAATTTTGTGTGATCATGTGGTGATGATTTTGATCCTGATTTTTTGTGTGTGATTAGGTTAGACATGTATGCTCCCATATAATTTTTCTCACATTTTTGTGATGAACCTAGGTGGTAGTTTAGGTTGAAACCTTTAGGAGCTCCATTTTTAGGGTTTATGGTTGATACATTATGGTTTAGACTTTGATTTTAGGACTTAATAGATGATTTAGTCCCTGGTTTTTGTATGAGGTGTTCTTAATTGAATTAGGATCCCTTAGAATTTTTTGTAGAAATTTATAGGATAGTTTCCTATTTTTGATTGATTTTTAGTTTAGGTGCTAGTTTTAGATGATTCTAAGGCACTAACTCAACTAGACTAACTTCTTTAGTTCCCTTAGATTAGGGTTTTGCTTTGTTTGCCTTTGGTTGAGATTGAAGACAAGGTGAGGATGCTTGAAGTTGCTTGAAGTTGCTTGGAGTTTGGATTTGCTTGTGCCTGAAGGTGTTTGATGAAGATTTAGAAGGTAGGAGACCTAGGGAGAGCCTTAGAACTAGAATGACTTCTTTCACAAATATGGAAAGCATCTTGTGCTTCCATTCATCCCAATGACTAAAAGTCCTTCTAAGATATTCACATCCCTCCTTTGGAGGGATGAGTGGCTTTATCTGGGAAGTAGAACTTTGAGGGAACCAGTCTCTTATAATGATGAACCCTTACAGGCTTCCTTTGGTTGTCAATAAGTTGTTTATCATTTCCACTCATTCTGTTAAATCAATTATCTTCTGGTTTGGGTATCTTGAGAGATGTTGGGCTTGAGTTTGAAGATGAGGACTTCATTGAAGAGTGTGGAAGAGGATGATTCCTTGGGCATTGCCATTGCAGTTGAGGCTTGAAGAGCAAGAAGAACAAGTTGATACTTGAAGATCCAAATGGAGATTGAGTAAAGAGCTGAGGCTTAAAGAATTGAATGATGAAGTTGACACTTCCATGTGACTGAAGACCACTTTGAGAAGCTGAAGCTTGTAGGAGGAGAAGACCAAGTTGATACTGGCAAAGCAAAAAGAGCTGAAGCTTGAAGACTAAGTTGATACTTACGAAGAGGATTCAATTGAGATTGAGTGTAGAGCTGAGGCTTGAGGAATAAAGGATGAGTTGACACTTATGCTTGGAGAGCCTGAAGGAATCAAGTTGATACTTGTAGTTAGGAATGAAGCCTGAAAGTGGAGTTGACTGAAGAGCCGAGGCTTGAAGAAAAGAGAATGAGTGGATACTTATATTTGAGGGGTTGAAACCTGGAGAAGCAAGTTGATACTTGTCATTAAAGATGATAACCTTGAATGGTGATTGAAGTCTGAAGACTGGATTGCTGTCAGAAGAGCTGAAGCTTGGAATTGAAAGAGTTGTTGATCAGCTTTCTTGTTTGTTTTCTTTGCTGTATTGCTGTGACTTGTTTGACTTGCCTGATGCATTAGAATAAGTTCATACCTAGACTGACTGTAAGCTAGGAGCATGATTGCACTAGAGGTTGAGTTGCTCCCTCTGCTTGTATTTTTACTGTATGGCGTTGCTTGCGGGTATTCGGTAGAGCCCAGCTCCCTTGCCCATGTGGTTTGTTTTGCTTGATAGCATTTCAGTTCTTCTGTATGATTGCAGTTGTTATTGTATTTTGCTTGATAGCATTTCATTTCTTCTGTATGATTGCAGTTGTTATTCTATTTTGCTTGATGGCATGTTACTTCTCCTGTATGATTACAGTTATTCATATCTGGCTTAAGGTTGAGATGAGCTTGTGGAGGCTGACATCCCACACACATTTCCTCCCTCACTTGCATTGCATGCATTTTACAGTCGTTTACTGTATATCTGTTTACTGTTTAAGCTGACGCTTTATCTGTTTCTGTTTATCATTGACATGATCCCATAGGACTCTCATTTCCTTTGATAAGGAAGTGATGATAGAACTTTAGGTTGAAACCTATGCATGATAACTTCTAGGAGTTCCCTGTTTCAAACCTCAACTATAGGATGAATCCTTGGCATGACAACAGTAGGACTTGATAGTCTCCCTTTAGTTGAGCCTGTTCTCTTCTCATCTCAAAACAGCTTAAGATACAATAATCATGAATGATTTCTTTCGTACGTTACGAGCCTTAAGCTATCTGAGAAAGGATTGTTGGAGAGCTTCTTTTCAACAGTTTGGATGTTTAGTATGGTACCCTTTGGGTGACATGCGACGCATTCACTCTCAGGTCATAGTCTTTAGTGCGATTGAAATTGCAAACACAATAAAAAACACTTCTTCCGTAAAAAACAGAAAACAAACTTCAAACCTTTTTTCCCCGTGGGCCCATAATTCGAAGGAAGCTTTTCTGAAGAAAAGAGTGTCGTTAAACTTCAGTTCTACTGCAAACAGGCTTTGTCCCTAACTGCTGGAATTGCTGTTTAACCCTACTCGATAAAACAGATGAATCTGAATTCCCGTAATCCGTAGTAGCCCGAACTACGTAAGCTCTGATCTCTCATACCTATTGAGAGTACGTAGGCACAATACTGACGTATTGGCGAGCCACCTTTCCCGTAACCCGTAGTAGGTCGAACTACGTTGACTCTGATTTCTCATTCTCTGATGAGAATACGTAGGCATAAAGTGCAACGCTTTGCCGAGTCATTTTCTTTTCTGTTTAAGCCAGCCTTGATAGGTAGATAGATAAAACCAACTCGTCCAGTAAACACAACAAGCCTGGATCCCGTCGAGTACGACGGACGTGAGGGGTGCTAACACCTTCCCCTTGCATAACCGACTCCCGAACCCAGACAACGGTTGCGATGACCTTGTCTTATACCTTTTCGTCAGGTTTTTCCGATCGTTTCCTTTCCCGCTCCGAGGGATAAATAACGAAAGGTGACGACTCTTCTGTTTTGCCGGCACCTTATTTTCGCGGAAGCGACAGTGACAAAGTAGAAAAGTTGAAGTTTTGTGAATCTTATGTATTTGGTAAATTATGTAGGACAAAGTTTAACAAAGGCAAGCAAATAACACATGGATCCCTGGATTACATTCATGCTGATCTTTGGGGGCCTGCAAGGAATCCTTCACACTCAGGTGCAAGGTATTTTTTATCCATCGTTGATGACTATTCCAGAAATCTATGGGTATTCATTCAAAAGACGAAGGATGAAACTTTTGAGAATTTCAAAAGTTGGAAGATTTTGGTCGAAACTCAAACTGACAGAAAGGTTAAGAGGTTGAGAGCCGACAATGGCCTTGAATTCTGCAACGAAGCGTTCGACAGTTATTGTGTTGAGTCTGGGATTGCAAGGCATAAGATTGTAGCAGGTACTCCTCAATAAAATGGCTTAGCTGAGAGATTCAATCGAACAATCCTTGAAAGGTTTAGATACATGTTGGTTAGTACTGGATTGAAGAATGTGTTTTGGGCGGAATCTGTTTCGACGACAGCCTACTTGATAAATAGATGCCCCTCGGCTGCCTTGGGAATGAAGACACCTAAATAAGTTTGGTCGGGACATCAACCTAGTCTCGACAGACTGAGAGTATTTGGTTGTGTGGCCTATGCTCACATTAGGCAAAACAAGGTCGAACTTAGAGCTCTAAAATGCATGTTCATGGGATACCCTAAAGAAGTCAAAGCTTATAGGCTATGGTGCCTAAATCCAGGTCATAGGAGGTGTATCACCAGTTAAGATGTATTTTTCAATGAAGCAGAGATGGCTTTCAAGAAAACTAATGATGTTGACGAAGAGCTGGAACAGGGAGAGATTCCTGTTAAGGTGGAGCATGTTAATGCTGAATTGCGTACCCCATATGAAGTTGAAGAAGATGCAGAAGATGTTGTCGAAGATGAGGAGACTGATAATGACTACCTGCTAGCAAGAGACAAGTCGAGAAGAGTCATCAAGCCACCTCAAAGACTTGGGTATGCAGATCTTATAGCTTATGCCTTAATCTCTACTAGTGAGGTTTTAGATGAAGAACCTAGAGACTATAAGGAAGTTATGAGGAGTGGAAAGAAGACTGAATGGCTGAAGGCCATGGATGATAAGATGAAATCTCTTCATGATGACAACACCTAGGAACTGATCAAGAAACCTGCTGGAGCCAGGTTAGTCAACTGTAAATGGATTTTCAAAGTTAAGGAAGGAATCAAAGAAGTGGCGTCAAAGATATACAAGGCAAGATTGGTTGCTAGGGGGTTCACTCAGAAAGAAGATATCAAATTTAATGATGTGTTCTCTCCTGTTGTGAAGCATAAATCCATTCAAATGTTGTTTACCACAGTGGAATAGTTCGACCTTGAACTAGAACAGATGGATGTGAAAACTGCGTTCTTGTATGGTGACTCAGATGAAACAATCCTAATGAGGCAACCTGAAGGGTATGTTGAAAAAGGGAAGGAAGATTATGTGTGAAAGTTGAATAGATCCTTATATGGACTGAAACAATCTCCTCGACAGTGGAATAGGAGATTCGACAAGTTCATGGCACGCATAAGTTTCATTAGAAGTCAATTCGACCATTGTGTTTACTTCAGATTTTGACCGGGTAATTCATTTGTTATTTTGGTGCTCTATATGGATGGTATTCTAATAGTAAGCAACAATGTCGAAGATGTAATGATGGTGAATGCTGAACTCAATAAAGAGTTCAAAATGAAAGATCTGGAAGATGCGTCCAGGATTCTTGGGATTGACATCCGGAGAGATAGAAAGCAGTCAAAATTATGCTTATCTCAAGAGGCATACCTACGGAAGGTTCTCAAAAAGTTTGGTATATCGAATTCAAAGCCTGTTGTGACTCCGACAAACCCTCAATTCAAGCTGAGTATAGATCAGTGTCCCAACACTGATTTTGAAAGAACTTATATGAATAGCATTCCATATGCTAACATAGTAGGTTATTTGATGTATCTATGGTCTGTACTAGACCCGACATAACACATGCAGTAATTCTTGTAAGCAGGTACGTGGCGAATCCTGGAAAGGCTCACTAGCAAGCATTGAAGTGGATTTTAAGGTACATAAATGGGTCTCTAAATAGAATCCTAATTTATGGTGAAGCCTTGGGTGAAGATAGTAAAGCATCAATCGAAGGATATGTCGACTCTGATTATGCAGGTTGTATGGATTCCAGAAAATCTATCTCTGGATATGTGTTCACTATGTTTGGGATAATAATCAGTTGTAAAGCAACACTTTAGAAGGTTGTTGCCTTATCAACCACTGAACCGGAGTATATTGCCCTAACTGAAGCTGTGAAGGAAGCATTGTAGCTTGAAGGTTTTGCAAAGGAGTTAAAACTTCAAGGTTGATTTATCACTGTTAAATGTGATAGTCAAAGTGCAATACACCTGTCGAAGAATTCAGCCTATCATGAGTGAACCAACCACATTGATGTGACGCTGCATTTTGTCAGAGGGGTAATTGAGCATGGAGAAGTGCTGAAGGTTTCGACAAATCATAATGCTACATATATGATCACCAAAATGTTGCCCAGTTGCAAGTTTTTCCACTGTATGTAGTTAATAAAGCTGCATGAAGAAAGCTAGTTTCTTGATGTTATAGAGTTAGATCCGAGGTGGAGATTTGTGAGATATCGGATCGAACTCTAGTATGGTTGAAGTCTCTTCGTGAGTAATGCGTGTTGTAGTCGAAGTTTGTTCTAACATGCATTAGTCAATATTTCTAGGGTTGTTAGCATGTTGAATTGGGCCTTGCTTGTAAGCCTAATTGTTTAAGTTAGCTTGTAATGGATAATTGTTAAAAAGCTCATTAGGTTAGTGTGCTATTTTTATTATAAATAGGATGCTAGCTTCTCAATCTTAGAATAAGGAAAAATAGGAAGATAAAATCCTAATTTCAAGAGTGAGAGGTTATTTTGTTATTCTTGTATACTTGTAATCGTGTTCTAAGAGAAAGGAAAGAATAACAGTTTAATAACCAATCCTTGTTATTCCTTATTATTTTGCATTGTCTTATTTGTTAACCATAACCCTTGTGTGTTTCTTGATCATTAATAAACCGTTTATACTTTGTTTAAAGGTATCTGATTCACAACATATTTTGTAAGTGCTCTTGATTGGTTGCATTTCATGGCAAAACACTAGAGCATGTATGTA
The DNA here is from genome assembly GCA_963859935.3 of Lathyrus sativus. Taxonomy (NCBI): domain Eukaryota; kingdom Viridiplantae; phylum Streptophyta; class Magnoliopsida; order Fabales; family Fabaceae; genus Lathyrus; species Lathyrus sativus. The sequence continues at coordinate 96,941,455 of OZ012738.1, read as the reverse complement.
TGTCATGACTGATGTTAGTACATACATAATATGGTTTGTGCAGGGTAAGTTGACTTAGCTAAAAGCAAGTTACGCTGGATGTCATACCCAATGTTATGACTTGGGTCGTATGACATCAAGCGCAGGTTTGTTTTTCTGGTAGCTATAAACCAGGAAACAGAATAGGAGCTCAAGCTGGATATTAGGAGATTTTCTAAAAGCCCTAGGCGGACTGAAATATCCCTGAATTAAGTGGCAAGCGTGCAGATCATTGAAAATAGGTTTGTTATGGATAAAACCTAATTTATGCACCAAGGCCCAAAAGGACTGACAACTGCTATAAATATCAGAAGAAGCAATACCGAACAGCAGCTCATGACAGAAGAAGAAAGAGTGCAGATTGCAGAGTCCTTGCGAGTGAAGAAGGCTAGTCTTCACGTGTGAATTCTGTTTAGGAATACTTGTACTGCAAGTAATTGTCTGGTGGATGATTTGCATTGGATAGGTAGATTCTAGGTTGTGTCTCACTCAAAGTTGTGAAGCAAGAGTGTGTGTGTGTACCTTGATCAAAGTTGTGAAGCAAGATCAAGGTGTGTTTGGAGTGTATCTGCTCAATTGTTTTGTAATTGAGAGTTATATATCGTTGTGGTGTGATTGAGGGGGAGTGAGTGGGTATACTTAGGTCTAGAGTGTCTCTAGGATGAATTGTCATTGGGTAGGTTTTAAGTGAGGAGTGCAAACTATGTTGTTTGACTCTGAATTAATTCTGCTAATAGTGAAGTTCCTCCCTGGCTTGGTAGCCCCCAGATGTAGGTGTTGTTGACACTGAATTGGGTAAACAATTGTTGTGTTTTTACTGCTTTAATTATTACTGATTATTAGTTGTTAAGTAGCAGATGTCACAGTGGATGTTATAACTTTGGGGATAACATCCATTGCGTGCTTGCCATAATTTTCAATTGGCATCAGAGCAGGCACCCTGCCTGTTTAAATCTAAGTGAGATCTAGGGAAAACAAATTCTGGTACTATGGATAAAGATATAGATTTCACTTATAGCCCTCAAATTCTGGATGGATCTAATTATGATTATTGGAAGCCTAGGATGATTACATTCCTTAAATCCTTAGACAGCAAGGCTTGGAGAGCTGCAAACTCTGGCTAGATTCATCTTGTGAAGACTGACAAGGATGGAACTTCTGTGCAAATTCCTGAAGAGGAATGGAATAAAGAGCAAGAGGCATTAGCTCTTGGGAACTCTAAAGCTTTGAATGCACTCTTCAATGGTATAGACAAAAACATCTTCAGACTGGTACACCACTGTGAACTGGCAAAGGATGTTTGGGACACTCTCAGAACTACTCATGAGAGAACCTCCAAGGTCAAAATGTCAAGACTTCAAATGCTGACCACCAAATTTGAAGGTCTGAGAATGAAGGAAGATGAGACCATTCATGAGTTTTACATGAATGTTCTTGAACTTGCAAACACCTCAGGAGCCTTAGGAGAAAAGATGGCTGAAGAGAAGCTTGTAAGGAAGATTCTCAGGTCCTTACCTAAAAGGTTTGCTATGAAAGTAACAGCCATTGAAGAAGCCCAAGACATATGCAACATGAAGATGGATGAACTTATAGGGTCTCTCCAAACATTTGAGATGGGCATGTGTTATCAGTATGAGGAGAAAAAGAGCAAAAGTATAGTTCTAGTCTCAAACACTGCTGATTCAGATGAAGAAGATGGTGAAAAAGAAGAAAATTTGTCAGAAGCAATAACACTGCTTGGAAGACAATGTAGTAAACTGATCAAAATAATAGATCAGAAGTCAAAGCCCTATGTCAAAAACAGCTCCTCTGATATTAGCAAAGCTGAAGACAAAGCTGACCAAAGCAAAGGAGTCCAATGTCATGAGTGTGAGGGATATGGACATGTTAGGAGGGAATGTCCCACATACCTCAAAAAGAAGGGAAAATGCTTAACTGTCACTTGGTCTGATGAAGACTCAGGAAGTGAGTCAGAAGGAGAGTCTGCCAAGAATGTCACTACTTTCAACAGTGTGTGCATATCTAAAGGGGACTCAAGTGAAGAAGAATTGATTTTTGAGGAAATTGCAGCCTCATATCAAAAGCACAGAACTGTATCAGCAGGGAGAGCAACAAAAGAAAATCATCAAGGAATTAGAAGCTGAAAAGAGAGATCATCTAGCCACAATAAACACACTCAGAAGTGAAGCGAATGAGTTGAAAGGTAAAAAGGATCAAATGACAAAATCCATAAGGATGCTCAATTCTGGGACTGACACCCTAGAGGAAATCTTTCAGATTGGTCAGACCTCAGGAGATATGTCTGGACTAGGATTTGTTGAGAGACAAATTCCTGTGTTGAAACTCAAGAGGTTACAACCTGAGATTCAAAAGTTAAAAAGGATGTCATGACCAATGTCACAACATCCACCCCACAAAAACTGGAATCAAGTCAAGAGACAATTCCAAGGGTATAGGTGCTATCACTGTGGAAAACTTGGGCATATTAAAGTTGTATGCTTCTGGCTGCATGGATTTCCAAGTCAAGGAAAAGTCAAACAAGGTACACATGGCAAGAGGCATTCATGTGCCAAACCCAAGAAGGAGGTGCCTAACAAGCAAAGAAAATGGGTGGCCAAGGAGGTTGTTCTAATAGCCCACACATCTCTAAGAGTGTCAGCTAAAGAAGACTGGTACTTTGATAGTGGTTGCTCTAAGAATATGACTAGTATTAAGAATCTGTTGGTAGACATCAAGCCACATTCCTCGAGTTATGTGACCTTTGGCGATGGGGCAAAAGGGGAAATCAAAGGTGTTGGAAAACTAGAAAGCCCTGGAGTTCCTAACCTAACCAATGTGCTCCTGGTAAAAGGACTAACCGCCAACTTAATTAGTATCAGTCAGCTCTGTGATCAAGGACTAAGTGTGAAATTCTCTAAAGGAGAATGTGTGGTCACAAATGGTGTAAATGAAGAAGTGATGAAGGGGATTAGATCCAAGGACAACTGTTATTTGTGGGAGCCAAAGGACATTGGTAAATCCACAATATGCTATGTGGCAAGAGAAGAAAAGGAAGTAAAATTGTGGCACCAAAAACTTGGGCATCTCCAATTAAGGGGAATGAAGAAGATCATCTCCAAGGAGCTTGTAAGAGGAATCTCTAAACTGACTATTGATGAGCGAAAAGTATGTGGAGAATGTCAAGTGGGCAAACAAACCAAGACATCCCATCCAAGGGTTGGACATCTAACTACATCTAGAGTTCTGGAACTACTGCACATGGACCTGATGGGACCAATGCAGGTAGAAAGCCTTGGTGGAAAAAGGTATGCATATATGGTGGTTGATGATTACTCCAGATTCACCTGGATAAATTTCATCAAAGAAAAATATGATGTTTTTGAAGTCTTCAAAGAACTGTGCATCAAACTCCAAAGAGAAAAGGAGAGGGTTGTTATCAGGATCAGAAGTGATCATGGAAAGGAGTTTAAAAACTCCAAGTTTACTGAGTTCTGTGCAACTGAAGGCATAAGCCATGAATTTTCCTCTCCTATCACTCCTTAATAAAATGGAGTAGTAGAAAGGAAAAACAGAACTATTCAGGAATCTGCTAGAGCCATGATTCATGCAAAGAAGCTGCCTATGCACTTCTAGGCTGAAGCAATGAACACATGCTATGTTCACAACAAGGTTACCCTGAGAAAGGGAACATCCTCCACTCTGTATGAACCGTGGAAAGGAAGAAAACCAATTGTGAAGTATTTTCATGTGTTTGGAAGCAAGTGCTACATCTTGACAGATCGTGAACAAAGAAGGAAAATGGATGCCAAAAGTGATGAAGGAATATTCTTAGGATACTCTACTAACAGCAGAGCTTACAGAGTATATAACTCCAGAACAAAAGTATTAATGGAATCCATTAATGTTGTCATTGATGATCAAATTGAAGAAATCAATGTCATAGAGGATGTTGGAACATTGCTTGAGACTCCATCTGAGGAGACTGAAGAGACCCAAACTACAAGTCCAAATTCTGAACCAGAAACAGGAAACAAAGAACCCTCTATTAGAATTCTGAAAGATCATCCCAAAGATCTTATAATTGGAGATCTCAACAGTGGAGTAAGGACTAGAACAAGAGAAGTCATCTCAAATTCGTGTTTTGTGTCCAAGGTTGAGCCCAAAAATGTAAAGGAAGCTCTCACTGATGAATACTGGATCAAGGCTATGCAAGATGAATTGGAGCAGTTTAAAAGAAATGAAGTATGGGAACTAGTGCCAAGACCTAAAGGAACAAATATCATTGGAACCAAATGGATTTACAAGAACAAGTTAGATGAAGAAGGAATCATAGTCAGAAACAAAGCTAGACTGGTGGCACAAGGGTATACTCAAGTAGAAGGAATTGATTTTGATGAAACTTTTGCACCAGTTGAAAAGGGTACGAGTGTTGATCAAAGTCTATACAGAAGCATGATTGGAAGTCTGTTGTATCTAACAGCCAACAGACCAGACATTGCTTTTATTGTTGGTGTATGTGCTAGGTATCAAGAAGATCCTAAAGTGAGTCACATGAATCAAGTGAAAAGGATTCTCAAATATGTGAATGGAACCTGTGACTATGGCATACTCTACTCTCATGGGTGTGATCCTACCTTTTCTGGTTATTGTGATGCTGATTGGGCTGGCAGTGCTGATGATAGAAAAAGCACATCTGGTGGATGCTTCTTCTTAGGAAACAACCTAATATCTTGGTTCATCAAGCAGCAAAACTGCGTCTCATTGTTGTTGCACCCTAAAATTTGCCCATCGATTTTCCGACTTTGACTGGCTTTTGCTTCGTTTTCATATGCATATTATTTAGACCGCATATTGCCCGTGTTATCGGCTGGATTGAATTTATCAGAATTTTAGCCGCTTTGCTCGCATTTCAGGCGATTTAAATCAATTCAAATGAGAAGTTCAGTGTCGAAATCGAGCGAAGGTTGCTCTCTTTTTTATTATTCAATCCGTGTTGATAATATCGACGCATTTCAGTGCTCGTTTATTTTTCATAGCATTTTTGCATTTTTATTTTTATTTTCGTCTTATTTAATTATTGAGAATAGTTTTTGTTTTATATTAAATAGGAAATAGATTTTTACTATAGCTTTTATAAAAAAATAATTATTATTTGTTTTTATTTATTTTTAGGAATAGATTTTGTTAATTTAAATTTATTTAATTAATTAGTCTAAGTTTAATTTAGAGTTAATTAGGATCAATTTAATTTAATTTTAATGTTTTAGTTAGATTTAGCTAATTAGTTTTTTTTAGTTAGTTAGAATATTATTTGTTATTATTAATAGTCAGATTTTATTAGTTATAGGTTTCTATTTAGTTATTAATTAATTGAGTTTTTTTGTTTTAGAGTATGCATTAGTTGTCAATTTTTATCATCAGCTTTATTTCATTAATCATGTTTGTCTGTATCATTAAGTCAAAACAAATCATCATCAGCAATTAACCAAGCCAACTGCATGCCATGTGTCTGTATTTAAACCCTCCACTCACTATTCATCATCACTGACCTCCAACCTTAGCCGCTACGCACTCCAAAGGCACAACCCTAACCCTAACCCTAATGTCCGCAGCCGCCCCAACTCTCCCATCTCAACTTCCTTCGAACATTCAACTAAGCAAAATCACTACCAACAACCATCCATTGTTGAACTTCATCACCAACAGCCTTCAATCACTACCAACAACCATCCATTGTTGAACTTCATCACCAACAGCCTTCAATCACTACCTAGAACCAATCATTGATGAACAAAACCAAGTCGTTGAGCCTTCATCATCGTAACACACAAAGTCGTAAACCGGTCTCCGATCTGAAAACAACAACGACTTAAACCTTCCCATATCTTCCTCACCTTTACCGAAAAGTCGCCGCCATTTCCTTCCGTCTTCATCATCATCGGTAATCTTTCACCATCATCATCTTCACCTATTCTAAACCACCATCGGAAACCTTCAGAAATCACTAAAATCACCTTCAAACTATGCTTCACCATCTTCAACTTCAGAACAAACTTTCTTCAACTTTAATCAATAATAACACAGCAAAACCTCTCCAAAAACGCACCCAGAAACGCCATTAAACCCCTTCCGTCATTTTCGAAACTCGAAGCTTCAAACCCTCAGATTCGCAACATCACACAATAAACTGTTTCTTTCGAACCGAAAACCCAGATCTTCAAACTCATCACAACACCAACCTCCATTAACGAAACCCAGAAATCATCCCACTTCATCTTCTCCAAAACACTCACCGTGATTCCGATTTCCGTCTCCGAATCCCTCTCCTTCCACCTTTCTCAACTCAGAAACTCACCGTAAACCCACCCATACCCAAAATCACAGCCCACTTCAAACCTCCAACAACCATCGATTGAAACCCATTTTCAAATCCTTCCAACAATCCACCTCAAATACCCAGAAACCAACCGCAACCATTAAAACCTTCAACATCAAACCTTCCGCAAAATCTCTGAAACCCCTTCAACAAATCCGAAACTTTTCCCAGAACAGAGAATAGAAGGAAGAATATAGGGGTTCGAAATCGCAAGACCAAAACTCGCTCAGATTCAAACCAAAGTAACAAGTAAAGAGTGATACGGAGAGATTGAGAAGAAGGGTAGTGGAAATGAAGGAGAGAATCTGAGAGCGAGATATGTGCGAAGAAGAGGATCTGTTTCCATTTTTTTTACTTTGTTGTTTTTAATTTAATTTTTATTCATTTTTTTTACTCGGGCTTCAAAGCCCGTGTCCCTGGACCATACACACCATCCGTTTCTGCTATACTGCCCTGCTCCATTTCTATTTTTTTTGAAATATATTATATTTTGTTTTTGTAAATATATTTGAAGTACAGGTTTTAATATATATATTTTTTTAATTTTGTATTTAGTTTTGAAATTTATAAATATATTAGTCTAGTTTATATATAAATTTTGTAAATATATTTTATATATATTAAACTCTTTTTTAGAACTTTATGTATATTATTATTATTGCTTTTAGAAGTTTCTATATTTTATTAGTTTTTTTAGTTTATTATATATATTATCATTCTAAGTTTATTTTTTTTAATATAGTTTTAGAATCTCTTTTCTATCTTCTTTGTTTTATTTCTCTTTTGTTACTGGGCATTTTTTTTTGCCTTTTAGGTTGATGAAGAAGTTTCTTTCGATTCTCCGTCAAATTATTGATGAGAAATGAAGGATCCGAGACCGCCTTTCTCTCCTCTTTCTCATTTTCGACTTTATGTCATTTCATCTGTTTTTGGGTCGATGACGACATTTCCGTAATTCGTTACCAGTCAAATTATTGATGAATAATGTTGGATCCGAGACCACTTCTTTCTCTCCTCATTTCTCTTCATCTTTCTGATTTTTATTTTGACTTTCTGTGATCGATGAAGTCTTGTATCCGCAAGACGAGATCCCACTGTTTTTGGTCTGTGTGACATAATTCAATTGGAGAATGATTCTCAATATCATTTCTCTATATTGTCTTTGACACAGAAATTGATACGCGACCTCTTAAAGTTTGACTTCCCTTATAAGTCAAGCTATGACGGTTTAGCATCACATTGGTCCCGATTCAAAGCATTATCAAGGACCAAAAGAGGAGAAGATTGGAATGGAGCTTGCGCATAATTTCAAGGGTCAACGGAACCACTCCGTTCGGTAACATCTTTCTAATTCAAGTCTTTTAATCAACCGCCGAGCGTTGTGAGTTCTGAGCAATAGATATGTGGGAAATGATGAGTGGGGGGCCTCCTCTCACTCGTCTAGAATGATTAGTGTATACCCTTTGGGCAATATGCGACGTATTCACTCCTACGTCTTAGGTTCTAGCATGTGTGTCCCGAGTTCCTTCCCGTTTAGGCGTGTTAGGCCTGCTTCCTCTTTTCCCTCGCCCCCGTGCGATCGAAACTCCTTTCTCTCGCATCCTGGCGATTGAGATCCCATCTCTTGCCCCCGTGCAATCGAGACTCCCTTTTCTCTTGCCCCCGTGCAATCGAGATTGTTTTCTCCGTAGTTAGCCGAACTACAGATGCTCTAATCTCTCATATCTGTTGAGAGTACATAGGCATAGGATTGTGATAATCCTAGCGAGCGCTTTTCCTTTTTCCCCCTTTAGGTAACCCGTACCTTTAAACCAATGACATACTACGTCCGTTCTACCGCAAACAGGTAACGCCTAAGTCTCCAATGGTCGAGAAGCAATACACCTAACTGCTAGAATGTGTACGCTAGTATCGTCCACCTTTTCTCTCGTCCGCGTACGATCGAGAACACCCCGTTTACCCGTAGTTGGCCTGAACTACGCTTTGCTCTGATTTCTCGTACCAGACAAGAATACGTAGGCACAAGACGCGATGTCTTGGCGAGCAATCCCCTTGTAGTTTCCTGAACTACGTTGACTCTGACTTTCCCATTGTACGAGGGAATACGTAGGCATAGAGCGGCGATGCTCTATCGAGTCAATTATTTCCGTTCATTTTAGTTCCTTCCATTTAGCATTAGCAGCCGTAGATAGTTTTTTTTCCACCCATAGACTAGACAACAACGTGGATCCCGTCGAGTACGATGAATGTGAGGGGTGCTAATACCTTCCCCTTGCGTAACCGACTCCCGAACCCGAGATTTGGTTGCGATGATCTGTCTTATTCCCTTTTCGTAGGTTTTCTCTGATCATTTCCTTTCCCTATCTTTGGGATAAATAACGAACGATGGTGACTCTTCTGTCATTGCCGACCCCTCTTCGCAGCGATGCGACAGCTGGCGACTCTGCTGGGGACCTTTTCCCATCCCCTATGCGAGTCAATCCTAGCGCTTGTTTGCTTGTTTGTGGGTGTGTGTATCTGTATATATTTGTGTGTTGTATTTCGTATATTGTTGTATTTACATTTTCCGCACTATATTATTATTTGTTGTTGTTGTGCTATTGGGTGGTTCTTCTTTTGAGAGATAAGCCAAAACCCAAGCTTGAGGATACACATAGAAATAGAAGTGGCACTAGTCCCCATGAAATCTACGTTCAGACGAGGTTTTCTTTGAAGACATCTCATCCTGCTGGTCAGGACGGAGGTGTTGGATCTGAAAACTGTCGACTCTAGAAACCGATCACTTGGGAGTCAGCTAAGTGAGGCCGCTTCGTGAGACAATGATGCCAAACCAAAAATGGTGAACGTATCATCGTTTCTCAAAAGTCTGTGACGCTGACGACTGCATAGAATGCCGAACCTTATCAGTTTAGGTCCATACCTGTGAGAGGGATTGGGTTATGCAGGAAAACTTGACCTCCAACCTACCCGATATTTTGGTTTTTTCTTCAGAGCGAACTTTTGAACTTATCTAGTCAGCAGTGCAGCAGTTGTTCAGTGCTTTGTGGGATCTTTAATCCTTTTTGTGTTGCATCAGCATTTTGTAGTGCATTTCATATGCATCTCATGTTTGCATGTCCATCCTCGGGCAGAACAGAGAGCTTACCCGTCTTTTGTCCAATTCGCAGTTGATTTCCTAACATTGGCACCAGACTTGAACTAGCTTCTGGAAGAATAATGAACTCAGGAGAGTAGAATCAGGTTGTTACAAGGAAAAAGTTTGAATTGATGAAGAATCAGTTGGATCAGCTCATGGAAGCCATGACAGCTATGACTAGAGGAGAGGCCAATGTTCAGAGGACCCCGGTGAACAGTGTTGCTCAAGCTCAGCCTACACAGATTCCTATTGGAGAGCATACTATTGTCAGAGATATGGATTCATCTTCTCTTCATGACTCAGATTATCAGAATTTCACTTTCTCTGTGCCGGATTCCCAAAAGGTTGTTCCGAAGATTAATCCTAAGAACCCGCGGACTGTTGAATTTATGAGAAGATATCGTCTGTTGGATGAAAAACTTGACGCCCTGATGAGTCGGGATACTCTTAATCTGAATGCTTCGAGGATGTGTTTGGTGTCAGGTCTTGTGATGCCTCCGAAGTTCAAGGCGCCAAATTTTGAGAAGTACAAAGGAGATAGTTGTTCGAAGCAGCATCTGGTTATGTTTTGTAGAAGAGTGACTTTGTATGTCCATGATGACAAGCTTATGATTCACTGTTTCCAAGATAGTCTAAGTGGGGCATCGTTGAGTTGGTATATGCAGTTGGAAAGTGGTTGCATCCCTTCATGGTCATATTTAGCTAATGCCTTTGTGAAGCAGTACAATTACAATCTCGACATGACTCCAAGTCGCGTGCACTTGCAGGAATTATCTCAGGCGGACAATGAATCTTTCATAGCATACGTGTAGAGATGGAGAGAGTTAGCTACTCGTGTTCAACCACCACTTCTGGACAGAGAATTGGTTGACCTATTTGTGGATACCTTGCAAGGTTCATACTTTGATAAGATGATTGGTAGTAAGGTAGTAAAATTTTCTGACTTGATGAAAGCGGGAGAACGTATCGAGAGCGGAATCAAGAGTAGAAAGATTCGAGACATCTCAAATAGCTCAGTTTATGAAAGCGAAATAGTTGTCAGTTCTCAAGAGGAATGGGAGAAAGAAAGTGATGCTATCCCGGAAACACCCGTACCTCAGATGCAGTTCTTAGAAACTTCGAGTGTTCAGAGTTAGCAACCTGTTAGGTCTGTGTATCAGATATCTACTTCCCTACAGAGTCAACATTCATACCGTCTGTCGCGGTGAAATTTGGATACCAAACTATTGATTAGTTTGAATCTTTAATTCATTTTACAATCGAACTTTGATTTGTCCAAAGGAAGGGATAAAGATCGAAATTCCCACAATGCAATGCAAATGCAAGCTAGAGAGTTTTAGGTTCGGGGGTTGGTTAAACTTAGGGAAGGTGCTAGCATCCTAATTTTCTGTAGTACTCTATAGGAACCTCTTGTTTTATGTTTATTTATTGTTAAGGTTTATTTGCTTAAGGTAAAAGACCTAGGAGGTTTATTTCTAAGTATAATCGATAATATGTCGCATCTTATGCCTACATATCCTTACGGGAGTGGAATCAGAGTATCTGTAGTTCCCCTAAAGGGTTCGAGGAGTCCTTTGGCTGTCGTCAAAGTTCCTACGGGTTTAGGGTAGTTGATTGATTGATTTTAGGAGAAGAGACGCGTTGTCCTTTTAAGGGAGATTTAACCGCCACAAATTGTAGGAATATAGTCTTTGCATCGTCTTAAGAGAAGGGCTCAAGTACTCGGATAGGGATCGACGAGGTACGCCTATCTCTCTTAAGGCAAAGTTCCTACAGTATTGATTGTATTGATGTGGGGTGGAGATTCTATCTCGCTTAAGATGATTAACATCTATTTCTCTTATTGTGTTTGAATATTGAATTGAGTTGTTTGTGTATTTCTATGTTGTAAGAGAAAAGGTCCTTCCTATGGGGTAAGATCTAACTTAATCGATCAACTTGAATGGGATCAAGGATTGTGGGGGAGATGATGCAAATGATGTGCACTACACACAATTGTTGAATCATGTGTAGGGTTTTCCTTTAGACGGAATGCAAGGCGGAAATATAAATACGATAATGTAAATTACGAAAATAAATTGCGGAAAATAAACCATACACACGCATGAAAACGCTAAGGTGTAGGTGAGTGAATTGTGTATGTGAATGTGGATGTGCACGATTGATTACATTACGATGTTGAGATTGATTTTAGACGGATTGATTTTTTAAGAAGGTTGATTTATTTAGGAGTCATATTATCTTTTAGTGATGGATTCTATAAAAAGTTGTGTTGATTTTAGGAGAATTGATTTGTAAGAAAAAGTTGAATTATTTTTGGTGAGATGATTTTAGAAGTTATACTACTTTTTTGGTGAGATTATTTTAAGAGGAATTATATGAGTTTTGTTTTGATAAAAAGTTTAGACGATTAATTAAATTTTAAAGAGTGGTTTAAAAAAAGGGTCTAAATCTAAGAGGTTTTATTTCTATTTTATTAAATAAAATTTAATTTAAATATGAAATGGTTTATTATTTTTTGAATAAAAGTTGTTATTATAAAAGGTTAATTTAAATTAAGAAAAGGGTTTTTTGTAAAAGAGTTTTTTTGTTATTATTATTAAATAGATTTTAAATAAATTAAATGAAATAGATTTTTATTGAACAAATTAAATTATTATTAAACAAAAATATTGAGTTGATAGAATTAATTAATAAAAAAAAGTATATTATAAAAGTTCCTTATCAAATAGGTTGTTATTATTACTAAATAAAAGCTATTAAAATTTAAAAATAGGTTTTTTATCATTTAGAAAATGAATGAATTGTGTCTAATAAATAATTACTAAATTGTTGAAATAAAAAAATTATAGATAAATGGAATGAGTTAATTAAATAAAAGATGATTTGATTAAAATAAATAAATAAATAAAAGGGCTAATAAAAGATGATGGTTAATTATTAGATAAATATTAAGTGAAAAAAAAAATATTGAATTAAGTTAATTAGTTTAAAAAACAATTGATTAAGAAAAAGGATGATTAGTTAGCAAATATATTAATTAAGTAAATGAATAATTGGTTAACGGTTAATTAAGTGATGGTTAGTGGGTTTAGTGGGGAATGAAGTGGTGTAATTAATGTGTGTGTGGTGTGATTATGTTACAACAAAACAAAAATAAGAAAAATAAAACACAGAACCCTAATCCCAATTTTCCCCTCCCCCGCGCCGTTAATCTCTGATCCTCTTCTCTCTTTCTCCGATCGCGATGCCCTCATTGTCTCTCCCTTTCGTCTTCCGTTCTCCCTCCATCATCTTCCTTTCTCGTTTCTTATTCTTTCTCCGTTCTACTCGCCTTCATCTTCATCTACATAAATCAAACAAAAGGAGACAAACAACATTAAGGTGTTAGCAAAAAATCTCACGTTTCTATGGGTTTTTGCAGGGGGCTTCGTCTGGACGAGGGAGGAGAGGCGGTGGTTCGCGAATGGTGTTTCGGCGATGCTTCAAAATGGTTTCGCAGTGGAGATCTCTGACGACGTGTGTGGTGGGAGTTTGAGGGTTATTTGTGGCGTTAATGCGAAGGGTGACAACAATCTACGAAGATAAGTCGATCCCTTATTCTTCTTGTCGTGATGATTTTTGGGTTTGAAATTGGGGTTTCGAATTGGGGTTTGAAATTGGGGATTCTTGAATGTTGTTTCTGTTTGTGGATTTTTGCGAAATTTGTGGGGTTTCTTCTGTGTTCTGTTGATTGTTTCTCTGTCTGTTCCCTCTCTGACTCGATTTCTTATATAGGATTGTAGGGAGCAATGCGGGTTGAAGAGGAATAATGAGGTTTCCAAATCCGGCGGAGCATGTTTGGACCACTTTGGAAGGTAATGTTAATGCTCGTAATTCTGTCAAGAAGATTTCCAATTTCGTCTGATTGTGTCGACAAGATATCTAGGGTTTGTTTTGGAAACTAATGAATTTGCTTCAACCTTGTAGGGACGATGCTAGTGATGTCCTGACCTCCCTTTTTGGTTTTTCACCTAAAGAGAACGAATCTCGGTTTTGATTCCTTACTACCACCTGTTTCCTTTTTAGGATCACCCTTCTGAGTAACGATTACAAGTCTCTGAACATCCTGCTCAATGACAACCATCTCATCGTCTTCATCATCAATCTTTCCAGCAGAAGAAAGCTCAATCTTCTTCTGCTCAGGCTCTATCTCTTCATCAAGCAAAAAGGTAATGCCAAAACCATCGGTTGAAACATCAATGTTTCTAGTCTTATTGTAGTTGACTTCTTTGCTTTTGTTCTTAGTTTCTTTTGGGCGGAAAAAGAAATTAATATGAGCTGTGTCAGATTTGCTTGTTACTACATGTGATATATCATTGAATTGTTGACTGCCAGTATCGTGTTCTTGGCTCATATCAGGAACTTTTAATGTATCTTTGTTTGACAGATTCTGCTCCATGAAAGTTGAACCATGAGCAGCATCTTTAAGAGTTGCTTCAGAAGACTCCTAAGTGTTATCTCCAACGGTATCAGGACGTGAATTCTCAGTAGCCTCTACAAGTTGGTCCTGCTGAATCTTAGTCACAGATTATTCTGAATTTCCTGAGGATGTTTGAATCCATTTTGACCAATTGTTGTGGTTCCTTATCTTGTCACCCTGCACTTCCATATTATCGGAACTTCGAAGCACATCTACGATGAAAGGAATGTATGTGCTCATCCTCATGACCCTTTTAAAACCAGCAACAGTGGATATGGGAACCCATCCTTGGTCATCCATTACGCATCTAAGATAAGGGTCATCTTTCAAATTTTCATCGCTAAAAATAATACTCAATCTGTTTAAGAATGTGAGCCTCAGTGGTAAAGGTTATGGAGCTAACATTAGTTTGTTGAGGAGCAGTAAATAGGGTTTTGTTGAAGGAAGTTCATATTTCGTTGTCCTGAATCCAAACTGGCACTTGGTTGCACGGTATTCACTATATTCTGTTGTGCTGTTGCAGGGTAATGATGGCTGTTAAAAGCGAGAGTCTGTCCTCAGCTTGAGATACGGCTCGATCTTCTGCATTGGTTAATTCAGAAATTATGCAAGAATTTTCTTCAGAACTTGTTTCGTGGGTTGTTTCGGTTTATGCTGGCAGAAGACACATTCTAAGTTTGAATGATAATTGGTACCTTATTGTTGTGAGTGTAGGTTTGGGAAGTTAGTGGAATGGATCAAAGAGGAATGCAGCCCACTAATACATGGAAATACCTCATGCCAGTCACAAACCAGGGTAGAAAAACCTCTCTCCAAAGCTGCAGACAAGCAAAAATACGTACCTATACCCCCCTGTGCTTCTCTTTTCATATCTTGTTGTCCAAACCAAAAACAAAATTTCTTAAGACCTCCAAGTTCTAAGACAACATTCTGCATCTTTTGGTGACTTCTTTGGAAGTGTTGAAGAGGCAGTAGACTATCTCCACTCAGTAAGTTTTCTCACCCTTTTCCTCTTAATTCATGTGCATCTTGAGTTTATTTTGTTTGCTTTTAGCTTGTTATATCTTTGTTGAACATGTCGATGTACTTGTTGTATTGTTTTGTGCGACTTTAGTTTGTATGTTCATACTATGTTCCCTTCTATTCACCATGTTATCTTGTCTGCAGCAAATCCTTATTTGGAAACCCTGTTACTGCCAATATCATGTAAAAATCTTGTGAAAATCTTCCTAACCACCTATTTCTTTGTTTCATGTGCACACATGGTGAGGATAAACCTTGGAGAAACATTCACAACACGACCTGGGTTCATAAGGTTTGGCGAAAGATTGGGGAACTGGTATGAGATATTGAACAAACTCTTGTTGTGAATCTCTTACCGAGGCTGGCAGCGCATAGACATTGAGATGACTCTTCCCAGATCAAGGGAAATAGCAGAGGCAACTTGCATATCGACGTCTACAACCAAGATAAGTATCCTTCCAATTCTGGCTGTTGCTCATGTCCTATTTATTACTGTGTTGATTTTAAAATGCGCCGTAAGCTCTAACTTCTTGATGTTGCGCGTAAATAGTTGGAATTTAAACCAATGTTTTGCTTACTTAATTACTTCTTGTATTAGTACAAAGTTATTGCTTAGTGTTTTATGCATTTTGAAGATTATAACCTCCTTGATCCGTCTTCTTGACAATGATTGAATGCATATGTGTTTTGGCTTTATAGTAAAGATTGCTAACTAATTGGTAAATTACAGGCAATATCACGACAAAAGTCGGGAAACAAGGACCGGAAGGCTTCTTGGGAATAAGCGTCGTTCACAATTCCTTCCCCAAATTCAAGGCTATACAACAAGATGTATTTGTCCTGGTTTAGCAATTGTGCCATGTAAACAGGGTCCGCCGTGACAACTCTTTCTCCAACAGTTAGGTAATCATCTGATCTAACGGTACAATGTCCACAGGATTAAGAGTTCGCATAGTATCCAAGGTGATGGCTTACCCAGACATTAGTGTGCTGACAACATCAATTAGTGTGATAATCAAAGTTGTCGAAGCTGCCTCTTAATAGCATCACAAACAAGCTCATGGAAACTATGGAGGCAAGCGTTGGATGTTACAGTTGAAATGTGGGGTGTAACATGGATCTCAGAATCCTGTAGCTTCAATTATTTATGCTTTAAACTTGTAGCTTTGAATGAATTTAAATAATATGAAATTATTTTGACTTTGGAGATGAAAGAATAATATTGTCTTGCACTTGTAACATTGAAGAAATTTTTGATGAAACCAGCGTGAATCCATTGAGGAAAAGGTCATCACCTTTAATTGAATTCAATTCTTGGTTCATTTGGCTGATAAGTTGGATTTGAAAGCCTTCCAACATGCCAAATCTGGCGTGCTTGGATATCCTTGAGCCGTGTCAGAAACACCAGTAGCCTCCGCTATGAGAAGTCCTCCTTGAGATGCTCTCTAAGCATAGTAGTTGATAGCAATGGGTTGAGGAACATTTTTGTATGATCTCATCCAAGTTGACATGTAAACTTCTTTGTATTTGTAACTCTTGGATTTTAAAGATAAATCTCAAATGTTCAAAATAATCTTTTCCTTCACCTTGTCTTGGACTTTCAAACTCCTTTAACCTCGGACGCACTTTGAATTTAGGATTATCTTGTACTCGTAGAATTTCAAAATTAAATACTTGAATTTCGAAATAATCCAGAGAAAAAAAATTAATTTAATGCACCCTTTAGCCAATCTCTGACATTCTTGAATCTGATTCTTCATGAGCGTATTATATTATAAGGGATGACATTCTTGAATCCAATCCTTCACGAGCACCTTATATTAACATAGAGTTAGTCTCAATCCCCGTTGGATTAGACTTTGAATCGGAAACTAAAGGTCATGTCAGAACTTTGACTTTGAAACAGACACCCTCTATTAGAATTTAAAGCCACTACACAAACTTGTTAGTCGCAAAAACATAAAATATGAAATCACGAAGTCAAAAAGCGCAAGAAAAGCACGACAAAGGTGGGATCTTAAGGTCAAAAATTAGGGTGTGACAGATGCCCCTATTTAAGTTACTTCTATCCAGAGATATGGAGAGCGAAATCTCCGTCTCGACGAGATAGGAGTGACTTAAATACAAACATTGCACGGATTTTTGGCCCTAAGAAGTCACCGAATGCAAATGATATGAGATGATATGATAATGCAAGACAAAACAATCCTGTAGAGACATGATGCCACAGGGGAGAAAACTAGACACAACACGCGAGAAACACATGAGCAATAAAAAAAGAGGGGCTCAACAAAGCGAGACTCCACGAGAAGAGACAACAATCAGCATTGTGGATTCTCCAAAATGAAGATAAGATAATAATGCCACCAGGAGTACAGTAGCTTGAATAGTGAAACAAGATCTTGAAGGTGAAGGGTAGTCCATTACCAATGTGTGGCGGCCTAAACAAAGGATATTCGGTTGAAGCAAAGAAACGTGTGTTACCGACTATCACACATATGATAGCCTAAGCCAATGTGTTTGACCAAAAGACGATATTTTACCTACTATCAAATGTATGATAGCCTAAGCGGAGGTAATAGTCAAAACAAGGTGTATTACCTACTATCAAATGTATGATAGCCTAAGCAAATGTAATAACCAAAAAGACAGGTCACCTACTACCAAACATATGGCAGCCTAAGAAAAGGTAATGAACAAAAGGAAAGATCACCTACTACCAAACATATGGCAGCCTAAGAAAAGGCGTCTGACCAAAAGAAAGGTGTATTACCTACTATCAAATATATGATAGCCTAAGCAGAGGTATAACCCAAAAGATGTCAAGATCACCTACTACCAAACATATGGTAGCCTAAGCCAAGGTGTCCGACCAAAAGAAAGGTGTATTACCTACTATCAAATGTATGATAGCCTAAGCAAAGGTAATAACCAAAAGATGTCGAGATCACCTACTACCAAACATATGGAAGCCTAAGCCAAGGTGTCCGACCAAAAGAAAGGTGTATTACCTACTATCAAATGTATGATAGCCTAAGAAAAGGTAATAACCCAAAATGATGTGTGTTACCTACTATCAAACATATGGCAGCCTAAGCCAAGGTGTCCGACCAAAAGAAAGGTGTATTACCTACTATCAAATGTATGATAGCCTAAGAAAAGGTAATAACCCAAAATGATGTGTGTTACCTACTATCAAACATATGATAGCCTAAGAAAAAGGTAAACACAAAAAGAAGGAAAGATCACCTACTACCAAACACATGGCAGCCTAAGAAAAGGTATCTGACCAAGAAGAAGATGGTATATTACCTACTATCAAATGTATGATAGCCTAAGCCAAGGTGTTTGACCAAAATTAAAATGTACTAGAGATTATAAAGCTTCAACGGGGATCTTCAAGAGATGTAAGCCTGTTGATCAGCAAAATATGTCCTCTCAAATAAAGAGAGATCCATTGTAATAAACTTCATCAAACCTCTCGGGAGTGATGCCATTTGATGGAATTAGCTTGTGTGATAGACTCGCTGGGGAAATCATTCCAGAGGAGCATCTTTACTGTAGTTGTAAAATATGTATCCTTGTAAGTTCTCAAATAAAGAGAAATATTTGTAATGTCTTCGATGCATTTCTCTAACAGATTTCTGGAAGAATGCCTTTTGATGAGTTGGTAATCTTGATAAATCCACTAGGGGTGGACAGATTGTCTTGAAGAAACTGCCATTTGTCGTTTTGAAGGGAATCCTGATCAAAACGAGTTGCTCAAATAAAGAAGATGTTGCAGTCCAGATATAAATTGTTGAGAAGCTTCTGATAACGCTGTTGAAGAAATATCCGTCTTCAATAGTTATCTTCATAAAAACCCTTCCTGGGGAGTCAAGTGCGAAATAAATTCACACTTAATCCACATTCAGAAGTCGGAGATGTCCATCAATGCGACTGTCAAAGACTGAAGTTCACTTCGGGAAATAACCGAAGAGAAGCTGTCAAACAAGACTCGACCATTGAGGTATGAATTAAAATGGTATTTAACTAAAACAACCGTCTTCCACGAGGATCGAACTTCGTGGGGAAATAGAAGCATTGTGCTTTTTCTGCCTAGGACTGACAACTTTACTTGAAGGAGAAGACACACCCAGTCACTTGGCGATAAATACGGCCAAAGCGACAAAACAGGCAAACAAAAAGATGCAAAAATGCATATGCTATGCTATCTATCTATATGATATGCGTATGCTAGCAAAAGAGATGAAAAGCATTCCGGGAACTCAAACCAAATCTTCACATGTCAAACATTGCTTGAAGAATGTACACTTGCTTTTGAAATTCCCTCAATCTTTGGAGATAGAAACGTCACTTGTAGACAGGTGGAGAACCATATATGGGATCACAGTCTTGCTTCAAGGCTTCAAATCTTCCTATCGGAAACGAATCCCTCTCTTAATTGGAGGAGCTTCGTGGATAAAATAAATATTCATCCAATGGGGAAACTGGGTTAACAAAGTTGTTGAATACGTTGGATGAGTGAGGCTAAATCAGAAACCCCCTTCGACTCTCAAATGCCCCAAGTCACATGGTTCACGATAAAAGGTCATTTTGATAGGATTTTATAGAAAACATGGCGTCCAAATGCCCTACGGTTTTCAAACCCTTGGAGAGATTCGCAGAAGCTCGACGTAACTGCCCTTGATTAATGGTATAACTGAGTCTTCAAACTTGTGTTATAGGTGAATCCAAGCTTGTACGGATCAAGTCTCCTGGATGAAATAATTTTCCCTAGGTCAGCAAAGTCTTCGAATTTTAACCGGTGATTTCTTCACGTAATGTTTCTAAGACATCAGGCAAATCTAGCAAGTCAAAAATGTCAATTCCGAAACTGTTAATGCAACACGTATGTTTGTCTTGAAGTTTTGAAAAGAGATATCGCGATAACTTGTGACAAAATCACTAGTTAGGATATTAATTTAAATTTATAATGCCAACGCCAAATTGAGCATGGCTCATAGGAGTCAGGAAACGTTATCTCGTCGAGTATGCTTTCGGACTAAACCTTACTTCAATTAGGACTTTTATGGGTTATATATATGGGTTTAGTTTATGATTTTTAAATAAAGGGTCAAAGTATATTTGTGCCCACCCAATTTTTTTTGAAAGATGTTCTTTTTTGATACCCTGCCCCAGGTTAAAAACGAGGTTTTGATTTAAGAGAGACAGATTCTTCATCCAGGTTCGAAAGGTTAAATATTTCTGGTGTTTAGAAGGTTTGAAACAAGAATGCCTCACATCATCAGTAAGATCTTTATTCAAAAGCATACAACGAGAGATCCTGCGTTTTACTTTATCATCCTCCCTCCAATTATTCACCAAAGTGAGAGAATTGGGTATAATCGGCATTATAAATTGTGAGAAATGTTTTACGAGTGAAACGAATGGATTTCTTCAAGACAAACATTTTATTGCATTAATTATTCAAAATAAACAAGCCATACAAGCCAAACATGCTTTTAATCAAAGAAATGAAATACGCATAAGAAAACGAAAAGAAAACACCCTGATGAGCCCTTCTCAGGATTTTATTCAGCCTTTGCATGGAATGGAAAAAATTTCGAATTGTCTGATGTGTCGCCTTCGGATCCATTTTCAGGCACTATATTGATATGAGCTTCCCGAATGACCTTGGATCATGTTCGCGGAGGACGAACCATGTTGAGGTGGCGGATTATCTTGCACATAAGGAATGGAACCCTTAAAGGATAAAATTCCATCCTTAACCAACCTTTGAACGTCTGCCTTCAAGCCGTAACAGTTCTCAGTATCGTGGCCTGGAGCACCTTGATGGTATAGGCAAAATTTGTCAGCTTTGTACCAATACGAGAGTTTCTTGGGTACCTTAGGTGGAGCTCTCGTCTGGATGTGACCTTTTTGAATCAAAGATGGGAACAAGTCAGTGTATGTCATCGGGATGGGATCAAAGTCTAATCTTTTGTGTACACGACTCGGATTGTTGGATGGTTGATTTTGCTGATTTTGTTGATGTTGTGGCTGATGAACCGCAACAACCTGATGTGATGGCGGATACCGTCTCTTGGATCACCCCTGCTACACAACACTTGCCTCATGTGCTCTCTTTTTTATAAAACCATTCCCATACTTCTTAGCATTATTGGGAACACTCCCTTCCTTGACTAATCTTCCTTCACGAACCCCCTCTTCCAAACGCATTCCCATATTAACCATTTAGGTGAAGTCATTGGGTGCACTTGCTACCATTTTCTCATAAAAGAATGGACCGAGAGTCTTCAGAAAAATCTTGGTCATTTCCTTTTCTTCTAATGGCGGTATGACTTGAGCGACTAACTCGCGGCAGCGCTGAGCATATTTCTTGAAATTCTCTTTGTCTTTCTGAGCCATGGCCCTCAATTGATCACGGTCAGGAGCCATGTCCATATAATACTTGTAGTGCTTGATGAAGGCTCCACCTAGGTCATTAAAAGTTCGAATCTTCGCACTACCTAATCCCATGTACCACTTGAGTGCAGCGCCTGTCAAACTATCTTGGAAATAATGAATAAGCAATTGATCATTGTCAGTTTGGGCAGACATCTTCCTGGCGTACATAATAAGATGACTTTGAGGGCAAGTATTCCCTTTGTACTTCTCAAAATCGGGGACCTTAAACTTTGGCGGAACTTTGACATTCGAGACCAAGCACAGGTCAGAAGCACTCTTTCTAAACAGATCTTTCCCACGAAGGGCTCTCAATTCCTTCTGCATCTCGGAAAATTGGCCTTGGAATCCATCCATCCTTTCTTCCAAACCCACAGTATCACTGGGTATCCTATGGAAAATTGGTTCGTCTAGGATATGTGGAGTAATATTCACACGCGGAGGTGCACTAGTCATTACAGCAGTAGTTGCAGGAATAGCTTGAACGATGGTCACGGCAGGGACCTCGGGAACAGGTGGACGATAACCGGCCAGAGTGAAATAAGGAGGCATCCCCCACGGGAATCCTGGCGGCATGCTGTAGGTCACTTCAACAACAGTAGACACCACTAGGATCGATGTTGATACTATTTCGGAGATAACGGTCCCCTGAACTTCTTGATTGTTGGGTGCCGACTGGTTGGACAAAGCTTCAACTAAACCGTTCAACCTCTCCAGATTTTCTTTCAGAGTTGCAACTTCATCACGGAGTACTCTGTTCTCTTGTTCAAGCTGGTCCATCTTCTGGTACTGACTAGCTCGAGTGTTATACTGGTGATTCAGCTTGTCTGTGAAGATGAAGCAAGAGTGAGACCCCCCAGAATGCAAAGGATGCTATGCTGATGCAAAATGCGAAATGCAAAAATGCAAGAATGCAAACCGAAATGTTTCATGGAACTCAAGTATTTACAAACGTCACGGAGTATCCAAAGAAAATTCATCTTTATTGGATTACAAGTGAATATTCTCATAAGAGTCCTATCATACTAACTAAATAAAAGCTAAATAAATCCATAAGGAAGTTCTTCATCGCGCTTTGTTGATTTGTTCCTCTGCTTGGATCTTTTTGAAAATAAGTGGTCCATAATCGTCTTCTAAGGAGTAACGTGGTAGAGGAAAATAAATCCTTTATCCCTTGTTGGAAAATGCAGAAGGAAGCCCTTGTTTACTCGGACCTTCAACATTGATGAAAGTCTTTCATTTGATCCTCAATAATAAGGGGAAGCCCCTTGTATTTGGAGTACTCTTGATTCTTCGATCTGAGCTCCTACTTCCCTAGGTCATCCATGTTAAGACTCTTAAAAGAATATTAAAAATATATTTTTTTGAAATCCTTATGGTTCTCTGTAATGTTTATAAATAAAACTCGAGATCCCATGAAACCAATGCAATATGATGTTATATGAGTGCAACAAACACAAGTAAGCATATAAGGACACACAAAGATAAAACAGACAAGGGAGACCCTAGGTTTGCAACGAGCATGGAGCCAAAGGTATACCCATTCCCAAAGATTTTGGACTAAAGGTTGATTTGTACCTGCAGAACAAGGTTCTAAAGAGGTTCCCAAAGTCATTAGTCCATCTCTCGGATATTATCAACTTCCCAACTAACTCGGGGGTTAATAATATTCTCAAGAGAACTTCTTTTGAGTGTAGCATCGCGTAGCACTATTTCGGGTGTACTCCCTCATAGTCTCGCACTACGTCCTAATAAAGGCCAATAGTGGGGTTAAAGGTAACTACGGTCCTTAGTATCATGGACTCCAATTGAGAATAGTAAAAGTTTTCACGACTAAACTCGTTCAACTGAACCATTTCCAAAAGGGTCTCAACTAAGCGGGATTCTCGAGTCAACTTAGTTGGGACTCACTCCCTATAAGCCTCGTCGAATATATCACCATCCTATCTTAAGTTCACTCAAGTCCGGGTGTAGGACTTTGTCTCACCACTCAAGGATAACAGCCCAACAGAAATAAAGAAGAAAATAAACAAATAAGCAAATAAGCAAATATAAAGTAATAAACAAGTAAAATAAAACAAGATAGGGAAACCCACTGAGGCGTCCCCAATGAAGTCGCCTGTCGCGGTGAAATTTGGATACCAAACTATTGATTAGTTTGAATCTTTAATTCATTTTGCAACCGAACTTTGATTTGTCCAAAGGAAGGGATAAAGATCGAAATTCCCACAATGCAATGCAAATGCAAGCTAGAGAGTTTTAGGTTCGGGGGTTGGTTAAACTTAGGGAAGGTGCTAGCATCCTAAGTTTCTGTAGTGCTCTACAGGAACCTCTTGTTTTATGTTTGTTTATTGTTAAGGTTTATTTGCTTAAGGTAAAAGACCTAGGATGTTTATTTCTAAGTATAATCGATAAGATGTCGCATCTTATGCCTACATATCCTTACGGGAGTGGAATCAGAGTATCTGTAGTTCCCCTAAAGGGTTCGAGGAGTCCTTTGACTGTGGTCAAAGTTCCTACGGGTTTAGGGTAGTTGATTGATTGATTTTAGGAGAAGAGACGCGTTGTCCTTTTAAGGGAGATTTAACCGCCACAAATTGTAGGAATGTAGTCTTTGCATCGTCTTAAGAGAAGGGCTCAAGTACTCGGATAGGGATCGACGAGGTACGCCTATCTCTCTTAAGGCAAAGTTCCTACGGTATTGATTGTATTGATGTAGGGTGGAGATTCTATCTCGCTTAAGATGATTAACATCTATTTCTCTTATTGTGTTTGAATATTGAATTGAGTTGTTTGTGTATTTCTATGTTGTAAGAGAAAAGGTCCTTCCTATGGGGTAGGATCTAACTTAATCGATCAACTTGAATGGGATCAAGGATCATGGGGGAGATGATGCAAATGATGTGCACTA
This sequence comes from Lathyrus sativus, assembly GCA_963859935.3. Taxonomy (NCBI): domain Eukaryota; kingdom Viridiplantae; phylum Streptophyta; class Magnoliopsida; order Fabales; family Fabaceae; genus Lathyrus; species Lathyrus sativus. Next base: position 96,917,082 of record OZ012738.1, on the reverse strand, counting down.
TACACAATTGTTGAATCATGTGTAGGGTTTTCGTTTGGACGGAATGCAAGGCGGAAATATAAATACGATAATGTAAATTACGAAAATAAATTGCGGAAAATAAACCATACACACGCATGAAAGCGCTAAGGTGTAGGTGAGTGAATTGTGTGTGTGAATGTGGATGTGCACGATTGATTACATTATGATGTTGAGATTGATTTTAGACGGATTGATTTTTTAAGAAGATTGATTTATTTAGGAGTCATATTATCTTTTAGTGTTGGATTCTATAAAAAGTTGTGTTGATTTTAGGAGAATTGATTTGTAAGAAAAAGTTGAATTGTTTTTGGTGAGATGATTTTAGAAGTTATATTATTTTTTTGGTGAGATTATTTAAGAGGAGTTATATGAGTTTTGTTTTGATAAAAAGTTTAAACGATTAATTAAATTTTAAAGAGTGGTTAAAAAAAAGGGTCTAAATCTAAGAGGTTTTATTTCTATTTTATTAAATAAAATTTAATTTAAATGTGAAATGGTTTATTATTTTTTGAATAAAAGTTGTTATTATAAAAGGTTAATTTAAATTAAGAAAAGGGTTTTTCGTAAAAGAGTTTTTTTGTTATTATTATTAAATAGATTTTAAATAAATTAAATGAAATAGATTTTTATTGAACAAATTAAATTATTATTAAACAAAAATATTGAGTTGATAGAATTAATTAATAAATAAAATTATATTATAAAAGTTCCTTATCAAATAGGTTGTTATTATTACTAAATAAAAGCTATTAAAATTTAAAAATAGGTTTTTTATCATTTACAAAATGAATGAATTATGTCTAATAAATAATTAATAAATTGTTGAAATAAAAAGATTATAGATAAATGGAATGAGTTAATTAAATAAAAGATGATTTGATTAAAATAAATAAATAAAAGGGCTAATAAAAGACGATGGTTAATTATTAGATAAATATTAACTGAAAAAAAAGATTGAATTAAGTTAATTAGTTTAAAAAACGATTGATTAAGAAAAAGGGTGATTAGTTAGCAAATATATTAATTAAGTAAATGAATAATTGGTTAATGGTTAATTAAGTGATGGTTAGTGGATTTAGTGGGGAATGGAGTGGTGTAATTAGTGTGTGTGTGTGTGGTGTGATTACGTTACAACAAAACAAAAATAAGAAAAATAAAACACAGAACCCTAACCCTATTTTCCCCTCCCCCGTGCCGTTAATCTCCGATCCTCTTCTCTCTTTCTCTGATCGCGATGCCCTCATTGTCTCTCCCTTTCGTCTTCCGTTCTCCCTCCATCATCTTCCTTTCTTGTTTCTTATTCTTTCTCCGTTCTACTCGCCTTCATCTTCATCTACATAAATCAAACAAAAGGAGACAATCAACATTAAGGTGTTAGCAAAAAATCTCACGTTTCTATGGGTTTTTACAGGGGGCTTCGTCTGGACGAGGGAGGAGAGGCGGTGGTTCGTGAATGGTGTTTCGGCGATGCTTCGAAATGGTTTCGCAGTGGAGATCTCCGGCGACGTGTGTGGTGGGAGTTTGAGGGTTATTTGTGGCGTTAATGCGAATGGTGACAACAATCTACGAAGATAAGTCGATCCCTTATTCTTCTTGTCGTGATGATTTTTGGGTTTGAAATTGGGGTTTGGAATTAGGGTTTGAAATTGGGGATTCTTGAATGTTGTTTCTGTTTGTGGATTTTTTCAAAATTTGTGGGGTTTCTTCTGTGTTCTATTGATTGTTTCTCTGTCTGTTCCCTCTCTGACTTGATTTCTTATATAGGACTGTAAGGAGCAATGCGGGTTAAAGAGGAATAATGAGGTTTTCAAATCCGGCGGAGCATGTTTGGACCACTTTGGAAGGTAATGTTAATGCTCGTAATTCTGTCAAGAAGATTTCAAATTTTGTCTGATTGTGTCGACAAGATATCTAGGGTTTGTTTTGGAAACTAATGAATTTGCTTCAATCTTGTAGGGACGATGCTAGTGATGTCCTGACCTCCCTTTTTGGTTTTTCACCTAAAGAGAACGAATCTCGGTTTTGATTCCTTACTACCACCTGTTTCCTTTTTAGGATCACCTTTCTGAGTAACGATTACAAGTCTCTGAACATCTTTCTCAATGACATCCATCTCATCGTCTTCATCATCAATCTTTCCAGCAGAAGAAAGCTCAGTCTTCTTCTGCTCAGGATCTATCTCTTCATCAAGCAAAAAGGTAATGCCAAAATCATCGGTTGAAACATCAATGTTTCTAGTCTTATTGTAGTTGACTTCTTTGCTTTTGTTCTTAGTTTCTTTTAGGCGGAAAAAGAAATTAATATGAGCTGTGTCAGATTTGCTTGTTACTACATGTGATATATCATTGAATTGTTGACTGCCAGTATCGTGTTCTTGGCTCATATCAGGAACTTTTAATGTATCTTTGTTTGACAGATTCTGCTCTATGAAAGTTGAACCATGAGCAGCATCTTTAAGAGTTGCTTCAGAAGACTCCTTAGTGTTATCTCCAACAGCATCAGGACGTGAATTCTCAATAGCCTCTACAAGTTGGTCCTGCTGAATCTTAGTCACAGATTATTCTGAATTTCCTGAGGATGTTTGAATCCATTTTGACCAATTGTTGTGGTTCCTTATCTTGTCACCCTGCACTTCCACATTATCGGAACTTCGAAGCACATCTACGATGAAAGGAATGTATGTGCTCATCCTCGTGACCCTTTTAAAACCAGCAACAGTGGATATGGGAACCCATCCTTGGTCATCCATTATGCATCTAAGATAAGGGTCGTCTTTCAAATTTTCATCGCTAAAAATAATACTCAATCTGTTTAAGAACGTGAGCCTCGGTGGTGAAGGTTATGGAGCTAACATTAGTTTGTTGAGGAGCAGTAAATAGGGTTTTGTTGAAGGGAGTTCATATTTCCTTGTCCTAAATTCAAACTGGCACTTGGCTGCACAGTATTCACTATATTCTGTTGTGCTGTTAAAAGCGAGAGTCTGTCCTCAGCTTGAGATACGGCTCGATCTTCTGCATTGGTTAATTCATAAATTATGCAAGAGGTTTCTTCAGAACTTGTTTCGTGGGTGGTTTCGGTTTATGCTGGCAAAAGACACATTCTAAGTTTGAATGATAATTGGTACCTTATTGTTGTGAGTGTAGGTTTGGGAAGTTAGTGGAATGGATCAAAGAGGAATGCAGCCCACTAATACATGGAAATACCTCATGTCAGTCACAAACCAGGGTAGAAAAACCTCTCTCCAAAGCTGCAGACAAGCAAAAATCCGTACCTATACCCCCCTGTGCTTCTCTTTTCATATCTTGTTGTCCAAACCAAAAACAAAATTTCTTAAGACCTCCAAGTTCTAAGACAACATTCTGCATCTTTTGGTGACTTCTTTGGAAGTGTTGAAAAGGCAGTAGACTATCTCCACTCAGTAAGTTTTCTCACCCTTTTCCTCTTAATTCATGTGCATCTTGAGTTTATTTTGTTTGCTTTTAGCTTGTTATATCTTTGTTGAACATGTCGATGTACTTGTTGTGTTGTTTTGTGCGACTTTAGTTTGTATGTTCATACTTTGTTCCCTTCTATTCACCATGTTATCTTGTCTGCATCAAATCCTTATTTGGAAACCCTGTTATTGCCAATATCATGTAAAAATCTTGTGAAAATCTTCCTAACCACCTATTTCTTTGTTTCATGTGCACACATGGTGAGGATAAACCTTAGAGAAACGTTCACAACACGACCTGGGTTCATAAGGTTTGGCGAAAGATTGGGGAACTGGTATGAGATATTGAACAAACTCTTGTTGTGAGTCTCTTACCGAGGCTGGCAGTGCATAGACATTGAGATGACTCTTCCCAGATCAAGGGAAATAGCATAGGCAACTTGCATATCGACATCTACAACCAAGATAAGTATCCTTCCAATTCTGGCTGTTGCTCATGTCCTATTTATTACCGTGTTGATTTTAAAATGCGCCGTAAGCTCTAACTTCTTGATGTTGCGCGTAAATAGTTGGAATTTAAACCAATGTTTTGCTTACTTAATTACTTCTTGTATTAGTACAAAGTTATTGCTTAGTGTTTTATGCATTTTGAAGATCATAACCTCCTTGATCCGTCTTCTTGACAATGATTAAATGCATATGTGTTTTGGCTTTATAGTAAAGATTGCTAACTAATTGATAAATTACAGGCAACATCACGACATAAGCCGGGAAACAAGGACCGGAAGGATTCTTGGGAATAAGCGTCATTCACAATTCCTTCCCCAAATTCAAGGCTATACAACAAGATGTCTTTGTCCTGGTTTAGCAATTGTGCCATGTAAACAGGGTCCGCCGTGACAACTCTTTCTCCAACAGTTAGGTAATCATCTGATCTAACGGTACAATGTCCACAGGATTAAGAGTTCGCGTAGTATCCAAGGTGATGGCTTACCCAGACATTAGTGTGCTGACAACATCAATTAGTGTGATAATCAAAGTTGTCAAAGCTGCCTCTTAATAGCATCACAAACAAGCTCATGGAAACTATGGAGGCAAGCGTTGGACGTTACGGTTGAAATGTGGGGTGTAACATGGATCTCAGAATCCTGTAGCTTCAATTATTTATGCTTTAAACTTGTAGCTTTGAATGAATTTGAATAATATGAAATTATTTTAACTTTGGAGATGATAGAATAATATTGTCTTGCACTTGTAATATTGAAGAAATTTTTGATGAAACCAGCGTGAATCCATTGAGGAAAAGGTCATCACCTTTAATTGAATTCAATTCTTGGTTCATTTGGCTGATAAGTTGGATTTGAAAGCCTTCCAACATGCCAAATCTGGCGTGCTTGGATATCCTTGAGTCGTGTCAGAAACACCAGTAGCTTCCGCTATGAGAAGTCCTCCTTGAGATACTCTCTAAGCATAGTAGTTGATAGCAATGGGTTGAGGAACATTTTTGTATGATCTCATCCAAGTTGACATGTAAACTTTGTATTTGTAACTCTTGGATTTTAAAGATAAATCTCAAATGTTCAAAATAATCTTTTCCTTCACCATGTCTTGGACTTTCAAACTCCTTTGACCTCGGACGCACTTAGAATTTAGGATTATCTTGTACTCGTAGAATTTCAAAATTAAATACTTGAATTCCGAAATAATCCAGAGAAAAAAATTAATTTAATGCACCCTTCAGCCAATCTCTGACATTCTTGAATCTGATTCTTCATGAGCGTCTTATATTATAAGGGATGACATTCTTGAATCCAATCCTTCACGAGCACCTTATATTAACATAGAGTTAGTATTAATCCCCGTTGGATTAGACTTTGAATCGGAAACTAAAGGTCATGTCAGAACTTTGACTTTGAAACAGACACCCTCCGTTAGAATTTAAAGCCACTGCACAAACTTGTTAGTGCAAAAACATAAAATATGAAATCACGAAGTCAAAAAGCGCAAGAAAAGCACGACGAAGGTGGGATCTTAAGGTCAAAAATTAGGGTGTGACACCGTCATCAGCCGCGTCAGCACGCCCGACGAAGACTAAGGAAGCCAAAGAGGCATTTCACTCAGCTGCCATTGTCGTATGGTCAAATATTGCCAGACTTGATCATAGATGGACTGATAGTGCCAAGGAAGACGGATCTAGATATTCATCCACATCCATCAGGTTTTGATGTCAACGCCCGCTGTGAGTACCATGTTGGGGAACAGGTGAAGGTGAGAAAATACTTAGAAGGGGGGTTGAATAAGTATGAAGATAAAAACTTAGAAATAAAAACTCAAGTATTTTTATCCTGGTTCGTTGAACTCAACTACTCCAGTCCACCCTTCCTAGAGTGATTTGCCTTTCTCAATCAAGGACTTAATCCACTATTTAATCAACTGATTACAATAGTAAGCACTAAGAACAACTGTTCAAATTCTTCTCAAGAACTACTGATCCTAACTGGATCTTCTTAAGGTTTACAATCAAATGTAATAACAAATACAAGTGTTTAAATTGCTTCTAAAAAGCTTTATCACAACTGTGATTTTTCACTTAATATTAAGAACAAAGAAATTAATTCTTAGAAAGAATATGAATAGTATGAGAGCTTTGAATATTGATTTCTTTTAGATAAAACGTCAACTGAAGAAGATGGGTGAAGACTTGCTTTTATAGGCAGCTTGAGCCAAGAGAACTTCACGTTGAGAAGAGTGTCCAAAAGGTCTGAGCCTTTTTGTCTTCACATCAAGTGACCTTTCCTAGAAGAAGAAAGCACAGAGAAATCCTTTTTGTCTTTGTTCTTGTGTCTAGCATAAATAAGGAAAGAGTCGTTTGGATTATTCCAACGGACATAATCTTTGAATTCTTCTTCTTCAAATTTCAGCAAGATTTATCAGAGTCTAATTTGATCAGAGCCTTCTGATGTTGATCAGAGTTTTGCTGAATCAGAGTCTTCTGTAGCAGGTATGCTTTTAGCGTGTGTATGTTCAGAGCATATTTGAGTCAGATCCTCAGTACTGGCAGCTTTAGTACTTTCAGAATCTTCTGTAGTAACTATGCTTTGAAAACTCTTCATACAGAATTCTTCTTTGGTTCAGATGCTTCTAAATTTCTTCAGATTCTTATGGAGCTTCTACTTCAGATCCTTCTAGAGCTTCTGCTTCAAATCCTTCTGGAGGCTACACTCAGGATCTTTTGTTGGCAGCATTCAGAATCTTCTAATGGATGCATCTGACGTTTCAGAGCCTAGCATATTTCTTATGTTCAGTTCTGATTTGCTTCTGGAGTGCTAATTATTTTGATATCTGCAGCAAACACTCTCAAGCAAATTTTAGAGTATATAATTCTTAATTACAAAATTTTATAATAGTTATCATCAAAACATAGAGATATTATTAAGAACCAATCTGTGTTCTAACAATCTCCCCCTTTTTGATGATGACAAAAACATCAGAAATTTTGTTTAATTGAAAATATAATAATTATAACTCCCCCAGAGATGATGAATCTCCCCCTGAATTAATTACAAATAAGGAATAGAAACTTCCCTTTTGTCTTGAGTAATTTTTAGAGTTAGAGCTTGATTGTTCTTTAACATTTGAGAGTCAGAGTGTCTTGCAAATTTCAGAGTCAGAGTCTTGCATATTGTCAAATGATCTGAGAGTCTTAGAGTTTCTTTTTCAGAGTGTACTTATCAAATGTTCTGAAATACTCATATTTAATGTTAGATAAAATAGATATGTCTGAAGTTTCATTCTGGTGAAGTTTAATTAAACAGTTCAGATCTATATTTTCTCCCGCTTTTTTGTCATAAGCAAAAAGTAATAACTTTGAAAAGACAAATAAAAGGAAACAGTAAATGAGATAAATCAAGTGGAGAAAAATTTGAAACATTCATTCAATTCAGAGCAAGAGTACACACATCAGAAGATATTCAAAAATACATAAGCAAACATCAAATGCAAACATCAGAATGAAAAAAAATAAACCAAGAGTGTTTTGACAAAAGCATCTTCAACAGATCCGTGATCTCAGAAGAGGACTGTTCTTGTTTTGACATCCACTTAGCCATTGTTTCATTCTTCTGATCCTGTTGGGACATCCACTGAGTCATGTCTTCAGACTTCTTATCCTGTTTAGCCATCCATGAATTGATTTCTGATTGACCAGCTTCTAGAACTGCAATCTTATCCTCAAGATCTGGATGTTCTTTCTTAATCTCAGATGAAGAAGGTGGAATAGTTTCTGAAGCTTGAACAAAGTCAATTTCCATAGGGGCTTTAGAGCTTGGAGCAGTAGAGCCAGAAGGATGTTCTATCAGAGTCATGGCCAAAGGGTTGTCTTCAGATGCAGATTCAGTATTCTCTTTTGATGATGAAGGAGCATCTGTAAGAAGCAGTGGTCCAGATCTCTTAACAGTCCAGAACAGACTTCTAGTAGCTTCAGCAAATCTGAGCTTCGCATCATCAGAACATATGTTCTTCAGATTTGATGCTACTGTGTTGAATCTGTTTATGAAGCCATTCCAAATGACATCAGATTCCTTTGCATCCATTGTTGCTGAACACTTCCTGTGTACAGAACCTAAATACATCTGTATTTCTTGCAAAAAACATGTAAATAAATTATCAACATTTAGTCTAGGTCTGGGGTGTAACAGAGTTTCCAAGGTTATTGGTTTGGGTTGGGGAGTAGGTGGAAATATGGATTTGTGAATGGAGATCAGAGGAGGAGGGTAGTAGGGTATGAAAGGAATTTCAGGGGATTTGTCAGGTTTTGATCTGTTTAAAGCATTCAACAGATTTGGTTTTGCTTTTGTGTGATAGGAAACCACATAAAAAGGTTTATTAGAGTAAGGTTGAAAAGCAAATTTAGCAGGTTTATCAGAAGCAGCAGGTTTGCCAGAATTAGCAGGTTTATCAGATGAAGCAGGTATATCAGCTTTAGCAGATATAACAGAGTATGGTTTTGGATCTGATAAAGGTACAACTGACATTGTTTTAATGTAGGATTGAAGCACAGATGGTAGAATGATGGTGAGTTTGGGTTTGAGAGGAGTGATGGTTTTAGATGGTTCAAATCTGTCATAAAAATCTTTTATTTTTAAACCATGGGGAAGTTTGTGAAGGTGTGATGAAAACAGTTTAAGAGAAGCAGAGGGTACACAATCAGATGTGCTTGACTTAGGTGTAGGATTGGGAATGGTGATTTCAGAAGTTGGTTAAGGTGTAGGAATAGGATCTGGAATAAGAACTTCAGAAGATACAGGGGGTTCTGGTTGGTTTACCTCAGAATCTCTGTGAGAGGGGGATACCAGAAAATTTGGGTGTATATCAGATTCTGATGAATTAGATGATGTGGTTGGTATGCAAGAGGTAGAGGACACTTGAAAGACGGTTTTGAGAGGTATAACATCAAGAACCTCTATCTCGGGGATATTGGTTCCAGCTGGGTTGGTTGATTCTGAAGGATTTTCAAAAGGTTTTGATGGGGGTTCAGATGTGGGTGGATCAGATGTAACTTTTATTGGTTCAGAGGTAACTGGAACAGATGCAATGGGTTCAGATGTGGTTGATGGTGGTTTTTCTGGTTGTTTTTCTTGTTGTTGTGTTTGTGGTTGAACAAATTGTTTTTCTTGTGGTTGTTGTTGTTGTTCTGATGGTTTTTCTTTGTGTAGTTCAGATGGTTTTTCTGGTTGTTGTTCTGATTGTGGTTTTTGTGGTGCAGATAGTTTTGTTGGTATTTCTGGTTGTGGAGTCTGATTTTGTGGTTTTGTTGTTGTTGGTTTTGTTGTTGTTGGTTTTGTTACAGATGATTTTGTAGTAGAGGGTTTGATAGGTGAGATGGAAGCAGGATTAGATGATTTTTGTGGGGATGGAACAGATACATGAGGTGGAGCAGTAACAGATTGTTTTTGGATAGAAGGTGGTTTTGGAATAGACTTAATTGTTGAATCATTTACAACAATATTATTTACATAAGATACAGAATATTTGTTACCTTTAATCTTGATACGTTTAGCTGGAACAGAAGGAGTGTCTTCAGATGCTTTCCTTTTGACCAGCTTCTGAGGCTTCTCAGCAACCTTGGGCTTCTTCTGAACAGGTGCAACTTCTGCTTCTGATTGACTTCTCTTTCTAGGAGTCTCTTCTTCTACAACAGGCAATGATTCCCTTGCTCTTTTTATAATATCTGCAGGAATAGGCGTTCCATCTGCCTTGCAAGCATCAATATAACTCACTATAATTTCCCTTGGTTCTTCAGCAAAGAACAGAGGATAGTTATCTACTAGGATTCTCTTCTGACTAAGTTCAGTGATGTTCAGCTTCTTGGGTGTTGTTGTGAGTTCTTCTACTATTTTTAGTCTCTGAAGACTTTTGGCATTCAGAGGCTTTCCAAGAATGAATTCCAGTTCATCTGTGACTCCAGCAGCATATAGAGCAGTCACCAGTCCATTTTCTATTAGATGATATGAAATTAACCTTCCAAAAGGAATCCAAGTTCTGATCTTCTGACCTTTTTCTTTCACATATTCTCTAGAGGCATTTATATGATTTCATAAGTGTATAAACAGAATATATGGAAGATCTACCTTGGTGCTCTGACTTAAGCAATACATAAAGTAGAGTTGTTCATTGTTGACATAGTCTGGAGAGTTTGTAGACTTTCTGTGATGAATGCATCCCATGAAAATCTTAGCCCAGATCTTGTAGTTAGGCTTCAGATCTTTGAACTTATTAGAAGCTTGTCCAGCAGTCATCACTTCCTCATATACTTCATCCATATCTACACGCCCAGCTGGCAAGTGAGATACTCCATCTGTTTCCTCATATCCAATGAGTTTCCTGATCAGATCTTCTGTGATGATTATCTCTTTTCCCAGAACAGAAGATAAAATGAACTTAGGGTAAACAGCAGCATGGATCCAGAATTCTTTCACTAGAAGAGGGTAAACTGGTCCAAAAAGTATATCAAAGTATTTCACCCATCCTTGAGCATCTATAATGGAGCGAAACTCAAACCCATTCTCAGCCAGTGAATCAAATTCCACCATTGATTCACAGAGAACCTCCAGTTTTTCAACAGGTGTTAACAAAGTTCTCTTTGGTGTCGTATAAGGAGTCACACCCATATTAGCAGAAGTAACTGCAGCCATGGTAGATTAAAATTGAGCAGCAGTGGATGAAGAAGTTGCCATTGAAGATGAGTTTGTCAAACGCTTAGGGTTTTTGTGAAGAGAGAAGAGAAGACAGAAATGCATAAACGATTGAGATGTGAAAAGTGTGAAAATGGTGAGAAGTGTGATATTTATACTAAACACTTAGGCATACAAACAGTTAGATAAAGGCACGTTCACACAAAGCATTTAATGAAAAAGAATAAAATCATTTCAAGCATTTATTGATTCTGACAATTTGGGGGGAAAATCAAGATTTTCACTATTCAAACTTCACCTCAAACGTCTCTTCAGTAGTGTACACGCCACCTTTGCAGATTCAGAGTGACACGTGTTTGCTTGCATGTGCTTCTGAATTCTCTTGAGAAATGAAACGTTAACCAACGTTCAGATCCTCTGAGGATTGTTAGTTCAGAGTTTCACAAGAAAATAATTAAAGAAAATGAATAAGTAATCAGAAGAAATACTTCAGAGTATTAGGCATTTTTGCATCTGTAAAATTTGCTTCTGACAAATATCATTCTGGACAAAAATCCATACCAATATTTTTCAGAATAAATTTGAATTTATCTTCAACAAGGGGTTTTGTGAAAATATCTGCCCATTGATGATCTGTATCAACAAAGGCTAAATTTATGATTCTCTTCTAAACATAGTGTTGCGGTGAAATTTGGATGTCAAGTTATTGATTAACTTGAATCTTAATTCATTTACAACCGGTCTTTGATTTATCCGAAGGAAAGGTTAAAGAAAGGAAAAACCTAAAAGAGAGAGATCTAAGGTTCGGGGGTTGGTTAAATTTAGGGAAGGTATTAGCACCCTAAACTTCTGTAGTACTCTACGGGAACCTTTTGTTTATTTTTTTTATTTATTTCATTAATTATTTTGCTTTAGGGTATATACAAAGGATTGAAAATTAAAAAAGACCTAGGGGTTAATTCTAAGTTTACTCGGCAAGACATCGCATCTTGTGCCTACATATCCTTACGGGAATGGAATCAGAGTAACTGTAGTTCCCCTCAAAAGGGAGGTTAGAAACGTCTTGACTGTGGCCAAGGTTTCAATGGGGAATAAACGTATCTTAGGGACACGCTTACGTGGAGTGTAGAAACTCCAATATCTACGTTGTAAATTGTTAAGTGCATTAGGGTTAGGTTAGGGATTCCGCGGCGGGAAACCCTAAAATGAGTGCGGCGACTCTTTGACCTAAAGCTAGGGGTAGTTTTGTAATTTTGTCCACGGCGAGACATTTGTGAAAAGTTAGGGTTTGTAAGGGTTTGAAGTTTTGAGGACTATTGGCGTGGCGGCCAAACGGCTAGACCTAATCCTTCGGAGGAATGCAATGGGACAAATTAACGATGCAAATGCGCGAATTTAAACCATACAAACAACAGAAATTAAAGTGCGGAAAGGTAAACGCGATAATTTGTTCGCGAAGTTACAAATGAGAAACAGATACAATTATAATACAACTTGAATTGAAAAACACACTAAAATAGCTAATAGCAACGTAACAAGCTGCACATTGAATACACAACGTTAGTAGACAGAGTCAGACAGTAATCAGACGAGTTATGAAACGGAAGTGTGAAAGTTATAGATATTCTTTGTTGTTTATTTGTGATATATAAAAAAGCTTTTGATTTAAGTTAAAAAAGAGGTTTTAATATTATTAAAAAAAAAAATTCAAAAATAGTCTTAATTTAATTATCTAACAAAAAGGTTTTATTTATAAAAAAAAAAGGTTTAATGTTATTATTATATATTTTTTTAAAAAACGGTTCTAGTTATTATTTTAAAAAAAAGATTTTAGTTATTATTTTAAATTTATCTAAAAAAAAGTTTTTCTTAAAAATAATAGGTTTTCATATTAATTTGGAAAAGATGATAAAGTTATTTATTTTAAAAAAGAGATTTTTATATTATAACAAGTTTTAATAAATTAATGATAACAATAATAATAATTGTAATAATAATAATAATAATGATAATAACAATAATAAATAATAATAATAATAATAATAATAAAGCAATAATGAATTTTAAATGTGCCAAATAACCCAACAATGTTGCTAACGCAGAAATGCGCTCATCGCAACCAGATCTAAATCGGACGAAACAAAATTTATCGCAAAGAAAAAGAAATTAAGCAAAAAACAGTATTATTGCTCACACAAAAATGCGATCATCGCAACCAGATCGAACTAACACAAATGTCACGCGTCATGCACACAAATGTGCAAACATCGTATCGATATAATTCGATCAAAAATTAATCTTATATATATATAAACTCTAACAATTTAAAAATTATAAATATATAAACGTAACAGTAATAGATAAAGAAAAAGAAATAACGGTAATAGATGAAGAAAAAGAAAAAAAATAACGGTAAAAGATGAAGAAAAAGAAACAACAGTAATAGATGAAGGAAAAGAAATAACGGTAAACGATGAAGAAAAATAAACAACAGTAATAGATGAAGGAAAAGAAATAACGGTAAACGGCACTCACTCCTCTTAGGTTTTTTCATTCTCCCCTTTTTTCAACAAGGCAACACATGTATATATAGGGAGCAAATTAGGGTTAACACCAAATTGTCAATAATGTCCCTAAAGCCCATTTTAAAGCCCAAATTAAATAATTAGTTAAGAAAAAAATAAATTTTAAATAATTTAAAATAATTAAAATAAACTTAAAATAAAAACTAATAATCCTATTGATTCCTAAAATTAAAAATATTATAAAAAGAACAAAATTTTTTCTAATATTTTTTATTTTATGATTTTTTGGATATTTTTATGAATAATTTAGAAAAAAGTGAAAAAAATAATATTTTAAAAAATGATTTAATTAAAATACGAAAATAATAATTAAATAATAATAAAAAACTATTTTTGTTATTTTTTAATGAGAGATAGAAACATTTAGAGTAAAAATAATAAAAAACAAAAAGTGACTAAGGTGAGATTCGAACTCTCAACCTCTCACACTCACAACTCCTTACACATGTCCTCTTGCCAATTGTGCCATTTTTACTTTTTAAAAAAAAAATACATGTCATATGATATTTACCTGCAAAAAGTCAAACGACTACACAAATTTGTTAGTAATTGATTAAATGCAATGAAATGCGACGACAAATCTTAGGGTAAAATTTGGGGTATTACAGTTGCCCCTATTTAAATAACTTCACCGGGTGATTCGAGCAACGGAGACTCGAGAAATCGTGGTGGAGGGATTTAAATACAGATAACCGAAAATTTTGCCTTTAGACGCAGTGCCATGCAATGATATGGACAAAACAAAACGAACTATAATGCTAAATATGATATGAATCTGATATGATGCGTATGATGAAAATGACAAATGCACGTATACAGACGAAACAACGTCACAGGGGACGGCCCATCGAGGAATTGCACTAGGGAAGAAGACATGTCATATCTGGAAGAACGTCGGGTAGACACGACACAAAATTGTTGATAGGTGCCAAGTAAATTAGAAATTGTCCGCAAGGTAAGACGCGGGTAAAACACGAGCTCAGGAGAAAAACGCAAATGGGGATAAAACACCCATGATGTCAAGTAAATAAATTTTGCCCACAAGGTAAGACGCGAGTAAAACACGACCTCAGGGAGAGAGAAAAAAGAAGCAAATGGGGGTAAAACACCACGATGTTAGGTAAACCCAGGAATATCTGGTAAACGGGGAATAAAACACCCGGGATAAAAGGTACATGGGGGATAAAACACCCAAGGATAGAAGGTAAATGAGGAGTAAAGCACCCAAGATAGAAATGTAAATGGGGAGTAAAGCACCCAGGATAGAAATGTAAATGGGGAGTAAAGCACCCAAGATAAAAATGTAAATGGGGAGTAAAACACCCAGGATAAAAATGTAAATGGGGAGTAAAACACCCAGGATAGAAATGTAAATGGGGAGTAAAGCACCCAAGATAAAAATGTAAATGGGGAGTAAAGCACCCAAGATAGAAATGTAAATGGGGAGTAAAGCACCCAAGATAGAAATGTAAATGGGGAATAAAGCACCCAAGATATGCACATGTATATGAATTATGCTATGACATATGATCAAATGCAAATGCAGACGTCGACGACAAGACTCGACTCTTTCTGTGAGATGACAAAACTGGAGGATTGATTCCTCACACGGAGATCACTGTCATTCTGTTAAACTGTATCAAGTTGATAGTCACTGTAGGAATGATGAATAACTGCTTGGGGATTATGCAAGTAAACTGCCCCAGGTCAAATAAATTGATAATTGCTTCAGCTGTCTGATTCGTGGAATCGACTGATTTGCTGTATCCTCGGAGGGCTTGCCCCAGTCTGAGTCTTGAACAATTCTCTGGATAAACCAAATCTGAGAAGATATTGCCTTGAACAAATCTTGAACTGATTCTTTGACAGGATGTAAAAGGAACTTGCCCCTGATAAGATCACTTGACCAAGTTTCTCATTGTTTGAAAATTCCTTAGAGGAAAGCCAGTTTGCAAACAAAAATATTCATACAAACATGGTAATGCAAAGTTCATGCGATTTTTGAAAAATTATTTTTGAAAGATGGAAAATACATGAGTCGTTAGTCAGAACAAGGCGGTTCAAGACACTCAAAGTTTAAAATAAAAGTTTATTGCCAAAATAAATGATTCGCAAGGATCTTTTGGAGTCAGGTTATGCAATCTTGTTGTAGTATACTTTCAAAATAACCCTGTTTCAGTTAGGTCTTTTGAGGGTTGTAATGTGGCCTGGTTCACGGTTTATGAAACAAAAGATAAAGGCTCAAAATTTATTTTTACCCACCCAATCTACGTGATGATCTTCAGTCCTATGCTCAATTAACTCATATTATGCATTCAGGTTCCCATAAGTTAGGGATTTCATTGATCGTAGCAGTGATGATTCAGAAGTCAAAGGGACCTATGAAAAGGCAGCCACTACTCCCCTATAACATTTGATTGTTTTGACATTGAGGATTTTCAAGATAAGGATTTAAAAATCTCTTTGCATTATCCCTAAATTTTGCCTGAACTGTTTATTTTAGAGTTTACAGTCAGCGGGATGCCCCAGTTTTGCCTAAGTCTCCTTCATAGGTTTTGACTTAGCGGGCTTCTTTTGCTTTTTTTATATTATTTTTTTGTGTGAAGGAAAGTGACTGTTTGATTTTAATGATTACGGTGAACCATCATCGACCTTTTGATTAGAAAACATCTTCGACACTTGTTTGACTTGTGCGAAGGAAAATTTGTTAATGAAAGGTGTATCGTATGAACACACAACCAAGTTAACTGAGAACTACCCATCCCAAGGTTAAAATTGTGGGTTTTTTGTAACGAAAGGAACTCCAACTTCTAGGCTCGAAGGGGGTAACGAGGGATTAACTTTCTTATTTCTCCAGTGTTTGGGAATTGAAACAATGCCTTACATCGTCAACAAGGTTTGATTGAAAGCATACTGACAGCAATTATGGGTATAACGTTTTCATCATCCTCCCTCCAATCTTAGCATATCAAAATTTTGGACAAGAAGTAAACATTTGAAAAATAAAGCATAAAGATGCAAATAAATGGACGGAAATGAATTGAATCAAAAGTTGCAATGCTTATTTCATTAATGAAAGTACAAACATAATTAAAAGCAAACAACTTAAACAAAATAAGGAAAGTGCAAACAACGAGAAACAAAAGGCCTAGTGACAAAACTTCATTTCTGATGTACTGGCAAGGGATTTTTCTGAACATCCGGATGACTGTATGTAAAATCAAGTATTCCAGTTCTAACCAATTCACATACTCTAGCCTTCAATGCAAAACAATGCTCCAAGTCATGGCCTGGGGAACCCTCATGGGAAGCACAATGGAGATCAGCCCTAAATCCAGCCGGAGGATTAAGAGGAGGTGGTAAAGCCTTTGTAGTAATCAGTTCTTGCCGGACTAAGTCAGGATATAGCTCTGTGTAAGTCAATAGGATCAAAGTGACTCCTGTTCCGTTTCTGGTCTGATATCTGTGTCGAGGAATCAGCTTGACGACTCAAAGGTACACTAGAAGACGATAGGACCAAGAAGGAGAAACTGGGGGATAAATGCAATGCAAAAATGTGATGCTAATGCCATGCAATGGTCTCAAGAATTTCAACGGTCGATTGCAAACATTCCCTTTTAGGAAAGCGAGAAAAGCTGTTAGACTTTAAAATGTAGGACTTCTTGAATTTGCAAAGGACTTTTGAATTCCTTGAAACTAGAAATGATATGATGCTTTATGGATGCAAAGCACAAACGCACATAAGCAAACAAAGGTCCTAATTTTAGAGGAACAATGAATGGAGTCAAGGTCTACCCTTCCCAAAGTGGTGTGTACTATAGGTTAATTGTACCTGCAGAACAAGGGTTCTAAAAAGTGCCCAAAGTCATCAGCCCATCTTTTGGATATTATCAACTTCTCGACTGACTCAAGGGTCGATAATATTCTCAAGAGAACCTCGTTCGAGTGTAGTATCGCGTAGCAACCATTGTAGGACTACTCCCACATAGTTCCCGCACTACGTCCTAGATAAGGCCAAGATGGTGTAAAGGTACTACGGTTCCCAGTATCACAGACTCCAATCGATAACGGTAAAAGTTTTCACGACTACACTCGATCAACCGAACCATTTTCGAAAGTGTCTCAACTGAGCGGTGATTCTCGATTTAGCTTAGTCGGGACTCACTCCCTATAAGCCTCGTCGAATATATCAGCCATCCTATCATAAGGTCGCTCAAGTCCAGGTGTAGGACTTATCTCACAACAAAGTATCCCCTAAGCAAGGTACCCCTGAACAATATATATACAAATGAGCAAAAATATTAATGAAACAAATATATAATGAAAAATAAACAAAATAGGGATAACCCTCAATAGTTAGGACTCCCCAGTGAAGTCGCCATTTTCTGTTGCGGTGAAATTTGGATGTCAAGCTATTGATTAACTTGAATCTTAATTCATTTACAACCGGTCTTTGATTTATCCGAAGGAAAGGTTAAAGAAAGGAAAAACCTAAAAGAGAGAGATCTAAGGTTCGGGGGTTGGTTAAATTTAGGGAAGGTATTAGCACCCTAAACTTCCGTAGTACTCTACGGGAACCTTTTGTTTATTTTTTTTATTTATTTCATTAATTATTTTGCTTTAGGGTATATACAAAGGATTGAAAATTAAAAAAGACCTAGGGGTTAATTCTAAGTTTACTCGGCAAGACATCGCATCTTGTGCCTACATATCCTTACGGGAATGGAATCAGAGTAACTGTAGTTCCCCTCAAAAGGGAGGTTAGAAACGTCTTGACTGTGGCCAAGGTTTCAATGGGGAATAAACGTATCTTAGGGACACGCTTACGCGGAGTGTAGAAACTCCAATATCTACGTTGTAAATTGTTAAGTGCATTAGGGTTAGGTTAGGGATTCCGCGGCGGGAAACCCTAAAATGAGTGCGGCGACTCTTTGACCTAAAGCTAAGGGTAGTTTTGTAATTTTGTCCACGGCGAGAAATTTGTGAAAAGTTAGGGTTTGTAAGGGTTTGAAGTTTTGAGGACTATTGGCGTGGCGGCCAAACGGCTAGACCTAATCCTTCGGAGGAATGCAATGGGACAAATTAACGATGCAAATGCGTGAATTTAAACCATACAAACAACAGAAATTAAAGTGCGGAAAGGTAAACGTGATAATTTGTTCGCGAAGTTACAAATGAGAAACAGATACAATTATAATACAACTTGAATTGAAAAACACATTAAAATAACTAATAGCAACGTAACAAGCTGCACATTGAATACACAACGTTAGTAGACAGAGTCAGACAGTAATCAGACGAGTTATGAAACGGAAGTGCGAAAGTTATAGATATTCTTTGTTGTTTATTTGTGATATATAAAAAAGCTTTTGATTTAAGTTAAAAAAGAGGTTTTAATATTATTTAAAAAAAAAATTCAAAAATAGTGTTAATTTAATTATCTAACAAAAAGGTTTTATTTATAAAAAAAAAGGTTTAATGTTATTATTATATATTTTTTAAAAAAACGGTTCTAGTTATTATTTTAAAAAAAAGATTTTAGTTATTATTTTAAATTTATCTAAAAAAAAGTTTTTCTTAAAAATAATAGGTTTTCATATTAATTTGGAAAAGATGATAAAGTTATTTATTTTAAAAAAGAGATTTTTATATTATAACAAGTTTTAATAAATTAATGATAACAATAATAATAATTGTAATAATAATAATAATAATGATAATAACAATAATAAATAATAATAATAATAATAATAATAATAATAATAATAATAATAATAATAATAAAGCAATAATGAATTTTAAATGTGCCAAATAACCCAACAATGTTGCTAACGCATAAATGCGCTCATCGCAACCAGATCTAAATCGGACGAAACAAAATTTATCACAAAGAAAAAGAAATTAAACAAAAAACAGTATTATTGCTCACACAAAAATGCGATCATCGCAACCAGATCGAACTAACACAAATGTCACGCGTCATGCACACAAATGTGCAAACATCGTATCGATATAATTCGATCAAAAATTAATCTTATATATATATAAACTCTAACAATTTAAAAATTATAAATATATAAACGTAACAGTAATAGATAAAGAAAAAGAAATAACGGTAATAGATGAAGAAAAAGAAAAAAAATAACGGTAAAAGATGAAGAAAAAGAAACAACAGTAATAGATGAAGGAAAAGAAATAACGGTAAACGATGAAGAAAAAGAAACAACAGTAATAGATGAAGGAAAAGAAATAACGGTAAACGGCACTCACTCCTCTTAGGTTTTTTCATTCTCCCCTTTTTTCAACAAGGTAACACATGTATATATAGGGAGCAAATTAGGGTTAACACCAAATTGTCAATAATATCCCTAAAGCCCATTTTAAAGCCCAAATTAAATAATTAGTTAAGAAAAAATTAAAATTTAAATAATTTAAAATAATTAAAATAAACTTAAAATAAAAACTAATAATCCTATTGATTCCTAAAATCAAAAATATTATAAAAAGAACAAAAATTTTTCTAATATTTTTTATTTTATGATTTTTTGGATATTTTTATGAATAATTTAGAAAAAAGTGAAAAAAAAATAATATTTTAAAAAATGATTTAATTAAAATACGAAAATAATAATTAAATAATAATAAAAAAACTATTTTTGTTATTTTTTAATGAGAGATAGAAACATTTAGAGTAAAAATAATAAAAAACAAAAAGTGACTAAGGTAAGATTCGAACTCTCAACCTCTCACACTCACAACTCCTTACACATGTCCTCTTGCCAATTGTGTCATTTTTAATTTTTAGAAAAAAAATACATGCCATATGATATTTACCTGCAAAAAGTCAAATGACTACACAAATTTGTTAGTAATTGATTAAATGCAATGAAATGCGACGACAAATCTTAGGGCAAAATTTGGGGTATTACACATAGTCTCTGATGAAGTGATGCTTAATTTCTATATGTTTTGCCTTAGAGTGTAAAATGGGGGTTTTTAGACAAACATATAGCAGAAGTATTATCACAGAAAATAGAAATGTTACTTTCAAATATCTGATAATCTTCTAGTTGACTTTTCATCCAGAGCATCTGCATGCTACATCCAGCAGCAGCAATATATTCTGCCTATGTGGTTGATAGTGCAATTGTGGGTTGCTTCTTGCTCTACCAAGAGATTAGATTTCTTCCTAGAAATTGACAACTTCCAGAAGTACTTTTTCTTTCCACTCTGTCTCCAGAGTAGTCAGCAAACACTCTCAAGCAAATTTTAGAGTATATAATTCTTAATTACAAAATTTCATAATAGTTATCATTAAAACATAGAGATATTATTAAGAACCAATTTGTGTTCTAACAACAGGGGCATTCAACCGAAGACTGCAAGGTGCTTAAGAGCAAGATTCAGACTCTGCTTGACTCCAACGTGTTCTCAGTCACGCCTCAGGGTGTCCAGATCAACGATCTTCCATCATCCAGTCATGTGGGTTTAGAAGAGTACCAGACTG
The DNA here is from genome assembly GCA_963859935.3 of Lathyrus sativus. NCBI lineage: Eukaryota > Viridiplantae > Streptophyta > Magnoliopsida > Fabales > Fabaceae > Lathyrus > Lathyrus sativus. Next base: position 96,896,343 of record OZ012738.1, on the reverse strand, counting down.
ACTTCGACGAGCAATTTTGAAGATGGCTGGTTTAGCAGCAAGTCAAGAATGAATGCCCAGTTCCCCGAAGCTGGCAATCTTTCCATTATGTTATTTCTTTGCATTTGTAGTTTCTTTTCTGTTTAAGTGCGAACTTATTTGCAAATATTATCTGTAGAACTTGTTTGTTTTTAATTGATAATGATAATGAAATGAATATGCATGTTTTGATCAAATTCATTCATGTTCACTCAATTCTTTTTATTTGATGTCGAGCGCTTGTTTAAGCGGAATCCGAGGGAGGATGACGAAATTGAAAGACGCAGAACTTCCAATTGTATGCTTTTGAATTAAAACCTCTGCTGATGATGTACATGCATTGTTTCAAATTCTTAAACACCGGAGATGTAAGGATGTTAATCCCTTGTCAACCCCTTTGAGCCTAGTAGTAGGAGTTTCTTTCTGAAAACGAAAAAAACCTCAATCTTAACCTGGGGCAGGGTAGGTGTCAGTTAATTTGACCGAGCGTCCAAATTGCGAGAGGAGTGTTCCCGTTCGAGGATCAATCACACCCGTAGAGGTCGTACCTAAAAAACCGAAGAGTGAAATAGTCACAATCCTTTCAACAAGTCAGACAAGCCGGTGTCACACGATTTGTTCAAAAAAAGAATCAAAAGAAAAAGAAAAGATAAGAAGCCCGCTAAGTCGATAACTTGAAAACAAGTGGCTTAGGCAAAAACTAGGGCATCCTGCTGGACTTCAAAATCAAAAGATATACTCAAAAGAGTCGGTCCAGGAAAAAATAGGGAAATAAAAAAATGATGATGAACAAGTCGTGTGAGCCAGACCAAAGACGAAAAGCGAGTGACTATCACTCCAAAAACTTGTGGTTTCCAGAACCATCACTCCTATCATTCAACCTTTGAGAGGTGAGCGCTTGTGTCAAATTAGCTAAATATAGGATTGGAGAACATCAATGAGAGTGGGTGGGTTAAAACAGAACTTTGAGCCTCATATCCTTTCTTTCAAACCGTGAACCTGACCACGTTACAACCGTCAAAAGTCCTAATTGAAGCAGGTTTGTTTCGAAAGCATACTTAGGTAAAGATCGCGTCGAAACTGACTCCTAAAAGGATTTTTCTTACTCTATGGGTATTAATATTGACATTCTGATAGGTGATGCGTTCACTAAATGTCACAACTTTTTTTTTTGTGAACAAACTTGAATTTCAAAACTGTCATATGCATTGCATTAATATTATCTTTTGCAAGACAATTTGTTTTACTTGTGAGTAAGCACTTGACATCACGAGAGTTCCTACAGTGGAAAGTTTGGTCGAGATAAGATGCAGAGCGCCTGAGTACTCCGTTGAGCAGGGGTAAGGCATATCAAATGATCATCAAAGGAGTCAGCCATCCGAAGATCAGTTAATTTGGGGAAATCAGGTCGAGATTTGATAAATATCTCGAAGTCAGCCAGGGGCGCTTCTCTACAAATCTTCCAATCAGGGGCAAATCAATTCAAGGCTGGGGCAGGTCACCCCAAGAGCACAAATATTATCCTTACCCAGAAGGCGGTTAATCTGAAGCACCTCTCTGAGGTTCATGATGTTGAGGTAGTTCATATCAAACCAGCAGAGTACAGAGCTTACAGATCTCCTTTCGAGGAAGATTTATACAGAGAACCTACAGGCTGGGGAAAGTTTGGAAATAAAGGAACTTTTCCTCTCCATATCTTCAGAGCTACTCAAAGCTATTCGAGCAGGTGAATTCAATCTTCAGGTTCAAGATGAATGTCAGGAAGTCGTAACCCTTCACCTGTCTTCCCCAGCAAAAGTCCAATTGTACTTGGCACATCCGGTTATTCCCAACGGAGATGGCTTCACCTCTTCAGCATTTATTTTGCTGGAGTGATTCTTTTGCATCCAGCTTTCCCTGGCAGCCCGAGCTTGCATCTGCATTTTTGCATATAGTTATCATATTTGCATCATCTTTGCATTTCATCCTCAAATGCATAGCATTTCCATTTTGTATGGAGCATTACACCATAGAAAAAAATTCAAACATATGCATGTGAAGCATAAGCCAGTTTTTGTTAGCCATCCGTGGCAACCTGGAGCACTCTTCAATCATGACAATGGTATATCAACAACTTTGTTCATACAGCTCATCGGTTTACTTTCTTTCGGGTTTCAAATCGTATACGTCGGTTATGCTTTGTCCATCAACCCTCAGATGATGATATCCCCAACAGGTTTTCTCTCCGTCTATCATTAGACGATGTGAGTTGTTTGGATATGATATTACTTCCCGTCTATCAGGCGATGTGGTTCTTCGGATATGTTTCTCTCCGTCTATCATTAGACGATGTAAGCGTTTTGGATATGGTTTTCTCTCCGTCTATCATTAGACGATGTGAGTGTTTTGGATATGTTTTCTCTCTGTCTAGCATTAGACGATATGAGTTTTGGATATGATCTTTCTCTCCGTCCATCATTGGGCGATGTGAGTGTTTTGGATATGTTTTCTCTCCGTCTATCATTGGACAATGTAAGCGTTTTGGATATGGTTTTCTCTCCGTCTATCATTAGACGATGTGAGTGTTTTGGATATGTTTTCTCTTCGTCTAGCATTAGACGATATGAGTTTTGGATATGATGTTTCTCTCTGTCTATCATTAGGCGATGTGAGTGTTTTGGATATGTTTTCTCTCCATCTATCATTGGACGATTTGAGTGTTTTGGATATGATGTTTCTCTCCGTCCATCATTGGGCGATGTGAGTGTTTTGGATATGTTTTCTCTCCGTCTATCATTGGACGATGTGAGTGTTTTGGATATGGTTTTCTCTCCGTCTATCATTAGACGATGCGAAATTTGGATATGATGTTTCTCTCCGTCTATCATTAGACGATGTGAGTTGTTTTGGATATGATGTTTCTCTCCGTCTATCATTAGACGATGCGAGATTTGGATATGGTTTTCTTTCTATCTATCATTAGACGATGTGATTTTGGAGATAGTTTTCTTTCTGTCTATCATTAGACGATGTGATTTCGGAGATATTGTTATTCCTGTCTACCTTTAGACGATGTGATTTCGGATATTGTTCTTCCTATCTACCATTAGGCAATGTGATTTCGGATATTCTTCCTGTCTACCATTAGACGAGGTGATTTTGGATATTATTCTTCCTGTCTACCAGTAGATGATATGATTTTGGTTTGCTTCCCGTCTATCATTAGACGATGTGATCTTTGGATGTAGTGTTCTTTCCGACGATGTACGACTGGGTTCCAATTGTCTACTATTCTGATCAGACTGCAAATGTCCGGGTTCTTTTGTATTCAATCACCTTCTACCTCGAATGTCTGAAAGCGGTTGCTTTTCATCCCTTTAGGTCCAAGTCGATTGAATAGGGGCAGCTGTTGCACCCTAAAATTTTCCCATCGATTTTCCGACTTTGACTGGCTTTTGCTTCGTTTTTATCTACATATCATTTAGGCCGCATTTTACCCGTGTTATCGGCCGGATTGAATTTATCAGAATTTTAGCCGCTTTGCTCGCATTTCAGGCAATTTAAATCAATTCAAATGAGAAGTTCAGTGTCGAAATCGAGCGAAAGTCGCTCTCTTTTTTATGATTCAATCCGTGTTGATAATATCGGTGCATTTCGGTGCCCGTTTGTTTTTCATAGCATTTTTGCATTTTTATTGTTATTTTCGTCTTATTTAATTATTCAGAATAGTTTTTGTTTTATATTAAATAGGAAATAAATTTTTATTATAGCTTTTATAAAAAAAATTATTATTTGTTTTTATTTATTTTTAGGAATAGATTTTGTTAATTTAAATTTATTTAATTAATTAGTCTAAGTTTAATTTAGAGTTAATTAGGATCAATTTAATTTAATTTTAATGTTTTAGTTAGATTTAGCTAATTAGTTTTTTTAGTTAGTTAGAATATTATTTGTTATTATTAATAGTCAGATTTAATTAGTTATAGGTTTCTATTTAGTTATTAATTAATTTAGTTTTTTTGTTTTAGAGTATTCATTAGTTGTCAATTTTTATCATCAGCTTTATTTCATTAATCATGTTTGTCCGTATCATTAAGTCAAAACAAATCATCATCAGTAATTAACCAAGCCAACTGCATGCCATGTGTCTGTATTTAAACCCTTCACTCACTATTCATCATCACTGACCTCCAACCCTAGCTGCTACGCACTCTAAAGGCACAACCCTAGCCTTAATGTCTGCAGCCGCCCCAACTCTCCAATCTCAACTTCCTTCAAACATTCAACTCAACAAAATCACTACCAACAACCATCCATTGTTGAACTTCATCACCAACAGCCTTCAATCATTACCAACAACCATCCATTATTGAACTTCATCACCAATAGCCTTCAATCACTACCCAGAACCAATCATTGATGAACAAAAGCAACTCGTTGAGCCTTCATCATCGTAACGCACAAAGCCATAAACTGGTCTTCGATCTGAAAACAACAACGACTTAAACCTTCCCATATCTTCTTCACCTTTACCGAAAAGCCGCCGCCATTTCCTTCCGTCTTCATCATCATCGGTAATCTTTCACCATCATCATCTTTACCTATTTTAAACCACCATCGGAAACCTTCAGAACTCACTAAAATCACCTTCAAACTCCGCTTCACCATCTTCAACTTCAGAACAAACTTTCTTCAACTTCAATCAATAATAACACAACAAAACCTCTTCAGAAACGCCATCAAACCCCTTCCGTCATTTTCGAAACTCGAAGCTTCAAACCCTCAGATTCGCAACATCACACAATAAACTGTTTCTTTCGAACCGAAAACCCAGATCTTCAAACTCATCACAACACCAACCTCCATTAACGAAACCCATAAATCATCCCACTTCATCTTCTCTAAAACACTCACCGCGATTCCGATTTCCGTCTCCGAATCCCTCTCCTTCAACCTTTCTCAACTCAAAAACTCACCATAAACCCACCCATACCCAAAATCACAGCCCACTTCAAACCTTCAACAACCACCGATTGAAATCCATTTTCAAATCCTTCCAACAATCCACCTCAAATACCCAGAAACCAACCGCAACCTGTCGCTACTGCGAAAATCGGCGCCGGCTGACAGAAGAGTCGCCACCGTGCGTTATTTATCCCTCAGAGCGGGAAAGGAAACGCTCGAAGTAAACCTCGCAAAAAACGGGGAAAAGGTATGGTCGTCGCAACCATAGCCTGGGTTCGGGAGTCGGTTACGCAAGGGGAAGGTATTAACACCCCTCACGTCCGTCGTACTCGACGGGATCCACGCTTGCTTGGGTTGTCTACTGGATGCAAAACAATCTATCTACGGCTGCTAAATCTAAACGGAAGGGAATTGACTCGATAGAGCATCGCACTCTATGCCTACGTATTCTCGGGAGAGAAAGTCAGAGTCAACGTAGTTCGGGACTACAGGGAAAAATTGGCTCGCCAAGACCTCGCGTCTGGTGCCTACGTACTTCCACTGGATGGAAGATCAGAGCTTTACGTAGTTCAGACTAACTACGGCTAAACAAACATTCTCACACAGCAGTGAGAAAAACAACTGGTTTCACAGGGTCGGGAACCTATGGGCAAAACTACGGCTTGGTCTCAAATGCACTGGGGCAAGAGAGAAAAAGGGTACTCAATTAGTCGTCAGCGGGAAAGTCTCGATCGCACAGCCGCGAGAGAACAAAAGTTAGTCGTTAGTGTGCTCGCTAGGATATCGCATCCTATGCCTACATATCTTCGTCTGGTACGAAGAATCAGAGCAGCTGTAGTTCGGCTACTACGGGACCACAGCTCAAATCTCGTTTTATTAATCTCTGAAAAATGATTACACTGAGTGGATACGGAAAATAATCTCCTAGGAAACGCTATCCTATTCTATCCTGAAAAATCGAATGAAAAATAGCCCCCTAACAAATGGGCTTCTAAGCTATCCTAAAAGTCGTAAAATAAAGTCTATGAAAATATCCCTAAAAGATAATGCTTAAAAAAATATTAAACCTATTTTAATATTTTTTCTCTTTTTTCTCCTTTTCTCTTTAACATATTTTTCTCTATTTCTTCACAATATTTTTCTCCATATTTTCTATATTTTTCTCCATTTCTTTTTCTTTTGATATTTTCTTTATTGCTTTTTCTTTTGATATTTTCTTTTTTTCTTTTTTCTATTTTCACATTCTTTTCTTTTTCTTTTCTTCCATACTTCCTTTTTCACATTTCTTTATTTGTTTTCCCACATGAACAATATATGCAAAACAAAATATAAAAGAATAAAAAGAAACAAAAATAAGGGGAGGGGGGTATACTGTTACACAGGGGGGTAAACAAGAAAATAAAAATAAAAACAAAACTGCAGACTGGGCCCAGCCCAGCTGCTCTTGTTACTACACGAAAGGGGGGTTTGCTGTGAGTAATCTGGGGATGTGGTGCTAGCAGGTGGTGTTGGGCTCAGGCCCAACGTTTGTCCAAAAACGTGAGGGGGCGCTGATCAAAAAAAGGGATTTGGGCCTGGCCCAAGACTCACCCTTCTCCGTCTACCTCTCTTCACTCTCAGGGTCCGAAAACCCTAAACTCCTCAATCTCCCTTCAGCGCCGCCGTCTTCTTCTTTCGTCCTCCCTGAACCCTCGTCTTCGCCGCCTCACCCTTCAATCCATCTTCTTCTTCTTACCAAATCACTTAACATCCAATCAAATGCGCTTGGCACCTTGTAATCCCCACCGACCTAACAACACTACCATCCAAACACAAACTGGATCCATGGCCGGATGATTCTTCAAGTGGCTTCTTGAAGATGCTATGGGAGATCTGGGATTTGTGAATGTGGCGATGAATCTTTGAGCTCTTACGAAGAACACGAAGCTCTCGAAGCTTTCGCATCTGGAATTTCCTTGAAGGAGTGATGAATATATGAAGACGGATGAAGCTTTGTGTAATGTTCTGGAAAATCACTGATAACGCTCCGTAGAAGTTTCTGGAAAAACAATCTTGAAGAACATATGAGTTCTGGAGGGTTCTTGGGGGTTGGATTTCTGGAAATCTGGAGTTTTCTGTTGATGCTCATGGATGAACGCGTTTGGTGGTTGAAGAGGAGATCTGAAGGTTGAGTTTCTGGATTGGTGATTTCTGAAGGTTGTTCGTGGACTCTGAGAGTTTGTGTTGAATGAATCTGGAGAGTTGAAGCTCGTTGATAGATGATGAACGTGTCGATGGAGGATGAATCATTGGTTAGATCTGGAGTTTTCTGGCGTTTTTCTGGGTTTGATTGATGAAGGAGGAGGTTGACGATGAATGTTCATCGTCGTGTGATGAATTTCTGGAGAGGACGGTAGCTTCTGCGGTGGTGTTCATGGTAGTGGTGGTCGGAAACTGGAGAAGATAGGAGGAAGATGTTGAAGGCGACCGGATTCTGGGGATTTGTGTTTCCGGCGGGGGTTGGTGGTGGCCGCCGGCCATGCAGGCCGGCCGGTGACGTTCTCCGGTGGGAGTCACTGGTGATGACGCGTGGTGAGGTAGTGGAGGAGAGGGCTGCATGCCCTCCACGTGTGGGGTCCCCTCTCTGCATGGTGATGGCGTGGCGTGTGGGGAACGCTGCAGCGTGGGCCATCTCCTTGTTAACACGTGTCGCTTCTGGGTATTTAAAGCTGAGAAGTTCTGGACTGCTCTGGAACCTTCTAGAACACGCTGGAGGGAGCTGGAACGAGCTGAATATTCTGGACCTTTTTTGGACATTTTCTGGACTTAATTCTGGACAACAATAAAACCAATTGGGCCTTGGCTGGTTACTGGGCCTGCGAAAATCATCAAAAAACCACAAAAAACTGCATACAATGGATTAATAAAAATAAAAAGGATTAACCTAATTAAATCTAACACTAATCTAATTAAAACTCTAATAAACCCACTAATTAAATTCCACTATTAAATTCTATGAAAAACTATATCTAAAAATAAAAATAAAAACATCTAATTCCTATTAACCTATTTAATATCTAATATATGAAAAATCTACTTATGAAAAATCTATTTATTTATTATTTCTATAAAAGAAAACTCTACTATTAATCTCTTATTATTTATTATACTAAATCCTAAAAACTATTAAAGCTATTTAAAAAACTATTTAAAAAAAATATACTAATATTCTAGAAAATCCTATATTATCCTAAAATGAAAAATGTTTTAAAATTCTATTAAAATTTCTAAAAACTATATTACTATATTATCTAAAAATATTAAAATCTATTAAAATCCTAAAAAATGCCATAAAATCCAGAAAAATCACCATAATTCCCGAGGGAGCAAAATAAGCACCGAACGACACAAAAATAATCGGTAAAAATAAACGGGCACCGAAATATCCCAAAAATCGATTCTACTGATTAAAACTGATAAAAACACCTGAAACACGAGACGAGAGCTGTGATCCCTGATAAAATCAATATCAATGCAAAATGCAATGTATGCAATATGCAGATGCGAATGCGGTTATGCGTCGAAACATCGAGCCAAATACGAGACCCGGTTGGTCAAATTTTGGGGTGCAACTGCTGCCCCTATTCAAGCGGCTTCAACCTGAAGGGGTGAAGAGCGCTCAGCCTTCAAACATTCAAGGTAGATGACGGTTGAATACAAATGGAACCCTGAAATTTGCCAACCGCAAGAATATACTGCAAAACTGCTTGAGAAATAGCTTCCGATAAACTGAAGTTTGGTTATCCCGGCAACATCTGGTCAATTTCCTGATAAATTTTCTTCTCCTTTTCAACACCTGTGTGACGCCACAAGTATTGAAATAATGCTTCGTAAAGCAAACACCTTGATTCCCATCTCTCTCATGGGATCAAATCTGGTCAACTCACAGTTCACTGCGAACTTGAGGACAATTCTCCTGAGGAAATCTGAATGGAACTGCCTGGCACCTATTTTGACGAAGGGGGCAGCTTCAGAAGTCTGATATATGTCAATCTTTGGTGTTGTTGTTGTTTTTTTTTCGATGCTGACGTAACAACCAAATGAAGAATCACTCCGCTGGGGAAGACGAGAAGCTGAACCACACAACTCTGCAGGTGAACAAATTCGAAATCCAATAGGTAACCATCTTGGTCCATGTTTCGACATGCGTATGCTTGATAATGATGCAATGCCCTATATGACATGAATATGCTATGCGTTTTGTTTGAAAATGCGAGGCCCAGACGGCATGGATATGCTATATGCTTGTATAAATGCTATGACTATATATGCAAATGCTAATGCAGGCTCGAGCTGCCAGAGAACACCAGGTCTGAAAACCACTTGGCAAAATAAATGCCGAAGGAAACGTCAACTCTACTGGGGATGACCTGAAGTCACAGAACCATCTCAGCAAAATAAATGCTGGAAACGAGAAATCAAATCCGCTGGGGATAACTGCCCTGCTGGAGAAATGAAAAGGCAACCCTGCTTGACGACTTCACTGGGAAAGAAAGACAACTCTGCTCGGGGATGCTTTCTTCAAACCATTGGCAACTGATTGCGCTCTGCGGGGATTGACCCAAACTGAGGTTGATTGCGCGCAGCACATTGCTGGAAATGCTCCTACTATCAAGGATATCAATCTTAATCTGCTGAAGATACTCCTGATCCTACTCTGATACGGGGTAAAAGACAATCTCGACTCTTCCGGGGATAATAAGCAACTTTCATCTGCTGAAGAGTGGCAATTCTGATTTAACAACATCCACAAGGAATTCAAACATTACTCGAAGCGCTGGCATCCGTCGAGCTTCGTATCGGGGAACATGACGACATGCGAGTCATTGGGAAATACTGTGTCAGATACCTTTAGGTTTTTTTTGTTTTTCTGGTTTAGAATAAACATGGATTATGTACACAGTGAAAGATGTGGAAAATACTAGACGAGAACTAGCATTCAAAGGTAGACTATCAGGAAAATAGGTTAGGAAAATTGATTTTTGTGTTTTTGAACCAGACGGGCTGACTGGACAACAAGCTGAGGTATAGACAACCAGGCGAGAACTGGCTGAAAGCTAACGTACACCAGGCGGGAACTGGCATAACACTTGAAGAAACGGTGACCGAACGAGAATTGGTTACCAATAAACTGCACCAGGACGGGAACTGCTGCTTACAATAAACTGCACCAGGACGGGAACTGATGCTTACGGAAGGGTGGGCCAGACGAGAACTGGTTACCGATTTGCCAGGCGAGAACTGGACTTTGGAAACGACTGGTTACTGACACGCAACAAGTTTAAACTGCAGGATAATGATCCAACGACAACAAGACCTTCTTATCTGAAATGCTAAGGTTTTTGATAAGGGTATTGACATGATTCCCGATACTCAACTCCGGCTGGAGATAAGCAGGCTGGTTTGAATGACTTGCCCCTGGTACACTCAGCTGGGGATAACAAGACTGGCTTGCAGAACTTGCCCCAGTACAATTCAACTTGCCCCAATCTAACTCTTGGGAATACCTGCTCCGAACAACTTGCTACGAGAAGACTTCGAGAATACTTGCCCCGACATCTGCACGACAAAAGAATTCAATCTCCCCTTAAACACCTAACAACCCAGTTGATTTCAACATTCTCTGCGATGACTTGCCCCTGAATGAGCGTTCTAGCGACTCAACCCGATCTGATTATCCATTGGAAGCATCTGCTTTCAAATCTCAGCGCTCTGCATAATTGCCCCTGATTGGGTCTTGAGAAGACTCCTTCTGATCAACTGCTTCTCAAACAAACTGCCCCTGCTCAACTGGAACTTCGGGACTTGTCCTCAGACTGACTGATACTGAACTTACTGGAAGATAATGCCCCTGATTCATAAGGCTTCACAACATTCACCATTCTGGTTCAGACTGCTAGATTACTCAGTCCTGCTCGATTATTCCTGCTGGAATTTCTTTCATGTCAACTACTAACCTGCAATTAGAATCGTCTGTTCATGAATGGTAATCTTAATGCAGTGCTCATGCAGATTTTGAAAAAATTTTGAGCTGTCACTCATTTACATGCATATGATTGAGAGTGACGAATGAACCAAAGTTCAAACGCAGTGCTTACGTGGTCAGTGAAAATACAACAAGGATGTGACTAGCAAGTCAAGAAGGAGTCAGGTTACTCAACCTTATCGTAACGCGCTTCAGACTAACCCTACCTCAATTAGGTCTTTTGAGGGTTGTATCGTGGTCGGGTTCACGGTTCGTGAAACAAAGGATATTCGGCTCAAATTTTTGATTTGTACCCACCCCTTCTACGTGATGATCTCCGATCCTAAGGTTCAGTTAACCTGGCACAAGCGCTCGCCTCTTTGAGAGGTATGTCGAATGGTAAGACCCACAGTTAAGGAAACCACAAGCTTTTCTTCTAGAGTGATAGCTACTCCTTCTTCGCTTTTGGTGTCTGTGTACACGACTTTGTGATTTGCTGGGGAAAATTTTCTTTTTAACCCTCTTTTTCATTCTTTTGATTCCCTAATTTTTGCCTGGACTGACTCATTTTGAGTTCTTTTCGATTTTTTCGATTTCTTTTTGAAGTCCAGCGGGATGCCCTGATTTTTGCCTAAGTATTAGCTTTCCAGCTTTTCTTTCTTTCTTTCTTTTGGAACAAAGTCGTGCGACACTGGTTGTCTTGATTGCTCCGAAAGGATTGTAACTGTCTCACTCCTGATTGGTGAGGTATGACCTCTTGAAAGGTATCAACTGATTGGTCCTCGAAAGACAACACTCCTCTGTAAGACTTGAATGCTAGGTCAAGCTAACTGACAATTACCCTGCCCCGGGTTAAGATGTGAGGGTTTATAAGTCCGAAAAAACTTCTACCTCCTGGCTCGAAGTGGTTAACAAGGGACTAACTCCTTATATCTCCAGTGTTTGGGGAATTGAAACAATGCCTTGTACGTCATCGGTAAGGTTTTATCTGAAAGCATACAATCATCGGTTATGAGTTTCAGTTTCATCATCCTCCCTCCTAACTTTGCTAGTCACAGCGAAAAAGTGGAGTGAATAAAATGCAAGTGTCAGTGCAATGCAGTAAATGAGCGACAGCGACATGACTAATTCAGAAAAATGCATAATCACTTTATTATTATCACCATTCGAAACATACAATGTTTTAAAAGCAGGTAGTAACTAACAAAAAAGAAACTACAAATGCAAATGGTAAAAGTCCGAGGACTGCCAATGCTGAGGCGCCTGCCTGTCTGAACCACTGGCTTATGCTGGGGAATACCTTCCGAATCCACGAGCTTAGACAGCTGAGCGGTCGGGATGAACAAACAGAAACCCTTCTCGAAAGGAAATGCGATCCTGATCAATCAACTGCTGTACCTTCGCCTGAAATGCTTTACAATCTTCGGTTGAATGCCCCGGAGAGCCACCATGATAACCACACTGAACGTGGGGATTGTACCCAGGAGGGTACGGTTCTGGAACTGGCTTAAGAGCTTTAGGTTCCACCAAAGAACTCTGGATCAAAGATGGTAGCAACTGGCTATACGGCATAGGCACTGGGTGAAAAGGAGCTTTCCTTCGTTCCAAGTTGTTGCGAGGTCGATTCTGATTCTGACGCTGATTCTGATAACCTCGGCCACGGGCTCACTGATTTGCAATGGAAGCGACATAAGATTCCTGATATGGTGCCCCAGGCACGGCTGTCTGTTCAGTATAACAAGCCACGGGAGGTACTGATCTCTGATAAGATGATGAACCAACAAAATTCACTGATTCGCTTCGAGGATATTCAACCTTTGGCATGACTGAGTTGATCACAACTTCTTCTTCACTCTGATAGTCACAAGGGTATTCAGTTTCACCAGCTTGATCATATGAAGTAATCTGAATTTTCCCCATTCTTATGGAGTACTCAAGGCGTTCTCCTAATGCTACCACGTCAGAGAAATTTGCCGGAATTCCGAGCAATCTTTTGAAGTACGGATATTGTAGGGAATCCACAAACATGCTTGCCAGCTCTTGGTCTAACAGCGGGGGACGCACTCTAGCAGCAAATTCTCTCCATCTCTGAGCATACTTCCTGATCGGTTCATTGATCTCTTGAGACAACTCTTGCAAATGCATGCGATAAGGAGCAATGTCTAAATTGTAATCGTACTGCTTCAGAAAAGCTCTGGCTAAATCCATCCATGACTGAATCTGATTCCTCTCTAACTGCATATACCACCTCAAAGATGCCCCAGTCAGACTATCTTGAAAGCAATGGATCATCAACTTATCATCTCGCGCAAACGCAGTCATTCTTCGACAGAACATCATCAAATGCAGCTTTGGACAGCTATCTCCCGTGTACTTCTCAAATTTCGGCACTTTGAACTTGTAAGGCAACACCAGGTCAGGAACCAAACACATGCCTACAGCATCCAGGTTGACAGCATCTTTGGCTTTCAAAGCTTTCATTTGCTCTTCCAACACTCGGAGTCTTCTACCATCGTCAAGGGCTCTTGGATCTACCATCCCAGCTGCTGGAATATCTCTTCGGTAATTCATCACAGGGAAAGCAACACCTTGATTGTTGACAGGAGGAGGACGCTCATTCTGGGCAACAAACTGCTCATGTCGATCTCGCTTCTCAACAGAAGGCTGTACAACGTTGTTCACTTGCGGGAAGTCTTCCATAGAATCATACAGAGGGTTGGACGCCATAGTGAACCCTGTCAGGGTGTTAGGAGACTGGGAATTGCCTTCAGACATGGCTACCAATAATTTTCAGCTGACTTCGACACTTGATTCTGCTCAAATCTACTCAACCCCTAGGTCGGTCTTCTGACAATCAACAGCTGCTCAATCCAAACTCCGGGTAATCACCTTCAGGAAACAAAGGCTGGATCAGAACTCTGGCTAGCTGGAGGATGATATGCAATGCAACACTGATATGCATATGATATGCAAAATGCAGCAAACAATGGGACCACAGCCCCCACACAAAATCTGAATACTGCTGCGCTGCTGACGGAGACGTTCTCTGAAGAGAAGACCATAATAACGGGTAGGTTGGAAGTCAAGTTTCCTGCACAAAAAAACCCCCCCACTCACAGGTATGGACCTATATCTGACAAGGTACGGCATCTTATGCGGTCGTCAGCGTCACAGACTTTCATGAGGAATGATACGATTCCCAGAAGGAGTGGCATCGTCATCTCATGAAGAGGCCTCACTTAGCTGACTTCCAATTGATCGGTTCCCAGAGTCGACAATCCTCACGTCTGGACTCCCCTCAGATCCTCAGGACCGGAAAGGAGCACCTCTGCGAGAACCTCGTCCGAGCGCGAATTTTCGTAGGGAACTGCGCCTGCTCAGCAGACAGGTTCGTCTACTACTTCTTCGCAACTATATCTAGGTGCATACTCATACTCGAGCCCAGGTCCGGCTTTTCTCAATCATAGAACACCCGTAACACCCCAACAGCAACAGATAATATCGATAAATAAGCCCAAATAGACAAGCAAACAAGCGCTAGGATTGACTCTCTCTAGGGGACGTTGGATCCCACATGCATGGGGAACTATCGCAGTCCCCAGCAGAGTCGCCAGCTGTCGCTACTGCGAAAATCGGCGCCGGCTGACAGAAGAGTCGCCACCGTGCGTTATTTATCCCTCAGAGCGGGAAAGGAAACGCTCGAAGTAAACCTCGCAAAAACGGGGAAAAGGTATGGTCGTCGCAACCATAGCCTGGGTTCGGGAGTCAGTTACGCAAGGGGAAGGTATTAGCACCCCTCACGTCCGTCGTACTCGACGGGATCCACGCTTGCTTGGGTTGTCTACTGGATGCAAAACAATCTATCTACGACTGCTAAATCTAAACGGAAGGGAATTGACTCGATAGAGCATCGCACTCTATGCCTACGTATTCTCGGGAGAGAAAGTCAGAGTCAACGTAGTTCGGGACTACAGGGAAAAATTGGCTCGCCAAGACCTCGCGTCTGGTGCCTACGTACTTCCACTGGATGGAAGATCAGAGCTTTACGTAGTTCAGACTAACTACGGCTAAACAAACATTCTCACACAGCAGTGAGAAAAACAACTGGTTTCACAGGGTCGGGAACCTATGGGCAAAACTACGGCTTGGTCTCAAATGCACTGGGGCAAGAGAGAAAAAGGGTACTCAATTAGTCGTCAGCGGGAAAGTCTCGATCGCACAGCCGCGAGAGAACAAAAGTTAGTCGTTAGTGTGCTCGCTAGGATATCGCATCCTATGCCTACATATCTTCGTCTGGTACGAAGAATCAGAGCAGCTGTAGTTCGGCTACTACGGGACCACAGCTCAAATCTCGTTTTATTAATCTCTGAAAAATGATTACACTGAGTGGATACGGAAAATAATCTCCTAGGAAACGCTATCCTATTCTATCCTGAAAAATCGAATGAAAAATAGCCCCCTAACAAATGGGCTTCTAAGCTATCCTAAAAGTCGTAAAATAAAGTCTATGAAAATATCCCTAAAAGATAATGCTTAAAAAAATATTAAACCTATTTTAATATTTTTTCTCTTTTTTCTCCTTTTCTCTTTAACATATTTTTCTCTATTTCTTCACAATATTTTTCTCCATATTTTCTATATTTTTCTCCATTTCTTTTTCTTTTGATATTTTCTTTATTGCTTTTTCTTTTGATATTTTCTTTTTTTCTTTTTTCTATTTTCACATTCTTTTCTTTTTCTTTTCTTCCATACTTCCTTTTTCACATTTCTTTATTTGTTTTCCCACATGAACAATATATGCAAAACAAAATATAAAAGAATAAAAAGAAACAAAAATAAGGGGAGGGGGTATACTGTTACACAGGGGGGTAAACAAGAAAATAAAAATAAAAACAAAACTGCAGACTGGGCCCAGCCCAGCTGCTCTTGTTACTACACGAAAGGGGGGTTTGCTGTGAGTAATCTGGGGATGTGGTGCTAGCAGGTGGTGTTGGGCTCAGGCCCAACGTTTGTCCAAAAACGTGAGGGGGCGCTGATCAAAAAAAGGGATTTGGGCCTGGCCCAAGACTCACCCTTCTCCGTCTACCTCTCTTCACTCTCAGGGTCCGAAAACCCTAAACTCCTCAATCTCCCTTCAGCGCCGCCGTCTTCTTCTTTCGTCCTCCCTGAACCCTCGTCTTCGCCGCCTCACCCTTCAATCCATCTTCTTCTTCTTACCAAATCACTTAACATCCAATCAAATGCGCTTGGCACCTTGTAATCCCCACCGACCTAACAACACTACCATCCAAACACAAACTGGATCCATGGCCGGATGATTCTTCAAGTGGCTTCTTGAAGATGCTATGGGAGATCTGGGATTTGTGAATGTGGCGATGAATCTTTGAGCTCTTACGAAGAACACGAAGCTCTCGAAGCTTTCGCATCTGGAATTTCCTTGAAGGAGTGATGAATATATGAAGACGGATGAAGCTTTGTGTAATGTTCTGGAAAATCACTGATAACGCTCCGTAGAAGTTTCTGGAAAAACAATCTTGAAGAACATATGAGTTCTGGAGGGTTCTTGGGGGTTGGATTTCTGGAAATCTGGAGTTTTCTGTTGATGCTCGTGGATGAACGCGTTTGGTGGTTGAAGAGGAGATCTGAAGGTTGAGTTTCTGGATTGGTGATTTCTGAAGGTTGTTCGTGGACTCTGAGAGTTTGTGTTGAATGAATCTGGAGAGTTGAAGCTCGTTGATAGATGATGAACGTGTCGATGGAGGATGAATCATTGGTTAGATCTGGAGTTTTCTGGCGTTTTTCTGGGTTTGATTGATGAAGGAGGAGGTTGACGATGAATGTTCATCGTCGTGTGATGAATTTCTGGAGAGGACGGTAGCTTCTGCGGTGGTGTTCATGGTAGTGGTGGTCGGAAACTGGAGAAGATAGGAGGAAGATGTTGAAGGCGACCGGATTCTGGGGATTTGTGTTTCCGGCGGGGGTTGGTGGTGGCCGCCGGCCATGCAGGCCGGCCGGTGACGTTCTCCGGTGGGAGTCACTGGTGATGACGCGTGGTGAGGTAGTGGAGGAGAGGGCTGCATGCCCTCCACGTGTGGGGTCCCCTCTCTGCATGGTGATGGCGTGGCGTGTGGGGAACGCTGCAGCGTGGGCCATCTCCTCGTTAACACGTGTCGCTTCTGGGTATTTAAAGCTGAGAAGTTCTGGACTGCTCTGGAACCTTCTAGAACACGCTGGAGGGAGCTGGAACGAGCTGAATATTCTGGACCTTTTTTGGACATTTTCTGGACTTAATTCTGGACAACAATAAAACCAATTGGGCCTTGGCTGGTTACTGGGCCTGCGAAAATCATCAAAAAACCACAAAAAACTGCATACAATGGATTAATAAAAATAAAAAGGATTAACCTAATTAAATCTAACACTAATCTAATTAAAACTCTAATAAACCCACTAATTAAATTCCACTATTAAATTCTATGAAAAACTATATCTAAAAATAAAAATAAAAACATCTAATTCCTATTAACCTATTTAATATCTAATATATGAAAAATCTACTTATGAAAAATCTATTTATTTATTATTTCTATAAAAGAAAACTCTACTATTAATCTCTTATTATTTATTATACTAAATCCTAAAAACTATTAAAGCTATTTAAAAAACTATTTAAAAAAAATATACTAATATTCTAGAAAATCCTATATTATCCTAAAATGAAAAATGTTTTAAAATTCTATTAAAATTTCTAAAAACTATATTACTATATTATCTAAAAATATTAAAATCTATTAAAATCCTAAAAAATGCCATAAAATCCAGAAAAATCACCATAATTCCCGAGGGAGCAAAATAAGCACCGAACGACACAAAAATAATCGGTAAAAATAAACGGGCACCGAAATATCCCAAAAATCGATTCTACTGATTAAAACTGATAAAAACACCTGAAACACGAGACGAGAGCTGTGATCCCTGATAAAATCAATATCAATGCAAAATGCAATGTATGCAATATGCAGATGCGAATGCGGTTATGCGTCGAAACATCGAGCCAAATACGAGACCCGGTTGGTCAAATTTTGGGGTGCAACACAACCATTAAAACCTTCAACATCAAACCTTCCGCGAAATCTCCGAAACCCCTTCAACAAATCCGAAACTTTTCCCAAAACAGAGAATAGAAGGAAGAAGAGAGGGGTTCGAAATCGCAAGACTAAAACTCGCTCAGATTCAAACCAAAGTAACAAGTGAAGAGTGATACGGAGAGATTGAGAAGAAGGGTAGTGGAAATGAAGGAGAGAATCTGAGAGCAAGATTTGTGCGAAGAAGAGGATCTGTTTCCATTTTTTTACTTTGCTGTTTTTAATTTAATTTTTATTCATTTTTTTTACTTGGGCTTCAAAGCCCGTGTCCCTGGACCATACACACCATCCGTTTCTGCTATACCCCCTGCTCCATTTCTATTTTTTTTGAAATATATTATATTTTGTTTTTGTAAATATATTTTAAGTACAGTTTTTAATATATATATATATATATATATATATATATATATATATATATATATATATATATATATATATATATATATATATATATATATATATATATATATATATATATATATATATATATTATTTTGTATTTAGTTTTGAAATTTATAAATATATTAGTCTAGTTTATATATAAATTTTGTAAATATAGTTTATATATATTAAACTCTTTTTTAGAACTTTATGTATATTATTATTATTATTGCTTTTAGAAGTTTCTTTATTTTATTAGTTTTTTTAGTTTATTATATATATATTATCATTCTAAGTTTATTTTTTTCAATATAGTTTTAGAATCTCTTTTCTATCTTCTTTGTTTTATTTCTCTTTTGTTACTGGGCATTTTTTTTGCCTTTTAGGTCGATGAAGAAGTTTCTTTCGATTCTCCGTCAAATTATTGATGAGAAATGAAGGATCCGAGATCGCCTTTCTCTCCTCTTTCTCATTTTCGACTTTATGTCATTTCATCTGTTTTTGGGTCGATGACAACATTTCCGTAATTCATTACCAGTCAAATTATTGATGAATAATGTTGGATCCGATACCACTTCTTTCTCTCCTCATTTCTCTTCATCTTTCTGATTTTTATTTTGACTTTCTGTGATCGATGAAGTCTTGTATCCGCAAGACGAGATCCCACTGTTTTTGGTCCGTGTGACATGATTCAATTGGAGAATGATTCTCAATATTATTTCTCTATCTTGTCTTTGACACGGAAATCGATACACATCCTCTTAAAGTTTGACTTCCCTTATAAGTCGAGCTATGACGGTTTAGCGTCACATTGGTCCCGATTCAAAGCATTATTAAGGACCAAAAGAGGAGAAGATTGGAATGGAGCTTGCGCACAATGTCAAGGGTCAACGGAACCACTCCATTCGATAACATCTTTCTAATTCAAGTCTTTTAATCAACCGCCGAGCGTTGTGAGTTCTGAGCAATAGATACGTGGGAAATGATGAGTGTGGGGCCTCCTCTCACTCATCTAGAGTGATTAGTGTATACCCTTTGGGCAATATACAACGCATTCGCTCCTACGCCTTAGGTTCTAGCGTGTGTGTCCCGAGTTCCTTCCCGTTTAGGCGTGTTAGGCCTGCTTCCTCTTTTCCCTCGCCCCCGTGCGATCGAAACTCCTTTCTCTCGCATCCTGGCGATTGAGATCCCCTCTCTTGCCCCCGTGCAATCGAGACTCCCTTTTCTCTTGCCCCCATGCAATCGAGACCGTTTTCTCCGTAGTTAGCCGAACTACGACTGCTCTGATCTCTCATATCTTTTGAGAGTACATAGGCATAGGATTGCGATAATCCTAGCGAGCACTTTTCCTTTTTCCCTTTTAGGTAACCTGTACCTTTAAACCAATGACATACTACGTCCGTTCTACCGCAAACAGGTAACGCCTAAGTCTCAAATGGTCGAGCAACAATACACCTAACTGCTAGAATGCGTACGCTAGTATCGTCCACCTTTTCTCTCGTCCGCATACGATTGAGAACACCCCGTTTACCCGTAGTTGGCCTGAACTACGCTTTGCTCTGATTTCTCGTACCAGACGAGAATACGTAGGCACAAGACGCGATGTCTTGGTGAACAATCCCCCCGTAGTTTCCCGAACTACGTTGACTCTGACTTTCCCATTGTACGAGGGAATACGTAGGCATAAAGCGGCGATGCTCTATCGAGTCAGTTCTTTATGTTCTTTTCAGTTCCTTCCGTTTAGCATTAGCAGTCGTAGATAGTTTGTTTTTCACCCATAGACTAGACAACAAGCGTGGATCCCGTCGAGTACGACGGACGTGAGGGGTGCTAATATCTTCCCCTTGCGTAACCGACTCCCGAACCCGAGATTTGGTTGCGATGACCTGTCTTATTCCTTTTTCGTAGGTTTTCTCTGATCGTTTCCTTTCCCTCTCTTTGGGATAAATAACGAACGGTGGCGACTCTTCTATCATTGTCGGTGCCTCTTCGCAGCGATGCGACAATTGTCCACTGCTGAAGCTGAATACATAGCAGCTGGTAGCAGCTGTTCTCAGATGGTTTGGATGAAACAAATGTTAATTGAATACAATGTCACTCAGAATGTCATGACATTGTACTGTGACAATCTTAGTGCTATTAACATTTCCAAAAATCCAATCCAGCACAGTAAAACGAAGCACATTGATATAATACATCACTTCATTAGAGATCTTGTGGAGGACAAAGTAATTTCCTTGGACCATGTGTCCACTGAACTACAGCTAGCTGACATCTTTACCAAGGCTCTAGATGCTGCCCAATTTGAAAATCTTATAAGAAATTTAGGTATTTGCGTGTATGAGGATGCATAACAATTAATGACACGTGAGAATTTTACAATATCAATGCAGTCCAAGTCATTGACCAATAAAGCTCTCCATTCCATATAAATGTGTCACTCTGCCTCCATTACCTTCCCACATCTCTCTTAGACATTCATTCTCGACAAAAACATGTCTTCTCATCATGAAGGATCTTCCTCTAAGTCCCCTCCCAAATCCTCCAAAGATACTCCTCCCTCCACTGAAAATCCAAAGACCAAGTACCCTCCTCCCACTGATGAAAATCTTAGGCGTATGTAAAACAGATAAGGCTCTGCATACGTGGCCAAAACCATGGGGGAAATTGCTGACGATATCATTAAGAGAGGACTGCCTATTAAGGGCTTCACCGTTCCCCTGGCCCACAGAGATCCACCTCACAACTCTGAATTTCCAGAGGAAGACTCGTATGATGGAAACCAGGACATCTCCCTATCATATTTGGATGACAGTGACTCCAGTTCTTCCTCTGATGAAGAAGATTAAGAAAAGAGTATGTGCCGCAGACTGCTGGTGAAGTGATAAAGGGTGTTGCTATTGTTTCTGTCAAATTTGAATTTTCTGTATAACCTGAATTTGTGATGCTCTTTAAAGAGCAGTTTTGCTGTAATGTAACCCCTAACAATTATGATGTTACCTATGATGATCTATGTTATCCGAATCTTAATTTGTGGCTAAAAAGGGGGAGAGAATAATAGAGAACAACATGTACAACAGGAAATAGAGGACATCAGGTGGAAGACTGCTATGAGATGTGAACGTGCATGAACATATGTGCCATTGTACATATGAGATTATCATGCTTGCAGGTGTAACCACAGGTGCAACTGAGGAGATATGTGATAACAGCTGTCTAGTGTTGTTAGTAAACTCTGATTTGTGTGAATGGTTGTTAGAACTGATTGGTTGAATGTGCATGTTGCTAACCATGTGTGATCCTAGAAGGTATTTAGGAGTGTGTGTGTCTGCATGATAGTAGCAGAGAGTGTTGTGCAACTCTTTAGGGGGAGTAGCACAGGTGTGTGTACTTCAGGATGTTATCCTGAAGGTCATAACATCCAGAGCAGACTGGATGTGTTTATGTGACTGCTGGTTGGGCATATTAGATACTCAGCTGACAACTACATCAGTTTGAGGGGGAGTAACCAAGCAAGTTACTCAAAGCTATGTGACATCTGTAGAACAGACTAACAGATGTGTATGAGTAGATTGATCCTGAGAAGCTGAGAGCTAACAGAACTTGTGTAGCAAGTAACCTTACTCTATAACAGGGTATAGGCTAAAGTCTTCTACTGTGTGTAAATCTCTGGTATAAGGACAAAGTGTTTTAGCTAAAAATTTGCCAAAGGGGGAGTTTGTAAGTGCTTTTGATTGGCTGCATTTCATGGCAAAACACTAGAGCATGTATGTATGTCATGACTGATGTTAGTACATACATAATATGGTATGTGCAGGGTAAATTGACTTAGCTAAAAGCAAGTTACGCTAGATGTCATACCCAATGTTATGACTTGGGTCGTATGACATCAAGCGCAAGTTTGTTTTTCTGGCAGCTATAAACCAGGAAACAGAATAGGAGCTCAAGCTGGATATCAAGAGATTTTCTAGAAGCCCTAGGCGGACTGAAATATCCCTGAATTAAGTGGCAAGCGTGCAGATCATTGAAAATAGGTTTGTTATGGATAAAACCTAATTTATGCACCAAGGCCCAAAAGGACTGACAGCTGATATAAATATCAGAAGAAGCAATACTGAACAGCAGCTCGTGACAGAAGAAGAAAGAGTGCAGATTGCAGAGTCCTTGTGAGTGAAGAAGGCTAGTCTTCACGTGTGAATTCTGTTTAGGAATACTTATACTCCAAGCATTTGTCTGGTGGATGATTTGCATTGGATAGGTAGATTCTAGGTTGTGTCTCACTCAAAGCTGTGAAGCAAGAGTGTGTGTGTACCTTGATCAAAGCTGTGAAGCAAGATCATGGTGTGTTTGGAATGTATCTCCTCAACTATTTTTTAATTGATAGTTATATATCGCTGTGGTGTGATTGAGGGGGAGTGAGTGGGTATACTCAGGTCTAGAGTGTCTCTAGGCTGAATTGTCATTGGGTAGGTTTTAAGTAAGGAGTGCAAACTATGTTGTTTGACTCTGAATTAATTCTGCTAATAGTGAAGTTCCTCCCTGACTTGGTAGCCCCCAGATGTAGGTGTTGTTGACACTGAACTGGGTAAGCAATTGCTGTGTTTTTACTGCTTTTATTATTACTGATTATTAGCTATTAAGTAGCAGATGTCACAGTGGATGTTATAACTTTGAGAATAACATCCATCGCGTGCTTGCCAGAATTTTCATATTTAATTATGGAATTTTCTAAGTCATCATGGAAGTTTATGTTTAGGTGAAATCCAAAACAGATCTTCCTGGCCCATTCATATTCCATGAGTGTGTGATCAATTATATCTCCATGCTTGAGGCATCTAAGGCAGAAAATAGGGCACTTAACTCTTTTTTTTTATTAAGATTCATTCTTATCGGTATAGCTTGGTAGAGGATACGCCAACAAATCACTTTAATGCCTGGGTGTATTTTTATGCTCCAAATCCTTTTTTCAATTAGACTCATTATGCTTGTAATTAGAAGGCCATTGGTTGCACTAAGAGGCGGTGTTTTGGAAAAAATGGTAGGGGTGTACACGGGTTGGGTTGGGTTGGATCAAATTTGGCGTAACCCGTTACCTAACCAGTTCAAACTTCAATGGATTGGGTTCTTCGTCCAACCCGCAATTTTATTTTCAAAGTCGACCCGAACTAACCCGTTCAATTATGGGTTGGGTTGGGTTGGATTTGCGGGTTGTGATTTAAATACAAAATACTTTTTTTATTCTTTTCTCGGTTTAAAAAAATATAACACAGCTTAATACAATCATATTCATTTATAACACTAAAATTTGACGAAACACATCATACACTATATAATAAAATTCATCAACACGACATAACACTTGATAATAGTATAAAACTCAACAAAACACGTTATTTTAATAAAATACATAAGTTGAAAATAATACAAAAGAAAGTAAAAAAAAACATTTAGTTACGTAAACTCATTGGTCTAGTACTATTATTGGTGGAGAATAAACCTTTTTTTGGAAAAGTTATAGTTATTAGCGAGACATTAACTTTATATTTTTATTTAATAATAATAAAGATAATAAGAAATCACTAATGCCACATCAATGGGTTGGGTCAGCGGGTCCGCTGGTTGCAAAACTTAAACCTGATACCCAAACCAAAACTATACAGGTTGTTATGGATTAGATTTGGTATATCCGTAAATAAATGGGTTCGGATAATTCATGGGTTGGTTCGATTTGGACCAGCGGGTTTGTGGGTCGACATGCACCCATGAACACCCCTAAAAAATGGTACCCCGATTTCACCATGTAATTCCCATCTTTGTTGGCCATCCATATTATTGTATCTTTGCCATTAGGATGACCTATAGAGATTTGAACAATTCTATTTATGTCATATGGTTGGAAAATGTCATTTATAAGATAAGTTTTCCAGTTAAGGGTGTACATGGGTAGGTTTGGGTTGAATTTATCCAAAGCCATGACCCAAACTATACATGATACACTGGTTTAAGTGAGGTAAAATAACCACCCACAACATCATTCGGTCAGTTTGCATAAAACCACAAATTTGTGGGTTGAGTAGTGGTTTACCCTAAAAAAAGTTTCCTTTTTTTTCTTCCTTATATAATTATAAATTACGTGTAACATTATTTTTAATAAATAGTTTAACCTATTACCACTATTTTTTTAAACATTAAATGTATAAAGACACGATAAAATTCATCATAAACATATTTGAAAAAACTAAAGTTACATAATGGTAATATATAGAATCGCATAAAATACTTGCAACTTACAAGAATTAGCATCAAAAGAATCAAAGTGATGCATATCCTAAATAAATTAAAATCATTACTTACAAAATAAAATATATTCAAAAGGTTGTAATTGAAGTAGCCAAGATTAAGACATCAAAATCATCACTCGTCAAATTACAAAAAGTAGTCAATCAATAACCCATGAGTTTTATGGATTGGGAGTGGGTTTACCCATTACTTAATTATTGAAAATTATTTTTCATTTTTTAAAATTGTGTTCATCCAATAAACTGACCCAACCCATATTTTGGATCGATTTGGATGGGTTTTTATCGGTTTTATTGGGTTTACCCAACCTATGTACACCCCTAGTCCCAATCATTGCTACCCTTGTCAATTAGGTCCCTAACCCAAAATGCTTTGGGATCCAACGACTTCCAAGTTAGGTCTTTAAACCATCCTTGATAAGGTAGCCAAGGATCTTCCCAAATATTATCTGATTTACCATTCCCTATCTTCCAACAACATCCCTTAAGAAGATTATCTTTAGTTTTGATCAAGCTTTTCCAAACATAGTTGTCTCTAGGTTTTCTAACAGCCTTGTAGATATTGGTTTGAGGGAATATTTGACTTTAAGGCTTTTATATATTATGCTATCATTATTGGTCATAATCCTTCATATATGCTTAGCTAGGAGAGCATTATTAAGGTTATCCACGTTTCTAAATTTGATACCACCTTTACTTTTCATCTTGCAAAGATTATTCCAGCAGGTCCGACATATCCTTCTTTCGTCCTTTTTTGTACTCACCAATGTTGCAAATGACATTGTCAACGTCTTTGAAATGACTAGCCGGAAAATTTAATATACTCATAGTCTAAACTAGGATTACTTGGGCTACAACTTGTATGAGGATGACTTTTCCCTCATTAGATAAAGTTTTTTCTTTCCATTTATTGAGTTTACTTCTGATTTCGTCCAGGATGAAGTTGAATTCATTCTTTTTGGATCTCCCCACATATGTAGGAAAGCCTAAGTAATTTTCTATTTTGGGAGCAATAGTAATAGACAACCGCATGTTGTTTATGTTCTTGTTTTCTTCCTTTATATTGTTGTTGTAGACCATGACCGATTTATCCATGTTAATAGGTTATTCTGACATTTGTTGGTATATGTCCAGGATACTCTTGAAGGTTTTAGCTTCTTCCTCTTGAGCCCTACAGAAAATCAAACTATCATCGGAAAAAAACAAATAAGATATTACAGGGGCATTTTTTGCTATAGAAATGCCATAGAGATTACCCTTGTCCAGGTTACTAATAAGTAATCTAGAAAGAACTTCAACACATTGAATAAACAAATAAGAGGATAAGGAATCTCCTTACCTTATGCCTCTAGTATACTAAAACCAATATGTCATATTACCATTTATAATAATAGAGAAAGAGACTGAAGTAACAAAATTCATAGTGGTTTTTATAATACTATTCGAAAAGCCCATAGTAATAAGATTGTTTTCAATGAATGACCACTCGAGTCTATCATAAGCTTTCACCATATCTAGTTTAAGGCCCATAAACCCTGTGTTCTTACTACTGCTTTTATGGATGGTATGAAAAATCTCGTAAGCTAATACGATATTGTCTGTTATAAGACGACTCAGAACAAACAGGCTTTGATACAAGCTAATGATGGAATTAAGTTGAGGCTTGATTCTATTATCAATAGTTTTAGTAACGATTTTCATTGATTTTGTAGGAAGGGTCTTATTAAAGTCGTCTATTGAAATTTTACCTTTTCAAGACCAGGAATATGTCACACATACTTCAACGAGTTATTATTTATTGTATTATGAACAAATTCATGTTTATTGATATCTGTGTAGGAGACAATTAAATCCACTTTACTTCTCTTAGTGGTAGCGCATAAGAACGCTTTTGATTTAACAACATTCACTTTAAAGCTAGAAAACATGAAAAAATGATTCAAGATATAAAAAATGATATATTTCTGCGAGTTAGAAACCTTTAAAAAAAGAAGATCATAATCAACAAAAAATAAATGTGATAGAGAGGTCCATTACGAGATAATCTAATAGGTTTCAAATGGTTTTCATCGTAATTCTTTAGTCGTAATTCCCAATGATCGTATGCGATAAGAATTCCATGTAGATAACAAAGACATAAGTTGAAAGGTCGTAACTTTTTTGTTAAAACAAAGTTTGATAAACGTCTGCATCACAAAAAAATAGACATATATGAACACTTACATACTACATGATTAACTTCATAGTAATGAAAGAAGATCCATTTCGCTTCAAACAAAAACTCAAAAAATCTCAATTATATTTTCATAGATGTTTTCAATATTTATTTTGAACACAATATTAATTTTTTTCTTTTCTTTTTAGATTACACATAGAATGAATTGCTTGTTAGATGATAATGAAATTACCAACTGTATATTTACTAGGCAAAAACTCTGATTTAAATAAAGACTCTTAATTATAATTTTCATAATAAACTTGTAAATAATATTACACAATCTAATGCACCTGAATTCCTTAAAATTTTTGGGACGGTCTATCTTAGAAATTATAAAAATATTTTATAAAAATCGGTCTTTCAAAAATGAAAAAATATGAATATTTTGAAAAAAAAATTCTAAAACTTTTTTATGAATTAATTTTCTATTAAAAAAACTAACATACTTTTAAATTATTAATATTTGTTTTATACAACGGAGAGAATATTCAATTTTGTTAAAGAAAAACAAACTATAAACTAAAAACATATTTTAATATGTGGTATTTGAAGGATTGTGGGGGTTGACAAGTATATTCTGGTACTTCAAAAAAAAAAAAAGCCCAAAACCCCAACCCTAATAGCCCACAACGGCATGCACGGCTATAAATTGCATCTCAAAATCAAATAAAGTTCATTCATTCGCCGGTACTCGTGGCTGCATCAGTGCATCCGCTCGAGATGGTTATCATCTTGTATTATATTTTGTATAATAATTTACGATTTGTTTTAGTTTGAATTTCATTGTTTAGCGTAAATTGTTAATTCCCCTGTGAGGAGGATCTCCCAAATATTGATAGGAAGTGCCGTATGACACTCTAAACAGCAGCACCGATTCAAAGAACGCTCTCATCCGCCGATACCAAATTACTGTTATCGGTCGAGTTCATTCTTTGCGGCGGCGTTGTGTGTGAGATTTGAAACGGGTCTCCTGAGGGTTCTTCGTCTTTAAAATCATTTCCCTTTAATTCTTTTTTGATTGTTGTGATTGTTGTACGGTCCGATGCCACGTCGATGGTAGCTATATGATGGCGGTGACCTTCGATGCTATGATTGGACCAAAATCAATTTTTTCGCATCTTGATAGGAATCTGCAGATCTTATTTTCCATGATCATGCTGAGCCGATTTGTGCGATTACATTTTTTTTTGTGGTACTGAGCCTTTACGATCTCGTGGATGCTTTTTTGTGCATTTAGGAAAAATTAATGTTCTTTTATAAAACAAAACTCCAATTTAGGGAAACTGAATTTTTTTCGGATTCAGTTTTTTTATTACTCTAATTAAATTCAGTTTTTTGAATTGTTTTTTTTATTACACTTTGGACTCACGATAGAGTAAAAAGGTTGAGGGAGTGATGTTTTAACGTGTTTGAGTAGGAATCATCAACTATAAATTTAAATTAATACTTTCACTAACAAGTATAGTTTGAGTGACATTGTACGCTTGGGTTTTAATTCCTAGCATTGTGACATTCAATCGAGGGCCTGGTCACATTCAATTGCAGGACCCGGTCACATTGGGCTTAGGGTTATTTAGTAAAAGTTTCTTTTGTGTGTTTGTTATAAAAAATTGTAAGGTATACATTCGTTATGACGAATATTTTTCTCAAGTAAATGAGACTAAATAAATCAAGTTGTGTTTGTAATAAAAAATTGTAAGGTATATATTAGTTATGACGAATATTTTCCAAAGTAAATGAGACTAAATAAATCACCAATGTAAAATTAACCTATTGAACAATAATATAAAACCTAAAATCTTAATACTCGGATGATAAGTTCATAAAACCATCCTTAAATTAAAATTAACAAATTGAAATTGAACCATGAATATTGAACGTGATGTTTGACTTACACTTTATTGTGAGATGAATTAAGAGATTAGACCCTCAGTGTATTGTGAGCTTTTAGTTTGTTAATGCTGGGGGATGTATTTGTAAGACACTTTAATGTAAGTTTCAGCGGGAGAGAGAAAACAAGTATTAGGAAGTTAGAATACCAGATCCTCTAGCGAAAATGATATTTATAATAGGGTATTTATAATGCGTCTCCAGCGCTGGGCCAACGTTTAGTTTGTCGATGCTGAAAAAGAGAAGGGGGATGTATTTGTAAGACACTCTAATGTTAGAGTAAGTTTCAGCGGGAGAGAGAAAGCAAGTAGTAGGAAGTTAGAATACCCGATCCTCTAGTGAAAATGATATTTATAATGCGTCTCTAGCGTTGGGCCAATGTTATCTGCATTGGGTTGGATCATTAGGACCAACATGAATAACTGTTAGGATATACATGGCGTAGGAAATACCAGAACGTGGTCTTTGCCCTAGTCCAACTGTCTTGTGAACTTTAAAAGGTGAAGGACCTGTTCTCTCGGACCTAGGTAGTTGACTGATGACGAGTCCCCACATGGGGAGCACGTGGAGACCGTGGGGAAGACGTGTGAGCATTTCTTGTGTGAGTTGATGAATTGGACCCTCCCAGACGAGGAGCTGGGTTGGGTCGTGTTCGACGGTGGGGCAGCTTTTGGCCCAGTCCAGAACAGTACTTCCCCAAGTCGTTGCTCCGAAGTAGAGGAGTAATGATTTAGGAGTTAATTCTGGTGTCGAGAAAGCGCAAATACTTGTCCGGAAGAGCGTCGCGTGTGCCCGAGCTGCTGAGCTTGCGGGGCGATGCATGTGACTAGACGTAGGAGCCATTAGTTGCGCGCGTCAGCGGGGTTGACGCGTAGTCATTCCGAGTACAGGTGCTCGCGGGGACGCCCGTTCGTCATGCGTAACCATGACTCTTTACCAACTTCTTTCGAGGAAGCGTTCTCGACCCTGCTAGGATCGGGCATTCTGCTCGACGTACCAGACGATGTGACGGAAGCGAAAGGGGCAGACATGTCAATTCCTCGAGCCGTGCGGGGGGACTTGAAGGGACATGCGTGTCGTCTTCTAGGGCCACGTGTCAGGAGTAATAAATGTTTATGATGGCTACGAGTAGGGGTGCTTGAGTGCCTACGAGACGCCTCGCTTCTTGTGCTAGAGCTTATAAATAGAGGGGAAGACCGATTCATTTGCATGCTTCCCTCATTCTTGCTCAATAATTTCTCAAAGTCTCTCAAGATTATTTTAACGCCCGTTCGTCGCCGCAGTCGTCGTTAATTCCTTGCTCTGCCGTCCTAATCTCCAGATTATTCTTCGTACAAGTAAGCCTTCTGTCTTTCTCTAGGATTTATGCTTTTCCTGACGTTTTATGCATTTTCTGGGAAGCTCGTGAAGTTTCCGGCGACTTTTTCGGAAGGCCCATGAAGTTCCCGACGACCTCATGAAGTTTTCGATGAAGATTCTGGAGACTTCATGAAGATTTTGGGAAAATGCATGAAGTTTCTGATGAAGGCCTCAGGGACCTCATGAGGCTTTAGCGTCCTCTCTGGGTTCTTCTTCAGGGAAACCTTCTCCCTGCGGACACGTGAGTACTAAGTGGAAGTCTCCCGTCGAGGAGACTTCCCACATTCAATTCTGGCGGGGAACTTAAGCGACGAGAAACCTTTCTCTTGCGAAGGGAGGTTTTGTGTTCTGCGTCGGGGACAACTCCCTGATCGTGCCCGCGGTAGAGTCCAAAGCAATCAAAGGTGTCGATTAGAAGAAAGGCTCTGTGCGAGGACATGGTCGACATGATGAGTGGTCCTCAACAATGAGACCGACCCCTCTTCCGAGCCGAAGAAGTTGAGGGATGAGAATGCGCTCCTTTGGATGGAGAAGAACAAAATGGAGAACCACATTCTCGACTACAAATCGAAGTACGAGGTCCAGGTTGGTCTCCTCCTCAACATGGTCGAGATGCGGGAAACAATGAAGAAGACTGAGAGAGAGACCAACTCCGAGCCAGGGTTACTGAATTGGAGGCTGTTGTCGAGGGAGAAAGGGACCAACTCCTAGCCAGGGTTACTAAATTGGAGGGTGCTGCCAAGTCCTCCGAAGACGAAACTGCCGAGGAGAGGGTTCTGGCAACCCGAGGTGACTTGGTTTCTCAAATTAGGGAGCTTGAGCAGGATTTCCTGGGCACCCTTGAGCTGGGCTTTAACATGGCGGTGGAGCAACTCCAGATCGTTAACCCCGGTGGTCGATGGCCAAGTGGTCGCTCCCGTTGAGTCTGACAGTGGAGCTGATCAGACCGATGGGGAGACTCAGCCTGAGGAGGAAGCTGCAATTTAGTTCATTTAGTTGTTTGGCATGCGCGCCACGTTTTGATTTTTAACTTTGCCTGGCCAGCGTGTTGTATTTTGTAATCTGATTTTTCCTGGTCAGTGCGCTGTGGAATTTAATATTCGAACAATGGCTTTCCCCATAATTGTAATATAATGCTTCTTTCAGTGTTAGCCTTTTTTTTGCATTTTATGTGTGCTATTTGTTGGGTATTTATTTTTCCCGTTGGTGTGTATGTAATATTGTATTTGCTTGTTTGTGAATTGGGGCCTTTGCTTGACATAATTGATCATCGACTGTGCATAGAATTAGTCGAGTGGTCGAAGTTAATTTTTGACCGTCAACAAGGCTAAGAGCTCGGTCGAGGTCTTAACTCCATAGCGTAAACTTCACATTGTGAGCTGGGCGTTCTACCTAATTGGTACGATAATGGTGGAGCTCGGTTGAGGTGTCCCTGTTGGATAAAGAGTCTGCTCGCACACACAAAAGCAAACTCTTGTCTTTCTGTTTCAAGTTTAGGAGTCGCGCTTGTACCCTAGCGCGCTCCTGTGGTCGAGATGTACTTTGTTGTGGTCAAACCAAGTACGCCGACCGCAATGTTTAACTGTAATATTGTTTGAGCTTTTCAGCGTTCAATGGTCGAGCAAGTTTTTCCCCACGTAGGTTTCCGAGGTAGTAGGCCTCATTTTGCATCGTGCGGACACGATAGGGGCCTTCCCAGTTCGCAGTGAATTTGCCATCGCGCTAGTCTTTCTGGTTTCTCCGCAGGCCTAGGCTTCCTATTTGGAATTCGCACTTAATGAATTTGATGTCATGTCACAAAGTTATCTTGTTTGATTGAGGCTTCGCGGAGGGCTTCCCCTGACCGGATTTCTTCGACCAGGTCGAGCTCCTCCCTTAATTCCCCGTCATTCATCTCCCCGTCGAGGGGGGATTCGGTCCGTCTAGAGGGTTCTCTTATTTCTACTAGAATAACTGCCTCGATTCCATACGTTAGTAGGAATGGGGTCTCCTTGGTGGTCGAATACTGGTTCATCCTGTAGACCCAGAGCACGCTATGTAGCTCCTCAACCCACCTCTTTTTGGCTTCGCCTACGTTTTAGGCCTCGCAGGATCACTCTGTTCGCGACTTCAGCCTGCCCATTTGTCTGCGGGCACTCCGAATCGGGCAAGTATGTTCCTTTTGTAGAAGCGGTGTATGTTATGTGTCGTGATTTTGGGGAGGGCCTCGACCTCTATCCACTTCGTGAAGTACTTGACGCCAAATATCAAGTATTTGTTCTGGTATGACCCTATGGTGAAGGGCCCGAGGATATCCATCCCCCACCTCACGAAAGGCCTGAGGACGAGAGCGTTTTGAGCTCGTTGGGAGTCGAGCTGGGAGTCGGTAAATATCTTCACCTCCTTCGCGCCAAGGTCCTCGGCTAAGCGCAACCCAGCAAGGAAGCCCTCGTACTCAGCTTGGTTGTTCGAAGTTGGGAAGGATAGGGCGAAGGAGACCTCGATCAAGATGCCTTCTTCGTTCTCAAGAATGATGTCCGCTCCACTTCCTGTCAAGCTGGATGCCCCATTGACATAGATGGTCCACTTGTGGGCTCCGTGCGTTGGGGAGGTCAGGGCGGTCATTTCCGCGACGAAGTCAGCTAGTATTTGAGGGTCTTCCTGCTCTCGTACTGGACGTCAAACTCAGAGATCTCCAGTGACCATTTAAGCATCCTACCCTCCATGTCGGGACGACCAAGTAGCTATTTTATGGGATGGTTCGTCCTGACCATGATCGTGTAAGACAGGAAGTACTGCCGCAATCTTCTGGCCACATTTATGAGGGTCAGAGCGAACTTCTTGATCTACTGGTACCTGAGCTCAGGGCCCTGTAGGGATTTTCTGATGAAGTAAATTGGTTTTTATCCCTCGTGGGTTTTGTAAAACCACATTTAATTATTTAGTCGTTTTATGATTATTTTGTATGATTGTTGGACATTGTCTTAGTTAAAGGGCATATGTGTTAGGGTGGGCGTGAGAGTTAGTAGAATGCATTAAATTAAATTACATCTTAGGACAATATTATAATAATGATAATGTGAATAATGAGGCCTTTTATTAATACTAATATTATTTGTATTATCATTAATATTATTATTATTATTATGATTATTAACATTATTATTATTATAATCATTAACATTATTATTATTTGGAATATTAAGTTATTATGGCCATTATTATTATTATTGCTAAAATTAAGGAATTAATAATATAATTAGAAGAGATTAGTGGGGAAGTTAGAGGATCAGCTTTCTTCTACGTAAAAAGAGAAAGAGAAAGAGAGGGAGAGCTAGGGAAAGAAGAACAAGGAATTTCCATCATTGTTAAAGTAAGGAAAAGCTCAGAATTCAGGTAAGGGGGAGAATGAGTTCTCTAATGGTGATAATAACATGAAAGGGTAGTGAGGGTTCCTTTCCCTCTTAAAATTTTCTATACATTCTTCCTTTTCCTTGTCTGATTGCTGTGTTGTATGATTGTTGCTGTTAATTCGTAGTTGTGTACTGAATGTGTGTATGAATTTGTATTGTATGTTGATTTTGAATGGAAAACTCATGCAATTTGGTACTGTTGATACTGGGTTCTAATATGGAACAAGATCTGAAAATTTGAGGTTTTTGAGTGTTGACGAAAATGGACTATAATAATAGAAAACATTGAAAAGAGTGATGAAAAAAATGATGTAGAACAAACCTACTAATGATAGACAAGGGTAGTTGTTGTTTTTAGTCAAAATCAGGAGCTTGAAGGTGCTCATGTAACACCCTTTTTCTACCCCAAAATTAACAAGGGAAAATAACACAGATTTCAGAGTAAAATATTAACTTTCATAAAAAGCCACAAAAAGGGCGCACATTTCTCAATGTCTCAAAATAAGTCAATACTCTGTAACACACGGGTTTTCTCAAAATACATCAATTTGCACAAAGCAACGAAACTCAAAAGGCATATCCAAAGTTTTCCTTATACGGAAAGATAATCAAAATAACTCAAGTAAAACATAAACCCCAACCCGATGTTACACTATCAGAGCAAGACCCTCTAAGTTAACCAAAGGCTAACAAATAGAAACTTCAAAAGTCCTCAACGGCGTCCACGACTAAACTTGGTCAACTGCACGTTACATGTAACACCCCAAATCTAAACTTGCGGATAACAGGAAAAACAACAACTCATATAACAAACAAAGCGCAGCAGCGCAAACTTTGACTGCATGACGGTCGTCATGAGCCTGTGACGGTCGTCACACGGGAAAAATTCTTCACATCAGAGATGTTACACTTCAACATGACAGACAACATTCATTATGCAACAAACTGCAAATCTCATACGTAGCACGAAATTGGATGAACAATCACCAATGTATTACTTAACCATTTAATCATAAAACAACTCGTCATTACTTCCGGTGTAAGTTCGATAAAGTATACAACATGTTCTCTTAAAACAATTTAATAAAAACATCGTAACAAGTTCAAAAATAATGATATCAACTAAAATAATAACAGCAATCGTCCATCCCCCCCAAGAGTGCTACGTATCAGAGCGACCAATGACACCTTAACGGGAACTACGCTATATTCCTGACTACCTGCAAATTACCACCAGAAGAGGTAACATACAACGGAAAAGGGTGAGATATCAATGATATAACATAGAGCATGATAGAAAACATGTCAGAAACTCATCACAGCATTATAAGTTTCGAAATCATAAACATCATCGACAACAACTGCAACAATCCATATCTCACGTAAAACAACATTAATATACAACTAACATAATTATGCAACTTCATGTGACTCAACAATGCGACTCAACTGTGCATATGCATGTGGTACCAATTTGCCATCAAGGCCGCCAATACAGGCCATCGCAGAATTTGCCACTAAGGGCCGCCAATACAGGCCATCCCACAAGGGCCGCCAATACAGGCCATCGCTAATATGCTATGCCATGAAATACCTCTATTATGGACCACAACATCACCGACTATGCAACAAGGCATCAAGCCTACAACAAAACGTCCATAACAGAACATTGCTATTTCATATGCATCATATGTTCATCATCCCAACTATTCATGTAAAGGAACATTACGACATCGTATCAACAATTAAGAATTCAGCATATTATCGTAATCACAACATTATGGCGTTTTCTCACACAATTAATTACAAATCAATCACAACCAGGTAACTGCCCTTTTTGGCCCATTAGGGAAAACCATTAGAGCGTTGTACGAATAACCGTATAGCATATTCGTTCTACGTATTTGCCCATAAGGAAAACCTTAGAGCATCGCACTAATAACTACATAACACATTCATTCCTACATAGAAATCTTGTCCCATTAGGGAAACCTTTTCCTTAACATTTATCGATTAACGAAACTATACCTATGACTCGATTCCCTACATGAATTCGATCATACTCCCAGTTATAGAATTGAACCCCACCCTTACCTTAGAATTGAGGCCAATTCCACGCTTTCCGATTCCGTTTCTGCTCTACGGTGATTTTTCTGCAGAAATCTTCCGAATT
This sequence comes from Lathyrus sativus, assembly GCA_963859935.3. NCBI lineage: Eukaryota > Viridiplantae > Streptophyta > Magnoliopsida > Fabales > Fabaceae > Lathyrus > Lathyrus sativus. The sequence continues at coordinate 96,860,517 of OZ012738.1, read as the reverse complement.
CGCCGATGGATGATTCTTCGCTCTCCACTTCTATCAATGCGTAACTTCTCTTTTCCATCTTTCCTTTCCCAAAAATGATGTAATTGAGGGTAAAAGAGTCTACGGGAATAAAAGAGTCTACGGGAATATATTTTTGCTACAAAATCTCATTCCACCAGAACACGTTCAAATTCTGCATAGCTGCAGTTTTCGCTCGTGTGACGGTCGTCACAATCCTATGACGGTCGTCATAGCAGCAAAATTTCATTTTTTTCCAGATAAAACATCTTTTTAGCTTTCCAACACTTCGAACGGGGGTCAAATCCGACTTACGGATCAAGAGATATGAATTTTCGAAGTTTTCTGACAAAACCAGAATTTTTCCGACAATTCGACCGATTCAATTCCTTTCTTCGCTCCAAACACATACTTAACTACGACTACGACGTAACGAGACATAGCAAAGTCATAATTGAATTTAATCGAAGTAAAACAGGCGTTACATTACCCACGTGGAGGTAACATTCAAACAGGCAGGGTGAGTAAAACAGTTCATAATAATCAATGTATAACAATTAATGCATAAACGGCGTCACATTCATATTCAACACATTCATATCCTTCAATAGGCCTCGAAGGCCACAACGTCATAATTTATTCACAAAGGCTCCTAAATGCAAATGCAACATAGACTCAATGCATGTGGTACCAATCATCACAGTGCGATGGACACTGGGCCATCAACCCTCCATAGATCCCCATCAATAGGATCGATTCTACTAGAGAACCGGAGCACATCAAAATACTTCACATCCGCACAGTGGGGTTGAAGCCAAAGTAATCGAGGTCCTGAACCGAAGTCTGGATGCATATGAATGCATGATGCACACGTCACAATAATCCTCATAATAGCAACATATGGTGCAACATCATTCATCATATTCATCATATGTCATAACTCATCAACATAGTCATCATCATCACATAAATCGTCATATCTCATGTTATCACATAATTCATCATAACAATCATCATCATCACATAAATCATCATATCCCATGTTATCACATAATTCATCATAACAATCATCATCATCACATAAATCATCATATCTCATGTTATCACATGATTCACCATAACAATCATCATCATCACATAAATCATCATATCTCATGTTATCACATAATTCGTCATAATAATAATCATCATCACATAAATCATCATATCTCACGTTCAAATCACATATTAGCTCATAGTCATCCTCATGTTAGCCCATCCTATTATCACATATTAATTCATAATACTACCCCATGTTATCTCATATTAATTCATAATATTATCCCATATCATCTCATATTACATCATAATATTATCCCATATTATCACATATTAATTCATCAACTTATACCCGCGGTAATCCTCACACTATAGCCTATCAATCACATAATTCCTCACTGTCATACTCATGTTAACTCATCTTAGAAATCTCAGAATCAAACATCAAGGCATCGCTGCAAACGATCAAATTTCGCGAACTCTGCTACGTTCGCTGGCTTGCTCGCCAGGCGAGTCGGTAGCGAGTCTTCGCTGGCATGCTCGCTAGGCGAACAGTGCGATGACAGCAAAAATCTGCTACGACCATAACTGATTTCTACCCAAAAACTCATACGATTCACACACCCCATGCCCCCAAAACATCCCTAAATCATCCCTAAGGTCATACGGCGATAACGACACATAATTTATGGTTTGTTAGGCCAACCCGACAACATCTGCACTTCCTAAATCACTATTTCCCTGCAATTGCTCTGAGTGCATCGGAGCTACTCACATTTGAACATTCCTATTCCTACAGGGTCAAACATATAACAATCCAAGGTTTTGGCCACGAAGGCCTAAGGTTTCCCTTTCTCATATCAATATTCAGTTTTATATACCACTAGCCATAATCTCAGAGTCGTACAGTCAATTTCCCTAATTCTCCCAAATCAACCCCAAAATACCTTAAATCATAAACCAACCATAAACACATCTAAAGGCATACATAGAAAATCATGAACAACGATACTCCCCATACCTTAGTCGAATATGCAACTTTCACAATTAACTTTGGGATCTTCTGCCTCCAACCTTTCCTTCAGAGCTCTGGCCACCAAACTTTCACGGTTAACACAAATGAATTCTAATTTCCCTTCAGAACTCAATTTTGCCAAACCTAGTCTTGGGCCTCACAAATTGGGCTTTTCCCTCATTACCCTTACTAACTCTTCCAAATGCCCAAATTACCCTTATTCCTCTTATATTTATTTTAATTCATAATAATATTAATAAATCCATATTACATACTATTATTCCAAAATAAATACTCCACAAAACATAATTCCTCAATAATTCACAAAGCCACCGAAAAACACCGAAATCAAATATTCTCAATTAAATCAATTAATTAAAATATTCCAATAAAAATTAGGGGTGTTACAGCTCCAATGGGGGAAAATCGCACTGATGGGAAAATGGGTATTTTTCTATGCAAGCAAGTCAGTATGCGTAACACCCAGGGAAATATGCGTATGAGGGACACTCCCAGGGGGCAATACGCGTATGATACGCACCCCGTCCCCAAGCCAGCACGACCTTCTGGTCATACGTGTATGATACGTGTAAGGGATGGGTCCATATGCGTATAGGGGTAGCCTTACGTGTATGGTGAGTTCTTAAGGGGAAATATGAAGGAAATGACCTCTGGCCATACGCGTATGGCCGAAGGCAATGCGCGTATGGAGGCCTGGGAAGTAGGGTCATACGCGTATGATACACAGGTATGGGGCGAGGAAAGCTGGCCATACACGTATGGGGCAGGGCCATACGCGTATGCGCAGAGTTGTGGTGAAAATTCCCTATTTTTGTAATTTCTGTCCCGATTTCGTGTGTAATGCAATTTCTCTTGATCCGTAAGACTAATATGGTATAATTGGACATAGGATAAACTGGTAATAACATTAAATAGGATAATACATAGGGTTTTTATGAGGATGTCTAGTTGAGACGTGTTGGGTGTGTGAGTCAAGATTGTCATGTATGAACGATCTTGTGTTGTGGTGGTAATTCCTGAGAGAATTACGGTGAGTAGGTGGCTCGTGTGTGATCATTGAGGATTGTGAAATTATGCTTGAATAAATATTATATTATGCATAATTTATGTCATGGATTCATGTCATGCTATATGGATATGAGCTAGGTGGGAATCCATGATGGGCGCCTAGTCTCGTCCGAGCTCTATGTCGGAGTCGTGTGGAGATAAGTTGAAGTTCAGAGGAATGTATACGACTTACCCGAATTCCGACAGGAATCAGGTTCTAGGGTGAATCGTATGCTATTGTGATGGTACCGTATGCATTGTGTCGTCTTAGTGAGTCGTATTGCATACTTATATATATATATATATATATATATATATATATATATATATATATATATATATATATATATATATATATATATATATATATATATATATATATATATATATATATATATATATATATATATATATATATATATATATATATATATATATGTATATGATTGAATGTGGGATGATTATGCCGAATGATGATGTGGTACTTGTATGTGCATGGTAATTGTATGATTGATGCGTTTTGCGTGTTAACTACTTCTTAGCATGTGTTTTTTACCGTGTATTATTGAATGTAGTTCTCACCCCTTTTCTGTTTGTTGTGTCTGTGTTACTTGGGGAGTACACATGATTAGGTACCTGAGTAGTGCCTGGTGTAACAGCCCAAATTTCATTAATTAATTAATTATGTTAATTAATTAATCTATTGGAATTAATCTTAATGATTTGGATTAATTGGATTTATTTGGTAGATAATTGAAGAGAGAAATGGGAAGGAAAGAAAATAATAGAAGTATATAAGGGATAAGTGGAAAGAATTGGATAGAAAGAAAATAGAAGAGAAAGAATAGAGAAAGAGGAGAAAAGAGAAGAGAAGAGGGAAACTTGGAGAAATCATCAAGGAATCAACTTCAAGCTCCGATTAATCGAGGTAAGGGTGAGAAACATTATTATTCGATCCATGTATGTGGTTATGTATGAGTGGGTTGGGTTTGTTGTGAGTTTCCACCATTTTTCAAGTTAGGGCAAAAGTGATTTAATCGGTAAAATCGTAGTTTAATCGGTTAGAAACTGAGAATAATGCCGTAGAATAGTCGAGTGATGCGGGATTAGGATTACTGGAACTGGTTCGGTGAGAATCGGTCGGTTTTTGGAGCATTGGATGTTTTGGACAAAATGAGGGTTCTGATATCGCAGGTTCGCTGGCTCTCGCCAGGCGAGTGAAGACGAAGCTTCGCCTGGCGAAGCCCAGCGAATAGGTGAGTGACGAAGGTTCGCCAGGCGAGTACATCAGAAAAGGGTAGCAAAACAAGTCAGAAGCTACTAACTTTTGTTCGCTGGCAAGTTCGCCAGGCGAAGGTCCCAGCGAGCATTCGCCAATGGCTTTGCCAGGCGAAGGGTGGCGAGCAGGACACCATTGTTTCTTTTCTATTTTATCCATCCAATGATTAATTGCTTGGTTCAATTATGTTAACCCTATGTGATATGAATAGTTTGGGTACTATTGTGATGAACTGTGGGTAGCCTTTAGGCGTGAATCCTAGATTGTGATATGTGTATTGTTTGAATTGATTAGGGATACATGAGAACATATTAGTGAATATGTGTGTATTGCCTAATAACTATGTGAATGCATATTGTGGTATGCTAATGTATGTAATGCATGGGAACATATCATGGATATGCGTGCATTATTTTGATGAATGTGATGATGGTATTGAATGTGAATGCTTTGAATTGTTATGAATATGTTGTGTGTGCAATCATGTTGTAATTCTTGAAGGGATGAATTATTTGAATGCATGGATTAAGATGCGGGAACGGTCTTAAGTGCATTTTTGTTGGTTGATTGCATATGTATCATTTAGTCAAGAGGCAATGTTTGCTAGTTTCGTGGAGACTAGTGACTTGTCCCAAACCTAGAAGGGTGGGTTTGAAGTCTAGGGGACGGGCTTTGTTGTTATCGGTCTAGAAGGGTGGACCCGGTTTAAGTGTAAAAACCAAAAAATGATAACAAGTGTTGGTACCACATAGCATTGAGTTGCATCGAGTTGTTTTGGAGTCACATAGCATAATTGTCATTGATATATGAAATATGCTTGTGAGTGAATGTGTATTGGATAATTGTGGATTGTGCATGATGAGATATGCTTGATGAGTATTCATATTTGTTTATATGTGCGACGTGATGAATACGACTATGGAAATGAATTGTGGTGAGAAATATGGATTATATGTAATTGTTACTTGTATGTATATATATATATATATATATATATATATATATATATATATATATATATATATATATATATATATATATATATATATATATATATATATATATATATATATATATATATATATATATATATATATATATATATATATATATATATATATATATATATATATATATATATATATATATATATATATATATATATATATATATATATATATATATATATATATATATATATATATATATATATATATATATATATATATATATATATATATATATATATATATATATATATATATATATATATATATATATATATATATATATATATATATATATATATATATATATAAAATCTTATGCATTGATTATTATGGTAGTATTTCTCACCCTTCTGCTGTTTTATAATGCTCTATGAGGCATTGCAGATTAGGTTGCTGGAGGTTTCTTTTGTGAAATATAGCTTCATTCTTTTGAGTCGGACTGCTCTGATTATGTAACACCGGGTAGTTAGGCTTGTATAGCATTCTTTTGTGATACATTGGTGATGTATCAGTTGATGATGTTTTGTAACATGAATGATTGATGAACCAAACTGGATAACATGTATTTATGTGATCAAATATTTTGAAGTAATTCGAATGTTTTATTCTTCCGCTTTAATTTTAAATATTGAGACGTGGGTTTAAGGACTAAGTTCTTCTACTTTGAAAACTATCCCACTGTTGCATATTTTTTAAAGCAGGTGTTGAGTGTTTTATTGGTAATAATGTGACATACTTCTTCTATACCGTATTTTAAATCATACTCTGATAAAATTTATATGTGCCTATATATATTATTGTTTTATTTGGGGGTATTAGAAGGAGGTATTAGAAGGGGGTGTTACATTAAGTGGTATCAGAGCAGGTCGGTCCGTCCGGCCAAGTGGTTAGTGTGTTGTTCTCCGTGTATATTGATATGTGTGTGTGTTGCACTATCGATATTGGTGTTCTTACGTGGTTCTGTTGTTGGAATTCAGTAAGATGGTTGCAGGTAGGAATGACGAAGCAATTGCGGAGGCTTTGACGAGATTGACTGGGGCAATTGGACAGAATCCTCAGGCCAACGTGAGTGGGGGGAATAATGCTGATGATGAATTTCGTGCTTTGGGAAGGTTCCAAAGGAATAATCCACCGACGTTCAAGGGAACCCATGAGCCTGACAAAGCACAAATTTGGTTGAAAGCTATTGAGATGATTTTTCGAGTTATGAATTGTTCGGATGCACAGAAGGTGCAGTTCGGAACTCATATGCTCGAAGAGGAAGCCGAGGACTGGTGGGGTAATACTCGCCAAAGATTTGAAGAAGATGAGATTGTGATTACTTGGAATCTTTTTAGAGAGACATTTCTGGAGAAGTTTTTTCCAGAAGATGTGCGCGGAAAGAAAGAGATTGAATTCCTTGAGCTGAGGCAAGGTAATTCGACGGTAGCTGAGTATGCGGCAAGATTTGAGGAGTTGATCAAGTTTTGTCCTCACTACAACACTGTTAATGCTGAGAGATCTAAGTGTCTCAAATTTGTGAATGGTTTGAGGCCTGAGATCAAGCAAGCTATTGGTTATTAGGAAATCCGGCGATTTTCTGAGTTGGTAAACAAGAGTAGGATTTATGATGAGGATAGTAGGGCTCGGTCTAGCCACTACAAGAGTTTGAATGATAAGAAAGGAAAGAGTCAATTCAGAGGAAAACCTTACGTGACTCCTGCTGAAAAGGGGAAACAAAGGGTTGGTTTCGGTAAGAAGCCAAGTGGGGGAGTTTCTACTCCGGTGAGATGTTATAGGTGCGGTGAAGAGGGACATCGTGCTTCGGAATGCAAAAGTGTTGAGAAGACGTGTTTCAAGTGTGGCAAGCCAGGCCACAAGGCTCTTGAGTGCAGAAGCGGTACGGGTGTGAGTTGCTACAATTGTGGTGAGCAGGGCACATTAGTACCAAATGTGATAAGCCGAAGAAGAATCAAGGGAGCGGAAAAGTGTTCGCTCTATCTGGATCTGAGACTGCTAGTGATGATCGCTTGATCAGAGGTACATGCTTTATTAATGGTATGCCTTTGATCGCTATAATTGATACTGGAGCTACGAATTCTTTTATTTCTCTGAATTGTGTTAGAAGGTTGAAACTTGAGATGTCTGTTATTGGTGGTGGCATGGTTATTGATACTCCTGCTATGGGTTTGGTAACTACACCGTATGTGTGTTTGAATTGCCCTTTGAGTATTTTCGGTAGAGACTTTGGAGTTGATTTAGTGTGTCTTCACTTAGATCAACTTGATGTCATTCTGGGAATGAATTGGTTAAAATTCAACCATGTTCATATTAACTGTTTTGATAAAACGGTTACTTTTCCTGAACTGGGTGATGAAGGGAATTTGTTTATGACTGCTAAGCAAGTGAAAGAATCAGTGCGAGATGGTGCAAGGGTATTTATGTTGATGGAAACTTTGAGTATTGGTGAAAGTGAGGCAATTGATGCCTTACCAGTTGTCCGTGATTTTCCGGAAGTTTTTCCTGATGAGATAAGGGATTTACCGCCGGAACGAGAAATGGAGTTTTCGATTGACCTGATTCCTGGAACCAGTCCGATATCGATGGCTCCATATCGTATGTCCGCATCGGAATTGAAAGAGTTAAAGAGTCAACTTGAAGATTTGCTTGAGAAGAGGTTTATTCGTCCGAGTGTGTCGCCGTGGGGTGCACCGGTGTTGTTGGTTAAGAAGAAAGAAGGTTTTATGAGACTCTGTATGGATTATAGACAGTTGAACAAGGTGACTATCAAGAACAAGTATCCACTTCCGAGGATTGATGATCTGATGGATCAGTTGGTTGGTACAAGTGTGTTTAGTAAAATAGATTTGAGGTCTGAGTATCATCAGATTCGTGTGAAAGCTGAGGATATTCAGAAGACTGCTTTTAGAACGAGGTATGGACACTATGAGTATTCTGTGATGCCATTTGGTGTGACTAATGAACCAGGTGTATTTATGGAGTACATGAATAGGATTTTCCATCCTTATTTGGACAAGTTCGTTGTGGTGTTTATTGATGACATTTTGGTCTACTCGAAGAATGAAGAGGAGCATGCCGAACATTTGAAGATTGTGTTATCTGTGTTGAAAGAGAAGCAGTTGTATGCGAAAATTTCTAAGTGTGAATTTTGGTTGAAAGAAGTGAGTTTCCTTGGTCATGTGATTTCAAGTAAAGGTATTGCAGTTGATCCATCGAAGGTTGAAGCGGTATCGCAATGGGAGACTCCAAAATCAGTTTTTGAGATTAGAAGTTTTCTTGGTTTAGCGGGTTATTATCGTAAGTTTATTGAAGGATTTGCTAAGTTATCGTTATCGTTGACGCAATTGACTAGGAAGGGTCAAGCTTTTGTTTGGGATGCCAAGTGTGAAAAGAGTTTTCAAGAACTTAAGAGAAGATTGACGACAACCCCTGTTCTGATTTTGCCAAATCCGGAAGAGCCGTTTGTTGTGTATTGTGATGCTTCTTTGATGGGCTTGGGAGGTGTGTTGATGTAGAATAATCAAGTTGTAGCCTATGCTTCGAGGCAACTCAAAGTGCATGAGAAGAATTATCCGACGCATGACTTAGAGTTGGCCGCCATCGTGTTTGTGCTTAAACTTTGGAGGCATTATTTGTTTGGTGCGAGATTTGAAGTGTTTAGTGATCACAAGAGTTTGAAGTATCTCTTTGATCAAAGGGAATTGAATGCTAGGCAAAGAAGGTGGTTAGAACTTTTGAAGGATTATGATTTTGGGTTGAATTACCATCCGGGTAAAGCGAGTGTGGTAGCCGATGCGTTGAGTCGGAAATTGTTGCACATGTCGATGATGATGGTGAAAGAGTTGGAATTGATTGAGCAATTTCGTGATTTGAGTTTGGTGTGTGAGGAGGAGCTTGAGATAGCTACTTGCCTTTGATTGAATTTACTTACAACAACAGTTTTCATTCGAGCATTGGTATGGCACCGTTCGAAGTATTGTATGGTAGGCGGTGTAGGACGCCACTATGTTGGTATGAGTCCGAAGAGAGTTGTGTAGTTGGAACCGAGATAGTTCAGCAGACTACGACAAGATTAAGATGATTCAAGAAAAGATGAGGATTTCTCAAAGTCGTCAGAAGAGTTATCATGACAAGAGGAGGAAGGCACTTGAATTTCAAGAGGGAGATCATGTATTTCTTGGGTTACTTCGATGACTGGTGTTGGTAGGGCATTGAAGTCGCGTAAGTTAACGCCGCGTTTCATTGGTCCTTATCATATTTTGCAGAGGATAGGAGAAGTGGCCTATCGTGTGGATTTACCGCCGTCGCTTGCTAACCTCCATGATGTGTTCTATGTATCTCAGTTGAGGAAATACATTGCGGATCCGTCTCATGTAGTCCAAGCAGATAATGTGCAGGTGAGAAATAACCTAACTGTGGAGGCATCACCTATGCAGATAGAAGATCGGAAGTTGAAGCAACTTCGAGGCAAAGATATTTCTTTGGTGAAGGTCGCTTGGGGAGGACCAGCCGGTGGAAATGTGACTTGGGAACTGGAGATCCAAATGAGAGAGTCTTATCCAGAACTGTTTGAACCAGGTAACATTTTCGAGGACAAAAATTCCTAAAGTGAGGGAGGGTTGTAACAGCCCAAATTTCATTAATTAATTAATTATGTTAATTAATTAATCTATTGGAATTAATCTTAATGATTTGGATTAATTGGATTTATTTGGTAGATAATTGAAGAGAAAAATGGGAAGGAAAGAAAATAATAGAAGTATATAAGGGATAAGTGGAAAGAATTGGATAGAAAGAAAATAGAAGAGAAAGAATAGAGAAAGAGGAGAAAAGAGAAGAGATGAGGGAAACTTGGAGAAATCATCAAGGAATAAACTTCAAGCTCCGATTAATCGAGGTAAGGGTGAGAAACATTATTATTCAATCCATGTATGTGGTTATGTATGAGTGGGTTGGGTTTGTTGTGAGTTTCCACCATTTTTCAAGCTAGGGCAAAAGTGATTTAATCGGTAGAATCGTAGTTTAATCGGTTAGAAACTGAAAATAATGCCATAGAATAGTCGGGTGATGTGGGATTAAGATTACTGGAACTGGTTCGGTGAGAATCGGTCGGTTTTTGGAGCATTGGATGTTTTGGACAGAATGAGGGTTCTGATATCGCAGGTTCGCTGGCTCTCGCCAGGCAAGTGAAGGAGAAGCTTCGCTGGGCGAAGCCCAGCAAATAGCTGGCGAATAATTCTAGAAAACTCCCAGTGGTCTTCGCTGGCAAGTTCGCCAGGCGAAGGTGAGTGGCAAAGGTTCGCCAGGCAAGTACATCAGCGAAGGGTAGCGAAACAAGTCAGAAGCTACTGACTTTTGTTCGCTGGCAAGTTCGCCAGGCGAAGGTCCCAGCGAGCATTCGCCAATGGCTTTGCCAGGCGAAGGGTGGCGAGCAGGACAACATTGTTTCTTTTCTGTTTTATCCATCCAATGATTAATTGCTTGGTTCAATTATTTTAATGCTATGTGATATGAATAGTTTGGGTACTATTGTGATGAACTGTGGGTAGCCTTTGGGCGTGAATCCTAGATTGTGATATGTGTATTATTTGAATTGATTAGGGATACATGAGAACATATTAGTGAATATGTGTGTATTGTCTAATAAGTATGTGAATGCATATTGTGGTATGCTAATGTATGTAATGCATGGGAACATATCGTGGATATGTGTGCATTGTTTTGATGAATGTGATGATGGTATTGAATGTGAATGCTTTGAATTGTTATGAATGTGTTGTATGTGCAATCATGTTGTAATTCTTGAAGGGATGAATTATTTGAATGCATGGGATTAAGATGCAGGAACGGTCTTAAGTGCATTTTTGTTGGTTGATTGCATATGCATCATTTAGTCAAGAGGCAATGTTTGCTAGTTTCGTGGAGACTAGTGACTTGTCCCAAACCTAGAAGGGTGGGTTTGAAGCCTAGGGGACAGGCTTTGTTGTTATTGGTCTAGAAGGGTGGACCCGGTTTAAGTGTAAAAACCGAAAAATGATAACAAGTGTTGGTACCACATAACATTGAGTTGCATCGAGTTGTTTTGGAGTCACATAGCATAATTGTCATTGATATATGAAATATGCTTGTGAGTGAATGTGTATTGGATAATTGTGGATTGTGCATGATGAGATATGCTTGATGAGTATTCATATTTGTTTATATGTGCGACGTGATGACTACGACTATGGAAATGAATTGTGGTGAGAAATGTGGATTATATGTAATTGTTACTTGTATATATATATATATATATATATATATATATATATATATATATATATATATATATATATATATATATATATATATATATATATATATATATATATATATATATATATATATATATATATATATATATATATATATAATCTTATGCATTGATTATTATGGTAGTATTTCTCACCCTTCTGCTGTTTTATAATGCTCTATGAGGCATTGCAGATTAGGTTGCTGGAGGTTTCTTTTGTGAAGTATAGCTTCATTCTTTTGAGTCGGACTGCTCTGATTATGTAACACCGGGTAGTTAGGCTTGTATAGCATCTTTTGTGATACATTGGTGATGTATCAGTTGATGATGTTTTGTAACATGAATGATTGATGAACCAAACTGGATAACATGTATTTATGTGATCAAATGTTTTGAAGTAATTCAAATGTTTTATTCTTCCGCTTTAATTTTAAATATTGAGACGTGGGTTTAAGGACTAAGTTCCTCTACTTTGAAAACTATCCCACTGTTGCATATTTTTATAGAGCAGGTGTTGAGTGTTTTATTGGTAATAATGTGACATACTTCTTCTATACCGTATTTTAAATCATACTCTGATAAAATTTATATGTGCCTATATATATTATTGTTTTATTTGGGGGGTATTAGAAGGGGGTTTTACACCTGGAGCATTGTGTTGCTATTTTGATCGAGTCTTAGGAGTCACTCTGATATGTAACACGGGAAGAATGGGGACTTCGTATTTACTTTATTTGATTTTGTATTTGTTACATATCTGTTTTTGATTTAATTGTTATTGGACCATATATTATATGGAGATTTGATGTAATTGGAGATTAATGTTAAACCATTTGAATTAATTCCGTTGTTTAATCAAAGCTTTGGTTTTTATTAATGAATAAGATATGGAGTGATTTGATACTTCATGATGATTATTTTTGGTAATGTGGCATCCTACGTGTATTAAATCTGATTTATTTCTACAATATTTTTGTACTTTCAATTTTATACGAATTGGTAGAGTAGGGCGTTACAATTGGTATCAGAGCCTGGTTGGTCCATCCGGCCAGTGTCGTAGTGGAGTCTGACTATAAAGTGAATACAGTCATGTAATTTTCTAACTTGTATTGTTGGTTGTTCCTTAGTAGGCAACATGTGTGTGAAAACACTATCGATGCTTGTTTTGTCTTCTATTTGCAGGTTGGGAATGGAATAAGTGGGGGAGAGGCTTATGCTTCTCCAAGGTGGCTCAAGTGTGGAGTGATGACTCAATGTGTCGGTGGATGCCATTATAGTTTGGTAAAGATGGTTTATGCCCGTCATGATTGTCGGCTACCTATTGACAAATTGAGTAACTAATCACCTTAATTTCTTGTTGATAGTAGACGGGATCTGTAACACCCCAAAATTTGCTTCACCCTTTCTTGATCTACTGGTTTATGTTTCTCTGCATTTTGGATTTGTGCATATCATGAAAATTTATTCTCGAGACATGGGATCAAGGTTTTTTTCTATGGCTCAGGGGTCTTTTTTCATTGCAAGAGTCTAAACAGCGAGCACCAGAGGCTTCAACATCTATTTTTCCCAGCAATCAAATGCTCGATTTTATTTTTATTTAGCAGGTTATTTTTAGCACAGGAGACAAGTCACTGGATATCTCAGGCATTCTCATAGTTATAATATCAAAGGACAAGTTTCAGAGGCTTAACATGGCTCAGAACAGGTGAAAACGGGCGAATGTGCAAGTTTCCCTCCAAATGGCGCTATTTTTGAAAATTTGTGAGCGGTTAACCGATTAACCATTTTGCACTAAAAAATAGTTAATTGATTAACCAAAGGAAAATTTGCCCAGTAACGCGCATTTTCAATGCTACCACTTTTGGGGTCTATTTTGATCACTTGTGAATTTGATTTTACACCAGAAGAAGGATCTAGAATCACTCTAAATTTGGATTAACTTTCAAAACCAATTCAATTTCCCTCCAATTTTCCATTCCCAATCTCATTCCAATTTTCATAACCTCACTCCAAACCATAATTCTACTCCTAACCAAGAGCCTATTTAAGTGAATTCCCAAAACCTCTCATATTCACCCTCACAATTTCAAATTTCACACTCATTCTCTAGAATTTGCTCTCAAATTCTCTCAATTTTTCTACGCTCCAAAACCTCCATTAAAGCTCTTTTTTCACTTGAGTTCTTTGATTCTTCATTGGAATCATTGAATTCTAGAGCTAAACCTCCATCATTCATCTCCATCATCTTCAATTCATCACTTGATTTTCGTTTGGATTTGGATCTAATCTTGGAAGCAAATTTATAAGTGATTCTTGGATCAATTTTGGCTTATTTTGGTTTGTTCTTCACTTCTCTTGCAAGAAAGCTCCTGGATCTTGAAGATTTCTTAGGTTTCTAGCTTAGATATATCAATTTATAGTGAATCAACAATTACCAAAGCAAATCTCAGCTTTCAAGGTTGGTTAATTCTAGATCCATTCTTGTTTTGAGCTTATTTGAATAATCACAATGTAGATCTTCAAGTTTTGATTGATTTTGGTGATTTTGATCTTTGTAATTTGTGATCTTAATGCTTGATTTAGTTTGATTGATGTTTGATCACTGATTTTTGGTGTTAAATTTGTGCATAATTGATTACATGATCATTTGGATGATTGCACATTGAATTAATTGCTGAAAGTGCTTTTGAATTGCTGTTTTTCTGCTTCTGGTGCAATGTTAATCGATTAACCAGTTGTAGTACAAAACTGGTTAATCGATTAACTAGTGCAATTTCTGAAATTTTTAGTGGTTAATCGATTAATTAGTGCAATTTTTGAATTTTTTTAGTGGTTAATCAATTAACCAGTTTGCACAGGCAAATGGTTAATCAGTTAACACTGGACCAAAATGTGATTTTTGGTTGTTTTCAAGCATGTTTTGATTTCTTTCCACCTCTAATCTTTATGGATTGATATGATGCATTTGTGTGGACTATTCTTGACCTATTTCATCATGCTTTATTGTTTGATCTCGATTCTTCAACGCATGACTTTTAGTTTCCATTCAAATTCTTAACATGTTCATGGTGCTTGATTGATGTGATGAACACATGCTTTGATTGTTTATATCATGTTAATGATTAATTGTTGATGATCATCTCGCTGGACTATGTGATGCATGTTTGCATTTGATTCCAGTTCCGTTTATCGCATGTTCGTTTGATTGCGTAATTGATTTGAAAAGCATGTTGATCTTTTTGATTCTTGTTGATGCAATATTATTGAATAATGATGTTTGATTGTTGATGCATATCCATTCTTGCATGAGATTTGTTTGTGATTGATGCTTGCTTATGTTGATTGCATTGAAACATGCTCGCTGCCCTGCTTTTTACAACTGTTATATTATGAATTTTCATGTTATCTTTGCTATGCTTGCTTGCTGCCTGCCCTTTTACACCTGCTTTTGTGCTGACTTAGTAGCTGTTAAATGCTGATGTGCTGCCTTACTGGATTTCATTGCTGTTTTGTGCAGGAAGCGTTGTTGTAGCTTCTATTTTTGCCTTGCCTTTGCATGCTCTCTTAGGATTCCTATTCCAATTTAATTTCCGATTAATTTTGGGATTAGGATAAACATTAGGAGTGCAATACATGCATGATAACAAGTAGACTAATCCCTTTTAACCTTAACCTCAGGTCCATCTCTTGCATGCTAACATTAGGATATAATCTCCTTTTCGCATCCCGACCTTAGGGCCACTTTGCATGACAATGTTAGGACCGAGTTTCCCTTAGACCTTCCATGCATCTTTCTCTCTTATCATCTCAAAACAATCCTAACTCACTTAATAAAGACGATGAACATTGTGCTCCATGAGCCTTAAGCATATGGGAAATGACGAGTCTCTTCTTTCTTGTCTAGAGTGTTTAGTGTACATCCCGTCTGGGGGCAATACGTGATGCATTCGCTCCTATATCATAGTCTTTAGTGCAACGTGAATCACCAAGAAAACTAATTCACTTCACTAAAACTCACAAACAAAGGTCAAACTTTTTATCCTTAGGGATTTTTGATTCAAAATCATTTTCAGAAAGATTACGTTATTTTTCCGTTCTACCACAAACAGGCATCGACCTTGACGGCTGGAATGGGAACTTAATGTCACTCATAAAAAACACTTAGCCAACTTGTAGTTTCGTCGTTACCCAAACTACATTTGCTCTGATTTCTCATACTAGATGAGGATACGTAGGTATAAGACGACAATGTCTTGGCGAGAAACCTTCCCCCATCACCTGTAGTTTTCTGAACTACGTTGACTCTGACTTTTCCATTGCACAAGGGAATACGTAGGCGTAGGGCGACGATGTCCTATCGAGTCTCTTTCATTTTTCTTCATTCTCATTTCCATTTAGCAGTAGCTTATAGATAACACACCCTTTGATTAGACAACAAGTGTGGATTCCGTTGAGTACAATAGACGTGAGGGGTGCTAGTACCTTCCCATTGTATAACCGACTCCCGAACCCAAGATATGGTTGCGATGACCTTGTCTTTTCCTATTCCTTAGGTTTTCTTTGATCGTTTCCTTTCCCTCTCTTTGGGATAAATAACGTTCGATGGCGACTCTTATGTTTTTTCGTCGGGTGTTTTTCGCAGTAGCGACAAGATCATGTTGGATGGAATGGACGCGTCTTGCTAGCTTAGATGGTGTGTACATGGAATTTTTTGGAGTTAAGCCAAGTGCTTACAGATTGTTTTGGTGATGTCGATGCAGATTCTTATATCTGAAGATGAGGCGAGTTTGAGTTTCTTGTCTGTCGGTCAAGTTGGTGTCTCTGGGGAAGAACGATTAGGTATGGTTGATGGTTGCTTCTTAGGGAGTAGAGAGAAAGGTGATGGCTAGAGATAGGCTAGTGGGGTGTAATCCTTGATGTTTCCTAAAGATAATTGTGACTTGAATCCAGAGTTTGGATATGGGTTTGGTGATAGTAGATAGCTGATGTTGTTGTCTTCTAAGAAAGTGGATGAACTTCTAGAAGATGGAGCCTTGATGTTCTAATGTTGCGTCGTTGCAAGTGTCGAAAAATGATAAGTTATTTGCGAAACTTTCAAAATGTGAGTTTTGGCTGCACGAAGTGAGTTTTCTGGGACATGTTATTTCTGGTGATGGCATAGCAGTTGATCCATTCGAAGTAAGTTCTATACTTCAGTCGGAACCTCCAAAATCAGTGACGAAGATTAGAAGTTTCTTGAGTTTGGCAGGTTACTACCGCAGGTTTATTGAAGGAGTTTATAATTTGGCCCTTCCTCTTACTCAGTTGAATAGAAAAGGATAGGCATTTGTGTAGGATATCTTATGTGAAGAGAGTTTCAGGGAATTAAAGAAGAGTTTAACTATATCGCCAATGTTGATTTTACCAAAGCCATATGAACCTTTTAAGGTGTATTGTGATGCGTCTAAAATGGGATTAGGTGGGGTATTTATGCAAAATGGTAAGGTTGTGGCTTATGCCTTGCACAATTGAGAGCACATGAAAGGAATTATCCTACTCATAATCTTGAGTTAGCTGCAGTTGTTTTTGTGTTGAAGATTTAGAGACATTACTTGTACGAGTTGAGTTTTGAAGTGTTTAGTGATCATAAAAGTTTAAAATATTTATTTGACCAAAAGGAGCTGAATACGAGACAAAGAAGATGGTTGGAATTCTTGAAGGACTGCGATTTTAGCTTGAGTTACCACCCCTGTGAAGCTAACGGGACTATACCTGAGTGAATCGCATACTCAAAGATACAACATAGTTGCCACCGAACTTTATTTAGTCCCAAAGGACAGAGAAAATATCGATAAAACCCAAGGGAAGAGAAACGGGAAAGGGGGTTGGTTATGCGAAAGGAAGGTACTAGCACCTTAAGCATCCGTCGTACCCGGCGGCAACCATTTCGCTTTCTTCCAGGCTTGGATGGGTTATCTATCTAAAGGCTTCTAGCTAAAAAAGGAAAAAAAAGAGAAAAAAAGAAAGAAAGTGCTCGCGGAGGATTGGGGCCCTCGTCCCTACGTACCCTCATAGTGCAATGAGGAAGTCAGAGCTCCGTAGTTTAAGGAACCAAGGAAGAAAAAAGAGGATCTGGACGGACCAGAGAGACAGAAGAATGGAAGAAGACGGAGGAAGGTGGCTTGCTAAGATTTCACAATCTTGTTCCTACGTATCCTCGTAGTGCAATGAGGAAGTCAGAGCTTCATAGTTCAAAGAATCAAGGAAAAGAAGAGAATCTGGATGGACCAGAGAGACAGAAGAAGAAAACGGAGGAAGGTGGCTCGCCAAGATTTTGCATTCTTGTGCCTACGTGCCCTCATAGTGCAATGAGGAAATCAGAGCCTACATAGTTCGGGGAACCAACGCTAAAGGAAAAGGGAAAAAGAGATGGCATTAAAGCCAAGAGCTAAAAGAGAAAGCAAGACCCAATTGGGGAATGCAATAGGAATGGTGTCAAAACCAATAAAGAAGACGAAATAAAAATCTGCTGAGGAACGGAGAAGTGAGGCAAGAACTTTTCCGAAGAATGTAGAAGAAAAGAGATGACTCCACTGGGGAGAAAACAAAAGAATGGCGCCGGAACCAAGAGAACAAAGGAGTAAAGGACAAGAATCAAAATAAAGGTATGATCCACGGGGGATTCGGTGCATTAACTGGTGAGTAGTGATTAACTGAAGAAAGATAAGAGTAAAACTTTGTGGGGAGAGCAAAAAGGTCGGTGTCAACAGACAGATTGCGATGAACCTAGAGAAAGAGAGTATTGAACCAAAGGGAGGTGTTTGACTCTGAGGGAAAATTGGTATACTAACCGATAAACAGTGGTTAACCGGAAGGAGAAAGAAGATGGTTTTAACTGATAAATGGTGATCAACCAATAGACGGGTGTGGAACCAAGCAAATGCTGTGACCTAAAGAATGAGTGTGGAACCAAGTGAATGTTGTGACCCAAAGAACGATACATTGACTGAACAAAAAACACTTGACCAAAGGAAAGGGTATTCGAACCGATCAAAGGTTACTAACCCAAAGCTGGCAGTATTTGAACCAAAGAAAGGTTGCTAACTGCAGGGGGTTCGGTGCCTAACACACAGACTGTGATTAACCGAAAGGAATGAGTGATTAACCAAAAGAAGGTGATTAACTCAAAAGAAACTCAGTATCTTAACAGACGGACTGTGGTTAACTGAGAAAAAAGGGTGATTGGTTCAAACAGGTGGACTGTGATTGACCAAAAAGTGGGTGATTAACCAAGAGAAGGTGATTAACCCAAAGAAAAGTTGGATCTAACGGGCAGACCGTGATCAACCAAAGACCGAGTGATTAGCAGGAAGAAGGCGATTAACCCAAAGAAAGTTCAGTATTAACAGACGAACTGTGATTAACTGAGGAAAAGAACAAATTAGTGCTTAACTGTCAGACTATGATTAACCAAACAAGAAGGAGAGAGAACCAAGAGAAGTTTGAGAACTCCGATAGGGATTATGTTTGAACAAGAAGTCTGTGTAAATAGGAGAAGAAGGATTGACCTCCCCGAGGAAGAAGAGAATTGGATTTAACTGAAGAAACGGTTGATCAACCAAGGAAAGAAGTGATTAAAAATCTTTGGGGAACCAAGAATGGATTGGCCTCAAGAGAAAAGAGTGTTGAATTGAAAGGAGGAAGTTACTTCCAAAGAGGAGATCAGGGTGCAAGTGATAAAGGATCGACTCGATTGGAGAAAGCAGGGATACCACAGTAAGGAGATAGAGGCGACTATTCCAGGCACAAGGTAATTCGTCTCCTACCCAAAGTAGTCAAAATGAGTGTAGGAATTCTCCACTCTCGTTCCTTCTCTAACACCAAAGTATATTGTAAGAAATGAACGAACATCACAACAACACCAAATTTGTACAGTGCTCCAATGCATTGCGAATCTTCAACTCCACGGGGGAAAAGAGAGGACCAAGCTCTAAAAGATATAAAGGAGAAGAAAAAGGGAAGGATCAACTAATCAAAATGAAGTTTCTATTAATCAATCAAAAGGGGAAGATGCTAACAATTTTCCAAAGGGATGAAAAATCATTGAAACAAAGGATAAATTATTGATGATGTCAATTCCCCGCATGGAAAAAGGCCATGGAGATGAGATAACATTGAGAAGAGTTGGAGGCATATGAATTTTGTCAACATAAATATGGTATTTATGGCACTTCTTCGCATATTTGCAACAGTCAGATTCCATTGTCAGCCAATAGTAACCTGCTCTTAACATTTTCTTTGCCATTGCATGACCATTGGCATGGGTACCAAAGGATCCTTCATGAACTTCTTTCATTAACATGTCTGCTTTGTGTCTATCCACGCATCTGAGCAAGACCATGTCATGATTTCTTTTGTATAACACATCTTCATTCAGAAGGAAACTGCCAACCAACCTTCTCAAGGTCTTCCTATACTTCTTGGATGCCCCAAGTGGATACTCCTGACTCTAGAGGGAACATTTGATATCATAATACCATGGCCTATCATCTTTGACCTCTTCTACTGCAAACACATGAGCAGGTCTATCAAGACGCATACCATCAATTTTCGGCACATCATTCCAACAATTACTTCAATCATAGAAGACAAAGTTTCCAGTGCATCTTCCATATGATTTTCTTCACGAGGTATGTGGTAAAGCTAAACTTTATTAAAGAAAGTTGATAACCTCCTTGCATAATCTCTATAAGGGATCAAACCAGGTTGACAGGTTTCCCACTCTCCTTTAATATAATTAATGACCAAAGCAGAGTCACCATACACATGAAGAATCTTGATCCTCAAAACAATGGCTTTTTTGAGACCCATTATACACGCTTCATACTCTGCCATATTATTTGTAAACTTGAACATCAACCTTGCAGTGAAAGGAATATGAGCACCTTGAGGAGTAATAATGACTGCCCCAATACCGTTTCCATACACGTTAACGGCTCCATAAAAAACCAAACCCAAATGAGATCCAAGCTTTGGACCTTCTTTAGGTAATGGATCATCACAATCTTTAGCTTTCAAATACATCACATCTTCATCAGGGAAGTCAAACCTGATGGACTGGTAATCATCAATTGGTTGATGAGACAAATGCTCAGCCAAAATACTTCCTTTAACAGCTTTCTGAGTTCGGTACTTGATATCATATTCTAATAGCAACATCTGCCAACGGGAGATCTGACCAGTTAAAGCAGGCTTTTCAAAGATATACTTTATTAGACCCATTTTGGATATCAACTAAGTTATATGATTCATCATATACTGGCGGAGGCGTTTAGCAGCCCAAGATAAAGTGCAACAAGTCTTTTCAAGCATGGAGTACCGAGACTCGCAATCAGTGAACTTTTTGCTCAAATAATGAATGGCATATTCCTTTTTACCAGATTCATTTTGTTAACCAAGAACACAACCCATAGACTCTTCTAGCACAGTCAAATACATAATCAAAGGTCATCCTTCCACCAGAAGCGACAAAATAGAAGGTTCACAAATATTCTTTGATACAATCAAAATCCTTCTGATAATCATCTCTCCAAATACAATCTTGATCTTTATGAAGTAGCTTGAATATTGGCGCACATATGGCAGTCATGTTAGATATAAATTTGGAAATATAATTCAAACGTCCCAAGAATCCTCTTACTTGTTTTTCCATCTTGGGTGAAGGCATTTCTTGAGTAGATTTAACTTTATCAGGATCAACCTCAATACATTTCTGGCTAACAATGAAACCCAACAATTTTCATGAACGGACACCGAAAGTACATTTATTTGGATTCAAACAGAGCTTGAACTTTCTCAAACATTGAAATAGCTTCAGTAAATGCTCAACATGATCTTACCTAGTCTTTGACTTAGCGATCATATCATCAACACATACCTCAATTTCCTTGTGCATCATGTCATGGAAAAGAGTAGTTATAACTCTCTAGTACGTCGCACCAACATTCTTTAAACCGAAGAGCATCACTATATAACAAAATGTTCCACGTGGTGTAGTAAATGTTGTCTTCTCCATATCCTCGGGTGTCATTTTTATTTGATCATAGTCGGAAAATCCATCCATAAAGGAGAAGATATTGAATTTAGCAGTATATCTCCCAGCATATCAATGTGTGGTAGTGGAAAATCATATTTCGTACTTGCTTTATTCAAATCTCTATAGTTAACGCACATCCAGACTTTTCTGTCTTTCGTAGGACCATGCACAATATTGGAAACCCATTGAGGATACTCAACAGTCACAAGAAAACCTATGTCAATCTGCTTCTTACCTCCTCTTTAATCTTAACAGCCATGTCGGGGTGAGTTCTTCTCAACTTCTGCTTTATTGGCGGGCATTCAGGCTTCAACAAAAATTGATGCTCCACAATATTAGTATCAAGACCTGACATATCTTGATAGGACCAAGTAAATACATCCATAAATTCTATGAGAAGCTCTTCCAACCTCTTTTTAACATCTGAGCAGTGCCCCAATCTTGACTTCCTTCTTATCCTCTTCGGAACCCAAGTTGATCATTTCAATGAACTCTTCATGAGGATGAACAACTTTTTCCTTATGCTCAAGTAACTGAGAAATTTCATCAGGAATCTCTTCAACATCCTCTTCTTCGACTTCAAACACAGGGAATTCAAAGTTGGGAGAGGGCATAGGGTCATTTTTTTTTCAATGGGTTTAACAATCGATTTGCACAATGGTTTTATGTTTGAATTTAGAAAGACAAATAAAATGCAAGTACTATGCAGATATAAAAATGATTATTATCTCAGGTTTTTTATGTTACCATTTTTCATAAAAAGAAAAAAGAGAGAACACAAATGGATTACAAAATAACAATTTATTAATGATGATAAAGTCTGAAACAAAGCCCACATAGATTCACTTTCACCTTGGGCAGAGTGAAAGGAATTTTGAAAATAGCAAAAACAAATTACTTTGAGGCATGAAAAATAGTAGGAACGTCAACGGTAGTCCAATTCCGGGAGAACATTCCACGTGTCACAAAGTCTGAAAAATCCTCATCTGAGTCATCTTCAAAGATAGTAGCAATAGATTGATCTTTGGCATGTATAAATTCGGTGTTGTGAAACACCTCTTGGATACACTTCAAATCTCTTCGGGTTGAACCAGGCAAGAAACCCAAACTAGCCCTATTCTTGTTTTCAACTAGCTCAATGATTTAACCCCAACCAACAGATGAGCCATTCTCTATAATATATTGAGCATCCTTCAGAGAAGACATGATGGCTCCATTCTTCTTAAGAGCACCATTGATGAAAGAAAGAAGTTGGAATAGAGTTCCCATAGCTTCGTCGACATCAATATATGAAAAAGATGAGAGATGGATGGACAACATAGCCTGTTCACCTCCAACCACAATTAGCTTCCCATTCTTCACAAATTTCATCTTTTTGTGGAGTGTCGAAGTGACAACTCTAGCCTCATGAATCCATGGACGTTTTAGAAGGCAACTATAGGCAGGATGAATGTCCATCACTTAAAAAGTAACCTAAAATGAGCACGAACATATTTGGATTGGGAGATCAACTTCCCCAATCACTGTCTTCCTGGAACCGTCAAAAGCTTTAACAACCACTACACTATATCTCATAGGAGCATATTGATATGAGAGTCTGGACAGAGTAGATTTTGGCATAACATTAAAAGATGAGCCTGTTTCAACCAACACATTTGACAGAGCATCTTCTTGGCAATTCATGGAGATGTGCAATGCTAAGTTATAATTTCTCCCCTCCTCGGGAAATTCCTCATCACAAAAAAACAAGTTTTTGCATGTGCTAAAATTGGCCACAATGCCATCACATTGATCGAGTGTCACGTCGTAATCTACATAAGCTTGCCTCAAAACCTTTTGCAAGGCCTCCCTATGAGCCTCAGAGCTCATTAACAAGGATAGAACAAATATATTGGATGGTGTATGCAACAATTGACCAACCATATTATACTCACTCTTCTTGATCAATTTTAACACCTCATCAACATTAGACTTTTGATTCACACCACTAAATTCACCAGATTGCATAACAATATTATCAATTTGAACATGCTTACTCACAGAGACATCTTCTACTTTTTTCAAAGGTTTGGAGGCAAATACTTGACCACTTCTGGTCACTCTGCTAACATCAGCGATGCTCACAACAGAAGAAACAAAAGGAATAGGGACTTCCTTACCATCTTCTACCATTGTAGCATTATACTTGTACGTAATTTTTTTTGTCAGAAACATAAGGCGTAGGACCCGCCAAACAAATAACCAAAGGAGAAGTAGCAGACTTTGACTATTATAAGAAATAACCATAGGTTCCATAATATTGAAGTGTGGAACAAGAATATTCACATGATCATCTTCATCTCTATTCACATTAATCTGAATAGTTTTCTTATAACGCATTTCTTGCAAATCTCTTTTCACAACTGCACACCCACAAGGGTTTGTTGAACATATAGAACAAGCAACATGATCGTGTTCGTAATAGCTCAACTTGCACGGAGTAGCAAGCATTTCAACTAGAGATCTTCTACACAAATTGATATCAAAAATTCGTTACTTTTTGGGACACCCCTCTCCCATATTCATAGTGGCATTGCCATGCTTAGGCAGCGGATTTGCTTGTACATTAGACCCAGAGTCTTCAAATGACATAATACCATTTTGAACTAGCTTTTTCACTTCATACTTCAAAGGATAACAATTTTCAATATCATGCCCAGGGGCTCCTTGATGAAAGGTACAACAAGCTTATGGCTTATACCACCACAGGATATCCTTAGGAACAACCAGAGGAGTCCGGGTCTGAACAAGATTTTTCTGTATCAAAGCTAGATATAATTCACTATAGGACATCAAAACAGGAACAAATTGTACTTTCTTTTGGACACGACTTTGTTGGTGAGTACATTGTTGTTGATAGGTGGGAGTTGCCTGAGCAACAAGAGTTGAATTGATAACAGGAGTAACAGATGCTACGCGTTGTTGATGCTGATTATTCTTACCATGAAACTTTCTATGTGTGTCTCGGGAAATGGAATTGGCTTCGCCCTTTTTCTTATTAGAAAGTCCCCCTCCATACTTTTTAGAATTTCCAGCAAAATTTCCTTCTTTAGTCTACTGTCCTTCACTGACACCTTCTTCTAATCTCATCACCATGTTTACCATTTATGTAAAATCACTGGGAGCGCTTGCAATAATCTTTTCATAGTAGAAAGTGTTAGACGATGGCGCAGATCTAGAAGGGGGGTTGAATAGATCACTTGTTAAAAACAAAGTCGGCGCTACCAATATTTGGTTTTAAAAGTTTTTAGGCGGAAGCGGCCGAGGAACTATCTTCGTCTAAACGAACCTTTACCGAAAAACCGGATATAGGCAAAGCCTATGGAATTCGATAAAAATGAGATTAATAATCAGTAATTTGAACATACATCAACCACAATTTATTCACTATGAGGTTGGACTATTTCCAATACGTGAAAAGTATAACCCAATTGAAAAGACAACACAAGTGTTTGTTGTTCACACAATTAGTCAAACACTTGGTGTGTAAGGCACCACAAGTGAATTCCAATATGTGAGTGAAGTGCTTAAGTGTTCAATTACAATCAAGGATTGTAATAAGCTCCTAAAAATGATTCAGCACTACACACATCAAAATTTTGATCAACTAAATTATTTGCACACAAACTTAGAAATTAAGCAATTGAAAAATAGAGAGCGAACACCAATTTATTGAGACAGTTCCCCCGCCGTCCTCGCTCGGGGTACGTCTTCCCTCAATTCTAAAAATAGAATTGAGACCTGTATATATATAACCTGTTGGTAAATGTTTATAAAAGAAGCAAAAAAATTCAAGCGATCAAACCCAACTGTTGATGCAGGGCCTATTCCTTCTCTTCCCCTTGATTCAAGTTGAATCAAGTCCTTCAAACGCGATGATGAAACCTCCGATTACGGCACACCCTTTGAACAACCCCACGGTCTTCAAATCTTGCCCGACTGATTTTGATTACCAACGCTTAGAACCCGAATCTTCCTCTCACAATCCTCCGGTTACCGCTACTAAACCGATAGAACCACTCGTTCTTCGATTACCTTCGCTCGGCTGAATCTGTGATGAACCGATTTGTGCAAAAAACCTCAAAATCCAAGATTCTTGAAGGACAAAACCTAACGGTTTTATTCAAGAAAAATCCACTGATTTCTCAATCCAAACCCTATTACACCAATCCTATGTTTGGACATTAACTCCTCAAAAATGAAGAATGTACAACAAAAATGATTATGTGTAGTTGTGGAGAAAGTGCAAGAAAGAGGATGAAAATGATGAGAATAAATCAATGTCTATTTTCACTTTTCTTGTTGATAAAGAATAAGCTAACTCACTATATATACAAGTAAAAAACAATTAACCAACATAACAAACACCTAGACAATTTCACATAACAAAAATTTAACCAAAAACGCGCGAGGGGTCGACCTATACATAGGGAAGGGTCGACCTGAGCTCGCCCAAATTTCATATTATGCAGGAAGCAGCACCTTGCGTTGACTGGAACAGGTCATGCGTCGACGCAAAGCAGACAAAATTAGATAGACAGAAATGAACACAGTATGAGTCGACCGGAGGGTCGACGCGAGCACTCTTGAGAGTAGATCATGCAAAATACTTTCTATATGAGTCGACTAAAACAAATTTTGAGTCGACTCAAAGACACAAAATATGAAAAAATGCATATTTTCATGTATTATGCTACTTTTGAGATACTCCACCATATAGCAAGCTAGACAAACATGACCAAACCTATATGGAGTATATATTGAACAATTTCTATATGTATCAAACAATGTTTTTGACCGATGTTTGACTCAAGAGAAATAAGGTATGCGTATGTGACACAATAATACCGTCAAAAGTACATTTTTCTACCTATCTAAGTTTTGACATCACTAAAACAAGTATAGCTAACTATGAGGAACTTTGCCCTCACATACTGCCCCTTTTTGATGATGGCAAAATGGTAGAAACTTGGTATACGATGCATTGTATCATCCTCCCCCTTACTCGATGCATTTGTCTGCACATAATCTGCATGTTCAATAAGTCTTACAAGTGATGTTTCTGCTTGATATTCTTCTCCCCCTTTGACAACACCAAAAAGAAAGAATATAGATGTTAATGTACTTCATATTATAAAAGAAATAAGCAAATTCAAGCCGTTTGCAACAGGTTAAAGATCAACGCACATTCACATATAATGTAGTTAATGTAAGCGTATAAATAGATAAATAGAACGAAACTTAAAAGAAGAACAATAATCACTATTGCATAACCAACAATAAGCATGTATTCATAGAGCAAGTAAGTACATAAAGAATTCTACAATAGATGTTAATGAACACACGATGAAATAAAATGCATAATGAAATGTTCAAGACATCCTCAGGGTCTCCTCACCCTAAAGTGATGGCCTCGTCCTCGAAAGGGATACTGTAGAAGTGGAGGCAGTTGCGCATCATCTCGTTCAGTATACTCTAAATCGCTCGATTGAGAGTGTTGAAGTTGTTTCTGAGAGCCCGATGTTGACTTGCTGCAGTTTCAACTATCCCATCTATCCTACCCATCACAACTGATGTAAAGGAATTGAAGTTTTCTGTGTGAGCTTGAAAATGGTTCTGCAATTGCAAGAACTGCTCATCATGGGCAGTCATGAAGGTACATTGTTCAAGCTGCATGCTCCTTATCATATCGAGGAGTTCATCGGTGTTTTGTTGGGGATGCGGAGGAGACGGAGGCACATAACTCTAGTCTGGGGTTTGTTGATGATCCCAATTCGATGTTGTGGCATGTAATTGGCACCTAAAGATGTCCAGCCAGTGTGTTGCCAAGAACCCCACCCTTGGTCATCATCATGCACTAAGTGGGGTGATTAGTTTAGTACACCCACTCTCATAGTGATCATCAGTCTCCATGGGATGTCTACCTTCTTCTTCTTCTTCTTCTTCTTCTTCTTCTTCTTCTTCTTCTTCTTCTTCTTCTTCTTCTGCTTCTTCTATGTGTTCATCACTCCCCTCAAATTCTTCCAACCGAGAGATAATAGCCTTAACAATGAATCGATAGCGACTTCCTATTGGATCCCAAATATAGCCCATCATAGTAAGAGTCTTTTGACAGAACTCTTGATTAGTGGTCAAGAATGTGTAGGGAATACCTTGAATGATGATGTTTGCATTATTGAGAATCAATTGTATAAAGGACCTATATGACAGAGTTATTCCTCTACTGAAATCCTTTAGCAAATAGATTCGATTGGCAAAGTAATGACGTCAACTAATCTTGATCTTTTTCTTAAGGATGTAAACAAAGTGTACCTCGGCTTGATCCACTCGTGAGTAGCCGCCTTTCTTTGGATGCAGAATGTGCGACACAATTCACTGCAGGATTCTATCAACCGGTTTCAGTTTCCCAGTCATGACCTTTTTCGGAAAGAGGTCACTTGCTACGATGTCTGCACCACAGGGTTTCTTCAGCATGAAGTTTAAGGCTTCCTTAAAGTCATAACCTGCCACAGTCCGAGCATCCATGGCCTTAATGATTGGCTCAGCGGACACAGGTGACATATCAAACATATTTTTCCATACCAAGTCATTTACACAAACCTTAGTATTTCCCAGCTTTGTAGTGAACTCAAACCCTTAAAATTTAACCTGAATTCCTGTGTAGAAGACTTTCACTAAGTCTTTGTTGTACTTGATGTCACACTCCAAAAAATTGTTAAAATCTCGCGCATCTAAAAGATCAATTACCTTTGGAATATGCATTCTCTCAGCAACTTTTCTATAGTAAACATGTTGTTTGACTATAGATCGTTTGCTAAATTTCTTCTCATAACTTTCTGAATATTCAGGAGGTAACAAAGAGACAGCAGTTACTGGTAAAGTTGCTCTAGACGGACCGACTTGAGTAGGTGGAGCTCAAGTAGTTCTCTTTTCGGTGGTTCTTCTTGTAGACATTTTGATTTTCTTTGTGGAGATGAAAAATTTGTATATGCATAATTTTACTCTTGGAGATAGAAGGGAGAAATTAGCTTTACCCTTTTTATGGAGAAATAAGGTTTTTAATAGTGCTTTGGGAAGAAGAGAGGTAGAGAGATAACCTTGAGTAGGTGCTATGAACAATGCAAATGCTAATGATGATGTAGTTTGAATACACAACATGAGATTAAATGCATTAAAAGATGAAAGAATTTGAATAGTTCATCAACAAATTATCAGCATCATCGCGCGACGCATTGACCTAAGCAGGTTGTGCATCAACGCATACTGTGTTAAAACATATAATAAGAAATTCTTAGGGTTTGCGTCAACCATAAGGTCGACCTGAGCAGACCCGTTTTACAAATATGAAAAATTGTAGTTTTGTGAGTCGACCGAAATCCTATGTAGGTTGACTCATACAGTTAAAAATAGCAAAAGTCATTGATTTTGTTCAACAAGCATCCAAAGAGACATAAATAAACAGCCTAACCATTATTCAAACATTCAAAGGGATCAAACATGCTTAATCATGGAATAAACATCAACAATAACACATAACTTAATACATTACTTTACACGAACGAGGTGAGTGTGAGAGTTTGCATATAAGGAAAGATAGTACCTCAACTCTAATTGATAGTTAATGCCCTCACACGTGGCTCTGTAATTCTTCATTTGTTAGATAAAAGATGAACAAAGTATACACACACACACACACACACACTCACACATACACACACACACACACACACACACACACACACACACACACACACACACACATACACACACACACACACACACACACACACACACACACACACACACACACACACACACACACACACACACACACACACACATACACACACACACACACACACACACACACATATATATATATATATATATATATATATATATATATATATATATATATATATATATATATATATATATATATATATATATATATATATATATATATATATATATATATATATATATATATATATATATATATATATATATATATATATATATATATATATATATATATATATATATATATATATATATATATATATATATATATATATATATATATATATATATATAAAGCATGCGATAATGACTTCCTAAACACAATCCGAGATGTCGAGAACACCGAGTTCCCTACGGATGTGAAAGAAAGGCTCTATAGCGAGTGGTTTTATAAAGATATCTGCAAGTTGATTTTTAGTATCAACGTGCTCAAATACCACATCACCCTTCTCCACATGATCCCTAAGGAAGTGATGGCGTATTTTGATATGGTTGGTGCGTGAATATAGAACGGGGTTCTTGGTTAGGTTAATGGCACTAGTGTTATCACAAAAGATCGAAACACGATCAACTTTTAGGTTAAATTCGAGCAATTGTTTCTTAAGCCATAAGACTTGAGCGCAACAACTATCGACCACAACGTTTTCCACTTCGGCTGTTAGCAAAGCAATGGAAACCTGCTTTTTGCTATGCCAACTCATCAAAGAATTTAAAACAGATGATACGTGCCACTCGTGCTTTTCCTATCTGATTTGCAACCAGTAAAGTCGGAACCAGAAAAGCCAACTGTTGCACCCTAAAATTTGCTCAACCTTATTCACTTGGTTTATGTTTCAATATCATTAGCATTTGCATATAGAGGCATGTACATAGTCTAATCATCTAAATAGCATAACATAGTAAATCATACAACAGGGGACCAATCATTATTCTCATCTCCATGAACCTATCAAGAGGTTATTATTCAAATTCAATCTCATTCAGGTCATCAGGAAGAATTTGAAAGCTGAGAAGTCAATGGATCAAGCAGGGCATCTAGCTCCTATCTGAGGGTGTCTGGGGATCATCAAAGAAATTGTGAGCTGTGGGCTGAGCATGGAAAGTATGTGGGAATCATGGGAGACTTAGAAAGTCATTTGGAGAAGGAGACAAGTCATTGGTATGATCACAAGAATTGTAGTTGAAGACAGTCAACTAAGGTTTCATCTGGGTCAACCCTGAGTCAACTCTAGGTCAATTGACTGATTGAAAGGCATTAAGGTCTATTGGAGAGATGTGGGGTTCATCATTTGACATATAGAAAAGGATATGGTGTTGTGCTAAGAAGAAATCAAGAGAAATCAAGGAGAAGAGGAGTTTCTAAATTAGGGTTTCTGTGTAAAATCCCCTAATTTAGGTCAAATTTACAAGCAAGTTAAGTGAAAATGCAAGCTTCAAATGGATCCTTGGCCAACATGAAACTTGTAGAGGATCTCAAGACCTTTAATTTTAGTGGTGGAATACATTAAGGAGATTTATAGAACTCAAGTTATGGTCCTTGCAAGTTACAGGTCATCTGAGGTATCTGAAATTTTGTCTGTGAAAGTTACTTGTCTCCCAAGCAACTTTTACCCCTCAAGGAGATTTCAAATGAATTTCTGGCCAACATAAGAGTTGTTCCTAATTGTCTTATATTTCTAGAATGGTATAGTATGACTTCATATGATTTGTGGAACTCTACTTATGGTCTTGGCAAGCAAAGGGTATTTTGGTCATCTGAGGATTACAGGTCATTCTTAGCCTATGCCTAAAACTCATACAAGGAAGCTTCAAATGAGAAACTTCACAACATCAAAGTTGCTCAAAATTCCATTTTAAGTCAAGAAAAGAAGTCATGGAAGTTTGGAAATGCATGGAATGAGACTTGACCAAAGTTAGTGAAAAATGACCTAAAAAAAGCATATAAGTTGAAAAAGTTGAAATGAAAAATTGGTTTGAGAGATCTACAAATCCAAAATGGGTCATCCAATATACCAAATTGATTCCAAACATCATTTTAGAGACATTGGTTCAGCCACTTTTTTGAGTTAAGAGTAAAAAATTGGACTTGCTTTGTATTTTTGTTGCTTGCATAATAAGGCAAGAAGAGAAAACTTGGCATAAGTGACTTTTCAAGGCAAGGAACTTGGTTTCTTCATACATACCATGACAATAACTCATAAGAGGAGATTTTGATACAAACATGAAAGGAAATGCATGAGATATGAGATGGATCAAAGTATCATGGCATGAGAACTTCCATAACTTTCCATCACTTTCTAGAATCATCTAAGATCATTCTACAACCTTCTAGATTAGGCCATCATCATCTATATAAACACAAGAGTGGCTCCAAAATGTGGTTGGTGATTCATTTGGCAAGAATACATAGTTTCCTTCCATCTTTCCAATTTTGCAAATTGTTCTCAATCTCTCACAAAATCCCATCAATTCACAAAGTTCTTGATCCTAATCTACTCTACAATCATCCTAGAACCAAAATTCATCAAGATCTGGCTGAGTTGTGTTCATTTTCGTGTGCTGTGACCTTCACCATCAAAAGTGCAAGAGGAGTTCAAATATCATATTCAGAGCATTGGATCAAAGGTTATTGCATACAGTAGCAAGAATCAAGAGTGTTGATCAAGATCAGAGCATTGGTGGCTGCTGATTCAAGAAGTCTATATCTGTTTTCAAGAATTTGCACCAGGTATGTTTTCCTTCGAATTAGCTAGCATAGTGATCATGGCATAGGATTGTTAGTATATTAGAGACCTAGGTAGTTAGAGGATGAATCCTGGAAAGTTTGGCATTGATTGGTGAAGATTTTCATGCATGCACAAAAAAGGTTTTGAGCTGGAATTTGATGAATAGATTGTGATAATTAGTGTGGATTAGTTTAGAGTGATCATGGAAGTATAGAGTTGGTTCTGTTAGCAAGAATTTGAAGTTTGGTGAGGGTGAATTTTGAGTGTCCATGGAGGTTGTATACCATCGGGTCTGGCATTTGATTAAGCTTCAGCAAAAACTAAGGGTGCAGTTGTCTTTTACGTGAACTTTGGGTTAATTTTGGTGTTTATATCATGGCCTATCATGGAGAGACGAGGGAGATATGATGGCTGGAAGATGGCTGTGTCGAGCTCGTGTGCAGGGTTTATTCTGCAAACCCTAGAGTTGATTGAGGAAGACGATCCAATGGCCGTCCGATCATGCCAATTATTTGACTTTCTCACCTCATCCAACGGCTGGCATTTGAAGTTGAAACGGAGGGAAAAGACCAAGTGGAATGCAGCGTTTCACTTATTAGAACGCATGGGCTTTGGATCCAGATTAATATCCCCACCCCCTTCATATAGGCCCAATGGAATACACATGGTTTTGTTACTTTCTGCACCGCGAGCTTATTTCTTTTCTTTCTATTTTTCAATTCGTTTTCTGAGTGCAACTGGGCCTATCGCCAATTGCTAGGCGCACCTCCCCTTTTATGGCCCAGCTGAGATTTGAACTAGGCGTGTATGCTATTCAGACCCCCTCCCCTTTTATTTCATATTTTGTGTTTTTTTATTTTCTTTTATATTTCTCTCATCTTTAAAAAATCATAAAAAATAGGAAATTTGATATTTTTAATTCCTTCTTTTTGTGGTAGGTCAGTAATTCTGTCTAGAAAAATATGAAAAAATAAAAATGGCATTTTATTTTGTTTTAATATTTTTCATGCATTTTTCTTGTAGATAGCATCTTATTAAGTTTAGTTTGATACTTAAATTTGTTGATTTTTGTTCTAATAGATGCTTTAGTATTTTTAATCCCTTATTTTTAGGTTGATTAGGTTAGACATGTATCTTGTATATAGGATTTAATTCACAATTTTAGAAATTAATTTTAGGAGATTTGAGTAGATGTGAATAACATGACCAAAATTAGGGTTTAGGTGACAACATAGGTGAATAAGTCCATTTCCCTTAGGAGTTAGAGATTGAATTTTTGGGGTATGGGACTATAGGGATTAGGGGTAGTTATTAGATCCCTTAGAAAACGTTAGGATTCCCCTACTGCTATTAGTACTGTCTGTATTTGCTTGACTGGTGTGGTGTGCCCTCTCTGGGGATTATAATTTGTCTGTGTGGGTATTGGGTTTGTTTGGGATTTGGGGAGAGCTGAAGACCTGAGATGATGAAGCCCATTTGAAGATCAGACGATGAAGACCAACTTCCAGAGTTGATGAGGAGATTCTGTGCTGGCAGCTGTGAAGGTTATAGGATCTAGGAGTTAGGCAGAGCCTTAGAGTAGTCAACTTGATTCTCAAACATGGAAGGTCTTGACTGCCTCCATTCTTCTCTGTGATGCAGAGTCTCTCTAAGACATTCACCCCCTTCCTTTGGAAGGCTTGGTGCTACTGTCTAAGGGATAGAACTCTTGAGATAAAATATCTTATGTGTTAGTAGCAGTTTGTTTGCCACCCTTGGTAGTCAACTAATTGCTTAACACCCAATTCACTCTTGTGATTGATCCCTCATCCTGGAGGTTTGAGACTTGAAGAAAAGCCATTGTAGACTGAAGATTGATGACAAAGACCTTGCTTGAAGGCTGTGGAGATGGAGATTGATGCTTGCTGAAGCTTGTAGCTGATTGGAGATGACTTGAAGATAGATGTTGATGCAGAGCCGCTGTGGCTGTTTATTTTAGTTGTTATTCATTTCTGATGTATTGATTGGTTTTCTGGACTGTATTGTTTGCTGTTAACCTGTTAGGTTGAAAGTGAATCCTGTTCACTTTTGCCTATTGCTTTCTAGGTTCGAGGTTGAGTGGGACTCCCTTGCCTCGCTTGTATTGTTGCATCCATGCATTTTCCTGCTTTACTGTATATATCTGCTATTGTTTCTATTTCCGTCCATTCCCTTAGGATCTATGTTTCTCTCTGTGCAAGAGAGGAGCACGATAGACATTAGGTCTTAACCCATGCATGATAACATTAGGGTAGTTTGATTCCCTTTGCAACCATAGGTTAGAGTTCTGTCTCTTCTTCCTCAAAACAAACAGAAAAACACAATAAATATTTCAAACACAATAAAAGACACTTCTTCCGTAAAAGAATGTGAACTCATCAAAACGTCATTTTTGTCCGCTTGGACCAGTGATCAGGAAAAACCCTTTTTCAGAAGGAATAAAAACAATCAAGACAGACTTGTGTCGTACGTGGCCCGAACTACGTTTGCTCTGATCTTTCATGTTGTATGAAAGTACGTAGGCATAGGATGCGATATCCTAGCGAGCAACCTTCCCCTCCTTTCCCGTAGGTAGGCGAACTACGTTGACTCTGATTTCTCGTTCCAGACGGGAATACGTAGGCATAAAGTGAGATACTTTGCCGAGTCATTCTATTTTCTTTTTTAACCCTTAACCCTTAGTTTAGATAGAATAACAATCCATACCCGAAAACAAGCGTGGATCCCGTCGAGTACGACGGACGTGAGGGGTGCTAATACCTTCCCCTTGCGTAACCGACTCCCGAATCCAGGTTTTGGTTGCGATGACCATACCTTTCCCGTGTTGTGCGAGGTTTACTCTGAGCGTTTCCTTTCCCTCCCGTGGGATAAATAACGCACGGTGGCGACTCTTCTGTTCAGCCGGCGCCGATTTTCGCAGTAGCGACACCAACCAAGGAGCAATCATTACCCTTAGAATACCAAAGCCCATACTTTGGAGTACCAGAGAGGTATCTAAGTATGCGCTTTACCGCTTTTAAGTGAGATTCTTTGGGATATGATTGATACTTCGCACACATGCAAACACTAAAAATTATATTGGGTCTAGAAGCGGTAAGATAGAGGAGAGATCTAATCATACCTCGATACTTTTTTCACCTCTACATCCTTACCATTTTCGTCTTGGTTGAGATTCGCACGCGTAGGCATTGGGGTGTCAATAGACTTGGAGTTTTCCATGTCAAAACACTTGAGAAGCTCAAGGCAATATTTTGTCTAGCTCATAAAGGTACTCTCTTTCAGTTGTTTGATTTGCAATCCAAGGAAATAGTTGAGCTCCTCCATCATGCTCATCTCGAACTCTCCCTGCATTAATCTAGAAAATTCCCTTACTAGATTCATGTTAGTTGATCCAAAAACAATATCATCAACATATATTTGTACCAAGATTAAGTGTATTCCTTGACGTTTAATGAATAGGGTTGTGCCAACCTTTCCTTTTGAGTACCCTTGGTCAAGAAAAAATTTGCTGACACGGTCATACCAAGCCCTAGGGGCTTATTTGAGTCCATACAAAACACGTTTTAATTTGTATACATGATCAGGATACTCATGGAATTCAAACCCGGGAAGTTGGGTAACATAAACCTCTTCATTTATATATCCATTGAGGAACACACTTTTTACATCCATTTGAAATGATTTGAAATCTTTCGCACAAGTAAAGGAAAGCAGAAGGCGTATAGCCTCGAGTCGGGTAACCGACACATAAGTTTTCTCATAGTTGACTCCTTCCTCTTGGTTATACCCCTGTGTGACCAAACGCGCCTTATTGTGAGTTATAACTCCGTTTTGTCTAGTTTATTCCTAAACACCCATCGGGTGCCAATTACTCGATGGTCTCGCAGAGGAGGGACAAGGTCCCAAACCTTATTTCTTTTAAACTGATTAAAATCCTCTTGCATTGATAGGAACCAATGTTCATCGAGTAATTCCTCTTTTGGGTTTTTAGGTTCTACTTGAGAAACGAAAGCGAAGTGACAACAAAAATTACTTAGCTTTGATCGAGTTGTCACTCCCTTTGAGATATAACCGAGAATGTTGTCGGTGGGAAGGTATTTATAAGACTTCCATGTTAGAGGAAGACCATCGGTGTTGGACGGATGGATTTCCTCAATCCCCTCATGGTGGTGATCTTTTTCCTCCTCAACTTTGACTGGGTCAAGTTGATCAATTCCTGTCTCAACATCTTTGAGTATGTCTTCAGAAGATACACATGCACCATGAAATGAACTACCTTTTCCGACACTTTTCGGATAAGACTCATCAAATATGACATGAACAGACTCTTTAAATGTAAGTAATCTCTTATTGTATATTCTATAAGCTTTACTTGAGTGAGAGTATCTGAGAAAGATACCTTCATCTACCTTGGAGTCAAATTTTCCTAGACTCTCTTTTTCATTGTTCAACACGAAACACTTACAACCAAAGACATGAAAGTGTGATACATTTTGCTTCCTCCCTTTTAAAAGTCCATACGGAGTCTTGTTGAGAATAGGGAGGAATGAGCACCCTATTCAAAACATAACAAGCCGTACTAATGGCGTCGGCCCAAAAATATTTAGGAAGCCCACTTTCATTGATCATAACTCTTCCTAAATCTTCAAAAAATTTGATTTTTACGTTCCACGACCCCATTTTGTTAAGGGGTACACGGAGCAGACAAATTATGATTAATTCTGTGTCTACCACAATATTCTTCAAAAAGATGATTTTCAAACTCACCTCCATGATCACTTCTAATTGATATAATGTTTGTGTTTAACTTATTTTGAGAAAGTTTAGCAAAATTTTCCAAGGCGGAGAATGTATCGCTCTTGCTAGCCAAGAAGATAGTCCAACAAAACCTAGAAAAATCATCGACTATAAGAAAACTATAGTAGTTACCACCTAGACTCTTAATTCTAGATGGCCCAAAGAGGTCCATATGAAGAAGTTCAAGAGGTCTCATAGTTGACACAATGTTTTTAGATTTAAACAAGATCCTTGTTTGCTTCCCCATTTGGCACGCATCACATAAGTGATCCTTGGTAAAATTGATTTTGGATAAGCCAATCACTAGGTCTTTAGAAACTATCTTGTTTAGCAAGTCAAAATTGACATGCGCTAAAAGTCTATGCCACAACCATGAGTCTTCACTCATAGTCATGAGACATTTGTCGCTGCTCAATGATACTTCACTCAAATCTAGCATATATACATTATTTATCCTTAAGCCATTAAACACATTCTTCTCTTTATAATTGTTTTCAATTATGCAACACTCTTTTGAAAAAGATACTTTTTATCCCTTGTCATATGATTGACTAATGCTAATGAGATTGTGTTTAAGGCCTTCGACTAGCAATGCATCAGAGATTGTAGTAGATGAGGGATTACCTACACTACCTTTTCCAAGTATTGATCCCTTGTTGTTGTCTCCATAGGTTACAAATCCCTTCTTATTTGTCACAAAGTCAATGAAGAGAGATATGTCTCCTGTCATATGTCTTGAGCATCCACTATCGAGAACCCATCTTCTCTCAATAGGCTCAAGACTTTGTACCTATAAAAACAATCAACGAAAATTGATACCCAATTGTTTATTGGGTCCTTGGTTGTGAGTGAAATATTGGTTGCATTTAGGCAACCTTTGATAAACCCCTTTAGGAACTAAAAATTTCCTAAAGCGACATTTAGTAATAGTGTGACCCCTTTTGTAACAATATAAGCAAGTAAGGTTAACTTTTGTATCACTTTTGCTATCTTGATTTTTGACCACATATGTATATTTTTTATAAGGATTAATCATACTTTTTATAAAATGTTCTCTATCAATAGCAAACGTGATTTTAGGTTTTAGAGCCTTGTTAAGTTTGGCCTTGAGAGTTCTAACCTCCTTTTACCAAATATAACAAGTATCATACTTAAAGTTTACCATTCTTTTTCTTTCTTCCTCACAATCCACCTTTGTTCCTTCCACTATGGAAGCCTTTAGAGCCTCTAATTTCATTTCGGAATCGAGGATCTTTTGCTCCAAGTGAGCAAAAATTTGTTTGTTTGAGGCCATCCATTTAAAAGCTTCCTTGGCTTTATGGTGTAAGGTATCAAAGGTAGTTTGTAATTCGGAATGAGACAATCTAGTAGAGTTTTCGTATTTTGCATGTCGTACCTTTTTGTTTTTATTCTTTTGATGAGCAGAGACACAAAGGTTGACAGATTCTTCTTCGTCACTTGAACTATCATCCTCGGATGACTCGCTATCGCTTTCCCATGTTATGTAAGTGTTGCGGTGAGAATCGTGATACCAAGCTATTTATTAACTTGAATAAAATTCTTAAATTCACAACCGAACTTTAATTTATCCAAAAAGGAAAGGTTTAAAGAAAGAAAAACCTATTAAAATGCAAAGCAAAAGGCAAGGCCTAAAGCTAAGCAAAGAAAGATCTAAAGGTTCGGGGGTTGGTTATGCCTAGGGTAGGTATTTCACATCCTAAACATCTGTAGTACTCTACAGGAACCTCTTGTTAATATTTGTGTTTGCTAAAGTTTGCTTGCTAAAGAAAAAGTGCTAAGGTAAAGATATAAAGTATAAAGTATGTATAAAGTTTTCTCGCGAAGACATCGCATCTCGTGCCTACGTATCCTGACGGGAATGGAATCAGAGCAACCGTAGTTCCCCTAGCTAGGGGTGAAGAACTCTTGACTGCGGTCAAGGTTCCAAAGGGATTTAAATGTCTACAGTGAGACACTTACATAGAGTGCGGCGACTATAAACTAAAGTTAAGTTAGAAAAGAAGGGAATGTCCACGGCGGGACGCCTAAATAGAGCACGGCGACTCCAAGCCTAAGTTGCAAAGATAAACAAGGGAAATGTCCACGGCGGGACGACTAAATAGAGCACGACGACTCTAATTCTAAGTTGTAAATGTTAACAGGAAGTTATTAGTTAGTGAGTCAATGGGTTAATTGGAAAAGTGTGAAGTTGGCTCGCCAAGACGTCGCATCTTATGCCTATGTATTCTCATAGAGAAATCAGAGCGTTCGTAGTTCCCCTGGTTAGGGGTAAGGAAGTCTTGACTGTGGTCAAGGTTCCAAGGGGATGTAAGCATTCATAGGGAAGTACTTACATGGAGTGTGGCGAATCCTGAATCTAAGTTGAGATTGTTATGGTAAAGAATGTCCACGGCGGGACGCTAAACATGAGTACGGCGACTCAGATCCTAAGGTTAGGATAAAAGGGTAAAGGATGTCCACGGCGGAAGGCTAAATGTGAGTACGAAGACTCAGATCCTAAATTGAGAAAGGTAACAGGAAGTTAGTGGTTAGTGAGCTCGCCAAGAAATCGCATCTTGTGCCTACGTATCCTTAAGAGGGACTTGAGAAATCAGAGCGTCCATAGTTCGTGGAACTACGAGTTGCCAGGTTCTAAGAACCAAGAACACCTAAGACAGATAAGCAAGGGACATCCACAATAACAATAAGTCAACACACTGTCCCTTCCATTGGATTAGGTTAACAAGGAATAGAAATAAAGCAACATGTACATGGAAGAAATTCAGTCACAAATATAATCAGGCAACAAACAGAATTATTAATCAATGTAAGTATAAATATTTAAAAAGATTAACTAATAATTTAATTAATCAAATTAAATACAAATATTTAAATTAATTAATAATTACAACATATATTTTTGTACTTTTAAATATTTAACAATTGACTAAAAGATAAGTAATTACAAATCCATTTTTTTTGTCTTTCCAAATAATATACAAATTAAAATAAACTAAATAAATAAATAAAGTAAAATAAAAAAAAAACTGATAAAGATTAGATGAGGGAGTATTGTGTCTAGATGGAGGATGATATTTTATGTGAGGTTAGAGGTACCATGAAAAAAAGAAAATGTAGGTGGTGGTTTATTTGTGGGAAAATGAAGGTTAGTTATTCATATTGTGGAAGATATTGTGTATGAAGGAGTGATAATAGAATATGGTGGATAGTGAATTTTTAGTTTATGTGGAAGTGTGATTAGGAAAAGAGCATGAAGTGTGAGGTTTTGTGGTGTGATTGCTTCCTTTATATAGGTTGGAAAAGAAAGAAGAGTGTATGAGACTTATTTGACAAGTTTCTAAAAAGTAAATAATTTATGAGACTTATTTGACAAGTTTCTAAAAAGTAAATAATTTATGAGACTTATTTGACAAGTTTCTAAAAAGTACGTAATTTATGAGACTTATTTGACAAGTTTCTAAAAAGTAAGTAATTTATGAGACTTATTTGACAAGTTTCTAAAAAGTAAGTAATTTATGAGACTTATTTGACAAGTTTCTAAAAAGTAAGTAATTTATGAGACTTATTTGACAAGTTTCTAAAAAATAATTAAAATAAAAAATCAAAATTTAAAATTTAAATATAAAATAAGAAAGGGTATTAACTAAAAAAAATTGATTAATTAAAAAAAATATTATTTAAAAGTATAAATAAAAACGATAAAAAACGAATAATTGGACTGGTATCGTAGTGCTAAAAAAATGAATACACCAAAATGATTAGCGTAAAATATACCACTCGAAAAAATACGACGCTTTTTCAAATTTTGAAATAAATTTTACCCGCTAAAACGACTTAAACTGTCCAAAAAGTTTATTTCAGCTGATAAATTGGGTATTATGAAAAAATGTAAGAGATGATAAACTATACAGATGATGCAAAAAGATGTGGAATCTTAGAGTAAAAAATTAGGGTGCAACAGATGCCCCTATTTAAGTTTCTTCGATCCGGAGATGTGAAAATTGAAATTTTCGGCTCGACAAGGTCGGAGAGACTTAAATACAACAATGCGCAATTTTTGACCCTAAGATGGCACAAAAATGCTTATAATATGATATTCAAGACAAAGGTCCCTTGAGGAAAGATGTCAATTGAGATGAATATACACTTGGAAGATGCTGCAACTCCACTGGGGAAAGATTGACAACTTTACGGGAGAAAGTATCTAGGAGACACAATTGAGGAAAACAAATATTATGAACATCTATCAAGGTGACAAAGAGTATCCAGTAATACTTGGAAAGAGATGGACAAACCCTAAACAAAGACACAGACATCCGGAAAAACATCAGATGCTGAAAGTAACACAATGAAATAACATAAACATCCAGAAAGCAAAAGAAACTTACTGGGGAAAAAGTCACAGTCACCAGAGGTTTTATCAGAAGAGCATTGAACAAAACTCTGGGAAAGAACATGTATCAGAGATAAACTAGCAACCATTAGAGATATTCACAAGAGTGTTGAGTGAACTCCGGGAAACATCCAGAAACAAAATGAAGACGTCTAGAAGAGCATTAGATGAAGACAAAGATTCTGAAGGTACATCCGAAACATTTAGAAGAGCATTAAATGTATGGGAAAAGATTTGAAGACATATCTGGAAGAACATCAGATAAGAAACAAAGGAGTTTTGGAAGAACATCAGAACAAAGACTCAACCTGGAAAAACATCAGAGAGAGAAACATATCCAGAAAAAACATCGGATAGATTCTGGAAAAAACATCAGAGTCACAGGGAATATCTAGAAAAACATCAGATAAGTTCTGGAAGAACATCAGAGCAAAGACTAAATCTGGAAAAACATCAGAGAGAGAGAAACATATCCAGAAAAACATCGGATAGGTTCTGGAAAAACATCAGAATCAAGGGAAATATCTAGAAAACCATCAGATAAGTTCTGGAAGAACATCAGAACAGAGACTCAATCTGGAAAAACATCAGAGAGAGAAAGATATCTGGAAAAACATCGGATAGATTCTGGAAAAACATCAGAATCAAGGTAAATATCTGGAAAACCATCAAATAAGTTCTAGAAGAACATCAGAACAAAGACTCAATCTGGAAAAACATCAGAGAGAGAAACATATCCGAAAAAACATCGGATAGATTCTGGAAAAACATCAGAATCAAGGTAAATATCTGGAAAACCATCAGATAAGTTCTGGAAGAACATCAGAACTGAGACTCAATCTGGAAAAACATCAGAGAGAGAAACATATCCGGAAAAACATTGGATAGATTCTAGAAAAACATCAGAATCGAGGGAAATATCTAGAAAACTATCATATAAGTTCTAGAAGAACATCAAAATAGAGACTCAATCCGGAAAAATATCAGATAGAGAAACATATAAAGGTGACATTCAAGAATAACTTTGGATAAAAGGAAACCATACACCTAATAATGGCTTTGAATGAAAGGTATAAACATAGTATCTGAGAATAGTAATGGATGTATATAGGAACAGACATATCCGGAAGAACAATCGGATAAGAAATGTCATATCTGGAAGAACATCAGATAGACACGACACAAAAATCTGTTTGGTATGTGCCAAGTGAGTTGGACTTTGACCACAAGGTAAGACGTGGATAAAACACGACCTCGGGAGAAATGCAAATGAGGATGAAACACCCATGTTATGCATATGTATATGAATTATGCATATGGTATATGATCAAAATGCAAATGTAGACCCCGACGACAATGCTTGACTCTTTTAGTGAGAACACAAGATTGGAAGACTGATTCCTCAACACGGAGATCACTGCCATTCTTCTTGGGGACTAAAGATGTTACTGCTGAACATATCTCTGCCACACTGGTAAATTGTGTCAAATTGATGATCCTTGCAGGAAGGATGAATAATTGATTGGGGATTCTTCAAGTAAACTGCCCCAGTTTAGCTGTCTGTTGTAGGTAAACTGATAATTGCTTCAGCTTGTTGAAGATGATTGATCCACTGTGTGCTTGAAAAGCTTTCTCCAGTCTAAGTCTTGAAATATCTTCTGGATAAACCACATTTGAGGAGACCTTTCCTTGAACAAATATTGAACTGATTCTTCGACAGGATGTGAAAAAAACTTGCCCCTGATAGGATCACCGACCAAGTTTCTCAACTGTTTGAAAATTCCTTGAGAGGAAAGCCAGTTTGCAAACAAAAGTGTTCATACAAACATGGTAATGCAAAGTTCATGCAACTTTTGAAATCAAAATCATTTGCAAAATAAATGATTCATTGGTCAGAACATGGTGGTTCAAGACACTCAAAGTTTAAAGGTAAAGCAAAAAGGTATGATGCCAAAACAAATGATATACAAAGATCTTTTGGAGTCAGTTTACGCAACCTTGCTGTAGTATGCTTTCAAAACAACCTTGCTTCAGTTAGGTCTTTTGAGGGTTGTAGCATGGCCTGGTTCACGGTTTAAGAAACAAAGGATAAAGGCTCAAAGTTTATTTGTGCCCACCCAATCTACATGACGATCTTCAGTCCTATGCTCAGTTAACTCAAAATATACACTCAGGTTCCTATAGGAATTGCACTGATTATAGCCATGATGATGGTTCAGCAGTCCAAGGACTCTTGAGACGACAATCACTACTTCTTTACAACATTTGGTTGTTCTGACATTGAGGATTTTCAGGGTGAAGATTTAAAGATTTCCTCTTTTTATTATCCCTAACTTTTGTCTGAACTGTTTCTTGAGAAGACTACGGTCAGCGGGATGCCCCAGTTTTGCATAAGTCTCCTTCATAGGTTTTGACTTAGCGGGCTTTTCTTTTGATTGATTTTTTTTTTTGAAAGAAAGAGAGTGACTGTTTGGCTTTAATGATTACGGTGAACCATCATCGGCTTTTTGGCTTGAAAAACATCTTCAACACTTGTTTGTTGTGTGCAAAGATAAACAAGGGAAATGTCCACGGCGGGACGACTAAATAGAGCACGACGACTCCAATTTTAAGTTGTAAATGTTAACAGGAAGTTAGTTGTTAGTGAGTTAATGGGTTAATTGGAAAAGTGTGAAGTTGGCTCGCCAAGACGTCGCATATTATGCCTACGTATTCTCATAGAGAAATCAGAGCGTTCGTAGTTCCCCTGGTTAGGGGTAAGGAAGTCTTGACTGTGGTCAAGGTTCCAAGGGGATGTAAGCATTCATAGGGAAGTACTTACATGGAGTGCGGCGATTCCTGAATCTAAGTTGAGATTGTTATGGTAAAGAATGTCCACGGCGGGACGCTAAACATGAGTACGGCGACTCAGATCCTAAGGTTAGGATAAAAGGGTAAAGGATGTCCACGGTGGGATGCTAAATGTGAGTACAGAGACTCAGATCCTAAATTGAGAAAGGTAACAGGAAGTTAGTGATTAGTGAGCTCGCCAAGAAATCGCATCTTGTGCCTACGTATCCTCAAGAGGGACTTGAGAAATCAGAGCGTCCGTAGTTCGTGGAACTACGAGTTGCCAGGTTCTAAGAACCAAGAACACCTAAGACACACAGTCCCTTCC
This sequence comes from Lathyrus sativus, assembly GCA_963859935.3. Classification (NCBI taxonomy): domain Eukaryota; kingdom Viridiplantae; phylum Streptophyta; class Magnoliopsida; order Fabales; family Fabaceae; genus Lathyrus; species Lathyrus sativus. Next base: position 96,815,789 of record OZ012738.1, on the reverse strand, counting down.
GTTGGATTAGGTCAACAAGGAATAGAAATAAAGCAACATGTACATGGAAGAAAATCAGTCACAAATATAATCAGGCAACAAACAGAATTATTAATCAATGTAAGTATAAATATTTAAAAAGATTAACTAATAATTTAATTAATCAAATTAAATACAAATATTTAAATTAATTAATAATTACAACATATATTTTTGTATTTTTAAATATTTAACAATTGACTAAAAGATAAGTAATTACAAATCCATTTTTTTTTGTCTTTCCAAATAATATACAAATTAAAATAAACTAAATAAATAAATAAAGTAAAAGAAAAAAAACCCTGATAAAGATTAGATGAAGGAGTATTGTGTCTAGATGGAGGATGATATTTTATGTGAGGTTAAAGGTACCATGAAAAAAAGAAAATGTAGGTGGTGGTTTATTTGTGGGAAAATGAAGGTGAGTTATTCATATCATGGAAGATATTGTGTAAGAAGGAGTGATAATAGAATATGGTGGATAGTGAATTTTTAGTTTATGTGGAAGTGTGATTAGGAAAAGAGCATGAAGTGTGAGGTTTTGTGGTGTGATTGCTTCCTTTATATAGGTTGGAAAAGAAAGAAGAGTGTATGATACTTATTTGACAAGTTTCTAAAAAGTAAATAATTTATGAGACTTATTTGACAAGTTTCTAAAAAGTAAATAATTTATGAGACTTATTTGACAAGTTTCTAAAAAGTAAGTAATTTATGAGACTTATTTGACAAGTTTCTAAAAAGTAAGTAATTTATGAGACTTATTTGACAAGTTTCTAAAAAATAATTAAAATAAAAAATTAAAATAAAAAATCAAAATTTAAAAATTAAATATAAAATAAGAAAGGGTATTAACTAAAAAAAATTGATTAATTAAAAAATATATTATTTAAAAGTATAAATAAAAACGATAAAAAACGAATATTTGGACTGATATCGTAGTGCTCAAAAAAATAAAATGAATACACCAAAATGATCAGCGTAAAATATACCACTCGAAAAAAAATGGCGCTTTTTCAAATTTTGAAATAAATTTTACCCGCTAAAACGACTTAAACTGTCCAAAAAGTTTATTTCAGCTGATAAATTGGATATTATGAAGAAATGTAAGAGATGATAAACTATACAGATGATGCAAAAAGATGTGGAATCTTAGAGTCAAAAATTAGGGTGCAACAATAAGCTCTTCTAGGCTTAACTTGCTTCTTATGTGACCGATTACTCTCCTTTCCTTTGTCCTTTTTCATCAAAGGACAATCCGGCTTGTAGTGTCCGACTTTTCCGCAATTGAAGCACGACCCTCTAACTCTACTCCCTTTATTATCTTCATTCTTAGAAGACCTTGATTGTTTTCTGAAATTGACTAGATTCTTTTCAGAATGTTGGATACCATTTTTCTTTACATAGCGATTGTATCGCTTCACAAACAACCCCATATCCTTATTCTTTTCGTCATCTTTGTCATCACTCGAGTCACAATCACTCAACTCTTTTGCATAGGACTTTGAACAAGAAGCCTTTAGAGCTATAGACTTCTTTTCCGCATTTTTGGTCTTCTCCTTCTTTTCACTTTTCTCAAATTGCTCGAGACTAAGAAGCACCTGATCATGTTCTTGAAACTTTCCAAAGAGTGTTGTAAGGTCCAAAGTCATAAGATCATTTGCTTCCTTTATGGCGATGACTTTTGGTTGCCATTCCTTGGTAAGACATCTTAAGACTTTGTTAGTAGCAACATCCTTGGAAACTGGTCTATCAAGTGAATTCAGTTTATTGATTAGGTGAGAAAATCTCTTTTGCATGTTAGCAATGGTTTCCCCTTGCTCCATGTGAAAGAGATCAAACTCTTGTGTCAAAGTATTGATTCTAGCTAGTTTGACATCATTTATTCCATCATGGGCAACTTGTAATGACCCCACATAGCTTTATGAGTCATACAATGGGAAATTCTATAGTATTCATCAACTCCCAAGGAGGAGATCAGAATATTTTTAGCCTTCCAATCGTAATTGTACTTTTTCTCGTCTTCACCATTCCATTGTGCTTCAGGCTTAGGCACAACCTTGTTATTTTCATCGATCATGGTTATTTCCATAGGACTTCTCAATGTAACATTCCATACCTTCCTGTCTATGAAATTTATATGCACGCGCATACAGTCTTTCTAGTAACTATAGTTTTCACTGTTGAAAACAGGTGCTCTATTATAAGCCCCTTTTGATTTGTTTGCCATTTTCTAAGAAGTTATATGTGAAGCACATAATGAATCGGTGCTCTTGATACCACTTGTTAGATGATGGAGCAGATCTAGAAGGGGGGTTGAATAGATCACTTGTTAAAAACAGAGTCGGCGCTACCAATATTTAGTTTTAAAAGTTTTTAGGCGGAAGTGGCCGAGGAACTATATTCGTCTAAAACGAACCTTTACCGAAAAACTGGATATACACAAAGCCTATGGAATCTGATAAAAATGAGATTAAGAATCACTAATTTGAAAACACATCAACCCGAATTTATTCACTATGAGGTTGGACTATTTCCAATGCGTGAAAAATATAACCAATTTGAAAAGACAACACAAGTGTTTGTTGTTCACACAATTAGTCAAACATTTGGTGTGCAAGGCACCAAAAGTGAATTCCAATATGTGAGTGAAGTGCTTAAGTATTCAATTATAATCAAGGATTATAGTAAGCTTCTAAAAATGATTCAGCACTACACACATCATAATTTTGATCAACTAAATTATTTGCACACAAACTCAGAAATTAAGCAATTGAAAAATAGAGAGAGAACACCAATTTATTGAGACAGTTCCCCCGTCGTCCTCACTCGGGTACGTCTGCCCTCAATTTTAAAAATAGAATTGAGACCTGTATATATATAACCTATTGGTAAATATTTACAAGAGAAACAATAGAATTCAAACGATCAAACTCAATTGTTGATGTAGAGCCTATTCCTTCTCTTCCCCTTGATTCAAGTTGAATCAAGTCCTTCGAACGCGATGAATAAACCTCTGATTACGACACACCCTTTGAAAAACCCCACAGTCTTCAAATCTTTCCCGACTGATTTCGATCACCAACGCTTCGAACCCGAATCTTCCTCTCATAATCCTCCGGTTACCACTACTAAATCGACATAACCACCCGTTCTTCAATTACCTTTGCTCGGTTGAATTTGTGATGGACCGATTCGTTCAAACCCCCCCAAAATCCAAGGTTCTTGGAGGATAAAACCCTAACGATTTTATGCAAGAAAAACCCACTGATTTCTCAACCCAAACCCGATTACACCAATCCTATGTTTGGACGTTATCACCTATAAAATGAAAAATGCACAACAAAAATAATTATATGTAGTTGTGGAGAAAGTGCAAGAAAGAGGATGAAGATGATGAGAATAAATCAGTGTCTATTTTCACTTTTCTTATTGTTTTGAAGAATAAGCTAACTCACTATATATATAAGTCAAAAACAATTAACCAACATAACAAACACCTAGACAGTTTCACATAACAGAAATTTAACCAAAAATGCACGAGCAGTCGACCTATACATAGGGAAGGGTCGACCTGAGCTCAACCGAATTTCAGATTATGTAGAAAGCAGCACCTTGTATCGATCGTAACAGGTCATGCATCAACGCAAAGCATACAAAATTAGACAGACAGAATTGGACACAGTATGAGTCGACCAGAGGGTCGACACGAGAACTCCTGAGAATAGACCATGCAAAATACTTTCTATATGAGTCGAGCGGAACAAAGTTTGAGTCGACTCAAAGACACAAAATATGCAAAAATGCATATTTTCATGTATTATGCTACTTTTGAGATACTCCACCATATAGAAAGTTAGACAAACATGACCAAACCTATATGGAGCATATATTGAATAATTTATATATGGATCAAACAATGTTTTTGATCGATGTTTGACTCAAGAAGAATAAGGTATGCATATGTGACACAATGATATCGTCCAAAGTACATTTTTCTACCTATCTATGTTTTGACATCATTAAAACAAGTATAGCTAACTATGAGGAACTTTTCCCTCACAGAAAGGACTTAGAGTCTTCAAAAATATCTTTTTCATTTCTAAGTGGAGGATTAATTTGTGCGGAAATCTCGCGCCACATTTGCGCATACTCCTTAAAATTTTCTTTACCCTTCTAGGGCATAGCACGAAGCTGATCCCTATTCGGTGCCATGTCAAAATTATACTTGTGTTGGCAAACAAAAGCTTCTCCCAAATCATTAAAAGTGTGGATCTGAATACTGTCCAGGCCCATATACCATTTCAAAGCAGCACCAGTCAAACTATCTTGAAAGTAGTGAATCAACAAATGATGATTGTCCGTCTGAGTGGACATATTACGAGCATACATCACTAAATGACTTAAAATACAAGAATTTCCTTTATACTTCTTGAAGTTTGGAACCTTGAACTTATGAGGAATCTTCACATTAGGAACCAGACAAATCTCATGAGCATTATTTCCAAAAAGTTCCTTTCCTCTTAAGGCCTTATTCTCCTTTTGCATTTCTTCAAACTGATTTTGGAACTCGTCCATCCGATCATACATACCCTGACATTCACTAGCTTCAACGTGGAAAGCAGGTACATAACTCTGTGGGATAGCATGTACCACAGGTGGATGGATTGTCATAACAGGACGAACAGTGGAAATTTCAGCAGCATGCTTGTTCCTTCAGACATAAAGTTCATAGGCATACCCCCAAGGAAATCTAAGAGGCATCTTATGAGAAGGAACACTGATAGGAGCCACATAAACGATCACAGAAACCACTTTAGATATAACAATAGTTTAAGGAAGAGTAGCCTGGGGAGTAGGTGGACGATGAGACTGATTTTGCAAGGTAACTAGAGACTCGACCAGTGAATTAAGCTTCTCCATACCAGCACGGAGATTTGTAACATCTACACGAAGTTCAAGATTCTCTTGTTCTAAGTTATACACCATCTTTCTTTGAGAATTGGAAATAATGTTGTATCGATGCGACAACTTGAATTTTAAGAAAACCATGAAGAAAGCAATAAGGCACCTGTCAAAGCAAGACTCAATGCAGAATGATGCGAATGCAACATAAATATTTCATTCAGTTTTCAAGGATCTTTAAGATACAAAGCAATTGCAAACATTGTAAAGAAATAATACTTTTTGAAATACTGATAAAAATCTCATTTTGTTGATAATTGGAAAGAGTTATACTTGGAAGTACAAGTTACAAAGGATTAAATACAATAGGAAAAAATCTAGATCCTAAGGAATCACATCAGAGGATGATCTAAGCTGATACTTCCTTCGAAGTCTCTTGATCTCCCTTTCATATCTATCCTTCATGGCGGCCTTCTCTAACATGAGTTGGTCCATAATACCCTTCCAAGCATCGGAAGTAGGATGACGAGATGATGAAGTAGTAGAGGAAAATAAATTCTCTCCATGTATCTTCACAAAACGTTGCTCAAGCAACTCTATCAAGTCATCTTTCTTCTTCAACTGCTTCTGCAACTCTAACTTCTCGAGGTTTAAAGCATGAAATATGGATTCCCAAAGATCATTTTCTTGCCTCATCTTGGATAAGGCATCTTGAAGTGCTTTCACATCTTTAGAAGGAATGGTGAGTGGTGTAGCAACCACTATAGACATGGGTTTTTTAAAAGCATAAGGCATTTTGAGCTCTTTAGCTCCCTCCTTTGCCAAAGAGTATAAGGTTCCAAGGTAATGTAAACTTATATTACAAGCTCTCCTTTACCCTTCCTATGAACTTTGCGTCAAGAATGAGCCATCCTTCTCTTCAAACCAAGAGAGTCCTTCCTTTCTTGGAAAAACAAACCCTCTAACAGAATGCTATTATGTTTATCCTTCAACATATAACCAAGTTGACGCCTTACTAAACTCAGGTTGTAGTTAATTCCACCTTGTGTACCAAGAAGAGGCATATTGGAGAATTTCCCATAACTATCAATGATCTTGAAACTCTCATACATAGAATAATACCAAGCGATATCAGCATGATTAAGGGACATGATCCTCTGAGACCATCTTAAACAACTCTTATTTTCCTTGAAAGTAGATGACTACGGAAAGTGTGAAATAAGCCACTTGTACAGCAAAGGTGTACAACAAATGATGGTACCATTTACCTTAGAAGTCCTATGATGGATAGAGAAGTAGGTATCACCAAGTAAAGTTGGAATAGGGTTCCCTATCAAGAATATCTGAATAGCGTTAACATTTATAAAGTTGTCAATGTTATGGAACAAGACTAGTCCATAGATAAGCAAAGAAAAAATAGCCTCAAACGCCAACATGCTACCAGCATCAGCAACTGAAGTAGCTTTCTCAACCAAGAACTTAGAAGTCTACCCTTTAATGCCTCCCTTAACAACAAGGTTGGCATCTATATCAGATTTCTTGAAATGGACGAATGCTGCAATAACTTGGGACTTGGGAACTTTCTCCAAACCAGTGTAAGGAACCTCATCAGAAACTAGTAGACCCAAGAGATAAGCGTACTCCTCCAAGGTCGGCAAGAGCTGATAATCAGAAAATGTAAAGCATCAGTAGACCAGATCATAAAACTTCATAAGAGTATTCATAATTTTGTCTTCAATGTTGGTAGAAAGAATATACAAGAGCCTTCCATGACGAGATCTGAAATCTACTAGATCAACTACAAAGGATGCTAAATTTTTAAAATTTTTAAGACCAGGAGCTCGGAAATTGTACTTTTGAGTATTTCTTCTTCCAATGTCCATAATCATAAAATTTACTATGTTTGCAAAGGAAAATCTCTGAGATCCTTGAAAACTGATTGAAACATGATGTTCATGAATGCATGAGTGCATGATGCAACAAGCACAAACAAGATCATAAACAAGGTGAAGGGTTATGAGTCACGAGCATGGAGCCAAGGGTAAGAACCACCCACAATGGTATGTACTAGGGTTTATATCCACATGTACAACAAGGTTCTAAAAGGTTCTCAGAGTCGTGATTCCATATTTTGGATATTATCGACTTAAATGACTACTCGTCAGCTAAAAATATTCTCAAGAGAATTTAGTCAGAGTGTAGTATCGCGTAACAACTAATTCAAGTCTACACCTGAATAGTCACCGCACTACGTCCTAAAATGGACAAGATGGGTTAAAGGGTTCTAAGGTCCTCAGATTCTCGGATCCCTAGGTCGGAAAAAGTAATGCCATGTACGACTACTCCTATGACATCAGTAACTTCAAAGGGGTCCACTGAGCGGGGGATCTCAAGTAAGCTTAGTAAGAATTACTCCACGTAAACTGAACAAGACTATACCACCCTCCTATCATAAGTGCTCTCAAGTCTGGGTATAACACTTATCTCACCACTCAGAGATCACCAAGCACCAAAATAAAACAAACAACAACAAACAACATAATAATAATAGAAACACAAATAAACAATATAAGCTCAACCCACTAGGGACTACTCACCAACAGAGTCGCCAATATTTTTTGTAGTGGGAAAATTTGAGACTAAGCTATTGATTAACTTAACTCGCAAAACAAGAGTCGCCACCGCACTTTTATTTTTCCAAAGGTAAGTGAAAAGAACGAACAAAACCTAAAGAAGTTTTAAAACAAAAACTAATAAAAACATAGACAATGGTAAGAGGGTTGGTTACGCAAAGGGAAGGTGTTAGCACCCAAAATGTCTATAGTACTCTATAGGAACCTCTTTGAAAATATATCGTTTGGCTTAAAAGGTGTTGTTTGCAAAAGATTGGTGAGGAGAGAAGAGAAGTATTTTTTAATAAATTTGTGTTTGACAAGACTTCCTGAGCCTCGTATCTACGTACCCACAAAGTGCAATGGAGGATCAAAACCTCGTGGTTCATGGTAAAAATAACAAAAGGGATTTGTTTTGATTGATTTTAAATGGGAAGAAAAGTTGTCATTTTAAAGAGAAAACTTCAACTAATTACCCACAAGTATGTGAAAATGGACCTTTCCATCACCATAAGAAGGGCTCCAACTTGGACAAAATCAACAATTATGCCACTAACTCTCTAAGGTGGGAAAGAATAAACTCATTTCAAACAATACTATGGGGATATGAGGATCATATATCAACTATAAATGACTCATGTCTAAACTTTATGAAAATTTTAAAAGAAAAAAGTGCACAAAAGGCACAAAATGGTTTGAATGAGTTTTTTTAAGTCTTTTGAAAATGGTCATGAAATGCTTAAGATTAATTAGAATTTATTAATAAAATGAGTTTGAAAATGCACTCAACAAAGTCCAGGTTTATTAAGAAAGTGGTTCTAGTTTGAAAAAAGAAAGTTTTGAAAAAGGGAGAATATTTTGAAAATTTAAGAAGGGGAGGAGATGAAGAGACTACCCTAAAGCATAAAATAAAGGCTAAGGAATGAAAGATATAACCAAGATACCAAGTTATCCCATCCTTTGGGTTTAAGCAATAAGCAACATGGTAAGCATAGAAATAACCAAGCATCAGATGAAAGCCAAGTATCCAAGCCAAGTCTTCACAAGATGCCAACTCAAGGTCAAAGCACCAGGTAAGATCTAAGGGCTCAAGTCACCACTTCAAAGCATAGGGTTACGAGCCTAAACCTAAGTCCATAACTCTAAATCTAAGAAAGGGATAGTCACCATATAGTCCAAGGAACGTTAAAAGTCTTTTAATGGTTCAAGCCTTTTATTAATGTCTTAAAAAGAAAAAGAAAGTCCAAGTGGACAATGATAAAATATGATATCAAATGATAAGCATAAAATAAAGTGCGAGAAATAAGAGCATAAAGATAAAAGTGCATAAAAACAAATGGCGTAAAGTAAAAGTTCGCACAATTAAAGTTAGTGTTAGTGTTAGAATTAATGAAGAAGAAATTTTGTCATTTAAAGTAGATTACTCAACTAATCAACCCAACAAGTTTGAGAACTTTGTATCATCCTTTAAGAAGAGCTCTAACTTGGATAAAACCAACAAGTATGCCACTTGCTCTCTTAGGTGGAAAAGAATCTACACACTATAGAGATAGGAGATTTACATCTAAACTAAAAAATGACTCCTCTAAAATTGGACCAAATGATCACTTTCCGATTAAGGACAAATTTAGCACTATGTTAAACGATCATAGCACAATCTATAAGGAAAATCATACTATGGGAGGCTGGTCAATAACAATTTATGTACCATACATGTTAGAGATATGATATAAAGATTATACTCCTAAAACATGTAGCACAAGTCAAAACAAGGGGATCAAGACCTAAGTCATGGAAACATGGATCCTTTACGTCAATCAACCCCTCATGATAATTTGGACAAACTTATGCATCAACTCAAAGTATCTCAATTGATCAAATGATCAATCAAATGGTAGATTTGAAATGATGAAAGTTCATCAAGCACCATCAAAATCTCATGAACAAGATGGCCTACACATCCTCCAATTAATCAAAAGAAAGGTGAAAAAAGAAAGAAAGGGATGAAGAAGAGAGGATCAAACAAGATAGCAAAACCAAATTGGATCCAAGTGATGATCAAGTTATCATCAAAATTAATCTTCGTTATGGTGGATTAGGGTTTTCACCCCACTAACACCCAATATCCATTGAGTGTGATAAAACTTATGGTCAAATCAACTAATTTCCAAGGCCAACAACAGTCAATACAAGTCAAATAAATATAAAAGGCAATAATATGAATTAAAATGCATCAAAATTAATTTTAAAATGAAAATAAAGATGATGCATCAAATCAAATCACAAATGACCAAGAAAATTCATGCAAGTCAGAAACAAGTCAAGAATGATATATAAATTTTTGAGAATTTTTAAATACATAAAACTATTTTTAAACCGATTAAAATGCTTTTAAAAAAAGAAAAATCATGAAAAATAGAAAATGATGAAAATAAAATACAAAGAATGTAAAATCAGAAAGAGAAAAATAAAAGAGTTTTTAGAAATTATTTTGGGATTTTTTGGAGTTAAAATGGATTTTCTATGAATTTTTGAAGTTAAATGCAATTTAAAATGAAAATAAGAAAAGAAAATAAAATAGGAAAAACCACGCGTGTTGGATCTGCTTCATTAATCTGATCTAGAAGATCTAACAATTCAAAAGCGCTATACACGGTGGAATTTACTTCAGAAATAACACAGGATCACATTTGAATCTAACCAATCAAAACATTTCAAACAGCCAGCGTGTCTCCACCTCAGGTCATCTTCCTCACCTCTCCAGTCATCTTGTCCAGCGAGATGCTCACCGGTGATTGCTAAATGGTAAAGTTAGGGCACGAGACCATGTTCATTGCAACCTTCTCATCAAGGCAAACTCAACCTCATACTCCATTTTCATTTATTAAAAGAGAGTAGAGAGAATTGCAGAGAAAACACAGTAAAATAAAAATCACGAAAACAAAAATTAAATGATAAACACAAGATATCAACACCAGCCATGTTAGGGGAAACAATTAGAAGGTAAATGACTACATCGTGGTAAATTGTTTGATTGAAAATGGAGCCTCAAACTATCTTGTCCAAAAACGATCGGAAGAGCTCTGAAATTGGATTTGGCTGGAGTGATTCATGGACTCTTGGAGCTTGGAAATTGTTGCAGAAGCTTCAGAGGAACACGATAGAGCTAACTGAATCAAGAAATTGGATTGAAATTGGCTGGAAATCAAAACTAGATAGCTCACTTTTTAAAGAAAATTTGAGAGTGGAGTAGGGGTTTTCTTGCTATCAAAAGCTTGGTTTTTAGTTTGGAATGATCCTCTATTTATAGCTGAAGATGATGAAATACTGAGAGGGGTGAAATTATCAATAATTGAGTGAATTTGTATGCACCCTCATCGTGAAGAAAGTGACTTGAAATTGCTCAAAACTAAGCCAAACCATGTTTTTTATGAGTCAATTAACTTCAAGAAATTTGATTAAACATGTTTACGTCTAAAAAATGTGGTAATTTGGCTTGAAAATGAGTTTTGGTTGAGGTAAAAAATCTGATCATGGTGAAAACTTCAGTTCCAAGTAACCATGTTCAACTAAATGGGGCATCTTGTACAAGATGCTTTTTGACCCCATTCTTTTTGCAATTGGTTAACATCATAACAAAGATCACAATGTACTAAGAAAGATTTCATTTGGGTTCTTGAGCAAAAATTTATGTCATGTTGAAGTTGGCATAAAAATTTGGCAAACCAAACTTGAAATATTCTAAGTCCAAATGGCTAAAAATGACCTATAATGTATCAATGAATTCCATGGCCTTCCAAGCACAATTTGACTTTGGCCTTTGAAGCAATCTTGTAGAGGGTATCACAAATGATAAGTATAAAAAATAATGAGCTCCATATGTGGAAAATTGAAGAAATTATGATTCTTTAAAGTTGAGAAAAAGTCACTTGAAAATAGGCAAAATTTCACTAAGTCCACACATGACCTATAATGTTTTCAAACTTTTGATGATCCTCCAAGCATCATTGGCTCTTGTCATGTAAAGAGAAACTGATTAGGATTTTTAGAAGAGTTATATGCAAAAAAGAAGCATTCAAAAATATTGAGAATTGATAGAGCCGTGATCTTTGGAACTTTGACTTGAAATGTTGACTTTTTAGGTCAAACTTCCTTGAATCAACTTGTCATCTTGAACTTTTCTTGCCTCTCAAAGCACATGGACAATCATGTTGAAGACTCTAATATTTGATCAAATTTTGGTTACACAAGATGTTTCAACAAGAAGAAATCTGTAAAGAACAACATGTCAGACAAGATGTTCTAGTATTATGGACTCGGCATCTTGGTTTGATGCAACAAGTTTGTTGCAGACCTGTTCCAAGATTTAAGGTGCAATCAGAATGTGGATCAAGGAAATATTGGACATAGACTTCGAAGCCCATGGACTTTTGAAGACTATAAAAGGAAGGCTAATACATAGGGCAAAAAGTAGACCTTGTAACGAATTCTTGTAAAGTAATTATAAGGGTTTATGGTTTTAAGACTCGTGTACTTTCTTGTGTTATAAGTCACCCTTTATATCAGTTGATACATTGTGGTAGACATAGTTTTACATATTCAAAATCCTGTAGGTAATGAATTATATATTGTTCTTGGATGAAGCTATTAAGCAAATTCAAGTATTATTGTTAGTCAAGAGTCTTGACTGAATTTTATGTTGAGAGGGGTGTCTTTCAATTGAACAGTTTGATATAATCACCTGAGGTTGTGACTATTAAATATCACTGAGGTGATTTAGGAATTGAGATGGGGTTCTCTTATCTAGATGGTGATTTCTAGATAGAATTATACTGGATAGGGATTAAGTGATGAGTTGTAAACGAGGGAGTTTAGCTTTAAATTAATACTACTAATAGTGGATTCATTCCTGGCTTGGTAGCCCCTAGATGTAGGTGTTATTGTTCACCGAACTGGGTCATCATATCTTGGTGTTCTTTATCTTTCTGTTATGTTAAATTCAGTCTACTCTTATGTTCTGGAATATATGTCTTGATAGATGTTGAAACATCTGTCATGACATTGTAATGTATTTGCAGTATTTGGATGTTCTTGTTTTTGGCCTTGTTTAGTTATGCAGAGATCAAGTGTTCCGATATCTCTTGGGACATTTGAGATCTGTATACCATAATTTCAATTGGTATCAGAGTAGGCATCCTGTTTTGTTTTTGGATGAGTTCTAGGGAAGATACTTTCTGGTCTTTTGAACAAGGAAGAAGACTGTGTGATCAGATCATCCATTACTGTTATGATCGAGGAGATTGGAATCTAGGAGAATAGCTCTCTGAATCTGGCTTGACAACTACCAATGATTGACTGAGTGCTCTGTGAAGGTTCTTTCGTTGTTGTAGATAATGATGCTTCTGTTAAGCATGATGTCTTATAAAATGTTCTAATATTTGTCCTGGCTTGTTGAAGATGGTGCTGAAGCAAGAATTATGATGTCTTCCTCTGAAGGATCGTCCTATATTGATTGGGAGATGAGCTCAACCAAGTTCCATGAAGGGTAATAGGAGGAAAAAGGTTGAGTTAAGATCTTATATATCAAATTCATGATCTATGTATTTGGTAAACACTCTGTGTCATGTTTTAGGTAACCCAAGATACTTGAGTCCCCTCTCAATTCCACTCATAAAGGCACTGCCCAATGTGTTTAGAAGAGAAGATGGTATTCTATAGAAGATTTATGCCTTGAAGATTTCTCTCTATGTTGTTGATTGAGTAAGGAGTGGTGTCTTATGAAATTTTTTGACTGAAGAATACAAAATTAGGATTTAAAATCAATTTCATTTTATGGACTTAGCAAGTATTTAATTGATTATCGTTTTCAATTGGTGATGTCAAAAGTGTCACTCTTGAAGGTGTAGCTTCAGATAGTGTGGTGTCTGCTTTCTACGTGTTACTTTATGATGTTTATTTTTAAAGAAAATGTGTCACATGCAAGTATACATGTATGTTTGATTGCAGCAAGTAATGAAATAAGAGATTGTACCCACATGGAGTGAAACTGATGTAGATTTGAACTATAAAGTATTCAATTCTTATTTAAAACTAGTATGAGCAAGGTAAAAAAATAATAGTAATAGCAACAACAATTTCACACAACAAACTAAAATACTAAATAAGAGAGGATAAGATATCAGAGAGAATGATTGATGAGCTAAGATCCATAGATATATTATTGCTAAAATGTATCCATGATGTGGAGTGTCATGCCTCAAAAGGTCGGAACGTGATGTAGTGGTGTATCTCTACAACATCAAAGCATGCATAACTAGGGCAAGGGAATAAATCTCTAAGCCACACTTATAACCCTAAAATGCGTCTTGTTTTAATTCTGAAAATCTTTATGGTCTCAAATTCTTGTCTCTAAGCAAGTTAAATTAAGTGAATATCTCTATCCTACTTTACTAACCACTTTTGTTATGAAATCTACATGTTGTTGGATCTCTCTCAAAAAATGATTGTACCTTTTTCTAAGTTGATCATTCTAAGAAGCAGGTGTATAGAGTTAAAACACATAAAAAACAAGACACTATTCAACACATCATTTCAACATAAGAACAACTTTATATTAACTTCACTTGGCTCAATAAATACGAGTTTAGCTCATAATGAGCTGAGTACAAACTACTGGAATGAAATTATAGGATGACATATTCTTAGCAAAGTTATGTAAAAGAAATGACAACCTAGTAATGCTTTGAAGATCTCTTGTGTTGGGTAAACAGCAACAGACATCGTCAGTCATGACAACTCCAAGCAGCAAATACAGGATTAGATGAGAAGAAGAAAAACTCTCTAATTATTCCTAACCCTCAAATGAAAATTAACTAATACTGAAAATAATTATGAGTGTGTGTGATTTCTAGCACATGTTCTCTCTCTTTTGCTCTGATGGTCACAACTTGCTTTTATAGACTTTGAGTATGACTGTGGAAGTTGATGGACGGGTCTTGGATCATGGGCTTTTGATAAGGCTCAGCCTATATCAAATCACTAAAAATTCCAGCTGTCCATCTTTCCTTCATGAACAAGTTATCTAGTACAGACAACATTGGGAGACAAGGTGTCTTTGGTAGGCTGCTGTAGTAGGTAGTGGCGCAGAGCTGACGGCAGGTGGCTGGGTGCAGGATATGCTTTTGCACGTGTGCCCTAGTGATAATCATCCTCCCAAGCTCTTAGTGAAATTGCATCTAACAAGACTTAACATCTTCCTTCCATTTATCTTCATTCTACTCCAGACTGTGTCTTTAGGTGTCATGCCTCAGCTTGCTTTTATCAGATTCTCTTTAAAACAAAAACACACGAAAAACCATAAAAGGTGCACCTAGTGCACTTAGGGTAAGAACATACTAAAACAAGAAAATATAGATAAATCCTAATTAAACCTAACTGAAATCATAAGAGAAAATGGGTCATCATGACACACCAAAATAGCGTTATCACAGTGCAAAAACTCAAGATTCAATGACTTGTTCATGAGAAAAGGACCCGGTGTTCAACCAGATTTTGAAAAATCACTTCTGAAGAGTGTGTGCAAAATCTTGTTGATCCAATGAGTGAACTTCTTGGACAAGGGAGAGGTGTAGCATATGTTCTGCAGGATAAACAAATGTGTGTTTATCAATAGTGTTGGGAATCTTCTTCAGATTGATCTTGAAGAGTATTTTGGTATGTAATATAGGAAGCCTCTATCCAAGAGTTTTGTCTTGTATATGTATGCTGGTGAAGATGAAGACCAAGACACCATCATCTTTTGTGAGTTGTTTTTAGATCATTTTATTTCTGATCTAGAGATAGGTGCCTGGTTATTTTTTTGAAGGAGCTTGTGGCATGTTTTATGCTGAAGGGGTGTGAAGACATCTCTACCAGATTCTGTGCATATGGAAGTCAAGGAAACATGTCTAGGACATCAACTTGACATCTTAGAGACTTTTCTGGAT
Organism: Lathyrus sativus; assembly: GCA_963859935.3. Lineage (NCBI taxonomy): Eukaryota > Viridiplantae > Streptophyta > Magnoliopsida > Fabales > Fabaceae > Lathyrus > Lathyrus sativus. Next base: position 96,800,272 of record OZ012738.1, on the reverse strand, counting down.
GACCTGGGTGATCTTACAAATAGTCGTCTACCCTATGACTACCTCCTCTATTAGGTTTGGTTTTGGTGTGGGCTCTGATCTTGTGTGAAAGATTCTCTTGGAGAATTGTGCTTGAGATAGATTGTCATCAGGATACTTGTTCTTTCACTTGAGTTATTTTGAAAAGGACTGGTTGTTGTTTTTCTATTCTTATGTACCAGATGGAGGTTGTTTACTCAAACTTGATTTCATGATCATGTCTACAAGAACATGAAACTCTTGCTCTATTATGGCGAAAAAGCCATTTAAGATGGGATAATGTTTGGAAGTCTAAGGGTCTGATCTTCAAGACTGTTTCAGGCATGTATGGTTTCATCAGTTGGTTAGTCAATTCAATGATGTAAATCAAATGATCTAACATTGAACTGAACATATGGATGTTGATGCTGAAGTCATTTGTGTGCAGTGAAGCTGTACCATCTTGTATAAGTTGGTCTTCTTAGAAGTGGATGCCCTTCAACTATATGGTTGTTTCCTAATTCTATGTCATCCTTTTTTAATCATGCAATAGCCAAAAGCTCAAGGGAATTGCTGATTGCTTGGTGTTTTCATATCTTCTTGGAGTTTCATCTAAGATGTTTGATATGAGTGTTCCAGAGTTCTATCTGGGGTAAGGGGGTGTTAGTACTAGAAGCTCCAGTTCTGGTGTTCCCATATGATCAAGGACCTTGTGGAAGGTACTCTGATAGGTCTCTTATGAAGGAAGGTGGTATTTGAGTGTGCCCCAAGAAACTTCCTGCTCAAGCATGTTGCTCTAGGCTTATGATGTCATCACATGTTGAAGCATTAGCCCTTTCTAGTACTTATGTACTTTATATTATGGTGGACTGTGTAATGAGGATAGAAGATTGAGGAGCATAGGAGAAGCAGATCTCATAGAAAAGTCTATTTTTGGTATGATGCTCAATCTATATCTTCATGGTTTTTTAATCATAATGGAATTTGTCAGAGGGATTCACATATTTGGATGCTTAAGGATGGGTACTGAATTTGTAATGTCAGATAGGATGCCTGAACATTGTGCTTCTGGGTTGAAGCTTCGTGAGGCTTTTGAGAGTTTATTTCTCTCTGTGGTATTATGCCTTCGATGATGGTTTATGAACTGCTACAATTGTAATCTTTTAGGATCCTCGTGTGTTCATTTCAAAAGGAAGTGTATAGATTACCATGCAAAGAGTTATTCCTATGGATGTTGACTCTAGAACCAGAGCAGATGAGTACTTTGTTTGAGGATGATGTTTTAGCTAGTGTTTGAAACATCATTTCAACTAACTATCTCTTCAGGAAGGAAAGTTTTTGGTTCTCACCACTTGGATTAGAAGTGAACTATTTATTCTTTGTGAAGTATGATCAAGAATTTATGGATTTTTATTATCTGTAGATGGTTGGTTTTGCTGGAAGTATCTCTAGAAGAGAGTGTATCAGACTGAATCTAGAGAAGGAGGCAGGCTGAGGAGATTTTATTCTTCTTATGGTGAAATGGATTGATGTCTTCCCTGTGTGGATGAGATCTTGGATAACCAATGAGATGAGAGAATGTGTATGTCTCTTTCAGGAGTGTGAGCATTCCAGACTTGATTGGATTTATTCTCAAAGAACAATGGTGTCTATGCCTGTAAGATTCAAGATGAATTTGTACAGTGTGTGGATGTGTTCAGGGGAGAGTGATCAATGGTGTTTTTTTAATCTCAATCCAAGATTTTATTGGTTATGGTACAAGATATGTGCTCCTATTTTGTTTCTTTCTCTTATGAGCTTGAAGGTGTTCATATAATTCATGAGAGATTGTGATGTCAGGCTAAATGTCTTAATATCATGGTATGTTGATACTTTAGCCTAGTAAGTTCTAATTGTGAGCTTGAATTGTTAAGGTTTTGAATTATTTCAACTATGTTCATGTTTCATAGAAGTGACATGAGAAACGAGATTGGATATAGTCTGGGAGAATTTATTTTTCTCTGCAGTTTGGGATAAGGTGTATGGATGCTTCTGTTGATAAATAGGAGATGTCACACATACTGTCTTGACATTATGGTTAAGATCTTCTTATTCTGGATGAATGGAGTATGTGTGGAGTTCATTGGTAAGCATTGTGACTATGCTTCAAAATGAACAAGAGAGAGACTAGACAAAGTCTGGCCAGATGTCAAGACATTGTTTAGGACTTATGGTTGTTTCCAAGTAGCTTTATTTGGACGATGTTCCTTGGACAGTGGAAAGCGTTCTTTAAAGAAGGCGTGCAAAACATGCTTCCTTGGTACATGCATATTCTTTGGATGGTTCTCAATAAAGAAGAAACATTCAAATTTGAGTCGGCCGATGCACTCTCATTTATGCTGATGTTTTCTTTCTCAGTTTACTCTTCCATTGAATTATCCTTCAGTATTTAAAGGGGTTCTTAGCTTCTTTTATTTCAAGCTGTTTTTTTTTGCAGTGTCATTTTTTCATGGCATTTGTCCGGTTTTGGATAAGTACCATTTGGGTATTGGTCTGTGTTAGTGTCGCAACTACGAAAAACACCTGACAGAAAAACAGAAGAGTCGCCACCAAACGTTATTTATCCCAACGCAGGGAAAGGAAACGATCAAAGAAAACCTAAAGAACGAGAAAAAACAAGGTCATCACAACCAAATCTTGGGTTCGGGAATCGATTACGCAAGGGGAAGGTATGAGCACCCCTCACGTCCATTGTACTCAATGGGATCCATGATTATTGTCTAATCAAAGGGTGTGTTATCTAAAAGCTACTACTAAACAGAAACGAGAACGAAGAAAAAAGAAAGAGACTCGATAGGTCTATGCCTACGTATTCCCTCGTGCAATGGGAAAGTCAGAGTCAACATAGTTCGAAAAACTACGGGTGATGGGGGAAGGTTGCTGGCCAAGACATCGCCGTCTTGTGCCTACGTATCCTTATCTGGTATGAGAAATCAGAGCAAACATAGTTTGGGTAACAAAGAAACCACAGGTTGGTTAAATGTTTTTATGAGCGAAGTTAAGTTCTCATTCCAGCAGTTAGGGTCGACGCCTATTTGCGGTAGAACGGAAAAGTAACATACTCTTTCGGAAAATGAGTTTGAAACAACAAATCCTGAAGGATGAAAAACTTTGAATTTTGCTTGTTAGTTTTAGTGAAGTGAATTAGTTGGCTTTGTGATTCACGTTGCACTAAAGACTATGATATAAGAACTAATGCATCGCATATTGCCCCTAGAAGGGACGTACGCTAAACACTCTAGACAAGCGAGAGGAGACCCTTCCCTCGTCATTTCCCATATGCTTAAGGCTTGTGGCGCACAATGTTTATCTTCTTTATTAAGTGTATTAGAATTACTTTGAGATGAGAAGAGAAGACATACAAAAGGTCTAAGGGAAACTCGGTCATAACAGTGTCATGCAAAGTGGACCTAAGGTCGGGATGCGAAAGGAAATTCTATCCTAATGTTAGCATGCAGAAGATGAACCTAAGGTTGAGGTTAAAAGGGACTAGCCTACTTGCTATCATGCATGGATTACACTCCTAATTTCTATCCTACTCCAATCTTAATCGGAAATTAAGTTGGACTAGGAGTCCTAAGGAAGCATGCAAAAGCAAGGCAAAAAGCAAGAAAATAAGACAAAAACAACAGCTACAACAACGCTTCCTGCACAAAACAGCTAAAACATCCAGCAAGGTAGCTCACCAACATTTAACAACTACTAATTCAGTACAAAAGCAAGTGTAAAAGGCAGGAAGCAAGCAAGCATATCATAGACAACATGTAAATTCAGAATAACACATATGTAGAAAACAGGGCAACAAACATGTTTTAATGCAATCAACATGAGCAAGCATCAATCATGAACAAGTATCATGCAAAGATGTACATGAATCAACAATCAAACACAAATGTTCAACAATATTGCATCATCAAGAATCATCAAGAACAACATGCTTTTCATATCAATTCAAGCAATTAAACGATCATGCGACAAACAAAATTGGAAGCAAATACACACATGCATCACAAATCCAGCAAGATAATCATAAAAAATTAATCATTAATATGATACAAGCAAACAAAGCATATGATCATCATATCAATCAAGCAACATGAACATGTTAAGAATTCAAACGGAAACCAAAAGTCACGCGTCGAAGAATCACTACCAAACAATCAAGCATGGTGAAACATGTCAAAAACAGTCCACACAAATGCATCATATCAATCCATAAAAGTTAGAAGTGGAAAGAAATCAACACATACTTGAAAACAACCAAAAAATACATTCTGGTCCAGTGTTAATCGATTAAGCATTTGCTAGTGCAAATTGGTAAATCGATTAACCCCTAAAAAATGGCTGAATTTACACTGGTTAGTCGATTAACTAGTTTTGTACTGTAACTAGTTAATCGATTAACACTGCACCAGAAGCAGAAAAACAGCAATTCAAAAGCATTTTCAATAACTAATTCAATGTGCAATTATCCAAATGGTGACTTCACTGAGGAGCATACCAACCTGTTGAATAAAATAAAATCGGCCACTCGATTGTTGGGAAAAATAATTGTTGTCGCCTATGACGCTTGTTGTTTAAACTCTTGCAATAAAAAGGAACCCTGAGCCATAGAAACACCTTAATCCCATGTCTTGAGAACCAATGCCATGATATGAAAAAATGCAAAAATATAGAGAGACATAAGCCAGTTAGAGATAAAATGACAGGGAAAATTTTGGGGTGCTACAGCTACCCCTATTCAATTGACTTGAACCTGAAAAGAAGATAACAACGACTTTCAACCATTCAGGGTGCACGGGGATTGAATATCAAAAGAAATCGGATATTTTCAACTTGAGGGGATGAAAAATAGCTGATACCAACCAAAAGTTAGGATACGAACCACCCAAGATACCAACCAAAAGTTGGGATAAGACTTGCTGAGGATAAAACTCCAAGGCGAACAGAGAATATCAACCAAGAGTTGGGATAAAAACTACCGGATACCAACCAAGAGTTGGGATTACAGGAATATTGACCAAAGGCGACCCTCTGAGGACAAAATCAAACTAAGATACCAAAGACATACAGGAAGTAAAATCAACGGACTTACAACCTGAAGAGAAGATGACTCCGTCGGGGAAGAAAAGAAGCCTAAATAGACAACTCTGTGGAGAATAAACATCAACCAAAGATATCAACCAAGAGTTGGGATAACAACACAGGTACTAACCAATAGTTGGAATAAACAACCAAAGGATACCGACCAAGAGTTAGGATAAAGGCTACTCTATGGGGAGAAAACGACCAAGAATATCAACCAAACGTTGGGATAAATGCTACTAACCAAAAGATAGAATCACCAGAACGCCGACCCAAGGTGAATATGTGGGGAAAAAATATCAACCAAGAATACCAACCAAAAGTTGGGATAGAGGAAAGTTTACCATGAAAATGGTGACTTCACTGAGGAGCATACCAACCAAAAGTTGGAATGAAAGAAAAGGCTACCAACCAAAAGTTGGAATAAAAGTGAAGGCTACCAACCAAAAGTTGGAATGACCAACAAACTACCAACCAAAAGTTGGAATAAAGGCATAGGCTACCAATCAAAAGATAGAATCACCGGAATACCAACCAAACTGGATCCACAAACGAAGACTACCAACCAAAAGTTGGAATGACCCACAAGATAAACCGCCCAAGAGTTTGGATACAAGGCCACTAACCAAAAGTTAGGATTTCCAAAACACCAACCAAAGGTGAACTTTGCAGGGAAAGAAACCAACTCCAACAGTTGGATCCACAAAGGAAGACTACCAACCAAAAGTTGGAATGGTCAACAAGAAATACCAACCAAAAGTTGGGATACAAGGCTACTAACCAAAAGTTAGGATTTTTGGAACACCGAATAAAGATGAACTTAGCGAAACCAAGACTACCAACTAAAAGTTGGGATAACGACTTCGCATGGGAAAAATATCAATCAAAAGTTGGAATAAGCTGGAGACTACCAACCAAAAGTTGGAATAAAGCAGATAATACCAACCAAGAGTTAAAATAAAGGTGAAGGCTACCAACCAAAAGTTGGAATAACAAACAAACTACCAACCAAAAGTTAGAATAAAGGCAAAGGCTACCAACCAAAAGTGTGAATCACTGGAACACCAACTAAACTAGATCCATAAACAAAGACTACCAACCAAAAGTTAGAATAACATCCAAGAGGTACCAACCAAAACTTAGAATGAAACGAAGGACTACCAACCAAAAGTTAGGATAACATCCAAAAGGCATAAACCAAAAGTTGGAATGAGAGGCTACTAACCAAAAGTTAGGGTCGCCAGAACACCGACCGAAGGCGAACACACAAAAATGAAGACTACCAACCAAAAGTTGGGATCATCAACATAGAAATACCAACCAAAAGTTGGAATAAAGCTGGGGATTACCAACCAAAGTTGGAATAACCAAAGGAATACCAACCAAAAGTTGGGATAACATCCAAGACAAACAACAAGTAGAACCAACTGATTCACAACCTAGAAAGAGTACTCCGCTGGGGAAAGAGAGGTTTAAATAAATGAATTTTCCGGGGAGAATCAAGTAAGATGAACACATCCATCAATGATTTCTGATGAGGACAAAAGTAACACAAAATCTCCTAAATCATGCCATTGTCTGTTAGAGAGGTGACTGACAACAAGGATATCAAACTTGGCTTATGCTTCAAATGCATATGTTTGAAAATGGAGTAATGCTCCATACAAAATCGAAATGCTACACATTTGGGAGGATGCTATGCAAAGTGCAAGTGCAAAAGAATACCACCCGGAGAAGCGCTGAGAAGATCAACAAACCAACTCTGCTGAGGAAAACACACCGAACGACCTTCCTGAATGAGACTCTCCTAGACAAAGTTCCACCTTGCTGGGGAATAAATAAGTCTCCACTCAGTAGGGAATAATGAATAACACCTGTTGAGAAATCCACCTTGCTGGGGATAACAAGGAACATCTGCTAAAGATGCCACCTTACTGGGGACAAATGAAATCTGCTGAAAATCCCACTCTATTGGGAATTAAGAGTAACACTTAATGAAAATTCCACTCTGAGGGGGAATGGAAGTAACATCCACTGAGAGATCGTCCCAAAAGCTTGATTCTGAAAGATGCCAATAATCATTATACCTGTCGAGGGAATCAACACCAAACTCTGCTTGAGGAGAGAAGTCAAGGATACCGATCCTGCTAGGGAAAGACGTTAAGGACGTCGATCTTACTGAAGAGTAATACTGAGTTTACCCTGCCACTGAGGGAATATCCTTCATCCTTACCTTGTTGGGGATACGTGCACACATCTGCTGGTGACAATACTTCTGATCTAATAATAAACTTCTGTTGGGAGAGACAAAATCTTTGTTGTGGGAAGACAAAGAGCAAGTCCCTGCTGAATAAATGTCTGACTGCATATCAACACCATTCTACCTGAAGTAGTCAATCCATGAACACTTACTGAGGAGTACAAATCAAATCTGGCTAGGGAATGCATAATCATGATTCCTGCTAGGGGAGGAAGAATTCACCATGCACTGCTATTAGAATTTCACCGATGGGGAGAAAAGCTCTACTGGGGAGAGGATCATGTCATCTTGAAAACAGACAAGAAACAATAGGATGTTCTACATGAAAAATGGCTACCTCAATTTCCACTCATGATACATATCGTTCAAGTAAATCCATTGTTTTCAATATGCTCTGCAAAGCCTTATGTTTTCACCTGTAATGTTTACCAAAAATATCGAACGTTTTTTGCAAACAAAACAGTAAAAGAAAAAACAAGAATGAAAATCTCCTTGAATGAAATGAATACTTTATTAATGAAAGGCCTGTAAATAGGCAAGTTATAATTTGGATGCAATTCTTGAAAAGAGGTAATTGCGTAAAAAGCAAAAATATACAAATGTCGGCAATATGGGATCAGATATCCACCATATGTCGATTCAGCTATGACTTGTATGTCTTCAATGTTCACAAATGTTTCGCCTTCTGAAAAGAATGATTGAACTGATTCCTTTCCTTCAGAATAAGCATGTACCAAAAATGAACTCACAGATCAAACGCAGACCGCAGTCGTTTGCTTTCAAATCTCTAACTTTTGCCTGAATCGCCCTTTCGGGTTTTCAATCCACCGGGATACCCATTTTTTTTCCAAAGTCGCCTTTTCAGGTTTTCAACTTTGCGGTTTATTCTCTTTTCTTTTATCCCTAATTTTTTCCCGAACCTTTTCTTTTCATGGTTCACCAGGTTGCCCCATTTTTGCCTGGAATTTTCTTTTTCTGTCCAGCGAGTCTCTTTTAAGAAAAGTATTTTTTGACTACGTCTACATTCACAGGGGACGTAAAATATTCGCCATCCATAGTAGATAGTAATAAGGCTCCACTAGAGAAAACCTTTCTTACCACATATGGACCTTCATAGTTTGGAGTCCATTTTCCCCTGTGATCTGTCTGAGGAGGAAGGATCCTTTTCATAACCAAATCACCTGTCTGGAAGCATCGAGGACGCACTTTTTGATCAAAGGATTTCTTCATCCTGCTCTGGTACAATCGGCCATAAGCAATGGCTGCCAATCTCTTCTCGCCGATAATACTCAACTGATTCAACTTAGCTTGCACCCATTCAGCTTCGTCAAGCTTAACATCAGTCAAAACTCTTAAAGAAGGAATCTCAACTTCTAATGATAGGACTACTTCCATACCATACACTAGTGAGAAAGGATTTGCCCCTGTCGATGTATGCACCGAAGTACAATAACCGTGTAGAGAAAAGGGCAACATCTCGTGCCAATCCTTGTAGGTTACAACCATCTTCTGCATAATATTCTTGATATTCTTGTTCGCTGCTTCAACAACACTATTCATCTTCGAACAGTGTGAAGAAAAATTGTGATGTTGAATCTTGAAACTCTGGACAGTTCCTTCATCACATTGTTGTTTAAATTTGAACCATTATCAGTAATGATTCGCTCTAGGATTCCATAACGATAAATGATGTCCTTCTTTATGAATCGGGCGATCACCTGCTTCGTTACATTAGCAAAAGAGGTTGCTTCCACCCACTTCATAAAGTAATCAATGGCAACCAGAATGAAACTATGCCCATTAGAAATAGTCGAATCAATCTTTCCAATCATATCAATGTCCCACATAGCAAAGGGCCAAGGAGACGTCAACACGTTCAGATGTGTCGGTGGCACATGTACCTTATCAGCATAAATCTGGCATTTATGGCACTTTTTGGCGTATTTGAAACAATCAGATTTCATAGTCATCCAATAATACCCAGCTCTCAATAATTTTATGGCCATTGCATGTCCACCGACATGAGTACCAAAAGAACCCTCGTAGACTTCTTCCATCAACAGGCCTGCTTTGTATTTTACAACACATTGCAACAAGACCATGTCGAAGTTTCTCTTGTATAATACATCACTCTTGTTCAAGTAAAAGTTACCGGCTAGCCTCCTTAGAGTCTTCTTATCATTACCATATGCCCTAGATGGGTACTCTTGATTTTTGAGAAAGTGCTTGATATCAAAATACCAAGGCTTTCCATCTGATGCCTTTTCAACAGCAAACAGAAAGGAAGGTCTGTCAAGACGCATGATGGTGATCGCTGGAGTTTCATTCCAGAAATTCACTTTGTACATTGACGCAAGCGTTTCCAAAGCGTCTGCCATCTGATTCTCAGCCCTAGGCACATGATGAAACTCAACTCTGTCGAAGAAGGGTAGAAATCTTCTGACATAGTTCTTATACGGCACCAAGTTGTCCTGGCGAGTATCACATTCTCCTTTGATTTGATTAACAACCAACATTGAATCGTCATATACATCAAGATTCTTAATCCTCATATTAATGGCCTCCTCTAAACCCATAATGCACACTTCATATTTTGCTTCATTATTGGTGCAAGCGAACGTCAATCAGGAAGTGAATGGTATGTGAGAACCGTGAGGAGTTGTAATGATCACCCCGATTCCGTTGCCATATGAATTAACAGCACCGTCGAAAACTAACTTCCACTGAGATCCAATCTCAGGACCTTCGTTAGGCAAAGGTTCATCGCAATTCTTCATCTTCAGAAACATGACATCTTAATCTGGAAATTCAAACTTCATCGGCTGATAATCTTCAATTGGTTGTTCAGCAAGATATTTCGACAGAATACTTCCCTTAATGGCTTTTTAGGAAACATGTTGAATATCATACTCTGTTAAAACCATTTTCCATAAGAAAATCCTTCCGGAGGGTGCTTGCTTTTCAAATACGTACTTGATCGGGTCCATCTTTGAAATCAACAGGGTTGTGTGGTTTAACATGTATTGTCTCAAACGCTTAGCAGCCCAAGCGAGTGCACAACAAATTTTTTCCATCATCGAGTACCTCGACTCGCAATCAGTGAATTTTTTACTCAGGTAGTAGATGGTGTGCTCTTTTCTACCTGTCTCGTCCTGTTGATCAAGCACACATCCCATTGAATTCTCAAGATCCGTTAGGTATATGATCAGAGGTCTCCCTGCTACTGGAGGCATGAGTATTAGAGGTTCATGCATATACTTTTTTATTTTTTCAAACGCCTTATAGAAATTTTCATTCCACCTGACCGCTTGATCTTTTCTTTACAATTTGAATATTAGCTTGCAAGTGGCTGTAAGGTGAGATATGAACCTTGCAATGTATTTCAACCTCCCTAGGAAACCACAACCCTCTTTTTCCATCCTCGGCTCAGGAATTTCTTGAATATCTTTTATTTTGGCAGGATCTACCTCAATACCCTTTTCACTGGCAATGAACCCCAATAGCTTTCCAGATCTCACCCCGAAGGTGCACTTGTTAAGATTCAACCTCAGCTTGAATTTCCTCAATCTTTCAAATGACTTCAGAAGATTGACTGGATGTCCTTCCTCCGTCTGTGACTTACCAATCATGTCATCAACATAGACCTCAATCTTCTGATGAATCATATCATGAAAGAGAGTCACCATTGCCCGTTGATAAGTTGCCCCATCATTTTTCAATCCAAAGGGCATCACCTTATAGAAAAAAGTCCCCCACAGCGTAATGAAATTAGTTTTCTCCATGTCCTCTGGGGTCATCGTGATTTGGTTATACCCAAAGAAGCCATCCATGAAGGAAAACACATAATATTGAGTGGTGTTATCAACCAACACGTCAATGTGGGGGAGCGGGAAATTGTCTTTCGGGCTCACTCTGTTCAGATCTCTGTAATCAACACACATTCTGACCTTTCCATCTTTCTTAGGTACAGGAACAATGTTAGCAGCCCACATAGGGTATATTGTGACAGCAAGAAAACCAACCTTCAACTGCTTTTGAACTTCTTCTTTAATCTTGACTGCCATGTCCGACCTCGTCCTTTTCAAATTTTGTTTGACTGGCATACATTATTCTCGGAGAGGCAACCAGTGCACCATAATATCTGTATCCATCCCGGGCATGTCTTGGTAAGACCAAGCGAAGATATCCTTATACTCACGGAGCATTTGAACCAATCTTCCCTTGACATTGTCTTCCAAAGCAGCCCCAATTCTGACTTCTTTCTTGTCGTCTTCGGTAGCCAGATTGATGACTTTAATATCCTCCTGATGAGGCACAATGATCCTTTCCTCTTGCTTTAGATGTTTGGCCAACTCTTTGGGTAGTTCACATTCTTCATCACTCTCTTCTTCAACTTGATAAATGGGATTATAAAAGTAATATTGAGCCATAGCTGAATCAAAATCAATGGTATCTGAAAGAAAGGGAATGCATGGTTGATGTTCATGTTTATTATGAAATGCAACAAACAACACACATTGCCATTTTTCTGTTAATAAAATGCAAAAAAAAGAGAAGGAAAAACAGGGATCACAATATTTGCATGCGAAAAACGTCCTTTATTTATGATAATGTGCGAATAACAAAAGGCCCCACAGATTGGGTCACTACGTCTTGGGAAGAACGTAAGACTGAACATAATCAAAACAGTGAAAATTAATTTGCAGTAGTAACATGAATGACTTCCTCGAGAGTCCAATTGCACAACTTCTGGCCAGGAACACATGGACGAATCCAAGCATCCATATCGCAGTCGCTATCACCTTCATCATCCCCTATGGCATGAATCCTGTCAAATACGACTCCACCACTGGTGAATTGAACAGGTCCCCTATATCTCGGAGGGTCTTAAGAAGAATTGGAGGGCTTATACCCTAGGCCAAATTTATCTTGTTTGATAGGAACATCAAGCACTTGGCCCCACCTCTGAGAAGATCCAGATTCAACAATTGCACGGGCTTCCTTGAAAGATGACATTGAAACCTCTGAGCCTTTGACTTCTACAGGAGGCTTCTCCTAAATTTGCATTGCTTCGAAGGCTTGATATAGCGTTTTGTGAATCTCCCCATCCACCTCAACGTACTTGAAGAATGACATATGGCTCACCTTTATATCTTCTTCATCACGCACTGTAACAACCTTTCCTTCCATCATGTATTTCAGCTTTTGATGCAAGGCTGAAGTAACTGCTCCCGCAACATGTATTCATGGCCGGCCAAGTAGGCAGTTATACGCCAGTTGGATATCCATTATATAGAAAGTTGCACCAAAGGTATCAGGTCCAACCTGAATTGGCATGGTAATCTCTCCAAACACAGAACGTTTTGAGCCATCAAATGCTCTCACTACCAAATCAATTGGTGTACAAATCAGCCCCTGGGTGTCCAATTTCATTAACGCCTTCTTGGGAAGCACGTTGAGCGACGATCCTGTATCCACCAGGACATGAGACAATAATGATCCTCTACACTCCATGGAAATATGCAAAGCATGGTTGTGATTTCTCCTAGCAGGAGTTAAATCCAGGTCAGTGAAGCCTAAACCATTGCCAGCATTGACGTGCACCACAACCCCTTCCAATTGGTTAACTGAAATTTCTTGCGGTACATAAGCTGAATTCAAGATCTTTAATAAATCATTTTGGTGTGCCTCTGAACATAACAACAAATACAGAATAGATATCTCTGAAGGAGTCTGATTCAAGTGATCCACAATTTTGTAGTCACTCTTACGAGTTAGCCTCATAAACTCCTCGACATCCTTAAAAAATGAATTGTCACCACCAACCTATTTCTGTCCATCATTCTCAACCACTGCTTTTCCTTTTCCCTTATAAATCTTATTAATATTAGCATCAGAAGGAGAAAAGAACCTTCCACTTCGAGTGATCCCGCCTGCGCCAACTATGTTCTCAACACTTGAACCACCATATGACGAACTGGTCAACTCCTGCTTCTATCTTTTATATAACACTTCTGACCCATAGTTCCATAGGATGGCCTTGGTGCTCTCATACGACATAGATCCCGGAATAGTAATGATCACCGATGATGGCCTAGCAGGAGCTGAAATATTTATGGTCCGATAAGGAATTGAAATCGTGGCGATATCCCTTCCGTCATTACTAGCTCCTTCATCAACATCTTCCCCTACAACTCTATCAAATTGTAACTAACCACCATCAATCATCCTCTGGATACCACTCTTCAAAAGATCACAGCCCTCCGGTTGCACTTCACATTCTGAACAATCAGTAGAACATCCTGGGAATACTCCCCGCTTTAACAACTTGTCCTTCACTAAACCTAAAGGTGTCTTCAAATCCTCAACATCCGTTATCAGATTCAATCTCTCTCCATCAATAACAACATTCATTCTTGCCACACCATGATTTGGCATTGGGTTTTAGTTCACATTAGGCCCCTCGTTGGTAAAATTAATAGCCTTTGAGTCAAGCAAGTCTTGAACCTTGTGCATGAAGGATTTACAATTATCAATGTGATGGCCTAGGGCACCTGAATGGAACTCGCATCTTGCATTAGAGTCATAACCAGGAGGAGGTGCACCGGTGATAGGCACCAAGGTCCTCTTTTGAATAAACTGCATTTGAAGCAAATGTTGCAATAATTGTGAGTACGGAATCGACGGAGTGTCAAACTGTATATTGGTCGTTCTTGGTCTACTAGGGTAATGATGAGGAGCACTTGTCTGTTGCTGAGGTGCATCCCGGATGGCTATAGTAGCAACTTGCTGATTATACTGATATTGCGCTCTACCTTTACCCTTGTGAGAAATAACGTTAGCATCCCCTTCCCTCTTCTTAGGGTTTTCTGTATATGGTTTCTTCATTCCTCTCGAAGAGGATCCAATTCCATTTGGAATTTTTCTAGATTTAATTCCACTTTCCACTTTCTCACCTGCCATTACCAAGTCAGAAAAACTCTCCGACATACAGCCTGCCAGCTTCTCATAATATACTCCAGGAAATGTAGCCATAAACATGTCAGTCAATTCCCTCTCCACCATGGGAGGCTGCACCCTTGCTGCTAGTTCCCGCCACCTCTGGGCATATTCTTTAAAGCTCTCGTTGTTTTTCTGCTACAAACTCTGTAATTGCACCCTGTTCGGCGCCATATCATTATTGTACTGATAGTTACAAACAAATGCCTCTGCCAATTCTCTCCAACTTCTGATACGGGTTCTCTCAAGCCCCATATACCATTCCAAAGACGCTCCTGCCAGATTGTCTTAGAAAAAAATGCATTAACAGCTTCTCGTCGTTAGAGTACGTAGATATCTTTCTGTAGTATGCCCGAATATGTACTCTAGGACAAGTCGTCCCTTTGTACTTGTCAAAATCTAGCACCTAGAACTTTGGGGGAATTCTGACCCCTGAAACTAGACCAAGATCTGACATATCGAAACCCAAGGAATTTTGGTTCTCATAAGACTTCATCTTTTCCTTAATCAGCTTAAACCTTTTGTCAGCTTCAGAAGGAAAACCACCTTCCACATTGTTGCGGTGGAAATAGGATATGAAACTATTAATTAGCTTGAATCGCAATTATTAATTCACAACCGACTTTGATTTATCCGAAGGAAAAGGTCAAAAGAAGGAAAACCTATTTTTGCATCGTAAACACAATGCGGGGAGAGACCTAGGTAAGGGGTTGGTTAAATTTAGGGAAGGTATTAGCATCCAAAACTTCTGTAGTACTCTACAGGAACCTCTTGTTTATTTTTTACTTATTTGATTTAATTATTATCTTTAATATATGTACTGCTAATGGTTAAGAAAGACCTAAGGGTTAGTCCTAAGTTTACTCGGCAAGATTCGCATCTTGTGCCTACGTATCCTGGGTAGGGCATGGAATCAGAGTAATCGTAGTTCCCCTTGAAAGGGAGGTTAGAAACGTCTTGACTGTGGTCAAGGTTTCAATGGGAATAAACGTATCTTAAGGACACGCTTACATGGAGTGCGGAAACTCCAATCTCTATGTTGAAATTGTTAAATTGGAATTGGGGTTAGATTAGGGGTTCCACGACAAGAAACCCAAAACTAGAGTACGGTGACTCTTTGACCTAATGCTAGGGTTGTCGCTACTGTGAAAATCGGCGCCGGCAATACAGAAGAGTCGCCACCTTTCGTTATTTATCCCTCAGAGCGGGAAAGGAAACGATCGGAAAAACCTGACGAAAAAGGGTAAGACAAGGTCATCGCAACCGTTATCTGGGTTCGGGAGTCGGTTACGCAAGGGGAAGGTATTAGCACCCCTCACGTCCGTCGTACTCGACGGGATCCTCGCTTGTTTGCTTACTTGGACAGGTTGGTTATAATTTATCTACCTATCAAGGCTGGCTGAAAAAGAAAAGAAAAACGACTCGGCAAAGCGTCGCACTTTATGCCTACGTATTCTCATCAGAGAATGAGAAATCAGAGTCAACGTAGTTCGGCCTACGAAGGGTTATGGGGGAAGGTAGCTCGCCAAGACTTCGCCATCTTGTGCCTACGTACTCTCAACAGGCATGAGAGATCAGAGCTCACGTAGTTCGGGAAACTACGGTTTATTTCCTGTTTTTACGAAAGAAGTGTTTTTTATTGTGTTTGCAACTTCAACCGCACTAGAGACTATGACCTGAGAGTGAATGCGTCGCATGTCACCCAAAGGGTACCATACTAAACATCCAGACTGTGGAAAAGAAACTCTCCCACAATCCTTTCTCAGATAGCTTAAGGCTCGTAACGTACGAAAGAAATCATTCATGATTACTGTATCTTAAACTGTTTTGAGATGAGAAGAGAACAGGCCCAACTAGGAGGGAGACTATCAAGTCCTACTGTTATCATGCCATGGATTCATCCTATGGTTGAGGTTTGAACAGGGAACTCCTAGATGTTGTCATGCATAGGTTTCAACCTAAGATTCTATCATCAAATCCTTATCAAAGGAAATGAGAGTCCTAAGGGATCATGTCAATGATACACCAAACAGACAAAGCATCAGCTTTAACAGTAAAATGCATGCAATGCAAGTGAAGGAGGAAATGTGTGTGGGGCTTCAGCCTCCACAAGCTCGTCTCGACCTCAAGCCAGTCATGGAATAACAGTAATCATACTGAAAAATAAACAACATGCTATTAAGCAATAAACAGTAAACTGCAATCATACAGATAAAAGGAAACATGCTATCAAGCAACATAAACACATGGGCAAGGGAGCTGGGCTCTACCGAATACCCGCAAGCAAAGCCACGCAATAAAAATACAAGCAGAGGGAGCAACTCAACCCCTAATGCAATCATGCTCCTAGATTCTACTTATTCTAGATGAACTTATTCTAATGCAACGACAAGTCAGACAAAACAAACAATACAGAAAATAACACAGAAGAAAGCTTCAGCTCCTTCAGCAGCAACTCAGTCTTCAGACTTCAGAGATCACTTGCTTTCCAGGTATCAACCCTACAATATGAGTATCAACTCATCTTCTCCCTTAAGCTTCAGCTTCTTTGATCAGCTCCACCTTCAGGCTTCACCATCTTCAGGGATCTTCAAGTATCAACTTGATCTTCATAAAGTCTTCAGACTTCAACAATCTAAATGCTCCATCAAACAAGATTCAATCAACAAGATGAGGTGAGGATGTTAGAGTGCTCACTGACTTCCAAAGGATGCCATTAAGGACTTAACATCAAAGGGAAAGGCTCTCTCAAAGTTCTACCTCAGAGGGCAAGGTCACTAATCCCTCCAAAGGAGAGAGGTGAATACCCTTAAGGGACTTTATGTCACAGAGAAGGAAGGAGGTGAACAAAACACTCCTTGTTTATTGAATGGAATTATGCTATCTAAAGCTCTACCTATGCACTTATGATCCTATAACCAAAACAAACAAAAGCTAAGCTAAGCTCCTCTGCAAGGTCTTCAAAGCTTCAATGATGATCCACAAGGTCTTCAACTCAATCTTCAAAGCTCACACATTCAAAGGAGAAGAAAAGAAAACACAACAATACAAACTATGCCTTTAAGCAACACACATACTAACCATACATTCAAAAATCAATTAAAAATACTATAATACTATATAATATTCTAGCAAAATTCTAGGGGATTCTATACATACTTACCCTTAACCCATATATTCCCCATACACTAATTTGGCCTATAAAACCCAAAACAAAATTGTTAAATCTACTTATACAACCTAAAACCCTAATTTAAGCACCTAAATGTCAAACAAGCAAACTATATCAAATTTTAATCTAAAAATCATGAATTAAATCCTATATGATCTATGGTTCAATGTCTAACTATGCCAAAAAGAATGGCTCAAAAATCCTAAGGGAAAGTCCTAAAAGAAATTATACAAAATCAAGGATCAACTAAAATCAATTAAAAATACTATTTACAAGAATAATATGCTAAAAAATATTAAAAGGAAAATAAAATGGAATTTTATTTATTTACATTTTTCTAGACAAAATCATGAATATGTGAAAAAAACAAGAAGTGAAAAATATTAATTTTCCTATTTTATGTGATTTTTATAAAATGCAAGAAAATAAAAGAACTTAAAAATACAAGAAATTGAATTAAAGGGGAGGGGGGTGAGAACAGCAGAGGCGCCCAGTTCAAATCCATAATGGGCCAAGGGACCGGGGGTGCAGATATCAAAATACTAGGGCCCATGCGCTCAGAAAATGAAGAGAAAAATTATCAGGAAAATGGAAAGGATACGGTGAGAATAGCAACTTTTCTACGTTGAAATCTGGGTTGGGCCTCTGAGTAGGGTGCGAATAGAAATGGTTTGCTGAGCCCAAAACCTTCATTTAAGTTAAGCGCTGCGTTTTGATGCTGGGTCTTCCCTCCGTTTTTAATTTCAAATCCTGGCCGTTGGATGAGCTGATCCAGTCAAACGAAATGAGATGATCCAATGGCTAGGGGTCATCGTCCCCAATCGAGTTAGGGTTTTCAGTTTTTTCTCATTTCCATGCATGAATTCAATCCCCTCGTTCTCTCTGATGCCTTGATGAAATCCAAAAATTCCAAAAGCGAAATTGTACTACTGATTACCACGAACACTACCATACAAGTAGTTTTCTCTGAAACTCCTTAAATCGTTCTAACAGAAAGCTCCAACATTAGGGTTTCACCATGATTGTCTGTGATCAAACCTTGATGCAACTTAATTCTAATGGTCTAATCCTGTTCCTCATATTACTCTAACCATTCTAAACCATACCATGTCCATCAATACCCAACACACGACTCATTCTTGAAACTGAAAGAAACTAGGGTCTGCCATGGAACTTCATGAAACCTCCTCAAATTCTCAGAAAACAGTCTTCTACCTTATCTTAACAAGTCTAACCCTAGAACTATGATGGAATGCATATAAATAAGGTGGTATGAGTAGAATCACCAACCTGTCAAGTTGTAATCGTGGATGTGGTTTCACTCCAATTCAATGCTTGCAACCTTCCATGATTGATCTTTAATGGAAGATAAGAATTCTGTATGCAAAAAGATTGATGGATAATGCTTGAATCTTGTGTTTGATATCAACTTGCTTTTCTTGCAAATTCTTCAACAAAGCTTCAAATCTCCATGGATCTTCCTCTAACTCAGTATGCAAGTATTCATAAGGATCAGAAGAATGTGTTTGTGGAGAAGAAAAGAATGAAAATGGAAGAGAATGGAAGTTTGTTATGGAATTGCAAATGGAAGAATTTCACTCTTTTGCACTCTAACCTCACCAATCACCAACAATCATCACCAACCCTGGCCACATTGTGATCTAACCAATATATAGAAACCAATGGAAGAGTCTAGATCCATCTAGAAACTTTGAGAATCATTTGGAAAGTTTTAGAACTTCTCTTGAAGTGATACATGGTATATCTCATATCTCATGTGCCAAGCCTTTAATTTGGCTTTAAAATCTCCTTACAAGAGATATTGAAAGAGAATGAGTGAAAAACATGCCTTGGTTTTGCCTTATGTGAAGTTTCTCAAGTTGCCTTATTATGCAAGAATGAAAATTACAAAGCAACCTCCATTTTGAGACCTCAAATCAAAATTCTACTTGAACCATTGTTTTTAAAATAATGTTTGGAGTCAAAATGACATATTGGATGACCCATTTTGGATTTGTACATCTCCTAAACCAAAATTCCATTTCAACTTTTTCAACTTATAAGCCATTTTTAGGTCATTTTTACCCAATCATGAAAGTCCTTGCTACAAGATTTTTCAATAACTCATGACCTCTTTTATAGGCTTAAAATCCCATTTTGAACAACTTTGATGTTTTTAGTTTTTTCATTTGAGGCTTGGAAATAGGAGATATGGCCTTTGCTTAAAATGACCTATAACTGCCAAATGACCAAAATACCCCTGTCTTGTTCAAACCATAAGTTGAGTTCTACAAATCCTATCAAGGACTTCTAGTACTCTCTAGAAAGCTAAGAAGATGCTATTCAACATTCATGTTGACCAAGAAATCATAGGAATCATCCTACTAGGGAAAAAGTTGTCTGCAAGTTGGGTGACTTTCAAGGACCCAGATTCACACACCTCAGCTGACCTGTAATTTGTCAAAACCATAACTTGAGCTCTGCAACTCCTATCAAGGACTTCTACCACTCAAATTAAAGCTAATAACAAGCTCTATAACATTCATGTTGTGGGGAAGATGAGATATCAATCACATATTGAGCTAAAACTGCCTGGAAGATAGGGGTCAAATTAGGGTTTTTTCACTGACAATCCTTGGAAACCCTAACTCAAAACTTCTCAAACTCCTCAATCATGATGAGTTGGTCTAGGAATCATCTTTATAACATCTCCATACATCATTCCATGATCTCATGGCCCTTGGATTAGGTCTCAACCTTCTCAAAATCTTCAGCTGATCTAGGATTGACCCAGTCAAAACCCTAATTCTACCATTCATGGTTGAATCTTCTGAATTCTTGCACAATGACTTCTCTGGCTTCATAATGGCTATCAATACATCTCATAAACTTTCTCAAAGCTTCAAGTTCACTCTCAAAGTCTCAGAATCATCTGAGGAGCACCCACAACTCTCAAGCTATGAAGCACACAACCTTGGTTTCAACCAATTCCTCTGAGGATCTCTTGAACTTTCTGATGATGGCATCAACTTTCAACCACTTGATGGGTAAATAAATGTTGGTCAAATTTTGGGGTGCAACAAGGGTAAATGGTATTTTCGTCCACGGCGGGACACCTAGGCAATTTAGGGTTTTGAAATGGTCAAACGTTAGGGTTATTGACTCGGCGGTCAAACGGCTAGACCTAACC
The DNA here is from genome assembly GCA_963859935.3 of Lathyrus sativus. Classification (NCBI taxonomy): domain Eukaryota; kingdom Viridiplantae; phylum Streptophyta; class Magnoliopsida; order Fabales; family Fabaceae; genus Lathyrus; species Lathyrus sativus. Next base: position 96,779,530 of record OZ012738.1, on the reverse strand, counting down.
CTTCGAAAGGTGAATTAACGGTAAAATAATGGAGAGTGATAACGAGTGATGAAAACTGATAAGCAATGAAGATGTTGAGATAGTGTACAGGTGATAATGGAATGCAGATAACAATAATAATTGTAATGTTAGAGAATGTACAAATAAAATACAAAGAAAGGTTAGTAACAATTTCATGTATACTTGAGAACGATGTTAGACAGATATTGAAATTAACCGGGATACGATTTTGTGAGGTTTTGAGAAAAAGGTTTTGAAATTCATGCCATAAAATTGTTGAAAGTTAAAAAAAAAAAAAGAGGGTTGGAGTTGTTTTATTTTTTTTTTAAAAGGATTTTTGTTTTAATCTTGAAAAAGGATTTTAGTCTTACAAAAAAAATGTTTTAGTTTTAAAATAGAAAATGTTATAGTTTTAATTTTTTTTTTAAAAAATGTTTTAGTTTTAATTATAAAAAGGGAATTTGGTTTAATAGGAGGGTTATTTTTTATTAAAAGAAATAGTTTAAATGTTAACAAATAATTAAAAAAATTAGTGTTGGTTTAGACGTTAAAGACATTATTAATATATTAAATTTAATTTTTATTATTGAGAGGCTGCTTATTGAATAAAAACTGTTAGTAAACAAAATAATAGGTTAGCTTTAAAATAAAATAAATAAAAACAAAAGAAAATGAAAAACGGGTCGGGCTGGGTCACAACCCGCCAGACCCGACCCGTCTAACACATATAAAGGAAAAAATTTGAGGAATTAGGGTTGTAAACCCTATTCCGCAGCGGCGCCTCATCTGGCTTTTCCCAGAGTTTTCTTCTTCTCTTTCAGTCGCGGGTTTTCCTCTGAATGTTCATTACAACTTCTTCTTCTTTAGCTTTCCTGAAAAAAATATGAAGTACAAACAAAATTGTTAGGGTATGGCAGATCCTTACGGAATAGTGGGCCAATGATGATTACTTTTGAGGCTTTTGTTGGTTTCGACCGTGAATCGACGGTTTGGTTTGTTATCCTTGGTGGTGACGTTAGGTCGATGGTGAGGGATTCGGTTCCTCTAAGTCCGGTTGAAGGTTTATGTTGGTCGTGTGGGGGTTACGACGGTAATGAGAAGCTTTTGCTTCTCTGAGTCTAACCGGACGGTTTCGGATAATGGTTCGTCTGTCCGTTTGGATATTTCCTTGTCGTTTCTGGTTTGTTCGTGGCCATTTATGTGATTAGGGTTTCGTCACTTCTGGTGAGTTCTTCTTACAGCGCTGTCCTGTTGGTTAGGGTTTCGCGTCCTCCTTTTCATATTTGCTGACTCTTGCCTTTATATGTGTTTATTCTGATCTTAATCTCTTGTGGGCTGGATTTGAGCTTTTGCTCTTATGTTATTATTTGATTGAAAATCTGAGATTTGATTTTGTGATTGGTTTGATGCAGATTCAGATTTGTTTTTGATGTTGATTTGGATTCGTTTTGCTCATAATCCAGATTTACTCGATATCCATGGATTTGTGATATTTCGGATGTGCTGGATCTTCTTATTTCTGATGATGGAAATCCGATTATATTTGGTTTACTGGATAACTGTTTTTTTTCTGATCTTTGTCTCTGATTCACCCTGGACCCATTGGTGATGAAAATCCGGATTTGGACTTGGATATCCATACAATTTACTTGATGGAAATAGATATTGGATTATGGATTTGGGCTCCCTGTTAATGACTCGTTTGGCTTAAAACAATTTTTTCAGAATCTCTTTTTCGGCATGAATCCAAATAATCACTTTTACGAAAATCACTTCTTTTTCTCTTCTTCCGGCTGTCCCGAAAAATAGAACAGATGTTGCCTAACGGTACCGAGGTCGGGAATTGATTTGGGAGCTGGCTTCGTCATTTGTCGTTGCCCTCCCGACACCCGATGATGAAATCACTCTGAGGGTGTCAAAAATAAATTAATTTCTAACATTAACCTCTGTTTTCTGTCTTTGGTTTGTCTGTGTGCAGGTACGAAGAAAAAAAATAGGGCGGAGAGTCGGTCGGAAGAATCAAGCATGAGGACCACTTTTAAGAATTTAGAACTTTAGGATAAAAATATGTACTTAAATTTTCTTTTTGTAATTTGTAATAAAAATATTTATGAATAAAAATTCAATAATATTTCTATTCAAAATCATTTTCCTCTTTAAAAATATTATGAACAAAATTCAATAATATTTCTATCCAACTTGTCTGATTGTAATTTTTATCGTACCAATCGACTCTCCTGAAGAAAAACTGATAAATTCCAGCAATTAAACGCTTTTGAATAAATTTAATCAACTGTAATTTAACTTGATTAAACTGTAAACAAATGGACTATCTTCACCAACTAAAACCCAAAATAATATTCGAATTCCCTTATGTCCCCAACACGTGCCGCTTCACTTAAAACTGATGTAACCTTCGATTCTTCCAATATATTCCCAAATTAAATCGCGCCTGATGATAGAAACGATGATGGCCTTGAACAGAATAAAACAGGAAAGAAACAGAGAAATCCGCTTAACAACAAAACATAACTCTACACCGCATTTAAAAATTCAATTTGTGCCTCTGATAACTAAATCCAACGTTCTGAACTCATTCGGCCAAAAATCACAATCAAACAGGTATAGTAACACTCGACTCTGGTCGAAACCTCCACTGCTTCTCTTTTGACAAATTAAATGGCAGATGGCAGCAAAACAGAAAATAAGCGCCTGTTAAAACAAACTCTGCAGAATGAATTCTTGCACTGATTTGAGCCGAACCAAATTGCTATCTCAACATCAAACCCATATAATAAAACAACATCTCGGAAATCCACTGACAACAGAGTCTTAGCCCATTGAATTGATTATCGTATCTTAAAAATCCCGACACCAAAATTACCATAACTTCCTGTTCATCCTCAAAGAAAATAAAGAACTCGAAAATGGAGGCCCTAATTACTCAAGGGATTCCTGGCGATGATTCAGCTTCATGAACTACAGCAAACAACGTATAAATGACCATTTTCCCCCTTAACAGCTAAAGTGTACTAGATGTGATTCCTGCGAAACAAACAGACTATGCAACCCGTTAGTAGTTAGTTGATATGTAATGCAAAATCAAGATGTAATGTGACATAAATCGACTAATCTAAGGGTAAAATTTGGGGTATTACACACATCTCTCATAGAAAAGACATCATCCTGATGATCTTCATCCCAGCGAGGGCCAGCAGCCCCATGTACTACACACACACTTCCACCAGCAACATTATCAGTTTCATTAACAGCACCTCCACCCGGAGGTACGACAATAGTAGGAATATTATGGCCTTGTGGAACAGTGCCACCAACAGGTGGAGGAATAACACCAACTCCTCCATGTAAGACACCATCTTCATCAACCCGTGCTATCAGAGGTTGGACCATAGTCCTTAATTGTTCATCCCCGTTAGCCATATTCTGCATCAGCTCCATAAATTAAGCCATGCGAGCCCTGACTTCCTACAATTCAGCCTGAACTTGATCCATAATCCTTTATGGATTCCCTCGAGTTGAGTATCTATGGAAACTGAACTCTTCAATCCTGTTACTGTTGAAGAAAGTAAGCAGAGATAAGAACAAAAGGCCAATGCAGACACCTGCGATGCAAATGAAAATGCAAAATGCAAAATGCAAACATGTCTATGTATTTACAAGGAGATCTTCCCCTTGATTTAGGTTTCAACATACATGAACAATAGAAATGGATAAGAATACCACAATAATCTTCTCATAGATCAAGTAAAGTTGAGTCAATACACATCAACAAATGAGAAAGATCCGAATACAAAAAGGTATTGATCCCATCCAACAGATCTGGCGATGATCAAGATGCAAAAGAAGAGAAACCAATATTACATATCAGAAGATGATCCTCCCCTGCAACCATGCTTCTTGCTCCAGGTCTGAGCCTCCTTCTCCAGCTTGGTTAATGCTTCTGTCTTCACTTTAGCCAAGTGGACAACCTCATTCTTGTCATGCTTCAACTGACTGGTTTCCTTTTTCAATTCTTTGTTCTATTTGCGCAGCTCTTCCTTCTCTTCCCAAAGCTTGTTGTATCTCAAGATATCAATCGTTGTAGGCTCCTTAATAACCAAAGGATACAAGGGTTCCTCAATAGAGAAAGGAAATAGTATCTCATCAACCCTCTTCTAAATCCATTCCACGTATGGATCGTAGGCTCTATAATCACTCGTCCCTAAAGAAAGCTTCCCCCTCTTGTGGATTTTACCCCATGCATCAACGAATCTCGCCAGAATATAAGGGTCAGCTATGGCAGTAAAATACAGAGATTCCTGCACTTCTTCATCCTTTAGGGGTCTCCTCAAAGCATACCCAAGTTGTTTGATAGCGAGAGAAGAGTTGTAGTTGATTCCCCATTTCCTCCCCATCAAAGGCACATTGGGGAAGCTACCACAACTGAAGATAATATCTTTACTAAGCAGATCTTGATTAAACCAGACAATATCCTTGGTTATCAAAGCCATGAGTCTCTTAGACCATTTAGACGAATTTTTCGAATCAACAAAAGCTCTGGAACAAGGAAGATGATCCATAAACCACTTGTGGAAAAGTGGTGTGCAAAAAGAAACAATCTTTCCCCTCCTTTTCTCGTTCTTATAATGTACTGAATGGTACAAATCTCCTAGGAGAGTGGGTACAGGATTCTTGGAGACAAAAATACGAATGACATCCATATCAATAAAGTTTGATATGTTAGGAAAAAGCACAAAGCCATAAATACACAGAACCATAATAGCACTAAAGGCCACCCAACAACCCTCTTCAGCATACTTCTGGGCTTTATCCACCAAGAAAGATAAAGTAAAGCCAGAAACTCCATTTCTGCTGACGACATGATCAACCAACTCAAATATGCTCAAATAAAGAGCGGTGGCCAACTTCTCGAGTTCGGGTTCTTCTTCTGAAGGAAAGAATGGCACCTCATCTTGGATTGGAACTCCCAAGATAAAAGCATACTCCTCTAAAGTCAGAACTAACACATAACCTAGAAAGGTGAAATAGCGTAGCGGAGGATCATAAAACTGTAACAAAGTGTGAATAGCTCCATGCTCATAACTTATGATCTTACGAACAAAATTCAAAATCCTCCCATAATCTCTTCTGAAAGTTTCAAGGACACCGGGATCAGCCATAGAAATCATACCAAATAAATGTCCTAACTCAGGTGACATGAACTTATACACAACGATCTTCTTTCTGTCTACTTCCATCTCTATAGAAAACTAGGACCAGAATCAAAGGAGAGACAAGAACTTGTAAACCCATAAGCTTGCAATGTTAAAATGCAGAATGATTATGCAGATGCAAACATGGAATCAAGGTATCCAATGCTCAAGATTACTGATGTGTTGTGGACTGAATATAACCAGAGCTCCACTCTGATAAGAAACCAAGAAAACCAGAACACTAAGGTGATAGAAAACCAGAATGCCCAAGACCAAAGGTCCACTCTGACAAGAAAACCAGAAAACCGGGTAGGTTGAAGGTCAAAGTTTCCTGCAAAACCCATCCCTCTCACATGTGAGTTCTAGTCTTGGATAATACGACATTATATACAGTTCATTAGTATCACAGACTCTCAGGTTGAGAAACGATGATACGTTCACCATTCCTGGTTTGACATCATGGTCAATCAAGGAGGTCTCAATTGACTTCCCAATGAACGGTCTCCAGAGTCGTTAGTTTTTCTAAGTCAATACTCCCTCAACTGCACCAGACGCGCATGATAGAGTATCCCCAAAGAAAAACCTCGTATGGACGTGAATTTCGTGCGAACTATTGCATGGCCAGATGTCACACCCGCATTTTCACCTTTAGCCTTTCATATCCTACATTCTTTATGTCATACATCGTTCTAGTGCATATCAAGCATGTGGGTTCACAAGTTAAGGATTGGGTTGGTTCGTTATTTTCCATTCCAAATAAGATAAATTGCTTATCATAGGCTACATGGAAGAAAAGGTTCATCATCTAAGTTTTGGTTTAAGTTTGAAAGTCTACTCATGTAGATTCCTTCAAGGAGAAGTTACTTGAAAAATATTAGGATATTCAAGATCAATATTCCTAATGAACATGAAGTGCAAAGCCTAACTCAAGATTTCTTTATCCAACTTTGTTTCAAATTCTATGTTCAAGTGGAATTCAAATTTTCAAGGCATAAGTCAAGATCACAAATTCATAATTCAAGACTTCATTCATTTCAAATTCAATGGCATAAGGGAGATCCATCATTCCAAATTCAAGATTCATGAATTCAAGATTAGATTACAAAGAGAAATTTCATGACATTACAAGAATACCATTTGTTACAAAGTTTCCAACTCCAAGTAATGTTTTGAAATTAAGCTATTTCTAATCTTAATTCAAGTTTCTAACCAACTTCATGCTATGGTACCCTTCATGCCCCATCAAGTCCACATGTTCCTCATTATGCCTACAAATATCCAAGGAAAATAATTAAGATTCAACTTAACATTGGAACATTACAAGACTATACATGCTTAGCCATGGGCAATTTCAATGTAATCCAAAACAGTCCCATGCAAGAAGTGACAATTTGCCTCATAACCAAATATTTTATGTCACAAGACCAAAGGAATAAACTCATGGTGATGCATCTACACAACAAATATCAGAATTTCAAAATTCTGTCCAAGGTAGTAACATTGACCACAAGGGCAGTCCAAGCACAAGCCAACAAATGGGTACAAGATTTGAGAGCAATGCAAGGTGCAGCAGAAAAAAAGGCAGGCTAGGCAAAGTGCATCAGTAAAATACAACATAGCAGCACACATGAAAATGGAAAGAAAGAGAGTAACATCAAGAAAGTGACATTGGAAATTTCTAAGTAAAAATATGAAGTTTTGAAAGGAGGGAAAACCCTAATGTGTTGAGCTTAAAAGGAAAAGGAGCAGTAGCAAAAATGGGGAGGCATATGTAGAGCAGGAGATAGAGAGAAAAAACCAGAAAAATATAGAGTGAGAAAAGCACAAGAGAAACATTGAAAGAAAAAACAAAAAAAAGGAGAGAAACATTGAGAGCATTCACTAACCATTGAGAGAACAAAAGAGTGTTAGAAAACCAGAAGAAGGAGGTGAACCACAAAGCACACCCAACAAAAGCCATTGATGAAGGAAGATAGTAGCTCTTGGCTATCCTTCCTCTCAAACTCTTATCTCTTTACATTTTGCATGTTTTATTTTTAAGTGATGTTTGTGTTGTATGTTGTAATATGTTCTCAAGAGTGACCAAGAAATGTTGTCAAAAAAGAAAAAGAAAAAGAAAGAACATAGTGTAGTTTTCATAGTGAGGTGAGTTGAAAAATACTCACTTTCACTGTCATGTTCGCACTGCGAACATCCCTTTCGCCTAGCGAACGAGACTTTGTGGTACTAAAAATGCCATTAAAAAACCTGTTTTCCCTTGTTTTTAGCCAGTGAATTGTTCGCTAGCACCTTCGCACTGTGAACTTTGGCTCCTTTTGCCTCTGTTTACGTTCGCTAGGAAGTTCGCACAGCGAACTTCTTGCTGTTTTTTCTGGGCAGCTTCGCTGCAAGGTTCGCACAACAAAGTTCAGTGTCTTTCGCTTCTATTTGTGAATAGTGCACGTTCGCTAGGAAGTTCACACAGTGAACTTCTTGTTGTTTTCTGGGAAGCTTCATGCTGTTTTTTTTCTTCATATTTTGTGTTTTTTCAAGCCGACTAACCCGATGTGGTTGTACGGCCATTATATGTGGGTATTATTATGGTCATTTTTGACTTTTGGTTCCAAAAACTATTTTCAAAAATAAACTCTCGATTTTATCGAGCCATTTTCGCCCTTGTAAGTCGATCGCCTTGTGCATTGCCATCGACCTTGTTCGCATCACTTCAAATATTTTTACAAGCAATAAAACCCTTGATCCAACATCAAGTGGTATTTTTTCTCATAAAAAATCCAAAAAATAATAAAGATACGATTAAGGTTATATGCCATGAACTTTAAAGTGGTGGAGAAGGAATGAGAATGGAACCCTCCTACACTCGTTTCGAATGTTTTGAATACAAGGCGCTCGACTTGGTTATTCGAGACATTCATCTCTATCCAAAGTCTTTAGTGTGATCCTAATCAAAAAACAATTTCTTCTCAAAAACCTAAAAAATAACATCAACTCATCAAACATCTTTTCGCCTTAGGGCATCAATCTGAAAACCCTTTTTCAAGGTATAAAATCAACCAACAAACAACCATTTCACAAGCCTTTGAACTACGGAGCTCTGATTCTTCACTTCTTTTAAGTGAGGATACATAGGCACAAGGGCCACAATCTTTGACGAGCACTCTAATAAAAAACTAACCCCTATTTCCTTTTAAGCAAGCAAACTTTTAGATTAAAACACTCATTCAAGCTAAACAACCTAGAAGGTTCCCATCGAGTATGATGGATGTGAGAGGGTGCTGATACCTTCCCCTCGCATATCCGACTCCCGAATCCTAAAACTTGATTGCGATGACCATGCTCTTTCCCTAAAGGTTTTATCGTTATTTCCCTTTCCCTCCTTGTGGTAAATAAAATCCGATGGCGACTCTGTGTCATTTCTCACGTAGCGACACCAGACGACACACAAGCTCCAACTACTCTCTATACTAATCCTGTATGCATACTCAAGTCTGGGTATTGGCCTTATCTCTCACGGAACAACCCACCCAACAGCTCAACAACAACAATATAATATAATATACAATAGTAAAATGCAAATGCAATAATATACAACAGATAATGTATATAAAAGAAAATAACTACATAGAAGTAAACACCCAAAGAACAGAAACAAACAAACGCTAGGATTGACTCGCATAGGAAACCAGAGACTCTGGGTTCGATCCCCAGCAGAGTCACCAACTATCGCAACTGCAAAAAAACACCCGACGGAAAAACAGAGGAGTCGCCACTGAATGTTATTTATCCCAAATCTTGGGTTCGAGAGTGGGTTACGCAAGGGGAAGGTATGAGCACCCCTCATATTTGTTGTACTCAACGGGATCCATGCTTATTATCTAATCAAAGGGTTTTTTTTATCTAAAAGGAACTACTAAACGGAAACGTGAACAAAGAAAAAAAATAAAGAGACTCGATAGGACATCTCTTCCCTATGCCTACGCATTCCCTACAATGGGAAAGTCAGAGTCAACGTAGTTTGGAAAACTACGGGTGATGGGGGAAGGTTGCTCGCCAAGTCATCGCCTACTTGTGCCTATGTATCCTCATCTGGTATGAGAAATCAGAGCAAACGTAGTTCGGGTAACGAAGAAACCACAGGTTGGTTAAGTGTTTTTTATGAGTGACGTTAAATTCCCATTCTAGCAGTTAGGGTCGATGCCTGTTTGCGGTAGAACGGAAAAGTAACATACTCTTTCTGAAAATGAGTTTGAAATAACAAATCCCGAAGGATGAAAAAGTTTGAATTTTGTTTGTGAGTTTTAGTGAAGTGAATTATTTTGCTTTGTGATTCACATTGCACTAAAGACTATGATATAGGAATGAATGCGTCGCATATCTCCCCTAGACAAGATGTATGCTAAACACTCTAGACAAGAGAGAGGAGACCCCTCCCTCGTCATTTCCCATATGATTAAGGCTCGTGGTGCACAGTGTTCATCGTCTTTATTAAGTGTGCTAGAATTGCTTTGAGATGAGAAGAGAAGACATATGAAAGATCTAAGGGAAACTCGATCCTAACGTTGACATGCAAAATGGCCTTAAGGCCGGGATGCGAAACGAAATTCTATCCTAATGTTAGCATGCAAAAGATGGACCTAAGATTGAGGTTAAAAGAAACTAGCCTACTTATTATCATGCATGGATTGCACTCCTAATGTCTATCCTACTCCAATCTTAATAGAAAATTAACAGGGATTAGGAGTCCTAAGGGAGCATGCAAAAACAAGGAAAAAAGCAAGAAAACAAGGCAAAAACAGCAGCTAAAACAACGCTTCCTACACAAAACAACAATAAAATCCAGCAAGGCAGCACACCAGCATTTAACAGCTACTAATTCAGCACAAAAGCAGGTGTAAAAGGCAGGCAGGCAGCAAGCATAACATAGACAATATGTAAATTCATAATAACACAGCTGTAGAAAGCAGGGCAACAAGCATGTTTTAATGCAATCAACATGAGCAAGCATCAATCATGAACAAGTATCATGCAAGGATGTACATGCATCAACAATCAAACACAAATGTTCAACAATATTACATCATCAAGAATCATCAAGAACAACGTGTTTTTCATATCAATTCAAGCTATTAAACGATCATACGACAAACAGAATCAAAAGCAAATACACACATGAATCACAAGTCCAGCAAGATAATTATTAACATGATACAAGCAAACAAAGCATATGATCATCATATCAATCAAGCAACATGAACATGTTAAGCATTCAAACGGAAACCAAAAGTCACGCGTCGAAGAATCACAATCAAACAATCAATCATGATGAAACATGCCAAAAACAGTCCACACAAATGCATCATATCAATCCATGAAGGTTAGAAGTGGAAAGAAATCAAAACATGCTTGAAAACAACCAAAAATTACATTCTGGTACAATGTTAACCGATTAACCATTTGCTAGTGCAAATTGGTTAATCGATTAACCACTCAAAAATGGCTGAATTTACACTGGTTAATCGATTAACTAGTTTTGTACTGCAGCTGGTTAATCGATTAGCACTGCACCAGAAGTAGAAAAAAGCAATTCAAAAGCACTTTCAATAATTAATTCAATGTGATATCATCCAAATGATCATGTAATCAATTATGCACAAATTTAACACCAAAAATTAGTGATCAAACATCAATCAAACTTAATCAAGCATTGAGATCACAAATCACATAGATCAAAATCACCAAATTTAATTAAAATTAAAGATCTACATTGAGATTACCCAAATAACCTCAAAACAGAATTGAATCTATAATTAACCAACCTTCAAAGGTGATATTTGCTTTGGTAATTATTGATTTACTGCAAATTGATAGATCCAAGCTAGAAACCCAAGAAATCTTCAAGATTCAAGAGCTTTCTTGCAAGAGAAGTGAAGAACAAGTCAAAATAAGCCAAAATTGATCCAAGAATCACTTATAAGCTTGCTTCCAAAATCAGATCCAAATCCAATTAAAAAACAAATGATGAATTGAAGATGATGGAGATGAATGATGGAGGTTTAGCTCTAGAATTCAAGGATTCCAATGAAGAATCAATGAATTCAAGTGAAAGAGCTTTAATGGAGTTTTGAAGTGTAGAAAAGTTGAGAGAATTTGAGAGCAAATTCTAGAGAATGAGTGTGAGAGCTAAAATTATGAGGGTTATTATTTGAGGTTTGGAGCAAGTTCACTTAAATAAGCTATTGGTTAGGAGTAGAACTATGGTTTGGAGTGAGAGTTTGAAAATTGGATTGGGATTAGGAATGGAAAATTTGGAGGGAAATTGGATTGGTTTTGAAAGTTAATCAAATTTAGAGTGATTCTAGATCCTTCTTCTGGTGTAAAAATCAATTCACAAGTGATCTAAATAGACCCCAAAAGTGGCAGCATTAAAAATGCACGTATCTGTGCAAATTTTCCTTTGGTTAATCGATTAACTATTTGCTAGTGAAAATTTTTTAATTGGTTAACCACTCACAAATTTTGAAAAATGCACCATTTGGAGGGAAACTTGCACATTTGTCCATTTTCACCCGTTCTGAGCCTTGTTAAGCCTCTGAAACTTGCCCTTTGACATTATAACTGTGAAAATGCTTGAGATAACCTGTGACCAGACTCTTGTGCTGAAAATAACTTGCTGAATAAAATAGAATCGGCCACTTGATTATTGGGAAAAATAAATGTTGACGGCTCTGACGCTCGCTATTTAAACTTTTGCAATAAAAAGGAACCCTGAGCCATAGAAACACCTTGATCCCATGTCACGAGAACTAATTCCATGACATGCAAAAATGAAAAAATGTAGAGAAACATAAGCCAGTTACAGATAAAATGACAGGGAAAATTTTGGGGTGCTATAGCTGGGCATCTTTGTCAATTTTTGGCTAAAAAGGGGGAGATATGTTGTGTGTCTATCCCAGTTGTGTATTTCTTCTTGCAACATATAACTGATCTCTTGTTTGGGTTTGAGTCTGTCCTTGCAGTTATTTTGCAAGGATGTTAGATATGATGCTCTAACATCTTGTATGTGACTCAGTTCCTTTTGTTCTGAGTCTCCTTTTTGTGTCTTGTGATCTGGTTTTGAGGGGGAGTGACTTGCATCTTCTTCCTCATGTATACCAGGGTTCAGGATACACGTCGTACAACAGGTAGTGTATGTTGTACATGAAGAATGAAAGCTTTCAGGAGGCTCATTATTTTCGGCTAGATTCGTCACAGGATGGCTGAAATGACTTCAGGACTTTCTACTCTTCTTCTCCTTAATTCCTAGGTTTTCGTGCAAAAGGAGTTTTAGCCAAAATTTGTCAAAAGGGGGTGATTGAAGACTATAAGATTTGAGCAAATTTTAGTAAAACATGATGTTGCACAAGATGTTTCAACAGGAAGAAATTTGTAAAGAACAACATGTCAGACAAGATGTCCCAGCCTTGTGGACTCAACATCTTGGTTTGATGCAGCAGGTTTGTTGCAGATCTGTTTCAAGAGTTAAGGTGCAATCAGAACGTGGATCAAGGAAAGATTGGATAAAGACTTTAAAGCCCATGAACTGTTGAAGGCTATAAAAGGAAGACCAAGACCTAGGGCAAAGAGTAGACCTTGTAACGAATTCTTGTAAAGTAATTATAAGGGTTTAGGGTTTTGAGAGTCTTGTACTTTCTTATGTTGTAAGTCACCCTTTGTATCAGTTGATACATTATAGTAGACATAGTTTTACATATTAAGAAGCCTGTAGGTAATGACTTATATATTATTCTTGGAAGAAGCTATTAAGCAAATTCAAGTATTATTGTTAGTCAAGAATCTTGACTGAATTTTGTATTGAGAGGGGTGTCTTTCAATTGAACAGTTTGATACAATCACCTGAGGTTGTGACTGTTATATATCACTGAGGTGATTTAGGAATTGAGATGGGGTTCTATTATCTAGATGGTGATTTCTAGATAGAATTGGACTGGGTAGGGATTAAGTGAGGAGTTGTAAACGGGGAAGTTTAGCTCTAAATTAATCTCACTAATAGTGGATTCATTCTTGGCTTGGTAGCCCCCAGATGTAGATGTTGTTGTTCACCGAACTGGGTCATCATATCTTGGTGTTCTTTATCTTTATGTTATGTTAAATTCAATATGCTCTTATGTTCTGAAATGTATGTCTTGATAGATGTTGAAACATCTGTCATGACACTGTAATGTATTCACAATATTTGGATGTTCTTGTTTTTGCCCTTGTTTAGTTATGCAGAGATCAAGTTTTCCGACATCTCTTGGGACATCTGAGATCTATATACCATAATTTCACATATGAACACAAAATAATGTATTCTTGAGTGTCCTTTGATTAAATTGACCAAAGTTTGAGGTAACTTGTTCATGAAGGCATGGAAATTAACACATGAACCTTTGACTTTTCTTGATGGACAAGCTACTAAACCTTGAGATATATTTGACCAAAATGAGATTGAATGATGTTTAAAACCTTATACTTTGATATTAGAGCCATGGTTTAATAAGATAGCCTTTGAGAATCAATGGTTGACCATAATCTAACCTTGAGGGAGAAAACCCCTAGCTGATGAATCATGCTTGGTGTTCTTGAGATAGCACCCTACCTTGCAAAGAAACAAAAGGATACAAGAAATATTTTTGGTATTTTGATTAGTAGTTAGTGAAACATAAAATATATAGAGATAAATGAAAAGATACACAAAGAAGTGCTTGATGATCTCTACAAAAGAAAACACATAGATGAGAGGGTAAGAAAGCAACCAAGCTTGTAATCTAGTTTGTATGAAAAAATGCAAAAAGAAGAAGGAATCTTAGGGTTAAAAATTAGGGTATAACAGTTACCCCTATTTAAGTTTCTTCAATTCGGAGATATGAAAATTGAAATCTTTGTCTTGACGGGATTGGAGATGCTTAAATACAACAACAAACCCGATTTTTGGCCCTAAGATACCATAAAATGCACATGATATGATACGAAAATGAATATAAATGATTTTATGGAGAAAAGGATGCCACAGAAGACAATTAAACTGCTGAAGAGCAAAAGAAAGGAAAAGAGACTCTGCATAGGGTAAAATAAGATTAAGATTCCATTGAGGGAAACTTACCAACACAAGAAACAAAAGATACCAATGGGGAAAGACCTCCTATTTCTAAATAAAGCAAGACTCTGCCAGGGCAAAGGAAGCAACAAAGGGGGATATCCAATTCCACTAAGGGAAAGGAATCCAACTCAACTGGGGAAGAGATTACCTACTACCCGACATATGGTAGCTTAAACAAAGGTAATTGTCCCAGGAAGAAAAGTATTATCAACTACCGGTTACTAGGTAGGGTAAGCAAAAAGGTATATTACCTACTTCCAAACAAGTGATAACTTAAAAGAAGGTAATAAACTTAGGAGGAAATAATATCAACTACCTGTTACTGGGTAGGAAGAGAAATATTACCTACTACCGGTTTCTGGGTAGCTTAACAAAAGGTAATAAACTCGAGAAAAAGATAATCAACTACCTGTTACTAGGTAGGAAGAGGAATATTACCAACTACCGGTTACTGAGTAGCTTAAAAAAGGTAATAAACCTGAAGGAAAACTTACCAACTACCAGATACTAGGTAGGTTAACAAAGGTAATCAACCCAAAAGGAAGAGAGACATTACCTACTACCAAACAAGTGATAGTTTTAAAAAGGCAATAGACTCAAGAAAGAGATATCAACTACCTATTACTGGGTAGGAAGAGAAATGTTACCAACTACCGGTTACAGGGCAACTTAACAAAGGTAATAAACTTGAAAGGAAAGATTACCAACCACAAGTGACTGGGTAGCTTAAACAATGGTAACCAACCACAAAATCAAAAGAGAGATATTACCTACTACCAAACAAAGTGATAGCTTAAAAGAATTTAATAAACTCAGGAGACTAAAGTTCAATCTAGGAACAAACTGGAGAGAAACAATCAAACAATACTCGACCTAATGAGGAAATATCTCAACTGAGGATTGATTCCATCCAAATAATGAACTGGAAAGGAAATCTAAAATAAACATCTTCCACGAGGAATAAACTCAATGGAGAATTAGAAAGGATAAAAAATTTATGCTTAAAGGTGACACTCTATTGAAGAGAGGACACACACGCTTTGCAGGGAAAATAACACCAGAGAGAGGGGAAGCACCGACAAAATGCAATATGCACAATGCAACAAAAAGATGTTATGCACAAAGAAATAATGTGCATGAAATGAGTATGAATATGCTGACAAAAACAACAAAGGAAAACTGGGGACGACCAATCACCATAGTACAACCGGATACTTGGCTAATCTCAGTAAGATGGGGATATCAATGGAGATACCACCAGGGATTCAACTGAAGAAATCCTGTAGGGAATAAAAAAAAGACATCAAAGGAAAATAAATCCTACTACAAGACTTAAAATCTCTCTGGGAAGAGGAAAGATACTTCTTGGGGAAATAAACCCAAAGATCAATCTTCTAGCATCAATAATCCACAAAGGGGATAACAACATGAACTCCACTTCAAGGAAATGAAAGATCCACTGGGGAAACACATTAGTACAAACTCTTCCAAACCCTTCTTGGGGATGAGAAAATCCAAATGAACTCTGCTACAGAAGGATGAAGACCTGCTAAGAAATATGCAGAGCCAAACTCTTATGGGAGGAGTCACCAATCTGGTGGATTTAGAGAAAATTCTTTTCGAGGATAAACATCATGGACTTGTTGGGGACATACGAGAAGTTAAAATCATAGAAAAAGATCAAACCATGGGGAATTTTTAAATCAATACCCAACACAAAGTGGGAAAAATCTAATGATTGACTGCCATCTCAACACTTCTTAGAAGGAAACAACATTGCTCTATGCTCGGGGAGCAACTGAAGCAATAATATCAAAATATGAGGGTAAAAAACTCTGTCGGAGGTTCCATATCAAGGAGATACGGGTTTCAACAATTACAATTGCTTGATCACAACTCTACCGGAGAAGTAAACCATACTCAACTGGAGAAAAATATGAATCAAGACTTGACTGAGGAATTCTCAATTTTTAGTGCTCAGTTGAGGAACATATAAACTATCACTCACTTGGGGAATATTGGATTCCATGATATTGCCAAGAAAAATATAACTACCCAACAATGTTCTTTAGATACTTATATTTGTCATCATCAAAAAAGGGGAGATTGTTAGAACAAGATTTGTTCATGACATTTATCCTTTGGGTTTTTATGATAACAAATTATTGAAGGAAAAATGGCGTTATCTAATGTGTGTTCCAAGTATGAAGGCTCTAAAGCTTAAAAAGAATGAATTCATAACCTGATATAAGACGCATTTGAGAGGAGTTGAGTTACTAGCTTCTGGTGGATCAGAATCTGAAGAACACTCTCTGAGTGATGTCTGGCATAGACTATAAAGTCGAAGGCCTCAGCATCAGAAGAGAAACATATTATCTCTACACTAAGTTAATGTAGCAGCTTTTGGTGAACATTTATAGTTAGTAATAAAGCTTAAGTTATTCGTACTGCGGAAAGTAAGCTGCATTGTCAAATTAGTTTGTCAGCTACAGTCTATGTTCACAAGGCTCAAGAAGAGTTGATATTCTTTATAGATATCTACTCTCAACAAATCTGTAGTACAAGATTACATGTAAGTAGCAATGGTTAAACATGTTACACAATGGATTAAGATTTTTTGTTGTGTCTATCTTTAACGTCTCTTGTACTACGGAAAAATAAAGACACTTGTTTAAGTTATCTCTTCCAACAACTAGTCATCTACAACTGCTATATAAGCTGCTGAAGATTCAAACTAAATATTCAACAAGGAATAAGGAATAAGAAGTAATAGTGAAGGAAATCCAAGAAGGATATAAGTGTTTTACACTTCTATTTGAATGGAGGAATAACAAGATCAACAATAAGCAACACAATCGAGTATGCAAAAATTCCGATGTTTGTTGTAAATTATACAAATACTTAAGACTTCTTAAACATTGAATATCTTAGAAATATTAAGTGCTTAAGGTAATTGTTATGGTGATTACCCTATATCTATGATTTTGTATCAAGTACACCTTATTCTCTATTCTGTTAAACATGTTGTTTAGTAGTTTAGATAGTGTCTCTTGCTATGTGCTTGAGCATTAAAGTCTCTTGCTAAGAAGCTTGAGCCAAGTAAGTCTCCTGCTATGTGCTAGAGCATTGGAAGACTTTATCAGTTAATTAAGCAAGGAAGTCTTGGACTATAAGTCTGAGCGAAAGTCTCGAGTTCATGGAACTTAAGCAAAAAAGTCTTGGGACTGGGAGGCTTGAGCATAAAGTCTTGGTTTCGGGAACCTAAGTAGGAAGTCTTGAATCTGAGGGGTTTAAGCAGGAAGTCTTGGTCCTGAGGGGCTTGAGCAGGAAGTCTTAGGTTCGTGGAACCTAAGCAGGAAGTCTTGAACCTGGGGGATTTAAGCAGGAAGTCTTGGACTTTAGGGGCTTGAGCAAGGAAGTCTTGGATTCGTGGAATCTAAGCAGAAGTCTTGGACATTAGGGGTTTAAGCAGGAAGTCTTAGGCTGAGGGTATGAGCAAAGAAAAGTATTATGCTTAAGTTCATAAGCGATTGTAATCATGATATGATTATAGTGAAAAATCTTTTATGCTGCAAGGGGACTGGACTACTCTCAGTTGGGAGGAACCAAGATAAATCTGCGTGTTCTTTATCTTTTGTTTGCTTCTGTTAACATTCCGCTACAACATATTAATCATAATCTGCACATCAGTTTGGATTCTGAACTCTAATCAGAGGCAAAGTTAAAAAACGGAAAACACAATTCAACCCCCTCCCCCTTCTTGTGTATTTTTCTCACCTTCACGCCTATCTTGGATGGCACCAATCATGATTATTGGAAATCCAAAACGGTTGCCTTCCTCAAGTCCATGGACAACAAGACATGGAATACTATTATAAAAGGATGGAAACACCTTATGACTACCTCTGAAGATGGAACAATGATCTTAAAACCTAAAGTTGATTGGAAAAATGTTAAAGATGATGAAGCTCTTGGAAACTCCAAGGCCTTGAATGCTATTTTCAATGGTGTAGACAAGAACATGTTTAGATTGATCAACACATGTATTGAAGCTAAATAAGAATGGCAGACTCTCAAAACTGCCCATAAAGACACATCCAAAGTTCATAGGTCAAGGTTGCAGCTCCTCACAACAAAGTTTGAGAAATTTTAGAATGAATGAAGATTAATCAATTTTTTAATTCAACATCAGACTGTGTGACCTTGCCAACACTATGTCTTCCTTATAAGGGAAGATGTATGAAGAAAAGTTGGCTTGGAAAATTCTTAGATATCTACCTAAGAATTTTTATATGAAGGCCACAACTATTGAAGAAGCCCAAGACTTAAGCATCATTAAAGTGGATGAACTCATTGGATATTTGCAAACCTTTGATATGGCAATAAATGATAAAACTAAAAATAAAACAAGAGTATTAACTTTGAATCCAACACAGAAGATGATGAAGATCAAGGTGAAAGCCTATCATATCCTATAGCTCTTGTTGGTAGGAAGTTTAACAAAGACTTGAAAAGATTGGACAGAAAATGGAGGATAAATGTTCAATACAATGTGCCAGAAAACTTCAAGAACATTGGTCCCTAACATAAAAGCAAAGATGAAGACAAAAATAACAGAGGAAAAGGAGCACAATGTTATGAATGTGATGGTTTGGTAACATTTAAGTTGAATGTCCTACTTTTCTAAAGAAACAGAAAAAGGTAATATCAATCACTTGGTCTGAATATGATGAAAATAATGAAGAAGAGACAAGTTGTTGTAATAACTTTTACTGGAAAATATGATTCTAGTAGTGAGTCTAGTGATGAAGAAATCATTGATAAAGAGTTGGCTGAAACATACAGAGTTTTGCATACTCAGTGGAAGGAGGCATGCATGGTAGTAGAGAAACAAAAGAAAACTATTAGTGCTCTACTTCTAATAAAAGAGAAACTTGGCTCAACCATTGCAGGTTTGGAAGAGGAAGTCACATTGTTAAAGTCCAATCTTTATAATATAAAAAGTGTATACATATGTTGAACAACAGTTCATATATGTTAGATGAAATCTTGGAAGCTGGGAAGATGTCCAAGAATATGAAGGGTGTTGCACCCCAAATTTTGACCCCTTAGATCTTAATCATCATTCTATGGTCATTTTCATTTTATCTAACCATAACCTATTTCAAGTTGGTCTTTGTCAAGATACAGGTGAATTAGGGTTCCGTACAGTCAGGAATCGAAGTCTTGGCGGTTTAATCAGTCAATGTATTGGATTGATTCTCCTTGAAACAAGTCTCTACGTCATCAAAGGTACTCCATTGGGTCAAGTATGAATCCAATTTGAGGTTGTCACCCAAAGATTAAAGACAATGCAGTTCAAGATCCCCGATTAGGGTTTTCGATCAGGAAAAGTCAACTGTAGTTTGACTTTTGATGTAAAAGGTGTTCCAATGAGGGAATTGTGGTCCATGAAGTTCATATGGCTTAGTGAAGTCCACTCAAGGAGTTTCAAGGCCTCAGAAGACCCAAAACATCAACAGTCGACTTGGTAGTCATCGATCGATCGTTCGGTTGACCGAAAAGTCAACTCTTCAATCATAAGGAATTTGACCTCAAAGTATGAAGAAAAAATGTTCCTAGTAACATATTACACCTGTCCATGAAGTTTCATGACCATTGAGTCAAGGATTAGGGAGTAATCGGAAAAATCGGGAATTAGGGTTTTGAAAGGGGCAAGACCATAACTTCTTAACCACACATCCAATTGAGTTGGTTCAAAGCTTGTTGTAAAGGTCTTGGCAAGACCTACAAGATTGAAAAACTGACCCATGGGCAAAAAATGCATAGATTTGGAGTTATGGCCAAAATCATCACAAGAGGGAGAAAACACTTAAAAAAATTCTAAGTTGCTGGCCTTTTTAGGCATGTTTTCAGCCAACTTTGAGGGGTTTTTTGACCTAGTTCCACTTGGAATTTGAAAATTCCAAAAACATGAAAGTTGTATAGATCCATGAGGGCTTTCCAAAAAGTACTAGAACACCTCCATAGCATTTGTGAGCTAGGAGTTTCGAAGGAGGCAAGTTGGGTTCAGACACTTGAATTGCACCATGTCCAAACTTGGCATAAACTTATTCCCCAACTATTCAGTTGATTTCCAACCATGGTCTAACATCTTATTTGATGTATTAGAGGGTATGATGGGAGAAATTAGAAGAATCCATGAGCATGGCTAAAGATTTGTCCAAAACCATTATTTAAATGAGATAAAGTGCAAAGGTACAATAGGAGAGAGATTGTTTTTTGCTGCAGCAAGTAATATCTGACTTTGCTGTCTCTATGTCACTTCTATCAATTCCAAGCTAGCTGGTTTTAGAGACTAAAGGGCATTGGAAGCAAGCAAGAGATCTGCAGAGAAAATTACAAATTGGATTTGCTAAGATTTCCTTCCAAAATCAAGATTTGCAATGCATACTTCACAATCTGTCCTCATCTTTCCTTGCCTATAAATAGAGGTTTCCTCTATGCTAAATAGAGACCAGAGCCCTCTAAAACCCAAGATAAAATACAACTCTCATTCTATCTTTCCTTACTTGTAAGTGAAGAAAGTCACAAAATCACCAAAATTTCCTTGTTGCAAGTTTCACACCAGCATCACTTCTAGCCATAAAACCACCACAAAAACCATTCACACAAACTGAACATTATCATTAGAAGGTGTCTCAACCTTTGTTTCCATCAAAAACTTTACAAAACCAAAAGTCAACTTCTCACACCCTTTAGTTTGACTTTTATGCATAAAATGGAACAACTCACTACCTAGATTGGTTTGGACCATTTTGACACTTGGAACACCTTCCATTTATGTCATACTAACTATCCATAATCTCAAATCACTGCTGGAAGTACATTTGCTCCAACTGTCCATAAGGTTGCCTTCTTTCTTCAAGAGGAAGTAACTCTCACAAGGTTGCTCAAAGGGAAGAATCTTTGGTTTTCTTGGCAGCTAGCATAGTAAGGAAAGACTACAAGAGGCATGTATTTATAAGCCCTTCTATTGACATGCATCTTCATGTATGTGTTTGGTTCTGTTGAAAAGCTTGTACATTGCCATGTTTGATACCTTTCATTTGAGAGCTTAACCTTGAATCTGTCCATAGGACTGTCTTTGGGATTGTTGGTTTAAGACTTGATGTTAGAACTTGTCCCTCATGCTAGGTGTTATTTTTAGATGGATAACTGATATTAAGGCAATATGGATATGTTGCCATTTTGGTAGGTTTTGTTGTTGAAACAGTTGGTATGTTATGATATTGCTATGTTGAGTTTGAAACTATGCTGTCAAGCATTTTTGCCATATTAACAATTGCACAGAGGTGATTGTTCTATCATGTATGAATGGAACAGTTGTGGCTTAGATTTTGTTATCACCTTGATTTTCTACTTGCTGTTGAAACAGATGATGAGGTTTAGGGTTGACATTGTTATGTCAAGTTTATGTTTTGTTGCTGTCCACAAAACTGTTTTGAGATGGGGGTTTGTCAACTCATGTCCATTGTTGTTTCTATTTGGTTTCCAGACTCAAAACTTGTTTGTATTGGTTCTGATAAGTAGTAACTTTCATTTAAAAATAATACATCAATTGATGTTGGCATTCTAATTCTAGGTTTTGGTTTTATTTCTGTTAAAACAAAAAACATTGTTTTTGAAGGTTTGCTTGCTGGTTAGCATGATCAACACTGCCTTGTTAGTATACTTTGCTGTTGATTTATTTTGAAGATATGAGTTTGTCAACTCATGAAGCAACACTGTCTTGAATGCATGCCAAGTGTGGATCTGTATAGTTCCAAGTTTGGTTCTTGGCTTGGCATCCTAGTTTGCCAATTGCTTCTGTTTGAATTTGGTCTTATGTCAGAGTTGGTTATAGGTTTAATTCATGAACAAACTGCTACATGATGCTGCTATAACTTAGAATTACCAATCATGTCAAGCATATCCTAAATCTTGGTGTCAGTTTAAGGCTAAGTGGTTTGTTTGGTTTGAAAGCTTTGTGTGTCTTGTACACTTTTGTGAAAGTATGGATGATTGGATTCTATTTTTAAGTTTATAACTTTCATGGTTGAATTTTTTCTTGAGTTCATTTGCCCAATCTATGTTTTCTTGCATTGAGTAGTGAATGTCATTTTAAAGCAATGTATTAGGGTTGCTGTTTGATTGTTGACATGGTTATGTCTAAAGATTGTTGTTGCTTCTGTTCAGATGTTATGCATGAAGTTTAATTGGAATGTAAATTGTCTTTGTGAAGGCACTATGGTTGGAATTCATCAATAAGTATTGATTGAAATACCAAAACCTGACTGTCAGTCCATGCCTTGAAGTTTGTTAACTTTTGATCCATCAATTTCCTTTTTCTTTAAACCATTGCAATATGTGTGTGTGTTAGAGGTTCATAGGTGGAGA
This sequence comes from Lathyrus sativus, assembly GCA_963859935.3. Classification (NCBI taxonomy): domain Eukaryota; kingdom Viridiplantae; phylum Streptophyta; class Magnoliopsida; order Fabales; family Fabaceae; genus Lathyrus; species Lathyrus sativus. Next base: position 96,756,742 of record OZ012738.1, on the reverse strand, counting down.
TGCTTGTCTGCATTTAGTTAATGGTTGTCATTAGTACAGGACTTTGGACTGTTATTTGTTTTCTTGCACTTTGTAATGTCAAGGCTTGTAGTTTCTTAAAACAAAACATTCATGTTTGATCCATGCTATGATCTTGTTTTCATAAGTTGCTTTTGTAAAAGCATAATGTTTGGAATTCATCAATGGATATTGGTGAAATACCAAGAACTCGCTGCTATTTCCATGTGTGAGTTAAGACTGTCCAACCTGTGCATGACTCACTGCTGCATATGTGCTTGCATTGTGATGCAACTTTTGTTTTGTTCAAAACTGTTTCAATCTATTTGCTATGGTAAAGATTGATTGTTGGCTTATGAACTTGTTGTCTAGATTGATTAAGATGGTTTATCAACCTAAAATTGTGATCAGAAGACCATTTAAAATGTTAGAAGCATTGAGTTTGTCAAAACTGTATGGTTGGAACATGCTGCTAAGATGGGAAATGTTATAAATATTAGACTGTAAATAGTAATTAGTAGTATTAGTAATGAAGCCCATGAATCAAAACCCATTAGGTTTTCTATTCTCTCTTATTTAAAGCATGTAATTGCAACATTGTAAGAGGAACTTTTAATTCCATCAGTGAAATATTTTACAACATGGTATCAGAGCTCCTGTTTTTTGGGGGTCTCGCTTCCACATAAACCCTAGACACCGTTGTAACGGAGTTTTTTTTCTTTCTTTCACTGCTGGTCATCTTGCTGTTTTTTTGGGTGTTTAGATCATTGTTGTTCTGTGTTGCAGAACATTCTATTTCTTGGCTTTGCTTCACATCTCTCACTGTTCACTCATCTTTGCAACCCTACACTGCTTGTTTTTTTTTGATATTTTTGTATTTTTTCTTTGTGATTCAATACATATCTGTTGTTTGTTCCTCTCGATTGTCCCTTCAATGGCCGAGATTATTAATGAACAGCCACCTCCGCCTCCACCTCCCACAAATCCACCAGTCCCATTTAATGCTAAGGATTTTGTCGTTCAAAAAGGTTACTGGCTTACCGAAAAAAATTATTTTCAATGGTCTCAGTTCATCAGACACACTCTAAAATGTTATGACATGCTAGATCATATTGAAGGCAATCCTCATCTGGTTACTGCTCCTAATTTCCCTTCTTGGGATAAAGATGATTCTGCTATTATTACTTGGCTTTGGAACTCCATATCTCCAGAAATTAGTAGAAATTGCGTGTATCTCTCAAGTGCAAAGGCAGTTTAGGATTATCTTCGTCGAAGTTATTCCATGAAACAAGATATGTCTGCTTGTTATGATTTAAAGAGGAAAATCTTCAACACTAAGCAGGGAAGTCTTTCGGTCAACGGTTACTTTGGAGTTCTCAATGGTTTTTGGATTGAGTTGGATCAATATCAGAATTTGAAGATGGAGTGCAGCAAGGATACTGCCACCTTGAATACTGTTGTTGAGCGGGATATGATCTTTGATTTCTTAGCAGGCCTTAATGCTGAATTTGACCCTATTCGGGTGCAGATTTTGGGTAAGGAAAAATTTCCTGATCTTAATGAAGTTTTTTACACTATTTGTAGTGAGGAGACCCGTCGTCAAGCTATGCTTCATGAACAACCCCCGGATGTGTCAGCACTAGTAGCTAGCAAAACAAAAAGACAAGGACCACCATCATCATCATCTAAGAATGGTCGTGAAAAATTCTATTGTGAGCATTGCAACCGATCAGGGCATACAAAGGATAGGTGTTTCAAACTACATGGGCGGGAACAGGTTCTTAACCGAGGAGGTAGTTCTTGCAACATGCACCAACATCAGGCACATGTTGCCACACATGCCCATGATACTGAAAGATTTGAAAAAGGGGGGACTGATCTTTCCTCCTTCAGTCAGAATGACGTGGAACGGTTAAAGTCTATGCTTGACTCCATGAGTAATCCTTCTGGTCCTGGGTCTCTAGCAGTTACTGGTAAGAGTTTATGTTCCCGATCTTTTACTGTTTGTGGTAATATCCCTAAGAATGCGTGGATTCTTGACTCTGGTGCTACTAATCATATGACATTTGATTCCACATTATTATGCTCTTATACCACATCTTCGAGTATTCCTTATATCACTGTTCTTGATGGCTCTCATGCTTGTGTTGTTGGCACTGGAAATATTGACTTGCAACCTCCATTTCAGTTGCAATATGTGCTTCATGTTCCCACACTTTCCCACAATTTGATTTCCATCCATAAGATTACCCGTGATATAAATTGTAAAGTAATGTTTTTTACGTCCCATTGTGTTTTTCAGGACCTTACCACGGGGAAGACAATTGGAATTGCTAAGGAAAAGGAAGGGTTATACTACTTCTCCGATGACCATCCAAAGGTGTTGTCCTCCTGTCTCCAGTCTCAGTCTTCCTCTTCAGCCTCACAAATTTGGCTTCAGCACAAGCGTCTCGGTCACCGTCCATTTTATACAGTTAAGTCTATGTTTCTGTCATTGTTCTTAAACCATTCTGTTGAGTCTTTTAAGTGTGATGTTTGTCAGTTGGCAAAACACAATCGTGTAACTTTTCCTTCTAGTTTTAATAAAAGTTCCGAACCTTTTGATGTGATTCATTCTGATGTTTGGGGACCTGCCCCTACCTCTAATATTTTTGGTGCAAATGGTTTGTTTTATTTATTGATGATTGTACTCGGATAACTTGGATTTTCTTGATGAATACTAAATCCGAAGTACTACAAATATTTATCCAATTTTATAATATGGTACAAACACAATTTGGGAAATGTATAAAAAGAATTCGTTCTGATAATGGTAAAGAATATGTCAATCATACCTTCTCCAACTTCACTAGTAAACATGGCATTCTTCATGAATTCACATGTGTTGACACCCCACAACAAAACGGTGTCGCAGAAAGAAAAAATCGTCATTTACTTGAAGTTGCTCGATCTCTCCTTTTTCAAATGTCTGTTCCCACCTCTTATTGGGGGGAGGCAGTTCTTACTGCTGCCTATCTGATTAATCGGGTCCCATCTCGAGTGTTAGGTAATATTAGTCATGCTCAATTTATGCTCTCACGTTTTCCCTTTGTTCCTATCTTACATAATCTTGAGTCTCGCGTGTTTGGTTGTGTTGCTTTTTTTCATGTTCACAAACATATTCGCAACAAGTTGGATCCCCGTGCTGTCAGATGTATCTTTCTGGGTTATGCACCCAATAAAAGAGGGTACAAATTTTATCATCCTCCGAGTCGGAAATTCTTTGTCTCCAAAGATGTCACCTTTCAAGAAAATGTGTCATACTTCACTCATTCTCAGTCTCAGGGGGAGAACATGAGTGACTTAGAGTCTGAGTTCGAGTTTCTGATCCTTTGTCCTAGCCTCCCGAGAACACCTGTCAGTGTTCCCTCTCTTGAACCCGAGTTGTCACCTAGTTTGAGTTTGAGTCCTAGTTCAACACATGAATCTGAGTCAGTAATTGTTCCTGGTCCTCAATGCCTTATGTTCCACATGAATCAACACCTTCAGCACCAACTCTAGTGTATCAGAGAAGAAGTAAATCTGACCTTCTCCAGAAACAAATTCAATCGTCAGAACCAGAGGTAAGTACTGAAAATGATTCCTCAAATGATGATTGTTCTATTTCTGATACTTGTGACACTAACCCAGTTGATTTACCCATTGCTTTGAGGAAGGATAAAAGATCTTGTCCCTCCGTATATCGACACCCTATCTCTCAATATGTCTCCATTAAACATATTTCCACACAATATCAAAGTTTTATTGCAGCTGTTGATTCTGTGAAATCCCATTATCAATTGAAGAAGCATTGCAAAATAGAAATTGGGTCCAAGCTATGGATGAGGAAATGAGAGCACTTGAAAAAAGTGGTACTTGGGAGATTATTGAAAGGCAAAGAGACAAAAAGCCGGTTGGATGCAGATGGATCTATACTGTAAAGTATAAATCTGATGGCACACTTGATCGGTACAAGGCAAGACTAGTGACAAAAGGTTATACTCAGACATATGGTATTGATTATGAGGAGACATTTTCCCTAGTGGCAAAAATGAACACTGTTCGAATTTTACTATCTCTTGCTGCTTCATGTGGATGGGAATTGCAACAGTTTGATGTCAAAAATGCATTCTTGCATGGAGGCTTAGAGGAAGAAGTGTATATGGAGATTCCACTAGGTGTTGGCATAACAAATGAAGCTAACAAGGTGTGTAAATTGAAGAAAGCCTTATATGGACTAAAGCGGTCCCCTCGGGCATGGTTTGGAAGACTCACAAAGGCAATGGTGTGTTTGGGATATAAGCAAAGTCAAGGAGACCACACTTTATTTTTTAAACATTCACAGGAAGGAAAATTGACTGTACTTCTTGTTTATGTTGATGATATTATTGTTACAGGAGATGATTTGACTGAGAGACATTTGCTCAAAGAGAAATTATCGGCAGAGTTTGAGATGAAAGACCTTGGACAACTCAAGTATTTCTTGGGAATTGAGGTAGCCTACTCAAAGCAAGGCATCTTTATCTCTCAAAGGAAGTATGTACTTGATCTTTTGCAGGAAACTGGCAAACTTGGATGCAAACCTGCAAGTGTTCCCATTGAACAAAATCACAGGATAAGCTTTGAGGAAGAAAGTGACAAAGTTGACAAGGGTCAATATCAATGATTAGTGGGAAAATTGATTTACTTGGCACACACTAGACCAGATTTAGCATATGCAGTCAGTGTGGTGAGCCAATTCATGCATGATCCGAGGGTGAGACATTTGCAGGTTGTAGACCGCGTTCTACAATATCTTAAAGCAACTCCAGGAGAGGACTTTTGTTTAAAAGAGGTGAGAATTTAGCTATGAAGACTTACACTGATGCGGATTATGTCGGCTCAGTGAGTAACAGAAGATCTACGTCAGGCTATTGTACTTTTCTGTGTGGTAACCTTGTAGCTTAGGAGAGTAAGAAGCAAAGTGTAGTTGCTCGATCAAGCGCCGAGGCAGAATTTAGAGCTATGACACTAGGAATTTGTGAACTATTGTGGACGAAACAAGTTCTAGAAGACTTGCAGATACAGTGTGAAGGCCCTATGGAATTGTTTTGTGACAATAAATCGGCTATTAGTATTGCTCATAATCATGTTCAGCATGACAGGACTAAACACATTGAGATTGACCGACATTTTATCAAAGAGAAATTGGATAGTGGGATGATAATTACATCTTACGTTCCTTTTGGGCATCAGCTCACAGATGTGTTAACAAAAGGCTTACCGACAGAAAGATTCAGGCAACTTACTTGTAAGCTGGGAATGATAGATATCCATTCACTAGCTTGAGGGGGAGTGTTGTAAATATTAGACTGTAAATAGTAATTAGTAGTATTAGTAATGAGGCCCATTAGTCAAAACCCATTAGGTTTTCTATTCTCTCTTATTTAAATCATGTAGTTGTAACATTGTAAGAGGAACTTTTAATTCCATTAGTGAAATATTTTACAACAAGAAACATCAGGTGTGTGAATCCTGTGAGCACCCTTGTTGTTAGACTCTCTATGCACTACTGCATTTACTTTGTAGCTTGTATTATTGTTCTGCATTTTTATATGAAAAAAAGGCAAGTTTCTGCCAGCTCCCTACCTTGAGGCTTGCTAACCTTTGTTACCTTCAAGTTTCTCTTTTAAAACCATTTCAATTTGTGTGATAAGTTCATAACATGTTGCAACTTGGATTGATGAAATAGTAGCTGTCATGGATCATTGTCTTGGCATTTGGTTGGACACATTGTTTCTCTAACACCATTTCATTAATTAGAAACTTGTTAGTCACCTTTTAATTCCCTGAGAATTTGAGGCTTTTCTTCGGACGTAATCCATGAACAACATGTTTAGAACATGTGCAGACCCTGACATGTTCTTAAATTCACCAGTTTTGATCATTGATTCCAAGATGCATTTCAAAGCTCCACTTTGCATTTCCATTCGAATTTCATTTTGTGTGCACTATTTGAAAAGTTGGTTGTCACCATTACATTCCTCTCAAAATTTCAAGCATGTTTGACTTTAAGTTTGTGAAAATTGATTAAGTTTTGAGGAAGATTGGATTCAAACCATTTCTCAAATTTTCACTTGGTTTTGGCCTTGGCTTGCCCAGAAAATCATGCGCCCTTTGGTACATATGCATATGGGGTGGCTTGATACAATGGATTTATCGCCATCCCAGTGGTTAATGCCTCGTCCATAAGAACTTGTCGTGCCATTAGAACCCATGTTCGACCCTCTATGAGAGCATTTTTGCATCATTTTCATGATTTTTTTTTACAGTTTTACTATTTTATTCTCTTTATCCATCACTTCAACACGCGCCACAAGTGGTTGACTTGGCTTAGTCTTAAGCCCATGCCCCCCAAGGTCTTGGGTTCAAGCCTTGGGGGAGGCATTTCTTATTTTTTTTAATAAGTGGATTTATTTGATTTATTTTAATTATCATTAAAATTCAAAAATTCATAACTCCTTCGTTTTTAATCATTTTTTAGTGATTCTTTTTTCTAAGTTCTTGTATTAGTAAATACTTTCATAAAATACTTAAAGAATTCTAAAATTTTTATTTTAGAAACACTTTACATCATGAGAAAATGGCGTTTCGTTTTAGGGTTTTCACCCTCTTACCTTTCCTCTCTCATTTCCAACTTTAATTTCATTCTCTTTTGAGTTTTATTTTTTGAAGTTATGGGATTGGCTTTTTAGCATCCTTGCGCATTTGAGTTTGACTTAAAATCCTTGCTTATACGCATTTGTGTTTAATCATAATTAAAACTTGAAAGTTTTCCCCCATGAAGTTTTGAACTTCTCACTTACATTTGTTGTGACATTGTTTGTTTAGGCCTGATGTTTGTAAGTATACATGACATTTTGTAAGCCCTAGGAAGACCATCTTTGTTAAGATCCCTTTCCATCTTTGTTAAGATGTACCCCCGTCTTTGTTAAGATATGCTTTGGTTTTTACCTTTCATTAAGTCTTGTAAGAACTTCCCCTTTCATTGATATCGTAATATCTTAATGTTTGCTTTGGTCGTAACCATTTATCTTGATTGAAATCATTGCTTGATATTGTAATATCTTGATGTCTGCTTTGGTCGTAACCATTTATCTTGATTGAAATCATTGCTTGATATTGTAATATCTTGATGTTTGCTTTGGTCGTAACCATTTATCTTGATTTAAATCATTGATTGATATTGTAATATCTTGATGTTTGTTTTGGTCATAACCATTTATCTTGATTGAAATCATTGATATTGTAACATCTTGATGTGCTTTGGTCGTAACCATTTATCTTGATTGAAATCATTGATATTGTAATATCTTAATGTTTGCTTTGGTCGTAACCATTTACCTTGATTGAAATCATTGATATCGTAATATCTTGATGTTTGCTTTGGTCGTAACCATTTATCTTGATTGAAGTCAAGGCATTGATATTGTAATATGCTTACTTGCTCTTGGTTGTAACCATATCCCTTATATTCATCATGTGTGAATGTTTATGCTTTGTTAAGTTTACTTTCCCCAAGTGATGGAACTCTTTAGTTCTCATCCAAGTTGCCTCATCTTTTCCCTTCCAAAGGAAAGTCTCTCTATTGACCTTTGGGTCATAGATAGCTCATTAACCTCATAGGTCTGGATAAAACCTTCCCTTTTCCTTCCTTTTGGTATGGATATAACCAATTGGACTTAAACTCATAGGTCTGGATAGAACCTCCTTCCCTCTTTTGGTCTGGAAAGAACCAATGGATCTCCGTTCTTCGGTGTGACCCGAACTACGACCGCTCTGATTTCTCATTGGACAATGAGAATACGCAGGCACAAGATGCAATATCTTGACGAGCAACCTTCCCCATCAACCTTCCTTTTGGTCTGGATAGAACCAATCAACCTTCTTCCTTTTGGTCTGGATAGAACCAATTGGACGTACCCTTTAGGCCTGGATAGAGCCTTCCCCCACCTTTTGGTCTGGATAGAACCAATTGGTCTTGCAACATAGAACTAGGTAGAGTTTGGTTAACTCTATGTAAGAATAATGGAGATGATTACTTACTCCCCTTTCTTGAGTGTTCAATATAGATATAGAGAGTTTGGATAAACTCTACACAAGCATTATTATGTTTGTTCCCCTTTGAACCTTGATCATAATCAAGTGTTCTTCATCCCTAGTGAGGTGAACTACGATTGCTCTGATTCTATCCTAGTAAGGATACGTAGGCAGAAGATGCGATATCTTTGCGAGCAAACTTAGAAACTATCCTTAGGTCTTAACCTACACCTTTTACCCAATTCCAAAACCATAGAAAACATTTAGCAAGTATTAGCATGCAAATAAACAAAAGGTTCCTGTAGAGTACTACAAATGTTTAGGATGTGAAATACCTACCCTATGCATAACCAACCCCCGATCCCCGAATCTCTTAGCGTTGTTGTTACATCGCGAAAAGGGTTTTTATTTCTTTAGACCTTTTCTTTGGATAAATTAAAGACCGGTTGTGAATTTAAGAATTAAGATTCAAGTTAATCAATAGTTTGGTATCACGATTCTCACCGCAACAAAGGGTATATGTTTTGACTACAACTTCATAAAGAAATAAGATCTCATCATATGTACCCTAAGTATAAAAGAAACAATAAATCTTCATAGAGATGTCATCACTGTGGAAGATATGTCCATATAAGGCCCTATTGTTATAAGTTGTATGGATACCCTCTGTCTTACAATCATCCAAGGTTCAACAGAAAAGGAGGAAAGAACAATCAAGCAAAGAAATTATGGAAGCCCAAAGAAATTACAACATGTCTCATAGCTCACACAACTCTTATAGTTTTCCAAAAAGAAGATTTGTACTTTGACAACGGATGTTCCTGGCATATAACTTGAGAAAATACATGTCTAGAAGAGTTAAGATCATACTCCAATAGTTATGTTACCTTTGGTGATGAAGCAAGAGGAAAAATCAAGGGTATAAGCAAACTAGTTTATCTGGGTCTCCCTAGAGTTAATGATGTGCTGCTAGTAGAAGGATTAACTACAAACTTGATCAATATAAGTCAACTATGTGATAAACATATGAATGTTAGCTTTAACAAATTAGAATGCATTGTTTCTAGCAAAGATCAAGAAGGGTTAATGAAAGGATCAAGATCCAAAGACAACTGTTGTTTGCGGTTATCTCAAAACAAAAGTCAATCCTCAACATGTTCAATATCCAAGGTAGATGAGACTAAGCCATGGTGCCAAAAACTTGGTCATCTAAACCTCAAGGGTATGAAAATTTGAAGATACTATTGAGGGATTTCCAAAGCTCAAGATTGAAGAAAGAAAAATCTGCGGAAAGTGTTAAATAGGAAAGGAGACCAAGATGTCACGCAAGAAGCCCCAACATCTTCTCACCTCAAAAGTTCTAGAGCTACTTCATAGGGATCTCATGGGACCTATGCGAAAAGAAAGCTTGCATGGAAAAAGATATGTCTTTGTGTGCATGGATAATTTTTCAAGATACACTTGGATCAATTTTATCAAAGAACAAAATGACTCATGTGATGTTTTCAAGATGGTGGAATGTTGTGTTCAACAACTGCATTCTAAATTTGAGATGTGTCTTGTAGGAATTTTCACTGATTTTCTTGGTCTACAAACAAAGAAACTAAGTGAGATTTTTGCTAAAGACTAAGATGATGTTAAGTTTGAAAAGTAAGGGGTGTTATTGGTATTTGAATGTGTAAAATATTGTGGCAATTAATCCAAGAGAGGCATGAAAGAATAAAAGGAAATTTTTTCTCTCATGTGATCATTGTAGCACGTAATATAATGGAAAGCTCTTCAAATTCAAATTTTGATCATAGCTACTCTTTCATCACATACAAAAAAAAAATACCTTCTACAATCTCTATTGTTCTATCACATATTTTCACCTTCATCTCTCTCTAGTTCCTCAAACCCATTCAACAATGAGCCTAATATTTGATGATGCTAAGACATTTAAACCAAATCCAATTAAAAATGCTTATGGGGTTAAGATTCTTGGAGTTAATTTTAAGAGATAAATCTATAATAAAGACAACTAAGGCTTATGAATCTAGCAGCTTTGTTGATGAACTTGCGGTGATTCTAAATCTTGTACCTTTGAAATTGTTATTCAAGTTGACATTTCAAAAAAAGATTAAAGAGTACTGCCACCAAGAAGAAGAAATCATATGAAAAGGTACGCTCCTTTGAAAAGGAACCATCTGTGCATGTTCATGATGTTGTTGAAACTGTAAATATTATTATGGTAGTTGATTCCAACCCCATTGGGAAGATCATTAATCATGATGAATCCACTGTTGAGGAACCACATGTTAAATCACATGTTTATCTACATGTAGAAACATTTGTTCCAACATCTGGTGGCCCATAGGACAAACCCACTTTTGTACAAATTGGTGAACCACTAGTTGAACCTCCCGCTGAATCCACTAATGCAAACCCTATTTATAATCCTATCATGGTTGATTGTCATTTTATTTATACAACTATCATTGATATGTTGATGTATGATTCTGTTAATGATATCCTCAATGAGAATCCTCAAAATGAAAAGACTGAGGTTCAAAGTAAAAGAAGTGTGGAAGTTGATCAACCTGATGAATATGGTGATATTCCTATTGATAATATAATTAAAAGGATTATTGAAAGTGTTAACAAGCCTCAAGAGAAAGCTGGGAAAAAAAGAAGTAGTGAATATTGATGAAGAAGCTGCAGTGAAAGTAATGAGGAGTATTGCTAGGTTATAGCTGATTGAGTTAAAGATAAGTAAAAGTTGAAAGTTGTTACTCCCAATTTTGCAATGAACAATGCTGAAAAGGTGAAGCAGAAATCTTCTATAGAAATATCTTTGAAAAAGAAAAAGAAAGTAGAAGAAAAGGTTGCTGAGAAAATGTCTTTAAAGAGAAAACTTGTGCAAAAAAGTGACTCTGAGAGAGATGATGAGTCAGATGTCTTGGACATTATGACCTCTTCTAGGAGAAAGAGTGGAGGAAAACGGGTTCCTATTAATATTCTAGTTTCTCCCTTGGATAATGTATCTTTCCACTCAAAAGCAACTGTATAGTAAGGGATGTTTCTATTTCTGAGAAGAATTTATCATGAAAGAGAGCTTAGCAAAGAAGCTCTTGATTGTCAAGAAATTATGGATTTACTGAAGGATGCTAGACTAACGAAGATTGGGCTAGAAATCGGTCCTTGTTATAAGAAATTGTTCAAGGAGTTCATTGTTAACATATCCAATGATTGCAATGTTGAGGAAGTAAAGAATTTAGGGAGGTGTATGTGAGAGGTAGTTATGTGAAATTCTCTCCTGAAATCATAAATGAGTAGTTAGGAAGAAGAAAGTGTGAAGTTTCTAATGATGTACCATCTATGGACAAGATAGCTAGAGAAATAACAACTTGACAAGTCAAGCAATGGCCAAAGAAAGTTTTAATCCCTTCTGGAAGCATAAGTATGAAGTATGCCATATTGAGTAGGATAGGTGCAGCCAACTGGGCACCCACCAACCAGAGTTCATGCATAACTTCTGCCCTGACCAAGCTGGTCATTTTAAAAGGAACCAAGTCTAAGATGAATTTCAGAGAGTATGTATTTGACCAAACCACGAAACATGATTATTCCTTTGTTGTGAAGCTTCCCATAGTTTTTCCTTGTTTTATCACTAGAATCATCTTATACCAACACCTTAATATTTTTCATGCTGAAGAAATTAAGAACAAAAAGGCAGTGCCTCTGACTCTTGATAAGAAGCTGTTTGTCGGGACACATGTCCCAGACATTATAGTAACCAAACACCAAGGTCAAATTGCTGGTGGATATTCTTCTCCAGTTTCTAAATTCGTCAGAAAGGATGTGTTACTTGATCTAATAAAAGTATCAATGGCTCCGTAAGAGACAAATACTATAACTACCATCAGGAAGAGGTATATGGATGGATTGATCAAAATGCTGACCAAGGAGAAGGAAGTTGAGGATGAAGAAAAAGATAACATTGAAGAGGAAGAATAACATGCTACTGATAAAGAAGCTGGAAGCTCAGAATCATTAAGTGAAGAAGAAGAATCAACCTTTGAAGATTTAAGTCATCAACCTAGAGTTGTTTTGAAGTTTGATGTTTTGGTTGTGTTCAAATTGAGAAGTGTTTTATTTATTTATTTTGCTCATTGTTTTTAGGCTTGTTCTTGTGGATCTGTAATAAATATGTCTTATGCACTTTAACCATGTTCTAGCTACTCTAGGTTGATACTCGTATATGTTAATGGTATTACTTCATGGCCTTCCAGCTTTGTTGTCGTGCCATTTGGTGTCTTCTTTGGTTTTCATGATTTCATACCTTTGCCAAATTGTGGCAAAAAGTGGGAGTAATAGTATGTATGTGCTACTTCTCCCTGGATGAATGTTCTGATGTATTTGCGGAGTATTGTTTAGTTTTATGCTCGTATACTGAAGCGAAGGGTTGATAAGTGGCCAAGGAAGAGTATTATAGCATAACATTTTGGCACTTATAGGATCTACGAGAAACGAATTCATGACATTTTCCAATGTCTTTATAAAGAATATGAAGCTAGGTAAAATAATGGTTGATTTTTGTTATTTGTGTGAATTTATGCAGGAAGAATCACTCAAATCAAGCCTAAGCATCAAAACAGAAAAAATGGCATGTTATGCTGCACATAGGACCGTCGTAGCACAGGTATGCTGCAAGCGTGCCACAGCGAGCCTGGATCAGCAAAGTTCCAGTGGGGTTGTGCTTCCAGCACGGTTGTAGCACAAGTGCGTTGCAACACAACTTTTTGCGCAGAGCACAAGTGCGGTGCAACATAACTTTTTGCGCAGAGCGCACTAAGGCAGAAAAATTCAAAAGGCGATTCAAGAATTATTTAAGGTTAAGTCTTCTTGGCATGCTGGAGCTAGGGATTTGTGTGCAGGGCGCAAATAGCAACTTTTGGAAAAATTCTATAAATAGATGACTTAGGCCATTTAGAATTTCATTCCATTTTTTCAGTACTTTTAGTGTTAATATCATTGTAATAGAAGTGAGAGGAAGTTCGTGAGGATCAATCTGGATTCGCATCAAGAATCAAGAAATTGTTGTTGATGCACATTCATCTCCAATCCTTCTTTTTATATCAAGCTACCATCACAATGGCTAGATAAACTCCTTTTCTTGTTGGGATTAGAAAGAATCTATCGTGACCCTATGTATATTTAGTGATTATGATTTTAATATAATCTTGTTGTTCATGATTATCAATTCTATCTTTGTTATATTGATTAAATCTTTTGATGCGAATTTGATTGAGAAATAAGTTCAGATCTTGATTTAAGATAAGAATTGGTTAAACACTAATTTCTTGACATAGAATTAGGGTTTAATTTTCACAAAAAAATATCAGTTCTTAACGCGATTGGATTTTTTAATAGATTGGGAAAACACCGATTAAACAAACAGGTTGAAATCTCAATAATTGGGTAGACATACACGTTGTTGCGAGTGGTATGTGAAGATAAGAATGAATATCATTTTTTTTGCATACGTAATCATTGGTGTATATATATATATATATATATATATATATATATATATATATATATATATATATATATATATATATATATATATATATATATATATATATATATATATATATATATATATATATATATATATATATATATATATATATATATATATATATATATATATATATATATATATATATATATATATATATATATATATATATATATATATATATATATATATATATATATATATATATATATATGTGTGTGTGTGTGTGTGTGTGTGTGTGTCCACAGTAGAGGAAATCCAATCCTAGCAAGCTTTCGTATCAGTGAACTTTAATTTATTCAATACTGTCTTATTTACATTCTGTTTTACCTTAATCAAATTAGTTTGTGAACTTTACTTGAAGCGTTATTAATTATCAGATTGTTGGTAATATCACACCAGTCTATATGGATACGATAAACAAGTACTTACTTTTGATCACTCAACATCAAAATGGCATCGTTGTCGGGGACTAGAATTTAGATTACAAGCATCGCAATAATTTTTATTATTTTAAGTTTGTACATTTGTTAATATTGTATATATACTTCTATCCATCGTACTGCTAACTTGTGCTTGCTAGATTTTTTATTTCTTTTTATGCAAGGTATAACACAGGTAGATCAGTTGCTTTTTTATCCCGAGTTTGAAAGAATAACTCGGAGAAAAAAGAGACAGACCAAGAAGCATTAATAACTAGCCAAGCAAAGGAATAAAAAAGAGAAACTTCTACTTCCACTTCAATAAATCTAATCACATAAAAGATGGTGGAAGAAAAAGTCATTAACAACAGTGAGGGACCGTGTCGCAGCAGCCCAAGACGGTTACCTCCTCTTACTACCACTCCCAAAAATCGGAAAGCTGAAACGAAGACGGGATTATTGCAAATAATCTATGCAAATCCATTTGTAGGGTTAGATCACGAGGCTCTTAACACCCATCTCACTAAGTTCTACGAACTTGCCGGTAGATTAGATGCACCAAAAGCTAAAGAAGAAGCGGTATTTTTTAGATTGTTACCACATTCACTGCCAACATGCATAATAATCTAAAGGAACATTGCAACATAATCATAACAAGGAGTGGTAGAGTGATTGAAATAGGAGTTGGTGAAAATGCGGAAAAAGAAAGAGTTACGGTTGAAAGAAGAGAAAAACAAAAAGGAGAAAATGAGAAGGAAGTAGAAAAGAAAAAAATTGAGGATGAGGTAGTTGAAAATGAGAATAATTTGAGTGATAAGCGGAAAAAGCAGAAAAAAAAGAGAAGAGAAAGGAAAGATGATCAATCCGCCTGCACAACACCTACCATATCCTCATGCTCCTACCAAGAAGGACCAAGAAAGGCAATATACGAGGTTCTTGGATATTTTCAGAAGGTTACAAGTTAACATTCCATTGGCTGAAGCACTTGAGAAAATGCCAACATACGTAAAGTTCATGAAAGAAACTCTAACAAAGAAACAGAGAATCATGGATGAAGAAATGATTCAAGTGGATGCTAGCAGCAGTGCTGTTATTCAAAAAGTCGTTCCACAAAAAGAAATTGATCCTGGAAGAGTTATGTTACCTATTACTATAGGAAAAGTAAATGTTGGAAAGGCGTTGTTTGATCTCGGTTCAAGCATAAATATCATTCCTTTATCAATGGTTAGGCGGATAGGTGATCTGGACATGAAACATACAAAGATGACACTACAACTAGAAGACAAATCCATCACTCGACCATCGTGAATAGCTGAAGACGTATTGGTTAAAGTAAAAAAATTTCTATTTCCTATAGATTTTATGTTGATGAATATTGAGGAAAATGATGATACTCCTCTAATTATGGGCCGACCTTTCGTGAAGACGGCAAGAATGATGATAGATGTGGATGATGGATTAATGAAGGTTAAAATGCAAGATAAAGAGGTCAATTTCAGTTTGTTTGAAGACATCAAGCATTCAATCACCAAAGGAATATGCTTCAAAATTGATGTTAGTGACAAAGAAAAAGAGGACGGGGCAAGGCCACATGATAGTGGTAAAGATGCTTGGATCATTTCACAAAAACCACCCTGAATTCACTTGAAAAAGGCGTCGAGCTAATGACGTTAAACAAGCGCTTGTTGGGAGGAATCCCAATGTTTAAGGTTTCTTTTTGTTTTGTTTAGAATTTGGTTTTAGTTTTCGTATTTTGCGTTTGAAAATTTCAAAATTTGGAAAAGTTTGTTTTTTGCACAGAGCCTCTCAATCCTGAGCATAACGCAGATGCGCTATGCACAACAGGGGAGAGCACAACGCCACTTTGCCCTACATAACATTCCTTGGCTGCACGCAAATGAAAGACACCACCTACTTGAAATTAATGCTATTTAACTCTCACTTAACCACCAACCTAATACCTGAATTGATTGGGATTTTGTTGAAACCACAACTTGGGAATGGTGGTTAACTGTTAAGTGGTGTTTGTTTTAAATGTTTTCAAAGTAGTAAGTAGTAGTAGTATATAGTTTCAATTAAGGACAATTTTTTGTTTGTCTTCATCATTGATCTATTTTTTCTTGAAAAAGCAAAGAAGATTCAATCAAGCCTCAAAGAACTCAACAAAATGTAATGGTAATGATAAGAATTTGGATAAATTTCACACAAGCAAGGTACATGTTTACATGCTTTGTAGAATGTTAGCATGATTTTGAATTGTGTTCTTCTTACAAAATCATTTCATGCCTCTTTTTTCAAAAACATAAATTCTTGCTTGAATCATGTAGCCAAAACCAGAAATATGAGGATAACTTCCATTGTGGACTTAAATGATTTAACTGGCTGATAATCCTTGATTTAACTCGGTTGGTTCATGTCTAATCTGCCAATTTTCTTTGAATTTTTGTGGAGCATAAAAAGGAATAAGGAAATTTTTTGTGTTTGAGCAAAACCACTTAGCCAAAAAGCCTCATCATCCCTTGTGAGCGAGTGAGAATTTGTGAACCCCCTCGAGTCGTATAAAGTCTAGAATGGATCAATGTGAATACTAAACACATGACTAAGAAAACTACTTGGTGAATGTGTAGTTTTGCGGAAAATATAATGAATTCATCATTGATCCATTCCATTTACTTTGAAAATAAATCCGAAACAAAAAGTGTGAATGACCACCAAGATTGAGGGGATAATCTTATGGAAAGAATTAAGAGTCATATAAGTTGGGGAGAACTTGCTCATTGATCATTGAAAAAAATAAATTAAAAAGGTGCAATGTGAAAAAAAGAGATAAGAGAAACAAAAGAAGTAAAAAAAATGAAAAAACCACACCATTGCATCACAAAAGAGTTGAAAGGTGAAAAAGGAAATAAAAAAGAAAGTGACAGAATTGAGCAAAAGGAAAAATGCTCTTCAATAGCTTGGAAAAAGTTAAACTCAAATAGTCTTAGTAAATCACCTACCCTTTTAACCTTGGCCAAGATACAACCATAGCAAGCCCTTAGTGATTTATGCTCTCAAGAATTATTTTTTAAAATGTGAGTTGCTCAGATGAGCACATGAATTGATCAGGATGTTGACAAGGTTATTGGATAAGCGTCCATTTACCATAAAATTGAAATTCCAAAGATCTTCATCCATTTTATGAAGAAGAATAGAAGTATGATTCAAGTGACATTGTATCTTTGCTTTTGAAAGTATGATTTGATCTTTGCATGACAAAAATTTCT
Source organism: Lathyrus sativus (assembly GCA_963859935.3). Taxonomy (NCBI): domain Eukaryota; kingdom Viridiplantae; phylum Streptophyta; class Magnoliopsida; order Fabales; family Fabaceae; genus Lathyrus; species Lathyrus sativus. The sequence goes on along the minus strand of OZ012738.1, from coordinate 96,739,397 downwards.
TCATAATCATGCTTTGATTCTAGAAGGTAAATAAACAAGACTTTCGCATGTGCATTTGTTATTTGAACCATACATTTTTCATCAATTATTGTACAAAAACATCATTGAGTTTTGACCATTGATAGAGTCTCTTGCTTAAAAGATTCATGCTCTTGATTGAGGACAAACAAGAATCCAAGTTGGGGAGAATTTGATAAGTGCCCAAGGAAGAGTATTATAACATAAAATTTTGGCACTTATGGGATCTACGAGAAACGAATTCATGACATTTTCAAATGTTTTTATTGAGAATATGAAGCTAGGTAAAAGAATGGTTGCTTTTTTATTATTTGTGTAAACTTATGCAGGAAGAATCACTCAAATCAAGCCTAAGCATCAAAACAGAAAAATTGGCATGCTATGCTACACAGAGCACCGTTGTAGCACAAGTGTGCTACAAGCACACCACAACGAGCCTAGATCCACAAAGTTCCAGTGGGGTTGTGCTCCCAGCATGTTTGTAGCACATGTGCACTGCAACACTACTTTTTGCACAGAGCGCAAGTGCACTGCAACGCAACTTTTTGCGTAGAGCGTACTAAGGCAGAAAAATTCAAAAGGCGGTTCAAGAATTCTTTAAGGTTAAGTCTTCTTGGCATGCTGCAGCAAGGGATTTCTCTGCAGGGCACAAGTAGCAGCTTTAGGAAAAATTCTATAAATAGATGACTTAGGCCATTTAAAATTTCATTCCATTTTTTCAGTACTTTTAGTATTAATATCATTGTAATAGAAGTGAGAGGAAGTTAGTGAGGATCGAGCTAGATTTGCATCAAGAATCGAGAAATTGTTGTTGATGCACATTCATATCCAATCCTTCTTTTTGTATCAATCTACCATGACAATGGCTAGCTAAACTCATTCTCTTGCTGGGATTGGAAAGAATCCCCCGTAACCGTATGTATATTCAGTGGTTATGCTTTTAATATAATCTTGTTATTCACGATTGTTGATCCTATCTTTGTTATATTGATTAAATATTTGGATGCGAGTTGTGACTGAGAAATACATTCAGATCTTGATTTAAGATAAGAATCGGTTAAACACTAATTGCTAGATATATAATTAGGGTTTAATTTTCACAAACAAATATTAGTTTTTAATGAAATCAAATTGTTTAATAGATTGAGAAATCGTTGATTAAACAAACCAGTTGAAATATCAATAATTATGTAGACATACACGTTTTTGTGAGTGGTATGTGAAGATAATAATGAATATCAATTTTATGCATATGTAATCAATGATATACATATGTGCACAGTAGAGGAAATCTAATCCCAACAGGATTTTGTATCAGTGAACTTTAATTTATTCAATACCGTCTTATTTTACATTCTATTTTACCTTAATCAAATTAATATGTGAACTTTACTTGAAAGAATATTAATTGTCGAATTGTTGGTAATATTGCACCAATCTATATGTATACGATAAACAAATACTTACTTTTGATCACTCAACATCAATGGTCTATCATCTAACCTTCAACTTCGACATTGAATGTTTATGAGCATGTGTGTATTTATGTGTGTGTGTGTGTGTGCGTGTGTGTGTGTGTGTGTGTGTGTGTGTGTGTGTGTGTGTGTGTGTGTGTGTGTGTGTGTGTGTGTGTGTGTGCGTGTGTGTGTTTGAACTATTACATTTGATGTGCAGAAACCACCTTGCAATGATCTCTGTATGTGAGCATGCATGATTGATTGTGGGCTTGTCAATAAAAGCATTGTGATTCTATTTTAAGTATGTGGCAACCGCCTTACTTATGTGCTACTTTTTCTGTTGTTGTTTGCTTCTTTTGTCCTGTTTGTGGTGTGCTTATAATGCTCAGTTTGTGTTATTTTTGAAGATTTATCCATGCCCATCTTGTAAGTTTTGCAAGAGTTGATTTTATCAAAATTTTCCAAAGGGGGAAATTGTTGTTCTTTTTAATTGGATGCATTTTTCAAAACAACATGGAGTGTACAAGATGTTTTAGTGAAGAAAAGGCCACGTGCAGGACACAATGTTTTAGCATGTGTGCAACATCTCACCTTTGTCATCACGTCATGGTTGTTGTTGTTCTGAGTGAAAACTTTGGTGGTGTTTCAGATTTGTTGCTATATTTTAGTAATGTGATTAATTAGATATTTTTGGAAGATTGAATAAGATTAAATATAATTATTTAGATATTCTCACTTTAGAATTTGTTTGGAAGATTCACTCTCAATAGAATGAGATTAAATTTAAGATTGAATAACATCACCCATGTTGTTTAATATAAGATTCAATCTCAATATATAAGATTAAATAAGATTAAATATAATTATTTAAGGATGAACCAGAAGAGGTTCCCACTTTAGAATACCTCACGAAGTCAACATTATTATCGCTCATTTTAGCAAGATAAAATATGGTATGTTGGAAAGTCTGGATGTGAAAGGTACCTTCTTAAACAAGGTTGATGAGACAAGAAGAATGAAAATGGGGTGAGGGTTTAAGCAAAGCTCTAAATCACCTCTAAGGATATTCTCAAGAAGAAAGAGCAATGATGTTTTCCATTAAAAATTAACTTAAAGCTTGAAAATTAAAAAGTTGCAAAATTTTATGAATATTCAACTCACTCTATTTATAAGCAATGGTAGTTGAAGGATCAAGACCGATAGTGAACAAATATCACGAGATCTGTGGCTACAACTCTATATAGGGAAACACGTAAAACTCAAGTGCACTTAAGACCTCTATGAACTATGTTACACCCTAGTTGGTCACGTCACTGCGTGTGTCAGGAACGAGTGACGAAGCATCTTAGTGATGGAACCACAATAAATGTGCATGTTCCCCTTTACTTTTCAAAAACCAATCTAAGAGATTCAAATATACTTTACACTAAACTACAATATAAAGGTCAATCAATGGTACGTAAGACTTTCCCTGACTCCTTCAGCGCCTGGCAAATCCTTGGGGCCACTGTTCTAGACCGTCCAAAACGCCCAATTGACTGCATGCAAAGTCATCTCAAGCTCACTTTACTCGACCCAAAATATAAAAATAGTTCACACGTTGTGAAAAGGTACACAATCTCTAATCTCTAATTCACTTTTACTTTATCTTGAACGTTGAACTAACTTAAAAGTTGGAATGCTAATTATATAGGTCCACCCTATATTACTGTATATGAGATCGAAACCACTGTTCAAAATAAACAACTACTCATCCACTAATATAAAAGAAACCATTAAGATAAAACAAAATTTATTAAAAAAATGGGAGGGTGGATTCAAGCCTCCATTAAAAGAAATTAAACCTAAAGTTAGACATCCCTAACTTAATACAAATGATTCTTTTACAAAGAAAAGGAGACAATAAATCCCAACATGTAATGGTTTGATATCATTTCCAAATATCAATTGTTGTCCTTTTCTATCGCTATAGATGTCTACCAAATATTACAAGGATCGTAATCACAAGACACATAGTGACAAAGATTAATCATTATAATTAATGAATTGTTTATTTCAATTTTTTAAAATAATTTTTATAATATTAATTTATTTTCTAAAACAATTTACAAGATTTAAAAAAAAACTCGTATAAAAACTTAGTTTAAATATATTTTCATAAAATGTTATTTTTTGTATATGATCCTTTAATATATTTTTTTATATCAAAAATTTATAATAACACTTAAGTTTTAAGCTATTTTGAATAACTTTTTATTAAATAGGAAAGGAGTCAAACCTGTGTGTACATCCTTGTGTGTGTCAAATTTTATATTTTAATTTATAAAAAAATAGGAACCCTCATTCAAAAGGAGTCAAACCTAAATGTAGGTATCCCTAACTTGTTACAAATGATGCTTTAAAAAAAAAAAAAAAAGGAGATATTGAATTCCAAAAAATATAATGGTTTGGTATCATTTCCAAATATCTATTGTGGGAGATTGAAACCACCACTCAAAATCAACAATTACTCGTCTCCCATCATTTTTCATTTCTTCGTGAAGCTGAAACATACATTTTTTGTTCATGAATTGAAATATATATATATATATATATATATATATATATATATATATATATATATATATATATATATATATATATATATATATATATATATATATATATATATATATATATATATATATATATATATATATATATATATATATATATATATATATATATATATATATATATATATATATATATATATATATATATCTTAATCTTAATCTTTAAAATTAAATTTAATTAAATAATTAATTAAATAATCTTTAAAATTAATTAAATAATAAATTAATAATCTTTAAAATTAAATAATTAATATTCTTAAATTAATTCAAATCATAATCTTTAAAATTAAATTTAATTAAATAATTAATTAAATAAAAATGTTAATTACAATTAAATAACATTATATTGTAGAAAACTTAGTTAAACCTTCCATTAGAAGAACTTAAACCTAAAGTTAGGCTTTAAATGTATTGGTTTATATCATTACCATGTATCAATTGTTGTCTTCCGTGCCTTTAAGGATGTCTACCGATCCTCGTAATCACAAGACACATAACGTAAAAGATTAATCATTATTATTAAAGGAATGTTTATTTCAATTTTTTTTTAAAATAATTTCTATAATATTAAATTCCTTTCCTAAAACAATTTACAAGACTAGAAAAAATAGTATAAAATTTTAGTTTAAATTTTTTTTTTCATAAAATGTTATTTTAGGTATTTTATTCTTTAATATAATTTTTTTATGTAAAAAACTTTTCAATAACACTTAAATATAATTTTTTTATATTAAAAATTTATAATAACAATTAATTTTAGAGTTATTTTAAATTATTTTTCATAAAAATAATTTTTGAGATATATAACTTTTTGAAATATTATATAATTTTGATTATATTTTAAACTTTAATAATTATAGTTACTAAAAGTATAGGTTTAATTGCAATTTTGGTCCATCGATTTTTATTTTTTTGAGTTTTAATCCCCCTATTTTAAAATCTGGAATTTTTGTCATTTTATTTTCAGGTTTTTTGAGTTTTGGTTCCCCTTTTTTAAAATTTGAAATTTTTGTCCCTCTATTTTCATTTTTTGTGAATTTTGGTCCCCTTATTTTCATTTTTTAAAACTTTTGGTTCACTATTAAATTTATTCCCAATTAGAAAAAGGGATTAAAATTCAAAACAAAACATAAAATAGGGGATCAAAACTAACAAAAAATGAAAATACAGGGATCAAAATTTTGAATTTTAAAATAGGGGGACCAAAACTCCAAAAAATTGAAAATAGAAGGAAAAAATTCCGGATTTTAAAATAGAGGGATTAAAACTCAAAAAAATAAAAATAGAGGGACCAAAATTGCAATTAAGGGAAAAGTACAATGTGTGACTATCGCTTAGGTTTTTTAAATTGTTTTGGTATTATAGTAAATTCACTTGGTATTTTATATATATATATATATATATATATATATATATATATATATATATATATATATATATATATATATATATATATATATATATATATATATATATATATATATATATATATATATATATATATATATATATATATATATATATATATATATATATATATATATATATATATATATATTGTTGAGTATATCAAGTGTGAGTAGTAGAACCCATACACCTATCCCTGAGATATTTGATGGGCTTAACATCCCACCCATGGGTGCCTACAAAGGTGTGTTAGGTGAGCCAGGTAGACCCATTGGGGTTCACTATAAGAAAATATAGTTGCATTGTGACTAATAGCAATTACTTTTAACCTAGTGGTAAACGCTTGATCCTTTAAGGTCTTAGGTGAATATGTGGTGTGTTTCTCACAATGTTTTTGCTCTAGAATAGAAGTCACATAATATTCAACGCTCCCTAGTGAAAAAAAACTTCCCCGATAGTGGTAATAGAGTCTGGTTTGAGGCAGAGACTGACTCACCTGTATCGAAAGTATCCCCATAGGTCGTGGGTAGAGTGTCCTGTTGAAGAATATCAACAACGACACAAGTGTATGTGAAAGTAAAAAAGATCTTTCACTTGAGGGGGAGCATTATGGATAGACTCACACTTGAGGAGGAGTGTTGAGTATAACAAGTGTGAGTAGTATGGGTAATAGTCTCACACTGGCTAGAAATTGTTAGACGATGGCTTGGATCTAGAAGGGGGGTTGAATAGATCCCAATTAAAATCAGTCGGCGCTACCAATTAAAAATTGGTTTTTCCAAATATATTTTTTTAAATTTGCGGAAGCAGCCGTGGAAAAATTACGTCTAAGAACGAACTGTTATTAGAAGACCGGATATGCGTCTAGCCTTATGGATATGATAATGAGCAAAGTTTGATTCAACACACTAGTCACACTATTAGTTGATTTTATCACTTATTAGTAGAGCTAGCACCAATGATCTACAATGCCCACAAAGTAGGCAAATGGACTAAGTAAACTTTGGTGTAGGCAATTTATCAAACACTTGGTGTGTAATACACTCCAAGTGTGGTTTGGCTTGAGTAAGATACTTTAATTTCCTTGTGCAATGTATTGTTGCACTAAAGTTCAAAACAGTACTAGGTACTTACTCAATTCAACCCAACTTATGATATAATTGCTTATACTAAAATCACTTAAATTTTAGGCCAAAATTGAAAGTGTTGAAAAGTAAAAGGAGACAAAGATTTGTTGAGGCAGTTCCCCCGCCGTCCTCGCTTCAGGGTACGTCTGCCCTCAATTCTAATAATAGAATTGAGATCAATATATTAGATATCACCTGTAATGTAGAAATGTTTATACAAGAATTGATAAGCAAAATGTACAATCAAGCCCTCTTGAAGTTGATGATGCTATTGCTTCTTGCTCCTTGATTCGAGTCGAATCAAGTTCTCCGATTGTTGTGTGTAGACCTCTGATTCCAGCCCCTTTGTTGAATCACCTTCCGTTCTTCAAACCCTCGGCCCGACTGATCTTACGCACGAACAAATCGAACCCGGAACACTCTTGAACTCTTCACTGATTTCCGCTACTAGATTGATGAAGACTACCGCTTCTCAATCACCTTCACTCAGCTGAAGTAGGTAGAGATGAACCGTACAGAAAAACCTCCAAAATCTCCAAATCTTGGAAGGTAAAACCTTTAAGGTTGTATCCAAGAAAAACCTACCTTCAAAATCACCCCGAATCGGATTTCCGATCACGGCTTCGGACGTTATCACCTTGAACAAGATCACAATTACCCCAAGAATTATTGTGTGTAATTTTTGTGTTGTGGGTTGTAAAAGATGAAGATTGATGAACTTTGATGGCACCTCTTTCACTTTTCATGATTTGTGACAATTGACTCAAATTCATAATTGTTGTTGATAAAACTGAACACAGTTACTATATATAGTAACCAACCAAACACCAAACCTAACAGCTTTTCAAACATAGTGGGAAGTCTCCAAAAAAACAGCACAAACGAGCGAAGCGTCGACCATAGCAGGTCTATGCGTCGACGCATAGACTGCAGATTTGGGAAGATTTGAAGAGACACCAGTGTGCGTCGACCATAGGTCGGCGTGCGCTGACCCGTGAGTAAAGTGATAGCTTCATGCGTCGACTCATGGTCTTCATGCATCGACTCATACCTGCCTACGCTGACCCGTGAGAAAAGCGCAGATGCATGCGCTGATCCAATGGTCGACTCATGGCCTAAAAATCTGCAGAAAATTGTTATTTATTTGATTTTTTTATGCATTTAGTCATGACCACATATCATATGTATATATTGTATAAAGTAAAGCACTTTAAATGATATAGGAAGGATATGGTGGATGGAATATTTGCAATTTATCTTTGTAGAGGCGGAACCGATAGTGTCAATTCATCCATGATTGTAATTTGTCATCATCGAAACTCAAGATCGTATGTTGTATGACGGTTTGCCCTCACAGAAATATGGAGACTTGAGCATTTATAAGTGGGAGAATCCATACATCTATCACCTTAAGGTTTCGGTTGAATATATCGTGTGTCACTCACAAAGGTACTACTCTAAAAATGATGTCTCACAATGTTCAATGCTCCCTAGCAAAAAACTCCACCAACACACACATATATATATGTGTGTGTGTGTGTGTGTGTGTGTGTGTGTGTGTGTTAACTAACATAGACACACTTGTTTTTATGAAGGTCTATTTTAGCAGCATGCACCTTCAGGTGCATTTAACTATTTTTAGCTAAAATTTGTTAAAGTACACCTTCTTAAAAACAAGGGGGTGTATTATAGTAAATCTCTGCGGGGTTTGATATAATACACTCACTTGTTTTTATGAAGGTGTGTTTTAAAGCACATCTTAAAAATACACACACACACACACACACACACACTTTCTCTCTCTCTCTCTCTCTCTCTCTCTCTCTCTCTCTCTCTCTCTCTCTCTCTCTCTCTCTCTCTCTCTCTCTCTCTCTCTCTCTCTCTCTCTCTCTCTCTCTCTCACACACACACACACACACACACACACACACACACACATTTATCTTTTAATTTATAAAAAAAATAAAGAATCCCTCTGTTGCACCCCAAATTTTGACCCATTAGATCCTCATCATCATTTTAGGATCATATTCATTTAATTAACTAACCTTAACCCATTTCAAGTTTATCTTTGTCAAGATGCAGATGAATCAGGGTTCCGTACTGTCAAAATCGAGGCTTCGATGGTTTGATCAATCAATGTTTTGGATTGATTCAACTATAAACAAGATCAAGAATACTACATTGGGTCAAGTATGAATCCAATTTGAGGTTGTTACCCAGGAATTTAGAACAGTGCAGTTCAAGATACCCGATTAGGGTTTTCGATCAGGAAAAGTCAAATGTAGTTTGACTTTTGATTTAAAAAGTGTTTCAATGGTGGGATCATGGTCCATTAAGTTCCTATGGATTAGTAAAGTTTATCCAAAGAGTTTCAAGTCCTCAGAATATCCGGAGCGCCAACAGCCGACTCGGTAGTCACCGATTGATCGTACGGTTGACCGAAAAGTCAACTCTTCAACCATAAGGAATTTGACTTGAAGATGTGGATCAAAAATGTTCCTTATGTCATATATCACCTTCCCATAAAATTTCATGACCATTGTATCAAGGGTTAGGAAGTAATTGCAAAAGTCGGGAATTAGGGTTTTGAAAGGGGCAAGACCATAACTCCTCAACCACATATCCAAATGAAGTGGTTCAAATCTCATTGGAAAGCTCTTGGAAAGTCCTACAAAAGTCCCAAAGTTGTCCATGATCAAAAAATGCATAGATTTGGAGTTATGACCAAATTCATTTCAAGAAGGGAAAATAACTTAGAAAATTTTCACTTTTAGGCTTGTTTTTTTAACAACTTTGAGAGGTTTTTTGACCTAGTTCCATATAGAATTTGGGAATCTCAAAAACATGAAAGTTGTAGGGCTACTTGAGTGCTTTCTAAATTGTGCTAGAACTCCTCAATAGCATTTGTGAGCAGAAAGTTATGGGTCATGGAAGTTGGGGCTGCCACACTTGAAGTCACCACTTCAACACTCTCCAAAATTCAAAATTCATCAACTTGGGCTACCCTCAGCCATTAGATCATATTCTATTCTGATATTATGAAGCTTAGATGATGCAAAAACCAGAAGAAATGAAGAATTGATGGGCTGTTGCAACTTGGAGCAAGTGGCCATTAAAATAATCATTAAAAGGCCATGAAAGAGAAACTTTTTCAAAGAGATTAGGCAGCTGCAATCCCCTACCCTCCTAGCTTCACTTCAGTCATCTCATCCCTCCCATCTCACTTGATTTTTGCTCAGAATTTGCACATGGAACTGATGTGTAGAGCTGCCACAAGATTTTGGCAAGATTTCATTCAAAACTTCACAACTTCCCTCCAAAATATGGAAAAGCCAAGGCTGCCCTCACCTCCATTTTCCCTATAAATAGAGACCTCTCTCTATGTTACAAACCACACCAGAGCTATTAAGATCACACAAGAAACTCATAGCTCTCTCATTCTTATCCTTGCTTGAAATTGCTTGAGTTCTCAAAAATCACAAAATCATCACTTTCCACTTTTCATGCTAGTTCTTTTTCCAAACACCAAAACACTTCAAAGACCATCCATGCACCCTTAAAATGGCCATTTGAAACTGTTCCTACCATTATTTTCATCAAAAAACTCATCAATTTAAAAGTCAACCTTCATAGCTTCATATGTTGACTTTCATGCACTTTGGGAGTCAAGTCTCTACTTAAGGCCTTTCCTATCACCTCAGCACTCCCAACACCTCATATATATATCATATTTCAACTGTCCAAAGTCTCAAAAACCAGCTGGGAAGTTCATAACTCAAACTGTCTTGAAAGATAGTTTATTGCTTCAAGAGGAAGAAAGCTCCAAATCTTTGCCAAGGAAGAAGATCTCTGGGTTTCTTAGCTTTTTAGCTTGTTCAAGAAAGTCTACAAGAGGTATGTAATGCTCAACCTCTTTATTATGCATACATTGTCATGTTTTGCAATTTTGAAATGCTTGTTGTGAAAATATAGTTATGTTGTCCCATATTCGTTCTTTGTCAAGAGCTTATGTTTTGTGGCTATGATATTGCTTTTGTTAAAGTATATTATCTATGAATGATGTGTTGATAATATGTTGCCAATATTGAACTTTGATGTTGTGTACAACTTGTTTTGAGGATTTTGTCTAGAAGGTAGTTTTAAAGATCCAAAGATCCAAACATGATAATTTTGTTGTGCTTGCCCTAGATCTGTCAGCCCTTGTTGTTTGTGATATTTGGATAACTTGTTAGTTGTTCCATGAGTTTCCCCTGCCCCTAGGTCATGTTTGAATCTAGGTTGGCTTGTTGTGATATTTGATACATTTTGTTATACCATTGTCATGAGTCTTTGTGTTGAAATGTTATGTGCCTACAATGTTGTACCTCATATGGTTGAACTGCTGGTCTGTTCTGATTTGGTCTTGTTTGTATCATTTGAGACTTGTTGAAAATGTTGAAAGCATGAAACTTAGCTATAGGGCCTGCTGTGGAGTTTTGTTTGTTTTATTGTCAAAGTTTTGAACTAACATCTTAGTTCTGGTTGTGAGTAGTTTGTGTATGATCTTTATATGTGAGAGCATCATTTAACATGTTTAAAAGTTGTGTGTGGTATGTTATGTTCAAACTGACCTTACTTTTTCAAAACAACTTTTCACTCTCCACTTGCATTTTCAAAACTTCATGATACCAACAACTTGCCATTTTCTGTTTCAACTGGTTTTTGTCTGGTCCATCAACCTAAAATCTTTATTCTACCTATTTCAAGTTTGTGTGTGATGCCTAATTGTCTCAGCTGCCATGATAGGTCCAACTTGCTTTTGATTTGTGACAGTCTTGCATTTTTATGCTTTAATTACAACCAATATGCCATATTTTGCTTGGTGTTGTTTTGATTTGATTCCTGGGCATGATCTCATCTGTTTGCATATTTGTGGTATGTGTGTGTCTTTGTTTTAGCATAGAACTCATCACTTGACAAAACACCTTGCTGTACCACTAGTGTTGCTTCAAGACAGATTTTGCACTTCTTAACCATCAATATGTCAAGTTTCTGTTCTGTTTGCCTATGCCTGAACTTTGAGTTGAAACTCACTCATTTTCAGGATTATGATGTGTGTGTGATGATTGTATGACCTATGTCCACTTGTTTTCTCATTTCACTTTCAAAATTGCATTCTTCAAGCCAAAGTATGCCATGACCATACCAAATTCTGTTCCAACTGCAAAGTGCTTGATTTCTGAGTTTGACTTCATTTGCTTTTATGTTTATGATGTGTATGACATGAGACCACTCACTTTTGGCTAGACCAACTTGCATTTCACATACCTCATCATTTTGCTGCCAAAACTATTTTGAAAAGCTACAGCTGCAGCACACAATTCACTCATGCTATTTGTGTTGTTTTGAATTATTCCATGAGCATAAGACCTCTAGATAACATGATTAGGTTTTGTGTGCATGAACCAAACATCTTTGTGAATGCTATGCCTTTTCTGCTTGACAGCCTGCTCACCTTTGTGTTACAATTGCAACTTGATAACCAATTTGTGTTATGTGCATTTCATGATCAATCTTAAGTGTTAGAATCATTCATTGATACATTTGAAACTTGTGTATGGTGTTTGTTTTCGTCAACCTATTCCAATCTTGACATGTCTCCAATTATGCATTTTCATGCTTCAATGAGCCACTAGCACATCACTTTCATTTCTATTCTGTTTGTGGCTAATATTGAAGTTTAGGAACACTTAATAATATGTTTATGGTTTTTGTGTGAGGTCTGTTCAATCTGATTGTGTTTGTTTCATGACTTGGCTTTCAATTGCATCTTTCAATTTCACTTGGCATATGGCATGACACTTGTGTTTGGTGTTTTATTTTAGCATTCTGATTGTTATCTTCTTATTTCTCATTGCATTTTAATTAGTAGGTTGAGATTACATGACTTTAACTGTTCTGTTCTGATCAAGTTGGTTTCCCATTCATGTTTGGTTAAATTTTGGACAACAGGCCCTTTGTTTTGGCCTGCTGCTTGGCCGCTATTGCTAATCATCTTTGATCCCCTCATATCACTTGGGACCAACCATTGTTTTATGTGTATTGTTGTGACTGTGGTCTGTTTAGATTTCAACAACTTGTTTTTTGATTTTGAGGTCATTTTGTTCTTAAGCATGAGTTCACTACTTGGCAAAGTTTCATTCATAACCAATATGTTGTCATATGTTGCCATGCTATCTTTCTTCTACCTGAGACATTTGTGCTTGGTTTATAACTTTAAGAGCATCAAATAGCATGTTTAGAACTGATAGGCCATGTATATGTGTGAACTGAACCTTTCCATCTGCCCTTGACAGCTTGCATTCTCTTTCATGCTATATTTGCAATTCATGAACCATTTTCAATTTTATTGATTTGTGACTGAGCCCTAATTATGTAATCCATCTGTTATCATGTGTATGACTTGTGTGTAATGTCTATTGGATGTACATGAACTCAGAACTGGTGTTGATTTCCATTATGCAACTCATTGACCTCAATGCATTTTCATTCGTGTTTTTATTGGAGGCTTCATCTCACAATTTGGTTGTTACCATCATTATCCTTGTTAAAAAAACAATCATGTTAGGCTCAAATTTTGTTAAATTTGGAGTTGTTTTGATCGAGTTTGGATCCTTCACGTATTTGGTTTGGTTGGCTTGATTTTGCCCAGGATTTCATCATATTTAGGTTTATCTATTTATGGGGGTGGCTAAATACTTGGATGTATAGCCACCCCAGTGGTAGACAACTTGCGCGCTTTGTAACCTTTGACATGCCTGACCTGAGTTCGATCCTTGGTGATCAACTCTTTTGGCTCTTTATTTTTCAATTGTCATGTTTATCATTTTCTTCTCTCTTGCCATTCCATTCATGCGCGCGCTTTGTGCCCCAGTGGTTGGTGTTGTGTTTGTAAACACAAGGGCATGAGTTCAATCCCTTCCCATGCCACTTCTTTTTACTCACTTGTTTATTTTATTTTCATAAAATCATTGAAAAATCAAATATCATAACTTGTTCATTTTTCATTATTTTTAATCCGTTCTTTTTGCAAGTTGCTCATTGTAATGTCAATTTTCATTTAATGGATTAATATCTCAAATTGCTTGTATTTATAATTCCTTTTGGCCTGCTTGTTAGTTGGTTCGTTCTTAGGTCGTTACCTTGTGTCGTGATTGAATTTTCTTTATATCATGCTCGATTTATCTTGTAAGATTTATTTGTATGTGTTTCCCATGTATTAGTTAACATGTTAGGTTTACCTTCCTTTGGTTGTCACCATAAATTTGTCATTCTCTACTTAAAATCATGCTTGTATTGTCGTGAATATTTATTACATATTTGATTGTCATCGATGCCTAATGTTATTACATTTGAATTTATAACATGATTATTTTAATTTGTGACCTATTTGTATGATTGTTGTTTTCATATTTTTTAATATGTCTCTTAGGTTGTTACCTTCATCTTTGTTAAGATATATGATTCTTGGTTGAAACCGTTTGTATCCATTTAATCCTTGCTTATTGTGATATGCATGCTTGCTTGGTTGTAACCATATCCTTTATTTTTCTCATTGCTTAATTGTTTATTGCTTTGTTAAGTATTTCTCCCCCAAGTGATGGAACTTTTTAGTTCTCATCCAAGTTGCCTCCTCTCTCTCCTTCCAAAGGAAAAGTCTCTCCATTGACCCTTATGTCATGGATAGTTCATTACCCGCTCCCTTGACTTTGTGAAGTCATCTTGACCCTTAGTATAAGCCATTAGACTTTGCCTTAAGTCTAAAAAAACCTACCTTTGCTAGGAGTGTTCTTCAACTAGAACCTTAGGATAGAGTTTGTAAACTCTATGTAAGAATCATAGTAATGATTACTTACTCCCCTCTTGAGTGTTTCAACATAGATCTAGAGAGTTTTGTTAAACTCTATGCAAACATTGTTATGTTTGTTCCCCTTTGAACCTTGATCATAATCAAGTGTTCTTCGACCCTAGTGAGGTGAACTACGATTGCTCTGATTCTATCCTAGTTAGGATGCGTAGACAGAAGACGCGATGTCTTTGCGAGCAAGCTTAGAAACTATCTTTAGGTCTTAACCTTCACCTTTTACCCAACTCAAACCTTAGCAAACATTTACGAACTTAGCGTGCAAACAAACAAAAGGTTCCTGTAGAGTACTACAGATGTTTAGGATGTGAAATACCTACCCTATGCATAACCAACCCCCGATCCCCGAATCTCTTAGCGTTGTTGTTACATCGCGCAAAAGGGTTTTTCTTTCTTTAGACCTTTCCTTTGGATAAATTAAATTCCGATTATGAATTTAAGAATTAAAGATTCAAGTTAATCAATAGCTTGGTATCACGATTCTCACCGCAACACCCTCCATCAAAAAGACTTAAACATAAATTTAGGTATCTCTAACATGTTATGATGCTTTTAACAAAGTGAGACATTGAATTCCAAAAACATAATGGTTTGGTATCATTTCCAAATATCTATTGTGGGTGTAAGGGTGTTAACAACATAATATTATGACCCTAATTGCATGATACATAACAACAAAGATTTATCATTATTATGAAGTGACTGTTCATTTAAGTTTTTCTAAAATGGTTTTTTTAGTTTTAAACATTTTTTTCGAAAAAATTTACAAATATATTTTTTTAAAACTCATAAAAAAATCTATTTAAACATATTTTTTTTAAAACATATTATTTTAGGTATTTCATCATTTTAATATAATACTTTTGGATATTGAAATATTAAAATAACACTTAAATTTAAAGTTATTTTGAATAATTTTTAAATTTTTTTTTGAATATATATATATATATATATATATATATATATATATATATATATATATATATATATATATATATATATATATATATATATATATATATATATATATATATATATATATATATATATATTTGAAATATTATATGATTTTAACTATGTTTTATACTTTAATAATTTTAGTTGGTAAAAGTACAATACGTGACATTCTATTATCATGTAATATTGGCAAGTATTTTTCACGAAATTTGTGGAATAATGAGCAAAAGTCAAGCAAATATGTAGAAGAATTGAACAAAGTTGAAAAAGAGTGAGAATATTGGACTTAGTGAAAATTTGAAGAAAAAGAAAGCAAAAAGCAAATTTTGCCACTAGTTTTCTCGCGACCGCAATGCTTTCATCGTGTATGTGATGAAGCAATATCTCAATCGCAAATCTTCCCAATGCGGTCGTGATGAAGCGAATTTCTAACACACTTTTGCAGCTTTAAATAGAAAAAATGGAAAAACCTTTTTTAGGACTCCGGATTTTAGATAGAAAGTGATGGCCAATGCGCTTTTGTGGGCAGTTTTGGAGAGCATATTTTCTATTGATTTGTATTAATTCTTCTTAGCAAATCATGGTAATTGATAATTGCACTATGTGCATTTAAGTTATTTTAGATTAGGTCTTTTTGAGACGAACCTAATTGTACTATGTTAGATCATATAAGTGTTTGAGATTTTTTTTATTTGTTTTATGTGATGATTATTATTCAATTGATCTTATGTTCATTGCTCTTTTCATGTTGATGAGGGTGAAAAGTGATTTCTAGATGAGTAGGAATTATTGATCGTAAGTCTGCCGATCTAAAATAAGACAATTGTACAACTTAGTAATTAACTAGGAATATGTGATTATAAGTTGTGGCTTCAAGATTAACAATCTTTGAATGCCTAGTTTAACTCTGAATTGGCTTAAGGAATTGGGGAATTATTGTTTAAATTAGTGAGTTGCACACCAAGGAACTGAATGCAGTAGTTGTGTTAATTTGTCATGTAATTATCACGTAATTGTTAATCATTTGATACACATTTCATCAACATGTATAATTAGGGGATTCGATATAAAGACATAATCGCTTTTCATTATTAATCTTTACTCTGAAAGTTTTCTCGTCTTGTTTTCGCACCAAATCATAATTAAAAAACTCCCCATTGTTTATTTATATTCGCATTAATATATCCTTGTTTTAATTTCCAATCCTCGTGGAGATGAATTATTTTATTACTTTGATGAGACTGATACACTTGCTAGTTTTTGTCCATCATTGTGTAGGGTTGTTAGAGATTTTTATGGTTGTTATGATGTTAGAGCAAGCTCTGCAAGGATGGTGAAAAAATTTGTATATGGTGTTCTCAGAGTTAACTGAATATCCTCCTTAACCTTAAGTTGAGGTATTTATAGGAACTTATAGGGCCCGAGTCTTAGGCTCGAACAAAATAGTAACAACACTCTCCTCTCTTCGGAGTGTGGGAAATAGGTAGTAATTTCCTCTATTATACGAGAGAATGTGGCTTCCCCTTTTGACTTCCTCTCCTATACTACTATAGACAGGGAGACATTACTCCCATTGTTTCCATAAATGGGCAGGTTTTCAATCAACAAACAATCATTACAAACAATGGGTGGATGCTGAAATAAATGGGTGACCAAAAAGCAGGCACGAATGATATATATAAATTGCATGTCCTTAGAGAACCCCTATGTTTCCTCTTATGGATAATTTTTTATGATATCAGTATAATAATATATGCATATATATATATATATATATATATATATATATATATATATATATATATATATATATATATATATATATATATATATATATATATATATATATATATATATATATATATATATATATATATATATATATATATATATATATATATATATATATATATATATATATATATATATATATATATATATATATATATATATATATATATATATATATATATATATATATATATATATATATATATATATATATATATATATATATATATATATATATATATATATATATATATATATATATATTTGTATTGATATATCTCAAATTTTATCTTTTAATTTTTAAAAAATGAGGCACCCCTCCATCAAAAGGACTTAAATTTGTGGTAAAATATATACACCCGAGAAAAAGGATCAGACTAAATTCTCTCGATAAATGAAGATTTAATTATCAAAAGCTATTTTTTATTTTTTAAATTTTGTTTTATAAAAAAAAACTTGTTTGCAATACATCTTTTTAACAACTGTTTTCCAAAAGAGAGTTGAGAGAATTAGTTAGATAAAAGAAGGGAAGGTTTTTCGAATGGAGCCCTTTATTTTTGCGGCTTCCACACCACCGCTGTCGGTCAAGCCACTGGATGGATGTGCATCTAGGCCTCCTAGATCATCTTTCTGGGATATTCTCACTAAAGGTAAAGGAGCCACTTATATGAAGGAGAGAGTGTACTTGATTAAAAAGGGACTTATGATAGTTTCTCTGGAAGGAGGAAACAAATTGCTACCAAAGGTCACGATAAATGAGAAGCTTTTTCAAGAACTATACAATCTTAGGAAGGAGGCATTATTCATTAAACTTATTGAGAAGAACATGGGATATCATTTGATGAAGGATAGGTTGAAGAATATGTGAAAACTTATCAGAGGTTTTGAGATCATGGACGTTGATAATGATTTCTTTATGGTCAAGTGTGAACTGCTCACTGATAAGGATAAATTTGTGTCTGAAGGCTTGTGGATGTTGTTTGACCATTATTTGGTAGTGGCTCAATGGACTCTATACTTTGCATCTCCCCTCGCAAAAGTCGAGAAGACTCTGGTTTGGATTCATTTTTCAGAGTTTAACTTATTGTATCATAATGAAAGTTTCCTTCTTGATTTGGCATCTGTTGTGGATACTCCTGTAAAGGTAGATACTAACACCCTGAATATAAAGAGGGGAAGGTTTGCGAGAATTTATATGGAGATTGATTTGACCTTCCATGTTGTCGAAAAGTTCAATGTTAATGGTCATTGGTACAATGTGATGTATGAAAGTCTTCACATTATTTTCTCTAGTTATGGCTATTATAGACATCAAACCATGATTTTAAGAAAACACAAGATAATATGATGGATTCGTTCATTCCTACAGTGTAAAACCTAAAGGCCCGCCAGAAAACTATGTTGTCCATGAGCAAAGACTAATGGAATTGCATCAAAAAGTAGGTGATGATAGCACTAAGATTATAGCAAAAGAATATAGAAAAAAAAATATAGTTTATGGTGATTGGACGGTGGTGGAGAGGAAAAAATGCAACAAAGTTATGGTCAAGGTAAATCTTTATCTAATAATGTGTCTAGAGATCAGGGGAGTTTTAAAATCAAGGGGATTGATGCTTTTTTTAAAAGGAAGAAGCATTGGAAACAAAACTACTAGATCAAGTAAACTTCATGCGATTTCCAAGTAATTACAATTTGATAAGAGTGGACCCACCCCAGACGCTTCTCAGCCATATGCAGATGAAACCCACGTGCCAAGGCCAAGTCTGTCATTTTGGAACCACATATTTCTCTTGGTGGTCCCTTGCAAAAAATTGGCCAAATTTTAATTCCTGCCCAACACAAATGGGTGTTCCTAGTACTACTAAATACACCTCCATTGTTCCCGTAGTAAATTTAGGTTTGGAGACCATCACACGATACAACATTCTGCATTTTAAACTGATAGCAAGTCAGAAATATTGAAATAACCAATGTGATATGGATGAGCGTGCTACTGAAGAAGAGGTAATTGTTTGCTAAACTCCCATAGGATTTAGCTACATAAGTTATCTCATGCCCAGGACTTACTTTGTCACCTCCATCAACTTGACTAGTTATTTTAGGTTTCAAAGAAATCGCTGTGCTCTCCTAGAATATTTGGAGAGCCTAAAAAATAAGGCTAAAAGACACGTGATGGAATTGATTAGAAAACACTCTCCAACATTTCTAATCGTTATGGAAATACACATTGGTTCTCATAGGAACAAATATTTTTGAGATAGAGATGGATATGTGAGTGTTCACTACATGGACGCACGTGGTCAATCTGGGGGAGTTTGGGTTTTAAAGGATAATGGCAGTAAAATTGTAATTATCTTTCATGATGTGTTTATTCTCAAGGACGATGAAGACGTTGTTAAACATCCAAAATATTGGATGGATGATGAAATAAAAAGGCTTTATATGATTTAAAAGCTAGGAACATACTTAACTCCGATTTACACGCAAATATATTCTACTAAATTTCACACCATGCGAGTGCTAAAGGCATGTGGGATGCTCTCCAAACTCTCTATGAGGGAACGAATGATGTCAAGGATTATAAGATCAATATGTTTATCAAGGAGTTCAAACTATTTCATATGGAACCTAGAGAATCTGCGAATTCTATGAAAAGTAGATTCTCCACTTAATCAATAAACTAAGCAACTTGGATAAAACCTATTCTAACAAAGATTGTGCTAAAAAAGTATTTAGATCTATGTGAAAGAAGTGGAAACGAAAGGTTAACACTTAAAAGAATATAATGATATTAACATTTTGGATATTACAAAGTTGTTTGGGAAGTTAGCTGAGCATGAAAGTGAAGTGAAACAACTCACTGATAGCGAAGTAAAGTTGAAAAATAAAGAGAAAGGGAAAAAAGAGAAAAAAAAATATTTCAAAGAAATATTTGTCATCAAAAGTGAAGAAGTCAAAGGAAGAAAGTGATAAATTCGAAGAAGAAGCTCCTAAATAAGAAGAGATGGATTTATTTGTCAGATGCTACAATAGATACTTAAGGAGAAATAAGCTCAAGCATTCTGACAAAGGTTTAATAAATTTTAAAAATACCCACCCTCCTAAAAGAGAACACGAGAAAAAAGATGATGGCATTACGTGTTACTAGTGTGGAAAATTAGAACATTTTAGAACCACTTGTCAAGTCTAACAAAACATCATAAAAATAAAGATAAGGAATTCTACAAGAAGAAAGGAAAAATATCCAAATATTGTAGAGCCTATATCGTGTAGGAAGAAGAGTATGAGAGATCCTCCTTTGATTCTTGCTCAAAATTAGATGAAGCGCTTCATCTTCCAATTTTCTTATTTTTGTGACCTTTGTGATCCCTAAGGGTATTTTAGGTATTTTCTTATTACTGTGTTAGACCTGGAAGTATTTAAGACAGGTTTTGAGAAGAAAAAAATGACTTTTTGGCTAGAGAAGAATTACATGATCAAGATTGGAGAGATCAAGGTGATTGGGAAACTAAAGGTTTTCATGAGCGGAAGCAATTGAAGATCAAATAAACCTATTATCTTGTAATGTCTAGTTTTTACTTTGTATTTTCTTCGAATAATATGAGTAGCTAAACCCCTCAATGCTAGGGGGTGTCCCTGATTTGAACTTGTAATGACTCTGATATTAGTATTGCAATAACATTTTCTTTTTTTTCGTAACTGGTTTGATCTCTAGATATTCTTAATGCTTGCCCTGTCGGACCAACAGGGTTTGATTTTCGATTAACGATTAGGTTGGACCGTCATTGTTAAGGCTTTGCACTTGATCATTTTGTAGTAGATACCAACTAGGACTAGGGATACCCTATAGGAACTAGAATATTCTTGATAATTGATTTCTTAATTTCATTTATAATTCTCTATGGACATAGGAATTAGAGTGCATGATTAAAGTTTTTCTCACTAAGGACTTAGGAGTAAACATTCTAAAGGATCGGTAATTAGTTAGTTACAATAAGTTGTTGCAGTGTTAATTCATAGTTGTTACTGAGTTGTATCATACACTTCCCCTAGCATGTTACTCATATATTTTAAAACCACTTAGTCAATTTCCCTCTTTTACTTGCAAATATTTTTATAATCAAACCAAACAATTTTAAAACCCCAAGTGCTTTTGTTCAACTGAATTATTATAGAGATTTATTTCCTACGTAGTCCTCGAGATCGATATTCATGGAAATTCCCTTTTATTACTACATTGGCAAAACATTACACTGATGGCTTCGAGAATCTGGTCGATCCTTCCTTTGAGGGAGTCTAAATCCTCTCTGAAGGGGGCATGCTCTTGTTGAATTTGTTCCATCATGCGTCTAGTATTAGCTCGAGTTGCGTATTGGTATCGGGAATCAACTTGATTTACTAGAGAGGAAGGAAGAAGAAATGAGTCTCTGCTATTGAAATGAAATGCAAGATGCACAACTAATGCAATGTGATGATATGTATGCATGATACAATGTCAGATGCAAGATCCAGGATCACACGTTTGATTAATTCTAAGGTTGGTTACTGTAACAGGTAAATAACCAAAGTTTCTGATTAAAGAAACCTCATAGGTAGGCTCTATATGGGAAAATCTAGATTCTTTACCCATAAACCCACTCTCGGGATGGTTTCTATGTTGATGGATAAGGTTCCCAGAATCACAGACACTAATCACATCAATGTAAGGCAACATTCCAGCTTTATTACAATGATAATAACGACAAGGTCTCTCCTGAGCCGGGTCCCCATGTTAGGAACACAAGGAGCGAGTCCTTAGAGACTAACACTATACGACTGCCAATATAGAACCAGTGCTAAAAGGTTTCCAGAATCACAAACCCTTCATGAATCAAGTCATGCAACAGGCTAGCTATGTTACAACAATATCTACGAATAGGTCTCCTCTAAGGGAGCTTTCATGCTAGGCACACAAGGAGCGAGTCCTTGGGGACTAACACTACTCAACTTCTAATTCTAACTTATGTGTTCCCTCTATTTTTACCAAAGCTCGGGCGTAGAGCCTTACTCATGATATTATCCCAAAATCCAATAGGCAAGGATAATAACAAACATATAAAAGCCATAAGAGACCAAGTACATAAACAAGAAGAAAACAAGCAAACAAAGATAACGCTCTTCGTAAATAGCTCTAAGATAGGCTTGACTCTACTTGCATGGAGCAATAATCACCAGCAGAGTCTCCAGCTGTTGCACCATGAAAAATAAAAAGAATCGAGAAATACGACTCTCGCACGAAAGGCATGGAAGGACAAAGTCGTCACCGAACTTTATTCATCCCAAAAAGAGGGAAAAGGAAATATCGAGAAAATCTTTTGAAGATAGATAAGAACATGGTTGTCGCAACCACATTCTGGGTTCGAGAGTCGGTTACATAAGGGGAAGGTATTAGCCCCCCTCACGTCCGTTGTACTCAACGAGAACCTCTTAATTCGAATTGTGATGAGCGTTAGCTAAGCTTATTTGTTTTCTTCTCAACGATAAATGCAAAACGGTAAGATAAAAGGAATCAAATACTAAGGGAAAAATGGTGGTTTTAGGATAGGGTGTTCGCCAAGGATTGGGGCCCTTGTGCCTACGTATGCTCATTCGAACGAGAATGAGAAATTAGAGCTTTCGTAGTTCGACTACAGGAAAGGTTTGGAAAAGGGGAAGGGGGAAATGGAAGATGGATAGAAGGTAGACACAAACAGATGGAAAAAGAAAAGGTAGCTCGCCAATATCATCGCAATCTTGTGCCTACGTATCTACATTCGGACGAGAATAAAGAATCAGAGCATTCATAGTTTGTTTGGAAACGAAAGAGAGGGGTTGAATTTGTTGAAGTTGGTCTGGAAATGAAAGATTGAGTGACAAACAACCCAAGGGGCGTGCCTCGGGAGCTGCCACTCAAGAATCCAAGGAATGTGAGATTCCAAGAACCTAGTTCTTTCGGGAGTTGATTGAAAAGGTTTGAGGAAATATTGAACATTTTGAAGTTGAAAGATTGAATGAACAACAACACAAGAGGCATGCCTCAAGAGCCATTCATTCGAAGATCCAAGGAATGCTAGATTCCAAGAATCTCCTTCTTTCATAAGTTGATTAAAAAAATATTTAGATAAGAATTAAGTGTTTTAAGACGAAAGGTAGAATGAGTGACAATCCAAGGCATGCGCCTTAAGAGCCATTCATTCTATGATCCAAGGAATGCTAGATTCCAAGAATCTTCTTCTTTCGAAGTTTGGTTAAGAATGTAACACCCTTCTAAACCCCACGGAAAAATATAAGCATAATCAGAGTAAATTAACATGCATTCACAAAGGGCGTCACACATACACTTCCAAATTACTTAAAACCACCTGTCATGCTCATTAACACTGAATTAAATAACCATACTTTAAAAATTTTCATCTTTTCGCATGTAGCAGCGGACTCATTTATATCACATTTTTTTCATAAAAGAAATATTTGTGTTTATCACATAAATCAACATCACTTAGGCACTGAGGCCAATATCACAATATCTCAATAATATGAAAACATAGTACATCACTACAACATAAACCAAGCGATCCCAGTGTTACATGACCAGAGCATGACTCAACCCAACATAATTAACTCACTAAAAAGCTACACCAATAGCGACTTCGTAACTACAAGCAATACTACTCCTTGATACCTGCACGATGTCATGTAGGACATCATTCCAGCAGAAAGGTGAGAAATATTATCATAATAACAATGCATATAATCATATATATATATATATATATATATATATATATATATATATATATATATATATATATATATATATATATATATATATATATATATATATATATATATATATATATATATATATATATATATATATATATATATATATATATATATATATATATATATATATATATATATATATATATATATATATATATATATATATATATATATATATATATATATATATATATATATATATATATATATATAAATGCACAATTACCGAATACATATATTCCATATTTTCTCACCACAATTCATTATAATCATCATATACATCGCAACATGTGTATAAACAAATATGGATAATCACTCAAGCCTTTTTCATCATGCACACATCCATAATTCTCAATCCTAACAACTCACAGTTACACATGCACACTTTCATACAACAATCACATATATTATATGACTCATATAAACTCATCAACTCACAGTTACACATTCACCATTACACATTTACAAACCTCAATTCATCAATTCATGCTCATAAGCATACTTCCATACAATAATCATGTATTCACTATGCTCATTTACACAAGTCATACATATACGCATATTTTCACAGTTCTCAATATACTTCATAAAACATATATATACACAAACAAATATGGACAATCAATCAAACATATCCATAATTCTCATCTTTCCACATAAGCATACACATATGCATACTTTCACACAATCAATCATATATTCATGCCATAAGACTCAATGCGACTCAATGCAACTCATGCCATGTGGTACCAACACTTGTTATCATTTTTTGGTTTTTACACTTAAACCGGGTCCACCCTTCTAGACCGATAACAACAAAAGCCCGTTCCCTAAGCTTTCAAACCCACCCTTCTAGGTTTGGGACAAGTCACTAGTCTCCACGAAACTAGCAAACATTGCCTCTTGACTAAATGATGCATATGCAATCAACAACAAAATGCACTTAAAACCGTTCACTCGTCTTAATCCCATGCATTCAAATAATTCATCACTTTAAGAATTATAACATGATTGCACACACAACATATTCATATTATCAAGTATTCCCAATTCAATACTATCACCACATTACCAAGCAATGCACACATATTCTCGATATGTTCCCATGCATTACTCACATACAATCACAAACAATGTACACATATTCACAATGTTCCCTTGCATTCCAAATATCGTGCCAAATGATAATAACCCAATCACAAATCATCACGCATTCTTATTCATATTAACAATGTATTATATATATATATATATATATATATATATATATATATATATATATATATATATATATATATATATATATATATATATATATATATATATATATATATATATATATATATATATATATATATATATATATATATATATATATATATATATATATATATATATATATATATATATATATATATATATATATATATATATATATATATATATATATATATATATATATATATATATATATATATATATATATATATATATATATATATATATATATATATATATATATATATATATATATATATATATATATATATATATATATATATATATATATATATATATATATTGCCCAAGGCTACATTTCACAGTTAATTCATAATCTAGGATTCACGCCATAAGGCTACCCACAGTATAACATATTACAACAATAATCATCGCCTCGTGCGATAGGGTTAATCATATACGAGTCGAAACACCGACCTCAGATGGAACACACAAGAAAATCACATCCTGTCATGCTCGCCACCTTACTCGCTAAGCGAGCCCCTAGCGAGTGCTCGCTACCTGTTCGCCTAGCGAACAAGCTCGCGAAGGCAAACAGAAGCCACTGACTTGATTCGCTACCCCACTCGCCACAACGAATGCCCAGCGAATGCTCGCTACCCCCTTCACTACCAGCGAAGAACACCCAAAACCATTCTGCCCAAGTCTGGGACCGTTCACTACTGGCTCGCCACAGCGAATGCCCAGCGAATGCTCGCGACCTGCTCGCCTAGCGAACGTGCTAGCGAGGGTCTGCGAACTCAGAAATCCCCACTGTCCAAAACTCCGAAACTCATCGAAATACAACCGATTCAATCCCAACTCGTCTCAGTAGCCTTAGCCCAACATCCCTCGACTAAACTCTACCACTTGTCCTCATTTTTAACTGTTAAAACTCGGTTTCTACCGATTAAACTCATTTGTGCCCTAGAATAGAAGATGAGGGAAAACAACCAAACCAATCCAAGCAATCCATACATAATCACATACATTGGTAAGATAACAATGTTTCACACCCTTACCTCGATTAACCGGGAGCTAGAAGTCGTTCTTGAGCTTTCCAAGCTTTCTCTTCTTTTTCCTTCTACTTTCTCTTCTTCCTCCACTTTTCTTTCATGTTTTCTATTTTACATTTTCGTTTCATTTCCCTTCATATATCCTTCCCCTCTATTTCTCTCCAATTTATTTCTTCTCTCAAAATATTTACCAATTCATTTCCTCATAAAATATCCCATCTCATTCTTAATTAGAGAATATCTAGTAAGTCCACATTATTCTACTAAATAGAATAAATCAGTTAAATCCAATAATTCACTTAAATCATACAAACCAATTAACTAGTACCATTAATCAGTTATTGAAAATTAGGCTGTTACAAAGAAAACATTTTGAAAACGGTTGAATAGGATTGGTTGAAAAGAGGTTGATGGCGAGGCAAAAGGTGCTTGACTTATGAGTTTGAATAAAATACCACTTGACGTTGGATCAAGGGTTTGCGAAGGAGGTGAAAATCGATACTAGTCCCTAGGAGTGCTCCTAATAATGAAATCACAGAGAAATGTGCAAGTGTGTGCGTTAGGTTGATGGTGAATGCTAACGAGAAATCGACTCACATGGTGTTTGAAGATGGTTTAATTTGTGAAAGTCAAAATATTGAATGAATAACAACCCAAGGGGCATGCCTCGAGAGTCATTCATTCAAAGATCCAAGGAATTCTAGACTCCAAGAATCTTCTTCTTTTGAAGTTTGATCAAGAAAATGTTTGGTTACATATTTGAATCAAATTAGGGTACGCAAAGAGTTTGTTTGTATGGGGCTAGAATATGAGGTTTGATTTGTTAAGTGTTTTAGGAAAAATGAAGATTATCCGATAAATGAGATGTCGACCTCGCAACCAATTAATCGGGGCATTATTGGGATGCTAGGTCCCAACGACACCTTTTTCATTCGATTGATTTATGAAATATTATTTGGATGGGCGACGAGGATACCACATGGAGTGCTTTGATGCTTTCAAAAGCTTTTTAGCAATCTTTTGTGCATACACATCCTTGGTTCTTTCGGAGGAGCTTAAAAGTCGATGCGAATGCCGCTGTCATGAGAAATATGAACCTTGAGATGTAATTTAGGCGTCCCAAAAATCCTCTTACTTGCTTTTCTGTTTTGGTGAAGGCATTCCTTGAGTGGCCTTGACTTTTTTGGGATCAACTTCAATTCCTTTCTGGCTGACGATGAATCCCAAAAGCTTTCTTGAGCGAACACAAAATGTACATTTTTTGGGATTCTAGCGAAATTTGTATTTTCTCAGACGCTCAAAGAGTTTTGACAAGTCTTCCACATGTTCTTATTCTATTTCATACTTAGCAATCACGTCGTCCACATACACTTCAATTTCTTCGATGTCATAAAATAGAGTTGTCATTGCCCTTTGATAAGTCTCGCCTGCATCCTTCAATCCAAACGAAATCACTTTGTAGCAAAAGGTTCCGCATGGTGTAATGAATGAAGTTTTCACCATATCTTCTGGTGCCATTTTGATTTGATTGTAGCCTAAAAAACACGTCCATGAAGGAAAAGACTTTGAATTTTACAGTGCTATCAATTAACATATCAATCTATGGTAAGGGAAAGTCATCCTTTAGAATTGCTTTCTCAGATCCCTGTAGTCCATACATATTCTGACTATTCCATCCTTCTTGGGAACTGGCACTATGTTGGCTAGCCACTGAGGATATTCTGACGTGGCAAGGAAGCCTACATCAATCTGCTTTTGGACTTCTTCTTTGATTTTGATGGCCATATCTGGATGAGTCCTTCTCGTTTTTTGTTTGACTGTAGGACATTCTTACTTCAATAGAAAATGATGCTCCACAATTTTGGTATCCAACCCTGGCATATCTTGGTAGGACCAAGCAAACACATTCGGAAATTCTTTGAGAAGTTGTACCAGACTCTTTCTGACAGTTGAGCTAACTGAGCAGGGATCCAATCTTAACTTCTTTTCTTTCTTTTTATGAACCCAAATTAACTGTTTCCAATGGCTCTTTGTGGGGTTGAATGGACTTTTCCTCCTGTTTAAGTAGTCGGGAGATCTCATCTGGAATTTCTTCGTCCTCTTCTTCTTCGACTTTGAATACTGGGAACTCAATGTTGGGAGAAGGCATTGGATCATCTATTTCAACGGGGGTTTTAGAAATTAATTTGCATAATGTGATTGATGACTCCTCTTTTAGAGAAGATAGAAAAAATGTAAAAAGTGGTGTGCAGTGTATTTTTGAAAACGTTCGTTATTTTTTTCTGTTTTAGGATTACCATTTTTTGAAAAAGCAAAAAGCAAAAACAACAATAAATGCGAGAATTCAGAATGACATCTTTATTTATGATTTGTTGATTCTTGAAACACAAGCCCTATAAAACAAAACTCATCTTCCATGGGCAAGGCAGAGAGGAAATATTTATAGGAGACACTGCCCTATAAAACATCCTTTCACTTAGGCAAGGTGAGAGTTCAAAATAAAGACGAGGCAATTACTTTAAGATTTGAACAACATTCGATACATCAACAACTATCCAATTATGACGAACTCCTCTATGGATTACAAATTTTGGTACTTTCCTTCCGAGATTGTCTTCGGTAATTACATTGACTTATGGCGGAGTCAGATTACTGGAGTCTTCTTCCCATGCAGAGTTATTAGCAGAGAGATTTTCTATTGCCTTTTCACATGTATTTTCTTGATCAGGAGGATCTTCCTATCTAGTTGGTTGGATGTCTTCAAACATGATGTGAGAGCTTTCATGGGCGGTATAATTTACTAGGAAATCAAACTTTATGCTTGGTTGTCCCAAGGTATCCCAAGTTTTTGAGGGGTTGTCTTCCTCATTGACATTGACTTCAGGTTGTGCAAAGTTGATAAGTTCTTGTCCAGCAATTCTCATGAATTTATTGAGATGATGATTGATATATTCAGTATTTTATGAGTAATGCCTTCATGCTTATAAAGGAATATATGAATCTTTTACAGGGTTATATAGCACCCTAATTTTCGACCCTAAGATCCCACCTCCTTGTGCATTTTCTTACATTGATATATTTATACTTTTGTATGCGTGTTTACTGTGACTAACGAGTGTATGCAGGTACATTGATCTCAAGTATAGACAATGCCACCCTTGGATCAACACTTTTAGGAAATGTCTTGGACGAACTTTCTGGCTATATCTTACGAATTAAGATCAGTTTTGCGACTCATGTGTTATTAAAGTCATTGGTTGAAAGAGGGCTTGTCAAGACAACGAATTTGGTACAAGGCATGGGTCATGATGAAAAAGGAAGGTTGTGGATTCTTTAAGATTAAGATATTAGGCACATTATTCTCTAGAAGTTAATAGCTTCATGATTATGAAGTTCAAGGCGCCCTACCATTCCCGATTACGAATCTAAGCACAAAATTTGGGATCTCTTCACATTCAAATTCAAAGTATTTCATAAGATTATATCATTCTCGCTACAAGATTCAAGAAGTTCAAAATTGTGAGTTTACTTCGAGTAACCAAGGCAAAGTAAATCCAAATGGTCAAAGTTATGCTTACGATTTACCTAGAATACAAGTTACAAATGATGAGTTTAATATCATGCAAGTGGATCGTATGGAATCCGAATTATAGTGGAGTATGTTACTTAAAGTTTTCAAGGCAAAGCGTCATTTCAAGGTTAAAGTTTCCAAGATTTTCAAAGCATAGATTTTGTGTTCATCAAGGTTTCTTAAAGATCAAGCCAAACATAAGTATGTTTATGGGAATAGCTTGGAGTTCAATTTGCAAAGCTAAGAGCACATGTCATTTTTAATCCTCTTGAATCATATTATTCAAGCCAATCAAGTATCCACGTTTATGCATCACAATCTTATCACAAGATTTTTATCCAATTGTTTTCATGTGATTTAAAACTGAATTATTTACAAAGATGGATTTGAACCTTACTTCTAAAATTCTATTACACCCTCCAAACCATTTGAATATCCAAAAGTGTTCCATACTAGTTCATGTCAATTGCAATTTGGAATTAAAGAGAAGGGATTTTGCTATTTTTTAATGTGACAGCAAGTTCACTCCACTCTTGAGTGGTTAAGACTAAGAGTCAAGAGTCATTCAATATACAACCCATGAGTTTGAGATTTCAATTTATCATCATTTGAGGTGTAAATCCAAATCAAGTAATGAATCATAGTTCCATTCAAACCTCAAATTCATCTAACACGGAATACATAAGGACTATACAAATTCTAACGTTCTTTGATTCGCAAATGCGTTCGCCAACATATAGAAATCAAGTTTTGTTTGCAAGATTAAAATACAACTTTTGAGAGAAATTCAAAAACACAAGAATGCAGCAGCCTTGTCGCTACCATGCTACTTCTCCATATTTTAGAGCTACAATAATCATAACCGCAAGGTTAATTAGGCCCTATTACAACCTTGCTAAGTCTATAGGCAGTGTCGCTACTCGAAAACGCAACGACGGAGAGGCGAGAATGGAAAGACAGAAGAGTCGCCATCGAACTTTATTTATCCCATGAGGGGAAAGGAAAACATCGAGTCAAGAAAGAAACAGATAAGATGGTCTCGCAACCAAAGAATGGGTTCGAAAGCCGGTTATGCGGAGGGAAGGTATTATCACCCCTCGCATCCATCGTACTTGATGAGAATCATTTGTTTGTCTACGTGTGATGATATCTGCTAAAGATTATTGCTATAAAGAACGTTCCAAGGGATAAAGAGGAAGGCTAGAAATAGGGAAAAGAGAGATAAAGGAGTAGAAGAGACTCGGTAGGACTTCGCGGTCCTAGGCCTATGTATTCTCAACAGATATGAGAAAGTCAGAGTCAACATAGCTCGGGAAACTACGGGTGATGGGGGGAAGGTTGCTCGCCAAGACATCGCCATCTTGTGCCTACGTATCCTCATTTGATATGAGAAATCAGAGCAAACGTAGTTCGGGGAACTACGGGTGAAGATCTCGATCGCACTGGGGGGAAAGAAAAGGTTTGAATAATAAGTTGGTCTCGATTGCACTGAGGCAAGGGAAAAGGGAAGTTAGTTGTTAGTGTGCTCGTCAAGGATAGAGATCCCCGTGCCTACGTATCTTCATTAGGGAATAAGGAATCAGAGCAACCATAGTTTGGCGAACTATGGGTGAAAGGTGGAAAAGTGCGCTCGCCAAGACATCGCCGTCTTGTGCCTACGTATCCTCATCTGGTATGAGAAATCAGAGCAAACGTGATTCGGAATACGATTTACTGGTATTTTTGGTGGATGATGTTAACGTACACATTCTAGCAGTTAGGTGTATTGCAGCTCACTCGTGGAGTCTTAGGCGTTACCTGTTTGCGGTAGAACGAACATAACATATCCTTTTTGAAAAGATAGTTTTCGCCATCAAGGCAAGATGTCACATTTGATTTGTGGAAATTGTTTTTAGGGGTGAAATAGGTCCTTGGATAGTAACCCCTTGAGGGTAGTACCCAATTCTTTATCTCAAAAGAATTATTATGAAACTATGTGGAGAATATAGTCATTTCTTCGTATTGAATGATGAGTATCGAGTCCACACACTCTATAGTGAGTATCCTGACACTCGGAGAGGAAGAAGTTTGCACTCAATCCTCTCTCTTTAGTTCAATACAAAGAGAACTTTATTCTCTTTATTAAAGGTGTTTTGATTTTGAATGGTAAGTGTTTTAAAACAGTGAAACCTAACGGTAATGTCAAGCACTCAGGATAGGAGAAGGCCTACGCCTAACCACTCCATGACCATCCAAGTTTATTAGGAAAAAGAGCTTGAAAGTGTACTTGGAACAAGACCAAGGTTTTAGGAGAAAAGTTATGAAAAGAAAGGATGTTGAATTGGTTTAACAATTGATTGAGAAAATTCGCTTGACTTTGGATCAAAGGTCTGACTTGTATTTGCGTGCAAAAACGTGGTGGAATAGAAATGAGTTTGAAAATACCTCGACGAAAAGTCGAGGGTTTTGATTGAAAATGGAACCAGCTTGACGACGAGTCAAGGGTTAAGGCATGAGAAACAATACTAGTCCCATGGGTGTTCCTAATATCGAGTTCACAATGAAGTGAAACAGTGTGTGCGATAGGTTGATGGCGAGTGCAGATGAGCACTCGACTTACAGAGGGGTGTTTGAAAATGGCTCGATGACGAATCGAGAATTAGTTTGAAAAAGGTTATACTAGTCCCTGAGGGTGCTCCTAGAAGATAAGCCGCAGTCAAAGAAATATAAAATATGTACATCGAAAATGGGAGAGGGGTACATGCAAATTACACGGGATTGCACGAAATAAAAGGGCTTATTGTCAGGTAGCCCAAGAGGAAGCCGTATGTGTGCAATGTGTTCTAAGCTACGCCTTTGAGCAAAAGTCAAGCATAACTCCATGCTCAGGTTCTTGAAAATGTCCAAAGATCCGTCACTCGGACAAAACAACCAACAGTCCACCAATTAGGGTTTTATGGTTTTGATAATTTATTAAGAATTTGGAAAGAATGTGAATAAGAGGAGAAATGAAATAAATATATTCAAGAGTTTTTGATTGCATTTTATCCTTCATTTTTCATATTCTTGTTATGTTATTTGGCATTATGTGTGGAAATTGTGTTCTATTGTTACTTGATTTTCTTGTATTTATATTTAGACATTCTTAGTCAATATGTATATCATTCTAAGTGAGTGTTATCATATTTATAGTCTTCTCTTTGCAAATTGACTTTGTGTAGTATTTTCCTTTGTATGTGGTTAATGATACTTCTCATCGTTTGCTTGTTCTCTTTTTGATATTTTCATAGGGGGAGAAGTTTGCACAAGTTGAAGTCAGATGCACACATTCAAGGGGAGTCTTAATAAGGACAACAACATCGTGAAACACATCTTCTCATGTTTTTCCATCTTCAAAAAGGGGGAGTATGTGAATGCTTTTGGATTTTGAGTGTTGTCAAAACTAGGAAAGTGTAGAGTTTGTGTATATTGGGCGGTATCCTCCCATTCTAGACGAGCATCTTAGTAATAGGATGCATTCAAATGAGTTTGAAAAGAAGCTTACATCATAAATGCATTTAAAAAACATGTTTTTGTGTGGTCAAGTCATTTCAGGTTGACACATGCGTAAGTAGGTCGACCTATACAAGTTTCATATTTGGTATAGGTCGACACATAGAATTTCAGGTCGGCTCCCATGGGTCAATATTAAAGCCTGTAGCCATTACCCATAGGTCGCCTCTCTTAGGTCGACACATGTGCGACACAAAACCTTCATAAGCCGACCTTAGACCTTCATAGGCCGACCTAAGTACCTTGATAGGCCACTCTATTTCTTTGATAGACCGACACATACGATATCCCACCTTAAAATTTTCATTTTTGGCTCCACCAAATTGTATTCCTTCTTATCATTATTTCCCATACATACATATATATATATATATATATATATATATATATATATATATATATATATATATATATATATATATATATATATATATATATATATATATATATATATATATATATATATATATATATATATATATATATATATATATATATATATATATATATATATATATATATATATATATATATATATATATATATATATATATATATATATATATATATATATATATATATATATATATATATATATATATATATATATATATATATATATATATTCATACATGCACCTTTTTCTAGCAAAGTACTAGTGTAAAACCTAAACGAAACCAGAATTACAAAGTTTTCCCATCACCTTCAACCTTTCTTCTATGAATACACGCAATCAAACTACACGTAATCATTTTTTGATTGGGCGAACCTCTAGATTAGGGCTGATAACGTCCAATTAGGTTGGTGTAATTGAGAATATTGGGTTGAGATCTTTGTGTGATTCAAATAAGAAAACCAAGTTTGGGTTTTCCTTCAAGATCATTGGGATTTGAAAGTTTTAGATTAAATCATGCTAACATGAATTCGACTGAGTGAAGGCCTTGGGACTTGGTGGTTTCCTTGCAAGGCAGTAGCGCGAGATGGTGAATCGGGTTCAGGAACCTTGGGTTCAACAAATGTGTGCTAGGGATTAATCCGACCGAGCAAAAACCTTGAAGATGAGGAGGTCTTGCAAGCAAGTAGTCAAGAACAGGTGGATTGTAGCGGTATTATTGGTGACTTAATCAAACTTTGATCAAGGGTTTAAAGGTGGTAGAATCAATAACAATCCACGAAGTTTGTGGGGTTAGAGTTCTTCATATCTTGTATAAACATTTTTGCAAAGATAAAATTAATTGCAAGTATCTCAATTCACCCATAGTGAGGCCGATTGGGGAACTTCCTAAACAAATCTTTGTGTCTTTCTTTCTTTCTCTATATATCTCTTTAATTGTTAATCTTCCAATTTTTCGAATTTGTAGTTGTTTTGATTAATTCGATTGAAAATT
Organism: Lathyrus sativus; assembly: GCA_963859935.3. Taxonomy (NCBI): domain Eukaryota; kingdom Viridiplantae; phylum Streptophyta; class Magnoliopsida; order Fabales; family Fabaceae; genus Lathyrus; species Lathyrus sativus. Next base: position 96,704,531 of record OZ012738.1, on the reverse strand, counting down.
TTCCACGGGGTTTACGCATATTCGAGTTTTTCGATAGTAGGTTTGGTTAGATGATTCAATTCGGGTAGTCTCTGTTGTGCCATAAAACTTTTGAAAAATTATTTTTTTTGCAAAAATTTTTGTTTTTAAATTTGTGATCTATTCACCCCCTCCAAATCAAAGCTTATCGTCTAACACCAGGTTGACATAAATCCTCCAACATTGTCTCACAAATTCTATCGATCATGCTAATGCCCCTTCTATTTTGACTACTACACCTACTTGAGGTTGGAGATGAATTAGAGAATTCATTCTAGAAGTACTAAAATAAATACATTTACCTCGCACATAAAAAGTGTAGTCATTATGAGGATGCATAATGGCATTTGCGTAAAATTCCAACCCGGTGGACTTGTTGGTTTCTTTGATCAAGCTATTGAACCTCTTCCACCCTCTTTCTTCCTACATGATAATCAACTCCTGCTTACCGGTGTTTTTGGCAAACAATCACTTAGTTTTGGATAATTACTTGTAGGATCCAACTAGAAAATTCTAATACATTTTTGCATAATTTCTGGAGAAAAAGAGTGTCCAGCTGTCATTGTGAGTTTAAAGTTAAGTGTTTAATAAAGTAACAAGAAAATTTTTTGAAGGTGAAAAGAAGTTAGGGATTTTGACTATATCGAAATCCAATACGAAATGAATTGGGAAAAGCAATAAAGACTAAACAAAGTAAAGAAAAAGGTAACAGAGTTATTTCGATTAAATAAATGAAATTTGGTGTGCATAATCATATATATTCCTCACTATCGTACCTCAAAAAATGATAACAACCTCATGAAATGCAATCGCACGCCCGTGGGATAGACTTAACAGAGTCGCCACCAATCTTTACTTATTCCCTTAGAGGGAAAAGGGAAATATCGAATAAAACCCCTAAAGAGAAAGGACAATGATATGGTCTTCACAACCAATATCTGAGTTCGAGAGTCGGTTACGCAAGGGGATGTTATTAACACCCCCTTAAGTCCGTTGTACTCAACGGGAACCATTTAGTTAGAACTGAATGAATGTTAGCTTAAGGTTTGTTTCTAATCTTCTACTCATAAAATGGGAAAAAGGGAAAGAAGAGAAATGTTTTTTTAGATTATTATTATTATAGAGGAAGAGAATCTAAAGAGGTTTTTATTATTAGGGTGCTCACCAAGACTTTATAGTCTCGTGCCTACGTATCCTTACAATGATGAAATCAGAGAAATCGTAGTTCGGGTAAACTTTGTTGGTTAATTTTAGCGAGCTAAATTTTATTAATAAACTTAAGAACTTTTTTTTACCCAAAATAAATGAGGAGCAGACATTTTCACCTCATTGAATGGATTTATAAATCTCATTCATGCCACTTATCTCAAGACACAATATCTCTCATTTTTTGAAAAGGTTTCTAGGGTTGATCGCACGACGACGAGAAAAGATAGTTTGATTGATTCAATATATTTTAAGCGAATGATGAACATTTTATGATAATAAATTATTCAAAGAGTTATACCAACTTTTTAGATTCCAACGACCCTTATTCATTCAAGATTGATTGTGAAAATTATTTGATGGACAATGAATTCTTGATGATAATCAATGGTTCAAAGAGTTTTTCTAAGATGCTAGATCTCAACGACTCTAATTCATCCAAGTTGATATTAAGTATTTTAAGGACGAAAGAAAAGAACGAACGACTATCCCAATGTGCTAGACTTGAGACCGATCATTCGAGGGTTCTGCTAGAATGCTAGATTCCAACAATCCTCTTCTTTCGAGATTTAATTGAGAAAAAGGTTGATGGAAAATGAACTCCTGATGATAATTAATCGTTCAAAGAATTACGCCAAGATGCTATATCTTAACGACTCTTATTGGTCCAAGTTGAGATTAAGTGTTTCAAAGACAAAAGAGGAGAATGAACAGCTACCCCGATGCGCAACGCTCAGGACCGATCATTCGAGGTTTTTACTAGAATGCTAGATTCCAACAGCCCTCTTCTTTCGTGTTTTATGTGAAAAAAAGCTTTAAAGTTTTGATTTAGGAGAATGTTGAATATTAATTGTATTTATTTTGAAATGGATTTTGAATCTATGGCGAAAACGGCTTTATGAAATTGAATTTAAAAGTGATTAGAAGTGGTGTGAAGTTAGTGAGCATGGTTATTTACATTACATTATATGAACATGAATCACTAATCAACTAACCATATGAGATCAATTACACAATTAGTTAAATAATCCACTTAGTAACAAAAAAATAATTAATTAATTAAAAAATGATCAACTACCCAATTAACAAATAAATCTATTAACTAACTAACTAACCTAAGAATAATAATAATAAAGTAGAAATAAAACAGGGCAAAAAAAAATAGGGATGCAAATATAATAGGAGGATGATCAATAGATAAGAAAATAAGCAAAAACAAACTTGCATGCATAAACCAATTTTTTTTTTAAAATGGCTCATTAAATAACATTAAAGCCCACCTTTGATTTACCTTCTTGATCTAAGTCCCTTACCAACAAAAACTCAGCAGCCAACATAAATAAAATAATTTTTTTCTATTAAAAAAAGGGCAAACATGACTTTAACTTCCTCATAAAAACATAGCATTGTAAAATGTGACAAAAACTTTTTTTTTCATTTGGAAACACAAATACAGATTACCATCTCTCATAAAAAATTTCAGACCAAAAAAGAAAACATGAAATCTAACCCTTCTTCCTTTGATCCAACAACGAAAATCATCAATGTTTTTGCTCTTCACATCTAAAATTGGTACCTGAAAAACAGACATAAATTGGAAGAAGCTATGGCAAACCTGAAAGAGTGAAAACTGAGGGATGATTCCAAGAGACGCAAATTGGAAGATTGCTTCGGGGAAGGAGCATGGGAAGGCTTTGTTAAAGATATCCAGAGCACCGTCAGACGGAGAGATCTGCTTATTCAAGGATTGCTTACCAGGCCTAATCACCCCGAGACAAAGGAACTGTTAGAAGACTTCCGTGCCCGCAGTGGCACTTGATTTCTTTTGTATTTCTTTATAGCTTTCGTTCACTGTTGTATTGTTGACCATCACCATGCTTGTTGGCTGAGGTCGCTCTATTATCAATTTCATTGTACTCAATTACTCCTGTATGCTGCCTATGTGGGCTCTTTATATATATATATATCAGATATTGATTCATCTCTGTGTCTGGCTTCTCATTTTGTCTCACTGGTATTCTGGAACTAGAATCGGGGGGAATCTCCCCTAGGCACAGACACACGTTTGCATTTGCATATCATTTTGCATAGCAGGTACCTTGGACTTATTTATCTAACCCCTTGTGTTTTCTACACAGTTGTGTTTCAGGATTGATTGCAGACCAGTTCACCGTTACTCCACCCGAGCTAATCAACTCAACGATATGGAGCAGGTTCAAGCTGAAATGCAAGAATTCAGGGAGAGGAAGTCCTAGTTCATGGACATCATGCAGATGGTTGCCAGTGGGCAGGAGTAACTCAGAACCCTCGTGCAGCCTTTGATTGCACGCGTTGACACCAATGGGGTTTTGCACGGAGGTGAGACTACCAACCCTCCTCATGTGGAGACTCCCCGGGCTGACAAATTTGGACCAACTGTGGTCGTTCCCAACACTGTGGGCAATGGGAATGCTGGAATAGGTACTGGCCATGTTGGGCCATGTAATGGTACCATTGGGACTGCTACTGGTAACATTGGTACAAGTGGTAACAACGCTGGAGTTAATGCTGGTAACTTCCATGGACCTGAAGCTGCAGGTCTCGTCCATGGAAATGTTCATCAACCCTGGAACGAGGATCGTCAAGCTGACGTATTCTCAATGAGAGGCGATGAGGCTGAGCTACCTTCTGAGGCCAGTCGGAGATTCAAAATGCTCGAGGATAAGATGAAGAGCCTTGAGAATTTGAATTCCATGGGGCTCGATATGGCCAACTTGGGGCTGATCCCTGATCTCAAAATACCACCAAAATTCAAAGTGCCAGACTTTGATAAATACAAGGGCATCACCTATCCTCGCGTCCACTTGAGATCTTACTACAGGAAGATGTCAACGTACTCCGACGACGAGAAGCTGCTGATGCACTTCTTTCAGGATAGTTTGTCAGGACCTTCACTAGAATGGTACATGGGCTTGGAGCCTGCAAGTGTACATAGCTGGAAGGATCTTGCTGAAGCATTCGTTAAACATTACCAATACAATAGTGACCCGACTCCTAACCCGGTCCAATTGCAAAACTTGTCACAGAAGAATGGGGAATGCTTCAAGGAATACACCCAATGGTGGCGTGAGTTGGCAGCCCGAGTACAAGCGCCGATGGTTGAACGTGAACTGGTGGATATGTTTGTGGCAACGTTGCCGGGTGTTTATTATGAAAATCTAATCAGCAGCATGTCAGGGAGTTTCTCTGACTTAATCGTCACTGGTGAGCGAGTTGAGAACGGGATTAAGCTGGGTAAGATCTATGCCGGTGAGAACTCCTCAGCTGGAGGAAAGAAAGTGTTTGGAGGAAAGAAGAGAGAAGGTGAAGCCAACTCTGTATCTGGTTCCCGAGGGAACAAAAATCCATCACAGAACCGTCAGGAACAAAGGGTCACAAGAATAACTATCCTTGCTGCTCCACAACAGTAACAACCTCAGTAGCAACAGCAGTCGCAGCAAAACCAATAGGGGTACCGGGGGTACCAGGGCAAAGGGCCATTGGAAAATCGCCACATTGACACTCCACCCATGCCTTATGGTCAGCTATTGCAGGAATTGCTTCAACTACAGCTCATTCAGAAGAGAACCATGGCTCCCTTGACAGGGCTGCCACCACCTGGGTACGATGCGAACGCCCGCTGTGAGTTTTATTCGGGGGCACCAGACCACTCGATCGACAACTGTAAAGCGTTCAAGCACAAGGTGCAAGACATGGTTGACAATAAGACGATAAACTTCTCCAATGACGTACCAAATGTCATACAGAACTCTATGCCTAACCACGGGGGTGCAGGGGTTATTGCAATCACTGAAGAAGAGGACTTGAATTTGGTGAAGAATGTCAATGATTTGAGAACACCACTTAGCTTCGTCAAAGCTAAACTGCTGAAGAAGGGTGTATTCCCGGGTTGTGGGGAGTTTTATATTGAATGTGCGAGACATATGGATGGTTGTGATCAGATGAAGGTAGGGATTCAGGGTCTGATGGACGAAGGGATCCTACAATTTGATCGGAAGGTTGAGAACAAATCCGAGGAAGTGATAGCCAAGCAAAAAGATGAGATTGCTACAATCACCATATAAGACTGTCACCATTTCTGCTCCGAGGTCGCCCACGATTACTATAACGAAAGTCGGTCCTATACCATTTGAAAGTACCAACGCTGTCCCATGGAATTATGGAGCAAAAATTTACTGCAATGGGCGGAAGCTGGACTTGAAAGGCCCACCTGTGGAGTCTGTGGATAATATGGTTGGATCAAGAGGGATTACTCGCAGTGGAAGAGTATTCTCACCGCCTGAAGTCATTTCCGACAGAGCCGATAAGGGTAAAGGTAAAGCAGTCGTCGAAGAGACCTCTCGGGAGGTAGAAAGAGACTTGCTGGTAAAGGATGCTGAAGAATTCATGCGATTGATTAAGAAGAGCGACTACAAGATAGTCGACCACCTGCAGCAGACGCCTTCGAAGATTTCCATACTGAATTTATTGCTGTGCTCGGAGGCCCATCGTAATGCACTCTTGAAGATTTTGAATGCCGCATATGTACCCCAAGAAATTTTTGTCAACCAGCTCGAGAGGGTGGTTGCACATGTGAATGCTGGTAATGGATTAGGGTTTACTGACCTAGAGTTGACACCCAAAGGCAAGAACCATAATAGCGCCTTGCATATCTCAATAGAATGTCGAGGAACGGTCATGTCCCATGTGCTCGTGGACACTGGATCATCTCTGAACGTTCTCCCTAAGAAAGCCTTGATGAAGCTTGATACTAGGTGATTGATTTATACCCCTAGTGATCTAGTGGTGAGAGCTTTTGATGGAACACGGCGGTCCGTGTTCGGAGAAGTGACATTGCCCATCCAAGTGGGGCCCGAAACCTTCGATGCAGTATTTTATATCATGGATATCCAGCCCGCCTATAGCTGCTTTCTAGGCCGGCCCTAGATCCATTCAGTAGGGGACTGTGACCTCTACGCTGCATCAAAAGCTGAAGTATGTTGTGGGTGGCAGCGTTGTTACCGTCTGCGGGGAGCAAGACTTTATGGTGAGCCATTTGTTGTCTTTCAAGTATGTGGAGGTGGAAGGCGAGATCCACGAAACATTATGTCAAGCATTCGAGATGGTCAAGACCAAGGATGCCTCTCCTGTGGTGAGCAAAGTGCCTGAGATAACTCTCTCTTCCTTCAAGGAAGCTCAAGCTGTAGTACAGACCAGTTTAACCCAAGGCTGGGGGCAGGTGCTGGATATCCCCAACAAACAAGATAAGTTTGGCTTGGGGTACCATCCCTCTTCTTCTACTTCATCCTCTCAGAGCGCGTCGCGCTACAAGGGACCGATGCTTTTCACAAAAGGGGGAGTGATATTTGAGTGCGTCAACGCTGTGTCCGGTGGGGAAGGAGATAACGATTATGATATGGACTCATGGATCCAACCGTGCAAGCCAGGCCAGAGCCTCAACAATTGGTCCATCCAGGATTTCATCCAAGTGACGTGTAAAGAGTAATGCTTTGTTTTTTCTAATTATTGTACAACCTTATGCTCTACCCGGTGTCGCTTGCGCGAAAATAAGGTGCCGGCATGACAGAAGAGTCGCCACCTTTCGTTATTTATCCCTCAGAGCGGGAAAGGAAACGATCGGAAAAAACCTGACGAAAAAGGGTAAGACAAGGTCATCGCAACCATTGTCTGGGTTCAGGAGTCGGTTACGCAAGGGGAAGGTATTAGCACCCCTCACGTCCGTCGTACTCGACGGGATCCACGCTTGTTTGTTTACTTGGACGGGTTGGTTTTAATCTATCTACCTATCAAGGCTGGCTGAAAAAGAAAAGAAAAATGACTCGGCAAAGCGTCGCACTTTATGCCTACGTATTCTCATCAGAGAATGAGAAATCAGAGTCAACGTAGTTCGGCCAACTACGGGGGATTACGGGGGAAAGGTTGCTCGCTAGGACGTCGCATCCTATGCCTACGTACTTCCACACTGTATGGAAGATCAGAGCAAACATAGTTCGGGAAACTACGGGTTATCTCCTGACTTGAAAGAAGTGTTTTTTATTGTGTTTGCGATTTCAACCGCACTAGAGACTATGACCTGAGAGTGAATGCGTCGCATGTCACCCAAAGGGTACCATACTAAACATCCAGTCTCAGATAGCTTAAGGCTCGTAACGTACAAAAGAAATCATTCATGATTACTATATCTTAAACTGTTTTGAGATGAGAAGAGAACAGGCCCAACTAGGAGGGAGACTATCAAGTCCTACTGTTGTCATGCCATGGATTCATCCTATGGTTGAGGTTTGAACAGTGAACTCCTAGATGTTGTCATGCATAGGTTTCAACCTAAAAGTCTATCATCAAGTCCTTATCAAAGGAAATGAGAGTCCTAAGGGATCATGTCAATGATACACCACCAGACAAAGCATCAGCTTAACAGTAAAATGCATGCAATGCAAGTGAGGGAGGAAATGTGTGTGGGGCTTCAGCCTCCACAAGCTCATCTCAACCTCAAGCCAGTCATGAGATAACAACAATCATACTGAAACATAAACAACATGCTATCAAGCAATAAACAGTAAACTGCAATCATACAGATAAAAGAAATGAAATGCCATCAGGCAAACAAACCACATGGGCAAGGGAGCTGGGCTATACCGAATACCCGCAAGCAAAGCCACGCAATAACAATACAAGCAGAGGGAGCAACTCAACCTCTAATGCAATCATGCTCCTAGATTCTACTTATTCTAGATGGACTTAATCTAATGCAACATACAAATCAAACAAAACACACAATACAGAAAAGAAAACAGAAGAAAGCTTCAGCTCCTCCAGCAGCAACTCAGTCTTCAGACTTCAATCATCAACTGCTTTCCAGGTATCAACCCTACAACATGAGTATCAACTCCTCTTTTTCCTTAAGCTTCAGCTTCTTTGATCAGCTCCACCTTCAGGCTTCACCATCTTCAGGGATCTTCAAGTATCAACTTGATCTTCATGCTCTTCAAGCTTCAGCTGGAATGGCAGTCTTCAAGGATTCATCCTCTTCAAAGCTTCAGCTTCTAACCCAAGTGTCAACTTGATCTTCACAAAGTCTTCAGACTTCAACAATCTCCAAGGAATCATCCTCTTCAAAGCTTCAGCTTCTATCTTCAATGGCTTTTCTTCAAGTCCTAATCTCCAAGCTGAGGAATCAATCACAAGAGTAACTGGGTGCTAAGCAATTAGTTGACCACCAAGGGTGGCAAACGTACTGCTATCAGCACAAGGAATATTTCTCTCAAGAGTTCTATCCCTCAGACATTAGCACCAAGTCTTCCAAAGGAAGGGGGTGAGTGTCTTAGAGAGACTCTGTATCACAGAGAAGAATGGAGGCAATCAAGACCTTCCATGTTTGAGAATCAAGTTGGCTACTCTTAGAGCTCTGCCTAACTCCTATATCCTAAAACAAAAGCAAAACCTAAGACTAAAGCCTCCTCTTCAAGGTCTTCAAAGTCTTCAATGATGATCCACAAGGTCTTCAACTCAATCTTCAAGGCTCACACACTCAAAGGAGAAGAAAAGAAAACAAAGCAATACAAACTATGCCCTTAAGCAACACACATACTATCCATACATTCAAAAATCAATTAAAAATACTAAACTACTATATAATATTCTAGTAAAATTCTAGGGGATTCTATACATACTTACCCTTAACCCATATATTCCCCCATACACTAATTTGGCCTATAAAACCCAAAACAAAATTGTTAAGTCTACTTATGCAACCTAAAACCCTAATTTTGTTATACTAATGCTAGCCTAAACAAACTAATCAAATTTTATCCTAAAAATCATGAAATAAATCCTATGGGAAACTATGATTCAATACCTAACTATGCCAAAAAGAATGGCTCAAAAATCCTAAGGGAAGGTCCTACAACAAATTCTACAAAATTGAGTATCAACCAAAATCAATTAAAAAGCTATTTACATGGAAAACATACTAAAAATATTAAAAGAAGATAAAATGCCAATTTTACTTATTGGTATTTTTCTAGACACAATTATGAATATGTAGAAAAAACAAGCATTAAAAAATAGTAATTTTTCAATTTTCTATGATTTTTATAATATGCAAGAAATATAAAGGAAATTAAAAATAAAAGAAATTGATTTAAAGGGGAGGGGGTGAGAACAGAGGAAACGCCCAGTTGATTATCCAGCGTGGGCCTTAGGGGGGAGGTTCAGATAGAAAACGGCGCGTAGGCCCACGTGCTTCAGAAAATCAAAAGAAAAATTAAACGAAAATGATATGAGCGCGGTGTATTTAGTAAGTTTTTCCAGTTTAAAAAATGATTGGGCCGTGCGAGGGGGTGGGGAAAGCAAAATGGCAACTAAGCCCAGGATGGGCACTTAAGTGAAACGCGGCGTTTTGGCCGCAGACTTTCCCTCTCATTTTTCCTTTAAATCACAGCCGTGAGATCCAGAGTCCAGTCAAACATTTCCTTCTAATCTAACGATCATGCCATCGTCTTCAACCTTATGAAGCTAGGGTTTGCTGGGAATTACATGACATGAGGCTTAATGCGCAGAACTTCGTCTTCCTCGTATTCCTTCGTCTCTTAATGAATTTCAAAACTTCCAAGAGCAAAGATGCTCTACTAATCACCAAGAACACGATGGTACCAATAATTTCTACTGAAACATCTCATATCACTCTAACAGAAAGCATGAACATTAGGGTGCCACCATAATTCTCTGAGATCAATCACGATAGAGCTTCAATCTAATGATGTGAACGTGTTCTACATGTTGCCCTAACCACACTATGATATATCATGATCATTAAAACCCCATACACGGCTTGTTCTTGCTCTTTAAAGTAACATGTCAAAATCTCAAACTCCATAGAACATGCTCAAACTTGCTAGGATTCATCCCTAATGGTTGCTAATTGATCTTATCCTAACCACATGACCTAAAAGTGCATAAATAAAGAGACTCGAGTGAATTTGCAAACCTGCAAATTGATGATGGCAGTGGCACTTGCACCTCACTTCAATGCTTGCTACTCTCCAATGTTGATCCTTGATGAATGCTTTGAGTTCTGTATGCAAAAACTTTGGCGTATACTGCTTGAATCTTGAGTTTGATATCAATTTGCTTTTCTTGCAACTTTAATCTTGCACCTTCAAGACTCCATGGATCCCCCTCAATTTGGTATGCCCTTGTTCATCATGATCAGAATGAAAGGTTTGTGGAGAAGAGAAGAATGAAAATGGAAGATAATGGAAGTTTGTTATGGAATTGCAAATGGAAGAATTTCACTCTTTTGCACTCTAACATCACCAATTACCATTAACCATCACCAACCTTGACCTCATGGTGATCCTCTCAATTTATAATCATCCATAGAATCATCTAGGAGCTTCTAGAATCATCTAGAAAGTAATGGAAAGTCATGGAATTTCTCTTGTAAGGTCATGTTGTATCATCTTATATCTCATGTGCTAAGCCTTTGAATTTGCTTTAAAATCTCCTTACAAGAGATATTGAGAAGGAATATGATGAAAAACAAGCATTGCCTTTGCTTTATGCCAAGTTTCTCAAATTGCCTTATGATTCAAGAATGAACTTTACAAAGTAACATCCATTTTAAGACCTCAAATAAAATTTCTACTTGAACCATTGTTTTTAAAATAATGTTTGGAGTCAAAATGACATATTGGATGACCTATTTTGGATTTGTGGATCTCCCAAACCAAATTCCAACTTGGATTCACTTACTTTATAAGTCATTTTTAGGTCATTTTTACCCAATCTTGTAAATCCTTGCTACAAGCTTTTTCAATAACTCATGACCTCTTTTCTAGGCTTAAAATTCCATTTTGAACAACTTTGATGTTTTGAGTTTTTTCATTTGAGGCTTGGAAATAGGAGATATGGCCTTTGCTTAAAATGACCTATAACTTCCAAATGACCAAAATACCCCTGTCTTGTTCAAACCATAAGTTGAGTTCTACAAATCCTATCAAGGACTTATAGTACTATCTAGAAATCTAAGACGATGATCTTCAACATTCATGTTGACCAAGAAATCATAGGAATCATCCTACTAGGGCAAAAGTTGTCTGCAAGTTGGGTGACTTTCAAGGACCCAGATTCACACACCTCAGCTGACCTGGAATTTGTCAAAACCATAACTTGAGCTCTGCAACTCCTATCAAGGACTTCTACCACTCAAATTAAAGCTAAGAACAAGCTCTACAACATTCACGTTATGGGGAAGATGAGATATCAACCACATCTTGAGCTAAAACTGCCTGAAAGATAGGGATCAAATTAGGGTTTTTCCACTGACAATCCCTGGAAACCCTAACTCAAAACTTCTCAAACTCCTCAATCATGATGAGTTAGTCTAGGAGTCATCTTTATAACATCTCCATACACCATTCCATGATCTCATGGCCCTTGGATTGGGTCTCAACCTTCTCCAAATCTTTAGCTGATCTAGGATTGACCCAGTCAAACCCTAATTCTATCATTCATGGTTGAATCTTCTGAATTCTTGCATAATGGCCTCTCTGGGCTTCATGATGGCTTTCAAGACATCTCATAAACTTTCTCAAAGCATCAAGTTCACTCTCATAGTCTCAGAATCATCTGAGGAGCTCCCACAACTCTCAAGCTATGAAGCACACAACCTTGGTTTCACCCAATTCCTCTGAGGACCTCTTGAACTTTCTGATGAAGGTATCAAACTTCAAACACTTGATGGGTAAATTAATGTTGGTCAAATTTTGGGGTGCAACAACTGCCCCTATTCAAACGGCTTGAACCTGACTGGGTGAGAAGCGAACGACTCTCAGCCAATCACGGTGCGAGACGGTTGAATACCGGTAAACCCGAAAATTTGCCAACTGCACGAGCACACGATACTTAGCGGGGAACAAATCTTCGAATACTGCAATACTAGCTGCACGGCAACTAGCTGGAGAAATACTGATCTGACATCGCCGTCAATTATCCACATTAAATTCTTCTGACATTGCCTTCAGACAACCACAACACCCAACATCACCGCTGGAAGACTAAACCTGATATCGCCGTCGAACAATCAAAATACCCCGCATTGCCGCTGGAGAACTAAATCTGATATCGCCGTCGAACAATCAAAATACCCCGCATCACCGCTGGAGAAAATACAACACTGAACAATCCTGACCTGGGGTTCACCCCTGGTAAATGGAACAAAAGGTACACTTGCGTATTTAGAGCTACTCTGCTGGGGATGAGAGACTCAACCAAGCACACTCTGATCTGGGGTTCACCCTCAGAACCATAACGAACATCCGAATACTGCTGCATACTGAGCCCACCATAGAACTCCAACATTAAAGATATATGAAACCCTGGCCCCTGGCCACTTCCAGCTTCAGCTAGAAAAGATCTTCAAGTATTCCTGAAGATGGTATCCTTGGCCTTCAAGGATATAAACCTTGCCCGTCGGCGATTCCAGCTTCAGCTAGAACAGATCTTCAATTATTTCTGAAGATAAACATCCTTGACCTTCAAGGATGTAAACTTTGCCCGTCGGCAACTCTGCAGGAGGTATCTTCGACTTCAGTCTGAAGAAATGGTCCTTGGCCTTCAAGGATACATGGATCTGCCTTCAGGCAACTCCACCTCTGCTATAGAGTATTCGAGACTTCAGTCAGGGATATACTTCGGCCTTCAGTCCGAAAAATGAATCCTAGGTCATTCATGACCTTGGGGATAACCTTGCCTTCAGGCACCTTCGCTTCAGCTTGGGAAATCTATGACTTCAGTCAGAGAAATGGTATCCTAAGCCATTCATGACTCTATGGGGATTCAAACACTTTGCCTTCAGGCAAACTCCGCTTCAGCTGGAGAAACATCTTCGACTTCAGTCAGAAGAAACACTATTCGTTTGATCGCAATCAATCATCACCTCAGGATAACTGACTTGGTCTTCAGGCCAACACGGATCACTCTGCATACAAAAGTTGTATCTACAAATTTTTGAACCTTGTCTTCAGCCACACGTTGATTCATCAACAAGGAAATCTGAACTCACAGGAACCTTCTGATATCGCCTTCAGGCGTTTACGAAGTCAATCTTCAGATTAGACATCACTGTTGGAGCAAACATATCACGCTGCTATTCTCTTGACATCCTGTCAAGTCATTGCTAAATAAAAGCAAACATGCCGGGTCACCGGACATAATCATCAGGTTAACAACTCTGTTGAGGAGAGAGGAATGAGGGTTCACCCAAACAATCCTGACGACTCACTAGGGAAAAGGAAGAAGGGTTCACCCAAACAACCTTGTAGACTTTGCTGCAGAAAGACGAGAGAGTTCACCCAAACGACTTCAACAACCGCTGGAGAATAACGAAAGAACTCACTCAGACGATTCCTACCAACTTTACTGTGGAGCAAGTACTTCTGTTCGAGAGCACGGTAACCACCTGGTTCATGCTTCATATACAAATGCTGGAAAAATGGGCGTAATGCTCCGCGCGAAGCGGAATGCTACGCTTTTGAGTAAATGTTATGCAATCATGCAAGGAAATGCCCCAGCAACATAAATGCTGGGAAGAAGAATCATCCTCTCGAGGAGAGTAACCAATCTACTGAGGGAGAGCTACCCTTCAAGGGAACTGCATTTTCTGTCTGTCTCAACTGGACTTACACTTGAGGATGACGGGCTCCTCCGGAGAACACAGCACATCAGGCTGATCAACACACTATCCTCTGCTATACTCTGCATGGGGAAAGCGATAAATGCCCTGAACGGCTCTCTGGGAAACGACCCTTCTGGGGAACATAGCCTTCAGGCTACAAGACACTCATGTCATTAAATTCTCAAGCTTACGGGATAAACAAACTTCAGCTTGCTGGACGATCCTTCAGGATCTGCTTGGGAAGAACACTTCATTTGCCACTCATGGTTGTGCTCGGCTGGGGATATCAATCTACCTGCCTGCTGCTGGGGAAACATTTCATCTACCACTCATGGTTGTGCTCGGCTGGGGATATCAATCTACCTGCCTGCTGCTGGGGAAGTGCCAACCACCTGCTGGGGAAAAGACCCCCACTCTGTTGGGGATTCCAAGGATTGTCTTGGGCGACTCTTGCCGGGTACAAACCAATCACGACTTGGGCAACTTCCTAGGGCTCGGCTCTCTTGGAGTTTCAGGCATTGTCCTGGGCGATCTTCGCCGGGGACGCTACTGGGGAGCTCAAGAATCATCTTAAGCAAACAACTCGGGAAACTGCGCTGAGGTCTTAAGAGTCATCTTAAGCAAACGACCCTGCTGAGGGATTCGAGAATCATCTCGAACTGAAGACTTCGTCGGGGTTCTCAAAAATCATCTTGAGCAAACGACTTTGTTGGGGAGAATGTCAGGAATCATCCCGAGCAACTGATCCTTCGGCTGAACACCTGTAAAACAAGAATGATAATAACCTAGATCATGTTTATGATGTATATGCTTCGGCTCCATGCCCCACACAGTGGAAATGCTATGTGTTTATGCTAAATGCTATGCAATCATGCACAATGATGCGATCCCGTCAGCAAAATAAATGCCGAAGGGAGATTCTCCTGTCAAGGAGAAAGAACTACTCAGATAGAGGAATCATCCTGCTGAGGAGAAAGTGGACACGCCAATATCAATCGGACTCCGTCTGGGGAATTGATCTTCCGTGGACTGCTGCAGGGGAAACAACTTCAGTTGATTGCTGCAGAGGGACGAAGCTCTACGAGAACCTGGTCCTGCTGATACCAATCGCGAGAACAAACTGCGTGGCCGTCTCGGCTACTCTTCTGGGGATAACAACTCTGTGGGGAAACAACTTCGGCTGCTCGACGCTCCACTGGGGAAAACCAATCATGATCTGATCAACTTCCAAGGATTTGGCTCTCTTGGACATCTGCAAACTCGGCTGAGGAAGGAGAAGTCATTCTGCTTCGCTGGAGAGAGTACGATTCTGGGGAAATACCGCATCGGCTGTTCAATACTCTGCTAGGGAAAATCCACTCATGGTCCCAACTGCTTCCAAGGATTCGGCTTTTTTGCGGACTCAGCCGGGGAGAGAAATCATTCTACTTCACTGGAGAGTACGACTCTGATGAGGAATTTCAATTTCGCTGGGGAAGAAAGAATCATCTGACTTCGGGGGAGAGTACACTTCTGCAGGGGAATACAGCGTCAGCTGTTCCAACACTCTGCTGGGGAAGAGGGAATCATCCGACTTCGGGAGAGGATACGGCTCTGGTGGGGAATCTCAATTCCTCTGGAGACTTCAGTCTGGCACCATCAGTTACTGCATATTTCGGCGTACGAACAATTTCCTACGAATCCTGCACTTGTGACCCGGTGCTGGGGGAGACACCTGCTTCGGTGACTTTACTGGGGAAAACACGAGCTTCGGTACCCGAACATTTCTACGAAATCTGCACTTGTGACCCGGTGCTGGGGGGATACGAGCTTCGGTACCCGAACATTTCTATGAACTCTGCACTTGTGACCCGGTGCTGGGGAAGAATACGAGCTCCGGCGCACGACTCAGCTGAGAAAATGACGCTCCTTCAGGATGCGTCTGCTTGAGGAAGAGAATCATCTCTGCCTGGGGGAGACATATCAATGCTCATGGCTTCGCATTCAGACTCTGCGGAGGAGAGACTACTGGACTCTGCTGGAGAAGGAGGACTCGCCCTGCTTCGGGGATATCAATCCTGGTCTGCTGAGGGTAATCTTGACCCTAATTTGATAAGGGATAAACGCCATCTCCATTTGCTGCAGTCTCAAACTGCTCAGGGGAAACAACCTCAAACTGTACATCTCTGCTGAGGAATGATCCTGGTTCTACAACGTCAACACGGGGAAAACGGGCTACCAATCATGGAGCCAAGTAACAGGTTAGGCTGTAGGATAACAATCCGATGACAACAAGGCTTCTTCAGAAGGCTCAGGTTTTGGAAGGGTAATGACACGATTCCCCGGTACTCAATTCTTGCTAGGGTGAACAAACTCATTTGAACAACTTGCCCCATCGCCGTTCAACTTGCCCCGATCCGACTTTTGGGAATAATTCATTCTGAACCGGAAACAACTGGCAACAAGACAATCTTCAGAGGGCTTGCCCCAACACCTGCACAACAGAAGGATTCATCCTCCACTAATCAACTCTCAGCATGGTCGGCTTCAATATCTCTGAAGTAGTTTGCCCCTGAACGAGCGATGAGCGACTCAACATGCTCTGATCGAACACTGGAGGGACCTGCGCCCAAATCGCAAGAATTCTGGATGACTGCCCCTGATTGGGTCTCGAGAAGATTCACTTCCGATCAACCGCTTCTTGCATAAACTGCCCCATAATCAACTGATGCTCCGGGACTTGTCCTCAGACGAACTGATTCCAAACTCGCAGGAAGTCATTGCCCCAGATTCATAGGGTTCCACAACACACCATTCTGATCCAGACCTCTGACGACTCAGTCCTGATTGATCACTCTGTTGAAGTTCCTTCGTATCAGCTACTAACCTGCAATTAAGATTGTTTATTCACGAATGGTAATTTCAATGCAGTGTTCATGCAAATTTCGAAAAAATGTTGTATTGTCACTCATTTACGTGTCATGCTAGTGAGTGACGAATGAACCAAAGAGTTCAAACGTAGTGCTGATGTGACCAGTGAAAAATACAATAAGGATATGATTAGTAAATCATGAAGGAGTCAGGTTACTCAACCTTATCGTAATGCGCTTTCAGAATAAGCCCTGCCTCAATTAGGTCTTTTAAGGGTTGTATCGTGGTCGGGTTCACGGTTCGTGAAACAAAGGATATTCGACTCAAATTATGATTTGTACCCACCCTCTCTACGTGATGTTCTCCGATCCTAAAGTCCAGTTAACTTAGCTCGAGCGCTCGCCTCTTCGAGAGGTATGTTGAACATTGGGAACAACTGGTTAAAGAACTCACAAGGTGTTTCGGAGTGACAGTTACTCCTTTTTCGTTTCGGTGTCTGTATCTACACGACTTCGTCCTTGTTTGAGGATTTTTCTCTTTTATAATCCTTTCTTTTTCATTCATTTTTTGATTCCCTAACTTTTGCCTGGACTGACTCCTTTTGAGTTCTTTTCGATTTTTCTTTTGAAGTCCAGTGGGATGCCCTGATTTTTTGCCTAAGTATTTGCTTTCTAGCTTTTCTTTTTTACTTAGCGGGCTTTCCTATTCCTTTTTCCTTCTTTTTTGTTTTGGAATGAGTCGTGTGACACTGGTTGTCTTGATTGCTTCGAAAGGCTTGTAACTGTCTCACTCCTGATTGGTGAGGTTTAACCATTGTGGTTGATGAGGTACGACCTCTGGCGAGGAATATGATGTGATTGGTCCTCGAAGGACAACACTCCTCTATAAGACTTGAACGCTCGATCAAGCTGACTGACAACTACCCTGCCCCGGGTTAAGATGTGAGGGTTAAAAAGTCCGAAAGAAACTCCTACTCCTCGGCTTGAAGTGGTTAACAAGGGATTCTCTTCCTTATCTCTCCGGTGTTTAGGGAATTGAAACAATGCCTTATACGTCATCGGCAAGGTTTTATCTGAAAGCAATACGATTATCGGTTATGAGTATTCAGTTTCATCATCCTCCCTCCACTCATTGCTAATCATAGTGATAAAGTGGAGTAAATAAAATGCAAGTGTCAGTGCAATGCAGTAAATGAGTGACAACGACATAACTAATTCAGAAAAATGCATAGTCACTTTACTAATATTACCATTCGAAACATACAATGTTTAACAACAAGTAGTAACTAACAGAAAAGAAACTACAAATGCAAATGGTAAAAAGTCCGAGGACTGCCAATGCTGAGGACGTCTGCCTGTCTGGATCACTGGCTTCTGGAAATAACCCTCTGAATCTGCGAGCTCAAACAGCCGAGAGGTTGTCACGCACAACCAAAACTCCATCTGGAAAGGAAATACACCCTTTGTCGATCAATTGTTGCACTTTCGCCTGGAAAGCCTTGCAATCTTCAGTTGAATGCCCCGGAGATCCACCATGGTAACCACACTGAGCATGAGGATTGTACCCTGGAGGGTAAGGCTCTGGCATGGGCTTGAGAGCTTTCGGTTCCACCAAAGAATTCTGAATCAACTGTGGAAGAATCTGGCTATACGGCACAAGCACTGGATGAACAGGAGCATTCCTTCGTTCTAAGTGGTTGCGAGGCCTCTTTTGATCCTGGTGCTGGTATTCTTTCCGCCCAGGAGCAAGAGGTCGTCATTTTTGAGTGGCAACGGTCCCTTGTTTAGGCGCTTGCGTCCTTGAACTTGATCCAGGTAGAAACTGCGAGCAAGGCGATTCAGTCACCAAAGGTCGCGGGACATATTCAAGATCTTTCTCAGCTTCAGGCAACAGAGTGGAATCATCCACCTCTTCTGCAGGGTACGGGATGAACTTTCCCGATGCTCTCATGCCGCCCGGCACAAGTCTAATTGTCCTTGAGTCAATAAGGTCCTGAATCTTATTCTTGAGAGCCCTGCATGTTTCAACATGGTGCCCCGGTGCTCCTGAGTGGAAATCACAACGTATGTTGAGATCGACGTCTGGTGACACGTCACCTGGTGGATCCGAGGTCCGAAGCTTGAGAACACGGTTCTGAACCAACAGTGGCAACAGCTGGGCATAACTCATAGGTACTGGGTCCACAGCTCTATCAAGTACCTTCTTCTTTTGATTATAACCTTCAGGGTTATTCTGAGATGCCTGGCGCGGCTGCTGGCGAGACAGGCCTCGAGCTTCATGCTGTGTAGAGGATCTATGAGGTCCATTTGACTTCAGCACAGGTGGTACTGACGGCAACGGAGGAAGCACTTTGGTCTCCTCCTCGGGTGCTTGACCACTCTCCTTTTTTAGCATACTTCTCACCACTCCCATGAGGAAGCTCAACTGATTCTGCAGCTGCTGATTCTCTTCTCTGAGTACTTGCTGATCCAAGCGCACTGCCTGTACGTCATTCATGACCTGCCCCAGCTGGCTTTGGATTTTCCCCAGTTCAGCTTGTACCTGCTCCATTAGTCTGAGTTGCTCGATTCTGAGTCAAACCTGCAAACACAAGGGTTAGAAGACAAGCCCCGGCTTCTGCCATGCAAGATGAATTATGCTAATGCCATGGGTGTCTGTACGTTTGGGAGATCACCCCTAATTCTGGTGTCAACGTGATAAGACTGGATCCATTCATGGAAGAAAATATCTCATATTGCTCGGGACACCAGAGTCAGGGTACGAAACGCGCCTGCAGCACAGACACATGCTAATGGAATGCAAACATGAATATGCAAGCTGATGCAAAATGCAGTCATGCAATAATATATTCGGGTAACTGCTGTGGAGATTCTGGGTCAATAATCACTGATGAGAAGAAAGCCCCGGCGGAGGACCACAGATCTGATCTGCTAAGAACGACCTCCTCATAGGACCATATACATAAGATCAACACTCTGCTTTGTCGAGAACAGATGCCTGATAATAAGGACCCCGGGTGTACGATCAAGAGATATCTTCTGATGAAGTCTTCAGACCCCAAATCAAAAATCTGCCCTATCAAGAACAAACATACAGCTGCTGATGAGATCTTCAGACCCCACTCAAAACCTGCCCTATCAAGAACAAACAACATCTGCTGATGAGATCTTCAGACCCCACTCAAAATCTGCCATATCAAGAACAAACCACTGACGACAATACTCTGATTGAAACCTGCTCTATCAAGAACAGACATACACCTGATACTAAGATCCTCTGATCAAAACCTGCTCTATCAAGAACTGACAAATCTGCAACTGAGAACCCTGGTACCAACATAACTGATTCACTGTCAAGAAAACCAGGTAGTCTGAAGGTCAAAGTTTCCTGCAATAAACCCAGCCCGCTCACAGGTATGGACCTAAACTGACTCAAGGTACGGCATCCTATGCGGTCGTCGGCGTCACAGACTTTCAGGGTTGATGATACGATTCCCAGAAGGAGTGGCATCATCAAATCCTGAAGAGGCCTCACTTAGCCAACTTCCAAATGATCGGTCCCCAGAGTCGACAATCCAACTAACCAGCAACCCGAGCCACCCAAAGGGCAGGACAGGAGGCCAACCAGAAGAACCTCGTCTGAGTGTAGATTTCGCGGGACACTAGGACATGCAAAGCACGTGCGCGCCCACTAATCTCTACTCTAAGTCTAGGTGCACTCAAGCCCAGGTCCGGCTTCTCACTCATCAGAACTCCCATCCCACAACAACACAAATAATCATATTATACTGAAAATAAAATGCGGGAAATAAAGTGCGAGAAGTAAAATGCGATAAATAAACGCAACCCAGCAGGTAAACATACAAGCGGTAGGATTGACTCTCTTAAGGGACGTTGGATCCCAAATGCATAGGGAAGAGGCCGCCAGCAGAGTCGCCAGCTGTCGCTTGCGCGAAAATAAGGTGCCGACATGACAGAAGAGTCGCCACCTTTCGTTATTTATCCCTCAGAGCGGGAAAGGAAACGATCGGAAAAAACCTGACGAAAAAGGGTAAGACAAGGTCATCGCAACCATTGTCTGGGTTCGGGAGTCGGTTACGCAAGGGGAAGGTATTAGCACCCCTCACGTCCGTCGTACTCGACGGGATCCACGCTTGTTTGTTTACTTGGACGGGTTGGTTTTAATCTATCTACCTATCAAGGCTGGCTGAAAAAGAAAAGAAAAATGACTCGGCAAAGCGTCGCACTTTATGCCTACGTATTCTCATCAGAGAATGAGAAATCAGAGTCAACGTAGTTCGGCCAACTACGGGGGATTACGGGGGAAAGGTTGCTCGCTAGGACGTCGCATCCTATGCCTACGTACTTCCACACTGTATGGAAGATCAGAGCAAACGTAGTTCGGGAAACTACGGGTTATCTCCTGACTTGAAAGAAGTGTTTTTTATTGTGTTTGCGATTTCAACCGCACTAGAGACTATGACCTGAGAGTGAATGCGTCGCATGTCACCCAAAGGGTACCATACTAAACATCCAGTCTCAGATAGCTTAAGGCTCGTAACGTACGAAAGAAATCATTCATGATTACTGTATCTTAAACTGTTTTGAGATGAGAAGAGAACAAGCCCAACTAGGAGGGAGACTATCAAGTCCTACTGTTGTCATGCCATGGATTCATCCTATGGTTGAGGTTTGAACAGGGAACTCCTAGATGTTGTCATGCATAGGTTTCAACCTAAAAGTCTATCATCAAGTCCTTATCAAAGGAAATGAGAGTCCTAAGGGATCATGTCAATGATACACCACCAGACAAAGCATCAGCTTAACAGTAAAATGCATGCAATGCAAGTGAGGGAGGAAATGTGTGTGGGGCTTCAGCCTCCACAAGCTCATCTCAACCTCAAGCCAGTCATGAGATAACAACAATCATACTGAAACATAAACAACATGCTATCAAGCAATAAACAGTAAACTGCAATCATACAGATAAAAGAAATGAAATGCCATCAGGCAAACAAACCACATGGGCAAGGGAGCTGGGCTCTACCGAATACCCGCAAGCAAAGCCACGCAATAACAATACAAGTAGAGGGAGCAACTCAACCTCTAATGCAATCATGCTCCTAGATTCTACTTATTCTAGATGGACTTAATCTAATGCAACAGACAAATCAAACAAAACACACAATACAGAAAAGAAAACAGAAGAAAGCTTCAGCTCCTCCAGCAGCAACTCAGTCTTCAGACTTCAATCATCAACTGCTTTCCAGGTATCAACCCTACAACATGAGTATCAACTCCTCTTTTTCCTTAAGCTTCAGCTTCTTTGATCAGCTCCACCTTCAGGCTTCACCATCTTCAGGGATCTTCAAGTATCAACTTGATCTTCATGCTCTTCAAGCTTCAGCTGGAATGGCAGTCTTCAAGGATTCATCCTCTTCAAAGCTTCAGCTTCTAACCCAAGTGTCAACTTGATCTTCACAAAGTCTTCAGACTTCAACAATCTCCAAGGAATCATCCTCTTCAAAGCTTCAGCTTCTATCTTCAATGGCTTTTCTTCAAGTCCTAATCTCCAAGCTGAGGAATCAATCACAAGAGTAACTGGGTGCTAAGCAATTAGTTGACCACCAAGGGTGGCAAACGTACTGCTATCAGCACAAGGAATATTTCTCTCAAGAGTTCTATCCCTCAGACATTAGCACCAAGCCTTCCAAAGGAAGGGGGTGAGTGTCTTAGAGAGACTCTGTATCACAGAGAAGAATGGAGGCAATCAAGACCTTCCATGTTTGAGAATCAAGTTGGCTACTCTTAGAGCTCTGCCTAACTCCTATATCCTAAAACAAAAGCAAAACCTAAGACTAAAGCCTCCTCTTCAAGGTCTTCAAAGTCTTCAATGATGATCCACAAGGTCTTCAACTCAATCTTCAAGGCTCACACACTCAAAGGAGAAGAAAAGAAAGCAAAACAATACAAACTATGCCCTTAAGCAACACACATACTATCCATACATTCAAAAATCAATTAAAAATACTAAACTACTATATAATATTCTAGGAAAATTCTAGGGGATTCTATACATACTTACCCTTAACCCATATATTCCCCCATACACTAATTTGGCCTATAAAACCCAAAACAAAATTGTTAAGTCTACTTATGCAACCTAAAACCCTAATTTTGTTATACTAATGCTAGCCTAAACAAACTAATCAAATTTTATCCTAAAAATCATGAAATAAATCCTATGGGAAACTATGATTCAATACCTAACTATGCCAAAAAGAATGGCTCAAAAATCCTAAGGGAAGGTCCTACAACAAATTCTACAAAATTGAGTATCAACCAAAATCAATTAAAAAGCTATTTACATGGAAAACATACTAAAAATATTAAAAGAAGATAAAATGCCAATTTTATTTATTGGTATTTTTCTAGACACAATTATGAATATGTAGAAAAAACAAGCATTAAAAAATAGTAATTTTTCAATTTTCTATGATTTTTATAATATGCAAGAAATATAAAGGAAATTAAAAATAAAAGAAATTGATTTAAAGGGGAGGGGGTGAGAACAGAGGAAACGCCCAGTTGATTATCCAGCGTGGGCCTTAGGGGGGAGGTTCAGATAGAAAACGGCGCGCAGGCCCACGTGCTTCAGAAAATCAAAAGAAAAATTAAACGAAAATGATATGAGCGCGGTGTATTTAGTAAGTTTTTCCAGTTTAAAAAATGATTGGGCCGTGCGAGGGGGTGGGGAAAGCAAAATGGCAACTAAGCCCAGGATGGGCACTTAAGTGAAACGCGGCGTTTTGGCCGCAGACTTTCCCTCTCATTTTTCCTTTAAATCACAGTCGTGAGATCCAGAGTCCAGTCAAACATTTCCTTCTAATCTAACGATCATGCCATCGTCTTCAACCTTATGAAGCTAGGGTTTGCTGGGAATTACATGACATGAGGCTTAATGCGCAGAACTTCGTCTTCCTCGTATTCCTTCGTCTCTTAATGAATTTCAAAACTTCCAAGAGCAAAGATGCTCTACTAATCACCAAGAACACGATGGTACCAATAATTTCTACTGAAACATCTCATATCACTCTAACAGAAAGCATGAACATTAGGGTGCCACCATAATTCTCTGAGATCAATCACGATAGAGCTTCAATCTAATGATGTGAACGTGTTCTACATGTTGCCCTAACCACACTATGATATATCATGATCATTAAAACCCCATACACGGCTTGTTCTTGCTCTTTAAAGTAACATGTCAAAATCTCAAACTCCATAGAACATGCTCAAACTTGCTAGGATTCATCCCTAATGGTTGCTAATTGATCTTATCCTAACCACATGACCTAAAAGTGCATAAATAAAGAGACTCGAGTGAATTTGCAAACCTGCAAATTGATGATGGCAGTGGCACTTGCACCTCACTTCAATGCTTGCTACTCTCCAATGTTGATCCTTGATGAATGCTTTGAGTTCTGTATGCAAAAACTTTGGCGTATACTGCTTGAATCTTGAGTTTGATATCAATTTTCTTTTCTTGCAACTTTAATCTTGCACCTTCAAGACTCCATGGATCCCCCTCAATTTGGTATGCCCTTGTTCATCATGATCAGAATGAAAGGTTTGTGGAGAAGAGAAGAATGAAAATGGAAGATAATGGAAGTTTGTTATGGAATTGCAAATGGAAGAATTTCACTCTTTTGCACTCTAACCTCACCAATTACCATTAACCATCACCAACCTTGACCTCATGGTGATCCTCTCAATTTATAATCATCCATAGAATCATCTAGGAGCTTCTAGAATCATCTAGAAAGTAATGGAAAGTCATGGAATTTCTCTTGTAAGGTCATGTCGTATCATCTCATATCTCATGTGCCAAGCCTTTGAATTTGCTTTAAAATCTCCTTACAATAGATATTGAGAAGGAATATGATGAAAAACAAGCATTGCCTTTGCTTTATGCCAAGTTTCTCAAATTGCCTTATGATTCAAGAATGAACTTTACAAAGTAACATCCATTTTAAGACCTCAAATCAAAATTCTACTTGAACCATTGTTTTTAAAATAATGTTTGGAGTCAAAATGACATATTGGATGACCTATTTTGGATTTGTGGATCTCCCAAACCAAATTCCAACTTGGATTCATTTACTTTATAAGTCATTTTTAGGTCATTTTTACCCAATCTTGTAAATCCTTGCTACAAGCTTTTTAAATAACTCATGACCTCTTTTCTAGGCTTAAAATGCCATTTTGAACAACTTTTATGTTTTTAGTTTTTTCATTTGAGGCTTGGAAATAGGAGATATGGCCTTTGCTTAAAATGACCTATAACTTCCAAATGACCAAAATACCCCTGTCTTGTTCAAACCATAAGTTGAGTTCTACAAATCCTATCAAGGACTTCTAGTACTATCTAGAAAGCTAAGAAGATTATCTTCAACATTCATGTTGACCAATAAATCATAGGAATCATCCTACTAGGGAAAAAGTTGTCTGCAAGTTGGGTGACTTTCAAGGACCCAGATTCACACACCTCAGCTGACCTGGAATTTGTCAAAACCATAACTTGAGCTCTGCAACTCCTATCAAGGACTTATACCACTCAAATTAAAGCTAAGAACAAGCTATACAACATTCACGTTGTGGGGAAGATGAGATATCAACCACATATTGAGCTAAAACTGCCTGGAAGATAGGGATCAAATTAGGGTTTTTCCACTGACAATCCCTGGAAACCCTAACTCAAAACTTCTCAAACTCCTCAATCATGATGAGTTAGTCTAGGAGTCATATTTATAACATCTCCATACACCATTCCATGATCTCATGGCCCTTGGATTGGGTCTCAACCTTCTCCAAATCTTTAGCTGATCTAGGATTGACCCAGTCAAACCCTAATTCTACCATTCATGGTTGAATCTTCTGAATTCTTGCATAATGGCCTCTCTGGGCTTCATGATGGCTTTCAAGACATCTCATAAACTTTCTCAAAGCATCAAGTTCACTCTCATAGTCTCAGAATCATCGGAGGAGCTCCCACAACTCTCAAGCTATGAAGCACACAACCTTGGTTTCACCCAATTCCTCTGAGGACCTCTTGAACTTTCTGATGAAGGTATCAAACTTCAAACACTTGATGGGTAAATTAATGTTGGTCAAATTTTGGGGTGCAACACCCGGGGCATAACGTTTTTATTGTCAGGGCCTTGGTTGCTTATGCATGTACATATTATCAATAAATCAAAGGGCGTTTTCTTTGCATTCAAATTTTGTGATCTCTGTTATTCTTGTTTTGTTTTCGTTTTAAAAAAAAATAAAATGGCAATATGGTTTGTGCTGACCTGCATATCCTCTTTTAAGCTTAACCATTTTTATTTCAGGATTCACACTACAGATGACACCGATCCAGAACCTTCTATGACTCACTTCGACTTTAATTGCCCGATATATCAAGCTGAAGAAGAGATTGATGAGGATGAAGACCTTCCGGAAGAGTTGGCTCGACTATTGAAACAAAAAGACAAGATCATTATGCCTCATGAGGAAGTTATCGAGATTATTAATCTGGGGTCTGAGGAAGTTGTCAGGAATGTCAGGATAGGGGCTGCATTGCAAAGTGACATCAAGCAAAGACTGATCGAGATGCTTCGAGAGTATAGTGACATCTTTGCTTGGTCGTATGAAGATATGCTCGGGCTCGACACTGACATAGTGGTTCACCACATGCCATTGCGCGAAGATTGTCCTCCAGTTAAGCAGAAGCTTAGAAGGACGCGACCAGACATGGCCGTTAAAATCAAAGAAGAGGTCCAAAAGCATTTGGATGCCGGATTCTTGGCCATGACTACCTACCCTCCGTGGGTCGCCAACATCATACCTGTATCGAAGAAAGACGGTAAGGTGCGAATGTGCGTTGATTATCGGGATTTGAACAAGGAGAACCCTAAAGACGATTTCCCGCTCCCTCATATTGACGTATTGGTCGACAATACTGCTCAATTTTCCGTGTTTTTGTTCATGGATGGCTTCTCCAGCTATAACCAAATCAAGATGGCGCCAGAAGACATGGAGAAAACCACGTTCATTACACCATGGGGGACGTTCTGCTACAAAGTAATGCCTTTTGGGTTGAAAAACGCAGGGGCAACTTACCAGTAAGCGATGGTCACTTTGTTTCATGACATGATTCATCATGAGATTGAAGTCTATGTTTATGACATGATAGCAAAGTCCCAAACGGAGGAGGGATATTTGGTCAACTTGCTGAACCTGTTTGATAGGCTTAGGAAGTTCAGGTTAAGGCTGAATCCTAACAAATGTACTTTTGGAGTACGGTCCGGAAAATTATTGGGGTTTATCGTAAGCGAAAAAGGCATTGAGGTTGATCCTGCAAAGATAAAGGCAATTCAAGATATGCCAGCACCAAAGACTGAAAAAGAAGTTTGTGGCTTTCTGGGGATATTGAACTACATTGCTCGGTTCATATCTCAACTCACCGCCACATGCGAACCAGTGTTCAAGCTATTGAAAAAAGATCAGGCGGTTGTCTGGAATGAAGATTGCCAGAGGGCATTCGACAAAATAAAACAATATTTGCAGGAACCTCCAATTTTGATACCCTCAATCGCTGGAAGGCCTTTAATCATGTGCTTGACGATTCTGGAGAATAGCATGGGTTGCGTTCTCGGTCAGCACGACGAGACGGGAAGAAAGGAGCATGCCATTTATTACTTGAGTAAAAAGTTACAGATTGTGAGTCTTGTTACTCAATGCTGGAGAAAACGTGTTGTGCACTCGCGTGGGCTGCCAAACGTTTAAGACAATATATGCTCAAACACACGACCATGCTAATTTCGAAGATGGATCCGATCAAGTATGTCTTCGAAAAGAAAGCACTTTCAGGTAGAATTGCCGGGTGGTAAATGGTACTGACGGAGTATGATATTCAATATGTTTCCCAGAAGGCCATCAAGGGAAGTGTTTTGTCTAAGTACCTTTTCGAACAGCCTATCAAAGACTATCAGCTGATGAAGTTTGAGTTTCCTGACGAGGATATCATGTTCCTTAAGATGAAGGACTGCGAAGAACCACTACCCGACAAGGGGCAAGAGAGGAGTTCTCAGTGGCGATTAATATTTGATGGTGCTGTAAATTCGTACGGAAGTGGAATTGGGGCAATCATTACGACTCCCCAGGGGTCCCACATCCTGTTCACTGCCAGATTAACATTTCCGGTCACCAACAACGAAGCAGAATATGAGGCATGCATCATGGGTTTAGAAGAAGCCATTGATTTGAGGATCAAAAATCTTGATGTGTACGGTGACTCGCACTCGTTGTTAACCAGATCAAAGGGGAGCGAGAGACTAGACAGTCGAATTTGGTCCCTTACATGAATTATGCGAGGAGGCTGCTACCCTTCTTCGATCGTGTGGAATTCCACCACGTACTGAGAGCAGAAAACCAAATGGCTGACGCTTTAGCAACCTTGTCCTCAATGTACAAGGTCAACTTTTGGAATGAAGCTCCCAGAATTGTCATCTCTCGTCTCGACAGACCTGCATTTGTGTTTGCAATTGAGGAAGCCTCTAATGGCAAGTCGTGGTTCTATGATATCCAGAACTTCCTCAAGACCAAGGAGTATCCGGTGTGGGCACCGACCCAGGATAAAAAGACTCTTAGGAGGTTGTCTGGAAATTTCTACCTCAATCCGGATGGGGTTCTCTACAAGAGGAATCATGATTTAGTGCTACTCAGATGTGTGGATGAAAAGGAAGCAAGTTTGCTCATGGAAGAAGTCCATGAAGGCACATTTAATACGCACGTCGGCGAACATGCCATGACTCGGAAGATATTATGAGCAGGGTATTACTGGCTGACGATGGAGTCGGATTGTTTCAAATTCGTGAAGAGATGTCACAAATTCCAGATCTATGTAGACAAAATCCATGTGTCGCCGTGCCCGTTGAATGTCATGTCATCCCCTTGGCCGTTTTCCATGTGGGGTATTGATATAATCGGCAAGATCGAACCCACTACATCTAATGGACACCGCTTCATCTTGGTAGCCATCGACTACTTCACCAAGTGGGTGGAGGCTGCCTCGTATGCTAACGTGACCAAACAAGTGGTAGCCAAATTCATAAAGAAGGACATCATCTGCAGATATGGAATTCCCGAGCGGATCATTACTAACAATGGTTCGAATTTGAACAATAAGATGATGAAGGAGTTATGCCAGAACTTCAAGATTGAACATCACAACTCATCGCCCTACCGGCCGAAGATGAATGGCGCTGTTGAAGCGGCCAATAAAAACATCAAAAAGATAGTACAAAAGATGGTTGTCACATACAAAGATTGGCATGAGATGTTGCCCTTTGCTCTGCACGGTTATCGTACGACGGTACGCACATCAACCGGGGCAACTCCTTTCTCACTAGTATACGGTATGGAAGTTGTCCTATCGCTGGAGGTCGAGATTCCTTCTTTAAGAGTTCTGGTCGACGTGAAACTCGATGAGGCAGAATGGATAAAGAATAGACTGAATCATCTGAGCCTGATGGATGAGAAGAGGTTAGCATCCATCGCATATGGTCATTTGTACCAAAGCCGAATGAAGAAAGCTTATGATAAGAAGGTGCTCCCTCGAAGCTTCCAGATGGGCGATCTTGTGCTGAAAAAGATTCTCCCACCACACTCCGATCACAGGGGCAAATGGACTCCCAACTACGAAGGTCCATATGTCGTCAGGAAGGTCTTCTCGGGAGGAGCCTTACTGTTATCCACGATGGATGGCGAAGATTTTGCATCCCTTGTGAATGCGGACGCAGTTAAAAAAATACTTTGCTTAAAATGACCTGCTGGAAAGAAAAAGAATATCCAGGCAAAAATGGGGCATCCCGGCGAACCAGGAAAATAAAAAGGTTCAGGCAAAAATTAGGGATATAAATGAAAAGATGTACACCCGCAAAGCCGAAAACCTGAAAAGGTGGCTTTGGCAAGAAAGGGTATCCCGGTGAATCGAAAACCCGAAAGGGCGGTTCAGGCAAAAGTTAGGGATTAAAGAAAAAAGCAAATGACTGCGGTCCACATGTGAACTTTCATTGCTTAGTGGTTTGGGGAGACCTGAGGGCCATTTATCCAAATCAATCTCTTCTGAAGATGAAGCGTCGGAGAAGTATCAAAGTCGAGTGGGTCATAGAGGGATTAACTCATGGTGTTCGTCTACACCGTATTATCGACATTTGTGTATATATTGTTGTATATTTCTGTATATACTTGTGCAGCTTCCTCATTTCAAGAGCTTGCATCTGTTGTAAAACATTTTGCCTATTTACAGGCTCATTTATCAATAAACATATACTATTCAGTATTCTGTTTGCTTGGTGTTTGTTTTAGCTTTTATATGTTTTGTTTGCGAAAAAACGCCCGATGTTTTTGTAAAAATGCGCATACATAAACTTGCTGGCCTAGGCCAATAATTGTTAAAACGCTGAATTACCTGAACATTGTCACAGATGATAACCTTGATAGGTTCCTTTGTGAAGGGTCTCTTGTCTGTTTGTTCATTTTTTGTTGCAGGGATGTCACCCTCCAGGCAGTGTGCCCAAGATGCATCCTAGGAAGGATCATCATATCCTCAGCTGAGTCATGTACAAGGTGTACACTCGTTCCCAGTAGTGGATCAACATGCAGCTTTCTCGTAGCAGGTTGTCTGTAAGCATTCAGCTCTCCATAGTTCAGACTGATGTCTCCGGCAGAGTAGAACTCTCCACAGAGTTGTATTCTCCCCAGCAGGTAGGATTTATTCCAGCATCTGGTTGTCTATCCTCGGCCAAGTTTGCAGTTCCCCAAGAGAGTCGAATCCTGGAAGGTCGTTAAGGTCATTGTTTGTCTTCTCCAGCCGGTGAGGGTGCTTGAATAGCTGTTGCTATACTTCCCCATCAGAGTCCGTATCTCCAGGAAGGTTCTATCTGCGAAGGTCGTGCAGTTTATTTCTGTGGTTGGCATCTTTTCCTCAGCAGTTTGAGGTTCGTATACTCAGTTGAGCAAGTACAGGTTCTCATAGAACTTTGTTTCCCAGCGGAAAGTCGTTTGAGGTTCGTTTCCCCATATTAGGTCCAATTGAAATTGGTGTGGTTCACTTCCTCAGCAGGATGATTCCTTCTCCCCGTCAAGATGGTTCCTTCTCCTTGACAGGAGGGTTCTCTCTTCTGCATTTATTTTGCTGATTTGGTGTCGTAGCTTTTTTTGCATGCATGCATAGCATCTACCCTAAACGCGTAGCATTTCCATTTTGTGTGGAGCATTACGCCATTGTCAAACATATGCACGTGAAACATGAGCTAGGTGGGTGCCGTTCTTGTGTGCATGTGTTTCTTCAGCAGAGTTATTCGGTCAAAGCCCTTCCAGAGTTTCCAAAGCAAGGTGTGCAGTTCGCTTTTATTTAGTGAAGGTTTAACGGTGAAGTTAGGCGCATGTATCCCATGGTTGGTCGGACGGTGATGCCATACGTTTATTAGCATGGAAGACTCTTTTGATTTCCTGGCGGCGATGTTATACGTTAGTCGACTATGTGTTGGTCTGGCGGTGAGGTCATATGGGATGTTCGTTGCTCATTATATCCAATGGTTGTTTGGCGGCAACGTCAGAAAATCTTCAACTTCGGTTTGTCCGACGGTGACGTCGGGCGTTTTGGCGGTGACGTAAGGTGTTTCTCCATATTATGGTAGTATGACGGTAAGGTTAGACGTATGCTTGGCGGTGATGTCAGGTGGTTATTGATATGATGGACATCTGGCGGTGATATCAGATATTTACCGGTGGTGTTGTTCTGGCGGTGATGTCAGGCGGTTATTAGCAATGTGGAGTTCTGGCGGCGATGACAGACGCTTCTCAGTTCTGTGGTTCTGGCGGTGAGGTCGGATGTTCATCAGTATTGAAGGAGTTCTGACAGTGATGTCAGAGAGATTATCAGATTTGTGTTTATCTGACGGTGACGTTAGATGTACCAACTTTCTGTTTGCCTAACGCTGATGTTAGACGTTTATCCCATTCATGGGAGGCTGGCGTGAGGTTAGACGTTCATCAACTTTGCAGAGTCCGGCGGTGATGTTAGAAGTTTAACTGTTTGATTGGTTATTTGACTCTGATGTCAAGGGCTTATCAGTTATGACTTCCGGTGATGAGGCTAGTTGTTTCTCAGATCTCTGTTGGTCTGGCGGTGATGCTAGACGTTTCTCAATTTTCTGACGACAAGGTTAGAGTGTTATTAGGGCCTGACGGTGATGTCAATTGGTTATCAAAAGGTATGATTGGTTGACGACGAGGTCAATTGTTTAGTAATTTGGTGGCTATCTAGTTCAGATGATGTGTTTATGGATATCTGACGGTGATGTCAGAGGTTTATCAGCTTCACGCTTTATTTGACGGTGATGTCAGTAGTTGGTTACCAACTTCATGGGTGACTGGTGGCGAGATCAAGTATGTTATCCCCAGCAGAGGATTGATGGTGAATTCATATGATTTCCTCCAATTGATTAGTAAATCTTGACGGTGAGGTCAAGTGTTTGTCAAATATGTGATTGTCCGACGACGAAGTCAGATGCTCTATCTTGACGGTGAGGTCAACTGTTTCCCTTTGACTTGAGGTCGATACTTGACGGTGATGTCAGATGGGTCCCTTCGACTTGAGATCGATACTTGACGGTGATGTCAGAATTTTCCCTTCGACTTGAGGTCGATACTTGACGGTGATGTCAGATGGGTCCCTTCAACTTGAGGTCGATACTTGACGGAGTTACTTAAGGAAGTTCTCTAGAATCCCCAGCGGAGTTAGAAATTTCTCCTAGACGTGATGACAAAGTTCAACCGAGATTTTCTTCCAGACTTGATGACGAAGTCCGGCAGCAGCGCCGTGGGTGCTCTATAGACTTGATGACGAAGTCCTACAACGACTTGATGATGAAGTTAGACAGTAATGTCAAATTTCCTTACCGACTTGATGAGGAAGTCCGGAGATGATGGTAAGAAATTCTGCCAGTTGATGCAGAGTGCCTGACGGCAAAATCAGTTATCTTTATCAGTCACTGTTGAATCAGTGGTTTCGTCCCGACTTAATGACAAAGTCGGACGAAGATTTGAAATAGTAATTCACCAGCTTGTTGTCGTGCAACTATCATTTCAGTCTCCAGAGGGTTTTACCAATCAGAGTACCGTTTACTTGTGCGGTTGGCAAATTTCCGGGTTTATTGGTATTCAACCGTCTTTTACCTTGATTGTTTGAGAGTTGTTCGCTTCTCACCCAGTCAGGTCCAAGCCATTTGAATAAGGGCAACTGTTGCACCCCAAAATTTGCCTAACTTTTTTCTTTACCTAGCTTATGTTTCATTGCATTCATTGTAGCATTGGCATATGCATTGCATTGTCACGTGTGCAGGGATAAAGAGGCGTGCTTATCAAGGAAGGGCTACCACCATGTTCTAAGGTTATTCAAGAATCTTCACTCAAGTATTCAAGGGTTGATATCCTCATCAAAGAAGTCAAGGATCCCTAGAGAAGTGACTAAACAGTTATGTGCACATTTCCTAACTTGATGGTTGTGGGAGATCATCAAATGATTTTGAATCCATGGATACGGGTGTCAAGAATTGAGAGAGCTCATGAGATGGCTTGAGAGTCATTATGGAGCTTGGGTAAGCCATTATGCAAGGTGTAAGAAGCAGCAACCAAGATTGGTGCAATTAGAGTTACATCTGGTCCACCCTAAGTCAACAGGTGAATTGAAAGAGGTTGAGACCTAATTTCAAGACCATGTGATCATGGAATGTTGTGTTTAGACACCTAAGGGATGATTACAAGATCAACTCATCAATAATCAAGAGTGTGAGAAGTTCCTAGGCTAGGGTTTCTAAGCTTGACAGTGTAAAATCCCCTAGTTTAGTGCCTAACTTCAAGACCACATAACTCAAGATACAAGTTTCATCTCATCTTGATATCAACATGAGACTTGTAGAGAATGTTCTTAGATTTCCAAAGAGTACTATAAGTCCTTGATTGGATTTATAGAACTCAAGATATGAAGCTTGCAAGGCAAGGGTATTTTGGGAGACTTGGATTATAAGTCATTTTGTATTATAGGTCCATTTCACCACTTTGCATACCTCAAATACAAATTTGTCCAACTTGAAAGTTGCTCAAAATGGGGTTATTTACTCAATCAAACACCAAGGATTCATTGATATGGATTGGATTGAAGATTGGTTGAAGAAATTTTCATGGAAGGAGCTTTAAAGGCATTTAAAGTAAAAAATTCAAATAAATGCAAAATGGATGGTCCCAAGTCATGTTTGTGCATATTTTGTGCACAAAACACATTCTAAGAACATTGGCATTGGTAGATTTGAGAATTGAACCATGAAAACACCCCATTTTTCATGTTACTTAAACTTGAAGCAACATGATCAAGATCCACCATTGATCACCAAACAAGGATGAAACTTCCACCATTGATCAAATACATTGCCAGCAACATAATTGAAGCAATTCCAAGGCTTTATAGGCTCTGTTTTGCAGGCTTCATATTCACCACAAGCTTGAAAAAGTGAAAAATCAGTTGGGCTGTTTTAGACCTTCATTGGGCTTATTATCCATCAAGATCCAAAATATATAAGATGGTGATCATGTACAATGGTTCAGAGATGAAAATTGGTGGCAGTTAGAGAAGTTATAGTTGCAACAAACTCAAGAGAAGAGCAAAATCGGATTTCAAGATTGAAGCATTTTCCAAGCAAATTGATCATTCAAGAAGCTTCCTCAAGGATCATTGAAGCTTTCTGCATTGGTTTGATCAAGAATTGTCACCTGAATCCACCTCTGTTCAAGCTTCTACACAGGTTTCTTTCTCTCAAAATTTCTCTTGATTTATGGCAAATTAGTATGTAATATGCATGTGGTTAGGGTCCTGGTAACTCCTAGATGAATTTAGGATCGGTTAGAGGACTGTTTGTGACAATTCTTAGCAGAGTACGATTTGTTTAAGCTTTCGGTTTGGTTGATTCTTGAGAGAAAATTGAATTTTGAACCTAGAATGATGATGTACATGGTATAACGAAGAGATTTATATAAGAAAGTCCAAGTTTGGTTGAGTTTTGGTAACTTGTACGGTGGCATCCCACCGGAGAAGACGACCGGAGTCTTCTCCGGCCACCACTGGTTATTTCCCCCTTGTTTCCATGTTTGAATTTGCCAGATGAGATGTTAGCCCTTGGATCTGGGTGAATCTTTGACCTAGTCCTTTGATCCAACGCCTGTGAGTGAGTCAGCTAAGTTTTGGACTATTTTAATGACGTGGCATGGTGAGAAGTGTTGGATTTGATTACTTAATGAATGAGTGGTTGAGATTAAGACGCACCATGATCCCTAGTTGACTGCAGCACGTGGGATCTATCAGGTTTCTTAAAGCATGGATTGGACTTGGGCCCAGAGTTGATACTTGCACCCCCTTTCTGAGGCCCATTGGATTTTGAACTTGTTATTTTTGCTATTTGTCACGCGTCTTTTGTTATTTTCATTTCTTTTTCATTATTTTTTATGTTTTGAAGCGGGATTGTTTTAATTCATTAAAAATAGTAGAAAGCATCCATAATTCTTGATTTTTTCCCTCTGATTCCTTAATGTGTTAAGTGATTTTACATGCATATTTTCCAGCTTTCTTTCAATTTTATTGCATATTGGATTAATTTTCGAGCTTTCTTTCAATTTTATTGCATATTGGATTAATTTTCGAGCTTTCTTTCAATTTTATTGCATATTTTCCATGTTATGTGCTTTTAATAAATATGAAAGTGACATGTTCATCTTGCTGATTTTATTTCTTGATAGATACTTCAAATAAATGTTTAATTTTTTGCATGCTGATTCTAGACACATTGTGTGATGTTGTAGTATTTTTGTCCTATTTTTAGGAGCTGTTTGATTAGGGTTTAAGGTAGATTTTTAGAACCTTTCCCATTTGCATTCTCCCATAGAACACTTTGTGGTTTAGCTTTCTGTTAGAACCCCTAGGCTTGGAATCTTGACCTGAAATTTTGACCATAGCCTCATAGCATCTTGAGGATCCCTTAGGATTTTTATTAGGATTTTTAGGGTTGTTTTCCTATTTTTCCTAGATTTTACATGCTGGCTATTGTTAGTGTGTTCCCCTTAGGACCTTCCACCTAGTTTTGCCTTTAAGTGATCTTTAGGAAATCGTTAGACACCCAATCATTACATGAACCCATAGTACATAGGTTGAGACCTTTGTAGGGTAGTTTCCAAGTCCTTATTATATCCATAGCTCCATTAGGGTAGAGGTCCTTTAGAGCTTTGCTTTGAGGGTTCCTTGGATGCCTTTGAATGATTTTCTTTCTTCACTTGATTCTCCTAAAGCTTAGTCCTATGATATTTGGAGCCTTCTTGTGAGAGCCTGGTCTTCCTTAGGAAGTACACTGTGCATTCCATGAGAAGTTGAACCATTGAGGACTATCCTTGAATGATGAGTTTGGTTGAGAACATGGTGAATTCCTTAGGTTTTTACTATGTCTCCCATCATTATTCTTTTCATTTCTCAAGTCCTACATTCTCAGGATCCTGCTTGTGAGAGCCTGGTCTTCCTTAGGAAGTACTCTGTGCATTCCATGAGAAGTTTGAACCTTTGATGGACATTCAATGATATGGTGGGTTCCTTAGGTTCACACTATGCTCCTTTTCTCCTCCAAGTCCTATGACACAGGATCCTTCTTGTGAGAGCTTGGTCTTCCTTAGGAAGTACTCTGTGAATTCCATGAGAAGTTTGAGCCTTGAGGACTCAAGTACCTTGTACATATCTTCTCCTTGCTCATCTGTCCTATTATCTCAGGATCCCTCTTGTGAGAGCCTAGTCTTCCTTAGAAAGTACTCTATGCATTCCATGAAGAGGTTGAGCCTTAGATGGACTCTTGTGTTGATACACATCTAAACCTGATGTAACCTTGGGATGATTTCCTTGTTGCCCATCCGGTTTACCTTTCTCCTTCATGATTGATTTCCTATTTGCTGTGATGCATTAGGATAGACTTACATGTGTAGATACTCTTGTTTAGGTGCATGATTGCATTAAAAGTTGAGGTGTTCCTCCCTTTGCTTGAATGTTTATCTGTCTTTCATACTTGCTGTATTTGCATTAAAGGTTGAGTTTGTCTCCCTTTTCTTGTGTGATTTCTCTGTTTGCATCTCTGCTTGCATCTCCTGTTTGCATCTAAGGGTGAGGTGACCCTCCCTTGCTTGTATTGCTGCATTACATGCATTTTATCTGCTTGATAGCTTTACTCCTTCAGCTTAATGATTTTTGTTGTTGCTGTTGTTTTCCTTTGGCATGTTCCCTTAGGGTTCTCACCTCCTAGTTCAAGGATGGTGATGATAGACATCAGGATGAATCCATGCATGATAACAGTAGGATAGATTCCCTTTCAAACTCAACATTAGGGCCATATTGTATGACAATAGTAGGATGCTTGACAGTTCCCCTGTAGAGTCCTTTTCTCTCTTCTCATCTCAAAACAACAGCAATACACATAATAAAGGCTAATTTGTACCATACGTTACGAGCCTTAAGCTACTTAGGAAGTGGTGATTGGGGGGCTTCTCCTCGATTACCTAGAGTGTTTAGTATAAGTCCTTAGGATGATATGCGACGCATTCGTTCCTAAGTCATAGTCTCTAGTGCAGTATGAATTACAAACATTCATCCAAAAAAACACTTCTTCTCCGATAAAAGACAAAAACAAACATCAAATTCCTTTTGCCTTGTGGGATCTTAATTCAGAAAACCTTTTCAGATGAAAAGAGTACTGTTAAGCTTCAGTTCTACCGCGAACAGGCGTTGTCCCTAACTTCTGGAACTGTAGTTTAACCTTACTCGGGTAAAAACATTTGAACAAACCTATGTTCCGTTTTATCCCGAACTACGTAAGCTCTGATCTCTCATACCTGTTGAGAGTATATAGGCACAAGATGCGATGTCTTGGCGAGCAACCTTCCCCCATTACCCGTAGTTAGCCGAACTACGTTGACTCTGACTTTCCCATTGCACGAGGGAATACGTAGGCCCAGAGCAGCGACGCTCTGTCGAGTCCTTTTCCTTTTTCTTTTCCTTTTGAACCATCCTTGATAGCGTAGATAAATAAAAAACCCTTTAGATAAACAAACAAGCATGGATCCCGTTGAGTACAACGGACGTGAGGGGTGCTAATACCTTCCCTTTGCGTAACCGACTCCCGAACCCGAGATTTGGTTGCGATGACCGATCTTATCCCTTTTCGCTAGGTTTTTCCTGATCGTTTCCTTTCCCTCCTTTGGGATAAATAACGATAGGTGGCGACTCTTCTGTCTTTGCCGACACCTTTTTTCGCAGTAGCAACAATCATGTTACCAAAATTAAGTTAAACACAAGATAACTTTTGAAAACTTCAGCACTAAGGGTTACCAAAAATAAACAAGAGACAAATATTATATATATTAAAAAAAGAAAATGATAAATAAAATAAATAATAAAATATTTAAAATTAACTAAATTAAAAAAATTAATAATTAAATAAAATGATTAATGACTAAAAATGAAACCAAACCTGTTAAAAACGAGTAATAGGACTGATATCGAAGTGCTCATAAAAAAATAAAATGAACGCACCAAAATGATCAGCGCGAAATAAATGACTCAGAAAAATACAATGTTTGGTCAAATTCCGAAATAAATTTTACCCGATTAAAAAGCTCAAATTGATCAAAATTCGACCGAAAAGCAGTCGAAAATTTCAAGGGAGCACGCCGGGTTAAACTACGTGAAACGTTGATTAATATAATTGGCGTCTGCAAGATCGATTTTGAAACTTTTTGTTCACTGATTTTTTCGCATCGTTGACTTTTAATTTGATCGATTCGGCTGTAATTCCAACAAACTTATTTTTCCTGATAATTCGGGCACTGTGCAAGATGAAATGTATGTCATGCTATGCAGATGCTATGATAATGCGTCGATTCAAAAATTCAGGGTCAAAATTGGGGTATAACACTCACAAACTTGTTTCTTGCTCTGACTAGGTACTTTGAGTTCTATAGAGATTTTGAAATGATATTGCCACCAAATTCCTAACATTAGAACAACTATATATATTAGTATAAAAATAATTTTCTGCAACAACTATGTCTTCAACATTCGACACATAACCGTCTGCATAACTTCTAGTCTTCCAACTTATTTTCACGTGTCTTTGATGTCTGGATAAGATAAAAAATAGTTACTCAATCTGATCTGTTATCCTTGTCTCAACCGTCACGGTTGATGGCTCAAATTGTCGATATGAGGAGAAAATTTTTCAAATTTTGGTAAAAATGTTAATTCTAAAACCCATGGTCAGTGTGTCGAACTCGATATCTTGGTCGAACATTATTCTTGTCGCACACATAACCACATGTCCTCATATTGACCTATGTATTCTCTAAACATCATATTCTCTTTGTCAAACTCAGCACGTCGAGAATTCTATTCTAACAAAGGAGAAATGATGAGTCTTTCTCATACGACTATAAATATCCCCTCTTTCACCATTTTTCTTTTCCCACTTAATCTTCAACTTCCCAATGTTTAAGAGAAACTACAAACTTCCTTCAAAACTTCATCTTCTCTAAATCTCCTTACCAATTCTGAACAATGGAGTCTTCATCAAACCTAGAGAAAATACCACCTCTTGTTGCAGCCATTAAAGTGTCTGTTCTTGTTGGGAACCAAGATTTAGTTCCCGAGCCACTAATGGAGGAGGAAAAAGCCCTAATTTGGAAATCTCAGGTACTAATTCCCTTTTCCATTTTTTACAATGTACATGCATTCTGGATCCATTTCCTAACCCTACTACGAATTTTAAGAAAGTGAGGGAAATCCTCCCTTGCAACTATCACACCATACCATATGTTTGCTTGAATAAAAATTATGATCTGAGCTTCATGAGTGTCTCTTCTTGCGTCTTCCGCTTTGCACCATATACTAATAAAAAATAGTGCATCCATGGCTAGACAAAGTGGAACCAAAGAAAGCCTAAGTTCGGAAGGAACAAGGTCTCTTCGACTTGATCCAACTATCTAGGGTTGGTCATACATACATTTCAAACATGCTCATTGCAACACCATAATTCTGGAAGATTTTGACAAACACCTTCCAGCTCCATTGTGGGATGATCACACCGACTCTTCTCAACATAGCTGCTATCACTAGTCTTCGAACGAATGGTGACATTTTTTACCGTACCCTACGGGATGAATGTACTATCAGCTTCAACTCCAGACGCACTAGCTACAACAACTTCATCATTGACCATTTTGAAGACCAAACTGAAAATGTTTTAGATGAAGGAGACATAGATTTTTTGATAATTTGGTTATCTTACTACATTTTATGTTCTAAATCTCTTATAGTAGCCAAAAAGTTCGTCACTTTGGCTAACCAATTACATGAAGGGCGAAACATTTGCTTAAGCTAGTTTATCTTAGGATCCCTCTATGAATCATTGTGGCTCGCATCTCATGCCCTAAAACATTTGTACCTAAATTCAACCTCTTATTTGATGGACCTTTTTTTCTTCTAAATTTTTTTTATTAATGTCACGTTTGAGTCTCCTTTGAATGCAGATATACCAACTAGCCTAGCTGAAGAAATTGAAAACAAATAGATCGAAGTCACTAGACTTGCCCTAATTACTCCAACTAACACAAGGCATTCGACACAAGAAGTATTTATTGAGTATTTTATGATGTTCGCAAGGCTCCATGTTTTAACTCCTGCTATGGCCCCTTTCGTTAATCGGAGTCATAGGCGAAATTGGTTTAGAAGAGAATTTCTTGTTGTTGCTGTTTAAAACCAAGTCAAGGCTGTTGAGATCTCTAAAGCCTTTTTCACCCCCAAATTGTTGTCGATGAGGCTTGAAACTATAAAAGATAACTTAGGGATCATTGGCTACCAAACTAATATGGTAGCTTGACAATTTGGTTTCAGCTAATGCTTACCCAAATCTCTTTTTAGTCGAAAAATAGATCTATGTCTGAGTACTATTGAAATAACTAGGGAAGAGTACCTTGCGCGTTTCACATAACATGACAATGAGCATATCGATTTTACACCCTTTAAATTTTAAGCGTCGTTATATTGCACTCAACAATTTGACACATGATGGAAATGCTACCAAACTAATAACTTTGTAGATGTGATAATTCTGATGCACTACTTAACATAAGTTTTTTCTTTTCTGCATACCAAATTCAAAAAAGGTATAGGTATGCATATTAAAGAAATCCAAGCTTTTCAACGTTAGTTTTAAGCTGTGTATAACCCGAATAACCTTAGTCTAACTATCTTCAAGTCAACCCTCACTTTAAAAGAAAAACATGTCAAAAAGATACCTAAACTAAAAATTCCTTCTTATGTAAAAGATAGGTATGTTTTTTCTTTAGCGTTTCATTTGCCCAAATTTCCACCTTTTGCCACTTGTGAGCTTGCTTTGACTTTTTGACGTCCATTCCCATGGTGGTTTACTTATGGTTTTTCTTTAGGAGTTTTAGAAAATGAATGTAAAAACTTATCAAAAGAGTATTTTCGAATAAGCATAATATACATAGTTATACAGGTCACCTCATATCAACACCAGACATATTAGGATCTTATCCCCCGTATATGCAGGTGAAAAATAACCTCTTTCAGATTAACCTTCATAGTCCCATTATGTATTTTTAATGTGACTGTGTCGAACTCTTGTAGTTATTACTCTAAAAAAAGCCATAAAATTCATGGATGACGCTAGCGAAAAGCTTGATCAACCAATTGAGGCAAAAAAAGTATCCTCTCTTAATCCCCTTTTTTTTTGCATTCTTCATCTATGACATTTTAATTCCCATTTTGTTGCATAGTTGAAACAGAGGATGTAGTTCATCTACCGTTGTACCAAACAAGAAAACTAAACAAGAGGAAGAGGTTCATGTCGAATAAGGAAAGACAAAGGTTTGTCTCTTATCCATTTCCATTTCTCATGTATCTTTCTTATTCTGCTAATATTTGTCAATATTTTAGTATGAAGTTGAGCATCAAGGTAACCTTCACAAATAGTTTGAAGGCATAAACTTCAGGGACTTTTAGGGGAAGAAAGATTTCATTGAAGCTTCATACACTGAATCTACGAAAAAGAAGAAAAAGAAAGAAAAGACCAAGACCTTTGAGGTTAGCCTAGAAAAGACAACTAAAGGCCATTTCACTTCCCGGGTTATCGAGAAAGAAGAAACAAAGGAAGTTCCTTGATTAGCCCACAAAAAGGCCAAAAAGAATAAAAACATATTATTCCGTCCAACAAATCAGAGAGTGCCAACTCTAGCCTAGGCACTAAAACATCCCAGGTATTTTTATTTTGTTCACGACTTCTCGTCTGACATTTCCAGAGGATAACAAGTCAAAATAATTTATGGCAGGAACATCCCTCCACTAAAGTTATGTCCAGAGTTAAATATTTTCTACCTGTGTCCATAAGTTCTCCTTCTATCTACCTTGGCATCATCAAAGAGGTTGTCGGGGAGGTTATTATCGACAAACTACCAGTGGTGATCGAGGAAAAAATTTGGAACAAGAGAAAGGAACAATTAAAGGCCAACATCTTAAGGAATCATCTTTCGACTCCAAAAATTGAGATTTTGCTCGCACTGACATGGACTTAGATACTGTTGAAGTTAATGGTACCAACCTGACTAACTAGATGAAGAGGCAAATGTTGGTCTCAAACATTTCGTCAATGTCAGCAACCTAGATGTGGAGATCGAAGAATTAACTATCGATGCTCAGCTGACAACATTCAATGGCAAGGTTCAATTTGAAAGACGTAAATCAAATCTTCTAATTTAAATTTGTAATTCTTGTTTTCTTCTGTGTGTTTTATCTTTCGACAACGTAACTCTTTTGTAGACTTGATTATGTCATTTTGGCCCTTCGATGTCGGGAATAACATCTTGTTTTTAATTTAAAAAAAGATTTCTATTATTCTCTTATTTGTATTTCCTGTAACATTGGCTTGTACGTTTTCAACATCTTTTTGGTCTCGTATGTTAACCACGGGATTCATTTTGGTTCTTTAACTTTAAAAAGGTCCATATTGGTCCCTTAATTTCTCAAAACGTACCATATTATTTCTTTTTGTTTAATTAGCGACGAATTTTTGAATTTTTTCGTCGCTAACTAGACAAGAAAGACTAATATGGAACGTTTGAAAAAGTTAAAGAATCAATATGAACTTTTTTTAAGTTGATGGAATAAAATGAAATCTAATATTAACATAGGGGACAAAAATGATATTAAAATAACTTTTGTTATATATTTTTAAAAAACACATAAAAGTTATTTTTGAAAATATAAAGAAAATTTTATTAGATTCGATTTCTAGAGAGTAATTTAAAATTTAATTTTATTTAAGCAATTATAACTAATAATTAAAAAAAATTGTATGACTTTTAATTTTTGTGTGGATTTATATATATGATTTTTATTTGGACTAAAATTATTTATTCAAGTCTAACATTGAATTTATTGAATAGCTATTTTATCTTAAAATTAATTAATTTAAAATTTTATATTATTAAAAGTAAACTAAATTTAATCATTATTCTTATGTGATTAAATGATCCAAATAATACAGTACTACCATTCTAGCCTTTACTAACAATTTATAAGTGAAGAGAGTAGGGAAAATAAAACAGAAGAAGAGTTGGAGATGGAGTTGCAAGGTGATAGAATCGACCCAAGAAGCGGGTTTTGTAGCTCTAATTCAATCTTCTACAGCAAGAGACAACCCATCTCACTCCCTCCAAACCACTCCTTAGATGTCACCACTTTCATCTCCTCTCATGCACATGACGGCAACACCGCCTTCATTGACGCCTCCACCGGCCGCCACCTTACCTACACACAGCTCTGGAGATGTGTTGAAGCTCTCACCTCCTCTCTCTCCAACATGGGAATCAAAAAGGGAGACGTTGTCCTTCTTCTCTCTCCCAACTCCATTTACTTCCCTGTGGTGTGTCTCTCCGTCATGTCCCTTGGAGCCATTATCACCACCATCAACCCCCTCAACACAGCTCGTGAAATCGCAAAGCAGATCGCAGATTCCAAACCTGTTCTTGCCTTCACAATCTCTCCGTTGGTTTCGAAAATCAACGAAGCATCGCCAACTCTTCCAATTACTCTCATGGATGTTGATGGAGAGTCTTCTTCCTCCTCCTCCTCATCATCATCAAATTTAAACACACTAGAGGAAATGATTAAGAAAGAACCTGAGTTGAGAACTGTGAGGGAGCGAATCAACCAGGATGACACAGCTATTCTACTTTACTCATCTGGGACAACGGGACCAAGCAAAGGAGTAGTATCATCACACAAGAACCTTATAGCGATGGTTCAAAATGCGTTAACTAGGTTTCGCAAACAGGAAACATTCATTTGCACTGTTCCCATGTTTCACATATACGGTCTAGCGGTTTTTGCTATGGGGCTTCTAGCTGTAGGTTCAACCATTGTTATTCTCTCCAAATTCGAAATTCACCACCTGCTTTCATCAATTGAGAGATACAGAGTCAATTTTCTACCTCTTGTGCCGCCAATACTGGTCATTATGCTCAACAATGCGGATGCACTTAAGAGGAAGTACGACTTGAGTTCCCTTCATACAGTGCTAT
Organism: Lathyrus sativus; assembly: GCA_963859935.3. Classification (NCBI taxonomy): domain Eukaryota; kingdom Viridiplantae; phylum Streptophyta; class Magnoliopsida; order Fabales; family Fabaceae; genus Lathyrus; species Lathyrus sativus. The sequence goes on along the minus strand of OZ012738.1, from coordinate 96,659,954 downwards.
GTGGCGGGGCTCCTTTGAGTAAGGAAGTTATAGAAGAGTTTATTGAGAAATACGGTAACGTTGTCATTCGTCAGGGTTATGCTATGACAGAATCGTCGGGAGTCGGGAGTTCGACTGATTGTTTGGAAGAGAGTCAGAAGTATGGGACGGCGGGGCTTTTGGCTTGTTCTACGGAGGCCATGATTGTAGATACTGAGACTGGTGAACCACTTCCGGTTAACAGAACCGGAGAGCTTTGGCTCAGAGGTCCCTCCATCATGAAAGGTTCCTATTTTCTCTTCCTTATTTTCTATATAGTTTAGGTGATATTTGTAAACATGAAAGATATATATGGTGATGGCAGGATATTTCAACAACGAGGAAGCCACTAAATCAACACTTACTTCAGATGGTTGGTTAAAAACTGGAGATATTTGCTATTTTGATTGCGATGGATTCTTATTTGTCGTTGATCGGTTAAAAGAGCTGATTAAATACAAAGGATATCAGGTTAATTATAGTCACACCATCTTCATTCTAATAACCTTTTTTGAGTTGAGCAACAAAAAATAGTTAATTTATTAATTGAAGCAAAGCTACAATTTTTATGTGTTTTTTTTTAATGTTACAGGTCCCTCCAGCAGAATTAGAGGCTTTGTTGCTAACTCATCCTGCAATTTTAGATGCTGCTGTTATACCGTAACAACTACCACAAATTCTTCAAAAAAATATGTAACACTTTTTTGGGTGTATACCCTTTTGATTCATAATTAAGTCCTTTGAATAAGTTGTTTTTATGTAAATATATCAGGTATCCAGATGAGGCGACTGGACAATATCCAATGGCATATGTGGTAAGGAAGGATGGGAGTCACATATCAGACGGCCAAATTATGGAATTTGTTGCAGGACAGGTTTGTTTGGAACACTTCAAACTAAGTTGAAAATGCTTCATTTTGATATTCAATATAATCATTTTTTTCAAAAGAAATTTATAATAAATTCTTGTAAATAGCCCTAACTAATTTACAATAAAAATATTATATTTATGAAATATTTTTAACTAATACACATTGTGGGATATATGCAGGTGGCTCCATATAAAAAAATTCGAAAAGTGGCATTTATATCTTCCATACCCAAAAATCAATCTGGCAAAGTTCTTCGGAAGGATCTCATCAAGCTTGCTACATCTAAAGTTTAAAGAGATGAACTTCTTAATAACAAGTGACAAATCCTTTTAACTATCTATTTGTTCTGTCACAAAACGCCAATAGGGTGTGTGTTTAATTATAAGCCAATACAAACTATTTTTAATGTATTTGTTTTAAATAAACATGAGTTGAAAAATAAATAATAAAGATGTTTTGATATTTATTTATTGATTTCAATTTGTTATAGTGGATTAAATTTTTAATTTTTGGTTAGTTGGGCTTGGGCATAAGCACCTCATTGTCTCGTGTTTATTATTTGTGTGGCCTTTATCATGATTATTTATCTGCATATAGTATTTACCGTATTTATTTATTTGATATATTCGACTTAAAAATTTATGATTAAAATTTTAAATTTTAAATTTTCATTTTAAATCAAATTGAAAACCACATTAAAATTAAAATCGTTAAATCTTAATCCAAATGTGATAAGATAATAACAATTTGACTTTCCTTTATCATGAGTAATATGGTGTGATTGTGAAAGACTTTATCTGGCTTGTGATTGGATGAGTAATATGGTGTGATAGTGAAAGACTTTCTCTGGCTTGTGATTGGATGATTTAGAAAGAATGTTTTTTTACAAGGAAGATTCTCATTCAACAAGGGTACTAGGGGTACCACAACCTAATTACAATTTTCTAAAAGTCAAACTAGTTACATTAAACACACAAAATAAAATGCTACGGATATTTATGCAATTCATAATAGTTACATACAATTGTACGTATCGGTTGCATTACTAACCACCACCACGATAATGCAACAATCCTCTACACAATCATGTCAGGATCACCAAATGTATCATTGAACAGAATTTGCTTTCTAACCCACCAAATGCATCCACAAACCACCAACCACAAACCAGCCGCACCAGCAGTGGAAGTCTTACCTTTCAGGTTCAATATTCAGGCCAACAAGTGACGGCAACACCGATCTTCATTAATCTCATCCACCTCAAACCAATCATATAATTTTCTCCAAACAAACATACTTTTAACACAAGTTATGAAAAGATGGTTAGAGTCTTCATGATGGCCAAAGCAAAGTATACATACCAAATCAAGTGTGTTAGTAATGATTCCCTTGTTGGCCAATTTGAGACGCGTAGGGAGCTTGTTAAGAAACAATCTCCAGTCCAGAATTGTTGTCTTTGTTAGAACAAAAGTCTTCCAAAGTATGTTCACTACTATTTTGTAATCCACGTCAAGATTTACTTTCGTCCGTGCAACAAGAAACCTGTTATAGTAAAATTTCACAGAGTATTGATTGAATGGTCAAAACGGCCAAATGATAGCATCCTAAAAAATCCTCTTGGGATATACTTCCTGTAGCAACAAAATGAGCTCATGATACTCCTCATGCAGAACCACATTATTATCATAAAATGCTACGGATATTTATGCAATTCATAATAGCAACAAAACTTGGATACACATTCATATTTATTCACCAATACACCATTATAAAGATGATAAATGCAAATCATAGAGACCGACACACGACTATATGCAAATGCAATGTGGTACCGACTCAATCATCACAAGTTCACTCAGGAACTTATTGGAACCATCGTTCACACCTCACATAGGCACACGATGTTCACCCATTGCTCACACCCCACATGGGCACACAATGTTTATGGATTGCTCACACCTCACATAGGCACACAATCCAATTGCTCACACCCCACATGGGCATACAATCGTTTGTAATCATCGCTCACACCTCACATAGGCACACGATGTTACAACCATCACAAGTTCACTCAAGAACTTATTGGAACCATCGCTCACACCTCACATAGGCACACGATGTTCACCCATTGCTCACACCCCACATGGGCATACAATGTTTATGGATTGATCACACCTCACATAGGCACACAATCCGATTGCTCACACCCCACATGGGCACACAATCGTTTGTAATCATCGCTCACACCTTACATAGGCATACGATGTTACAACGGATTCTCGTTGGAATCCCACAACACAAGAATGCACTTCATTATGCTTCACATGCAAAAATGACTCAAGACACTCTTGAAATGCATACATATTCACAATATATATTCATGCATTCATCTCATTCTATCACAAATAATCCTTATACATTCACATTCAATTATGCCAAACGGTAATGAACTCTATCATAATCATCATGCATTCATATTTAATTTAAGCAATGCATTTATTTGCCAAAAGGCCACCATTCACCACAAATTCCGCAATCTAGGATTCACGCCATACGGCTACCCAACACATATCATATAACAACACACAAGCTACATATTCAGGATAAGGTTAATCAACATCCGAGTCGAAGAATCGACGTTGGATCAAAGAAAATAAAATGTTGTACTGTCATGCTCGCCAGCACGCTTGCCTAGCGAACCCCCTAGCGAGTCCTTCGCTACTCCACTCGCTCCAGCGAGTTTGGGTCTTTTTGGTTCTGTCCAAGTCTGGGACCGTTCGCTAGCAGCTCTCTGTGTGCTCGCCTAGCGAACCCTTCGCGACCTCACTCGCCTAGCGAATCACCTAGCGAATCGCTTCGCTACTCAAAACCCTCAAACATCCAAAAATGTCATAAAGCCACAAAATCATCCGATTTCAACCAAACCAGCTCCAATAGTCTCGGCCTAATATTCCTCGACTAAACTACGCAATTTATTTCGAATTCTAACCGTAAAAACATCAGTTTCTATCGATTTTACCCATTTTGACCTAAAATGGAAAATGAGAAAAACAAGCCGCACAATCCAAACAACACATACATAAAGATATACATTGATAAGATAATAAAATTTCACACCCTTACTCAATTAAATCGACTCCTAGAAGTTGTTTTTAAGATCTACAAGCGTTTTCCTCTTTTTCTCCTCTTTTCTCTTCTTCCTCTTTCTTTCTCTCCTTTTTCTTCTTTCTATCTCTTTTCTCTCTTCTTTCTATTTTATATTCTTTCTATCCAAATTCCTTTCTATTATTTCTTTTCTCACCAAATATCTACTAATTCATTTTCTCTCAAATTATCTAATAACTCATTAATTAGGAAATATCTAAAATACTCTCCAACCTAATTTTCCCAAAAACTCAAAAAAACGATAAAATAACATAATATGCAAACATAACATATTAACACACCAATTCCATAAATAAAATAATAATCACCAAAATAAAATAAAAGACTCAACAAAAATGGGAAATCAGAATCGGGGCGTTACAACTCTCCCCCACTTTAGAAATTTTCGTCCTCGAAAATATTACCTAATTCAAACAACTCCGGATACGACTCTCGCATCCCACTCTCTAATTCCCAAGTCATATTGCCTTCTGAAGCACCTCCCCACGCTACTTTCGCAAGCGCAATATCTTTGCCTCTTAACTTCTTAACTTCATGGTCCAAAATCCTAATCGGTAAAGCTTCAACCGTAAGGTTATCTCTCACTTCAACCTCGTCCATAGGAACAACATGTGACGGATCCGGAACATACTTCCGAAGTTGCGAAACATGGAATAAATCATGCAAATTAGAAAGATTTAGAGGCAACGCCACACGGTAAGCCACAACACCAACTCGTGCAGTAATCTGATACGGACCAATAAAACGAGAAGTCAACTTCCATGAATTTAAAGCACGACCCACACCCGTAATCGGTGTAACTCTCAAAAACACATGGTCGCCTTCTTGAAACTCAAGATCTTTCCTTCTCTTATCATGATAGCTCTTTTGTCTACTCTGAGAAGCTTTCATCTTTTCTCAAATAAACTTCACTTTCTCTGTCGTTTGTTGTACCATCTTCGGTCCAACTATCGACTTCTCACTGGTTTCATGCCAACACAAAGGTGTTCGACATATCCGACCATACAAAGCCTCAAATGATGCCATACCTATACTTGAATGAAAACTGTTATTGTAGGTGAACTCAATCAACGCCAAATAACTATCCCAAGCACCACCTTGCTCGAGCACACAAGCACGCAATAAATCCTCCAACAATTGAATTGTCCTCTCGGTTTGACCATCCGTTTGCGAATGATAATCCGAACTCAATCTTAGCTTAGAACCCAAAGCCTTTTGTAAACTCTCCCAAAACCTCGATGTAAATCTAGGATCTCTATCCGATACAATACTCTTAGGAACTCCATGCAACTTCACAACCACACGAACATAAATCTCGGCTAGCTTCTCCAAAGGATAACTAATACCAATTGGAATGAAGTGAGCAGATTTAGTAAGTCTATCCACGATTACCCAAATAGCATTATGACCTCTTTGCGTATTCGACAATCCCGTAACAAAATCCATCGTTATACTATCCCATTTCCACTCCGGAATGTCCAACGGTTGCATCAATCCACTAGGATTTTGATGTTCCACTTTAGACTTCTGACAAGTTAAACATGCATACACAAATTGAGCTACATCCCTCTTTAATCCGGACCACCAAAAGATTTTCTTCAAATCTTGATACATCTTATTTGCTCCCGGATGAATACTTAAGTTACTTCGGGGTCCTTCTTCCAATATCATCTTTTTCAAATCCGCATCATCGGGAATACAAATACGACCACGGAATCTCAAAACTCCAAAATTATCAACCTTGAAATCCTCATTCTCATTCACCATTAAATCAACGAACTTCAAATCCAAATTTTTCTTTTCACATACGGTTGCAAGAAAATGATTCGTAACATGTAGCATACCAAGTCTCACACTTCTCGGCGTCATTTCACAAACTAAACTCAAGTCTCTAAAATTCTCCAAAAGTTCCCATTCTCTCATCATTAGTGCGGACACATGTAACAACTTCTGACTCAAGGCATCGACAACCACGTTTGCTTTACCCGGATGGTAATTCAAACCAAAATCATAATCCTTCAAAAGTTCTAACCACCTTCTTTGTCTCATGTTCAATTCTTTCTGATCAAATAAATATTTCAAACTCTTGTAATCACTAAAAACCTCAAATCTTGCACCATAAAGATAATGTCTCCAAATTATCAAAACAAACACCATGGCCGATAACTCCAAGTCATGCGTAGGATTATTCTTTTCATGCACTATCAATTGTCTTGAAGCATAAGCCAAACTTTTCCATCTTGCACTAAAACACCACCTAAACCTGTCAAAGAAGCATCACAATAAACCACAAATGGTTCTGTCGGATTCGAAAAATCAAGATCGGCGCCGTCGTCAACCTTCTCTTTAGCTCAACGAAACTCTTTTCACAATTAATATCCCAAATGAAAATCTTTCCTTTATAAGTCAATTGCGTTAACGGAAGTGCCAACTTCGAAAATCCCTCAATAAACCTCCGATAATAACCTGCCAAGCCCAAAAAGCTTCGAATCTTCGTAACCGATCTAGGAGTCTCCCATTGCATCACCGTATCAATCTTGGATGGATCAACACTAATACCACTACCGGAAATAACATGCCCAAGAAAACTTACTTCCGATAACCAAAATTCACATTTCGACAACTTAGCATACAATTGATTATCTTTCAAAATCTATAACACAATCCTTAAATGCTCTTCATGTTCCTCTTGAGACTTAGAGCAAATCAAAATATCTTCGATGAACACCACCACAAAACGATCTAACTGTTCATGAAAAATACGATTCATGTATTCCATAAACACACCCGGCGTATTAGAAACCCTGAATGGCATCACGAAATATTCGTAATGGTCATACCGTGTCCTAAAGGTTGTCTTTTGAATATACTCTTCTTTCACACGAATCTGGTGATATCCCGATCTCAAATCAATCTTTCTAAAAACACGCGCACCAACCAATTGGTCCATCAAATCATAGATCCTTGGAAGCGGATACTTGTTCTTAATTGTCACCTTGTTCAACTGTCGATAATCAATGCATAACCGCATGCTCCCATCCTTCTTCTTTACCAACAATACTGGAGGACCCCAAGGAGAAACACTTGGCCTTATAAATCTCTTGTCCAACAAGTCATTCAATTGCTTCTTCAATTCTACCAACTCCAATACCGACATACGATACGGTGCCATCGAAACTGGTCTAGTAACCGGAACTAGATTAATAGAAAACTCAACTTCTCTTTCCGGCGGTACATTCGTAATTTCCTCTGGAAACACTTCTGGAAAATCACACACCACTGGGAACACATCGAACTCAACTTTACTCTCCACCGACAATGATACAAACAAACCGAACAATTGAGCTTCGTCCGCTAAAAGTTTCTTCAACTCTTTAGTGGATAGGAAACTCTCCTCTTCATCATCTTCCAAAGAAGGAAACCTCACTAACTTGTGATAGAAATCTATATGAACTCGATTAAATTGCAACCAGTTCATACCCAAAATTACGTCCAATCCCTCCAATGGCAAACACATTAAATCCATGATGAAGTCTTTACCATACATGGTCAAAGGACAACTTACACACACCAAAGATGTAGTTACTGACCCCGAAGCGGGAGTCCCAATAACCATGTCACCACCCCAAGAAGTCACAAACAAATTCAAACGCTTAGCGCACTCATGAGAAATAAACGAATGAGCCGCTCCAGTATCAATAATAGCAACTAAAGGCATACTATTAATAAAGCATGTACCTTTAATCAAACGATCTGCACTAGTATTGTCTGACCCAGCTAATGCAAACACCTTTCTGCCTGCTTGAGCTTGTTTCGGCTTAGTAAACTTAGTACTAATGTGACCCACTTCTCCACAATTATAGCACTTCACTACATTCCTTCTACAATCAGTAGTAGCATGCCTAATGCCTCCACAGTTAGAACATTTCACTATGATCTTCCCACACTCAAATGATTTATGACCCATTACACCACACTTGTAACACTTAACAGAACCAGAACCTCCTCCTTCAGACCTCTTATCAAAGTTTCCCTTATACTTGCCCTTATTCGCGGGTGTCACATAAGGTCCACTTCTAGCTTGTTGCTTTCCCTTCCTCTCATTCAAACTTTTATAATGCATAGAACGAGCCTTGCTATCTTCCTCGAAGATTCTACAATATTTCGTCAAATCCGTAAACCTCCTTATCCTTCGATATCCCACAACTTGCTTAATCTCGGGACGCAAACCATTCTCATATTTAATACACTTTGAGAACTCATCAGTAATTGCAGCATAGTGTGGATGAAATTGAACCAACTCTACAAACTTAGCAGTATAGTCCACCACAGACATACTACCTTGTTTCAGTTCAAGGAATTCCATCTCCTTCTTCCCTTTCACACTTTCAGGGTAATACTTCCTCAAGAACTCAATACGAAATAAATCCCAAGTTATCTCTTCATCATCAACCTCAAGAACATGACGCATACCGACCCACCAATTGTCGGCTTCTTCCTTCAGCATGTGAGATCCAAGCCTCACCTTATTCCCCTCCACACAGCCCATAACTCTGAAGATCCTTTCAATCTCTTTCAACCAAATTTGAGCACCATCGGGATCAAATCTTCCTTTGAAGACCGGTGGTTGATTCTTCCTGAACCCATCATTAGCACTCACGTTCGATGCACCTTGCACTGTCCTGGCCATTGCTTCCAAAGCAGCAGCCATCGCATTGTCGTTACGACCAGCCATATTCTGATTATTCCCAAAAATAACAACAAGGTTAAACCGCAATTCAACCAACATAACAATGAGACAGACACAACTGACTCAACACTGGCTCTGATACCACTTAATATAACACCCCTTTTCTATACCCCCAAATAATCACATAATCATTTAGGCACATATTAAAAATTTCATCAGAGTATAATTATAATCATAGTATAAAAGAGGCATGTCACATTATACATGAAATTAAAACATACAACACCTGCTCAATATTTAGTCCTTACACCCACATCTCAATATTTAGAATAAAAGCGGAAAATCTAAACATTGAATAACATCACACACACACACACACACACACACACACACACACACACACACACACACACACACACACACACACACACACACACACACACACACACACACACACACACACACACACACACACACACACACACATATATATATATATATATATATATATATATATATATATATATATATATATATATCATCCAGTATGATTCAACAACAACAGTCATGTTTACATAGACATTCAACAACAAGATACATATACAAATGTATCACAAAAAGGAATCAAGAACATCCTAGCTACCCAGTGCTAAATAACATAGTCGACCGACCAAAAGAATAAAGACACGCTTCACAAAAAGAACCTCCAGCAAACCTACTCTGCAATGCCTCATAGAGCATCATAAAACAGCAGAAGGGTGAGAAATATTATCATAATAACAATGCATATAATTATATATCTTAACATATACAAACACATATTCCACATTCTCACCATAATTCATCACAACTCACTCATATACATCACAATATATGTATATATATATATATATATATATATATATATATATATATATATATATATATATATATATATATATATATATATATATATATATATATATATATATATATATATATATATATATATATATATATATATATATATATATATATATATATATATATATATATATATATATATATATATATATATATATATATATATATATATATATATATAAATCCAAGCATATTCATCATACATACTTTCACCATTCATATCATTCAACATAAACATACACATTCATGTTTATTCACCAATGCACCATTATAAAGATGATAAATGCAAATCTAAGAGACCGACACACGACTCTATGCAAATGCAATGCGGTACTGACTCAATCATCACAAGTTCACTTAGGAACTTATTGGAACCATCGCTCACACCTCACATAGGCACACGATGTTCACCCATTGCTCACACCCCACATGGGCACACAATGTTTATGGATTGCTCACACCTCACATAGGCATACAATCTGATTGCTCACACCCCACATGGGCACACAATCGTTTGTAATCATCGCTCACACCTCACATAGGCACACGATGTTACAACCATCACAAGTTCACTCAGGAACTTATTGGAACCATCGCTCACACCTCACATAGGCACACGATGTTCACCCATTGCTCACACTCCACATGGACACACAATGTTTATGGATTGCTCACACCTAACATACGCACACAATCCGATTGCTCACACCCCACATGGGCACATAATCGTTTGTAATCATTGCTCACACCTCACATAGGCACACGATGTTACAACAAATTCTCGTTGGAATCCCACAACAGAAGAATGCACATCATTATGCTTCACGTGCAAAAATGACTCAAGACACTCTTGAAATGCATACATATTCACAATATATATTCATGCATTCATCTTATTCTATCACAAATAATCCATATACATTCACATTCAATTACGCCAAACGGTAATGAACTCTATCATAATCATCATGCATTCATTTTTAATTTAAGCAATGCATTTATTTGCCAAAAGGCCACCATTCACCACAAATTCCGCAATCTAGGATTCACGCCATACGGCTACCCAACGCATATCATATAACAGCACACAAGCTACACATTTGGGATAAGGTTAATCAACATCCGAGTCGAAGAATCGACGTTGGATCAAAGAAAATAAAATGTTTCTTTGGCATTATAATATCATCATATATTGGTCTTTCCTATCTTTGCCTCTTTTGAACCAGCATGAAGTCACATTATATGCCATTTTTTCAAACTTCATACCATATAAAGAAAGGACCCAAACTTGGTACAATCCCATCCGAAATGACTCAGACTTCCACAATTAATTCCTACACCCCAATTATGTTCATTTGCTGACCATGAATGGAAATCAAAATAGCAAAACCCGCGTGTGCACATGGATGGAAGTTTTTGACCAAATTTTGAAATCACATGATTAAGCCATCATGGGCCTGCATGGGACCTCAGAACCCATTGTATATAAGCCAAAATAGAAACCCTAATGCTGAGAGGACGATTTTGCTGTAGCTGAGACCAGAAATCATTTTCTCATTCTCAAAATTTCAAGAATTCGAATCTCCCTTTTCTCAAGTGTTTTTGGCATTCTGAAGCTGGATTGATAGTTTTGGGAAGATAAGGAGGCATTTGGCAAGCTTTTCATCTCATCATTATGCTTGAACAAGGATCAACAGAACTACTCAGTTTGGTAAATTTCCTTGTTTCTTCCTCTCATAATACACATTGTTTGAACTTTTTGTTGGTTCCTCTGAAGTCCAATATGGTTAGAGGCAAGTTTTTGTTGCTTTGGAGCTCTGTTTGAGTTGATTTCAGTTAGGATGCATTTATTTCATGTCGTGATTTAAGGGTCTTACAGTTGTTTTTAGTCCGTTTTGAGGCCAGATTTGAGTGCAGCATCTCTTTTTACGTGGGGTAGGGTTGTTGTTTTTGAACTGCGTGAAGATTAGAGGTCTGAGCTCCAGCGACCCCTCCCGGAGAAGACGACCGGAGCCCTAGCTCCGGTGTCTGAGGGAGACGCTGAGGTGGCTAGGAGGACTTCTTGACCTTGTGAGGTGTCACGCGTATTATGGTGTTGACCCTGCTTGCGTGGGTTTTGACTTGGTGAGGTGGACTTCCCGTTTATTTCATCATTTTTATTTTATTTTTAAAATTTATTTAATATTTTTAATTGAATTCAAGATTAATTGTGTTTCATGGTTTGCACTTTGGGTTAAAAAATATCATTTGCCCTCATTTAAATATCCCCTAGGACCAAATTTTCTCTCCCACTTAGGTGATGGATTAAGTTACTTTGAGGGTTGATTTGAGTTATTATTGATCATTTTTGAATCATTTCTCATTGGCTTTTTGTGGACCCTTGATACACACTCGATAAGTGGAACACCATGTCTTAATTGACCTAATTGGTGGTACTTTGAGTTGATTTTTGCCATGAGCTTTTGCATTCTGTTTTGTATTTGATCCAACTTTCCTTGGGTATTTTATTTGGAATTTATTGGAGTTTTCTTCTATTTTTGGTGAATATCTCAAGTTCAAGTTGATTTAACCTTGTGTATGCATACTATCTTGACCTAGTTTTTGGGACATGATCATGAGTGATCCCTTGAGCACCTCTTAAGCCTTGTTATCTCTTTCTAACATGCTTGAGGTGCTTCCTTGCATGTTTAGAGGTCAATTTCATGTGTACCTTGTGCCACGAGTTATGTTTTGATCTTGTCTTTCCACCTGTTTGAAGTGTGAGATAATTGCTTGAACTTTGGTTCTTCAATGTGACATGATCATTCTTGTGCTTGCTTGATGTTTTGACTTTGAATTGGGATCATTCCATTTGTGTTTCACTTCTGCATTTAGTGGTTAGACACTTGTTCATGATACTTTGGTGATGATGATTCCACTTTGAGTTTGTCATGAACATTTGTGCTTCTTTTGCATTACTTGTTTGCTTTTCTTTGCTTGGTTTATAAGTAAGTGTTTGGTTGAGTTGATTAAGATGTGGTGGCTGCCCCACACTCTTTCCTCCCTCACTTATTTGTTTGTGCTTCTTAGGATAGCACCTTTCTCTCTTGATGATTGATGGTACTTGGTTGTAGGAGCTTGCTTCTCCCATTTCATCTCATCTCTTGTTGACTTGTTCAAGTTGACTTATGCTTGTGTTTGTTGCTTTGTTTCATGTTTGCATTTGTGTTTGCCTTTATGTTTGCATCTCATATTTCTCTTCATCTTTCAAGACTTGTTTAAGTCTTTCATTTCATTTTCATCTGTGATTGATTTGCTATGTGTTTACTTGTGCTTCTTGCCATGATCCCTTAGGATTCCTAGTCCCACTGTTTAAGATGGGAGTAGGAGAAACATTAGGCTTTCAATCCTTTTCATGATAACATTAGGTAGTTCCCTTTTTAATCCCATATTTAGGATCATCTTGCATGAGAACATTAGGGTCCCCTTAGAGTCTTGTGCCTTCTCTTCTCATATCATAACTTTCTTAAGACACTTAATAAAGGTTAATAATTATTGTACGCTACGAGCATTAAGTACATAAGGAATAATGAGTGGGGGGCCTCCTCTCACATTGTCTAGAGTGTTTAGCGTATGCCCTTTGAGAGATATGCGACGCATTCGCTCTTATGTCATAGACTTTAGTGCAACATGAGTTACAAACTAACTCAATTCATTTCTTCTCATAAAAAACACAAACAAAATCAAACCTTGTTCTTTCTACGTGATTGTTTCAAACCTAATTTTTAGAAAGAGAATGTTAAGTTTCTGTTCTACCGCAAACAGGCATCGTCCCTAACTGCTAGAACGAATATTTAACATTGTTCATAAAACACTTGAACCAACCAGTGATCTTAGTTTCCCGAACTACGTTTGCTCTGATTTCTCATAACAGATGAGGATACGTAGGCACAAGACGATGATGTCTTGGCAAGCAACCTTCCCCCCATCACCCGTAGTTTTCCGAACTACGTTGACTCTGACTTTCCCATTGCACGAGGGAATACGTAGGCATATGGCGGCGATGTCCTATCGAGTCTGTTCTTTCCTTTCACCCCCATTTAGCAGTAGCCTTTTAGACAGTTTTCACCCATAGATTAGACAACAAGCGTTGATCCCATTGAGTACAACGGACGTGAGGGGTTCCCATGCCTTCCCCTTGCGTAACTGACTCCCGAATCCAAGATTTGGTTGCGATGACCTTGTATTTCCCTTTCTCTTAGGTTTTCTTTGATCATTTCCTTTCCCTCTCTTTGAGATAAATAACATTCAGTGGCGACTCTTCTGTCTAGTTTCCCGGCCCTTTTTCGCAGTTGCGACAACTACTTGTTAGAAATAAAGTCTTTTGTGTTTCGTGAAAGTGTGTCGGAATATTAGAGGCTTGAATAGAAACTTGATAGATAGGAGAATCATTTATGGAAGAGTGAACTTTGTATTTTGCTTGATACAAAAGTGTAGAATTATATCTCTATTTATAGTACTCTAAGAAAAACTCTAGACACACTAATTCTAGAGAGTTCTCAACTCTAGGAATTCCAAGAGCACTCTAGAAAATATTACAACCCTAAGAAATATCTAGACACTCCAAATATTACAAGAGTTTTCTAGAAACATTAATTAAAATTACCTAAGCCCAAAATAACTAAGCCCAAAACTCCAAATAATATGTTTAGGCTCAAATCAAGTTTAATCTTTCAACATCCTCCCTTAAATTTGATTTGTGGCTCCAAGTATACTCCTTAGCTTCACGAAAGTTTCCAACTTGAGTGGCTTGGTGAAAATATCGGCAAAATAATCTCAAGACATCACATATTTCAACTTCACATCCTTCTTCTTGATGCATTCTCTTATAAAGTGGTAGCGGATGTCGATGTGCTTACTTCTTTCATGAAATACAGGATTCTTTGCCAAAGTAAGTGCTAATTTATTGTCAACACATATTTCTGTAGGATCTTCTTGTGGCATTTTTAACTCTTTCAACAAGTTCCTTAGCCAAATTGCATGACAAACACGTGATGTAGCGTCAACATATTCGGCTTTACAAGTTGACAGTGTGATGATAGATTGCTTCTTTGACATCCATGTGAAAGAAATATCTCCCATAAAGAACACAAAACCGGTAGTGCTCTTTCTATCGTCCAAGTCTCCGCTCCAATCGCTATCACTATAGCCAACAATATCATGATTTTTATAAGAGTAATAGTGCAAGCCAAAGTTTGTTATACCTTTGATGTATCAAAGGATTCTCTTTGCCGCCTTAAAGTGAGTTGTTATTGGAGCTTCCATGTAGCGACTTACAACTCCTACAACATAGAGAATATTCGGCCTTGTACTTGTTAAGTAACATAGACTTCTAACCAAACTTTTGTAAATAGTTGGATCCATAATCTCTCCATTTTCATGCTTACTCATTTGCTGCCACATTACATTGGGGTTCCAACCGATTGGTGTTGCGGTGAGAATAGGATATCAAACTATTAATTAGTTTGAATCACATCTTTAGTTCACAACCGATCTTTGATTTATCCGAAGGAAAAGGTCAAAAGAAGGAAAACCTAATTTTTGCATCGTAAATAATGCGGGGAGAGATCTAAGTAAGGGGTTGGTTAAGCTTAGGGAAGGTATTAACACCCTAAACTTCTGTAGTACTCTATAGGAAACTTTTGTTTAACTTTACTATTCTGCTTTATTATTTACTTAAAGGGTATATACTAAGGGTTAGAAAGTGAAAAGAAAGACCTAAGGGTTAGTCCTAAGTTTACTTGCCAAGATTCGCATCTTGTGCCTACGTATCTGAGGTAGGGGGTGGAATCAGAGTAATCGTAGTTCCCCTCGAAAGGGAGGAAGATAAACTTCTTGACTATGGTCAAGGTTTCAATACGGAATAAGCGTTCTTAAGGAAGCGCTTACGTGGAGTGCGGCGACTCCTATTTCTACGTTGAAAAGTTGAATTGAATTAAAGGGGTAAGATAGGCATTCCACAGCGGGAAACCTAATATGGAGTACGTCGACTCCTATCCTAATGCTAGGGTAAAGGGCAATTTGGTCCACGGCAGGACGCCTATGCAATTAGGATTTGAAAAAGTCAAAGGTGAGGACTATTGACGCGGCGGTCAAACGGCTAGACCTATTCCTTCGGAGGGAGAATGCAAATGACAAATTAATTACATGGCAGAATTGAAATATGAGAAAAGGCGAAAAACAGTCAAGGAATGCACAACGACGATGTACTTGCATAAATTACAACCATGAAAAAAAATAACAATAAAATGCGGAAAGTAAAGGAAATGCAAAACGACGATATCCTCGCGTAAATTACAACCATGAAAAATGAAATACGGCAAAATATTGAGTTAGTAAACAAGACAAATAATGACATAACGTTAGGAATTTTCCTTTTGAATTTTTATTTTAGAAATTAGAATGAAAGGGTTTATAAGTAATTGAAACTAATTTTAAGTTTAATGCTAAAAAATGTTAGTATTAATTTGTAAAGTTAGAATTTAAATTAAAAAAGAAAATTAATCTATTAACTAAAGAAATTTAACTTCTATATTAATGTTTTAAATTGAGTTTTAAGTTTTTAAATTCCCAAAATGGTTTCTAATTATTAAGTTATTTAAAAAATGGTTTTAAATTGAAAAAGCTAAATGGTTCTAATTATAAGTTTTAAGAAGTTTTTATTTATAATTTTTAAAAAATGGTTTAATTTAAAAAAATGGTTTTAATTATAAAAAAATGAATGATTAATTATAAAAAAATGGTTTTAATTAATTATTTAAAAATTAAATTTTAATGTTCAAAAATAGAAAATTAAGTTAAGCTTTTAATTACAAGCCTGTTAAAATTTTTTTTTTGTTTTTGTTTTAAATTAACTTAATTTAAATTAAGAAAAATAGAAAATGTTTTTATTATACGATTTAATAGTTAGATTAACTAAATTTGAAATTAAAATAAATAAAATGAAAAAATAAATAAAATAACATGCAACGAAATAAAAGGGGGCGGGATTGCTGATTGCTACTATTAGGGTTTCATTTTTTGGACCCTCTTCTTTCTCCTTCGCCGACGGTGGCCATTGTTGTTTCTTCAAAACTTTTCCTTCTTCTTCTGGCTCCGTCTGTTCCTTCATTTTCGTCTGCCATGCTCTTCTTCTTCTGATCTTCTTGATGTTTCCTGCAAAATCACATTAAAAAACTCTCTGTTAGCCAAATTTCTCACCCTCTCTTTATGGGTTTGAAGCGATTTGAGTTGATGGCGAATTTCGCTGATGGACGATGATAATGGTGAGGTTTTCCGTCCTCCCTCTGAGTCCGGCGTTTGGATGTTGATGACGTTCCTCGATGGTGGCTTCGATGTTGCTTTGAGGGTGTTCGGTTTGATGCATGCAGTGGATTTTAGTTGCGGTTGGGGTCGGGCTTTGCTTGCCGCCGCAGATGGTTTTCCGGTGATTTCTGGGTTGATTGTTCTGCCGCTGTGATATTTTTCTGTCCCACTTTCTGTTTGAACTCATCCTCTTTTTATATTTTTTCTGATGATTTTATGGGCTTGGGTGATGCATTTGTTGCGATTTAGGTTACGATTTATTTGTGCTGCTTTTTCGGAAGTTTGATGGCTGATTTGTTGTGATTTGCGTTTTTTCAGGATGGGAGTTGGAACTATTATTGGAATTTTTGTGATTGATCTGTTGCTGTTTGTTATTGAGGCTGAGGGTTTGTCGAGTTTTTGGAGGATTGAAGAACGCAAATGTTATGTTTGGCTTGTTGGTTTCATTGCGTTTTTTCTGGCTTTGTTGCGTTTTGTTTGCAATTTTCATGAATTTTTGTTGCCTATGGTTTGATTAGTTGGGTTCAGAAACTTCTGGAAAATTATGTTTATGACTTTTTTTGGCCGAAACCAATTTCTAGAAATAAGTGCTTTTTCCAAAAGCACTTATTTTCAGAATCACTTTCTCTCTCTTTCTCTCTCTCTCTCTCTCTCTCTCTCTCTCTCTCTCTCTCTCTCTCTCTCTCGGAAAAACTCTTGAACAAATATTGTCCGATTTACCGAGGTCGGGAAATGGAGTCGGGAGCTGGCGGAGGAATATTCTGTTACCCTTCCGACGTACCCGATGATGATAAGTAACTGAGGGTATCGGAACCGAAAAAACCAATTTTCTAACCATTTAAAAACTGCTTGTTCTGTTGTTGATTTTTCTTTGCAGGTTCGGAAAAGTCGAAGCTCGAAGGATCGGACTCGAAGACATTTTTTAGGACAATTAGGAATTTTAGCACTTTCGTAATTACCATTTTTTTTGTAATATTGTAATAATATTGAATCAAAATGAATAAATTCAAATTATTTTTCCAATCACATTTCTCGATTACAATCTCTGATTCCAATTTCCGATAAAAATCTCCGGATAAAATTTAAACGAATAAACTCCTTTAATTAAATCTATCCGACCAAATTTCTCCGGATAAACTCCACCGATTAAACTTGCCCGACTGAGTTTATTAGATTAAATTCACCAGATAATTCATCTGATTAAGATCACCTAATTAATTCATTTGCTTCAATTGTCCAACTAAATCCACCTGATCAAGTTCATCTGACTAAAATCACTCAGTTAAACCTAACCAACTAAATCCAATTAACTAAATTTGTTCGATTAAGCTCCTTCAAATAAATTCGTCTGAATAAGTTTGTTTGATTAAATTTGTCAGATTACATCCGTACCAATAAATTCATCTGATTCCATTTACCCGACTAAATTCACCCGGTTAAACTCATCCAAATAAATTCACCTGACTAATCCCAACTTGTCCGATTAAATTCAAATGACTAACTTCTTTCGATTAAACTTATCCAAATAACTCAGTGAATATAGCCTTTGAATAGATAAGCAGAGAAATCTGATTAACAGCGAAATGAACTGTCCTCCGTATTGAAAAATTCACCTCGTATCTCGAATGATTTAAATCGATAACCTGACTAGCTCGGCTAGCAATCATTATCAAACCCACATGTATTCATTATAATTCCACACGAACCGAAATTCCACTATTTTCTTCAAAATCGACCGTTGACCAGCAGAAAGCAGGAAAGCGTGTGTCCGCTAAAATAAATTCCTCAAAGCATATTCTCGCACCGATTTAACCCGAATCCACTTATACTGCGACACACTCAGCTCCATAAATTTCCGACAGGCTGCAATTTAATGACCGTTTTGCCCTTCACCAATTAAACTGCACACAGTGTGATTTTTCCTGCAAAACCGACGGACTGAGCAAATTGGTTAGCGGTTAATTACAATGCAATGCAAAATAAGATGGAATGCGAAATGAAACGACTAATCTAA
The DNA here is from genome assembly GCA_963859935.3 of Lathyrus sativus. Classification (NCBI taxonomy): domain Eukaryota; kingdom Viridiplantae; phylum Streptophyta; class Magnoliopsida; order Fabales; family Fabaceae; genus Lathyrus; species Lathyrus sativus. Next base: position 96,640,948 of record OZ012738.1, on the reverse strand, counting down.
GGGTAAAATTTGGGGTATTACAGTTTCCCCTATTTAAATAGCTTCACTGGATGATTTGAGCGACGGAGTCTCGAGAAATCATGGTAAAAGGGATTTAAATACAGATAATCGAAATATTTGCCCTTAGATGCAGTGAGATGTAATGCTATGGACAAAACAAAACGAACTATAATAAGGATAATTCCATGAATCTAGTATGATGCGTCTGATGAAAATGATAAATGCAAGGATAAAGACGACACGACGACACAGGGGACAGACGCGACGGATAACTGTAATGGGGAATACGACGCACTGGTGAAACATCACGACCCTGGGGAATTCTAAAGTGATGGCCAACTAGTGCGAGCACGACCAATTGTCACTTTTAGAAGGAAATGGTAAGAACGGGATCCTCAATGGAGATGGCACCGGCGAGACGACCTCCATTGGGGAATATCCCAGAGTAAATGTTCAACAGGTTCAGGTGTGACCGATTGATACTCTAGGATAAAAAGTAAAACTGGATTCGCACGGCTGTAGGATTAAGTAAACAAAATGTTGGAGCATTGAGCAAAGAATAATATCTGAGCTTCTGGAAACTTTCCTCGTGACGGGATTGAACGGAATCTTCGGGAGTCCGTAAAAAATATACAAGGGTAAAACCAGTTGTATACCAAAATAAATGAGCTTTAATTGGAAATGCCCTGATAAGCTTTTCGGAAGAGAACTGCCACTTATCGCTACGGGACTTACATGCCGAAATGGATAAGCTCTCGAATAAAGAGACTGTTGTTTATCTGGGGATAATAGATGAAATGATTGATAAGCTCCACTTGAGGGATTGTCGCTCATCTGATAAAAATAAGCTTCCATGAGAAAAGCATGATTTAGCTTCTTCTTTTACTAAAGGGTAAAATAAACTTCTTCACGTTCAAGGTCTGTGCTCCCTGAATATGATTCAGTTTCTTCTTTTACTAAAGGGTAAAATAAACTTCTTCACGTTTCAGGTCTGGTGCCCTGAATATGACTCATTTTTAACCTCCCCATACTTCAAGATGAAAAGGCAATGGAAACTAGCTGCTCGATGGAGATGGCCACTTGCTGCAAGTCATGATGAAGATAGGATAAGCTTCTCAGGCGAGAAATACTGCTTATTTGCAAGAGTAGCAATGATAAGCTTCTCGGATGAGAACTGCTCATAGAGATTGTAAAATGTAATGTAAGGTTGTAATGTAATGAAGGTTGTAATGAAGGTTGTAATGAAAGTTGTAATGAAGGTTGTAATGAAAGTTGTAATGAAATGATAGGCTTCTTGTACGAGAGTTGTCGCTTGTTACTGAAAGGTGTAACGATAGGCTTCTCGAGCGAGAACTATAATACCGACGTTGTAAAATGATATCAAGGTTGTAAAGTATAATGATGATAAGCTTCTCGGAAGAGAACTGTCGCGTACCAGTTGTTGTAATGTAATGATAAGCTTCTCGGGCGAGAACTATCACATACAGATTGGAAATGTAACGATACGCTTCTCAGGCAAGAATGGTTGCTTTTTGGTGTGTAATAATGTAATGATAAGCTTCTCGGTAGAGAACAGTCGCATACTGATTGCTGTAAAATGTAATGATATAATGATAGGCTTCTTAGGTGAGAACAATCGTTGATCGGTTGTAAAATGTAACGATAGTTGTAATGTAATGATGTGCTTCTCGAATGAGAAGAATAGCTGATCGTGGTTGAAAGATGTAATGATGAGCTTCTCGGCAGAGAACACTAGCTTATCGGTAAAGGCGTTGTAAGAGGCTCTTTTTGAAAGATAGTGCAAAATAAATGCACGTCCAGGTAGGTTCGGTGACCGACAGGATCAAAGCTCAATTTAGACTTGAACTAGAAATAAATTGTCAAACAGGACTCCATTAAGGAATTGAACTCAAATGGGGATTATCTTATCCGGGCGCGGAAAGATAACTGAAATAACCATTGTCCACGAGGTTCGAGCTCCGCGGGGGAAATTGGAAAAGAGTAGGCATTTTATGCTTAGGGCTGACGATCTACTTGGAGAGAACGGACAAACCCAATTACTCGACAGTAACGACAAAGGATGACATGGATAGCAAAACAATGTAAATGTGAATGCATGTGTTAAATGTGTATGTTAATGTGTATGAAAATGCTATGAATATGTTCATGCTTAGGCTTATGCATATGCCTATGCTGACAAAACAAACGAGAGGAAGAAACATGAGATGAAATAAACATCTCGACGGGATACCCGGCGACCTCTGCAAAAGTACATCTATCAAGAGATAGAAAAAGTTGGTGGTAGAACCAAATCTTGCTTCAATGTTCTAACTTCTCTGGGGAGAAAATAATCCACTTGGGAATACGGTATCATAACTTCCTCATGGGGATACTATATGACTTCACCGGAGAGTATGATGTCATGACTTCACTGGAGGGATTGCTATCATGAATCATAATTAGCCAAGGAAAATCTCAGGACTAGAGAATTCCAGGGATAAAATAAATATCCGCGAAGATGTGGAGCTAGGCAGCTTCATGGAGAAAAGTGTAGCGACTTCCTAGGAATAATACATCAGCTTCCTGGGAGAAAGGTACATCCAACTTCCCTAGGGATAAACTATATCAGACTTCCCTGAGGAGAGTTCATCAGACTTATTGGGGAGAATCCAACAGACATCCCTGGGGAAAGTATCTTGACTTCTTGGGGAGAATATAGCGATCTCCTGGGGAGTATTTCCTGAGGAAAGTAAGGCGATTTTACTGAGGAACAGATGATTCCATCAGGAGCGAGTCTTCAAGGACACAAAACATATGAAGGATACCAGGGATATCTCTGCGGTCTTGAGAGTCATTGGGGATTTATCGGATGGATCCCAAAATGTTGTCATCTTAAAGTCTCGCGGGGGACTGTTTCTTGAGGAAAGCATGGTAGCTTCGGTGCAGAAAAGATAGTTCCACTTGAGGATGAGTCCTCAGAATAAATGTATCACTTGGAAGATGCTGGTATGATCTCTGCAGTCTTGAACGTTACTGGAGATTACTGAATCCGTCCAATGTGTTGTCAGCTTAAAGTCTCGTTGGGGACTAGTCTGAGGCAATGATTTAAAAGCGCTTCTGCAACGATGAGGCTTACTGGGGAATGAAGTGATCCTTCAGATATTTCCACAAGTCAAAGCAACTTTTATTTTCAAAAACAGTTTTAAATTTTGAAAACACTTTTCACTTTCAAAACTGTATTAACAAACAGCATTTTGCATAACAAAAATGAAACGGAGATAGTATAAACAAGGAGATTGAACAACAAAAGGTTTAATTTTTTTAAAGAAATGGTAGCTTGCTAAAGGCATATCTCCATGGAAAAATTACAATTCAAAATTGGCAATATAGGAAAGGTTACATTGAATCCAACGACCTCTATTGACCCTAATGACTAAGACTACCTGAAATCCCACTTCCGACAAGAGCGATTGGATTTGAATGGATCTCTTCTGTAGAATGTATCTGCAATGCTCGGTGTCATCCGATGCAGTGAAATGCCTTTGTCCCTAACTTTTTCCTGGATCGCCCTTTCGGGTTTTCAATCCACCAGGACGCTCATTTTTGCCTAACCCGCCCTTTCGGGTTTTCAACTTAGAGAGCTGTATGTATTTTTTGTTTTTCTTTAGGCATAATATTTTCGGACCGCATCGGAGTTCACAGGATGAGCGAGCTCTTCACCATCTATTGCTGTAAGAATTAGCGATCCTCTAGAGAAGACTGTCTTAACAATAAATGGGCCTTCGTAATTAGGCATCCATTTCCCGCGCATGTCTTTGTGAACTGGCAAGATCTTTTTGAGTACAAGTTCTCCTTGGCGGAACTCACGGATTCAGACTTTCTTGTTGAAGGCTCTCTTCATCCGATTCTGATATAATTGACCGTGGCACATAGTTGTCAAGCGCTTCTCGTCGATGAGATTCAGCTGGTCAAATTTATCTTGAACCCAATCGGCTCCATCCAACTTGGCTTCCATCAACACCCTTAAGGAAGGTAACTCAACTTCGACGGGGAGGACAGCGTCCATTCCATAGACCAATGAAAAAGGAGTTGCCCCTGTTGAAGTTTGCGCTATGGTTCTGTATCCATGCAAAGCAAATGGTAAAATTTCATGCCAATCTTTGTAAGTCTTGACCATCTTTTGCAGGATTTTCTCGATGTTTTTGTTCGCAGCTTCAACAGCTTCATTCATCTTAGGATGGTACGGAGAATAATTGTGATGCACGATCTTGAAACTGTCACACAACTCCTTCATAGTCTTGTTGTTCAGATTGGTACCTTTTTCTGTTATGATTCGGCTTGGAATTCCATAGCGGCAGATAATTTCTTTCTTGATGAAGCGGGCAATAACTTGCTTGGTCATGTTGGCGTAGGAAGCAACTTCTACCCATTTGGTGAAATAGTCAATAGCAACGAGGATGAATCGGTGACCGTTGGACACTTTCGGCTCAATTTCCCCAATCATGTCAATGCCCCACACGGAGAAAGGCCACGGTGAAGTTAGAACATTCAACGACGCGGGAGGTACATGCATGTTGTCAGCATAGATTTGGCACTTGTGACATTTCCTGGCATATTGGATACAATCGGATTCCATAGTTAACCAGTAATATCCAGCCCTCAAGATCTTCTTGGACATAGCATAACCGTTGGCATGAGTTCCAAAGGTGCCCTCGTGAATTTCCTGAAGTAACATGTCTGCTTCACATCTGTCAACACGTCTGAGCAAAACCATGTCGTAATTTCTTTTGTATAACACGTCATTGCTGAGGAAGAATCTGGATGCCAGTCTTCTCAAAGTCTTCTTGTCAAGATTGGTAGCATCAGCTGGATACTCTTGCTTGAGCAGATAATTCTTAATGTCATGAAACCAAGGATTCTCATCCACCTCATCTTCTTCGATCACCTGACAATAGACGGGCTCGATCCTGCGTTCGCTTAGAATGAGTGGCGATTCATTGACAAATCTGACCTTCCACATGGATGCTAACATGGCTAAGGTGTCAGCAATATGATTCTCAGATCTCGGCAATATTGTTCGAGCATTCGAAGTCTAACCTTGTTGTCAATGGAGTATAGCCACCTTTTGGATTCATCAAAACGACGCCTATGCCATGCCCACTGTAATTAGAGGAACCATCAAACATCATCTTCCACCAGAGACCCGGTTCGGGACCTTAATCAGAATCTGGCTCTTCGCAATCCTTTTTTATCAACATGATGTCTTTGTCAGAAAAGTCGAACTTGAGAGGCTCATAATCTTCAACTGGATGGTCGTCCAGATAATTTGACAAGATACTTCCTTTGATAGCTTTCTGAGGTACGTACTGGATGTCGTATTCTAATAACAACATATGCCAACAGGCAAGTCTTCCAATCTGAGCAGGCTTTTCAAAAATGTACTTGATTGGGTCCATCTTCGAAATCAACAAAGTAGTATGACAAATCATGTACTACCTGAGACACCTAGCAACCCATGTTAGCACACAACAAGTCTTCTCCAAAAATGAGTATCTATTTTCACAATCGGTGAACTCCTTGCTCAAATAGTATATGGCATGTTCCTTCCTTCCAGTCTCATTGTGTTGCCCAAGCACGCAACCTATAGACTTCTCAAGAACAGTAAGGTACATGAACAATGGCTTTCCCGGAACAGGAGGAATTAAGATAGGAGGCTCTTGCAAGTAATCCTTGATCTTTTCAAATGCTTGCTGACAATCAGGATTCCAATCAACAGTATGACCCTTACAGAGTAACTTGAATATCGGCTCGTAGGTAGCCATCATGTTAGAGATGAATCTGGAGATATAGTTCAAGTGTCCAAGAAAACCTCTGACATGTGTTTTAGTCTGCAAAGCAGGCATATCTTGAATGGCTCGGACTTTATCAGGGTCCTCCTCAATTCCTTATTGGCTGACGATAAAACCAAGTAGCTTTCCAGATCAAACACCAAAGGTACACTTAGCAAGATTTAGTTTCAACTGGTACTTCCTGAGTCGTTCGAATAGTTTCAACAGATGGTCCAAATGGTCCTCTTCGTTTTGAGATTTGGCAATCATATCGTCCACATAAACTTTGATCTCTTTGTGTATCATGTCATGAAAGAGATTTGTTATGGCGCCTGATACATTGTCCCTGCGTTCTTCAAACTGAAGGGCATAACTTTGTAACAGAAGGTTCCCCAAGGAGTAATGAATGTAGTCTTCTCTCTGTCGGCTGGATCCATCTTGATCTGATTTTAACCGGAGAAACCATCCATGAAGGAGAAGATTGCAAAACTAGCTGTATTTTCAACAAGTGTATCAATATGTGGCAGAGGGAAATCGTCTTTCGGACTAGCTTTTTTCAAATCCCTGTAATCTACACACATTCTGACTTTACCGTCCTTTTTGGGCATTGGCACAATGTTGGCAACCCAATCAGGATACTTTGCAACTGCAAGGAAACCTGCATCCAGCTGTTTCTTCACCTCATCTTGAATCTTCAAAGACATGTCAGGTCTCGTTCTTCGAAGTTTCTGCTTGATAGGCAGACATTTTGGCTTAAGCGGCAACTTGTGAACTATAATATATGTGTCTAAACCGGGCATATCTTGATACGACCATGCAAACACATCAACATATTCCTTCAAAAGCTTGACCAATCGCTGCTTGACCTCAGCCCCAAGTACTGCACCAACTTTGACCTCTTTCTTGTCTTCATCTGTGCCAAGATTAATCAAATCTACCTGCTCCTTGTGCAGTTGAAGTTCTGCGTACTCGTACTCAACAAATTTTGTCAGTTCGGTGGGTACTTCGAAATCTTCTTCGCCCTCATCTTCGGCTTGATAAATGGGTGTATCCCAGTCAAGAGAGACAGGAGATTCATTGGATTCAACAAGGTTTGGAAGGCTTATTTTATTAAATGCTCAAAGAAAAATGCAAGAGAACGAAAAATGCTTTTTTTTGTAGTTTTTGAAAAGATTGCCATATTCATTTTAACAAGGGAAAACGAAGAACGCTAATGAAACAAAAGGAATTTGAACAAAATGCATTTATTAATAATTGTTTTAAAGGTGAAAGGTGGCCCTACACAGTGATCCAATAGCCTTGGGCAGAGCTATAGATTTGAAAACATAAATGAAAATGTTAAATTACTTTGAAATGGGGAAAATAACAGGAATCTCTATAGCCTCCCAGTTGCTCAAGGCTACAACGCTCTTGAATACCAGGTTGCTCAGGTCTTCATCTTCATCATAGTCGTCGATAACATTGATTTGGAAACCTTCTGACAAACACTTCTTGAATAATCTTCGGACGTCCTTTGACAATTGAAGCTTTATCATGAGTTGGTCTGTAACCCAACCCATGGAGATCAGTCTTGGTCTTGATATCGATTACCTCTCCCCAACCTTCAGGAATGCCCCTGTCGATTGTTGATCTGGTACTCTTCAAGGATGCAAAAGATGGATTACTCTGGCCCTCTGTCTCCTCGACTTCCATTAGAACAGCATTGGCGATCTCAAGTGCTTAGAAAGAAGTTTCCAAAGCGTCTCCATCAGCCTCAATATAACAGAAAGAAGATAGGTTGCTGACCATCAAATCCTCCTCACCATGTATGATAACTAGCTTTTCATCGACCACAAACTTCATCTTCTGATGCAAGGTTGAAGTTACTGCTCCAATGGCGTGGATCCAAGGTCTTCCAAGAAGACAGCTATAGTTGGGATTAATGTCTATAACTTGGAAAATGATATTGAAAACATGCAGACCAATCAAAATCGGAAGTTTCACTCCTCCAATCATAGATCTGCGAGAACCATCAAATTTTTTGACAATTAGGGAAGTAGGCTTCACCATGGTCTCTTTGTAATCCAACTTGGTAAGAACTCTCTTGGGTAGGACGTTCAAAGATGAACCGGTATCCACAAGCACCCTTGATAAGTTATCCTCTTAACACTTCGTTGATATATGTAAAGCACGATTATGATTCGGACCCTCTCTCGGTAGCTCCTCATTGCTGAAGCTGAGAGTATTGCAAGCAGTAATATTGGCAATCACACTAACAAACTGACCGGTGGTAATGTCCTGAGCGACATGAGCTTGAGTTAATACTTTCTGCAAAGCAGCCCTATGAGCGGGTGAACTCATCAACAGAGATAAGATAGAGATCTTCGAAGGAGTCTGATGAAGTTGATCAATAACTTTGTAATCACTCTTCTTGATGATCCTCAAGAACTCAGCATCTTCATCATTCGTAGCTGCCTCTTTACCTTTGTCTTTGGCAGGCACATCAGTAGTGGCATTCGTTTCCTTAGGCGGAGCCTCATTGAAACGGGGAGTATAAACACGACCACTGGGAGTCATCCTGCTTGCCCCAGCTATGTTGGTCACAGTTTCACTATCAGTCTTCACTTCTTCCCTCGGAATGACCTTCCCAAATTCTTTATCAATCATGGTCACGTCGTATTTCCAAGGTACAACCTTGGGATCACTGAAAGGAAATGGAATCGGCTTCTGAATACTTATCGGCTTCGGCTGATCCACCGTAGGAGTAACAGGCTTCGATATATTGAACACTGGCTTGGCAGAACCTGCCCCTGGCAGATTAAACACCAGCACCTTAACCTTTGGTTCTAGAAAGTTAAAGACAGGCTCAATCGCAGCAACTTCCTCCTTCTTCAACTTGTTGATCACTTGTAGGAAACTGTTGTCGATCGATTTCTGAATATCCTTCTGAACCAATAAACAGCCCTTGGCGCAGACGTCACAACTTATACAATCAATATGAGAAACAGGTACTAGGCCGGCTTCGAACAACTTTGAAGGGAATGCCTTGAGAGGAGTCTTGATCTGAGCTACATCGAGAATAAGACCTTCATCGGAGGAGTCATCAACTGCGTTAACAGCCCCATGGTTAGGCAGAGGGTTGTCCTTGACATTTGGTTGAGGATCGTCGAAAGACAAAATCTTCTTTTCCATCAGATCTCTGACAATGTTCTTCAGAGCATAACAGTTTTCCAAATCATGTTCGGGGGCACCCTCATGAAATAAACAATGACCGGAGGCGTTGTAGTTGGCAGACAAAGGATTGGGAGGTGGACCCAATGCTCGGGTAGTAATCAGACCTCATTGCACCATGAAAGGATACAACTCGGTAAAAGTCATCGGAATCGGAGGACAAGGCTTGTATTGTCTCCTATTCGGAGCATTCTGACGAGGTGCCTGATTCCTCGGCTGTTGATTGGCAGGAGCGTCGGGCGCTTGTTGATAATTAGGAGGAGCTTGTTGATAGACTGGAGGATGATAAATAGGAGCCGATTGCATAGGCTGATAAGCGGAAGCTTGTTGAGCTTGCGGATCGAAAGACAGTGCAACAACAGCTACATAAGGCGGTTGAACATACTGAATCGGATAACCTTGAGGTTGAGCATACTGTTGTGGATGTTGATATTGTTAATTTTTTCGTCTACCTGAAGATACAACATTGGTCTCACCTTCCTTCCTTTTTTGAGAATTGAAGGAAGATTTCTTCGTTGGGTCTTTTGAGCTCGAGCTACCAGAACTACTTGACATTCTTCCACTTTTCAGACCCAACTCAACTTTAACACCGGCATCAACGATATCAGCAAAATTTATAGTCACACTACCAACCATCCTCTTATAGAATTCAGGGAGAACAATATCAACGAACCAATCAGCGAGTTCTTTTTTGGTCAAAGGAGGTTCGACTTGTGAAGCAATCTCTCTCCACCTCTGAGCATATTCTTTAAATGATTCCAAACTCCTCTGCGACATACTCAACAATTATCTTCTATCAGGAGCCAGATCCATGTTGTACTTGTAATGCTTGATGAAGGCATCAGATAAATCCTGGAAACTCTTGATGCGAGATTGATCCAAAGTCAGATACCATTTTGATGAAGCACCCTTCAAATTGTCTTAGAAATATTGAATCATCAGTTTATCATTCTCAACATGAGCAGCCATCCTACGGTAATACATTATCAGACGGTTCTTTGGAAAATTAGTACCCTCGTAACAATCAAAGTCCGGTGTTTTGAATTTTGGAGGAATAACCAAACCGGAAACCAAACAGACATCTCTGGCAGCAGCGCCAAAAATTTGATCACCTTCCATCTTCCTCAATCTCTTGTCCAAAGTTTGAACATTCTCATGAAGCTTTTCATGTCGCTCATTTTCCTCATCATCAAGGATGTCATAAACAGGCTCATTGAAATAAGGTTGCACACGAGTGTGAACAGTAGCTGGTGCAAAAGTAGGAACCACTCGAGGAGCTTCGGAAACCAAAGGCACAGCTTGTTGGATAGGTTGAACAACAAGAACAACTTGTGGAACTGATGGCACAATAGGAGGAGGTACGAAATCAGGTTGAAGACCATATAGAGGTGCATTTGCGATAGTAACAGCTGGTGGAGGATCTGCAACAACATTGGTAATTTAAGAGACAACAGTGGGCTGAGTATCCATCTTTACATTAAGGACTTGTAGCAGCTCCATAATCTGTCCCACCCTTCCTCGAAGGTCTCCGAGTTCATTGTTGACACGATCCATCTCTTGAGCTTATTCTTCCATCCTTTTTCGAGCTTGGGCTCTAGTGTTGTACCGATGCAGAGAACTCAGGGTGACGGAACTGGAAGACGAGAGAACCGAGAATGAGAAACCGGGAGACAAATGCAATGCAAAAAAATATGATGCTAAAATGCAAAATGCAGATGCAAGATTTCATGGAATTCAAGTATTTACGAATATTGTAACAACCTTTTTCTACCCCAAAGTTTTCAAGGCAAATAACACAAGAATCAGAGTGAATAACTAAATCTCATTAAAAATCCACAAAAAAGGCGCACATTTCTCAAAGTCATCAATACAGGATCCATACTCCGTAACTACGGGTTTTCCCAAAAATAATCAAAGCATCATAAACAACGAAATTCAAAACATACATCAAAGTTTCCTCAAAAAGGGAATTTAATCAACATAACTTCAATAGTAAAACAAATCAACTCAAGGAACCCAACCCGATGTTACATATTAGAGCAAGACCCTCTAAGCTGACCAAAAGACTGAAACGCTCAAAAAATTCATAAATGACTCCTCGGCGGCGTCCACGGCTAAACTGGCTCATCTGCACGTTACCCACATGTAGGTAACATTCAAACAGGCAGGGTGAGTAAAACAGTTCATAAAAATCAATGTATAACAATTAATGCATAAACGGCATCATATCCATATTCACACATTCATGTTCCTCAAATATGCCTCAAAGGCCACAACGTCATAATTTATACAAAAAGACTCATAAATGCAATGTGATACAACTCAATGCATGTTGTAACACCCATTTTATTTATTTAGTCATTTTGGTGTTAATTTAATTATTTTATGTTGGTGTGCCCTTAGGTGGGGTGTGTTGGTATGTGATTGGTGAGTATCCTTGATATATAAGGATCATTGGTGGTGTGGAGATAATAATATAATAGTTAATAGTAATATTGGAGGTATTATTATTATTATTATTATTATTATTATTATTATTATTATTATTATTATGATTATTATAAGGATCATTGATGAATAATAATAATAATAATAATAATAATAATAATAATAATAATAATAATAATAATACCACCAATATTACTATTAACTATTATATTATTATCTCCACACCACCAATGATCCTTATATATCAAGGATACTCACCAATCACATACCAACACACCCCACCTAAGGGCACACCAACATAAAATAATTAAATTAACACCAAAATGACAAAATAAATAAAATGGGTGTTACAACTCTCCCCCACTTTAAGTATTTTCGTCCTCGAAAATTACCTGGTGGAACACTTCCGGATACGCTTCCCGCATCCTTCATTCTAACTAACAGGTCACACTGCCTTCTGCAGCACCTCCCCAAGTTACTTTCACCAAAGATATCTCCTCTCTTCGGAGTTGTTTCTCGCTCGTCCAAACGAAATAGCAATGCCTCAACAATCAAATTATTTTCACTTGTACATCATCCACCTGGTTCAATGTACTTTCTCAACTACGACACATGAAACATATCATGCTAATTCATAACGACAGCGGGAAAAACGGTCTAACATGCTACTCCTCCCATACCTCTGCTGCGCCACTCTGATACAAACCACAGAACACGGTGCGAACTTCTGAGACTTCGAAGCTCGACCAACATCAGTCACCGGCGTGACTCTCCAAACACATCTTTCCTTGGATCCTCTTGATCTTTTCAGCCCTCTCAACATAATTTTCAGGTCTGAGCACAACACTCTCACTCGACCCATTCCAACACAGTAGAGTCCTACACTCCCTATTTCACCAAGTCACATATAGTGCCATTCCGACACTAGGATGGTAACCGTTATTATAGGTAACTCAACCAACGGTAATTAATCATCCCACAATCCACCTCGATCCAACACCCAAGCTCTCACCAATTCTCTACAGACTCAATAGTCCTCTCTGACTGACCATCAGTTTGCGGATGGTAAGTCGAACTCAACTTCAACTTAGTACCCGATGCTTCCTGTAAGCCCCTCCAAAATCTCAATATAAACCTCAAATTCCCATCTGACACAATATTCGTCAGTATCTCCTCTAACTTCGCCACTTACCCAATATGCATCTCATATATTCTCAACACGGAATAGTTAATCCACTCCTAACAATTCAAATTAAAATTATGTCTTTACAAATTCTTTGGAAATCTCAACACCAATTTCGTGAAAATACTACCTGATTTCCACTCTGGAATATTTAACGACTGCATCAGACTCAACAGTCTCTGATGTTCACTCTTCGAATTCCTACAATTCTAACTAGCATATTCCACCTCAACTACTCCTCCCCTTATCCATGGTCTCCAAAACAATCTACTCAAATTCGGTTACTTCTTCATAGCACTGGGATGGATACTCCATCTACCCCAATGTATTTCTTCACGAGTACTTCTACTCCCCTCAACAACATTTGGTACACATACTCTATCATAACATCTCGTGGTATTATTTCCACAAGCCCGACAATCCACTCCTCGACTCTAATTTATCAACTTCAACTAATTCACTACTCGACCCAGATTTCTGACTTTCTCGGTTCTTCTCAAGGATATCACTAGTCAGATCTTAATAATAAAAGATTAACTCCATAAGAAGTATCCTTACTCACACAACGCATATTATGAAATTTCTCAATCAGTTCTACCTCTTTTCACCATCATCTTCGGTAACCACAAACATTTCCAACTCACTGCATCATCTACCACATCCATTTTACCCAAAGGGTAATTACACTCAAAGTCGTAATCCTTCAGAAATCCTAATTATTTCCTCTGCCTCATTTTCAACTTTTTCAAATCAAACAAACACCTTAAACTCTTAAGATCACCAAACATCTCCGATCTCAGTCTGAACTTTCGAAGCCTTCGACTCCGGTACAACCACAATAGCAACCAACTCTAAATCACTGGTCGGATGGTTTCTCTTACACACTTCGAGTTGCCTTTTGCATAACTGAAACTCGCTGAAGTTGTCTTTAGCAAATCCCCTAATTATATCAACAAGCATCACAAACACCACAGTTAGTTCTATCGGATTCGGCAGAACTTTCCTTACGGAAGTATATCACCGCTCTTTTTCTAACACTGATAACTCCAGTTCCTTATGCTCAACATAATCCTCTATACTCTTCGAATACCTTAAAATATCATTTATTAACACAACCATTGCCTTATATAAATAATTAAAGAAGATCCCATGCCAAATGGACAAGCAAGTTGTGAGTTATGGCGGGAACACGTACCGTACTGCCAGCCCTTACTGCAACATTCAAACACATTTCATCAATAAATAGATTAAATCTATGTCAATACTTCACCATCTCATAGATAATTTCAATAGCTTTCCAACGCTTCGAACCGGGCGTCATTCCGAGTTACGTTGGGATTGGAGAAGTTGAAGAGTCAACTTGAAGACCCGCTGGGGGAGAGGTTCTTTTGTTTGAGTGTGTTACCGTAAGGTGCACCAATTTTTGTTGGTTAGACAGACAGAAGGTTTTGTGAAGCTTTGGGTGAATTATAGATAAGTGAACAAGGTGACTGTCAAGGATAAGTGTTCGCTTCCAAGAGTTAATGATTTGATGGATCAATTGATTGAAGGACGTGAGTTTCCGTGTTCGTGAGATCGCGAGTAGAATTATTGTGTTGTGGTGTCGAAGGTCGAAGTGGTATCGTAATAGGAGGCTCCACGATCTGCTGTTGAGATTGGAAGTAATCGGGTTTTAAAATATTTAAAGATTGAAAGTGTGTTGGACGGCCTCCTAAGTATGAAATTGTGGTTATACGTTGAATTCCGAGATCGCAGATTTTTACGGAATCGAAATCGGACACTCGGAAGTCAGGTAACGGTCGAAAATAGAATTTCGGGACTGTCATGTTCGCCGAGATTCGCCTGGCGAAGTGCCCTGAGCAGAAAAATGTTGTTGTGGTATTTTTGTCGTAACGGGAGAACCGTAACTCGGAATGACGCCCGGTTCGAAGCGTTGGAAAGCTATTGAAATTATCTATGAGATGGTGAAGTATTGACATAGATTTAATCTATTTATTGATGAAATGTGTTTGAATGTTGCAGTAAGGGCTGGCAGTACGGTACGTGTTCCCGCCATAACTCACAACTTGCTTGTCCATTTGGCATGGGATCTTCTTTAATTATTTATATAAGGCAATGGTTGTGTTAATAAATGATATTTTAAGGTATTCGAAGAGTATAGAGGATTATGTTGAGCATAAGGAACTGGAGTTATCAGTGTTAGAAAAAGAGCGGTGATATACTTCCGTAAGGAAAGTTCTGCCGAATCCGATAGAACTAACTGTGGTGTTTGTGATGCTTGTTGATATAATTAGGGGATTTGCTAAAGACAACTTCAGCGAGTTTCAGTTATGCAAAAGGCAACTCGAAGTGTGTAAGAGAAACCATCCGACCAGTGATTTAGAGTTGGTTGCTATTGTGGTTGTACCGGAGTCGAAGGCTTCGAAAGTTCAGACTGAGATCGGAGATGTTTGGTGATCTTAAGAGTTTAAGGTGTTTGTTTGATTTGAAAAAGTTGAAAATGAGGCAGAGGAAATAATTAGGATTTCTGAAGGATTACGACTTTGAGTGTAATTACCCTTTGGGTAAAATGGATGTGGTAGATGATGCGGTGAGTTGGAAATGTTTGTGGTTACCGAAGATGATGGTGAAAAGAGGTAGAACTGATTGAGAAATTTCATAATATGCGTTGTGTGAGTAAGGATACTTCTTATGGAGTTAATCTTTTATTATTAAGATCTGACTAGTGATATCCTTGAGAAGAACCGAGAAAGTCAGAAATCTGGGTCGAGTAGTGAATTAGTTGAAGTTGATAAATTAGAGTCGAGGAGTGGATTGTCGGGCTTGTGGAAATAATACCACGAGATGTTATGATAGAGTATGTGTACCAAATGTTGTTGAGGGGAGTAGAAGTACTCGTGAAGAAATACATTGGGGTAGATGGAGTATCCATCCCAGTGCTATGAAGAAGTAACCGAATTTGAGTAGATTGTTTTGGAGACCATGGATAAGGGGAGGAGTAGTTGAGGTGGAATATGCTAGTTAGAATTGTAGGAATTCGAAGAGTGAACATCAGAGACTGTTGAGTCTGATGCAGTCGTTAAATATTCCAGAGTGGAAATCAGGTAGTATTTTCACGAAATTGGTGTTGAGATTTCCAAAGAATTTGTAAAGACATAATTTTAATTTGAATTGTTAGGAGTGGATTAACTATTCCGTGTTGAGAATATATGAGATGCATATTGGGTAAGTGGCGAAGTTAGAGGAGATACTGACGAATATTGTGTCAGATGGGAATTTGAGGTTTATATTGAGATTTTGGAGGGGCTTACAGGAAGCATCGGGTACTAAGTTGAAGTTGAGTTCGACTTACCATCCGCAAACTGATGGTCAGTCAGAGAGGACTATTGAGTCTGTAGAGAATTGGTGAGAGCTTGGGTGTTGGATCGAGGTGGATTGTGGGATGATTAATTACCGTTGGTTGAGTTACCTATAATAACGGTTACCATCCTAGTGTCGGAATGGCACTATATGTGACTTGGTGAAATAGGGAGTGTAGGACTCTACTGTGTTGGAATGGGTCGAGTGAGAGTGTTGTGCTCAGACCTGAAAATTATGTTGAGAGGGCTGAAAAGATCAAGAGGATCCAAGGAAAGATGTGTTTGGAGAGTCACGCCGGTGACTGATGTTGGTCGAGCTTCGAAGTCTCAGAAGTTCGCACCGTGTTCTGTGGTTTGTATCAGAGTGGCGCAGCAGAGGTATGGGAGGAGTAGCATGTTAGACCGTTTTTCCCGCTGTCGTTATGAATTAGCATGATATGTTTCATGTGTCGTAGTTGAGAAAGTACATTGAACCAGGTGGATGATGTACAAGTGAAAATAATTTGATTGTTGAGGCATTGCTATTTCGTTTGGACGAGCGAGAAACAACTCCGAAGAGAGGAGATATCTTTGGTGAAAGTAACTTGGGGAGGTGCTGCAGAAGGCAGTGTGACCTGTTAGTTAGAATGAAGGATGCGGGAAGCGTATCCGGAAGTGTTCCACCAGGTAATTTTCGAGGACGAAAATACTTAAAGTGGGGGAGAGTTGTAACACCCATTTTATTTATTTTGTCATTTTGGTGTTAATTTAATTATTTTATGTTGGTGTGCCCTTAGGTGGGGTGTGTTGGTATGTGATTGGTGAGTATCCTTGATATATAAGGATCATTGGTGGTGTGGAGATAATAATATAATAGTTAATAGTAATATTGGTGG
Organism: Lathyrus sativus; assembly: GCA_963859935.3. Classification (NCBI taxonomy): domain Eukaryota; kingdom Viridiplantae; phylum Streptophyta; class Magnoliopsida; order Fabales; family Fabaceae; genus Lathyrus; species Lathyrus sativus. The sequence goes on along the minus strand of OZ012738.1, from coordinate 96,624,045 downwards.
TATTATTATTATTATTATTATTATTATTATTATTATTATTATTATTATTATTATTATTATTATTATTATTATCATCAGTATGAATATTATTGGTGGGTGTCCCTAATGTTGGAGGATCATTGGTGGTGTTTTGGTGAATATAATAATATAGTGTATAATATTAATATTGGTGGGAATATTATTATTATTATTATATTTATTATAGTTACTATTGTTATTAATATTATTATTATTTAGGTGAGATAATAATAGAATTATTATTATTATTATTATTATTATTTTGGTGAGATAATAATAGGATTATTATTATTATTATTATTATTATTATTATTATTATTATTATTATTATTATTATTATTATTATTATTATTATTATTTTGGTGAGATAATAATAGGATTATTATTATTATTATTATTATTATTTTATTAAGTTATTATTATTATTATTATTAAGTTATTATTATTATTGGGATTAGAGAATTAAAATAGAGAATGGGAGGGGTTAGTAGTTTTACGATACATTGGGAGAAGTTAGAGAAAGTGGAAAAAGAACGATAGAAAGGAGAGAACGGAAAAGGGAACGGAAAAGGGAGCGAAGAACGAAGGATACGGGGGAAAATCAGAATTGGCCAAACCTTGGAGGATTCTTTCATCGATCAACCGATTAACAAGGTAAGGGGGGAGAAACTTGATTTGGGATGGTATATACATGTACAGGGTAGAGGGGATTCCTTAACCCCGTAGTAAAATTCCGATCTATGAAGTTTTATATTGGCGTGCTTGTTATTATTGTTGCTAATGATAAATTGATGCTTGACATTGATGAATTGTTGATTGGTATTGGTGAATTTGGTGTACATATTATGGTGATGTTAGTGAGATTATATGTTGTTACTGCAGTGTTGATAGTAAATATAAATAGAGTTTTGGTGAGATTCTATGTTGTTACTGCAGTGTTGATAGTAAATATAAATAGAGTTTTGGTGAGATTCTATGTTGTTACTGCAGTGTTGATAGTAAATATAAATAGAGTTTTGGTGAGATTCTATGTTGTTACTGCAGTGTTGATAGTAAATATAAATAGAGTTTTGGTGAGATTCTATGTTGTTACTGCAGTGTTGATAGTAAATATAAATAAAGTTTTGGTGAGATTCTGTGTTGTTACTGTAGTGTTGATAGTAAATATAAATAGAGTTTTGGTGAGATTTGGTGTTGTTACTATAGTGTTGGTAATGACCAGGATTATAGCTTTGGGAAAATTATGTGTTGTTCCCTGTGATGTTGTTAGTGACTATGGTTAGGACCTTGGTGAGATTCAGGGTGACTCTGAAGTGTCGGTAATGTACCGTAATGTTGGTTCTAGAGTAGGAAATTGATCGATATATGATAATATATATTGTTATGTTATGATTGATGATGATTGTTGTTAATTATATAGTAATCGTTAATGAATTGGTGTTTTGGGATGATTTGGCATATAGGGCATATAGGGTGTTTTACAGTTTTTAAGGAAAATTCCGTATGGCTTTTGAGGTATCGATAAAGGGTGTAGGTGATGATTTTGGGAATAGGAATTAGAAACCTATTGGTTACGGTAATGTGCAAGAGTTGTACTAGAATAGACTGAGGATCCGAGTTGAGATGATAGGTACAGTTTGGCCTTGATGCCATGTATGAATGATGACTGTGGGAATTAACTTGTGTACTCAGTGATAGTACATGTTTCTCGTAATAATGACTGGTGGGCAATTAGTTGATATATATGTGGGTAGTGATCAGTGGGATCGTGTATTCCCCGAGTGTTGAGATGTGTTTATATATGGTGTTAGAGTGTGAACTCGTTTAACATCTAATTTAATTAAAATGAATGATGGGTGTATCATGTATATGATTATGGTGCAGTGATCAGTAGGATCGTGTATTCCCCGAGTGTTGGGATGTGTTTATACTTGGTGTTAGAATGTGAGATTGCTCACTGTGTGAATTGATTTATATGGTGTTGGTGCATGTTATATCTGTGCATATATATGTGATGTATAATGATACGATCAGGTGGATCGTGTGCACTTAGTGTGCCTGAACATAATAGTTATGCATTGGTGTGTGCATATCATGGTGTCTTGGTGGGATGGATCATGTCTCAGATGGAGCGTAAGTGATCTGTCCGTACTCCTTTGTGGAGAATGGTGGGGTTGAATCATGTCTCGGATGGAGCGTAAGTGATTCACCCGTACTCCTTTGTGGAGAATGGTGGGGTCGAATCATGTCTCGGATGGAGCGTAAGTGATTCACCCGTACTCCTTTGTGGAGAATGGTGGGTTCGATTGAATGAACCAATGAGTCGGTACCGCATGCATGGTATTGAGTTGCATTTTGCATTGTAATATGTTATATTGTAATTTGAACAGCAGGTTCGTTATATGGTGTTGTTGGGGTGAATAATTGAGGTGTTGGTGTGTTTTACTACCTTGTTTACATGTATTACATTACCATTATATTCTGATCATTATTTCTCACCCCTTTGTTGTTGTTGTGGTCTGTGCTTCTTCGGAAGTACAGATAATCCAGGTGCTTAGCTAACTTGGATAGTGGTGTGACCGTCGAGTCGTAGGATGCTCTGATACGTAACACGGGATGTGGGTGTTTTAACTGTTTTATGTCAAACTTATTGTAATCCTGTGATGTATCATGAATTTGATGTATTTTATTTTATTAAACAAATTCCGCTGTATTATTTTGAAAAGAATGAATAAAGTATTTTTTATAAAATTTGGAGATGTGATATCCCACTTTTGGTGAAAACTCTGATTATTATTATAATATTTATATTTTATTTAATACGGGAAAGTGGGGTGTTACACATGTGGTACCAATCATCACAACGCGATGGACACTAGGCCATCAACCCTCCATAGATCCCCATCAATAGGATCAGAGCACATCAAAACACTTCACATCCACACAGTGGGATTGAAGTCAAAGCAATCGAGGTCCTGAACCGAAGTCCGGATGCACATGAATGCATGATGCAAACTTTATAATAATCCTCATAATAACAACATATGGTGCATCATCATTCATCATATTCATCATCACATAAATTCACATAAATCATCATGTCATCATATTATCACATAGTTCATCAAATCATGGTAATTTTCATCATATTTACTCAATCAATACATCATAGAAACCATCATAACATCATGCACATATCACCCAAAACCCACTGTCATACTCATGGTAATCTATCCCAAGAATCCCAGAATCACACCTTAAGGCATCGCTGCAACATGATCAATTTGCGCAAATTCTACTACGTTCGCTGGCTCGCTCGCTAGGCGAGTCTGTAGCGAATACTCGCTGGCGAGTCTGTAGAGAATGCTCGCTGGCTTGCTCGCTAGGCAAACACTGCGATGAGAGCAAAAACCTGCTACAACCAGAACTGATTCCTACCCAAAAACTCATACGAATCATTTACCCAATGCCCCCAAAGTATCTCTAAATCATCCCTAAGGTTACACGACAATAACGGTACAAACTCTATGGTTCATTAGGCCAATCCAGCAACATTTGCAACGCCTAAATCACTATTTTCCCGCAATTGTTCTGAGTGCATCAGAGTTACTCAGATTCAGATACTCTTATTCTACAAGGTCAACCATATCACAATCCAAGGTTTTGGCCACGAAGGCATAAGGTTTCCAAATCCATGTTACACGTCAAACAGTCCGATAAGGTTTCCTAAGTTCATGTCAATATTTAGTGATTCATACCATAATTACAATCTCAGAGTTCTATAATCGATTCCCTTAGTTTTCCGAATTCATCCCAGAATCCCTTAAATCCTAAATTCACCATAAACACATCTAAAATCATACATGGAAAATCATGAACAGAAATACTCCCCATACCTTAGTCGATTCGCAACTTTCACAGTTTCTCTTTGGGATCTTCTGCCTCCAACCTCTCCTTCAGAGCTCTGGCCACCAAACTTTCACGTTAGACACAAATGAAATCCCATTTCCTTCCAGAACTCTATTTTGTCTAACTTAGTCTTGGGCCTCACAAATTGGGCTTTTCCCTCATTACCCTTACTAACTTCATCAAATACCCAAATTGCCCTTATTTCACTTATTTTCAATTTAATTAATAATAATACTAATAAATTAATATTATATGCTATTAATCAAATAATTACCCGAAAATACACATTTTCCCAATATTCACAAAATCACCATAAATTCACCGAAACATGAATATTCTCAATTAAATAACTAATTAAAATATTCTGATTAAATTCGGGGTGTTACAAATCTCCTCCACTTAAAAGAATTTTCGTCCTCGAAAATTACCTGCAGAAAACAGAGTCGGATACGGCTCCTTCATCTGATCCTCACATTCCCAAGTCCAACTTTCTCCAGCTGGTCCTCCCCACAATACCTTTACCAAGGCGATCTCTTTACCTCGTAGCTGCTTCACTTCTCGTCCGTCAACCCGAACAGACAACACCTCAGCAGTCAAATCATCTCGCACTTGTACATCATCCATCTGAATCACATGCGACGGATCTGGAATGCACTTCCTCAACTGAGATACATGAAACACATCATGAAAATTCGCAAGCAACGGCGGTAAAGCAATCCGATAGGCTACTTCCCCCACCCTCTGCGAAATCTACTACGGACCAATAAAACACGATGTGAGCTTTCGAGACTTCAAAGCTCGACCAACACCAATTATCGGCGTAACTCTCAGAAACACGTGATCTCCCTCTTGGAATTCAAGTGCTTTCCTCCTCTTATCATGGTAACTCTTCTGATGACTCTGCGACGCTTTCATCTTTTCACGGATCATCTTGATCTTTTCAGTCGTCTCTTGCACAATTTCAGGTCCGAGCACAACACTCTCTCCTGATTCATACTAACACAATGGAGTCCTTCACCTCCTACCATACAAAGCTTCATACGGTGCCATCCCGATACTAGAATGGTAACTGTTATTGTAGGTAAACTCAACCAACGGTAAATAACTATACCACGATCCACTTTGATCCAAAACACAAGCTCTCAACAAATCCTCTAAAGACTGGATAGTTCTTTCTGTCTGTCCATCTGTCTGTGGATGATAGGCAGAACTCAACTTCAACTTAGTATGCAAAGCTGTCTGCAAACTCTCCCAAAAGCTCGATGTAAATCTCGGATCTCTATCAGACACAATACTCGACGGAACACCATGCAACTTCACAACCTGCTCAATATATAATTCAGCAAGCTTCTGCAACGAATAATTGACCCTTATCGGTACAAAGTGAGCCGATTTAGTCAATCTATCAACAATTACCCAAATCGAATCATATCCCTTCAAAGTCTTCGGCAGACTTGTCACAAAATCCATAGAAATGTTATCCCATTTCCATTCTGGAATACTCAACGGTTGCATCAGACCCGACGGTCTCTGATGTTCAATCTTCGACTTCTGACAAGTCAAACAAGCATACACAAATTCTGCAATTTCCTTCTTCATACTCGGCCACCAAAACAACTTCTTCAAATCTTGATACATCTTTGTGGCACCAGGATGAATACTCAACCCGCTTCTATGACCTTCTTCAAGAATGCCCTTATTGATCTCTGACACATCGGGAACACATACTCTATCTTGGAACCTCATCACACCATTCTTATCAATCCGAAAATCACCTCCGTTACCTTGATTAATTAACGTGAGACAATCCACCAAACTCAAATTGGATTTCTGACCTTCTCTGATCTCTTGGAGAATACTACTAGTCAGCTTTAACATACCCAATTTCACACTATTAGGAGTCTCTTCATAAATCAAACTCATATCTCTGAATTGCTCAATTAGTTCCAACTCTCGAACCATAAGCATCGACATATGCAAGTGGCGCTACTGCGAAAATCGATGCCGGCAATGACAGAAGAGTCGCCACCGTGCGTTATTTATCCCAAGAGAGGGAAAGGAAACGCTTAGAGAAAACCTAACGAAAAGAGGGATAAGATCGGTCATCGCAACCAAATCTCGAGTTCGGGAGTCGGTTACGCAAGGGGAAGGTATTAGCACCCCTCACGTCCGTCGTACTCGACGGGATCCACGCTTGTTGTCTATCCAAAAGGGTGATCGAAACTATCTAACTAAAGGCTTGAGGACAAAAGAAAAAGAAGTGACTTGGCAAAGCAACGATGCTTTGTTCATACATATCTCATCTGGAATGAGAAGTCAGAGTCAACGTAGTTCAGCTAACTACGGGTGAAAAGGGGGAAGGTTGCTCGCCAAGACATCGCGTCTTGTGCCTACGTACTTTCATCTGGTATGAAAGATCAGAGCAAACGTAGTTCGGACTAAAGGGGAACACAGGTTTGTTCAACTTGTTTTTTAGGCCCGAGTAGGGTTAACAAGTAGTTCTAGCAGTTGGTGTATCCAGCTCGAGCATAGGAGACTTAGGCGTTACCGTTTGCGATAGAACTAAGAGTTAACAACACTCTTTTCCTGAAAAGATTTTCCTGATTAGAATCCCGAAGGATGAAAGGGAATGACACTATCCTAATGTTATCATGCAAAGGATTGAACACCTAATGTCTCTGCTACTCCCATCCTAAACGGAGGGACTAGGAATCCTAGGGGGATCATGGCCAAAGCCAAGTAAACACCACATAACTCAATCATAGATGAAACGGGGAAGAAATAAAATGAAATTGATGAATTCAAAATAAAATGATAAAATAAAAATGGAAAATAAAAATGGAAAATAAAATGAAATAATAATAAGATAATAATATAAAAGAGAAGATGGAGAATAGAAATAACACCATAAAATAAAATAAAAGATTTCTTTTTGGGATTTTATAAAATTTAAAACTATTTTTAAAAACAAATTAAAGAGAAAAGAAATAAAATAAAGGAAATAAAATAAATATGTTAAAATAATAAAAGATGTTTTTTTGGGTTTTTATATAATATTTAAAACTAATAAGAGAAAATAAATAGAATAAAAATAAAAGAAATAAAACAAGCAAGTGGCTAAAAAAGAAATGCTTCCCTAGGAATTGAACCCATGACCAAGGGGTTCAAGACTGAACACTAAACCAGCCCAACCATCCATCAACATGTGAAAAACAAAGGGCAAGAGAGAGCAAACGATAAAACGTGGAAAAAATCATGAAAAACTAATAAAAACGTCTCCGGTGGGGATCAAACAGAGTGCATGATAGTGAAAGGCAAGGCAATTAACCACTGGGGTGGCGATACATCCGTGTATTAATGCCACCCCATCTATAAATAAGCATGAAAACGCGCACAGACTGAACTTTGGGCAAGGCAAGATCAAGGCAAGATTTCCAAATGCATTTTGATTCACAACTCTCTCAAAACTCCACCAAATTTGATGAAATAAAAACCTATCTCACTCAGTTTTTCGTGAGGAATGCAATGGTAACCACCATTTTCCCAAAAAGTGCACACATAACAAAATTCGAATGAAGATGCAATTTAAAGCTTTGGGTTGCATTTTTAGTTTAATAGATAAAGACAGATGCAATTATTGGTAGAAACTGGTATGAGCAAATTCCAAATATGGCATTGAATGAGTTTTAACAAGCAATTTGGTTTAAAACACAACAGAACAAGAAATGGAAATGTGAGTTGCAAATGATGAAAATTGTGTTTTTTATGAACCTAGCAATTCAACAACATCAAGGATTCTATGACAGCAACCAAGTTAACTGAAAACCAAAAGCCAAAAGTAAAAACCCTTAATGTTTTAAAACACCAATCCAAAGTTTAAATGATTTGGGCAGCAATGAAAATGAACTCCACAAAAAGATCAATACTTGCTTGAACAAACATCAAGACTTGATGCTACAATCTACAACCACCAACAGCAGTCTAAGGTTTTACCCTTTTGGCAGTCAAAGTGAGTTAACAGACCCTGGCATAACAAAACCGTCTCCTAAACATAACAATGCTAAATGATCAATCACATTCTTTCAAGGGGTACAAATTATCAAGCCAAAACAAAACAAGCCCTAACATGAAAAACTAGGTGGAAACAGTAAATGGTCATAAGTTGACTAGCTCAAAATCCAAAAACAGTTTCAACAGCAGCAGTGGTATGTTTAGCATAAATTAGGCACAAGCTGGACATAAGTTGGTTAACTCAAATGCTGAGACAGTTTTGAACAAAACAGAAATCAGTTGTTGAATCAAAACCAAGAAGTTGCATCACAATGCAAACATAAATGCAGTAAAGAGTTAAATGTAGGCTATACAATTTCAGATCAAGCATGGCAGCAAATTCTTGGTATTGCATAGGCAATGTATTATTTACAAAGGATATGAACATGTGAAATATTAAAAATGTCAAGGTGGTCTGTGGAATGAGACATCAAGGTCTAGAGCTTGTGATAACTGCCAAGCAACATCTCATGATAGAATTCTATTTATCATATCCAACTACAACAAGACATTGCATGTATAAAACCTGAACACATTCAAATTAGTTTCAACTCCACACAAATGACTGGTCTGAACAGACCTTAAACCAACTGCTCACATAAACATCATGAGCAAGACATGAAAAAACTCAAAGGCACACTAAAACAGAATGTGGTGTATGAGTTTGCAAAAAAAAAAGACTTTTTGGATCAAAAGTGCACAGCTAGGACAGTCCATAGCAAAATAATAGAGATTCAAAAATGATAAGGTCAATCAACACATGAGTTATACACAAAGGGATTTATAGTCTAAAACAGCCAGCATAAAAGATTCAAAGTCCCAGAATACATGACAAACCTCAAAACTGTTTATAGCAGAAAATGACATAGCTCGCATGGATAACGCAAAGTGATTTATGATGATGTTCAAACAGACATTTCATGAAAAAAAAGATGACTCAACACTTCACCAGTCATTGGTACAACAAGACATATACACAGGCCATGAACATCTGCAAAACAAACAAGTATATGGAAAATATAGGCATGCTCGAAACTGCTTTAAGTTAACATACAAAACTGGCCTGAACAGCCCCTAACACAAACTACCTCCACCAACAAGTCATGCCATCACAGTCTATTAAGGTCTTCAAATGCAAGACTTCCATATTAAACATCAGACATGAACTAAATAAAATCAGCAACATGGATCCCTCAAATAGAACAAGCTCACCACTTAGATTTAAACATCAAATTTCAACAGCAGTTGCAAAGAACCTTCTATGTTCATACAACACCAAACTTATATCCCATGACAGTTCCAAACTTGATCTTGCTAAAACCACACATTAACCAAAAATGTTCCTAGATGAAAGCTAACACTCTTGCTAAAACAGAAAACAAAACAATTCCTAGCAGAAAGGTCTAACAGCCAACAATGAATTGGCAAACTTAATCCTTAAAACTGCCATTGACACCAAACTGGTACTGAGCAAAAACAAAATCTTGACAGCAAGGTTCAAACCCAAAACTTAATCACCATAACAGCAACAGGAGCAGATAATTGATGTGAGAAGGCTGGCTAATGGCAACATTTATCCATGAACTAAAAACAGTCCTAACAGCACTACCCTGATGTTTCAACAAGATTAGGCTAGCAGCAGCAGGAATTCAACACAAACCAAACCTAGACTCAAATAACAGTCATCCATAACAAGCTCTCTCCAAAGATCTAAATAGGACTAAGGCACATAAAAACATATAGTTCCTGTGACAGCTCTAATGTTTAACCAAAACTCAAAGCTCTTGAAAGAAAATCAAATTTGAGTTAATAAACTCAAATCTCCAACATAGTCACATGCAGTGGTGGAACCTGACTAGCAAAAAAAAAACCTCAATGCACCTATGTCCAACAGCAGCAAAAATCCACAGACAAAACCCAAACCTCAGTGGTAGCTCTCACTCCAAATATAGATCTATGCACCTCTCAAATCTATTTGGGCCGACTAACACTCAAAACTCCATCAGAACTGAGGTAACAAAATCCACACCAACACAAAAACAGTCTTAAGCCTTAATGCTCTTGACAGTTCTTACTTGGTACTCACATATAGTTCAAACGAAACAGTCACGGCAGCAAGAACTACTCTCAAAGGTTCAGCAGTCCAAAATCTTCATGATCATAGATATGGTTACAACCTTACCTTAGATAAAAACAAAGCAAAAACCAACTGTGCATCACAAGAAACCCCCTGGCAATAACCATTTATGAGTTGACAAACTCAGTTAGAAACAGTCATGGATACACATTACATTGCTAGATCCCAACTCAAACCAACAAACTAACCTAAAGCCTAAAGTCCCAACTCTAAACCTAAAACTGAACATAAACAGGAACCTGACATTACAATGTCTAGGAATCTATGCAAAGAGCCAACCACCCTAAGTATCTCACCATGGATTGATAAATCCAAATCAACATTCAGTCAACAACCTCTAAACAAAGAAAACCCAGACAATCCAATATACATTATGCAAGTCAAACAGGTCTAACTAGGAGCAATGTTAAAGTTCACCAGCCAAACCTGACAATGTTCAACATTAAGCCAATAAACCTAGAAGTCTTATACTGCCAGTTCTTTCTTTTCAAAAACAATTTGTGTGACCAATCCAACATAACAATGCTTAAGGCATAGATTCATCAAGTGCTCAACCTCATATTTTCATGAAAGTAATAACCACATACACCAACTTAATGGCATCTTAACAGCATATACACATATTTGACAGCAAAGGTGCATTTTAGACATAACAATCTTTGAACCATTTAACAAACCAACAAAACATAAACATGATGCACAACAATGAGGAGGTTTTGAACTACATACCTCTTGTAGACCTCCCAAAAGAAAGCTAGCTGCAAGAGCAAAGTATCCTCCCTTCCTTTGAGCAAGCCTTGAATGTTCTTCCCTTTGAAGCCACAGGTAGTTTTTTGTGATTTGGTGCTTTTTCACTTACAAGTAAGGAAAGATAGATTGAGAGTTATTTCTTGCTTCTTTTTTTGATAGTTGTGATGTTAACTATAACAGAAATCAAAAACCTTCTCTTGACCAAAATCAGCTCCTCCAAATGAACAAGGGATATCAGGAAGATGGTTTAAGTCAAAATCCAATGGATTTTCCCCTTCTGATCCTGCTGTCCAACCCTTCCCAAATGAGCCTTTCTGATAAACCAATTTCTCTTTTCTTCACAAACCTTCCAAAACAAAACCTATCAATCAGATGTCTCGAGCTCCGCAATGCATGTATTGGGGAAATAGCTTTGGTTAGCTAGTGGCAGCAGAAAATCAACACTCAATGAAACAGATAAACAAGGTTATCATGCCAAGGTCTGGGTATTTCCATTATGTGTCATCATAATCTTTTTGAATGTTATGGTAAAAAAACCTTGTCTACAGCATGTTTTTTATGTGCACATGAGATCAAATCATGGTGTGTTTAACTCAAATTTCCAAAATGCATCTTAAAGCTCCCTCTTGCATTTGCTATCAAGTTTTAATCCACACACACAATCTGAAAAAACTAATAATGTCATCTGATTCCTTATTGAAAATCACACAAAATGGACTTTGAGTTTGTTAAAAATGATGAAGTTTTTCCCAGACTTGAAGCTTCATGTTTGGCCATGTCTTTTGTTCTTTCCTTATTTGGTTTTGCCTACATTTCACCACTTTGAAGTACATAATACACTAGGGTGGCATTGATACACGGATGTATCGCCACCCCAGTGGTTGTAACCTTGCCTTGCATTGCCATGTACCTGTGTTCGAGCCCTGCTGGGGCGTTTTTGCTTTCCACTTATTATTTTTCATGTTTTTAATATTTAACCTTTTTCTTCCAAAATTTCTTACATGCGCACGCTAGCTGAGTTGGTGGAGTTTTTGACTTGTAACCCAAAGGTTATGGGTTCAACACTTACTATGTGCATTTCTAATTTTTAGCAATTGTTTTTTTTTTTGCTTTATTCACAAACTTTAAAACTTGCCAAATTCCTCTTGTTGCACACTCTTGATCCCCTGTAAAAATGCAAAATGCTATGCAATGCAATATGCTAGAACAATGAAATGAAACATAAACCAAGCAAAGAAAAGGTTGGGCAAATTTTGGGGTACAACAGCAAGGACTTCCTACTCAACGCATCAGCCACAACATTAGCCTTACGCAAATGGTAACTCAATTCAAAATCATAATCCTTTAGAAGTTCAAGCCATCTTCGCTGTCTCATATTCAACTCTTTCTGATCAAACAAATACTTCAGACTCTTGTGATAACTGAACACTTCGAATCTGGACCCAAATAGATAATGTCTCCAAATCTTCAACACAAACATCACAGCGGCCAACTCTAAATCATGCGTAGGATAATTCATTTCATGAACCTTCAGTTGTCTGGACGCGTAAGAAACAACCCGACCGTTCTGCACCAACACACCTCCAAGACCCATGTTCGACGCATCACAATACACCACAAAGGACTCACTCGGATTTGACAAAATCAACACGGGAGCAGTCGTCAACTTATTCTTGAGTTCTACAAAACTCTTCTCACAAGCATCATCCTACACATAAGCTTGATCCTTTCGAGTCAACTGAGTCAATGGCAAGGCCAGCTTAGAAATAACCAGCCAACCCAAGAAAACTTTGAATCTCAGTTGCAGACTTTGGAGTTTCCCACTGCAACACAGCATCAATCTTCGATGGATCCACATCAATCCCCCCACTAGAAATCATATGGCCAAGGAAACTCACATCCTTCAACCAAAACTCACACATCGAGAACTTGGCATAAAGCTTCTTATCATTCAAAACCTGGAATACAACTCTTAGATGTTGCGCATGCTCTTCTTCAGTCTTAGAATATATCCAAATATCATCAATAAACACCACGACAAACTGATCCAAATAAGGATGGAAAATCCTATTCATATACTCCATAAATACACCAGGTGCATTCAAAACTCCAAACTACATCACAGTATACTCATAGTGTCCATATCTCGTCCTGAAAGCTGTCTTCGGAATGTCATCAGGATTAACACGAATTTGATGATAACCAGACCTCAAATCAATCTTGCTAAAAACACAAGCACCCACCAATTGATCCATCAAATCATCAATTCTCGGAAGTGGATATTTATTCTTAATCGTCACTTTATTCAACTGCCGATAATCCACACGCAATATCATACTACCATCTTTCTTCTTCACCAACAACACTGGAACACCCCACGGAGAAACACTCGGTCGAACAAACTTCTTCTCAAGAAAATCTTCCAACTGTTTCTTCAATTCCCCTAACTCAGATGCATACATCCGATAAGGAGCCATCGATACATGACTCGTGCCCGGTATCCCATCGATAGTAAACTTTACCTCACGCTCAGGAGGTAAGTCACTCATGTCGTCTGGAAACACCTCTAGAAATTCCCGAACAACTGGTAGTTCCACGCCCACTGCTTCACCCTCCACTTGAAGCGAAGCAAACACAGTGAACATCTTAGCCTCATCTTCTAAGAGTTCTTCCACTTGCTTAGCGGATACAAACATCAACTCTAAACCATCACCAGGCTCAGGAAATCTCACAATATTGCTATAACAATTAATGTGAACATAGTTGTACTCCAACCAGTTCATCCCCAGGATAACATCAATTTGATTCAAAGTTAGACAGACCAAGTCCATCACAAAGTTCCTATCATAAATAGTCAAAGGGCAGCTCAAACAGACTAAAGCAGTAGTCACAGAACCATTAGCCGGGGTATCGATAACCATACTCCCGCTCATAGTAGATAAATTCAAATCCAACCTCTTAGCACATTCAAGCGAAATGAATGAATGGGTAGCACCAGTATCAATTATAGCAATCAATTCAACATCATGAATAAAACACGTACCTCTGATCAAGTTATCCGTCTTGGATTCTTCTGCACCGCTCAAAGAAAACACTCTACCACTTGTCTGAGCAGCAGTAGAAGTCTTCTTCGGCTGCTGACACTGGGTACTGATATGCCCCTTTTCTCCACAGTTGAAGCAAGTCGGAGCTTCGTCTTTGCAGTCATTAGCCTTATGACCCCTCAGCGCTTTACAATTCTCAGTATGGTGGCCTTGCTCGCCAAACTTATAACACTTACCTGGAGTAGTAGCCGCTCCCCCACTTGGCTTTTTCCCATCAGAAGCCTTTTGCTTCCCCTTATCACCAGAAGTCACATACGGTTTTCCTCTGAATTGGCCTTTCTCTTTCTTCTCACTCAGCTGCTTGTAGTGAGTAGATCGAGCTCGGCTATCTTCATCATAAATTCTGCTCTTGTTCACCAGTTCCAAAAACCGATGAATCTGCTGATACCCAATTCCCTGCTTAACCTCTGGTCTCAAACCATTCTCAAACTTGAAACACTTCGACATCTCTGCGTCAGCATGGTTGGAATGCGGACAAAACTTGACCAAAGACTCAAACTTTGCCGCATACTCAGCCACAGTCATATTACCTTGTTTCAGCTCAAGGAACTCCACCTCTTTCTTCCCCCGAACATCTTCAGGAAAATACTTTCTCAGAAACTCTTCTTTAAAAATAGCCCAAGTTACTGCAATGCCAGCACCTCCCAATCTCTAACGAGTGTTATCCCACCAGTCCTCAGCCTCCTCTGCCAGCATATGTGTTGCGGTGAAAATTGGATATCAAGCTATTAATTAACTTGAATCTTAATTCTTTTTACAACCGGACTTTATTTTATCCAAAGGAAAGGTCTAAAGAGAGAAAAACCTTTTTCGCGATGTAACGACAACGCTTAAGAGATTCGGGGATCGGGGGTTGGTTATACCTAGGGAAGGTGTTAGCTCCCTAAATATCTATAGTACTCTACAGGAACCTTTTATTTGATTTCTTGCTAAGTTTGTGATATGTACTATGGATTTGGGATTGGGAAAAGATATGAGTTGAAACCTAAAGTTATATACACTAAGTTTGCTCGCAAAGACGTCGCATCTTCTGCCTACGTATCTTGACTAGGATAGAATCAGAGCAATCGTAGTTCACCTCACAAAGGGAAGAAGAACACTTGATTATGATCAAGGTTCAAGGGGGAACAAACATGACAATGTTTGTGTGGAGTTTGACAAAACTCCCTAATCTAAGTTGTAATATTCAAAAGGGGAAGTAAGAAATCATGACGATGATTCTTACACAGAGTTGACGAACTCTTTCCTAGGGTTCTAGTTGAAGAATACTCCTAGTACATGTGGGTCTTTTTAGACTTAAAGAAAAGTCTAAGGGTTTCTAATATAGGGTTAAAGTGACTTAACAAAGTCAAGGGAGGGTGAATGAATTATTCTTGACATGAGGGTCAAGTGGGCAGACCTTCCTTTGGAGGGAGACTAGGGAGGCAACTGGATGAAAGCTAACAAGCTTCATCACTTGGGGAGGAAAAATAAAGAATAAAAGCAACAACATAAATAAAAAATGCATTCATGGTGACAACCATTAAATGAGCATATGAAATTGATAAGATGAAAATGCATTGATGACAATCAAAGCAGATAAGCAGAACAGGAAATGTGACGACAGATCGAGTTCAAACAGATTCAACAGATTAAAGTAACAAGGACATGGTAACGACCAAAAATGAAACTTCAATATGTCAACAAACATTTAAGGATGAGAATGCAAGCAAACATCACAAAAAATCACAAATACATCAAGAGAAAATTCATCTGCATCTGTCAGTACGATCGTAGAAAGTACACAACTTGTACACGGTCAAAAGGGATGAAAAATTTGTCAAACATAAAAATAAAAAATATGAAATTAAATTAAACATCAAGAGGAACACAATGCAAAAAGAATGGGTGAAAAATGATTAAAATTGAGAGAGATATGATTTTTCAAAGTTTGAGTGAAAAAAATGGAAAAAATGCCAAAAGAGTTGCCCTCCTTAGGGGTCGAACTCAGGAACATGGCTTGAAAGGGGCGCTTGGCATAAGTTGCTTACCACTGGGGTGGCTATACATCCGTTGATTGATTCCACCCCTTTAATTAATAAAGGTAGTTCATTTGAATTTCTGGGCAAAACAAACACACTCAAAATGATTTACGTTTTATGTCGTAACTCTCTCGTTTCTTAACCAATCGCGACAAACTTTATATGTATCTTGACTAAAAACACATGAGGAGCATGATGGTGATGTTATTTTTCTGAAATTCTCATCCCTCTTGAAAATTCGATGGCAGGTGCTTTTGTATGTCTTGAAATGCAATTTGATGCCTACAACATAATCTAACTATTATCTCAATCAAGTAAAAGTATGAACATGTCACAGATGATATATTTGAGGAGATTCAACAGTTAGTGCAGACAAAATTCAACCAGAATGTGAAATGACATAGTTTGTGCAAGTGTGATGTTCTTTGGAGAGATGCATTTTGAAGTGTATCACCCATAACAGTTAGTTTTAGGTCAAGCCAACTATATGTACACATCATAAAAATGCCACTGAATGATTCTCAACACAAATCTAGGTTAAAATCCAACTGTCGTGAAAACAAGTGCTTAAGTTGCAAGGATGTGTGAAAAATGCATTATGAGGTGCAGACTTTGTTCAAAATAGTTTCAGGCCCTTTCAATCTCACAAACACATCACATAAAAGATATAAGATGAGATAGAACTATAGTGTGTGGTTAAAACTGACTGTGGTGCAAAAGTGGTGTTTCATGTGCCATTGTTATGTGAAAGTGCAGCAGAAAGCAAAGTTCAGCCAAGGAAGAGTTCCAAGTTGTTGCTACCATACACACACATTACATTTATGATATATGATGAGTTAGAGCATGGATGAGAATCAAAAGCAGACTGTTATCAAGACTGATAACACAGTTGCAGAAAAATGGCATTTGGAAGCATGGGCATATTCTTTTTTAGTTCTAGGCCTTTACGGATCAAAACAAACATACACACATCTCCTATACATGGTATTAAGTGACTGCCAAAAAACAATAGGACTCAAAACAATCTACTTTCAGAAATGGCATGCTGGCTGCAACTTTGTGCTTCATGTGCATTTGTGTTAGTGCAAAGTGCAACAGATTTTATGCATTTCTGTTTCAAGCAACTCCAGACCAAATCAACCATCCACACACCATACACACATAATATTGATTGAATTTAACATAATTGGAAGCAAGAAAACAGTCTGAAATGAATCATGGTACACACATTGCAAGTTATGAATTATGAGGCATGATGATGCTTAAAACTAGTTTTATGCACATATTGAACAAACTGAACACATACATATTTACAATACATGACATGGAATAAAGTCAGGCCAAAAACAAGACTTAAAGCAAACTGTAATGAAATATGGCAGTGGAGTTGCAATTTGAATTTTTGATGAAACACACAAAGCTCAAAATTATTTTAAGGTAAGTTCAACTGAAATGAAACATTCACACACATCATATATGCCCTAGTGGATTATTCTGAACTCAAACATGAACCTAAGCACACCTAAAATCCAAGTTAGCATGTCTATAGCATGAAAATGCAAAATGAGGCATTTAGTGATCAAGAATGCAAACCAGACATGAACAGCTTCAAATAACCCTACATACGCAACATGATCATGATTTTAAAAGGGTTTTAAATCACTCCAACAACTGTCTTCATGTTATGACAGAATTCACATGAATCACACAAATGACATGCTTTTTTACAATATGCTCAAAATGCCAAAAATGTGGAGTTATGGTGTAAGTCAAGAAGGGATTGTTTACATACCTCTAGTAGACTTAGTTGAACAAGCTAGAATGATTAAGAAATCCAGAGAACTTCAATCTACCTTTTTGCTTTGAACCCTTCCTTCTCTTTTAAGCAATATGCACACTTTGAGACAGTTTGAAGAAATATGCTATTCCAATGGTCTCCAACACTTTAGACAGTTGAGAAATGATGTAGGTGAGGTGTTAAGATGATTGGAACATCAAGTAAATGCTTAGAACAAGATTTGGTAGAATTTGTGGCTTTTGGTCAAAGTAACTTGGTGAAGAAGTTGACTTTTTGATTGGTGAAGTTTTTTGGGTGGTTTAATGGTTTAGACACCCTCTGTACCATATTTGGGTATTGTGTGGATGGTTGTTGAGGTGTTGGAATGTAGAGAAATGGTTTTGGCAGCCCTTGCACCAAGACAGATTTTTGAGCTTTTAGTGAAAAGTAAGATTTTATGGTTTTGAGATTTTGAGTGCAAGAGCAAAGGGACAGAGGTTTCTTCTGGTTTTTAGAAGGTATGTTAATGATGAAAATGAGGTGGGGGAGAGTCCTATTTATAGGCAAATGAGATTGAGGGGCTGGTTTGGAGCTTTCTTCACCTTGAAGAAAAGTTTGGATATTTTTGGAAGAAACCTCCCTTGGAGGGTTTTCTCTTGGCTGAAGATCTAAGCCTCAAAGGTCAAGCAAAATGATGATTTTCAGAGGTTGATAGCAGGCTAGAAGTGTAGGGGTGAGGCTGGTTCAGAATAGGTTTGACACCTCATGCTTCACTTTTTCACTTTTGGTGCAACTTGCATACCCACTTGCAAGGCAATGGTTCAAACTCCTCTTTTGAATTTTTCTGCATAACTCCTTGGTTTCTCATGCTACATACTCTTCCCCTATCAGATACAACATGTTTGATCAACTAAATTTGGCAAATTTGATGAAAGAAGGTATTTTGCAAAATGGACAATGTGGGACTAAAGTGTGAAACTACCAACTTGCCATGACCATAACTTTCAGCTCACAAATCATTTTGGGATGTGCTAGTACTTTTTAGAAAGCCCTCACATAGCTCTAAAGCATTCATGTTTTCATGAATTTCAATTTCCCAAAGGAACTTGGCCAAAAATCCCTCCAAAGTTGCTAAAAAATGAGCTAAAAAATGAAATTTTCCCAAGTCTTTTTCCCCTCTTAAAATGAATTTGATCATAACTCAAAATCTATGCATTTTCTGATCATGGACCACTTAGGGACTTTTGTAGTACTTGTCAAGAGCTTCCAAATGAGATTTGAACCAACTCAATTGGATGTGTGGTTAAGGAGTTATGGTTTAGCCCTTTTCAAAACCCTAATTTCCCGATTTTTCGATTACTCCTTCATCCTTGATCCAATGGTCATGAAAATTGATATGCAAGTCCAATATGACATAAGGAACAACTTTGTTTCACAACTTGAAGTCCAACTCATAAAATTTGGAGAGTTGACTTTTCGGTCAACCGTACAACCGATCGGTGATTACTGAGTCGCCTGTTGACATTCTGGGCCTCCTAAGACTTTGAAACTTTTTGGGTGAACTTTATTAGGATATATGAACTACATGAATCACAATCCCACCATTTAAACATCTTCCAACATCAAAGTCAAACTACAGTTGACTTTTACTGGTCCAAAACCCTAATCGGGTGCTCTGAAATGCAATGCTCTGAATTCTGGGGTAACAACCTCACATTGGCTTCTCAATTGACATTATGTAATACCCTTGACCTTGTTTCCTATTTGAATGAGCCCAAAACATTGACCAATCACAAACCCTGAAGTTTCAATTTTGACTGCACGAAATCCTGATTCATCTGCAATTGACAAAAATAGGCTTGCACTGGGTTAAGGTTAGAAAATTCATGTGTATGCTCCTAAAATGATAATGAGAATCTAAGGGGTCAAAATTTGGGGCGCAACAGTTGCCCCTATTTAAATATCTTCACTGGATGGAACTGAGGGATGATGATCCTCGTAGAATCGTAGTGAAAGGTATTTAAATATAGAAAACCGAAAATTTTGTCCCTTAGATCCGATGATATGCAAAAGGACAGGTCATGATATGTCATGAATTCTAAATGATGCTTTATGATGCTTGGATGCAAGACGTATGCAGCAGATAGAAAAACCAAACAACGAGTAACTACTCGCGGGGACCTGGAATTGTGGATCTGTCACTGGGGAATACCGAGGTATAACAATTAATAGTTCAAACATGACTAGTGATAACGGAGAGAAAAAATGAGGGTGCGCAGAGTCTAATGAAGATGATAGTCTTACTGGGAAAGGCAAACACTTCACCGGGGAACAAGGTAGATTTCTACCAGGGACACGAGTGACTTTTTACTGGGGAATTAAAACTCGAACCTCACTGGGGATGATCAGACGAGGAACTTCCTATAGTGAAGAGTTCAAACGGGATCTTCAGGAATGGACTAGAAACAAAGACAAAACATGATGGGGAGTACTAGTGACGACTAGATTTCCGAGACTTGTCGGGGGGAAAGGTTTCACTGGGGATGATGATGTCACCCAGTTTTAACAGGTGGCTCAGGCAGTGCTAGTAACTACTAGACTTCCTGGAGGTAATGGTAACGACCAACCTGAGATAACAACAAATGAAATTTCAAATCCAATCGGTAATACAGGACTTCGACTGGGGAAATTGGTGACGACCAAATTTCAAGTAATGCTAGTAACTACTGGACTTAAAGGAGATTGGTAACGACCAAGTCCGGGTACCAATGACGATTGGTTTCAAGTAATGCCGGTTACGACTGGGCTTTTAAAAGAAACATGATGACGACCAAATCAGGATATACCAACGCATGTGGTTATGAGAATGTCATCCAGCTGCTAGGCTTTAGCTAGGGAGGTTGGTAACAACCAAACCAAAAGATACCAATAACGATTGGATTTCAAATGACGCCAGTTACGACTGGACTTCCATGGGGACAGTTGGTGACGACCAAACAAGATACTAATGACACTTGGATTTTGAACATCTACCAGTTACGACTGGATTTAAATGGAAATCACTTAGTAACAACTAGATTTCACAGGGGATTTTCTAGTGACGACTAGACTTCAGAGCGAAAGATTGGTAACAACCTAACCAAAAGGTAATAACGAGTGGAGTTAAGACAACGCCAGTTACGACTGGTTCAAATGAAAAGGTGGTGACGACCAAAAGAATACCAACGACGATTGGATTTCAAACACTACTAGTTACGACTGGGGAATTAAGGGAAAAAGGTGGTGACGACCGAAACAAGGATACCGACGAGTGGAATTTAAGACAATTCCAGTTACGACTGGTTTCAAAGGAAAATATGGTGACGACCAAAAGAATACCAATGATGATTGGCTTTTAAAACAATGCCCGTCACAACTGGACTTTAAACAGAAATTTACTAGCAGTGATTAGACATTCACAGGGAATCAAAAGATGGCACACTGACCCTGGGAGACAAAATGAATCACACTGAACCCATGCTAAAAGGCATATGTAGTCTTTGACAACTAGATCCACTCTTAATAGGGGATCAGAACTTTAAACAAGCTAATCAGAGATGACAAAGTAAATTCAAAATACAATGCTCAGAAATCTTCTACTGGGGACTAGTCCTTATATCATCATAAGAGGTTCCTTGAGAAAACGGTCTTCCAGGTTTGACACCTACACATGACCTAAGGAGAATTGGCAGTTCGACCTGTTTACACTTCATTGGGGGAATGTAATCGGATCGCATATCAAAGCTTTCGCTACCCTGAGGTTTTGGGGAAGTATGATTTTCCTCGACTTTCCATGAGCTGGAGTTTTTACGTTTGTCAATCTTTTCAAGTTTTATTCAAATAATTTGACCCTAATGCTTTCAAAACTATCGTTTGATCAACGAACAATATTTTGCATAACAAGAAAATAAAGGAAATGATGATTTTGCAAAGGAAAGAATGGTTCCAAACTGATTTTATTCAAGAATGAAATCTTGCAAATGAAAAAATTCCATATAAATTTTACAAGTGAAGAAATGACAATGTGGACAAGGTTACATTGAATCCCATAACCATCCAATCCTAAAGACTAAAATCCCCCAAATCCTTGCTTCTGATGAGAGCAGTTGGAAGTGGATCTCCTGTACAATCTTCTGCAATGGTAACAACCTTTTTTGAAGTAGTGACAACTCTTCTGATGCAGTGAAACGCCTTTGTCCCTAACTTTTGCCTGGACCGCCCTTTTGGGTTTTCAATCCACCGGGATGCTCATTTTTTCCTAAGCCGCCCTTTCGGGTTTTCAACTTAGCGAGCTCTTATTTTTCTCCTTTTTCCTTTTTCTTCTTTTTTCTTTAACCCTAACTTTTGCATAAGCCGTGCTTTTGAGTTTTCGACTTATCGGGTTCTTTTTTAGGCGTAATATTTTCGTACCGCATCGAAATTTACTGGATGAGCAAGCTGCTCCCCATCCATGGTAGTGAGAATCAATGAGCCTCCTGAGAAGACCGTTTTCACAATAAACGGACCGTCATAGTTAGGCATCCACTTTCCTCGTGCGTCTTTATGAACCGGTAAAATCTTTTTGAGTACAAGTTCCTCTTCGCGGAATTCTCAAACACGAACTTTCTTGTCAAAAGCTCTCTTAATCCTCTTCTGATATAACTGACCATGACACACTGCAGACATGCACTTTTCGTCTATAAGATTCAGCTGATCAAACCTTTCTCTCACCCATTATGCTTCCTCAAGCATAGTTTCCATTATGACTCTCAAAGAAGGTATCTCGACCTCAATGGGAAGTACCGCATCCATTCCGTATACCAAAGAAAAATGGGTTACCCCTGTTGAAGTGCGGACGGACGTTCTGTATCCATGCAAGGCGAATGGCAGCATCTCATGCTAATCTTTGTAAGTTTTCACCATCTTTTGCAGAATCTTTTTGATGTTTTTATTTGCAGATTCTACAGCTCCATTCATTTTGGGACAATAAGGAGAAGAATTGTGATGTTCAATTTTGAAGTCATCGCACAACTCTTTCATGACTTTGTTGTTCAAATTAGTACCATTGTCCGTTATGATTCGGCTCGGGATTCCGTAACGACAGATAATTTCCTTCTTTATTAAACGGGCCACCACCTGCCGAGTAACATTAGTGTAGGATGCAGCTTCAACCCACTTTGTGAAATAGTCAATAGCAACCAGAATAAATCGGTGTTCGTTAGAAGCTTTTGGTTCAATTGCCCCTATAATATCGATGCCCCACATAGAAAAAGGCCACGGTGATGACAACACATTTAGCAATGTCGGCGGTATATGCATTTTGTCCGCATAAATCTGACACTTGTGACACTTTCTGGCATATTGAATACAGTCAGTTTCCAAGGTCAACCAGTAATAACCAGCCCTCAAAATCTTTTTAGACATAGCATATCCATTGGCATGAGTACCGAACATTCCTTCGTGAACGTCTTGCATTAACAATTCTGCTTCTCTTCGGTCAACACATCTAAGCAGGACCATATCATGATTTCTTTTGTAAAGCACATCATTGCTGAGAAAGAACTTGGATGCTAGTCGTCTCAGAGTTTTCTTGTCAAGTGATGTAGCATCCGCTGGATACTCTTGTTTCAACAGGTAATTCTTTATATCATAGAACCATGGTTTATCATC
Source organism: Lathyrus sativus (assembly GCA_963859935.3). Classification (NCBI taxonomy): domain Eukaryota; kingdom Viridiplantae; phylum Streptophyta; class Magnoliopsida; order Fabales; family Fabaceae; genus Lathyrus; species Lathyrus sativus. The sequence goes on along the minus strand of OZ012738.1, from coordinate 96,600,591 downwards.
AGTCTCTTCTTCAATCATTTGACAGTAGGCGGGCTCGGTCTTGCGTTCGATTTGAATGAGAGTGGCATCGTTGACATCCCTGACTTTCCACATTGAGGCTAACATGGCTAGGGCATCGACAATGTGATTTTCAGATCTCGGGACATGCTTGAAAATGATTTCATCAAAATACTCCATCATTTTGACAATATAGGCTCTATAAGGAATCAAGTTTTCATGTCTAGTTTCCCATTCTCCAGTAACCTGATAAATAACCAAAGCTGAGTCCCCACTGACTTCAAGAAGTTTGATTTTGAGGTCGATGGCTGCCTCGAGGCCGAGAATGCAAGCTTCATATTCAGCGATATTGTTTGTGCAGTCAAAATCCAACCTGGTTGTGAATGGAGTGTAACCACCTTCCGGATTCATTAAAACGGCGCATACGCCATGCCCACTATAATTGGAGGAACCATCGAACATCATTTTCCACCAAAGACCTTCCTGTAGACCTTCATCAAGACTTGGTTCTTCACAATCTTTTACTAACATGATGTCCTCATCTGGGAAATCAAATTTGAGAGGCTCATAATCTTCCACTGGTTGATCTGCAAGATATTCCGACAAAACACTACCCTTGATAGACTTCTGAGCTACATATTGGATGTCATATTCGGATAACAACATGTGCCAGCTGGCGAGCCTTCCAGTCTGAGCAGGCTTCTCAAAAACATACTTTATTGGATCCATTTTTGAAATCAACAAAGTGGTATGACAAATCATGTACTGCCTCAAACGTTTAGCAGCCCATGCCAAAGCACAACAAGTTTTCTCCAAAAGCGAGTATCGGCTTTCACAATCAGTAAACTTCTTACTCAAATAATAGATCGCATATTCTTTTCGTCCCGATTCGTCCTGCTGGCCTAACACACAACCCATTGAATTCTCAAGCACTGTCAAATACATGAAGAGAGGTCTTCCTGGAACCGGAGGTATTAAGATCGGAGTCTCTTGTAGGTAACCCTTGATCTTATCAAATGCTTGCTGACAATCTGAATTCCAAACAACTGTCTGGTCTTTGCGTAACAATTTGAAGATGGGCTCACAAGTAGGAGTCATATTGGAAATAAATCTGGATATGTAGTTCAGTCTTCCAAGAAAACCTCTGACTTGTTTTTCCGTTTGTGGAGCTGGCATGTCTTGAATGGCCCGGACTTTGTCTGGATCTACTTCAATCCCTCGATGGCTGACAATGAAACCGAGTAATTTCCCAGATCTTACTCCAAAGGTGCACTTGGCTGGATTCAGTCTCAACTGATATTTTCGGAGTCTCTTAAACAATTTCAAAAGATGTTCCAAATGGTCCTCCTCGCTTTGAGATTTGGCTATCATGTCATCAACATATACCTCTATCTCCTTGTGCATCATATCATGAAATAAAGTTACCATGGCCCTTTGATAAGTAGCACCTGCGTTCTTTAGACCGAAAGGCATAACTTTGTAACAGTAAGTCCCCCACGGAGTAATGAAAGTAGTTTTTTCCATGTCATCGGGATCCATCTTAATCTGATTGTAACTGGAGAACCCATCCATAAATGAGAAAACTGCAAAACGAGCCGTATTATCCACCAACGTGTCGATATGCGGCAAAGGGAAATCATCCTTCGGACTGGCCTTGTTTAGGTCCCTGTAATCCACACACATTCTGACTTTTCCATCTTTTTTCGGTACAGGTGCAATGTTGGCCACCCATTCAGGGTATTTGGACACTGCTAAGAAACCTGCATCAATCTGTTTTTTCACCTCATCTTGAATCTTGAGAGCCATGTCAGGTCTTGTTCTTCGGAGCTTTTGCTTAACCGGTGGGCATTCTGGTCGAAGCGGTAATTTGTGAACTACTATGTCAGTGTCTAGACCCGACATATCCTGGTAGGACCAAGCAAATACATCCACATATTCTTTCAAAAGTTCCTCTAGTTGTTGCTTGACTTCTGCCCCTAGAGCTGTCCCAATCTTGACTTCTTTCTTGTTTTCTTTGGTGCCAAGATTAATGATTTCTACCTGTTCTTTGTAAGGTTGAAGCTCTGCATGGTCATGGTGTGCCAACTTTACCAGTTCATCAGATATTTCAAAATCTTCATTCTCGTCTTCAGCTTGGTATATTGGTGAATCAAAGTCTGGAGGGAATGCAAAGTCACAGGATTCAATGGGTTTTAGGACATCACTGCATGTTGGAATGACTTATTTTATTAAAATACACAAAGACAAATGCAGCACATAACAGAGAAAAATTGTTTTGGTTTTTTAAGATTGCCATTTTTCGTTTAAAATGAAAGCAAAAAGCAGTAAAGGAAATAACACAAAGAATTTAACAAAATAGTTCATTTTTTCATTGATTTTCTTGAAAGCTCGGGGCCCTTACAAAACATTCCTATAGCCTTGGGCATGGCTATGGAGATTAAAAACAAGAAAAGAAAGACAAACAAATTACTTTGACTCAGGAAAAACCAAAGGAATCTCAATAGCTTCCCAGTTGCTCAAGGTAGTGTTGCAATGATACACTAGCTGCTCCAGGTCTTCATCTTTAAAATCTTCTTCCACAGCACTGACTTGGAAACCTCCGCTGATGAATACTTCTTGTATAGTCTTTGGACGTCCTTTGTCATGTGCTGGTGCTTCATCATGAGTTGGTTTGTAACCCAACCCTTGGCGATCCATCTTTGGTTTTACCTCAATGACCTCTCCCCAGCCTGCAGGAATGCCTTCCTCTAGCGTAGACTTGATGCTCTGAGCGGATGCAAAAGACGAACCACTCTTAGCCACTGTTTCTTCCAACATCACTGTATTAGCTATCTCGAGTGCCTGAAAGGAGGTTTCTAACACGCCTTCATCTGCTTTAATGTACCGAAATGATGACAGATTGCTAACCATTAGTTCTTCTTCACCATGTACAATTACCAGTTTATCATTTACCACGAACTTTATTCTCTGATGTAGGGTGGAAGTCACTGCCCTAACCTCATGGATCCAAGGACGTCCTAATAAACAACTGTAAGCCGGATTGATGTCCATTACTTGAAATACAATGTTGAACTCATGGGGTCCCACCAAAATCGGCAACTCTACCTCACCAATAACCGTTCTTCTTGAACCATCGAAATCTTTTACGATCAATGATGTCGGCTTCATCTCTGCCCCTGCATATGCTAATCTAGCGAGTGACCTTGCGGGTAGCACATTTAATGAGGATCCTGTGTCGACCAGTACTCAGGCCAGAGTGTCTTCTTGGCATTTGATAGAGATGTGCAGCGCACGGTTATGATTACGTCTTTCTTTTGGCAATTCAACATCACTGAAACTCAACGTGTTGCATGCTGTGATGTTGGCCACTACCGAATCAAACTGACCGAGAGAAATATCTTTCGTTACATGGGCCTGTCTCAACACTTTTTGTAATGCTTCCCTGTGAACCGGAGAATTTATCAAGAGTGATAAGATTGATATTTTTGATGGCGTCTGATGAAGCTGATCTATCACTTTGTAATCACTTCTTCGAATAATTCTCAAAAATTCCTCATCATTTTCTTCTTCTATGCTCGGAGTTTCTTTTTCTTTGGTTCTCGTGGCGGGAGTAACTTCTTTGGGAATAGCTACTGCCACTTTCGGTTGATAGATCCGACCACTACGGGTCATTTTGCTAGTGCCTGCAATGTTTGTTACGTCCATCTGATCATCTGTCTGAACAACCCTTCTTGATTCTTGGTCTATCACGGTCACGTTGTATTTCCACAGAACGGCCCTTGTGTTATCATAAGGAAATGGTCTTGGTTTTTGGATTTCAATTGGTCGAGGCTGACCAATAGCAGTTTTGTTGAAGATAAGCTTCACACTTTTGTTGAATACCAGAACTTTCTCTTTTCTTTTGGACAGATCAAAAACGGGCTCAATCACAAAAACTTCTTCTTTCCTCAATGGACTACATACTTGCAATATCCCCTCATTCATCAATCTTTGTATATCCTTTCGTATCACATCACACCCACTAGAATCAACAGAACATTCTTTACAGTTATTATGAATGCTTTCAAACAACCCTACTTTTGACAACTTCTCGTGTAATGTTTTCAACGGCGTTCTGACCTTCGTCACATCATCAACTATCTTCTCATCTGACCTTTCTATTGCATTGACCCCTCCGTGATTTGGTAGTGGATTACTTTTAACATTGGGTGGTACATCATCAAAAGACAAGATTTTCTTCTCCATCAACTCTCTCACAAGATGTTTCAAAGCAAAGCACCCCTCCAGGTCGTGGCCAGCGGCACCCTCGTGAAAAGTACAATGAGCATTTGGGTTGTAATGGGGAGATGTTGTATCTGGATTCAGTGGCCTTGTTGTTATCAAACCTTGGTGAACTAAAGAAGGGTATAATTTTGTGTATGTCATTGGTATTTGTGGAAGTGGAGGTTTTGTGGGTGGCCTCCGGTTTTGAAATTCTGTCTGGGTTGTTGAACTCTCTGCTGATGGTTTTGTTGATAGGGCGGAGCGTTGGGCGCTCGTTGATACCCTTTTTGATTTGGTTGATATGTGGGTGCTGGCTTCCCTGACTGATAACTTGGGATAGGATGGTTAAATGTTGGGGTTACAACTGCCACATATTGTTGTTGGGCATACTGTACCGGATATACTGGTCGTTGTTGCTGATTTTGCTTAGCATAATTTGGTTGAACTTACTGGAAAAAACCTTGTTGAGGTTGCTGGTAATGCTGATACGGTGGTGTCAAAATAAGATTCCTTCTTCCCATTATTGCATTTGTCTCACCTTCTCTCTTTTTGTGAAAACCACTACTAACCTTCTTGACATTGCTGTTACTGGAACTGCTGGTGCTACTGGCCACCTTCCCGTTCTTCATTCCCAACTCTACTCTTACTCCCACGGCTACGATATCAGAAAAACTTGCGGACACACTACTGATCATCTTTTCATAAAACTCTGGTCTTACTGTGTCAACAAACCAGTCTGTTAATTCTTTTTCATTCAGAGGAGGTTCCACCTGAGATGCTGTCTCTCTCCACCGTTGCGCGTACTCTTTAAATGATTATGTACTTTTCTGTGACATACTTAACAATTGTCTTCTATCCGGGGCCATATCCATGTTGTACTTATAGTGCTTCATAAAAGCGTCATCCAGGTCTTGGAAATTGTGAATCCTCGATTGGTCTAAACTTAAATACCACTTGGCTGGAGCCCCTTTTAAACTATCTTGGAAACAGTGGATCATTAACTTGTCGTCTTCAACGTGCGCAGCCATTCTTTGATAATACATGATTAGATGTGTGTGAGGACATGTTGCACCAGAATATTGGTCAAAATTTGGAACTTTAAACTTGGGTGGAATCACCAATCCGGATACTAGACACATATCTCTGGCGTCAGTACCAAAGATATCGTTCCCTTTCATTGCTCAGACCTTTCTTCCGATAGTTTCTACACTTTCTTTCAACTTATCATGCCGTCCGCTTTCTTCTTCATACCCATCAAGACCTTCATACACTGGTGGAGGATTATGAAAAACAGGGCGCGCTTGAACCTGAACAGAAGGCTGAGTGTAAGTAGGGATAACTTGAGGAACTTCTGGCCCTAAAGGAACTGCTTGTTGATTGACTATTGGTGGCGATACAAAACCAGGTGGCAACCCATATGGTGGAACATTTGCAACAGTGACTGCCGTTGGGACTGGCTCTGCAGCTATGCTAGTGATCTCAGAAACAACAGTGGTTTAAGTGTCCAACATTGCACGAATGACTTGTAAGGCTTCCCTGATCTGCCCCATGCCTCCTCGTAGCTCTCCGAGTTCATTATCAATTATGTCCACATCCAAATTCTGTCCTTCCATTTTTAGGCGAGCTTGGGCTCGGGTGTTGTATCGGTGTTGAGGATTCAGTGTGATTCTTTCTAGAGACAAGACAGCGAGATGGGACACAACACAAGAACATGCGCATGCGATGCTTATGAATGCAAAATGCGACAAATGCAAAATTAATCATTCAAGGAATCCAAAGAAATATTTGCATAAATTATAACAATGGGGAAATAAGCAAATTCAAAAGTCCTCATAGATTAATAACTGAGAGTTTTACAATAATGATTCTGAAACTGAAATATAAGTCTTCAATACAAAATACATGATGAAAGGAAAAAGAAAAAGGATTTTAGATCTTCTGGTTGGATGGCCCTTCGTCTTCTGGCTGACTTTTCTTTCCACCTTGACGGATCAATTCTTGAAGTTCTTCCTTCTCTTGCATAGCCTTGAAATACTTATCTCTCCAAGTTTTTCCTTCTTTCTCAGCTTTTGCCAAAGCAGCTTTCAATTCTTCTACGAGAGTAGGTTTGGGTGAGTCAGGCTCGAAGCGAGTATAGAACATCTTCATCGCCGCTTCTCTTACCCATGATAGGTAAGATTCTGAAACAATAGTGTCGTGGGGACCTAGGGTAGTTACTCCCCTTGTGTGGACATAACGCCAGGCATACATAATTCGAGCCCTGTAAGCGGGATTCTTCCCTTCTTCCAAGTAAAATCTTCTCAAAAAGTCTGGATTTGGTTCATCTTCCATGGAGTGTCCCAACTGTCGACGAGCCAGAATAGGATTATAGCTGATGCAACCATTGACGCTGATAAGCGGTACATTCGGGAAATCTCCACAACTTTGGATCATGGCAATTCCTCCAGACATAGGGTCATACCACTTAATATCTGAGTGTTTGAGCAATAGCAGCTTTTCTGTCCATGAGAGCCCATTTTGCTTATCTCAGATGGCTGGAATTTTTGGCAAGTGCGAAATAAACCACTTGTGCAGGAGAACGGTGCAACACTCAATCCATCCAACTCCATAATGTTTCCTACGATGGAGAGTAAAGTACGTATCAACCAGCAAGGTAGGTACATGATTTTTGATCAAGAAAAGATTGATTGCATTTGCATCCACAAAATCACTAGCAGTCGGGAATAGAAATAGTCTGTAGATTAGCAAAACTAGGATGGCCTCAAATGCTTCAGTATTCTTTATCAAGGCATAGCTCTGAGCTTTTTCATACAGGAACATAGCTGGAAATCCATACAACCCTCCCTTAGCACCCATATGAGATCGTACCTCATCCACCTCCAAATACGCGGCCTCTGCAACTGCTCTTTTATTAGGAGTCCCTTCTCTTCCAGAAAATGGTCTAGGAGTGACGCCTACTCCCATCAGGGCGGAATATTCTTCCAAAGTTGGTAGCAACTGATAATCTGGAAATGTGAAACAATGATAGGTTGAATCATAGAATTGCACGAGTGCGGATAACATCTCTTCATACACTTGAACTTCTAGCAAAGACAACATATTCCCATGCTTCTATCTAAATGCCTCGGGGTCTTCTACTAAACTTACCAGTTTCTTCAAGTTCTCCAATCTTGGTCTTTGGAACACAACCTCTTCTTTCTTTCCAGAATCCATCCTATAATATCTACAAAACAATCTTTAGTTCCTTGAATGATTAATTAATGAAAATGAAAATGCACAGGTTTCATGGAACTCAGATCAAAACATCATTTCATTTCATTGATTTTTAAGATTTGAATTACAAAATACCTAGTACATTTTACAAAAGTCCTAAATATAAGGCTGACAGTATTCTAAATAAAAGTCTTCTTTTGCTTTGAGTTTCTTGATTTCTTCTTCCATCTGAGTCTTCTCGAGAACGAGTTTGTCCACGACCAGCTTCCATGGAGTTGGCTGAGAGCTGGAAGAAGGTAAGCCTTCCTGTGTCTTCCTCTTCTTATAAGCATTCATTTCTTCATCTTTCACCTGTAGTTTTCTACGGAGTTCATCATTCTCTTCCATGGCCACTTGGTACTTGTTTTTCCAGGCTATTTTAGTTTGTTGTGACTTCCTCAAGGCAATCTTTAATTTCTCCTCTTCAGACATAAAGATCATTGTGTGTTCCTCCTCTAAAGCCATGGGTTTCTGCTGAGAATAAGGCATCTTCAGCTGAATAGCTCTCTTTCGGACCCATTGGAGATAAGGCTCGAGAGAGACGTAATTAGGTTTCCCTAAGTCTTCCTTTCCTTTCTTGTGTACATGTCCCCAAGCTTTTAAAATTTTCCCCTTCAATTCTGAACTTCCCTTAAAGAAAATATTCTCCACATGAGCGCTATTTGGTATGTCCTTCAGAGGATATCCAAGCTGACGGTGAGCGAGAACAGGGTTATAACTGATTTCTCCACTTGTACCTAGAAGAGGTACATTACCAAAGCTTCCACAACTGTCAATGATTCTTATTCCCTCGTAACTACGGCTGTACCAATCAATATCAGAGTGAGTAAGAGCCATAACCTTCTGAGACCACCAACCTTCCTTCCAAAAAGCATGAGCCTTAGGTAAGTGAGAAATAAACCACTTATATAACAATGGGACACAACAGACAATCATTCCTCCTTTATGCAGATTTCTCAAGTGAACAGAATGATATGCGTCAGCTAATAAAGTAGGCACAAGGTTTTTCTTCAAGAAAATCTTGATGGCATTGAGATCCACAAAATTATCAAAGCTCGGAAACAAGAAGATTCCATAAATGAGCAAGGAAAGAATAGCTTCGAATGCATCCATACTCAAATGATCAGCATAGTATTGTGCTTTTCCGACCAAGAACTCTGCAGTCAAACCAAAGACTCCTTCCTTAGTAACCATATTTTTCTGAATATCCACCAATCGCAAACGCGTAGCTTTAGCAATTTCTTCTTCCTTAGGGTCCTTCTCCATGATAGGAAAAGGAGAGTCTTCAAGAATAGGTAAACCAATTAAGCAAGAATATTCCTCAAGTGTAGGTACCAGCTGATAATCAGGAAAAGTGAAACAATGATAGAGTGGATCATAAAACTGGAGGAGTGTGGAGAGAAGTCCCAGATCCATCTTCCTTTTTACCCTTAACAATGACAATAAGTTCCAATACCTACTCTTGAATCCTTCTAGATTTGTTATCAAAGTGCTCAACCTTTCTATGTCATCCAAGTTAGGACTTTTGTAAGTATACTTCATCATTTTCTTTTTTCCACTGTCCATGATGATCCTATTGTTTACAAATAAGAGATCTGAGTTCCATGAAACCTTTATGATATGATGTTCATGAATGCATGAATGCACAAACACAGGTAAGCACAGATTCACATATACACATGGATAAAAACAGATAAAGGTTTTTGGTTTGGAGAACATGAGCAAGGAGTCAAGGTCTACCCACCCTCAAAGGTATGTACTAAGGTTTCCACAACTGCAGAACAAGGTTCTAAAAGAGTTCCCGGAGTCCTCGACCCATCTTTCAGATATTATCAATTTCCCAAATACTTGGTGGTCGATAATATTCTCAAGAGAGTCTCATCCAAGTGTAGTATCGCGTATCAACTACTTTGGAATTACTTCCTTATAGTCATCACACTACATCCTAATAAAGCCATAGTGGGGAAAAAGGTAATCTAAAGCTTCTCAGTATCACGGGCTCCCATGTAGAAAGTAGCATTGTTTTCACGAATACTCGATCAACAATACTAACTCTCAGAAGGGCCTCTACTGAGTGGTGGTTTTCTCAAGTCAACTTGGTCGGGAATCAACACCCTATAAGTCTCCTTGAATATACCACCATCCTATCATAAGTACGCTCAAACACGGGTATAGTGTTGTCTCACCATTCAAAGTTCCCAAGAACCAACAGAGCACATATGTACATATTTACAAGTATTCACAAATAAGCAAGTAATCAAACAAGATAGGCTAAACCCTCAAAGAAAAATAATCCCCAGTGAAGTCTCCATTTCTGTTGCGGTGAAAATTGGATATCAAGCTATTAATTAACTTGAATCTTATTTATTTTTACAACCGGACTTTATTTTATCCAAAGGAAAGGTCTAAAGAGATAAAAACCTTTTTCGCGATGTAACGACAATGCTTAAGAGATTCGGGGATCGGGGGTTGGTTATACCTAGGGAAGGTGTTAGCACCCTAAATATATGTAGTACTCTATAGGAACCTTTTGTTTGATTGCTTGCTAAGTTTGTGATATGTACTATGGATTTGGGATTGGGAAAAGATATGAGTTGAAACCTAAAGTTATATACACTAAGTTTGCTCGCAAAGACGTCGCATCTTCTGCCTACGTATCCTGACTAGGATAGAATCAGAGCAATCGTAGTTCACCTCACAAAGGGAAGAAGAACACTTGATTATGATCAAGGTTCAAGGGGGAACAAACATGACAATGTTTGTGTGGAGTTTGAAAAAACTCCCTAATCTAAGTTGTAATATTCAAAAGGGGAAGTAAGAAATCATGACGATGATTCTTACACAGAGTTGACGAACTCTTTCCTAGGGTTCTAGTTGAAGAACACTCCTAGTACAGGTGGGTCTTTTTAGACTTAAAGCAAAGTCTAAGGTTTTCTAATATAGGGTTAAAGTGACTTAACAAAGTCAAGGGAGGGTGAATGAATTATTCTTGACATGAGGGTCAAGTGGGCAGACCTTCCTTTGGAGGGAGACTGGGGAGGCAACTGGATGAAAGCTAACAAGCTTCATCACTTGGGGAGGAAAAATAAAGAATAAAAGCAACAACATAAATAAAAAATGCATTCATGGTGACAACCATTAAATGAGCATATGAAATTGATAAGATGAAAATGCATTGATGACAATCAAAGCAGATAAGCAGAACAGGAAATGTGACGACAGATCGAGTTCAAACAGATTCAACAAATTAAAGTAACAAGGACATGGTAACGACCAAAAATGAAACTTCAATATGTCAACAAACATTTAAGGATGAGAATGCAAGCAAACATCACAAAAAATCACAAATACATCAAGAGAAAATTCATCTGCATCTGTCAGTACGATCGCAGAAAGTACACAACTTGTACACAGCCAAAAGGGATGAAAAATTTGTCAAACATAAAAATAAAAAAATATGACATTAAAGTACACATCAAGAGGAACACAATGCAAAAATAATGGGTGAAAATGATTAAAATTGAGAGAGATATGATTTTTCAAAGTTTGAGTGAAAAAATGGAAAAAATGCCAAAAGAGTTACCCTCCTCAGGGGTCGAACTCAGGATCATGGCTTGAAAGGGGCGTTTGGCATAAGTTGCTTACCATTGGGGTGGCTATACATCCGTTGATTGATGCCACCCCTTTAATTAATAAAGGTAGTTCATTTGAATTTCTAGGCAAAACAAACACACTCAAAATGATTTACGTTTTATGTCGTAACTCTCTCGTTTCTTAACCAATCGCGACAAACTTTATATGTATCTTGACTAAAAAAACATGAGGAGCATGATGGTGATGTTATTTTTCTGAAATTCTCATCCCTCTTGAAAATTCGATGGCAGGTGCTTTTGTATGTCTTGAAATGCAATTTGATGCCTACAACATAATCTAACTATTATCTCAATCAAGTAAAAGTATGAACATGTCACAGATGATATATTTGAGTAGATTCAACAGTTAGTGCAGACAAAATTCAACCAGAATGTGAAATGACATAGTTTGTGTAAGTGTGATGTTCTTTGGAGAGATGCATTTTGAAGTGTATCACCCATAACAGTTAGTTTTAGGTCAAGCCAACTATATGTACACATCATAAAAATGCCACTGAATGATTCTCAACACAAATCTAGGTTAAAATCCAACTGTCGTGAAAACAAGTGCTTAAGTTGCAAGGGTGTGTGAAAAATGCATTATGAGGTGCATACTTTGTTCAAAACAGTTTCAGGCCCTTTCAATCTCACAAACACATCACATAAAAGATATAAGATGAGATAGAACTATAGTGTGTGGTTAAAGCTGACTGTGGTGCAAAAGTGGTGTTTCATGTGCCATTGTTATGTGAAAGTGCAGCAGAAAGCAAAGTTCAGTCAAGGAAGAGTTCCAAGTTGTTGCTACCATACACACACATTACATTTATGATATATGATGAGTTAGAGCATGGAAGAGAATCAAAAACAGACTGTTATCAAGACTGATAACACAGTTGCAGAAAAATGGCATTTGGAAGCATGGGCATATTCTTTTTTAGTTCTAGGCCTTTATGGATCAAAACAAGCATACCCACATCTCCTATACATGGTACTAAGTGACTGCCAATAAACAATAGGACTCAAAACAATCTACTTTGTGCTTCATGTGCATTTGTGTTAGTGCAAAGTGCAACAGATTTTATGCATTTCTGTTTCAAGCAACTCCAGACCAAATCAACCATCCACACACCATACACACATAATATTGATTGAATTTAACATAATTGGAAGTAAGAAAACAGTCTGAAATGAATCATGGTACACACATTGCAAGTTATGAATTATGAGGCATGATGATGCTCAAAACTAGTTTTATGCACATATTGAACAAACTGAACACATACACATTTACAATACATGACATGGAATAAAGTCAGGCCAAAAACAAGACTTAAAGCAGACTGTAATGAAATATGGCAGTGGAGTTGCAATTTGAATTTTTGATGAAACACACAAAGCTCAAAATTATTTTAAGGTAAGTTCAACTGAAATGAAACATACACACACATCATATATACCCTAGTGGATTATTCTGAACTCAAACATGAACCTAAGCACACCTAAAATCCAAGTTAGCATGTCTATAGCATGAAAATGCAAAATGAGGCATTTAGTGATCAAGAATGCAAACCAGACATGAACAGCTTCAAACAACCCTACATACTCAACATGATCATGATTTTAAAAGGGTTTTAAATCACTCCAACAACTGTCTTCATGTTATGACAGAATTCACATGAATCACACAAATGACATGCCTTTTTACAATATGCTCAAAATGCCAAAAATGTGGAGTTATGGTGTAAGTCAAGAAGGGATTGTTTACATACCTCTAGTAGACTTAGTTGAACAAGCTAGAATGATTAAGAAACCCAGAGAACATCAATCTACCTTTTTGCCTTGAACCCTTCCTTCTCTTTTAAGCAATATGCACACTTTGAGACAGTTTGAAGAAATATGATATTCCAATGGTCTCCAACACTTTAGACAGTTGAGAAATGATGTAGGTGAGGTGTTAGGATGATTGGAACATCAAGGAAATGCTTAGAACAAGATTTGGTAGAATTTGTCGCTTTTGGTCAAAGTAACTTAGTGAAGAAGTTGACTTTTTGATTGGTGAAGTTTTTTGGGTGGTTTAATGGTTTAGACACCCTCTGTACCATATTTGGGTATTGTGTGGATGGTTGTTGAGGTGTTGGAATGTAGAGAAATGGTTTTGGCAGCCCTTGCACCAAGACAGATTTTTGAGCTTTTAGTGAAAAGTAAGATTTTGTGGTTTTGAGATTTTGAGATTTTGAGTGCAAGAGTGTTGCACCCTAAAATTTGACCAACCGATTCTCCTATCTGACTCGTGGTCTAAACTCGTATTCGCAAATCAGACGTATGATTTTTGTGCAAACAGAGGATATCAGGGTTACAACTTGATTTTCGTCTATCAGATATGGCAGATCCAGTCCAGATCACCAGGGTTTTATTTTCGGGAAATTGTGCGCTCCTCGGTGATTTTTAGCTCGCATGGTGATTTTGGGATATTCTGATGCCCGAGGCTCTCTGTTCGATTCAATCTGGTCTCGTGCACTCTTTTATGGGGGTCATTTGCATTTGTCTGCATTTTTAGGGTTTAATAGCCTTTTGAGGATTTTTAATAGGCTTTATAGATTTTTCTGGAATTTAAATAGAGTTTTTGCATTTTTTTTCAATAGTATAAATCATTTTTAGAATTTTATATAGATTTTAAAATAGGTTTAATTGTTTTTTTTTATCATTTTTAGAACATGCTAGATTTTAAAAATAGTTTTAATTGTTTTTAGAATAATAAAGAAAAAGGGGAATATAGTTTTTTTTCTTTTATTAATAATAGATGTTAATAGTTTAGAATTTTAATAGAAATTTTATATAGATTTTAAAATAGGTTTAATAGTTTTTAATCATTGTTAGAATATATTAGATTTTTAAATTTGTTTTAAATTGTTCTAGATAATATAGGAAATCTTATAGATTTTTCTTATTAGTTTTAAATAGATTTACTAGTTTTAAATAATATTAGACAATAAATAGGATTTTATTAGTTGTAGGTTAAATAGGGTTAATTAGAGCTTTAATCATTTTTTAGAGTTGATTAGGGAAATTAGTTTAATTAGGTGTTAATTCTGTTTTAGGATTAGTCTTAAGTAGATAATTAGGTTTAATATTGTTATTAATCAGATTTAATTGAATTCAGTTTTTTAAAGTTTTTTGGCCATTTTCGTAGTGGGCCTATCAGAAAAGCCCAAATTGTCCAGAAATTGTCCAAATGTCCAGTTTTTTTCCAGATTCGTCCAGGAGCTTCTAGAAGGTGCCAGAATTCTCAGTGTCATAAATACAGCGCGCCACGTGTGGCGCAGAGGCTGGCCCACGTTACACTCACGCAGGACCCCACCTCACACACTCAAAAGCTCCCAGTCCACGCCACGCGTCCCACCAGAACCCACTCCCTCTCTCTGCTGCCACCCGTCCTCACACGTGCCACCCATGCAGTAGCTCCCTTCACCACTTGGCACCGCCACAGCTGGTCACCGGAGCATCGCCGGGACCTTGCCGCCGGGCATGCAGGCGCCTTGAGCCACCGTCCAACCGTCTCCGGCCACCGTCTGTTCCGCCGGAATCCCCAAACACCCAGAAATCTCCAGAAATCCATTTCTTCACTCCGATCGTCTCCGATCTCCTCCGTTCCCCTTCGTCTCCACCTCGCCGGAAAACCCATACTCACCGGAAACTTCATACGCTTTTTCCAGAACATCATCAACATTCATCATCTGGAATTGCCAGAAACCTCCATCCACCAACGAACGTCAACAATCTTCAAAGAAGATCCTCGTGGTTCGCCCTCCCTCATCAAGATACTCAAAATCTTCTGGAGATTTCCCTCAGAACAGTTACGCCACTCAAAGGATCTTCAAGATCTTTCTGCTTCAGGATCGTCGTCTTCGTCAGTTCTTGAAGTCCTCATCCCAGATCTTCGTAGAACTCGTGGAGTTCTTCGCTAACTTGTCCAAGAGAAGTCGAACGAGCTTCAACGCGTGCTTCAGGGCCTCCGTGAGCTCCTTCAAAAGTCAGGAAGACGTCAAGATCTTCCTCTCTCGCGGTGATTTTCAACGGGCCTTCAGAGGATCCCAGCAACGTCATAGTCTCAGGTCTGTCTCTTCTCATAATCGCCATTAATGTTCATGGTATAAGGTTTCTTGCTTTGAGAAGTAAGCTCCTAGGGTTGATTTGTAGAAGTTTGAGCTGAATGAAAGTTATTTGGGTTTTTTTTCTGTGAATGGATTGAGAGAGGAAGATGAGTTGCAGAGAGAAGATGAGAGAAGACGGTGGCGTTAGGGTTTGCTGTAGTGAACAGTACCAGAGAGATTGAAGGGGATTAGGTTTTGTGGTTAGGGTTTCATTGGGTTAGGGTTAGGTTTGGGCTTAGGCCCAAATGTGTTCTGCTGAACACTACTCCTTTGTTACTCAATACCCCTCCCTACGTGTGAGAGACTGAGTGATATTGATGTGGGCCTTAGGCCCTAAGGCTATTCGCACCCCCTTGGGCATCAGCCCAATAAGAGTCAACTGGAAAGCCTTGCTGGCTACACCCCCCTGTGCGTTTTTCTGTTTTTCTTAATTGATTTTTTTGGATGTCATTGGGCCAGCGCAAAACCTGCTATGCGCACCACCCCTCTTCAGGGCCCAGCCAAAATGAACTTAGAATATTGCTGTTTGAAACCCCCCTCCAGTTTTATTCAAATTTTGTTTCTTTTACTATTTTCTTGTTCTTGGAAAATTCATAACAAAATAAAGACAATTGATTTTTCAATTCTTCTTTTTTCTACCACTTTATAATAATGTCTAGAAAATCATATAAAATAAAAATGCCATTTTATTTTTGTTTGATATTCTTTCCATTTAATTGACTTTTTTAATATTTTTAGTGCATCCATATCATTAGAAAATTCATAAAAAATAGTAGGTTTAGTCAAATAATCCCGTTCTTTTTTCTGTAGACTCGTAATTCAGTGTAGAATTTTATAGTGCAAAAACATTAGCTTAATCATGCATTTTCATTTTAATTGCATTTTTTGTATTGTTTTGCTATTAAATAATTGGTCTGTGGATATGTCTGTGTTGCTGATTTTAGTTCTTTCATCTGGTGTTGAATTTTGTTCTGATTTTTTTAGCATGTTGTCTTAGAGCCATGTAGGTTTCCCATATATTTTTGTTAGATTTTTGGTAGGATGTTCTGAGGTGATTTGTCTGAGCTTGAAGATAGGAGGAGTCTTGATGACTTCCGACTTTGAAGTTCAACTGTGGTTGAACTTCAGCGATAGTCTCTTGTGGTTTGTTGGCCTGTGGGTTCTTCTTGAGGATGGGAGCTGATTGAGGTCCTGTTGGAGTTTGCAAGGATGCATTGGATTGAGGCTTAGTCTAGGAGCTTGTTATCTGTTTGTGAGGTTCGAGATCCTGAAGTTTGAAGGGAGTTTATGGTACTTTCCTGAGGAAGGCACTATGAATGACTTTCATTCTTTCTCCTCACCTCTTTCGTAAGTATCCAATGATGTCGGAGCCAACTTGTGAGTTTAATTTCTCCTGAGGAGAAATGTAAACTGATCACATGTTATTGAGCCACATGGGATACGATTCCTAAGTGGAAGCCCCCTAGTACTTTCCTGAGGAAGGTCCTATGGGTCTATTCATTTAGTTCCATTAGTTTATCTAGGATTTCTCAAGTATCCAGTGATGTTGGAGCCAACTTGTGAGTTTAATTTCTCCTGAGGAGGAATGTAAACTGATCACAGTTGTTGAGCCACGTAGGATACGATTCCTAAGTGTTAGCCTCCTAGTACTTTCCTGAGGAAGGTCCTATGAGTCTGCTCACTTAGTTCCCTTAGTGCATATAGGTTTTCTCAAGTATCCAGTGATGCCAGAGCCTTCATGTGAGTTTAATTTCTCCTGAGGAGGAATGTAAACTGATCACGGTTGTCGATCCGCATAGGATATGACTCCTGAGTAGTAATCTCCTGGTACTTTCCCGAGGAAGGCACTATGAGCTTGTCTGCTTAGCTCCCTTTCTCTGGTAAGCTTGTTCTGAAGCTTGGAGACTGGGATTGATTCCTCTTGCTTAGGGTTTTGATTAGAATTTTTGCTTAGATCTTTGCTTAGGGTATTGTATAGAGTTTTGTTTAGAGATAGATTAGGAGCTTGTTTCAGGTTTGTTAGGGGCCTTGCCCAGGAGTAGTTTCTCGTTTTGTAGATAGAGGCTTGTCAGGTTAGCTTGCCTTCTCTTTGTATTGTTTGACTTGTGTGATGTTATGTTGCATTAGACTTAGGTATTCATCTAGATAGTTCTGAATAGGTGCATCTTAGAAGTAGACTTGGTGTGCATGAGAAGTTGAGGTGGTCCTCCTTCTGCTTGTTTGTTATTGAGTGGCTTCGCTTGTTGGTATTTGGTAGAGCTGAGCTCCCTTGCCTCTGTGGTTTGCGGCCTTTGCGCCTTGTTTGTCTAGTTGTTGCATTCATGCATATTTTCAGTATTCCTTTACTTTGTAGTTAATTCTTGTTTTGTCGTCTAGTCTTGTTGCCATGATCCCTTAGGAGCTCTGACTTCTCCGCTGCGGAGTTGTTATGATAGACATTAGGATGGTCAACCAGGTGTGATAGCAGTAGGTAGATTCCCCTTTCTCAGCTATAGTTTTAGGGTTTCCCTTTCCTTTCTGTAGGAGCTTTTGAGTAGCTTGACCCGTAGTTAGCCGAACTACAGCTGCTCTGATTCTTCGTACCAGACGAAGATATGTAGGCATAGGATGCGATATCCTAGCGAGCACACTAACGACTAACCTTTGTTCTCTCGCGGCTGTGCGATCGAGACTTTCCCGCTAACGACTAATTGTTATCCCTTTCTATTGCCCAAGTGCATTTAAGACCAGATCGTAGTTATAGGTCCCCGAGCCTTTAGAATCAGTTTGTTTTCTCACCGCTGTGTGAAAGCGCCAGTTTACCCGTAGTTAGTCGAACTACGTTTGCTCTGATCTTTCATACCAGATGAAAGTACGTAGGCACAGGACGCGATGTCCTGGCGAGCAACCTTTCCCCCGTTTAGACGTAGGTGGTCGAACTACGTTGACTCTGACTTTCCCATTGCACGAGGGAATACGTAGGCTCAGAACACCGTATGTTCTGTCGAGTCCTGTCCTTTTCTTTCCTTTCAGACCGACCATTAGCGTAGATAGATAACACACCCTTTTCCTTATAAACATCAAGCGTGGATCCCATCGAGTACGATGGACGTGAGGGGTGCTAATACCTTCCCCTTGCGTAACCGACTCCCGAACCCAGGTTTTGGTTGCGATGACCATACCTTTTCCCCGTCTTTTGCGAGGTTTACTTCGAGCGTTTCCTTTCCCGCTCTGAGGGATAAATAACGCACGGTGGCGACTCTTCTGTCAGCCGGCGCCGATTTTCGCAGTAGCGACAGCTGGCGACTCTGCTGGGGACTATAGCATCTAGGGACTTTTCCCATCCCTTATGCTGGGACCGTTTCCCATCCCCTACGCGAGTCAATCCTAGCGCTTGGGTGTTTATTTGTTGGGTGTTGTGCATATTGTGTTTTACTTTTCTGCACTTTACTTTTCTGTACCTTTACCTTTCCGCATTTATTTTCCAGCATTATATTATTATGATTATTGCTGTGGGCAAAGGGAGGTTACTGTAAGTGAAAAGCCGGACCTGGGCTTGAGTACACACCTAGATATAGTTGCGGAGAAGTAGTAGACGAACCTGTCTGCTGAGCAGGCACAGTTCCCTACGAAAATCTGCGCTCAGACGAGATTCTTGCAGAGGTGCTCCTTTCCGGTCCTGAGGATCTGAGGGGAGTCCAGACGTGAGGGTTGTCGACTCTGGGGACCGATCATTTGGAAGTCAGCTAAGTGAGGCCTCTTCATGACTTGATGATGCCACTCCTTCTGGGAATCGTATCGTCATTCATGAAAGTCTGTGACGCTGATGACCGCATAGGATGCCGTACCTTTGTCCGTGGATTAGGTCTATCCTACCTGTGAGAGGGACTGGGTTATTGCAGGAAAACTGGCCTTCAGAAACCATGATTCAGTAGTTATCAGACGGTGTTCTTGATTTATCTCCAGGTGTGTTGTTTGGGTCAGATGGGTTTCTTATCTGAGGTTGATTCTATTATCCGATGGTTTTCTCGTCAGATACAGAGGTTCAGATGGTTTTCTTACCAGGGGATTGATATTTTGAGTATCAGATGGTAGTTAGTGGCATGAGATTCTGGTGACCGTGTTGGTTTTCTGTTCTCGATCACAGAGATGTTCCTCTTCAGGCTACAGCATAGCCCCTGTGTTCGCAGATTGCATTATTTATCATATTGCATCATTACCATCTGCATTCAACTAACGTGTGTGTATTGCAGGTACATATTTTCCCTTCCAGTTCTGGTGTTTGTTCCTAGCAAGACATGGAAAACCTGAAGAGAGTATTGCCCTATAAGTTTCCGTCGCCGAATATCAGTCTATTGTTAGAGTTGATTGCTATTGCTAAGAAGAGGGGAATGGGTGACTTCAGAAAGAGATATGGGAGGATTCTGACCTATGTTTATCAGCCATCTGCCTACGAGACCAGCGGCATCTATACTCTGTCACAGTTCTACGACGCGGAGCTCAGGTGTTTTGTATTTCCCGACTTCGTTTTGGCTCCTACCCTGGAGGAGTACTCTGCACTTCTGGATATACCGATCCGTGAGCAGATGCCTTTCTATCGTACGGACGCTGAGCCTAAGCTGGCTGAGCTTTCTGCCATCCTGTGCTTGAAAGAGTCTGAGCTGTCTGGGAAGATGATCAGAAGAGGAGACGTATGGGGATTTCCGTTGGATGTCTTGGTGGAGAAGGCTCGGGAATACGCCCAGAAGGGTAGCTGGGGTGTTTTTGACGTCATCCTTGCTGTATGTGTTTATGGCATCGTGTTGTTCCCGAACATTCCTGATTTTGTTGATTCTGATGCCTTCTATATTTTGGCTGCGAAGAACCCAGTTCCTACTTTGCTGGGAGATATCCACCATTCAACTCACTACCAGAATGAAAAGCGACGAGGAAGGAATGTGTCTTGCTGTGTACCTCTCCTATGCAGGTGGTTCACCAGTCATATGCCTAAGTCAGGCCCTTTTGTCACCTCTATCAATTCTCTAGGATGGCCCGAGCGCTTAATGGGATTGACTGCTGAGAACGTGGTATGGGTCAATAAAGAGGTATTCGGAGCTGAAGTCATACTCAAATGCGAAGGATTCCCGAATGTTCCTTTAGTGGGAAGGAAGGGGTGTGTCAACTACAACCCTTCCTTATTGATCAGGAAATTTGGGTATGTACCTCAAGGAGCGCCAAAGCCCGAGGAGATACAGGAATCTCTGTATCTCACCGGGGCAATTGGGAAAGAGATGCTGACCAAACTTGAGAAAGCCTGGAAAAACTTGCACAAGAGAGGGAAGCTTTCAGGTAGCAGAGGGGATACTCGAGTTCCTGGCCCGTATATAGAATGGATTCGTGAGCGAGCTGTGAAGTTCCTTATGCCGTATCCAGCGGTTCAGCCATTGCATCCTTCTCCGGTGGAGGAGCCTACCACTGTGGACATGCAGGTCTACAAGCAGCTGATGGCGGAGAAAGAAGAGCTAGCAAGGGCTAAAGAGGCTTTAGAGCAGGAGAATGCCCAGCTTCGGCATGAAAAGATTGAAACAGGATATGTTTCTAAGCAACAGGCTGAAACTCTGAAACATCTGAAGACTACGCTATTGGAATTGACTGAAACCAAGAAGCGTCTGGAGTTAGATGTAGACTCAGTTAGTAGTGTGTTGGCCACTAAGAAGCAAGAGCTGGAAAGGGCCTACACAAAGCTAGCCAAGTTCAGAGAACACTGGGATCTCACTATGACCAAGCGCAAAGAGCGGGAAGAAGAGCTGAAGACACGGGTAACTCAGTTAGAAGAACAGGTCAAAGTGAAGAATGAAGAGCTTGAAGAGGAAGCCTGTCGCCGATACGAGGCCGAGCGCAAGCTGACAGATGCCATGAAGAATTTGGAAGATTTCCAGCATAGAGCAGATGCCAAGAGACCCAAACCTGGGGGCGGTGCCAATGATAAGGCTTGGGAAGACTTTGTCAGAGACATCCAAGGGACGGTCAGGAAGAGGGATCGGCTGATAGAAGGTTTGATTTATCAACCAGATCACGCAGAGACAAAGAAGATGGTCGAGGACTTCCGCAAC
The DNA here is from genome assembly GCA_963859935.3 of Lathyrus sativus. Classification (NCBI taxonomy): domain Eukaryota; kingdom Viridiplantae; phylum Streptophyta; class Magnoliopsida; order Fabales; family Fabaceae; genus Lathyrus; species Lathyrus sativus. The sequence continues at coordinate 96,579,225 of OZ012738.1, read as the reverse complement.
CGTACCCGTACTTGATTTCTCTCTTGTATTCTGTATGTTGAGATCACCACCAGGCATGTTGGCTGGGATCCTCCTTATCATATCAGCTGTATGGAGCATAGTTATGTAACTTCTTGACAAGACTGTTATTCTAATCAATATATGAGGGTTTTTCCAAATATTGTCTTTATGGTTTATCTCGTCTTGCTACCACTGACACCGGAATTGGAGGGAAAATATCTCCAATGCACACATGCACGTTAGCATTTTTGTATTTCTGTTTGCATAAATCATACTGCATAGCATTTCTCTAGCAGGTCAGAGCACTTATCCAACCTTTGTTTTCACCAGAGGGTGATTCTCGGGGAATTGGTTGAGGCAGAAGTGGAGTGTTGAAGACGACCAAGGGGCTGAAGCAGATTTGAGCAGAATCAAGCAGCATAGTCCGTTACAGGTAATTGGTAGCTATGTCTGAAGGCAATTTCCAGGCTCCTAACACCTTGGCAAGGTTTACCAGGGCGTCCAACCATCAGTATGATTCTATGGAAGGCTTCCCGCCAGCGAACAATCTTACTGCAGCCCAAGTTGTACAGCCTGCTGTTGAGAACCGAGATCGGCATGAGCAGTTCGTTGCCCGAAATGAACGTCATCCTCCTGTTAACAATCAAAGTGTCGCTTTCCCTGCGATGAATTACCGAAGAGATATTCCAGTGACCGGGTTAGTAGATCCAAGAGCTCTTGACGATGGTAGAAGACTCCGAGCATTGGAAGAGCAAATGAAAGCCTTGGAGGCGAAAGATGCCGTTAACCTGGATGCTGTAGCCATGTGTTTGGTTCCTGACCTGGTGTTGCCGTACAAGTTCAAAGTGCCGGAATTTGAAAAATACACGGGAGATAGCTGTCCAAAGTTGCATTTGATGATGTTCTATCGAAGGATGACTTCGTTTGTGCGAAATGACCAACTAATGATCCATTGCTTCCAGTATAGCCTGACTGGGGCATCCCTGAGATGGTATGTGCAATTAGAGAGTAATCAGATTCGATCGTGGGTGGATTTAGCCAGAGCTTTCATGAAGCAGTACGATTACAACCTGGATTTGACTCCTAGTCTCGTAGATCTGCAAGAATTGTCTCAAGCGGAGAATGAATCATTCAGAGGGTATTTACGAAGATGGAAAGAATTGGCTGCTAGTGTTCAACCACCGCTTCCGGAAAGAGAACTGGTTGACATCTTCTTGGGTACTCTGAAAGGCCATTATTTTGACAAATTGTTCAGTTGCACAAACTTTGTGGGCCTGATGAGACTGGGAGAGATTGTTGAGAGAGGACTCAGGAGTGGAAAGTTTCGAGATGTTCCTTACGTCCCAGTTGATAAGATTAAGTCAGTTGTCAGTTCTCAAGAAGAGTGGGCAGAAGGAGATGACGCCACCTCAGAATCTATAGCATCTCAGGATCAGTTTTCAGACACTTCAAGTCAACGATCATCCTATCGCCGATCGCGTCAGCACGCCCCACGAAGACCAAGGAAACCTGAAAGGCAGTTTACTCAGCTACCGGTGTCGTACAGTCAGTTGTTGCCAGATCTGGTCAGAAGTGGATTGATAGTGCCGAAAGAGACTAAGCCGGTGATTCCACTGTATCCTCCAGGTTTTGATACCAGCGCCCGCTGTGAGTACCATGTTGGGGCACAGGGGCATTCAACAAATGATTGTAAGGTACTTAGAAGCCAGATTCAGGATCTGTTAGACTCTAACCGTATTTGCATCACTCCTCAGGGTTTTGTTCAGGTTAATGATTTTCCATCCTCCAGTTGTGTGGGTTCGTCAGTTAATGTCATGGAAGACTCCACAGGAAGTGTGTGCTCTGAAGATTGTCAATCAGAAAGTTCAGTTGTATGGGAGAAGTTTCTAGAGGTTTTTGCGCCGGATGTCGCATCTGTTTTCTCTGCTTAATCTGTTTAGCTTTTTGTGCACTAGTGTCTGCCGACCACCACCAGGATTGTTGGCTGGGGTCATTGTATTCGCACTCATTTGTGCTTACGTGCTGCTTTTGTTGGTTATACATGTGTGGGAGATGTTCGTCTGTGTGCTTATAGCTTGAGTTTCTCTTTGTCTCGTTATGAATATGTGTTTGCTTTCTACGCTGCATTATCAGGTATATCAGAACCGTGGGTCTCATTTCCTCATCGTCCAGTTTATTGCAGGAACTCCTTCAGAGATATGGAACAGAATCAGTTTGAATTGATTGAAGTCCAAGGCCAGCTGGGGCAGATGATGAGAGACATGCAAGAGATGCGTTCGGAGCAGAGGATTCTCAAGGAGGAGAACAGTCAGCTGAAGACCCAAATGAGCTTGATCATGGAGGTAGTCAAGAATGTGCTTAGGAAAGAAGACGATCAGCTATTTGAAGCCGCAATGAAGAAGCTCGCGCCACCTGTGCATGTGGAACCTGAGCAGCAGCAACAGAAGATACATCCGGCTCAGCGGAGGATCCAGGAAGGGAAGCCAAAGAGAATGTTTGAGGCACCGCCTATGACATATGCTGAGCTCTTGCAGACTTTATTGAGGTTTAATCTGGTTGAGAAAAGAACGTTGGAACCACCAACGAGAGCGTTTCCTCATGGGTACGATGCCAGTAAGCAATGTGAGTTTCATTCTGGGGCATTCAGACACGACATCGAGGGTTGTCATGCTTTTAAGCACAATGTTCAAGACCTGATTGACTCGCACGATATTGAATTCACGCCGGGCGGCGTAGCGGTGCGTATTGCTCCTGTCTCAGTCGATGCTAAGATGACAGATGTTTCTAAAGCTGCAGTGGGTCATAAGCGTATCCTGGACTCCATGGTGTCGGAATCTCCAGGCCCACAACTGTTGCCTATTCCCGGGGCAGATCTGAGAAAGAAAATGGCTAAGCATAAGGAGGGCGTTAATCAATGCATTGAAGGTCAAGAAACCGATGTTGCATTTGATACGAAGGGTGTTCAAGAGTCAACCCGATACCAGCAGCAGCAGCCTCAGCAGCAGAACCAGCAGGGGTGTAAGAGATATCAGAATCGGGGTCCTCTGCAAGCCGTCATTTGGAAACTCCTCCTATGCCATATGCACAGCTTTTGCAAACGCTGCTTCAGCTCCAATTGGTTCACAAAAGGACAATGACTCCCTTAACGGGACCACCACTACCGGGGTATGATGCCAATGCTACTTGTGAATTCCACACTGGGGCACCAGGCCATACGGTTGAGAATTGTAAGGCTTTTAAGCACAAAGTGCAGGATCTGCTTGATAGTGCAGCAATCAGCTTCAGGCAGAAAGGTCCCCAAATCATCTGAATGAAGGAGGAAGGGCTCTATAATTCGGCTGAGTCATTGAAAGCAGATCAGGACAGCATCGAACTGTCTCTAATAAAGATAGCTGGTTCAGCAGCAGGACAGATGTGAAAGCCCTGCTCTCGGAAGCTAGCATATTTTCTTTGTTTTAGCTTGTCATTTCTTTACATTTGTAGTTTCTTTCCTGTTTGAATTTGCAATCTTGTTTGTAAAACTTGTTGTTTTCATTCGATTGATGATAATGAAATAAATATGCATGTTTTGATTGAATCCAGTCGTGTTCACTAATTGTTTTTTACAAATATCCAACGCTGGGTTAAGAAGGATCTGGGGAGGATGACGAAAATGAACGACGTGCAAAATTCCGATATTGTGTGCTTTTGAAATAAAACCTGTTGATGATGTACAGGCATTGTTTCAAATCCCTAAACACCGGAGTTATAAGGAAGATAATCCCTTGTCAACCCCTTTGAGCCTAGTAGTAGGAGTTCTTTCTGAAAATGAAAAACCCTCAATCTTAACCTGGGGCAGGGTAGGTGCTAGCTAATTTGACCGAGCGTCCAAATTGCAAAAGGAGTGTCCGTTCGAGGATCAATCACACCCCTAGAGGTCGTGCCTAAAAGACCACAATGGTTCAATCAAGAGTGGGGCAGTCACATCCTTCCCCAAAGAGTCAGACAACCAGTGTCACACGACTTGTTCGAAAGAAAAAGAAAAAGAAGAATCAAAAGCCCGCTAAGTCAAGAAAACTTCAAAACAAATGACTTAGGCAAAAATGAGGGCATCCCGCTGGACTTAAAAAATCAAAAGAAACTCAAAAGGAGTCAGTCCAGGCAAAAGTTAGGGATATGAAAAGAAAAAGATGAGAAGGATCAAAAGAAAAATCCTCAAATGACATACGAGTCGTGTGACCTCAGGTGTCGAAGACGAAAAGTGAGTGGCTGTCACTCCGAAAACTCATAGTTTCCCGAACTATCATTCCTGTCTTTCAATCTCTGAGAGGTGAGCGCTAAGGTTGAATTAGCTGAACGTAGGATGGGAGAACATCGAGGAGAATGGGTGGGTTAAAGTAAACTTTGAGCCTTTATCCTTTCTTTCAAAACCACGAACCTGACCACGTTACAACCTTCAAAAGTCCTAATTGAAGCAGGTCGTTTCGAAAGCATACTCCGGTAAAGGTCGCGTCGATTCTGACTCTTAAAAGGGTTCCTCTTACCATGTTGATACTAATGTTGATAAATGTTTTGTGCATTATATGCCATAAACTGTTTTTTTCCTTTTCCCAGTGAACAGATTGGATGTCAAAGCTGTCATATGTGTTGCATTAATACATCTTTTACGCAGAACAACTTGTTTTACTTGCGAGTAAGCGCTTGACAGCAGAAAAGCTTCCTACAGTGGAAAGTATGGTCAAGATAGAATGTAGAGCGCCCAAATGTTCCGAGAGCAGGAGCAAGCTGCTACCGTGATCCCCAGTCAGGGCACTACTCTGAATCAGATAATCAGGGGCAAGGTCATTGCAGTTAGGGGCAGACCATCTTAAGCACGCAGAAGTTGTTCGAGAAGCATGTGAGGTGAAGTATCTCTCAGAAGTTCAGAACACTGAGGCTTGTCATATCAGACCATCAGAAAACAAATGTTCAGATTCAAGGACTATCCCCACAGAGGCCCCGCAGGCTGGGGCATACCATAAGCGAAAGGATTGTTGTTCTCCGTACCTACAGGGTCATTCAGAGTTATTCGAGCAGATGCAGTCGATTTTTGAGAGCGAGATGAATGCGGGAAGACGTGTCACTATCTCCTGACTCTTCACTAAAAGGCTGTGTATTCAGGCAGAGTGTTTTCCAGCGTCAGTAGTACCCGACCCAGCAAGATAGCTTAAGAGCTCAAATCCATGTTTGCGATTACTGTGAGGCCCATCCGCGTTGGCGCATCAGTTTTCCAGATCCGAGCTTCATCAGTACACGGGAAGACTCCCTCCATTTTCTCTCCAGCAAAGTCCAATTCGTCGTTGGTACGGGTAAGCTATCCCTAGAGGAGTCTAAATCATATTCAGCACGTCTGTTATTTCACAGCAGAGTTATATTCCCCAGCAGGGTATTGCTTCGTTGAAGTGTTCGGTTAAGTGCCCAATACCCCCAGCGGAGTCGATTTCACTCTCCCAGCATTTATTTTGCTGGGATAATCCTGTGATATCCGGGTTATTCCCAGCAGAGTTGGCTTCGTCTTCAGCATTTATTTTGCTGAAGTGGTTTTTTATACCCAGCTTTCTCTGGCAACTCGAGCCTGCATTAGCATATTGCATGCATCATCATATTTGTATCATACTTGCATATCATTGTCAAAATGCGTAGCATTTCCATCCAGAATGGAGCATTACGCCGTGAAAAGATTAAAGCATATGCATATGCATACGAAGCATAAGTCAGGCTTTCTATCAGCCTCGTATGGCGCGTGAATTACTCTGTGATCAGTTCAGGGGCATTTATCCAGCAGCAGTATTCAGACAGTTCAGCAGATTATTTGTATCTCAGATCATGCAATAGTTATGCTTTGATCAATCGGTCATCTGATATAGACAGACTTTTCTTCCCGTCAATTCATATTGGCGATGTGTTCCTCCAATGAATGGATTTCTCCGTCTATCATTAGACGTCTTGAGTACGAATGTGGTTTTCTTCCCGTCTATCAGTAGACGATGTGAAGTTTCGGGTTACCGTTCAGCGGGTTTCTTATTGCCAGATCATACAGATGGTGAGGTTCCCCAGCGAGCCTTCTACGGCTATCTTCAGATATTGAGGGGTTTCAAAACAATATTTCGGATAGTGGTTTTCTTTCTGTTTATTGGATGAGATGACGTTTCAAGGGAGACTTTTCTGACTGTCAATCCTTATTGGTGTCGAAGCTCTTCGAAGAATGTTCAGTTTTCGTGATTGTCGATTATTATTGACGACATGGTTCTTTAAAGGTGGTTTTCTTCCCGTCGGTCCATACTGACGATGTGGCCCCTTCAAGGATGTTGATCTTTCCATCAATTCCTGTAGACAGAAGAATTCTGAAATTCAAGGGATGATGTTGAATTGCGTAATGGTGTCTTTCCGTCTACCCTTAGGCGATGTGCGAATGGAGATTATTTCTTCCCGTCTATCCTTAGACGACGTGAATTGTTTTGTTTCATCAATCAGGTTGATCCCGTCTATCCTTAGACAATGTGAGTATGGAGATTATTTCTTCCCGTCTACCCTTAGACGATGAGAATATTGATTTGTTTCATCAATCAGGATGATGCCGTCTACCCTTAGACGATGAGAATATTGATTTGTTTCATCAATCAGGATGATGCCGTCTACCCTTAGACGATGAGAATATTGATTTGTTTCATCAATCAGGATGATGCCGTCTACCCTTAGACGATGAGAATATTGATTTGTTTCATCAATCAGGATGATGCCGTCTACCCTTAGACGATGAGAATATTGATTTGTTTCATCAATCAGGATGATGCCGTCTACCCTTAGACGATGTGAATTTGGAGATTAATGGTGTCTTTCCGTCCATCTTTGGACGATGTGAGTATATTTCTCTTCCTGCCTATCAGTAGGCAATGTGAAAGAATCAGGTGTTTTGTGGCAACCCTCGGGTTTGTTATATAGGGTAACAGGTAATTGACATTCAAATCAGGAGTGCTTTACCAGATGGTTGATCAGTTTATTGCCGTAATGACTGGACTCGGTTTTCGGGAGTTTATTCCCCAAGCAGTTTACAGTGTATGCTCGCGGTTGGCAAATTTTCGGGTTTTATTTGTATTCAACCGTCTCGTACCTCTGAATGTTTGAAGGCTGATCGCTCTTCAAACTCTTCAGGTCCAAGTCGCTTGAATAGGGGCAGCTGTTGCACCCTAAAATTTGACCAACCGATTCTCCTATCTGACTCGTGGTCTAAACTCTTATTCGCAAATCAGACGTATGTTTTTTGTGCAAACAGAGGATATCAGGGTTACAACTTGATTTTCGTCTATCAGATATGGCAGATCCAGTCCAGATCACCAGGGTTTTATTTTCGGGAAATTGTGCGCTCCTCGGTGATTTTTAGCTCGCATGATGATTTTGGGATATTCTGATGCCCGGGGCTCTCTGTTCGATTCGATCTGGTCTCGTGCACTCTTTTATGGGGGTCATTTGCATTTGTCTGCATTTTTAGGGTTTAATAGCCTTTTGAGGATTTTTAATAGGCTTTATAGATTTTTCTGGAATTTAAATAGAGTTTTTGCATTTTTTTTCAATAGTTTAAATCATTTTTAGAATTTTATATAGATTTTAAAATAGGTTTAATTGTTTTTTTTTATCATTTTTAGAACATGCTAGATTTTAAAAATAGTTTTAATTGTTTTTAGAATAATAAAGAAAAAGGGGAATATAGTTTTTTTTCTTTTATTAATAATAGATGTTAATAGTTTAGAATTTTAATAGAAATTTTATATAGATTTTAAAATAGGTTTAATAGTTTTTAATCATTGTTAGAATATATTAGATTTTTAAATTTGTTTTAAATTGTTCTAGATAATATAGGAAATCTTATAGATTTTTCTTATTAATTTTAAATAGATTTACTAGTTTTAAATAATATTAGAAAATAAATAGGATTTTATTAGTTGTAGGTTAAATAGGGTTAATTAGAGCTTTAATCATTTTTTAGAGTTGATTAGGGAAATTAGTTTAATTAGGTGTTAATTCTGTTTTAGGATTAGTCTTAAGTAGATAATTAGGTTTAATATTGTTATTAATCAGATTTAATTGAATTCAGTTTTTTAAAGTTTTTTGGCCATTTTCGTAGTGGGCCTATCAGAAAAGCCCAAATTGTCCAGAAATTGTCCAAATGTCCAGTTTTTTTCCAGATTCGTCCAGGAGCTTCTAGAAGGTGCCAGAATTCTCAGTGTCATAAATACAGCGCGCCACGTGTGGCTCAGAGGCTGGCCCACGTTACACTCACGCAGGACCCCACCTCACACACTCAGAAGCTCCCAGTCCACGCCACGCGTCCCACCAGAACCCACTCCCTCTCTCTGCTGCCACCCGTCCTCACACGTGCCACCCATGCAGTAGCTCCCTTCACCACTTGGCACCGCCACAGCTGGTCACCGGAGCATCGCCGGGACCTTGCCGTCGGGCATGCAGGCGCCTTGAGCCACCGTCCAACCGTCTCCGGCCACCGTCTGTTCCGCCGGAATCCCCAAACACCCAGAAATCTCCAGAAATCCATTTCTTCACTCCGATCGTCTCCGATCTCCTCCGTTCCCCTTCGTCTCCACCTCGCCGGAAAACCCATACTCACCGGAAACTTCATACGCTTTTTCCAGAACATCATCAACATTCATCATCTGGAATTGCCAGAAACCTCCATCCACCAACGAACGTCAACAATCTTCAAAGAAGATCCTCGTGGTTCGCCCTCCCTCATCAAGATACTCAAAATCTTCTGGAGATTTCCCTCAGAAAAGTTACGCCACTCAAAGGATCTTCAAGATCTTTCTGCTTCAGGATCGTCGTCTTCGTCAGTTCTTGAAGTCCTCATCCCAGATCTTCGTAGAACTCGTGGAGTTCTTCGCTAACTTGTCCAAGAGAAGTCGAACGAGCTTCAACGCGTGCTTCAGGGCCTCCGTGAGCTCCTTCAAAAGTCAGGAAGACGTCAAGATCTTCCTCTCTCGCGGTGATTTTCAACGGGCCTTCAGAGGATCCCAGCAACGTCATAGTCTCAGGTCTGTCTCTTCTCATAATCGCCATTAATGTTCATGGTATAAGGTTTCTTGCTTTGAGAAGTAAGCTCCTAGGGTTGATTTGTAGAAGTTTGAGCTGAATGAAAGTTATTTGGGTTTTTTTTCTGTGAATGGATTGAGAGAGGAAGATGAGTTGCAGAGAGAAGATGAGAGAAGACGGTGGCGTTAGGGTTTGCTGTAGTGAACAGTACCAGAGAGATTGAAGGGGATTAGGTTTTGTGGTTAGGGTTTCATTGGGTTAGGGTTAGGTTTGGGCTTAGGCCCAAATGTGTTCTGCTGAACACTACTCCTTTGTTACTCAATACCCCTCCCTACATGTGAGAGACTGAGTGATATTGATGTGGGCCTTAGGCCCTAAGGCTATTCGCACCCCCTTGGGCATCAGCCCAATAAGAGTCAACTGGAAAGCCTTGCTGGCTACACCCCCCCTGTGCGTTTTTCTGTTTTTCTTAATTGATTTTTTTGGATGTCATTGGGCCAGCGCAAAACCTGCTATGCGCACCACCCCTCTTCAGGGCCCAGCCAAAATGAACTTAGAATATTGCTGTTTGAAACCCCCCTCCAGTTTTATTCAAATTTTGTTTCTTTTACTATTTTCTTGTTCTTGGAAAATTCATAACAAAATAAAGACAATTGATTTTTCAATTCTTCTTTTTTCTACCACTTTATAATAATGTCTAGAAAATCATATAAAATAAAAATGCCATTTTATTTTTGTTTGATATTCTTTCCATTTAATTGACTTTTTTAATATTTTTAGTGCATCCATATCATTAGAAAATTCATAAAAAATAGTAGGTTTAGTCAAATAATCCCGTTCTTTTTTCTGTAGACTCGTAATTCAGTGTAGAATTTTATAGTGCAAAAACATTAGCTTAATCATGCATTTTAATTTTAATTGCATTTTTTGTATTGTTTTGCTATTAAATAATTGGTCTGTGGATATGTCTGTGTTGCTGATTTTAGTTCTTTCATCTGGTGTTGAATTTTGTTCTGATTTTTTTAGCATGTTGTCTTAGAGCCATGTAGGTTTCCCATAGATTTTTGTTAGATTTTTGGTAGGATGTTCTGAGGTGATTTGTCTGAGCTTGAAGATAGGAGGAGTCTTGATGACTTCCGACTTTGAAGTTCAACTGTGGTTGAACTTCAGCGATAGTCTCTTGTGGTTTGTTGGCCTGTGGGTTCTTCTTGAGGATGGGAGCTGATTGAGGTCCTGTTGGAGTTTGCAAGGATGCATTGGATTGAGGCTTAGTCTAGGAGCTTGTTATCTGTTTGTGAGGTTCGAGATCCTGAAGTTTGAAGGGAGTTTATGGTACTTTCCTGAGGAAGGCACTATGAATGACTTTCATTCTTTCTCCTCACCTCTTTCGTAAGTATCCAATGATGTCGGAGCCAACTTGTGAGTTTAATTTCTCCTGAGGAGAAATGTAAACTGATCACATGTTATTGAGCCACATGGGATACGATTCCTAAGTGGAAGCCCCCTAGTACTTTCCTGAGGAAGGTCCTATGGGTCTATTCATTTAGTTCCATTAGTTTATCTAGGATTTCTCAAGTATCCAGTGATGTTGGAGCCAACTTGTGAGTTTAATTTCTCCTGAGGAGGAATGTAAACTGATCACAGTTGTTGAGCCACGTAGGATACGATTCCTAAGTGTCATCCTCCTAGTACTTTCCTGAGGAAGGTCCTATGAGTCTGCTCACTTAGTTCCCTTAGTGCATATAGGTTTTCTCAAGTATCCAGTGATGCCGGAGCCTTCATGTGAGTTTAATTTCTCCTGAGGAGGAATGTAAACTGATCACGGTTGTCGAGCCGCATAGGATATGACTCCTGAGTAGTAATCTCCTGGTACTTTCCCGAGGAAGGCACTATGAGCTTGTCTGCTTAGCTCCCTTTCTCTGGTAAGCTTGTTCTGAAGCTTGGAGACTGGGATTGATTCCTCTTGCTTAGGGTTTTGATTAGAATTTTTGCTTAGATCTTTGCTTAGGGTATTGTATAGAGTTTTGTTTAGAGATAGATTAGGAGCTTGTTTCAGGTTTGTTAGGGGCCTTGCCCAGGAGTAGTTTCTCGTTTTGTAGATAGAGGCTTGTCAGGTTAGCTTGCCTTCTCTTTGTATTGTTTGACTTGTGTGATGTTATGTTGCATTAGACTTAGGTATTCATCTAGATAGTTCTGAATAGGTGCATCTTAGAAGTAGACTTGGTGTGCATGAGAAGTTGAGGTGGTCCTCCTTCTGCTTGTTTGTTATTGAGTGGCTTCGCTTGTTGGTATTTGGTAGAGCTGAGCTCCCTTGCCTCTGTGGTTTGCGGCCTTTGCGCCTTGTTTGTCTAGTTGTTGCATTCATGCATATTTTCAGTATTCCTTTACTTTGTAGTTAATTCTTGTTTTGTCGTCTAGTCTTGTTGCCATGATCCCTTAGGAGCTCTGACTTCTCCGCTGCGGAGTTGTTATGATAGACATTAGGATGGTCAACCAGGTGTGATAGCAGTAGGTAGATTCCCCTTTCTCAGCTATAGTTTTAGGGTTTCCCTTTCCTTTCTGTAGGAGCTTTTGAGTAGCTTGACCCGTAGTTAGCCGAACTACAGCTGCTCTGATTCTTCGTACCAGACGAAGATATGTAGGCATAGGATGCGATATCCTAGCGAGCACACTAACGACTAACCTTTGTTCTCTCGCGGCTGTGCGATCGAGACTTTCCCGCTAACGACTAATTGTTATCCCTTTCTATTGCCCGAGTGCATTTAAGACCAGATCGTAGTTGTAGGTCCCCGAGCCTTTAGAATCAGTTTGTTTTCTCACCGCTGTGTGAAAGCGCCAGTTTACCCGTAGTTAGTCGAACTACGTTTGCTCTGATCTTTCATACCAGATGAAAGTACGTAGGCACAGGACGCGATGTCCTGGCGAGCAACCTTTCCCCCGTTTAGACGTAGGTGGTCGAACTACGTTGACTCTGACTTTCCCATTGCACGAGGGAATACGTAGGCTCAGAACACCGTATGTTCTGTCGAGTCCTGTCCTTTTCTTTCCTTTCAGACCGACCATTAGCGTAGATAGATAACACACCCTTTTCCTTATAAACATCAAGCGTGGATCCCATCGAGTACGATGGACGTGAGGGGTGCTAATACCTTCCCCTTGCGTAACCGACTCCCGAACCCAGGTTTTGGTTGCGATGACCATACCTTTTCCCCGTCTTTTGCGAGGTTTACTTCGAGCGTTTCCTTTCCCGCTCTGAGGGATAAATAACGCACGGTGGCGACTCTTCTGTCAGCCGGCGCCGATTTTCGCAGTAGCGACAAAGAGCAAAGGGACAGAGGTTTCTTCTGGTTTTTAGAAGGTATGTTGATGATGAAAATGAGGTGGGGGAGAGTCCTATTTATAGGCAAGTGAGATTGAGGGGCTGGTTTGGAGCTTTCTTCACCTTGAAGAAAAGTTTGGATATTTTTGGAAGAAACCTCCCTTGGAGGGTTTTCTCTTGGATGAAGATATAAGACTCAAAGGTCAAGCAAAATGATGATTTTCAGAGGTTGATAGCAGGCTAGAAGTGTAGGGGTGAGGCTGGTTCTGAATAGGTTTGACACCTCATGCTTCACTTTTTCACTTTTGGTGCAACTTGCATACCCACTTGCAAGGCATTGGTTCAAACTCCTCGTTTGAATTTTTCTGCATAACTCCTTGGTTTCTCATGCTACATACTCTTCCCGTATCAGATACAACATGTTTGATCAACTGAATTTGGCAAATTTGATGAAAGAAGGTATTTTGCAAAATGGACAATGTGGGACTAAAGTGTGAAACTACCAACTTGCCATGACCATAACTTTCAGCTCACAAATCATTTTGGGATGTGCTAGTACTTTTTAGAAAGCCCTCACATAGCTCTAAAACATTCATGTTTTCATGAGTTTCAATTTCCCAAAGGAACTTGGCCAAAAAGCCCTCCAAAGTTGCTAAAAAATGAGCTTAAAAATGAAATTTTCCCAAGTCTTTTCCCCTCTTAAAATGAATTTGGTCATAACTCAAAATCTATGCATTTTCTGATCATGGACCACTTAGGGACTTTTTTAGGAATTGTCAAGAGCTTCCAAATGAGCTTTGAACCAACTCAATTGGATGTGTGGTTAAGGAGTTATGGTTTAGCCCTTTTCAAAACCCTAATTTCCTTATTTTTCGATTACTCCTTCATCCTTGATCCAATGGTCATGAAAATTGATATGCAAGTCCAATATGACATAAGGAACAAATTTGTTTCACAAATTGAAGTCCAATTCATAAAATTTGGAGAGTTGACATTTCGGTCAACCGTACGACCGATCGGTGATTACCGAGTCGCCTGTTGACATTCTGGGCCTCCTAAGACTTTGAAACTTCTTGGGTGAACTTTATTAGGATATATGAACTTCATGAATCACAATCCCACCATTTAAACATCTTCCAACATCAAAGTCAAACTACAGTTGACTTTTACTAGTCCAAAACCCTAATCGGGTGCTCTGAAATGCAATGCTCTGAATTCTGGGGTAACAACCTCACATTGGCTTCTCAATTGACATTATGTAAAACCCTTGACCTTGTTTCCTATTTGAATGAGCCTAAAACATTGACCAATCACAAACCCTGAAGTTTCGATTTTGACTGCACGAAATCCTGATTCATCTGCAATTGACAAAAACAGACTTGCATTGGGTTAAGGTTAGAAAATTCATGAGTATGCTCCTAAAATGATAATGAGAATCTAAGGGGTCAAAATTTGGGGCGCAACAGTTGCCCCTATTTAAATATCTTCACTGGATGGAACTGAGGGATGATGATCCTCGTAGAATCGTAGTGAAAGGTATTTAAATATAGAAAACCAAAAATTTTGTCCCTTAGATCCGATGATATGCAAAAGGACAGGTCATGATATGTCATGAATTCTAAATGATGCTTTATGATGCTTGGATGCAAGACGTATGCAGCAGATAGAAAAACCAAACAACGAGTAACTACTCGCGGGGACCTGGCATTGTGGATCCGTCACTGGGGAATACCGAGGTATAACAATTAATAGTTCAAACATGACTAGTGATAACGGAGAGAAAAAATGAGGGTGCGCAAAGTCTAATGAAGATGATAGTCTTACTGGGAAAGGCAAACACTTCACCGGGGAACAAGGTAGATTTCTACCAGGTACACGAGCGACTTTTTACTGGGGAATTAAAACTCGAACCTCACTGGGGATGATCAGATGAGGAACTTCCTATAGTGAAGAGTTCAAACGGGATCTTCAGGAATGGACTAGAAACATAGACAAAACATGATGGAAAGTACTAGTAACGACTAGATTTCCGAGACTTGTCGGGGGGAAAGGTTTCACTGGGGATGATGATGTCACCCAGTTTTAACAGGTGGCTCAGGCAGTGCTAGTAACTACTAGACTTTCTGGAGGTAATGGTAACGACCAACCTGAGATAACAATAAATGAAATTTCAAATCCAATCGGTAATACAGGACTTCGACTGGGGAAATTGGTGACGACCAAATTTCAAGTAATGCCGGTAACTACTGGACTTAAAGGAGATTGGTAACGGCCAAGTCCGGGTACCAATGACGATTGGTTTCAAGTAATGCCGTTTACGATTGGGATTTTAAAAGAAACATGATGAAGACCAAATCAGGATATACCAACGCATGTGGTTATGAGAATGTCATCCAGCTGCTAGGCTTTAGCTAGGGAGGTTGGTAACAACCAAACCAAAAGATACCAATAACGATTGGATTTCAAATGACGCCAGTTACGACTAGACTTCCATGGGGACAGTTGGTGACGACCAAACAAGATACTAATGATAATTGGATTTTGAACATCTGCCAGTTACGACTGGATTTAAACGGAAATCACTTAGTAACGACTAGATTTCACAGGGGATTTGCTAGTGACGACTAGACTTCAGAGTGAAAGATTGGTAACAACCTAACCAAAAGGTAATAACGAGTGGAGTTAAGACAACGCCAGTTAGGACTGGTTCAAATGAAAAGGTGGTGACGACCAAAAGAATACCAACGAAGATTGGATTTCGAACACTACCAGTTACGACTGGGGAATTAAGGGAAAAAGGTGGTGACGACCGAAACAAGGATACCGACGAGTGGAATTTAAGACAATGCCAGTTACGACTGGTTTCAAAGGAAAATATGGTGACGACCAAAAGAATACCAATGATGATTGGCTTTTAAAACAATGCCCGTCACAACTGCACCATCAGGATTATGAGTACCCACAAGAGTTGGCAGATTGTTCCTCTGAAACTTTCCCAAAGCGCGGAACTCATCTGGAGGTCCACCATTCTGAGCCATCACTTGGGCAAGTGATTCCAGTGCATCAGCAATAGCACGATCATTCCTTCCTGCCATCTTCAACCACCAACGAAGTTAGAAGGAAACAACTCATCGATAGCGTTCTCACACTATCGACCGACAGGGGATTAACAACATAAACACTTGGCCGGACGAACCGACCTGCTCTGATACCACTAATGTAACACCCTTTTTCTACCCCAAAGTTTTCAAGGCAAATAACACAAGAATCAGAGTGAATAACTAAATCTCATTAAAAATCCACAAAAAGGGCGCACATTTCTCAAAGTCATCAATATAGGATCCATACTCCGTAACTACGGGTTTTCCCAAAAATAATCAAAGCATCATAAATAGCGGAATTCAAAACATACATCAAAGTTTCCTCAAAAAGGGAATTTAATCAACATAACTTCAACAGTAAAACAAATCAACTCAAGGAATCCAACCCGATGTTACATATCAGAGCAAGACCCTCTAAGCTGACCAAAAGACTAAAACGCTCAAAAACTTCATAAATGACTCCTCGGCGGCGTCCATGGCTAAACTAGCTCATTTGTACGTTACCCACGTGTAGGTAACATTCAAACAGGCAGGGTGAGTAAAACAGTTCATAAAAATCAATGTATAACAATTAATGCATAAACGGCATCATATTCATATTCATATTCACACATTCATGTTCCTCAAATATGCCTCAAAGGCCACAACGTCATAATTTATAAAAAAATACTCATAAATGAAATGCGACACAACTCAATGCACGTGGTACCAATCATCACAGTGCAATAGACACTAGGCCATCAACCCTCCATAGATCCCCATCAATAGGATCGGAGCACATCAAAACACTTCACATCCACACAGTGGGATTAAAGTCAAAGCAATCGAGGTCCTGAACCGAAGTCCAGATGCACATGAATGCATGATGCACACTTCACAATAAGCCTCATAATAACAACATATGGTGCATCATCATTCATCATTGTAAGAGCACAGATTGTGTCTTGGTTATATCTCTATGTTTTGATGATAACAATTATAAATTTTGTATTCAAGAATTATATACTCTAAACATGTTCTAGATTGTTTGCTACAGGCACTAAAAGAAAAGTATCTTAAGAAAGCAAAATTGGATCTGAACATTGTTCTTATGAAAGGCTTCATAAGTTCAAGAGCATCTTAAGTGAAAATCTGAACACTGCTCCCAGAAGAATCTGACTACTGCCTCTTGAAGATTCTGAAGAAGGAGCCTCTAAAGCATAGAAGACTCTGCTCTGAGAGATTTACACGCTCAAGCACACAAGCTGCACATACTCTGATTCAGCTCAATCTGAAGAACATTCAAGACTCTGAAGATCCAGATGATCTTTGGTCTGAAGACTCTGAAGATTCAGATTCTAATGTTGAAAGCTGAACTTACTTTGAAGAAGATTTAAATATGTTCGTTGGTTTTTCTCAACAGCTCTTTCCTATTTTGTGCTAGACACAAGGACACAGACAAAAAGGTTTTATCTGTGCATTCCATTCTGAGGAAAGTTTTCTGCAAGTGAAGACAAAAAGCATCAGGCTTGTTTCAGCACAACCTCCAATGTGAAGACAAAAGGCTTCAGGCTTTTCTGCACAGCCTTCAACGTAACAAGACTTCTTGGATCTTAGTGCCTATATAAAGAAGTCCACTTCATCTTCTTCAGGATCGAATCTCTAGCAAAATCTCTACTCAAAGCAAACCTTTCAAAGCTCTTAATCATATTACTTTGCTTTATTTTTATTCTTAACTTAAGAGAAATATCACTGTTGTGATAACAGCTTATTAGAAGCATTCTTACTCTTGTAAAAGTTTTACATTGTTTGTAAAAGGTTTTCCTTAAGAGGATCCAGTTGGGATCAGTTGCTCTTGAGAAGACTAAGAACGGTTGTTCTTAGGTGTTGCTATTTGTAATCTGTTTGATTAAAATAGTGGATTAAGTCCTTGATAGAGAAAGGCAAATCACTCTTGAGAGGGTGGACTGGAGTAGTTGTTTTCAACGAACCAGGATAAAAATATCTGTGTTCTAATCTTTGATTTTTAGTCTTACTTATTCAACCCCCCCTTCTAAGTAATTTTCTCACCTTCAGTTGGCATCAGAGCTCCGGTTCTGCGTGTGCTCCACTTAACCGTGACAGTTAAAGATCCAGTGAGAAAGATACTTTGATATTTGTGTTGTTGCCTTTATGGAAACATCTACATCAACTTGCAACAACAAATATGAAGGAGATAGGATCAGTACCAAGCCACCCATGTTTGATGGAGAAACATTTGACTATTGGAAAGATAGAATAGAAAGTTTTTTCCTCGGGTATGATGCTGATCTTTGGGATATGGTCATTGATGGATATAAACATCCTACTGATGAGGATGGCAAAAAGATTGATAGAAAGTCAATGACTGAAGTACAGAAAAGAGATTTCAAGAATCACCACAAAGCCAGAACTATATTGCTTAATGCAATCTCTCATACTGAGTATGAGAAGATTACAAACAGAGATACTGCTCATGACATGTTTGAGTCACTCAAAATGACTCATGAGGGAAATTCTCAGGTTAAAGAGACCAAGGCGCTGGCGCTCATACAGAAGTATGAGGCATTCAAAATGGAAGAGTCTGAAAATGTTGAAACTATGTTTTCTAGATTTCAGATTCTTACTGCTGGTCTGAAAGTTCTGGATAAGGGCTACTCAACGTCAGATCATGTCAAGAAGATCATCAGGAGTCTTCCCACCAGATGGAGACCAATGGTGACTGCATTGAAGATGGCAAAAGATCTGAACAAGATCTCCTTAGAAGAACTTATCAGTTCTTTGAGAAGTCATGAAATAGAGCTGGAGGAAGATGAACCCCAGAAGAAAGATAAAGGTAAATCCATAGCTTTAAAATCTAACAAACCTGTTAAAGCCTTGCAGGTAAAAGAAGAAAGTTCTGAAGAATCGTCTTCTGAAGAAGAAGATGAACTGTCCATGCTTTCCAGAAGAATCAACAAGCTCTGGAAGCACAAGGGAAGGAAGTTTAACAACTTCAGAAAAGCTGACCACAGGAAGGAATCTTCTGGACACAGAAGATCTGGAAAGAAAGAGGTCACATGCTATGAATGCAAGGAACCTGGGCACTACAAAAATGACTGCCCCAAACTTCTCAAGGAGAAACCCAAGAGAAAGTTTGATAAAAAGAAGAAGGTTCTTATGGCAACTTGGGATGATTCAGATGAATCTGAATCTGAATCTGAAGCAGAAGAAGAGTGTGCCAACATGGCATTAATGGCTGGAATAGAAGATCAGAATGAAGAATTATCATCTGAATCTGAGTCAGACTCCGACTCTGACGCTGAAGAGGTAATGTCCAAACTTACCAAAGATGAACTTATAAAGGTGTTATCTGAAGTTTTGAAAAGCTACAATAATATCAAACTCAAGAACAAGAAGCTGAAAAGCAATCTTGAATCTGAGATTGATAATCTGAAAACAGAACTTGTTGAGGAGAGAGAAATAAATTTAAAAATAAAAAATGATTTGGAAATTGTTCAACAAGAATCTGACTCTGAAGCTAAGTCATCTGAAAATATTTTGGAAAAATATGACTCTAGTTTTCAGAGGTTCCTCACTAAAAGCATAGACAGAAGCAAGATGGCTTCTATGGTCTATGGAGTTAGTAGGAATAAAAGAAAGGGAATTGGATTTCAATCTTCTTCTTTTGAAAAAGATGTAAGACCAATACCTGTAGATGATCTGATCATTAAGATAACTCCTTTATACTCTAATTTTAAATTTGGTCATTTAAATGATATTAAACACACGAGCTCTGAAAAGAATACTCATGTGTTTAGATCTAAGGCAAGTCTAAACAAAAACTATGTTGAAAAACAAAAGTTTAGACAAACCTACAAGGCAACTAACCCTAAAGGACCCAAAAAGATCTGGGTACCTAAAGACAAAATAATCCCTGTTGCAGATGTCCTTAGCAGCAAAGTCAGGACACCAATCATGGTACCTGGACTCTGGATGCTCACGACACATGACGGGAGAAAGGTCTATGTTCCAAAGTCTGGAACTTAGATCTGGAGGGGACGTGAAATTTGGAGGGAACCAGAAGGGCAAGATCATTGGCTCTGGAACTATAGGTAATGGCAACCTACCCTCTATTTCTAATGTTCTGTTAGTTGAAGGATTGAAACATAATCTATTGTCCATAAGTCAATTAAGTGACAATGGTTATGATATCATCTTTAATCAAAAATGTTGCAAAGCTGTATGTCAAAAGGATGGTTCTATCCTATTCAATGGAAAGAGGAAACACAACATTTATAAAATTAACCTTTCAGAACTTAAAGTTCAAAATGTAAAATGCCTCTTATCTGTGAATGATGAGCAATGGGTCTGGCATAGAAGATTGGGGTTAATTAATATGAGACGTATATCTCAAATTAATAAACTCAATCTGGTCAGAGGACTTCCTAAGTTGAAGTTCAACTCAGATGCTCTGTGTGAAGCATGTCAAAGAGGCAAATTTTCAAAATCTCATTTTAAATCAAAAAATGTTGTTTCTACCTCCAGACCATTGGAATTACTTCACATTGATCTGTTTGGACCAGTGAAAACTGCATCCATCAGAGGCAAGAAGTATGGGTTAGTCATTGTAGATGACTACAGCAGATGGACATGGGTAAAGTTTCTAAAACACAAGGATGAGTCTCATTCTGTGTTCTTTGACTTCTGCAATCAAGTCCAGACTGAAAAAGATTGTAAAATTATTAAAGTCAGAAGTGATCATGGTGGAGAATTTAAAAATAAACATTTTGAAAAATATTTTTCTGAAAAAGGCATTGCACATGATTTCTCCTGTCCTAGAACTCCACAACAAAATGGAGTTGTAGAGAGGAAAAATAGAACATTGCAAGAAATGGCCAGAACCATGATCAACGAGACAAATCTGGCAAAATATTTCTGGGCAGAAGCAATTAACACAGCTTGTTATATTCAGAACAAAGTGTCTGTAAGACCTCTTCTGAAAAAGACTCCCTATGAATTGTGGAGAAACAGAAAGCCTAACATTGCTTATTTTCATCCTTTTGGATGTATTTGTTATATGCTTAATACTAAAGATAATCTGAACAAGTTTGATTCCAAAGCACAGAAGTGTTTCATGCTTGGTTATTCTGAACGCTCTAAAGGCTACAGAGTATTCAATACTGAAACACAGATTGTGGAAGAATCTATTCATGTCAGATTTGATGATAAGCTTGGCTCTGAAAAGCCAAAGCAGTTTGAAAGTTCTGCAGATAGAGAAGTGATTCTCACAGACTCTGAAGGCTCAGAGGCAGAAAAGGCAAAGAACAAAGATTCTGACGCAACCCCAGATGCTACACCTTTGACTTCCCAACTAAATAACTTGCATATTTCTGAAAGACCAACTGTCAGAGGATCTTCTTCCAGAATCAAAGCTTCTCATCCAGAAGATGTGATAATTGGAAAGAAAGATGATCCTATAAGGACAAGATCATTTCTCAGAATCTCTGAATCTTCCTTATTTGGCTTAGTGTCAATGATAGAACCAACATCTGTAGATGAGGCTCTGGAAGATAATGAATGGATTATAGCTATGCAAGAAGAGCTGAATCAATTCGCCAGAAATGAAGTTTGGGATCTGGTTCCTAGACCTAAAGGATTCAATGTCATTGGAACAAAATGGGTCTTCAGGAATAAGCTGAATGAAAAGGGAGAAGTAGAAAGGAATAAAGCAAGGCTGGTTGCTCAAGGATATAGTCAACAAGAAGGTATTGATTACACTGAGACATATGCTCCAGTGGCAAGGTTAGAATCTATTCGTCTTCTTATTTCATTTGCTGCACAGAATAACATCACTCTGTATCAGATGGATGTTAAAAGTGCTTTTCTTAATGGTATTATAGAAGAAGAAGTATATGTCCACCAACCTCCTGGTTTTGAAAGTGAAAACTTTCCAGATCATGTTTTCAAATTAAAGAAATCCCTTTATGGATTAAAACAAGCTCCCAGAGCTTGGTATGAGAGGTTGAGCAACTTCCTTCTGAAGAAAAATTTTATCAGAGGAAAAGTGGATACAACTTTATTCTGTAAATCTGTTAAGAAAGATCTGTTGATTTGTCAGATTTATGTAGATGACATTATTTTTGGATCAACAAATATTACGCTTGGAAAGGAGTTTGCTAAATGTATGCAGGAAGAATTTGAAATGAGCATGATGGGAGAATTGAGATTCTTCTTGGGAATCCAAGTCAATCAGACTCCAGAATGCACCTACATACATCAAACCAAATATGTTAAAGAGCTTCTGAAGAAGTTCAACATGGTTGATAGCAAAATGGCAAAGACTCCAATGCATCCTACAAGCACTCTAGGTAAGGAAGAGGTAAGTAAGAAGGTAGATCAAAAACTCTACAGAGGTATGATAGGATCTCTTCTATACTTGACTGCTTCTAGACCAGATATTCTGTTTAGTGTCTGCTTATGTGCTAGATTCCAATCAGATCCTAGAGAATCACACTTAACAGCTTTTAAGAGGATTCTGAGGTATCTGAAAGGTACTGCTAACATGGGTTTGTGTTACAGAAGATCTGATGAATTTTCATTAGTTGGATTCTGTGATGCTGACTATGCTGGAGACAGAGTTGAACGTAAAAGCACTTCTGGAAGCTGTCAATTTCTTGGAAGTCATCTGATCTCATGGTACAGCAAGAAGCAACCTACCATTGCACTATCAACTACAGAGGCAGAATACATTGCTGCTGCCGGATGTTGTACTCAGATGCTCTGGATGAAGAGTCAATTAGAAGATTATCAAATCTATGAGAGTAATCTTTCTATCTTCTGTGATAATACTTCTGCTATATGTTTGTCAAAAAATCCAATCTTGCATTCTAAGGCAAAACATATAGAAATTAAACATCACTTCATCAGAGACTATGTTCAGAAGGGTGTAATAAATCTAGCTTTTGTTGATACAGATCATCAATGGGCTGACATTTTCACAAAACCCCTTGTTGAAGATAGATTTAAGTTTATTCTGAAAAATATTTGTATGGATTTATGTCCAGAGTAATATTTCTCAGAGGCAACCTCTCAGATGCAAAATGTTTAATAATCTGAAGTATTTCATTTGTCTATTTGTTCATTTATATTTATGCAATTATTTCGTTTTGGGTAAAACTCTGAACTAACAAGCTCAGAAGATCTGAAAGTTGGAAACGTTTCATTTCTTGAGAGAAATCAGATGAGCCAACAAAGCAAACACGTGGCATTCAATTTCTGAAAAAGATTGAGTACTTAACTGATTTGACGTTTGAGGTAATGCTTTGAAAATCTAACTTTTCTTGTTTTTCCCCCAGCTGTCATAATTTAATGTGAAATGATTACTTTTCATCAAATGCTGTCCAAACGTGCGTAAGTGTCTTTTGTGTGCCCTATGCTTGATTTTTGGTTTTCTATATATATCACCTATCACACTTTTATCACACTTTCCACATTCACTTCATTCATGCGTTTCTGCTTTCTTTTCAATCTCTTCCAAAACCCTAAACCGAAACCAAGGTATTCTTCTTCTTCAATGGCGTCTACTTCAAACACTGCTGCAAAACCTAACAAGACTATCATGTACAAAGAACCTGAACGAACCTTATTCACTTCAGTGGCTGATCTAGAGGTGCTCTGTGAAAGCTTCATTGACCTTGACTCTTTAAAGGAAAATGGGTTTGATCTCATTTCTGCCATTAAAGCTCAAGGATGGGAAAAATATTTTGAAAGGCTAATGGGTCCTGTTTTTCCAACACTGGTAAAGGAATTTTGGATACATGCAAGCGCTGGTCCCAAGTTTATACATTCCTCGGTTCTTGGAGTGGAGATAGTCATCACTGAAAACCTGATCAGACAACTGTTTAGCTATACTGAGTCTGATGGTGTTTCAAATCTTGCTTCTTCTCGCATCGATATGGCTAGGGTTTATGAAGAAGTTACTATTGCTGGTTTACCGTCAAGTAAGGTTAAAGATTTAAAACCCATTTATAGGATCTGGGCGAAAATCTTTATGAGTACGTTTTTCCACAGAAAACCTTCCAACTCACCAGATTATGTGAGTTCGGAACATCTGTATTTTATGTACTGCATTAGCAAAAATGTCAAAGTGGATCTACCGTATCTCATCTTCAGTCATTTACTAACTCATGTCAAAGAAACCAGAGAGGAAGTAAGGGCGAAAGCTGGTAAAGTGAGGACGTGGATACCCCTGGGAAGGTTGATTTCTGATATACTTATTGAGAACAAGTTGGTTCAGCATCTGACTGATGTGAAGATTACAGAAGATCTGACTCACATCATTGGCTCTGAAATTAATGGACTCAATCTGAAGAGGATGAAAATCATCTCAGAATTGAAAGGACAACTCAGGAAGATCAACTCTGAAGAGATTCAAGGTAGAAGAATTCCTGTGGAAGATTTTCCACTATTCAGTGCAGATGAACCTAAGGAATTTGTCTGGCTGTACATTACTGAATGTCTAAAGGAAGGAATCCCTTTACCAGCCAATCTCGTTCAGAAGCCTGGAGAAGAATTGCCTAATCAGATGAAGGAAAGGCGCAGTAAGAGGAAGGCTGACGAAGAATCCGTTCAGAAGAAGAGAAAAGCACCTGAAGCGTCAAGAAAGAAGAGGAAAGAAGGAAAGAAGGCCAGAAGCAGTCCAAGAGAAGCTACTCTGGAAGAAATCAGAGACACCATTCAACAGGTATTGGCCTCTGATCCTACTCCTACTGTTCATTCACCACTATCTTCACCACAACTCTCTCCAAGCCTCATACCAAGAACTTCAAAATCTAAAAAGTCTGTCAATATCTCATCTGTACCACTATCCTCTGAACCAGTAAATTTACAATCATCTCCAGCACCAATTCAATCTGACCCACAACCTCAAACTATTCAAACAGCAATTCCACCACCAGAACCAACTCAACCAGAAAACTCTCCAACAATAACTCCACCAGGACCAACTCAACCAGAAAATTCTCCAACAGCAACTCCACAACCAACTTTGTCGCAACTAGAGAATCCACACTTAGAGACTCTCCATCCAGAAACAATTATTTCAGAACAAAATCAGCCAGAGACTGTTCTAACTGAACACTCTGAACAAACAATTCCCTCAGAAGATCTAAATCTCTCTGACAATATTCTTGATATTCCACCCCTAAACCAAACAATTGAAATTTCTTCTACATCTGTTCACTCAGATGAATCCTCTGATTCATCTGACTGTGATTCAGAATCACTCAAACAAGCTCGCTCTGAGAGTGTTATGAAGAAACATCTTAACATTGCTTTGTTTCATACCCCACCAAACTCTCCATCTCAACAACCATCTGAAGCTCAACCCTCTGGCACTCAAACAGCTGAAAACCAAAACATTCCTCAACCACCTGAAACTAACCTATCTGAGAATCAAACTTTTCCTCATTCAGCTGAACTCCCTCAATCTGTCATCCACACATCTCAACCACCCACACCTCAACCACAACCATCTGAACCTACTCCTGCTAACACCCCTAATCCTTTTTCCTCTGGTCAGAATGAACAGTTAGATTTAGGATCTTGTGTTAATGCTATGTTTGATATTTTCAAAAAGGAGTTAGATTCTGAATATGATCGTGTTAAGGCTGTCTGCATGTCTAGTTTGGATCCAAATGTTTCGAATAATGCTTGGAAGCGCTTCATCTGGATGTTTAACAAAGCTGCCCTAAAAGTTAGAGCAAAATGCTCTAAGCTTGCTAAGACTAAATTTGCTGAGTTAATAAAGGTAACACTGATGAACATGCCTCCTCCTCCTCCTGTGTTACTATTGGAAGCTGCTCCTCCAGTTGTTCCTGATTTTGAAATGGTTGAACAAGCTTCTGTTGAAAACCAATCTGAAGGGAACCCTGCTGCTACTGCATCTGCTCCGTCTTCATCTGTGGTTTCAGAACTTGTGAGTGATGTGAAGGATATAAAGGACTGGATGATCAAGCAAGAGAAAACAACTGATGAAATCAAAACCTGGATGTCTAAGCAAGAAGAGTCAGCTGCCAAGATGACAGAGCTTCTGACCCTCATTGCCTCTCGCCAGACCTAGTTTTATTTGTTGTTTTGCACTTGAACTGAGTTTTGATGTTTGGTTACTTTTATTGTGTTATGTGTTTTTGGCCTCTGCCTGTTTGTCTGTGAACTTTGGTTTGTTTTTTAATTGCATGATAACATGGTTTGCTCCTATTTGCTTCTTTTCTTCTATTTCTTTCTGTCTGTGAAAATCTTTTTGATTATGACAAAAAGGGGGAGAAAAAGAGAAACTGAGTGTTCAACCTATAAGCAATCACCAAAACTAAAATTCAGACATTTTATTAACTTATTTGAATTTAAGTCTTTCAGATTACATTGTTATATCTGACATAATTCATTGAAGTTACCCTGAGACTGTGTCAACCAGAACCTGATTCTCTAAAGAAAATCTGAGTATTCAATCAACTCTGATATCTTACTCTGATACATTTATTCAATCAACTGGCATCGAGATTTGACTCTGAACTCATTCATCAGGCTCTGAATCTGAAATATACTTAATCAGAAAGGGAAGTATTCTATTCTATTGTAGTATTCATTTCAGGGGGAGATTGTTTATCTCAGGGGGAGTTTCTAATTCTTACTCTTTATTGAACAAAATTTTCTCATGTTTTGTCATCATCAAAAAGGGGGAGATTGTAAGAGCACAGATTGTGTCTTGGTTATATCTCTATGTTTTGATGATAACAATTATAAATTTTGTATTAAAGAATTATATACTCTAAACGTGTTCTAGATTGTTTGCTACAGGCACTAAAAGAAAAGTATCTTAAGAAAGCAAAATTGGATCTGAACATTGTTCTTATGAAAGGCTTCATAAGTTCAAGAGCATCTTAAGTGAAAATCTGAACACTGCTCCCAGAAGAATCTGACTACTGCCTCTTGAAGATTTTGAAGAAGGAGCCTCTAAAGCATAGAAGACTCTGCTTTGAGAGATTTACACGCTCAAGCACACAAGTTGCACATACTCTGATTCAGCTCAATCTGAAGAACATTCAAGACTCTGAAGATCCAGATGATCTTTGGTCTGAAGACTCTGAAGATTCAGATTCTAATGTTGAAAGCTGAACTTACTTTGAAGAAGATTTAAATATGTTCGTTGGTTTTTCTCAACAGCTCTTTCCTATTTTGTGCTAGACACAAGGACACAGACAAAAAGGTTTTATCTGTGCATTCCATTCTGAGGAAAGTTTTCTGCAAGTGAAGACAAAAAGCATCAGGCTTGTTTCAGCACAACCTCCAATGTGAAGACAAAAGGCTTCAGGCTTTTCTGCACAGCCTTCAACGTAACAAGACTTCTTGGATCTTAGTGCCTATATAAAGAAGTCCACTTCATCTTCTTCAGGATCGAATCTCTAGCAAAATCTCTACTCAAAGCAAACCTTTCAAAGCTCTTAATCATATTACTTTGCTTTATTTTTATTCTTAACTTAAGAGAAATATCACTGTTGTGATAACAGCTTATTAGAAGCATTCTTACTCTTGTAAAAGTTTTACATTGTTTGTAAAAGGTTTTCCTTAAGAGGATCCAGTTGGGATCAGTTGCTCTTGAGAAGACTAAGAACGGTTGTTCTTAGGTGTTGCTATTTGTAATCTGTTTGATTAAAATAGTGGATTAAGTCCTTGATAGAGAAAGGCAAATCACTCTTGAGAGGGTGGACTGGAGTAGTTGTTTTCAACGAACCAGGATAAAAATATCTGTGTTCTAATCTTTGATTTTTAGTCTTACTTATTCAACCCCCCCTTCTAAGTAATTTTCTCACCTTCAATCATATTCATCATCACATAAATTCACATAAATCATCATGTCATCATATTATCACATAGTTCATCAAATCATGGTAATTTTCATCATATTTACTCAATCAGTACATCATAGAAACCAGCATAACATCATGCACATATCACCCAAAACCCACTATCATACTCATGGTAATCTATCCCGGGAATCCCAGAATCACACCTCAAGGCATCGCTGCAACACGATCAATTTGCGTGAATTCTGCTAAGTTCGCTGGCTCGCTCACTAGGCGTGTCTGTAGCAAATACTCGCTGGCTTGGTCGCTAGGCGAGTATATAGTGAATGCTCACTGGCTTGCTCACTAGGCGAGTCTCGTGGCGAATGCTCGCTGGCTTGCTCGCTATGCGAACACTGCGATGACAGCAAAAACCTGCTACGACCTGAACTGATTCCTACCCAAAAACTCATACGAATCATTTACCCAATGCCCCCAAAGTATCTCTAAATCATCCCTAAGGTTACATGGTAATAACGGTACAAACTCTATGGTTCATTAGGCCAATCCAACAACATTTGCAACGTCTAAATCACTATTTTCCCGCAATTGTTTTGAGTGCATCAGAGTTACTTAGATTCAGATATTCTTATTCTACAAGGTCAACCATATCATAATCCAAGGTTTTGGCCACGAAGGCCTAAGGTTTCCAAATCCATGTTACACGTCAAATAGTCCGATAAGGTTTCCTTAGTCGATTCGCAGCTTTCACGGTTTCTCTTTGGGATCTTCTGCCTCCAACATCTCCTTCAGAGCTCTGGCCACCAAACTTTCACGTTAGACACAAATGAAATCCCATTTCCTTCCAGAACTCTATTTTGTCTAACTTAGTCTTGGGCCTCACAAATTGGCATTTTCCCTCATTACCCTTACTAACTTCATCAAATACCCAAATTGCCCTTATTTCACTTATTTTCAATTTAATTAATAATAACACTAATAAATTAATATTATATGCTATTAATCAAATAATTACCCAAAAATACACATTTTTTCAATATTCACAAAATCACTAGAAATTCACCGAAACATGAATATTCTCAATTAAATAATTAATTAAAATATTCCGATTAAATTCTGGGTGTTACAAATATCGCAGAATACCGAAGAAATTTTATTTATTAATTTTGAAAATGGATTACAAATAAATATTCTTAAAAGAAAGTCTTAACAAAAATAGCTAAATAAAAGCTAATAAAGCCCTAAGGAAGCATTGTCCACAACTTCAAAGGGTAGGCGGAGAGTAGGAGGAAAATAAATCCTCGTAGACTTTTCTCTTCTTGTAGGAAAGCAATTTTTCATTCCCTGCCTGAAGCTGCTTCTGAAGTTTGGCATTCTCACTGACAATAATCTGGTATTTGTTGTTCCATGCTTCTGCCTCATGTTGTGCTTTTCTCAAAGCGATCTTCAACTCTTCAGCTTCAGACATGAACACCAGAGCATGTTCCCTTTTCGGAGGTAAAGGATCTTGGTGAGGTTAAGGCATCTTCAGCTTGATGGCTCTTTCTCAGACCCAACGAAGATATGGTTCCATGGACACACAATTAAGCTTTCTCGGACTTTCTCTACCTTATTTATGCAAATGACGCCAAGCGGACACAATGTTATCTTGAAGTTCTTTGTTGTCCTTGAAGAAGATTTTATCCACATGAACACTCTTAGGTGGTTCCTTCAACGGATATCCCAAGTGTCGGCGAGCTAGAACTGGATTGTAGCAGATTCCTTCATTAAAACTAAGTAAAGGTACGTTGGCAAAGTCTCCACAACCGTCAATGATTAATCTCCCATCATACACACAGTTATACCAATCAATGTCTGGGTGTGTTAGTGCCATAACCCTTGGTGACCAAAGTCCTTTATCAAGAATCAAAAAAGAAGTAGACTTGGGCAAGCGCGAAATAAACCACTTGTATAATAAAGGCACACAGCAGGTGATCATTCCTCCACCATGAAAGTTTCGGAGATGCAAAAAAAGGTAAGTGTTACCCAATAAAGTTGGTACCAGATTATTCTTCATGAAGACTTTAATGGCGTTAAGGTCGACGAATCCTTCAAAACTTGGGAAGAGTAGCACTCCATAAATGAGCAAGGCGAAAAATTGCCTCAAACGTATCCATGCTCATATGATCAGCGTAGTATCGAGCTTTCTTGATTAAGACGTCCATAGCTAAACCAAGAGTTCCACCTTTGGTAATCATATTACCTTTGATGTCAGATGACTTCAGATAGATGGCTCTAGCAATGTCTTGTTCTTTAGGGTTTCCTTCCAAGAAAGGGAAAGGAGAGTCATTCAGAATAGGTAGACCCACCAAATGAGAGTACTCTTCTAAAGTAGGCAATAACTGATAATCTGGGAATGCAAAGCAATGATAATCTGGATCATAGAACTGTAGCAAAGTAGAAAGAAGTCGTTCGTCAACTTGAAGATTCGGCAAAGATAATAACCTTCCATACTTGTTTTGGAACCCCTCTTGATCTTCGACCAAAACTACTAGCTTCCTTAGGCCGTTCAATTTGAGATTCTTAAAAGAATATTTCAAAGTATTTCTCCTATTTTAATCCATGGTATCCTGCGATGTTCATAAATAAAGTTGATACCCATGAAATCTCATGCAATATGATGCTTTTTGGATGCAATGCATAAATACACACAAGGAAACAAAGTCCTAGGTTAGAGGTATATGAGCGGAGTCAAGTTCTACCCATCCCCATAAGGTATGTACTATAGGTTAGTTGTACCTGCAGAACAAGGTTCTAAAGTGGTGCCCAAAGTCATCACTCCATCTTTCGGATATTATCGATTTCCCAACTGACTCGATGGTTAATAATATTCTCAAGAGAACTTCTTTCGAGTGTAGTATCGCGTAGCAACTATTTTGGGAATACTCCCTCATAGTCCTCGCACTACGTCCTAGATAAGGACAAAGTTGGGTTGAAGGTAACTACGGTCCCTAGTATCACAGGCTCCAATCGATAATAGTAAGTGTTTTCACGATTACTCCCATTTTTGAAAGAGCCTCAACTGAGCGGTGATTCTCAAGTCAGCTTGGTCGGGATTCAACTCCTTATACGCCTCGTCGAATATATCACCTTCCTATCATAAGTTCACTCAAGTCTGAGTGTAGGACTTATCTCACAACAAAGGTACCCCAAGCAAGGTACAAGAGATATATTATATACAAGCAAGCAAATAATGAAGCAAATAGTAAAAATAAAACAAAGTAGGGGTAACCCTTATAAGATAGTCATACTCCCTAGTGAAGTCGCCATTTTTTGTTGCGGTGAGAATAGGATATCAAACTATTAATTAGTTTGAATCACATCTTTAGTTCAAAACCGATCTTTGTTTTATCCGAAGGAAAAGGTCAAAAGAAGGAAAACCTAATTTTTGCATCGTAAACAATGCGGGGAGAGATCTAGGTAAGGGGTTGGTTAAGCTTAGGGAAGGTATTAGCACCCTAAACTTCTGTAGTACTCTACAAGAACCTTTTGTTTAACTTTACTATTTTGCTTTATTATTTGCTTAAGGGTATATACTAAGGGTTAGAAAGTGAAAAGAAAGACCTAAGGGTTAGTCCTAAGTTTACTCGCCAAGATTCGCATCTTGTGCCTATGTATCCGAGGTAGAGGATGGAATTAGAGTAATCGTAGTTCCCCTTGAAAGGGAGGAAGAGAAACTTCTTGACTATGGTCAAGGTTTCAATGGGGAATAAGCGTTCTTAAGGAAGCGCTTACGTGGAGTGCGGCGACTCCTATTTCTACGTTGAAAAATTGAATTGAATTAAAGGGGTAAGATAGGCATTCCACAGCGGGAAACCTAATATGGAGTACGGCGACTCCTATCCTAATGCTAGGGTAAAGGGCAATTTGGTCCACGGCGGGACGCCTAGGCAATTAGGGTTTGAAAAAGTCAAAGGTGAGGACTATTGACGCGGCGGTCAAACGGCTAGACCTATTCCTTCAGAGGGGAAATTAACGGTAAAGAATACAAATGACAAATTAATTACATGGCAGAATTGGAATATGAGAAAAGGCGAAAAATAGTAAAGGAATGCACAGCGACGATGTACTTGCATAAATTACAACCATGAAAAAAAATTAATTATAAAATGCGAAAAGTAAAGGAAATGCAAAGCGACAATATCCTCGCGTAAATTACAACCATGAAAAATGAAATACGGAAAAATATTGAGTTTGTAAACAAGACGAATAATGAAATAACGTTAGGATTTTTCCTTTTGAATTTTTATGTTAGAAATTAGAATCAAAGGGTTTATAAGTAATTGAAAATAATTTTAAGTCTAATGCTAAAAAATGTTAGTATTAATTTGTAAAGTTAGAATTTAAATTAAAAAGAAAATTAATCTATTAACTAAAGAAATTTAACTTCTAGATTAATGTTTTAAATGGAGTTTTAAGTTTTTAAATTCCCAAAAGGGTTTCTAATTATTAAGTTTTTTAAAAAATGGTTTTAAATTGAAAAAGCTAAATGGTTCTAATTATAAGTTTTAAGAAGTTTTTAATTATAAGTTTTAAAAAATGGTTTAATTTAAAAAATGGTTTTAATTATAAAAAAATGAATGATTAATTATTAAAAAAATGGTTTTAATTAAATTATTTAAAAAGTAAATTTTAATGTTCAAAAATAGAAAATTAAGTTAAGCTTTTAATTACAAGCCTGTTAAAAATGTTTTTTGGTTTTTGTTTAAAATTAACTTAATTTGAATTAAGAAAAATAGAAAATGTTTTTATTTTATGATTTAATAGTTAGTGTAACAGCCCAAATTTCATTAAATAATTAATTGTAGTAATTAATTTATTTAGTGGGATTTTATCAATGTTGGAAATTAATTTTTATTAATTGGGATTAATAGAGAATTAAGAAGGAATTGGAGAGGAAGGAAAATGAAGGAAATATATAAGAGAGAAAGAAAAGAAAAGAAAGATAGAAAACATTTGGAAAGAAAGAGGAAAGAAGAAGAAAGGAGAGAAAGAGAAGAGAAGAAAAGGAAAAGTGGAAATCATCAAGAACCAACATCAAAGCTCCGATTAATCGAGGTAAGGGTGAGAAATGTTTCTATTTGATCATTGTATGATGTTATGTATGTTGGGTTGGGGTTTTGGTAGAGTTTTCATCACTTTCCAATTAGGGCAAAAGTTGGAATAATCGGTAGATTGATGATTTAATCGGTTGAAACTGAGCAATAATGCCGTAGAATAGTTGGGTAACATGTGTTGATGCTGTTTGTACTGATTTTGTTGTGTGAGAAGTTGGATGATGGTGGATGGTGGAGGTGGAACAGAATAGGGTTCTGTTCTGCGCAGGTTCGCTGGCTCTCGCCAGGCGAGCGGAGGCGAAGCTTCGCCAGGCGAAGCCTAGCGAGTGTTGGCGAATAATTATATTTAAGTCCCAGTGGACTTCGCTGGTGGGTTCGCCAGGCGAAGTTGAGTAGCGAGGGTTCGCCCAGCGAAGGTGCTGGCGAATGGTGGCGAATGAAGTCAGTAGCTACTGACTTGGGCTCGCTGGGAAGTCTCGCCAGGCGAAGCCTAGCGAGTGTTCGCTGAGAGAGTTCGCCAGGCGAAGGCCAGGCGAAGGTTCGCTGCGAGGGTTCGCCAGGCGAATGGAGGCGAATGTGACAGCATTTTTCCTTTGCTGTGTTGTTCATGTGGAGATGGTTTGGTTGCCTCTCAGAGGTCAATACCTCTATGATATGATATAGATATGATCTATTGTGATGATGTGTGTTGTGGGTAGCCTACGGGCGTGAATCCTAGAATTGTGATTTGAATGTTAATTGCATCAAGTATAAATACATGTGAACATAATAGGTGATTATGTGTGTATTATTTAATGAACTGGTGAATGCTTGATGTGTATACAATTATGTGATGAGTATGCATGAGAACATTGTGAATATGTGTGCATCACTTGTAATTGTATGATTGGTATTGTGATGTAAATACCTTGATTGTTGTGATATATGTTGTATGTGCAATCATTGTGTAATTCTTGAAGAGATGAATTATGTAAATGCATGAGATTAAGATGTCGGTCTTAAGTGCATTTGTTGTGGTTGATTGTACATGCATCATTTAGTCAAGAGGCAATGTCTGTTAGTTTCGTGGAAACTAGTGGCTTGTCCCAAACCTAGAAGAGTGGGTTTGAAGGCTTAGAGGACGGGCCTTTGTGGTTATCGGTCTAGAAGAGTGGACCCGGTTTAATGTAAAAACCGAAAAAAGATAACGGGTTATCGGTCTAGAAGAGTGGACCCGGTTTAATGTAAAAACCGAAAAAAGATAACGAGAGTCGGTACCGCATTGCATGAGTTGCATTGAGTTATTGAGTCACATTGATATATGACATATGCATGAAGAGATGCTTATGTGTGAATGATGAGATTGTGGAAATTGTAAGTGTATGCATAATGTGGAAATGCTTTGTGAATATCCAGGTTTGTCTATATATGTGTGGTAAATATATATGACTAAGAGAATGAAGTATGGTGAGAAATGTGAATATGTGTTATATGACTACCTATATATATATATAATCTTATGCTTTGATTATTATGGTAATATTTCTCACCCTTCTGCTGTTTTATAATTCTCTATGAGGCATTGCAGATTAGGATGCTGGAGTCCTTTTGTGAAGTTAGTCTTCATTCTTTTGAGTCGGCTGCTCTGATATGTAACACCGGGTAGTTAGACTAGTATAGTCATTCTTTTGTGATACATTGCGATGTATCAGCTGATGTGGTTTTGTAATCTAACTGATATGATGCATTAATCTGGATGACTTATGTGCATTTGAATTAATATTTTGGAACTGATCAAATGATGTTATTTTCCGCTCAAGTTGAATGTTGAAATGTGAATTCTAAAACTACGAAATTGTTACATATTTTATGGAGCAAAATGTTAAAGAGTTTCGTTGGTGAAATTGTGGCATTCTTCTTTTATACCTTATTATAAAACCTTTTTACTCTGATAATTTGTATGTGCTTAATTGTTTTATATGCATTTATTTGGGGTGTAGAAGGGGGTGTTACAATAGTGGTATCAGAGCAGGTCGGTCCGTCCGGCCAAGTTGTTAGAGTGTTTTTCCTTATGTGTTATTGATATGCGTGTGTTGCATTATCAATATTGGTTGTTCTTATGTGGTTCTGTTGCTGGAATTAGTAAGATGGTTGCAGGAAGGAACGACGAAGCGATTGCGGAGGCATTGACGAGATTGGCGGGGGCAATTGGGCAGAATCCTCCGGCCAATGTGAATGAGAGGAATCATGCTGATGATGGATTCCGTGCTTTGGGGAAATTCCAAAAGAATAACCCTCCGGTCTTCAAGGGAACTCATGAACCGGACAAGGCACAAATTTGGTTGAAAGCCGTGGAAAAGATTTTTCGAGTTATGAATTGCTCGGATGCCCAGAAGGTGCAGTTTGGGACTCATATGCTCGAAGAAGAAGCTGAAGATTGGTGGGGTAATACTCGCCAAAGATTTGAGGAAGATGATATTGTGATTACTTGGGATTTGTTTAGAGAAACCTTTCTGGAGAAGTATTTTCCAGAGGATGTGCGGGGGAAGAAAGAGATCGAATTTCTTGAGTTGAAGCAAGGTAATTCGACGGTTGCTGAGTATGCGGCGAAATTTGAGGAGTTGATCAAATTTTGTCCTCACTATAATACTGGTAATGCTGAGAGGTCTAAGTGCCTCAAGTTTGTAAACGGTTTGAGACCCGAGATTAGACAAGCTATTGGATATCAGGAAATCAGACGGTTTTCTGAGTTGGTTAACAAGAGCAGAATTTATGACGAAGACAGTAGGGCTAGGTCCAGCCACTACAAGAGTCTAAGTGACAAGAAAGGAAAGGGACAATTCAGAGGAAAACCTTACGTGACTCCTGCTGATAAGGGGAAACAAAAGGTTGGTTTTGGCAAGAGGCCAAGTGGGGGAGTTTCTACCCTGGTTAGGTGTTACAAGTGTGGTGAAGCGGGGCATCGTGCTCCGGAGTGCAAAAGTGTTGATCTGAAGTGTTTTAAGTGTGGCAAGCCAGGCCACAAGGCTCTAGAGTGTAGAAGCGGTGCGGGTGTTACTTGCTATAACTGTGGTGAGCGAGGGCACATCAGTACCAAGTGCGATAAGCCGAAGAAGAATCAAGGGAGCGGGAAAGTGTTCGCTCTATCTGGATCTGAGACTGCTAGCGACGATCGATTGATCCGAGGTACGTGCTTCATTCATGGTACACCTTTGATCGCTATAATTGATACCGGAGCTACGCATTCTTTTATTTCTTTGGATTGTGTTAGAAGGTTAAATCTTGAGTTGTCTGTGATTGGTGGCGGTATGGTTATTGATACTCCTGCTATGGGTTCGGTAACTACACCGTATGTTTGCTTGAATTGCCCGTTGAGTATTTTCGGTAGAGATTTTGGGATTGATTTAGTGTGTCTTCATTTGGATCAACTGGATGTCATTCTTGGAATGAATTGGTTAAAATTCAATCGTGTGTATATTAACTGTTTTGACAAAACGGTTATTTTTCCCGACCCGGATGTTGAAAGGGAATTGTTTATGACGAGGAAACAAGTGAAAGAATCGGTGCAAGATGGGGCTAAGGTATTTATGCTCATGGCAACTTTGAGGACTGGTGAGAGTGAAGGGATTGATGGTTTGCCCATTGTTAGAGATTTTCCGGAAGTATTCCCTGATGAGATAAAGGATTTACCGCCGGAGCGAGAAGTGGAGTTTTCGATAGATTTGATTCCTGGAACTAGTCCGATATCGATGGCTCCATATCGTATGTCGGCCTCAGAGTTAAAAGAGTTGAAGAGTCAACTTGAGGATTTGCTTGAAAAGAGGTTTATTCGTCCGAGCGTGTCACCGTGGGGTGCACCGGTGTTATTGGTTAAGAAGAAAGAGGGTTCTATGAGGCTCTGTGTGGATTACAGACAGTTGAACAAGGTGACTATTAAGAATAAGTATCCACTTCCAAGGATTGATGATCTGATGGATCAGTTGGTTGGTGCAAGCGTGTTCAGCAAGATTGATTTGAGATCTGGGTATCATCAGATCCGTGTGAAAGCTGAGGATATTCAGAAGACGGCCTTCCGAACGAGGTATGGACACTATGAGTATTCTGTGATGCCATTTGGTGTGACTAATGCACCGGGTGTATTTATGGAGTACATGAATAGGATTTTCCATCCTTATTTGGATAAGTTTGTGGTGGTGTTTATCGACGACATCTTGGTTTATTCGAAGAGCGAAGGAGAGCATGTCGAGCATCTGAAGATTGTGTTATCTGTGCTGAGAGAGAAGCAGTTGTTCGCGAAGCTTTCTAAGTGTGAATTTTGGTTGAAGGAAGTTAGTTTCCTTGGTCATGTGATTTCTAGTAGTGGTGTTGCGGTTGATCCGTCGAAGGTTGAAGCGGTGTCGCAATGGGAGACTCCGAAGTCAGTTTTTGAGATCAGAAGTTTTCTTGGTTTAGCCGGTTATTATCGGAAGTTTATTGAAGGATTTGCTAAGTTATCGTTGCCGTTGACGCAGTTGACTAGGAAAGGTCAAGCCTTTGTTTGGGACGCCAAGTGTGAAGCGAGTTTTCAAGAACTTAAGCGAAGGTTGACGACAGCTCCTGTTTTGATTCTGCCAAATCCAGAAGAACCATTCGTTGTGTATTGTGATGCTTCTTTGATGGGTTTAGGAGGTGTGTTGATGCAGAATAACCAAGTTGTGGCTTATGCTTCGAGGCAACTCAAAGTGCATGAGAAGAATTATCCGACGCATGACTTAGAGTTGGCCGCCGTTGTGTTCGTGTTGAAGCTTTGGAGGCATTATTTGTTTGGTGCGAGGTTTGAAGTGTTTAGTGACCATAAGAGTTTGAGGTATCTTTTTGATCAAAAGGAATTGAATGCGAGACAAAGAAGATGGCTTGAACTTTTGAAGGATTATGATTTTGGCTTGAATTACCATCCGGGTAAAGCGAATGTTGTAGCGGATGCATTGAGTCGGAAATCATTGCATATGTCGGCGTTGATGGTGAAAGAGTTAGAATTGGTCGAGCAATTTCGAGATTTGAGTTTGATATGTGAGAGAACTTCTTTTGGATTTAAGTTGGGTATGTTAAAGCTTACGAGTGGTATTTTGGACGAAATTCGAGAAGGACAGAAATCGGATTTGAGCTTAGTTGATCGGTTGACTTTAATCAACCAAGGCCAAGGTGGTGATTTTCGGATTGATGAGAATGGTATTATGAGATGTCGGGACCGAGTTTGTGTTCCGAACATGGTTGAGCTTAGGAAGAGCATCCTTGAGGAAGGACATCGTAGCGGATTGAGTATTCATCCGGGTGCTACTAAGATGTATCAGGATTTGAGGAAAGTATTTTGGTGGCCTAGTATGAAGAAGGATATTGCGGAATTTGTGTATTCTTGTTTGACTTGCCAGAAGTCGAAGATTGAGCATCAGAAGCCATCGGGTTTGATGAAGCCGTTGTTTATTCCTGAGTGGAAATGGGATAGTATCTCCATGGATTTTGTATCGGGTTTGCCGAGGACGCCGAGTAATTTTGAGGCTGTTTGGGTTATCGTGGATAGGTTGACTAAATCTGCTCACTTTATTCCTATGCGTATGGATTACCCTTTGGAGAAGTTGGCTAAGTTGTATATTGAAAGGATTGTGTGCCTGCATGGTATTCCGCTGAGTATTGTTTCGGATAGAGATCCGCGGTTTACTTCGAGATTTTGGGAGAGCCTGCAGAGTGCTTTGGGTACTAAGTTGCGTTTGAGTTCAGCGTATCATCCTCAGACTGATGGTCAGACGGAGAGGACGATTCAGTCGCTTGAAGATCTTTTGAGAGCTTGTGTATTGGAAAAAGGAGGAGCTTGGGATAGCTACTTGCCTTTGATTGAGTTTACCTACAACAACAGTTTCCATTCGAGTATTGGTATGGCACCATTTGAGGCGTTGTATGGTAGGAGGTGTAGGACACCATTGTGTTGGTTCGACTCCGGAGAGAGTTCTGTTGTTGGACCCGAGTTAGTTCAACAGACTACTGATAAGATCAAGATGATTCAAGAGAAGATGAGAATTACTCAGAGTCGTCAGAAGAGTTATTATGACAAGAGGAGGAAGGCACTTGAATTTCAAGAGGGAGATCATGTGTTTCTTCGAGTCACTCCGATGACAGGTGTTGGTAGGGCACTGAAGTCGCGCAAGTTGTCGCCGCGTTTCATTGGTCCTTATCAGATTTTGCAAAGGATAGGAGAAGTGGCCTATCGTGTGGCTTTACCACCGTCGCTTGCTAATCTTCACGACGTATTCCATGTATCTCAGTTGAGGAAATACATTGCGGATCCGTCTCATGTAGTCCAAATAGATGATGTGCAGGTGAAAGA
Organism: Lathyrus sativus; assembly: GCA_963859935.3. Taxonomy (NCBI): domain Eukaryota; kingdom Viridiplantae; phylum Streptophyta; class Magnoliopsida; order Fabales; family Fabaceae; genus Lathyrus; species Lathyrus sativus. The sequence continues at coordinate 96,540,472 of OZ012738.1, read as the reverse complement.
TAACCTGACTGTTGAGGCATCACCTATGCGGATTGAGGATCGGAAATTGAAGCAGCTTCGAGGTAAAGAGATTGCTTTAGTAAAGGTCGCTTGGGGAGGACCGGCTGGTGGAAATGTTACTTGGGAGCTTGAGAGTCGGATGAAGGAGTCTTATCCAGAACTGTTTGAATCAGGTAACATTTTCGAGGACGAAAATTCCTAAAGTGGGGGAGAGTTGTAACAGCCCAAATTTCATTAAATAATTAATTGTAGTAATTAATTTATTTAGTGGGATTTTATCAATGTTGGAAATTAATTTTTATTAATTGGGATTAATAGAGAATTAAGAAGGAATTGGAGAGGAAGGAAAATGAAGGAAATATATAAGAGAGAAAGAAAAGAAAAGAAAGATAGAAAACATTTGGAAAGAAAGAGGAAAGAAGAAGAAAGGAGAGAAAGAGAAGAGAAGAAAAGGAAAAGTGGAAATCATCAAGAACCAACATCAAAGCTCCGATTAATCGAGGTAAGGGTGAGAAATGTTTCTATTTGATCATTGTATGATGTTATGTATGTTGGGTTGGGGTTTTGGTAGAGTTTTCATCACTTTCCAATTAGGGCAAAAGTTGGAATAATCGGTAGATTGATGATTTAATCGGTTGAAACTGAGCAATAATGCCGTAGAATAGTTGGGTAACATGTGTTGATGCTGTTTGTACTGATTTTGTTGTGTGAGAAGTTGGATGATGGTGGATGGTGGAGGTGGAACAGAATAGGGTTCTGTTCTGCGCAGGTTCGCTGGCTCTCGCCAGGCGAGCGGAGGCGAAGCTTCGCCAGGCGAAGCCTAGCGAGTGTTGGCGAATAATTATATTTAAGTCCCAGTGGACTTCGCTGGTGGGTTCGCCAGGCGAAGTTGAGTAGCGAGGGTTCGCCCAGCGAAGGTGCTGGCGAATGGTGGCGAATGAAGTCAGTAGCTACTGACTTGGGCTCGCTGGGAAGTCTCGCCAGGCGAAGCCTAGCGAGTGTTCGCTGAGAGAGTTCGCCAGGCGAAGGCCAGGCGAAGGTTCGCTGCGAGGGTTCGCCAGGCGAATGGAGGCGAATGTGACAGCATTTTTCCTTTGCTGTGTTGTTCATGTGGAGATGGTTTGGTTGCCTCTCAGAGGTCAATACCTCTATGATATGATATAGATATGATCTATTGTGATGATGTGTGTTGTGGGTAGCCTACGGGCGTGAATCCTAGAATTGTGATTTGAATGTTAATTGCATCAAGTATAAATACATGTGAACATAATAGGTGATTATGTGTGTATTATTTAATGAACTGGTGAATGCTTGATGTGTATACAATTATGTGATGAGTATGCATGAGAACATTGTGAATATGTGTGCATCACTTGTAATTGTATGATTGGTATTGTGATGTGAATACCTTGATTGTTGTGATATATGTTGTATGTGCAATCATTGTGTAATTCTTGAAGAGATGAATTATGTAAATGCATGAGATTAAGATGTCGGTCTTAAGTGCATTTGCTGTGGTTGATTGTACATGCATCATTTAGTCAAGAGGCAATGTCTGTTAGTTTCGTGGAAACTAGTGGCTTGTCCCAAACCTAGAAGAGTGGGTTTGAAGGCTTAGAGGACGGGCCTTTGTGGTTATCGGTCTAGAAGAGTGGACCCGGTTTAATGTAAAAACCGAAAAAAGATAACGGGTTATCGGTCTAGAAGAGTGGACCCGGTTTAATGTAAAAACTGAAAAAAGATAACGAGAGTCGGTACCGCATTGCATGAGTTGCATTGAGTTATTGAGTCACATTGATATATGACATATGCATGAAGAGATGCTTATGTGTGAATGATGAGATTGTGGAAATTGTAAGTGTATGCATAATGTGGAAATGCTTTGTGAATATCCAGGTTTGTCTATATATGTGTGGTAAATATATATGACTAAGAGAATGAAGTATGGTGAGAAATGTGAATATGTGTTATATGACTACCTATATATATATATATAATCTTATGCTTTGATTATTATGGTAATATTTCTCACCCTTCTGCTGTTTTATAATGCTCTATGAGGCATTGCAGATTAGGATGCTGGAGTCCTTTTGTGAAGTTAGTCTTCATTCTTTTGAGTCGGCTGCTCTGATATGTAACACCGGGTAGTTAGACTAGTATAGTCATTCTTTTGTGATACATTGCGATGTATCAGCTGATGTGGTTTTGTAATCTAACTGATATGATGCATTAATCTGGATGACTTATGTGCATTTGAATTAATATTTTGGAACTGATCAAATGATGTTATTTTCCGCTCAAGTTGAATGTTGAAATGTGAATTCTAAAACTACGAAATTGTTACATATTTTATGGAGCAAAATGTTAAAGAGTTTCGTTGGTGAAATTGTGGCATTCTTCTTTTATACCTTATTATAAAACCTTTTTACTCTGATAATTTGTATGTGCTTAATTGTTTTATATGCATTTATTTGGGGTGTAGAAGGGGGTGTTACAGTTAGATTAACTAAATTTGAAATTAAAATAAATAAAATGAAAAAATAAATAAATAAAATAACATGCAACGAAATAAAAGGGGGCGGGATTGCTGATTGCTATTATTAAGGTTTCATTTTTTGGACCCTCTTCTTTCTCCTTCGTCGGCGACGACCATTGTTCTTTCTTCGAAACTTTTCCTTCTTCTTCTGGCTCCGTCTGTTCCTTCATTTTTGTCCGCCGTGCTCTTCTTCTTCTGATCTTCTTGATGATTCTAGCAAAAACAAATTAAAAAACTCTCTGTTAGCCAAATTGCTCACCCTCTCTTCATGGGTTTGAAGCGATTTGATTTGACGGTGAAGTTTGCTGATGGACGATGATGATGGTGAGGTTTTCCGTCCTCCCTCTAAGTCCGGCGTTTGGATGTTAATGACGGTCCTTGATAGTGGTTTCGATGTTGTTTTGAGGGTGTTCGGTTTGATGCATGCAATGGATTTTAGTTGCGGTTGGGGCCGGGCTTTGCTTGCCGCCGCAGATGGTTTTCCGGTGATTTCTGGGTTGATGGTTCCGCCACTGTGATATTTTTCGGTCCCCATTTCTGTTCGAACTCATCCTCTTTTTATATTTTTTTTGATGATTTTATGGGCAGGGCAATGCATTTGCGATTTAGGTTACGATTTATTTGTGCTGCTTTTCCGGAAGTTTGATGGCTGATTTGCTGTGATTTGCGTTTTTTCAGGATGGGAGTTGGAACTATTATTGGGATTTTTGTGATTGATCTGTGTTGTTTTTTATTGAGGCTGAGGGTTTGTTGCGTTTTTGGAGGATTGAAGAACGCAAATGTTGTGTTTGGCTTGCTGGTTTCACTGCGTTTTTTCTGGCTTTGTTGCGTTTTGCTTGCAATTTTCAGGAATTTTTGTTGCCTATGGTTTGATCTGTTGGGTTCAGAAACTTCTGGAAAATTATGTTTATGACTTGTTTGGCCAAAACCAATTTTTAGAAATAAGTGCGTTTTCCAAAAGCACTTATTTTCAGAACCATTTTTTCTAAAAAAATCAATTTTTCTCTCTCTCCCGGAAAAAATCTTGAACAGATATTGCCGGATTTACCGAGGTCGGGAAATGGAGTCGGGAGCTGGTGGCGGAATATTCCGTTACCCTCCCGACGTACCCGATGATGATAACTAACTGAGGGTATCGGAACCTAAAAAACCAATTTTCTAACCATTTAAAAATTGCTTGTTCTGTTGTTGATTTTTCATTCTAGGTTCGAAAAAGTCGAAGCTCGAAGGATCGGACTCGAAGACATTTTTTAGGACAATTAGGAATTTTAGCACTTTTGTAATTACCATTTTTTTGTAATATTGTAATATTGTAATAATATTGAATCAAAATGAATAAATTCAAATTATTTTTCCAATCACATTTCTCGATTACAATCTCCGATTCCAATTTCCGATAAAAATCTCCGAATAACCCTCCAATAAAATTTAAACGAATAAACTCATTTAATTAAATCTATCTGACCAAATTTCTCCGGATAAACTCCACTGATTAAATTTTCCTGACTGAGTTCATTAGATTCACCAGATAATTCATCCGATTAAGATCACCCAATTAATTCATCTGCTTCAGTTGTCTAACTAAATCCACCTTATCAAGTTCATCTGACTAAAATCACTCAGTTAAACCCAACCAACTAAATCCAATTAACTAAATTTGTTCGATTAAGCTCCTTCAAATAAATTCATCTGAATAAGTTTGTTTGATTAAATTTGTTCGATTACATTCGTACCAATAAATTCATCTGATTCCATTTACCCGACTAAATTCACCCGGTTAAACTCATCCAAACAAATTCACCTGACTAATCCCAACTTGTCCAATTAAATTCAAATGACTAAATTCTTTCGATTAAACTTATCCAAATAACTCAGTGAATATAGCCTTGAACAGATAAGTAGAGAAATCTGATTAACAGCGAAATGAACTGTTCTCCGTATTGAAAAATTCTTCTCGTATCTGGAATGATTTAACTCGGTAACCTGACTAGCTCGGCTAGCAATCATTATCAAACCCACAGGTATTCATTATAATTCCACACGAACCGAAATTCCATTGTTTTCTTCAAAATCGCCTGTTGACCAGCAGAAAGCAGGAAAGCGTGTGTCTGTTAAAATAAATTCCTCAAAGCACATTCTCGCACCAATTTAACCTAAATCCATTTATACTGCGATGCACTCAGCTCCATAAATTGTCGACAGGCTGCAAATTAATGACCGTTTTGCCCTTCACCAATTAAATTGCACACAGTGTGATTTTTCCTGCAAAACCGACGGACTGAGCAAACTGGTTAGCGGTTAATTACAATGCAATGAAAAATGAGATGGAATGCGAAATGAAACGACTAATCTAAGGGTAAAATTTGGGGTATTACAATTGACATCATCCATCTTGAACTTCTTAAATACTTCTTTTGAATAGCCTTCTTGGGTGATAAAAATTCCTTTGTCTTCTTGCTTTACTTCAATGCCAAGATAATATGCCATGAGCCCCATATCCGTCATTTCAAATTCATTTGACATATCTTTCTTGAACTCTTCGAACATGCTTAGATTTTTCCCAGTGAAGATCAAGTCATCAACATATAAGCACACGATCAAAATATCTCCACTTTTCACTTTAATATAGAGTGCATGCTCATATGGACACTTGATGAAGTTCTTGTCTCGAAAGTACTTGTCAATTCAAACATTCCAAGCTCCCGGTGCTTGTTTGAGTCCGTACAATGCCTTTTTCAACTTCAAGACTTTTTCTTCTCGCCCTTTTACTTCATATCCCTATGGTTTCTCGATATAAACTTCTTCGAGAAAACCATTCAAGAAGGCCGGCTTCACATCCATTTGATAGATCTTCCATTCATTTTGGGCTACCAAAGAAATGATCAGTCTAATAGTTTCAAGATGAGCAACGGGGGCAAATACCTCATCATAGTCAACTCATTGTCTTTGACTATAGCCTTTTGCCACCAGTCTTGCTTTGTATCTCTCCACGTCTCCTTTTGCATTCTTCTTCGTCTTGTACACCCATCTTACTCCGATTGCTTTGTGTCCTCGTGGAAGTGTAGTGAGTTCTCATGTATCATTCTTCATGATTGACTTTATTTCTTCATCCATGGCGTCTCTCCACTTTATGTTTCAACAACTTCTTGATAGCTTAGAGGCTCGCAATCACCAAAAAGATAAAAGAGGTTAATGTCATTTTTGTTTTTGGTTACCTCATAAAGCTCTTCAATGCTCCTTAGTCGTGGTGTCCTCTCGCTTGAGCTTGTTTCATCCAACCTTGGTGTCGGTGAGGCAGGTGGTGTAATATGTTCCTCTATCAATGGTTGTTCCATTTCATCTTCTTCTTCTTCAAAATAAGGAAGAAAATCGTACATGTCTTCTTGAACACTCCAATCCAAACAATCTTCTTCTTCGAACTCCACGTCACTACTTATAACAATATTTCCACTATTTGGATTATAGAGCTTGTACCCTTTGGAGCTTGAGTCGTAACCCACAAATACATACTTCTCACTTTTATCATCGAGCTTTGTTCTCCTTTTATCTGGAACGTGGTTATAGGAAATGCTTCCAAACACTTTGAGGTGAGAGATCCCTGGCTTCCTTCCACTTCATGCTTCTTGTGGTATCTTCTCATGCACACTTCTTGTTGGGGAACAGTTTGTCAGGTAAACCGCACATGCCACTGCTTCGGTCCAAAACTCTTTCGGTATCTTCTTACTCTTAAGCATGCTTCACACCATATTAAGTAGGGTCTGGTTCTTTCTCTCTGCTACTCCATTTTGTTGTGGCGATCTTGGCAATGCTAGTGGGCGGCAGATTCCATGGTCTTCACAATATTTGTTAAACTCATTTGAAGTAAACTCTCCTCCTCGGTCAAATCTCATGGCCTTAATGGAAAGAACACTTTTTCTCTCCACAAGGGCTTTGAACTTCTTAAAGTTTTCAAACACATCCGAATTCTCCTTCAAGAAATATTCTCACATTTTTCTGGAATAATCATCAATAAAAGGGAGAAAATATTCACTCTTACCAAAAGAATTTAGATTGATTGGTCCACAGACATCGGTGTGTATGAGCTCTAGCGGTTTTGTCGCTCTTGACGTTGATTCCTTTAAAAATATTTTTTGAAATTGCTTCCCAATTAGACATCCTTCACATAGTTGGTCTGGGTGGTTTATATTAGGCAAGCCTCTTACCATCTCCTTCTTTGACAAACATTCTAGACTGCCAAAGTTGAGGTGTCCAAATCTTAGATGCCATAGCCACGAAGAGTCGGTATAGCAAGTCTTGAGACACTTTGCCACATCATTTTGAATGTTCAAGAGGAACATTCTATTCTTTGACATAGGCACCTTAGCAATCAAGTTATGCCCAAAATCTCTTAAGAAAAGACTATGTTCTTTCAAGTGGATGTCATAGCCTTTCTCTAATAACTGTCCCAAGCTCAAAATATTAATTTTCATGTTAGGAACATAGTAGACATTGGATATGAATTGATGACTCTCATTCTTCAAGCGTATGAGAATTTTACCTTTTCCTTTGACCAGTATCTTTGAGTCATCTCAAAATGAGACATTGTCAGTTGTCGCTTTATTGATCTCTATGAACATGCTTGCGCTGCATATGTGGTTGCTTGCGTCGGTGTCGAGGTACCACTTGTTTCTTTTCTCTTCAAATTGGTTTTGGCACGCGAGCAGCAAAGTTTCTTCTTATCCACCTTTTTCTTCTACAAAGTTAGCTTTCTCCACAATCTTCTTTGAGAATCTACACTCAGATGTGTAGTGACTGATTTTGTTGCAATTGAAGCACTTGATTTATGACTTGTTGCACCTTGACCATGAATTTCCATTTCCACGACCTTTTGTTGCTTGTGGATTCCAACTTCTTTCTCCATTGTTAAAGTTGTTGGAGTAGTTGTTACAACTGTCTCTTCTTTCTCCTTCATGTCCTTGTCCACATCCACATCCGCGATCATGGCCACGACCTCGTCCTCTTTTCCTCTTGTAATTCACATAGTTTGTTTCCTTTGCATTGAGTTGTAGTAGTTGCTCCATGGTCTCCTTTTGTTTAGTTTTTCTCTTTTGTTTTTCTTCATATGCTTGTAAGGAACCCATAAGTTTCTCAATAGTATGGTGTTTAAATCCTTGTTTTCTTTAATGTTGGTAACAATGAAGCCAAAACTTGGATTTAAAGTGCGAAGTATTTTCTCCATGACTTTCACTTCATTAACATCTTCACCATTTCTTTTAAGTTGATTGACTAGGGACAATACTCGAGAAGAATAATCAAAAATTGACTCAGACTCTTCCATAAATAAACATTCAAACTCACCTCTAAGAGTTTGAAGACGAATCTTTTTCACCTGCTCCACTCTTTTGTTGCAAGTTTGAAGCTTGTCACATGCTTCTTTGGCCGTCGTTGCATTGGAGATCTTCTCAAATGTATCTTCATCCACCGATTGATAAATGAGGAAGAGAGTTTTTTTGTCTCTCTTTCTTGACTCCTTCAATGTCTCCTTAACACCTTGACTTAGTGAGGTTTCATCTTGCTCCTTGAATCCTTTCTCAATGATATCCCACACATCTTGAGCTCCTAGTAGCGCCTTCGTCTTGATACTCTAATTGTCATAGTTGTTCTTTGTGAGCATCAGTATTTGAGAAGGGAAACCTTCATTCGCCATCTTTTGAGGACCTTCATGTTCTGATGCCGCTTTGTTGGAAATAAAGCCTTTTGTGTTTAGTGAAAGTGTGTGGAAATATTAGAGACTTGAATAGAAACTTGATAGATAGAGAATTATTTATGAAAGAGAGAACTTTGTATTGTGCTTGATACAAAAGTGTAGAATTACATCTCTATTTATAATACTCTAAGGAGAACTCTAGACACACTACTTCTAGAGAGTTTTTAACTCTAGGAATTCCAAGAGCATTCTAGAAAATATTACAACCCTAAGAAATATATAGACACTCCAAACATTACAAGTGTTTTCTAGAAACATTAATTAAAATTACTTAAGTCCAAAATAACTAAGCCCAAAAATCTAAATAATATGTTTAGGCCCAAATCAAGTTTAATCTTTCTAACACTACTAGGATCATTTTTGTTTAAGTGTATTGTTTGTGCTTATGAAATCGGGCTTTCTTACTTTACTTGGTAAGAAGCAGGATTGATATTATCATACTGGCAGGTGATAATTGATATTAAAACAATGTGTATAGTATGATATATAAATAGCGCTGGGTTTGATGATTGAAGAAGAGTGTGGTCGTTTATGTTTAAGAATGGAGAATGTAAAAGGAGGGACAATGGCCAAATGGAATGTTGTTTTGACATAGCGAATGAAGAAAATATATTTGCATAAGATTCTTGGTGTCAGCAGTATCATAAGTAAATGTGATGCCTCTTTTGTTTACTCCTTCATTTATCTTATTTTTGAAGTAATGTTTAGTAGTTTTAAGATTTGTCATAGTGTCTACATTAAATGGGATCTGGTTTATGTATCTTTGTTTTAACTTGTTATTTTATAATGGTTTTACAGGTTCTGATGAAGGACTGTATGCTTGGGTTGTTCCTAATCATGCTTGTAAATTTATTCCTTTTCTTGACAGAAAATATCCTTTATGTTATTTTTAAACAAGTTTAACATATTTGAGAAGAAGATCCTGAATTTAAGAACAATCCATACATGTACACTTTGACATTGATGGGAGAACCAATTATCATTATGTTCATTCTATTATCTTTGTGTTGGTTTCGCTCAACGTATGTGAATGGTTCAAAGATTATTAACCAGTTTTAATAGGGAAACAAGAGATTGAACATGCATATGAGTACGCAATCATATATGAAAACGAATTACGAGTTAATTCTTTTCAAAATAAAGTGTTGTGATTTTTTTTTCATTTGTCTAAAAAATTATTTCACTTTGGTAAACTATGTCTCTATAGATTTGTGAAGAAAAAGTTTGAGGAAATGAACAAAGGTCTAGATATATTTAGCAGCATGTTTGCATCAGCATTCACATCCTCCCTAACTGTATAGTTATATAATTACATAATCTCCGCGTGGAAATAGCATGCATACCATCCGTCAACTATATATTTACTTAACCTCCACATGGAAACAACATGCATACCATCTATTAGGTATGTGTTGTGTACATTTGTGTAAATGCATGGTACTTCTTCTTTAAAGAAATTCCATTGTCATCAAGAGAAGATTTTCTCTGTAACACCCATATATAAATACACATGTTTAGAAGATACACATTATACATGTTTGTAAATTTGGTACTGAAATACAAATAAGTTCTTAGTAGCATATTGTATACATTACATGCAAAAACATAAAATCTAAAAACAATGGCACAATATACACAAGATGCTCCAAAGACTAAAAACTAGATCATATCAATGATTTCAAAATAGAGTCTTCACAGCGTAGACAATGTCATCCCAAAATGCTAAGAAAAGTAAGGACATCAAACGACTTTGTACTTACCTTTCACAAATCCCAAACCACCTGAAATATAACCAATAACATGGAGTGTAATGATAATCCTAGTGGGTTCTCTATCTTATGGATTCTCTCGGGTTTACAAGGTTCTAACTAATCCTAACTCAAGTCAAAAGGGAACGGATAAGACTTGAGTTCACAACTTCATACTATATGGAAATATGTTGCATGAGTTCAACAACTCAAACTATCATTAATCGGAAACCTTACCAAGGCATCCCTTTTCCTGTCCTCTCCTATGTCTAAGAGTTCGGCGCGGGTCATGGATCCTTACAAACCTTGACATACGAAAATAATTCGGATCCAAGGGAAACATACTCCACATGAATCATCATTTCTCTTTGTGCATGTCAAGCAACATGGATGGTGAACCTGGTCGTAGAGATTACAATGAAGAGTCATGGAGAAATTACCATGAAAATCGACATCATGTCAGTTATCAACCTAGCGAAGAATTCAATAGGACATTGACGAAGCAAGAACATCAAAATGAGGTTTCATTATCTTCGAGAGCAGGTAGCAGAAGGGAAGATGAAATTGGAACATTGCAGAACTAGAATCAGATTGCAAATATCATGACGAAAGGAGTGCAAGTCGAAGTGTTCAAAAAGGTAAGGTCTATGATGAATGTAGATAGCTTAGACACAATGAATTAGGTGGTATATTGAGTTTGTAATTCCTTGTGTTGAAGCAGTGTAGCTCGACAGAAATCAGGATAGTCGAAATTAGCCTAATGTGTGTGTAGAGTTGTTTAGATTTCAAAGCGTCGACGCAGGTTGCTTGACACAGGATTTCAACTTAAGACCAAAATTAGTAATTTTGGGCTTTTGTGCTTTTGGGCTTTCTCATCTATAAATAGATGGAGTAACCCCTATTTTGTAACTTGAATTCACAGTTTTTGCAGTTGCAAAATGAATAAGAAATTTCCAATTTAGAAGCAGAGAGAAGCTCTGTAGAAAATTATCTTCTCTTATTTTAGTCTTGTCCTAATCTTTTTTGAGATCAAGATTGATTAAGAATTTTTAAAATATTTTGAGTTAATTCCACCAAATAATATATTTGCGTAAGATTGAATAATGTAAGAGGATGATTATGGATATCTCGAGGATTTTCGATGTAGGGAACCTAATTGTTTATAATCGTTTTCACTTTTTTTTTCAATCACAATTTAGTTTGTTGTAATGCCAATATTTATATTTTGGTGTCGGCAGTATCATAAAGCAAATGTGATGCCTCTTTTCTTTACTCCTTCGTTTATCTTATTTTTGAAGTAATGTTTAGTAGTTTTAAGTTTTGTCAGTGTCTACATTAAATGGTGATCTGGTTTATGTAACTTTGTTTTAACTTGTTATTTTGTTATGGTTTTACAGGTTATGATAAAGGAGTGTATGCTTGGGTTGTTGCTAATCATGCACTGTAAGTTTCTTTCTTTTCTTAAGATTAGTGTGCGTCATAAACGAATCATATTAGAGTTCCTGTCGGGTTTCATAAAGAGTAGTATCCCTTCCATCTTTTGATCTTCATTTTAACTCGGGTTTTCCTTCTCCTTTCCCATAGCATGCCTGAATGGGAAATGCAACGCACCGATGATTTACTTGAAACAGTTTGCATTGTGATTCTGCGCTAAATCACTGTGTTTGAAAATATAGGAACTCCGGCATTACTTGTGGTGTAGAAGTTATGTTGAATTTAAATATGGCTGTGAGATTTGAAAAGCAAAAGTGTTGACTTTGGTTTTCCTTCCAGTTATGGCCAAACAATTTTTTAAGATGAAAGCAAGAACAGAATGATGGAAACTAAGGAATTTTTTGAATGGATCCTGAAGCAACCATGTTTTGAAGTTTTATACTATTTTAGTATTTAACATTTGTTCCTTTCTTTTCTTGACTGAAAATATCCTTCATGTTATTTTTAAACAAGTTTAACATATTTGAGAAGAAGATCCTGAATTTAAGAATAATCCATACATGTACACTTCGACATTGATGGGAGAACCAATTATCATTATGTTCATTCTATTATCTTTGTGTAGATTTTGTTTAACGTATGTGAATGGTTCAAAGATTGTTAACCAGTTTTAATAGGGAAACAAGAGATTGAACATGCATATGAGTACATGATCATATATGAAAAAGAATTATGAGTTAATTCTTTTCAAAATAAAGTGTTGTGATTTGTTTTCATTTTTCTAAAAAATTATTTCACTTTGCTAAACTATGTCTCTATAGATTTGTGAAGAAAAAGTTTGAGGAAATAAATAAAGGTCTAGATATATTTAGCAGCATGTTTGCATCAACATTCACATCCTCCCTAACTGTATAGTTATATAATTACATAACCTTTGATGGAAATAAAATGCATACCATCCATCATCTATATAGTTACTTAACCTCTGCATGCAAACAACATGCATACCATCTATTAGGTGTGTGTTGTGTATATTTGTGTGAATGCTTGGTACTTCTTCTTTAAGGAAATTCCATTGTCAACAAGGGAAGATTTTCTCTGTAACACCCATATATAAATACATATGTTTAGAAGATACACGATATACATGTTTGTAAGTTTGGTACTAAAATACAAATAAGTTCTTAGTAGCACATTGTATACATTACATGCAAAAACATAAAATCTAAAAACAATGCCACAATAAACACAAGATGCTCCAAAGACTAAAAACTAGATCATATCAATGATTTCAAAATAGATTCTTCACAACGGAGGCAATGTCATCCCAAAATGCTAAGACAAGTAAGGACATCAAACGACTTTGTACTTACCCTTCACGAAACCTGAACCACCTGAAATATAATCAACAATACGGAGTGAAATAATAATCCTAGTGGATTCTCTATCTTATGGATTCTCTCGGGTTTACAAGGTTCTAACCGATCCTAACTCAAGTCAAAAGGGAACGGACAAGACTTGAGTTCACAACTTCGCACTATATGGAAACATATTGCATGAGTTCAATAACTCAAACTATCATTAATCGAAAACCTTACCATGGCATCCCTTTTTCCATTCTCTCCTATGTCTAAGAGTCCGGCGCGGGTCATGGATCCTTGCAAACCTTGACATACAAAATGAATTCGGATCCAAGGGAAACATACTCCACACGAATCATCATTTCTCATGGATTGTACCCCATCACAAGTCTCTTTACCCGTAGGCTCCATTCATACAACAAAAATCAAACTTGTCAAGGCACTAATGCATACACTCTAGTGGAGCTCTCTATATAAACCTCCATTCTTGAAATGACACAACTCAAATGATTGGTTTCGACTACGTGATCTCACACACAAGCGTGATTGTATTCGACAATCACAAGGCCACATACGCCTCATTCTCAAAGTAACACAAAACAAAACATGTTTCATATAATGTCTTATCTCTCTATTAAACAACTACTTGTCAAGGATGCACACCTAGGCATCACATGCACAAGCATCGTCATCTAAGTCATTCGTCAATTCCTAGTTACATCATTAGATCTTTTTATTGGGTTATGATAAGGTTCTCCTTGCTTTTCATTGCCTATGTGGCAACACGACCCCATTATATCGATAATCCACGTGCGGTAACCAAATGAGTATACACATCTTCCGGCCCCACGAGCCCACCTTATTGATAGCATAGGTGTGTTAACAGCAAGTGAATTACCACCTAGTGACACAGGCCCACTTTGCATTCTACCATAACAAATGGAAAATGGGAAAAGAATTGGAAAGACCCCATAGTCTCCACTGAGTTATAGGACTCTAAGTTAGCTTTACAATGCAAGAAAAGACACTCAAAACTGAGTTACAAAATTTAAGTTACATTTAGAAAAATGAAAACATAAAACTTCAGCTTCAGAGGCTCAATTAATGAGCCCCAACGAGGTCCAAGAGAGACCATCCACGACTGAAATGTTTCTCCAAAATAGGTCACTTTCTTATCAAAGGATAGAAAGATCAAAGTGAGGTCTCCCTGAGTGAAGCTCTTGCTCGCTAAGCGAGTAAACCAGAAAATTCATAATTCAGAACACATAAGTCACCATGATGCATGCACCAGCCATGCCAAGAAATCAAGGATTATTCATCCATTAATTTGTATCATCAGGACACTATTATAACATCAATGCATGAGGTCAACACAAGAGACATCATCAGACATGTCAACAAAGCAATTCAACTAAGCTTTAAACATGTAATCAAACATAAACTGATCACACATCACCAACTATCCTAAAAACATAATATTTATTAATTATAGAATATATCATTGTAATAGCTTTCCAACATATTTGACCGCATATCATTTCGAGTTACGAAACTCAAGATACATTGATTTTAGTGGCAACACAATTTTATTCGTATCAGTAGGTTTCGTTAAGTGAGCATGACGGTAACTTTTCATGAAAATCAGGGTTCTAACACCATATATAGCACTCCAATCTAACATTCTTCCATCCCTAACATACGTAGGGAACCAAAACACATAAGAATCAACACATGCAAGTTCAGGAATTACACCAATGACGTATTTCCAGGCAATTTATCATAAAATCCCCATGAACATGCAACCTAAGCTTCTAATCCCCCAAGTCCTAACTAAGGACTCACCTTGAATAAAATATTCTGGCCTTGAGAGATGAAGAAGATGATGAAGTTGATGATCAACCAAGCTTGATTCTTCAGGCTAAATCCTTGCTATCTTTAACCCTTTTGCACATGCATCCATGGAAGAAGTTGAGACCACACTCCCTCTTCCTCTTTCACGTTCTTCCTCTCCACCCCTCCCTCCAATTCATTTTCTTTTTCTGTTTTAGAGGGAATAGAAATTAAGAATGGAATAAGCAATTGATTTGTGTTAATATAAAATGGTATAGAACACACTTAATTATAAATCAAATATGTTGTTAATTCAAGTGAAACTATGGCTCTTAAATAACCATGGCTTGAAATAGAAAGAACTAAAAATCAGGTCACGTCTACAACAATCTAAAGAACGTGAATACTTGCTTAAAAATAGGTCCAACAAAACAGAATCAAATACTAACCTAATCATCCTATTAGTTAGGACACTTATTAATAGAATTAAAGACTAAATCAATAAGGATTGCTGACGTCATCACTAACAATCTAACAATTGCTCCCCTAAACTGAACATGCCAGAAGCATTTCAGTTTACCTCCTCAGCTGACTTCACTCCAAGTGCTTCTTTGAATCTTTCAAACAGCTCCAACCTCATAGGCTTAGTCATAATGTCAGCTAATTGCTCACTTGTACCACAATGCTTCATATCAATCACTTCATCCTTTGTGAGATTCCTTAAGAAATGGAATCTCACATCAATGTGCTTACTCCTGCCGTGGAAAACTGGATTTTTTGCAAGTTTTATTGTAGAAGAGTTATCGCACAGAACCTTGACACTTTTACTTTGAGTACCTCCAATCTGCTTCAGTATCTGTTGCAACCAAATGCACTGACATGCACAAGAAGCGGTTGCCACGTACTCCGCTTCGGTGGTTGAAAGTGTCACCACTGGCTGCTTCTTTGATGACTAAGCCACTGCTCCTCCACTTAGCATAAGAACATAACCTGAAGTACTTTTTTGGTCATCCAAGTCCCCCGCATAGTCACTGTCTGTATAGGCTAGCATCTCATCTTCACATCCCCTTTTGTAGAATACACCAAGCTCAGTAGTAGCTCTAATGTATCTGAGAACACTCTTGGCCACCATCATATGAGATTCCATAGGATTGGCCATGAAGCGACTTATCAAACACACACTATAAGCCAAGTCAGGTCTTGTGACTGTCATGTACATCAAGCTTCCCACCATTTGCTTGAATAATGTTGCATCTGCCTTTTTTCCATCTTCTTGTTTTGTCAGTCTATTACTTCCTGGAACCATGGGATTCTTAACTCCATTGCAACTCTCCAACCCAAACCTTTTCAGAACTTCTTCAGCATACTTCCTTTGACCAATGTAAATGCCATTAGAGCTCTGTCGTATTTCAACTCCCAAGAAATACTTCATCTTACCAAGATCAGTCATCTCAAACTCCCTTTTCATAGACTCTTTGAACTCATTGACCATAATTGAATTATTGCTAGTAAAAATGCGATCATCAACATAGAGACTTACAATTAGGATCTTGTTCTTCTCTTCTCTTTTGATGAACAAGGTGTGCTCATAGTTGCTTTTCTCGAACCCCTCCTTAATAAAGTAGCCTTCAATTCTGTTAAACCACGCTCTCGGTGCTTGCTTCAGACCATAGAATTCTTTCTTTAGTTTGTAGACTTTCTTCTCTTCCCCATTGACCACATAACTTGGAGGTTGTGCAATGTAAACATCTTCATTCAGCTCACCATGAAGAAAGGCTCTTTTGACATCGAGTTGAAAGAGTGTCCATCCATTTCTTGCTACCACGGCTATCACCGTACGGATTGTGTCCCATCTAGCAACTGGAGCAAAAACTTCATTATAGTCTAATCCCTTCTCTTGCGCATATCCCTTAGCCACAAGCCGAGCTTTGCACTTATCTATCTCACCATTCTCATTCAACTTGGTTTTATAGACCCACTTCACTCCAATTACTTTGACTTCTTTTGGTGCATCAACAAGCTCCCAGGTTTCATTCTTTACAATGGCACCGATCTCCACATCCATTGCATCCCTCCATCTTTTTATTTTCACCGCTTCTTCATAGTAAATAGGATCATCAGAGGCTATAAACAAAGCTAAATTTTATACCTCTTCTTCTTCTTCTGAGAGTCCTTCTCCTCTTGTATAGTCTTGAAGATATGTTGGGGCTCGAGTGACTCTTCTTTCAGGCAGTGTAGGTGTTGTAGCATCACTGGAGATGACATTGTGATCAGATTCTCCTTCTTGTGAATTTTCACCTTTACTTTCTTCATCACTAGAGACATATGTGTCTTCATCAACTTATCCCCAATCAAGACTGTCATTTTTGGCTTTTTCTTCTTCTGTCCTTCTCCAATCCCAACTTTCCTCTTCCTCAAACACAATATCTCTACTAATTATCACCTTCTTGGTCATTGGATTGACCATTTTGTATCCTTTGGACTCTTCACTATACCCTAACATCACACACTTTTGACTTCTAGCATCCAACTTCGACCTCTTTGCATGTGGTATATGCACATTTCCTACGCATCCGAACACTCGAAAATGATCAACATTGGGCTTGATTCCACTCCAGCATTCTTCTGGTGTCTTATTCTTTACGGTAGAGGTTGGACTTCGGTTGAGGATGTGGCACATCCACTTCACAGCTTCTGGCCAGAACGAAGTAGGCATCTTCTTCTCTTCTAGAAAACATCGCACCATGTTAAGAATAGTACGATTTTTGCACTCGGCCACCCCGTTTTGTTGAGGGGTGTAGGTTGTAGTCATTTGCCTCTTAATGCCTTCAAGTCTACAAAACTCTGTGAACTCCTTGGAGGTGAACTCTCCTCCTCTATCTGTTCTTAATCCACAAATAAATAGACCAGACTCCTTCTCCACAACATTTTTAAAGCTTTTGAATGTTGTGAAAGCTTCACTCTTCTCATTCAAAAAATAGACCCAAAGTTTTTGGCTAAAGTCATCAATAAAGGTTAACAAATACCTTTTGTTTTCGTATGACTCTAGAGTGATCGGTCCGCAGATGTCCGAGTGTATAAGTTGCAGCTTCTGTGTTGCTCTCCACTTGCTTTTATTTGGAATGATCTCCCGATGTTGTTTCCCTTTCATGCAGCTTGTACACACACTGGTTGGCACCTGAAACTTGGGAAGTCCTCGAACAAGTTCCTTTTGCTGTAACAAATTTAGACTTGTGATGCTTAAGTGACCATATCTCTTATGCCACAACTCACCAATATCATTACTTTTCACACTTAGACATGTAGATGATGTATGTAATACAACATTAGCCAATACTACAAACATCCTATTAGATGTCATATGTGTGTACATGATTAGCCCCTTTCTGGGATGATAGACTCGACATTCTCCATTTTGTATCAAGATAGCCAAATCTTTCTCTTGCAACTGGACAATACTCAATAAGTTGTTTTTCAACTCTGGAACATAATAAACTTTTGATATTACCTGAGTTACACCTTCTACTTCAAGTCTGATGTTGCCCTTCCCTTTCACTGGCATTCTGAGATTGTTTCCAAGTTTTACTGAATGGCTGAATTGCTCATCTAGTTCCACAAACCATTGCTTGTTCTCTGTCATATGGTTAGAACAACCAGAATCAAGAAACCATACTGCCTCTTTCTTCGAATTGTTGTTCTCAACATATGACATCAATAGAAGTTCCTCCTCCTCATTCAACTCTATATAATTGGCCCTTTTCTCCCAATTAGAACACTCATATTGGAAGTGGCCCAATTTATGACATTTGTAGCATTCAACTGTAGCCTTGTTGAAAGCATGTCTGCCTCGTCCTCTACCTCGTCCTCCTCTATTCATGCTTCTGCCTCTTCCTTTGCCTGATCTCTCATCATAGGTCACTTCCAGCACTTGTTCCTCATCCTGGTGTGCTTGCATCCTTTGTTCATGAACAAGCAGACTTCCATGCAATTCATCAATGCTCAAGACACTTAAGTCATTTGACTCCTCTATTGAACAAACGACATAGTTGAATTTGGAGGTCAATGATCTAAGTATCTTACCAACCACTGTGCTTTGCTCCATCACCTCACCATTTGTCTTCATTTTGTTGACCATGGTTAAAGTCCGCCCCAAGAAGCTGTCTACTTTCTCTCCTTCTTTCATGGCTAGTAACTCAAATTCCTTCCTTAACGCTTGAAGTTGTGCTCTTTTCACTTTCGTGGACCATTGATACTTTTGTTTCATTGAGTCCCAAATCTCCTTCGATGTTCTCTTGTCGAGAATTGTTTCCAATATTTCTCTATCAATAGCTTGAAACAAGAAATTTTTCACCTTCAAATATTTGAGTTTAGCCTCCTCCACACCCTTTCTTTGTGTCTCACTTGCTGCTGCATTTCCGATTGTCGGTGCTGGAATTCCCTCATCCACCAGGTTCCACATCTCCTTGCTCCTGAGGAAATTCTCCATTGTCATTGACCAGAAATCATAATGGCCACCGAACCTGGGAATGGACGGCTGCACGAACTTTTCAGAGGTTGACATCTTGATCTCTTTGTGTTTACTCACACTAGCAAGCCCCTTTCGGAGCTCTGATACCAATTGTTAATATAAAATGGTATAGAACACACTTAATTATAAATCAAATATGTTGTTAATTCAAGTGAAACTATGGCTCTTAAATAACCATGGCTTGAAACAGAAAGAACTAAAAATTAGGTCATGTCTACAGCAATCTAAAGAACGTGAATACTTGCTTAAAAATAGGTCCAGCAAAACAGAATCAAATACTAACCTAATCATCCTATTAGTTAGGACACTTATTAATATAATTAAAGACTAAATCAATAAGGACTGCTGACATCATCACTAACAGTCTAACAATTTGGTCTTCCACTCATATTATGTCCTTGCAAAATTACAGTCTTACCGTTGATGTTTGGGTGAAGTTTCTAAGCATTTCATTCTCTTCCTTAAGATAATCTCACATTGATTCCTCTACTAATCCCTCATTCATTTACCATTAGGTTTAGAGATAAGATATTAATATTTCATACTTATGATTAGAAAACTTGGGGTGTTACACCTTTTACTATATTTTTTTGATATCAAAATATTAAAATAACACTTAAATTAAATGCCATTTTGAATCAATTTTTATTAAAATTATTTTTGAGAAATATTTTTTTGAATTATTATATGATTTTGACTACTTTTTAAATTTTAATAATTGTAATTGCTAAAAGTAGAATATGTGACAACCACTTGTTATGTAGGGTTGCTAGAGGTTTTCAGGATTGTTGTGGTGTCAGAGCAAGCTCAATAGGGATGGAGGGAAATTTTGCATATGAAATTTTCATAGTGAACAGAATGTCCTCCTCAACCCTAAGTTTAGGTATTTGTAAGAATTTATAAGGTATGGGCCTTAGGCTCCAAGAAAATAATAACAACACGCTCCCCTCTTAGGAGCGACAAAATTAGGTAGTTATTTCCCCTATTATGTCAGAGAACTTGGCTTTACCCTTTTGACTTCCTCTCATATAATTTTATGGATAGGGGTACATCACTTCTCTCGTTTCCATAAATGGAAGGGTAGTCAATCAACGAGCCATCGTTACGAATAATGGGCGGATGATCCAATATTTGGGTGACTAGGGGAGCGGGCACGAGCGATGTATATGCATCACCTGTCCTTAGAGAACCTCTTTGTTGCCTCTTATGGACCATTTGTTAAGATACTAGTACAATAATATATATTTATATTAATATATGTCAAAATTTATCTTTTAATTTAGGAAAAATGAGGCACCTCACCATCAAAAGGACTTAAACCTAAGGTTAGGTATTCCTAACTTGTTACAAATGATGTTTTTGCAAAGAAAATGAGGCATTAAAACCCGAAAAATATAATGGTTAGGTATCATTTCCAAATATCAATTATTGCCTTTTTCCGTGGGTCTAAGGTTGTCAACCAAATATTATTAGGATTCTTATCACATGACATCTAACAACAAAGATTAATCATTATCATGCCGTGATTGTTTATTTTAGTTTTTTTTTAATGATTTTTATAGTATTCCATTTTTTTCTAAAAAATTTACAAATGTTTTTTGTAATAAAATTCATATAATAAATTGGTATAAATATATTTTCGTAAAATGTTATTTTAGGTATTTCATCTTTTTTATAATTTTTTGTGATATCAAAATATTTAGATATATTTTTTGTGATATCAAAATATCAAAGTTACTTTGAAGAATTTTATATTAATTTTTATTTTTTGAAATATTAAATGATTTTAACAATGTTTTAAAATTTAATAAGAGTACTTGCTAAAAGTACAATAGTGACAATCCCTTGTTATGTCGGATGTTAGAGGTTTTTAAGATTGTTGTGGTGTTAGAGCAAGTTTTACAGGAATGGTGAAAAACTCTGTATTTGATGCTTTTAGAGTGAATTGAATGTCCTCCTCAACCCTAAGTTGAGGTATGAATAAGAATTTATAAGGTCTTGTTCTGGAGGTCCAAAAAAATACTTACAACACTATCCCCTTATAGGAGCGTCAGAAATAGGTAATTATTTCCCTCTATTATACTAGAGAATATGGCTTTCTCCTTTTGACTCCATCTTCTATATTGTTATGGATAAGGACACATCACTCCCTTGTTTCAATAAACGGATGTTCTAACAAAAGAATGACCAGGAAGCAAGAACAAGCAATGTATATGCATCACATGTCCTTAGAGAACCCCTATGATGCCTCTTATGGACCATTGGTTAAGATATTGGTACAATAATATATATATATATATATATATATATATATATATATATATATATATATATATATATATATATATATATATTTGTATTAATATATGTCAAATTTTATCTTTTAATATAGTCACTCCTTTCTTTTCAAATAAACGGACAGGTGATCAAATCAACGAGCGATCATTATGAACAATGGGTGGATGCTTCAATAAATGGGCGACCATGATACTTCAATAAGCGGGTAATCACTCCTCTCTTTCAATATATATATATATATATATATATATATATATATATATATATATATATATATATATATATATATATATATATATCAAATTTTATTATAAAAAAATTATTTTAAAATATTTTTTTGTTATCATCATCAAATTCAAATTTTCATCGTCAACGTCATCATGGATGTCGACGCGAAATTTTCATCATGATCATCATCAAATTCAATCACACTAGAGGAAATGACAAAGAAAGAGCCTGAGTTGAGAAGTGTGAATGACCGAATCAACCCGATGACACAGCTACTCTACTTTACTCATCTGAAATAATGGGACCAAGCAAAGGAGTAGTATCATCACACATAAACCTTATAGCGATGGTTCAAAATGTTTTAACTAGGTTTAACATACAAGAAGAAACATTCATTATTATTAGGGAATGTTTATTTTAATTTTTTTTAAAAATAACTTTTATAGTAATAAATTATTTTTTCTAAAAAAATTAGAAATATTTTTTTAAATTCATATGAAAGATTGTTTTAAATATCTTTACATAAATTTTGTTTTAGGCATTTCATCTTTTACTATAATTTTTTGTAAGATATCAAAATATTAAAATAACACTTACATTTAAAGTTATTTTGAATAATTTTTCATCACAATTATTATATATATATATATATATATATATATATATATATATATATATATATATATATATATATATATATATATATATATATATATATATATATATATATATATATATATATATATATATATATATATATATATATATATATATATATATATATATATATATATATATATATATATATATATATATATATATATATATATATATATATATATATATATATATATATGATTTTGAGTATGTTTTAAACTTTACATATTGTACTTTTTAAAAGTGCAATATGTATTTATTTCCCCTCTTAGGAGCGCGGATAATAGGTAATTATTTCCCTTTATTATATTAGAGAACATGGCTTTCCCTTTTGAATTCTTCTCATATATTGTCATGGACAGAGACACATCAAGCCTCTCATTTACATAAATGGGCAGATAGTCAATCAACAAGTGATCGTTACGAATAATGAGTGGGTGCTCAATTAAATTGGCAACTAAGAAACGGGGACGGGTGATGTATATGCATCGCATGTCCTTAGAGAACCCCTATGTTGCCACTTATAGACTATTTGTTAAAATATATGTATAATAATATTTAGTTATATTAATATATGTCATATTTTTTCTTTTAATTTATGAAAAATGTGGCACCCCTCTATCAAAAGGACTTAAACCTAAAGTTAGGTGTCGCTAACTTGTTATAAATGATGCTTTTACAGAGAAAAAGAGGCGTGAATACCATAAATTGCAATTGTTTGGTATCTTTTACAAATAAATTATTGTCTTCTTTCGTAGGTCTAAATTTGTCTACCAAATTTTATGAGGATGTTAATCACATGATACATAATAACACAGATTAATCATTATCATGAAGTAGTTGTTTATTTCAGGTTTTTTTTAATGATTTTTATATTATTTAAATTTATTTTTTGAAAAAATTTACAAACATTAAAAAAACATAGAAATTAGTTTAAATATCTTTTCATAACATGTTATTTCAGGTATTTCATCCTTTTACTGAAATTTATTTTTTGGTATCCAAATTATTAAATAACATTAAATTCAAACATATTTTGAACAATTTTTCATTAAAACTAGTTTTGAAATTTTTTTGAAGATTATATTCTTTTAATTATGTTTAAAACTTTAATAATTGTATTTGCTAAAAGCATAATTCGTGAGAACCCCTTGTTGTGTAGGGCTGCAATTAGAGGCTTTTAAGGTTTTTGTAGTATTAGAGAAAGTGTTGCAGGGATTTTGAGAAGCTCTGTATATAATATTTTCAGGGTGAATTGAATGTCTTCCTCTACCCATGGTTGAGGTATTGATAAGAATTTATAAGGCTTGGGTCTTATGTTTCAAGGATGTAGTAACAACACTCATCCCTCTTAGGATCATGAGAAATAAGTAGTTATTTCCCCTGTTGAACTAGAGAATGAGTCTTTCCCCTTTGGATTTCCTCCTCTTTACTATTATGGATAGGACACGTCATTCCCCTGGTTTCCATAAATGTGTGGATAATCCAACCAACGGGCGACCATTACGAATAATAGATGGATCCTCCAATTAATGGGCGATTTTAAAAGGCAGGCATGAGCGATGTATATGAAGTGCATGCCCTTAGAGAACCCTTATATCGCCTCCCGTGGGTCTTTTTTTAATATATCAGTACAATTATATATATATATATATATATATATATATATATATATATATATATATATATATATATATATATATATATATATATATATATATATATATATATATATATATATATATATATATATATATATATATATATATATATATATATATATATATATATATATATAGATGTCAATTATTTTAAATTTATAAATAGTGTTAAAATAACTTTTACTATATATTTTTAAAAAAATTCATGAAAATTATTTTTGAAACTATAAGGAAAACTTTATTTAATTCAACTTCTAGAAATTAATTTGAAATTTAATCTTACTTAAATAATTTTAACCAATAATAAAATGATTTTGTATGACTTTTAATTTTTGGGTGGATTTATGTATGGTTTTTATTTGAATTAAAGTATTTATTAAATTATAGTTTTATATTATTAAATTAAACTAAGTTTAATCATCATACTTAGCTTGAATAGCACAAATATGTCAAGGATTTCTTGGGCGATTACAAAGCATTTTTTTGCAAGGCGCCCTCATAAATTGTCAAACTATAAGGAGAATCATTTGTTAAGGATTTTAATGATGGAAAGAGTTGAACACGAGAAACACACTTAAATTTTGAGTGATTTAAAGACCAATCAATCCACATCCCAAGGAAATGTCACCAAGAGTTCGAAGATAGTAAATATCTTACTCAATAAAAGGAGGATCTGAGGGCAAAGCTTTAAGCATCGGAGTCAAAGGCCCAAGAACTCACAGTCTCCGATAAGAACCTAAGGAAATCCTTTAATGACAATGATTTCTCTAATACGAAACTTGAGAATGAGGTGTTTGCACTCAAGGACGAGTTAATGGACACCTATGACATAAACTTTGAGCGAGCAAAGGAGCAGGTGATATTCCCTTATCTTGATTTGAACCTGAACCCCATGGATATCTTCAAAGTGTTTAATGATGACCAATTTGTGAAGGAAGAAGATATTTCACCCTCTGAGAAGCTTGGCGCGTCTCCTGACGAGGGTGCCCAAATGGAGCTTGAGGGAGACAAGGAAACGGTGAAGAAAGCTCCCCAAGAGGATACAACTCACTAGGAAAGTGTTCCAGAGGAACGGTGGGCTCCAGAGGAGGGTAGTATTGATGGCATTCATTACTTTAGTTCCTACAAAATAACACAACAATGTTACCAAACTTATGTAATAATGTGAGGTACCTCATTAAAAACCCTTTCACCTTACTACCACGCGGAGGTAAAGAGTGCTCCCCACAAAATAAAGAGTGTCAAGAAAATTTAAGGAAAATGCAAAGATAGTACATCACTTAAACAATCCAAGCAACAAAATAAAATGGTTTAGTATACTATAAATAGAAAGAAATCTTAACACACTCATATACATATTTATAGTTCAACTATGATATTTACAATAAGATCACAAAAACATAAATCAATTGGTGAAATATTCTATGACATAAAAATGCAAAAATGCATGTTCTTAGCACTATATGATCCAAATATTTCAGTTTGTCACTAAGGAGCCACACATAATTTATCACATACCAAAAGGAAAAATATAACTCGTCACTAAAACACCACATAAAATCCACATGTCATGATAATAAAATGCAAACATGCGATTAAGGAAAATCTCGCCAATTAGACAATAATATTCCATATTATTATTTCAAACAATAATATTCATATTATTATTCCACATAAAAATAAACATTGTGTATTTTTCCACATAAAGAAACTTGTCCATTCTTTCATATTTATAATAACTTTATTAGCAACAACATCACAAAAATGAATATAATAAAATATTTTAAGGAGATTATCTACATTAATAATTTGATATTTAACGAATCAAAATTAAGGTGGTGAAGATATGAACAAAATAGCAATGTTAATCGAGATGATAAAATGACGTAAAAGAATGCTCGAAGAATAAAATAAATATTTAAATTAAATTTATTAATTATTAGAAATAACATACTGAAAATTGATGCGAAATGGACAAACTTTTTGTGCATAATTGTTTTGACATTGAAACTAGTTTTCTTCATTTCTTATTAGTCTCGATTCTTCCCCCTTTAACTTCTTTCTCCAAGAATTCTAGTAGGACGTACTAAATTATTTTTTTATCTTTCATTCTTCTCTTTTTAATTTGTTAATTCACACCTAGGCTTAGCTTATTTATTTACTAACTCACGCCCCTCTTTATTTATAAAACAAAATCCAGTTAAATTGAATGCACTTTCACTATTATTTTACTCATTTATAATTAAAATATTATTTATTTAAATATATATATATATATATATATATATATAAATATATATATATATATATATATATATATATATATATATATATATATATATATATATATATATATATATATATATATATATATATATATATATATATATATATATATATATATATATATATATATATATATATATATATATATATATAGACACACACACAAACACATATAAATAATCAAATTATCACTTTATACATAAGATAAATTAATGAGTAAATAATAAAACTTACTAAAAGGATAATGTGAGTGCAACTTTCCGTTCGATGTGTTTTGAATGATGTCAAAACTAGGATAGTTTAGCGTTAATGTATATTGAACGTTATCCTCTGATTCTGGATGTGCATCTTAGCATTAGGAAGCATAAAATCATTTTGGAAATGATTTAGAAATGATTTAGAAAATGTTCCATGCGTTAAAAATAATTTAGAAAAGGTTTCATGCATTAAAAATGATTTAGAAAATGTTTCATATGAAAACCAGGTCTATAGGTTGCCCTATACAAGTTTCAGGTAGACCTATGTAACTCATTTTTAAAGCATGTTTTATGTGCTGACTGCATAGGTCGGCATATAACTTTTATAGGTCGGCCTATAGAAAAATGTTTATAGTATAGGTCGACGCATGCAACCTATAGGTCGATATATAGGTCTAGTATTAGGCTATAGGTCAACCTAAAACCTTAATAGGACGACCTAAGACCTTTATAGGTCGACCTGTTGACCTGAAAACTTGAATTTTTGCATTCTTTTCATTTCCTCTTGCATTCCTTTTCCTTCCAAACTTGCATACTTATAAATACTTGATACATGCATCATTTTCAAATGGGGTTCTATCAAGGTACTAGTGTAAAATGTAAACGAAACAAGAATTACAAAGTTAACCCATCATCTTCAACCTCTCTTCTATGCATACACACAATCAAACTGCACATAATCATTTTTTGATTAGGTGACTATCTAGATTAGGGTTGATAACGTCCAATTAGGTTGGTGTAACCGAGAATATTAGGTTGTGTTCTTTGTGTGTTTCAAATAAGAAAACCAAGCTAAGGTTTTCCTTCAAGATCAGTGAGATTTGAAGGTGTCGTGCCTCGAAAAATGAGAACGACCTCGCGAAGCGCAATTGCACGCTCGCAGGATGGACTTAACAGAGTTGTCACCAATCTTTATTTATTCCCTAAAAGAAAAGACAAGGATATGGTACTCACAACCAATATCTGGGTTCGGGAGTCAGTTACGCATTGAGGGGGGGTATTAACACCTCTCACGTGGAACCATTTAGATAGGGTCAAATGTATGTTAGCTTATGTTAGTTTCTAATCTTCTATTTATTTGAGATGGAAAAGGGAGATAAGAGAAATATTTTTTGTTTTTTATTTTTATTAAAGAGAAACGACCTAAAAAGGTTTTTTTAATTATTAGAGGGCTTGACAAGATTTCGCAATCCTGCTCCTACGTATCTCAAAGGAGAAATCAAGGAACACATAGTTCTGGGTAAAAAAGTTTGTTTGTTGGTTGATTTTAGCGAAAGCTATTTTGTATTAATCGACACAAAAATATTGTTTTATCCAAAACATGTGAGGAGCGGACGTTTATACCACATTGAATAAATTTACAAATCACATTCACGCCACTAATCTCAACTTAATGTTTGTGAATAAAGCATTGCTCTCCATCATCTTAATATAAAATGTCTTTCGTTTGTGAAAAGATTTTAGAATCACACGATGGCGAGAAAAATAGTTTGATTGGTTAGATGTATTTTAGGTCAATGGCGAATGTTTGATGAGAATCAATTGTTCAAAGAGTTCTTCCAGAATGCTAGATTCCAACAGACCTTTTTTCAATCAAGGTTATTATGAAAATTGTTTGATGGACAACGAATGCTTCATAATAATCAACTGTTCAAACAGTTACGCCAGAATGCTAGATCCCAGCGGCCCATATTTGTCCAAGTTAATTATTAAGTGTTTTAAGAATGAAAGAAAAGAATGAACGATTATCCCAATGCGCAAGGCTCGGGACCGTTAATTTGAGGGTTCTGCTAGAATGCTAGATTCCAATAGTCCTCTTCTTTCGTGTTTATTTAGAAAAAGATTTTAACACTGTTTGATTTGATTCATGAAATGGTTGAAAATGAATTTTATTTATTTTTAAATGGATTTGAGGATAATTTAAATATGGTAAAATGTTAGTGGAATCGAATACGATTATTTACATGTCTGATGCGAACATGAATTACCTAATTAAATCAACTTAAGCACAAAAAAATCAACTTAATCAAATAAATTTTATAATAAAAAAATTAACCAAATAGATAAACTTAATAATCATCTTAACTATTTAAAAAAGTACTTAATTAACCATTAATTTTAAATTAAGTCTAATAAAAATATAATAATAAAGCAAAATGAAATACAAAAAGTACATGGATTGACATGGGTGTGATCAACCAAATTAAGTTGGGCCTAAACCCAAAACCAACATTAATCCTAATTTAATTCTTATTCTTTCTAAATAAATATAATTATAAAATAAATTAATTAAAAAAAGACATGCCAAATAAGAGGTTTTATTTAAAATTTCTTTCTTTTGAATTCAACAGTAACTTATCAGAGGGTGACACATGGCATTGGATAAAAAAAATCTACACATAATCAACAATTCCCTCTCTCTTTCTTGTTTACATTTTGAACTAGCAAAATAGTGATATATTAAAATAGATAAGGCGTAAGTTATGCCAATCAATACAAGAACCAATAAAACACCTGCTATGAAAAGCTTTGTAGGAACCACCAAAGCATAATTAAAGCAAAAGCACATGTACACCAGAGCCAAAATCACCCACCTACATTACTCCAAAATCATGCCCCTAATTTATGAGAATACTATGAAAATATACTATATTTCTATAGCAAAATCTGTATGACTTTATGTAACACTCTTTTTCTACCCCACAACTTTAATGGCAAAATATTCACATTTATCAGAGTAAAATATTAAACTAAAAAAACCACCTCAAAGGGCGTACATTTCCCAATAAATCAAATATAGGTTAAGGCTCCGTAAACAATGAGTTTTCTCAAAAGTCATCAAAAATTGCTCAAAAGGCAGAGGAACTCAAAAAGGCATCATCCAAAGTTTTCCTTGCGCCGCAAGTCAATCAACATAACAAAAAAAATCAATAAAATAAGTTTTGACTCAAAGACCCCAACCCGATGTTACACTATCAGAGCAAGACCCTCTAAGTCAACCACAATGGCCAACGACCCAAAACTTCAAAAGTCCTCGACGACATCCACGGCTAAATCTGGTCATCTGCACGTTATCCACGTGGAGGCAACATTCAAACAGGCAGGGTGAGTAAAACGATTCATAATAATCAATGTAGGAAATCAATATATAAAATGGCGTCATTTTCATATTCAACATCATCATATTCATCAATGGACATCAAAGGCCACGAAACCATAAATTACTCAAGATCATCTCATAAATGCAAATGCAACAAGACTCATGCATGTGGTATCAATCATCACAGCTCGATGGACACTAGGCCATCAACCCTCCATAGATCTCCATCAATAGGATTGATTCTACTTGAGAACCGGAGCACATCAAAATACCTCACATCCGCACAATGGGACTGAAGCCAAAGAAATCAAGATCCTGAACCAAAGTCCGGATGCACATGAATGCATGATGCACACGTCAATAATCATCCTCATAATAACATCATAGGTGCATCATCATTCATCAAAATCATCATCATCACAATCATCCTCATATATCATGTCATCATAGAATCATCAAAACTCATGGAACTATCATCATAACTCATCATCATTATATCATAGGAATAATCATATAATCATATACTAATTACATATAAATCATAGTCATACTCATATTAATTCGTCAAAGAAACCACAACATCAAAACGTCAAGGCATCACTACACAAAATTAGAATTTGCGAAACTTTGCTACGTTCGCTAGCAAGTTTGTTGTGCGAGTTTGGGGCGAATTTACTCGCTGTGCGAAGGATTCTTCGTTGTGCGAGTCTGGGGTGAGTTTCGTTCGCGGTGCGAAGGATTCTTCGCTGTGCAAACACGCGATTACAACAAAACACTGTTACGCACCAGAACCTAAAATCAACCCAAAAGTCCAACAATTCACTTCCCCAATAACCAAAAAATATCCCTAAATCATCCCTAAGGTCTTACAGCGATAAAGGCACAAAATCTACGGCCTCCCGTATCATATTCACACTCTAATTCCCATAACTTCCTTACCACTACCCCACAGTCATTAGAGTTTCTGACTATCTAATTTACCTACAGGGTTAAACAGATGTCAAACCAGATCTTTGGCCATGAAGGCCTAATTTCCTTTAACCCAAATCAACCTCGAACCTATCACACCATTAGTTCAAATCCCTATATGGTTAAAACCTCAATAATAGATTTTGGCCATGAAGGCCTAATTCCCTTGATCTCAAAATCATCCTCAAACCCTTATCGGCTTTAAACACATTGAAATCACATATTGAAAATAATGAAGGCAATACTCCCCATTCCTTAATTGCCGACTCTAAGCCTTCTCCTTGATTCTCAGAAATCTTTCGAAACTTTTGCCTCAAACCTCTTGCTCAGAGCTCTAGCCTCAATTTCTTCTCTTTTCAAAGGTCTAACAAGAATGAATCCTAATTCCCTAAGAAATCCCTTTTTGTTAAACCTAACTTTGGGCCTATAAATTGGGCTTTTTCAGTATTACCCTCACTAACTCCTTCTTAATTGTCCAATTTGCCCTTAGCTAACTTATATTTATTTAAATTAATAATAATACCAATATATTCATATTATATACTATTATTTAAATAAATAACTTAAAATCCATAATTCTTTATATTTCACACCAACCACCGAAAAATTACCAAAAATACGAATATTTATATTTAAACAAATTAAATAAATATTCCAAGAATTTGGGGTGTTACAACTCTCCCCCACTTAAAAGAATGTTCGCCCTCGAAAATTACCTCAAGGAAACAGAGTCGGATACGACTCCCTCATCTGATCTTCATGCTCCCAAGTCCAACTTTCTCTAGCTGGTCCTCCCCATAATACCTTTACCAAGGCAATCTCTTTACCTCGCAGTTGTTTCACTTCTCGTTCATCAATCCGAACTGCAAACGCCTCAACAGTCAAGTCATCTCTCACTTGTACATCATCCATCTGAATCACATGCGACGGATCTGAAATGTACCTCCTTAATTAAGACACATGAAACACATCATGCAAATTCGCAAGCGACGGTGATAAAGCAATCCGATATGCTACTTCCCCCACCCTCTGCGAAATTTGATACGGACCAACAAAACATGATGTGAGCTTTCGAGACTTCAAAGCTTAGCCAACACCAGTTACCGACGTAACTCTCAAAAACACGTGATCTCCCTCTTGGAATTCAAGTGTTTTACTCCTCTTATCATGATAACTTTTCTGACGACTCTGCGACGCTTTCATCTTTTCTTGGATCATCTTGATCTTTTCAGTCGTCTCTTGCATAAAGTTATCTGCAATCTCTCCCAGAACACGCAATTACAGTAAAATGTTGTTACGCAGTGCGAAGGATTCTTCGCTGTACGAACACGCAATTACAGCAAAACGCTGTTACGCACCAGAACCTAAAATCAACCCAAAAGTCCAACGATTCATTTCCCCAATAACCCAAAAACATCCCTAAATCATCCCTAAGGTCTTACGGCGATAAAGACAAAAATTTTATGACTTATTAGGCCAATCCCGTATCATATTCACGTTCTAATTTCCATAATTTCCTTACCACTACCCCACAGTCATTAGAGTTTCTCACTATCTAATTTCTCTATAGGGTTAAACAAATGTCAAACCAGATCTTTGGCCACGAAGGCCTAATTTCCTTTAACCCAAATCAGCCTCGAATCTATCAGCCCATCAGTTCAAATCCCTATACGGTTAAAACCTCAATAATAGATTTTGGCCACGAAGGCCTAATTCCCTTGATCTCAAAATTAGCCTCAAACCCTTTAAACCCTTAAATCATCTTTAAACACATTGAAATAATATATTGAAAATAATGAAGGCAATACTCCCCCCCATACCTTAATTGTCGACTCTAAGCCTCCTCCTTGATTCTCAGAAACCTTTCGAAGCTTTTGCCTCAAACCTCTTCCTCAGAGCTCTGGCCTCAATTTCTTCTCTTCTCAAGGTCTAACAAGAATAAATCCTAATTCCCTCAGAAATCCCTTTTTGTTAAACCTAATTTTGGGCCTATAAATTGGGCTTTTCCAATATTACCCTCACCAACTCCTCTTTAATTATCCAATTTGCCCTTAGTTAACTTATCTTTATTTAAATTAATAATAATATCAATATATTCATATTATATACTATTATTTAAATAAATAACTTAAAATCCATAATTCTCAATATTTCACACCAACCACCGAAAAATTACCAAAAATACGAATATTTATATTTAAGTAAATTAAATAAATATTCTAAGAATTTGGGGTGTTACACTTTACACACACAACAAAAGCAACTTGACCTTAATATCACAAAATAAAACAAAACCTCTATACACACAACAAAGCGACGGGATCTTGACACACACAACAAAGTAACCTGACTTCATACTAACGATGCCTTTGACCATTTGGCTCAAATTGTACGCGTACAACAAACAGAATAAAATCGTTCATGCCATTCCAACAGTAATGTGAATATTCTCAAAATTTCATAAGTGAAATGAACATTGAATCACAAAACTAATATCATAGTAATGCAAATCAATAAAATATGAGAACATTAAGACTCAATATACCATAACCGAAATGATAATTCAAGTGCAATCAAATCATAGCAGCAACACGATCATTAGAACATCCGTCAAAACCATGGCATTCTAAAACGTGATACCAACTCTGAACAGGCTTGAATCCAAATCCAAACAAAGGGATGAACTGAGATTGTGTCGACAAAACCCTTGCATTATAATCACAACAAAAAAACTACATATAACTAAACTATCTACGAGGTCGAAACATCGGTGCTAACAATGTCGACACCAAAACTGCTGCTGCTTGGTATTATTGTTGTTTGCACGAAAGATAAACAATAGTTGAAGACGATGAGTGACTGAGAGTTTGTGAGATGGCTCATTGTTGTACCCCAAAATTTGACCAACCTTTTCTTGTACTTGGCTTATGTTTCATTTCATTTTTCGCATTTCTACATATCATAGCATTTGTTCTTGAGGCAGGGGATCAAGGTATTTTTGTGGCTCAGGGTTCTCTTTTAGGTGCAAGAGTCTAAACAGCGAGCATCAGAGGCTCCAACATTTATTTTGCCCAGCGATCGAGCGGCCGATTTTATTTTTTTCCAACAGGATAATTTCCAGATCAGGAGACAACACCCAGGCTATCTTGTCGCACCCTAATTTTTGACCTTAAGATCCCACCTCCTTGTTTTTTTACGCATTTTCCTTTTACTTTTGTACGCGTGTTTATTATGACTAACAAGGGTATGCAGGTGTATTAAATTCAAATGGAGATGGCACCCACAATCCAATCCTTCCGGAGATGGTCATTAGGTTCTTATTCAAGTCAATCATAAGGTTTCAAGTTGAGTTGGGCCACTTTCACAATTATCTCTCATGGTCACGAGTTCAAGTGTGACAAAGTAAATCCAAAATGACAAGTTTATGCTTATAAGGATCTCACCGTTTAAGTAGTCGAGTAGCAAGTTCAAGGAGATCTTCGTGTGGTTATATCCAATTTTGATGCCAAAGCACAAGGCGTAGAGTCACTCCAAGGCTGTTATTTCAAGGCCCATCACAAGTTTAAGTAATTAAGTCCCTTCACCTTTCCGAATCACAAGGCCTATTTTAGATAAGGGTGATTTACATGATAAGGAGGGTTGAATCGCATCCATGTGATTTCATTTTCAAAACCAGGCATGTGAGAATACTTGGCAAGTTTGGGTCAACGTTTTTTACATATGATTATCAACTCAAGTTTTTAATTAAGTCACAAAAATGTACATCTTGTTTCCAACACAAAGGCACCTAGGTCCTAAAGATCACATAATTACATAAAGTTATACCAGTGGGCTTAATTACTCCCGTGAGTCATTATGTTAAGCGGTTGAAGAAGACAAGTTATTGCTTCCCATAAATCTAAGGGATTGGCCAAGGCTATATGTTACGCCAATATCAAATTTGTTTCAATGTTGTCTAAAACCAACCATAGGAATGATAAAGATAATTATATTACATGCCAAAAGAAAAGAAAATTGTTAGACTTGCCTGATTGATAAATACATCAAATTGTAACCAACATGTGGTCTTGAAACTAATTCATAACAACCTAAGGACAATGCTATTATTCCACCACAATACACTTAGGGGGAGAGACATGTTTCCTTTTCCTCTAACAAGGACCACTTCAACAATGAGGCACCGTTTACAACTTCAGTTTGAAGTGGACGATGTAGGTTTCTTTTTACATACGAACAAACCGGCACGAGATAAGCCTTCATAACTTCAAAAGTGCTACCCTGCTAAAACCTTGCGACTCAATTTCTCCAGGTACCATCATCAGGAGCATGCAGTACGCGTGTATCTGCAAGAAAGAATTCAAAACCAACATAGACATATTAAGTGCTCAGAGGTACATGGATTGGAAACCCCACAGCTAATGACCACAGTGACATAGATTATACTATTGGATATGTTAGATTGGATTACCACAGAGGGGTCTCAACCAATTGCGGAGAGACATAAATATTTGAGGCCATCCCTTGGAGTAACTACGGGCTCCGTGTCGGTACTCGATACGTTTTGTTGGATTGTTGAATTCCCTTCCGCAAATGCACTCTTGCGGCGATGAATTTTTTAAGTTGTCAGCTTCGTCAAAGTCGTCAGAGCACTTCCACCATTACCACCGGGTGAATGCGAGACTACTATGGTGTTTGATTTATCTTACGGTATTTACCTACATTTGAATAAATAACAGAGATTCAGTGACTGCCATATTAGAGGGTAGACAATATCAGAAAACCTCTGCATACCGACAGAACGGCCATGACTCATTTCAGCCATCAAAGATAGAAGAAGAAAATGAATCAACACCAGGTGCACAGAAATAAAATGAATAGAAAGAAGAGTGAAAGAGAAGCGGTTCAACATACCCAATCAAGTGCAATTCACTTACCGAAAGTGAACGAGTGTCTTCGGTAAAATCCCTGCAAGTTGGATAGTGAGAAGCATGATTAGAGGAATCTACTGCATACTAAGTATGATTAACCATGAAAATCATTCAGCAAACAAACCTTGCGGAGGAGCTATTTCGCTTTCAATCTTCGGTGAGGAAGACGATGAACCTGTTTCTGATTCCAAGTCTAATGATTTTTCTCCAACGGTGGTGGTGTTGTGAAAAAGGGATCCGATTCAAATGGTTCCGCAGGGATTAGTGATTTGATTTCAAATTTGTATTATCAGCAAAATGAATTAGCTTCGGTTTCTAATGTTGGTCCTAACAGTCCGAAGAACTTGAATGTAAACGATTTGAATCAGGATGAGGATGCAGACCGTCTTTACTCCTAGAGCAGACACCTTTTTATAAAAAATCAGGATGCTGTTGTTGTTCAAGTTGGTGTAACAAATGAGTATACTGATTTGGCATGCCTAAAATTTATGAGTATTGAAAGTGGAGGCTCCTTATTTTTTTTTATACAAGTACCGAAGATTCAACTTTGCCTCAGAACATGTATCAAATGCTGAGTAGGTCATATGCTTTTGGTTGTGCCTTGCGCTTAAGGACCTCAATTGAACTTAAACCTGGAAATTCTTATGGTCCCTTCTCTCCAGATCCACAGTACGAAAATGTTCAACACATAATGTGCTATGATACATATGCTACATATGCTTCTGACTTTGTGTTCGAGAACAACATTGGGTTTTCGAGAAGTAAATCAGATGTTCCTACACTCCAGATTGTATTCCAGTACTCAGTTATAGTTCCTCCTCAGGAGCTTTCCAGTTCAGGAGGGGTATCTACAAGCAGAACAAAATGTCGTTCCCTTCAACGCCGGCTAAGGATCCAAACAGTGCAGTTTGGCGTTGCTCAAGACATTCACGAACTTTACGATAGTTGTGATCCTGAAGTTGTTCTATCTTTGCTCGTGCACAAGGTTATACTCGCCTCTTTGGAGAAAGGAGTTCGGGAGGGTAGACTTTTGCTTCAAAGAAAGGCTAGTGATCCTTGCAGCTCAGTATAACGATGCTTATAAACTTGTTCAGTATAGTAACGGAAGTTCAACCAGATCTCAGATTGATGTTGCCTTCTCTCAATGTCCTCAATTGCAGCCCTTAAACCACCTGCATAATGCACCAGAAAACAAGGGTCAATTACCACAGCCAACAGAAATCACTTGACAAGCTCTTCAACAACAGAACCTACCTACAGAACACGGTCAAACATGAGGAGAACTGAGAGTTAATCAGAATCAAAATAATTAAGACAGGATTAAACATGTCGAGACAACTTTGATGTATTTCCAACAAAACACAACGTGTTTCAG
The DNA here is from genome assembly GCA_963859935.3 of Lathyrus sativus. Taxonomy (NCBI): domain Eukaryota; kingdom Viridiplantae; phylum Streptophyta; class Magnoliopsida; order Fabales; family Fabaceae; genus Lathyrus; species Lathyrus sativus. Next base: position 96,503,530 of record OZ012738.1, on the reverse strand, counting down.
ACACTCTCAAGTCAAGAAGGAAAGGATTAGAATTTTTACCCGACACAATCAACAAGAATGGAAACAAACTAAGTGCATGAATCAGCATTCATAACGATATTAAGTCATCAAGATCAGATTTCCAAAACAATGTTGACAGAATAGGAAATCACCATTAAACACCTTCAAATCGAAATTCCCCCCGAGACATTATAAGAAGAGGAGGAAATTCAGAATGAAGGAGAGAAGATTTCATATCGATTCACAAACAACCCAAAATAGCCCCAATCGCCAAAACCCTAGAAAATCAAAATCGCGTAAAAAAAGAGAGAGGCAACTTATCTTCTTCAAAATTCCGCGAATCACCCACCACCGTCGTCAACTATTCGACCTCACCAGAGTTACCGTCTCAAACCTTCAAGTTGATTCCGACCGTCATCACCACCTTCGACGCCAGAAACCGTCGCGATTCGCACATCGGTGCCCTTGCCGCCGTATTTCCTTGTTCCTCTATCTTTGATCTAACATTTGTTTGAGTTTTATTTTGTTAAGGGTCTTAAGGGAAGGAGATGAAGAGAAGACGGAGGTAGAAGACGAGAGGGGAATCGAGAGGCGAAGAGATGGATCGGAGAAGAGGGGAAATTGGGGGGAGTTTTGGGGTTTCCTTTTATTTTTTATATTGTAATCTTATATGTGCACACACACACACTAACTATCGTACACCCTCACACACAAACCATGGATCTCCAACGGATCCCCATCTCACGCCACATATCGCGTCCTCACCATAAAACCATACACCTGCATAACACCATATCTAGCGCCCCTCCCTTAATTAGTCTTAATTAATCCTTTCTTAACCAATAATCTTTTAATATAATAATAACCTTTAACTAATCAACCGTTAATCTTTTTTGAAAATGATAACTTTTAAGTTAACCTCATAATTAATCATTAAGTCAATTAATTTGTATTTTATAATTAAGTAACCAATCTTTTATAATCAACTCTTTTTTTTTATTAATCATTAATTTACACATTTTGGCAATTCAATTAATAAACCTATTTATAAGATCTGTTCTATTTTATCTACTCTTTTTTTTTTTAAACTTACTTTGTTTATTCAATAAACTCAATTTTTAATTAATTAATTCTATCAACTCAATAAATTTTTATTTAATAATAATGTATAATTTGTTCAATAAAAAAATCTATTTCATTTAATTTATTTAAAATCTATTTAATAATAATAACTAAAAACTCTTTTCATGAAAAACCCTTCTCTTAATTTAAATTAACCTTTTATAATATCAACATTTATTTAAAAATAAACCATTTCACATTTAAATTAAATTTTATCTAATAAGATAAAGATAAAACCTCTTAGATATTTAGACCCCCTCTTTTTAAACCACTCTTTAAAATTTAATTAGTCGTCTAAACTTTTTATCAAAACGCAAAACTAATATAATTTCTCTTAAAAACAATCTCACCAAAAATAATATAACTTCTAAATAACTTCTCGTTTAAAATCAATTCAACTCTCCTAAAATAAATACAACTTTCCCCTTAAAATCAACTCAACTAAAATAAAATCGAATCAACATACAATCGAGCACGCCTACATCTCCACTTCACTTCATAATTCATACTCTCACACACTTCAGTGCTTTCATGCGTGTGTATGGTTTTACTTTCCACAATTTATCTTCTGCAATTCATATTCATCGCACTTATCTTTCCCGCATTGCATTCCTTCTGAAGGAAAAACCTACACATGAGTCAACACTTGTGTGTAGTGCACATCATTTGCATCATACTCCCCTACGATCCTTGATCCCATTCAAGTTGATCTTCCTAAGTTAGATCCTACCCCATAGGAAGGACCTTTTACAACTTAGATACAAACAAATACAAAACAACTACAACAATATTCAAACACAAAAGAGAAATAGATGTTAATCATCTTAAGCGAGATAGAATCTCCACGCCACATCAATACAATCAACACGTAGAAACTTTGCCTTAAGAGAGATAGAGGCGTACCTCGTTGATCTATATCCGAGTACTTGAGCCCTTCTCTTAAGACGATGCAAAGACTATTTTCCTACAACTTGTGGTGGTTAAATCTCTCTTAAAATGACAACTCATCTTTTCTCCTAAAATCAATCAATCAACTACCCTAAACCCGTAGGAACTTTGACCACAGTCAAAGACTTCCTCAAACCCTTTAGGGGAACTACAGATACTCTGATTCCACTCCCGTAAGGATATGTAGGCATAAGATGTGATATCTTATCGAGTATACTTAGAAATAAACCTCTAGGTCTTTTAACCATTAAGCAGATAAACACTTAGCAATAAACAAACAAAAAACAAAAGGTTCCTGTAGAGTACTACAGAAACTTAGGATGTTAGCACCTTCCCTAAGTTTAACCAACCCCTGAACCTATAACTCTCTAAACCTTGCATTTGTATTGCATTATGGGAATTTCGATCTTTATCCCTTCCTTTGGACAAATCAAAGTTCGGTTGCAAATGAATAAAGATTCAAACTAATCAATAGTTTGGTATCCAAATTTCATCGCGACATATCTCAGGTGTCCTTACAGTTATAATATGCAAAGGCAAGTTTCAGAGGCTTAACAGGGCTCAGAACGGGTAAGAGCGGGCAAATATGCAAGATTCCCTCCAAAAGTCGCCAAAATTCAAATTTTCAAGGCGTTAACTAATTAACCAATATGGTTAACCAGTTAACCAAAGTAAAATCTGCCCTGTACGTGAACTTTCAATGTGGCTACCTTTGGGGTCCATTTTGATCACTTGTGAATTTGATTTTACACCAAAAGAAGGATCTAGAATCACTCTAATTTGGATTAATCTTCAAATTTAATTGAATTTCCTTCCCACTTTTCATTCCTAAACCCATTCCAAGTTTCATAACCTCACTCCAAACCACATTCTACTCCAAACCTAGAGCATATTTAAGTGAATTTGCTCTAAACCTCAAAAAAGAAAATCCACACAATTACATTTTCATTTTCATAATTCACTCTCACTCTTGAAATTTTCTCTCCATTTTTTTTCTCTCCAAAACCTCCATTAGAGCTCTCACTTGAGTTCTTTGATTCTTTATTGGAATCATAGAATTCTAGAGCTAAACTTCCATCTTTCATCTCCATTATCTTCATTTCACCATTCAATTTTCGTTTGGATTTGGATCTGAATTTGGAAGCTAATTTGGAAGTGCTTATTTGGATCGTTTTTGCTTGATCTTGCTTGATTTTCACTTCTACAACAAGAAAGCTCTTGGATCTTGAAGAATCTCTGGGTTTCTTGCTTGGATCTACTCATTTCAAGTGAATCAACACTCACCAAAGCAAATCTCCTCTTTGTAGGTTGGCAATTCTAGATCTAGTTCTGTTTTGAGCTTATTTGCATAATGACAATGTAGATCTATGGCTTTTGTTGCTTTTTGATCCATTTTGTTGATTTCGATTTTTAATCTTTGTGAGCTCATTGCTTGTTTGAGTTGGATTGATGTTGGATCACAAATTTTTGGTGTTAAATTCGTGCATAATTGATTACATGATCATTTGGATGATTGAACTTTGGATTAATTGCTGAAAGTGCTTTTGAGCTGCTGTTTTTCTACTTTTGGTGCAGTATTAACTGATTAACCAGATGCAGTGCAAACTGGTTAACTAGTGTGTTTTTCAAACATTTTTGAGTGGTTAACCAATAGTGTTACCCGATTAACACTAAACCAGAATGCAATGTTTGTTTATTTTAGAGCAAGTTTGGATTTCTTTCCACATATAATCTTCATGGATCAATATGGTGCATTTATGTGGACCATTTTGACATGTTTCCTCATTCTTGGATGTTTTCTTGGCATCATAAATCATCTTTGGATCATGCGTCTCCACTTGTTCTAAGTGTTGAGTTTGTGCTTGAATTTTAGTTCATCACTTGTACATGATCATGATTGTGATTCCTTCTTGTTTTGGCCTCGGTTCGAGATATTCCATTTGTGATTCGCTTCTGCCCCATGTGTTTTATCTTTTATTCAAGACGATTCGGTGTCCATATTTGCACTTTGAGCTTGTCTTGAATAATGAATCACCTTTGGCACTTGTTGGTTCTTTTCTTTTACATGATCATTGTTGGATGTTTGGTTGAGATAATTTCCATATGCTTGCTGCCCAAGCTTCTTTCTCCCATCTTCTATTTGATCATGGCATTTGCTTGTGTTTTATGCTTGGCTTTTATTTTAGTGATTAATGTTTGAATGGTTGTAGGAGTTGTAACTTCTCCCATTTCATCTCACTCTTTCGGACTTGTTCAATCGTTTTGATCATTTGCATTGCTTGTATCTTAAAGAATTGTTTGGTTGAGATGTGCTTGTGGTGGTGGCTGCCCCACACTTTTTTCCTCCCACTCTTCTTTGATGATTGATGGTAATGGTTGTAGGAGCTTGCTTCTCCCATTTTATCTCATCCTTCTTGTTGCATCTTTTGTCTTTGCATTTCATGTTTGCATCTCATCTTTCATTTCTTCTCATATGTGATTGAATTGCTAAGTGTTTACTTGGTCTTTTGCCATGATCCCTTAGGATTCCTAATCCCTTGGGAGTAGGAAAGACATTAGGTGTTCAATCCTTTGCATGATAACATTAGGATAGATTTCCCTTTTCAATCCCAACTTTAGGAGGACATTGCATGATAACATTAGGGTTGTTTAGTTTCCCCTTAGAGTTTGTATCTTTCTCTTCTCATCTCATAACTCTTTCAAGATACTTAATAAAGGATATTAAATGTTGTACGCTACGAGCCTTAAGTACTTGAGGAATGATAGTTGGGGGGCCTCCTATCATTCTATCTAGAGTGTTTAGCGTATGCCCTTTGGGCGATATGCGACGCATTTGCTCTCAAGTCATAGTCTTTAGTTACGAACCTAACTCAATTTACTTCTTCATAAAAAACACAAAACAAAACATCAAACCTTTTTATCCTTCGAGATTGTTTGAAAATCATTTTCAGAAAGAGTGTGTTAAGTCTTGGCTCTACTGCAAACAGGCATCGTCCCTAACTGCTGGAACCACTATTTAACCCTACTCAGTTAAAACACTTGAACCAATTTGTGGTCGTGTCAGTTCGAACTACATTTGCTCTGATTTCTCGTACCAGACGAGGATACGTAGGCACAAGACGATGATGTCTTGGCGAGCAACCTTCCCCACCTTTACCCGTAATTTTCCGAACTATGTTGACTCTGACTTTCCCATTGCACGAGGGAATACGTAGGCATAGAGCGGCAATGCTCTATCGAATCTCTTCTCCTTTCTTTTATTTTGTCCTTGTGAGCCAGCCTTTTGATATATTAACACCCTTTTAGATAGATAACAAGCGTGGATCCCGTTGAGTACAACGGACGTGAGGGGTGCTCATACCTTCCCCTTGCGTAACCGACTCCCGAACCCAAGATTTGGTTGCGATGACCTGTCTTTTCCATTTTTCGTAGGTTTTCTCTGATTGTTTCCTTTCCCTCTCTTTGGGATAAATAACGAATGGTGGCGACTCTTCTGTCTTTGCCGGCCCTTCTTCGCAGTGATGCGACAGCTGGCGACTCTGCTGGGGATCCTTCCCATCCCCTATGCGAGTTAATCCTAGCGCTTATGTGTTTTATCTTCGGGTGTGTATATATGTACATTTGTGTTGTATTGATTTTTTTATTACATTTGCATTTTACTTTCCCACATTATATCATGTTATTGTTGTGCTATTGGGTGGGATTGTTCCATTGTGTGATAAGCCAAAACCCAGGCTTGAGTATAACCTTAGCATTAGAACTGGAAAGTAGTGATGAACCTATATGGAGACATGCACTAGTCCTCATGAAATTCGCGTTCAGACGAGGTTTTCTTGGAAGATGTCTCATCCTGTACTTGGTCAGGAGGGAGATATTGGATCTGAAAACTGTCGACTCTAGGGACTGATCATTTGGGAGTCAGCTAAGTGAGGCCGCTTCGTTAGACTATGATGTCAAACCAGAAATGATGAACGTATCATCGTTTCTCGAAAGTCTGTGACGCTGACGACCGTATAGGATGCCAAACCGTGTCAGAGATAGATGCATGCCTGTGTGTGGGAGGGAGGGTTATGCAGGAAACTTGACCTCCAACCTACCCGGATTTCTTATCAGTATGGACCTTTGATCTCTGATGTTATGAGGTTCCTATACTTTGTTCTTTGGGTGTTCCGGTATTTTCTCACCAAAGCGAAGCTCTGGTTCAACTCAGTCAGCAGCACAACAATCTTGATCCCCTGTTTGCATTTGCATTTTCATTTGCATTTTAAAATTTGCATGTATTTGTGTTTCAGGTGTATTTTCCTCTTGATTCTAGTAATTTGATCCATCACTATCATGGAGCCTGGTCTCAAGAAAGCTGTGGTGTATAAGTTCTCGATACCAGACGTAGGACCTTTGGTTGGACTTATTTCTGTGGTTGAGCGTGGGGTTATGGAGGACTTCAGAAAAGAGTATGGGAGGCTTTTGAGTTTTGTCTGCAAGGCCTCCAAATATGAGCTGGATGGTATCCATGCGCTGCTGCAATTTTATGATCTCAATTGCGTTGCTTTACATTCCCCGGATATGTTTTGTTACCAACCTTGGAAGAGTTTGCTCAGTTGGTGGGGATTCCTGTATTGGAAGAGATGCCTTTTCCGCATTCTGGAAAAGAGCCTGATTTGACTAAGCTAGCCATTGCTCTTCATTTGGATGTTTCTGAATTGGGTGGGAAGATGGTATGGAGGAATGGAGCTCTTGGGTTCCCCTTATCGTTCTTGGTGAATAAAGCTTAGCATTTTGCAAAAGAGGGATGTTGGGTCATTTTCAATGCTATTTTGGCTCTCTGCATTTATGGTATAATATTGTTTCCCTGTGTACCTGATTTTGTTGATTTGGATGCCTTCCATATCTTTGCTTCCAAGAATCCTGTGCCAACACTCCTAGGAGATGCCTACCACTCTGTCCACTATAAGAACGATAATAGAAGAGGAAGGAATGTCTCTTGTTGTGCGACACTGCTGTACAGATGGTTTATTTCACATCTGCCCAAGTATGGACCCTTTATTGACGTGACAAATACAATTGAGTGGTTTGAGAGGCTCATGGGCTTGACGTCGGAGAATATTGTATGGTTCAATAGAGATCTTCTGAGCAGTGAAATTATTTTCAGTTGTGGAAGCTTCCCCAACGTTCCTTTGATCGGGCGCAAAGGTGGCATCAATTATAATCCTGCTCTCGTTGTCAGAAAGTTTGGCTATGCTTTGAGAGAACCTCTGAAGGGAGAGGAAATATAGGAATTTCTGTACTTCACAGGGCTAGCTGATAGTGACATTCTGACTAGATTACACCAAGCTTGGAGTAATGTTCAACGCAAATGAAAAATTGCTTTGGGCAAGAGCGATTGCAGAGCCTATGGACCATATGTGGAATGGATCCAGGAAAGAGTTGAGAGATTGCTGCTACCATTTCCTGTCAGGGAACCTTTGTACCCCCGAGTAGTTGAAGAACCAATGACAGTTGACATCAAGAACTACAATCAACTGTGGGCTGAAAAGGAAGAACTGTAGAGGGTGAATAGGAATTGGAGAAGGAGATAATCTAGCTTAGGAGTGAAAAGAACCAAGCCACTCACCTGTCCAAGATGCAGACATAGACGATGAACAAGATGGGCAGAGAATTGACTGAAGAAATTTGCGTCAGAGAGCATCTTGGTCAGGATATGAGGAGATTAGGTAATGCCCTCAAAGGAAAGAAGAAAGAATTGGAGAAAGCACACCTTGAGATATCCAATTTCAATGCACAATGGAATGCTATCTTAACCAACAACAAAGAAAGAGAAGATGGGCTTCGTCAGCAAATTGACAGATTGAAGACCCAACTCTGAATCAAAGATGAAAAAGCTCCTGGAGAATCTGCTCGTCTATACGAAAGCGACCGCAAGCTACGTGAAGCTCTGGCAACATTGGAGGAGTATAAGTTGAGAGCAGATCTGAAGAGGTCTAAACTTGAAGATGCATTTGGGGAAGGCGCTTGGGAAGATTAAGCTACCATCAACAGGAGGGAGTTGCTTATCCAGGGATTGATTGCTAGGCCTGATCACCCTGATACGAAGGAGTTGTTGGAGGAGTTTCAGACTCGTTGTCGTACTTGATGTATTTTCTCTTTTTTATTTTGTTGTTTTGTGCATCGATCATCACCAGGATTGTTGGATGAGGTCATATTGGCTCAGTTGTATTTTCCGTGGTGATGTATTGCGTGTTGGTACTCTGTTCCTTATCCTATTTTATGAGAGAAGGTTTCTGTGGCTCCATCTGTTGGCTCTTCATTCTCCTTTTGTTCTCATGGAACTAGAATCATGGGGAAGATTTCCTTGAACCATATTTACATGTATGCATTTTGCATCATCTTTCATATTGCATTACAGGTGTTCCCGGTTCTGTTGACCTTACTTCTTTCTATGGTTTTCTCAGCACTGTTTCAGTATCGAAGACCGCACCATTCACTGCTATTCAGCAAGGAGGAATAAAAAAAAAGCCATGGACCAAATTCAACTTGAGCTGCAGGAGTTCCGTGACTGTATGGCGCAATTTATGGACCTGGTGCAAGGGGTCGCCAATGGTCAGAAACAGCCAAGAACACTCGTTCAACCTCTGATTTCTAGGGTTGACGGAAATGGAGTTTTACATGGAGGAACTGTTGTTGTGCCTCCTACAACTGACAATGGCACTCCTCATGCCACTGCCATTCCAACAGTTGTCATCCCTCCTGGTGAAGGTAATCAGACTGGAGTCCATATTCCCGCACCAACATGCGCTGTACATGGAAACGCTGGTCCTCAGTGGGAAGAAGACGAGCAAGACGATATTTTCTCCATGGGATATCTTGGTGCAGGTCTGCAGTTTGACGCAGACAAAAGGTTCAAGATGATAGAAGAAAAGATGAGGAACCTTGAAAATATGAATTCTCTGGGGCTAGATATGTAGAACTTAGGGTTGATCCTAGGTCTAAGGATCCCACCAAAGTTCAAGGTGACTTTGATAAGTACAAGGGGACGACTTGTCCCAGGGTGCATCTTCGTTCCTATTTTAGAAAGATGACTGTGTACTCGGATGACGAGAAGTTGCTGATGCATTTCTTTCAGGATAGCCTGTCTGGTCCGTCCTTGGAATGGTATATGGGTTTGGAATCGGTCAACATTAGAAACTGGTGAGATTTGGCAGAGGCTTTCGTCAAACACTATCAATATAATAGTGATTTGGCGCCTAATCGCGTGCAATTACAGAACCTGTCGCAACAGAGTAATGAGGGATTTAAAGAGTACGCTCAGAGGTGGCGCGAACTTGCTGCAAGGGTTCAGCCTTCTATGGTGGAGAGGGAGCTTATTGATCTGTTTGTAGCTACACTTCCTAGTGTGTACTATGAGAAGTTGGAAGGGAATATGTCTGGTAGCTTTTCAGACTTAATCATTACAGGTGAACGAGTTAAAAATGGGATTAAGCTGGGAATGATCCAAGCAGGAGGGGGGTCCTTATCTGGAGGAGGTAGAAAAAACTTTGGTAGTAAGAAAAGGGAAGGGGAGACGAACGCGGTCTCGACATACAGGGGTAAAAACAAAAACAGAAATAGAAATCAGCAGTATCATCAGCAACAACCTTAGATTGCGAGTATTTCCATTCCAGCCGTACAACCTTAACAACAACTGCAACAACGTCCATAACAACAGCAGCAACAATAGAATTGTGCACCGCGGAGGTTTCAAGATCGGGGGAGAGTAATGAACAGACAGTTTGATGCACCACCCATGCCATACTCACAGCTCTTATAACACTTGTTGCAACTTCAGTTGGTACAAAAAAAGGACAATGGCACCTATGACTGACGAGCCACCCCCAGGGTATGACACAAATGCCATATGTGACTTTCACTCAGGTGCTCCCGGCCATCACATAGACAACTGTAAAGCCTTCAAGCATAAGGTTCAGGACCTTATAGATAGCAAAGCGATCAACTTTACAAATGATGCGCCCAATGTTGTGTAAAATCCTATGCCCAACCATGGGGCAGCTAGGGTAAATGCTATTGTGAAGGAAGAAAGTTTGAATTTGGTGAGCAGTGTTGAAGAGCTGAAAACTCCTTTGAGTGTTGTTAAGAACAGGCTGTTGAAGGGTGGGGTGTTCCCTAGCTGTATTGAAAACTGTGAAGGCTGTTTGGCTCATCCTGAGGGATGTGAGGACTTGAAAAATCATGTGCAAAGATTAATGAATGAAGGCATGCTACAATTTGATAGAATTGGTGAAGAGAAAGCTGAGAGGGTGATTGGTCAAGAGCAAGATGAGGTTGCCACAATCTCAATTCCATTTAGGACCATTAAGATTTCTACGCCACCGAGGCCAGCTACTGTCATAATCACCAAGGCAGGACCGGTGCCGTATGAAAGCACTAAAGCGATCCCATGGAATTATGGGGCTGAAGTCTTTTGTAACGGTAAAAAACAAGAGCTGAAAGGAACGACGTCTGATTTGATGGATAATTTGGTGGGAACAGGCGGAATGACGAGAAGTGGGAGAGTGTTTGCACCTCCAGAGGCTAATACCGACAGACTCGATAAAGGAAAGAGGAAAGTTGTTGTTGAAGAAGGGTCTCAAGGGGCTGAAAAGAACGCTTTGTTGAAAGACACTGGGGAATTCATGCGTTTAATTAGAAAAAGCGACTACAAAATTATGGACCATCTCCAACAAACCACATCAAAAATATCAATCTTATCATTATTGTTGTGCTCTGAGGCACATCAGAATTCCCTTTTGAGGATTCTAAACACTGTGTATGTGCCACAAGAGATATCAGTGAACCAACTGGAAGGAGTGGTGGCACATGTGAATGCTGGAAATGGATTGGATTTACTGATCTGGACTTGACACCTAAAGGGAGAAACCACAATCACGCCCTGCACATTTCCATTGAGTGCAGAGGAGCTGTATTATCTCATGTTCTGGTGGATACTGGATCTTCACTTAATGTGTTTGCCCAAAAAGGCTTTGATGAAGCTTGACACCCAAGGAGTAATATGCACGCCTAGTGATCTGATTGTGCGAGCATTTGATGGGACAAGGAGGTCTGTGTCCGGAGAAGTGACTATTCCTATCCAGGTTGGCCCGGAGGTTTTTGATGCCGTCTTCTACATAATGGATATCCAACCAGCATACAGTTACTTGTTAGATCGACCCTGGATTCACTTGGTAGGGGCAGTGACGTCGACCTTGCATCAGAAACTAAAGTATATGGTGGGGGTAACATTGTCACCGTTTGTGGTGAGGAGGACATTATGATTAGCCATTTGTCCTCGTTCAAATATGTAGAAGTTGATGGGGAAATACATGAGACTCTGTGTCAAGCGTTTGAGACAGTCCAGGTCAAAGAGAAGGCACCGGTTGTGGGTGGAGTCCCTGAGGTTGCTATGTCATCATTCAAAGAAGCGCAAGCTATGGTAAAATCTGGATCATCTCAAGGTTGGGGGCAGGTGCTGAGTATCCCCAATAAACAAGATAAGTTTCGATTGGGATACAACCCATCATCGTCTTCTTCACAGAGCGCTTCACGCTATAGGGGACCAGTCCAGTTCATAAGTGGTGGAGATATATTTGACCGAATCAACGTTGTGTCTGAGGATGAGGGTGACAGTGACTGCGATATGGATGCATGGATCCAACCATGTATTCCCAGCCGAAGCCTGAACAACTGGACTATCGAAGAAATTGTCCAAGTGACGCATGAAGAGTAATTGTCTTGTTTTTGATTATGTGCAGCTCTATGTTCTACCCGGAGCATAGCGGTCTTTGTCTGTAGGGCCTTATTCTTACTTATGTTTGAACAATCGTTTTATCATTAATCAAAGGGTGTTCTTGCATTCAAATATTGTGATCCTTGTTTTTCTTGTTTTTATTTTTAACAGTAAAATGGCAATGTGGTTTGTGTTATTTGCATATCATTTTAAGCATCAAATCATCATCATTGCAGGTTTCACATAGCATATGCCACCGATTCAGACTCGTCTATGACTCGATATGACTTTGATACTCCAATCTTTCAAGCTGAAGAAGACGAAGACCTGCCTGAAGAGCTCGCCAGGTTGCTGAGACAATAAGAGAAGGTTATTCTGCCTCATCAGGAAGAAATCGAAGTCGTCAACCTGGGCACAGAGGAAGATAGAAAGGAAGTCAAGATAGGGGCTGCTTTAGAGGATGATGTCAAATAAATAATGGTAGAAATGCTCCGAGAGTATGAAGATGTCTTTGCTTGGTCATACGAGGATATGCCCGGACTTGATACAAATATTGTGGTTTATCGCTTGCCTCTTCGAGAAGAGTGTCCGCCTATGAAATAGAAGCTAAGAAGAACCAGATTGGACATGGCAGTTAAGATCAAAGAAGTGGTCCAGAAGCAATTGGACACCGGATTTCTTGCTGTGACGAATTACCCTCTGTGGGTCGCTAACATTGTACCTGTACCAAAGAAGGATGGTAAGGTATGAATGTGTGTAGATTACCGTGATCTAAATAGAGCGAGCCCGAAAGATGATTTCCCGCTCCCCCATATTGATGTGCTTGTTGATAATACTGCTCAATATTCAGTGTTTTCCTTCATGGACGGTTTCTCCGGATTTAACCAGATCAAGATAGCCCCGGAGGACATGGAGAAGACGACTTTTATCACGCCGTGGGGGACTTTTTGCTACAAGGTAATGCCCTTTGGATTGAAGAATGCAGGGGAAACCTATCAGTGGGCAATGGTGACTTTGTTTCATGATATGATTCATCATGAGATTGAGGTCTATGTTAATGACATGATCGCAAAGTCACAAACGGAGGAAGAGCACCTGGTGAATCTGTTGAAGCTGTTTGAGAGGTTAAGGAAATTCAGACTAAGGTTGAAGCCGAACAAATTCACTTTTGGTGTATGGCCAGGAAAGCTCTTGGGGTTTATAGTCAGTGAAAAAGGAATCGAGGTCGATCCTGCAAAAATAAAAGCTATACAGGAAATGCCAACACCGAAAACTGAGTAAGAGGTTCGTGGTTTCTTGGGTAGATTGAACTACATTGCAAGGTTCATATCTCACCTCACAGCCACGTGTGAACCAATGTTCAAATTGTTAAAGAAAGATCAAGCGGTGGTCTGGAATGAAAATTGTCAAAGAGCATTCGAAGAAATAAAAGAATATTTGTAGGAGCCTCCGATACTAATACCCCTAGTGGCAGGAAGACCATTGATAATGTACTTGACGGTTCTTGAGAACTCCATGGGTTGTGTTCTCGATCAACATGATGAGACAGGAAGAAAAGAACATGCCATCTATTACTTGAGTAAGAAGTTCACAGATTGTGAATCCAGGTACCCAATGCTAGAAAAGACGTGTTGTGCACTTGCTTGGGCCGCCAAACGCCTAAGGAAATATATGTTGAATCACATAACCATGTTGATTTTAAAGATGGATCCGATTAAGTACGTGTTCGAGAAGCAAGCACTTTTGGGAAGGATTTCCAGATGGCAGATGGTTTTGACAGAATAGGATATTCAATACGTCTCCCAGAAGGCCATCAAGGGGAGTGTTCTGTCAAAATATCTTGCAGAGAAACCAATCGATGATTATCAACCGATGGAGTTTGAGTTTCCTAATGAGGATATTATGTTTCTGAAGATGAAAGATTGCAATGAGCCGCTACCTGATGAAGGTCCTGAGCTGGGTTCTAAATGGCAAATGATTTTTGACGGTGCTGTTAACTCTTATGGTAGTTGGATTGGGGCAATCATTACGACTCCCCATGGTTCACACATACCATTTACTTCCAGGTTAACATTTCCCTGCACTAATAATGAAGCTGAATACGAAGCATATATCATGGCCATTGAAGAAGCGATTGATTTGAGAATCAAGAACCTTGATATTTGTGGTGATTCAACTTTGGTGGTCAATCAGATCAAAGGAGAGTGGGAGACTCGTCAGCCTAACTTGATTCCCTACATGAACTACGCAAGGAGGTTGTTACCTTTCTTTGACAGGGTAGAGTTCCATCATGTGCCAAGAGCGGAAAATCAGATGGCGGATGCCTTGGCTACCTTATCCTCGATGTACAAGGTGAATTATTGGAACGACGCTCCGAGAATTGTCATCTCTCGCCTTGATAGGCCAGTGTTCGTATTTGCAATAGAGGAAGCTTTAGATGGGAAGCCATGGTATTATGATATCCGAAACTTTCTCAAGAATCAGGAGTATCCGCCTAGGGCATCGAGCCGGGATAAGAAGACCTTGAGAAGACTGTCTAGAAACTTCTATCTGAACAAAGATGATGTACTCTACTGAAGAAACTTTGATCTGGTTCTATTGAGATGCGTGGATGAAAAAGAAGCAGGCTTGCTTATGGAAGAGTTCCACGAGGGTGCTTTTGGTACGCATGTAGGAGGACATGCAATGCCTCGAAAACTGTTGAGGGCAGGCTATTATTGGTTGACTATGGAGTCTGATTGTTTCAAATACGCCAAGAAATGCCATAAATGTCAGATTTATGCTGATAAGATGCATGTACCGCCAAGTCCTCTGAATGTCATGGCGTCTCCCTGGCCCTTTTCCATGTGGGGCATTTATATGATCGGTAAGATTGAACTAACCGCATCCAATGGACACCACTTCATCTTAGTGGCAATCGATTATTTCACTATGTGGGTTGAAGAAGCCTCTTTCGCCAACGTCACCAGAAAATTCGTGGCCCGATTCATTAAGAAGGACATCATCTGTCGTTACGGAGTGCCCGAAAGAATCATTACTGACAATGGTTCAAATTTGAATAACAAGATGATGAAGGAACTGTGTCAGAGTTTCAAAATTGAGCATCACAACTCTTCTCCCTATCGTCCGAAGATGAATGGCACTGGCGAGGCGGCCAATAAGAACATAAAGAAGATTGTGCAGAAGATGGTTGTGACCTATAAAGATTGGCATGAGATGTTGACCTTTGCATTACACGGATACCGTACTTCGATACGTACTTCAACTAGGGCAACTCCTTTCTCGCTAGTATATGGTATGGAAGTTGTCCTACAATTGGAAGTCGATATTCCTTCTTTGAGAGTTTTGGTTGACGTCCAGCTTGATGAGGCAGAATGGGTGAGGAACAGATTGAATCAGCTCAGCTTGACGGACGAGAAGAGGTTGGCATCCATTGCTTATGGTTGTTTGTATCAAATCAGGATGAAGAAAGCTTTTGATCAGAAGGTGCGCCCACAGAGCTTTTGGGAAGGTGACTTAGTGTTGAAGCGGATTCTCCCTCCACAGACCGATCACAGGGGCAAATGGACTCCCAACTACGAAGGTCCATACATGGTAAGGAAAGTTTTCTCTGGAGGAGCTTTGCTACTCTCAACCATGGATGGCGAAGATTTCACGTCCCCTGTGAACGCAGACGCAGTTAAAAAAATACTTTGCTTAAAGGAGACCCGCTAGAATCAAAAAGAAAATCCAGGCAAAAATGGGGCATCCCAGTGAACCATAAAAAGAATGGGTTCGGGCAAAAATTAGAGATAAAAAGAAAAGAATGTAAACCCGCGAAGTTGAAAACCTGAAAAGGCGACTTTGGCAAAAATGGGTATCCCGGTGAATCGAAAACTCGCAAGGGCGATTCAGGAAAAAGTTAGGGATTTGAAAAGCAAATGACTGCGGTCTGCGTATTGATCTTTTGAGCACAGTGGATTCTGGGAGGACTCGGGGGTCAATCAATCAAGTCAGTCTTTTCAGAGGACGAAGCATTAGAGAAGCATCGAAGTCATGCGAGTCATAGATGAGTCGACACATGGTGGTTGTCTGTACCACATTGCCGACATTTTGTATATCTGTTGTGTTTATGTACTATTTGCGCAACTTTCTCTTTTCAGGAGTTGCATCTGTTGTAAATTTGCCTATTTACAAGCCATTTATTAATGAAGTATATATTATTTAGAAAGCTTTCGTGCTTGTTTTAGCTTTTACTGTTTTGTTTGCAAAAAACGCCTGATGTTTTTGATAAAACTTTGCATACATAAACTTGTAGGCTCTGCTAATCATGATTAAGACCCTGATTTGCTTGAACGATGACATGGACCATAACCGAGATAGCTCTTGTTGTATACAGGATACTTTGTTTGTATTTGTTGCAGGGCTCTCGTTCTTGAGGTTATTCCAGAAAGTTATCCCCAGCAGATTATGACTAGTTTCTCCCCAGCAGGTTGAGTTCTTGGTTATCCCTAGCAGGTATGTGGGATTATTCTCCCAGTGGTGGGATGAGAGCATTGTCATCGCCCCCACATAGTCTAAATCTTTTGACTCCTTTCCCCCTCAAAGTTCAAGTCAGGGACTCAATTCCCTGATTAGAGGTTGATATTGTTGAGTTTATTGCTCATTTCCCCAAGCAGAGGTAGATGTTGACTCCCTCATTGGTTGATCTCCAGCGGAGTTGTTGTCCGCAGAAGAATTCAGTTGGTCATTGGTATTCGTAAGAGTGAGTTTCTTTCGGGATATTTCCCCAGTTAATTCTCATCCCCTGCAGATTCCCAGCGAAGTCGCCGGAGAAGTTTCCGTCCCCGCAGAGTGGGATTGACCCAGAGATTGTTATTCCCCATCCTCGGCAGAAAGAGTTTGGGATATTTTCCCAGTAAATCTTATTCATTATCCCTAGCAGAGTGGGTTCTAATCTCCAGCAGAGTGGAATCCCCGACAGAGTGAAGTAATTCCCCGCAGTTTTCTCTACTCCCTGGTAGAGTCGTATGCTAGAAGGCCATCTAGGGCTGATTTCCCTAGTAGAGTGGATTTATCTTCCCCAGCTGAGTTGTTTTTTCCCCAGAAGTATTGTATTCTGGTAGGCCATCCAGGGCCGTTCTTCCTCAACAGAGT